>CM028136.1:653060000-657860000 GCA_016271365.2 Neoceratodus forsteri
TTTTGTTTCTTGTAAATGGATTCTGCCTTACTATTTGTACTCAGACTAGAATGACTCTTTACACTGATGACATCATCTTATTTTGCTTAAGTCCCAGTCCTGAACTTGCTCTTCATAACCTCCACACAGCTTATTACTATTTTCAATCCTGGTTATCTTCCAACCTTATGGTCCTTAACTCTAATAAAACAAAAGTGATGGTGTTTACCCATAAGAAGCATACTCTCTCTGATTTTTCACCCAATATTGATAAGAAAGGTAGTGTTATATAGTTTTTTTCATGTTCTCAAGTACCTGGGAATTTTACTTGATAATCAGCTCACTTTTGAATCACATATACAATTTTTAAGAAAGCCATTACACCAAAGGATGGGAATATATTAGATAAAGTCTTTTCTCACTGTCGAATCAAGAAAACTCTTAACTCATAGTTTCATGTTCAGTATTCTGGACTATGGTTTGTTAGTTTATTCCTCCTCAAGTAGCAAAGCCTTAAATTGTCTGAGGGTTACATATAACTCTGCACATAGATTTTCATTAAACCTTCTTTATTGTACCCACCATTGCAATTTATATGAGCAATCCTCGACATTATCTTTCGATAACTGGATTTATATAAAATGGGCATTCTTCTCTATAAAGCAATTACAGGGCTGCATCCTTCCTCTGTCATTGCACTGCTTTCCAGGTTTGTTAACAACTTCTCTACCAGGTCCCAACCTAGATGTACTTTTAAACTGCCTTTATTTAAAAAAAAAAACAAAAAAACTTTGGGGCAAAGATCATTGTTGTTTAAGGCACCACTTTTTTTCTACAATTCCAAGCAAAACAGTTGAACGTAACTCTGTCAGATGTTATAAAACTCACTTAAAACAGTAGCTTTTAACTCATAATGAATGTAGTTATACTTGTGCTGATTGAAGCTGTGTGTTTCCTTATTGTTTTTTATATTGTTATGTTTTGTTTATATGTTAAACTTGTCACCTGTGAAAATGGGCAATTTTGCTCATATGGTCTACAAGTATAAAAAATGAAATGAAAAAATGTAAGTGAAATACTCATTGTAACCATAAGACATTCTGGGATAATACTTAACATACACGCCTAGTAATAATGTTATTCATACTAAATTGTGAGCACTTCTACTCCAGACCTACACAGTGATCATGCTGTTATCTATCTATCTATCTATCTATCTGTCTGTCTGTCTGTCTGTCTGTCTGTCTGTCTATCTATCTATCTTATATTAATCTCTTCAACACCATGCACATTTGCATTTACTATTTTTACCTTCAGGATCCAAATACAAGATTGACCTACTTTACTTATTACAACCCTACTACATTACATCTATCTATCTATCTATCTATCTATCTATCTATCTATCTATCTATCTATCTATCTATCTCTAACATTTGTTATTAAGACACCATTACAAAAAAGTTTCCTTCTAGATTGCCTATTTTAACACCAAACCTACATAGTGATCATGCTCTAACACCACTTTTCTCTTGTTGACAAAAAAAGACATATCATCTCACCATCACCACCTTTTAAAACCAACTACCACACTTTCTTTTCCAATGTAGTCAACCATTACTCCTTACTGCCTGGACAAAAAATATTACTGTACATACTGAACAACTACATGAATTTACCCATTCATCACTGTATTTTTATTATTCTTATAACAGCTATCTATCTATCTATCTATCTATCTATCTATCTATCTATCTATCTATCTATCTATCTATCTACCTATCATCTATATGTCCATCTTGCCATATATGCTTATCTGTCTAATTTTCTGTTTTTCTTTCAGACACAATATCAGTCTGTCCCATGACATAACTTCATTGTGATGCCACAGAGCCTTCTGCACCCGGTACTCCCATGAATCCATTTTGACGGACAAAGTCATCAAACCCAACACACACTCTGCTCACATCCATGCCTCTTATAATTTCTCCTTTTTTACATGAGTGACTATAGGACAATCAGGAACATGCACTTCTATAACTCATTACTAAAAAGTACTTAGCATACACATCTGCCTTGCCTACTACAATACTCTCTTACATCCATAATTACACTTGAGTTACTCCACACCCTGTTATCCAAACAGCCCATATTACTCATTGTAGCCATGCACTTTTACTCCACATCTACACAGTGATCATGCTGTTAAATCACTTAGTTGTTGTTGACAAGCAGAAATGCATACCATATCACCATCATTCATTAATGCATTTTTTGTATTCATATAACATCTGTCTGTCTATCTATCTATCTGTCTATCTATGTCTGTTTGCGTATCTATCTATCTATCTATCTATCTATCTATCTATCTATCTATCTATCTCTCTGTCTGTCTGTCTGTCTATCTAGCTATCTGTCTATCTCTCTAGCTGTCTGTCTATCTGTCTGTCTATCTATCTATCTATCTATCTATCCCTTACATTTCTTATTAAGGCACCATAGAAAAAAACATATTTTGCATTGCATATTTGTACTTCAAACCTACATAGTACTCTTGCTTTCAAACCACTTCTCGGATGATCACAGATAGAAATACATACTCTCTCACCATCATCACCTTTTAAAACCAAGTGGGCTGGCAGTGTAGCTTAGAGGTTAGAATAATAAGCTGTGAACAAGCTTGGTACATCCAGCAGACCAGACTTTAGTTTGATTCTCAAATCCTCCACTTGCATAATGTGTGTCTCTGAGCAAGTCACTTAACCACCTAGTTCTCCCAGGTCACCCCTGAAAACAGGCACTTGTGCCTAGTGGGCCTTACCTAGTTACCAAAGACTAAAAAAAAGTACAAAATATACATTCTATCTCACCATTGCCACCTTTTCTTCAGCATTGCATGTTTGTACTACAAACCTACATAGTGATCATGTTTTCAAACCAATTCTGTATTATTTGCAATCAGAAATACATACTATGTCACCATCACACCATCTACAACCAAGTAACACATTTTATGTTTCAACACAGTCAACCGTTATCCCTTAATGCCTAATTACAAAACACTCTATCTATGCTTATTATTCTGTGTTACAATGAAACAGAACACACACTAAGTTTACTTTTCCACTTTTTTTTCTTAACATGTCCTATCACTCAACAATAATTGAGCCATCACTACACTTTTCACCATCTTTACAGTATATAAATTTATTCACATCACTTCTTTTCCAAACACACACTACCCTTCAATTTGAACAGCAGTCCCAGTCTTTCAAGCATGTCATCTAACAGCAACATCAAAACAGAAAACACCATATTCAGCCTTGCAGTATAACACTACTCACACAAAGACCAAATAATTTGGCTTCCATATCCACCATTTCACATAACACAGGCTTACATTCATAAGCCAATTTATTACCATGTCCACAGTACACCATAGAGCTCTACAGGCACACTACCACCAGGGACATACTATTTTCAATGCATCCTCAAGGGGCAAACAATGCCTACCCAACAGTATGATTGCAGTAATAAGAAGCATAGCATTTCCTGCACCTTCATGGGATGTTTCACATTTAACTGACACTTCACACATTGGAGATGCCGTGTATAATTTCATGCACTCCAAAAACAATCAAACTTACATGCATCCTGATGACTTGCCACAGTACATTACATGCTACAATAAAATATTCTCCTTTCGTACACTCATACCCAACTATGGCAATTTGTTACACAACTTTGATCCTCTATATCCACACTTGCATGAAGCCTTATTCACATTACTAACAGTATCTCATGGCTGTATTCTGTGTTTTACAGAATACTGCATCACTATCTTCACCTGCAACAGCAATTTTTATATCTGTGACTCACACAGCAGAAACTGTCATGGTTTACCTGCAAGCAATAATACCTGACATGGTGGGCAGTATTGTACAATACCAGACCACACAGGGGCATAATGAGGCCTGATACTGCAGGTGGAGTGTCTTATAGCCCCTGGAGGGTATTATTGCGCTTAGAAAATGGGCGTCCTGTGACATTTTTATATGGCAAATAATAAGATTAAAAAGAAGTTAAATGATACAGTGAAAAATTTAGTTGAAGTCTTTTTACTGTAAAGTAGTTCCACTGTTTTTGTGGTGTTCCATCTCCTGTTGCCCCCTCTACCCCAGTCATTCTTTTCTTTTGCTCCTCTCCACTCCACCACCTCCAGTACTGTGTCTCTCTGTCATTGTAATTCTTTAAAAAAGAAGTCTTTTGTGGTTTTTTTGGGTGGTGCAATTTTTAGGCCCTAGAGAAGCTGCTCAATTTTTTTGGTTGTTAGACAGCAGAATGGATTTGTGAGCCATCAAGTACATGACCATTACCTTGAACCAGGAAGTGAAGATCTGTGACAGTGACTGACTATGATGAGAGAGCATCACTTTTAATTATTATTGTTTTTGTCTAACTATGCAGTGAAGTCATTCCGTTTTCTTTTTCATTGTAGTGACTGCCAATAGAGAAAATGGGCAGCATTCAATAACTAAGATGAAAGCAGAGATTACCATTCAATGCAATGACTCATTCTTAAATGCTGCCCCCCCCAAAATACACACACAGGCACACAGTATTCCAATTTAGAAGTCTTTTATATTAAAAAAACTAATTTATTTGACTTGCAAACAGCCCAGGCCGTCAGCTCATCTGCTAACCTGCCCCATCTCTCTCTATCTCTCTCTCTTTCACTCCATGCCTTGCCATGCATGCACACGCATATGTTTAAATCACTGTTCAATTCTCAGAAATCATAATTGAAACAGATTAAAAACAACACAGTAGTACAATAAGGAGAGATTTGCTGACTGGACTGCCAAGTGTTAGAAATTAGAAGCAGTTTCATTATCGGGAGCGACAGGGGACTGACTAGAGGAGGGAGGAGTGAGAGCTTGCAGTCTGCTGTTGAAAAGTCGGGCTATCATGGTAGGCAGTAGCATCAACTATGTGCATTAGAAATCTGTAAACTTTGAAAAAAAAAGTGTGTCAATAAATGAGCATACCACAGGGTGATGTGCATTTTGTCAGTGTCTGGCACTGAACTACAGTACTGAGCATTTGGTGGCCAGTACCTTACTTTTGGGGACTGACTAGCCAGCTGTGTAGAGGGACTGGGCAGCCAGGTAGAGGAGCGAGAGCTTGTGGTCTGCTGTTGGAGAGTCCTGCTATCACTATAGCACCAAGTATGGGTCATTAGAGTACTGTAAATAAAAAAAAAATATAAAAGTGTGGTGAGGAATTAGCCCATCGAAGGGTATGGTGTATTTCATTGTCATCTGGCACTGAACTACTGACTGCTTTTAGGTGACCAGAATCTCTCACCAAGCGACAGGAAAAAAACGGCAGTGATTTCATATTCTCTGAGGTGCTTTGGGCCAATGAGGCATCAGGGTTAGCACAAGGATAACTGAATGGGTCAAGTGTCACTTTGGGCTGACACTTTTTATTTACCGGGCATCTATTGAAAGTTAATGTACCCCTCTGGCAGGGTACTAGCCAATCAGAGCCCAGTAAATTAAAAACAAATTTCTAAGATGCATATGGTAAATGCACTCTACTTGAATTTGACAATAACTGATCATTGACTTCTCACCTCCATATCTTGGCTGTATCTCTCTGTGGCCCTCACACCACTATCATTCCTTATGAACCAACACCAATTCACATCCACACTGTCACCATACAAGATATAAACAACACTTCCAAAGAACAGAACACTCCATTAAACCATCTCTGTTTCCATTTCTCTCCTCAGCACACTTTACACCCACACCAACAAATCCTATTCACACACACATTGCAACACAATTCAGTTTCTACAACTAGACCATGTCAGCTACAATTGCAACTCCAACATCAACCTTCCCATCACATTATGCCTGACCAGTCTGACACACACCCCTTAAGTTCACTACCCTTACACCTCACCTCCACATCTCAGCCACAACTTTCTATGACATTACCACCCTACCAAACTATGTATCTACCCACAGATTTAAATAAACACTGCCAATATTAACAATACCATGCATACTTCCCACTTTTCTTGTTCTAACATCCCAGCACTCTTACCCACTACTACCAATCCCACAAACCCAATACCATCTACTGTTACTTCTTCTTCTTACACTCCTTCTCTCTCACTCAACTGCACACCAGACCATCAAACATCTCTTATAACTCCTGTTCCTAATTCTACACTTACAACAGCTACACAACTACTGAGTAACCCCAATCACACAAAAACACATCCCATACTAACTCATTCCCACTCCTCACAACACAGTATTACACAATACACAGCCACTCTTTCTTCAACCACTACATTTATTCCTACCTTTAAAATCATATCTTGCATATCTGCCATTATATATCATTTCTGTTCCCCACATGCCTCTTGGACATCAGATGACTGACACAATATACAGCTCCTTGCTACAAACATGCACACCACTTTTCCAAAGCTGTTTCCACCACAAGTTATTATGTTACAACATCTGCCTACATACTGTACTTTTCCATAAACAATAGCTACCTCTCAATACATTACAAACCAACATCCTCAATAACAGTGCACAAGGACACTCAAAATAGTACAGTCCTTGCACTACACAATATCATCGCTACTGCTTCTTCACACACAACACCTACTTCTGTTTCCATTCATCTTCTCTCCACATAGCCCACATTATTCGCATCACTTTCCTTCACACCTTCCAGACATTGTCAGTATTCCAAGACTGCACAACTTCTATGATCACATTATGTAACCCATCACTGCTATACACTATTACACCACGTCACATAAAGCCCATTACACAAGTGTACTTTAAAAAACAACCCAGCCATCCAACACCATCTTCCAAAACACATTCAAATAAAAAACACCCATATAAAGTTACTCTTGATGACCCCTCCACTTCATCTATGACACCAGATCACCACCAAAAACATTAGATGTAACACATTTGACAACTTATCACATCCAGCAAACCCAACAGAAACATTTATTCACACCAATATTAGTCATTCACCTTTCAACACCCTTAGTGTCACCACACAACCTTACACAAATAAAACAAAATTGATGATTTATTCATTCCATGGCCTAGTGTGTGTAAGACCACAACACTGCTGCAATGTATGTAATCAGCTATGGCACCAGCCTTCAGTTACTACAATAACTTAACAACTAAAACATAACAGTACATTCATTTCTTGCAACATACACAACAACACATCCAGTTACATATGTTATAACTGTAAAAAATACATCTTACTAGGAAAAATCCCACCACTCTCCATCAAAAACCACATGTCCTTTCCACTGCTACCCCCAGAATTATCACTTTACAAATTAGAGGAACGATTTGTATCACCAAGAATTCAATTCATGCAAATTACCTCACTTACTAGAGGAAAACAACTTTCCTTTAAAGGTGCCATTGTTAATGTCCCCACAAATGTAACACAAAAATGTACTGTCCTTCCATGCCAACTATCTGATAATGCTACCATACCAGTAAAATTAAAATGTAAACTATCCTACACAAATTTCACACATTTTCAAAACATACAGCCTAACAAGATACTGCTTGCTATACAATGGCCTGCTTCAAATAGTAAACTTTTTCAAAAGTATAGAATAACATATGACCCCCATTGGCGATATTGCACTACCACCCCAGCCCATGGTAATGACACAGACAGCACGTCAGACCCAGATAACCAATCACTAGGTTACACCCACAACTCCTCTATACAATCTGGTGAAAGTCACTCCAACACTGAGGAACCCATTGTCAGACATCTAGATACACTTCTAAATACTATGATGATAATAACAGAACACTCACACAATATACTATTCTAAGCACAAGCAGAAAACAATACACCACAAAGGCTATATGAAGACAAAGATTCAGAGTTCTCAGCCTTCCCCACTATATATGCAAGCCAACGATGACAAAACAACCTCAGTCATCCCACTCCAGTACATTACAGTGACATTTGCAAAGCAGAACTATGATCTGCTGACAGAAAAGTTGCAAAATCTACACCAAATCTGTTTTTTTTTTATTTAGTTGTTTAACCAGGTATAGCAGACTAAGCTGAAAGCTTTTTTACAGGAGAGACCTGGGAGCACAAGCTATGTACAAGTTTTACAAACTTAGAAACTACAAATCCAACAAATACAAGGAAAGGAAAACATTTCCTTATGCAAACACAAAAAAAAGGCAAACACATCACTGCTGGTGACTTAAAATGTGGCGGTCTAGAAAACATGCTACAATACAATAAAGGCTACCACATTTTAAAAACAATTCATGACTCACAACCCTGCTGGGATCAGGCCCAAAAAGATTTATTTGCCATGATTCGACAACTTGGCTTACCAACATTCTTCTTATCACAATCTGCAGCAGAAACAAAATGGCTTTACTTACTTAGAGTTCTAGGACAAATTATTGATTCCAAAAATTACTCAGATGAAGAACTTACACAACTAACATGAGAACATAAATGTAGACTAATACAGTCAAATCCAGTAACCTGTGCATGTCACTTTGATTATCAAGTTAATCAACTTTTCCACACTGTACTGCAAAACAAATTAAACCCTATTGGCAAGCTACTCGACTACTTCTATCGTGAGGAGTTACAACATTGCCATTCCCCTGACATACATGCACTACTTTGGATAGAAAACTCACCCAAATACACAATTGACAATGACAGTGACATTGTTAATTTCATTAACACACATATCTACTGCAATAACACTTAGGACAAAAATTTAAAATAGATCATACCTTTACAAACTCATTCACACTTTTGCACATGTCATATAAAAGGAAAAAATATATGCCGCTTTCATTTTCCCTGTTAACCAATGATTAACAGTAGCATTTTACTACCAATGCTGCCTGATAACACACCATCAATTCACACATTGCAAAAAAAATTGCTACTATTTACAACACACTCAAAAATATTTCAAAAATAAATATAACTACATTTCATGACCTTTCTACAGCATATCTGCGTAACACTAGATGAGTACATTATTACACTTCGATCAACAATACAATGACCCACCATCTTCCAGACAAGATTATCTAGAGACTGCAAAAATAATAGCTACAATACAATAATACTTGCAGCTTGGAGAGCAAATATGGTCCTATAATACATACTAGATCCATATGCCTGCACCATGTATGCAGTCTCCTACATCTCAAAACAGCAATGCGGTATGAGTCAATTACTACATCAGGCAGCCCAAGATGCAAAAACAAATTCAAACATTAAAAAGCAACTCCATCACATAGGCAACAAACTCTTAAACAGCACTGAAATCAGTGCACAAGAGGCAGCATACCTAGTACTTCAAATACCCTTATGTCATGCTTCACATACCTTTAAATTTATAAACACACATACAGCAGAAAGAAGAACCCTACTAATAAATTACTTACTGTAGGGCCAGATATTCAAAACTTTGCTCTGGGCACAAACAATGTCTGCTTGGTTTGTGCCTGGTTTGCACAGGTCTGCTATGTTCAAAAGGCCAAATAGCATGGGCAAACTGTATTAGCACCTGGCAAAAGTATAATGTATGCAAGGGGTAAAAAGTGTGGGCGTGTACATGAATACAGGTGCAATGCTATATTCAGTGCATTAGCACTGACTTAGCATGACAGTTTGTATGGTGCAAATTACCACACAGGAAAAGGTAGTCTTAACTCTGGGCAAACCAGCTTTGTGTGACTTTCTGTCTTTGCTCAACTTTGTGCTGCTTTGTGTGACTTTATGCGACATAGAACCATGGTTTCCGGGAGTCTGTAATTCACAAGTGTGAATTATGGAGTTTGTGAGGGTCTGCCAGTGGTGGTTTATTGACCCTAACCAGTAAATATTAAACATAGAAAGAAATCAGACATGGAAGAAACATGGTGCACATGGATGGCATCTCCTATGTTGCTATCATCTGCCACTGGTCCCAACCATGCCAGGCATCAAATTGTGACCCAGCACCTAGTGGACACCATGACAGTGTCTCCATACAGCACACACCTACAGACCACCCTTCTGTGGACACCAACAGAATCTGGCACACACATGCAGCACTGGAGGTATAGGAGGTGTTGAGGGGAGGGTGCACAAGTTGCCAGTCTTCACCACATACTGGGTGCTGCCACAAGGCTAGGACAATCCATACAGTGCAAATGGTCCAGTGTGTGGAGTACCCCAACACCAGTGTACCTGTCTGATGGTATGTGCCCCCACAGCCACATACTGCACATCTGTAGAGACACCACAGCACACACAGCCAGTCAAGTAAATGTCACTGTGAGTATCCCACGCCACTGGTGCAGCATCTGTGAGTCACACAACAGCATAAACAGTAATGTCCACTGGCAGTACACACCTGCAAGTTGGGCTTGTCACTGCATAAAGTGCAGCAGTCATTGATGCCCTACACACAATAGGCATTGTTGTGTCCCTCACACTAATGGCCCCCTTGTTACTGTAGCATCTGTGTGCACTGTAGCAGGAACTACAGTTTGACTATTGTATGAAGCACCACCTCTGCCTGTGCTGAGTAGTTCCCTGGGCACAATATTCTATGTGGTTCTGCACAAATGTAGCTTGCAGCTACCACCATGCACTTCCAGACTGACCTACAGGTGGAGCTGTGGGCAGACCCAGCCAGCCACTGTACCTCTAGACTGACCTACAGGTGGAGCTGTGGGACCCTGAAATAGAGCTGGGTAAACTGCATGCAGATCAGGACATAATGAGATGCTAATCTGGATGTTTGCCCACAGACTGCCTACATAGACTCATTTGCATGTCACTTTTGAATATAGCAACTTTTTTTACCGGGCAAACATCTTAGCTCTTCATAAAACCTGTGCAAATGTTGCTGCACTGCTCACATTTCGGAAACATGGTACATTTCTGCAGAATTTCACATGCACTGGTGCTTGCAGCTTTATTGAATCCACACATTTGCTAGCACACACATTGGCCACAAAGTTCACCTTATACTTCCTTCATGTCACTATGCACTGGGCTGCTGTTGTGGTTTGCACTTCCTGGTTGCTCTATTCAGAGTTGCTTATTTCCCAGGCTATTTTTGCACTGCACTCCCAGGCCAGTTTGTCCAGCTTCCTTAGCACACTATATTCAGCAGGTTTAGCACTGGGGCTATCCCTTTAGAATATAGTGGGCTACTGGTTCCAGGCTAATTTAGCATGCCAGACAGTGTTAATTTAGCCACTGGGTAAAGTTTTGAATATCTGGCCCTTAGAAAGAATTAAAAAATGAAATGATGACAGCATTCACATAGAATGCTACAACACCATATTACGTTATCAATGACGACCACACATATTGGAGTAATGCACTTTGGCTGAATTTGCAGCACACCATGACACTCTACACTACAAACTACCTTCTGAACAACCTGACTCAGATGGATTCTTACCTGATACACATAGCGACAATGAGGCTAACACTGTTTCCCAGCTACACACAGAAAATCATCCCACCCACTACCCCCCCCAAAAAAAATAAGCAATTCTCTGGTACTGTCATTTTAATTAAACAACTGACCCAGAAAACTGCTATCATGAACTACTATTCCTTTTCCACCCATGGTGAAATGAAAGCAAAATACTCCAATACAATACACACTATGACAATTACAAAGCCTTTCAATCCAGTGTAGATGCACATCATGAAAAGTACAATCAAAATATAGATATAACCGTCATTGAACAAAGACTGTGCACAGACCTCTAAAGCCTCTGTGAAGACCTTCCATCCCATCCTAATATTCCCAATATGACACAAACACTATCACCACCTCTTCACACCACTTACAATTTATCCCTTGATACTGATTTGCCTTCCCTAAACCAACAACATATACAGTACTAATACAGCACTTCATTCAAGACACAGAGTACTATAACATTATGCACCACTTAAATTTACAACAATTACAGTTTGTTTACCATCACCTTCATCAATTCAAAACCTCAGAAAAACCTTGCTACTAATTTTGCTCTGGAGGAGCAGGAGTTGGCAAAAGCTATGTCACAACTTTCCTCTACCAAACACTCTTACGCTACTTCAATAAACAGCCAGGACAAAACCCAGACACATGCTACCTAGCCATGGCAGCTCCCACCAGAAAAGCAGCATGTAACATCAATGGTCACACTCTACACAGTTTGTTCACCATACCGGCCTCACAAAAACCATCATACAAACCTCTAACTTCCAAAAACTGACATACATTACAATGCAAGCTTGTACATCTAAAATAACTTTTCATTAATGAAATCTCCATGGTCAGAAATAACTTGTTTAATTTCATAAACAATTTTCTACAAGAAAAAAAGGAAACACACTTCCCTTTTGTGGAATATCTATTATTGCCATAGGCGACTTGTTCCAACTAAAGCCAGTCTTTGACAGCTGCATATTTGAAGACCTAAAACATAACTACAGACCCCTGGCAAGCAATCTATGGCAAGATTATTTTGTACACTTTGAACTGCAAACAATAATGCACCAATAGGAAGATACACATTTTGCACAACTACTAAATCACCTTAGAGAAGGCAATCACACACCAGATGACATCTCAATCATTTCTTCCCATGAAATCACTCCACCAATTCACTTTAAAACATTACCACATATCTTGTCCACAAATGCCAAAGTCAACTACATCAAGAACCTTATCTTCACCACCTATACACAAACAAACCAACCATTCATAAACTATGCCCAGGACACCATGACAGGCTCCCTATCATCCAACATCAAAGAAAAAATAATACCCACTCTGCCCCAAAAAACAACTAAAACTATGGGACTTTATCATACACTCCACATTGCCTTTTTCCTACGTTACGATTTAACTTCAAATATCAGTGTAGAAGATGGACTAACAAATACTGCTTCCAGCATTGTACAACACATAGATTCTGACATAAACAACACTCCACAAATTGTCTGGATTCTATTTGATTCTCCAAAGATTGGCACAAATCAAGGACAAATTCATCAACTTCTATACCACACTAACATATCACACAACTGGACACTAACTCTTCCCATACTAAAAACAATTTCAATATGGTAAAGCCTACTTAACTTTTATAAGAAAACAATTCCTAATAAGACAAGCATCTTCATGTACAATACATCTAACACAAGGAAACACACTACAACACATGCATATCCATTTCAATAATGCAAAAATAGATCACCTTCACTATTTAGCACTAAATCATGCAACTAACATAAACAATATCTATACTGAAAACTTCAATGAAAAAACTATTTCTGTAAATAAAAAAGTCAAACTAGAAATGCTACATCTCTGCACAGAGAAAACATTACACCTCAAAATACTCCTACTCATCCCCTTCGCCAAACAACACAACTATTATCTATCACAACATACAATCACTCAAGCCCATTTCACTTCCATGTCTTATGTCACAAACTTTACCAATGCTAACATAATCTATTTAGCAAAACCAAACTTCACCTCAACCTACTCAACAGGTACCTACACACTTAAAACAGACAGTGCTGTCTTCTATGACATTTTCAATACAAATTCTCATCGTGACCTTGTACTGTACTACAAGAACAACACATTAGCAAATAACCATTTCAAAACAAACAACCCCATTGGCATTACTTACTTCACATTACAAACACATTTACTAACACCTACCATCATTGCACTTTACAAACCACCACAAATTCCTCTCTCACATCTCTTTACTTTACTAACATCTATTTTACAAGACATATCGACCACTCACTACATTATCCTTGGTGATTTTAATGTTGACCTCACTACATCTATGGATGAACTCGCTCCAGCCTGAAATAAGCTCTACCACTGCAATAGGGATTTTCAAGCACAAACTATGAGATCAGCTTCTTGCAAGCACCACCTCTGATTGCTACTGCTAAGTAACTTGTTGCCCTGACATGCTGCACTTAGCCTGCACCTTCTATTATCATCTGACCCCTGTAGGCCACTGTTAGAACTTACTCTACCTGCCTAGCTACCCCTTATTCCTTCCAATCATCCCCTCATTCAACTCCCTTGCTACCTACCTCACTTCTCCCTCTGGTTGACCAGCTAGGCTGGTTCCCGCCACCCCAGTCCTTCCTCAACACACCTATGACTATCACCTAGTGCTCTCTGACAAGGGTATTCTAGTACCTGCCTGTGGTATGCTATGTACCATTTGCTTCCCTGTACTTTCCCTATTTGTCTGCTACATATAATTTGTTCTCCCTGTATTTTTGTTACCTAAAAAGATGCATTGTAATCTGCCTGTAACCAATAACTTACCTGTATGTATCGCTTGATCTTGGTCCTCCTTGATATCTCTCTCTCTCTCTGCAGCATTTGACACTGTGGATCATGGGGCATTGCTGGAATGCCTGCAGCTACTCTGTGGACTCTCTGGGACAGTCCTCAGGTGGTTCCATTCTTTCCTCACAGGCAGGACTCAGATGGTGGTGTCAGGGATTTTTTCTCGGCCCCCTTCCCCCTGCCTTGTGGGGTGCTGCAGGGTTCTGTGCTGTCCCCCATGTTGTTCACGGTGTACATGTTGCCATTGGGAGACATTATAAGGTGGTATGGGCTGAGTTTTCACTGCTATGAAGATGATAGTCAGCTCTACATGTCCTTTGTACCCAAACAGGACAGTGCGGTCTTGGTCTTTAACAACTGCCTCGCTGAGATCCAGGACTGGATGAGTGCTAATTGGTTGAGCCTGAATCTGGATAAGACTGAGGTGTTGGTGGTGGACCCAGGTCAGTTAGGTAGAGAAGATGACTCCTGGGCAACCATCTGGCCTTGTGTTAGGGGGTAACCAGTTAAGACCTTCCAAACAGGTGCAGAATCTGGGCGTTGTGCTTAATAATGAACTGACACTAAAAGCACAGGTGTCAGCAGTTGTCAAGTCCTCATTTTATCATCTGAGGAACATTACCTGGATAAAGCACCTTGTTCCACCCGAGGACCTTTCTATATTGGTTCATGTCTTTGTGTCCTTAAGTCTTGATTACCACAATGCTCTATACCTAGGGATACCTGGGGTGGATCTCTGTCACCTGCAGCTGGTGCAGAATGCTGCAGCCAGGTTGTTGACAGGGTTGTGAAGAACTAGCCATGTCACACCTGTGCTGTGTGAACTACACTGGCTGCCTGTGCAATGGAGGATCATCTTCAAGGTCGTGTTGCTGACCTATAAGACCTTACATGGACAGGGACCGGGTTACTTGCAAGACCTCCTTCGGCCTTACTGCCCCCTTCACCCTCTCCACTCCACTGATGAAGGACTGCTAGAGGTTCCCAGGGTCCGTCTTCAGAGATCAGGTGCCACGGCTTTTTCTTTTGTAGCCCTGACCCTGTGGAACTCTCTACCTCATCGCATTAGAGAGTGCCTGTCCACCGAGAATTTTAAATCCTCACTGAAAACATATCTATTTGGAATGGCATTTGGGAATAAAGTTTAGTTTTATTACTGCTGCCTGTTATTTTATATATTTAATTTGATCAAATGTTGTTTTATATTGTATACACGCTTTGGTTTTTTTGAAAAGTGCTTTAGAAATTAATTTTGATTGATTTTGATTGATTGATTGATATTGTACTTGTTATGATCTGTTTGATATGTACTTATCCTGATGCGGAACCTATGCAAAGAGCTGTTGCTGAAAGGTATGAATCCAAGCTCTCAACAATAATCACCTAGGCCTTCACACACAGCTCTAACCACCTACATGCAGACACTTAACTGCACCCAACTAAAAACTACCTACACAACTGATTACAGACCAACACTAGATCACATTTACACATGAATTCCCATTCAACAATACAGTCCTTTAGAATCCTACTACAGTGATCACAAACCTTTGTGGCTTCAATTATGAACTTTACACTACTGCTACCTTGCTTTCTTTACAGATGTACACAATCAACGACCTTGTCAACATGAGAAATTCAGACAGCACCAAGCAAATTACTATCAAGTGCTGCATCATGAAGAAAAACACTATGACAAACTACACAACTAGTCAACAACAAAAAACAATTATACCACCTGGTGCTGGCTGATAACACAAATGCCATACAAGCTTGCTCTTATATCACTAGATACAACACCATTATACCCTGAAATGGATTCCTTCTGTGGAACAACATTGTGAGAAACAGAACAATCTTAATTCACAAACTCACCAAATTTTAAACAAGTAACCCACCACAGATCCCAGGAGGCATTCTTAACAAAGCAAACATGCTACTGGATCCACCTCCACTCCCAGGAATAACTGTCAGAGAAGCTAAACTATTGCCAATGCAATCGATATGTATCATTGCTGTGACAATTACACAGGTATGTTTACCTATTTCAATATCACCACTATTACAACAGTCATTGTTAACCGATCTTAAAGATATCTGTCTGTGTGTGTGTCTCTCTCTCTCTCAATATATAGATATATATATATATATATATATATATACATTAGAGGCAAAAAACTCCGTTTAATGCATTAGTTAAGGTTGTTCCACAGTGACAAAAGTGAGGAAATTCACTGTTAGGGTTGAAAACCCTAACTCCGAATTCACCCCCAGCACCACACACACACACACACACACACACATTCAAGTATGGGGGAGGACCAAGTCAACACCACCAATGACAGACATCCAGCAGCAGGTGACAGAAATAACAAACAATTGTCTAAATGTACTACGAGACATCCCCACCCACCTGACCAGGTACTGCATGCTCAGTGGAGATCAACAGCAAAACTGAGGCCATGTACACCAAACGTACACATCCCTGATTGCAGCTGCACACAACATACCACACTGAGTAGTTGCATGGCCTTACCTACCGATGCCCCACACCAGACCACACCACTTGTGGTTGGCCACCTGAGCAATAGAGTTCAGCAAAACCAAGGAGTTGTACAGGTATAATATCTCTGATTATAACAAGGGTTTTAGAAATGCAGCTTTCTAATTGACTGTAAACATTGTAACAGCCTTATGTTTAGTTTTTATTAACATACATGTAGAGCCTAACCATATGATGAACATGGTTTAATGTTGTTTAAAAAACAGTTTTATTATGATAGCAATAAGCCACTCCCAGGTATTATGTTAATGGTCAGTTTATCACTGTCTGGTGACATGTGGCATTCGGCTATGCCTCATTCAACATTAACCCCCCTACAGGGTGATTAACAGACCATTTAACATAACTGTTGGTCATGCCTTATTGCTTAATTGTCTTTATGAGTAGATACTCTCTCCCTCTGCTAGGCACTGCAGCAGCTTTGCAACACAGTGTCCCACCCAGTTACACCATACACTGTCTAGTTACTGGAGAATGGCTGTGAATATGAACTCATGAAGATGAACAGTATAACTTGATCATTACAGTCATCGAAACCCTAGTGTGATTATAACTGACAGAGTCAGTGATAAAGGATAACCCCTGCTGTCCTAGTACACTTACCCCATTGTGAGTTAAATCAATACTAAAAGACATTCTGTTTATATCTACACCATACCTACTTGATTCATGTTGTACCACAATTAACATAGTTATCACTTTAATAGCATCAGTGACAGAAGTGTGGCAAACCCAAACAGTAGGCATACAGCCTGAGTATGAAACAACTCTTAAAAAAAATCACACTGTGTCCATAAGTGGCATAGATCACTCATTGCAACAATAGTAAATGTATTACTATTTGAATAAGTTAGTCATCACAGATGCAATGAGATTGTCTTTATCAGGTACAACATACTCAGTAAGTGCCTACAGGAAAATCTATCCTATATACATCTCCGATACAGGTACATCATTGTTGGCTCAGTAGTGCTATGATATTTAGAAGTTGCTTGGCCTGATCCATGCAATTACAATGTTTCTTACAAAGAATACTTACTGCATCTTTAGTATTGAAACACACTGAAGGTCTATGTATGTACATCAGCAGTACACCTTCATCAGTAAGAATGCATTTGATACTGGCAGTACAAATTTCACAGCGTTGAACAGGCAATGCTTTTCCATACGTTTACATCAGCCTCTCTATGTTGAGTAAACCATTGCAGTAAATGTACTACTATGTAAATCATCTACTAAATGCATCACTACTTTTGTATTGAGCATGCTAGTGTCTTGTAGTTTATTTATGTGCTTCTCTTAATGTATACTCACTAGTGTTAAAACCTTTCTACAACTGTGATCATGCACCTTCAGCATTTATATTGAATAACGGCACAGTACCAGTTGTGGTGTGATGTGGGGCATCGGTAGGTAAGGCCATGCAACTACTAAGTGTGGTACATTGTGTGCAGCTGCAATCAGGGATGTGTATGTTTGGTGTACATGGCCTCAGTTTTGCTGTTGATCTCCACTGAGCATGCAGTACCTGGTCAGGTGGGTGGGGATGTCTCAGAGTACATTTAGACAATTGTTTGTTATTTCTGTCACCTGCTGCTGGATGTCTGTCATTGTTGTGTTGACTTGGTCCTCCCCATACTTGAATGTGTGTGTGTGGTGCTGGGGTGATCTGGAGTTAGGGTTTTCAACCCTAACAGTGAATTTCCTCACTTTTGTCGCTGTGGAACAACCCTAACTAATGCATTAAACTGAGTTTTTGCCTCTAATTTCCTTCTTTTGAGAATGATAACGAGAAATAGTGAATGTAATGCTGTGGGCGGGCTGGGCGCAAGGGCCCGCGCTCCGCCACATGCAATGTCTTGTGCATAGTAACAGGAGCAGCAACGCAAACAGAAATGCTAACAGTGGCACACATGGTAACACAAGCGTGAATGAGAACAGAAAAGGTAATGCACACAGTGGCGTAGACGGGAACGGTGTGCCACGTGATGTCTTGTCACATAGTAACATGGTGCCTGTAAATGGAAATGTCAATGGGCATGGTGATGCAAAGTGAAACAGAAAGAGAAACAGTACGGTACACACAAATGGCAAAAAGGTAACATAAATGCAAGCGCAAATGAAAACGCAGAGGATAATGCACATAGGGCCCCACACTCCCGCCACATGATGTCTTGCGGCATAGTAACAGGAAGAGCAACGCAAACAGAAGCGCTAACAGTGGCGCACATGGTAACGCAAGCGCAAATGACAACAGAAAGGACAATGCACACGGTGGCATAGACGGGAACAGTCTGCCACGTGATGTGTTGTCACATAGTAACATGGTGCCTGCAAAATGGAACTGTCAATGGGCATGGTGACACAAAGTGAAACAGAAAGAGAAACAGTACCGTGACACAAATGGCAAAAATAACGAAATGCAAGTGCAAGTAAGCGCAAAGGATACTTGCACATGGTGGCGCAGGCGTCAGCGGTAAGTGAAGCGAACGGAACCGCAAGCGGAAAGGGCAACAGTAACAGTAATGTAAGTGCACAGGCTGGTTTTCCCCAAAACCTGCATAGAGAAAGATAGTGAGTACAAATAATGTATGCATAATAATGAGTATCGGTGCAGAAAATGAGATCTTGGAATACTAAATACATTATATCTCAGGAACCGTATGACGTAGAAAAAAAATGTAAAAGTCATATTATTTACAACTGTCCTGGCTAATTTAAATCTTAGCCCCACTAGGGGGCTAAGAGATTTTCTGAAGAAAAGTCCATAACTTGCACCGTTTCCGAGATACGGGCCCTGAAAGGCGCGGCGAATGCCGTAATAGTTATCCTATGGAAAAAGAAAAGTTCGAGCACCATAACTTGCTCCCTGTAATGTTTTTTCACCAAACCACTGAAAGGCACATCTGTGGGCTGTTGGTCGTCTTCCTCCAAATTTCAGGAAAAAGACCAAACCGTTATTTTGCAGCAGGGATCCAAAGGATTTCTGTAAAGGCTGGCCGTAATGTTATCCTATGGGAAAAACCATCAACTTTGGAGTGCAGTAACTTTGCTGCCGTGTGATATTTTTTCACCAAACTACTGAAAGGCACATCTGTGGGCTGTTGGCTGTCTTCCCTCCAAATTTCAGGAAAAAAGACCAAACCGTTATTTTGCAGCAGGGTGCCAAAGGATTTCTGTAATGCGTCGGGCACCGTAATGTTATCCTATGGGAAAAACTGTCAACTTTGGAGTGCCATAACTTTGCTGCTGTGTAATATTTTTTCAATACAACACTGAAAGGCACATCTGTGAGATGTCGGCTCCGTTCCCTCCAAATTTCAGCCCAAAACTCCCAACGGTTCTTTTGCAGCGCAGTGCCAAAGAATCGCTGTCACTGTCCCACAGATGGAAAATTACTGTCTCAATTTGAGAAAGCTTTCGGATAAAAGTTCGACACTTTTGTGAGCACGAAAGTAATTTGCGAAAGTACTTTTTCCAGAACTTTGAAAAACATATCTCTGGGGTGTTTTACCACACAATAAAGACATGGCAAGCATCCTCAGGGTCCGACTAGGTGAATACAAAAAGAATTAGGTTGCTAGAGGGTCCCAAATTTAAATGCCAACCATTTTTCTGATCACCAACTGAAAACAAAATGGCCAATTTGTGAAAGTAACAGGCCCATTTGCGAAAGCAAAAATGCATTTGCGAAAGTGTTGAACTTATTGTTAACTTTTCCCATTGACTTATAATGGGAAACTGTTTTTTGAATAACTTTTGAACCGTTTAATATTTTTCAAAAATCTTCGAAAGGCACATCGGGGACCCCGGCCGCATGTTCCCTGAAGATTTCGGACCGGTCGCACAAACCGTACAACCTGTAGGTGTGACCATAGAATTCCAGAAAAAGCGTAAACGCGCGCACAGATCATGCTTAATAACTCCACAGCCGTATATCCGACCACTATGAAACTTGGCAGATCCCATATATATACATATATATATATAGTTATAGTTATTTAAAATTGGTGACCGGGAAAGGCACACTGAGCCGAAGCTCATTTCCAGGTGGAACCCGGATACAAGAATGTGCACTGCTGGAAGGCAGAGAAGTACAACAGAATCTGGTTTCAGATGAATAATACAGAATAAGGATGTCGAAAAGTAGTAAGCAGTAAAGTAACAATTGTTGCTGGAGCAGATGGTTTTCTGTACATCAGGACATTTCATATCTAACAATTTGTAATTTCAGTACATTACAAGTCTTTTTATATTACATATTTACAGGTATATTGTTGTCCAGAGTGTGCTGGACTGGTATGGTGAAAGTACAGCGGGTAGGTGGTTATGTGGTTTTGGGCTGACATGAGCAATAATGTTTACCTGAAAGGGGACACTGCGGGTAGGCTAGGCCCGAGTTAAAGAGGGTTCAGATGAGCATCTTGGGCAGGGAGGGGTAGGAAGGAGTCTGAGTAGTTGTTCAAAGGCTGATAAGGAGGAGGCCTGGTGGAGATTGGGTGGGAGGTTGTTCCAAAGGAGACGAAGCCGGTAGAAAAAGGAAGCTTGCCCAGAGGCCGAGAGGGGGCGTGGGAGGTGGAAGGTACGTGTGTGTCTATGGCGGAGGGAGTAGCCTGGGGAGATAGCTGGAGAGAGGTGGGGAGAGAGGTAGGAGGAAGGGGATTAAACAGCATCAGATTACCATTGATTAATTTTCAAGTACTCCATGGTTGATGGAGAATTAATCCATAGTACAGTGCACACACATTGTCTTCCCCCTGTCTGTTTCCTATCTTTGATCTGGTGAAAGTAGGTAGCGGTACCTGCAGTGGCCACTTACGCCAATCCAAAGCACCCCTTTACTTTCCCCATCTCACAACTGTATCTGTGCTATACTGCAGAACCCTGAATTTTTTTTTCATTTGGATTATTCCCTGTTTATATTTAGCATTACTTATTTCTGAAAAGCACCACACACAGTGCTGTATATGTCTATTACCAGCAGTACCTTTTGCTGTGCTACACAGCGTGGAACATTAGAAACATGCTATTATACTATATAGTGGTTTAAACAGTCTTATCCTGCTTTTGATGATCAGCCAACACATGGCTATCAAGGGCACTCTATTGTAAACTGCTGAACACATATGGTGATCATGCTCTCTGTGTATGTTCCCCAGTCTACAATACAGTGACCTAGACAGCCATCTGTTGGCTGGCCATGAATTCCAGGCTACGACTGTTAAAACCACTATTATACTACATCAGCCTGCTTTTAAAAATAGAACATAACAACAGTTAATGCAAGCACACCAGACTGTTTAAAAATGAACTATATACTATAGCGGCCTATTTCTACCTATAGCAGCCTGTTTCTAAAGATAACTCAAAAGCAATTGCAGAAACTAACAGAAGTTTCACTTAAGTATATCCATTTCCCATAATGCACAGCATCCAAATGCCACACATCAAACATGAAGAAAACCACAGATAACTCCATATCTCACGAAATGAAGTCAATCAACATTACCACATATTGTGAAATGTTGATTACATGTGAATATTATCAGTAATTGTTCACTGTTGCACTCACAAAATACACCTGTTCAGCATATACTTACTCTAGTCAACTGCAACCCCCTTTCTCTTCCCCTGGTAGGAACCTTAATATCCTCCCAAAATCTTTGTAATTTTGCACTTTAACATTCCTTTTATGCAAGTGTAACGTGGGGAACATAGACATATATAAAAAGTGCTGACCTCTTTATCTTCCACATGTTACCACTAAATTAACCCACTTCAGAGCATAAGTCTGCTTGGGAATTAATGCACACCTGGTTGCTTAGAACAACTCAGATTAACCCCCACTAGGCATGCCTTAATTCCAAAATACACCCATGCTTTGTCATGAGTTAATCCTTACATGTATATGTATCTCAATGTGTGTGTTTGTGTGTGTGTGTGTGTGTGTATATATATGTGTAACATTAAGCACTACAACATTCTTGGTAATGGCATATTTCTGCACCATGCCATATTGCTACTTCAGTTTTGCATACTGAAGATTCTGTCACAACCTGTGTTCAATGTATCCATATGCTACACAATAACTTTTCCAACCATGTTTGATTAGTTACCATTCTGAGTGTGTCTATGTATGTCTGTGTTTGTGTTTGTGTGTGTGTGTGTGTGTGTGTGTGTGTGTGTGTGTGTACACATATCTGTATCTCTATGTCTGCTACTACTGCTATCACTACCTATATCTGTGTGTCTCTGTGTGTGAGGTGAAGGGCTTTAACAATCTCTTTGTCACATGGACCATCTGAAATCAGCCACACTCACACCTTATCTTGGTTTAACCACTGCAACTTTATTGGGTAGCTTGTACAGTAATTAATACCTCATTATTAAATGCAGTCCTTTAAAAATGCATTTCTAATACAACCACCACCATTGTTATACATTTTCCATTATATACAAAAACACACACTGGGGTTGTCCCTTTATTTACATGAGTGACTACTCCCTCCTTTCTTTATTTGCACGGGCCTGCTGACCCAATGCCTCTTTGCCCTGGATCTTCTGTCTGGATTCAGGTGTCCCACCTGATCCCTAGCCCTGCCTCCACTGGGGTGACTGCCCCATGGGGCGC
Source organism: Neoceratodus forsteri (assembly GCA_016271365.2). NCBI lineage: Eukaryota > Metazoa > Chordata > Ceratodontiformes > Ceratodontidae > Neoceratodus > Neoceratodus forsteri. Next base: position 653,083,644 of record CM028136.1, read on the forward strand.
CCTCCCCTGGTCGGCCATACCTCCGTCCAGCTGGGCCCCATTTTTCCCCCCACCCGAGCAACCTTCTTCGGCTGGGCTCAGCCTGTTATCACTTCACAGCCTGTTGCTCTCGTCTTCAACCCCCCATCTTCTGAAGTGCCCTGTTGCCCTCACCTGGCAACCCATCCCTTCCTGAGCCTTGTTTGTTTGGGCAGGTGGGTGGGAACTCCAGTAAAACAGCTACAGAAAAGAGGAAGACCCTCTCTCTGCATCCCCTTATCTACCCCCTTTGCCCCTCTCTTACCTAGCATCCACCCAATGTCCCCTTGCCAGCTCACCTGGCCTAGCCCCTCCCCTTTTGAGACCACACTTGCTACTGACCTCATCGTCCCTCCTCCCATTCCCAGAAAATGCCTGTCCCCACTACTATTCCTCCCCTCCACTTCCAAACTCCTCCCTGCACCTCCCGGGCCCCACCTCCACTCCTCCCTCCCTTCCCACAGTCTAGCTCCCTGTCAAGCTAATCCCAGGGGGCCAGTGACAACCTAGGCTGTCCTTGAATAGGGCAACCCTTTTTGACACATGGACCTCCCGAAATCAGCCACACTCACACCTTATCTTTGTTTAACCACTGCAACTTTATTGGGTAGCTTGTACAGTAATTAATATCTTATTATTAAATGCAATCCTTTAGAAATGCATTTCCAATACAACCACCACCATTGTTATATATTTTCAGTTATATACAAAAACACACACTGGGATTGTCCCTTTATTTACATGACTGATTATTCTCCCCTTTTGAGACCTCACTTGCTACTGACTCATTGTCCCTCCTCCCATTTCCAGAAAAAAAAAACAGCCCTCCCTTTCCTCCCATCCACTTCCTAACTCCTCCCAACATCTCCCAGGCCCCACCTCCCCGCCCCCACAGGCTAGCTCCCTGGCAAGCAAATCGCGGGGGACCAGTGACAACCTAGACTGCCCTGAATAGGGCAACCCCTTTTTTGACAACACATGTGAAGGGTTATAACGTAACAGTTCTACAGTACAGTACTGCATCGCTTTATCTTGCATGCATCCCTGTGTAACACTAACATACTACTCTACATGATACTAACACCATTTGCATAATTCATCTCTTTTCCACCTACCTTCCTAATACAATGCTTCTTTCACTATTCATTCAATAACACACATTGCCCAACACCTTAACCTTCTACCTGCATGTATTAATTCCTGCTGTTCAATAATTTGAGCATACATTCCAATTTCCTTTCATTCCACAGCTACTACAACTATTCTATCAACTACTAATACTTTGAATCCAATCCCACTATCACATTCTAACCCACTTACACCTTGCTACTCCAAGCTATTTAATATTCCCATCTCCCTTCCACCAACAGGATCAACCTCCTTCCACTGTTCTTGTTCATGGAAGAACCACATGCATCCGAACTATCATCCTTGAGGACTCTACTGTATATACAATGTCAAAGTCTCACTCGGGAGAGATTATGTTTCAACAGCCATCCATGAGGGAGACTATATCAGCATATCACACTTGTCCATTTCAAAATATAATGCAGAGCTGATGTTCGACTCCTCCAAAACATCTACTTTCACAATAAGTATTCCCATACCAAGTACTATAACTCCTATCCACCTTCCACCACCTTACCACCACTACATGGGCACCCCTCACCACTTTGAAATTCTGTTGCTTCAAGTTCTATGTGATACCTACATTTCTCTGCAAACTGCTGCATGCCTCAAACTCTTATTTTCTTTTACATACTGTAAATAACATGGTACCCTTAATTCCTTTACTGATTATATGCAGATATAATGTCCATTTCATAAAATGTGTTCCTTTTGCTTACCTGCATTTTATAAACTATATAATCATCAACATTTTCATGATATTTTTGCTGTGCAATGCCTACATTTCTCTACATACTGCTGCATTTAGAAAACTGTTTTTTTTTTTAAATACTGCAAGTAACATGGTGCCCATTAATTCCTTTACAGATTACCTTCAGACTTACTGTCCCTTTCATACAATGTGTTCATTTTGCTTATCTATATTTTGTTACCTATGAAATCATCCTCATTTTTATGACATTTCTGCTGTTTGCAATTTAGCTGCTGTTCATTATGTGAAACTGTAATTCTGTTTTGAATATGACAAGTAACATGGTGCCCATTAATTCATTTACTGATTACATGTAGAAATACTATCCATTTGATACAATGTGTTCATTTTGCTTACCTACATTTTGATAACTATGGAATCACTCACATTTGCATGATATTTCTGCTGTCTGAAATTTAACTGCTGTTCATTATAACAAACTCCCTTCTTGCAAGTGCTTATACTATTTGAGACCTATTACTAGTTCATGCATGCTAAGCCCCCCTACATTCCTATGCTCTAAAACTCCTTTCCAGTTCAATGCCTCCATGTGGTGGATGTTGTTTGCTACCTGCTTGTTGTGTTGCCTGCATTGTTCTGGCATGCTATAGTTTGTGATACCAATATTGATGGTAACACTGTTTTTGCCTCTTTGTTTTTGTCCTCTTGATTTTGTTCCGAGATGTTACTAACCGGAACCATTGATTGTTTTTTCCTAACACTTTTTTGATTTGCTTATATTCACTAATAAACATTGATTGATAATTGAAAATCATTGTATTGCTTCTCCATAACTAAGCAATACTTCCACACACAATCGTCAATTTCATCATGCAGCCACATTGGCTCTGACCAGAGTTTGTTCTTGAGTGGTAGAAGGAGATACATTATTGACCTTTCAAAGATGTGATGAGGTCTTTCCTTAGCATGTTCTTTTTCCGTTTTTCATTTACTCACAGTATTGTTTGGAAGAGTTTTCATGGTGTAAATTTGAATCCATTCAAACAAATTCAAACAGTCAATTTCAATAGGAGTTACATCAGTGTCCATGTGTTTTAAAATAGACCATGGAGGCAGGACATTGGCTTTAATTTGTGTGCATTAATACAAAAAAATGTGCACGACCTTAGCAGGTGTGAAGTCATTGGTGAGTAGAAGGTATGCTATTATGCATGTCCACATCTCATTCCATTGGGCAATTTTAGTCCAATCAATGCAGCCTGTGATCTGTAAAACAGCTGCTTACAAGAAGCACACTGAATATCAAACTGTTCTTGTTTTGTCAATCCAAATGCAGCAATCTGTGTGACAAACTTCAGTCATCTTTGTTTCACTTGCTTCTGTCACTTTGTATCTTGCTAGTGCATCGACTGTTGTGTTCTCCTGAGAAGGTGCATCCTGATTTTTCAGATAATTTGTAATTGTTGTGACACTGTCCATGTCACCTTCTGTTAGTAAATGATTAACCATGCCAATTTATTGACTACATTTTTACATGATACATTAAAGAAACAAATGTGTGCATCCTGGAAATATGCACACTGATCATGCATATGTAATGAAACACACTTTCACATACTCCACTAGGTAGACATACCAAGGAGTGTCCTAACAAGTTTGTTTGAGGTCTGACTGGACATTTATCTATTCCCTCAATAAGTCTGCTTCTGTTTCTGTTGGGTGTAACTACAAACAGATTAGTAAAATCTTTGACTACATCAAAAGATTCCCATATTTGGTTGCCTTCTTTTTACAAGGTAATTTATCATGTTCTACTAACTTTAGAATGGTGTGCATCTTGCTATAACCATCAACATGTAAAGCTACTTGCTTGTTTTATGGATGACATATCTCCTATCAAGAACATTCCTCTCACTGGCTAATGTTTATCAACAGCCATCAAAGCTATAAATAATAAATAATAATAAAACTTTATTTCTATAGAGCCTTTCAAAAAAACAAGGTGCCTTACAAAATAAAACAAACCGAGCATTTTAAATCTTAGAATTAAAAGCAACTAGCACAAATAGCCAAATCAAATCTGTCTTCAAATGCTTGGTTCCATAAATACATTTTCAGGGCCTTTTTAAATCCTTCCATGGTTGCACACTCCCATAACTGACGGGGTAGAGAATTCCAGAGGGTAGGGACAGCATTCATGAATGTACGGGCACCAGAAGATTTGAAAGACATCCTCAGGATCTCTAGCAACCCCTCTTCAACTGAGTGGAGTGATCACCCAGGACAATAAGGGACCAGGAGCTCTTTCAGGTAGTCCAGCCAAGTCCGTGTAGGGCTTTGAAACTCAGAAGACTGACTTTAAAGGTGATCCACCACTGCACTGGCAGCAAGTGCAGTCCACCCAACACTGGCAAAATATGGCTAGACCGGGAGGTACCAGTCAGAAGCCAGGCTGCTGCATTCTGCACCAGCTGTAGGCAGTGGATTTCAACCCCAGGAAGCCCTAGATAAAGGGAGTTGCAATAGACCAGATGTGAGGAAACAAAGGTATGGACCAGCATAGGAAGATCGCTAGATGGAACAAGATGCCTAGTCCTGGAGATATTCCTCAGGTGATAAAATGAGGACTTGACAATGGCAGACACCTCTGAATGCAGAGTCAATCCCTCATCAAACATTACCCCCAGGTTACACACTTGTTCAGAGGTCAGGAGTGAAACACCCTTGAGATAAAGTCCAAAGGGTGAACCAGCCCCTGGCCCCACTATCCGGTGCGTTGGATCCAGTACCAACACCTCTGTATTTTCCAAGTTTAACTTCAACCAACTTGAATCCATCCACTCCTGGATTTCATTGAGGCAGTTATAAAAGACTGAGAAAGCTCCTTCCTGATCGGGTGCAAAAGAAAGGTAGAGCTGGGTATCATCAGCATAGCAGTGAAACCTCAGCCCATACCTTCTTACAATGTATCCGAGGGGCAGCATGTACACTGAGAACAACATGGGGGACAACACAGAGCCCTGAGGAACCCCACAAGACAGAGAAACTGGATCTGAGGAATAAACCCCGGAAACCACTCTCTGCGTTCTTCCAGTGAGGTAAGATGTAAACCACCTGAGGACTACATCGGATAGTCCACAGATGAACCTCAGATGCTCAAGTAGAACCCCATGGTTCACAGTGTCAAAGGCTGATGAGAGATCTAGAAGAACCAGAATGGAATGTTTTTTCTGATCCCTAGCCATCAGGAGATCATTGAGCACCCAAACCAGTGCTGTCTCAGTACTATGCCTCTTTCAAAAACTGGACTGGAGGGATTCATAGATATCACGGATGGTCAAATGGTTCTCCAGCTACATGGACACTACCTTTTCTATCAACTTCTCTAAAAAGGGAAGGTTAGAGATTAGTCTGTAGGTTGCATGGCAGTCAGGGTCCAAAGAAGCATTCTTCAGAAGGGGTGTTACCACCACTTCCTTCAGGGAGCTCAGAAACTCACCTGTTTCCAAGGAGCACCAGACTATTCGTGCTAAGACTGGACAGATAGAATCGATACAACCCAAAATCAGGGAAGTTGTTCCTGGATCCAAACTACAGCACGTAGGGTGTGCACCCCAGACAATCCGCATGATATCCATGAGGCACTCCGGGAAAACCGATGAGCAGCAGACTCATGTTGTTCCAAAGCAGCACCCTTAGAGTGTGCTGGTTGGAATGCCACCTCAATGTCAGCCACCTTAGTTGCAAAGAATCGAGCAAGTTCATTCCACTCTCTTTGTGAAAAGGCCCTTCGGACAAGTAGACAGGCTGGGTTGCACAGCCTGTCCATAATGCAAAAGAGCTGATCTGTTTGATTCTGAGCAGCCACAATCTCCCCAGACAGGAACTCTGCCTTCTTACAGGTGATTGCAGATTGATAGGCTTGGTAATGCTCCATCAATCTAAGGTGGTTGGCATCAAGGGAGGATCTCCACCAGCATGGCTCTAACCTTTGACCTAGTCACCGCATATCTCTCTCAAGGTCTCATCAAACCATGGGGAACGAGGGTGAAGGGAGAGAGGGTGAACACGGACAGCTGAGATAGCCATATTATAGGCTACCATGAGGGCATCTGAGTCATTGTTTGCCACTGGAAGGGATGATAGGTGAAGTACCACCGCCAGACCTTCAGAGCTAACATCTCATAAAGGGCAATACCTGACTATCTCCACAGGGGTAGGCCTATGAAGGGGGGTGCTAAAACTAAACCCCACAGTGTAGTGATCAGACCACCCAACTGGTTCCACCCCCAAAATCAGAGTTTTGGATCCCCAGGAGAAAAATTATCTCAATTTAGTTGTAGAAATTCTTGAAATTTGTTCCTAATTTTGAAAATATTCCTCCTCAACTTAATTATTAGTTTTGACATGTTTTGCCACAAATAAGATTGAAAATTTCTAGCCCCGTTTACAATTATTTTCACTTTCAGATGCAATTTCAACACCTGTACTTTACTTCTGTTTCATTTACCTCTGTGTCTTATTTTTGTTGATAATGTGCATTCACTTTTAGCCTTAGCTGCCAGCCTTTTGAAATAGTGAAATCAAATTCCATAGCTGTTGGCCCACATATTCAAATGAGATGCACGGTGCATCCCTAGATGTGCCCACACCTCTCAGGACTTGCCATGACCATTGGGGATGTGGCAATATTCAGATCCCCCCCGATATGCCATGCAAACCCAATTGTGCCGTGGCACAGAACAATGCAATGCAGGCATGCAAATGAGGGGTCCCTCATGCATATTCCCTGCATCACAATATTCAAATCTCTCCTGGTGAAGACACAGCCAGATATGCCTGTGCAAAGTTAGGAAGCCAAAACCCCGTCCTAACTTTGTGTGGGGCAGGATGGTGCTCTGAGCACAGCCCAAGGCTGTTCACATGATCCCCCCTGCCCCGATCCATATCCATTGCACAAGGGCATGACAACTGTTTCCAGGTAGTCTAGTATCCCCCCTCCCTGGCCCAAGCACAGTGTGTCTTAACAATAAATATATTTTGCTGCTTCCATAGCATAGGGTCCCCCTTCCTACCCCAATGCCTGTACAAAATAATGCCACCCATTCCTCTTGTTTCCATAATGTAGGGTCCCCCCTTCCCATCCCTGATGTATATAAAAAATAATGCTTCTCAGTCCCCCTGTTTCCATAGTATAGGGCCCTCTCTCCATCCCCAATGTATGTAAAAAGATAATGCTGCCTGATCCCCTTGTTTCCATATAGTAGGGTATCCCCTCCCTGGCCTTGATCACCATATGAAATATAAGTACAACAGCCCCTTTCCATAGCATAGTGTCCCTCCATCCCAGTTGACAGTACCCCCACCACACCACATCCCCCATCCTAGCTGTGCCAGTGACTGACGTTTCAGTTCTACCTGTTACGGCCAGTTGCCAACCAATCAGTCATGGACAATGTACAGTAATTAGTACATGCTCATTGTGAGTGCATACTATTTACTGTATGCATTCCATGACTGATCAGTGGGCAGCTGGCCATGGCAGGTGTGGAGGGATGTGCCAGTCACCAGCGCGGCTCGTTGGGGGTGCATGGTGGTGGGGTACTGCCGATGGGGGTGGGGGGACACTACACTATGTAAAGAGGCTGTTGTACTTATATTTCATATGGTGCTCAAGGTCTAGGAGAGGGGTCCCTATACCATGGAAACAAGGGGATTGAGCAACATTATTTTTTATATACATCGGGAATGGGGGGACCCTACGCTATGGAAACAAGGGGATCGGAAAACATTTCTTTTTACATACATAAGGAATGGGGAAGGGGACCCTACACTATGGAAACAAGGGGATTGGGCAGCATTATTTTTCACATACATCGGGGATGGGGAGGGGAGACCCTACTGGATGCAGCCATGCTAATGAGCCCATAATTGGAATGCATGAGGCTCTTTTGTGCCATGCATGCCCATTGAGCTCATTAGCATATTGTAGCTGAATATCACCTTTGGGGGAAACAGCACATCCTGGTATGTGCCACACATTCCCCAATTGGTGGTTTTCAGCTCCAAACCCTGGATGTGCTGTGCCAAACATGACAGCTGCCCTCTATTTGCCGTGCATCCAGGACCCATTATTCAAACAGAATGTGCAATCTGTTCTGATTATGCATTCTGTTTGAATATCCCATCAGAGTTGGCCAGCCCAAGTTTTTTGTGTGGCACATCGATATTTGTGTGTGCATCCAGCCGGCCCTGAATATGGGGCCCCTTGTCTGCACATGTCTTTTTAGCATTTCTCTGTTTTTAGTCATGTTCATCCAGTTGTGCTATTTTTCTTTACTTGCTGGTCACCAACCTGACTACTGCTCTTTTTTGTCCTCCTATGTATTGAATTAACAAATTTTTACACATTTTAAAGATGTCTCTGTTTTTAACTGTAACACTGAGCTATCACTATGAATTGTAACTTTCTTTGTTTTATGTGTCACTGTCTCTATAGCTTTGTATATACTGCCAGTGAATTTAAATGACCTGTTAAGACTTTATTGACATTTCTTTCTGTCCACACCAGATATACTTTATTGCATTTCTAAAAATGTTTGGTCACTTGTGTTTTCAAGACCTGGTGAAACTTCAAAGTTTATTGAGCAACAAAAAGGAGGAAAGTTACAAACTTGTGATTGCACATGTGCACATTTCACAGATTTCAAAAACATTAATTATGGTACAGCTTGACACGTAAGCAATTACATTTCATCAGTGAGTACAATGACAATGATTCATTCTATGACTTTTTTATGGTTACTCTTTTAATTTCAGATTGTAGTAGTTTTCTTTCTGCATGCACCTGTACTTAATTTTGCCTAATGGTGATAGGCCTTTATGCAAACCCCATTTACCTGTATTTACAGTCTAGGTTTGCATCATGCAATATTGACTATTAAAGACCTGCACCACTCCATGCAACATGTGTCCCTGAACCTTCACATGCAAAATTGAAAGAAAACACATCACTTGTTTATGGCTACTTCCTTTGTAAGCCGTTTTTTTTGCCAAACAAATTTTATTGAGAGGTTTAGACGAATAAGTTAAGTACTGTATTTATACAAAGTACAATCAACATTTTCAATCATAGCACAGAATATATAGAGACAGAATGAAAATATAGTTTTATTCTACAACAAAAGTGCACAGGTAGTTATTACAGGCCATGAATACAGTTATTGGAACACTATATTGCATTATTCCCATCAAGAGTAGTAAATATGTAGAAAAAACATTTAGAGCAGAGCATTTCATTAAACCATAGAACCTCATTTTAGGTGGCAGAGAAGAACAGAGAAGGCAATATGACATCTCAGTCCTGTTCACTGACCAACATTTTTCATTGGTGGCAAAAAAGGCATATTAAAATAAAGCGGTCATAAATAGTTCTTGTCATTCACCTTGTAGGAATGGTACATTAAGGGTGTCTGCCTTACAAAATTTAAGAATAAATCTCTTGACTGTTTTTATATTTGTTTTTAATATTTTAGTTTCAGAATTAGATAATGGAAATGTATTACAGTTTCCTAATACAACAGAAATGACATCACAATTGGTACAGATTCTAGACATAAACAAATGCAAATGACTCAGATCACCACCTTGAAATCAAGCAGCATGTTCACACGAAATGTACCAAATTGGCATTTTCAGCTTGGCAGTGCCAACAGCTACCATTTTCTATAAGATTTGCTTCACTTAACTTAAGGGGAGCAAAGTAAGTGTGATTGATCATTTTTAATTGGATGGACCAATCTCTTGGAGCTTTAGAGCCATTAACTGTAGATAAAATATGTTACCATAGTGCATCAGTAATATTAATCTTGAGGTCCGTAGTCTAGCTGTAATCATTTTATATCCAGTTTGTTCTAAATAAAACTGCTGGATTAGGTAATTAATTACGTCTTTCTATTTCTTATTGTTAAATCTTCTCAGCTCTTCCTCCATACCTTCATTGTTATGACAATTCTAAACTCTTACCCATCTTATATACTCTTTCAGAAAAATGTCACATAATTGAAGATATTTGAAAAAGTTAGCAGGTTCTAACTCATATTTGTTTTCACAATGCTCCCATTTTAGGAACTTTCATCTTGAAAGAAGCCTGATCATCAGAAGATACCATACTGCTTCCAAGAGTGTAATTGCATAGTTTTCCAACACATTTTTATATTTGGGTCATTCCATAATTTGTTGGATGTACAGATTTTGGTTTTAGATCTAGATTGATAAGATTTAATAAGTGAACTTGAATTGTGAATTATGTCATTTTTTTTTGCAAATGTATAAGGGCATACCAAAGATTATGTGTGGAAATAGGTAGCATGTAATTTCGGCAAAAGCAAAAAGGCAAACATGAAAACAGCGCTGGCTTTACAGTGACTGGAAAGATGGTGACATTCACATTCTCCCCTCCCTGAGGTGCAACGACCTCAGAGTTGTTATCTTTAGAAAGGAGGGTGCAGGGGTCAAAGCCCTCTGCAATGGGGGGTGTGGGGGCATATCCACCCGGAAATCCAACAGTCACTGTCTTTCTGATGGCTATAAAGCAGGAGCTGTTTTCACATTCACCAAAATGACATGTAACCATGGAAATATACATATTAGCATGAATATTAAGTCATGTATTTTCCAAGACAAGTCACTCTGATGCCCTTCAGCAAACAGGAGTGCATAGTTGACTGTATAAGTCAAATGATAGCATTTAGGGTCTGGACATGCAATGCCCCCATCATCTTAAGAGAGTAATTTTTTTGCCATGAAATCCTTGTTTTTTTTAAATTTTGTATGAACTCCTTGAATAACTTAACTATCTGTTGATACCACATATCAGGAATATTTTTTAATAAGACTTCTAAAGTGTATGAAATAAATGTAATGCCCACCATCTTCAGAACTTATACTTTGCCCAGTTATGAAAGTGGCATTTTTAACCACACAACAATGTTATCCTTCACCAGCCCAGTGGCACTGAGGGTTGAGGCACTGGATGCCACACTTAACGCTACACTGGTGACCCAGGTTCAGAAGTGAGCTTGTGTCATTGGGGTTGGCTGTGGGGGAGAAGGGAGAGAGGAGAAGGACTGATCAGCTGTTGAAAAGCTCTCTTGGGGAGGGTTTCCGGGGCTCCCAGCACAGCCTCATCACCCAGTGGTGACTGGGAGCCTTTGCAGCCAGGACCACTTGAAAAAGGGTACAGGAGGTGGTGGAAGCCTATGAGAGTCCTGCAGGAGTGCATGACTTGGCGTCCTGGCATCATTGCATGCCCTCCTTCTTGGGGCACCAAAAGGAACAAGTGGGAAAACCCTGGCAGCCAGGAGGATGATGACTGACCCCCAGGGAGCAGCTCACATGCACACCACTGGTCCCAACCTGACCAGTGCTCCCAGATCCTCTCCTCTGTCTGGGGCCATGGTGGTAAAGGATTTTGTCCCTGATTTCCTGGTCACAGGGATTCAGGCAGGGCAGTAGGAGTTGCTTGATTGGGGTCTTGCCTGAGGGAGTTCCTGACAGCCGGTGACCGAAGCAAAAAAGAGTTGGAAAAAAAACACAATCTTATCCTTCAACTGCTCATTTAAGTACGCATAATTATATTTCACTTCATTAGCACATGGTGAGGAGGTAGCTTCACAGATCATCCAGGGCTGCCTTCTCAGTTATTACCTCTTCTGGTTTTGGGCTGTCATCACCCACTCAGCAGGCAGGGAGCTAGAGAGCAAGCCAGCAGCTGTGCAGTGGTATGAGAGGGCAGGGCTTGCCAATTTAAATGCCTGCACTACTGTCCAGCATGAGTTCTATTGTGCAAGCGTGAGTGTGGCAAGCACCACTTGGATAGTGAAAATATTAAATCGCCCTTGTTTCACAAGAGAAGGTAACGTTATAAACCTACCAATATTCTGCTAAAGTTCACCAGAGTGCTATTTCCATTGCAAGTTTACTAATAGACTGCCAAGGTACTATTATGCTCTATCCTCATGACATGATCCATCTGTGATACAAGGAGACTGCGTGGTTGTTTACCAGTTTTTGCACTTGAGCTTTATAACTGCTGAATTCTAAGTTAAACCACTGCTATATAATCTGGGTGGCTGTTTATTCACCCTCTCCCTTTGTGCCTTTAAGTGACTTTTGAAATCCATGGGACATTTGCTACATTTCTTTAAATGATGCTACTACATATTGCATTCAGTATCTTTGATGTAGCTCTTTCAAAGAACTGCTGACATTCAAGTTAATCTGAATCCTCTGTGGCTCCATGCATGAAAAGGGGTTACAAAGGACCCTAAAGTTTGTAATGCTGAACATATGCAGGATGTAGAGTATAATATGGTTATTGATATGGGCTTTTTAAGTAGCATATGTGGGGAGATAGATAAGATAACATTAATGGAATCAGATACGAACATACGAAATTTGCCAGCAGATAAAGGCCTAGAGGTCTATCAAGTCTGCTTGAATGTGCAGCTAGCACCCCTTATTCTGCAGCTGCCCCTCCCTTCCATCCTTCCCCTTCATTAACCCTCCTCCTTGTCCTGTTTCAACCCCATTTGAAGCAGTCCACTGTTCTACTGGATATCACTTCTGCAGGTAATGCATTCCACCCAGCCACCACCCTCTCTGTAAAAAAGTGTCTCCTCATCTCCCTCCTGAGCCTTCCTCTTTCCAGTCTCATATCATGGCCCCTGGTGTCCCACCCCTCCCTTACTTTGAACAGTCCCTCTGTACCTGTCTTGTTTATTCCTTTCATGAACTTAAAGGTTTCAAGCATGTCCCCCCATCCCTCCTCTCCTCCAGTGAGTACATGTTCAACTCCCTCAGCCTCCTCTCGTATGATAAGTCCCCCATCCCCTTGATCATCTTTGTCACCTTGCACTGCACCCCCTCCAGTAACTTAATGTCCCTCTTCAGATACAGGCTCCAGTACTGCACGCAGTACTCCAGGTGCGGTCTAACTAATGACCTATACAGTGGCAGAATCACCTCCTCCCTCCTTGAGGATAAATCCCTTGCAATACAACCCAGCATTTTGTTGGCCTTTGCAGCTGCCTTCCTACATTGTGCCGAGTTGTTCACTGACCCTGTAATGAGCACCCCCAGATGCTTCCCTCCTCTGTCTGGGCTAGCTGCACTCCCCCCAGCTGGAAACTTCTCCTTGGATTCTTTATCCCAAAATGCAGCACTTTGCACTTTTTGGCATTAAACCCCAGTTGCCAGGTGTCTGACGAGGTTTCAAGCTTTGCCAGATCATCCTGCAACCCCTGCCATCCCCCTAGGTCATTCACCACTGCCCCTACCTTGGTATCATCAGCAAACAGACTGATCTTGCTCTTGATGTCCCATGATATGTCTACAATGAATATCCCATACAACACTGGTCCCAACACCGAGCCCTGTGGAACACCACTCGTCACTACCCTTGGGTGTCAGAGTTCCCCACCCACCACCACCCTCTGTTGCCTTCCATGAAGCCAGTTTTCTACCCATCTCACCAGCTTTGCACCCACCCCTGTGCCTACTAACTTACTTCCCAGCCTTCCATGCAGCACTGAGTTGAATGCCTTACTGAAGTCCAGATACAGGACATCCACTGCATGGCCCCTGTCCACTTGCCTAGTTACCCAGTCATAGAACTCCACCAGGTTGGTTTGGCAGGATCGGCCTGGTATGAAGCCATGATGTCTGCTGTCCTGTAGTCCTTTGGCCTCTAGGAGGGCCACCAGCCTCTCCTTCAGGATAGTCTCCATTAGCTTACCCATGATGGATGTGAGGCTCTCGGGTCTGTAGTTTCCCGGTTCATCCTTGGGGCCACTCTTGTGGATGTTTCCATATTAAAAAAATGCACTTTCATCATTCAAAATGCATGGACATTTGTGTATTAATTTGTGACATGGCTACTCATGTGTGTGAAATACTCTCTCAGTGTCATTTAACTAGACTTTTCTGGCAATAAAAATAATTTTGTAACTCATTTTGTGACCTTCTTTCATTTATTGCACTTGCTTATTGTGATACGTTGATTCACACCCACCCCCAGGGTGCCCTAAAACTTTGGGCTTGTGTGTAACCATTTATGTTCCCTTCTGTTACCTCTGATCTTTTGTAATAATCTGCACTTTGGTGCTATCTGTATTGTATTGTTGCCACCAGGTTACTTGCTGCATTTGTTTAGGGTACTACAGTGCATTGCCCTGTTTCTTTAAGTACACAGCACAATCGCAAGCTGTCCCCTTTGCACCCCTAATCCTTTCATGTCCCACTCCACCGGATGTTCATTCATGCAGGAGGCAGTATAGAGCAGTGGTTTAAGGCTCTGAGCTGCCAACCTGGAGACCTGGGGTTGAATCCCTCAGCCTCCACTTACATACTTTGTGACTCTGAGCAAGTCATTTAACTTCCTTGTGCTCCCAGGTCACAACTGTAAACAAGCTTTCAGCTTAGTTTGTCTTTCCTGGTGTTAAAAAACAAAAAAAATGCCTGCAGGGGTCCAGGGGATCCATTTGAGTACTTACCTCAGTGCAAAGATTGGGATGGGCCACAGGGGGATTTAAAAGATAATTCCCTGCCATTTCTAGCCCTTTCCTGTGACCAACCATCTTGTCTTGAAGATCTCTTGTCCTCCTGTGTGACCCTCATTACATCACTATCTGCACTGCATCAGGTAAATACTGATTATGACTGCAGCCAAAAATACTGCTTTTTTCACTAGTTTTGGTAATGTAAGCAAGCTGCTAGGGGTTTTGATAATAGTGCAAATGGACCCACACTCTGGATTTCCACTTTTTGCCTTCTGGATTGGTGTAAGGGGCACCATTTGAATTAAAATGTGAATTTGGTACTTTAAACTTCTTAATGTCCCCATTCACCACAATGTCTTCCTGAAGGAGTTTGTAGAGGGGGTTGCATAGATCAACTGTCCAGGTTACTATGCTTCATTTTAAATCTGCTTTTTTATGTTGTGATGGTATTTTACATGCTGCTGTTACAGTACATTTTCTGGGGGTGAGTGAAGATTGAGTGGAGTGTCTGGGATTAGCGCATTGCATTATTTGGTTATTGGGGAGAGTTAGATATCTGTATTTAGTCCTTTGGCTCTTTATTTTGTAAATAGGGATATTTATGTTTGTTTTTGTTTCAATGTTTGTTTTTGTGCTTTTCCAAATATGTTGGGATGGTATTTACATACTGCTCTTACAGGTACCATTTTGGGGAGGGGAGGATTGTCTGGGCTTAGCACACTGCATTATTCAGTTATTGGGGAGGGTTTGATACCTGTATTTAATCCTCAGACACTTTATTTTTGGAATACTGATATTTATTTTGGTTTTTGGTTCCAGTGCTTTATTTTAAATGTGCTTTTCCAAATATGTTAGAATGGTATTTTACATGCTGCTGTTACACTGATTGTTTTTCTTGGGGGTGTTCGAAAGATTGAGTGGAGTGTCTGGTATTGATTGTGGTTTTTAGTACTTAAAAAAAAAAAACATATTTCCTGTATTTACCTGGGCACTAGCAGTACAACCCACCAACACTCCTGAATGTGTGCTTCTCCCCACCGAAGAGTTGTATGAGCTCTGTACCTCAGTACATCCCCCCAAATTTGAAACACTGTCCCTCAGAATGTGGAACACTTCATCAAATCTATTAGTCAGAAGCTCAGAACACTGTTGAAATGTGTGCCTTTGTGTTCACAAGGTTCATTGTTAAATAAATAACGTATTTTTCATATGAACTGCTATGCATTTTTGCTTTATAATGTTGTTGTTAAATGTGGGACAAACCCTCTGAATGTGTCGCAAAGGACTTTTGTGAAATAAAATAAGGAACTGTTCCTCATGATGTAGTACAGTTGAAAGGTATGGCATGATCAGATGTGCATGTTAGGCAACCACAGATTTAGGTGGGGTGGTAGGTTTGCTTAGCATGATCTTGACATTGGTTGTGATGGGCTATTGCATTGTGTCATGTGGCTTCTTTATTAGTAGGGTGCACCACTTCTGTTTTGTCTTGGTACATTGCAGGACACCCACAGCATTTGTTGTTAATCTGGGTAACAAACCATGTGGTCACTGATTATTTTTTTTTTTGTTGGGGGGGGATTTGGTGCAATATTTGGTGTGCGTATCAGGTCTGGTGACAGTTTTTGACTGAATCCCTGTGGTGTGTTTTGTGGTGTGCCTCAGTTTTTGGTCAGCAGACTACTGGATGAATGTCTTCATTTTCTTTGCAGATTTGTGTATGATTACCTCCATTTTTTTTTTTTTTTTTTTTGCAGACAGGCAGACGCATCCCTTCATTTTGTTTGAAGCTGTGTGGATGCATGGCCCCCTTTTGTTACCAGATGGGTGTATGCTTGCTCCCATTTTGTTGGCAGTCTTATGGATGCCTGACTTCATTTTTTTTTCCCTTTTTAAATTTCTTTTCTTTTTTGCGGATGGGATAATGAATGGCTCATATTGCGATTACTACTTTTTTCTTTATTTTTTTCTCATCACTTACAGAGTGATTTAGTAATTTGAGCAGCTTTGTTAGTGAGCTCTTGATTGTTTTGATGTTGGGCTAGTACTTTGGTATTTGCAAACAAAAACATGAACAAAATGAATGAATTTATTTTGTTTTATTTTTAACTTGGACACCACCATGGCAACTCTACCTGCCAGCTTGGTTTAAATTTCAAAATCACCAAACAACCCCAGATGTATGCTTATTGTATTCAAGCAGATAGCTTGTACTGGGCTGGTGATCTTGGCAAAACCCATTTTGTGTGTGACTATGTCCACAACCCCCCCCCCCAGAAAAAAACAATTGTGCATATTGCACATATGTGTTTGCAACACCAGTACACCAATTACGTTTATGCACAATAGAGTTGTATGTCTAAGTAGGCAACAACTAATGTTGGTAAGGTGGCTGGTTTGTGTGCTGTGAGTCAGATGGTGTTTGAGTGATGCTGCTGCATTACCTAACTTGTTTGGTGTTGCTGGCAGTATTCTTTTTTTGCACATTTAAACTGTTTATTCTTGTGCCTTTGTGGATTTTCTGGTTGCATTGCAGGACAATGAGAGCATAGTGTTAATCACAGCACAAAACTATAGGGTCACTGTTTTTGGGTGGGTGGAGTTTGATATTAAAAAGAACTCTCCCCATGCTGCTTGTTGTGGTGCCCTAATTAGTATACATTATTTTCTGGGCCATACTGGTCAGCCATATCATACTTGTATGTGGTGGGTTTACAGAATTTTGCCTAAAAAAAAAATTGTGAAACCCAAAATACTGTTTTCTGCGAGTGTTGTCTGTGTTCAGTTTACACACAGACAGTCCATTATTTAGGTGATATGGACTGATGATGCAATGATCAGAATGCATGCTTTAATGATGACCTTCTGTGAAAGATTCCATCAGGTATTTAGTTGTGTGCCTCCATGTTGTCTGCAGAGGGGTGATGGCATGCCTCAATGTTGTGTGCAGAGGGGTGATAGCATGCCTCCATGTTATCCACAAATGGGTGGTGGTGTGCCTCCATGTTGCCTGCAGAGGGGTGGTGGCATGCCTCCAGGCCACTTGCAGATGGGTGGTGTGCCTCCATGTTGTCTGCAGATGGGTGGTGGCATGCCTCCATGTTGTCTGCAAATGGGTGGTGGGGTTCCTCAATGTTATCTGTAGATGGGTGGTGACTTGCCTCTACGTTATCTGAAGATGGGTGGTGGTGTGTCTCCATGTTATCTGCAGACAGATGGTGTGCCTCCATGGTGTCTGCAGATGGGTGGTGGCACGCCTCCCTGTTGTCTGCAGATGAGTGATAGCGTGCCTCCATGTTGTATGCAGATGGGTAGTGGCACACCTGTGGTACTTTAATGTCCCCTGCTAAACATGCAGTCCTGCTTTTATGTTACCAGTTGCATGTTTAGACACGCTTTATGTCCCCAGTTATACATTCAGCCCTGCTTTTACGTCCCCTGAAACACATATAACCTCACTTTTATGTCTCCTGTTACACGTGTAGCTTTCTGGAGGCTTCTTCTCAAGTCCTGAAATGGGAGTTATCCTGCACCATACTACATTTTTATAAGTTGAGTCACAGTATTACAAAATGCTTATAAAATCGCTATATTATAGATTTTAAAAATTGAGACTAATGTTGCACTTTGGTAGCCCTTTTTCATACATACACCACTGCACTTTGAAATTATGCTGCTCCTATAGTGCCATGTCACCATGTGTCATGTCTAACTGCACTTTGAACTATCATTACTTAAATGACTGTGTCAGGGATTGGAACTGTGCACAATATTTCAGGTTTTATTGAATCTGGAATTTTTTCCAAAACATTTTTTATTTCCATTTGTAGCTGTATTAATTACAGCTCATGTGTGTACTTTGTTTATATATACTTTATTTATTTCATAGATACTTTTTATTAGTTATTGACACATTGTCTTATATTGTTTTAGTACTGTTGCTGTGGTTAGGAAGTGTGGGAATGAATAATAGCCCATACACTTAACTTGGTGAGGGCTTGTCCATGTAGTCTGCTAATTTGACCAGTGGTACTGGCTTGCGTGCACCAAATACTTCATTATGTGTTACCACTTATGACATACTGATTTATCAGGGTACCAGTTTTAAATGTGTTTTGCTTAATTTTCAGTTTCTTTTATCATGCCAATGGCTGCTGTCATATTACTGTGTAAATACAAACCAGTTTAGTAGGGAAAGTAAATTATTTAAGCTATAATGGGTCAACTGTGCATACAGATTCACTGTACTATCTATTTTTGATTTTAGGAAATATTCATCCTAACCCTATCCCTTGTGATGCTGTACTCCAGACATGTCAACATTCTGGTGGTAAGGGATTAAATAAGACACATTTCAATATCTAAAGTTTATATCCAAAGATTAATCTGTTAGAAATCTGGGCCCAGCATCACAAACTGGATGTTATTTCTACAGCTGAAACTTGGTTGAATCCACTTGTTAAAGATGGTGATGTGTGTATTCTAGGATTGTATATATTTAAGTTAGGCAAATTTGGCAAAAGGGGTGTGTGGGGGTTGTTATATAAAAGATTCCTTGAATGCAATAAAGCTGCCAATTAATTTCCACTGATTCTAGTTGTGAATTCCCATTTTTGAATTTACTAATAGGTGGGCTAAAAAATCTAAGTGTCTGTAATATGTATTTACCCCTACAGAAGAGAAAAAATGGATTCACTCACTTTATAAATCACATCAAAGAGATAAAGAGATAAATAGCATTACTGAAAAATAGAGGTGGGTGGATATCTGACCAGATAAATGACTCTAGTCAGATATTCAGCAATGTAGCTTTATCTGTTCCAACCCAGATAGTTTTCCTTTAAAAGGTCGGATCAATCTCATCAATCACATGAATTTAAGACAACCCTGCAATTGAGTTGGAATCGGAGCCTGATGATCCCTGGGAAGTGTTCTCCCAAAGTAATGCCCTACCAGAAGACTGTAAGTTAAATTTTGTCCACATAAATCTGTACTTTACTATCCCCTGTTGCACCTTAACAGCGTTTTTTTTTTTTCACAGCTTCAGCAATTGATGGCTTACCTCAAAGAAACACAGAGCTGGACACATATCTGGCAGAGATCATTGCGCCTAAGAAAAGTACCCCAGATGCACTCCTGTTCTGGAAAACTCATGCTTGCCATTTTCCAACTTTGGCAAAGATAAGCAAAATGCTACCTAGCACCTCCACCCACCAGTGTGCCCAGTGAAAGGATGTTTAGTGTTATGGGTGATATAATTACTGAGCGGAGATCATGACTCTTCCCTGAAACTGCTAATATGCTCCTATTCATTAAGCATAATATAAACAGTTTCAGATAAATTCAGACAGCTTGTCTTTCTGCTTTTAAATGATTTTTTTTACCTGAAAACAGTAAATAAAAAGAGGAAAGTACCAAATTGTTCATATGACCTGCTCATCTTCATGCCTGCTGTGTTACGGTGTCATAAGGAAGGGAAGGGGTGGGTGTGATCTGAATCCCTGATGTAGTATAGATGAACATGGAGTTGTCTGTGGAGGTTGTCATTCACATATTACTGAACATATTATTGAACAATTTCATGTGGGGCAGCAGTTATTCAGCAGTCAAGGCAATGGGGAGGAATTAGAACTGTGGGTACTGTTTGTGGACATTTATTAAAGTGTTTTTCATACATATTTAACTGGACTATATCTGACTAAATAAATATCCTATTGTGGTCATATATTGCTCGGCAAAGATCCAAATCTGATATATGGCTGAGAATAGTGATCCGACCACCCCTACTGAAAAATAATTTTTGTTGATTTCAACATCAAATGCTCCTCCCAAAATAGTAATGAGCTTCATTTATTCCAATTGCATCTTGAGGCAAGAAGAATGAATTATAAGACTGGTAAAAGTTCTTTAATTGACTGGTGGCTTGTGTCTAATTCAAGATGTGTTAACAATGTTTTGGTTTTATCTGACTCTTTGAGCAACCATTCTTCAGTTAAATATGTCTTTATTGTGTATGCCTCCAAATCACTGGGCTGGTCCTATGGCTAGGAACCAGTGGGCCATCTCTCGGTCCCCACCTACTCCAATGCAGCCTGCCCCCATGGAGAATTGGTTTACCATCTGGGCAGGGGGAGGGGTGGCCAGCTACACCCCCCGGTCATGCACTTCATCAAGCTGCTTGCAGTGGTGATTTATAGAAGGCAATTTATGAAGTAGTGAAAGCTTGCACTAGTGTGCACAGATTACTGTGGTCAAGGAAAGGATGCAATTTGGCTACATCTGTCAAGTGCTAAAGAGCACTTCTTAAGACGGTAGTAATCTGAGATGAAAGTTCCAGTTTACTGTCTAGGATTACTCCCAGATTGCAAACTTCATCCTTAATCTGCAGTATCTCTCTATAACATACTGGAAGAACAAGATTTGCCTTTACTACAGGCACCAAGTGGTCTGAGCCCACCAGGAGTAATTCAGTTTTGCTGGGACTGAGTCTCAGTCATCTTGCACTCAACCAGTGCTTTATCTCCATGATGGTTTTCTCAACCACATGCATCACATCCCCTTGGCCTGGTCTAAACAAAAGGTAAAGCTGAGTGTTGTCTAAATAGCAGTGAAAACTCAAGCCATACTCTTGGATCATTTCACCCAGTGGAATCATATATAGTGTGAATAACATGGAGAAGAGTGTAGAGCCCTGTGGGATGCCACACATGACCAGTAAAGGGGAAGATTAATAATTGTCCAACACTATAGCCTGGTGGTGATTTCCCAGGAAAGATCCGAACCAGTGTAACACTGTGGCAGCCAATACACAGAAACACCTCAGGTGTTCCTCTAACTTCTTGTGATCCACAATATGAAATGCTGATGACAAGTCAAGGAGAAAAAGACCAGATAGCTCTCTTCAGTCCTTTGCCAGGAGTAGGTCATTTATGACCCAGGCCAAGTTGGACTCTGTGGTCTGACATGAATGAATGGCAACCAGATTGAATATGCTGATAGAGTTTAAATTTCTCAAGTTGTTCCATCAGATTTATTGTTATCATTTTTCTATAACCTTCCCTATGAAAGGGAAGTTAGAGATAGGCCTGTAGTTCATGAGACTGTCCAGATGTAAGTGTGACTTCTTTAGGAAGGGATTCACAAAGGCTCTTGAAAGGGGTCAGGGAAAATACCTTCTCTCAAGGAGGAGTTCACAAATACTATAAACAGAGGCACTAGCACCTGCCAGCCCACTTTAACCAAATGGGAGGGGGAACGGTCTACAATGCAAGTGGACTGACACATCACTGACAGCACCTGAAAAGTGTCTGCTTAATCAGCTGGCTGAAAGTCCATCCACAGCACTCGAGATTCAGTTACCTCAGCTACTTGAGCTCTGCCCTGGTGACCAGAACCAGTGGAGGAGATATGTTACCTTATCTGCTTGAGCTTTGCTGCTGACATCTCTCTACTGAACTTGGCTCTAATCAAGAGTCAAGACAGTCTCAGAATGGGGGACGCATGGCTAGTACTCAAGCATGATGGAAGTCTGAGCCTTTAGCTCCTCAACATCAGGAATTTATCCTAATATCATCCATGCTTCTATAGACAGACTCTAAGCTTTAAAATGTGTCATCTTGATAAGCAATACCCAGAGATCAGGCACAGCTATTTTTGCGATCGCTACAATTAAAATCAACTGAAATATCATGTCTCCTACTTTACTGTTACCCAGGCTAAGAATGACCACCAGGACCATCACTGTGTGGCATCAGCATGGCATTGGCTCTCCTACCCAAGAAGCAGGACCAAATGGACAGAATTGAACTTATGTTAAATCGGGTCCTGCTCAAACTCGCTGACTGTAAGCAGCAATCTT
This sequence comes from Neoceratodus forsteri, assembly GCA_016271365.2. Lineage (NCBI taxonomy): Eukaryota > Metazoa > Chordata > Ceratodontiformes > Ceratodontidae > Neoceratodus > Neoceratodus forsteri. Next base: position 653,105,920 of record CM028136.1, read on the forward strand.
CACTCCATCAAGAACAGCTGTTAAATTTGACCCATAAGGTAGTGTCTAATAAGCAAAGGGGCTCTCGCAATGAACAGATATGTCAGGAGCTACAAACCACTCTCAGGGATCAGGCCTATACCATTCAATCAATGCAAGGTAAACTAGATGACATTGAAAACAGGGTCCATCGTAATATTCTTAGATTTGTTGGAATCCCTAAGAAGGCTGAAATGGGCATCTGTATTGCACTTTTGCACCACATCCTGCCAAGTATGCTAAAAATATCCAATGAGAACTATTATGAAATTGAGTGGGCACACCCCTCTTTAGCCCCAACACCTAGATCTGGTGAAAACCTAGACCGATAATTGCCCACTTTCTCCGATTTCAAGATAAAGAATATATATTGCAGCAGGCTCTGGAACTGGGTTCTATGGACTGGCAGGGCAACAGAGTCATGGTATTTAAAGATTACTCTAAGGACCTAACAAACTGCTGCTGAGCTTTCACCAGTGCCAGGCTGGTGCTTCACAGGACATGGATCTTATTCTCGATATGTTACAATACTACTCTGAGGATTCTGCACAACGGAGCCCCCTTGAACTTCAGCTCTCCTGATGCAGCAATTTTTGCCACCCAAAACCAGGCCACAACAGCAGTTTGACGACTATGAAACCCACATCAGAGCATGGACACTGCCCCTCCAGCAACACCAGAGCAACCAAGACCGCCAATTACCCACAAAATGTAGGCTACCATAGAAGATCTCTGGATGCTCCCTCCCATGCACAAGCACCGTAACAAGCGGCAGGAACCTGATTGCCCAGCTCCTAACAGAGAATGAACTAGAAGCCACAGCCACAGTGGAAGGATGAAACATCAGGAGGATCCATACCACACTGCAATGACAAATAACCGGTACACTACACTGGTACATTTCGAGGACAACAAAGGACCGGTACACTCTCACTGCCACACACACAACCCCAGACTGGTGCCTCACTGACTGAACTCTTACCTCAAACCCTTGCTTTGACCAGGTCCTGGGCAGCAGTGGTTGTGGGCCCAATTCCATCCTCCAAGGAGCAGAAAAGCACTGGAAACCAAGCTGAACTAGCCAGATCCTGGACCACAAACCCTCGGGGAGCTAGATCTCCACTACCCACCTGAACACAATGAACTGTGTTGAACTGTTTGTTGGGAAGATAAATGTACACTTATGCAAGTTAGCCATTTATTTTGACTGCTAATTCATGAGGGATGCAAAGCCGAAATTAACATACTCCATTTCAAATAAGGGACCCCCCCCATGTTTCCTCTCTCTGCCATACAGTATTAAATTAAAATAGTCCTGCATTTTGATGATTTTGGCTGAGGCAGCTGAGATAAATGTATAATTAATATTTGGGGACCTAATATTTATGTCTCCCTTCCCCATGTCTGACAAGATGGCATGGACCTAGGGAAAAGAATTGTTGCACGCTTCTGTTTGGCCCTCAGTAGGAATGTAATCATGAGATCCAAATGCCAGTTACTTGCTTAAATGATGGTAATTGGCATTATCGAGTTGACACGCCGCGATGGATTAGGACAGTAAAGGTCCCAATTTACCCACTTAAAAATGAGGGCTGATTAACACCAGACTTACCCCATAATGTTAAGTCATTTCTGACAGCTGCCGCATGTGTCAAAAATTTACAAATGCGAGCAGTGCTGCGACCTACGCATAAATCCCAATGCAGTTGCTGTCATAGTGGAGTAGTTTTCCTGGATACCCCTCAGAGGTAAGGCCGATTAAAGAATCTGGTCCTTTTGGGGCATTTAATTTAAAGCCTCCAGGCTTCAGTTCTCTTATTAATCGGTGTTCTCCTAATGCAGAAAATGTAACAGTTGTAATCAAGCAAGGACCCAAAGGCCAATTACATGTGCAAAATATGGATCCCCAGCGCACCCTTTATCCCACCCCACCCCCACTAAGGGAAAAGGGCATTGCAAGCTCGAGGAAATGTGGAGATGAGAATTCCACTTAAATGGTAGTGAGGGAATACTAATCTAATGATTCATTAAGATGCTATGTACTCCCTTAGTGCTGAATATGTCGGGCAGTTGCATTACAGCTGGTTTGTCTGCAAGTTAAGACCTGAAGGTATTCCCGATGTATGCAGTAGCTTTCATCCTGCTCCACAATGGTATAGGATAAGCCTAAATCAAGCTGATGCTGCCATCTAATGGTCAATGGTTAGAAATGCAACATGCAGCACACGAAATCAGTTGATTACTGTTGCAGAGTGAAACTCAATGTTTAAATAAAAAGACTGTTTCACATACTTTAATAATTAGCCCCACACACCCTAATGGTTGCTCTCACTGCCCTACAACCCCTGGATATCCAGTGGGCACCAACGGATCTGGTAATCCCTGTTTAACATACAGATCTCAGACCATTCAATCCACTCTTTCTCTGGGTCTGTTTACAAATCAGATAGGATCCCCTCCCTATTAATATCCTACTACGTCACCTAACTGGTTGATTTCCTTATGTTATTAAATAAACCATAGAAGCTACAGTTTAAACTGATGCTTCCAGGTGTTGAGAACCCCAGCATTGATACTTCCACCCACAGACAGTAATTATTCTGTAGTGTCTTAGAACTCCATCTGTCTTGAGGGACAACAACTGAGTTATCTTAGCAGGAGAAAGGTACCATTACCTACCCTCTCCCTCCCCCCCCCACCATTCAGATCTGAGGAGGGCCTAGGATAACATTTATCCAGCCCAGCATCCCCACATCTGAATAGTTGTGTTACTCTTTAACTGAACTTCTGTTTAGCCTACCCCACGTGGCTCGACTCATGTTTTTTAACTTTAGACAACTGTTATGTCTAAACAGTGTCTGCTACAGTTATATGCGATATGTTCTAGGATATTTTCACTTGTTGGTTGAATTTATTTTAAGATGTGCACCTACGGTATATTGGAGTTCCCATTTCCACCTTTGTCAAGGCCATAGACCAGACGAACAACCATTACACCAGCACCTGCTTGCTCTTTCAGTTACAATATCTGGTACACGTACCTACTCACAAAACACAGACCATGGATGCAATCACTTGTCACGGTTGGAATGTAAGGGGACTTAATTCCCCTATAAAGTGCAAACAGGTCCTGACCCACTTAAAGAAGCTTAAATCACAAATGGTACTTTTTCAAGAAACTAAGCTATCCACCCATGAAGCCCAAAAGCTACAGAGAGGATGGGAAGGCATAGAGGTACACAGTGTCGCACCCTCTAAAAAAGGAGGGGGCCTCCATCCTTATCCATAAAAATCTACACTTTATCTTACGCAAGTCTCACCACGACTTAGAAGGTAGATGGGTCCTGGCCCAATTCAACACTCTACATGGCCTTTTTACCATACTCAACATCTACGCACCAAACACAGACTCCCCTATTTCTTCCATACCCTGGCAGATCACTTAACTAATTTGGCAGTTGCACATGCCCCATCCTAGTCGGCGGTGACTTAAACCTAACTCTCAACCCTTGATAGCAGAAGTCAAGGTAGCTGAGAACCGTATTCCCAAGCACTTCAGGCAGTGCTGATATGGCTAAAAGATCAAGCCCTTACAGATATCTGGAGACAGTTCTACCTGAGAGAAAAAGACTTTACCTTCCAATCCCCATGTAACCTCTTGTTACCCAGGGTTACTAGAATCCCAGTAAGACCTAGTGGTAGGCAGGGAAGGCAGCTTGTGAAACTCCAGTTAAATGGGTTTCACACTGTCTCACTCTGTTCTCAGTCTCAGCTGAGACTGAGGGATGACATCACCAATAGAACTTTTGCAGCTGCATAAGCCACATTGGAATCTGCAGCAGAGGGAGTTAGACGGAACATTAGGAGTTTTCAAAGTAGTCAGTCTGCAGTTGGGTTTTGAAGAGTGAAGGTGTGTCAAGTGGTGGAGACCGCTGTTCAGGTCTCAGTGCCCCTCCCTCCGGGGGGGATGTAAAGATCCCCATGCAGATTCCTGGGGCAATCCCCTTAATTCTGCCAGAAGAAAGAAAGCTGCCTATTCAGTTCAGCCTTATTTTTGGAAAGTTGGAAGATTTGTGATTCGCCTGTGGGGCACCTGCAACTAAAGGGTGAGTGTTTGCTCTAACATGAGAGGGCAAAATTGTTTTCTTCAACCTGGGACATGTGAGGAAATCTAGGAATTGAGCTACAATTTGGGAAACCTATAGGACTAGGTCAAACAAATGGAGTAGTGTCAAATGCTAGAGTGCTGTGTGAATTCAAGTAATATTGTAGAGGGGATGCGACAGTTCATCTACCATTTAAACTACATTCAGAAGTTTCACTTTTTACAGAGAAATGGCCGGGCATGGGCTGTGGGAGCTGGAGGTGGGAACACCCCCCATCTTTAGTAACCAGGTCCACCTCTACGGCTTTCTGCTGTGGTTGCTACTTTGCCTCATGCACTTGGCCAGTGATGAGGGAAGTACCCAGATGTGGGGTTGCAAATGGGAAAATCTCTCTAGGAGTTGCAGACTCTAAGTGGTGTGGGGAGCCACAACAAGTGTAAAGAAGAATTCTCTTTGTGAGATGGGAGCTATAAGGAGTAAGGAGGAAAATCTCTCTAGGAGTCGCAGACTCTAAGTGGTGTGGGGAGCCATGACAAGATAATGGGTTCATTCTTTAAATGGACCGCGGATCAAGTGGCCGGCAGGGGAGCCGGGCCAGTCAGGCTGTGTACCCAAAGCGCGTGCAAGTCCAGTCTGTGTGCCTGGTGGGTCCAGAGCCTGAAAACAGTATAATTGGTTCATTCTTCAAGTGGACCATGTTGTAGTCTCTAATCTGCATATCAGTAAATGTAGCCCCATGGGGGTCCGTCGTCTATGCTTTGTTGTGTTCAGCTAGTTGTGAATAAAAGCCACACTGTAAAATCCCATTCCTGGTTCTGGACATTACAGTTATTGCTTCCTGTGTTCGGATTTATTTAGGGCTCTGTGCAGAGTAAAGCCAAACGAGGGTCCCCCGGTGCCGAGTAACCTCTATCCTACCCGAACCCAGGTCCCCACCAGGTACTGCTGTCAGCGCCAACAGCATGCCACCTGTCATTTTGGCAAAAAGGCAGGGGTGAGGGGTTACAAAAATGGAGGCACCACTTTGGATTTGTTCGGGAAGGAAGGTGCTTGGGCAAGGGGGTTATCGTTTTGGCTATCTGGCAGTGGGTAGCCCAAAAAGCTGAAGCAATTTCCCTAGTGTGTGTTGCTGTGTGCTGTGAATCTTCTGCTGCTGTTTAAAAATGCCAACTGTTTACCAAGGAGCTGTAAAGCCAAAGAGTGTGCCCTTGTCCTGCATCATCAAAATTATTTACAGCATTTTTGCCTGCTTTAAAAATGAACTATGGTAAATAATAGTGTGGAAGACTAGGGGTAGCAACAGAGAAATTGTGCCCTGGATGTTTGAAATGCTTTTAAAATGAATTCTTGTGAAGAAAAGTGTGGAAGACTAGGGGTAGCAAAAAGGAAAATTATGCCCTGGACGTTGGAAATGCTTTCTGTGTGAATTGAGAGACTGCAAAGTTAATGGCTCTGTTATATGGCTGAAATGGGCTCCCGCCGTGGAGTCAGTTGAGAAAAAAAAAGTTGCATTCTGCAGTTTAAATTTGCCTGCTCGACGATCGCCGTGAGGAGAGGAGCCCTCGCGAGGAAGAAGAGGCTCATTTGCATGGTGCTGTGTGGTTGGTCAGGCTGCAATCAGTCCCGCCCCTCAGCCAGCTTTACTGAGACTACCCCAGCATTCGAGAGGGAGTGAGAGTGCAGTGCATGTACTGGCAGTGGAGAAGCGTCGCGGAGAGTTTAAAGCGTTGTAAACAGTTCAAAATTGACTTTCTTGCTTAAAATCGGGCTCAACCCGCTAATCGATCATGGAAATTGAAAGTTTGGTGTTTAAAACGACGATCGCTAGGACTGCCCGCCCGTTTGTATATTGAGGCCTTCAAGAACTGGCTGCAGGCAGTTTTTCCACATCGCAGAAAGCTGCTACTGATAACAGTAAGTAAACATTCAAAAAACTGCTCAAACAGTGATTTTCAGCCTATGCCATATAAAATGTGTGTGCAGCAGTGTAGTCGCTTTGCAAGTAACGACTGTGTGAAGTCCTGCCAGCAAGTGTAAGTCTGTTAAGCCATTGAATGTGTGCATGGAAGTGAAATTAGCCTCAGTTTAAAGTCTGCAGCTAGAGAGAGACTGTGGGTTGTAGCAAAATGCAGCACTAGTAAAAGCAGGCAATCCTGTGCTAAAACCTGAAGCTTTTAAGGGACTGTGAATAAAATAAACATTACCAGCATGTGAAAAGTCCAAGGAAAATCCTGTGAATGTGTGTAAAGCCAGATCAGAGCAAGTTGTGCAGTCTGAGTAAAAGTTATCAGTAGGTTGTGTAAATCGGGTGCGCAGTGCCTTGACCCAGATTCTAAATGATGATGCACAGGAGTGCTGCTGCCGCCATTACAGGGTGGGGTAGTAAAGTAAACACAGCAGCAGAGGAGCCATTTTAAAACTACAGAGTGCATTCAGTAAAGTGGGACTTTCAGTTACAGTGAACTTTTGTTTATTTTTCTGCAGTTATGGCCTCAGGACCAGCTCGTTACCCGGACATTGCCCGGGTTTGCAGTAACAGCAGCAGTAAATAGACTGAGAGACATTGAAAAGTGGTGCTATGGAGGGCAACTGCCTCCTGATGTGGCGATTCCTAATTATCCAGTGCGTGTATGCCAAATATGCTTGAGTGCTGGAAGGGACATCTTCATGATTCCTCACTGTGCTGGATGCCTACAAAAATATGGCTTGTATAAAGTGCCTCCTATTCATTTGGCCCCCACATGGACACAAATTCAGGAATCTGCAGTTGGCAGCACACAGCACCAGGTGGAGCCTGTGGAGGAAGGTCCCTTGGGGGAGTGTGGCACAAAGCTAGAGGGTGCAGAGTTAGAGACAGAATCAGAAGCTGAAGTTTTGGATGCTGGATCCCAGAAAGAAAGTTCAGATAAAGCATCAATAGACCCCTGGGTGGGGGGCCTAATCCGAGTCTCTTAGGTGAAGATGAGATGCGGGAGGCCTTTGAATGGGAGGTGTCGATCTCCATGCCTAGTGATGAGTGGATAGTCTCGGGGGTGAGAACGACTGCTCGCTCCTGGGCTCAGATCCTCAGTGAAGAGGAAGATGAGGGGGAACCTATGTGGCCTTGTGAAGAAGGAATGGGTACACAGCCTCAAGATCTTGTCTCGGAGGAATGTATTAAAGAAGGTGGTGATGCCACTACCCTGGCTTTACAGGAAGAAGAAGTCAGGGATCCGTTTCTAATGTCTTTAAGGATGCGAAGCTGGCAGAACCAGGACTGGCCACCCCCAAGCCAGGCCAGCGGTCTCAGATTGACCAAAGCAAGTAAAGAGGAGACTGGTCGTAGAAAGGCAAATGAGATCTATGGTATGACCTTTCCTACCTTTCCTCGAAAAGTCTGGGAAGAGATTGAGAACTGCAGGAAATCCTGGATCTGGGATGAAGCAATGAAAAGTGTGCATCCTGGGGCCAACCAGCATGTAAAGAATAGACTGTTCCACGAAAAGTATACCCTGTGGAAGAGAGGCAGTACACTGTTTACGGACAGAGTGAGAATAGTGGATGGAGAGGGACGTGAAATCTCCCACTGTGTGAATTATGTGCGCCCAGGTGGGGTAATAATTCAAGCCCCTGATCCCCGGTACTATTGGCCTCAGTGCAAGGACCTCCCAGCAATTAAGCCCATGCCTACAAAATGGAGAGCCGAGCAGTGGTAGTCAATATTGCCACACCAGACTGTGAAGTGCCCTTATTGATCCACCAATATGAATATCCAGGACTCAGGTGCCCCACATTCATCAGTCTACAGCGTACTGTCCTGTCCAGTAACCATCGACTGGCCCACCAGATGACTTCAGATCCAGAGAGGGACACCAGCCCAGCTGTTTCCTGTTCATCACCTGGTAATCGAATGACGTCGGACCAGCTGTTTTCTTTTTGTTCCTGTTCTAAGGTTCCGTCTCCAGAGATGACATCAGCCCAGCTGTTCCCAGATGTGCCCTCCTGGGGGTCCCGGAAGATGTCCACCCAGCTGTAACAGAAGAAATGCTGCCAGGGAGAGTCTTCAGCTGCAGTGCAGGTCGGTGCCTAGTTTTGTACTACAAGTGGCTGGTAAGTCCGAACTTTTCTATCTTTATGACATTGCAGTACACACCCAACACTACAGACTTCAAAAATGTGTGAACTGTCGGCAAAGACTCTCCCCTTCAAGACTTTGGCCTGTTAGAACTGTGCTTCACCGGGCTCCGGCCCAGGAGAGACTCTTTATTGGACTAGCCTTTGGGCCTTGTGGTCATTAGTTGGGATTTTTAGGGCACTCCATCCCCCCAAATGTGTATTGTAAATAATGTCGTTGTTTTCTAATGTAAATATTGTTTTTCTACCTTTTTCCAAAAAATCTTTTTGGGATTTTGCAGTGTTTTGATTGTAGGGGTTTTAGATAGACTGTCTATGCAGATTAGGAGCATGTGTTTTGTCTTTCTTTTTCTTACAGGTGTTCCTGGGAAGACAGAAGAGAAGACAAGAAGAGGAGGAGGGGCTCATCGGAGTTCCTCATCAGTGCTTTATTGTGTAGAAATTTAAAGTACTGTGTTGTTATTGTTATGGTTATTGCTGTACTAACCCTTTCCTTCCACAGGTGTGGTTGTGGGGGTAGGGAGGAGGCAGTAATGTGGTATTTTTAATAGTGTGTGGTTGCAGGTTGCCCAAGGTCGGGGAGGTCCCCGAGTTGTCTTTGTTTTGGGGGTATTCAGTTAAAGGCAGATAGGTTTTCCCTAGAGGGTTAGGGGAGATGGACAGGCTGCAGCCCTGACCTACAGTAGGGACTGCAGTGCTGATCTATCAGGGCTATGCTCTGGATGGTTCTACCAGAGCCACTGGGTGTCCATAGTAAGTGGATAGTGTAGAGGCTGATATGTCAGCTACAGGCCTCTAGGACCTTAGTGTTGCCTGCCTGTGCTTGCACATGGTATGAGGGGGCCTGATCACCCCCCTCCGCAGGTAGCACATAGGGTGGGATGGCCTAAGGCCGAGTAAATAATGACTGCGGACAGTCATTTTCCTGGTCAGGTGAGTGTAACCCTTGTTACCCGGGTTACTAGAATCCCAGTAAGACCTAGTGGTAGGCAGGGAAGGCAGCTTGTGAAACTCCAGTTAAATGGGTTTCACACATGTCACATGTCACATGTCTCACTCTGTTCTCAGTCTCAGCTGAGACTGAGGGATGCCATCACCAATAGAACTTCCACAGCTGCATAAGCCACATTGGAATCTGCAGCAGAGGGAGTTAGATGAAACGTTGGGAGTTTTCAAAGTAGTCAGTCTGCAGTTGGGTTTTGAAGAGTGAAGGTGTGTCAAGTGGTGGAGACCGCTGTTCAGGTCTCAGTGCCACTCCCTCCAGGGGGGGATGTAAAGATCCCCATGCAGATTCCTGGGGCAATCCCCTTAATTCTGCCAGAAGAAAGAAAGCTGCCTATTCAGTTCAGCCTTATTTTTGGAAAGTTGGAAGATTTGTGATTCACCTGTGGGGCACCTGCAACTAAAGGGTGAGTGTTTGCTCTAACATGAGAGGGCAAAATTGTTTTCTTCAACCTGGGACATGTGAGGAAATCTAGGAATTGAGCTACAATTTGGGAAACCTATAGGACTAGGTCAAACAAATGGAGTAGTGTCAAATGCTAGAGTGCTGTGTGAATTCAAGTAATATTGTAGAGGGGATGCGACAGTTCATCTACCATTTAATCTACGTTCAGAAGTTTCAGTTTTTACAGAAAAATGGCCGGGTATGGGCTGTGGGAACTGGAGGTGGGAACACCCCCCATCTTTAGTAACCAGGTCCACCTCTATGGATTTCTGCTCTGGTTGCTACTTTGCCTCATGCACTTGGCCAGTGATGAGGGAAGTACCCAGACGTGGGGTTCCAAATGGGAAAATCTCTCTAAGAGTCGCAGACTCTAAGTGGTGTGGGGAGCCACAACAAGTGTAAAGAAGAATTCTCTTTGTGAGATGGGAGCTATAAGGAGTAAGGAGGAAATCTCTTTAGCAGTCACAGACTCTAAGTGGTGTGGGGAGCCACGACAAGATAATGGGTTCATTCTTTAAATGGACCGCGGATCAAGTGGCCGGCAGGGGAGCCGGGCCAGTCAGGCTGTTTACCCAAAGCGCGTGCAAGTCCGGGCTGTGTGACTGGTGGGTCCAGAGCCTGAAAACAGTATAATTGGTTCATTCTTCAAGTGGACCGTGTTGTAGTCTCTAATCTGCATTACCAGTAAATGTAGCCCCATGGGGGTCCGTCTATGCTTTGTTGTGTTCAGCTAGTTGTGAATAAAAGCCACACTGTAAAATCCCATTCCTGGTTCTGGACATTACAGTTATTGCTTCCTGTGTTTGGATTTACTTGGGTGCCCCCTGTGCAGAGTAACCAAACCTAGGTCTCCCTGTGCCAAGTAACCTCATCCTCCCCGAACCCAGGTCCCCACCAGGTACTGCTGTCAGCGCCAACAGCATGCCACCTGCCGTTCTGGCAAAAAGGCAGGGGTGAGGGGTTACACCCACATATGGTTCTTTTAGTCAAATAGATACGTGACTCACATCCCCCTACTATGATCCCATTAGTAACTACAGTCAGCATCAAACCAATCATTATCTCAGATCATGCACCCATCCAATTAGATTTTCTGCTAGGCAGTTCTCCACAAAAATCTTCTAATTGGAGGCTAGACCTCACTTTGTTCTTAGAACCCCAATTTCAACCTTGGCTTCAACAAGCTACTATGGACTATTTTACAGATAATGATGACAGGGCCATATCTACTACCACTATGTGGAAGGCTTTTAAAGCCACTCTCAGAGGCAAACTAAATGGATATACAACACATAGGAAAAAAGAAAGAGAAAATCAACTAGTCAAGCTGAAGGGCCAATTGAAAGTCAAGGAAACAGCCCTGAAAAACACTCCCCCCCAGTAAAACCAAGAACTCTCCCCTCCACAAGGAAATAATATCCATCAGACAAGAAATTAATTCAGTTACTGCATGCAATGCAGAATTATCCCTACTAAGACTGAAACATAGATACTGGGAAAGTGGGGAGAAAAATGGTAAGCACTTAGCGTATAGGCTTAAAAAACAACAATCTGAATGGCAAATAGCATCTATGGTGTCTCACTCAGGCACAAATGCTACCAACCCTCTGGAAATAAATACTATTATGTCCCAATTTTACCAAACACTATACACTTCAACTACCTCCCTATCCCATCAACAACTAACCTCCTTCTTAAGTTCCCTACCCCTGCCAAAGATATCCCCATATCAGTGTTCAGCTTTAGAATCACCCATCTCAGTCCAAGAAATTGAGGAGGCAATTGAAGGACTAAAACCCAGAAAAGCACCTTGCAGCAATGGTCTCCTTATTGACTTGTATCAATTAATAACCCCTCAAGTCAGCCCGATTTTAAAGTGCTTGTTTAATGAGCTCCCTCCCTGTAGAACATTCCCACTATCTATCCACAGCTATGATTACAATCCTACCAAAACTGGGTAAGGACCCCTATATCCAGCCAGTTATAGACCTATCTCCCTTATCACAGTGGACAGGAAAGTCTATGCCAAAATACTAGCTAACAGAATAGAATCCCTTCTCCCTTCACTGATTCACCCTTCCCAAGCCAGATTTGTACAGGGCAGACTGAATGCTGACCATATTAGGACACTACTGAACCTCATGAGCATAACCTCTTTCCACTCAACCCCAGCAGCTGCTGTAACAATTGACTTTGAAAAGGCCTTTGGCACAGTTGAATGGGCCTATTTATATGCATTCCTCAATCATCTCAGTATTGGGCCTAAATTCCTTTCTGCACTGCAGGCCATGTACTCCGCCCCCAAAGCTCAGGTACTTACCAATTCAAACTTATCCTCCCCCTTTCTCTTTTAACAGAGACATGAGACAAGGGTGTCCACTATCTCCCCTTCTTTTTGTTCTAGCAATTGAACTCCTTGCAGCTGCTATTCACCAGAACCCGTGCATCAGAGACATCACAGCTGGCGATCAAACGTATAAAACACTGCTCTATGCTGATGATCTCTCAGTGCTTCTAGATCAGGCCGAACAGTCAATCACCCCACTTTTAGAAACCTTATCCCTCTTCTCATCTTTATCAGGGCTTAATATGCCAGATGTTAACTGGATCACCTTTGCTGCAGGCACATCCAAGAGCAGGGTCATTCTTGATGCCCTACAGGGGGCATGCCTCAGACAGCTAGTATTGGATCCCACTCATGAGGGAGCAATCTTAGACCTGGTACTCTCAAATGGGGATGGAGAAAGAATCTCAGATTTAGAAGTGGGTAGCTATCTGGGAACAAGCGACCACCAAACAGTGTGGTTCACGATAAACACAGTCATACAATCAAGCCATACAAAAGCAAGAGTACTGGACTTTAGGAGGGCTGACTTTGAGAAAATGAGAGAGTGCCTCAGAAAGCACTAGCAAACAGGCAAGAAGGAGGGGTGGAGAAACAATGGGGAGTGATCAAAACAGCCATCACAGAAGCAACAAGCCTTTGTGTAAAACAAATCAATAAAACACAACAAAGGAAAAAAACGTTATGGTTCTCAAAAGAGGTGGCAGCGAAGGTTAAGGAGAAAAGGACAGCATTCAGGAAATATAAGGAAACACAGAAGGAGCAGGACAGAGAACTTTATCAGTTAAAGCAGAAAAAGACTGGGAAGGCAGTCAGAATAGCAAAGGCCCAAACCGAGGAAAGGATAGCCAATTCTGTTAAGAAGGGGGATAAGACCTTTTATAGGTACATTAGGGAGCGAAGAAAGACCAAAGGAGGGATACTGAAGCTTAATAAAGGGGAGGGAATGTGGGTAGAGGGTGACAGTGAAAAAGCAGGGATACTGAACGAATATTTCTGCTCAGTATTCACAAAGGAAGAGGAGGGGCAGTTACCTAAACCAAACAAGAGAAACACTCTGAAGACGGGGCTTGATAACAGTCCATTTACAGAAGAAAGGGTTCTGAAAGAACTAATAAAATTGAAGGTGGACAAAGCAATGGGGCCTGATGGGGTTCACTCAAGAATTCTAAAAGAACTAAGGGTAGAACTAGTGACACCGCTGACTACTCTGTTTAACGAATCATGGGAGGATGGGGTGGTACCCGAGGACTGGAGGAGGGCAGATGTGATTCCTCTTCACAAAAGTGGGAGCAAGACAGAGGCAGGAAACTACAGACCAGTTAGTTTGACCTCAGTAGTAGGGAAAATGATGGAATCACTTCTGAAGGAAAGAATTGTTGAGTACCTAGAGGCCAGTGGGGCACAGGACCCAAGGCAGCATGGATTCACGATGGGAAGGTCATGTCAGATGAATCTAATAGATTTCTTTGACTGGGTTACCAAAGTAGTAGACCAGGGAGGGGCTGTGGACATGGCCTACCTAGATTTTAGCAAGGCATTTGATACAGTCCCACACAAAAGATTAATACACAAGATAGCCAGCCTTGGAGTGGGTCCCAATGTGGTAGCCTGGATAAAAAATTGGCTAGACAACAGGACTCAAAGGGTAGTAGTAAATGGAGTACACAGTGACGAAAGGAGGGTTACTAGCGGGGTACCGTGCAGGGTTCAGTACTGGGACCGGTCCTTTTTAATGTCTTTATAAGTGACATTGCAGAGGAACTGAAGGAAAAGTATGTCTCTTTGCAGATGACACAAAGATCTGCAACAGGGTTGATACACAAGATGGAGTGGAAAGGATGAGAAGGGACTTGGCAAGGTTGGAGGAATGGTCAAATGTATGGCAGCTCAGATTCAATGCAAACAAGTGCAAGGTAATGCACATGGGGAACAAAAACCCTGGGGAAGCATACACAATGGGGGGTGAGATACTGACAACAGTAAAAATAGAAAGGGACCTGGGGGTAATTATATCAGATGACCTAAAGGTGGGCAAGCAATGTGAGAAGGCAGTAAGGAAGGCTGGGGGGATACTGGGATGTTTGGGAAGAGGCATCAATAGTAGAAAACAGGAAGTTGTTATCCCTCTGTACAGACAGTTGGTGAGACCCCATCTGGAGTACTGTGTGCAGTTCTGGAGACCCCATCTCCGCAAAGACATAGACAGAGTGGAGGCTGTCCAGAGGAGGGCACCAAAATGGTGCAGGGTCTGCACCAGAAGACATATGAAGAAAGACTAAAGGAGCTTAATATGTATACCCTTGAGGAAAGAAGGGAGAGAGAGGACATGATAGAAACTTTCAAGTACCTTAATGGAATTAACAAAGTCCAAGAGGGTAGCATCTTCCAGAAAAAGAGATGTGCAAGAACAAGGGGGCACAATTTGAAGATAGAAGGGGGATGGCTCAGAGGTAATGTGAGGAAGTATTTTTTCACTGAGAGGGTTGTGGATGCATGGAGCAGCCTCCCCGAAGAGGTCGTGGGGTCAAGAACAGTGGGGGACTTCAAGAATGCATGGGACAGGTATAGGGCAGTCCTAGTGGGGGGTAGGAGGAATTAAGCTGTTGGTTAACTAGGATCTACAGCTTATCTGTTAGGTAAGAAAATGGGCAGACTAGGTGGGCCAAGCGGTCCTTATCTGCCATCAAATTCTATGTTTCTATGTTTAAGATGAACCACTCTAAATCTGAAATACTTCCCCTTAATAAATCAGCAACCCCACAGCTCTTCTCTTCTATCTCTCTTCGGTGGCCCCCCTTGTCTATCACCTAGCTAGGCATAAAAATAACCCCTAGGATGCATACATTCTGTGATTTAAAATTTAACTCCTTTCTCCCCAAAGTCAAACAGAAACTGGATCAATGGAAAACCCTCCAACTCTCCATGGTGGGGAAAGACGAGGTTATAAAAATGATTACTGCCCCCAAAGTTTTCCATCTCCTATCACACGTGCCTATTCCCATACCCAACAAATGGTTCAAAAGCTTTGATGAATTAATAGGTAACTTTTTGTGGGAAGGTCACAAACCTCGATATAGTACGAACAAACTTAGAACTAGTTGGGGGGGGGGGATGGAATCTTCCCTGGTTTAAAGGATACTATTGAGCGTTTAGAAATGCACAAACCAAACAGTTCATTCCTATGTCAGGCCCACCGAGACTGCTATGTGTAGGCAAATTTATCCAGTAACATATCTTTTTGCAAATACAAAACTTCCTTCTCCTGCCCTTCCCCCTGTTAAGGCTGCACATATTGCCTGGCAGCAAACTAGTACATGGCTATGTGAAGACCGATATCATATTCCTTTAACCCCTATTTGGCATAATAGATTTATTAGAATCAATGGTAAACCTGTATACTGGCAAGAATGGAAGATGAAGGGCATCCATACAATATCTGACCTGCTTATTCTCAATACTTCCACATTAGACCCTTTCAAGGGCTGCAAACCAGGTACAGAATTGCACAATCAGATTTCTGGAAATTTCTACAACTTCATAGCTGCTTTGCTAAACACCTCCAAACAATGAAGTACCATCTCCTGACTACCACACAACCCCCTATAGCCAAGTGGAAGAAAACTACATGTGGCAGAGCTGGTCTTATGTACTACCACATAAGAGAAAACATTCCTGACCAAACAGGCCCAGCCAGGCAATACTGGTCAACTGTTTTACAAGCACCCATCTCAGAGGTGCAAAGGAGCAAATGTTGGTCTGCTGCTCATGCATCAATCAAAGACCCCTAGAGTCACCTTATTCAAAATAAGATACTCCACTGTTGGTATCGTACACCTGAAGTACTACACAAAGCCAAACTTGTAACATCACAGTACTGCTGGTGGTGCACGCAACCCCATGGAGACCTATTTCACACCCTATGGAGTTGTCCGCTCATCCAAACATTTTGGGCAGAGGTCATACAGATTCTTTCTACTGTCTTACAACAGCCTATTAACCCTTCTCCTGGGCTGTTCCTTACAGGCCTGGAAACCAGCCATATGCCACTGCTCAAAAGACAGACAGAATTTTTAATATTAGCCAGCATTTTAGTGAAACGACTCCGGCTGAAAAAATGGTGCACCTCCATCATGCCTATAATTAATGAATACCTAAGTAACTTATCCCAGCTAGCCACCTATGAATGCTTATCACATATCTCACACAACACCCTACAATCTCACCTGATGACTTGGGAACCCTGGAAGCAATATCTGCACACTGTCTTTAATCATACAGGTCTGGGACCATCATCCCTCCCAAGACAGGGCATAGGCTAAACACCCTTACTGATCAACTTAGTACCACTTACTGTCATTCCTCTGGCCTCCAAATGATGCTCTTGAAACTGATATACCTGACAAGGCACACATAGCTGCTAATATGGCTATTTACTTATGTTAATCCACTTGTTATCTTAGAATTGTATATAGTTACAGTTTGTCAATGTTTTTTTATTGACCTGGATGTATGATGCATGTATTCCATACTTCAGTATATTACCATGAGACCTAGCTTATTACTTGATTGTCCAGCTCATAATGCTGAGCCCTAGTCTTGTTTTGTATCATAAACTCATGGTTCAGTTTAACTCAGAATAAGATACTGTATAAGCAAGACCTACTTTTGCTTGATGACCTGAATAACTGCAATATATTTTGATTTATTTCTTTGCATATAGTTATCATAGAGTATTTCTCCTGTGAATATACTAAATGTGCTAAGCATGCGTATGTATGTATCATACCTAGGATCATAGTATGTATTAAATGTAATATGTTTGAAAATTCAATAAAAAGTTTAACTTAAAAAAACAGCCTCGAGCTATACTTGGAAGTTTTAGATAGGAAGGAGGCATAAACCCATTTCAACCTGTCTCCCCCTACAGGGGGTACACACCCCTCCAGGTACATAAAATATATGAATCAAGCTCCTTTTTAAAAGTCTCAGCCGTGCCTGATTCAACTATGAAGTCGGGAAGCCTGTTCCAATGATTTATAATCCTTTGTGTAAAGAAATGTTTCCTTTTGTTACTTTTGGGATATGTTAACTTCAATTGTTTTCTATGGCTCCTTACACTGTAGTCTCTAAATACAAGATTGAATTCTAGATTCTTCATAAGACCCTGATCATTTATTATTCTGTACATTTGTAAGAGGTCACCTCTTAATCTCCTTAATTCTAACAGCTACAGTCCCAAGGTAGTTAGTCTACTTTTGTAGGGTAAGTGCTGTACTCCAGTAATCATTTTGGTAAGTCTCCTCTGCACCACCTCCACCAATTGAACATCCCTTCTCAGATGTGGACTCCAAAAGGAACTGCAATAGTCCAAATATGGTCTGATTAGATTTCTGTACAGAGGTAACATACATGATCGATGCCTGGTAATGAATGATTTCCTGATTGCCCCAGTTATCCTATTTACTTTATTAACAATTTCATTACAATGGCTTCTGAAAGTAAGATTGTTGCTATTCAGAATGCCCAGTTCCCTTTCTCTAGCCACAGCTTTTAATTTAGTGTTGCTAGACCAATATTCATGCCCCATGTTTTTTGTTCCCAGATGCATCACCACACTCTTATCAAGATTAAATTCCATTTTGTTAGTATTTGTCCATGTCTGTAGTTTACTTAAGTCTTCCTGGAAGGCTTTTGTCTGTTCTCTTGATGACACTTCAGTACTAATTTTGGTGTCATCAGCGAACTTTATACAATCACATCCAATGCTTTTTTTAAGGTCAGAAATGAACAGGGAAAAAATAACTGGCCCCAGGATGGAGCCCTGAGGCACTCCACTTGACACTATTCCTTTTTCTGATACATGTCCTCTGATTCGTACCCACTGAGAGTGATAAGTGAGCCAGTTAATAATCCATTTAATTATCTTCCCATCTATGTTTAACTGGATAATTTTTTCAATTAAAATTCCATGAGGTACTTTATTAACTGCTCTGCTGAGATCTAAGTATACTATATCAACCGGCTTATTCTGATCCAAGAAATCACTTACCTTATTATAGAACATCAGCATGTTTGTCAGACATGACATATTTTTTGCGAAACCATGTTGAGTATTATTAATTTCCCCCTTACTTGTCAATTCTATTTCAGTTTTATCTCTGATCAGAGATGCTATCATTTTACCCAGTACTGATGTTAGGCTTATTGACCTGTACTTTTTTAGTTTGGTTTTGCAGCCCTTTTTATGTACTGGGACCACTAAAGCTGACCTCCAATCATATGGGACTTCACTTGTATTAAAAGATAAGTTGTATAATTAACACAAGGGCTCCAATAACCAGTCCTTTACTTCTTTAATGAATCTTGGGTGTAAATCGTCTGGACCTGCAGATTTTGAGATGTCAATCTTACTTAATTTGTCCATAATGTTTTCTCTAGTGAAAGCTATGCTGTTGTTTAACGTGTCTATGAGAGAGGTTTGGTTTGAAGGCATAGAGAACATTGAACAAAAGTATTGGTTAAAAAACATTGCAGTTTCTCTGGGGTCACTGATGTCTGCTCCATTGTTATTTATCAGTCCAATGGACCTATCAATATTTTTGTTGTTTATATATGAGAAGAATGTCTTTCCCTCATCTTTGAGATGTACCATCCTAAACTCTAGATTCCTTTTTTGGGGTTGAATCATATATTTAGCTATTTTTATTTGCTGTCTATATTTATAGATGTCGTATGGAGAGCAATCTTTTCTCATTGTTCTATAGGTTGCCATTTTGCTTGCAATTTGACCTTGTAATTTCTTAATAAGCCACACTGGTACTTTCCCTCTCTTATTATATACTTTCTTGTCTGGGACATGTAGTCTTTCCAACTCTAGGAGCTTACCTTTAATCCTGGTCCATTATGGAGTTGTTGTGTTAGTTTTCCTGAGCCAGTCCTATTCATCTAATTTTGCTTTAATCTGTTCAGAACCTGCTCTGTTGTAATCCCTACTAATGGTTGTCCTATGTATTGGGTTAACTGTACTAATGAGATCAAATAATAAGACATTATGATCACTACCTAGCAGGGGCTCTTGAATCCTAACAGTCTTCACATTATCCACTTTATTTGTTAATATTAGATCTAACAAGCTCTTATACCTAGTTGGTCCACTGACAATCTTTGTTAGGCCATTACCAATACAGGTATCTAAAAACCATTGCTCCTTACTATTTGATGCCAGATTTCATTGCCAATCAATTCCTGGGGAGCTGAAGTCTCCAATTAGTATAATATCTCTTTCACTGACTATTCTATTAATGCTTTAAAGGAGTTGTGAGTGATCTGAATTAGATAAATCTGGTGGTCAATACACTAATCTTACTGTTAGCTTCTTGTTTCCTCTAATGTGTAGCTCCAACCATAATCTTTCTGTGGTCATATTCTTGCAAATATCCTCATGTACCTGTTTGCATGTCAGATTTTCCCCTTCATAAATTACAACCCCCCACCCACCATCATTTCTTGCTTGCCGATTTTTGTTGTAGATCTTATAGGCCTGAATATATTGGCCTGAAGATGGTGCTCCTGACCACCAAATGTTTGTTATGGCTGTTATATCAGTCTCCTCGTCAACCATTAAGATTTCCAGATCTTCTTTTTTAATGCTGTTCAAGCTTCTAGCATTTGCTAACAATGACCCAATTTTCTTCCTGGAATTGGAATATTTTAGAGTGGGTCATAGCTCTCCTAAATTTTGACTATTATTTCCCAGGTGCCTCACGTTAGCTAGTTTTTTTGATAAGGCTTGTTTGTGTTGATGGAGTCATAGAAAATGTTGCCTAATTTTCTAATTCATTTCTTATTCAGATGTAGTCCATCATAACTATATAATTCCCAACTTCCACCAAAATCATTGTAAGTGGTTGAACACTTAATCCCATTTTCTAAACTCCACCTCCTTAGCCAATTATCATATGGCTTGATTGTATTTGCCCTTGCCCTCCAAACTTTTGGAACTGGTAGTATTTCAGAAAAAATGACACCTGCACCACATTCCTTTATTGCCTTAAATATTCCCTTGGTCTCAGACATGGTTTCCTCAATTGAGTTGCTACTGAGATTATTTGTTCCTGCATGTAGCAGTACTGTTTTTCCCAACATGCCAGGTATCATGTCAGCAATATCTTTTATTGTTGCTCTTCTGTAACAACAGCTTATTACATTTTCCTTATTCCCTTTTTTAGAATATTCATCAGTATATTTAACTATTGAATCTCCTAGTATGTATATTTGCCTTTCCACATTGTTGACTGTCTGCACCTGGTCCTGTTCACTATTTACCTCTAAGTTTGTGCTCCAATTCTGGTGCATAGTACTTGTTCACTGAAGGGCATCATCCAAATTAGTGTTTATTAGGTTTAGTAATACATCAGCCTGATTGTTCAAAGGGTCTGCTTGATTCATTAATGGCTCATATCTGTTGTTAAGCTCTGTTCTTGAGCCCATAGCCCTATGTCTATACTTCTTTGATTTCCCTCTTTCTTCAGCTTCTGTCTAAACCTCCTGAAGGCTTTCTTCCTCCTCATCCTGCATTCTGTTTATTTTAATACTAGTCCCCTCGCTAGTCTTAGTTTTGTTAATAGTCAGTTTATAACTATCCAACTTCTCCTTAAGGTTTACTATTTCTCTCCTTACTAGTAACCAGGTCCTTTAATTCCTTTAGTTATACACAGATTATTGCACAAATATAATTTTTAGAACTGTTGTTCAGGTTTGTGCTAAAAAACCCACATTTGGCACCTACCTTCCAACTTGTTGGATGCACCACCTGGGGATCCATGTCAGATCTGCTCTATTTATGTCAATTTTCTGTGTTTTCCCTTAGGAGGTGTAAGATTTGTGGCCCTGGCCCAGCCATCCATGGTGGTCATGCTAGTAACACACTTGACACACGTGTCTTAGCGCACATCTTCGTGCATGGTGACTGTGCACTCACTCTGTTCAGAGCTTGCTCCACTTTCTCTAAACTTTGTTTAAATACCTGAGTGACCTGGAGGACTTCTGGGTCAGATGACCCCCTGACAGCTAGTGCTGCACAAATGGTGCTTTTAGGAGAGTTAAAATAGCTATAAAGGCCCTTACAAGGGCTATGTCCCCAGCACAGTGTGCAATCAAACCCCTAGTAGGCTAACAATGCTGTCATTCAATTGGCAGTGAGACAGTAGTTTTCTCTCCACTTCTGCCTGGACTGCTAGTCTCACACTACTTCTTGCTGACTGGGCTGCACCCTCTGTGTGAATCTAGTGCCAAAAACACAATACTACACTGCTCAGAAATGATGGGGTCCCCTGTCAGACCTGTCTCACTGGCTTGAGACCAGTCTCACAGTATGTGGACAGAGGTGCTGGACTTTCCTGCTGACTCTGAGCTTTGTTTAAGTAGCCTGGATTAAGAATTGTATCAACTAGTCTGAAGAGAGCTGCAGGTCTGTTTTTCCCAGATACAATGGGGAGGAAAAAAACTGTTTCTTCACACCATTCATTGCATACTAATATCTCTGATAATGGGAAATCAGGACAAGTATGATGAAAAGCAGGCCAGATCTCCTTCAATGCCACTCAAGCCTCTGTCCACATCTTTTTATTACCCTCAGCTCATCATTATATGAGGACAGCTGCAACATCCAAGATGTGGAAAAAGAAGAACTGGCACCAGGGAATCAGCTGCAGAAAGTATAACTATATTATAAGCCTCAGCTGCTGCACTGCACTCCCTGAAGGAGACAGCCAACATCCCTGAAATGTTCACATGAGCCCAACAGATATCAGGTTCAATACTCCTCCAACCATGATAGTGGATCATTTCAGCAGAGGAGGGGACAGTAACTACCTCACTCATCATCTCAAACTGTAGAATGGAATGGTTAGACCAAACAACTGGTTCAGCAAATATTTTAGATATTCTTATGCCAGCAGTAAAAAAACAAAATCAAATCAAGAGTGTGGCCTGCTACATGTGTGAGGATCATTAAATTTGTGGTGGAGACCCAATGATTCTATTAAATTAACTCATTGCCTCCTAGAAACGCCTGTAGGTGTCAGCAAATCTAACTGCAGTGTGTCCCAGAACGCCTACAGAAGTCACCTACAGACTTCCTGTGTGCCCTAGAAATGTCTGGAGAAGTCACTCACATGTTTTAATATTACTTGCCAGTCAGAGTTGATTAGAATTGACTACATAGTACCATTAGAAAGGTAATGTTGTGCTGAACAACTTTGCCACTGACACTTTATATGTATCATGTTCACTTTAGGAGTTATTCATATTTGTTTATGACATTTTGCCCATCTAGAACCACCTAAGCACTTTGAAGAAAACACACATTCTGTGTATCACAGCCAATATAAAACAAAAAACAAATTGAGTACAGTTGATTGCATAGAACCGTTGGAAAGGCAATTTTGTGTGCAATAACTTTGCCATTGATACGTTGTGTGTTTCATGGACACTTTAGGGGTTAGGAGTTAAATGCATTTGTTTATGGTATGGTGTGTATGGTTAAGATTTGTCCCTCAAACCTTATCAACACATCTTGACTCAAATAGGGAAAAATTATGTTTAATACTACAGAAATAGCTGTTTGTTTTACAAACAAAATTATTAAAATTACATCTAATGTCTGGATGCTTATTTTGGTGTTGATATGGTACATATTCCCCAACAAAAAAAGGTTTATGGTGCATTTTTTAGTGGAAAAAATATTTTGTTTTGCTGTTTTGACCAGCATTGAAATAAAACTAAATTACCTGCTATTCCTTGCATACCACCATTGGAAAGGTAATTTTATGCTGAACAAGTTTGCTGTTCATACTTTGTGTCTAGCACTTACGGTTTTTGTGCTATCAGCATTTGTTTGTGGCATGCCTATTATGGCTTTATTTTGCTTAGAAAGGCCCAGGATTAACTGTTAACAGTATACAGGAGACAAGTGCTGCAACTTCAGAAAGCTCCTGTGGAGACAATGAGTTAATGGAATCTCCCACAAATGCAGATGAGGAAGAGTCTTCCCAGGTAGTGAAGTCTCCAGGTTAGTAAGTATCAGGGACTCCAAGACTAGGGATGACACCAACTCAGAGAACTCCACAAGAAAGTCACCATCTCCAATTGGTGAATGGTACACCAGCCAAAATACACAGTCCACAGCTTCCAAACAAGTGAAAACCATCACTTACAAACAGTCATACAACTCCAAGTGGAACCTAACATCTTTTATATTGGCCCAGAGACTATAGCCACTCTTCCCTATGTCTGATGTGAGAGTGATGAATGAAAGAGTAACCCAGAGGAAGCAGACCTGATAAAATACAGTAGGGCCAACATTACTGTACAAGCAGGTCTCCATGATGAAAACCAGGTCAAGTTTTTCTGATTCAAGTAAACATGTAAAATAATAGTTTTATTAACTACTGACCTAGCATGTATCAACATCATCCTTGTAGGGATGGATTAGTCACCCTGCACCATCCCGATAGTCAGATTACAGATGGAGAGCGGGATCTCAACACCTATGGGAGGACCCCTGTCCATATAAATACCACCTTGTCACCCACATCCTTGCTACCCTGGCTCTGTCTCCCCTTTTCCTCTTTAATAAACCCAACTATTTACGTAACTTAAAAACCTCTACCTGCAAATCTGGCAGTGATCTCGAAATGGACGCTGTTGCCTGAGTCTGCTGGGAGAGTACCTAATAAAATTAGAACATAAACACATTTGAAAATTCTCACACTCGTTTCACAGACTACTATTTAAACATCAGCACCTCACTCAACAAGCAGAAATAACAAAAACACTGCACGCTCAACCAAATTCAGATAACCCCCCCTCAAGCTTCCTTAAGGCCACATGTGATAGGGGGAATCCCTGTCCTGCCTCTCTCACAACAGACAAACAGAAAAACTGTGAATATCAAACACACCCAGACATTCAATTAGTCTACACCACACACACCACCATTCGATCACTGAATAATAAATTAAATCAAAATTATACAGAGCAGCAAAAAATTACATGCACAATTAAAGTGTGGTAAATAGCAGGTCCTCAGTGTCCAACAAGAGCAAGTCTCATATTTGTCCAAAAATCCCAGAGTTTAATTGAATCTTTGGGCACTAACTTAAGACAGATGAAAGTAAGTCAAATAAAATACCGCCCCCCTGGCTCTCACCCAGGTAGATTAAACCAAGAATGTAGTTCAGGGCTAGTTTACTGCCACTAGTTGGGAAAGGTCAAGCAGATACAGTACTTGTGAAATGGTAGAAATCAGGGCAGCTGTAACACAGTTAGTGGGTCAGAGGTTTATGAAAAGAAAAGAAAAGAAAAGAAAAAAAAAACTTGAAGACAGCAGAAGCCTTGAGCCTTCCAAGCCTCAAAACTTACAATAAGCAGACTGATCAGTTCTCCAACAATAACAACATGTTCACATTTTGGTAAACAAAGGACTCCATTAATCAAAGCAAAAAAGTACTGAAATTGGTGAATGGAGCATAAATGGAACCTAACACACAAGACAAGTTATCTATTTACATAATAACATACTAAAATTCCAGCAGAATAGGCCTAACAGTCTCTTGAGTCTGCTCCATTTTCAGCACTCACACTAAGGGCCAATTTTGATGCCCCTCCTCCCCCTTGGCTTATACTGTCACCAGTCCCAGATGTTCCACTTGTATTGGGCCTGGCCAAATTTACCCTCCCCCTGTACCTGTCCCATCCCCTCTTAAACCCATACACAGTCTTCACCTCTACCAGCTCCCTGGGCAGTGCATTCCATGGCTCCACCACCCTTTCAGTGAAATAACATCTCCTCCTCTCCCCTGTAAGCCTGCCCCCTTCCAGCTTTCACCTGTGACCTCTCATTGCCTCACTCTCCTTCCTTTGGAGCACCCTGACTGGGCATCCCTTATTGATCCCTTTCATGTACTTGAAGACCTCTATCATGTCCCACCTGTCCCTCCTCTCCTCCAGGGTGTACATGTCGAGCTCCTTGAGCCTCTCTGCATAGGTTCTCTCTCCCAGGCCCCAGATCATT
Source organism: Neoceratodus forsteri (assembly GCA_016271365.2). Taxonomy (NCBI): domain Eukaryota; kingdom Metazoa; phylum Chordata; order Ceratodontiformes; family Ceratodontidae; genus Neoceratodus; species Neoceratodus forsteri. The sequence continues at coordinate 653,131,026 of CM028136.1, forward strand.
TTGGTTGCCCTCCTTTTTGACCCTCTCTAGGAGTGTAATGTACCTCTTTAAATGTGGTCTCCAAAACTGCACACAATTCTTGAGGTGTGACCTAACCAAGTAGTTGTACAGTGGAAGGATCACTTCTACCTTTCTGGAGGTAATCCTCCTGCCGATGCATCCCAGCATCCTATTTTCCCCTGCTGCTGCCCTTCTACAGGTCTCTGTGTTGTTCATTTTGACATCTACCACTACCCCCAGGTCCCTCTCACCCTCCATGACTTGAATCATGTCTCCTCCCAGGGTATACCCCTTGCTTGGATTTCTGACTCCCAGGTGCAGAACCTTGCACTTCCCCACATTGAATTTTAGTCTTCATTTTCCAGACCACCTTTCCAGAGCCTCCAGGTCCTCCTGCAAGACCACTCTCCCCTCCTCCTCCTCATCCACCACTGCACCCAGCTTTGAGCCATCTGAAAGAGTCTCATCTCACTCCTGATCCCCTTTCTGATGACTGAGACATAGGCATTGAACAGGAGTGGCCCCAGCACTGACCCCTGGAGAACCCCACTAGTAACCCACCTTGGGGATGAGGCTAACCCTCCAACCACCACCTTCTGAATATGCTCAGAGAACCAATTTCCAATCCATCTTAACAACTTTCTCCCTACCCCCATTTCCTTCAGCTTAGCCAGCAGGCCACTGTGGGGTACTGAATCAAATGCCTTGCTGAAGTCCAGAAAGAGGACATCCATTGGCCTACCCTGGTCTAGGGCACTCATCACCCAGTCATAGTACTCAACAAGGTTTGTCTGGCATGATCTTCCTATGACAAAGCCATGCTGCCTATCATCCAAATACCCAGTTTGCTCCAGTAACCCCCCTAGTCTTTCCTTGACAATACTCTCTATCACCTTGCTGTCCACCAATGTCAGGCTAATGGGCCTGTAATTTCCCACCTCCTCTCTTGATCCCCCCTTGTGGATAGGTATGACATGAGCCACCCTCCAGTCTTGGGGAACCCATCCAGTGCTCAGAGAGATGTTGAAAAGCTCCACTAGAGGGACTGCCAGTGCATCCGCCAGTTCCCTCAGCACCCTGGGATGTATCTCATCTGGCCCAGGTGCTTTCTTCATCCAAAGGGACCTGAGGGCTTCCCTTACTCTCTCTACTGAGATTTCAGCCTCCACGTCCTCTCCCTTTTCACCCTGTACTGCTGGTCCCCCACCTGTCTGTGGTGGCCACTCCCTTTCCCCAGACCCATCAGTGCCCCTAGTCTCTACTGGTCCCACCCCTTCCTCTGGTTTGCCCCCGCTCCCCTCGCAAGACATGGCCCCTCCATCCCCACTGGTAAAAACTGAGGCAAAGTACTCATTTAGGATTTCTGCCTGTTCCCCCGCCTTCTGTGCCCAACCATCCCCTATCCTTATCTTACTGATCTGCCCCCTTACTTTCCTTTTTCCCCCTATGTATCTAAAGAACTCCTTGTCCTCCCCAAATCCCACTGTCCAAGGACTGCTCCTTTTTTGCTTTAGCTGCTCTCACCACCCTGGTGACTCTTTTGGCTGTCAGCTCATATTCCTCCTCATCCCTTTCACTCCTTGAGCACTTGAAGTGCCTATAGGCCGCCTTCTTTTCCTTCACCACCTCCTGTACCTCCCGGGTCCAGCATCAGGATTTTCTGGCCTTACCAAACTTATGCCTTTCCCTTGTGCAGGATCTGGTAACCTCTTGTATTCTCCTCCTAATGATCACCCAGCTGCTGTCAGCATCCATATCTTAGCCTTATCCTGTCCAGACAATCTTTAAGGATCCTTCCCATCTCCCTGAAGTCTGCACCCCTAAAGTCGGTTACTACCATCCTTGTTCTGCTTTCCTTCCCCCTTGTCCAGGAAGAACCAGACTGTGGCGGGATCACTCCCCGCCAATGGGTTCCTCACCTCCAGGCCGCTAATCTGATCACTGTCCGCCAGGACCACGTCCAGTGTCCGGGCCTCCCTAGTTGTCTCCCACTGAATATTTGAAGCTTTAGAAAAATTATTCTTCATTCCTCATCTGCAAATGAATCAAGTAGCTGACCTTTAAAACTTTTCTAATTAACAAAGCTAAACCTTTGCTATTACCCTTATTGGAATGCAAGAAATATACTTCTCTTATGACACCTTTCTTCAGCTTCTGAGATTCATTTTTACTAAAATAAGTTTCCTGGAGTGCTGTAACATCAATCCTTGTGTCTCTTATTGTTTTATGAACTCTATGACCTGGATATTCAGAGAAGTTGCTCGTGGCACAACTGAGTTGCGCTGGCGCAATTGTGGAATTGCCTCAAGAAACCATATTCAGCGGGTGCCAGTGCACAGCACAAATTCCATTGTGCCAATGTGCAACTATAATGTATGCAGTGCAAGTGCAGGGAGTGTTCCTGTGAATATCCAGTGCAGTGGCATATTCAACCGTGCAACCATTATGCAAGCGTGGAGCAAATCGAAGTTGCTCTGACCAGACATGTTTCTAGTAAAACAGGGTGCAAACACACAGACAGCAGTTGCACCAAGAGTGGGAGTGAGAGGGAGAGATACAGAGAGACATACAGATACACACATGACCAGACACAGAGGCAGAGGGACAGAGAGGTAGCATGGGAGAGGGACAGAGAGAGAGAGAGAGAGAGAGAGAGAGCGAGAGAGAGATACACACACACACAGACACAAAGCCTGTGTACCAGGATGGCACACAGCAAGCAGTCATCTGTCCAGGGGGGACAGTGAACAGCAGGAGACATGGAGAGTGTGCCCATCCAGATGGGGCAGTAATGAGGGGTATGCGGCAGCAGGAGGAAGAGCTACGTGGCCAAAGAAGGGCCGGGCAGCAGCATGCCTGACACAGGTGGTACCATGCCTGCAGCACCGTTGGGAACTATAGTGACACCAAGTTCATGGGCCAGTGCCGCCTGAACAGGCCATGCTGAGGCAGCCCTGTGAGCTGTGCAGTGAGGAGCTGCAGGCACCACAAGACAGAGTCATGCCATGTCTGTGGAGATGACGGTGACCACCATCACATGCCTGCTCACCACAGGCACTGTCCAAGGACCAACAGGGGACACCACAGGCATCACCCAGGTGGCCACAGCCCACCTCCCCACACAAGTCCCCACTGCTCCGCTGCCACTTGCTGTGGAATGCAGCCATTCCCCCCAGCACACAGGTGGAGCATACAGCACTGTTGCAGGACAGCCACAGTGTGGCATGCATGCCTGGTGTTAGTGGGGCCAGTGACTGAACCCATGCGGGCATCTGCATGCCACTTGGTCCTGTGGGACTGGTGCATATCAACAGGAAGGGGCACTCAAGCATCAACTGCTAGGTGGTGTGCGATGCCACAGGGTGCATCATCCATACCTGCACCACACACCCTGGGAGTGCACAGGATTCCTTCATCCGGCACAGCCCTGCGCTGTGCCATGGATATGAACATGAGAATGACTCCACAGGCCACATAGTGGGTGTGTGTGGCATGGGCAGGGTGCAATGGGCAGCGCAGACCAGGAGATGGGGGTGGGAAGGGTGTGCATGGTGGCGTGAGTGCTAGGGATGGGCAAGGGGTGCAGCACAGCATAACACAGGGTTAACCATGGCATGCTCCACACAGGTGATAGCGCATACCCACTGAGGCCCTGGCAGCATCACCCTCGTCCATCCCACCTTGCAGTGCTGTCTGCCCACAGTGTGCTGCTGCAGCATCCACCACACCTAGCAAGTTTGCAATACCAGTACATGGCCTGTGCTGTTTGGTGGTGCTTATGTGGCACAACACATGCAAATTGGCAAATGGGTTTGGATGCAGTGGTAATGATATGCGAAATGTACCCCACTGCGCCACACATTGGCTGATGAGCTAATTTGCATGCAGTATTTGAATATTGAGATAATGCACCATGCACAATGGTGTTGCACTGGAGCAAGTGGCAGCGCAATGCCCATGCATGCACAGTGCTCAGGCCTGCAGTGCAAATGCACACTGTGCCGACATGGTGTCACTCGCGCAGGATGCATGGACAGCGCGATGTATCGGTACTGCTCAAGCTGCGCAGGACCAGCAACACACACATCGTGCATGATGGCATGTTCCCTATCACATATATGTGCAGTGTGGGTGGGCATGGTTCCTTGGGTCATTGCACTGAGCACCTCTCCTGTCCCTTGCTATAGGTGTCCAGCGTCCAGTGCAGACACCGCCGCACCAGATGCTGAGCCAGCTCATGCGGCAGACCTTGCTTATGGTCTCGGGCATACATGGGGTGGTGGTGACCATGCAGGGCATGCTGGTGGCAGAGAGGAGAAAGGGATGGTATGCACTGTGGCCTGCCTGGGCCATCACTAGGGTTGCCCCTGTTTCCCCTGTTGGACCTTTCCCTACAGTCCCTCCTCCCTCTGTACAGTCCTTGTTCTCTGTCCCCTTCCCTCACTGTCCCTACCCTTCCCCAGCCTCTGCTGTTTCTGTACATAGTTGTGCCATACATATTTATTGTCTTGCATACCCACCTATGTCTGTGTCTGCTTTGCAGTTGGCATGAGGAGCCATGCTGTAGTTGCCCAGTGTCCATCCATGTGGTGTGCATGTGAGGGAGTGCATGTTGTGCTGCCATGGTTCCCTGCTGTGTGCTGTGGTCTGTCCCCCTGTGATGGTGTCCATCCCCTGGGCCAGTGGCTGTACATTGGGTGCCCATGTGGTGGTGGTCAGGGGTGTGTGGCATGTGTGTGTATGGTGGTGGCACATGGCTATAGTCTTTGGTCAGGTACTGTCCGCACACTGTGTTGGGGTCCTCTGCCTGGAATTGTGCAGCCTGTCCCATGTGGTCTGCCATGCTGCCTGCCACCCGGCCTGTTCAGTGCCCACTGTGTGGGCTCAACTGCATGCCTGTGTGGCATGTGTGTGCCTGGCTGCATGGTCCTGGGAGTGGTCTGCTATGGTCTCGGAGGGGTGGGGCATGGGCAGCAGCCAGCCTTGGGGGGCTCCCTTGGTGTCCCTCCATTGGCCATTGGCACCTCCTGTCACCTGCTATCCATGCCACTGCTGTGTTCTGTGGCCCAATGTCAGGGTGCCTGTGTGTGCCCAGCTGGTGGAGGCCTCCTGTGGCCTGTCACTGTGTTGCCACGGGTCTGTTCTCTGTGACTTGCCCCCCCCGTTGCTCTGCTGCCATGGGTGCACTGGAGAATCTCTGTGCACCAGGGTGCACCTCTGTTTGCACCATGGTGCAACTCTGCCATATTCAGTCAGGTTGCGCTGGTGCAGTTTAGCCTGCACAACCTCTGAATATGGCTCCAGTTGTGCCATGAAGCATCGGATTTGCACTGCACCAGACTTGCTCCAGACTTTGGCACATTTCTGAATATCTGGGCCTATGTATTTTTATAGGGCTGCTAATTGCATTCACATTTCATGTCATAAAATTTAAAAAAGGTCCCACACCATATTGACACTTGTATCTATTCCTACATACTTGCTCCCTATAAATACTGTTTTTTTTACTGTAACATGTTTATACATTACAAACCTCTGTTTCACCCAAATTAAACTAATGATCTCTCTAATCACTTTGAGTCCCACTCCCCCAACCTGATGTCAAGGACATAGTCTTGTATCTGAACCCCAGTTACTTGGACCACCAACATGAGAGAAGGCTATTGCATGCCCTTCAGAGTAAAATAATGTAAAACAATAATTATCAAATGCAACATCTACATTTTACAGATAGATTCCCCTAAACCATCTTCTGCTTCTGCAGTGAAGCCTGCTAAGATGAAAGGCAGTGTCATAGTTTCCTGCCTGACAAAAGGTATTAACTCCCATTGAAATTGCATTGTTTCCTGCAGTAACTCTGCTGTAGAATGCTGCAGAATTGGGTTTCATCCTGGTGAGCTTCAATGTATGAGTCACAGGATAATGAATATTGGACAGTTTAACATTAATCAAGGTACTTTTAAAAAAAGGTCTGACAGATGACATTTCAAGTCTTTACACCTTGCTTATTATTGTTGTAGATTAGAATCTGCCCATTCAAGAACACTTTTAAGTCTTGATGGGAAAATGATGACAGATTTGACCTTCACAGACCACAGTACCTGTAGAGTGTATGAAAATTGTTTCCTAAGTTTCCAAAGTTCCTGTGAAAAGTCTTGTCTGATACTTATTTCTTGTTCATAAAAAGCGTTTTTTTTTATTTACTGAAATAGCTTTTACAATTCTCCATCTGTCTTTACTTTGTAGAAACTTTACAATCACAGGATGAGACTCTGCTTTATCAATTTTTTTTGTCACAGTATCAGTCCAGCGTACTCTATTTCTGGTATATTAACTTTAATATTCAGAAGTTTCTTAAAGAGGTTTTCATTAATGTCTTTTAGAACTGCATCTTTTCCAGTTGGTTAGTATTGCAAAAATCCTCATTTTGTTCTCCTCATTCTAGTTTTTTTTTTTTTGTCATCTTGTTTTCATATGATCTACTACATTTTATTTTTGGGTATCTTACCTTCTTCAATTACTGTATTCATGTTATCTTCCAGTTTAGGTTACCTATTTTCTAATGAGGTGATATTTTATATACTCCATGCATCTTATTTTCAAGTGTGTTCAACCTGAGCTTTATATTATGTACATTTTCAGGAATATGTTTTAATTTATCCGTATTTTCTTCTAATGTAGTTAAGTTAGCAAGACTTTGAATGGCCCATTGTGGTGGTGCTTCCTCCCCTTTTTTATGTATCTGCAAACCCCCATTAGACCAGGGTGGAGAGTTTGCTTCAGGTTGAAAAGCACATTTAGGTTCTTTTGGTAGATATAACAGGCTTTTATTTGCAGTATGTTTTATTTGCAGTATGTTTTGTTTGAGTATGTTTTATTTGCAGTATGTTTTGTTTGCAGTAGGTTTTATTTGCAGTATGTTTTGTTTGCAGTACATTTTGAGCTTGTGCCATTATTTGTAGAGCTTGAAGCTGCATTACTAGTAGAGGCCTCCCCATCTGTGACTAGCCCTGATGGATGTTCTTTACCTTTATCCAGACCAATTTCTTCATCCAGCTTTTTATCTTTGTTAAGATGCTTAGTTTTAAATTATCTTTTCTATTTTCGTTATCGGGAATTTTTGGGAGCTGTTTTGGGTTGAATGTCCTCAGTGTTTTGAAGGTTTAATAAGACTTGAGCTTGGTATAGCTGGGTTTGAGACCTTGTTCTTAAGATTTTTTTTAATTAGGAATGCCAGATATTTTATATATTCCTTTTATGTAGCTTGTCCAACTTTATCTTTTTTTCTCTGAGATATTTAAAAGTTTACTCAGTCTTTTTGGATTGTCCATTCTCCTGCTGACATTCTGATCCAAATGATTTAATTCGCCTTTATCCCCCTTTGCTGATTTCTGCATTGATATAATCATTCTAAGATAATAAACATAGGACTTCACTCATAGAGTTCTACTGTATTGAGTTATTAAAAGAAGTTCTTTTAGAGTTAGTAATGAGGTTCATTCAAAGCTGGTGCTGACATGTCAGAGTTGTTTAAAAAACATTTTTACCTAATCACCCATAAAACAGGTGAAACAAACATGGGCTGGGGTAATAAGCCCAATAATCTCTTCACTCCGAATAAAAAGCTATGCTTTTTATTTTTCCTTTTGGATAAACTCTTCCTTTCTCAAAACAGGTTTGCCTTACATATGAAGTGAAACTTTTCAGTCATATCTATCTATCTATCTATGCAAAGTATTTAATGCAGAAAGTAAGTCAAGTGGCATAAGTGAAGAAATACATTACCACCATTTTTGGTGATAGTTCACAGCTCAGTCCATGTGTTTGGTGGTGAATGGGTTGATTAAATTGGCAGCTCAGTTTGATTGACCCCTGCTTTTAGACCTCTGTGACTCGGATGAGTTTTCAACTTCATTTGCACTTGAACAGCTTGGTGGGTATCTGACTCACTATGTACTGTCTTCCGTGGGGCTCTCCAGGGACTACCTCACATTTGTAATTGTTCTCAAGCAGTTTACTGAAACCTTCCACCTGGGAAAACTTAGGGAGCCGCTTGCAGTTAAACCATTTTCTGAACCAGATCGTTTCTCCATCACAAAAGCTACTCTACCCGAACACATCAACTCAGATTGTACTGCAGCATGCTGACTAATCACACTAACTCTCTCCAACATGCATTCGTAATTTATTTTTTTTTCCACTACACCAGAAAACATGGAACAAAAAGAGAGAGTGCTGGAACAAAATAGTCAAATGTCAGAACTGCTCAAAACTAACTCTGTGGAGTGAGTTGTCCACCTGTTACATACAAAAGGTGTTACAAAATAATCTAAAATCAAAGCCTCTTTTAAACTCAACATGGGAATCTCTCTGCATTCCTCTATTGGGTCACACAGCAGCATGTTCTGCTGCCTAGCTGTCACACATGTCTGGTGTGAGCTTCCATCTTCCATGTTTTTGAGATCTAAAAAGAGATGGAGAAAAAGATTGTTTACCATTATTGTCTCATACAGTACAAACATACGGTACATCTACTGTAGGTACATTAAGCAATACATTACAAGCTTATACATATACATGTTACAGTATTCAAAGTTGCAAAAAGATAGAGGGCATGATTTTCAAAAGCTGGAGCAGGGCTTAGTTCAAGCCCTGCACCATGGGACTTAGGATTTTGCAGTGCAGTCGGCCCCGTTGCTGCAACTGCATCCAATTTTCCAATCTCGAGTGCACTTGTGACAGTTTCCCCTTAGTCCCCCAGTAGTGGCACATACTAGACAACAAAACTGTGGTCTAAAGACCTGTGCTAGGTGCAAGGGACTGAAATTCATGATTGTTGCCTGGAGCCTACCACAAGCCCCAGGCACCATATGTTTGGCACACCGGGGGGCTTACAGCATTTGTGAGGTTCTGAAAATCTGTCCCATAGTGTTACTAAAAACATACATTTATGGGAGACTTCTAAGGATGACATGAGATTGCATCATATTGCATTTTACATTGTTTAAAATATAGTTATGAAAATAAAAAAAAATGTGTTGTGACCTGTTTTACTGTTGCACCTTAATTTATGACACAGAATGGATTGTGACATAAAAATCCCCAGTCTAGCACATAAAAATATCAGTTTTGTAATGTATGGGTCACTAGCCTTTTTACTTTAGCACCAGTAAAGGTATGACAGTAAAATAGCTCACAAAAGGAAAACACCAGCACGCAAAACAATATTTTTCATCTGATTTTTGAGTTCAGAATTGGTGAGTTGCTAGATGTTTTAGAGTCATAGTACATAATGTGCAATCTAAAACAGCTTGTGAGGTCACGTGATGGCAGCCTGAACTAAAGCAGCAGTTTCTCGGAGCTCCGTTCCTTGCCTTCCGATTATATTCTAATAACTGTTCTTAGAAGTGAGAATTGTCCTACCAGAGCAAGATACTAGCAAGATAACTGAAATAGGTCCTGTGGGATCGATTTTTGAATGGAGGTATACATGAAAAAAGTGTTGCCCAGACGATCCCCACCGCTGACCCCGGAGAAAGACAAGGCCGCAAAATGTCCACGGCAGCACGCTCCGAGCTTGCTGAAAATGGCCACGATTCCTACAGCACTTACGGAGGAGAAATTTATGGAAATAATGCAACCGCTGCAGACAGCAATTTCAACCATCTCGGAGGACCTTCAAGCAATTAAGACTTCTGTAGAGTCCTTGTCACGGAGAGTCGAGGACTCCGAAACCAGAATTGCGTCAGTGGAAAAAAGACAGGATAAGACTGACCTGGACGTTGTTAACATCGGGTGCAGATTTAAAAAATTAGAAGAGAAGATAGAGGACCTGGAGGGGTGCAGCAGACGGAATAACTTGGTAGTAATAGGTATCCCCGAGAAAGAGGAAGGGAGTGCAGCGATTATCTTTATGCAAAAGTCTTGCGCTAAAATAGCCGGCCCCCCCCGAACGGTGGAGACTATGTGATAGAGAGGGCCCACCGAGCTCTACGTCCACCGCCAGGCCCCGGTCAGCCCCCGAGACCAATGATCTTCAAGCTCTTAAACTTCATCGATAAACAGCATATATTAAATAAAGTAAAGGAAATCCAAGATGTGACCTGGGAGGGCAGGAAAATCTGAATTGTGCAGGACCTTCCTCACTCGGTGCGATTAAGAAGACAGGAGCTACACCCGATTGTGTCTAAACTGATTGCAGTGACAAAGCAATTCAGGGTCAAGTACCCTGCGGTCCTGATGGTTAAGCTGGATGGCAAATGGGTCTTCTTTGACTCCCCTGCGCAAGCCATGCAAGGCTTAAAAGAGCTCATCCCGGACCTGTTCAAGTGAGGGCAAGTTAGAATGCAAGAAGGGCAATGTATGTTCCTATTGCCATGGAGTGTTTCCCTCTAACGCTGTGTAATGGCTCTTTTGTATTATGATAGCTGAGTTTGGTCCTATACGTTAGTCACAAATTGTCAGAACAGAGGATCATTGAGTTACTCTTACATACGATCCCTCCAGATCTTGTATATATATTTTGTAGCCTTGCTTTCGGAGCCCGAAGTGGTGCCAGTAATTAAGGAGATCCGACATGGCCAGGATTGTGCGAGCGTAGCATATTGGTCCAACCTGCCTAAGTCCAGTATATCTGCCAGATGACCGTAGCACTTTACATTCACCCAGCATCACGATTCGAAGCGGGAGACAAACGGTACTAATAATGGTTAATGGTGCAAGGGAATATGAAGACCTGCTGCTGCTATAGTAGATAACTTTCCACTTGTCAACTGAAACTTGGTGTTAATGCAGAGGGTGGCACTTCAATTGAATTAAGTACAACAACTTCATCTGGACTGTAAACACAGTATTTGGGGGTAGAATTCGATGAGGCTAGATGCGGGGGACTGGACCACTCTGATATGACTTGGGCTTAATCCTGGTTTGGTGTTCTATTTTTTGTCCGTATATTCGTGTTAATCTATGTTAGTATCATCATTAATACCACCTCAGTAGATCGGTGGCATTTTAGTGAAGACTGTTAGACTATGAGATGTGGTCCCAGATATAAAGTAATTCTATATCTGAAACAGCCCTCTTATAGCCTTTAGGGAAAGTTTAATGTTGTTATACTGTTTAGATATTATCATTCTAGTATTTAGTTGAGGTAGCATTTTTGACTCCACTCCCTTACCTCGCTTTAACACGTAGAGTTGCAACGAGTAACGGGGAGGTGACAATATAATTTAGACAAGTTATCTATCTTCAGGCTGGTTACATTCTACTAAGCCCACTATTCTAGATAGAGATAATGAACACATGTACAGACATATGATATTTATATCCCCGATTAATCATTGTTCCGTCCGTAGGCTTTAATAGATGTATGTTAGATATAGGAAATGTATTGAAATTTTAAGATATTTGCTAGCAATGCAAGCGAATGCTACCACCTCCCTCCTTTTTTTTTTTTCTCTGAACAGATGTCAATAATAGGCAAGGAGAAGGGGGGAGCTCCGGGGAGCAATGTTGTTAAGCTGGAGTCTGCCTTTTGTTTAAATCATGTGGCATAGTAGGGGTAGGAGTGCAGTGAGTTGGCACTGGGGGTATTGTATTAAGTTATGGGTTATAATTTGTAACCTTAGTGGATATTTAGGGAGGGATAGTATAGTTGGTAATGGGGGTGGGCAAAGGACTACACACTTTCAACTGCGAAGGTTCAAAATGTTGTCAGGAAGTCTTGTCATTTTTCAGCTAGACTTGTTATATTTCTCAGGTGGCCCAGTGTATAGGGTCAGGAGGACATCCCCAATATAGGTTAGGTCTGACTAGTCAGCCCATTTTCATCTTTTCACAATTAGTATAGCAAATTAGTAGCAGCTATCGTTTTGTGAGTTGGAACGTTAAAGGAGCCAAGGATAGGGTCAAAAGACAGGCTATTTTAAAACACTTACAACAGATGCGAGCTCAAATAGACTTTTTACAGGAGACACATTTAAAAAGAGATGATGTGTCCCTCTTTAGAAGGCTATGGGTAGGTCAGGTATTCAGTGCTGGAGCCTCCACGAGTAAAGGGGGAGTAGTGATTCTACTGGCTAGGGGCGTTCCATTTAAATTAGCTCAGGAGATACCAGATCCAGAGGGCAGATACATAATTGTTCATGGATCCCTGGAGTTTTGCCCGGTCCTCCTTGGCTCAATATATGGGCCTAATAGTGACTCTCCATCTTTCTTTATGAACTTGTTAAATTTAGTAGTAACTAGCCCACCCAAACTCACAATACTAGGAGGGGATTGGAATTTAGTCCCCCAGACAGATGTAGACAGGTCTGAGAGTTTGCAGAGAGGCCCATCCCCAGCACAGAGAGCCTTGAAAGATTTAATGTACAGTGAAGCACTAGTTGATGCGTGGAGAGTTTTTAACCCTTCTGAATGACAATATACTTTTTTCTCCGCTGCACACAAAACATATTCCCGGATAGATTATCTACTCGTAAGCTCTACTGCAATCCCTGAGGTGATGCAGATAGGAATCTCAGCTAGGGTGCTCTCTGATCATGCTCCGGTTGAGATGGAAGTCAGGCTAGGGGCAGGGAGCAAATGCTCCCCACAATGGCGCCTAAATAGCCAATTATTAAAAGATCCGACTACGGTGGGGTTTATCAAGGAACACATTGCCTTCTTCCTTAATTGTAACCAGGAGACAGTAGATAAATATGACTTAATTTGGGCGGCCCTAAAATGCTCCTTGAGGGGGGAATTTATCAAAATAGCCTCCAAAAGGGTTAAGAACCAAAGAGCCTAGTTAGATGCGTTTCTAGTATCTATCAAAAACTTAGAACACAGCTTATCACGTACCGCCCCAGTAGAGATGTGGACTAGACTATATCAGCTGCAAGCCCAGTATGCAGGGTTAATATCCCAGAGAGCAGAGTTATCCCTACACAGAACCAAAATGAAGTATCTAGATACGGATGAGAGGGCGAGTAAGATGCTGGCAATGCTATTCGCCAATTGGATACCTCGCATTTTATTGCCGGCATTTGCTCTAAAGAAAATAGACAAATCTGCACCGATCCCTTAAAAAATACGGAAATGTTTGGATCATATTACAGGGATCTATATGCAGAGGCCCCATCCTCTCAGCCCAGGGAAGCAGATATAAATTCATATCTCAGTTCTCTGAATTTGCCCAAGGTCACTGCCTCAGAAGCAGTAATATTAAGCGCCCCAATTACCCTAGGTGAAATCCAGGTGGCTATCCAGCAGATGCCAACAGATAAATCCCCTGGACCTGATGGCCTACCAAGCAATTTCTATAAGGCTTGCCAAATTGAGATAGTGCCCATATTAAAGGATCTTTTTACATATTGGTATAATAATGGGATATCATACCCTAGCTTTCAAGAGGCCGTGATATCCTTAATTCTAAAGCCCGGGAAGGACCCACAAAACCTCAGTAGCTACCACCCCATATCCTTATTAAACACGGATACAAAAATATTGGCTAAAGTCCTGGCTAATAGACTCACTAAAATCATAGGCAGCTTGATAGGACACGAACAGGTCAGATTCATGGCTGGAAGGTCATCTCAAGACTATATGAGGAAACTGTTGCATCTCATTGCGACTGTCAGAGACTCCAAGGTTCCAATGGTACTGATCTCTTTGGACGCAGAAAAGGCGTTCGATAGAGTCTCCTGGGACTTTTTGTTCACCACTTTAACTTCCTTTGGTTTTCCAGAGGAGTTTATAAAGTGGGTTAAGGTTTTGTACTCTTGCCCATCGGCTAGAGTTAAATGTAATGGGCTATTGTCCCCCCCCCCTTTTAAACTAGCTCAGGGTACCATACAAGGATGCCCACTCTCTCCCCTACTATTTAATATATACTTGGAGTCCCTGCTTCTTAGAATGGCTAGTAACAACAATATAGCTGGTATTCAAATAGGAGATAGGAGGTATGCATTTTCGGTATATGCAGATGACATTTTATTGCATTTAGAGAGGCCAGATGTCTCAGTCCCTGCTGTTCTAGCAGAAATCGAGGAATATTCCAGGATATCCTATTACAAGATAAATCGAACAAAAACAAAGGTAATGCCCCTAAATTATAGAGTGAATAAAGCGGAGTTATCTAGAGTGGGCCTTGCCTGGGAAGCGAAGTCCATTGACTACCTAGGAATCAAGATCTTCAGGGAGCTGAGGACCATAATATGAAATAATATTGATAAAATAATCAAAACAGTAGGTGTGGATCTAGAGAGATGGCGGTCACTCCCTATCTCTCTTTGGGGGAGACTAAATATATTTAAAATGAACTTGCTCCCGAGAATATTATACCCTCTGGGAATGCTGGGGGCATACCTTCCAAAAACATGGTTTTCCAGCTTGCAGAGCATGCTAAACTCCTTTATGTGGAACAAAAAGAGCGTCCGAAAGTCTTACCTTAAACTGACAGCTCCGTAATTAAGGGGAGGACTTGTGGCCCCCTCTTTTTTTCTATATTATGTTGTGCAGCACATTAGTAAACTCTCCTTCTGGCACAGAGAGTCAGATTATGTAGTATACTCTCCACTTTGATTACCTATAGAAAGACATTTGGCAACCCGAGTAAAGTGCTCGTTGTTGGCCCTCTTATATGTCTCCCCATCTCACATTCCCAAGTCTCTTAGAAATAATCCAATGGGCTGGTCAATAAAGGCCTCACACCAGGCTCAAAAATATTTTGATGTGAACTGGTCACAGTCAGTTGACCAGTCAATCCTTAATAACCCACATTTTAAGATTGGCGGCACTCCAATACCATCCACCTTTTGGCCTTGGCTGAGTCAGAGCAAAGTCTCAGAATTATGGTTGAGCGGGAAACCGGCTCCCTTTGGTCAACTGCAACTTGTAACGGGTGCTACAGATAATGAAGCCTTTAAATATTTCCAAGTTTGTAAGGCTCTCACTTTGTTTTCCTTGGTGACTCCATTAATGGACATAGGGGACAGAAATCTGAATAGGCTCATGCAGGCTGCCTCCCAACCACATGCAGTGTCTAATATATACAAAACCTTACAAGAATGGGATCACAGACTGCCATCGGGGACTTGTCCCTACTGGTTAAAAGAGCTTGATATCCCTGAGGATACTAACTTATGGAAAAAACTTTAGATATCAATGTATAAATTTACTAAGCAAGACAGACTTAGGTTCGTCCATTATAACATAATGCATAATATCTATTTGACGTCAGTTAAACTCTGTAGATATGGGACATTAGCTACTGCAACATGCAACAAATGTAAGAGTGATGCTGGTTCCCTCTATCACATGCTGTGGCAATGACCCTGTATAAAGACATTTTGGCAGTCTATTAGTAACACTTTGGACCCTATCCTTGGCCTGAGAGATTTATTTACACCAGAAGTCTGTATAATAAACCATTTTCCAGATGACACCCCTAAAAATAGGAGAGCACACATGACACTCATTGCTGCAATGGCTAAACTTGTAATTATGAGGCACTGGGTAGATGAGAATCCTCCCACATTGCTGGAATGGTACAGGGAGAGTGTCTTGGCCTTGCAGCTGGAAAGACATATTGCTCTTATGCGAGATAGAGTACAAGCTTTTGCCTCCTTATGGGGTGGACTAGAGGCTATCCTGACAATTTGGAAGTCTAATTGATGTGGGCCTTCGCTTATTTTATTTTATCTTTATATGTTCAATAATTGTGTGTAGTCCGGGGAAATGGGTTGGGGGGAGAGACAGCCTTGTTTTGGAGTATGGCGCATGTTGTCACATTTGTTGGTTTTATCTATGTATTCATCTTTGGTGCATAAAACCAATAAAGCTTTCTTTAATGATAAAAAAAAAAAGAAATCAAATAAAACAGCTTGTGACCAAAGAATCTGAGTGATGAAACTATTTTTTTTTGAGAAGTTACAGTGAAATGGCTTACAAAACAAACATACTGGCTCATGAAAAGTAATTATTTTGCATCTGCTTCTTGAGTTGAGAGATGTTTTAATGTCATAGTACATAATGTGTGATCAAACATGGCTCATGACCAAAGAATTTTCAGTGACAAAAGTAATTTTATTTCAAAGAAAAGAATGTTTAACCAATCAAAATGGTCTAGTGACATCACTAATGATCTCAGATGTCGGCCATTTTGAGTTCTAGCAAATCAAAAGTAGAGCTCAGTAAGTACAGCTTAAGTTATTTAACATTTTAATCTTATATTAAGTTACATAGAAACATAGAAGTTGACAGCAGATAAGGACCACAAGGACCATCCAATCTGCCCATTTGTTCTACCTTTTGAATGTGCCATAGGCCTGTACTCTGTCAATGGCCTATCTATTCATACTCATCTGTATTGCTCCCTTATGCCTGTCCCATGCCTGTTTGAATCCCTGAACTGTATTCATATACACCACTTCCTGAGGTAGGCTATTCCATGCATCCACCACCCTTTCTATGAAAAAGAAAATTCCTCACAATCCCCCTTAATCGGCCTGTCTCTTATCTCATGCTGTGTCCTCTTGTCCTGCTATTTTTATTATATTGAAACATGTTAGACTCTTTCACCTTGTTAATGCCCTCAAGATGTTTGAATGTTTTCATCATATCACATCTCTCCCTCCTTTGCTCTAGGGTATACATAGTGAGCTCCGTTAATCTGTCCTCATATGTTTTCTGATGCAGTCCCTGCACTATTTTGGTTGCCCCTCTCTGGACTGCCTCCATTTCGTTAATGTCCTTGTGCAGGTGTGGCCTCCAGTACTGCATGCTGTACTCCAGATGGGGCCTAACCAGTGTCTTGTAAAGAGGGATTATTACCTCCCTCTTACAACTTGTGATACCCCTACTAATACACCACAACATCCCTCTAGCCTTACCTACTGCTTTAGTGGTCTGCTTGGATGATTTCAGGTAATCTGTGATGATGATGCCCACGTCTTTTTCTTCCCTTGTGATTGCCAGCAATTCCCCTCCCAACCTATAAGTGGCTTCAGGGTTTCTTTTCCCTATGTGCATGATTTTGCACTTCTTTGCATTAAACCCCAGTTGCCACTCTTCCAACCATTTTGACAGTCTTCCAGATCTCTTCTCATTCTGCCCACCCCATCTGGGTCTTCTACTCTGTTGCAGATCTTGGTGCCATCTGCAAACAGACAAACCTTACCCTTCAGTCCATCTGCAATGTCACTGATGAAGATATTGAAGAGGACTGGCCTCAGGACTGAACCCTGAGGTACCCCACTTGTGAATTGCATCTCTTCTGACTGTATACTATTTACCACCACTGTCTTTTTTCTGCCCACCAACCAGTTCACCAACTTCTGACCCAGCCTGAGCCTATCCAACTTATTAATCAATCTTCTATGTGGAACTGTATCGAAAGATTAGCTGAAGTCAAGGTAGTTGACATCAACTGCTCCCCCTTGGTCCACCACTCTGATTACCCAGTCAAAGAAATCTATAAGTTTAGTTTCACAGAACCATCCTGTTGTAAACCAGTGCTGTCTTGGATACTGTGCTTCTTTGGATTTCAGGTGTTGCACTATCCTCTCCTTAAGGAGTGCCTCCATAATCTTGCCCACTACTGAGGTAAGACTGACTGGTCTGTAGTTCCCTGCCTCCTCCCTGCTACCACTCTTGTAAAGCAGGATCACATGTGCCCTTCTCCAGTATCTGGGACCTCTCCTGTGCTCAGAGACTCACAAACCAGTCCTGCTGATGGCTCTGCTAGTTCCACCCTTAGCTCCTTTAGTACCCTGGGATGTATGCCATCAGGTCCCATTGCCTTGTCCACCCTGAGCTTAGTGATCTCTTGTAGGACCCTTTCTTTTGTGAAGGGACTAGTGGACACCTCCCTCTCCCCTGTGTCTATGGTGTGGAGCTGTGGGCCCTGCCCTACCATCTCCTCAGTAAATACTGAGCAGAAGTATCTATTTAGGACAGATGCTTTTCCTTGGTCCTCCTCCTCACAGTCCCCCTTATCCCCTTTGATCTTGGCAATACCCCCTCTGGATGTTCTCCTTTCACTAATGTATCTATAGAAAATCTTGTCACCTTCTTTTATTGTTCATGCAAGTGATTTCTTGGTTTGGGCCTTTGGCTGCCTTACTGCCTTCCCTGCTTCTCTTAGGGAAGTTTGGTATGCCTTCCCGCTTCGTTAATATTGATTCGCATTTATTTCTCTTTTGTGGCCCAGATTTCATATTGCACCAGAACTGTAGCATTAAAATCAATTCACAACCTGAAAAACTGATTTTATTGTTGTACTGGGAAAATGCTTATTTTGTGGTTGTCAGATGATTTACTTGAACATTGCATGCTATATTATGAACAATAATGGTCCCACAACTGAAAAATGTAACTGGTAACCAAAAAATAGATGCATTTTGATATTGCAGAAAGTTTTAAAATGTTGGGGTCATGATCTGTTTTACTGTTGCACCTTAATTTATGATAATAAAATGGCTCATGAGAGGAAATACGTCTGTCTCATGACCAAAGAATCAGTTTATTTATTTGTTTGTTTATTTATTTATTGCATTTTGGTAACTGGGTAAACCCACTGAGACCAGAGGTCCCTTTTTCAGGGGCGATCCAAAATTAGTGACATACATCATATATAGTACAACAATTTACAGCAAATCACAAACCTTAAAACTTAAATGAATGATAGTACAGATATGAATATATAGCTACAACATAATCACAATAATACTTAGTCACAAAGCAGAGACATTCATTAACCAATGACACATTGTGTCCCATTATACTGTCACTTTTTAATTTTAAACACAAAGCAGCTCTCAAAAGGAACATTTTGTCTCACTACCATGGAATACATTTTTTTGATCATGACCCATTTCACTGTCGTGCCTTAATTTGAAAACAATATGGCTCATGACCAAAGAATATTTTTCATATGATTCTCATGTGACATGCCATTTCACTGTGACAGTAAATTGCTCATGACACAAATGTTTTGGCTGATTACCCACCAAAAATTAAGATTTTTTTTCAAAGATTACCTAATGGCATATAATGTCAAAAACAGCAAAGAAACATCAATTAAGAGATCTAACATACAGAAGAAGCTGAATATATTGATCTATATAATCTTTGAATCAGCAAACATAATAAAAGCTCTAAAATTGTCTGACTGAATGTGTGACAATGACAACTGAAACTGTTTAAAAAAAACAGTTACTATTATAAATGAAAACTGTACAATGATAAAGTAGCTATGCAGACAAGTTATTTTCATGGGGGTTTTATTTCTACCTATGTATAAATCAGTGTGTTTAAAAAATGGAGATGACAGCCTTACCACCTAGGATGCCAGCCCCAAAAAAGAGTGAAAATTCAAATTTACAGACTATATATTCATGTCATCAGCCAATTAGATACCACAAGCTTGATTTCCAGATCCCCAAGTATGACATAAGGTGCCTGCATCAAATTTATTGACACAAGTGGCACCTTGCATCAAAAGATGAGGCAATCCCTAATTTCAAATGCAGGCTACAATGAAAAGGGGAGCCGCTGTGCCAAACTGGCACTGCACCAGCCTTGCACCCAAAATCAGGGTGTGCAAGGTTGTAAGGGAGCTTGCGCAACAGTGGGGCTACAGTATCCGCATAATTGGGATTATGAAAGCCCCACTGTGGCTGCAAATCCTGGCCATGGTTAGACCAGCCATGATTTGTACTAACAGCCCCTGCATCATCCCATCTTCACAACTGTGCTACGCTGGGCACCAAACAGACTGCATGGGTAACATAGAGGGCAGCCTCTGTGGGGGAGATTATGGACAACAGCTAAGCAAGTATGCCAGAACAATCAGGAAAAGACTGATACAGTCCCATGTTATATGGCTGCATGACCATATGAAGGGCTGCATGGTATTACACATTATGCCCAATGAGTGTCCGCTATGTACCTGGTCAGGTGACCTGTAGTGGTACAGGTGAGGATGTCACAGTGTGGTCACTGAGTCAGTCACTAAAGCACCATGGCATCAGATGTGTATGAGAACCACCAGCTACAGATAGGCACATCACAGACAGAAGTGGAGGCATGCCTAGTACCTGTGACTGCACTAGGTCATCTCCTATGCTATACATTATTGCTGGCAGCACAGCTGTCCTTGGAAAAGCAGCTCAAGATGCCTTAGATATGTGCCACAATCTTTCCTTGGCACTGATGTGTACAATACATGCCAGCTGACTAAAGTAGTGGAAGATCAGAGAGCCAACCACTGATAAGGAATGCAGTGATGGTAATTGAATCGGAATGTTCAGTAGTACTGTACCACCACTATGTGCAGCCTGCAGTATACCAGAGTCACATAGATGGTGTGTGACCCTGATCAATGGCATGTAACTGCCCTAGTGCAGTACTGACATGCATGGTGCTCCCCCAGCACTGCTATTTGGTATCTTGCACAGGGCTCCTGAGACACTTAGATGCCCTGCTGACAGTATACAGAACTGTGATATGTCCCTTGACCCCAGACCTCCCACTTTTGCCTGCACCAGGTGAACAGGACAAGGGTCAGTCACAGCCTGTGTCTGGAGGTGTATGCCAGGGACCTATCCAGCAGATCTACCCCATGGAGTGCCCACTGGACAAAATGATGAGTACCATTCAACAAATTTGCTGTGCTGTGGTTTGTACCGCTAAGCATTCTTTGCAGTGGCTCACCCTGCATGGTAGTCAACACTACCACCTGCCATGGACAGTGCTCCATCCTCCCCTGCATGGTATGAGGATTCTCCCATCTTTGCTGTCCACAGCCCCCCCCGATGGCACCCAACATAGCATTGCACATCACTCACATTGTCGCACACCCTTCAGGATTTGTCCTGGGTCCATACCACCCATCTCCTCCCAACCTGACCCTTTCCATCTTCCACAGCCACTGCTGACCAGCAGGGCACAATGATGGCATGTCTGTGGCACTGGTTGCCATGCTACATGAGCCTTCTGCAGCTTGCAGCATTCCCCTCCTGTGCGCCTTTTGTTTGATGCATGGTAGCAGTTGTGGCAAACTGTGGGAGATTGATGCCAGAAACCTGCCTGCACTAAAATCAGTTGCAGGGTCCCTGGCACACTGGGCAGTCAATTCAAGCTGTTGTTTGCCATAGATTGCATTGATCTAGGACTGGTTTGAAAATACAGCCCCTTGAATTTTTCCTTCCACAAATGCTGTCCCAGTGGTGTCAAAATATTTCCCATAACAATGTGTAACAATTTGCATTTGTTTTCCCAGTTGATAGACCTAACAGATGTACCTACTAATGATTCTGCAAATTGATTTTTTTAAGTACTGAGGTACAACAAATACACAACTGGCATAGTGGTTGTCACATTAGTCCAATAATAACATGAGAAGCATGTAAACATTATTTTTTGTGATATACACAGTTTACAGTACTGCACTTTCAAGTAGTCAAACAGAAAGCAATGGTTGCTGTGGAGTTAGGCACATTCTGGACTTTTATTATTTGTAGTGTCTTGCTAGAAATTCAGCTATGGCTGAAACCTTCATTGTCATGGTCCAGATAGTGGGCCATTCACTTTTGTGTATGGGTGCACAGTTTGCTAGGAGAAGTCATTTTGGTAATGATTTGCAATAGAAGAACTCTGATGTTCATTGACTTGGTAAGGGGGCACGCACTGGGAGCAGCTCATGCCAACTTTACAGATACTTTTGAGCACACTCCCTCAGCCAGACATACTGCTGATGTACGTTGGAGGTAATGATTCAGGCTACAAAAGGGGAACAGATTCAATAGAATCAGCTAAAGCTGATCTAGCTAAAATTCAAAGAATATTAAAAAACTGTACAATTCTGTGTTCATATATTACAGAATGCATGATCTTGAAATGGCATCCATGTAGATGTGGAACTGTAAGATCCTGCAGAAAAGTTAATACTCAGATTATCTGTCTTCCAGAGAGGTATTGGAATGTATACTATTAGACATCCCGAATCACATACTATAATGATTAATTGTAGCTATAAGATGGTGTGCATTCTTCTGATGCTGACAATGTTATATGGTATCTCAATCAAACTGTGTTGTAATGTGTAAAAGCAAAATTCCACCCCCCCATTTCCTGTCCTCATATGATCCCAACAAAAAAGGTTATTTTCAGAGCCCAACAAAATGGCCAAGATATGCCCATGGAAAGTATAGTATGTGCAAGATGTAAGTGAGTACCTCAGTACATATGAAATCATTCAAACTTCTTTGCAGTGCAGCAAGAAATGGAAGCTACTCTGGCAGTGTTTAATACACTTCCATTCAAGGGCATCATTAAGTCAAATGAGAGGTGTCAGATCACATGCACAACACAAATTAGGGAGAATTCATAGAAGCCAGTGCTTGGTGACCAACATCAGTGCTAGGGTTGGACAAAATTAACAGATTCTGATTTCATGGAATTTTTGTGAAATTCTCCAAAATTCATTAAAATTTTGTGGAATGTTTTGACATTTTTAATTAGTCATAACTCAGTCAGTATTAAACCAAGAGATCTGCAATTTAGTAAGTGTATTGTTTGGAAGATTTCCTAAAAAAGATGATAAGTTTCATGACACTTGGGTAAGAGGCAGAAAACTGACAGGTGCTCACATTCTGGCAATTTATTATTCATATGAACATTTCTGAAATATTTCTATGCTTACAATTTAGCCACCTTTTTAGCTAGATAATTGAAAATATATATGCCTACTTTCTTGGAAGAGTCAAATAAAATGCTAAATAGAGAGGTAATAGGTTGTGTAAATTGTTAGTTACAGGAGTTCAAAATAATTTAGCAATTTAATTATTTGTTACATTGTGATGAAATACTAAAAATATTTGGATGTTTATAGCTCCACTGTTATTGTACTTATACACTCAAGATTTGGCATGCATACCAAAGTAAATATCTCCTGGAATCTAATTAAGCTGGATAAATGTGGTTTAGTAGGTTAAATAATTGGCAAAATTTGCTTAAAATTCATGGATGCTTAATGGATAATGCCATTGGAATTCTAACTGTGGAATTTAAAGCAGCAGTGCAACGAACAATGTTTTTTTCCCAAAAAGCTAATTTCGCCGACCTTTAAAAATATATATTAGCCTAGATGTCAAATGTACTGGTCTGGGTACCTCCTGGTACCTCTTGTGCTGTGCAGCATGAGTCTTTTTTTGTTTTGTTTTTTGATACTAAGGCCTACAATGCTATTTCTATGCAAAATGTGGTGGCCATCTTTTTTTTTGACAAAAAACTAAATTAAAACATTTAGAAAATACTCATATTTTGGTGGAATTAGAAAACTGTATCACCAAGTAAAACTGGAAAATGCTTGAAATCTTTTATAGTGAAAAAAGGTAGGGTCAAAGGTTTTGCCCAATTTTGTTGCATTGCTGCTTTAACTTTCACAAAGTACTTACTGTATCATATCATAACTGAAACTTTCCTGCATCATGACCCAACAATACCCTTCCTGTTCTCCTGTGACAGTGATGACAAGAATCATGCTCCATCTTGACTAAAGAGGTTCCACCAATCCTGTTCGACATCTGAAACATCGACGAACAGTACATCAACATTTCCCTGACAGCCCTTACACAGACAGCAAACTGCACCAAACCACAACAGTGACAAACAGCAGAGAAAACCATAATAACACAGTTAATCTATTAATTTGGGGGCTGCCCCCACACCCCCATATATTAACATAGCTAACTTCATGCCACACATACCATGGGGAAGTAGGAAAACAGCATGTCCTATACCAATAGCGCCCCACCCAACAGTGGAAACAGAAATAGAATACATGCTTTCTGGTCAACACTCCACAACACCCGACTCTGACTCCACAACATTGGCTTGCACGTAGCCATCCTCCATGAAAATACCTGATACCTAATGCAACACACCCATTGACACTTACACCTAAGAACACACCAGACGACATGAAACACCTGTCACTACTACTGCCATCGCTGTAGTTATCTTACTGTGATTGATTCGCTGTTATCACATCACTGTAGCAAAGGCATACCAACTAAAAATATCCAGATACTTCGGCCACAATGAATCTAAGTCATAACTAGTTGTAAGGCTTAGCGTCACTTTGTACTACTGTTTTTAAAGAGTAAAAATATATATTATTATCTACAGTCAGCAGGTGGCATTCTACAAAAACTATCCTGCATGTTATTGTGCTTCCACAAGTCATTAAGCCAGTGAGCTCTAGGGGTTATCTGGCATATTGCAAGGTATTCAGGCTAGTGCACAGTGATGTCCATAACTATTCTTCATGGTTCATCACTCAAGATAGTGACCTGACATTTGGCCCCACTATACTTGAACTATAGAGCATATTTGAATGCTGCCTTATTGCCACTTTACCCAGCCTTTACCTTCTTCTACTATGGCAACTCAAGTACAGTACATGACATGGCAAAATGTATGAACATGGCTTTGACAAAAGTATCACAACATTCCACAATTTCAAAAAAGCTCATGAAATTCAACCTTAACTAGTGCTGTTACTTTGGAATCTTTGACTGCTTGTAACTTGGCCAGTTTTTGAGAATGAGATTAGAGAGCAGACACACTCAGCTTCTTTTTTTTCATATTATTTTGTTTTTTATCTCCCTGCCAGCAGCTGGTCTCTCATGGATATACATTGATCACAGGAGTATACTCAGATGTGGCTGAACCCAGCCATCATTCAATTGGCTACTGAGTCTTTCTCCAAAATGTTTCTCTCCCATCTCCCCTGGTGGGGGCAACACCTCTCTCAGCCTTGCATAGCCACAGCTTCCCCTGTACCAGGAGCAAGATCCTTGGCCTAGTCACAGGGGTTGTTGTGTTGGTGGAACCCACTACCAACCTTCCCTGACTAAAATGCACTGCCAAGCAATAGTTGTCTCAGCAATGGCTTGTCTCCAGACATGATTTCCCTGGTTCACTTTTGAACCTGTGCCATCACATGACATCACAATGATTCACTGCTAGGGCATGGGAGTGGCCTCTAAGCTTAATATTTAAGGTTGATGAACCTAGCAAGATTGGTGACATTCTGTTCTCCAGTTTTAAAGTTATAGAAGCTTAAAATTCTGCAGTTTACAATATTTTTGAAATGTAATTTGTAACATTCTAAACGTTTGAAGGTTTATAACTCTGCCACCTTTAGAAATAGAGATCTGAAACTTTGTACACATCTGTATGGACCTCCGTAAAGTCAGTATGCCACATTGAATGCATTTTGGACAAAGACCTTTTAAACTAGATGGTGATAACTGAAATCAAAATGTTGCAAAGATTTTACGGAATTTTGGGAAATTTCATGGAAGCAAATTCGAATTTCACCAGAATTCTGCTGGTGGAAGATAAATTTCACTCAGTCTTATGGCAGTAAGTCTACATCTCATACACACACAAAAGGATTTTGGTATTCACATGAAAACTATTCTGTCATAGAAAAATAAGGTTAATGGTAATTAAACTAATGTAATGTAAAACATGTTAGTCCTGAAGTATATTAGATACAGACATGCCTGGTGCAAACATCTTAATAACTAATTTTTAGAAGTTTACAGTCAGCCATTGCAGATTACAATTGACTAATATTTTAAACTCAATTTTGCATGAAATTATAATCACAGTTCTGCAAACCACTGCTTTTTAAATAATATATGCAGGTTAAAATATGACTATTTATCTTTTGAATTTGTACACTGTAGTAGAATGTAGCTATCTAATTGTGGTATATAAAACCTGTAACTTATCATACCCTAAAACCACGACCATGCTACATTATTGTTTTATAATGACAAAGAGTATCACAGTAATGAATGTTATAAATTAGCATCTCAACAGAGAAGTAATATTATTTGTCTCCTGTTTCCTCTCTTTTCTTGATGCAGTTGCTGCGGGCTTCCCTACTAGTCCAGAGACCCAGTGCAAGTTATAAGCACTCACCACCCAGGAAACAAAAGGACTTGACAAATAAAAATTCCAAATATACAAATTTATTGCAGAAATCTAAGTCCAATGATATATAGCCCCAGAAAATAAAAACACACCTTGTTAAAGGGACAGTAAACATTGCAGGGGTCATTCAAACTGTGAAAGTCCATAAAAAGATATTTCAAATGAGCCACAGGAATTCCTTTTAGGTGTCAGGAGTCCTGAGATATGACTATCTAATTAATCTTTTAATCAAAAAAAGGCAGCAGCCATTTTAAAACAGGAAGTGATGTCACTGAGGGGCAAGCTACAGGTTGTTAATGACTGCTTACCTCTCAGTGACATCACTGTTGGTCTCATGATTCAATTAAATGACTGCAGCAGTGTTTTGATTTAAAGATTAATTAGATAGTCATATCTCAGGACTCCTGACACCTACAAGGAAGTCCAGTGCCTCGATTGAAATATCTTTTCATGGGCTTTTACAATTTTAGTGACAATTATAATGTTTACTGTCCCTTTTACAAAGCCTTCTGAGGGAAAGCGCTGAGCTGTGTTTTTGTTTTCTGATGATATGTATTATCGGACTTGGATTTCTTTTATATTTCTTATTTATTAGGAAAGTCAGAAGTACATCCTTTGAGCTAAAAGCTCCTTTATGAAGGATCCTCATCATACAACAAAAAAACAAAAAGGTGGGGTAGACAAGACATGTGGAAACATATGCAGCTGTGAGGCACTGTCAAAATAAACAGTATTAAATACATAGAGTATACAGTATCACAGTAATGACAATAATATTGCAGAGTTCACAAAAATTGTGCACATCAGATTATAAGGGATCTCACCCATGAAGAGGAGGAAAAGTGCAAAGTCAGAAAGGTACAGGAGCTGAATAATAATGAGTAGGTAGTGGCAGTAGTACTAAGAATGTTCCTGGGTCTAACTAGGGTGTGCTGGAGAAGAAAGGTGAGAGAGAGTGACAAGACCCAACAGGTTAGCTAGTTGTGGACATGGTGTTAGAGGGTAAAGGGAGGTAAATAGGAGGGGGAGGTTTAAATGGGGGTAGGGAGACAGGAGAGACAATAGGGGAGGTAGTAGGGGAGGGGGCCTAGGCAATGGAATAGAGCATGTAATCTGGGTCGGGCCAGGCTTTTGGGGAGTTAGTGCCCATAGGTGGCTAGAGGTGGAAGAGGCACTGCTCAGGGGGCATGATGGATTTTCTTAGTTCAGTTTTGAAGTGGTTAAGGCTTGTGAGGCTGTTAGCAGAGAAAGAGAGTGCACTGAGACAGGAGAGAGCCTTTACTGCAAAAGCTCACTTTCCCAAGGCTGTTTTTCTAAAAGGCACAGCTAGTGCATGTTTAGTGACACTTCCAGTGGCATGCTCGGCCGGGGCTGATTGGAATAAGGCCTGTAGAGAAGGAGGTAAAATACCAAGGAGGGCCTTCTTCCCTAGGATGCAGGAATGCAGCTTGTTCCAGTCTTGGAGAGTGAGCCATTGTGTCCTTATATAAAGATTGCATGTATGCATAAGGTGATCAGTACCGAGGACAAATCTGCAGGCTTTATTGAGGGAGGTCTGTATTCTCCAAAAGCTGGTGTCTGTGGCAGCAGCATATACTATGTTTTCATAGTCAAGTGTTGGTAAAATTGTACCTCTACGAGCTGGCTCGGTGGCGCTGAGCGTTGAGGCACTGGACGCCACACCTCACACGACACCGGTGACCCAAGTTCAGGAGTAAGCTCAGGTGCTGGGCATCAGCAGGGGAGGAAGAGGATCGAGCATCCTATGGGCTGCTCTCCTCTCCTCTCCCATGGGGTGGGTATCTGGGCTGTCCTGTGTTCCAGTGACTCCTTGTGGAGCGTGGGAGCACTGCAGAATGTGCACCATATGTTTGGATGAGCATGACTGATGCCGGCAGGGTTGCCATGCGCCATGGTGTCGGGGGATGTCACACTTGGTGGGGAAGGAGGGAGTGGGAACAAGCACATAAAATCCCCTCCAGCCCGGATTGGCGACAGCCCTCCCAATGCAATTCCACCACACGCCCAATGCTGGTTCCCTGCCACTGCCCCTTCGGTTTCCTCAGGCCCATAAGAGGGCTGGGGCTCGGGAAGAAAGTAATGTCTATGAAGATGGTAGGGTCCACAGCAGGAGGTAGAGTGGATTCGGTGACAGGAGAGGCCAGAGAGCGTTCCGGTGCAGGGGGATCAGAAACATAATTTGGGGGAAAAAAAGTACCTCTAACCTCCTGGAGCCTAGCATCAGTTGTAAGGCAGAACTGAACCCAATAGATGGCACCTAGTTTCCTGTTATCAGCAGTGGTGAGATTGAATATAACAGTAGTAAAAACATTTTTATTTATACAGGCAAGAACAATTTGACAATGCAAAAAGTTTACACCATAGGTCTTATACAAGGCATGTTTTCATGGTGATCCTGTTATTGATGTTTATGTACAATTATAAGTAGGTTCCAAACATTTTAAATATTGCACATATTACATAAAATACAGATATTATATCATTCTAAAAAATTTATAGCAACAGCACGCAAACATATTAACATGACAAACTATTGCATATCACACCTGACATCAACATGTTTATGTAAAAAACAGTATGATCTAATATCCTATATCTTACACTAATCTAGTAGCCCCTCATTAACCTATTGGGAACTGCCAAGAACAAGATGTTTACTCCAATCATAAACATACATATTCAAAGTCCTGTTTAATTCCTTTATTGTTAAGTTAATTTCTCTTAAATCCTTCGATAATCTATTCCAAGAACTAGCAGCTCTATATTTAAATTTAAATGTACTATATTTATTTTGAATCCTATGTAATTTTAATGTACTATCCATATTTCTCAAACAGTAATTATAATTTACCCATTCTAATTGTTTCATAAGTCTTTCAGGGGTTTCCAAGTTCATAATTGTATGCAATAAAGTGTTCCATACGATTTCTCTTTTATAATACAAAGAGATCCAGGACAAAGCATCGTACAGGGAACAGTGATGGACTGTGGGATTACATCGTAAATACATATCTAGCTATTTATTGTATAATACATTCAGTTTATGTAGGGATTTTTTTGTAGAAAAACAATAAACATGTGATCCATACTCCAAAGTTGGAATGATCAACTGATTTGCTACCAACTTACGATCATTTTTGGTCATACAAAAAGTAACCCTTCATAAGGCCCCCAATTTCATTTTCATTTTCTTTATTATGTTATCTATATGTTGATTAATGGTAAGGCCAGAATCAATTTCAATTCCCAGATACTGGTATATATCAGCCTGTGCCAATATCTACCCATCTATAGTCAAAATCTGCATAACACTATCCAAACTTTTATTTTAAGATTTAGAAGTTTTAAACAACATTGTGTTTTTTTGGTATTCATCAATAAATGTTTGATCTTAAACCAAATTTGCATGGCTTCAAAGTCAGACTGGAGCTTTTCTTTTACTTTCTGCCTATTTATCCCATCAGTGATTAACACCGTATCATCAGCATATAATATGATGTTTGAATGTTTTATGTATTTTGGAATAGCATTAATATAAACAAGAAACATTAAAGGGCCCAGAATTTAGTCCTGTGGAACATCTTGTTTTACAGGGGCCAATTCTGAGCTAACACTGGCAATGAAAACCAGCTGAGTACGATCTTTTAAATATGATCTAAACCATTTTAATGACTGATCGGTAACCCCTATAATTTCAAGGGATTCCAACATCAAAGGGTGGTCCACCAAATCAAAGACCTTTGACTAGTCCTTGAAGACCGCACCCATGGCCCTTCCATCCCCAAAAGGAGAAGCTATTAAATCCAGGAAGTCTGTGAGTGCAGTTTCCGTGGACTGCCCTTTCTGAACCCATACTGAACCGGAGTAAGTTTTTTATATTTTTCCAAGTATAACATTAATTGAGAATGAACCAAATGTTCCATTAACTTGGAAACAACTGATAAAAGAGCTATCGGCCTATAATTTGTTGGAAGTGAAGCATCCCCACCCTTGAATATTGGAATCACCTTGGCTCTTTTCCAGATACTTGGAAATTTACCCTGACTTAAACTCAGATTAAACAACGAAGCCAAAGGTTATCCCAGAAACCTATTACTGTCCTTTAAAAACTGTATTTCTATATTATCTATGCCCCCAGCTTTGTTACTTTTTAATTTCTTTATTTCTTTCATTACCTCTCCTATGGTTATCTTGTTAAATCTAAAACTAGGCAAATTGGTCTCTTGATATTTTGCCCTATCTTTAGGGATTTCCTCATCATAGGGGTTATTATTCAAGTTCAAATCTGGTAAAAAAAAACAAAAAAAAAACAAAATAACTATTTAAAACTTCCACAGCTCTTACTTGGGTTATGTTTATACCATTTTCAGTCATTGCCAGATTTCCACCATTCTTTACTGGATTCACCAGACTTTTAATTAAGTTCCAATAATATTTTGGGTTGTTGGTGGTTTTAATATTTTGCCTGTAGTATTTCCCCTTTAGTTTTCTAGTTTCACTCTTTATTCTGTTTCTTATATGTTTAAATTGTTTCCTTTTTTATCCAAAGTTTTATTTGCTTTTTTCCACAGTCTATCTTTTCTTTTAATTCATTTTTTTATAGTCCCGCTTATCCAAGGCAAACAATGAGATCGGCCTGTTTGTTCTTTTTCAACAGAGCACACTTGTCACAGACAAGTTTAAAAATATTTCTGTAAACTCATTTGCTGTCAGATCAATATCTGGAATTAATGTTACTCTTTGCAAATGTTGCCTAATTCCTCCATAAGGGCTTCTGGGCTATAATTAACTAAAGATCTCTTTAAAACATTTGAGAGGGTTATCTTAATTTCTTTTTTACATGCCAGATTGATCTCACATGTAATAACACTATGATCCCCTAAATTTGGTGGGTGGACTTTCTTCATTTTTACTTCCATACCAAGGGTTACAAATATTGAATCCAATATATTTCCAGGACCTATCAATCTACTTTTCCAGGTGGTGGTGTCAATTATCTGTTTTAAATGCAAATTAAAAAATGCCTCCTCCAGTTTCTGACCCCTTGACCCATTCCAGGCTGCATTAAAATTGCCCATCAGAATTAAGTCCTGATTTTTAACAAGTTCTAAAGGTGTGCTCATCGAAGGAAAGGGATTTTTCAATGGTGACTCCCAAATACCGAAATGAGGATACCTGCTCAAGGACAGAGAGAGAGAGAGAGAGAGAGCTGTGGGTAAATGAGAGAGGCTTTGTTAACCTCCTGTTTTGGAGCCCTACAAAGATCATAGTTTTAGTATCTTTGTTGTTGAGCACCATCAGACTCTCAGTGAGCCAGTTTTGAATTGGGTTAAAGTTGTGCTGGCGGTTCCTGGTGAGTGTTTCTTGGCAGGGACTATGAGAGAAAATTACTGTGTCATCTGCATAAAGCATAAAGGCAGTCAGAAGATTATTCACAAAGAGGCTGAATAGAAGAGGACCCAGGATAGACTCTTGGTGGACCCCAACTGTGACTTTGAGAGTCTCACATATGACTCAATTGAGTTTTACTTGCTACGAGCACCCAGTCAGGTAACTGGAGAACCATCTGACTGTATTTGGGGATAGTCTTAGGGCACTTAGCCTAAGGAGCAGTAACTGGTGATTGATAAGGTTGAAGGCCTTGGTCAGGTCAATGAAGATTGTCCCAACCAAGCTGCCCTGGTCAAGTGCCTCATGCTCATAGCCAGTGAAATTAATTAGAGTTGTGCTTGTGCTGCACAATCAGTGGAACCTGTGCTGCTGGGAGTGGAAGAGGTTGTATTTAAGAAGGTGGTCCATGAGCTGGTCGGTTATGATTCTCTCAAGTGATTTGGACAGCGGGGAAAGGATTGATATTGGTCTGTAGTTGGCTATTAGTGCTCTGTCTCCCCCTTTTAACACTGAGGTGATGAACGCGGACTTCCAGAGAGAATGGAAGGAGGACATGTGGTGTGATAGGTTGAACAGCTTGGTGATGGGAATAATGATCTCAGGTAGTGCGATGTTGATCAGTTTCATATCAAGGCCATCACCTCCCATATGAGAAATCTGGTAATGTATTTTCTGTCTTCAGCCACTGGCACTTGTCTGAAGTAAAAATTAGGGCAGCAATTAGAGGAGGATCGTATCTTGGTGGGTAGAATACCACCATGGGGCTTGGTGAGTCCCGGGGAGATGACCATGCTACAGTCTGAAAATGCATGGTTGAATATATTGGCAATGGCAGCATCATCAATAATGATCTCTTTCTTATGTAGGAGCATTGAGTTTGGTGATCTATCGCCGGCCCTGAGGAGGTTCTTTATTGAGGCCCAGAACTTCTTCCCATCACCCAAACTCTGTGATTGCTGTGTCTTGTGAAACACAGCTTTGGCCTGTAATATTGACCCGATACATTTGTTTCTGGCAGCTCTGTAATTTTGTATAGAAACATGGAAGCTGACAGCAGATAAGGACCGCAAGGCCCATTCAGTCAGTCCATTTCCTTTTTTACCTTATGAATGTGCCATAGGCCTTTGCTTTGTAAATGGCCTGTCTATTCATACTCATCTGTATTGCTCCCTTATGCCTATCCCATGCCTGTTTAAAGCCCTGCACTGTATTCATATCCACCACTTCCTGAGGTAGGCCATTTCATGCATCCACCACCCTTTCTGTGAAAAAGAACTTCCTCACGTTACCCCTTAATCGGCCTCCCTCTAATCTCATGCTGTCCTCTTGTCCTGCTCTTTTTCTTATATTGAAACATGTTAGACTCTTTCACCTTGCTAATGCCCTTAAGGTGATTGAATGTTTCAATCATATCACCTCTCTCCCTCCTTTGCTCTAGGGTATACATATTGAGTTCAGTTAATCTGTCCTCATATATTTTCTGATGCAGTCCCTGCACCATTTTGGTTGCCCTTCTCTGAACTGCCTCAGTTTGGTTAATGTCCTTGTGAAGGTGTGGCCTCCAGTACTGCACACATTACTCCAGATGGGGCCTAACCAGTGTCTTGTAAAGAGGGATGATTAATATATTCTTCCTACTTGTGATACCCCTACTAATACACCACAACATCCCCCTAGCCTTACCTACTGCTTTGGAGGTCTGCTTGGATGATTTCAGGTCATCGGTGATGATGACGCCCAAGTCTCTTTCTTCCCTTGTGACTGCCAGCAACTCCCCTCCCAGCCTATAGGTGGCTTCAGGGTTTCTCTTCCCTATGTGCATGATCTTGCATTTCTTTGTGTTAAACCCAAGTTGCCACTCTTCTGACCATTTTGCCAGCTTATCCAGATCTTTTCTAATGCTGCCCACACCATCTGGATCATCCACTCTGTTGCAGATCTTGGTGTCATCTGCAAACAGACAAACATTACCCTCTAGTCCATCTGCAATGTCATCGATGAAGATATTGAAGAGGACTGGCCCCAGGACTGATCCCTGAGGTACCCCACTTGTGGCTTGTATCTCTTCTGACTGTATACCATTTACAACCACTCTCTGTTTTCTGCCCATCAACAAGTTTGCCACCCAGTTCACCAATGTCTGACCCACCCCGAGCCTACCCAGCTTATTAATCAATCTTCTATGTAGAACAGTATCGAAAGCTTTGCTGAAGTCAAGGTAGACAACATCAACTGCTCCCTCTTGGTCAACCACTCTGGTTACCCAGTCAAAGAAATCTATGAGATTAGTTTGACAGGGTCTTCCTTTTGTAAACCCATGCTGTCTTGGATCCTGTGCTCCAATGGATTCCAGGTGTTGCACTTTCCTTTCCTTAGGGAGTGTCTCCATAATCTGACCCACTACTGAGGTAAGACTGACTGGCCTGTAGTTCCCTGCCTCCTCCCTACTACCACTCTTGTGGAGTGGGATCACATGAGCCCTTCTCCAGTCTTCTGGGACCTCTCCTTTGCTCGGAGACTCAGTAAACAGTTCTGATAATGGCTCTACTAGTTCCACCCTTAGCTCCTTTAGTACCCTGGGATGTATACCATCAGGTCCCATTGCCTTGTCCACCCTGAGCTTATCGAGCTCTTGTAGGACCCTTTCTTTTGTGAAGGGACTAGTGCACACCTCCGTCTCCCCCTGTGTCAGTGGTGCAGAGCTGTGAGCCCTGCCCTACCTTCTCTTCAGTAAATACTGAGCAGAAGTATCTATTTTGGATAGATGCTTTTACATGGTCCTCCTCCTCACATGCCCCCTTATCCCCCTTAATCTTGTCAATACCCCCTCTGGACTTTCACTAATGTATCTATAGAAAGTCTTGTCACCTTCTGTTACTGCTCATGCTAGTGTTTCCTCAGTTTGAGCCTTTGCCTGCCTTACTGCCTTCCCTGCTTCCATTAGGGAAGTTTGGTATGCCTCCCTATCTTCATCCTGCTGCATTCCCTTATATTTTCTGAAGGGCATCCTTTTGGCTCTGACCTTTTCTATTACTATGTTTGATAACCAAAGTGGTTTCCTTCTTCTTTTGCACTTCCTTTTCTCACTAACACAATGGGATGTTGCTTCAAGTATTGCATCTTTAATGATTGCCCACTTTGCCTGTACCCCCCTCACCTGTATTTCTTTTTGCCAGGCCTAACTTAACTCTGTTGGCCATCTTATCAAAATCAGATCCTCTGAAGTCCCATATTTTTGCCTTGGAATGGGATGATTTTGTTCTGTTGGCCAAATTGAGCCATACTATGTGATGGTCACGGGCACCCAGGTAACCTTCTACCTGGAGATCTGTGATCTTTTCCCTGTTAGTCAGTACTAGATCTAGGATAACCCTGTCTCTAGTGGGTTGTTGTACCAGTTGTTTGAGGCCCTCCCCCTGCAGGGCATCCACCATGTGTCTAGTTCTGGCAGATATCCCTGCTGGTATTGATCAATCTGTATCTGGCATGTTTAAGTCTCCCATTATCAGAACCTCCCCTTTAGCTGTCATGTTTTGTATATCTTCTAACAGTAATGTGTCTATGTTCTCCCCCTGGTCTGGAGGCCTGTACACAATCCCAGTTTGTATGGCTGTCTCATTTCCTGTTTCCAGGGTGACCCACAGTTCTTTTGGCTCCTTATGTGTATTCTGAATTTCTGTAGCTTTGATATTTTCATTGACATAAAGGGCCACTCCACCCCCCCTCTTTTTGCATCTTGGTCTCTTCTGAAAAATACATAGCCAGGTACTGAAGTCTCCCAAGTGTGGTTACTGGTAAACCATGTCTTGCTAATGGCTACTATGTCTAGTTTAGCCTCTGTCATTATTGCCTGCAGGTCTGGGATCTTGTTTCCCAGACTGCGAGCATTTGTGTACATGATTTTCCATTGGTCAGATTTTGGTGTGTTAATTGTTGGGCGAGTTCCAGCATTTCCCCTGTGCATCGTATGGGGAAATGGACTTTTTTCTTTACCTGGTGATGCAAATGAACCACAAACATGCTGAACTCCTGTTTGACCACTAGCTGAGGGGGGAGGGGTGTCCTTCCCATTCGATGTTTTGGGTGTTGCACCACTCTCCCTATTTGCTAGTTTAAAAATTCTGCAAAGACATCAAACTTCTGCCCCAATGCACTGACTCCCTCCTTAGTCAGATGCAGTCCATCAAATTTAAAGAACTTTCGCTCCCAAAACTGTTGCCAGTTCCCCTACAAATGTGTGTCCTTTTTCCTGACACCAGCCCTTGAGCCACATGTTTAGCTCCCCTATCTCCCCTTCTCTGACCTTCCGTCCATCTGTCCCCCTCTTCCAGACTGGCAGGATCTCAGAGAAGGAGATGCCAGATGAAATGGATGATAGTTTGTCACACAGCCTGATCAGGTGTTCCTTGATCTCCACAACTGACCAGCTGGTGAGATCATTAGTCCCTATGTGTACCAGGACATCAATGTTTTCTCCTGCTTCCTGAACAATTTTAGCAATGCAGTCAGTGTCTCTCCATGCTGATGTACCTGGCAGACATCTGACCATTACCCTTGGCTTGAGATATGTATCAATCTCCTATGATCAGAAGTTTTTTGGATTTACTTTTTTGCTTTTTTTGTTTTGGTACCTATTTTGGGAGCATTTTGTTGTGCTAGATCCTGTGCTGCAGTGTCCTGCTTTGCAGTGTCCTCTGCCCCTTTGTTTGAGTTCAGAAATAGAGGCAGATACCTGTTTGTAGTTTTTATATGGTTTGTGGAGGTGATATGTTGGAGAGCACTGAGTGATGGGGCACCTGATTTGCCCTTCCTAACCACCTGCCAACCACCTCCTGGGCCAACTACCCTCTGCGGTTGAGGTGCTTCTGTTGGATGTTGGGGAAATGGCGGGTGATTCTTATAATATATTTCCTCTTCAATATGCAATTTGAGGTGTGCAGTCTCTGCCCATGCTGCCTGGAACTGATCCCTTAGATCTTCAGTGGCCCAGCATGTACAACAGTGTCCTAAATCCTGTAAAACTTCCATTCTGATAAGTGTTCCACAGTACCTGCAGTTAATGATATCCATTCCAAGTAAGTTACTGGGTTTATAACCTGGTCAGAGTAATTAGAGGGAAGAAAATGAAAGCAAAAGTTTGATTTTGTGTTTTGTTTGTTTTTGTATAACTTGTTATAACAAGTTAAATTACTAGTGCCCCTGTAAATGAGGTCACTTTGTGGATACCCCTCTGAACTGCCCCTTCCTGCTTTGTTACAGGACATGTCACGACTGTGCTACCCTATAAAAGGAGTGTAGTGTGGGGTGGTTGGGGATGGGATTGGGTGGTCTGGCCCTTCCCCTGCTGAAAAAGAAGAACCACGGATGAATGAAACAAGGAGGTAAGAGCAGAAACAATCAGCCAGCAACAAATGCAGTAGCCCTGAAAGCTTATCCTAATGACAGATAAAACTGTGAAACCTGTAAAGCACCACCTGTAATAATTTCACAGAAGATATACCCTGTACAAAACACTTTGCTACAGAGAAAAATAAAGCAGTAACAGAAGATATACCTTGCAAAAGACAATTTGAATCAGAAGATTACAGCAGTAATCTGTAAGCACACACCTGTAGGCACACCCTGTAATAATGCAGGAGAATGTATACCCAGGAACACAATTTGAATCCAAGAAAAATAAAGGAATAAAATGTTAGCAATAAACAGTAACAATCCCTTGTGAGTACAAAATAAAAATAACAACACACAATAAACCTGCCTAGCCAAAAGAAGCCTTAATCCTTATTGTTGCTCTGGTAAGGTTCTTTGCTTTGTCCTTTCAAGCAACCTAGAAGAAAAGAGCTCAGGTGAAGCTAGGTGCCTTGGCCAGCAAACCTAGTCTTCCGCCTCCATGTCCATGGTAGCCCATTTTCCCAAGCACGATACCAGAGGTACCAGAGGAGATCACACTGTCATATCATGGTGAGTAATTGAGGGGTGACCCAGTCCATGCTACCACTTTTTTTCTTCTTCCTGCAATAGGGGGTGAATTTGTTTTCTGCCAAATTAAAGAG
The DNA here is from genome assembly GCA_016271365.2 of Neoceratodus forsteri. Taxonomy (NCBI): domain Eukaryota; kingdom Metazoa; phylum Chordata; order Ceratodontiformes; family Ceratodontidae; genus Neoceratodus; species Neoceratodus forsteri. Next base: position 653,168,483 of record CM028136.1, read on the forward strand.
GGTGAGGAAGAGTTGAAAGGCTGTGTCAACGGAAGGGCAGTTATCTAGGATGCTCCAGTCTTAGTTTGCAAGATGGTTCCTGAACTTGACCATGTAGCTGGCTCTGATGACTCTATTCATACTAGTCGAGGAGGGGGCTTGGTCTTTTTATCTGACCATTCCACGCTGTGTCAGTGAGAGGTCACTCAGGATGTCAGGTAACACCTGAACATTGGTAAGTCTTTCTGGGTGCATGGTAAGTGCCAGTTGATTAAGGAACTAGTCCCCTTAAGACAGTTAGTTCTAGTGCTGCTGGCAACCATCTGCATTAGGTAAAGCCCAGAAATTAGTTCTCTGTCTCTTGCACTGGAGCTGCCCAGCCAGTTAAAGTTAAAGTCCCATAGTACAATGGTTTCTTTATTTTGGCTGGCCTGGGTGAATAGGGATGCAAAGGCTTCCAGCCCTGCTTGCTGCCTCCCTGTGGGAATGTAGACCACCATGACAACTAGGCCTTTACCTCCTTTGCCAAGCAGTATTTTTATGGCAACACATTCACAGTCACTATTCACATGAGTTAGTTGGGTTCTGTGGCACAGCAGATGGTTCTGAATGTAGATTATGCAATCCCCCCTTTCACAGACCAGTCAAACCTATGTGAATTGTAGGCAGGGATGGATACTTCAGAGTCAGCTGTATGCATGGACAACTTGTTAAGGGCTACCCAGGCCTCAGGCTGAGTTAGCTTAGTGAGGAGGCTGCAAATGTTCAAGGACATGATCTTTAGCTGCACCCCTTCAAACAAAGTCTGGGTATGTGCTGGTATGGGGCCAGGGTTAGGGTGGATGTTCCCTGAGATCAACAATAGAATTAGGATTAGTTTCCTGCACAATTTCAGGAGGAGTAGCTTTTCTTTTTGCAGCGTCCAAGTCCGGTGGTCAGAATTGGGGAGTTGAGGCCAGATTGTACTACAGATGCCAGTAAAATGCCATATGGGTGGGAAAGTGATCCCTGAACCCAGTGTGGGGTGGGAGGTAGATCAGTGATTATTAGAGATGGTGGGTTACTGCTGAAAAGGAGGACTAAGGTTACTTGTTACATTATAAAAATGAGGTAACAGCAACAGTTAGCAAGCTATTGGAATCTGAAGAGCTAGTGATAGCTATGGCTCAGAGGAAGGTCTGAGGACCCTATGAAGTTGGAAGGTTTGCTTACACGAAGAAGCCAATGTGTGGAAGTAGGTAGATGGGGTGGAGTTTTAGTGTATTTAATAGAGGTAGGGGTGGGGGTGAGTTGGTGGGCTTAAAAATTAAGTAAGAGGTCAAGTCCAATTTAGAAATGAGTGCCAGCTAAGGACAGAAGTCAGTACAGTCCAATGAAGACCTGCTCCCAGTGCCGAATTGACCAATTAGCATCAGAAAGCAGCCATATCATGCCAATGGGAGCAATGACTTTGGATCCTTTCAATTGGACAGGAACCTACCTTGTTCAGATCTTCAGGCAGACAGGCTGGAAATGGTGACTGTGGCTAGCTGTGCAGAGAGCCTTAGCCACAGTCTTAGATGGTGAGCTTGCTCAAGGCACAGGAACTGTAAAGAGAGGGAGACAGAAATTTCAGATATAGCTAGTTATGGTAGAGATCAGGGCTGAGACAATGGGTGGAATAAGTGCAGGACAAATGATTAGGTGAGACTACACAGGGGAGCAGGTGCTAAAAAGGATGGAGAGCAAAGTAGGGAGAAATCAGGTGAGGTGTGTCTGACCTGGGGCACCAGAAAGAGCTATTCAGACAGAGTCAGAACAATGGAAGAGGGAGAGAGTGTTTGTGTGTGTGGGGGGGGGGGTTGAAGAAGAAGTACCACAGAACATGCAGAAGAGGAAGCAATGAGAACTCTGCACAATACATTACTGATTAACTACCGAATCAACTTGCTGGGTACAATTAAACATTGTTAAAAAATAGTAAATCTCATAACAAACTGTTAAAAAAGTAATAAACCCCAAAACAAACTACTCTGGATGCAATACACTTGACTTCAAGGCAGTCAGTTGAAAAATCAAGTAAGAGGACAAGTCCAATTTAGAAATGAGAGCAAGCTAAGCACAGAAGTCAGTACAGTTCAATGAAGACCTGTTCCCAGTGCCGAAATGACCAATCAGCATCTGAAAGCAGCTGGAGCATGCCAATGGGAGCAAAGGCTTTGGAGCCTTTCAATCGGGCAGCAGCCTAACTTGTTCAGATCTTTGGGCAGTTGGGCTGGAAATGGTGACTGTGGCCAGCTGTGCAGAGAGCCTCAGCCACAGTCGTAGATAGTGAGCTTGCTCAAGGCATAGGAACATGTTCAGATCTTCAGACAGATGGGCTGGAAATGGTGACTGTGGCTGACTGTGCAGAGACCCTTAGCCACAGTTGTATATGGTGAGCTTGCTCAAGGCACAGGAACTTGTTCAGATCTTCAGGCAGACAGTCTTGAAATGGTGACAATTGCTGGGTATACAGAGAGCCTTAGCCACAGTCATAGATGGTGAACTTGCTTAAGGCACAGGAATTGGAAAGAGAGGGGATTTGTGCAATAAAATTGTATATTTTGGAATTTTTCCTTGTCAGGTCCTTTTGTATCCTGGGTGGTGAGTCCTTATAACTTATACTGGATTTTGCAGTTTGAGGTTGCCAGAGCCATTACAGCACCAATGGCTTTCCCTGAGGTGTAGCTGTTTTCTGTGGAACTGTAGTCCAGCATCCCACAAGCAGCTTGAACAGGTACCTTTGGAACAGGTGGAGTCAGAGGTCCCTGTGGCAGGCAACAAAGATTATGCCATAGAAATTAGAATGCATAGCAACAGTAACATATTGCAGCAGATGACTTATGCATGATTATAACCAGAAACACTGACACAGTTATGGCAGTGATGTGTGTTACAATGTTATGATATGACAGTCTGTAAGAAAAAAAAGTAAGTAGCATGCCATGACTAAACAACTTACACCTCTCTTCGAAATGTTACATTGTTATAAGCAACAGAATTAAACTTCTGAGGAAGGCATAAAATGATCATTTTAATATGAAAGAAGTACAGTGTGATTAGCTGTTAATGATTTTAGATATGAATCTGTTGAGAAAATGTAATTGTTAGTTATGATTGCTCATAAGCATTTTAACTTATTTGATGGGTAAAATAAAGTGTGCTGCTTATATGCCTAACTCTTTCTCCTATGTTAAAAACTTAAGTCTTAGCATACAATGATATATAGTACATAATATGTATGTCAAATATTTATTTCTAGAGATAAAATACCCTCATATATTACAATTGTAATAGATCTAGAAATGTAGTAACAGTGTCATTCACGGTTATCCAGTAAGCAGTATAGTTAGATTAGACAGTGAAATAATTAAGCAATAATGACAGAACAGACGGTGATTTCCTGAGGATTATCCACCGTACAGTCATTAATCCCCAGGAAATGAATGGCTGTGATGTCATTATTGCAATTATATGTCTAATCGCAACAATGACAGTGTTTGAACAGGTTTTTCTTTTTTTTCTTTCTTCTTTTTTTCATGCTGTGAGTTGTTCACTGTGGTAACATGTGGAACTGGCGTGCTGTCGGGAATGGTGATAGTGTCATGTGGGAGTTTAAACTATGGTAAAAGGATTGCTGAAATAATGATTCACAGGAAAGCAGAACACTTTTTTTCAGTTTATTTATTACACTTTTGTCACTGAATGTGGTTCGGCAAGAACAGTATTGCTGCTGTAATGAATATGCAATGAGAGCAGTTAAAAAACTGAGCAATGGCAAGTGACGTTCTCAGGAGCATCATTAATTATTCAACATGTAGAATTTGAATTTACTTCAGCATGATCACTGTTCTACATTTGCCTGCCAGAACATATCAAAATGCAGCTTGTTGTTGGACATTTTTGCTCTGCGGTCACAATCTATAGTACACTGCATTTCTGACCGATCCTCTACACTGACATCAGTGCCAAAAACAGTTTGTTTTTCCACCACTGCTGTCAGTGTACAGCACACGATCAGCTGTGTGGCTGCCATGCTGGGTATTTCTAAGAGATTTCAGATGGGCAAAGCAGCCAATCAGTGAGCTAGTTTAGCTCATGAATAATTAATTAGACATAATTTATTTAATTTTTTTTATTTATTTATTTGAGATTATCAGAAAGACTTTTAAGTCAAAGACTCATTTACAAAGGTTCCATATCATACATATAGAGCAGGGACAACACATGTTTTACAGGATGTTAGCATATAACAAAGATCATGCACAGTAACGGAAAAACAATTTTTCTTTTCTACACATGGTGGTACATTTGTTTCAGAGGGTGAGCTAACCTTCTAGGGTAGGTATGATTTAACACAAGAGTCGCACAGCCATAGCAAAGCAGAGAGTTACCGAGGAGGCTGCTTGTCAAAGGAACTTTTGACGGTTGGGCCATTATGCTATAGGGGGTCAGAGAAGTTGTGGGGTCAACAGGGGGGAGGGTCAGCTGCAGTCACATAGGTTTGAGACTTGTAGGTGATGCCTTAGTCTGGTTTTGAAAGGGCCGAACCTGGTTTCATCCGTGATTTCACTGGGGAGGGCATTCGTCCAGGAAGGGGCCTTTTAGCAGAAAGTTTGCTTTAATTGGGTGGTCCAGCCACATGGTACCCATAGCAGCAGTCTGTTTGAGCTGTGAGTTGTTCTGCCAGGTGATGTTGTGAGGATAATTTGGCTTAGGGCAGGGGGGAAGAGGCCAAGAACAATTTTTTTGATCATGAGGCAGGTGTAATACCTAATTCTATTGTCAAGATTTAGCCAGTTTGCTGTGCTGTGCTGTAGAGGGGTCACATCCTAAGATGAGCTGGCAGGCTTTGTTAAGCACCAGCCAGAGACAATTTAGGGCTGTGGAGGCTGCTGCACTGTAGACGAGGATGCCGTAGTCCAGCAGGGATAGGATAGAGGAGTTTATGGTGAGTTGCAGTGGTTCAGGGGTGAGGCAGTGTTTGTATTGGTAGAGAACTCCTAGTCTGGAGCTAAGGGCATTAGATAAGTGTTGGATATGTACTGTAGGTTAAAGTTGAGGGCAGGGTCAAGTGTGATCCCTAGGTATTTAAAGCTGCTCACTTGTTCTGGGGGGTGTCAGTTTAGAGGTGAGAAACTTGGGGCAGAGGTTTTTGAGGGGTTCTGTGGATGAGAGAAAATCATGACTTTTGTTTTATTGTAATTTAATGTAAGATGTTGGGTGGTAAGCCATTGTTCAATTTCTCGGAATGACTGTTGGAGAGTTTCATGCAGTTTGGAGGGTGCTGGGTCAGAGGCGTACAGGACGGCATTGTCCGCATACAGTAGCAGGTTGCCAGTGCAGGCAGATGGGAAGGAGTTAAGGTATAGACTGAAAAGTAAGGGGCCCAGTATGGAGCCTTGTGGGACACCGGAGTGGATTGGGAGACAGGGGGATAGGACAGTGCCAACCTTGACCCTCTGCATTCTATCCGAGAGGTAGCTGGTAAACCAGTTCATGGCATCCTTGAAGACATCTGTGTAGGCCAGAGTGTTTAGTAGGAGGGCGTGGTTGATGGTGTCGAATGCCTTGGATGGGTCAATGAAGATGGCTCCAGAGAGGTAGCCGCGGTCCAAGGCAGAGTGTACATGGGAGGTAAATTCAAGAAGGCGGTGGTGGTATGCAACACCTGTAATCTTTGGATGTTTTTGTTTTTTATAAGTGCTGACAGATTGTACAATGTGGTAGTTAAGTTATGCCAGTGCTAAAGAATTACAGTAACTTTTTTTGTGTTTTTTTTGTAATGTTTTGCAGATGAAGAATGGGTGGGACACCATCAAAAGTGAAGAGAACAGGTCTTCAGATCCCACTGGTCTGTCAAGCCCAGCTGGCCCAAGTGACCTAGAACAAGCACTGGGGGTTGCTGTGGGTGACTCTGTAGAAAGATCATTGCCAGCTGGAGAAGAAACCCTAGCTGGCACAAGCATACTGGTGGACCCTTCCCAGCCAGGTTCATAAAGGGCCATGACTTCCTCACCATGTAAGTCAATAGTCATTGTACTTGTAATTTATAATCAAATGTATGATACATGATCTCCAGAAACCTCCAGAACTTTTTTTCACATATTCAAACAACACATTCAGCATGCACATATACACATGGACACTGTAAACCATATGTTATGACTTACACTGTCTGTCTATCTGAGCATACTGAAGCACTGGGCATCCCAGGAGTTGTACTGTTTACCACAGAGAAGTAGTGCTGTAATTTCTGTAGCATATATTTATGTGTACTGGTAAATGTGATTTCATAGTCAGAGGAGGAGAGGAGGGCCTCTATGGCTTGTTATACCATGAATATTTATGTGTAGTTTGAGAGGTTGTAGCCAAACAGCTGATAAATACCTTTTAAAGAATCTGTACACTAGCCAGCCTGGTGGTGCTAAGGGTTGAGGTGCTGGAAGCCACACCTCGTGTCATGCCAGCGACCCTTATTCGGGAATGAGCATGGGCAGCCAGGGGTTGGCAGGGGTGGAGGAGGAGGATCGAGTGTCCCAAGGACTGCTCTCCTTCTCTGGTGAGGGAAGAATCCAGCAGCAGGTAAACACTTGCCCCCTAGTGGAGGCTGGGCGGCATCTTGCCAAAGCTGAAGATGTGGGTGGGGGATGCAGCAGATGCCTGGAGCAGCGCATGTGGGAGCATGCATGCTGCCTCTGTTGGTACCATTGCACGCTCTATTCCCTGAGGGACAAACATGGAAAAACAGGAGTCCTCTGCCCCAAGGATGATGATTGTCCCTCCACAGCGCTGCCTGGGAAGATGCCTCCCTGGAACTACATCTGGTCTTGTGGGTTGAGGGTCTCCCCACTCCCTACCATGAAGGGTAAGTCATGGGAGGAGAAAAAGAGGGGGGTCTGATACCTGGGTCGGTGTGGGAGGGATGTCAGAAGGCATCAGCAGATGACACCAGTGGAGAAAAAACATTAACAACAACAACAAAAAAAGAAAGAATCCATACACTGAAATGTGTTCACCTCCGCCCCACACACAAATCTCAAACTTGATTTCTTATGAGTAAGTACATATGTCATAAATCACCAGAAAGATATAACTATTTGACTTGTACCATGAGTCATGTAATTTGGGTATAGATTTTCATTTAAAAAAAGAATGCAGGAAAGGGTCACAAAGTATAGTTATATAACATTACATGATTAAAAGCGACTTTTTAGTCAATGAAACATTGAAGAATGCTGCTTTACCATAGTACTTAATTAATATTGTTATTCATTAGTGATACATAAGAAAATAAGAACATAAGAATTTGATGGCAAATGGGGACCAAGTGGCATATCTAGTCTGCACGTGAACCTAATCCCCTCCCTTATATTTTGTTATTTTTGTTTATACTATAGTTCCAGTTCCATGCATGTTTAAATGCATTCACTGTCTTTGCTGCAACCACATCAGGGTGCAGGCTGCTCTATGTGTCTATTACCCTCTTCATAAAAATGCACTCCCTTGCCTCTGAGTCTTCCCCATCTCAGGCATAGGTAATGTCCTCTTGTACACACCTCTCCATTTGCATGGAAGAGTTTGTCTACCTGAACAGTGTTTATACCCTTGATGAATTCAAATGTTTCTATCATATCCCCTCTGGCCTGTCTCTGTTCCAGGGAATACAAGTTTAGGTCTTGGAGTCTAGACTCATGTGGCTTGTGATTGAGGCCCTGCATCATCTTTGTGGCTCTTCTCTGAATTGATTCCAAGTGTTTTATGCCCTTATTCAGGTGGGGTTTCCAGAACTGGATGCAGTACTCCAGGTGTGGCTTCACTAGGGATCTATAGAGTGGAATGATCACTTCTTGTTTCCTGCTAGTTATTCCCCTGACTATGCATCTGAGGATGCTGCTTGCTTTTCATGCAGCTTTTTTGCATTGATTCCCTGCTTTAAGGTCATCTGATATGACTATGCTCAAGTCTCATTCAGTCCTGATCTCTTCAAGTCGATGCCCATCTAGGAAGTTTTGAGTTCTTGAGTTCTGTTTTCCCAGGTGTATCACTTTGCATTTTTTAGCATTACATCTAAGCTGCCAGTCGTACAGTACTAAAAGGTAACACAAGGTATTATAACAGCAGAATGCACACTCTTGAGTACCTTATTATGGCAATAAAAAAAAATGAATATGAATTATGCTTCCATGAAAGAAATTACATCTGGTTCCTGATCATACAGTTAAAAGAATTGCATGCACGTTCATGTTATGCCTCTCAGTCGATAACGTTTTTATATTTTTCCTTTACATTTAATGATTATCTATAACAATCTGCTGGTAGCTATTCATGGTATAAATTTACAAAATAAATTAACAAGTTGTGAAGATAATATGAACACATCCGTTGTAAATAATATGGGACCTGTAGATATAAAGAAAACACATCATATAGATTATGTATCAAACTATTATTTTATTCTACTCTTGTTTTTTTATTATTTTTTTATTATCATCAACATGACAACTGGCACACCACACAAAGCCACTGGCTGGGAAACAGCAATATAAGTTAATAACCTGAAATAGTCTTCTTTTAGAAATTGTTAGAAACCCCCTTTGAGGGATTACACAGCTGCAGGAGCCAATCACATTCAGACATCATCAGGTAAGATGCACAGTATACAGCTGTTTAGAGGGGATCTAGAAGATATTCACCATTATGAAGTGGGTTTAAGGAATGCTGGATCCTGATTGTCTAAGTGGTACTTTAAGCCAGACCATTATTTAGTGCAGCAGCCCAGCTGAAAGTGGCCCCTTGAAATCAGGACTCAACACATAATTATGCAGAAAATTGCATACAGCAAACAGGGTGGCTCTCGGGTCCTTTTCACAGCTCACACTACCTCAACATCCAATTGGTGCTGACCAGAACTCTTTCCCTTTGCTACAGTGAGCCACCACCTGCTGCCTATAACCAAATTTCCCAGCTCTGTCCATGGTTCTACCATCCATTTACAGATTTCACCTGCTGCAGTTTGGTTCTGCCAAGTTTAACAAGGTTTGTGATCTGTAACAGACAGCTGATGAAAAAAAAACAGATTCCCACTCTCAGTACCACATGGCAGCAGTGTAGACACTCACTCTGGGATTTATTGATCAACCACACTCCTCATATAGAGCATTCCCCAAAAAAGGACATGTTTAGGTAATTTTATTATAAATGTAGATAAAGAGATCACCATGGTGTCCCATACTATCTGCTGTCCTCTCTCCAGCTTCCTGCCTAGTCCCATGCTGCCAATTATTTAACTGACCAATGCAAGGCTGATCCCATGAAACCAATTGTACATTGCCACTTCCCTTACTTGGCCTTATAAAACAAAATCTGACCAGAGCCGATAGGGATGCAGCTGCAGAAAGTGGAGTAAAATATTGTAAATTACCAAAGTTACAAAAGTACAGTTGCAAAATGTAATATAGGATCATAAATGTGCTGGTTTGTAATATTTTTACACTGACTTTTCAACATAGCCTTGCTATGACCCTGCCTCATGAACACAGGCAGACAAAATGTTCAACTCCTGGCTTAAAGGTGTTTTTGCACATGAATTGTGAAATCTAATTTTGGGACGCAAAAACACATCTTGGGCAGGAGTTGAAAAATGACAGCTGTCACATTCATGAGGTGCTTTAAAGGAATGGCTATGTTGAAAATTTGGGGTAAAAATATTGAACATTACCAAACTTATAAGCCTGCATTCGAAAAAATCAATGCAAACGCATAACTTTTTTGTTTTTTTTATGTTATTACACCAAATTTCCAAACTAGCTTTCTTATGACCCTACCTCATTAACAAGGGCAGAGAAAATTTTCATCTCCTGGCCAAAAGTGATTTCATTCAGGAACCATTAAATCACCTTTTCAGATGTAAAAAAAAAAAAAATATTGGCCAGGATTTTAAAAATGACAGCTGTATGGGGTAAAAATATTGAAAATAACCAAAGTGATGAGCCTGTGCTCACACAATTCTATGTGGGCTCAAAACATGTTTTTTTTTAATATGTCTGCACCAAATTTTCAACAAGGCCTTCTTATGACCCCACCTCATGAACAAGGGCAAAGAACATTTTCAACTGGTGCCTGAAAGGTGATTTCATGCAAGAACCACTAAATCACCCTTGAGGATGTAAAAAACATATTTTTGACAGGATTTAAAAAATGACAGCTATCACAGTCATGAGGTGCTGTAAAGATATGGCTATGTTGCAAATCTGTGTTAAAAATATTGAAAAGTACCAAAGTTATGAGCCTGCATTCACAAAATTCAACATAAGCACATAACTTTGTTGTTTTTTCAATATTTTTGCACCACATTTTCAACATAGCCTTCTTGTGACCCCACCTCATGAATAAGGGCAGAGAAAATGTTCAACTCCTGCCCAAAAGGTGATTTCACACAGGGACCATGAAATCACACTTTGGGAGATCTGGCTAATGACAGTGACATTGTCCATGAGGTGGGGTCACTAAGAAGGCATGTTGAAAATCTGGGCCCAAAATATGTAAACATGCCCAAGTTTTGGCACTAAGTTCAAACCCCATTGAAATACATTGAACTGCATACGTGTGTCTTCAGTTTACGGTCCAGCTTTGAAGAGTGAAGACATGTTGGGCTGGGTGGAGGATAGGGAACTGTTGCAAAAGACTTTCGATGGACTGTTGTTTTTTAAAAGGTTTAAATAAAAGAGAGACTGATGATCTCTGATCACCACACTGGGGGATTGGGCACACCCAGTGTCACAGTTATGTGGTGGAAGACATCAATGGACCTTTTCTTTTTTTATAGGTGAAAAACAAACAAACAAAAAAAGGCAGACGATCCCCGATAGCGACAATGGGGGATTGTCATTTCTTTGTTTTGGGGAAAGGGGGTATGGGGTGGTAAAAGAGGACTGACAATCCCCGATCATGACACTTGGGGATTAGGTATGCCCAGTGTCATAATTATGATTCTAGTGCTGATCGTGACCACGGGGAGATTGGGCACCCCCACTGTCATTTCTATGTTTCTGGGGTGGTGTGGGGTGGTGGGTGCTGAGAGGGAGGGTTGGGTCGGGGGAATTTCTATAATATAAAAAATATAAATAAATAAGTGCTGGTGGTCATGGTGGAACATGCCCCACTCCGCTGTGACTAAGATGGCTGCCGCATGCTACTGCACATGAGCAACTGCTAGTGCATGCACATTACAGTGTGGTTGCCATCTTGGATATGACAGAGTGTTCCCTCTTCCACTATGACTGCTGGCACTGTGTAATAGTGCAGTGCTGTAGTCTGTTGGGAAAACTTGGGCGGATTGCTTCACAGACGCGGAGGTGACTGTGACGCAATCCAATATGTTGTTCATTCCAAAGGAATGCAGAGTGCTTTTTCTCAATGATCATAAAAGCACTGCAGGGATCCACCCACTGCAGCCCTAAAAACAACATTAGCCATGCAGCATTGGTGCTACCTTCTGGCAAAACACCAACACTTCAGCAGCTGCTGGGCTTACTGTTCTCTCCTACTATTTTTTCTTTGACTTCTACTGTTCTTTTAGGAATTTCAACTAAAAATATATAAAACAAATAATTCATAAACTAATGGACCAATGGATCCATTTCATAATCGCAATAAGGCACTCCAGGGTGTGTGTAGTGGTGGGATAACAGTCCTTCTGAGGTGGTAGAAGCACTCGGCTTTGCCTTGTGCTTCAACCCCATCAAGGTGGCTGCTATCCCCACAACCATACCTGTCATACCTTATTGCAGTGGGATCCACCAGTTCTGCAGCCCTGGATACACAATCCCTCTGTATGATATACACACCCACTTCCTACCTAACTCTGTGATTATGCAGGCACAAGTCATCCTCTAGTTATTACACTGTACTGTTCTATCTGTTACTGCAGAGCTACTGGGACCAAATAGTGTTTGTGATTTCTATGAAATGTAAACAGTCACTAGTTTATGTCTTACCACACAATGCATATCTGCAGTTTTAATGTACAAAATGTATTGTTTATGTCACTATATAATATTAAACATAATATTAATGTGGTACTGTATTTATATGCTTGTACATATTTGTAATTACTATGCTTATGATCTTTACAATAAAGGTGTATTAGCTCTGTTAAAATAACAGAAATTGGCCAGCCCAGTTCAAGAGAATTTTTATTCACATTGGGTTGTCAGAAGGTTTAAACCTCACTCTTAGGTTCTTGGCAATATTGGCAATGCAAGGAATCACAGACACACTGTTTAACAGTAATAAACTTGTTTATTACTGCCAAAAAGGATAATTACAGTTGCCCTAAGCAGTTCTTACCAATACGAACCGGGAGCCAATGCTAGGTTTCCCTATACCTCAAGGATTCTCCGTGTCTCTTGGGGTCTCCAAGGTAGAAGACATAGTGTCTCACATTATATACCTATGATAATTACTATGGTTACTGTAAGATAGAAACATTTCTAGTTACAGAGATTAGCCCTATTGGCTAAATTAGAGGTGGTTCCATGGTCCAAGATAGCATTATATAATTTTCTAGTAGTCATCATTTTGTGAAAAAAAAGAGTACAGTTCTTACATAAATCAGTGTAGAAGTACAAATCACCAAAAGGTGGCAATGCCGACTTACATATCATAATCATTACAATGACACAGGTGTCCTAACATCTTATAAGCAAGAAATATATATGTTTATTAGAAAGCAAAGTGTATATCAATAATATGCATACATATCCTGACATCTACTCTTGTATGGTAGATGCCCTTAGCCCTATATGTTAAAATAACATATGCCTAAATGCTAGCTGTCTACAGTGTACCTGTGTGGGTACCAATAAGGGTGCAGGGACCTTGTGTAACAGGATATTACAAGCATCCCAGAGGACAATGTTCTCCACTGGGAAGAGTAGAACACTATACCAATATCTTACCATCATTAGGGTGCCATAGATGCTGTGGTGATAGGAAGAGTGTGAAAAGGTGTGGGGAGCTGTACAAGCTTGAGGAAGGAGCTGCACACTGAGCTGCTGAGGAGTAGCAGTGTCAGCGGGTAAATGGAAAAGGCTTGCTAACACTTTCATAAGTTACAGCACCATTACCTGAATTAAATGTGTTTTTCCCAGTCATTTTCCAGGACATCTTGTACTCTTGGAAAAAATGGTGATCTGTTTCTTTGCTTTGTTTTGTTTTGTTTTGCCACTGTAGGGTACTTTGAGTCCCAACAGTGGGAAAGCCCACCCCTTAGGTAGAAGAAGACAGAAGACCTGTGGAGAGCTGCCAGATCAAGAACAACATACCAAATGATACATCAAGATTACCGCTGTATCAGCAAAATTAGCAAAATCATTGACTAATGTATGACAAGATATTGAAACTGAAATTGATAATTACAAGAACTTAATGAGGAAAAGTTTTTGACAAAGCAACATTATTGCACTGTTTGATGCCTTCCAGACAGGGATGATTAAGAAGTCATGACGTGCCTTCGATTTTGGTTCTCCTCTACTTGTTCTCCTCTTTGGAGGATGAATAGCAGGGAAGTGGAGTTTTAATGTGGTTTAACACAGCTTGTTGCACTTTTTATGCATGTTTTTTTTAATCACAATCACACTTATTGCATTCAGTAATCTATAGGAGACCATTAGTATATAAGCTCATAAGTTTTCTGGTGGTCTCAGGATGGTTAGGTAGTCTAACATTTAAACTGGTGTTGGCAAAGTGAACCAACAATGGCGACTGGCTTAGATAGCTGGTTATAGGGATATTCCAATAACCAACATAACTAAAATACTAATTTATTGTACTAGTATTAAGCATTTTATAATTATATAGTACTTGAAAAGTTTTTTTTAAATTTGCTCCACAGCAGTCGCATGATCTGGCACCATAAAGAGCAGGCACTGGTGTCCTGATTCAGAGTCACCACCTTCTACAGCCATAGCAGCAGGCAGATGAGTTAATGGGGGCAGAAGCACTTGAAACCTAGCATCAACACCAGATAAGGAGTCAGTCATACAAGTCTTGCTATATGTTAAACTGCTAAGCCGATGCCAGAAAACTCTCTCCTATGGGGGAACAGAAGAGTTTAAGCTGAGAAGGATTCTACTGTGTTACCAAAGTAATAAATAGTGCAGACTACAGCAACTGCAGTAGCAGTAACTGGCAATTAAAAACACGGCAGTGAGCAGCAGAAAGTAAGTTACTCATTTGGTTAACTTACCCAATCAGTACAGATAACATTCAGACACAGAAAATAGAAATACAAATGTATAAAATAAGCTATGTCAATATGTTGTAAGGTGCATTTGTAAGGATAAAGAGTGAGCATTTTAAACAATTTTATGTGTTGTAAAGGAGTTTATTAAGTGTACTGTGGGTATTGCTGGTATTGTTCAAGGTTGCTGTTTTACAGTTTCATAGCTGTGTCTGCAACTAAAAGATTTAGTAGAAGCCAAATCCACTGCCTACCCATTTTATTCTTATCTTCCCAAGTGACCACCATCAATTTGCACACCAAAACTTTTTCACCTTTGGTGCAGTCCTGCAAACAAGATCTTGGAGCAGCTGTAAGATTCAAGGTGCACATCACAAGAGAGGGGAAGCTCAAGCAACAGTCTAGAAGATCATCAGCCCATACAAAGGAAGAGCTGAGAGTTGAAACTGAAAAAGAAACAAAGAACAATTTAAATTGACAAGACACTTAAACTTATTGGACTTAAAGGGTCAAAACTGTGATATGTTTGTATTATTGTATGCTGTATTTAAGAATACAAAAGAGATTTCTAATAATGATTTTAACTAGAGAGGTTTGGTATTTATGTTTAACAAGCTCATATAGCAGGTACTTAAGCCATATTACTTATTATTCATGAAATTTATTTATTGGTATTTATTAGCATCTGTTAAAGCATAGAATTAACATAATCTTACATCCTATCTATCATATATTAAAGATAATTAATTGATGAATCTACAATAATTAATTCTAAACAAACAAGAACGGTACCCACAATAAAAAAAAACACAAAAAACAAAGAGTGACAGGAATTTAAAAAAAGATAAGGGAAGTGAAGGAGAAAAAAAAGATTACTAGCTACATACTAGGACCTGGGAATCAAATTTATTTAATGGAAAAAGTAGATTTTAAGGATTACAATTGCCACATTACTCCCCACCCCCCTTAGTGTCTTCAACTATGAAGCGAAGGCAGTAGAACTGAAAAGAGTGAGCATCCTTCATTAAAAGGAATAAAGGTTATGGAAGGAGATGGAGAGTCTGAAAATACTAAGGTAAAGAAACATGGGAGGGATACTTTGAAAGAGAATAACAGAATGGAGAAAAAGAACCAATGCACACAATCTAAGACATTAGAATCAGAGTGTGCACAGGGAAACCTTAAAAACAACGTCATTGAGAATGTAGCACAGAAAAACTAATTTAATTCTCCAGAGGAACACAGTAATGGACAAGTTAAAGGAGGAGAAATACTGGTAGATGCTAAAATAAGATCCTTTTTAAATGACCTTGAAACATTTTTAATGCCATATTCAAAAAGGTTAACCCTGGATCCCCATCTCAATACACCCAGATATCCCACATCTGTGGAACGATAAGGACTCAAAGTTAAATTATAAGGATGAAGCCAGGAGAGCTGGTTTTGAAAAGGGAGAAACCAACAACTGAAGTTACCATACATAGACCAGATACTGATTTACATAGTATTAACATAACAGATGGTTTAATATATATCAAAAATGAGATTGCTATTTGGCACCAGCTACAAATGAAGGTTATTGCTCTGCTCAGAAGAGTTCTCTTTAATGAAAAGCTGAAATAAAAGACCCTCTTCTCAATGCAGACCATTACAGTGAACTCTTGGAATAGGAGGCTGGGGAAAAAATAACTAGAACAATAAGGAGCATAATGGAAGAGATTGGGAGGAAAGAACAGAGGGAAACATCTGAGCTACAAGAAAATTTAAAGGCTAATAAAGTTAATAATAAGAACATAACCACTCCCAAACCCAAATAGCTGGATCAGGAAAAGAAAATTATCCAGCAAGTGAAGGGCAATGGAGCTGTAAGCAAATCAAGAAATGAGGAGGAAAAGAAAATAATCATTGTAGAAGCAAAAGGGGGGCTCAGGAAGTAGGAGGAAATCTGGATGAGTATAATCAGCTTGAACACAGAAAAGGAGCAAATAGACCATAAGACAAGATGTCAAACAACATGAGGAAATAATAAGAAAAATAAGTGCCAAATCAGATTTAAAAGAGGAATGGCAAGAGAAAGGCTTGTCTGTGTCAACAATTTATTTCAGAGGAATTCCAAAAGCAAGGAATGAAACTCAAACTACATTTGAAGAGGCAGAGGCATACTAGGGCAAAGATTTGCCTGATCTGATATCTCCTCAGTTTATAGATACAAAGCATAAACAGATAAAGTTTGTGTCTGCCTGATTAAATGTAATAAAACAATAAGACAACTAATGTTAAAATCCAAAGAACAATTGGAACACATAGAGGTTAAAACAGAAACAACAAATATATTCCAAAAAAGCCAGGTGGAAAAATAGGTTTACAAACAACCATTGGATAGGAATAAGAATAAGAATAAGAAATCAAAATTACAGGCAGGCCAAAACATTAATAAAAAAAAAAAAAAAAAAAAACAGACGAGAATTACAAATTACATGGCATCAATAGAAAGGGTACATGTGCTAGCCCCTGATAATAGTAAGCAGTAATAACATTTATGTATGCAGTATATCACCATTAGGCCAATTTACACCCTGTTTACAAGGTGTACCTGTGCAGTAGACATATGAATACATTAATACATTAAAAATGTATTTTACGAAGAACAGAAAAAAAACATTAGTGGCAGAATACAGAAGTGAGAGACAATCAACAGCAGCATAGTGCTGGAAGATTCGGGAGAGGAAGAGTCAGTTTTTGAAATACATATATCACAAGTAAATGCACCATCAATTGACTGCTCCAAGGTTAAGAATAGAGTCTACCACTTGGAACTGGAAAAAGAACTAGAATGACTAACTAATCTTGAAATGACAAAAGGAAACACTCTGAACATCTTGTGCTGGAATATTGCAAGGGCATTGGGAAAATAAAAGCATAGTGGGTATATGGAATTTTTGAAAACAATCCCAGTAATTTTGCTACAGGAAACATAGCTGAGAGAGCAGAATAAAATGTATATTGGAAGGTTTCTGGGTATGGAACATAAATGCACACAAAAATGCAAAATTTGGAAGGGCATCAGGTGGAGTGTGTACCCTGATAGATACCAGGCTTGAAATACAAAGCAAATGTATATATAAAAATGACAATAATTTGTATTGTGCTTAGAGCTCTCAGAATCTGAAGTCCTACAATAGCTTGATAAATGTCTATATTGTTCTCAAATCAGGATATCTCCCATAGAGAAAACCCTTGATACTCTGAAAAAAATCTGGTCTTAAATATAAAAGCTCAATATCAGGGTGTCACAGTATTCCTAGGTGATAATTTTAATGTAAGGGTGGGCAACTTGCCAAAAGACAGAAGGAACAATTGGAATCTGTATGATGCCCTAAATATACTAATTAGACCATCGACAAACCAAAAAAATAACTAAGCAAGGGCTGATTTTCTTAGGTATTTTTAAAAGTTTAGATCTTTGAATATTAAATGGGAGATGTCCCTTAGATCATATCAGGAACTGGACATACTCTAACATGTGTGTGTGTGTGTGTGTGTGTGTGTACTGCATCACCTCATTATAGATTCCTTCTCTTTCTCAATTGTGAACAATATGAAAGTGTTATCAATATGGTATAGTGACCATCTATCAATTATGTTAGAAATGAAAATGCCAAGGGGTGTAATAAAGGATAATATACAAAGCAGGAAGGTGACAGATGATCCCATTTAGATATACAATTCAAAAATAATAAATAAAATGGTCCCCCTACAAGCACAAATCGGTAATAGCTATACTACAGTCTGTAAAATTAGCAATGAGAAAGAATACAAGTATAGCTCTATTAGAGCATCAGAAAAAAACAGAAGATCTTTCAAGATCAAATTTTAATCTTGGAGAAGTGGAAGTTAAAATAGTATCTGCACTACCTACACAATGTAGGAAAAGCACATCATTTCCAAAATAAGTTAAACTGGTTTGATGAAGACTGCATCAGTGCTAGAAGGGTAGTTTCTGCCCAAGGGAGGAGAATGAAGAAATCCTATGTTATTTCAAGATAGAATTGTGTTTATAAACCTAAGAGAAGAGTATATAATTCTCATGGATAAAAAGAAAGCAAAATGTGATGCAGTGCTATGGCATACATTACAGAATGTAATACGATAAAAAGACACCAAATCCTTCTTGAATCCAGTATCTTACAGTATGGGCAATCAGAGATACAACATAGAAACAGTAGTATACCCAGATGATTGGCTAAACCATTTAAAATAATTTACACAGTAGAGTCAAATGACAGAAGAGGTAAACTATATGAATGAGGAATGTTTAACAACTGCAAATGGGTGGCTGGAGTTCACAAACTATAAGGTAGTGGGGGGCATCAGGGTACAGAAAAATAATAAGTCACCAGGTATAAATAACATACCTGAGTTTTATGTGATAAGGATGAATCCCTAAGATTGAACCTGGAATTGTGAGTCACAAAGGGTGAAATCGGAACACCAACTTCCTTTTTTGCAAGGGGGCTTTGTCTCCCCGCACCACCCTTACTGTTATCACTAACTGCGGGGTCATAGCACCTTGGTTAAGTGGTCAAAATGTTGACGCCATTCTGATTTCACCCTTTTTGCATTGCTATTCTGGGTGTTGGCATTTTTGTTTTCACCCTCATCACTGATCACCTATACCTACAGAGGTCTATCATATGAACATTTACTGGTGTGCAGTTACTTATCTCTGTATTCAATTTTATGGCAAAATATAATATTTTGCCAGAAAACTGGTTAACTGTTAAAGTGGTCCCAATTCATAAAAAAGGTCAAAACTAGACACACAAAACTATTGCCCAATACCACTGATTTGTATCTGTTCCAAATTATTCTCCAGCCTTTTATTGACCAGGCTACAATTCTGACCTGGAAGATACTTGGGTACATTCAGTTTTCCAAGCTGGTTTTAGACATGGAAAATCTATCTTGGATCTAATTTTTATATCGAATTATACAATTAGCAACTATGTCATAATTAAGAAAAGATAAATATATGCTGCTTTTATTGACATTAAGGCAGCTTTTGACAGCATGAACAGAGATACCTTGTGGAAAATTCTGAGAGGAAAAAACTTAAATCCTAAATAGTTGTCATTAGTTAAACTTCTGTATGTTGACACGAAATAAGCAATAACATATGGGAAGGATGGGTCTATCAAAGAATCTTTTATAACTAGGTATGGTATTAAACAGGGCTGCTTACTGACACCAATCCTCTTTAACATATACATAGACAGGTTAGTGGAAGAGCTGAAATTGGTGGAAACATTTCCACCAATATCCATCAATAGTGAATAAGATTCCAGTCAAAATGTTTAATTATACATGGATGATGCAGTCATTCTATCACAAACATCACTGAGTTTAAGGAGAGGTATAGAAGTGGTGATAAAAATGTTGGCAAAATTAGATCGTGAACAAAACACCCCCCAAAAAATCTTTGGGAAAAGTAACAATTTCCCTAAAGCATGGACAACAAATAATGAAATCATACAAGAAGTACAAGACTGCTGTTGTCTGGGTATAAGGTTTAACAAAAGACAAACTTGGAAAAATCATATTAAAATAGTAAAAGACACTGCTATGAAAACAATCTTAGCAATAACTGTTTTTCACATACTTACGCTAAAACTTACACACTGCACAGAAAAATTGTTATACGGTCAAGGTTGCCACCCAGGTACTATATGGTACTGAAATATGGGGTATTGACAGTAACCTCAAGAACTTAGAGGTTTTACAAAATTACTGTCTGAAATTATTACTGGGAGCCCCAAGATTTACCTCTAATGAGAGCTGCAAGAGGAAGTAGGCAGCTACTAAAACTTTACTACTCTACTATTGGGACTCTATAGCTCTCCCTCCCCACCACACCCACCACCCTTAGTCAGTTCCACTTTTATAGGAACTGGATTCAACTGACAACAGGAACTTCCTGTTTGGGAGCAGGAAGGGAGTGATCACAAAGGCACAACAGACTCACCATCCTAGAAGGAAAATAAAAGTCACCCCCCAACTGCTGGAGGTCTTACTCTGAGCAAGTAAGAAAGCAACTACTAAGGAATACTGGAATTCCATGTCCCAGAACAGGAAGAGTAGGAGCTGTAACTCAGTAACTCAGTACAGCAAGGCAGAATGAGGAGCTAGGCCCATCAAGTCTACCTTCCCGCATTAGTGGGCTATTTAGTCTCTAGTCCCATAATATATTTATCCAGTCTGATTTTAAACTGCAGTGCATTTTCTGAATCCACAATTGTTTGAGGTAATTTATTCCATAATCTTACTGCTGTAACAGTGAAATAGTTTTTCCTTTTATTGGTTTTTGCCCTAGACACCACTAGTTGTTTAGTCTTACATCACAGGTTCAATGGTTTATGTGCATAAGAAACATTACACTCTGACATTAAGTGTTTGTCCCCCAATATATTGTATAATAGCATTAAGTCTCCCCTTTGTCTTTTTGTTTCCAGATCAAATAATGTTAATTCTTTAATTCTTTCTTGATGTGGCCAATTTCTAATTCTAGTGATAAGTTTAATGTTTTTTTCTTTGTGCACTATCAATAAGTTTTATATCCTTTGTTAGAAAGTGAGCCTAAAAGGATGATGCATAGTCCAAGTGTGGCCTTATGTAGGACTTGTATAATGGTAAAATACATGTTTCATGTCTTGATGTAAAAGCTCTTCTAATCAATGCAAAGATCTTATTTGCTGTCTGAGCTGCCTGTCCACAATGGTCACTTGCTGTAAGGGAATTGTTGATAATTATTCTCAAATCTTTTTCAGTTTTAACTTGAATTAATTGGGTTCCATTTAGATAGTACTTAGTCTGAGGATTTTTGGCTCCTAGGTGCATGACAGCACATTTTGTTGTATTAAATTTCATCTTGTTTTGTATAGCCCAGTTTTCCAGAGATACAGTGTCTCTCCAAAAGCTATCTATTTCATCATCAGTATCAACATCCTGACAAAGTGTGGTATCGTCAGCAAATTTGCAGATAGATCCATTTATCCCTTTGTCTACATCAGAGATATAGATTCCGAACAAGACAGGGCCCAATACAGAACCCTGTGTTACTTCACTAGTTACCTCAATAGGGTTTGAGATTGTGTTAGATATCTTAACAACCTGGGTTCTGTCATACAACAAAGCCTTCATCCATTTGATAATTATAGGTTCAAGTTTTAGTTCTATCAGCTTGTCAATCAAATTTCCACGTGATACTTTATCAAATTCTTTTTTAAAGTCTACAAATAATAAATACAGTATATCCACTGGTATTCCCTTATCAAGATGGCAACTATTTTTTTTCATAGAAGCTAATCAAACTGGTGGTACAAGATCTACCTGCCACAAATCCATGTTATTTCTGGTCCCTTAAATTGTTATGGTTCAGGAAGTTTTCAATTCTGTTTTTAAGAATTCTTTCCATCACATTGCAGCTGACTGATGTCAGACTTATGGGACAATAATTATTTGCATTATTTTTACATCCTGCTTTATGAATGGGAATAACCAGAGCCTCCCTCCACTCATCAGGGATTGAACCACTGTGCAGGGAGATATTATGCAGTAGTTTAAGTGGGAAGGCCACTGATAATGATTTTTTTTTAAACGTAGGGCTAATTCCACAGCTAATTCCATCAGAACCTGGGGCAGTATATTCTCTAAGTTGCTTTAATGATATAATTGTCTCCTCAAGGCTAATTTCATGTGTGTACTGATCACTAGTTATCTTATATTTAGAAAAATCTTTATCTGAGAAAACTGATGAAAGATAATTACACGCATTAGAAATATCTCCATTATTATGCTAGTCTCTACCATTGACTACTAATTTGTGAATGGAATTGTCCTTGTTCCTATTACTGTTAACATATGAATAAAAAGATTTTGGATCTTTAATTACAGAAAGTCTAAATTAATTTATTTAATTGGAATATACAGTTTTTCTAGCTCTACAATAATTGATTTAAATAGTTCACAACATTCACTGATGTTTAATCCAGAGAATTTAGTGACCCAGTCATATCCATTCAATGCTTTATCGATTTAATCATATTTCCCTTAATTGTAATTATATCGATAATTGGTGTTTTGATCCATTTTTTTGTTCTTGTTCATTTCCAATAGTGTGACATTATGATCACTATTGCCTAATTGGCTAGTTACACTGATGTTGTTTATGTCCATAGGGAAATTTGTAAGGACAATATCTAAAATATTGTAATCTCTTGTTGGTACCTTTACCATGCGTTCTAAACCTGCCATAATATATGAATCAAGGAATAATCCCTCCACTGTTGTTTTTGTTGCTAGTTCCTTCCAATTAATACCAGGTAGGTTAAAGTCTCCAACAATCATAACATCTGAGTTCAGTGTTAGCTGATTAATTTCATTAATGAGCAGTTGATCCAGATTAGAGTCTGATGCTGGTGGTCTATAAAAGTTTGCAATCAGAAAGTGCTTTTCATTGGTTTGAGCTATTTGGACACATATACCATCTAGTTGTCCATTTTCTGTATATTGTAGGGGATATTCTGATGCCTTTATTGTATTTTTAATATATATACAAACTCCACCCCCCCCCCACCTTTCTATTGTTTCTATTTCTGGTAAATAAGGAGTAACCAGGAATAGCATTATACTAATTTGATGAGTCATCTCCCCAAATTTCAGTGACTGAAGCAATATCAATCTGGTTTAATAGCATTAGTTCAGTTAATTCAGTAATGTTAACTGTGTTAAGACTTCTAGCATTTGCTGCTAAGTTTTTAAAATTATTTGTAAGTTTACTACACTGATTTATTGATTTCCCTTATTGCCCCCTAGAATGTAGTTTAAAATATCCTTAATTGTTTTAGGTATACTTTAACCCACTACTGTAGCACCCTTTTGGTTCATATGTAAACAGATTTAGGTCTGTGGAGAACCTTTCCCAATGTGTGATGCATTTAATATGTTTTTGCATACAGTGGTAGCCACAGACATTGCCAGCTATTTCCAGATATTTTGCGACATTTCTGAAGAGTTTGTCTCTGCTGCCCCTACTGTTTAAAAGCAGAAAGCGTCAGATATTTCTGGAAATATCACAGAAATTTTGAGAAATATCTGTCAGTGTCTGTGGCTACCACTGTACACCATTTCCTTAACCATTCGTTAACCTGCTTTATTTTGGTTTGTGTGTTAAAATTAGCTTTTGGCACAGGTTAAATTTCTGAAATGCAGTATTCACAGCCTAGTTTTTCCAAAGTGGATGCTATAGTTGTGAAGTCATTCTTTATTGTTTCAATAGGAAATCTGTTGATGTCATTTGTACCCACATGAAACACTACTAGAGGTTTTTGGCCAGTGTTCTTAACTATGGATGGAATCATTCTGCCTAATTCCCTAATCCATGCTCCTCTATATCTTGAATATGTTATGTTTTCCTTATTATCACTACAAATGTACCTATCTGAGTATTTAATAATCAAACCACCTAATGCAAATATCTGTTTGTGACTTGATGTGGTTGGTTGACTATTCTCCATATCGTCATTTGCATGAATCAATTCTTGTGATTGGGTCTGGTTTGTATCATTGTTACTCTCTAGTTGCCCTGAGTTTGAATTATGAACTTGTGTACTCTTTTCTCCTGTTCCCTTGTTATTTCTGTCCCCCTCTTTAGAGATTGTCCTACATAGTGTATCGGGCCTATTATAGTTGTATCTATTGCTGATATGTTTGTGCTTGAGTTGTTTTCAATATGTGTGCTACTACTATTACAGTCATTTTGGCTATGAGTTGGTGTGGCTTCATTAGTCAATTCCAATATTCTGTATTTATTTTGAAGTGGAAGAATAACTTCCATGCATCTGCTCCCTTTCTTTTTTAGTTTCCTGGTATTTATAAAAGGACTCCAGTTTTCTTCCTCTCCACTATCTTCCCTAGAGTGTTTTGGGGAATCTTTCTGAGATCTATTAATTTGCTGTAGAATTTGATTGGAAGCAAATTTAGTTGCAGAGGATACAAGTTTTTTCTCCACTGTTCTAGGTTGTAGTTTTGCCAGTGCTTTTTCCTAGTTCTTCAATCCTCATTTTAAGCATTAATATTTCTCTACAGTACTCGTACTTTAATCCCTCAAACCCTTCTTGAGTTTCTAGGTAAAATTTATTGCAAAGTATACATAACATAGCAACTTCCTCAGAGCTATGGGTAACAATGCCCTCGTTGATATCCATTTTGGCAACTCTGCAGATACTGTTTATACTATGTATTTAAACCACTCTTACCCAATGTCCTAGCTGTCCACAGTGGACACAGCAAACACACACAGAAATGTGCATGTCTCCGTGTGCATCTCCGTGCATGCCAAACATGTGCTCACCCCACTCATGCTCACCCCCACTTGCATGGGGTGCTTATTTATAGTACTTGACCTAGATGTGTTGTGGTATCACTTCCTGCCTGAACCACACAGTGATCTAAAAACAAAAGGCCCTATTTAAATAATTTTACCGACTCTTCATGCAGAGGACTTCTAAAATCAGTATCCAAATGGCCCTTCACCTGGTGGACGATTGTGAAAAATGAATTTTAGATCACTCTGTGTTGCCTTGTGATCCATGGAACAAAGTAGCCTCCACAGTCCCAGAATTCTCCCCGCAGTAGAGAGAGCACTTGGGGAGGACTAGTAGGTGTCCCTGTTACCGAGCAATGCTAGCAACAGTAACACACCTCCCACCAGAGGCATGCACATAAAATCTCCAACCACACTGACTTAGTATAAATGGCCAGCCTTTAGTAGCAACTGCCTGTCAATTAATCTAATCCCTGAACCTTTAGGGCACTTCCTTATAGTACTAGACCCAGAACTGTTGTGGGATCACTTCCTGCCTGAGCCACACAGCAATCTAAAAACAAAAGGCACTATTTAAATACCTTTACCACCTCTTCATGCAGAGGACTTCTAAAATCAGTATCTGCACTGCCCTTCCCTGGCTGCTGCTTGTAAAAAAAATAATTTTGGATCGCTCTGTGTAGCCATGTGGTCCGTGGAGCAAGGTAGCCTCCACAGTCCCAGAATTCTCCCCACAGTACAGACAGCACTTGGAGAGGACTAGCAGGTGTCTCTGTTACTGAACAACAATAGCAACAGCAACACAAAGCCTCTTGCCAGAGGCACACACATAAAATCTCCAACCACACTAACTTAGTATAAACAGGCACCCTTTAGCAGCAATTGCCTGTCAATGAAGGGCACAAAGGCAGTAGGAAAATAGGGAGAAAACACAAAGAAACAAAAAAAGGAAACAGAGAGAAGAAAGAGTAAGCATACAAAGCAACAGGTTAGGGGCCAAAAATAAGATATGATGGGAGTGGTGCGGTGCAGTGCAGTGGCTGTGGAACAGCAGTCTTCCAGGAGATGTTCTGGAAGATGCATTGTTGTCCCATCTGCAGGCACCTCTCCAGGCTGAGGGAGGTGGTTGCTCACTCCAGGCTGAGATGGCCAGGATTTGGGGGACCTCTTCTCCCACCCAGGGACCACCAGGGCCACTGCTGCTGCCTCAGAGGTTACCAAGAAACAGGAGTGGTTTGATCACAATGGGATCAGGGAGGGTGAAGGTGGTGGAACATAGTCTCATCCCTCCAGTTGTACCTCTCCACAATTCATATGCCATTCTGGCTGAGTGTGGTTCCTCTATGGAGGCACCCACAGTGGAGACCAAGGAGGATGCTGGGAACCTCCACAAAGGAGACCCACAGTATGGTGGCATGGGACCCCACAGGGGAAGGAAACAACTCCTAGTGGGGGACTGAATTGTTATGGTGGTAGAACTGGAGGAAGGAGGGGAGAGGGAGGTAAGGTGCCTTCTCAGCATCATGGCTTGTAGGGACAAGGAGCAAATCTTCAGAATAACTAGAGTAGCAGCACGGTAGAGGGAACTGGACATCATTGTCCACCTAGTGACAAATGACCTGTGTAGGAATGGGATCAGAGCAGTGCAGGAGGATGTTTGTGGAGTTGTGGATGGGTCTTAGACAAGTAGCACACACAGTAACATTCTCAGAGGTGCTGCCTGTCTATGGCATGAGCGAGGCTAGGGTACTCCACACCAATGGATTTAATGAATGTTTGAAACACTTGTACAGAGCTCAGGGTTTTGGCTTCACTGGGGACTGGGAGTGCACCTGCAGGGATACAGGCCTATACTGGTGTGATAGTCTGCATCTGTCCGGGAGGGGAACCAGAATCCTAGGTGATAGGTTTAAATGCTTCATTGGGAAGCATTTTAACTAGTCAAGGGAGACGGTACTAAAATGGAGCAGGGAAATCCCACACACCCACAAGGCAGGGTAGTTAGTGAGGTAAACACCAAGGCAGAGAAGTTGCTAGGGAGAAGGACAGGGGTAAATGGAGAAAAAGGCAAAGGCTGTAAGGACAGAATGGGGCTAAAAGGGGAAGGGTCATCAGAAAATGGAGGGAAATGAGTACCAATGCTCACAGTCTGGGTAACAAGCTCCCTGAACTAGTGGCCTTGATGGCAGAGGGATGCCTGGATATTGTGGTAATCACAGAAACATGGTACACAGAGAACCATGACTGGGATGTTAACATACCAGGGTACACAATCTACAGGAGGAAAAGGAGGGTAAAAGAGGA
Organism: Neoceratodus forsteri; assembly: GCA_016271365.2. Lineage (NCBI taxonomy): Eukaryota > Metazoa > Chordata > Ceratodontiformes > Ceratodontidae > Neoceratodus > Neoceratodus forsteri. The sequence continues at coordinate 653,195,413 of CM028136.1, forward strand.
GGAGGAGGAGCAGTTCTGTACATAAGAGAAGGGATCAAAGCAATGGAACTAAAACGTAAACAGGGAGCAGAGGAGGTACTGTGGGTCACCTAGGAGACAGGAAATGGCACCACAATCCACTTGGGGGTTGTATACAGACCCCCATCTCAGGAGAAGGAAAGGGACAAGGAACTGATAGAAGGCATTCTTAGGATGGCAGAAAAAGGTGAGATATTGTTGATGGGGGACCTGAGTATGCCAGATGTTAACTGGAGCACCTTTGCTGCAGCCACATCCAAGAGCAGGGTCATTCTCGATGGCCTACAGAGGGCATGCCTCAGGCAGCTAGTGTTGGAATCCACTCAGAAGGGAGCAATCTTAGACCTGGTACTCTCAAATGGGGACAGAGAGAGGATCTCAGATTTAGACATGGGTAGACATCTGAGAACAAGTGACCACCAAATAGTGTGGTTCACGATAAACACAGCTGTAGAGTTAAGCCATCCAAAAGCAAGGGTACTGGGCTTTAGGAGGGATGATTTTGGCAAAATGGGAGAGTGCCTCAGAAAAGCAGTATCAAACATGCAAGAAGGAGGGGTGGAGGAACAATTGGAAAAAAATCAAAGCTGCCATCACATAGACAACAAGCCTTTGCATAAAGCAAATAAACAAATCAAAAAAAAAAGGAAAAAACACTATGGTTCTCAAAAGAGGTGGTGGGGAAGGTTAGGGAGAAAAAAGTAGTATTCAGGAAGTATAAGGAAACACAGAAGAAGCAGGACAAGAAACAGTACCAGTTAAAGCAGAAGGAAGTGGGGAAGGCAGTCAGAAAAGCAAAGGCACAAGCAGAGGAAAAGACAGAAAAATCAGTTAAGAAGGGGGATAAAACCTTTTATAGGTACATTAGGGAGTGAAGAAAGACCTAGGCAGGGATAGTGAGGCTTAATGGGGGGGGGTAAGCAGAGGGTGACAGTGAAAAAGCAAGGATACTGAATGAATACTTCTGCTTAGTATTCACAAAAGAAGAGGAGGGGGAGGTACCTAATCCAATCAATAGAAGCACTCTGGACTTGGGAGTCATTACCAGCCCATTCACAGAAGAAAGGGTCCTGAAAGAACTCCTAAAAATGAAGGTAGACAGACCAATGGGACTTAATGGGATTCACTCCAGAATTCTAAAAGAACTAAGGGGAGAACTAGTGACACCTCTAACTACCCTTTTTAACAAATCACAGGAAAATGGTGTGGTACCTGAGGACTGGAGGGCGTATGTGATTCCGATTCACAAAAGTGGGAACAAAGCAGAGGTAGGAAACTACAGACCTGTTAGTTTGACCTCAGTGGTAGGGAAAATGATGGAATCACTTCCGAAATAAAGAATTGTTGAGTACCTAGAGGCCAGTGGTGTACAGGACCCAAGGCAGCATGAATTCACAGTGGGAAGGTCATGTCAGACAAATCTAATAGATTTCTTTGACTGGGTGACCAATGTATTAGACCAGGGAAGGGCTGTTGATGTGGCCTACCTAGAAGCAGGGCATTTGACACAGTCCCACACAAAAAATGTATGAACATCAAAGCAATAGATGACAGAAATTATGTTGCTGCAGCTTTTGTGGACCTCACCAAGGCATTCTACCTGGTGGACCATGCTGAGCTCCTGAAACTTCTGCCTGGTGTTCATTTTTCTGATGAGGTGATCTCATGGTTTGTTAATTACCTGTCTAATAGAAGTCAGAAAACAATAATCAATGATTCATTTTTTAAAGAAGCTATGTTAAGGTGTGGAGTCCCCAGGGCTTCATACTTGGTCCTTTGTTGTTTTCACTTTTTGTTAACTCATTACCTGTTAATTTTACACAGACAGAATTAATACAGTACATAGATGATGTGGTACACTTTTGTCTTGGGGCTAATTTAACATCTCTTCAAAAGACATTACAATTAGATTTCAGTTTATTGCGTCACTGGTTTGATAATCATAAACCAGTGTTAAACTCTGTTAAAACTAAGTCCATGGTCTTCTCCAGTCCCAGGAGATCAATCACATTGGAAGTTACTATTGTTGATAACTCTGGTAATCACATAGAGCAAATTATGGTATTTAAATATCTTGGGCTAATGATAGATTCTCATCTTTCATACAAATATCATATCATGGATTTAATTAGTAGATTTCACAAAAGACCGGGGTTTCTGTATCATATAAAAAGCAATCTCACAGCTGATACCTGGCACTTGTTAACACACAGTTCTATTATTTTCTATTATTGGTTATGGATCCATAGTTTATTCATATACTTCGGAAATATTATTAACAAATATTCAGGTGACTTATCATTCTGCAATACGATTTGCTACTGGACAGCCCAGATCAACACACCATTGTTCTCTTTGTAAATACTTTAATTAACTTTCATTGGTGGAGTGTTTTAGTTTTAGGTCTCTGATATTTCTTCATAAGATTCAATTGTGTTTACTCCCAGATAGTATTTCAAGTTTATTTCCGAGGATTTCTAAACTTGGCTATACACGGTTTCAATATAAAAACTCTTTTCAGACTCCTTTTTATTATACTGTATTTGCTCAAAATTCTCTGACTTTTTTATTTTATTTTATTTTTTAACCGGGTAAACATATGAGCCAAGGTCCTTTTCCATATGCGACCTGAGACTGTGAAACAGTCACAAGATGATATACAAAAAGATAACTTTTACATTTACTTAATATAGAAATAGAATACATGACATATTATACAAAGGTACAAAACACATGACACTTAGACAAAAAAATACATATAATTATTTAAATTTAGCAGTGACATTGCAAACTACTCAAAAAATAATGCTTCAATTTCTTTTTAAATAAATCATGACTACTCAGAGTTCTAAATTCAGTTGGTAAATCATTCTAATATTTTGGTACTTGGATAGAAAAGGCTTGAGCACCCATTTTAGTTTTAGTGATTTTCATATTTAAACAAATTTGAGAATCTGATCTCAGATTTCTCAGAGCTTCCCTTTCTGATATCAAAGAATGCAAAGGTGAAATATTTTTTTGTCTCAATACATTGTCCATTATACAACAGAGAGAATAAATGGAACTCAAATTTGTTGGAAGAAACCTTGAAACTTGATATAAAGTACAATGATGGGTGCTATAAGACAATCTATGAACAAATCTACAAATACTATGAAATGCCATTGTTAAATTATTTAACACATATTTTGACAAAGCTGTAAATAAAAATGAGTTATAATTCAATTATGATAACAGTATACTCTGGGCTATATGTTTCCTTGCCTGTAAAGTTAACACATTCTGTTATCTGAATAAGATCCCTAATTTTTGATTTACTGATTTTGTTAAAGTCAATATATGATTTGAAAATGTCAAACTGGGAGCCTGCCCACCTGTGCAGCAGTTGGATTTCCGCTTGCGATGCCAGTGACCCGGGTTTGGGAATGAGCCCGGCAGCTGGAAGGCCAGCCGAGAGAGGAGGACTTGAGCATCCCAAGGACCGCTCATCCTCTCCAGGGGGAGGGGGGTACCAGAGCTCGGCTCTTGTCTGGCCCCGGGTGGAGACCCAAGGTACAGCAAGCCCGATGCTCTGACAGAGGGAGAGACGTGCCAGACATTGGTCCTTCAGTGTCTTGATGTCCAGGGACCTGGCATGTCGAGAACATCATGAAAAAAACATTGCAGTCTCCCAGTAGAAGGAGCACCCGGCCCCTACCTTCAATGCCCCTACCTGCCCTGAGACAGCGTGCCTACGAAACACAGAGAAGCATCGGGGTGTAAGGGCTCCCACCCCTTACCTGCCTGGGGGGTATAACCACAGCTTCATGGGGCACGGACTGCGCCAGTCACCAGGTAGGTGAGTGAGAACTGATAAGGCCATAGGTGTCTCCCAAAGATGAGGAGAGCCACGAGGAGGGGGAGAATAAAGAGAAAGTAAAAAAAATATGAAAATGTCAAACTGGAATCCAGATTCATTCCCAAATATCTAAAACAGTGGACCTGCTCCAAGTCAATTCCATTTTTACCAGAAATGTTTAAATTCCCTAATTTTGCCAATTTTTATTTAGAAGCAAACATCATACTCTTGGTTTTTGAAATATCCAATGATAATTTTAAGTCCAATAAACAATTTTCTAAACTCTGAAAGTCTTCAGACAAATCTTGAGCAATTTTATCTAATGAATAAGCTTTTATAAAATATTATATTGTCAGCATATAAAATTGTCTTGGCCTTAAGAATTTTACATGGTATATTATCCACAAATATGGAAAACATTAGGGGTCCAAGATTGATCCTTGAGGTACACACTTTTCTAAAATTCTACTCTGTGATACTAAACCTTCATAAAGAACCTGTAGTTCCCTTCCAGATAAATAACTCTTCATCCATTCTAGTGATGATCCAGATAATCCCTTTGCAGCCAGGCTCCTGAGCAGCAGGCGATGGTCAACAAGGTCAAATGCCTTGGACAGGTCCACAAAAACAGCACCAGTAAGCTCACTCCTCTTCATACCCTCACTGATATGATTTGTGAACCTAGCCAAGGCAGTGCCTGTACTATGAAATTTACTAAAGCCATGCTGCTCGGGAGCCCGAAGCCCAATCCGTTGTTAACAATCGCTCATTTGTACTTCTGTCATCTTCTCTAAAATGTTACCTAAAGGATGGAGAAGAGAAATAGGGCGATAATTCCCCAAGTCTTTATTGTTTTCCCCCTTAAAAATTGGTTTTATTATAGTTTTTTGTTTCCATTGTTGTGGAAAAGTCCCTGTTTCTAAGGACACATTAAATATATTTGTCAAAGATTTGTAAATAAACAAAGATATTAACTTCAGAAACCTTGGCTGAATATCATCAATTCCAACATTTTTTAAAGGAATTTTCTTCAGAATCTTTAAGATCTGATTGGAATCTATTTCTTTAAAATGGAATGTTAAGTCATTTTGAGATGTTATAACTGGGTTCTTTACGTCCTGATCTTCCTTATCTACACTGTATTTGACTATATCAAAAAATTTTTGTAAAAAGGCTGAACTTATTTCTTGTGGATCTTTTATTGCAACTCCTTCAACTAGGAACTCACTTGACTGTTAATTTATGGGAGAAAATACTAAAGATTTAATTGAAGACCAAATTTTTTGGATTTGACAAATTTAAATCTTGTTGCATTGTGTAATAATCAGATTTACATAACCTTAATTTTATCTTGTATTCGTTTCCTAATTACCGATAATTTTGAAAATCACTAACTTTTTTACTCAAGCAAAATTGCTTCCATGCTTGATCCCTTATTTTCATCAATTTAAACATCTCCGGAGTAATCCATTTATTTACTGCCCCCCTTACTCTCCTTGTTAATTTTGGACAGAATTTATTTTGTAATTCCAAGATTTGTGCTGTAAAATAATCTACTGCTGAGTCTATGCAAGGCATTACATCCAAATAGGACCAATCAACTTCTCTTAAATCAGACTTTAATTCATCATGTAATTCTTCAGGATACTTTCTGTAAGTAATCAGAAGAGGGGGAAGCTTTATTTTCTTAGATTTCCAGGTACAGTATATTGTCTGATGGTCACTAATAAAGTCTGGTAAGACTCCAATCTTAGTAATTTTTGTATGATTATTTGCCAAAATCCAATCCAAAATTGAATGATTACTTGTCTTCAGGTTCATACTTATAAAAGTTTGTACTAAGTGACACAGGCCTGCATTCATCAACAAAGATTCCATATTTGAAGCATCACTAGAGTCCCAATGAATATTAAAATATTCTAACACTAAAAAGTCACCACTAAATTGATAATCTGAAGCTACTTGTAAAAAATCTTCAAGACCATTACATGTAAATCTGGGTGGATGATAAACAGTGCAATGTTTAAGCTTATAATTATCCCCTTGTTTTATCTCAGTCAATAACCATTCACACTCTGAAGGGGAAACAACCTTTATCTCCAATTTAGACACAGTTAATTCTTGTTTATAGTAAATAAGTATTCCTCCCCCTTTTTTTTATCTTGCCTGTCATTTCTTACTGTTTTATAACCATCTAAAGCCAAGACACCATTAATTACTGAGGGTTTTAACAAAGTTTCAGTTAAACTCAAAATATGAGGTTCATATTTTAAGACCCAAGCCTCTATCTCTTGTTTTTTAGGAAATAAGCTATGAATATTCAAGTGTGCCACTCTTAGGCCCCCCTTCCCCCAAATTAAATGATCAGCAGACAAATTGGGGCATGAGTTTACTTCTATATCCCCAGATGGAGTTAGCAATAGCCCACTACAAAAGGACAAAACAGTATCAGGGCATAGATTAGGGATTTGTATAATATTTCCACCAATTTTATACTGTGATTTTTTATTCAATAACCCTATCACTTCTAACTTTGGCAACACATTATATCTAAATTTATAACGTAGGTTCAAATATATAAAATTATCTTTGAATCTACCTTGTTTAAAATTACCCTCAGCTTTACTTGCCAGAATCCAGGCACTTGAGTAACCTAACATCAATCCCAGTACAGAACCCACCAATATTAAAAACATTTGCATTTTCATTTTTCAGGGAATCACCAACACTTAATTATACAAGAGTAGGTATCAATTTATATCTTAACTTTGTTTCACTTTATAAAGGGAACTTAACACAATAATTAAGACAAATACTACCTTAATTTCATGAATAATCAAGAATTTTCTCTAACGAGTGGTGCTCATGCTCTCACACTCGCACTTGCAAGCAGCTCAATTTATTTACCCCGACTGGAGCACTCAGCCACTGGCTCACCTCCGAACCCCCAGATCAGCTGAGCACAATAAATCTAAATGGGGTAATTTGCCAGGGAAACACAGAGCCATTCCATTTTGCAGCAGTTCTTACACAAGTTCAAAGGCAGCAGATTTAAATACAGTGTTTCCACTCACACAGCAGCACCTCAGTTCACCTCAGCATGATGTATTTAGTAATAGAGGGAAATTCAAAGCAAGATCTGCCAATGTTTGCCAGCAGCTCAATTTATTTACCCTGACTGGAGCACTCAGCCACTGGCTCACCCCTGAGCCCCCAGGTCAGCTAAGCACAATAAATCTAAATGGGGTAATTAGGCAGGGAAACACAGAGCCATTCCATTTTGCAGGAGTTCTTACACAAGTTCAAAGGCAGCAAGCTCATTGGTCCACATTGATGAACAATGGGCTTTCAGTGTGTATTGTACTAGTCATTCACAACTTTGTGAATGAAGACATTCATTCACAATGTTGTGAATGGCTAGTACAATATGCACTGCAAGCCCATTGGTCATCAGTGTGGACAAATGAGATTGCAGCATGTACTGTAGGCAGTCATTCGGTGGGCAGCCGAGGAGGTGTAGTTGATGAGTCTGCTGCCCGCTGATATCCTGGGGGGAACAGGGTGGGATGAAGTCCTGTGTTGGTGGGGGGGTGGGTGGATCACTACACTACCAAGGATGTGGGGATGCAGTTTCAGGCATTTGGGGTTATGAGTGGGGAGGGGGGTACCACTTGGCTACCAGGGAATTAAATATTTCTTTATTATGGGGATTGAGGAACGGGATGTGGAGTGAGTACCACTAGATGGCATGCACCTGAAAGTCCTGAGTGAACTGGTGGAGGTCCTTGCTACCCCCCCAGAGGATCTGTTTAACACCTCACTGGAGACTGGGTCCATGCCTCAGGACTGGAAAATGGCACATGCAGTGCCACTCCCAAGAGTGGTCCCAGAGATGAACCTGGTAATCACAGGTCAGTAAGCCTAATCTCCATTGTAGGCAAGTTAATGGAGACCATTCTTAAAGAAAGAATGGTGAACTTTCTGGAAGTAAATGGTCCCCAGGACAATAGGCAGCATGGGTTTGTCATGGGGAGATCCTGCCAGACTGACATGATAGACTTTTTTGACTGGATCACAAGGTTATTGGACAAGGGCCAGGCAGTGGATGTCCTGTACCTGGACTTCAGTACGGCCTTTGACTCCATGCCATATGGAAGGTTGCACAGCAAATTGAGTAACCTGGGAATTGGAGACAAGCTGGTAGGGTGGGTCAAGAGCTGGCTGCAAGACAGGAACTAGAGGGTGATGGTTGGGTGGGAGGTCTATCCAAGTCTAGACCTGTAACCAATGGGGTCCCATGGGGCTCAGTATTCGGACCAGTGTTTTTCAACATCTTTACTGGTGACATAGCAGATGGAGTCAAAAGTAAAATCTTCCTATTTGCAGATGATACTAAGCTCTGTGGGAGAGTAGACACAGAAGAGGGGAGACAGGAACTCAGGGAGGATCTGGGTAGGCTCAAGAACTTGTCTGACATCTGGCAGCTGGGGTTCAATGCTAAGAAGTGCAAGGTCATGCACATGGTAGCTAGGGACCCTGGGGTCAGCTACTGGCTGGGGGGGGTACAGGTGTCCAGCTCAGAGGAGGAAAAGGATCTAGGGGTGACAGACAGGGTTGACATGAAACACTTTGTGCAGTGCCATAAAATGGCAGCCAAAGCTAATAAAATGCTGGGCTGTATCACCAGGGGAATCACCTCTAGGAAGGAGAAACTCATTCTGCCATTATACAGGTCACTGGTGAGACCACATTTACAGTTCTGTGTGCAGTTCTGGTGCCCTTATTTGAAGAAAGACATCAAACTACTGGGGGGTGCAATGTATGGCAACCAAGATTATCCAGGGCATGGGGGACAAACCAAATGATGACAGGCTGTGGGAGCTCAATAGGTACTCTCTGGAGGACAGACATGAAAGGGGGTATCATAGAAACCTTCAAGTACCCAAAGGGTATAAACAGGGTTAGAATGGAGGGCATTTTCAATTTAAAAAGGGAGGGGACCACAAGGTGGCATAATCTGAAACTGGTTGGGGGTAGATTTAAAAAGGAAATGTGGAGGCACTTCTTTAGAGAAAGGGTGGTGTCAAAGTAGAATGGACTGTTAGAGGAGGTGGTATCACTAAAAACAGTAGGAAATTTTAAAGGGGGTGGGACAGGGTAAAAAGGAATGTCACAGCTGGAGGGAAGATGGGGAAGGGGAAATGAGGCTGAAGAGAATAACTCAGTGAGGGAGGGGAGTGGGGCAGTTCCAGTAAAATAGACTGAGCTGCACACTCAAGCAGTTTTCATAGACCGCTATTGCCTGTTTCTGCTGGCAATTTTGTATGTTCGTAATAACTATGTCTTCAACCCCAGTGGAGATTGCAAAGCATTCAGAGATATAGCCTTGCAAAGAATAGTGGATATAGCAATGCAGAAGGATATGGTAGCAATTCAGGATTCATGAGATCGTATTCAAAAATAGCAAAGAAAGTTTTTGCCACTGAAAAATGTCTGATATTTTTTGAAAATATACTACATAGAAAAGCCACATGCAGGTTAAGATTTGAAAACCTAGCACATTTTTGGAGACCCAGGTAACAGGATACTGACAACTTCCTGCTTCTGTGATGATAACATTAAGCTATTGGTACCTTATATTCTGTTAGAATGTCACAAAGTGAAGGAAGAAAGGCAGAAATGGATATAGCCATTCAGTAAAGAGATGAAGGAGACAGATATCCAAGAAAAAAAAAAGTATTGTATTGTTATTAACAGACTTTGAAGCAATGTTATTTGCACTGGGGGATTTTGCACAAAAAGCTATGCAGGCTGTACAAATAAATTTAAGAAGTTAGGAATATATGTACCTTTAGGAAAATGGGGATGTTCCCAAGGTCACAGGGCCTAATGTTAAAATTATGAATGCAAGTTTACTGTACCTTTACTATTTTGCTGGCAAAAATGCATACTATGTGAAAATCTAGTCTAGAGATATGGGCACATAGCTGAATGATTTAGATACAAACTGATATATTTTAGTTGTGACTTGCTGATTGAAACATTTAATCTTGTTTTTAAACATTGTGTATGAAACAGTTGTTTTTATACATACTTTGCAAATGAACTTGAAACTTGAAACTATGCTTATTGTTTATAATGTGTTGATTTATTCCACCGGGACAGTATGTAAGTATTTCATTCTCAATGTTATATTATTAACAGATGTGTTAAGCATTTTTTATCCTTTGTTATCCAGATAAGATCCACTAGACAAAGTGTCTGTTTTTAGGGGCAACTCAGGACCTTTGGGGTGGTTAAGTGACTTGCTCAGAGTCACACAGTATGCAGGTGGAGACTGTGAGAATCAAACCTTGGTCTGCTTGGTGTACCAAGCTCATTCACAACTTGTTACTGTAACCTCTAGGCTATACTGTATTCAAAAACAGACACAGTGTTACTAAGTTTTGTAATATTTAACAACATAGATTTTCAAAAATGAAAATAAAATGAGTATTTATACCTGGCCCACCGGTGTAGTGGCATAGACAGCTCATCCAACTAGGTGCAGCGGCATGCAGTCTGTGCACCAGCTCATGGACAAGATCACTCTCCTGACCGAGTGTGTCACTGTGCTTCATAACACCATTGGGCACAGTGTCAGACTTGACCAGGAGCTTTACCTGGATCTCTCTAACAATGTTTTGACCATGTTACATACTGTTAGAGTGAATAGAGACATTCTACACAAGCTGCTGCAGGATATGCGATAATAGCTACAGTGGGAGATGCAACAACCACAAATGAACATCACTCAGCTGGACCAGGACGCCTGCCTCCAGCTGCTCACAGTGTCAAACAAACTAATCTTTGGTGAAGAGTTCTGGAGTATATCTTTGGCAGTGATGAAGACTGACTCCACCACTCCCATTCTGCTTGACTACACCCTAGGTTGCTTCCACCCTTGAGATTGTGAATATGTAATTCAAAAGTGAGGTTGGGATCAAGGGTAATATATACATTTCTAAAACTTTCAACTAGCTCAACGACTTCACCATCAAGACCAACTATGGGATCAATGTTTTCTACTTTTTTTCTGGGCCCAGAAAAGAACATAACTTTATTTTTTTTGTTTTTGTTTTTGTATTTAATACCATACATTTAGATAGTAAAACATTTTGAAATAAGTGGAAATCAGTTTGAAAATTCTCCATCATAACCCTGGAACTAGCATTAATGCTGTAAATAACAGCATCATCTGCATACAATGTCATAGATGTTTGGGTACAAATAGTTGATGCTGAATTCATATATAAAGAAAAAATAAGTGGACCCAGCATTGATCCCTGAGAAAATGCAGTAATGCTCCAGTTAGGGTTCAACTTAATGCCACAATAGTAGGAAAATGTGGCATTAAAGTTTCCAACCCCAGCTTCCCACCACAACCCTTCAAGAATCAAAAGGAAAAACATTAATGCCTTGGGTCTCAGGAGTCTAAGTGAATCAGTGGTGGGGTCTTCCTTTGGGTTGTCACCCCTGATGCTCACTCCTCCTTCCAGCCCAAAGCCTCTTGTCTGAAGCACAAGGTATAGTCCAAAGCAATGCCTCATAGTGATACAGTCTTCAAAGGTAGAGAACTATGTCTCACCACATATTGCCAACATAATCTGTTGTAGCTTTCTTCATGCAAGGCCTTGTGGGTCCTGACTGAAGACAGGAGATTGCATCTAAGAGTGACCTTAATTTCTCAGGGAATAGGCTGGACATTAGGGTTGACAACCCCAAGGAAGACTTCACTCCTGATTCATCAACACTCTGTGGACCCCAAACCATATGTGTTCCCCTTTTTCTGCTTTTAGAAACCCTAACATCATATTTCCCTACTTTTGTGGCATTAAGTTGAACCCTAACTGGTGCATTAATTCAGTTTTTTGCAAAGAAGTTCCTTTCTTTTTGAGATAGTTGAATTGTATTGTCATTCACAAATTCATGAAGGTCCCTTTGGGACCTGCATGAACAGACAAGGACATGCAGAGCCAAAAGGAGAAAAAGTCTGACTACATCCACCTACAAAAGTGCAGCAATCGATTGCAAGAAATCATGAGGCTGTCTGGTGGACTGCAGAAGTGCAGGGCCATCTGTTCCCTGAACTTCCATGTTGTCCAGATACAGACACACGGGGCAAAGAGTCCATCTGTTAGCAAATGAACAAAGAATTCTGCCATCCACAGGTGGAGGCGTGCAGGACTCTATGCCAAGAAAAGAGCTTCCTTCACCATATGGTACCTGGGACTAAGTTGGCAGCCTTGCATCTTACATTCCCTGGCTGGAGAGGGTCACATAACAGCACCATCCCCCCCCACCCTCATCCCATCCAGCTGGGTCACCGAGCTTGCCTCCAAACTCATGTCACTGGGAGGGTATATGAAAGCATACTCGCTGGGATCAAGACTAGCATTAGACACAAAGCTTCACATCACATTGCACCTCTATAGTTAGGGTTGAGTTTGCAGTTCAATGTTAATTTCAATTTTTTGCACCTTAATAACGTTTCCATCATTTGATGAATTAGCACAAATGTTGGCATGAGCAGTCAGGCTGACAGAATCTCAAGATGTGAACAGTTTCATGATAGTCTCTTGTATGGTTTCTGAGATATGGAGGGTCAAAAGGAGAAAATATCTCCTCTTTTCCCCTCTCTTAACATTGGATATTTTTGCACTCACCTACAGCCTAAACAGTATGGAATTACTTCATAAAACATTCAGGGATGAAGGGTCCTGACAGCCGACCATTTAAGGGTTCCTTTTTTGGATCTGGAGATTTACAAGATGGAAATGGGTGTGGATACTACATTATATAGGAAGCTGACAGATCGAAACACAACCCTTCATTATAACAGTTTTCATGATCCCACACTGAAAAACAGTATTCCTAAATCACACATTTTGAGAGCAAAAAGAAACTGCAGTGAGGAAACATAATTCCATAAGGTAGCTGAGGAAAAATCTAGTAGACTTAACAACAGAGGATATAAGAAAGTACTGGTGGAGAAAGCACGGTGGGGTTGACAATATAGAAAGTGAAACATTGTTATTTGGGGGTAATAAGCCAGTAATGAAAGATATAATCATATTTTCAATAAAATATACACATTTGAAGAATAGAATTAATAAGATAATTAGGGGGAACTGGCATATTTTACAAGCGGGATATTGAAAACAAAAGGTTTAGGGAACTGCCCTTAATTGCTTCCAAAAATAATAAAACTATAGGGATCAGATTGGTAAATACAGCACATAAAAAATAAAAGAAGACAGTGAAACAGTTATTATTAAGTCCTTTGAAAAATGGCAGTTATCAATGTGGCCACTGCTTTCAAATGAGACAATACACACAATAACACATTTTTTGAACATCCCTACACAAACAGAAGATATTTCCTGAAACAACATATCACCTGTACAATGGATCATGTGGTATATGTCATCCTCTGCCCATGTAACTGTATCTATGTGGGTAAAACCTTGAGAAAATTAAAGACAAGGATCAGTGAGCCCAAAAAACAAAATCAGAAAACATGACGAAGCATCATCGGTGACAAGACACTTTAATATGGCAGGACATTCGCTTTCTAGTCTCAGATTTTGGGGACTGGATCATGTTCAAGAACCTGATTGGAGAGACATTATTTGGGACTATTTTCTTCATCAAAGAGAGGTCTATTGGATATTTACATTGGACAGCATGACTCAGAGAAATGGTCTAAATAAAGAATGTGACTGGAATGTATATAACTGAACAAAGGACAACAATAAGATGTATTCTGAAAGAATGTTGTGTATTGTTGAAATGTGTGTATTCCAATGGTCATAGTTTCCACAAAACCTACCTAGGAAAGAGGGGATTATATAGCGCAGTGGTTAATACACCAGACCTTGGATCTGGCAACCAGGGTTTGAATCCAACAGCCTCCATGGGCACAGGGTGTGACCCTGAAGGAGGAAGAACAGTAGTTTTTTGTACTTTTAGATGGAAAATATGTAAAATAAATATAATATAAAAATAAAAAAGGAGCCCACATTAATATGTAAGTGACATGAAATCCAGTTTAGTAGTCATCAACTCCCCACCACCTAGCCTGTAATCCTCTATCAGTCCTGTGTAAATCCATAAAGAAGTCCCTAGAGTGAAATTAGGGTTAGAACCATTTTTATATAGACAAAAAATAAGGAGAATGAAAATATAAACAAAAAAAGACAATATAATGAATTAAAAAAGTTTCTTGGGCTATGATCCCTTGGGGGGTGAACTGCTGTAATAGGGAGTACTGAAGTACTAGAACATCTCCACCAAGCCATCTAGGTTATAGCACTGGTGCAATGCTCCTTGGAATGTGTTTAACACATAGTCAGTGCATTCTGTAGGTGGAGACAGATTGGTGATGTCACTTGTGACGTCATTCCCCCCCACCTGGATGCAGTATTTAAACTGCATGAGCAGGAGTGATGGAGTGATTGTGACTATAGAGCATCAGGCAGAATGCTGATGAGACAACAATGCAAGGAAACAAACCACTCTAGAGTGAGTAGAACCCTCCAAAAGCATTGGGAGTGATTCTAATTGTTTAAAACATAGAATCATTAATTAAAAAGGCTCCTTTTCTCCCTACAAAACAACTTAGTGCTGTTTGAGCACATTGTTAAGAGAAAAAAATTAAGATTTAATTGAAAAGTAAGTGCCTTTTTTCTGAAGGAGTGAAAATTAGGGAAACTTTTGAATAGGAGAGTGACTAAGAACCCCTTTCTTGTTTATATACTCATTTTAGAAATGCAGTAGTGCCATTGTGAGCACATCACTAAATGAGAAAGAAAAACCTTTTAGAAAGTAAGTACTTTTTTTGAGGAAGTGAGATAATTTGAAAAGTATTTGAGAATGACAGTGGTCAAAGTTAACTTTTGTATATTTCTTCTAGAAGCACAGCTTAAAGCGTAAGACAGTATTCATGGGCATATGAAAAGAAAAATAGAAAAAAGTCATATGCAATTGGGTGAGAAATGTTGATGTTGTAATATGGTACTGATAAGAATTTAGTTTATAAATAGGCATGAAAAAGCTAGACATATGTCTTTTTTGAACTTTCCCAGATGTGAAACTTAATGGAAGGAAGCAGGACACAATATCATAAAAAGAATTATAACACTAAAAATCAGGTGAGAGTTTCTTTATAGGAGCCTGATATTAACAGGAGATACATAGATACCTGTTTATAATTTAACAGGACTGTATCAGTTGGAAGGATATAGAGGGTTTTCTTTGATGTATATTTTAATTATGAACTGATGTTAGGAGACAGATGGTAATTAATTGTGTTTGTTACATATGGCTAAGAGAAAACTGATAAAAGGGGCTGAAAAAGTGGAGTTTCTTTGTAACGTTCCCTGAAAAAATATATGGAAAATAAAAAACAAATTTGCAGTGAGCAATCCCATTTGAATGAAGTTCATCTGTATTTTTGATTTTGAACAGATGAAGGGGCCTATGCCAAGACTGTGCCTTTCAATGGATTGCTGGAAAAATAGCATACAGTTTTTTAATTATAATGATTTTTGGGATAATGTTCAAACTCAATCAATAAAAAAACAGTTTGATTGCTAAGAAAAATGTCCGCAAGTGTTAACTGGTCATGATTTCCTGTTCATTAGCAAAGAAATACTGGTCATGAAAGGTAAGAAAAAAACACATAGCGAGTGGCTATTTGTATTATTTACTTGCCGGGGAGGGGGTAGTGAGGGGGACACTCAAGATGGCCAAAATTGTCATTTTACTGTTTAAACTTAAAAACAGTAAAAATTTAATCAAATTATGTATTTTATAAACAAACAAACAGTAGAACATAGCAGAATGGGACCTATTTAGTTAGATTCTGGTGTTTGCTTATTTTTACAATTGCCAGAAATACCTGTACTGGGCACCCAAAATCCCATGTGCCTGCCAAGCTTAGTGAGAGGAGCCATTCACCCATGTTCTCTGTATAAGATCAGTGGAAATTTCTTGACTTCAGCAGCTGCAGCTGGAACTCATGCTGCAGGTAACAGTGCAAGCTGTGAGACATAATTTCACTGGTATCTAGTGGTGCCCCCCCAATCACTTTCCCCATAATAAATAATTATTTCTCTGGTGTCTAGTGGCACCCCCACCCTTTGATCACAATCCCCATACTAAATAAATATTTTCCTCATGTCTAGTGGTTCCCCACCCTCTCATCACCATCCCCATAATGAATAAATGTCTCCTTGATGTCTAATAGCTCCCTTTACCTTCCGGTCACCATCCCTATAGTAAATACATATTTTCATGGTGTCTAGTGGCAGCCCCCCACCATCTGATCACCATCCCCATAGCAAATACACATTTTCTTGGTGTCTAGTGGCACCTCCACCCTCTGATCACCCTTTCTGTAATAAATAAATGTTTTCCTGGTATTAAGTGACTCCCTAACATTCTGATCACTGTCCCCATAGTAAATACATATCTCCCTGGTTTCTAGTAGCACCCCCTATCCTCCCCATAATAAATAAATATGTTCCTGGTATCTAGTGGCAACCCCCACCCTGCAATCACTATCCCATAGTAAATAAATACTCCCCTGGTGTCTAGTAGCTTCTCCCACCTTCCAATCACCATCCACATAGTAAATAAACATTTCCCTGGTGTCTAGTGGCACCCCCTCCCTCTGATCACCATCACTGTAGTAAATAAATATTTCCATGGTGTCTGGTGACACCTCCACCCTTCAAACTTTATCCCCGTTAAGGAGTTGTCTTTCCCTGATGTCTAGTGGTACCTCCACCCTCTGATCACTGTCCCTATCTGTAATAAACAAAACAGTCCCTCAATGTTTTTTCTTTTGTTAACCTGTAAAAAAATTGTCCCTTACTGGTCTGAACCATGACCCCTACCTCCCACTCAGCACTCACCACTCCACAGCCCCCAGTACACCCACACACCCTCACTCACTTGAACATGTCACAGAGTGAAGATTCATTCTCCAACTGAAGACATGTCTTGCAGCTGGAACTGCTGACTGCCATATGAGAAACTAAGGTAAGTGTGGTTCAATGTATTTTAATGGGGTTTTCAAGTTTGAAGCATAATATCACCATATTTGCAGATTTTGACACCAGTTTTTCAGCATGGCCTTTTGGGGACCCAACGTCATGTACAATGTCAGTGGAATTGGGCAAATCCAGCTGGAAAGGAGATTTCATGGTCACTTGCTGAAATCACCTTTCGGGTAGGATTTGAACATTTTCACCACCCTTGTTCATAGGTTGAGTCATAAGAATGTCATGTTGAAAATTTGGAGTCAAAATATGCAAAAATGGCAAAGTTATGCACATTAATTTAAATTTAGCTGTGTTCACTCATAACTTTGGTAATTTTAAATATTTTCACCCCAACATTTTCAACATAGCCATTTTTTACATCACCTTATGAATGTGACAGCTGCCATTTTTTAAATCCTGGCCAAAATGTTTTTTCTCACCTGTGATGTAGAATGATATTGCGGTGGCATGGTATGACTTTTCAGTGGGGATTTCAAACTTCTCAGCACAGCATTTGTGAGGTGGGGTAATAAAGCAATGCTGACAACTGAGTCGCTGTTTTGGCTGAAATGCAAGTGCAGGGCCCTCTGGGCCCTTTGCTTTCATGTTAACATACATGTATGCATCTTTAGAAGGATTGGGGGCCCTGTGTTCCCACAGGGAAATGAAGGTAAGGTTATAGTATCTCAAAAAGTAAGATCCAGAAGCAAATGATTTGATACCTTTTAATGGACCAACATAGATGTAACAACAAGAACAAAGTTCTCTAGTTTTCGGACCAACCAGTCCTTCTTCAGAAGCTCATGGCAGTTGTTTAGAAAATACAATACTTATAACAGCTAGATAATGCAGAGAAAAACAGAACAAAATCCCTATTGGTTTAAAATACTCATTTAAAAAAAAAAAAAAACAGAAGATGATGTCAGAGAAGTTTAACAGTACAATACTGCCTTCAGCCAGAAAGAACCTTGGGTCAGATGTGCTTGGTGGAACAAACATACAAAGAATCCCACTGCATATAAATTTAATTGACATAAGATAACACTGCTGAAGCAGATAACTCCTAAATCAAGCTATGAGTGTCACAGCTAGTATAAGGATGTGATTACTGAAAGGCAAACCCCACCCAGATTAAAGACAAACTAAGATTGTTATAGGGCTCATGAAATTTCAATGTCAGCATTAAAGACAAGAATTTACCAGTAAAGTTGTCTTAAAAACATCAGTGCACACTGTGTGATGTGTAAAACCTAGCTGGACCTGTCACCCAGCTGTATTCTCAAGCTAGATATAAGGCCCAAGAAATTTCAAAAACCTCAGGACTATATAAATGATAATTTAAATATAAATTGATAATATTAGTGTCAAACAAAAAACTCTAGTTGAGGAACCTCAAGGAATTAAGACCATGTAGCCTGATATGTACTGATGTCAATATATACTGAGAATGTAGCAACTTGATGTACCACAAGCTTTAAGGAATCTGAAAAAGAGATAAAAATGTAATTTCTCTCCTCCTCTTCATACAAACAATACAACCTAACCCACCCCACATCACAATAATGTGGGTGGGGGAGATACATAGCATTAAAAGAGATGTTGTCTCTCTCTCTCTCTCTCTCTCTCTCTCTCTCTCTCTCTCTCTCTCTCCCCCTTTCTCTCTCTCTCTCCCACAGACACACAGACACACTCTCTCCTAGTGAACCTATATTAACTTCAGTCACTGCAATTGTTCCCCAAAGAATTCAACTTGTCATGAAATCCTGAGTAAAAGGGCTTATGTCTCCTAATATCTACAGAGTAAAAATGTAACACTATTTAACCATACTACTATCTGCAAAGTAACATTTCCAAGGATACTAGATAGAACTACCATGAAATAAACCTGCCACCCTCCCCAGGATAAGGTAACTAGAAGTAAATATAAAGCATATGTGTAAGACCAGAGGTCTAACATATCTACATATCCACAAATTACTACAATATTAGCCTAATGTAAAAAGATCTGTGCAGGACCCCCATGCAGATGAGATCACACACCCCAATATGTACAGAGTTAGAAAAATTATATATAACAGTATGATATGATAACACTCCTGTATGTACACTAGCTGGCTGGGTAATCTGAATATGGTGCAATGGAATCAATCCCCCCAGGCAAAGATAAAAAGTAAGGAGGAATTAATATTCATTATGTGTGTGAAATAAGAATAGTAACACACTATAACTCCATATATCTAAATAGAGACTTACCTCAATGTGACAGCAAGCCCCACATCTGTTATATCACATACCTCACAACACATACCCACACACACACACATACATACACACACGCATCCACAGGATTTACCACCTGATTCCATTTTAGTGACAATGGATGTAACATCCCTCTACACTAATATTCCACACACAGATGGCATTGCAGAATGCCTTAAATACATACATGAGAAAGGATCAGAACAAAACAGCAACCCTGGAGTGGTGGGGGAACTTATGGAATTCATTTTGACAACTGCAACTTCAATTGTAAACATTATGTTCAAACTATGGGAACAGCAATGGGCACTAAAATGGCTCCACAGTATGCTAACCTCTTTATGGCTGACTTGGAGGAGGATTTTTTAAGGCAGTATCCCCACAAACCACTAGCTTATTTCTGTTACATTGATGATTTGTTTATCATCTGGATGGAAGGCACAGATGCATTCAAAGATTTTCATCACAAACTTAATAATCTCCACCCTACCATAAAGCTTACCCTGGAGTACTCTACCACCAAGGTTAACTTTCTGGACACCACAGTCATCATTAAAGATGGAACCTTATATACATGTATTTACAGGAAGCCAACAGACAGACAGAGATACCTGCACAAGAAAAGTAACCACCCAAACCATACAAAAAAATCTGTCATATACAGTGAAGCACTTCGTTGTCACCGTATTTGTTCAAATGAGGATGACAGAGATACACATTTACTATGTTAAAAAACACCTTTATTGAGCAGGGACACTCTTCCAGGGAAATTGACAGGATAACAGAACGGGCAGCGTAAGTACCAAGACAACAACTACTTCAATATAAAGAAAAGACAGCTACAGACAGAACACCCTTGGTAGTCACATATCATCCAGACCTTGAATGTCTGCGTAAGATTATTAAAAATCTCCACCCAATATTTAGTGAGGATGAAACCCTTTATTGTATTTTTAAGGAACTCCCACTACCATATAGTACATATACATACTACATAGTTTGATTTAGGAGTTATCTGCTTCAGCAGTGTTATCTTATGTCAATTAAATTTATATGCAGTAGGATTCTTTGTATGTGTGTTCCACCAAGCACATCTTACCCAAGGTTCTTTCTGGCTGAAGGCAGTATTGTACTGTTAAACTTCTCTGACATCATCTTCTGTTTTTTTTTTGTTTGTTTTTTTTTATGAGTATTTTAAACCAATGGGGATTTTCTTCTGTTTTTCTCTGCATTATCTAGCTGTTATAAGTATTGTATTGTCTAAACAACTGCCATGAGCTTCTGAAGAAGGCCTGGTTGGTCCAAAAGCTAGAGCACTTTGTTCTTGTTGTTACATCTATGTTGGTCCATTAAATGGTATCAAATCATTTGCTTCTGGATCTATTCTTGCAAGGACCAATACAGCAACTACTAAATCTAGATTTCAAAAAGTAGGGAAATTCTTTGCAAAAAAATGCATTAATGCACTAGTTAGGGTACCTTAATGACACAAAAGCAGGGAAATGTGGCATTAGGGTTTCCAACCTTAACACCCCCCCCCCCAAGCAGCAAAAGAAAAAAATTAGGGTTTTGGGTCTCTGGAGTCTTTGTGAATCAGTGGTGGGACTTCCTTAGGGTTGTCAACCCTAATACTCCCCCTTCCCTCTGTGGGCCCTCGGTGAAGAAAGGAGATCATGTGTGACGTTGTTTGCTCACAGAATAAGGTAAGCACTAGGGTTGACAACCACCAATGAAGTGATTGATTTGCCAAAAATCTGGAGACCAAAAAAACTAAATTTTTTTTCTTTTGCTGCTTGGGGGTGGAGAGGCATTAGAGTTGGAAACCCTAATGCCACATTTCTCTACTTTTGTGGCATTAAGTTACTGTAACTGGTGCAGTAACACATCAATTTGCAAAGAATATATATTCTTTGCAAAAACTTCATTAATGCAACATTTAGGTTTCAGGCTGAAATGACAAGAGTTAAGAAATATGGCTGTAGGGTTTCCAACCCTAGAACCCCACCCCCACCAATTAAAAGAAAATCAAGGGTATAGTCTTCCTTGTCGTTGTCAACCCTAAAGCTACCCCATTAGTTGTGTATGTTTCTGGAGTGTACAGAATGGAATGTGATAAAGGTGAAAAAAATTGGGGTCTAACATTAACAGCCTCTCATCCCTAACTCTAGGGGTGCTACTGTGCCACTATAATAATACGTGGTCAGGCCCTCATCCCCATGGAAAAAAAGCTATCACATATTTCCCCATATAAAATGGTAGTCAATTAGTGTATTATGATGCTAAATAGCTAATTACACTCTATTAATGTGTTATAAATGCCTTAATACATATATACACTACACTATTATCTGTTTTTAACACCTTGTTAACACATTACTACCAAACACACTACAAGCCACCCCAACAACACATGACTGGAGGACAGCAGAGGTAGTCCCCTTATACAAAAGTGGGAACAAAGAGGAAGCGGGGAACTACAGACCAGTCAGCCTCACCTCGTTAGTGGGGAAGATCTTGGAAGCACTACTGGAGGAGAGATTGGTGGAACATCTGGTTGTCAGTGGACTACAGGACCCAAGGCAGCATGGTTTTACCAGGGGGAGGTCATGTCAGACCAACCTCATTGAATCTTTCGACTGGGTGACTAGGGAGGTGGATCAGGGGAGAGCAGTGGACAAGGCCTATCTGGACTTCAGCAAGGCCTTTGACATGGTGCCACATAGAAGAATACTACACAAACTGGGGAATATGGGTGTGGGCAGGACAGTAGTGTGGTGGGTAGGTAACTGACTGGGTTGTAGGGCACAGAGGGTGGTGGTAAATGGCTGTCACTGCACAGAGGGAAGAGTGACCAGTGGGGTACCACAGGGATCAGTGCTGGGACTGGTCCTATTCAACATTTTCATCAGTGATATTGCACAGGACCTCGAAGGTAGAATTTCCCTGTTCGCTGATGACACAAAGCTCTGTAACAGAGTAGACACACCAGAAGGTGTAGACAGAATGAGAAGGGAACCTGCAGAAACTTGAAGAATGGTCAGGGGCTTGGCAGTTGAAATTCACTGCAAAGAAGTGCAAGATAATGCATGTGGGGCACAAAATCCTTGGCACAATATATCAGTTGAGGGGGTGAGGATATAGCATGCACCAAGCAGGAAAGGGATCTTGGGGTTATCATCTCTGATGACCTCAAGGTAGGAAAACAGTGTGACAAGGCAGCAGGTAAAGCAAATAGGATGCTGGGATGCATAGGCAGGGGCATCACCAGCAGGAAAAGGGAGGTCATAATTCCACTATACAAGACACTAGTGAGGCCCCACCTAGAGTACAGTGCACAGTTCTGGAGACCTTACTTATGTAAGGACATAGACAGGGTAGAGAAGGTTCAGAGGAGGGCAACAAAGATGTTACATGGATTACATCACAAGTCCTATGAGGACAGGTTGAAGTAATTTAATATGTACTCCCTGGAGGAGAGGAGGGAGAGGGGATATGATAGAGACATGCAAGTATCTTACAGGGAGGAACAGGGTGCAGGAATACTATTTTTAAGCAAAAAAGATGTTCCAGGACTAAAAGGCATGAGATGAAGTTGGAGAGAGGACGATTCAGAGGAAATATGAGGAAGAATTTCTTCACAGAACAGGTGGTGGACAAGTGGTACACCCTGACAGAGGAAGTGGTGGGGGATGAAACAATCATGAGATTTAAGAATGCATGGGATAGACATAAAGGAATTCTGGAGGTAAGGATTAAGGGGCAACAGACTTCTAGGAAAACATAAAGTGAACTTACAAGCTCAAATGGGCAGACTGGGTGGGCCATAGGCCCTTATCTGCCAACACTGTCTATGTATCTACAGTATGTAACAAGCCCCTTAATAACACATGTAACAGATGCCCTACCCCCCCAACACTATGGTAAAGCCCAGAACATAGCTAAAGGTGTCTAACCTAATGCATTATCTAAAATAAAAGATGGCACAGTCTGGCGTATTCATGAAATGATACAATCTCAGGGTCAAACAAGCTCATAAAGGCTAATCTCCCTTCAGGTTTGTGGCTTTATTGCTTGTTTGACTCCTTGATGGCATTATTTTCTTGTATACCACCCTTTGCTATCTTATATTCTGTCTGTCTGTCTGTCTGTCTACCTACCTACCCTCTACCTCTCTATCTATCTATCTATCTATCTATCTATCTATCTATCTATCTATCCCATCTATTTATCTATCATTACAGCAGGAAATAGTTCTTGGTGCATTTAGTATTTCACTTACATTTAAAAAAATGGCCTGCCAGCACAGTGGTAGTGCTACCGCTTGCAACGTGAGTGACCCAGATTCGGGAATGGGCTTGGGTTGACTGATGGCTGGCAAGGCAAGGAGGCTTGAGCTTCCCATGGACTGCTTGTCTCCTCTGGGGGGGTGTGGGTGGAGCCATAACTCAGTGCATGACTGGCTTCTAATGGTGGTCTGAGGATCAGCATGCTTGAACCGCACCTGGGGGGAGCACTTGCCATGGCATCAGTACATGTCACACCTCTGGGGGGGGCGTATAGTGCAAAAACACTCAGCCCACCATGACACCAACAAGGAGGTCAGAGCATTGGCCTCCATCCACCTTCTCCATGACCTAAGGATGGACCCCAATGAAGACTAGAGATATGGCCACTCAGGTGGGGTTAAGCCCGAGGGACCTCTCCCAATTTGTACCCACTTGAGGGGTAAGCCAAGGCTCCATGAGGGGTCCTCCTCCAGGGCTCATGGGGCACAGTGAGTTATGTTGGGTGACAGTGCTGGCTGAGTGGGAGAAAGAGAAATTACAAAAAAAAAATTAAAACAGGCTCAATAAGTAGCTTCATAACCAATAAAATTGTAATTAACAGGACTCAATCAAAATTATTTGTGGTTGGCTACTTTTAATTATGGGGCACAATTTTCTAATGCACTATTAGATTGGTGCATGCTGTGCTGAGCCACAGCCTGCAGCAAACGTAGGTGCACCAGGGACTCAGCACCTGGTTTTATAAAAAGCGGTGTCCCAGCACTAAATTACCTGGGTTTGCAGCAAGCCAACAGCTGCACCACTGAAACAGTGCATTGGTGGGGAATGCCACAAGCAACAGAATGGGCTTGTGGCAGCAATGGCCAGCAATGGTGTTCTGCCAGCTGGTCACACTGATGATTGGCGCTCATCCAGGGCATGCCCTGGCTCATGGGGGGGACTAGTTGGGCAGAAGGATGTGACAACTGCCCCTGAGTGGGCAAGGGCAGGGACAATGTGGGTCAGGGGGAGAAATGGACATACCAGCACCACCACAGGGAGATTTTTGGGCTCTTACCCAACACGGTTCACTGACTGCTCCAACAGTTGTCAGGTAGCTTTTAGGGGCTGTCTGGTACCTTTCCCAGGAGGATATAGGATCACCCTCCCACATAGCAAGGGCTACATCAGTAGTGCACAGCAGCTTAGATCAGCTCTGGGCTGTTCTAACTGCAGAGTCTGTGTGTCCCTTGTGAGGGGCTTGCAAAATGTAGGAGATATTGCAGCCCTGCCCTGGCACAAGTCCCCTTTCACCATGACTCACTGGTGTGGCCACTGCAGGCATGGTGCAAGCAGTCCTCCATGTGGCAGAGGATGCATTCAAAAATCTGGGCTTGCACAAGGTGCAGCACAAAGATCCTCTTGTACTAGTTCCCCTTGATACAAGCCTCCTTGCACCAGTCCCGACCTTATAAAATCAAGCCATGAATTGATTTCAGGTTAAGGAAACAGTTTAGCTAAATGGCTTGCCTTTTTCAGTGAAAACATAAGACGTTAACCTCTTCCAATGACAAAGGTTAATGGCCACTCTGAGGTGCACTGCTCCCTCATGTGAATCTTTTGAATCATTATTTTTCTGCTGTGTATAATTTAAAAAAATCCATTAGAATATAATAATTTGCATGGAGGTAAAGAAAGACTACTGGGAAATATACATCATAGTGATCTCAGTAGACTTTGCAGTGTCTGTCACAACACCACAAATAGCAATCTACAGAATGAGCACACCAACAGCACCTGCCAGAAGTAAACTGCAGTGATTCAGATTGATTGCCGACCTCAAATCTTTTTACCTTTTATTTGCAATCTGCTCTATCTCTGGCAAAGACGGCCAATGTGATGGCAGAGAGTAGGTTCTAATAGAGTTTGCTATCTATAATTAGAGCCACGTGAAATTCTTTTTATTTTTTATATTTTTATTTTTCTGGAATTTCTCATTATTTCTTTCTATTCCTTGAAAACATAGTTTTATTTCTTGTTATCACATTTACATTCATAAAATACCTCAAATGACTTTATACAAACTAGAAATCACATTCCTAGTATAGTACATTGTATTTAGCAGCATTATGCCATGGTCTTGAAAGGTTTTGGGAATTGGACAATTCCACTGCCACTTCCTTGTGGACTATCTCTATGTTAACAACTAAGCCTAAATAACAATTGCGCAAGCATTTATTTAGTTTTTGCCTAAAAAAAAACAAGCAATTTTTTAAAATGTTTTCATGTGTTTGTTTCCATTTTATTTCTTATTATACCTTGGTTTTCTTGTTATGTCATTTACGAAAAACATCGGTCTCTATCTACAGTGTAACAGTCTTACAGTACATATAAGGTACAGAAAAGAATTAGAATCAGTCCCCCAGAAAGAACCAGCTTCCTGGCTGCATAGAGAACTGGGGGAAAAAAACAACTTATGCTTCTGAGAATGACACTCTGCCACAGACCTCCCTCCATAAAATAAATCCTGCAGGTTTACATTCTCTTTTAGTGTTCCTTTTTACTATTTTTTCCTTTTTTCAGTTCTAGTATAGCATACCTCTTCTAGTCTGATCCAGGAATTCAGATGTGGAGTAATCTTCAGAGCCCTTAGTACCATTCAAATACGTCATCCAAATATCTCTTGAAAGCATCTGCAAAACAGGATACAGAAAAGACAGAAAAATTGGTTGAAATGCAGGAGAAGGGCTGAGGGTGATAATTCATGTAGGTACAAATGACCTAGCCCACCACACAGCTGATGAGGTCAAACAAAGTCTGGTAAAGCTGGCAGGAAGGCTGGAAGTGGGAGCATCCTCCTTGGCCTTCTCAGAGGTCCTACCAGTGTGAGAGTGGGGAGATCAGAAAGACAGAATTAGATAAGATGAGATAGCAGAACTTAGTGGTTGGAAGAAGAAATGGTGCCAGACAAGGGGGTACCACTCCATTGGCAACTGGGGTGATTTCTGGGAAAGGAGGCTTTTAAAGGAGATGGTCCCAGCTTGACAAGGGAGGGGGGTTAATGTGTAAGCACAAACACTTAACTGACCTATCTACATTAACATTATAGTGCAAGAACTGTTTTTTGTCTAGCCCTGTAGTTTGGGGAAGGGGTGCTAATTGTCTGGCCTGGGGCCTCAGCTACTTGATAACTGGAGGCAGGGCTGAGTCAGATTGGTGGTAGCAGGTTGTTAATTGGCTTCTCATAAGAGGCTAGAGGGGGAAGGAATTAGTTTCATTTCAGGGAACTATCTTCTCATTGCTGATTTTATTGCTTCTTTTGCTGCTTAGTGTTGATTTCACTTGGTAGAAGGGTGTTTGGGGGCTTCTTTTGGAAAGGTACCTTCTTGAGGGTTTTTGCTGGTGCAGCTGATTGTTTTTGGTTGTCCAAGATGGTGTACCTGCCTGGTGGCACAGTTCAGAGAGGGGCCAGGTGGTTGCTTGGGATTGCTAGGGTGGTGGCAAAGAGGAGGAAGCAGGAGGTCATTGTCCACATGGGGACAAATGACCTGGCAGGTGAGGTGACAGATGTAGGAAAAGTGCAGGAGGAATTTAGGGAACTGGGACAGTGTTTTGGGTAAGTAGTGCACTCTGTTACCTTCTCGGAGGTTCTACCTGTCCATAGCAAGGGAGAGGTTTGAGATATCTGCACCATGGAATTCAACACATGGCTGAAGAAATGATGTGGTGAGGAAAGGTATGGCTTCTTTGGGGACTGTTATCTATACTGGAGGGACGAAGAACTGTATTCACCAGATGGCCTACATCTATCTGGGGGGGGGTAAAGGTATCCTCATAGAAAAGTTCAAATGCTTCCTCCATGAGCATGTAAACTGGCCAAGGAGGGAGGCAAAAGCAGTCAGGGGATAAAGGTAACACCCCACCTAACATATCTGAGAAAAGGGAGAATCCAATTAGTACAAGGGCACTATCCAACCCAATAAATTAGATACAGTTGCGGGGAGGACAGAAGATGGAACCCAAAAACATCACAGGGCTGAAGAAAGGGAAAAGGAGGGTGGGTGCATAAGCTGGAAAGTAATGTGCACAAATGTTTGCAGTCTGGGGAACAAAATCCCAAACCTAATGGCATTAATGGAAGATGCAAACCTGGACTTCATGGCTATTACAGAACCATGGTACACAGGGAACCACGACTGGCATATAGCAGTACCAGGATACACACTTTTTAGGAAGGATAGGGAAGAGAGAAGGGGAGGGGTTAGCTATGTATTAGAAGGAGGGAATTAAAGCAACAGAGGCTTAAGGGTTACAAGAAGGAGCAGAGGCACTGTGGGTCATCCTGGTGGTGGGAAAAAGGACAGCCATTCACACTGGAGTAATTTAAAGGCCCCCGGCACAGGAGGAGGAATCAGATGAAGCTCATGTGTAAACCATCTACAAAATGGCAGCCAAAGGGGAACTGTTACTAATGGGTGACATCAATCTGCCTTAGGTAGATTGGAGCACTCATACTGTGAGTACAACAAGACTGCCCTGACTCAGGCAAACTTAAGACAGTGAGCAGCGGAACCAACCTGCGAGGAGGGTATTATGGGTTTGGTCCTGACCAATGGAGAGAGGATCACAGATGTGGAAGTGGGCAGTCCCCTTGGTACCAGTGATTACAGGACAGTATGATTTAAGGTAACCACAGTGGAGGAAGCAAGCAATACAAGGATAAAGGTCCTAGATTTCAGGAATGTTAACTTTAAGGAGATGGGTCAAAATCTCAAAAGAGTCTTAGCAGAGGATGATATGGAGGAAAGGTGGAAAAACAGTGTCCTAGACTCAAGAGAGTCATAACAGAAGTAACAGGTCACTGTGTCAAAATACATAACAAGAGTAAAAGAAAGAAAAGGCCATTACAGTTCTCAAAGGTAGTAGCCAAGAAAGTAAGGGAAAAGAAAAGAACCTTCAGAAGATACAAGGAAACACAAAAGGATGAGGACAGAGAACAATATCTTGAAAAGCAGAAGGAATCTTGGAAAATAATTTGAAGGGCTAAAGCACATGCAGAGGAAGGTACAGCCCAGGCTATTAAGAAAGGCAACAAGACCTTCTTCAGATACATTAGTGAGAGGAAAAAGACCGGAAATGGGATCATTAAACTGAAGAAGGAAGGAGGAGAAAGAATGGAGGATGACCTAGAAAAGGCTGAGATACTGAACAAGTACTTTTGCTCAGTATTCACCAAGGAAGGGGACGGTGAGGGACCCAGACTCATTAAGAGGGGTATTCAGCGGAGAGAGGCAGACACCAGCCCATTCATAGTGGAAAGAGCCCTAGAAGAACTCAGGAAAATAAAAGCAGATAAGGCAATGGGGCCAGACAGGATCCATCCCATAGTACTAATGGAACTCTGGGAAGTGCTGACAGAATCACTGGCTGCCCTTTTCAATGCATCGCTAGAGACATGGGAGGTACCTGAGGACTGGAGGAGAGCAGATGTGGTCCTTCACCTCAAGAGTGGAAGAAGAGAGGAGGCAGGCATTTACAGGTCTGTATGCCTGACCTCAGTAGTGGGGAAAATAATGGAGTCCCTACTTAAGGAGAGGATTGTGAAGTTTCTGCATTATAGCATGGCACATGATCCAAGGCAGCATGAATTCTCAGTGGGAAGGTCCGGTCAGATGAATCTTATAGATTTCTTTGACTGAGTAACCAGGATGGTAGATCAGGGAGGGACAGTGAATGTGGCCTACCTGGATTTCACCAAGACCTTTGACACCATCCCAAAGAAGATTGCTAAACAAATTGGGGAGCCTGGAGTGTGTCCCAAGGTGGTAAAGTGGGTTAGGAACTGGCTAAGGGACAGGACTCAGAGGGTGGTGGTAAATGGCATGAAATCTGAGAAGAGGGAGGTGACCAGTAGGGTGCCACAGGGGTCGGTACTGGGGCTAGTCCTATTCAATGTCTTCATTAGCGACATTGCAGAGTGTCTGGATGGAAAGGTGTTCCACTTTGCAAATGATGCCAAGCTCTGCAACAGAGTGCACACAACGGAGGGAGTGGAAAAAATGAGAAAAGACCTAAGCATATTAGAGGAGTGGTCGGGTGTCTGGTATTTGAGTTTCAATGATAAAAAGTGCAAGATAATGCACTTGGGTCACAGGAATCCAAGGAAGGAGTATAGGGTGGGTGTTAAAATTCTGGCCACCACAAGTCAGGAAAGAGAACTAGGGGTTATCATATCTGAAAACCTGAAAGTGACCAAACAGTGTGAAAAGGCAGTGGCATGAGCAAACAGAATGCAGGGGTGCATAGGGAGGGGCCTTACAAGCAGGAGGAAAGAGGTAGTGATGACATTGTACAGATCACTGGTGAGGCCTCAGCTGGAGTACTGGGTCAAGTTCTGGAGACCACATCACTGGAAGGACATTGACAAAATAGAGGCAGCCCAGAGAAGGACAATGAGATGGTACATGAACTGAACCAGAAGCCCTACAAAAAAAGACCTAAGGACCTTAGTGTCTATTCACCGGAGGAAAGAAGGGAGAGGGAAGATATGATAGAGACTTTCAAGTACCTTAGGGGAGCAAAACAGAGTACAGGTGGAAAGTATATTTCAGAGAAAACTCTGCACAAGAACAAGAGGTCATGATATGAGGCTGAAGGATGGAAAGCTCAAGGGTAATGTTAGGAAGTACTTTTTACACTGAAAGGGTGGTGGACCTGAGGAATAGCCTTCCAGCAGATGTTGTGGGGGCAAAAACAATACAGGGGTTCAAGAGTGCATGGGATAGACATAATGGTACCCTGGAGATGTGCAGAGCAGGAGAGCTGCAGAATCAAATGGGGTCTGGGACTGCAGCAGTGGGTAGGGAAATGAGCAGACTAGGTGGACTGTATGGTCCTTATCTGCCAACAGATTTTATATTTCTATGTTTACATTAATCGAATAGGTTGACTGGAACAGGAAGTTGGACAGCAATAGGAAGGAAGCAAGTGGAGTGATAATATTAAATTAAGGAGAGGGGAAATAGAGGGCAACTTAGGAGGCAGTAAGACATGAGGATAGAGTAAGGAAGTATGGAAGTATATGGTCAGCAGAGAGGAAGAAGAGATAACAAGAAAGAGTCCTCAGCAAGGGAGGGTGGGGGTAAATACAGAGTAGGGACCAAGAAGTAGATCTGAGGTACGGAAGATCATGAGCACCAATGCTAGGAATCTGGGAAACAAGATCTCAGACTTGGCAGCAGCCACGGCAGAAGCAGACCTAGACACTGTGGCTATTACAGAGATGTGGAGCTATGGGGAACAGAATTAGGACTTGTCCGTACTGGGATATGCTCTTTTCAGAAAGGACAGGGAAGGCAGAAGGGGTGGGGGGAGTTGCACTTTATGTGAGGGATGACATAAAGCCTACTGAGGCAGTGGGCAAGTGAGGAAAGGGTAGAGGCTCTTTGGGTCACTGTGGAGATGGGAAAAGGGGATGTTATTCACATGGGGTGATATATTGGCCGCTGTCACAAGAAGGGAAGGTGGACAAATCCATGATGAATGAAATACAGATGGTGGCAAACAAAGGAGAGGTGCTGCTGTTGCAGGATTTCAACCTATCAGGTGTTGGGTGGAGTACCCCAGCAGTGGCCTCTGCTAGGAATAGAGATATCATAGACTCCCTATCTGGGGCACTCTTGAGACAGCTAATCAGGGAACCTACTAGGGAAGGGGCAGTACTGAACCTGATTTTCACAAATAGAGAGAGAGTGGGAGGGGTTTTAGTGGGGGAAAACCTAGATACAGGTGATCATAATACAGTATGGTTCACACTAAGGACAGCACCAGAAAGGGAAACACTCTAAGGTAAAAGTCCTAGATTTCAAGAGAGAGGACTTTAAGAGTATTGGAGACAACCTTAGAAAAATTCTTGTAGGGGTGGGAGATCTGGAGGGTGTGGAAGAAAAATGGGAATAAATAAATGGGGCTATAGTATATGCCACAAATCTATGCATCAGACAGATCTGTAAAACAGGAAAAAAAGTAAACCTCTAAGTAGGGAAGTTGCATTAAAGGTCAGGGTGAAGAGAGCAGCATTCAGGAGATACAAACAGATGCAGAGGGAGGAAGATAGAGAAGAGTATCACAAAAGGCAAAATGAGGCAGGAACTGCGGTCAGGAGAGCAAAGGAGAGGATTGAAGAGAATATAGCCCAATCAGTTAAAAGAGGAGATAAAACCTTCTACTGGTATGTGAGTGAAAGGAAGAAGACAAAGTGTAGGACAGTTCTGCTGAGGGTTAAGGGTGAGGAGATGGTGTAGGGGGATCAGGAGAAAGCAGATATCCTAAATAGGTAATTTTGCTCTCTGGCTATGGTAAGGGGGAGGGGAAAAGAGAGTGGTTCAGGGAGAGGGAGAAAGTTGGAAAGCAGGTGGACACCAGACTATTCAAAGTGGAAGGAGTCCTAAAGGAAGCAGCAGGACTAAAGGTTTTGGATGGAGCACATTCTGCCACAGAACATAAAATAAAAACTCTTAACCTAATAAAAAATTATATGCATGACTTAACTTTATTGGACCCCTTTGTTAAGTTCTTCCACTATTCAAAAACATATAATTCATTTTCCAGGACTATTTTTTTAGTTTCTAAAACTTTATTGCACAAGACTGATTTTGTTAAATATACCTCCATAATCATTTTGGATCATGCATCCTGTTATATGTAAGTCGAATTATCTCAAGCTGGTTTTGAACCAAGGGGGTGGAATTTAAACAACTCTTTATGGCAAGATGAGCAATTTATGTTAATGCTCATTAGAGAAACACACATTTTTCTTTTTAAAAAATGCCATAGAGGAATTCTCCTGGTATGAAATTTGGAATACATTGAAAATATTTTTTTAAAGGTTGTATAATTTCTTATGATAATAATAGAAAGAGAAAGGTCGTGAAACCTTAAATAGATTGAAAACAGAATTGCTATCAGCAGAAGCAATACAGACACAGACTGGGTCTAAGGAGAATAAAATAAAAGTTATTCATTGGAGGAAAGAATGACAGATTATTAAACAGCAGAGCGGAGAGACAGATGTACAGAGTAAGGGCAAAATATTTATTTTTTTGCAGATACCCCAAGTAAAGTATTGGCCTATCAATTGAAAACAGAACAAAATCAAAACAAAATTGATAAACTTACATTATCAGGCGGTAAAATAGTTACTAAACCACCTGAAATTAATAACGAATTTAAAGATTTTTATTCTAAACTCTGTCAATCAGACAATTCTATTTCTGTTCAAAACATTTGGATCTATTTAAGTAAAATAAAATGTCCCAAAATTTTAGAAACAGATAAAGATTCTTATCATAAGAAATTAAAGAAATGCAAATTTATGATGTTATAAAGAATCTGCCTAATGGAAAACCTCCAGGTCCAGATGGTTTTCTAGCGGAATTTTATAAAAATCTTAAAAACATCCTGGTCTCTATTTTGGTACACCTCTTTCAGGATATTTTGGTGGTGGGTATGTTGCTTCCTTCCTTCAGGGAAGCCAGTATCTCTATTATTAAAAAAGAAGTCCCAGGATCAGTGTACATCGTACAGACTTATTTCATTATTGAATAATGATTATAAAATATTTGCAAACAACTTGGCAATTGTAACCCCAAAACTGGTTCATAATGACCAGACTGGCTTCACTAGGGGAAGAAGGCTTCAGCACAACATCAGAAGAGTATTGAATTTGATAGAGGCTTCTGGCAATACTGATATGGTTATCGTCTCCTTTGATGTGGAAAAGGCCTTTGATAGGGTATAGTAGAAGTTCCCTTTTGAACTTTCAAGGGGTACCAAGCAGGGTTATTTTCATTGTTTCTTGAATCATTAGCAATACATGTCTGGGCTCATCAGGATATACTAGGTATTCAAGTAGAGCAGCAAACACATAAAATATCTCTGTAGGCTGCTGACATTTTGTTGTTTATAGTGGAACCAGAAAAGGAGTACCCAGTGTTACTACAACTATTCCCTGGTTTTGGTAACTTATCAGGTCATAAAATAAACTGGGGGAAGAGCAAAACATTATTTTTATTAGCAGAAGCAAGCGTACCAGCTATACACCCTTTATTGAAACTCTGTAAACAGTCTTTGAGATATTTAGGCATACACATCTTTATTTAAAAGGAATTTTTGTACACCTTAAGCTATTCAGCAGTATTACAAAATATTAAACAAGTTCAAGAAAGATGGCAGCCCCTCCCATTGGTTTTGATAGTCAGGGTAAATATTTTAAAGATGAACCTTCTTCCAAGAGTGTTGTTTTTGTTTCAAGCACTTCCTCAGATGATTCTAAACTCATTTTTTGAGGAGCTGGATAAAGCTATAAGTAAATTCTTATGGAATCAGAAACCTCCCATAATTGCTTTTTCAAAGCAACAGCTACCCAAGGAGATGGGGGATTGGGTATGCCAAATTTTTGGTATTATTACTTGGCAGCACAATTGGAATGCCTTTGTTATTGGTGCAAAGAAGACAAGTCAGACATGGCTTGTTTTGATATAGAATTATCCAAAGTTCCTTTTTCTAGCCTTTTACAAGCCTCTATGGTAAATTTGAATAAACCTGGCTGTTATAAGCAGGTGTTATCCACAACTAAACTTATCAATTATGTTTGGAATTCAACACAGAAGCTACCTTGGGATATAAATTCTATTTCCAGGTATACTCCTATTATAAATAACATACATTTTCTGCCATCAAGGAGAGGCGAGCTGTTGAAAATAGAACTGTATGAAAAGGGTATATATCCAATACATCATTTTTTTGAGAATAATGAATTCATGTCCTTTGAAACATTAAAACAGAAATATTATCTCTCCAATACATATGCTGTCTCTACAGTGATAACTTTACAGCGAAGTCATCAATGCAGACAGCATTGATACATTGCTGTAAAGTCCACTTGGGACCCTGGCACACTTTCTCGAGGTCCTGCACCCCCTCGCTGAATCAGCTTCAACTTGGAGTTGATTACAGTAAGTTAGGAGGGTGCTGGGGGCACAGTCCCCCACATGGGGTCTGCAGAGGGCATGTAGCCCTCCGTAAAAAAACAACTATGTTCTCCAGTGCACAATGCCAACCACAATTGCTGTCAACATGGTGATGTTGGGGAAATATCGCGTTGACAAGAAATTGTCAATGCGGCGTCATGGATCCTCTCCAATAAGGCAATATACCCATACCTTCAGGTTAAAAACTTTCTGTTTAAAAAAGAAAATAGGAAGCTGACAATTCCCCCACTTTCTAAGTTAGAAGATCTTATCTTCAGCATGAACTCAACTAATTATGTAATCACAGCATTCTATAGACTCATTATTCAGATATCTAAAGTAGCTGCTATGATGAGTTTAAAGAAATCTTGGGAAAAAGACAGGGCACAGTTTATATCTGAAGCTAACTGGCAAAGGATTATTAATTTTGAGGAACTAAGAATAACAAATAACAGATTAAGGCAAATATACATAAATGTAATTCACCAAACATATTTAACTCCAGTTAGACTTAACAAAATGGGAGTTATTTCTTCAGATCTGTGTAAGAGAGGCATAACAGAAAGGGTCACCCTCTGGCATATGCTGGGAACATGCATTAAATTAAAAGATTTTTGCAAAAAAGGTTTTGCAACCTGTGGTAGGCTCCTGGGGCCAAACTTTCCATTTGACCTCGGAATTGTGATTTTTGATTTTAGGTTAGAAATTGGAATGCCAGAGACTCATACAACTCTTACCAATCTGGGTCTGGTAGTAGCTAAGAAGGCAATATTCCTTCATTGCAAGGATATAAATTCTCCAGAGTTCCTGGAGTGGCTTAACTTGATGTTTGATTTAAGCAAAATAGAGAAAGCATTTTATAAAACTAAGAATGAAGAAATTCGGTTTCAGGATGTTTGACATCGCTTCATAGGATTGTTAGAAACTGACAGTATATAAAGAGGAAAGCAGGACAGCAAAGACAGGGTGGTAGTCTCATTTGGCAATGATGACATTAGATGGGAGTGATTATAGATAATGATCAAAATACCCACGATCTGAGCCAAAAAAAAAAAAAGTAGGACTAAAGGTTGACAAAGCCATGGGACCCGATGGAATTTACCCTAGAATACTGAGGGAGTTGATTGTGGTGCTGGCAGAAGCATTAACTGGCCTGTTCAATAGATTGTTAGAGGCTGGAGTGGTTCCAGATGACTGAAAGGGAACAGTCTTAGCCCCCTCCATAAGGGAGGAAGGAAATAAGAAAGAGGCAAGTAACTACAGGCCAATCAGCCTGACAATAGTGATTAGTAAGTTGACTGAGAAATTACTGAATGAAAGAATTATCAAGTACCTTGATTCAAATGACCTGAAGGATCACAGACAAAGTGGTTTCACAGAAGGGAGGTCATGTATAACAAACTTTATTGAATTCTTTGACTGGGTGACCAGAGTGATAGATTAGGACTGGGCAGTGGATGTGGTGCACCTAGACTTCAGTAAAGCATTTGAAACTATGTCACACAGAAGGCTTGAGAGCCCTGGGTGTGAGAACAGAGGTGGAGAGATGGGTGAAAAATTGGCTGAGAGAAGAAGGCAAAGGGTGATTCTTAATGGGGTTCCATTGGGGAGGGAAGTGTGGTGAGTGTGCTACAAGAGGAGATAGTACTAAGTCTAATCCTGGATGATACAAAGCCTTGCAACAGAGTAGACACTGAAGATGGGTAGAAAATAAGAGATGGGATTTTCACAAACTAGAGGAATAGTCAAAAGTGTGACAGTTGAGCTTTAATGCAAAAAAGTGCCAAGTTATGCAGTTAGGGAGTAGAAATCTAAAAGCAGAGTACAGGATGGATGGTCAGATACTGGAAGCAATAGAGCACGAGCAGTACCTTGGTATAATCATATCTAACAATCTCAAGGTGGCTAAGCAATGCGATAGGGCAGTAGCGAAGGCCAGCAGAATGTTGGGATGCATAGGCAGGGGTATTACAAGCAGAAGGAGGGAGGTGGTGATGCCTTTGTACAAACAGCTATTGAGACCACACCTTGAATGCTGTGTCCAGTTCTGGAGACCATACCTCAGGAGGGACATGGATAGAGTTGAGAGGGTCCAGAGGAGGGCACAGAAAATGGTGCAATGACTCAACCATTTGACATACATGGAGAGGCTGAAAAACCTCAACATGCATACCCTGGAACAAAGGAGGAAAAGAGGGGACATGATGGAGACCTTTAAGTATCAAGAGAGTATAAACAAGGTCCCAGATAGCAGTATATTCCAGAATAAGAGGCTCTCGAGGACAAGAGGTCGTGACATGAAGTTGAAGGGGGAAGATTCAAGGGAAATATTAGGAAACACTATTTCACATAGAGGGTAGTGGATGGGTGGAATGCACTCCTTGAGGAAATGGTGGGGGCAAAAACAGTGACAGAATTAAAGGTTGCTTAGGATAGGTACAAGGGAATGCTGGAAGGGGACAGGGGGAATTACCTGGATCACCTAGGGTCCTTGG
The DNA here is from genome assembly GCA_016271365.2 of Neoceratodus forsteri. Classification (NCBI taxonomy): domain Eukaryota; kingdom Metazoa; phylum Chordata; order Ceratodontiformes; family Ceratodontidae; genus Neoceratodus; species Neoceratodus forsteri. The sequence continues at coordinate 653,232,406 of CM028136.1, forward strand.
GTAACATGGAGACAGAGCACTTGAGCAGACTCGGTGGGCCTAGAGATCCTTATCTGCTGACAATTTCTAAGTCTATGTTTCTATTCATTTCACTAGAAACTTCTAAGACTTGAGATGTTTCATTTCTGCCAGTCTCAGCACCATATCGGACATGTAATCAGCAGTGATGTGCTGCTTACCTGACCGATGTAACATAGCAAACTTATAAGTTTGCATGGCAAAGTACCACCGTGTCAAACTGGCATTTGTGTCTTTCATCTGCTGCAGCTAACACAATGGATTATGTTCAGTAATTAAGGTAAATTCCATTGTTAATTCTTAGAACTGTAGAGATTCCATGGCCCACTTACTTGCTAGACATTCATTTTCAATTGTAGAATAGTGTTTCTCACGATCAATGAGTTTTCTAATAGCATGCAAAACAGGATGCTCTTCTCCATTCATTATTTTGCTAAGAACAGCCCCCAGATCTACGTCTGAAGCATCTGTATGGAGTTGAAAAGGTGTGCTGAAGTCTGGTCCCTTTAGCACAGGGGTGGAACAATGGGTTGCTTTTAGGCCAAGGAAGGCATCCTCACACTGAGGTGTCCAGCACACTTTGTTTGGCTGTGCATTTTTGGCCAAGTCTGTTAAGAGGGCAGCAATTGCAGAAAAGTGAGGGATAAAGTGATGGTAGTAGCCAGCAAGGTCCAAAAAAGATCTGACTTCTTTTTAGTCAGAGGGCATGGGCTTTTAGCTACTGCCTCCACGTTTGCAATTTCGGGTTTAACACTTTTACCTCACAAGACAAACCCCCAAGTATTTTGTTTCTTCCATGCCTATAACACACTTTTTGGGATTTATGCTGAGGCCTACCTTTTGCAAGGCTGCAAGAACAATATCTAAGTGTGATAAGTGTGTTTCCCAATCTGTGCTGCATACAACATCATTCAGGTATGCTGCACTGAAGTCACCATGGGGTGCCAATATGCAATTCATATATTACTGAAATGTTGCAAGTGCAGCATGTAATCCAAAGGGCATCACTGTGAACTTATAAAAACCCAGTGGGGTGGCAACAACAGTTTTGTCATTGGATGTTTGGGCTAGAGGAATTTGCCAGTGGCCTTTGGTCATGTCCAAGGTATTGATGTATCTAGCATTGTCTAGACAATCTGTAAGTTTGTCTACATGGGGCATGGGGTAGGTGTCCAACAATGAGACTTGATTCAGATGTCTGAAATATAGACAGATTCTTATTTCTCCTTCTTTCTTTCTTATCACAACCATGGGAGAGGCCAATTCAGTATGTGATTCTATGATTATCTCCAGTTTTTTCATGTTTTGTACTTCCCTAACCACCTCTTTTCTTTGATTTTCAGGTAAGCAATATGGGTTTTGCTGAAATGGTTTATTTTAGGTAGTTGTAATAATGTGTTCAACCCCTTTACTACTCCAGGAACAGAGGTGAACATTTTCTCATATTTCTTAAAAATCAAATCAAGTTGAGTTTTCTGAGTAGTGGTCAAAGAAGTGTTTACATTTACATTACTCAAGTCATCATGTACAGTGAGTCTCTCTTAGGCCTTTTCTAGGACATCAACTCTGAGAAGACAACACAAATGTTACTTGATGGGTTGTTTCTCTACCCATATTTTCAGCAAGTTCACATGATATATTTTAGAGTGATGTTTGCCTGGTAATTCTACCTCATACGTCACTGCTCCTATCCTTCTCAATAAGGAGTATGGTCCTTGCCATTTCATGAGGAGTTTGTTTTCTGTAGTCAGTAGCAGTAATGATACCTTATCTCTTTGGTTGAGCTGCATACCTAGAACTCCATGTCTGTAATATTGGGTTTGGTGTATTTGGGCCTTTTACTGACTCATGGGCCAGCTCTAAACACTTTGCTAATTGCTGGTGAACCATTTCTATGTATTTTAAAATGGTTCTCTTTTTAGGGAATTTCTCCTCCCAAGTCTTCTTTCCAATATCTAGTGGGCCCCTGGGATTTCATCCATATAATATCTCAAACAGAGAAAAGACAGTTGATGCCTGGGGCACTTCCCTATAGGCAAAAAGCAGGAAAGGAAGATACTTGTTGCAGTCCCTTCCTTCAAGAACAACACATTTTCAAAGCATTTGTTTTAGGCTTTTATTGTATCTGTCAGCCATGCTGTCCTTTTGGGGATGGTAAGCAGAAGTGTGAATTGTTGTAGTGCCCAAAAGCTTTGTACAGTGATCTTAACAGTGCAGAACTGAAATGACTCTCCCGATCTGTTAAAATCTCCTTAGGGATACCCACCCTGCTAAATATTTCTAGTAAAGCCTGTGCTTTTTTCTCAGCCATTACTGTTTGTAATGGTATTGCCTCAGGGTAATGTGTGGCATAGTTGCAAACCACCAGTATGAATCTATTACCCTTAGTACTACATTCTAGAGGTCCCACCACATCCATAGCTAATCTAGTAAATTGTGTTTTTATTACTGGCATGGGTACCAAAGGCACTACATCTTGTTTGGTGGTGGCAGCTACTTTTTGGCATGTTGGGCATGCTTGGCAATATTCTGCCACTTGATCATTGATGCTTGGCCAAAAGAAGCATCTCAAAAGTCTGGCTACGGTCTTGTCATGGCCTAAGTTGTCAGACAGGGGGAGATCATGTGATAAACGTACAGACTGTTCCCTACATTTTTTAGGGACTACTAACAGGTACACAATTTCTCTGGTGTTGGGGTTTGTATATTTCCTATTCAAAGTATAATTTTGAATCAGATACTGAGTATTCCCATGCAGCTTACCCACTGATTTAAGCAAAGAACTTAACCCAGCATCATTCTTTTCTTCATATTTGATATGACATTGTAAACCTAAATCCAGATCATGTTTTAAGTCCCCGACATCTGTTGGCTGTGTGACATCAAGTTTCACCAGATCAATATGGGATTCCAACCATGCCTTCGTTTCCTTTTTCTTTTTCTAGTCTTCCCTGGGGTTCCGTAGATATAATCTTCAAAGGGGTACAGTTCCTTAAGTCCTTTTTCCTTCCTAGTCTGTCTTCTAGTTTGAACAACTGTTGATAACTTGTCAATTACAAAAATTCATGAAAATGGTGAAAATCAGTACCAATGATAACTGGTACTGGGAAAGATGATATAAATCCAGCCTCTATTACATAAGGTTCCCCAGCTACTGTCACTGTGATACCAATTGTTGGATAGGATTTGCTATCTCCATGCACACATACTGTACTCTGTCAATATCAGGTCATTTATTTTTCTACAGTTGCCACTAGTGAAGCTTTCTGTAATGTTTGATGGCTCCCAGAATCTAGCAACAAAGGGACGGTTTTTCCATCAATATCAAATGACATCAGATACTGTCCTTTGGCATAGAGGGCTAGCTGGACCTCTGCTTGCTTACTTTGGCAATTATGGGCCAAATGTCCTGGTTTATTGCATTTAAAACAGATGATGTCCTCAGAAGGCTAACTGACTCCATCTTTTTTCTGGTCTCCAAATGGAGATGTAGGTTTAGATCCCATTTTTAACACCACTTGTGGCAGGTGGGTTGTATGGAAGATACAGGAGATCAGAATTTCAGTGATCACAGCTCTTTTATTTTCAAAAGTCTCCAAAAAGCCTCTCTTGAAGTGCAGCTTCAACATCATCCACCAGTGTATATAACAAAAGGTGCTGGACAATGTCAGGATTAGTGAAACTCCTAATGCCTAGGAGTTCCAGGATCCAATGGCTAGGATCAGAGCATTCAGCTCAGTAATACTCAAAAATTCTATGCTTAGGATAAGAGTATTCAGCTCAGCAAGGGCTGTTATCCACCTTACCTTACCTCACTTTATCTCACAGTACCAGGACCAGCCCTGCTACTCTATCTTACATCACAGCTCTTCCACCAGCAAGGCTGGCTGACAACTGACTGCAGGGATTTCTGTCTCCCTTTACATACCCTGCCCACATAGTCACCTGACCTGCCCACATAGTCACCTGATGGGGGGTGATGCATAAGTAAATAATTCAATTTGAATTTGGAATCTGATTGGTTCCTGACATTGTTTAGCCACTTACATCATACAGATACATACTTAAATGAGCAGTCTGTTTCTATATGGACTCATTTTACTGTAACACCAGAGTCCGTTCCAAATTACCTTCCACCTTTCCAGATTAGGAAATGCTCTCCAAAAACAGAGAGTGGGGGATTACCATATTCTTGGTAAGTACCATAATTTTAGTACCATTCTTAACATCAATTACTGATTAAATGAAAAAAAAAGAGAACACATCCTGTACTCATGGTTTTATGTGGCTGTGTCATACAGCACAACACAAACAGCTTTACCCCACTGTTTCATTTACAAAGAGGGCCACTGTGTCAGGGTAGAGTGTAGGTTCTAACAGAGTCTGCTATCTATAGTTTAACCATCTTACAGTACATATAAGGTACAGCAAATAATTAGATTTGGTTCCAAGGTAATGAACTCACATACATAAATGTGCTTCTGAGAACAGCACTCTGCCACACAAAGTGAATTGAATTTGCCTGCCCTAACTCAAAGCCAATTTGAACTTGGCTCAAGCTAATTTCTCTCCTCCTTACTCTGAATCATGAATAGGCATGCATTTCATTTGCATTTTTAATTTCTATTTTTTACCCTGGTGAGTCGATGAGCAAAATCCCATTTTCACAATGACAAGCACATGTATACATTTAAACAAGTACAATAAAACAAACACATAACACACAGTGAAGCCTGTCAGGAAGAAGCAAAGTGTCACAGGTTCCCTGTATAACAAAAGGGATTAACTCCCATTGAAATTGCATTGTTTGCTGCAGTAACTCTACTGCATATTTCTGCAGAGTTTAGCTTCATCAGGGTGGGCTTCACTGTATAGCTATACAAACTCATACAAGTGCAAACTCTGTGAAACAGTATTCATAGCATTGACAAATAGCATGATCTTTTAAACAAATTGATTAACTTGCCTTTCACACTTGTTTCACACAGCACAAACACTGTGAGGCAAATGGTTGAAACAAGACAAAGCATGATAAACAAAATACCACTGAGAAGTGATGTTTTAAATAGTGGGATCTTAAAGGTAAATCTGTCATGTGTTGCATTGATTAACACATTGGAGGAAGAAAGCCGTGAGACTTTCTGGGGCTTGAACAAGGACTATCTTATGAAGAAATATAGAGGAATACATCTTAATTCTATCATCAAGGGACAAAACATCAAGGAATTAGCAACGAGCACAATGATGTGTAAAGTCTTGGTAAGCCCACTGCAAACTAACAGATAGTATTGTTAGTTACCCTAAATTTTCTAAGAACTCTTTCATGTGTGGATGAGTAGACTACTGACCCATAGTCCAGCAAAAAAAAGTGGGCTATGTGCCAGTAGTCTACTGAAATTTCCATTAAGCAGATCTAATCTTCAATGTATGATACTCCTAATTTGGAGAACATGCTGCTCAAAACTTAGTTATCCAGTGCAATTTAAGGTATTTGACATTTGTTACTGACCCTACATGGTTCTCTTGACAGGTCCTGTATGCTGAAAGCTAAATGATTGCTATTTTCTGGACTCAAGCAAAGCATTGTTTTCATTTGTTTTGTTTTAATTTGTATACTCAATTACCTAAACAAACTGTGTAGGCAATATAAGTCTCCCTGAAACTTCAAATTAAGCTGTGTAACAGTAGCCCTTAATAGAAAAGGACAGGATCATCCACATAAAGAAACAATGTGGTTCCTTCACTGAAATAAGCCACTGAGTTCAAAAACAAAGAGAAGAAAAGTAGCCCCAGGATAGACCCCTGGAACGCTTCACATTGGACTGGAATAAATTCAGAGAAAGAACCCCTGTTTTAAGTTCCATAGCACCCTTTAATCCTATGATGAGTTTTGTCAGATTAATCTGATAGTTTTCTTTGACTGGGTAACAAAGGAATTAGACAAGGGCTACACTGTGGATCTGCTGTACTTTGACTTCAGCAAGGCTTTTGACTCAGTACCCTACAAATGATTGATCAAGAAGATGATAGACATGGGTGCAGCTAAACCAATGGTGAACTGGGTGGGTAACTGGCTAGAGGGGAGGCAGCAGAGAGTGGTGGTCAGTGGGGTTAAATCAGTAGAGAGGGAGGTTATGAGTGGAATTTCACAGGGTCTGTTTTGGGTCTGGTCCTCTTCAACATGTTCATTAATGACATTGGAGGAGGAATCCAGTGCAGATTGAGTCTCTTAGCAGAAAACACAAAAGTATGTGGGAGGGTGGCTAGTGCCAAAGAAAAATGGAAGAGGTCTGGCAGTTAAAATCCAATGCTAAAAAAGTGCAAAGTAATGAACCTAGGGAAAAAGAACATTAAGAGAGAGTACTGGGTGAGAGGGGAGAGAAATAACACTACAGCTGAGGAGTTGGTTTCGGGAGTTATCATCAGCAACTCACTTCAACAATTGAGTCAATGCAGCAAGGCTTATAGCAAGGCTAACATGATGTTGCAATGTATCAGGAGGGTTAGTGATAGCAGAGGAAAAGAGGTAACATGGTCCCCGTACAGATCTCTAGTGAGGTCTTTTTAAGAGTACTGTGCCCAGTTTTGGAGCCCTCTTCTCAGAAATGATAAGGACAGGTTGGAGACAGTGAAGCACAAAGTAATAAAAATTATTCAAAGCCACCATGGCAGATGCTATGAGCAGCACCTCAAGGCACTAAATATGTAATTACAGGAGACAAGAAGGGAGAGGGGAGATATGACAGAGACTTTCAAGTTCCTTAAAGCAGCAGTGCTAGATAATCAGGAAGTGATTATCAAAATTCTGTTTTTTGGCTGGAAGCATGCAGCCACAGTTCTGGTTTCCATATTTGTAAATATTTATTTTCTAGCAATCATTAGTTTTTTTAGCTATTTAAAATTACTTTCCATTGTTGTGGATCCACAGTAAATAAGGCTGCTGCCCAATTTGCAGCCGAATGCACACCTCACTTCACATCATGTCTTTTGATTATTTCCATGGGACCCTGTGCTGCATGTTCCCACTGTCCCTGTATAGTGTTGCAAGTCATGCACATGTGCAGTTGGCAGCAGAGGGTTCCAATTCAACATGGTAGGTGAGAGAAATGTAAACAAAAACAAAGAAAAATGGAGCAAATTATAGGGTGATAGTACAGCAAAAAAACAAGAAAGATCACCAGGTAAGTACTCAGAACACAGGAAACAAACTGTTGCAAAAGATCCATTTTTTATCTAGTACTGCTGCTTTAAAGGAATTATCAAAGTGAACTGCAGGGGAACAATTTTTCCTGAATACCAACTCGCAGTCATGAATGGAAATTAGCAAGAGGGATGTTCAGGAGGGATGTGATGAAGTACTACATTGCAGAAAGGGTTGGAACAGCCTGTGTACTGAGGTGGTGGGTGTGAAAACAGTCAGGAGATTCAAGCATGGCTGGGATAGACTGAAGAGAATAGTGGTTGCTTGAGAAAACAGGACCAATGTGGAGAACATGGAGAGGATGGTGAGGGTTAGTACACTTGAGAAACAGTAGGCTCCAGGGATCATAGGTAACTTGGGCAGACTGGATGGACTTCTGGTCTTTTTCTTCCATCTATGTCTATATTTGTATGTTTCTGTGTATTGCTAAGGTAATCTGAAACCCATCTGAAAAGTTTTTTTGAGAACTTTAACTGAACCACAAGCTTAACTAACAAACTATTGTTGAGTAGGACAATGACCTTGGTGAGGTCCACAAAAACAGCTGCAACATGACATCCATTACAAAGGATGCCATGTATGTGGCTAGAGAACCTCACCAAGGCTGTCTCCATTTATTTATTTAAAAGTGTTACCAGGAAAAACACCCTGAGCAAAAATACAGAAGCATAACACAGTATTTATACAAATTGGTCACATGACTGAAGAATTTAAATGGAAGTGCAACACATAACAGGTGTCAAAAGAGTAAGGGGAAAATGGAGTTAAAGGCAGTTACAAGTAGTCAAGAGAAAATTGTGGAGGTGGGATGATATTACTGTCCTTCCTAAAACCATGTTGAGATTTCGACAGATTTTTATATTTGGAGAGGTATTTAGATATTTGATCAAAGACAATCCTTTTAAAAATCTTTGATAAGGCTGCCAACAAAAAAAAAGAAAGAAAAAAGGTCTAAAATTGAAAACAAGGTTCTGATATCCTGATTTAAAAATAGGCTTACTGGTAGCCAATTTTTATAATTTGGGATATTTACCATGGCATAAGGAGAAATTAAAGATTTATGTTAAAGGCTCAGCTGTAGCTTTCCCAGCCAATTGATCAACTGAAAATCTACATTGTCAGGGCTGATTGAGGGACAAGGGCATCCTCTACACAGATATTTGAGGACCAGATCAGCAGGAAGGATTTTAAATCAAAATTTAGGACAACTCAATAACAGCAGACAGATGTCAACAAACCTAACATGAAGGGTAGAAGCCAAATTAAGCCTGAAAGCATCCCAGTTCTTGAGGCACCTCTTGAAGGCAGTAGCAATATTTTCAGCCTCTGTTATAGGACAAAAACAATTGGACTCAATTTTGTTTTTGTCTCTGAATGGAATACTTTTTATAGCAGACCAGTTTGTCTATTAGTCCCTTAAACTGGAGACCTGACAACTCTAGTCAGAGCCGATAGGGCTGCAGGTGAGGAATTCGGGGTACAAATATTGAAAAATGTGTTTTGTAATATTTTTACACCAAATTTTTCAACATACTGTAGCCTTGTTATGACTCTGCCTCATGAGGAAGGGCAGAAAAAATGTTCAACTCCTGGCCTAAAGGTGATGTTGCACAGGGATTCAAAATCAACTTTCGGGACATAATAACACATTTTGGGCAGGAGTTGAAAAATGACAGCTGTAACAGTCATGAGGTGCTGTAAATATATGGCTATGTTGTAAATTTGGGAAAAAATATTGAAAATTATCAGTTACGAGCCTGCATTCACAAAATTCAAAGTAGGTTCATAAATTTGTAGTTTTTTTTATATTTTATACCAAATTTTCAACATTGCCTTCTTATGACCCTACCTCATGAACAAGGGCAGAGAAAATGTTCAACTCCTGTCCAAAAGGTGATTTCTTGCAGGGACCATAAAATCACCTTTTGGGATGTAAAAAAATGCATTTTGGGCAGGATTAGAAAAATGACAGCTGTCACATTCATAGGGTGCTATAAAGATATGGCTAGGTTGTAAATTTTGGGAAGAATATTGACAATTATCAAAGTTACAAGCCTGTTTACAAAATTCAACATAGGCTCATAACTTTGTTTTTTTTTATATTTTTACATCAAATTTTCAACATTGCCTTCCTATGACCCCACATCATGAACAATGGCAGGGAAAATGTTCAACTCCTGCCTGAAAGGTGATTTTGCACAGGGACATCAAAATCACCTTTTGGGACAGATTTACCTAATGTCACTGCCATTGTTCATGAGGTGGGATCCCAAAAAAAGACATGCTAAAAATTTGGGCCAAAAATATGCAAAAATGCCCAAGTTATGCCAGTAAGTTCAAAACACTATTGAAACACATTGAACCAAATATCTGTTTCTTCAGTTCATGGTCTGGCTTTGAAGAGTGAAGATGTTTCTGCAGTCCAGAGAGGATTACAGCATTGGACCTCCAAAGGGTAAGCAAGGGCTTGGGGGGAGTGTGGAGTGGTGGGTGCTGAGTGGGATGGTCAGGTGGGGGGGGTCCAAGAATGGCAACAAAAGACATTGATGGGCATTTTTCTTTTTACAGCTAAAAAAATATTGACAGAGGATTCCTGACCACAACACTGGGGGATTGGGAACCCCAATGTCACTGTTAGCTTTCTGCAGGGCTGGGTGTAGGATAGTGGGTGCTAAAAGGGACGGTCAGGTGGGGGGAAAGAAAAAATATATAAAAAGGTCACCTAAAGAACATGATCACAACACTGGGGGACTGGCCACCCCCAGTGTCACTGTTATCTTTCTGGGGGGGTTGTTGGGTGCTTAGAGGGAAAGTAGGGAGGAATATTTGCATGTATAGAAAAAAAAGATGATCCACGATGGCCACCAATGCATGCTCAATACAGTTTGGTGCCCATCTTGACCACGACAGACTATGCTGTGTTCCACCGTGACCTCTACAAAATAGTGCTTCTCATTGTTAATGGACAGAGCAGAGTGCTTCACAGATGCAGAGATGAATGTGATGCAAATCCACACTGTTGTTCAGTCAGAAAAGTCTCCCTTTTCTGATCCATTGCAGTAAGTCTGCAGGGTTCCTCCTACTGCAGCCCAAAAAATTTGCCTTGGCCTGCCCAGCGATGGACTTACATTTGTTTCTGATGGTTTTATACTTTTGGAGTACTTTAGGATCATTTCTTTGCAGATATAGCTTCCAAATCCTATTCCTGTTTTCATTATGGAAGGAATTTCAAGGGAACTATCATCCTTTCTGTGAGTCTTAATCTGCCTTTTCTTCACAGGTATGAACTTATCACAAAACTGGAAAAAAGGTTTGCAATCACAACCATGTCATTAATAACCTCCAAGAAGGACAACTCAGTAACACGCATTTGTTGATGCCAAATATTTGATTGCATTTTGTTGTATTGTGTCCTAGTTGTACCCATTTTTACTATATTATGTACCTAAGATAGAAGAGATGAGAGATAATATATCAACTGCAATGGGATCATGATTTTACACAGTTTTATACTGCATTTACCTAGCTAGTAGAGGTGAGATGTGATATCTCATTGTTTCTTGTAGTCTTGCTTTTATAATGTAGTTTTCCAGGAGAGATCATCTTAGATGCAACCTGTCATATTCAATGGGATCCTGCTTTGACACATTTTTGCACTGTATTTACCCACGATTGCACAGCTTAGATGCTACAGTGTCTTGTTTTCAATGGGATGCTGCATTTCCCAATTTTTTTACTGTATTTACCCAGGGTGGCACAGTTGAGATACAATATCTCATATTCAGTGATGCCCTGTTTGTAACCATTTTTACAATGTATTTACCCACAATAGCCCAGCTGAAATGCAAGTTACACTTTCAGTGAGATCCAGCCATTGCAATATATATTTTTTTTACATGATAGAGCAGCACAGATGCATAGCTCAGTGTAGGATCTGCTCTACTGGACTCCTGCATGTACATATTTTTAATATTTATTTACAAAGTACAGACCAGAAGACATGCAATATCTCATTTTCAGTACTGTTCTTCTTTTACACATTATAGCCTGTATTTACCCAGGATAGATTAGCTGAGAGGCAAGATCTAATTTTCAGTGGTCCCCCACATTTTGACCACAAATTTCCAACAGTCTTTTTATTACCTGACATTATGATCAAGACAGGTGATTTTTTTTAAACCCATCTGAAAGTTGATTTTGTATTGTGACTGTAAAAACATGTTTTGGAGGGGATCTGAAAATGATATATGTCATGTTCATAAGGGTGGGGTAACAAAATGCATATACTGAACATTAGGGATCAAAATCTATCAATAAAAGTTACGAGTGAATGTTGAAACAATTTAACCTTTCTTCGTAACTTATTTTACTTTTTCACATTCTGACCTCAAATTTTCAACAGTCTTTTTATGGCATCATGCTATGATCAAGACAGGTGGATTTTGTTTTAAATCTGGTCCAAAATGTTGTTTCACAGAGGGACTGCAAAGGGAATTTGAAAATCAATACATTTCATGATCATTATTTGGGGTAATACAAGGCTATGTGCATGTTTGGGACCAAAATCTGCAAAAATCACAAAGTTATGAGTACATGTTGAAAACATTCTCTGTTTTCTCATAACATTTCTCTTTTTTGACATGTTGACCCCAAATGTTCAACTCTGTCTTTTTATGAACCCACTTTATGAACCCAGAAGGTGGATTTTTTTAAATACAGTTCAGAAGAGAACTTCATGGAGCAAATGTGAAACCATGTTTTGGAGGAGATTTGAAAATGATACATTCCATGTTCATGAGGTGGAGTAACATGAAAGCTATGTGGAAAAATGGGTGCCAAAATCTGCACATATCACAATGTTATGAGAAAACATTGAAAACATTCTAAGTTTCTTCATAACTGTGTTGTCTTGAGACATTTTGACTCTTAATTTTCAACATAGTCTTTTTATGACCTTTCCTTCTTAACATGACAGGTTTCATTTATAAAATACTGACAGAAGCATAATTTTGCACCACCAGTGCAAATGCAACCCATGACCCAGCCAAGAGCAGCATCTGGAAACTGGGACCCCCTTAATGTGTACACAGATATGGCAACAGGCTACAAATTGACAAAAACAATAGACATCACTCCTAGCTCTAGGGTGGATACCTGGCTCAGCAGTCTAAAGGGGGTCCATCCCATTGTACTAGGAATCTCTGGACTTTACTTTCCAAAAAGTATATATATTGTGGTATTTGCTACACACTTAAAGACATTTCAAATCCTATTGATGCAATGACATCCATTAACATGCTCAGTTTAACATGGTGCCCATATGTAAACCAGTTAGCACTGACTGAAGAATCAAACTGGGGTTATGCCCTATCCCATGTCAAGTCTCTGCCATTCTTTCTGGGTTACACCAAAATGGACCCTCCAATACACCTGGATTGCAAAGGAATCCCAAACTTTACCTTGAAACATTCAGTACATTGCTGTGGTGAAACAGGGGCCCTGACAGGTACATTCTAGCCACATCTCTGAGCACATACCCCCCAGACCAGCCCCAAAGAACAGTCCCATGAACATGTACTCACAGCTCTGTTTGTCCCTTTGATACAGGCATGGGAACATGAAGAAGAAAGCATCTCTTCCCTTCACAGGTAGCTTGTCATAACTTCAACTGCACACACGTTTTCTCTGGGCAGCTGACACTCTTCAAGAACTTCAGGGGATTGCCCCTTGGACCCACAGAAACACAGTCCAAACTACAATTTCTGTGGAAAATTACTCACTGGGGTCCTGCAGATGAACAGTCTCCCCTACTTCTTCTGGTTCTGCTGGGTCTCACACACTAGGGTGAGAAAATGCTGGGGGTCCTTCATCCAATCTCATAGGACTCTGGCAGGTGCCCCCACACTCTGAGCACTGTTGCTGGCTCAGAACTCCACTTCACACTGCTTCTGACTGTCAACTAACTGACTGCCATCTGAACATTCTAACCCTCCCCCTAGAGCAGCTGATTACAAAGTGGCTTGTGCTGCTGTGAGAATTCTAAATGGCATAATCCATTCTCAGCTCAGCCTAGCTGAGTAAACAATGATGTCATGTTGTAAGGACTTTTTAACAGCATTCCTACAGACTGCCCAGTAACCTTCCTAATCTAACACTGATGGGATTCTTGTAACCCCACTGATCTGGGTGATTACATAAAAACATATTTTGGTCAGGATTTTAAAAATAATAGTTGTTACATTCATGAGGTGGTATGAGAAAATGGATATGTTGAAAATTTAGGGTGAAAATATTGAAAATTACCAAAGTAACAAGCGAGCAATGAAAAATGTCAATGTACTTTCAAAACTTTATTTTTTTTCAATATTTTAAACCATTTTAGAGAATGGCCTTGATTTTTTTAAAGATCCTGGAATGACGGATGGTGCCTGTGTAAAACATAAATGATGCAAGTAGCACCTTGCATCAAAAGATATGGCAATCTCAATTTTCGAACACAGTCTGTGTCACAAATGGGAGTCATCACACCAAAGAGGCACTGCACTAGCCTCATTCTATAAATATGAGTGCTCCAAGTCACAAGAGGGCTTGTACCATGGTGGGGCTGCAACATTCCCTTTTTTCCAATTTTGCAAGCACCGCCATTGATTCAGCAAGGGGCTCCACTTAAACCAGCCAGGAGGTGGTCTAAGAGCCTTGCGTAAATTTGAGATGGTGCTTCCAGTTGAGGGTAGATCTGCCAGGAGGGGTGGGGCAGATAGACATCCATATTCATAAAGCTGTCTTCTGATCATTCGTTGGCCATTCAAAGTATTCAGGGATATTTTTTTTGTAAAAAAGGGATCATCCTACTAAACTACTGCATACTTGTGTAAGTAGTATGTCTGTTGTGCTACTGTGGAGACTCATTTTGAATCAGTTATTTACTCTAATACAGTTAAAATGGTGCTTCTGCATCTCTGCAGTACAACTGATTGAATGACAGTAGCCTTGTAAACTTCATTTGAAAGCCACTATGCTGATCGTTAGTGTGCAGATAGTTACATGAAATGGGAAGATATGATGACATGCATTCCTGCAGTAGCAGTAAGTGTAATAGTAATTGAATAGATCTGTTTGATTTTCCGTTTCTTTAGCATACAGTTTATCTGTTTCTGATTTCGACACTGCCGTCCTTCACAGACCCATCAGTGACATTTAAAAAAAAATCCTATCAATAGAGGGTTTAATAACATATTTGGAAAAAAAATTGAAAAGCACAAAAAGCTGTGTAATATATATATGTACACAGCGTATGTGTTTTTTTTCTTCTCATGTCAATCTAAGACAATTTACTTTTTTTTAAAGTACAGAGAAAATAAACTTAGATATCATTAAATGACTTGCTAGAATATAATGCAGTTCTGCAACCTCGGCACACTTACAGAAGTTCTCTGTTGTAGATATGCAGTAGATTGATGCAGAACACACACACACACACACACACATTGTATACATTACACAGGTTATTATGTATTAATTTTTTTCCAAATATTTAAAAAAGCCTCTATTAGTTGGATTTTTTTAAAGATATCGTTGATGGGTCAGACAAGGACGTCAGTACGACAAATCAAGCCAGATAAACTGTATGCTAAAGAGGGCATGAGATCAAACAGTCACAACATATATTCCATGTTTAATATTTTTTGTAGTCCTAGGAATGCATGTCATCATATCTCCTCATTTCTTACAACTAAGTGTACGCTAACAATCGGCATAGTGGCTGTAAAATTACGTTTATGAGGCTACTGTCATTCAATCAATTGTACTGCGGAGATGAAGGAAACATCTGGTTATTTTTTTATTTTTAACTGTATTCGATTAAATAACTGATATTTATTTATTTATTTAAAGATTGGTAGCCAGGAAAGACACATTGAGCCAAGGCTCATTTTTAGGTACAACCCAGGGAAGAAGGGGAACAGAAGTTTCATATAAAGAGACATTTGCATACAATACTGTTTGACAATCGAGTCCCTAGTCTTGTTGTGACCCCACCTCATTAATCTGGTAGGTACAATGTTCAAATCCCACTGAAATGCTGATTTCATGGTGTGACCTTTTGGGCTGGATTTGAAAGATTGCAACTAACGTATTCATATGATGGGGCCCCAAAAAGGCCATGTTGAAGATTTGGTGGGCAAATATAAAAAAAATCACCAAGTTATGAGCACAAGTTCAAAACACATTGAAATATGTTGATTGTGCTTACTGGATTTACTTGGTTCCCAGTCTGGCACTGAAGAGTGAAGGCATGTCTCTGGTCCAGATATGATACTGGTATTAAACCCTGGTAGGTAGGTAAGGGGTGGGAGATGGGGGTGTGGGGTAGTGGGTGCTAAGTGGAGGGATCAGGTAGGGGGAGGGAAACTGCAGCAGGGGAGTTGCAGCAGCAGGCATTGATTTCTTTTTTTCAAGACCTAATAAAAAGATATGGGAGGATGGTTTTCTTTATTTCAGGTACCAACACTTGGGATTGGATACACCAGTGTCAGGTTCATATTTATTGGGCACACAAGTGATGGGGAAGTGGGAAGGATACTTGATGGGAGGTGGGATCTTTTTATAAGGTCTAAGCAAGAGTAAACATAAGAAAAACACAAACATACTAATTTTAGCAAAAAAAAAGTCTGTTGCCT
This sequence comes from Neoceratodus forsteri, assembly GCA_016271365.2. Lineage (NCBI taxonomy): Eukaryota > Metazoa > Chordata > Ceratodontiformes > Ceratodontidae > Neoceratodus > Neoceratodus forsteri. The sequence continues at coordinate 653,248,303 of CM028136.1, forward strand.
CATTGGTCCTTGCACAATAAGATGCACAAAATAGGTGATTTAATACCATTTATTGGACCAGCAAAGTTTTACAGAAAATAAACTTTAAGCTTTTGAACTTACATAATTCTTCATCAGAAAGATAATGGCAGGTCTTCTAAAAAAAAAACTCAGTTTCATTCTACACATGAATTCTTCAGTTTTAGAGCAGTAATTAGCTGGAATGCACAACTTAGAGAAAAAAACACTCCTTGTAAATGCAGCAGTGTGAAGGTCAAATGCCAAAAGGAATGATATGCAGTTATACAAGAGCCATATAACATCCAGGGCCTGATTCATAAAGATCAGCACAAGCTGCACTGAAGGCAGCTTGCACCAACTGCTGGTGTGCCATGGGCTGTCTACACCACTATTGGTTAGGGTCCTGGTGGCAAAGTCCCATGGCTTGCGCCAACCCTGGCACTGCACTAGACACAGATGGTGCATCCTGAAGGTGTACTGCAAGACACAGGGCAGCTGTGTGGCAATAGCACCATGGACAATAGTCCCTGGTAGCTATTGCCCCCCAGCCCTGATCCTAATGAAGCATCAAAAACAAAATAATCCCTGGTGGTCTAGCGGAACCACGATCAGCCCTGGTCCCTGTTAGGAATAATAAAAAAATACCCTGCTGGTCTAGCGGCCCCCAGCACTGAACCCAATTATGTAGAAATAAACAGCCCTGGTGATCTAGAGCCCCTCACCTCTCCATCTCAGCAGGTAGTGTCCCACCACCCCGCTCTCCCCAACCTGAAACAGAGCTGGTGCTGGCACAGCCCTCCTCACACCACTGCATCCAGCCACAGACTGAGCTGTAAGTAAGGAGCATGTACTGTACTGTACAGGGCTGTTTATTTCTACATAATGTCGTATCAGGGCTGGGGGGGCTGGTAGACCACCAGGGTTTTTAATTATACATCCTAACAGGAATCTGGGCTGATTGGGGGTCCACTAGCCCACCAGGGATTTTATTTTTATTTAATGACTGGGATTGGGGCTGTGGCAGGGGATGCAGAACATTGCCACATATGACAAAACCCTCCCAGAGGACACCACTAGAGCTGGTCTAAGGGTACTTAGAATTTTGCCATCTGGGAGGGTTTTGTGAATACCGAATTTGGGAATATGGCAGCCTGCATTGGCCGCAAGCCCCCTTGCACCATGCCAAAGCCCATTTTGTTGTGCAAGGCTGGCACAGGTTCCATTTGCTGCATGCAGCCTGCGTTTGATGCAGGCTGCTTTTCTAAATAGCTCCTGGGCATCTTTTGCACAAGGTGCCACTTGCGTCATTTATGTTTGTCGCTGGCTCCTTGCGTCAGTCTAAGGGCTTTGTGAATCAGGCACCCAATGTTGAAGTCTTACTAAAGATGAGAAAAACTGAACACTGTGTGTGTGTGTGTGTGTGTGTGTGTGTGTGTGTGTGCGCGCGATGCCCTTGATGAAATTAGAGGCACACTGCAATTACATTTTTGGTGCTGGAACAGGGTAAACATGCTTTTGTCTGTAACTATGTGTTCATTTGTCAGTATTGTTAGTGAATATTTAAGCTTGCACTGTTTAAACATGTACCATCTATAACTTATTTATGAACTTTAAAACTAACCTAAAACAAGACCACCTAGTACATAGGACTCTGTAGCCCTAATGGTGACAGGTTACCACAGCATGCCTTTATAAAGAACAACATTTTCTACTACTAAATATTAGATCTGCATGTGTAAATTTAAAACCAATGAGAACCCCACCCACCAGTTAAAATCAAACCCAGAAATACACATTCATATAGTTTAGGTAGAACCATTCTCTAGATAAGCATATTAGAAACATGTAAAACAAATAGCTGTCGATGTACTGTACCCGAAAGAACAAAAAAAAAAAAACTGGATAATTTCAAATGATGTAATTGCTCATGAAACTCATGTCGTGTTTTGACTTCTAGTAAGAAAGTGCCAGTTGCGTTGTGGGGAGAGGACACGGCGCCAGTTGATCATGAAGCTGATCAGCTGTTTGCTGGACAGTGCCATGCAGATCAAAGCAAAAACCTGTCCTGTGAAACAGGGTGCTCTCTTCTTTGAACTCCAAAAAGTTCCCTCCAGCAAACACTGAAGAATGCCATGCTCAGTCTAGCTGATCATTGGTCTGACACTGTTGAGCTCACTGCAGACTGCCCTGCATTGGACTGACAGTGACATACCTCTTAACTCCAGTATCATAGCAATATGTTTCCTTTTGCGCAAGGGTGAGCAAACATAAAAAGGGTTTCTCTGAAGAATCCAACATCAAGATCTGTGATCCTTCTGGACTTTATTATGCAAACCGGGTTTGCACACAGTGATAGCTGAAATGCCTCATTTGCTTTCTAAAATTTGCACTTTTGGTCTGCTCTCCCTGTTGCAAATACACCTTTCTCAATATACCAGTTGCATGGGTCAGTGCAATGAAAATAACTTTGTACCCCATTTGCACCCCATAAAACTTGAACTGAGAACTGAGCACCAGTTCTCCCTTTGCTTAACATCTCTTTAGTACATCTCTATTCTATCTCTATGCTTTTTAAATCTCCCTGTGTACCTAGATAAGAAGCAAAACCGAATTCTCTTGGTTAATTCTCTTCAATTGTAAATTACTTCTGGATACAGAATGTATAAAAGGCACTGTATAAAACCAAATTAATTTCCTTCCTTGTTGTTTCTTATATTTAGTTTTGCCTCTGTATGTGGCTTGCACAGGTAATGGTTGTGCACAATATCAAAACAAATACCAAAGGAACATCAGCTGCTTAATTTTATTTTTTTATTACTTTATTCTTCTTTGATGGCAATATATTTTTTCTCCTTTTGTTTATTATCCTTCTTACCTAGTCTCCAGATTGCTACTTATTCAGTCCTTTCCAAGGAAGTGGCAGCCAATAATGCTGTCTCTGCTTGCTGGGTATATGTCTGTGATTGGCTCCTGAGGAGGGGTGTTGCTTAAAAGAAAGGTTGAAGCTAGATCCTCACTTTCTTCTCCATCCTTCAGCCCAAAGCAGGCAGCACCACACTTGGGGACCCCACCAGCAGCCCGGCAGCACATTAAGGTAAGGGAACATGAAAGGTGACATAATTTAGTCTCCAATACCTTAGCTGGCATTGCAACAGAATCAGAATCTGATTTAGAATTTCTATTTTTCTGACATATGAGCAATGTAATAGAGTCTGCCAAGCCCTTCTTTTGCTAACAGACACCTCCCCCACTGTACTAAACTCATCTCTAAATACTGGCTAGGGTCTTTGCCACTGTGCTTATCTTCCTCTTTATCTACCCCTGCCCCTCCCACTCACCCCTTAAGATCCTCTGACTCACGCACCTTTCTGATCCTCTGCTGTTCTACACTTGCTGGTCAGTCTGCTTTCATACATCGCTTCCCCAAAATCTGGACTGCCCTTCCCCAACACTTTTGACATTCCTCCATTCCCTCATTCCCTCTCCTCTGTACTTCATAACTTCCTCTCCTCTAACTGCACTTGTTATCCTCAACCATAACCACATCTTTCTCCTGTTCTAGCACCTCTCCCCTAGCCAGGACTGTACCTTTATTTTATTCAGTAGCTCTTATGCACAACATATTTGCACTTCATTTATTCAATTAAATTTTGTCGTCTGTCTTACCCTGTGGTATGTGTAAAATCCTGTATTCCAGCCATTGCTGTATTTCATCTATTGTTCACATGTACTACTTGATTGCAATATTATGATTGTTCTGTATATATGTACTGTATGTATGTATTCCCTCTGCTCCCTTCCCCCCAGGTAGCACCAGGAGACAAGCAACTCATTGTTCAGTGTGCCTTTCTGGTGAAACATTTCAATAAATAAATAAAAATTCTAAGCAGCCTTAATACTACTTAGTAAGTGATGGGCCAGCATTCTGCAAAGAGGGGTGGCAAGGGGGAATTAAGCCGTCATACGGTGTGCTAGGGTACCATGTTCCAAATGTTCTGGTGGTGCCCTGCTTTCTCACTAATGCCCACTTGCAGATTGTCCTTTGGGATCTCAGGCTGGATGGTCATGTATGCTGCCTGTGACATCACTGCAGCAGTAGGAGCTGAAGCTGTGTGACACAACAAAATCCTCCCTCCCCAGGAGCATACCCAGATGACACTCTGGAATCTTGGCTAAATCTATGTGCTCATGAAAAAGGCAGGTGCTGCTCTAAACACAGCTTGGAATCTACAGGAAACACAAAGAGGTCAGAACACCAAATGTTTCTGAAAAATTACAAAATCACTTTATTGAAACATACAAGCATTTAAGAAATTTAGGATGATCATCTTCTTCATCAAGGGGCAAAGTCAACAGGTAGAATCTGCCCTTTTATACATTTAGGATCTTAAAGTGATAGTAGCACAACATATTCAATAAATATGTAAACACAGTTCAAAGTATTAGTGCAAATAGCCTTGCTCAAAATACTCTGCAGTCACAGAAACATGGTACACAAAGAACCACAATTGGGATGTCAAAATACCAGGGTACACAATCTACAGGAGGGACAGGGATGGAAGAAGAGGAGGAGGAGTAGCTCTCTATGTAAGGGAAGGGATAAAAGCAACAGAGCTAAAGGGTAAATAGGGAGGAGAGGAGGCACTGTGGGTCACCCTGGAGACTGGAAATGGCTCCACAATCCACACAGGGGTTGTCTATAGACTCCCGTCTTAGGGGGAGGAAATGGACAAGGAAATGATAGAAGGTATCCTTGGGATGGCAGAGAAAGGGGAGATATTGCTGATGGGGGACCTGAATATGCCAGATGTTCACTGGAGCACCTTTGCTGCATCCACATCCAAGAGCAGGGCCATTCTCGATGCATGCCTCAGACAGCTAGTTTTAGAACCCACTCAGGAGACAGCAGTCTTAGACCTGGTACTCTCAAATGGGGATGGAAGTAACGTGGACGGTAAGGGGAAAAAAGATAGCACTCAGAAAGTATAAGGAAACACAGAAGGAGCAGGACAGAGAACTGTACCAGTTAAAGCAGAAGGAAGTGGGTAAGGCAGTCAGAATTGCAAAGGCCCAAACCGGGGAAAAGATAGCCAACTCAGTTAAGAAGGGGGATAAAACCTTTTATAGGTACATTAGGGAGCAAAGAAAGACTAAGGCAGGGATGCTGAGGCTGAATAAAGAGGAAGGTGGTTGGACAAAGATCGACAGAGAAAAAGCTCAGTATTCATAATGGAAAAGCAGGGGGAAATACCTAATCCAGTCAATAGAAACACTCTGGATGGGGGGGTTGATATTAGTCCTTTCACAGAAAAAAGGGTTCTGAAAGAACTCTTAAAACTGAAGGTGGATAAAGCAATGGGGACTGATGGGATTCACCCCAGAATTTTAGAAGAACTAAGGGAAGAACTAGTAACACCACTGACTACCTTTTTAATAAATCATGGGAGGATGGGGTGGTACCTGATGACTGGAGGAGGGCGGATGTGATTCCCTTCACAAAAGTGGGAGCAAGACAGAGGCAGGAAACTACAGATCTGTCAGTTTGACCTCAGTGGTAGGGAAAATGATGGAATCACTTCTGAAGAAAAGAATTGTTCAGTACCTAGAGGTCAGTGGGGCACAGGACCCAAGGCAGCATGGATTCACAGCGGGAAGGTCATGTCAGACAAATCTAACTGATTTCTTTGACTGGGTGACCAAAGCAGTAGAACAGGGAAGGGCTGTGGACATGGCCTACCTAGACTTTAGCAAGGCAACTGGCACAGTCCCGCACAAAAGGTTAATAAACAAATTAGCCAGCCTGGGAGTTGGTCCTAGGGTGGTAGCCTAGGTAAAACACTGGTTGGACAACAGGACACAGTGGGTAATAGTAAATGGAGTCCACAGTGAAGAAAGGAGGGTTACTAGTGGGGTACCGCAGGGTTCAGTACTAGGGCTGGTCCTTTTTAATGTCTTTATAAGTGACATTGCAAAGGGGCTGGAATGGAAAGTATGTCTTTTTGCAGATGACACAAAGATCTGCAACAGGGTTGATACACAAGATGGGGTGGAAAGGATGAAAAGGGGCTTGGCAAGGTTGGAGGAATGGTCAAATGTATGGCAGCTTAGATTCAATACAAAAAAGTGCAAAGTAATGTACCTGGGAAACAAAAACCCAGGGGAAGAGTACACAATGGGGAGTGAGATACTGACAACAAGAAAAATGGAAAGGGACCTGGGGGTAGTCATGTCAGACGATCTAAGGTGGTCCAGCAATGTGAGAAGGCAGTAAGGAGGGCTGGGGGGATACTGGGATGCATAGGGAGAGGCATCACCAGTAGAAAACAGGAAGTTGTTGGCCCTCTGTACAGACAGTTGGTAAGACCACATCTGGAGTATTGTGTACAGTTCTGGAGATCCCATCTCAGCAAAGACATAGACCGGGTGGAGGCTGTCAAGAGGAGGGCAGCCAAAATGATGCAGGGTCTGCATCAGAAGACATATGAAGAAAGACTAAAGGAACTAAAGATGTATAGCCTCGAGGAAAGGAGGGAGAGGGGGGACATGATAGAAGCTTTCAAATACCTCAAGGGAATCAACAAAGTCCAAGAGGGTAGCATCTTTCAGAAAAAGAGATGTGCAAAAACAAGGGGCACAATTTGAAGATAGAGGGGGTATGGCTCAGAGGTAATGTAAGGAAGTATTTCTTCACAGTGAGGGTTTTGGATACATGGAAAAGCCTTCCTGAGGAGGTCGTAGAGTCAAACACAGTGGGGAAATTCAAGAATGCATGGGACAGACATAAGGAAATTCTAGTGGGGGGTAGGAGGAAGTAGGCTGTTGGTTAACTAGGATCTGCAGCTAGGGAAATGGGCAGGCTAAGTGGGCCAAGCAGTCCTTATCTGTCGTCAAATTCTATGTTTCTATGTTTACTGCATATAAACCTTCATTCATTTTTATAGAGTATATATATAATGAAGTATACAACCTAATTCCAAACTAAAGAAAACAGAAATATAATTCTGATGTGGTCATCCAAATTAGTAGCAATCTCCTGAAATAGTGCATCACATTATGCTGTTCGATCAGTAGGAACATGGTGATCTCTTAAATGCTTACATGTTTCAATAAAGTAATTTTGAAACTTTGCAGAAACCTTAGCTGGCCTCTATGAATCTTTACTGCCAGCCTTCTTTCTGAGGTTCCTCTCATGCTTGTGGAATAGACATTCAGTGGAGCTGGCCAGAATACTGCAGCATACTACAGTAGAGGTACTATAGTAAACAAGGTAATTTAAATAGCAGTTAATTCATTTTGCCTTGCAGTAACTCAAGACACTGTCTTGTATCATGGCTGGCTCCACTGTAGGTCATCAGCATGCCACGGCATTCCTTCACTACTCAATTTCATGGAACTGACACAACAGTATACTTTTTACAATGTTCACTGCTAATACCAGAACTTATTTGCTTTCTGCTGGTATCGACTCTCTCTCTCTCTCTCTCTCTCTCTATTTCAGACAAGCATGATGACATACAGTAGCAGATCAAGGTGCCCCACACCTACTAAAAAGGCTATTTCTTTAGCATAGATTTCTTAGAAGTTCAGTTAGCATTAGGGTGAGCATGACCAATGTTTGGGGTGGTCACAGCATCAGTAACTATAGCACTATGCAACTTACACACAGCACAGATATAATCACTTGCATTACCAGTAGGCAGAACTGGACATAAAATAATATTTTTCTATATAATGTGAACAAAGAATTACATTTATTTTTTTCCTTTTCATAGACTCCATGCCTTCATCTCTGTCAGATGCTTTCTCTAGATACTCATGTTGTGTTCTTGGTTTTTTGATTATCACCCTGCTTCATCCAGTTTTTCTTCAGTACAATTAAACATTGTTTTTTTACTCTAAAGGTATTTTTCCTTTATTCCTACCCTTATCCGTGTCCTCCACTCAACAGTTGTTCTTTGCTTGCACATGTAAGTAGGTTTTGTCATGTTTGCTGATGTTCCTGGTTTTAGTTGCAAAGCTACAAAAAGATATCCTCTCAGTACTAATTCCAGCTCCCAAACTAAGCCAGTCATGTGAACATTAGTGCACCCCTACATAATCTTGCACTAAGTGGTGCATATGTTTGTGCACCATGCTGTATGTGGAGAAGTGTGGGAGAGACAACACAATGTCATCCAGCAGGATTCCTATCACTTGATGACTCTGCAGTCTTTGACATATCAGTCATTGAGGCCAGCAGATAAATAGAGATGAGGGACCTTGTTTTCAGCATCCAGAAAGAAAAACATGGTGGAATCTGTAAAAGGCTCAGTTCCACTTAAGTCAACCCAAGCCAGACCACCTTGGGGGTCAGTGGAAGGGTTAGGGGATAGGATTCTGAAATGAATCAACAGTCCCTCATGTTGAAGAAAAGCTGCCTTATGAAAAAGCCTGATGAGGAATGTGGATTCCAACTCAAGCTCTTCATTTGCTATTATGTCTTGCACAAATGGTGGCCAATTAAACTAAGAAGTGACAGTGCTAACTTTGAAACCTATGCTCCCTTCATGTATTATGCATGACTCCTGACAGTTTTTAGATATATCCTTTCAACCCAATCAAAAAACTATATAAAAGTAAAAATTTACAAAACTCTGATCAGCAAAAATTCAAAAATGCAAAAGAAAGCACAGCCACGCACTAAGATCAAGACAATCATGTTGTACTGTCAAAAAGTACACCTTTTGTGCTATACTGCTGTTTTCTTTCATGACAGCTTGGTCTCAGTAGTAAAGCAACAAAACATTTGCCTATTCAGTGATTGGCATTGAATTGTAATGGCTTGAGTCTGGCAGCACTAGAGGGAATTCCATTCAACACGGATTTCTAGAAATCAGAAATAAGACTGCATTAGTTATTTGATAACCCTCTCCTACTTCTGAAATGTTAGGCTATTAAGTCACAAAATGATAGTATAACTGATAATACTATCAGAATAGATACAATTACAGCTGCAATGTTGCAATTAATTCAGTTTCCATAGTGAATCTTACAATGGCAATCAATTAATTGAAAATATGTCTGTATCTTTACATGTAACATATATTTTACAAGGGCATTTTGAATGGATGTTTTAGCTACTTTTCTTATAAGCTGTGCTAACATTTTACAAAGTGATATAACAACACACTTCTTTTTATTTCAATTAAGGCATTATAGTTTTTTTTTATAAATTACAGTATAGTTTGTTTTGCACGTGACACCCCCCCCACATACAGTTCCAAATGACAAATAACAATAAATCCCAAATAGAACACATGAGTATTTCTCTGAAGTATAGAATATGGGTTGGGGTGTGTGGGGGGGTTAAATACAGGTTGGGGTGGGGGGGTTAAATATTAACTAAAATAAATAAATGTTGACATAAATGTTTCAACACCAAAACATTACCCTATCTGCCTTCTCTCAAGACCCTTCAATATATCATTATTATCTCCTGATGCTTTTGCAGGTCAAGCCTGCATAGGATGAATTGGTACTGCTTGGAGGGAATGAAATATTAGCAAGTGATCTGAAGTATAGGATGAATGTTTATGGGTATTACCCTTACATAGATACCAATAAAATTATGGGGACTAATATCAGTAATCAGAAAAAGTGAAAAAAAATATTATTTTTTTATTTTCTTTAAAACCATCATGATATTGCCCATGTCAATATTAAAAAAAAAAACTGTATAAATATAGTTTACCATTATGGGAAAAGTATATTGATAACATTTATTTTACAAAAAATCCCTCATCTGTCATGCTGTAAATATATGTTATAGTGGTCTTGTCGCGCCACTAAATTAGGGTTGTGTAAGCTGTTTAATGTTAAACCCCAATTTTTAAACTTTAATAACTTTGCACTCATTCAAGCTATTTGCACAAATGTTTGCATGCACTGTTGTATACCCAAGGACTCCTGATATGAACATTTGCATTCTGATCAGATATGCAGATTCTGAAATCTTAACAGTACAAAATGTGTAAATATATATATATATATTTTTATGCTATGTTTTGTTCGCCCCTAGTGCCCTGATGGTTTGGAACTTTGGTCTGAAATTTTCTGGGCAGAAAGAGCTTGTCCCAGATTAATACCTGTCATTAGTTTGGTGAAAAAATAATAATCCATTCTAGAATTATAAGGATTTCAAATTTTGATTCTGATCATGGTAAGTAGGGCACTTTAGGAAAGATGTTTGAAATGAACAAAGAATTTGGCCACATGAAAAAGGATCCTTTTTCATATGGGGCCAATCCTTCTTCATGAGAAAAAAATCCTTTTTCATATGGCTGCCATTTTCTTTTTACTGTTTGAACTTACATACATTTAAAGTACATAAAAATAAAGTATTAAAAAAACAAACCTGTACATTACCTAGCTAAACGGGACCCATTTAGTTATATTTTGGTGTGTTTTTTTTAATTGGTGGAAATACATTTTTTGGGCACCAAAAATCCAGGGTGCTCAGCTTAGCAAGAGGTGCTGTTCACCCACATTCTCTGTATGAGACAGTGGGAGCAAAGTGCTGTGCCAGTGGCTCAGGTTTAGGATGTGGCGAGCAAGGTGGTGGGCACTGCCTTCCAGAGTGGAGGGGTGGGGGTCCACTAGACCACCAAGAAATTATAGCTATGCTTATGTGTGTGGATTGGGATGGAGGGATATCTTAGATTACTAAAGATGTGTTCAACTTTAATAACAGGGGGTCATGGCAGGGGGGTCCACTAGACCACCAGGGATGTGTTTATTTTTATTATAAGGGGATTGGGGCTGGGGGAGTCTGCTAGATCTTCAGGGATGTGTTTATATTTATTAAAAGAGGATTGGGGCTGGGGGTCCACTTGACCACCAGGGAAGTGTTTAATAATGGGAATCAGGGCAGGGGGGACCGCTAGCCACCTAGGGATGTCCTAGAGTGGTGCATGGTTGCCCCACAGCTTGTAGCAACTCATCCAGATGCACCATATATTTGATGCATGGCCACAGGTGTCATAAGCTGTGGAATTTGCCACTGGGACCCTACCAGATAGAGAATTGGTTGCAGGGTCCTTCATGCACCAGCAATGAGCGCAAGTCACCTTTGATATGGCTTGTGCAGAGTTTTGCAAATCAGGCCCATTATATATACATGTGCATGCATGTAGCAAAGCAGAACTGTATTAACTGTTCACATGTTACAGCTGTCAAAATGTATCTTCAAACATTTAAAAAAATATCATGTAAGAATAATTTTGTACACAATAGGAAGATACAAGAGGTTGTTCTTTCTAAGAATAACCACATTCTTTTCTCAATTTAAATTACTTTAATGCTTAGTGCAGGTTCCTCGCCATATGTTAATAGAAAGGAAACCCTCTGGACTCCTTGTTTGGTATTTTCAAGATGACTTCAGAGACATCGGAGCTCATGATGCAGCCATTTAATACTAGGACTGATATTTTAGTACCAAAGAATCAGTCCACTTATACTTCACCAGTCTGATTCAGTGACTCAAAACTAAACTTTGGTTCACAACAGTTCATACTCTGCAACCTATCAAAGCAGACAAAAAGATGATGTGGGCATACAATCAAGTCTCATTTTGACCCTCAAAGACAACTTACAACACAATGCTATAAAGGAGTTTTTTTAACCCTTGGTGATGCTGCGGCCTTTGGCATATCAGCCAATTGGGGCAGCAGATCACAAGGAACTAATCTGCAGTACAATTCCTATTAGACTGTCCTGCCAGTGAGTTGGTTTTGCATCTTTTTTTAAAGTTGGCAATGCATTGTTAACTCACACTATGTTGTTTTTCAACATTTAACCAGATCAAAAGCAACTTTTATAAAAGCTATCACAGCTCAACTAGAATGCATTTGTAGTTCTGTCACACTGGAATGCTACAATATATGGAGTTGCAACTCTTAACAGATTTGCAAGGCATTGTGCTGGATCTAGCAACACTTATGCAACTCAATGAGAAATGCTACAGTAAATCAACCTATTGATGGGACTATGTAATGTGGATTATGCTGTATGCAGGTACAGATGTAAAAGCCTGTCCAGAAGATGAGTTCTGTTCAGATAATGCCATATCAACCTGACCCACACAAGGATGTGTACATGCCCATGATGCCGTGCACGGGACTGGAGGCATTCAAGTGTATCCATGTGATTTGTAGACATGCACATAAACCAAACAAATTTAATATTTCTTCTCTTTTCTCATCATTGTTTGGATCCTACAGCAGTGTGTAGAATTTTCAAATTCTGGCAGAACAGAATTTTGTCACATTCCACTGAATTTCATCGGAAGCAAAATGATGGAATTCCATGGCTGCATAATGCAGAATGGGTTTTGTGCTACTTTTTTTTGCCTAATTAAATTCAACAGATGTTGAGATATTCTGTGGGAAATGGTCACATAATGATTTTCCATGGGAAACTGTTGTTCCACTGAATAGAGTTCTGTGACTCACACAAGGTGCAATTCCACAGAATGACCAGTGAAATTCTGATTGGAATTCCACTGGCAGAATGGTCAATTTTGAGCTAATACTGCCTGCATAATTTTGCATTCTGCACAGCACTAGATCCTGCCCATTGCTCTTCTTGACACTTTTGTATACTACCTTTAAATATACATAATGCTTGATTTCACACAGGGCTTATTTTGATTTGACTAAGGCAATGACTGCACTGTACTGAAGAAAACATAGAAACAGAATTTGTCAGCAGAACAGGCCCACTTGGCCCACCCCATCTGCCCAGATGTTCCCTGCCTACTCTATCTTTACACACCCTAACTGGTCTCTGGCAACCTTCCCTCCACCCTGCCTGTTTTCAAATACGCCCCTGCATCTGTCCCACACACGCTTGAAGTCTCACACTGTTTTGGCCTTCACCCCTTCTGCTGGCAGTCTGTTCCAGGCATCTACCTCCATCCTTTCTGTGAAGAAATACTTCTTAAAATCTCTCTGAAACTCTTCAATCTCTATCTTTATCATATGCCCCCTAGCCCCCTAGTCCTGTTGGTCTTTCATATTTGAAAGAGACTCCTCTCCTGCATCATGAACCACCCTATGAGGTACTTATAGGGCTCTGTCATGTAATCTTTTACTCTCCCCTTTCCCAGGGTGAACATGTTGAGATCCCTTAGTCTCTTCTCATAGGTCTTCTGATGCAGTCTCTGCATCCTTTTGGATGCCCTCCTCTGGACTACCTCCACCCTCTCTATGTTCTTTCTGAGATGCAGTCTCCAAAAATGGACACAGTACTCCTGGTGGTTTCTCACCAGTGAGCAATATAGTGGCAACACCACCTCACTCCTCCTGCAGAGATGCCCCTTCTTATACACCCAAGCATCTCATTACCCCTACCCAGTGGTTTGTCACACAGCCCTGCATCTTTGAGGTAATCAGATATGATAACCCCAAGGCACATTTGCTGTTTAGTGACTGTCAGTACCTCCCACCCATCTTATTCTCAGTGCCAGGGTTCCTATGCCCCAGGTGGAACCCCTACCATGCTCTTGGTCACTCCTCAATTTTTCCTAGATCTATGCATATTCCCTGTACTCCCTCATGAGAGTCACCCTATTGCAGATTTTAGTATCGTGCTCAAAATGGCACACATTCCCTTCCAGTTTCTCAGCAAAGTCACTTATGAAGACATAGAAGAGGACAAGTTGCTGTATTGAACCTGTGGCACACTGCTGGTAACTCGTCCATCATTTGTACAAGTGCTATTTACCAGTATCCTCTGCCTCCTGTCTGTTAACTAGTGTTTAACCCAATTCGTCATTTTGGATCCCAGCTCTAGGCTGCTAAATTTACTTTTTTAATTTTTAAAAATGTTTATCCATATTGCTTCTTTCCCATTGTGTCAACTCCGGTGGACTATTAAGCCCTGTCCTTGCCACTCCTATCCAGCACCCACCCCACCAACTTAACCACCCTGAAATTCCCCCATAGATTGTCCCTGTGGCAGGGACAGGAAGGGGAGGAGGGCCATATCCCCTCCGCCTGAAGACTCTCATCCAGAACTTGGGTGGTGGTTGGGTGGCAATGCAGGAACAGTGAAGGCAGGCAGTGCTTCATAAAGCCAGTGCCTTCCCTTTTTTCCAGTTTCTCCCTTTACTCCATGCCTTAGTGGTACATTAGCATGCATGTGTGAGGCACAAGCTATGGAACCATGGCCCCTCCCTTACATGGTGCTCAGACTCTGATGCCTCCACCAGATGTCAACTAAGGAGGAAGATGACAACCCTTCCCATCCCTGGTAGAGGAAAACATTCCATCAAAGGCTCAATTCTCTTCCCTGCCCAACCCCTGGTGCCCTAAGCTTGTTCCCAAACTTAGGTTGGCAGCATGGTAAGAGGTAAGACTCATAGCACCTCATCCCTCTACACCACTGTACCAGCTCTGCTAAGTTTATTTATCAGCTTCCTGTCTGGCACAGTCTCAAAGGCCTTGGTGAAGTCCAGCTAGGCCATGACCACTGTCTTCATCTGATCTATTTCTCTGGTCATCCAGTTCAAAAACTATATCAGATTTTTTGGCATTACCTCCCATATAAATCCATGCTGCTTGTGGCCTTATAGCTCAGTGTATTCCAGATACTCTATCAGTCTTTCTTTGAGCAAGGTTTCCATTAATTTCTCTACCACTCAAGTAGGACTGACCATGCTATGGTTGGCAGCCTCCTCTCTGTTGTTGCTCTTATGTAGAGTGACCATGTATGCTAATCTCTAGTCCTCCAAACCATGCTGTTTCCAGCAAACCATTAAATATGGCTGTCAGTGGTCCAGCTAGCAACTCTTGACTTTTTTCCTTTTGTTTGTAACCCTTGGATATATCCCTCCTGGTCCCACAGCTTTATCCACCTTCACAGCTGACTCCTTCATCTGTAAATGGACTTATGTCCACCCGCCTGTTCCTGCTACTTCCCGGTGGTCTGTATTCCCCTCCCTCCTCTATGAAGACTGAGTAGAAGTACCTGTTCAAGATGTCTATTGTTTCTTGGTCCTCTTCTGTGCATTCTCCCTCCTCTGCACTTCTAATCCTCAATGTCTCTCACCTCACTTTCCCTTTCTCACTTATGTATCTGAAGAAAGACATATCCCCATTAGCTACCCCTTTGGCTATCTTTACCTCTGTCTTCACCTTTGCTCTCTTCATAACCTTGCCTTCTTCCCTCTGCTTTATTAGGTATACCTCCCTGTCATCCTCCCTCTGTGTTTCCTTAGACCTCCTGAAAATCACACTTTTTTCCTTCACAACCTTTGTCATTTCCTTAGAGAAGCACAATGGTCCCTTTTTTACCTTCTGCTTTTACTCATTTCTTTCAAGCAGAGGTTGGTTGCTTTAATTATACCCTCCCTTATTTTTATGCACTGTGCCTTCACTCCACCATGGCACTCTCCTCCTCCTTCCATGCAGTTTCTGAGGCAGTCCCCCATATTTTTTAAATCCACACTGCTAAAGATCAGGACCCTCATGCTCGTGTAATTAGCCTCTGTTCTTGTCATAATATTAAATCAAACTATACAGTGATCACTGCTACTCAGGGGACTTCCCACTGTGATGTCTGCAACACTTTCTCTGCTTTTAAGCACCAGCTCCAACACTGTCCAATGTCTACTGTGTTCTTTGGCTAGCTGCATGCCAAAAGCCACTTTTTGGGAGTCTCGGATGGCCCTACTCCTTGCCAGTGCTATGTTTGGAAGGCTCTACTCTGCATCTGGCAGATCAAAGTCACAACTAGCAGCACCTTCCCTTGTTCACCATTCTAATCATGGCTTCAAGAAGTGCCTTGTCCATCTCTTCTTTCTGTGCTGGAGGTCTGTACACTACCATGCTATGGATAGCGTCACCAGAGCTTGTCTACAGGGTAGTCCATAGAATCTCCCGCTATTTCTTTTCCTGATGGTGCACCTTCACTTCCGTGACCTTAACTCTACTCCCCTCCTACCTGCCTTGTCACTCCTAAACATAGAGTAACCCAGTATGGCCATGTCCCAGTCATGATGCTCAGTGCACCACAACTCCATTATGGCCACTAAATCCAGGTCTGCTTCCATCATGTTGGCTTCTAGGCATGAAATTCTGTTTCAAAGACTACTTGCATTTTTGCTCATTGCTCTCCAGACCTTCTGCCTCCCTGCCCACTGCCCTGTTTTACCCTTCCATTTCTACATGAGTTTTACCCTAAATCTCCCCATCTTTCCTCTTTCCTTTTTAACTTCCTCATTCCTTGTCTTCTTCAATCTTCTACCTTGCTTACCTGAGTTTTACCCCACCTCCCCTTTTCTTCTGTCTTTTCCCAATTCCTGCCTTTTTGTGCCTCTTTCCTATGGAACTTTTCTCCCCTGTCTCCCCCAACTGCTGCTTCATTATCCGGGGATGTGCAATTGTTGCCTGCCATATTTTTACTGCTTCCCCACTGGCTAGTTTACATTTCCATTCAAGTAACATCTAAACCTCCCATCAAAGACTGTGGTAACTTTCTTGGAAGGATGCAGGCCACCTGCCTTATAGAAGGTCATATTCTAGCAGGCTGGCCCCCAGTCCCTGATGTAGCTGAAGCCCTCCTTCATGGACCATGATTTCAACCAGTCATTAAATTCCCTGGTGAGGAGCACCCTTGTATCGCCCCAGCTGTGCACAGGTAGCACCTCAAAAAAAGCTTCTGTGCATACTACCTGCTTGAAGCCCCTTCCCATCTCACTGAAGTTACCCTACACTACCCTTACTCAATCTCTTGCCAGGCCATTTATTACCAGTTGGGGAAGTGACTTCTTGTTCCCTCCCAGCTCCTGCTGCCCTAGAAAACCTCTCAATGCACTCTCAATCCCTCCTAGCTGAAACACAACTCAGGCCCTCCATCTTACTATCCTTCCCACCCCTGATCCAAAATCTATCCTCCTGACAATTGAGCCCCCACTAGCAGTTTCTTCTTCATGGGCTGGATGCCTTTCCCAGACTTGCTGGGGCCTCTGCTTCTGAGGACCTGATGACCGACCTTCTCCCTTCCCTCTTTAAGTGACACCTCCTTTTGACTGCCCTGTCTTGCTATTATAATGAAGGAATTCTGCAGCGGTATAGATGGAGGAGTGTGCACCCTTCCAGCCAACCTCCCACACACCCAGAGTCCCTCAAGGTCCATACACTCTGCTTCTGTCTAGGAATCCTCTGAGCTAGCAGCAGCAGACTTTGAGGCCCATGGGTGGGACAGAAGATCCTCTGTACCCTTGCCAGTTTGTTCCAGAGTCAGTAACTTCTGCACTCAACCCAAATAGGTGAGTACAAACCAGACAGTACGTAAGTCTCCAGAAAGTATCCCAAAAGACTGTGGCTCCACAATCACTGCACTGCACCACTTTGAAGTTTTCCTTTCTTTGCTTAGTGCCTATTGGATCTTCTTTGTATTCTTCTGCCTCCTTCATGCTCCCTTTGTACTCTTACCTTCTCCTTTTGCTTCTCTGAAATTAATTTGTTACCCTATCCTAGATAGGATGTCTCTTGTTTTCCCCTTTTAACAATCCTGTCTGTACCTATCTTATTGTGGGTGTCTACTACTCTTTTTCCAATTGTAGTATGGCTACCTGTAGCTACCTTCCCCTTAGCTGGTTGTTCCAATAAAATGTAATGTGTTATCTTCTTACCTTGGTTTGGGGTCCCCCCTGCAGAGTGTTCTGTGGACTGTATAATAGGTATGGATGCCCTTCAGATGTCTTCAAGGCAGATGCTACACTCCTGCTTTGTGATGCTCACACAATGGGACAGGATGAAACATGTGTCTGTAGTTTATCATTCTCAGTTTATATTGGTTCATATATAAAAGGATTTCTGGAAGGGGATTTCTGTTTGATGACGCCTTGTTAGCACGCCTGAACAAAGAAATGGCACACCCATTATATTTTTCATTGAGTTTGATGCTTTAGAGCAGATGAGCATTGTTATCACAGATGCAAAAAAATCACATACACTGAATATTTATTTTCTTACAGCATCCTTTTATGATGCCCACACACTTCTCTGTTTAGAAACAGCCTCTTTTGATATGCTTCCTCTGAGTCTATTAAATGCATGATTTCCTCTGAGAACTGAACTGGTACTTGGCTGACACAATGATTGCACTGAGGAGTCCTTCCAAAGCAACACACATGGCTGTAATTCATCATTCTTAGCCTATACTGGTTCAGATTTAAACGCATGTGAAGTATTGGATTTCTGCCCTAGTGAAACTTGTTGTCCTGCCCCATAAAAACAAAATAGGCCTAATGTTCAACTGCCTCAAATCACTAATAAATAATACATTTTCAACTATTTGTTCGTTTTGTTGTGGTTGAAATTTTCATATGCAAATGAGTTAGTTGCTAACCCCTTGTAGAACAACCAACTGCCAACTAATTCTTAACCTTTTCCACAGTTAGTCATTTGTTAATCTGTCTCCTAGTTAAGAATGAACTGATCCTTATGAATTGAGTATTAGTTTGCCATTTATTTATTATTAGAGATTATGTAATGGCTCAGCTATTTTTAATCAACACTTAGCTTGTTTGGCATTGGTTGATAATTGCACCTATTTCACATGTGCAATGCATAGTTACTAATTAAGAATAACTAATTCCTCACAATTTTCAAAACTGTGTTCTGCATCATTCTGATGCAGAATTGCACTACCCTCTCCTGGTTATGCACTCGACCTCAGTAGAGGAGGCCCCTGTTCCTGTGAACAGTCTGGGGAGTAGGTAGTCACAATTTGCTCCTTGGTATGTACTGTATCTGGATTCACCAAAAGAATTTCAGGTCTGCAGGGTTTGAGTGCTGTGGGTTCCCAAAAGTCCACTTAATTAAATTTGCTGTTAAAATGGTATTTTCATAGTGAAAACTATAATATACATATGCAATGCTTGTGAGGATAAATTTGGTCAAATATTTTCGATACCCACAAGGTGGTCAGACCTAGAGTGAGAATAACATGTTTACCCTTACTCTGGGTCCACATGACAAATGTATCCACACTGCAGGTTGTGATTGGTTGGAGCTGGCAGCATGAGCTTTCATCTCCAGCCAGTCACTTTCACTTAAGCACCTTTCATTTTCAAATCCATCAGTAACACAAGTAGTTTCAAAACCCCTGCTCAAGTGCACTCCAGCTCCACATAACAGTTTCACTTCTATGCTGCATCTGCCACATCACTTTTCTGCTCAGAAAAGTATCACATTTTTCATGTACATGCCTTTTTATAACTCCCTTCTTTTACTACTCATCTTCCATTCACATATCTGGGGCTGCTCTTACCTATACTTGTTTTCACAGACACTGATCTCCGAAGCATCACTTGCATTCTTCACCAGCCGAAAGCTTTGCTGCCCAACCACACTTTCCATCTAGTTTGAAGCCACCACCACCTAGTTGAGTCCCTAAAAATGCCTTGCTGTCTCCCATGGCCACATCCTCAGCCGCTCGCTCCCTGAAGGCAATAACATGCTGACTCACAGTGTCATGCACAAAAATGAAGGTACCACTCCAGTACTCCAGAGTGGTCAACTATGTGAAAACATTTAAAAACAAAGCAATTAAAAACCTAAAATGGAAAATGACTCACAAATGACAATGGCCTTGCATAAAAGAGATATGCATGGCCCTTACTGGGAATACTAGTGATATCCCCCCCTCATGCCCCTTGAACTCTGACATCATTCATTGCTCCACCACTCGTAATGTCATAAGGTCAAGCTGCACTCAGGGAGAATATCACTGATATTTCCAGTTGGACCATGGCATATCCCATGTAGATATGGTAATAGATAGCTAGCTGGATAGATAGATAGATAGATAGATAGATAGATAGATAGATAGATAATATGGCTGGCTGTATAGCCTACAGAGGTTAGAGTAATGAGCTGTGAATGAACTTGGTACATTCAGCAGACCTGTGTTTGATTCCCACTACCTCCACATGCTTACTATATTCCTGAGCAAGTCACATATCCTCTCCAGTGCTCCCGGGTGGCCCCTGAAAACAGGCCTTTTGCCTTGTGAGCCTTACCTAGTTACAAAGAATAAAATATAAATATATATACTGTATATATATATATATTATATATATATATATATATATATATATATATATATATTATGGTATGCAGTAGTGCTACCATAGTTAGGGTTGAGAGCCATTTCTATGTTAAACCCAAAATTTGCACCTTAATAACTTTGCAACCATTTGATGGATTTGCCTGAAATTTGGAATTTATGATTAAGAACCATAGGCCTTGGGATCTGCCAAGTTTGTGCTGGTTGGATATCTGCTGTGGGTTATTAAGTGTGATCTGTCTGTAGCGTTTATGCTTTTCTGGAATTCTGTGGTCGGCACCTACAGGTAGATGCAGTTTGCGTGACTGGCCCAAAATCTTCAGGAACGTGCAGCCAGGGTCCCCAATGTGCCTTTTGAAGATTTCGTGAAAAAATATTAAACGGTTCAAAAGTTATTCAAAAAAAAGTTTCCCATTATAAGTCAATGGGAAAAGTTAACAAAAAGTTCAACACTTTCGCAAATGCATTTTTACTTTCGTAAATGGGCCTGTTACTTTCGCAAATCAGCCATTTTGTTTTCAGTTGGTGATCAGAAAAATGGTTGCCATTTAAATCTGGGACCCTCTAGCAACCTAATTTTTTTTGTATTCACCCAGTCGGGCCCTGAGGATGCTTGCCATGTCTTTATTTTGTGGTATAACACCCCAGAAATATGTTTTTCAGATTTCTGGAAAAAGTACTTTCGCAAATTACTTTCGTGCTCACGAAACTGTCGCAAATTTTTGCAAAAGCTTTCGCAAATTGCGACAGTAATTTTCTAGTCTGTGGGAAAATGACAGCAATTCTTTGGCACTGCACTGCAAAATAACCGTTGGGAGTTTTGGGCTGAAATTTGGAGGGAAAGCAGCCGACATCTCACAGATGTGCCTTTCAGTGTTGTATTGAAAAAATATTACATGGCGGCAAAGTTATGGCACTCCAAAGTTGACAGTTTTTCCCATAGGATAACATTACAGCGCCTGAAGCATTACAGGAATCCTTTAGCACCCTGCTGCAAAGTAACGGTTTGGTCTTTTTTCCTGAAATTTGGAGGGAAGACAGCCAACAGTACACAGATGTGCCTTTCAGTAGTTTGGTGAAAAAATATCACATGGCGGCAAAGTTATGGCGCTCCAAACCTTTCTTTTTTTCCCATAGGATAACATTACGGCGTTCGCGCGCCCCTTTCAGGGCCTGTATCTCGAAACGGTGTGAGATGACTTGACTCGGAAAACTTCTTAGCCCCTAATGGGGCTAAGAATCAAATTTAGCCAGGACAGTTGTAAATAATATGACTTTTAAATTATTTTTCTACGCCATACGGTTCCTGAGATATAATGTATTTAGTATTCCAAGATCTCATTTTCTGCACGATACTCATTATTTTGCATACATTATTTGTACTCACCATCTTTCTCAATGCACCCCCAACACGGCATTCGGTGCGCACTGGGATCATGGATTCTAACTCTCCTTATTATCCTGTATCTTCTGCTGCTTTACACATGTCATGGAGTGAGAGTTAGGGCTGATTTATCCCAATGCGCACCAATGACGTGTTTGGGGTGGGCGGGGGTCCAAGAGGGTTTTCAACCCTAACAGCGAATTTCCTCACTTTTGTCGCTGTGGAACAACCCTAACTAATGCATTAAATGGAGTTTTGCCTCTATTATATATATATAACACACATATATATATATATATACACACATATATATATATACATATATATATATATATATATATATATATATATATATATATATATATATACAAGCATACATACAAACATATAGAATTTGCCAGCAGATAAGGCCTAGTGGTCTATCAAGTCTGCTTGAATGTGCAGCTAGCACCCCTTATTCTGCAGCTGCCCCTCCCTTCCACCCTTCCCCTTCATTAACCTCTCCCTATATATATATATATATATTTGATATATATATCAAGACACCTCATAGAGAGAGATAGAGATATGTGAATACTAGGTCATATGGTACATGGGTAAAATACACCCAAAGAGAGGGCAAATCAGATTATAAAGACAACTTTACATTCAGTTGAACATTACATTAACATTACATAAAACTGCTGATGCATTCATTGATAAATAGAGTCAGCAGCAGGCCTGGATATTTATGTACTGTAGGCAAGGCACTCTGCTCTTTGTAGGGGAGTGTGCCATGCACCACCTATTGGTGGATAAGTCATCCATACTCTTATGTCAACATTAAAGGCAAACGCATTCTCTGACATAAAAGCAAACCCGTGACTGCATTCTGCAGGTACTATTAAGGCAATGTCCTTGGAAATATGGCAATAATAATATAAAAATAAAGATATCAATTTAATAATTTTCTTTTGTGTGAAAATGACAGTTTTGCTGCAGACCAACTCTGTGGCAAAATTTTACCTCAGTTTTACCTTGCAACCTAATTGTAAAAGTATAACCTAAGAGTCAAATATAGAGTTTGCAAACGGTAACATATTTGGTTTGATCGGACTGATATTCAAACTTGTCTTCAAGTGGTGTTTTACCCAATACTTAATTAGCCTTAACTGTGTTCCCAATCAAATCCACCCAGCTGCCTAATACTGTAACAATATCATTGTCCTGACTTTACCACTGTTCTGGTCTCTTGGTAACTGATTGTCTGACTTACCAGAGAATGGCATGCTGGTAAGTTTGCTGATGAAGATAGTTAGCTCACAGTTTTCTGGCATTGGCATCCTTTTTGACAGGCAGCATAGTTTGTTATCTGGCAGGATGGTTAGCTTAATAGTTTTTGCTGGAAAGTGGAAACAATAATTAGACACTGTGCTACTCTGCCCATAACAGTAGACCATTCTGGTGGCAGGGGACCTTCTGGGGAGGGTCATTCTGGCAGCAAGATGAGTACTTCAGATAGTGAGTAGTCACCTCAGCTTTCAGAGTATGCATTCTGTCCCACGCAGTGGTCATTCTTGCCCTAGGGTGGACACAGACAGTGTATATTCCAGTATAGTGATGTAAATTCTGCTCAGGAGTGGTCATTGAGGCACAGAAGGTGGGAGTCCCAACCCCCAGGTATACATTGAAGCAGAGAAGGTGGGCATTATGACTCTGGGGTGGGTGTTATTTCCCAGGGGTGGACACTGAGGCACATAGGGTGGGCAAGCCAGCCCCATGGTGGGCATTGTGGCCATAGAGTCATGCATTGAGGCACAGAGAGAGAACATTACAGAACCAGGATGTATAGACTGACAAGAGGGTGGTCATTCAGGATCAAAGAGGTCAATGCATTCCTGCCCTAAGGGTGGCATTCTGACCCTAGGGTGGACAGTTTGACCCTATAGTTGGCCCTAAGGTAAAGAAGTGGGCATTCTTGCTCTTGGGTGGGCACTTTGGTTAGCTGGGGAGGACAGCCTACTCTGGATCTGGGAGGGTGGCCCAGGTGAAAGAATGATGGTCAGGAGGAGGGCTGGTTCAGGGCATGGGGTGGCTCAGGTGAATGAGGCTGGTCAGATTGGGAGGAGGGTCTGGTCTGGGGTTTGAAGGAGTGGTCCAGTTGCTGGGAGTAAGGTCAGCTAGGGGTGGAAGACCAGTCTGGGTGCTGGTAGGGTGGTCCTGCTGATGGAAAGCTGGCCAGCTGGGAAAAACAGGCTGGATTGGGGCCTGCAAAGGAGGTCCAGGTGCAGGAAGGTGGGACAGATGAGAGGGTGGTGCAAGGGCTCAGTGATTAAGCTGTTGACTTGAAGGTCACCAAAGGGTTGAAGGCTGGTTCAGGGACTGGAAAGGTGGTCCTGATGCCAAGAGGCTGATCAGCTGTCAAGGGAAGGCTGGTCAGGGTCCTGGAAGAATGGTCCAAGTGCAGTGAGGCTGGGTCAGCTGGGGAGAAGAAACTGGTCCAGTGGCTGGAAGAGTGGTCCAGCTGCTGGGAGGAAAGTAGCTAGATCACGGGGCTGGAAGAGTGGGGCTGCTGCTTTGAAGATGGTCTGGGGTTTGAAAAGGTTGTCCTGATGATGGGAGGCTGGGAGGCTGGTCAGCTGGGCAGGAGAGGCTGGTCAACATGCTGGAAGAGTGGTCAGTTGTGGTTGTAGGCTGGTCCTGGGGATGAAAAGGTGATCCAGCTGCTGGGCGGGTGGTAGCTGGAGAACAAAGGCTGGACCAAGAGCTGGAATTGGACCAAGAGCTGGAATGATAGCCCAGGTGCTGGGAAGGTGGTCTGATAGGAGTTGGAGGAAGGTCCAAGGACCAGAAGGGTGTGTCAACTGTGGGGAGACAGATTTACTTGGAGGCTGGTCCGGTAGCTGGAAGGGTAGTCTCACTGCTAGGAAGCTGCTCAACTGGGCAAGGGAGGCTGGTCTGGGGCCTGGAGAGATGTTCCAAGTCAGGGAGACTGTACAGTTGGGCAGCAGAAGCTGGTCTGGGTGCTGTAAGAGTGGTTCATTTGCTGGGGGGAAGGTCAGTTAGCGGTGGGAGGCTGGTCAAAGAGGCTAGAAAGGTAGTTGGCTGGGGGTTGGAATTTGGTACTGTGGCAAAAGGTTTGTCTCAGCTGCTGGGAGAGGGGTTGACTGGGAATAGTAGGCTGGCCGAGTGGCATGGATGGTGGTCCAGTGCTTGGAGGGTGGTCTGCTGTGAATCAAAGGCTGATCTGGATGCTAGAAGAATGTAGATGGTACAAGGTTACTTGTCAAATAGGGTGGGGTTTGACTGGGGGGGGTCAAGCCCTTTTAAAAGGCTTTGGAGCATCTCATACCTCCATTAACCCCTAGGTGAAATCCAGACTAGCTGGATTGTGAAAATTGTGCCCAATCCAGATGTTCCAGTTGAACTAGCCAGTCTGTGGTTTACTATTTTGGTCCATAGTCTGGCAGATCAGATGTCACTATACCCATAATTATCACTGACTGTGTGACTAGAAACTGTGACACCTGACTTACTCAAGGGGAATCACTTAATGTCTTTTACAAGAGTGTCCAGAGGATTGATGAGGTGGAGTGAGTTTTGAGACCTGTATTATAAACATAATCCCAACTTCCAGCCATGGGCCACAGGAGCCTCAGGGCATAGTGAAAGCAGCACCCTCAGAATATTGCAGATGTTCTTGCCTTCCCAGCTTTAACAGTGCCTCATGGCAGGTGTCAGGAAGACATCCAACATCACAGGGGGCCATATGACATAAACCCTTAATCCTTTCATGGTTTTGCCCATTAATGAATGAAGGGATTAAAAAGCATAGATTATAATTGGGAGGGCCAGGGTGAATGGCATCCATGCTCCCCAATTCTGTCTGTCACAGCTCTGGGCACTCTGCTGCCCCCAACTCCACCATCCCATTGGATTGTGGGGAGGTATACCCACTGCAGAGGTGAAGCTTCAGGAATGTTTGCAGAGCTCTTGCCTTAGATGGAGAGGTGTCAGGGCTGTAATGGATACAAATTGAATTAGTAGGGCCACCCAAAAGGATAAAAAGTCTCAAATATAAAAAAAACACAAAGTTTGCTCTGGAGTGTAAAGGGGGATGAACCAAATCCAGCACCAGCAAGTCTCAGCATGGTGTTCATTGACTGGGTAACCAGTGAAGTGGAACAATTAGGAGAAAAGGATGTTGCCTACCTGGATTTCGGCAAGGCCTTCAACATTGTTCCACACAGAGGGCTGATGAACAAGCTGGGCAGCCTGGAAGTGGCTCCAAAGGTAGTAAAATCGGTATGTCGTTGGATAAGTAACAGGAGTCAGAGGGTGATGATAAATGGGGTTCACTCGGAAGAAGGCACAGTAACCAGTGGGATTCCACAGGTATCAGTATTGGGACCGGTCTTCTTCAATGTCTTTAATAGTAACATTGCAGAGGGGCTAGAAGGGGAGAGATATGCCCATTTGTGGATAACACAAAAATCTGCAACAGAGTGGACACACGGGGGGGGTGGACAGAATGAGGGATGATCTGAAAAAGCTGGAAGACTGGTCAAATGTTTAGTAGCTAAATTTCAATGCCAAACAGTGCAAAATTATGCAAATAAGGCAATAAAATCCAAGGGCAATATACCAGATGGGGGGAGGTGGTGGAAATCACAAAGCAAGAAAGAGACCTGGGGGTCATCATAAGTGATGACCTGAAGATAGCAAAGCAGTGTGATAAGACAGTGGGACAGCCTAGAATAATGCTGGGGTGCAGAGGGAGGGGTATCACCAGCAGAAAGAGGTAGGTAGTGTTACCCTGTAAAAAGTATAATGTGTGTTGCTTGAGGAGCTGGTTTTGAGGACATCAGTGGGGGTATTTAAGTGGGGGTGGGATACATTTAAGGGCAAAATCAAAATGGGGAAGTGGGGAAATGATAAGATAGTAGGATCATTTGGTGGGGGATTGAGGAAGGAGAGGGGGACAGCATCAGTGCACAACACTGACAGCTGCACACTCAAGCAGACTCAATAGACTGTAGGGCCTTTATCTGCTGGCTTCATCGTATGTTCATATGTTCATAACCAAAATGGTGCATGGCCTGCATCAGAAGCCCTACAAGGAAAGACTCAAGGAATTAAATATGTACTCTCTGGAGGAGAGGAGGGAAAGGGGAGATATGATAGAAACATTTAAATACCTCAAATGTATTAACAAGGTACAGGAAGGTGGCATTTTACATGGAAAAAGATGCTCAAGGACAAGGGGGCATGATATGAGGCTGGAGGGGGATGCTCAGAGAGGATTTGAGGAAGTACTTCTTCAGAGAAAGGGTGGTGGATGTCTGGAACAACCTCCCAGTTGATGTGGTTGGTAATGAAATGGTAATAGGATTCAAGCATGTATGGAATAGACACATGGAGATCTTAGTAACAGGGCCAGGAGGGAAGGGTAAGGTCAAAGATTGAATAGGGTCTGTGGTAGCACAGTCGGTAGGAAATTTACAGCAGATTAGGTGGGCCAAGATGTCCTTTTCTGCTGACAACATCTATGTTTCTATGTTTCATCTGCATCTGTAGCAAGATGCCAGTCCAGTTACCAGAAGCCTAGCACCTGGACTGACATTTCACTGTAGTTGCCAGAAACCCAGCATGATGGGTCTGGAAAAATCCTTTTAAGATGCATTTTAATTATTACATTTACTGCTACACTGCTGCCTGTATTGGTAGGGAAGCTGTCAAACCCATGGACAATGACAGCATAGGTCCTCTCTAATCACCAAGTGACTGATTGCTGAGCTAATTAAAGTTACTCTGTCTTCAAGTGGTCCCCTCCCACCCAATCTGCAACTGCTAGGCTAATTTGTTTCCCTGGTGTCTGGTGCTCCCCTCTCCCTCACACAATACCCAGCTATTTTCCCCAGTGTCTGTGGGTCCCGCCCCTACTGAGGTAATCCCCTTCCCCCTTCCACTCATCTCCCTGGCTGTCTGGCCATCATCTGCTCTACATACAGTATGTGCAGTATTGCTATTATACAGTGCTGTATAATGATACAGGATGTTGTCTGACGGTAGCTAAATCTGCATACAGCGCATCTGTGTATGTGCACAGGCTAAGTTGTATGTCAGCAATGCTTAAACTCAGAACCATAACTCTACTATGGTACACTCTTCTGTCCTCAAACTTGCATGATACCTTCTGAACCAGCCCTTCAAGGTCACACTTGTGATGACTCATATCCCTCAAACAGGTGTTCGAATACTAGCTCTGCATGTCTTCATTATGCAAACTACTAATATATGAACATAAAAAGAAGCCAGCAGAATAAGGCCATTTGGTCTAGCTAGTCTGCTTGTACTTCAGGGTCCACATCCTGTGCTACTTCCCTGTCTCCACTCCCCACTCCACCCATCTTTTCTATCCATCCCACCCATGATACTTACCTTCCCCTTACTGTATGGTTATTCCAACCTCTCTTGAAACTGCTCACTGTCTTCAGCAAGACCACCTCTTCTGGTAATGCATTCTAACTGGCCACCAACCTCTCCATGAAAAAGAGCTTCCTAACTGCCCTCCTAAACCTCCTCCAGCATAAGACTCTGATCCCCTCATGTTCTGGCTGTCACTTAGCTTAAACAGACCCTCCTTATCCAGTACTTGAAGGTCTCAATTATGTCCCCTCTGTCCCTTCTCTCCTCCAGGGAGTACATGTGCTTTCAATCTTTCCTTGTATGCCTTACCCTTTTGACCCATGAGCATCTTTTTTGATCTCCTCTGGACCATCTCTAGCAGTCTAATGTCCTTTTTGAGATGTGGGCACCAGTATTGTACTCCATACTCTAGATGAAACCTTACCAGTGACCTGTACAAGGGCAGTATAATCCCATCTTGCATACTGCTGATCCCCTTAGCTATGCATCCGAACATCTTATTTGCCCTTGCTGCTGTGATCCAGCAGATTCAGATGTGAGTAGCAGCATATAGTCTGTGCAAACAATAACATGGTGAGTTAGAACTGCAGCAGGGGTGGGAATATGGCATGGTGCCAGCTGAACAGTTTGTATGACAAGATCCATGCAGCAGGCACCCGGACCTACTGCCACAGTCATCAACACAACCCCCCAAAGACCTGCACCTTTGTGCATGCTTCCTGTGAATACCGAGTCTGAATTTTAATGTACCTGTATGGTCTAACCTGGTGGTCCAGTGGCCCTATATCAATTGGTGGCAATTGTTTCCTTCTTGGTATGTACAGGATACTCTCCATAGCCCCATTCCCGAGCATTCCAATGTTCGGAGGCCCTGTACACCACATAACTGTTCCTCTTGTGCTAATAGACATTCTGGCTTGCAAGGTAGCAATCACTTGTAAAAGTATTTATAGTACTTCTTGTGATCATGGATCTCTGTGTCTTGTGTACTGGGTGGTGAATGTACTATGGAAACACTGTATAGGTAACATCATGGACTTGCATGCTAGCACTATTAATAACGTGGCCTTCCCCTGCCCTTTACCTGTGCTAGTTACACTGACCCA
This sequence comes from Neoceratodus forsteri, assembly GCA_016271365.2. Classification (NCBI taxonomy): domain Eukaryota; kingdom Metazoa; phylum Chordata; order Ceratodontiformes; family Ceratodontidae; genus Neoceratodus; species Neoceratodus forsteri. The sequence continues at coordinate 653,277,316 of CM028136.1, forward strand.
TTCAATAGCACAAGTAAAGACTGGATACCCCTTTGTGTTTTTATAAAAGGGATGGGACTCATGGGTTATGTAAAAGACATGATGGCCTCCATCATTGTGGACACCCGTTGATTTGAGAGATGGTGGACATACTGTAGCTTCACTCTGGGTGGGTATTCTAGTCCTACTGAGGCCATTCTGTCCCCCCATGTGGATATTCTGCCACTCTGGGAGGGCAGTGCTGCTCTAGAGTAGGCATTCTGATACCCAGGATCATCAGTCTTCCACTCTGAATGGTCATTCTGGCCACCAGAGTGGTTACTGAAGCACAGAGGATGGGCATTCTAGCCACCAAAGCAGGTATTCTGGCCCCAGGGTGGGCATTGCTGCCCCCAGCGTGGCCAGTCCAACCCTTGGGTGGGCATGGAGGTACAGATGATGATCATTCACGTACCCAGGTTGGGCGCTCTAAGGAGGGGGGAGACTGGTATGGGGTGGATGGGTGGTCAGCTGAGGAAATGAAGGATTGTCCTGGAAGGGTTTTCCAGCTTCAGGGAGGGTGGTCGGTTGGGGACTGGATGCTGGAATGGTGGTTTAGCTACTGGGAATATGTCTGGCTGGAGGTCAGAGATTGGTTCATGGTCTAGAAGTGTCTAGAAGGTGCAGTGTGGGCAGTTCAATGGTGAAATGCTGGTCTGAGGGTCAGGCACCTTTTAAAAACTTTGGAGGGCACCCTTTGTCTTCATTAACCTAGTGTGAAATCCAGAATAGCTGTAATGGTCAGACCATGCATATTGTGGCAGTCTGGCTGGTTTGTTGGAACCAGGAATTCTAGTTTTCACTACTGTGATCTGGTTCTTGTTTCACCGAAACACTTGGCAACTAAACAAATAAAAGCATCGATCATCATCATTGATGATATAAAATGAAACCGCTGTATAAAATTCACATACACACGCACATGTGTGCATGCGCACTCATACAAACACACAATTAAAGTCCATTAATCTGGTACACACACACACCAACCTTTTCACATGCAGCGGTAGCAGCATTAACAAAATTATATATTTAATTTTGGTGATCCAGTACCTACCCCGGCTGACCCACGATTTCAGGGTATCATAGAGATGCAGCAAATTTAAATTTCGCTGGTGAATGCCCTTGAAGTGGGCACTTTGAGTTGTCACTCTGCTACACAGAGTGGCCAATATGAGAGGCTCACTTCACCTTGTAATTATTACTTTGCATTGTCATTCCGCCTTAAAGCAGTGTAAGGTGAAGTGACAACAATACTGGCAGCTCCCCACACATACAATCACCAGAATTAATGTGCATCTCCAAAATGCTACTGTCTTGTGTCCAGAAAGCTCTCCAGTGCTGATGAAGTGAAATGAGAGCACAACAAGAAATGCAAAGTCTTCCAGAATTAATGGCACACTCAGTCATGCACTCAGTGGTCACACGCATTCACCAGAATTAATGTGCATACCCAAAATGCTACTGTCTTGTGTCCAGAAAATTCCCCAGTGCTGACGAAGTAAAATGAGAGCGTAACAAGAAATGCAAAGTCTCCCAGAATTAATGGAGCACTCAGTCATGCGCGCAGTGGTCACACACAGTCACCAGAATTAATGTGCATCCCCAAAATGCTACTGTCTTGCCTCCAGAAAATGCAGGTGTGGTGGATAGAAGGTTCACACTGCTACAGTTACTGTGTGGCACAATAAAAGGTGTCTGATTTAATGGCACGCATCACACACACACTCACTCACACACTATAAGTAATTCATAACAAATTGAAAACTTTTAGTAATATAACCAAATGTTTTAAATAAACTGAAATTATACAGTGCTGCACCACAGCAATCAACAAAAAAATTTCAAGAATTACTGAAAATATTACTGTGTGTACATTAACACAGTTATACTGTACAAAAAAAAATATAACTAAAACAGAAAGACTGCCTTTTTCTCCCAGTTAATCTACCTACGCCACAGATACGCTCCTCCCCCACACACACTTCACAGTACACAGACTGACTGTTCTAAATTAACATTCAAAATCCACACACAAACAATAAACCCTCGATGATATGAGCACAGAAGCATTTTCTACAATTGATGTACTAAATTTTGAGCAAAAAAAATGACTCTAAATGGCATTTTTAACAGCTTTTAGAGGTTTTGAATCACAGATCTCTGAGACCAAACTGTCTCCAGCTACCACTACACACACTACCCAGAACTGAGGCCATGCAGAGTAATTTAGCATCCATGTGACCTGCAATCCCATGAATCACTGCAGAATTTGCCTTGGGGCTCAATCACAAGGCAAAGTGATGCAAAGTACATTGATTTCAATGTACTTTGCCTCAAAATTGGTGGAGAAATGGTTTGGGGAAGGCAGAATAACACAAATTCATTGGTTTCAATGGACTTTGTGTTCCTCATTATGATGCAAAGTACTCCGCTTCGCATTGCAGATTACTCCGCCGATTCCACATTACTCCGCAAATCACTTCATGGAGTGAATTTTGCCGCTTCGCCCACCACTAGGGTATCAGCATGGCTCATTTGGTACCACATCTGCCTCTGGACCAGAAGGCCATAAGTTCTAGTCCCAGTAAGGGATTGGGATCATACCATAAATGACGGCACCCAAGCGTAGTACTAGGGGGATGATGTACTGTCAGGATATGGTGTCCTTCAATTGAGGTGTTAAACTTCAGTCCAGTTCTCCCACCTCTGGGGCTAGCCTGGTGGGTGTCCAGGTGGAAGTAAAAGAACCAAAGGCACTTTTCATAATCATAGGGGAATTTTCCACAGTGTCCTGGCCTACATTCCCATTCCTATAAAACTGTCTCATGCAACTGGCCAAGGCTGTGTGCGGGTATTGATGTGTGAACTGGCTGCCACTACACATTTGCAGTCACTGCACTACCAGTTTCTCATCACTTGTGAAGTGCTTTGAGATAGTATGTGTATCAAAAGTGATTTATATAGTAAATGCTAATTCTTTACACATGCTGGCTGCATAACAAAATTATACCCCACCAGCACACGGCCAGCAACATTAACAAAATTATATATTTATATGGGTCATCCAGAGCAACCCCTCTTTATGTATGCTGGATGCCACATAAATAAAATTACATATTCGAATTCGATACACCAAACTCAAATTACTTGTTTAGGACCACTACCCACCTTTTCAAGCATGTTGCTATACAGGTGGCATGCTGAAATGCTAGAGATGATGGTCAACAACTGAACACTCAGCACCCTTTTTCTAGCTCATTGGCAACTTGGCAGAGTGGCATGCCAGACCACTAGGGAACATTCCACCACACCCATTTTTGGATACACTGCTGTCTGAGCAAAGTAGAATTTTGGCATGATGGAATGAACTCCAAACCCTATACCAGCTTCCTCAGCCTGAGTGTACAGCATGTGATGTCCCGCTTATAGACATGATTGCACTAATGTCATGAAGCAGAATATGAATACTGAACACCCCCCCCATGCACACCAACAGTGATCAACAGCACCCCACATCAGCAATAATCCAGAGCAAAAGCACGCCCCCTTAATGTACACTGCCTGGAAGTGACACAAAAGTTCAATTCAGTTTTTTTTTTAGTCAATATTGCCTGAGCAATCCAGAAACCAGTTTCTGAGCAAAAGAGTTCCAAGGCATACATATGCCCCCCATGCACACTGACTGTAAATGGCAAAAGAAGTCAAATTATTTTTTTTTCAGTCAGTACTGTCTGAATGATCCAGAGGCACCCCCCTCAAAGGCAAATCAGGCACATGCACACACACACGTACACACACACACACTCTGACAAGAAATGACACAAGTCATATTCTGCCTTTTTTTAAGCAATACTGTCCAATGGATCCAGAACCCCCCTTCCTTAAAAGTGATCCAGGGCACAAGCATACCCTCCTCTGGCATAGTGACTTGAAATAAAACAAAAGCCAATTTTTTTTTTGTTTGCTAAATAGTAGTGTCCAATTCCCCACACCATGGGATTCAATCAGTGGTTGAAAAACTGATGCAGAGGTCAATGATTTGGCTTCATTGGTGACTGGTGGTCCACCTGGAGTGATGCAGGCCTATACTGGCATGATGGTCTGAATCTGTCCAGGAGGGGAACCAAGATCCTAGGTGATAGGCTTAAATGCTTCATTGGCAAGCATTTAAACTAGCCAAGGGGGAGGCACTGGAAAGGAGCAGGGAAATTCTAGCCCCCCCCCAAAAAAGTCATTGTAGTAAGTGAGGTAAACACTAAGTTAGAGAGGTCGATAGGGAGAAGGGCAGGGGTAAGTGGAGAAAGTGACAAAGGCAATAAGAACAGGGAGGGGGCAAAAGGGGGGGTAAGGCCATCAGGAAATGGAGGGTAATAAGTACCAATGCCCATAGTCGGGGCAACAAGCTCCCTGAACTGGTGGCCTTGATGGAAGAGGGATGCCTGGATACTGTAGCAGTCACAGAAACATGGTACACAGAGAACCATGACTGGGATGTTGACATACCAGGGTACACAACCTACAGGAGAAACAGGGAGGGGAGAAGAGGGGAAGGAGTAGCTCTCTGTGTAAGGGAAGGATAAAAGCAACTGAACAAAAGAGTAAACAGGGAGGAGAAGAGGCACTGTGGGTCATCTTAGAGACTGGAAATGGCACCACAATCCACACAGGGTTGTATACAGACCCCAAGTCAGGGAGAGGCATGGACAAGGATATAATAGAAGGCATTCTTAGGATGGCAGAGAAAGAGGAGATACTGTTGATGGGAGACCTGAATATGCCAGATGTTAACTGGAGCACATTTGCTGCAGCCACATCCAAGAGCAGGGCCATTCTCGATGCCCTACAGGTGGCATGCCTCAGACAGCTAGTTTTGGAACCCACTCATGAGGGAGCAATCTTAGACCTCACACTCTCAAATGGGGACAGTGAGAGGATCTCAGATATAGAAGTGGGTAGCCATCTGGGAACAAGTGACCACCAAACAGTGAGATTCACGATAAACTCAGCTACAGAGTCAAGCCATACAAAAGTGAGGGTACTGGACTTCAGGAGGGCTGACTTTGGCAAGATGGGAGAGTGCATTAGAAGAGCACTAGCAAACAGGCTAGAAGAAGGAGTGAAGCAACAATGGGGAAACATAAAAACTGCCATCACAGAGGCAACAATTGTGTGAAGCAAATAAACAAATCAAAATGAAAGAAAATGCCACTATGTTTCTCAAAAGAGGTGGCAGGGAAGATCAGGGAGAAAAAGATAGCATTCTGGAAGTACAGTACAAGCCACTTAAGTGGGATGGCAGGGTGGAAATGTAATCGTCCTACTTAAACGACTGCCCCAGGTAAACGAAGTTTGCATTCCAGGCCTGTGGAACTGAAATCAGGGCTTTTACATGACCATAGTCCCGTAATAAAGTAATGTGCACTACATAGTGTGGTGTTTCAGATATTTTGTTAGTTGGTGCTTGTGGTGCTTGTGACTTTTTTTTATATGCTTGTGCAATACGTTGTGGTTTTTTTCACTTTATTTACAGAACAGTTTAAATTTTAGTTGATGATTCGTCCTCTTCTGGGATACCGTGCTGTTCCTCAAGCAATAGTGAAGCACTCACATATGAGAATGATGACTATACATCACTTGACAAAGCAGCGCTTGATGACAATGGTTGCGAGATCGTAGCTTCTGTTGAATGGAAGAAGTCAGTGATGCTTTACTGTTTCCTCTTGGTTAATGCAGCAGCCTGTATAGATTGCTCAACATCAAAAAGTTGCTCCCATACTACAGTTCACCCACGCTGCTGACGCCACTTCATAGCCAATCTAAGCCCCGAGAGAGCATCCATTGTTGTGACAGCACTGACAACACTGGCATCATGATCCATGTTTTCTTCCTCTGTATTGGTAGCTTTAAAGACCTCATTTACCAGCTCCTCATCAGTAAGGTCTCCTACCATAGGCTCTTCATCATCCATGCCTACAAAATCAGCAAAAACATTTGCTTCCATAAAGCTGGATACAGCCACATAATCGAGCACAGTGATAGTGATCAAGGCAGAGGTGGTGTCAACAGTTGCTACAGTGTGGTCACTCAAATTGCTTAACACAAAACATGCTTTTGTGAAGCAGTTTTTGATTGTGCTAGGTTTCACAGTCCCCCATGCTCAGAGCAACATGTAGATAGTGTCTAGCAGGTTAACTTTTCAGGCGATTTCTGCAGCGTGTGCTGGTTCCCCTTCATCTATGCTTGTCAGGATTTTTTCTGCCACATACGAGCGGTAATGTCCTTTTAGGTTCTTGATTACACCCATATCCATGGCTGCAGGATGGATATAGTGTTAGGTGGAAAAAACACTAATTTTATAAATTTTAAATGTTGGACGAGGTCGTGTGGGTGTGCACAGCAGTTGTCGATGAACAGTAGGATCTTTCTTCTGCTTCTGCAGAGATCTGGGTCCCAAGTAAACAACCAGTCCTGGAATGTAGAATTGGTCAACCAGGCATTGGTGTTTGTTGTGTAAGTCACGGGCAGCACACGTACATCTTTGGGAAAGCAATGAGGACATTTGCTTTTTCCCTATGACTAACAGTTTCTTTTTCTCTGTCCCAGTCTGTTTTGCACAGCCCAGGACTGAGATACGGTCATTTGCTTTCTTGCCTCCAGTTAGTTCTTGGTGTCTGAGTGCATGTCCTCTGTCAGGGTATCCACGGTAAAATAAGCCTGTTTCATCAGCATTGAAAATATTTTCAGTCATGTACCCTGACAGAATTCCAGGGAGGATTTCTGCAACCCAGCTGTGAGCTGCTGAGGCATCGGCATCCTGCTTCTGCCATGTTCATGCTTGAACACTACCTGATGCCTCAGCTTCCACTGAAACAACCAGCTATCAGTGGCATGGAAGTCAGTGTGTTCCATTTGTGCAGCTAGCTCCTCAGCTTTTGTTTTCAGCATTGGACCGGACACCCTTGCTCCCTTATCCAAGGCTTGTGTTAGCCATAACATCAATGCATCCTCAACTTCACTATCCTTACCCTCCCGCTTGCACTTTCAGATGGGGTTGCTGTTAGATCGCCATTCAGTAAGGATAGCCTCTCGGTTTTACTAATCCATCCTGCCTGGCTTTTTGAGGTTATAAATTCAGCAGCAACAGAGGACAGAGAGCGGCCTGGGATGTTTAGCACTTTCACAACTCCAACTCTGTCAGCCAAGTTAAGCTCAAAGACAGCGCAGGCAGAAAAGGCAGAAATGAAATTAACTGAACCTCAAGCAGCAATTTCGCACAGCGCAGCTCTGCAAAAAGAACAGATGATTTAGAATGAGATTACAGTAATTGACAGGTGCTTTACAACACAGAAAAGGTCAGAATAATTAGTCAAAGTGTCCCAATTAAGCAAATTTATGTAAATCTGGCATCCCGCTTAAGCAATCTTGGATGCAAGTACTTTGCACTGAGCAAATTCGGTTCCTGCTGAAATGTCCCACTTTAGCGGGCATCTCACTTATCCGTGTCCCACTTATGTGGCTTGTAATGTATATGGAAACACTGAAGAAGCAGGACAGAGAGCTGTACCAGTTAAGGCAGAAGGAAACAGGGAGGGAAGTCAGAGTAGCAAAGGCCCAAACTGAGGAAAAGATAGCCAACTCAGTTAAGAGGGGGATAAAATCTTTTATAGGTACATCAGGGAGCGTAGAAAGACAAAGGGAGGGATAGTGAGGCTGAATAGAATGGACAGTGAGTGGGCAGAGAGGGACAGTGATAAAGCAGGGATACTGAACAAATATTTCTGCTCAGTATTCACAAAAGAGGAGGATGGGGACGTGCCTAATCCAATCAACAGAAGCACTCTGGATAGGGGGGGTCAATCCCAGTCCTTTCACAGAAGAGAGGGTTCTAAAAAAACCCCTAAAACTGAAGATGGACAAAGCAATGGGGCCTGATGAAATTCACCCCAGAATTCTAAAAGAATTAAGGGGAGAACTAGTGAAACCACTGACTACCCTTTTTAACAAATCATGAGAGGATGGTGTGGTATCTGAAGACTGGAGGAAGGCAGATGTGATTCCCCTTCACAAAAGTGGGAGTAAGACAGAGGCAGCGAACTACAGACCTGACAGTTTGACCTCTGTGGTAGGGAAAGTGATGGAATCACTTCTGACAGAAAGAATTGTTGAGTACCTAGAGGCTAGTGGGGCACAGGACCCAAGGCAGCATGGGTTCACAGTGGGAAGGTCATGTCAGATGAATCTAGTTGATTTCTTTGACTGGGTGACCACAGTAGTAGACCAGAGAGGGGCTGTGGACATGGCCTACCTAGACTTTAGCAAGGCATTTGACACAGTCCCACATAAAAGATTAATAGTCAAATTAACCAGCCTGGGAGTGGGTCCGAAGGGTGGTAGCCTGGGTAAAACATTGACTGGACAAGAGGACAGAGAATGTAATTGTAAATGGAGTCCATGCTGAAGAAAGAGGGGTTACTAGTGGGATACCACAGGGTTCAGTACTGGGTCCAGTCCTTTTTAATGTCTTTAATGTTTTTAATATGTATACCCTTGAGGAAAGGAGGGAGAGTGGGGGCATGATAGAAACGTTTAAGTACCTCAGTGGGATCAACAATGTCCAAGAGGGTAGCATCTTTCAGAAAAAGAGATGTGCAAGAACAAGGGGACACAATTTGAAGATAGAGGGGGGACGGCTCAGGGGGCAATGTGAGAAAGTATTTTTTCACAGAGAGGGTGGTGGATGTGTAGAACAACCTTCCTGAGGAGGTAGTGGGATCTAAAACTGTGGGAGAATTCAAGAATGCATAGGACAGACATAAGGCAATTTTTGTGGGGGGTAGGAAGAAATAGGCTGTTGGTTAAATAGGCTCAGCAGCTTATCCTCTAGGTAGGGAAATGGGCAGACTAGGTGGGCCAAACAGTCCTTATCTGCCATCAAAGTCTATGTTTCTATGTTTCTATGTTCTATGTTTATAAGTGACATTACAGAGGGACTGGAAGGAAAAGTATGCCTCTTTGCAGATGACACAACGATCTGCAACAGGGATGATACACAAGGAGGTGTGGAAAGGATGAGAAGAGACTTGACAAGGTTGGAGAAATGGTCAGAAGTATGGCAGCTTGGATTCAATGCAAAGAAGTGCAAAATAATGGGTCTATGTCGACTCGCTCCCAACGACTCGCTCCCTCGTCAGTTCACTCCCATGGATCTCACTCCCGACAACGCACTCCCACTACGTTTCACGATTGTACTCCCAAGAAAGCCAAATGGTAAACTTTTATTCATTGAAGACCCCAACCTCCCTGTTTCCAATGTGCCCGAGTTTCCCTCTTTTGTTTCTCGGCAGTTTACCCTTCCTCAGAAAGGTGCCAAACAGTCTTTCAGTTTTGGCAAACCAAGCATCACATACTATACTGGAGAGGTAGCTCATCAAATATAGCAGTTTTGCTGTGTTGCTCATTTTCAGTGTTTTGATTTTACCTTCGGGTGACAGGTATAATGCTTCCCAATGGTCACATTCTGTGTGAAGCATATGTAACGGTGATAAGATTTAGTCTGGGGATACATGCATTAATTTTAACACCTAGATATGTGATAGCCCTCTGGGAACATGTCAGTCTTACTGCATGAAGGGAAGGGGGTTACAGTTGTTTGTGATGAAAACACTTATTTAATTTTTATAGATTTTGAGACCTGACACTTATGCAAACTGCTAAAGTACTGTCAGGAGGGCTGGCACGAAAGACTCGGGATGAAATGAGAACTAATCGGAGCTAAATCGGAATGTGATCTAATGGCAAGATGGGGCACCCCTGCTCGGTTCCTTTCTGCTGCAGAAATTGGAGGGATAGTAAGGCATAGGTCATCACCCTGGCTGTGGAGCTACTATAGTGATGATGACGGGGGAGGTTAGATTTTGTGTTTTTTCCAGCAGGATGCATGTATTAAATATATATTTTGTAGTGCTGATGAGTTTAACTTTCACTTCTATTAAGCAGGAGCAAAGTGTGCTGCTAACTGAACATGAAGTGATGGGGAGTCAGTTCACAGTAGTGGCTGTGGCAACATCACAATGCAGACGCATCCTGCATTAGTGGGAGTGAATTGACAGGGAGCGGAATGCCACAGGAGTGAAAAAAATGGGAGTGAATTGTCGGGAGCACGTTGTCCGGGAGTGAATTGACAGGAGCGAATTGATGTGCTCCCAAAATAATGCACCTAGGAAACAAAAACCCAGGGGAAGATTATACAATTGGGGGGTAGGTAGTAACAACAACAAAAATGGAGAGGAACCTGAGGGTAATCATATCAGATGACCTTAAGGTTAGCATGCAATGTGAGAAGGCAGTAGAGAGGGCTGGGGGCATACTGGGATGTATAGGGAGAGGCATCACCAGCAGAAAACAGGAAGTTATTATCCCTCTGTACAGACAGTTGGTGAGACCTCATCTGGAGTACTGCATCCAGTTCTGAAGACCCCATCTCTGCAAGGTCATAGACAGGATAGAGGCAGTCCAGAAGAGGGAAACTAAAATGGGGCAGGATCTGCAATAGAAGCCTTATGAGGAGAGACTAAAGGAGCATAATATGTATACCCTTGAGGAAAGAAGGGAGAGGGGGGACATGATAGAAACTTTTAAGTACATCAGTGGAATCAACAAAGTCCAAGAGGGTAGCATCTTTCAGAAAAAGAGATGTGCAAGAACAAGGGGACACAATTTGAAGATATGGGGGGGTGATTCAGGGGCAATGTGAGGGAAGTATTTTTTCACAGAGAGGGTGGTGGATGCATGAAAGAGCCTTCCAGAGGATGTTGTGGGGTCTAAAACTGTGGGAGGATTCAAGAATGCTTGGAACACACATAAGGCAATTTTTGTGGGGGGTAGGAAGAAATAGGCTGTTGGTTAACTAGGATCTGCAGCTTATCCTGTAGGTAGAGAAATGAGCAGACTAGGTGGGACAAGCGGTCCTTATCTGCTGTCAAAGTCTATGTTTCTATGTTTCATGCAGACCTCTCCATTTCATGCACATTTTCTCAGAATAGAAACAGTGGTCAGATTCTTGGGAACAGCAGAGACTTACATCCAGAACACAAAATATATCAGTAGACATTTTCTGGGGGTCGCATTCTGGGACAGATAATTTGACAGTGAATACAGTATTGCACGAAAGCCAGTGTTCACTGACAACTACACAACTTATTTAGTAATCAAACATGTGATTAACTCCAGTTTGTTCCCTTGAATAAAGTGCTATACCTACAAATTATATTCTACTTTACATGTAAGCATTGTATAATTACTGTGATTACTATTTCTAAATATTTAAATAAAAAAAGAACACACATTTTGGTTAGTAATTTGAGACAACCACATTTGAGATTCTTTGCTTCTGGTGAAAAAAAAATACAGTGACAAAACACTGATACTATATGTACCCACCCCATCCATTTGACACAAACACATGCAGTCACACAAACATTTTTGATGTGTTTGAATTCAGTTCTGCCATGTACAGTATTTACTGTACTCCACATTAGATGAAAACTGCAAAATTTGGCATTTCAGTGAGAAAATAAGAGCTAAATTACACTTCTTACCTAGCAGAGACACATTTATGCTAAGGGAAAACTAAATAGTAAAGGAAAACTAATAGGAGTCCATGATTTATTTACAGGGCAAAGGTTTGAAGGTGGTTGTTATATGAATAAATGGTGCTAAAAAAGATGAGCTTGGGGGAACCTCTCAAAAATGTGGGCAATTGCCGCTAGGTGGCCAAATTCAAGATGGCCACAGTCTCTAAAATGGCATGTCTCAGCTCATAGTTGTCATATAGAGCTGTATTTAGTGACTAAATGGGGGGGGTTGAGGGTCAAGGAATTCATTTCTTGTAATAAAAATTTTCTTTCTGGAAGCAAAATTTATATATATAAATTTTTATAAAATTGGTAAGAAAAATCAGTGGTAATCCAGTATCCTGATTGGCCTAAACATGTCACATGACCACGTATTATTCCAAAATGACACACACACACACACACACACACACACACACACACCTCTAGCACAGTCAGGCTGCCACAAACAGCCTGGCATCAACAGCCATGGCTAATCAACAAAGCTGACCCACACAGTTCTCATCTGGTTGATCCTGCCATTAATTTATGTTTTATCCAGCAACATTCTTAATAGAAAACTTATCTGGTTTATCCTACCATTTTCAGCATCTGTTCCATTTTAAGTACTTTCATATTCCGACTCATCCTGTAGCATGACAGAGCAGTGTTAATTCTTGTACTGGACATGGCGATATAAGTTTTATATAAGGTATCTTTTCCCCAAAAAAGATGTACGTTTGTTTCTTAAAGTAATGGTTATATACTTTTTTGTCAGTGAACCCTCCAACTGTAGCAGGAGGAGAGCATGTGAGTTGGTGGCTTCAGAAGGGAAGATGCAAGTGTGAGCGAGTATTGCTATAGCAATGCTAACTCATGCTTTTGTCTTCCTTTCTGAAACTACAACTCGCTCGCTGTCCTCCTGCTACAGTCGGCAGCTTCACTGACAAAAAAACTACATAACCATTAATTTAAAAAAACAAATGTACATCTTTTTTGAGGATAAGATACCTTATTTAAAACTTCTGCAACCATGTCCAGTACTAGAATTAACACCAATCAGTCATGCTACAGGATGAGTAGGAAAGTGAAAGTACTTAAAATGGAACAGACGCTGAAAATGGCAGGATTAACCAGATACAATACATTAGAAATCAGTATTTTCTTTACAAAGCAAGGCAGGATCAACCAGATAAATACCACCTATAACTTAAAACCTATCACAGTTATGGCAGGGTCAACCAGATCACATACTGCAAATTAAATATTTATTCCTGCAACCACATCACCTACTGCATATTTAATATTTATTTGTGCAGACAGGGACAACATTTACTACACCACCCACAATATTTCTAGCCATTTTATAAGATACTGTAGTTAACCCACTACAGGCCATGCCATCATGCTCTGATATACGCATGCCTTGGGTTGTTGAACCATGCACCTTGTAGTGGGTTATCTATTACATATACAGTGTGTGTGTGTGTATGTATGTGTATATATATATATATATATATATATATATATATATATATAGTCATGGCAAAAACTGTTTAATACATCAGTTAGGGTTGTTCCATAGCGTCAAAAGTGAGGAAATTCAGTGTTAGGGTTACCACCCCTTGCACTCCACACCCACCCCACCTCCACCAACAGGCATCGGGGTGTGCGTTGGGGTCATTGGCTGTAACTCACACCTCATTCCATGTGTAAATAAGCTGAGGTAGTGCAGTATAGGAGAATGGGGTGAGAGTTAGGCATGATGAACCCAACACACACCCTGATGCCTGTTGGTGAGGGGCAGGGTGGGTGTGGGGTGCAATGGGTGGTAACCCTAACACCGAATTTACTCACATTAGTCACTGTGGAACAACCCTAACTGATGCATTAAACAGAGTTGTTTGCCATGAATTTCCTTTTTTTTTGAGAATGTGCACTATAAATAGTGACTGGTATGTGGTGGTGGGAGCGCGGGGCACACCATGCTTCTCATTTGTGCATAATAACCCTAACAGTAATGGTGATGCTAACATTAATGGTAATGGCAACAGTAACAATAATCCTAATGGGAACGTTAATGCTAACAGTAATGCTAATGGTAACAGTAACAGTAACGAGAACAGTAATGGTAATGGAAACACACAAGCAATTGGTAACACAAATGGTAATGAAAATGCAAATGGTAACAGTAACGCAAATGCAAGTGGAAACGGTAATGCCAATGGTGATGAGAAATGAAACAGTAAAGCAAACGGTAACACAAACTCAAGCACAAAAGCAAACAGAAATGCAAATGGTAATGCAAACACAAGCACAAATGCAAATGGTTATGGTACAATATAAAGAAACGCTACCAGTAATGGTAACGGTGATGGAAATGTAAACACAAACACAAACGTTAATGCTTACGGTAATGGTGATGCAAATGCAAACGGTGATGGTAACAGTAATGTGAATGCAAATGCTAATTGTTATGGTAATGCAAAAGTAAATGCAATTGGTAATGCAAACATAAGCACAAATGCAAATGCAAATGATAACGGTAGCGCAAATGAAAATGCTAACGTTAACAGTAATGGTGACGCAAATGTAAATGCAAATTAAAATGGTAACGCAAATGCAAGTGCAAATGCAAACAGTGACGCTAATGGTAATGGTAACACAAATTTTAACACCAGCACAAATGGTAATGGTAATGTAAATGCAAGTGCAAAAGCAAATGCAAACAGTAACAGTAACGAAAACACAAATGCTATTGGTAATGCTAACAGTCATGCAAATGGCAACACAAACACAAACAGTTATGTAAACACAAGCACAAACGGAAATGGTAACGGTAACGTAAACAGAAATGCTAACAATAACAGTAATGAAGACGCAAACATAAATGCAATCATAAACTGCAATGCAAACACAAGCGCAAATGTAAATGGTAACAATAATGCTAACAGTAATGGTGACTCAAAAGGAAACAGTAACGCAAACAGTAACATAAACGCAAGAGCAAACACAAATGCTAATGGTAACAGTAATGGAAATGCAAACACAACTGGTAACACAGACGCAAACAGTAACAGTAATTTAAATGCAAATGCAAGTGGTAACGCAAATGCAAACAGTAACGCAAAGGGTGGTGCAAAAGGAAACAGTAATGCAAATGGTCATGCAAACGCAAATGGTAACACACATGGTGATGCAAACATAAATGATAACGCAAATGGTAATGAAAACACAAGTGGAAACGTAAACACTAACAGTAGTAGTAATGCAAATGCACATGTTTTTCATCCAAAAAGGTACATTCAGAAGCACAGTGAATAGAAAGAATGTGACCATAATAATGGCCCTCGAATGCAGCTGGTGACGTAAACACAAGTGTAAACATTAACACAAACACAGATGGTTACGCAAACAGTAACAAAAATGCAAAAACAGAAATGGTAACGTAAACAGTAATGGCAACAGTGAGGTAAAAGAAAATAGTAATGCTAACAATAACACAAACACAAGTGCAGATGGTAACGCACACGGGGATGCAAATAGAAATGATAACACAAACAGTAAGACAAATGCAAGTGCAAATGTAAATGCAAACACAAATGGTAATGCAAACAGTAACATAAACACTAACGGCAATGGAAACGCAAACAGTTATGAAAACAGTAACTAATATGCAAATGGTAACAGAAATGAAAACAGAAATGCAAATGGTAATGGCAGCGGTGATGCAGAAGGAAACAGTAACAAAATCAACAATGGAAACACTACCAAAATGTAAAGGCTAATGCCAATGGAAATGCAAATGGTAATGGTAATGCAATTGGAAACACAAACGGTAATGGTAACACCAATGATGATGCCAAAGGAAACAGTAACATAAATGGAAATGCAAATGCAAGCTCAAATGCAAATGGTAACACACACGGTGATGAAAAACTAAACACTAACAAAACAACAACGGAAATGCAAAGCGGTCAACAGCACCAAGCACAAGCATAAGCATGAGTAACACACACTGTGATGTAAATGGAAATGCAAGTAGTAACTATAAGCATGCGGAAACACTAACGATCAACAGTACCACAATGCACATACTTTTTTCCCAAAGGTGCAGAGTTTCATGATGAAAAGTCTGTATTGCGAAGCGTTTTCGAGACTGGGACCCGAGAGATGCGTCAGATGCCGTAATGTTATCCTATGGAAAAAATTATCAATTTTGGAATGCCGGAACTTTGCCACCCTGTAATATTTTGTCACCAAACCACCAAAAGGCACATCTGTGTTATCTTGGCTTTCTTCCCTGCAAAATTTAGCCAAAAAGACCAAACTGTTGTTTTGCTACAGAGTGGCAAACATTTCCTATTGTTTTGGCCATAGTGTCTCAAAGCACTTTCGTAATTCATGACACCTTTGCAAATAAAATCACAAAGGTGTTGCATATTTGAAAGTAGTTTGCGACGCTACTGTTTACAAAAATTTACAAAACATATTTCTGGGGTGTTTTACCCCACAAAAATAGATACGGCTAGCAACCTCTGGGCTTGACTAGGTGAACACAACAAGAATTGTGTCCCTATATGGTCCCAAATTTAAACGCCAAGCATTTCTCTGACCACCAACTGAAAAAAAAAGTTTGAATTACAAAAGCAAAAGGATAATTTGCAACAGTAAAAACTGCATTTACAACACTGTTAAATATTTTAACTTTTCCCATAGACTATAATAGGGGACAGTTTTTTTAATAACTTTTGAACTGTTTAATATTTTTTCAAGAACTCTTCAAAAGGCACATCAGGGACTCCACCTGCATGTTCCCTGAAGGTTTCTGACCAATCACTGAAATTGTGTGACCTGTAGCTCCACAACCATACATTCGACTGTACCAAAACTTGGCAGGTCCAGAGATCTATGGTACCAGACCATGCATTCCAAATTTCAGGCAAATCTGTCTTACAGTTGCAAAGTTATTAAGCTACCAAATTTCAGATTTAACATTAAATGGGGTATTCAACCCTAACTATAGTGGCACTACCGTGCTACTATAATATATATATATATATATATATATATTATAGGGGCACAGTCACGCCCCTATATTTAGGGGTGAGTAGGCACTTCTATGTCAAACCTGAAATTTTGCACATTAATAACTTTGGACCTGTTCAATGGATTTGCATGAAATGTGGTATGCACAGTGGGGCATGGCAGATCTCTTGATATGCTAAGTTGTGTTTTGGTTGGACTTACATATTTTGCACAATGAAATGCTCAAAAATTCACTTTTCATCAGTTTTGTGGACAGTTTTTTCAGATTTTGTCCATGGTGCTGCTCAGCCATCATGTGACCTGCTGATCCGACACTTTGATCACAAAAAATTTATTGTTCACAACAGCTGCCATCTTGTTTTCAGTTTGGGGTTGGAAAAAAACAAATCTCTCAGCCCAGGGGTGACTTGTGAAGTAAAACTAGAATGAGTTTTGCTAAGGGGGCATCCATCTATTGACCCATGGCTGTGGTTTCCTGTACTTGTCTCAAAAAATGTAGTTTTACCATTTGAAATTTTTTGATCGCGGCTCGCTAGCGATCTTTGATTGTGAGCCTGCAGATTCTTTGTACACAAGATCATTTTTGATCGTGAGCTTATTTCACCATTGGACGACCAGGTAGCCAGATTTTCATGACCACATGTCATTGGGGAAGACCAGATAGCCCGAATTTGGGAAGACCAGATGTCCCCTCAAGGTCGAAAATTATCTTTGATTGCTATCATGATCGATTATTTTGCAGCCTTATGATCAAAGAATTTTTAAAAGTGTAAAAGTGTAAAAACTTTAAAATGAAATATCTCTTAAATGGTTTGGTCTTTTAACTTGAAATTTGGAGGGTGTTCAAGTGATGTCCTACAGATGTGAATTACTGTATGTTGTTTCAGTGCCAAAAAATGTATTTGTTGTGGAGATATTGAGTAAAGTAGTTAACATTTTTCCCATAGCATTATGCATGGCACTATTGGCTTGCTATTTATATGTTAGGTAGTCCTCATGCCACAGAGGTGTGTTTTGCTGCTTTTCTGTGTTACACTTACAGGTGTGCAGTATTGCGCCACTGCAAAATTTTAAACTTTCATTCATTTCTCTTTAATACCTTTTCAAACAGTTGTGTGATTTTCATGGATTTTGGGATGTAGAAAGATTCTTCTTATATCTTTGACTGTGATCATTTTCATGTCACTGGGACATAAGTTTCTGGAATCATACTGAGTTTGCTGTTATGCATTGATGGGTGACTTGGTGGGAGTGCAGGGCCCAATATGTGTTCCTTACTACTTATATTATACATTTTCAAAAAGTAAGGAAAAACTATACAAAAAAAACTGTGTTAATGCATCATTTAGGGTGGAAGCAAAAAAAGGTCAGGAAATGAGACATTTAGGGTTGGCCCCCACCCCTCAATACCATGCACCCCATCCTCCCCAGACTGACAGGTGCTGTGGTGTGTCATTGGGGTTGTGAGGCCTAAATCTAAAGCCATTCTTCTTTACTGTTGCATGTCAATGTGCTTACACATGGAATGGGATAAGATTTGGGATCACACAACCCCAATGACACACCCCAGTGCCTGTCAGTCTGTGGAGGATGGGGGGTACACAGTATGGGGGGGTAGAGGCCAACCCTAAAGGTCTTATTTCCTGACTTTTTGTGCTTCAACCCTAAATGATTCATTAAGGTAGTTTTTTGCATAAATTATATATATATATATATGTATATGTATATTCATGGCAAAAAACTCTATTTAATGCATCAGTTAGGTTTGTTCCACAGAGATAAAAGTGAGGAAATTCGGTGATGAGAGTTACCACCCTTGCCTCCCACCACCACCTGTCAACGGGTATTGGGGTGTCGTTGGGGTCATCGGACTCAACTCACCCCATTCCATAAGTAAATAAGCTGAGGTGGTGCAGTAGAGGAGAATGGGGTGAGAGTTAGGTCAACAACCCCAACACTCACCCAGGTGCCTGTTGGTGGGGGCGGTGGGTATGGGGTGCAAAGGGTGGTAACCCTAACACTGCATTTCCTCACATTTTTCATTGTGGAACAACCCTAACTGATGCATTAAATGGATTTTTTGCCATGAATTTCCCTTCTTTTTGAGAATGTGAAATATAAATAGTGAATGGAATGTGGTGGTGGGAGCATGTGGCCCTTTGAGCCCTGTGCTTCTACCATGATGCCCATGTCTGCATAATAACCGTAACAGTAATGCTAATGCTAACAGTAATGATAAAGGTGAAAGAAACGCAAATGCTAATGGTAACTGTAATGCCAAGAGAAACGTGAATGCAAATGCAAATGGTAACTGTTAAGGTACGCAAACGGAAATGCAAATGCAAATGGTAACAGTGACCCAAATGCAAACGCAAAAGGACATGGTAATGGTAACTGTAACGTAACCGGAAACACTAACAGTAATGGTGATGCAAACATAAATGGAAATGCAAATGGTAATGGAAACACAAGTGCAAACACAAACCGTAATGCAAACAGTGATGGAAACACAAACATAAATGGTAACACAAATCAAGTACAAATGGAAACGGTAACGGTAGTGCTAACATTAACAGAAATGCAAAATGAAGCGGTAACAATGAAGCTAACAATGTTGCAAATGTAAGCGCAAACACAAATGTTAATGCAAATGTAAGCAGAAATGCAAATGGTAACGGTGACGCAAATGGAAATGCTAACACAAAAGGTAATGGAAACGCAAGCACAAATGTAAATGCAAATGGTAACAGTAACCGCAATGCTAACTTTGACAGAAAAACAAAGCAAAGCAGTAACAGTAATGTTAATGGTGATGCAAACGTGAACACAAACGCAAACGGTTATGCAAATGCAAGTGCAAATGGAAATGCAAACAGTAATGGTAAAGGTGAAGCAAACAGAAACACTAACGCAAATGGTAATGGAAATGCAAGCACAAGCGAAAATGCAAATGGTAATGCTAACCGTAACACTAATGTTGAGCAGTAACGGTGACAGAAATGGTAATGCAAATGCAAGCGTAAACGCAAATGGTAACGGCGATGCAAATGGAACCGGTAATGGAAATGTTAACAGAAATGCAAGTGCAAACATTAACGCAAACAGTAATGCTAACCGTAACACTAACATTGATGGAAATGCAAAGCCAAGAGGTAATGTTAACAGTAACGGTGACGCAAATGTAAACATTAATGCGAACAGTAAAGCAAACACAAACGCAAATGCAAATGGTAATGGTGATGCAAATGGAAATTTTAATGCAAACAGAAACGCAAGCGCAAATGCAAATGATAATGGTAAGGGAAACACAAATGCAAATGATAACGCAAACTGTAACGAAAATGAAAATGGTAATGTTAATGCAAACAGAAATGCAAAAGGAAACAGTAACGCAAACGAACATGCAACCGCAAGCACAAATGCAAATGGTAACGCACATGGTGATGCAAATGGAAACCCTAATGAAAATGGTAATGGAAACACAAATGGTAATGCAAATGCCAATGCAAACACAAACAGTAATGCCAATGATGATGCAAAACTTAACAGTAGCACAAAAGGTAACGTAAATGCAAGTGCAAACAGAAACGCAAATGGTAACGGACACAGTGATGCAAACAGAAGTGCTAATGCAAACGGTAATGGAAAAGCAAGCAGAAACGTAAACCAAATGCTAACGGTAACAGTAACGCAAATACACACACTTTCTGTCCCAAACTGGTGCATCCACCAGCACATTGAATACAAACAATGTGGGCATAATAGTGGCCCTCAGACCAGAAAATGAGCTCTTGGAATACTAAATTGCTTATATCTCAGGAACCGTATGACATAGAAAAATAATTAAAATCTCATATTATTTATGACTTTCCTGGCTAGTTTTGTGCTTAGTCTCCAGTGGGGGGGGGCTAAGTTTTTTTGTGACAAAAAGTCTGTATCTCGAACTGTTTTCAAGATACAGGACCCGAAAGGCATGGTGGATGTTGTAATGTCATCCTATGGGAAAAATTGTCAGCTTCAGAGTGCCGTAATTTTGCAGCCCAGTAATATTTTGACATCAAACCACTGAAAGGCACATCTGAGGGATGTTGGCTTCCTTCCCTGCAAATTTCAGCCCAAATGACCAAACCGTTGTTTTTATTGTTTTGGCCATACTGTTGCAAATTACTTTTGCAAATCACAACACTTTCGCAAAACAAATCACAAAAGTGTCGCATGAGCGAAAGTACTTTGAGACACTACTTTTTAAAAACATTCTAAAAACATATTTCTGAGGTGTTTTGCCCCCCAAAAATGACATGGCTAGCATCCTCAGGACTTGACTAGGTGAATACAACAAGAATTGTGTCCCTAGAGGGTCCCAAATTTAAATGCCAAGCATTTTTCTGACCATCAACTGAAAAAAAATGGCTGAATCATGAAAGTAAAATGGTCATTTGCGACAGTAAAAACTGCATTTGTGACACTGTCTCATAGTTTATTAATTTTTTCCATTTACTATAATGGGATTCCTTTTTTTGAATAACTTTTGAACCGTTTAATATTTGTTCACAAAATCTTTAAAAGGCACATCGAGGATCCCGGCTGCATGTTCCCTGAAGTTTTCGTACCGACTGCGCAAACTATGCGGGCTGTAGGTGTGAGCAAAGAAACATGCAAAATTTAAGCATTTTTGACACGCTGTAGCTCCACAACTGTACATCTGACCATAACGCAACTTGCCAGATCCAGAGATATGTGGTACCAGACCATGCATTCCAAATTTCAGGCAACTCCGTTGTATGCCTGCAAAGTTATTAAGGTGCAAAATGTGAGATTTAACCTTAAATGGGGTACTCAACCCTAACTATAGTGGCACTACCATGCCACTATAATATATATATTATGGTAGCACGGTAGTGCTACCATATTTAGGGTTGAGTAGCACTTTTAAGGTTAAAGAGTGAAACTTTGCACCTTAATAACTTTGCCACCATTTAATGGATTTGCCTGAAATTTGGTATGCTTGATTAGGCATAGTAGTTCTAAGGATCTGCCAACTTTCTTACCAGTCAAATATATGGCTGGGGAGTTATTAAGCAACAACCAAAAGCACAATTAAGTTTTTTTGCAAATTCTTTGCTCTCGCCTG
Source organism: Neoceratodus forsteri (assembly GCA_016271365.2). Taxonomy (NCBI): domain Eukaryota; kingdom Metazoa; phylum Chordata; order Ceratodontiformes; family Ceratodontidae; genus Neoceratodus; species Neoceratodus forsteri. Next base: position 653,299,129 of record CM028136.1, read on the forward strand.
CAAGTCGCACAGTTTGAGCAACCGGTCCGAAAACTTCAGGGAATGTGTGGCAGGGGTCCCCAATGTGCCTTTTGAAGATTTTGTGAAAAAATATTAAATGATTCAAAAGTTATTCAAAAAACACATTTCCATTATAAGTCAATGGGAAAAGTTAACAAAAAGTTTGAAGGTGTCACAAAAGCACTTTTTAGTGTTGCAAATGGCCCTAGTAGTGTCTGCCATTTTGTTTTCAGTTAGTGATCAGAAAAATGCTTAGCATTTAAAATTGGGACCCTCTAGGGACACAATTCTTTCTGTGTTCACCTAGTCGGACCCTGAGGATGCTAGCCATGTCTTTATTTTGGGATTAAGCACCCCAGAAATATGTTTCTAAAATTTTTTGGAAACAGAAGTGTTGTGAAGTAGTGTTGCACACATGACACTTCTGCAAATTTTTGCAAAAAGGGTTGCAAATTGCGATACTACTTTTCCAGACTATGGGCAAAATGACAGGAGTTCTTTGCCACCCTGCTGCCAATGAACCATTTGATCTTTTGGGCTGAAATTTGGCAAAAAGGCAGCCAACATCTCACAGCTGTGACTTTTGGTGGTTTGGTGAAAAAATATTGCATGGCTGCCAAGTTACGGTACTTCAAATTTGACATTTTTTCCCATAGACTAACATGGTGGCATACGCCGCACCTTTCGGGGCTCGTATCTCGAAAACAGTGCGAGATATGGAATTTTCATTGCAACAATGCTAAACATAGCCAGAAAAATCATGACTCATGTGATTTTTTTTTTTATGTCGTGTGGTTAATGAGATATAAGCAATTTAGTATTCCAACACCTCATTTTCGGCTCCAAGGCCCATTACTATGCATGTGCATTCTTTGTACACACTGGCCCGGATATTCAAACTGTGCCACAAAGTAGCGCAATAGCAGGAGCAGGCACAAGTGCAGTGTGCCCATGTGCAACACTTGTGACATTCAAACACAGTGCAGGCCAAGATGCACTTGCGCAACACAACTGAATATAGCGCCATCTGTGCCATGGTGCAGCCAGGGATGCACAGTGGTGCAGAGCTGATGTGCAGTAGCACAACCAGGGATGTGCAGTGGAGCAGGGTAGTAGCGCAGTAGCACAACCAGGGATGCACAGGGACAGGATGCAAGGGTGCACCACCCATGGAAGCCATGGGCAGAGTAGCACGAAGCAAACCAGACAGCACCCCCCACACCCCATGAACTGCACAACCTGTTGTGAGCTGGATGAACCACCAGCCCATGAACACCAGCACTAAATCCACAGCTGGGGCACGGTGCCCCGGCACACCCCCTGGCAAGCAATGACCACAACACAGGGAGGGTCAGCCACCCAGTGCCACCCCATTCAACCAATACAGAGCACACCCTGCACAGTGATCCACAGACACCCTGCCCAGGAGCAGCGCCCAACAGTGCATGGCACTGAATGCATGCCACCACCCCCACTGTGACAATGCAACCCTGTGAACCATGGAGCCATGCATGGCAGCCCCACTGTGAGCACCCAGCAGTGGGCAGCACCAGCCACCGACACAACAACTGCAGACACAGTTCCGCCCTGCACCGCCTGCCCCGTGGTACAGCAGAGAGGTCGACCCTGTGTCGGTACTCGATGGACCCTGCATGCGACAAGGCCTGCCCTGGACCCCACCACCAACAGGACAGAACTCTGCACACCCACTCACACACCCACCCTGTCCCAGAACTGGCCCCAACAGCCAGCACAGATGCCCACATTGGTGCATGGAGGCATGCGCCAGACAGAATGCAACACAGGGCATGGACAAACACCCACCCAGACCCAAGGGCACCCCAACACAGGGCCACAATAGTGGGGCAACATATTCTGCTGGCATGCAACCACTGATGCTGTGTACCCATGGCCTGCACCCCACCATGGCACAGGTGTACCAGCTATCCTGCACATGCACCATGAAGCCATCCACCACCAGCATGCAGCCAAAGCACAAGTGACAGACATCAGAGCACTGACCCGCAACAGACACCAGTGACAGTATGGAGGTGGGACAACAACAGCAGCATATGCCACAGTGTCACCCAAGGCAGATGTGCACCATACCGGTGACAGGAGGCAAGCCACCATTGCTCCGGGCCCAGAGGGTGGCTAGCATGTACAGCCACCACTGACATGCCAGCAGACCATGCATACCACAGACATGCAAGGGTGTCAGCTGCATGGGCCATGGACAAACTGACAGGGGTGCCATGGACACAGTGCATGCACCAGAGACCACTACACACAGGCATCCAGTGCACAGGGAGCAACACACATACCACAGACAGGGACTGAGTCCCCCATCCACACCATAGGCGGGTCCTTGCCAGACACACACACGCCCAGGCTAGCACCACCCCCGATGCCATACACACCACTGCAGCCAATCACCATAAGCCCACTACAAATTAGAGACCACAACAGTTGTCATAACAAAATGTATGTAATATAGATGTGTGAGAAATACAAAACATATATACAACTATTTACAATGGGTGGGAAGGGCCACAAACCAGGTGGGGGTGGGCATGTGGCAAGGGTGAACAACTGGGAGAGGGATGAAGGGGTGTGAGGGTCAGTCTGGGGGAATACAACACAGGGGCATAGTGGGCCTAGCGCTGACCCCTCTCCCCACTTCTGTCTCTGTGCCTTCTCCAGTGCCGCCGTCCTCTGCCCTGATCCATCCTCTGTAGCAGCTCAAGGGTGGCCCTTTCAAGCTGTAGCAGCTCCTGCACACTCCTCTCAAGCGTGGTCCAGCATTGTCCTCCTAGGACAAGGGAGCAGAGTCATTACGTGTGACTGACCAGACCCCTGCAGCCCACCCATTGTGCACAGCATACAGCCATGGGCCACACCCCTGTGATGGCATGTGACCACCCACAGTGACCGTGCCCACATGACCCACCTACCCAGGCACCCACAGCCATGTGGAACACTGCACACCCCCACTGCCCATGTCCCACACAGCACTACCATGGCCGTACAGTGACATGGCTATGCAGTGCAAAGGCAGTGGCACAGCCATGTACCCAGTGCATGCACTGACCACCTGCGACACCCACCCACACATGCAGTGCCACAGGACAGTGTTGAGTGCAACATGTGGTGTGCACAGCAGTGGGGCCAAGTGCTGGTGGCTATGCCCCACCACCACCCCTGCAACTCAGCATGCACAGATGTAAGGGGAAACACAGCACTCACCTGCATCCAGGCCAGCTGGGTGCTGCTGGCCCATGGCCCATCCACCTCATCCCTGCTGCATCTGTGGCACACTCACCCTGTCCTACTACTGCTGTAAATGGTCCTGCCTCACCCTACAGTGCTCCTCCAGGCCTAGGGTGCAAACATGGAGAGGGAAACATCAGTACAGACCAATAGCAAAGCCCTCCGGTGTGTGCGTGCCCGCACAGCCCAGACATGATGCACTACCACCACCCCCACTAGACGGCCCCCACCCTCCTGCAGGGTGGAAACATGCACACCATGATACCCGGATGGACGGACGCTACCAGTGTATGGATGGAGCACCTATCTGGCCATGGCACGGCACCTCACCAGCACGTGCCTACAGATGCCCCAGTCTGTCAGGATCCCTCCGTCATAGGTCACCATATCTGTGGCGTCCCTGCTCAGCAGACCTGGTGATCCCGGTTGCCTCCTCCAGGCCGTCAACCACCTCCTCCCACACAGCACTGCGTAGCCTGTCCAGTGGATCTTGGCCAAGCAGGGCCCCAGCATGAGGCTCAACTATGGGAATCAAGTTGGCCAGCTCTATAGTGCTCCACTGCGGTGCTCTCCTCCATGCTATCCTGTAGTGTGTATCACTATCAAAATGGTGCTATGCAGTGCATGTGCCCCACGTGTGGAGGCAGCGTGGTACTGCGCTGCCAGTCCCCATCGCACTGTCACCGAACTGCGCTATAGGGGTGCATCCATGCAGATGCATGGTGCCTAGGGACAAAGGTCGACCGCAGGGTCATGGGTCTGTCTGCGCATGGAGTGCCACAGCGCTATTGGGATGCCCTGCATGTAGCACAGTAGGGTGCTTGTGTGTGACACTCTGCAGTGGCCTACCTCACTGTGGCTCCATAGCACCTACGGCACACTATGGCATGAGTGCCACTCGAGCAAACAGCACACTACAGTGGTGACCATACCCAGCACTGCCTCCCTCGCACAGCACATTAGCAGTGCCGCACTCATCAGCATCAGCACCCCGGGCATGCACCGTACGGTGCCAATTGTGCATGTCACAGAGCTGCATCATAGCCTGAGCATGCTCAACAACATTGCGCAAGGTGCAACAGTGTGATATTCAGCCAGCATATGCAAATCAACTCATCAGCCATTCCACGGTGCAACAACTGCATTAGCATCCACTTACAGTTGCGCCTTACCTCATTTTGCATGCGTTGTGCTGTATAAATGTGACATGGGACTGCAAAGGACATAGTTTGGTATTGCAGTCTATTGTGGTGGGTTGTATGCTGTTGGGATGTGGGGACTGTGGTTTATGAGGGCTGAATGGGACTGCACAGTCAATGGTAACACCTGTCATTCCCACAGGCTCGATCATGACCAAACGTGAAGAAGAAGAGGAACAGGGACGGGGGAGAAGGAGGATGCCCAACTTCACACTGGCTGAATCAGATGCCCTGTTCAAGGCATATCTCGACAGGGAACAGCTGCTCAGCAGACAGCGGGGAATGCCACAGGCCTGTGCTGCGGCATGGGGTGAGGTGGGCACGTGCCGTGAACCAGCATGGCAGCCACCAGCAGTCCATGCAGGAGTGTAAGAAGAAGGTTGGCACAGACAGGAGGAGGATCAAGGATAAGGTCGCTGCCATCAGGGCTGCACGTGCTGCCACCGGTGGGGGCCAGCTGGATGTGCCACACCTGACACCATAGGAGGAGCGGGTGGCCAGCAGCATGCTGCATTGTGCTATCGAGGGTGTTTCTGGTGGTCACTTTCAGATGGGTGGCAGCCCATCACTGCATAGAAGGTCCTGTGCTGTCACTGTGTGGGTGGTGGAGGGAATGCTACAGAGCAGGGCAAAGCCACTAATGCTAATGTGTTCCTTTACAGCTCCTGAGCATCTACGTGGGTCAGCGGTGGTGGGTGTGTCCACTGAGGGTGATGTTCTGGACACGGAGGATCACCCATCCACCTCCACAGGTGTCCAAGGGACCAGACTAGTGCATACCTGCATGTCTTTCTGGACTGCTGAGGGTGGTGTGGGTGCGGACGAGGCCCTGTCTGTGTCTCAGCTTGACAGTGCCCATGGTCTCCAGCATGCTGGGACATGGATTGGTGCTGGATCCAGCACTGATGATGATGGACCACACGTCCCGGACAGTTATACGTGTGGGATGCAGGATGGTCCCAGAGCAGGCAACGGCATGGGTGTTGCCTTGGGTGGTGTCACCGTGGAGGCCTGCGTAACAACACAGTCCCAGCCTGTACCTGTATGCCCCAGTGGGGCAGCAGTGGTGTGCGTCCAGGGTGGTGGGGCTGTTGTGGCAGCCATCAGCGGCGCCAGTGAGCCCTGGTGATCAGCAGCTGGAGGGGCAGTGCCAGCAGTCAGGCAATGGCAATGGGGGGACAGTGTCGGGGCGGTGGCAGTGCACCACATATGGACATGCACCGGCATGACTCTGGTATGCAGCATCCATCGTCAAGGGGTGCTGGCAAGCAGGGCCAGGAACACCATGAGGGACAGCATACCGGACTAGCGGATGACCTCTTTGATGAGCACAGCCGTCTACTCCAGCCTTCAGTAGATCAGCAAATGCGGCTTGTGACAGCGGTGGATGCACTCATTGCAGTTCTGTGCCAGGCAGAGGAGTGGTGCAGCAGTGACCATGGTCTGCTCCTGGCAGAGATGGCCCAGCAGCGGGTGGATGTGACCGCTGCCATTGACAGGCAGACCAATGCATTGACAGCTGTCATGGCCACATTGGGCACCCAGTACGGTGCCCATCCACCGCAGACACCATGCAGTGTCATGTCCACCCCCATTCCCAACGCCATGTGACACCTGCATGTCAACACTGGGTTTGGCTGTGGGCATACCAAGCACACCTGGCATGGGCATGTTCGGTGGACTGCAGACCCCTGCATGAACATGGTCATGTTCACACAGCATCACACCTGGTGGACCATCGTTTCCACCCCATGAGGCCAATGGTCAGCCTGGCATGGCTGGCAGGTCTTGGTAGGGCTGCCCACACATCTGTGGTGGCCGTGGCACTGTGCCACTTGACTGACCTGTCTTCCACCATGGCCACTCTCTGCCGCTGCCCTATGTGCAGTGTGGTGTGCATCATGCAGTGCATGGGTGGGCTACCTGACCCTGCACACACACAGTCCCTGTGCACACCCTCCTGGCTGCTGGACACTGTGGCCTGTGCATGATGATGCCTGCATTGCACTGTCCACCAGTGTGCAATGGTGCCCAGCATCAGAGGCACGCACAGCTACGGCCACTGGGCATGGTCATGTGTGGACCTGTGTGGGGGTAGGGGTGACAATTGGTGTTGGCGTGCCGTCTACCCCTTGTGCATGTCTTGTGGTGTGTGTGTGTGTGCGTGTGTGTGTGTGTGTGTGTGCATGTGTCGTGTTCGGCCTGCCCATCCCTGATGCCGTGTGCGGTGCCACACTCAGACCCATTCCCTTACTGCTGTCCACCCCTGGTGTTCTGCCCTGCCTGTCTACGGGCTGTGCCCTTGCAATGTTGGTTGCACATGGCTCCATAACCTACCTGTGTTGACCAAAGTGCTCTTCTGTAATGGTGTTCTGGTGCAGCTGTGACATCCGGATCAGGCTGGGGTCTTTTCACCCAGGGGGTGGCTGCCCATCACCGGCTGGACCAGCGTCCTCATTGTCCCCACCGCTGTCCCCCTCTTTGACCTCTATGGCTATCCCACAGTCAGTGGCCATGTTGTGCAGGATACAGCAGGCCAGGAATAGCCTGCAGGCCTTCAAGGGGCCGTACTGTAGGGCACTGCCAGATGTGCCCAGGCACCGGAAAAGTGCCTTCAGCATCCCGAACACCTGCTCGATGACAATCCATTTTGTGGCGTGTGCCTCATTGTACCGTAGCTGCGATGGGGTCGTGGGGCACCAGTATGGTATGAGCAGCCAGGGACGTAGTGGGTAGCCACTGTCAACTGTGTGTAGTGAGTGGACATTAGTATGGTGGTCTGCATCACTTTGCCATGGGCCAACAAGGCCGGTACCCATGGCATCTCTGGCTATGCACCCCCCATGTCTGCTCATGTCGTCCTGTGTGATATGTATACTCACCCACTAGATGGCCAGTGGGGATGTCCCCACTCTCAAACCTGTAGCACAGTGTGGACTGGTGCCAGATGAAGACATTGTGTGGTCCCCCTGGGTGCATGGCACAGACATTGGTAATGCACCCCCTGGTATCGCACACCACCTGGCAGTTGATGCTTTCATACCCCTTCCGATTTATGTATGACACTCCGTCCGGGCCAGGTGGCATGTGGATGGCCACACTGGTGCAGTCAATGGCCTGAGCATGCCAGACAACTGTGCTACCCTGTGGAACTCTTGTATGTGTGCTGTGCACTCCGCCTGTGTGCTGGGGAAATGGATGTACTCCGCAGCATGTGGCAGCAGTGCACTGAGGAATTGTGTGAGTAGGCGTGATGTGGCTGACTGGGTTATGCTTGTCATGTCCCCTCTTGGTCTCTGGAAGGTGCCCATGGTGAACAGGAACATGACGGCTGTCACCTTCATCTCCACTGACAGAGCATGGCTCCATCGTGTGGGTGCCTGCATCTCATCACTGCACAGCTCACAGAGCTGCCTCAGGATCGCCTGGTTCAGGTGGTACTGGCCCACAATCTCTGTGTCAGAGTAGTGTTCGAAGCTGGTGTGGGCTTGATACTGCCTGTTCTAGGCATACTGCTGATGGGCCCTTCCACAGCCATGCCCTCCTGCTGCCTGTCTTCTCACACCCCTCATTACCGCCTCCATCTGAAAGGTGGTGCTGGCCATGTCCCTGGCTGGTGTCCCTGTGGCAGCTGTTATCCCGTTCCCCCCTGCTGTCCATTTCTGATGCTACCCCTGCACCGGGTACACCTCCGGCCTTTGGCTGTGGTTGTCCTGCCTCCTGCCACTGCCCTCAGTCCAATGTGGCACTCCACTGACTTTCCTGCACAGTGGCACAGGCTCCCCACTCCTATCCTGTTTCTGGCTCAGTTCTGGTGGGCCCTGCCTTGCTCCTGCCCAGTCCTGCTCACTGCTACCCTCTGTACTGCCCTTGTGTCTGTCACCATGCTCCCACCTGTGGCTTCCCTTTTGCGTTCTTGCACCCCTCTCTTACTCACTTTTATTTTGGATTATTTCTGCTGTTGTGCAACTTCTGCCAGCTCCCCTATTGCGCACGGCGCATGCTGTTGAATATCGCACTGCACATGTTATTCATGGTTCTGCTCCCTACGCTTGCGCATGCATTCATTACTATTGTGCTGTAGCACATTGCTTATTGTGCTGCACAGCTGCCTCACACTGAATATCGCTCAATGGTGCAATTCTGTACTTGCGCTGGCATATCTCTGTTGCGCATGGCGCAACCCTTTTGAATATCTGGGCCACTGTGTTTCTCTATGCAGCTGTTGGGGAAAAATAGGGTATGCACTTCTGTTAATGTTACAGTTACAGTTTCCACTTGCGTTTACTTACACGTTTGCGTGAATGTTGCCGTGTACAGTACCTCTGTTTCATTTGCTGCTATTGTTCATGTTAACTTTACCATTTACGTTTATAATTGCGATAATTGCAAGTACACTTAAGTTAGCACAATTAGGAGTTGCATGGCCTTAGCCAGGCGATTCCCCCCAACCCCACCTGGAGGAGGTACTGCATCCTGACTGGGAGCCAGAATAAAACAAAGGACGTGGACATCTATGGTACACCTCCCTGATTGCAGGTAGACTTCAGTTATGACACTTATGACTTGTATGGTCTCAGCCATGCCATTCTCCCCACACAGTCCAGACCAGGTACTGTTTCCTGAGTGGAGAGACACAGCAAAACGGAGGCTGTGGACATCAATGGTAGAGCTCCCTAATTGAAAGTACCGTCAAGTTAGCACAGTTAGGAGTTGCATGGCCTTAGCCAGGCAATGCCCCGCTCCCACCCAGTCCAGGTACTGTGTCTTGAGTGGAGAGCCACAGCAAAAATAAGGCCATGGATATTAATGGTGCACCTCCCTGATTGCAGGTGTACAGAAGTTTGGACAGTTAGGAGTTACACAGCCAGAGCTATGAATTCCCCTCTCCTCCCCAACCAGAGCAGCCACTGCATCATGAGTGGATAGATAAGAGTGCAACAAAGCCAATGGACATAAATGGTACACCTTCTTCATAGCAGGCACACTCCAGTTACCACACTTATGACTTGCACAGTGCCAGCCATGAAATGCTGCCTGCACACTCCAGACCAGATACTGTATCCTGAGTAGAGAGACGCAGCAAAGGTGAGGCTGTGGACATCAATGGTACACCTCTGTAATTGCAAGTACAGTCAAACCCCCCCAGACCAGGTACTACATACTGAGTGTTGAGCTACAGCAGAAATAAGCTCATGGACATCAATGGTGTACGTCTGTGATTGCATCTGTGCACAAGCTTGCAGAGTCAGGAGTTGCACAGTCTCTGACAGGAACCCCCAATACCAGAACAGCTACTGCATCCTGAGTGTAGAGGCACAGTTTAAGAAAGCCCATGGACATCAACGATACACCTCCCTGATTGCAGGTGTACTCCACTTACCACACTTATGACTTGCATGGTCTCAGCCACGCAGTGCTCCTCCCACACTCTAGATGAGGTACTGTTTCCTGACTGGAGAGACACAGCAAAACTGGGGCTGTGGACATTAATGGTACACCTCCGTAATTGCAAGTACAGTCAAGCCCCCCCCCACAAGCAGGCATTGCGTACTGAGTGTTGAGCTACAGCAAAAATAAGCTCATGGACATCAATGGTGTACATCTGTGATTGCACCTGTACACAAGCTTGCAGAATTAGGAGTTGCACAGTCTCTGGCAGGAACCCCCCCTCCCAACCAGAGCAGCTACTGCATCCTGAGTGGAGAGGCACAGTTTAACAAAGCCCATGGACATCAATGATACACTTCCCTGATTGCAGGTACACCCCAGTTACCACACTTATGATTTGTATGGTCTCAGCCATGCAATGCTACCCCAACACTCCAGGCCAGGTACTGTTTCCTGAGTGGAGAGACACAGCAAAACTGAGGCTGTGGACATGAATGGTACAGCTCCCTAACTGAAAGTACACTCAAGTTATCACAGTTAGGAATTGCATGGCTTTAGCCAGGGAATACCCCCCCAACACAGACCAGGTACTGCGTACTGAGTGTAGATCCACAGCAAAAATAAGCCCATGGACATCAGTGGTGCACTTCACTGATTGCAGCTGTACACAAGTTTGCACAGTTAGGAGTTGCACAGTCTCAACCAGGAATCCCCCCCCCAACCAGAGCAGGTACTGCATTCTGAGTTGAGAGCTACAGTAAAACAAAGGTGATGGACATCAAAGGTACACCTATGTGATAGCAGGTACACTCCAGTTACCACACTTATGACTTCCACGATCTCAGCCATGCAATACTACCCCCCACACTCCAGACCAGGTACTGTTTCCTTACTGGAGAGACACAGCTAAACTGAGATTGTGGATAGCAATGGTATACCTCTCTGATTTCAAATACAGTCTAGTTACTACAGTTAAGAGTTGCATGACCTTAGCCAGGCAATGCCCCCCCAAACCAGGTACTGTATACTGAGTGTAGAGCCACAACAAACATAAGCTGATGGACATCAATGGTGCACCTCTGTGATTCCAGTTGTACACAAGTTTGCAGAGTTGGGAGTTGCACAGTCTGAGGCAAGAATCCCCCCCAACCGCAGCAGCTACTGCATCCTGAGTGGAAAGCCACAGTTAAACAAAGGCCATGGATATTTATGGTAGACCTCCCTGATTGCAGGTACACTCTAGTTACCAGATTAATGACTTGCATGGTCTCAGCCATGCAATCCTCCCTGCCACAGTGTAGACCAGGTTCTGTATCCTAAGTGGAGAGTCACAGCAAAACTGAGGCTGTGGACATCAATGGTACACCTCCCTAATTGGAATTACACTCAAATTAGCACAGTTAGGAGCTGGATGGCCTCAGCCAGGCAATGCCACTATACACCTCCACAGACGAGGTACTGTGTACCAAGTGCACAGCCACAGGAAAAAATAGGGCCATGGACATCAGTATTTAGTCTCTGTAGAGTTAGGAGCAAAGAAGTGATATGAACATTAATGGTGGACGTTTGTGGCTGTAGTGATAGCATAGGTGGAAAGTTTGCACTTATATGTTGTTAGCCAGGAGTGCATTTCCACAGTTAATTAAAGTGTGGATGTTCAGTATGGAGCCCATGTTTGTGGAGATACAAAATTGGACAAAGCAATGGGGCCTGACGGATTCACCCCAGAATCCTAAAAGAACTAAGGGAGGACCTAGTGACACCACTGACTACTTTTTAACAAATCATGGGAGGATGGGGTGGTACCTGAGGACTGGAGGAGGGCAGATGTGATCCCCCTCACAAAAGTGGGAGCAAGGCAGAAGCAGGAAACTACAGACCTGCAAGTTTGACCTCAGTGGTAGGGAAAATGATGGAATCACTTCTGAAAGAAAGAATTGTTGAGTACCTAGAGGCCAGTGGAGCACAGGACCCAGAGCAGCATGGATTTACAGCAGGAAGGTCATGTCAGATGAATCTAATTGATTTCTTTGACTGGGTGACCAAAGTAATAGACCAGGGAGGGGCTGTGGATATGGCCTACCTAGACTTTAGTAAGGCATTTGACACAGCCCTGCACAAAAGACTAATAATCAAGTTAGCCAGCCTGGGAGTGGGTTCCAGGGTGGTGGCCTGGGTAGCAAACTGGCTGCACAACAGGACACAGAAAGTAATAGTGAATGGAACACATTCTGAAGAAAGGGGGGTTACTAGTGGAGTACCTCAGGGCTCAGTACTGGGTCCAGTCCTCTTTAACATCTTTATAGGTGACATTGCAGAGGGTCTGGAGGGAAAGGTATGCCTCTTTGCAGATGACACAAAGATCTGTAACAGAGTTGATACACAAGGGGGGTAGAAAGGATGAGAAGGGACTTGGCAAGGTTGGAGGAATGGTCAGACATATGGCAACTTAGATTCAATGCAAAGAAGTGCATAGTGATGCACCTGGGAAACAGAAACCCAGGAGAAGAGTACACAATAGCAGGGGAGGTACTAACAACAACAAAAATGGAAAGGGACTTGGGAGTGGTCATATCAGATGACCTAAAGGTGGGTAAGCAATGTGAGAAGTCAGTAAGGAGAGCCAGGGGGATACTGGGATGCATAGGATGGGGCATCACAAGTAGAAAAAGTGAAGTGGTTATCCCTCTGTACAGACAGTTGGTGAGACCCCATCTGGAATACTGTGTGCAGTTTTGGAGACCCCATCTACGCAAGGACATAGACAGGATGGAAGCAGTCCAGAGGAGGGCAAATAAAATGGTGCAGGGTCTGCATCAGAAACCATATGAAGAGACTGAGAGAGTTTAATATGTATACCCTTGATGAAAGGAGGGACAGGGGGACATGATAGAAACTTTTAAGTACCTCAAGGGAATCAACAAAGTCCAGGAGGGTAGCATCTTTCAGAAAAAGAGATGTGTAAGAACAAGGGGGCACAATTTAGAGATAGAGGGGGGACAGCTCAGGGGTAATGTGAGGAAATTTTTTTCACGGAGAGAGTGGTGGATGCATGGAACCGACTTCCTGGGGAGGTTGTTGGGTCTAAAACAGTGAGGGAATTCAAACATGCATGGGACAGACATAAGGCAATTGTAGTGGAGGGTTGCAGGAAGTAGGCTGTTGGTTAACTAGAATCTGCAGCTTATCCAATCGGAAGGGAAATGGGCAGACTGGGTTGGCCAAGTGGTCCTTATCTGCCATCAAAGTCTATGTTTCTATGTTTCTAAGTTAGCAGTTGCATGTCATCAGCAATGTGATGTCCCTGTAAGACACTGCCAATATAGATTAGTTACTCTGGTATGAGTACTGACTTTCAGTAGTTGGCATTGCACTAAGTGTGATAAATAGTAACTTGCAGAACTTTTACAAGAAAGACAAAGTTTTGCAATGAAAGTTTTTTTATTTCTAAAAAAATATACTAAAATACAGATAAACAATATGGCCCAGATATTCAAAAGGGTTGCTCATGGCGCAACAGTGTTGTGCCATGGGCAACCCACTGATGCACCCCGGCATGATATTCAAAAGGGAAAAGTGCGCAGCAAAAATCCTGATGTGCCGGAGCACATCAGTAATGTATGCAGGCACAGGTGGGGTGTGCCCATGCATACCATGCACAGCCCGATATTCAGCCCTGGATGTGCAGAGCCATGCATGCACAACCTCTACCTGCACCAGCACAAAGTTGATCCAAAAAAAAAAGGAACAATGGATGACTACCCAGAGGTGAGCTGCTGCATTGCAGGGTGCAATACGGCAGCTGCCACCTGTGAGTGGCCACCCGAGCTCCGTCAGCACCTGGCGGCATCCCCCCCATGCCCAATCGTGGGCATTTGTAAAATACAAGCACCCCTCTATCGCTGGTGGGCCAGTGGACCACTGACTGCCCGATCGCGGGCATTTGTAATAAAATAGAAGAATTGCTTCCAATATCCCTGGTGGTCCACTGGACCACTGTCTGCCAAATTGCAGGCATTTGTAATAAAATAGAAGAATTGCTTCCAATATCCCTGGTGGTCCAGTGGACGGCTGACTGCCGATAGGCGGGCATTTGTAAAAAAAAAAATATGTCCAATATCCCTGGTGGTCTGTGGTACCCCCTTCCCACCCGCCCACTGAGCCCCACCTCCTGTCAGCTGGCGGTGAGCACCCCCCGCCTGCCGCCACCACCCAACGACTGACACCGTTGGTAGGGCTGTCGCCCATTGGTCAACAGCGGAGGCAATGGGCATGCAGCATCACCGTACTACATTCCAGATATGTGAATGATCCCATTCACATATATGGAATATGTCTGTTCAGCTTCTACCATTAGCTCACGCTGTGTGGGCATGTTCTGTGTCGTCGGCGAAATGTGAGGGCAACAAGCGAGGTGAAATATACTACCCGCTGATTTGGCCGGGAGGCCGAATGATGAGACTCCAGTGGGCAGGAGGGAGGGGCTACCACTAGACCACCAGGGATAATGGACATATATTTTTTTTTACAAATGTCCGCGATCGGGCAGTCAGCGGTCCACTGGGTCACCAGGGATATTGGAAGCAATTCTTCTATTTTATTACAAATGCCTGCAATTGGGCACACAGCAGTTCACTGGACCACCAGGGATATTGGAAGCGATTCTTCTATTTTATTACAAATGCCCGCAATTGGGCAGTCAGCTGTCCACTGGACCACCAGGGATATTGGAAGTAATTCTTCTATTTTATTACAAATGCCCATGATTGGGCAGCGGTCCACTGGACCACCAGGGATATTGATAATTCCTATTTATGTACTTAGCCCTCGATCGGGCGGGCAGGTCCACTGGACCACCAGGGATGATAGGGATGTTATATATTTACTTAGCCCGTGATTGGGCTGTGGAGCACATTGCCGGCTGCAGGGGCAAGTCATCGGGGATCGGCGAACCTGAATGAATGGGCCATACGACATGCAAATGGCCCCATGTGCGCCTTGCATACATTATGGCCCCATTTGCATGTCAAGTTTTGAATATCGCGTTTGCTGTGCATAGCGCAGTGGAACTTGCACTAGTGCATCCCCATGCTCCACTCTGGCTACTTGCGCTGGTGTAGTGCCACTGTGCCATGCACACTGCGGGTGGCCAGGGTGCGATATTCAATGATGCTGTGCCATGGAGCAGCTCCGTTGAATATCACCCAGTCCACACCCCTGCACAGTCAAGTTGCACTGTACCCAAGCTTGCGCCCCAGCCTGGCAGTTTGAATATCTGGGCCTATGAGTTTTTAGTAGCACTATAAGAAAATAAAATATCACAAATATAAAGTTATGATTTTTTTACAAAAATATTTTTTTGAAAATAAATGCTTTGACATATATATATATATATATATATATATATATATATATATATATATATAACTAACAAAATGAATAACACTGAGAAGGAGGTGTGTTCAGTAGCTCAGTCAGCCTAGGCAGGAAGCTGGACAAATGTGGAGATGCATCTGAGGTGGAAGATGTTGCGCCAGCTCGAGAGGAGTTACCTTGACAGCTGTGGAGGCTGTCCATCAGTGGCCAGAGAGACTGCTTTTGGCCACAGAAGAAGCTGTGCTGCTGTCTGCACTGGCACCTGCCGCTGTGCCCATAGGCTCAAGCACAAGACTGATAGTGGCTTGTTGTGCTGCAAGTTGTTGTAGTATTGTGCCATTCTCTTTTCTTAATTCTTTGACTTCATTTGTTAGACTGTCAATCTTGTGCTCAAGTCTGCGAACACAACGGCAGTGCAGAGTGTGCTGCTTTTTATGTGGCTGATCTGTAAAGAGAAAAATAAAGTATTACTATTTGAGAATGTCAAAAATACAACTGTGTTTCACTATTTCACTTTTGGGGCACACTTATTACAGTTTTGAGCTGCATTTCATCACCCAGCCAATGGGTATCATCAGCACCCCACCTGTCCTTGCTGCACAGCAGCAGAGGTATTTTATAATAGTGTATGGAAAAAATGTTATGTATAGACATTTATTACTGGAATGGAGTTCTTATGCTATAGTACCTATGTAATAGCTGTTATGATGCAGTAGGTGTGTCAGTACTGTATCACAACATGGTGAAATGCTGCCACATACTCAATATGGCTAAGGTGTGCCTTGTGAATGAAAGACACCAGGTGTGGTAAATCTAGAAATATACGCAGTCTGTGTTATGGCATGTTGTTTACTGTTGTGTGTCTACATTACAGATGAGGCACTGTATTGTGAGTATACACTGACAGTAAAAACACATTGACTGATATTCATGTTAGAGCATAAAAATAAAGTGATATACAAGCTGGGAGAGTACATTATTGCATGAAACCAGGTACGACATGTCCTGTCCCTGTGGTTACACAGACCAGAATGTACATCATGTCTTGTGTCCCCCACCCCACACAGACAGTATGTACTGATTCCTGAGTGTAGAGTGAGAGGAAAAAAGGTACATAGACATCAATGGTGCATCTTTGTGGTTGTAGGGACATAGAAATTTGGCAACCTTTGAGTTACATGGGGTTATGCAAGTGATGCTCCAGCACTGTCCCTCACCCCCCCCCACTGCACCTGACAGAGAGAGAGAGACAGTGGGAACTGTCTCTTGAGTGTATGCCCAGAGAACAGAAATGTCTTACTCATGTATGTCATATATCTCTGTTTGTGCTAGATGACAAGTTATGGATTTAGGAGTTTGATGGTGTTACCTAAGTAAATTACGCACCTGTCGACATATAGACCACAGATAAGGTACTGTGTTGTGAGTGAGGCCATCAGTAAAATAGAGTTTTATGACACTTATGACTTGCACGGTCTCAGCCATGCAATGCTCCCCACACAGTCCAGACCAGGTACTATTTCCTGAGTGGAGAGACACAGCAAAACTGAGGCTGTGGACATCAATGGTAGAGCTCCCTAATTGAAAGTACCATCAAGTTAGCACAGTTAGGAGTTGCATGGCCTTAGCCAGGTGATGCCTCCCATGTCCCCCAATCCAGGCACTGCATCCTGAGTGGAGAGCCACAGCAAAAATAAGGCCATGGATATGAATGGTGCACCTCCGTGATTGCAGGTGTACAGAAGTTTGGACAGTTAGGAGTTACACAGCCAGAGCTATGAATTCCCCTCTCCTCCCCAACCAGAGCAGCCACTGCATCATGAGTGGATAGCTAGAGTACAACAAAGCCAATGGACATAAATGGTACACCTCCTTCATAGCAGGCACACTCCAGTTACCACACTTATGACTCGCATGGTGCCAGCCATGAAATGCTCCCCATACACTCCAGACCAGGTACTGTATCCTGATTAGAGAGCCACAGCAAAAGTGAGGCTGTGGACATCAATGGTACACCTCTGTAATTGCAAGTACAGTCAAGCTCCCCCACCACCACTAGACCAGGTACTGCATGCTGAGTGTTGAACTACAGCAAAAATAAGCTCATGGACATCAATGGCATACGTCTGTGATAGGATCTGTACACAAGCTTGCAGAGTTAGGAGTTGCACAGTCTCTGGCAGCCCCCCCAACCAGAGCAGCTACTGCATCCTGAGTGTAGAGGCACAGTTTAAGAAAGCCCATGGACATCAACGGTACACCTCCCTGATTGCAGGTGCACTCCACTTACCACACTTATGACTTGCAAGGTCTCAGCCACGCAATGCTCCCACCACAGTCCAGACCAGGTACTGTTTCCTGACTGGAGAGACACAGCAAAACTGAGGCGGTGGACATGAATGGTACAGCTCCCTTATTGACAGTGCACTCAAGTTAGCACAGTTAGGACTTGCATGGTTTTAGCCAGGCAACCCCCCCCCACAGACCAGGTACTGCATACTGAGTGTAGATCCACAGCAAAAATAAGCACATGGACATCAATGGTGCACCTCCCTGATTGCAGCTGTACACAAGTTTGCACAGTTAGGAGTTGCACAGTGTCAGCCAGGTACCTCCCCCCACAACCATAGCAAGTACTGCATCCTGAGTGGAGAGCTACAGTTAAACAAAGGCCATGGACATTGACAGCCCACCTCTCTGACAGCAGATACAATCCAGTTACCACACGTATGACTTCCACAATCTCAGCCATGCAATGCTACCCACCACACTCCAGAGCAGGTACTGTTTCCTTGGAAAGACACAGCAAAACTGAGGTTGTAGATAGCAATCAATGGTGCATCTTTGTGGTTGTAGGGACATAGAAATTTGGCAACCTTTGAGTTACATTGGGTTATGCAGGTGATGCTCCATCCCTGTTCCTCACCCCCCCAATACACATGACAGACAGAGACAGTGGGAACTGTCTCTTGAGTGTATGCCTAGACAACAGAAATGTTTTACTCATTTATGTCATGTATCTGTGTTTGTGGTAGATGACAGGTCATGGATTTAGGAGTTGGATGGTGTTACCTAGGTAAATTATGCACTTACCCACATACAGATCACAGATAGGGTACTGTGTTGTGAGTGAGGCTGTCAGTAAAATAGAATATATAGTTACTGATCTGGAGAGTTTGATTACGTTAAAGGCTATGTAATTAAACAATAAGGCATGAGCAGGGGTTGTTTATGGCCTGTTAATCACCTTCTAGGGGCGTACTGTGGCATGAGGTGTAGTCGAGTGCTACATGCCCCCAGAGGGTGATTAACTAACCATTAACATAATCCTTGGGAGCGCCTTATTATTATTATAATAAAAAGATGCTTTTAAACAGTGTAGACAACAAAGGGTCTCCATTCTGGGAACAGTGTCTAAATGGGCAGCAATCACCAGTGATGTGCCCCAGGGTTCCGTTTTGGGACCCAGTTTATTCAATATTTATACAGCTTCCCTACAAGTAAGCAATCCCAATGTATGGTAGTATAAGTTTGCTGATGACTGCAGAGTGGGGGCAGTGGTAGACACACAGGAAGAAACAAATGAACTACAGAATTTAATAAATGACATTTCAGACTGGACTATTAGCAATAAATTGATGTTTAATACTAATAAATGCAAAGTAATGCACATGGGAAAATCAAACGTACATAATATCTACACTCATGCCAACTCACAATTAATAGTTACCAATGAAGAAAGGGACCTAGGTATCATAATTAGTTCTGACTTCAAATTTATTTCCCATTGTAAGCAACAAATAAAAAAGGCCAACCAAAACTTGAATTGCATATGAAGATATATAGCAAGTAGGGATGCAAACGTAATGATTCCACTTTACATAGCATTGGGGAAGCCACATCTGAAGTACGCGGTCCAGGTTTGGGCACCTCAAAATAGGGAGTGCATAAGTAGGTTGGAGTCTGTCCAAAGGAGATTCAGTAAATCAATAGACGTAATACAAGCAAAAACATACCAAGATAGATTGATCGCTCTAAAACTATATTCGTTGGGATACAGGAGATTTAGGGGAGACGTGTTTATTGTTTAAAGAAATGAAAGATGCTAATAGATTAACTGATTTAGGAATCACTCTAAGAATAGACGAATATGGGAGCAGAAGACATAATAAACAGATGATATTATCTAGTTGGAAACATAATTTGAGATGGCATTGGTTCAGCCTAAGAGTGGTTACACCATGGAATGCTTTACTGGCAACAGTGGTTAATAGCGTGACTATGAATCAGTTTAAGAATAATTTGGATTTACATATTGGTGACGCAGTATACAAGTTCTAAATTAATAAATAAATAAACACAAATGGCAAGCATAAAGAACACAAGTCTCACTGCTTGAATAAATCTATGAAATCTATGAAGTGTTAAACCTTGTTTGGCATATGGCTAAACTCTACATCTATATTAATAAAAGATTAACATAAGGCTGTTACAATGTTTGCAGCAAATCACAAAGCTCTATTTCTCTGACCCTTTTTATTATAGGTGTTACACCTGTATCATTTCACTAATATAGTACGTGGTACAGTTAGTAGTTGTATGTTGTGAGCTAGACAGTGACACCTGGTGGTAGCCAAGACATGAGCCGTTGATGTACTGTGAACCTGTATTATACAATGGCAAGAAAATTTCCTGGACTCTGATTGGTCAGTGTGTGCCTGAGACAGTGATGATATTACAAAATAGCATCACTGTGTTGTTTTTATGGAGGATTATATGGATTTTTTATTTTCAGAAACAATGATATAGTGCCTCACTAAAAATCTACTAAAAACATTTTTATTTTTGTTTTGTATAACATCAAACCATTGTATAATTGCAATAAGGCACTCTAAGGTGTTTGTTATCATGTAATAACGTCACTCCTGGGGTGGTGAAAGCACTCAGCTTCGCCTCGTGCTTCAACCCACCCCAGAAGTGATGTTATTACATGATAACACACACCTTTTCATGCCTTATTGCTTAATTAACAAATATTATTATATGACATTGAGTGATAGTCTTCCCAGCAGTGTATGAGCTTTGTGTCAGTTGATGTTCTACACTTACAGTCAGAACTAGTAGCACGCTTCAGCTTCACCTGTGTCTGTGGTGTTTGTGCAGTCTCCCCGGACCACTGTAAGACAGAGAAATAGTTTCTTACATACATGCAGCTATTTAACTTTTGTTACTGATACCGTGATTGTATCTATTTGGTTTTATATTCACCTTGCCTTTATCTTTCTCATGCGTTAAAATGTGTAACTTAACCTGTTGTATAATAATAGTCAAGTGCTGTGGCTATGCGTGCACCCCCCACCCTCTCCACACAGACACCCACAGAGTGGTATCATATCACAAATTGAGAGTCACTTATCAACATATTCATACAAATGATTGTGCCATGGTGAGAAACTTACTATTGTAATAGCTGTGCTAAATACTTAGCTGTTGACTACTGTAGAAATAGAAGTCTGTTTTGTGAGAAGATATTAACTTGTTCTCCACGTAACTCTTTGTAAGTCATGAGTACTGTGTTAGCTAATACTACTTAGTTATACATTTAAGATCTGATCTGTCTTAAGTGTAAAAAACACAGGGGAAACTAGTACTGTGAGCAATTACAGAACAGGTTGGAGTATATATGCTTGGGAAATTAGTACTTTTATGTAGTCAGTAAAGGTATTTACTGTGATGATACACAAAGAATTTTTGGGTTGCACTCTGCTGTTTGTACAAAAAGTAGCACAGCACATAACAATGAAACAGCAGCTCAATGGGTTCACAGCACCAAAGTGTGCTCGATGTACATCAGTGACAGTAACCATAGTTAATAATTTCTTGTGTAATGTTCTTACCTTCAGATTCGACAATAATGACACTGTCAGTGTCAGAATGGTAGGCCTCCACAGCCTCTGTGATGCCTGGCACTACCTCGCTTTGTGGTGTGAAGCGCCTTTGATCTGTAAAATGAGAGATTTTAAAGATTTTCATTGAGTGTGGTATTTTTGAGTGTAAATGTATTGATAAGTGATTTCTTGGAAAAATTATACTCTACTCTGACACTTAAGATACACCTAGATGAGGTGCTGTATAGTGGTTCAGTATGCAAAAAAAATTTTAAATGGATAGAAATGTTACAGTCAGGTGACAGTAGTAAGAGTAAGCAATAAGACATGGCTGGGTGTTGGTAGTACTGAGATACCCACACACCCAGAGGCGTAGTTAGGTACAAGACCGTAGATCGAGTGCCTTCAGTCTCTGGGTGTGTGGGTATCTCAGTACTACCAACACCCAGCCATGTGTTATTGCTTATATGAAATGGGCCCATACACAAGTTTGAAAAAAAAATATAAAAGTTTTCAAAGTCAAAAAAATATTATTACATGTTGCTAAATAATGTAAAATACTCCTTCCACATATGTTTTTCACCTGTCAGCCATCTGCCTTTATTAACACTCAGTACATTGTGTGATTATTTATCATGTAATAGAAGAATTCAAAGCTCTGTATTATTCTAGTATTAGAATGTTCCCCAACACACACAGAATGGTAACATGGAATACAGCCACGCAGTGTACTATGACATGACTTATACCTGAGTACTACATGAGAGTAATCGTTAATTTAATTATTATTGACACAATGCATAGCAGTGTCTTATTTGTATTACTATTTATAATGTTAAAAGATAGTGTTAAACCTTGGTAAATGTATGGCTAAGCTGTATATGCATGTTAGTGCAAGATAAACATTAGACTGTTACAATGTTAACAGGCACTCTGAAAACTCACATTTTTGAAATTCTTTTAAATAATTATTATAAGGGTATCAGCAATGCTTACATTTGAGTCTTTATTAGCATTCTGAGACTCTTATGTAAATCTCCTTATTAATGTATGTTACCCCCCCACAGTTCATCATTGCTTAAGTAAGAGAACAGTGAACTTATTTTTTTTTTCACAAAACAAAACGTGTTTAGTTACAGATAGTTTGTCTAATAAAGGTGAGTTAGGTACTCCCGTGCTTCTGACTTTCCTACCGCCTCCCACATCTCATGAGCACACTAGTACCAGGTGACGTCATTGTCAGGTATGGCCCCTCGAAGCTTTAAGGTGTAGAAGCGCTCGCGCAACAGCTTCCATTTCTTTTTGCACATTTCTGCAGTCTTGTTCCAGATCTTATGTTCTCCTCACATAAATCTGTGGATGCACCTCCACATTTTTCCAACTTCATATTTGTACTGTGCATTAGGATGCGCAGGTTTCCTCCGGTCTGGGCTGACTGAGCCAGACAACACACCTCCTTCTGTGACCAGAGATACACTTTTTTTAATCTTTTGATGGTTTGTCAAAAACTGTAATAAATAGAGAATAAACACTATGTTAGAACACAGTATTGTGAAATATTCATTTTTTTTGTCTGTTTGCATGTCATAGTAGGTATTATCATAGACTTTAATATTCGCTATTGTATAGTTACAGTAAGATACTGTCCGGGATTAACAAAATTAATGCACTGTGTGCATCCGATTTGTGGGGTTGCATCCTGGCAGTGCAGTGAGACTCACACAGCTTGCTGTGCAATGCTATCCCCAGCACTGTTGAAGGGTATGGTGCACAGCCCAAGACCGTATACTAAGGCACTGCTATGGGCATGAACAGTACTGATACGTCCCTGCTGCAGGCCCTCAAGAAGTTCCACTACCAGGGGCAGTAGTAGTAGAGATGCACACCTGGGCACCCATGCAATGTTGTTCATGGTGTCTGTTGTACCAATGGTGGTCCCTCCCCCATTGCTTGTATGATGTTGCTACTGGTGGTGTTGAATGAACCAGTAAACCATGTATCAAGCCCTTGTTAATGCATGTTGCTGCAGCAGGTGTGTAGACAGCCTTGAGCATCCCATGTTGCACCAAAACAATTATTGTATATCCACTACAGCAGGTTGCTGCTGTTGGTGTATGACTGAAAACAGAGGCATACTGGCACAGCTGCCTACTGACAGAGTTGTCTGACAATGAGAGCTATTGCATAGAGTCACTGGTGTTGTGAACAGCATTGTACAGGTGGTGAGGGACATCATTGGTACTATAACTGCCAGGTGCAGGATTGTATGGGCACTTTTGGGGGAGGCATCAGTAGTACTATTGGTGCCAGTAGTGTTATCGTATGAGCAATCAAGGGGGAAATTGTTACTCCTGTTCAGAATGTTTAATAGTTAGGCTAATTGCTACATAATATGACATTCAAAAAAGATTCCTGTTTGTAATTAAAAGTTTCAGTCTGTCTTCGATGTATGGTGAAACAAGAGGGTTATTTTTTAATAAAACAGTCTATTGACTACTTGTGTATGTATGATGCAATTCTGAACATCTGCATGAATATGAATACATGTAACAGTGACATAGCATGTTTATTTTATCAGTGTAATCAGTGCAGCTTTTCTATTTTTTGATCAACTTAATGGACTCTTAAAAGAGCCTTTTGTTTAGGATTCTGTCTGCTGTAACAGCTTGATATTTTTAGAGGAGTGTGAGTATTCCATCTCGAAGGTGTCCCAGAAAAATGTAATTGCCAGCATGTGAGAAGTGCACACTGTCGGGTAGGTAGAGCCAATCATTACAATATTTAATTTGAAGATGACATATGGTGTGCATCCCAGCCATGAGGAGGTATCCAGATATTTGGATGTGTACCTTTCTGTGAGCTCTGTCAAGCAGGCACATATGCTGTTCTGCTTGCCAGACTCTACACTCTGTAATGTCATAAAAAATGATCTTACACTCAGGCAACATCCGCATAATAGAAGCAAGATCCAATTTTGCTTCTAATACAAAATCTATCCATCTTTTGGTGCCCAAATCATTGCCTCCGAGATGGATCAGTAGTATGTCTGGCCTAGCCTGAGTAGTCAAAAGTCTGAGTATTGTTGGTATGAGATGCTCCCACCTCATGCCACCTGTACTAAACCACTTTACAGAGCAATTTGGAAGCTGCAGGTGTCTCCCAAAATCAATCCTCTCAGCATACTCTGAAGCACGCCTTACCATGCTGCTGTCTACTACCCACATGTTCCATCTACTGTTTTCTGCCATTCTTAGCTTTTAAACTCAGAAGTGGACAGAGAGCTACAAAAAATTAGTGTTTCTCCTGCAGTGGCTAGCCACAAGTGAATGTTTAACAAAGATTTCCCTCTCTGCTTCAGTACTGCTTTTGTGGGCTGATTCTAAACTCAGTGATTTGCCATGTTATTGGTTGATGATTTACCATGGTTGCCCAAAAGAGTGCATGCACTGACTATTATTACACTGAATGGGGGTTCTTGCTGTCAAACACAAATGCAGAAATATTTCTTAGTGGGAAAATGCAACATTGCCATTGGCTACTTCAAACAATTACAGCTTAACAGAGGTATGTGATTGGTTGTGTCTCTTGTTATGATAAACGTGCTGCTTGTTTCTGCCTCCATTTGTAGCTGTATCTGTGCTAGTAAGTACTGATTCAGACTTTGACTTTAAACTGTTATAACTGTTTTTTTACAGTATGGTAGGTAAATTATATTATCATTGTCAAATACAGCATTAAAAAATGTTTTGTTTCACACTATGTTTGTAGTGCTAATAGTTTTTATGATGCTAGAAAAATTGTTTAGAAAATGTGATGTACTTACACAGTCAGAAGCATGGTGTCTCTTGTTTTCCCTAAGATGGCTGCTATGTCCCTCTTCTTCACTGTTCTGTGGTTGTGATTGGTTGTTCGATATGGCCTGATAAATGTGCCGATACATTGGTTGCAGCATCTGTCACTCAAATAGGCACTAGTCTTTGATTGGCTGAGTGTCAAAGGGGGTGTAAAGCAATTGTAATTTGTGAAAGTGTTGTGTGTGCGACACTATTATTTGACATTTTCGTGCATGCGGCACTGTTTTGCTACACTATATTCGACACTGTCGCATGTTCGACACTGTTTTTTGTGAAAGTGTCGCATGAATGACACTATATTTTGTGAAAGTGTTGCATGTTCGACACTACTTTTGTGACTTTTTTGGAAAAACAGTTTTTGTTAGGTAGAACAGCAGTGTGGATGATTAACATTGCGTCACCGTTTTATTTTTGACATTTTTAGATATTTTTTCTCATATAATAGTGGAAGTCAGGTTCAGCACCATTTGAAAAGACTTGTATTGCTTCACTGATTTTCATTTACTACACAATTATCTCCAAAATGTTTACTAGGCAGTAGTATTTGTCGTTCTTATATGAGATATGGATAGTGTATGATAGTATGTAATGTTAGAAGCACACTGAAGAGATGTATACTAATTTATTTTATTTCTGTATTTCCCATACAGGTGTCTGATTCTTTTGTAAGATTGGTGTACTGAACTGTGAATTGAGGAACAGTGAAGATGCCCTCTAAACAGAGACAGAAGTCTATGCAGAGATGAAACAGGTATAATACTACATCACTGTTGCTTAAGAGTAATTCAAAACCCAGTGATTGTTATTCAAGATGTAAAATGATTCAGGATTCCAGTAAAAGCCTGAATTCAGAGCTTCCCCACTCTGCAGAGAAAAAATGTGTTTGCTCAACAGCGAGGAAAGAATGTGTAGCTAAGCAACAGTTGTGCAGATCTGTGAGCCGAAAGGATACTGTTGCAAAGACACACATTAATACACGTGGCAAGGCAAGGCAAGGCAAAATTTATTTAAAAGACGCCCAATCCCGGAGGCTTTGGGTGCGTACACATTTTTTAAAACAGCCATATATAAATAACAAATATGCAATTTATACACAATAAAAATACAGAATCAAAATCAGAAACATTACCATAGATATCAATTCAAACCTCAAATGCTTTAAAAAAAAAAGGAAAGTCTTCAGCTGGGCCTTAAGGGTGTCTACTGTGGGGGCTTCCCTGACCATAATTGGCAGAGAGTTCCACAGAACAGGAGCTGCGGTGCTAAACGCTCTATTGCCAATGGATATCAACCGAGTTCTGGGAATGGCCAGGAAGCCCCCACTAGAGGAACGAAGAGGGCGTGGGGAGCAGGCAGGTAGCAGAAGGTCTGACAGTTAACCAGGGCCCTGTCCGTGTAGGGCCTTATAGGTGAGAAGACCCACCATAAAGAGGACTCTCCACCTGACTGGCAGCAAGTGCAGTTCGTGCAAAACCGGTGTAATATGAAAGGACTTTTGCTGTCCAGTCAACATCTGGGCAGCCGCGTTCTGCACCAGCTGCAGTCTGTGGAGATATCCTCCCGTGACCCCGAGATAGAGCGCATTGCAGTAATCAAGCCTTGATGTGACTAAGGCATGTATCAAGGTAGGGAGGTCCAGAGGCGGAACAAGGGGCTTAATCCTGACAATGTTTCTGAGATGGTAAAAACAGGCACGAACCATGGAGGATATTTGAGCCTCCATGGTTAAGTCCCTATCCAGAATCACTCCCAGATTTCACACCCAAGAGGAGGCCTTCAATGACACAGTTCCAAGAACAAGCCCAGTTCCTGTGTCAGAGGCCATCCTATCGTGAGCTCTGTTCGACTCCACTACCAATACCTCCGTCTTATTGGGGTTTAGTCACAGCCAGCTGGAGGCCATCCAGTCATTAATCTTGGCCAGACAGATATTAAGCACCTCCACAGCATTTGATGATCCTGGGGCAAAGGAAAAATATAGCTGAGTATCTTCAGCATAGCAATGAAAACTCAGACCATACTTCCTAATGATCACACCCAGAGGCAGCATGTACACTGTGAACAACATTGGGGCCAGTACTGATCCTTGAGGAACTCCACAAAAAAGGAGACTGGGTATAGATGAGGAATTCCCCATCATAACCCGTTGCCTCCTGTTGGTAAGAAAGGACTCAAACCATTTGATGACAGTTCCGGTGAGTCTACATAGGTCCCTAAGGTGGACAAGCAACACACAATGGTCCACAGTGTCAAATGCTGAAGAGAGATCAAGGAGAACAAGAATTGTCTTGTCTCCCCAATTTCTAGCCCTGAGGAGATCATTTTGCACCCGAACAAGTGCTGTTTCAGTGCTATGTCTGGCATGAAAAGCTGACTGGAAGGGTTCATATAACTTGTGAGATACGAGGTGCTCTTCCAACTGAAACGCTACCACTGACTCAACAATCTTCCCCAAAAATGGAAGGTTGGCGATAGGACGGTAATTTGCCTTGATTTCCGGGTCCAAAGATGGCTTCTTTAAGAGGGGTCTCACCAGAGCCTCCTTCAAGGCATCTGGAAAGACACCCTCAGAGAAGGAACACCGTACAATCGAGGAAAACACCGGGCCGACGGAGTCAACATGTCTCATTAAGAAACGCATTGACACCGGGTCCAGTTCACAAAAGGAATGCTTCATATTGGTTGCTATCTTGATGACCTCACTAACCTCCACTGGCCTAAACTCACCCCAACCAGATGGAGTGCACTCAGAACACATCAGGCGATCACTGCCAGCTATAACATTTCTGGCTGAGGAAGCCACCCGCCGGATTGAGGATACCCTGTCCGAGAAGAACAGAGCAAATTCCTCACAATCTATGTTGGAAACAACCTTCCTGGGCCATAGACAGGCAGGATGTAAAAGCCTATCCACAGTCCTGAAGAGTGAGGCCGGCCGGCTCTTCCCGGCGGCAATCTCCCTAGACAAAAAATTTGTCTTCTTGCGGTTGATTGTCTCCTGATACGCACCATAATGGGCACACAGGACCAGCTTATCCACCTCCAGATGGGATCTCCTCAAGCAGCACTCCAATCTCTGACCCATCTTCTTCATCTCCCTGAGCTCACCATCAAACTATGGCGACCTCAGGTATGAAGTTCTGGGTCATACACGGACAGGTGCGAGGGAGTTAATGGTGTCGGATAACACACGATTATAGGTGTCAACCCCAACAGCAACACCTCCCACGCATGCATCACCCACACTAGACAATTTTGCTTCCACCAAAAAACCCTCAGGGGTCAAACCCCGCAAAGGGCGACAGCTAATCATCTCAACAGGGGAAGGGCTTATGGCGAGAGCCCCAAGCGTGAACTGCACTGTGCAGTGATCAGACCAGAGAACAGGATTAATCCTGAGATCACTAATCTCAAAGTCCCAGTGAGAACACCAGATCCAACATGTGGCCATCTCAGTGAGTTGACGCAGAAACAGCCTGCGTCAGACCTAAGGAGGACATAATCTGAGAAAACTCATAGCTGTATCTATGATTTACGTCTTCGACCCAAACATTGAAATCCCCCAGAAAAAAACATCTGGGGGATTCCAACATTCCACCGTCGACAAAATCTGCGATCTCCTGCAGGAAATCTCCCATCGGCCCAGAAGGGCGATAAATGAGAAAAATCCTGCAGCCCGCATCAGGTCCTCCACGGATGGCCACACATTCAAAAGATCCTGGAGTTCTCACCGGGTGCACGGTGAAGGTCAGGCTGGATCTAAAACAGATAGCTACACAGCCACACCTGCGCTCCACTCTGGGGCAGTGCACTACGGTATACCCAGTAGGGACCGCAGCCTCAAAAATCAGGCCTGCATCATCTCCCACCCAGGTTTCCGTAATACAAGCCAGATCGACCGATGAAATCAAGGCAGCAATAATTGCTGTCTTATTCCTGATCAATTTGGCATTACAGAGCACTGCCTTCAGGGGATTTGGGGGCGATGCAGCCCCATAAGTTACCTGGCCACTCGATCTGGTGGAGTCCCTTGGGATGGACACCAACCACGTCTGGCTTCTCCCATGTGCCCAATGCATCCCAGGGCACCTTCTGGACCTGACAACCTCAATCTTCCCACCACCCATGCATGGGTTGTTCGAAAATGCACGACCAGTGCCATCTCTACCAATCCCAACCTCCCAGCAACATCTGATAGTAGTGGCTGAAACTGGGAGGGGGATAAAAGAATGCAGGTCGTGCAGCACCGAACTAACATAAATGATTCTAGCCCCCTTTAATCCTACCATATAGCCCATATGCATCTAAGGCACAAATAAGCCTTAATTATCAAGGTTTACACAGTAAACTACTTAAACCTAAAAAATATCCAGACTGGCCTATTCAGTCATCAAAAAATGTTACTAATATCTAAAATATAACAACACTACAACACTAAAGCTCTCAATTTAGTTAATTCTCAGCCTGGATAATAATATAAGACAGTAGACTGTTTAGCTATCACGTTACTTTTACAAGGCCACAGTAAAACAAAACACACATAACCTTCTCTTCTGTGTCAGCTAAGCATTTTCAATACCGAGTGAGTTCGCGTCACTGCTACCGCAGAACTAGCCATGGTAGCGCAGCAATTAAATAGGTGCGATCCCTGCCCCAGGACACACAGGTCCTAGCTCCCCAAGTCACTTCTGGCAGCGTAGGAAAGCACAAACCTGCTACACAGCCTCTCACGGTGTGCAGGTTGTAAATCCAGAAAGCAGTCGGAGGACATGGTAAGCAGCATCGTAAATTCGTAGCTGCTGATGGTCATCTGAGGAATCAAAAGTATTTTTGATCACTAGCTTCTAAAGCTAATATTGAAAGACTTATTGCTGCTGTGATGAGACGTGAGTGGAAAAAAATATAGAGTCATCTCAGTTTGATGAAATTGCGCCTCACAGTACGCACATTTGTTAGTAGAGCAGTTTTTGTTCTTCAACGTTTGTGGCATAAGATGTCTCATGTACATGAGCAGTTCAGAAAAATTGTGTATGACATAAAGATGAGGCTACAACGGTATCCTGTCTTAAGCTTGCACAATTTATGTGATGTTTTCACAGGACAGTGGCTGCACACACAGCATTCAGAGGCATATTTCTGGGAGGAGTCATATTACTCAAAAAAAAGGACAGCAACTTGTGCATTGATGAGTCTGGTAAAGTCTGTAATGTGCTGAGTGTGTGTGATGACACTACAATGGAGTCAGACGATAAATGTGAGGGAACTACTGAGCCTCGTAAACGTCACTGTCTCTCATGGACATGTGATGAAATTTGCAACTGGAGGCAATCATCATTTGAAAAGGTTTAGCACTTTATCAACCTGTTTGTCATTACTGACTGTAAAGACAGGCATAAACTGTTTTGAGTATAGACCCTTGTGAGATCCGACAACATACTGGACTTATGGGTCACTCGATTGCATGCCTAGATAGTGGTGTTTGTGACAGTGTCTTTCATCACATGCATAAGCTGGGAGTGCATCAATCAGGCATGCCAAACTTTGTGTACAGGGTCTATGACGTTCATCGAGTTGTTGCTCAGTATACTCATCTGAATGAGTTACTGCAGGCTGGTGACATGCATGGTGCCATGACATTTCTGAAACAGCTGCGCTGTGTCAGCAGTGTGACAGATACTGTAATTGATCAGTCATCAATTGCTGATGGAAATTGTGTGGCTGTCTTAGAAAGTGATATTCTCATGTAGTTTGGGAAATCAATTGCCAAATTTGAGTTGGCAAAGACAGAGAAATTTGACTGTATATGTGTGTCATGTGATCACCTTTGTTACAAAAAACAAACAGTCACAGTGAACCTTGAAACCTTGTCACCGTACGATGACATGTAGTTTTGACTGTCAGCATTTCTGCTGTTAAAGTGTGACTTTCAATTAGACCCAATCATTGTAATGTGCAAGCACTGTTTTTCCAAAGTGAAAGCTAACATTCTGCCACCAAGGTCAGTCTTGAACAACATGGAGGAACATGTTACTCCAACTGAGATTGCCACGTTGAATATGTTTGAATGGATTCTAATTCAGACAATGAAACCATTTCAAACCATTCTATGGCTAAATACAAAGACACAGAACATTCCACAAAAAGAACTCATAAGATCTCTTAAGGGTTCTGTAATGTATCTTCCACTTCCTCTGCAGGAACATTTTGAGGTGATCTCTACTGAGAATACTTCGGTGATTCTTGTCAATGGTGTTCCAACAAAGTCAAAGGTCATTTGGCAGGATGTTGTCAATGTAGAGAAGGTGAAGCTTGCTCTTACTTATTTAAAGAGCAACAATCCCTTTTATGCAGACCTTGATACTGATCGCATGACCACTGTGTCTGTTGATCATGATCTGTTGGAAAGCACTAAACCAGTGATTGAGAAGGTCAACGTGGAGACAAACGATAATGTGTATGAACAGTACACAATTCCCCCACTACATGGGAGAGATCCAGTAGGGGACAACATTGATCTCTATAAAATGAAACAGGTGGAAGGTGAGCCTGTCAGCATTTGGGAGGAAACATTGGAAGCACACTGTTTCCCAAACCTATTCCCAAGAGGGTCAGGTGGGCACCTAGATGAAAGAGAGAAGTGTGTGCACAGGGTGCTTAGTACCTTACTAGTTGTGTTCTCAGTAAGGATGGCAAATTCAGATGTAATGTACAGTACCTGTTTCATCTCCTGTGGGAGCATGAGTTTAGCATACTGTCTGAGTCTATTGCTCATACTATTCATATCACAACTCCACGTGATGGAATTACAGCTGCACAGTTCCTGCAGAAACTGAAGCAGAAGGATGAAAATGTGCAAGTGAATTTGTCTTCCATTCTGTCAAGTCTATGTGGCACCAAAGAATACTGGTATTGCAGACACTCTGAGGTGATGACCATGCTGTGAGAGTATGGTCCAGCCACATGATTTGTCACACTCAGTTGTGCCGAGTATACCTGGGATGAGGTCATAGAACTGTTGAAGTGGGCAAATTGTGATACAGAGGGCATTTCATCAATGACTGATGGAGAAATGTGCTCACTTGACCCGGTATCTGTGACAAGGCATTTCCACAAGCGATTACATGACATTCTGACTTTCATTTTGTCAAAGGACAATCCACATCTTGGTATCGTGGAGCATTACTTCTGGAGGATGGAGTATCAGGCATGTGGCGCTCCTCATATTCACATGTTACTGTGGATCAAGGATGCCCCATGCATAGGTGAACATGAAGCAGCACTAGTGCTAGCATTCATTAAGCAGTACATTGCTTGCCATATTCTGGACAAGTACGACAGTCCTACATTGTGGAAGTTGGTGCAAAAGTTTCAACGCCATATTTGTGTGAAATACTGCTGCTGGGTAGTGAAGAACAAATCTGATTGGTACACAAGATGCCGTTTCAGATTCCCTAGACGTGTCTGTCAGGATGGTTGCATGAATTAACATTTTTCAGCTATGCGACACCACTTGAAGGCAAAATCAACCAAGAGGGTTTATGAATTACCCAGAGAAGAGATTGAGGTGTACATCAATGACTACAACCCCACTCATCTTCTAATGTGGCAAGCAAACATAGATGTTCAGTTTGTGGCCGACAACTCATTGGCTCTGGTTCGGTATGTCGCTTCGTACATAACTAAACATGAACAGACTAGCTTGCAAGATCTTTGGGAAGATATTGCCAGTTCAAGCAAGTCACTGACATTTCAGTTGTGGTCACTGGGGTTGAAGACTTGAAGACCCTATCACACAGAGAATGTGGTGCTTATGAGGCCAGCGATCGATTGATTGGTACACATTTTTAGGCAAGTCTGATGCTGTGTGCTTTCTCAGTGTAAACTACAAAGAGAAGCGTAAAAGTGTACTTATTCCTCATGCTGAGATTGAGGAACTGGCTCTCAAGAGACCATCTTCAAGACATATCTTGAAGAATAACCTCATTGACTTGTACTACCCCCTTAGACATGAAGACATGGATCGAATGTGTTTATTTCAGGTGGCTATGTGGTATGACTATAAAACGGATGTCTCATCTGATTGTACACACAACATTTACAAGGTTAAAGGAGTGGACAGCTGTCTCATTAAGAGACATAAACCTTGGCTCATTGACCACCGTAAGTTATATTTAGGCATATCTGAGAGCAGAGAGCATTACTACTTTGCTCTTCTATTTCTGCTTAGACCCTAGAGGAATGAATCTGAATTAAAAGGTGACTGTGATACATTTGAGGAAGAATTCAATCATGGTTATGAGTCATTCAAATATGAATACTCTGACACATACATACAGAGGCTAGACACTGAGAAGGAGCAACTTGAGAAGGCACAGAAACTACTTGAAGAGGACAATCCTGTCAGTTCACAGGAGAATCTTGATCCAGAAGGACAAGGTATACTTGGAGAACATCTACCTCTGAATGCCCCAGAAGTACTCATGCTGGAAGTGGAAAGTGCTATGAAACATGGCACACACACTGCACTGTTGACCCAGATGAGTTGAGAAAGAGACTCAATGAGCAGCAATGGGTGGTTCACTCTGAAGTCACTGATGCTGTCTGGCATGGATTACTACATGAACACAAAAAATGTGACTGTGTTGACTACAAGCCACTGCTGATGTTTGTTAGTGGCTCAGCCGAGACAGGGAAGAGTTTCCTTATAGAGGCCATAAGGGCAGAAATACAGAACCTGACAGAGTCATCAATGTCTGTTGCTGTTAGTGCTCCCACTGGACTGGCTGCATAAAACATTGGTGGAATTATGTTACACCATCTCTTCATGTTACCAGTGGAGCATGGCAAAGCAGGAGAGTATCATAAACTGCCATTTGAGGTTGCATCTCAGCTTCGTTCTATGTTTACTAAGATGAAGTTACTCATCATTGATGAGATTAGTATGGTCTCCAGTTTAATGCTTGCCTGTATA
This sequence comes from Neoceratodus forsteri, assembly GCA_016271365.2. NCBI lineage: Eukaryota > Metazoa > Chordata > Ceratodontiformes > Ceratodontidae > Neoceratodus > Neoceratodus forsteri. The sequence goes on from CM028136.1 coordinate 653,333,078, forward strand.
CACCTGCATCTACAGGAGATCTTGGGGACTGACTATGGAGATGCATTTGGTGCTAAAAGCATTGTTGTATTTGGAGACCTCTTACAACTTGCACCAGTTAATGTGGAACATGTATTTGCAGCTCTGTCTGTCAGGCAGGCTAAGAACACATTAGGCTGCATTGGAGGTTTTAACCTGTGGGAGATATTTACCTATGTAGAGCTGTATTAGAACATGTGACAAAGTGGTGATCTGGCTTACAAGGCACTGTTGGATCAAGCTCTTACAGGTTCTCTGTCACCAGAATATCTTTCAATGTTACATGGTCGAAGAATCAGAATGGATACTACATCCATAGAAACAGAATGTGATGTTTTCAGTGATGTGTAGTCCACAGGCACACGCATTGTGTGTCTTATGCCACGACTGAAGAAATGTGCTGAGTTCAACAGTGTCATGTTGCAGAGAGAGAATCAAGAGATTTTCACACTGCATGCTATTGATACTGTTGATGGTGTAATTCTAATTCGAAAAATTGTAGCAAAAATGACTGAACGAGTCTCTGAACTGAAGTCAGATGTTTCACGCACAGCTGGACTGGAAGCTGTTCTTACAGTTTGTAAGAATGCACATGTCATGCTATGCTGCAATCTTGATGTGGAGTGTGGCATGGTAAACGGTGCCATGGGTAATGTCTTTGACTTTGTTTACAATGTTCAAAAAACATTTATTGAGACTCTTCTTGTCCACTTTGACAGCGTGGAACTTCCTGTACAGATTGATTGGACCTGTGTTAAATTCCTGGTATTTAAGGATATTTATGTCAACAGGAAACAGTTTCCACTATGTGTTGCGTATGCTGTTTCAATTCACAAGTCTCAGGGCTTGACGTTTGGATTTAGCAATGGCGGATATAGGGACAGACATTTTCAAAGATGGCATGAGCTACATCACACTTTCATGTGTATGTAGTCTTTCTGGGTTTCACATCATAACTCTCGCACCTCAGAAGATACATGCTGACAAGTGATGTATTATTGAGTAAAAACAGATTACGTACCCTATATCAGCCACAGATGTCTTTAATACCACTACCTATGTGTGTGGTTGTCTCAGATCCCACAGTCACAGCTACATCTGGCAACAAAAGAAAACAAACCTCTACAAGTGATTCAACTGTGCAGAGTGGTAAGAAGGTCACAATGTCAAATACAGATGCAGAACTGGCTCTTGGTCAGAAGTCTGTTGGTATGGCTGTTGTCCCAGTGTTTGATAACAGTACTAGAGTAAACTGTTATGCTAATTCAGCAATGCAAGTGTTTCTACACATGCCATACATTGTGTAGACAATATCTGCTTCAGAAGACACTCCTTTATCAAAGGCATTGAAGCAGGTTGTCAATGTGGCTTCTGATCAAGCTAACAATGTACAGTCACTTTCACCTCTGCGACAGGTGTTAGGGACATATGACGGATGCAGTACATTTGCTGCTAACATGCAGCAGGACGCTAGTGAGTTCATGATGGCAATCATAAACAGCTTAGATGAAAAGGGGATTCCAATGCATCAGTATTTCACTGTGTCATATGTAGCCAAATATGTATATGTGTTTTGTGGTTATTCAGAGCGAGAAACCACAGAAGACATGCTTTGGGTTTCTCTATTTGTGCCTCAGGTTAAAAGTGTCAAGTTCCGGCAACTGTTTACTAATGCAGAAAGTGGTCACTTGTGTGTAAAGTGTGGAGGTACATGTACTCAGTCCATACGTCTGAGGACTTCATCTCAATATCTTATGCTTGAATTGCATAGATTTGACTCTAATGGGCTCAGAGTTGAGACACCTATCACAGATTTCACAGCTGGTAGAATTGTATTTAACCAAGCAGTGTTTGACACTCATGCTGTGGTCTACCACTATGGCCAGTCTGTACATTGTGGACATTACACTTGTTTGTTGAGGTACAGAACTGGCTGGGTTGACTACAATGACTCAAGAAACTCTTTCAAACAGAGACTACCGCAACACTTAAAAAATGCATACTTTCTGATATTGAAGAATTAAGACAATCTTCATGTGTCAGAGGAATAGTCACACAACATGTGGCATACTTTGCTGTCCATCTTGTTATAGAGTGCATTCTGGTACATTATCATACTTTTTCTACAGATGTTCATTCATTACCACATTGGTAACATATCACATGGTTGAATAACATATGCTTACTCAATGTGACGTATGAGATTGTTGTGCTGATCAGTGACACAGTGAAAATGGTTGCAGCGGTCTTTAATCAGCACCTGCTGTCTTCACAGTCACTAGAAAAACCACACTTATATGTCTAAGAAAGACTTTTTATTGTCAAAAGAGAAATTCCTATCTAGTTGCCCCCTTCCATCATTGTCTTTTTCTTCTGAGTATGTTGTATGCAGATATAACAAGTAGTACTTGGCACACTTGCCAAGTTTGTGCCTCTACTAAGGCACAATACTTGTCCATGTGCATTAAGATAACAGTGTAACATATCTGTTTGTTACAATGTTCTTTCTCTTAAAATTATTAGGATGTTTTATAACTAAAAGATATCCTGCTGTTTATTCCACTTCTGTGTCAACAGTATTCAGCTCTGTATTTTTACATGGTTGGATGACCTGTACTTAAGATTACAATACTCAAAAAAATTACCTACACTCTGTACATGTTGAGTAATATAATATGTGCCCTGTGTTCCTTTTTTTATCCGCTTGCATCTTCACTGAATACCATCATTTTGTGTCGCAACAGTGTCTTACTATACCTGTTTTGTTCTCATACATCTCTATTGTATTTATGTATATATAATACTTAATAAATCACTTAGTAATAGTTTGTAACTGTGACATTTACAGTAGTTGTGTTACTTGCCATATTAGTTGCTGTATTACAGAATTAACAAATATCTGACTGTTTTGAAGTATAACATAAGCATTTAAATGTTATGTAAATATAGATATTGGTATGACATAAATATGTAGTAGCAAATATATAGTAAATTGTTACTCCATGTAGCCATTATAGATATCAAACTTAAGTGTTGTAGTAGATATTGTTAATTGTGCAAAAGTGACATTTTCTGATCATAGTAGGATTAATGGTTGTATTCATAGCATTCTGGTAATTATTTCATTCGTGTAAGTAGAAGATTTGACAGATCTAGGTGCTTTACTAGTTTAGTAGTAATTTGATTATTGATTTGATACTTTTAACTGATGCATATATTGCCTGTCACCATGTGCTATTTGATTTAGTTATGTGGTAAGTTAATTAAATGTATGTTTATAAAAGTTAAGAATTGTACATCAGACACTTTCACTAACAAAAACTGATTTTTTTGTGTTCCTGATAATATTTTTGGATTGCCTCTATTGAGGGGTTGGGTGGGAATTTTCCAAATGCAGTAACATAATGATATGTCTTAACATGTACATGTATGTGTATACATATGCGTATGTGTACACATAAAATATGTACAATTTAATGTTTAACAGTAACTTCCAGATGAATATTTTTCTCGGGAGGATTGTCTGTTTTTGCTGCTATTAGTTTTCTGGTTGCATCTCATTTTTCACCCACCCTAGGTACATTCACACTATCAGTCACACAATGACAGCAACATCATAACTGTTTGATATCTGTAAGCAGTGTGCAGAGAGTACTGTGTTACATGTGTTTATGTATTGTGTGCTACCATCACATGTTGCCATTGACTATCTGTGATATTGTTTAACATGCATTTCAAACATTGGTGAAAACATTTTAATGTTTATTTTGTGAGACTGATTTTGTGCACCAATTGAATTTTCTAATTCTGCCTTTTTAAAAATTTTTAATTGGGCATTAAATATTTTCTAAGCCTTATCTACCAGTGTTGTGTCTTTCATTAAGCATAAAGTTATAGTGCTAATATTTATGTTGTTGTTGGTGTATTCATGCATCTATACATAGTGTATCATGCTCATCAGTGCAGATAACGTAGTTTGCACTGTTTAGCTGCTATACACCTATGTGGTGAACAGATTCATCTCCTATTCCATACATTGGCATAATATTTTTACAACAAAGGCTCAGAACATGAGCTATTGCTGTATAAATACTATCATAGAACTACATATTCAGACAAAGGTATCTATATCTTAGTGAGACTGTATTGTGGGAATTAAGGCACATTCTAAACAACATATTCAAATTAATAGGACATAATTATTTCTCAAAAAGACAGGAAATTCATGGCAAAAAAACTCAATTTAATGCATCAGTTAGGGTTGTTCCACAGCGACAAAGGCGAGGAAATTTGGTGTAAGCGTTGAAAACCCTAACTTTGCATCCCCCCCACTCCACACACACACACACACACACACACACATATTGCAAGTAGGAGGCAGGACCAAGACAACACGACCAATCACAGACAACCAGCAGCAGGTGACAGAAATAACATACAACTGCCTAAATGTACTACAAGACACATCCATCATCATGGACCAACAACTGATGCATTTTAAAAGTCATGGGTGTACAGAGTGTTGTACACATCTTCATATGGTCACATGTCAGCACAATACTGTTACACATAGAATTTCTATGATATAGATTGGTCATGCTGTGATGACATAATGAGGTATCAACATACAAGAAACTATCTATCACATTGTGCATTATGTAACGTGGACCAACACAGAAACAAAATACAGTATGAGATCTGTTAAGTAACATGTATTGTTGAATAGATACTTGTTTAAATCAAGATGTGCTTGTTCACATTGAGACACGCATGTTGCATGAATGGTAATTTCTTCTTACATATTTATTAATAAATACAGTACTCAGTACTTGTGTGACACTTCTTTTATTAGCGATGCAAAATATCATGTAAAATAAGTTTTTTGTAATTTTACTGCTCATGTAGAGCCACTGACAAAACTAACACTGCTATAGATGGGTCATTATTTTGCCACACCTATGATAATACTCATATGACTGTGAATATGTGCAAAATGGTTTGCATGATAACTTGCACCTTGGCCCATTATGATATTCAACAGTTTCTTACATACAGTTGGACATTGCTGTTGATGTGTTTATGATTAGATCGCAGTCAGTAGCATACTGTTGATTATTGCATTAAAATACATTATTTGCTACAGTTGTGGTGATATTATGAGCCATTTACAGATACAAAACTCTTTTATTAATGCCGTCTAATATTATTCATTCATACGTACACATGTGGAAAAACGTTGTGCTTGAACACCACTAATACTACATAGGTAGTAATGTGTATACAAACATAAGCATGTGCTAACACTTACAGAGTCAGAGCAAGGCAAAAAGACTGAACTACTGACATAGAATATTTTGGGTGACACAGTGTCATATAGAACTGTAAAGCTTCAAATAATAATGGAGAATGACTTAGTAGATAATACTGTACTGTTGCAATTTTATGTCTTATAGGATAGTAAGATCAGTTCATTGTTAGACACAATAAAGTTTCTCACAGTGATCTATGCTACTATGTAGTCAAGAAAATAGATATCTAAATATTGATGGTTTGAATACCATAGTTGCAACACTATATCAAATAGTGGAGGCACACAATTGTCTGTTTAAAATGACAAAAGTTTTAAGAACTGAGCTATTGTATAGTGTTACCTTGTGAGTTATCAGCTCTGACATTGCCACAGTGATGTTACATTCTACAATATAATATGATTGTGCAGTGCTGTTGTGCAGAGAATATTATACCAATACAGGATTGTCTTATTCTGGGGTAACATCAGGAGGTATTAATAGTCAACAAAGGGCTTTAACACTAGTGTCAGTTATTATCATGTTATTACAGTCATGATTATCTACACACTGTCATTGAGAAGATATACAAAATCTATTAGATATAAATAATGTATACTATTATACAATTGCAACTGATGGGCAATATGCATGGAGAAGATAAACTTACTTGTATGCCAGCAGAACTTGCACACTTGTTGGCCCATGATGATGGATGTGTCTTGTAGTACATTTAGACAGTTGTATGTTATTTCTGTCACCTGCTGCTGGTTGTCTGTGATTGGTCGTGTTGCCTTGGTCCTGCCCCCTACTTGCATATATATGTGTGTGTGTGTGTGTGGCTGGGGGATGGGGGCAATGCAGACTTAGGGTTTTCAACGCTAACACCGAATTTCCTCACTTTTGTCACTGTGGAACAACCCTAACTGATGCATTAAAAGGAGTTTTTTTGCCATGAATATATATTATATGCAAAAAACTTTGTTAATGCATCAGTTAGGGTTCTTCTAATTGAAAAATGAGGAAATTCAGTCCCAAGGTTCCTGATATTACACCCCACCCCAGCCCACCACCAACAGGCATCGGGGTGTGTTGGGGTCCTTGGTCCTAACTCTCACCCCATTGTCCTACACTGCACCACCTCAGCTTGTTTACACATGGGATGGGGTGATAGGCCCAAGGACCCCAACACACACCCCGATGCCTGTTGTTGGGGCCAGGCTGGGGTGGGGTGCAATGGGTTGGAACCCTAAAATCAAATTTCCTCACTTTTTTTGCTGTAGAAGAACCCTAACTGATGCTGTAACAATGTTTTTTGCATATTATTTCCTTACTTTTTAAGAAAGAATAGAAAAGTAGAAAGTTGAGTAAGTTGGTGGGAGGGCCCTGCACTCCCACCACATGATTTTGTGTGACATAGTAACAGTAAGTGCAATGCAAACACAAGTGCAAACAGTTACACACATGGTGCTCCAAACATAAATGGTAACACAAACGGAAATAGATATGCAAGCGCAAAGTGACGCCAAAGCAAACAGTGATGAAAACGGAGAAACAAACGGAATTGCATACGAAACACAACTGGTAACATGCACGTTCACTGTACTGCAATTGGAAATGCAAATGCTAATGGCAACAGCATCAATAAACCCAAAGGAGACAGAAATGGAAACACAAATGCAAGCGCGTACGGAAACGCAAACCATAATGCGCACAGACACGGTACCACAATTGCAAATGCAAATCGTAATGGTAACAGCAACAATAATGCCAAACAAGACAGAAACACAAGCACAAATAAAAGGGCAAATGTAACGCACACAGTGGTGTAGACGGGAATGGTGATGCGAATGGTAACAGAACCGCAACTGGAAACGCTAACTGGCACAATAACAAAAAGGCACACCCTTCTTTTCCCCAAAAAACTGCATTGAAAAACACAGTGAAACAAAGAATGTATGTATAGTAATGGACCTCGGAGCACAAAATTACGACTTGCAATACTAAATTGCTTATATCTCAGGAACCGTACGACGTAAAAAAAAAAAGGAATACAATTTCATATGAATTATGATTTTCCTGGCTAGTTTTGTACTTAGCCCTTAGTGGGGGCTAAGTATTTTTGAGATGAAAAGTTCATATCTTGCACCGTTTCTGAGATAAGGGCCCTGAAAGGCTCGACAGATGCCATAATGGTATCCTAAGGGAAAAACCATCAACTTCGGAGTGCTGTCAGTTTGCTGCCCTGTAATATTTGTTCACCAAACCACCAAAAGGCACATCAGTGGGATGTTGGCTTTCTTTCCTCAAAAGTTCAACCCAAATACCAAATCGTTATTTTGCAGCAGGGTGGCAAAGAATTCCTGTAATGCAGCAGATGCCGTAATGTTATCCTATGGGAAAAAGCATCAACTTCATAGTGATGTAAGTTTGCCACCCTGTAATAATTTTTGACCAAACTACCAAAAGCCACATCTGTAGGATGTTGCCTTTCTTCCCTCCAAATCTCAAGTAAAAAGACCACACCTTTTCCAATCTATTCAATGTCAAAGATTAGTATAATTTCCCTATATATTCCATTATAAAAAATTTGGCCATCTTGTCCTGCCCTCATGATCAAAGATGGTGATCAAAGAATCTCACGATCAAAGAATTTTCAGGCTCATGATCAAAGAATTTGCAGGCTCATGAACAAAGAATTAAAAACCTTATAAATAAAAAAATTGAAGGAATTGCAGTACACCAGCACCATGGTTCATCAGAACGAAGCCCCCTGAGTAAAACCCACCCTCATTTGTCTTCCTAGGACACCCCTGAGTTCAGAAAATTGATTTTTTCATCTGGCCATCTCATCCCTCGCTCTCGATGCACGATCGCGATCAAAGAATATGGCAGTGGAAGAATTTGCAGCCTCACAATCAAAGACATTCCTCTCTCTTGAACAAAGAGCAAGGGACGAGATGGCCAGATTTCAAAAAATGTTTTCTGTAGCCCAGTGGTGCCCTACAAAGTAATATAAGGGTGGGTTTTGCTCAGGGGGCCTGGTTCTGCCCCATCTGAATAAAAAAAAATTTGTTTCATTATCCCTGGTAGTCTAGTGGCCCCCTCCCCATCATAATACTGTCCATAGTGATTCCTCTATCCCTGGTAGTCTAGTGGCCCCCCAATGAGTATTTAATGAATATGTCTGTTTTTTATCTGTGGTAATCTAGTTCCCCCCATGTATGTTTACAAATATTTCTTGCACATATCCCTGGTAGTCTAGTGCCCCCCCATCTGTATTTGATTATTATTAATATCACTGGTAGTCTAGCTATCTTCTGATCAAGATCACAATAACAATACATTATCAGCCTTAGACATCTTCAGTTAGCTTACTCCAGCACTCCTCCACACTTCCCCAGTTGGCAATTATATTACCTTCTCACCTCCATGGTCAGTTCATTGGACTGTGGAGACATGAGTGTTAATCTCAAACAGGCACTCTGAAATTATTTCTGAGCACCTGTTTGAATAAGCACTCGTAATATACACAGTCGGCATGCTGGCCATTGAAGTGAGAGGGGTCGTGCCAGTCGGTTGGGGAAAGGTGGGGTGCTGGGTGGCTGGCATGGCTGGGTGGGGGGCCACTAGACTACCAGGACATTGAAGATGCTTTATTTATTTTATTGTGATAAAAGGGAGTGCTAGACTAAAATGGATTTTTTTCCCATGAATTTCCCTTCTTTTTGAGAATGTGCAATATAAATAGTGAGTGGAATGTGGTGGTGGGCCCCACGCTCCTACCATGATGGCCATTTCTGCATAATAACCCTAACAGTAATGATAACGCTAACAGTGACAGTGACTCAAATGCAAACAATAATGGTAACAGTAATGAAAATGTGAACCCAGATGCAAATGCTAAAGCTTACAGAAATGGAAGTGGAAACAGAAACAGTAACAGTAACGGTGACGCAAATGTAAATGCAAATGAAAACACAAGCGGCAATGAAAAAGGTAATGGTAACGTAAAAAGAAATGGTAATGGTAACAGTGATGAAATTGTAAATGCAAATTCAAACATTAACACAAACACTAATGGTAATGGCGATGGAAATGGAAACATTGATGGGAATGGTAACACCCACGCAAATGTGAATGGAAATGCAAATGTTAACAGTTATGGTAACACAAACAAAAACACAAATGGTAACGCAAACACAAACACTTATGGCAATGGTAACATAAATGCAAATGCTAACAACAATCTAAGAGTGACACAAACAGAAACAGTAATGCAAATGGAAGCACGAACGCAAGTGCAAATGTAAACACAAACAATAACGGTAATGTTTATAGCAATGGAAATGGAAATGCAAATGGTAACGCAAGCTCGAACGGTAACAAAAACAGAAATGTCAATGGTAACATAAATGCAAGTGCAAACGCAAATGCAAATGGCAACGTAAACACAAATTCTAATGGTAATGCTAACAGCAATGCAAACATTAACGTAAACACAAATGTAAACAGTAACATAAACGCAAGCACAAACTGAAATGCAAATGGTAACAGTAATGCTAATGGTAACATGAATGCAAGTGGTAATGAAAGCACAAACAGTAATGGTAACATAAATGCAAGCTGTGATGGTAATGTAAATGGAAGCGCAAACACAAACGGTAATGGTAACATAAACATCAACACTAATGGTAACGGTAATGATGACACAAACACAAATGTAAACACAGATGTAAACAGTAACAGAAATGCTAGGTGTAAGGGTAACACACATGCAAATGGTAACAGAAGTGCAAATGGTAATGGACACGAAAATGGCAACAGTAATGGTGAACCAAACATAAATGCAAACGGTAACGCAAACGCAAACAGTAATGCTAACAGTGACGCAAACAGAAATGCTAATGCAAACAGTAATGGAAAAGCAGGTGTAAACGTGAACGCAAATGCTAACGCTAACAGTAATGCTAATGCACACGCATTCAGAAGCACAGTGAATACAAAGAATGTAAGCATAATAGTGGCCCCTGGACAGAACAATGAGCACTTGGAATATTAAATTGCTTATATCTCAGGAACCATATGATGCAGAAAAAAAATAAAATCCCGTATTATTTATGAGTTTCCAGGCTAGTTTTGCACCTAGCCCCCCAATGGGGGACTCAGAACCTTTGCTACAAAAAGTTTGTATCTTGAACCGTTTTTGAGATACGGGACCCATAAGGTGCGGTGGATGCCGTAATGTTATCCTATGGGAACAAATGTCAACTTCGGAGTACCATAACTTTGCAGCCCTATTATATTTTTGCACCAAACCACTAAAAGGCACATTTGTGTGATGTTGGCTTTCTTCCCTGCAAATTTCAGCCCAAAAGACCAAACTGTTGTTTTGCAGCAGTGTGGCAAACATTTCCTATTGTTTTGGGCATAGTGTCACAAATTACTTTCGCAAATCACAACATTTTCACACAAAAAAATCACAAAAGTGTCGAATATGCAAAAGTACTTTGCAAAACTACTTATTACAAAAATTTATAAAACATATTTCTGGGGTGTTTTAGCCCCCCAAAAAGACATGGCTAGCATCCTCAGGGCTCGACTAGGTGTACACGAAAAGAACTGTGTCCCTAGAGGGTCCCAAATGTAAATGCCAAGCATTTGTCTAACCACCAACTGAAAGAAAATGGCTCAATCACAAAAGTAAAAGGGTCATTTGCGACACTAAAAACTGCATTTGTGCATAGTTTAACTTTTCCGATAGACTAGAATGGGATTCAGTGTTTTTTTAATAACTTTTGAACCGTTTAATATTTTTTCACAAAATTTCTGAAAGGCACATCGGTGACCCTGGCTGCATCTTTTCTGAAGTTTTCGGACTGATCGCACAATCCATGCAGGCTGTAGATGCACACAAAGGAACACACAAACACCTGTCATTTATGCATTTTTTGGCACTCTGTAGCTCTGAAACCATACATCTGACCATAACAAAACTTGGCAGGTCCAGAGATCTATGGCACCACACCATGCTTCCCAAACTCCAAGCAAATCCATCATATGGTGCAAATGGTATTAAGGTACAAAATTTCAAAATGAACTTTAAATGGGGTACTCAACCCTAACTATAGTGGCACTACCATGCCACTAATATTTATCTGTATCTGTGTGTGTATATATATATATATATATATATATATATATATATATATACACACACACACACACACACACATATGCACGGGGGTTGAGATAAAAAGAGTGTGATAAATCTGTTTATCTGAGTAACTGCATACATAAATTTCATTTATGTATACAGTGTTTATGTCATAAGCCATGTATCCACACAGTGCTTATGTCATCAGTCATTTATCTATACAGTGCTTATGTCATTTAGAATGTCTGACCTCAGTAGTAGTATTAACCATATTAAAATGCGAATAACTTTAAAATGAAAAATGACAGCATGGTACTGTGAGCATGAAAGTTGTTCAGCACAGAAATATCTACAAAATGAGTGGTGTTTCATGTATTGCTACCTTTTAGATTTTTTTATAATTAGCAAAAAATAATGACTTTTTTTTTATTTTGACATCAAACAAATGTAAATAACTTTAAAATGAAAAATGATAGCATGGTACTGTCAGCACAAAATTTATTCAGCATCAAAATACCTACAAAATGAGTGGTGTTTCATTTATAGATACTTTATAGTTTATTCATAATTAGCGAAAAACAGCAGAAAATTCCATTTTTGTACTCTTTTTCATCAAACAAATGCAAATAACTTAAAAACAAAAAAATAGTAGCGTGGCAGTTCTGCATTCCGCTAAGTTCTAGACCCTGGTGGAAGGATGTCTTCACTATCTTCTTCTTCTTCTTCTTCTAACTTTAAATCAGATGTGCAACAATATCTTTTTGCCCTATTCTTTACCTCTTTTTAGCCCTGGTGTAGGTTGGCCATCTACATCAGTCTTTTTTCTTGCTCAGCATGTCTTTTTCTGACTGCCTTATATTTCCTATTCCGCACATCTGTTCCTCACCGCCATTGCCCTCTAGCATCATGTTCAGGTCCAGCATGCCAGCTGGCAATGAAAACAATGAAGGTGCTTATATGGCATTTCATGCCTGGGTTTCAATAAAGCGCATCTTTGCCTTTAAATATACTTTGAATAATGAAGTAAAGTGCAACACTGCATTTAAATATATATTTTTTTTGATGACATAATGTGCAGTGATTATTGTGTGATTAAAGTGCTGCAGTACCAATAAAACTATGTAGTAAAATGCAGCATAATAAAAAATATGTGAGGGGTTTAAAACAAGCTGCTGAGCTGCCAAAAAGGTGTTGTAGGGCTTTTAAGTAAAGCCAATAATTATCAGAGTGACACAGAGTGGCATGTATGTATATAGTTATTTAATTTAACTACTGCTCTGTTGTATAATGTTTAAATACATCCTGCATCAAAGCAGGATTCATGGTTAAACTGAGTGGCATTTCTTTACTTTCAGCCACCACTCAGTATGTAACAGATCCCCCCCCCTTGACTTTGTTAAAATTTATTCATGTTTCCTGGCTGTTGGCAAAGTAATACATACGCTATGGTGCAAGGGACAGTGGTGTTCCTAAAAAACCTTAATGTTATATACAAAGGCTGACCAGAGGGTTTTTCAGTCCTACAGCAGAGTGGTGAGTGTATGTCTTTTTCTTGCAGACTACAGCTCTGTTGCAACCTAAAACGCACTAGAAATGTAAAGAGACAGGAATATCCCTATGCAGGAATGTCTATGAAGCAGTATGCAGTTTAAAGGTAGCAACCCTCAGAATAAAATGGAGGGCTGCAAGAGAAATACTGTGTCACTGTTAAGTGCACAAAAGAGCTACTACCTAAGGTTATGTCTGCAGGTAGTAAGCTCCTGGAAACTTAAAAGTAGAAATGCATGTACAGCAGGTTAGAGGAATCAGTGGCTGAGGAAGCACTCTGGCCATTTCAGCTGGCCGCTCCTTGTACTGCATGAAACAATTTTTCCTAGCTTCTTCTATAGCTGACAGTAGGAATAAATGCCCTGCCAGTTAGGAAGAGAGCATAATGAATAAATAAACAGCCCTAATATAAATATCTGTAGCTAATTCATAAAGTAGTACCTGCACATAGTCCTTGGGGTTGGTAAGACAGAAGAGCTCCTGTAAAACTGAAACTGTAGTTAAAAAAGGTGTTTTTCTTTTTCTCTGGGATATTTCATTTTTCCAGGTTCTACCAATTCCCCATGGAAGACCTCTGTCCATCTGTGATGCCAGAAAACTGTGTTGTATAGGGAGGTCAGTGTCCTCTATGGTCTAGTTTTATAGAACCATGCTGCCAATTAAATATAAATGGGAGGAGCTTAGAGCTCATTCGGGACTAATATAATATGGAAAATGGTGTTCAAAGCTTCCATGGGGATCTAAAACGGTCAATGTGCATTTATACAATGTCGTTTATTACAATAGTTCAAGGCTTGGGTACTCCCACCTGTTTGATGTTGTTAGTCAGTAGAAAATTGTCTGTATAAGTTAACAACCAGGTCAGGTAACCCTTGCTTCTTCTATATACACCCCTGCTAAAGGGAGCTTTATCAGATGAGCCTTGGATGTGGAGTGAGAAGGTCTACAGGGCAGGTAGACAAGAGTGATACAGAAGGTAAAAGATCAGAGTTGTTGTTGATGTGAGACTGCATTCCAAAAAAAAAAACACTGATGTTAAGTGATCATTCTGACTGCAATTTCTTTTGTTGTTCAATTATTTATTTTCCTATTTGTAAATAAATGTCACATATCTGTGTGTTTTAAATCCTGACACATGGCCTTGTCTGATGATTTCCCACACCCTGTAACAGATGATATAGTACTTTGAGCATAAAAGTTGTTCAGGATAAAAATATCTACACAATGAGAGGTGTTTCATTTCTAGATTCCTTTTAGATGTTCTATAATCAGCAAAAAATGGCAGAAAATTAAATTTTTATTTACTTTTTTGACTAACAAATGCCCCCTACAAAAGCAAAAACAAAAGAACCGCATAAATGGAATATGCAATTGAAAACACATGTAATAAATTATTTAGCTGCACCTGAGCAGTTTGATCTCAGACACCTCACTTGTGGTTTATGCCACTCGTGAGGTTACCCGAGGCCAAACTGCTCTTGTGTAGATAAATCATTTATTACACTTGCTGCCATTGCATATCCATATATATATATATATATATATATATATATATATATATCTTACAAAAGAACACCAGAGCAAATGCCCTGAGGCATGTGTTATCCCGGAAGAGATTGGCCATACAGTCAAGTGTTAAAGGAAGCAAAATTGCACATACCCCAATAATGCAAAGCATCATGGGAGTCATATGCAAATCCCCATGAGAGAATTTGGACTAGCTCTACTTTTATATATATATATATATATATATATATATATATATATATATATATATATATATATTTTTTTTATTATTTTTGCAGGTATGTCCAAATGAAGTTCTGTGACTGGTGATTGAAAAGATGTCGACACCATTGATAAAACCAGTAAAACAGTTGAGAGGAAAGAAGAGGAGTCAAGCTGAGATGATTAACAACTGTGTATATTATGTAATACAGAGTGTGCTGAAGACAAAAGTGACTATCCAATTGATTCATGGAACAAACTGATGAGTCTAGCACTGGAATGGAGGGGGTTGGATAAATATGGAAGTGTTTTTGAGAAAGTAAACTGGGATGATGGCTCAATTGATATGTTTTTTCACAAATTATGTAAGACTGGATTCATGAGTAAAAGGAAACTTTAGCAAGCCAAAATTAGGAAAGAGAAACAGCAGATGCAAGAAATCCTAGTATCCCATCTGAGCATTACAGTTCCCCTGAAAATGCTTCTGACCCTTCTGCTAGACTTACACGGAGTGGTCCTCTATAAGACAAGGATCTCTGCATCTAGTGCATGATGCCAGAAGACAAAAAGCATCCTGGCCATGACAAGTGGTGTTTTCTCCAACAAATGGATGCTTGGCACACATTCAAGGCTCACACAGTGTACCTAGAAGATGCTACAATGCAAGACCATATCTTAGCTGTAAGTGATTGTACAACAGATCCTTTTGCCGCTGAGATTCAGTATCACCACTCCTGTTGGAAAAAATATGTCTCTCCAATATACCACCAGGACAAAAACATTAATTCATATTTCCACTTACAAAAGGTTCATCTTGCAGAAGTTCAAGAAATGTTCTTCAAACATGTATGGACAGTTGTATTGGATGAAAATGAGCCAAGAACTTTACAAGGACTACTGATGGACTACAACATCCTGTTGAGGAATTTTGGTTATTATACAAGTACAACAAAATCAAACACAATTGAGCAGATGATTCAAATGGAGTTTGCACACAGCACTGGATTTCATGATCGTTTCCACAAAAACAAAAGTACTGTAGTGTATGACACATCTGCAGGTGGAAGTTATGTGGAAGCAGCAATCTACTCATGGGGAGTGAGCAATGAACAATTACTAAATACTGTTGCCAGGTGCTTGAACGATAAATTATTGTGTGATACAGGCATGAGCTCGCCTCCACATATTGATGAGTTTGAGAACACTGAAGAACCTCATTCTGAGTTATGAAAGATTCACACCTGGCTAAATAACCCTGCTGCTAGTTAGATCAGTAATGCCTGCCAGGATCCAGAGATTGCAGCCTTGTCATCACTGTTATTTTCTTTCATTACGGGGAAACACACTTCCTTCATGGCCTGACTAGAAGTCGTGAGATTATAGACATGTTGAATAAATTATCACTTAGAATAAGCTACCAGGATGTTTTTAATCTGTATGCTACATGGGCCAAGTTTGAACTAACATACTAACTTGTTAGTTGCCAGCAGATTAGGCCTTAAAGTCTATAGAGACTGCTTGTGCCTCAGAACCTTGGGTAGGTACCGAAGTCATTCCCCTTAACACATTCCTGTTTCTCCTGACCTCCATCCCAGCCCCCCTGGGGCAAGCCAACCTCTGCTTTATCCCCTTTCTGTACCCGTCCCACAGCCTCTTTCACCCATCCACTGAAGAAGCCAGAACCAGCTCACCAGGCAGTGCATTCCACAGTTCCACAATCCTCTCAGTGAAATACCTTCTCCTCCTCCTTTCCCCCTCACCCTTCCACCTTCCAGCTTCAAGCTATGTGCTCTAGTGATACCGCCCTCCTTTAGCCTAAAGATCCCCTCCTGATTTACCCTATTGATTCCCTTGAGGCACTTGAAGACCTCAATCATTTCCCCCAGTCCCTCCTCTCCTACAGTGAGAACAGGCTGAGCTCCTCTAGTCTCTCTCCTCATACGTCAACTGCCCTAGACCCTGGATCATTTTGGTTGCTCTTCTCTGAACCCTTTCCAGGAGCTGGGTGTCCCTCCTCAAGTGCAGTCTCCAGTACTGCATACAGTATGCAAGGTGTGGTCTATCCAGGCCATTGTACAGCAGCAGGATCACTTCCCTGCACCTCGAGGTGATCCTGCTTGTGATGCAGCCCAACTTAGAAACATAGAAACATTGACGTTGATGGCAGATAAGGACCACAAGGCCCATTCAGTCTACCCATTTCTTTTTCTACCTTATGAATGTGCCATCGACCTTTGCTCTGTCAATAGTCTATCTATTCATACTCATCTGTATTGCTCCCTTATACCAATTCCATGCCTGTTTGAAGCCTTGCACTGTATTTATCTCCACCACTTCCTGAGGTAGGCTGTTCCATGCATCCACCAAACTTTCTGTGAAAAAGAACTTCCTCACATTACCCCTTAATTGGGCCTCCCTCTAATCACATGCAGTGTCTTCTTGTCCTGCTATTTTTCTTATATTGAAACATGTTAGACTCTTTCACCTTGATAATGCCCTTAAGGTGTTTGAATGTTTTGACCATATCACCTCCCTCCCTCCTTTGCTCTAGGGTATACATAATGAACTCCCTTAAACTGTCCTCATATGTTTTCTGATGCAGTCCCTGCACCATTTTGGTTGCCCTTCTCTGGACTGCCTCAATTTGGTTAATGTTCTTGTGAAGGTGTGGCCTCCAGTACTGCACACAGTGGGGCCTAACCAGTGTCTTGTAAAGAGGGATTATTACCACCCTCTTCCAACTTGTGATGCCCCTATAAATACACCCTAAAATCCCCCTAGCCTTACCTACTGCTTTAGTGATCTGCTTGGATGATTTCAGGTTGTCTGTGATGATGATACCCAAGTCTCTTTCTTCCCTTGTGACTGCCAGCAACTCCCCTCCCAACCTATAGGTGGCTTCAGGGCTTCTCTTCCTTATGTGCATGATCTTGTACTTCTTTGCATTAAACCCCATTTGCCACTCTTCCCACCATTTTCTCAGTTTATCCAGATCTCTTCTCATTCTGACCACCACATCTGGCTCGTCTTCTCTGTTGCAGATCTTGGTGTCATCTGCAAACAGACAAACCTTACCTTCCAGTCCATCTGTAATGTCACTGATGTAGATATTGAAGAGGCCTGGCCCCAGAACTGATCCCTCAGGTACCCCACTTGTGACTTGTATCTCTTCTGACTGAGTACCATTTACCACCACTCTGTTTTCTGCCCGTCAACCAGTTTGCCACCCAGTTAACCAACTTCTGACCCACCCTGAGCCTACCCAACTTATTAATCAATCTTCCATGTGGAACAGTATTGAAAGCTTTGCTGAAGTCAAGGTAGGTGACATCAACTGCTCCACCTTGGTCCACCACTCTGGTTACCCACTCAAAGAAATCTATGAGATTAGTTTGACAGGACCTTCCTGTTGTAAACCCATGCTGTCTTGGATCCTGTGTGCCTATGGATTCCAGGTGTTGCACTATCCTTTCCTTAATTAGTGCCTCAATAATCTTGCCCACTACTGAGGTAAGACTGACTGGTCTGTAGTTCCCACCTCCTTCCTGCTACCACTCTTGTGGAGCAGTATCACATGAGCCGTTCTCCAGTCTTCTGTGACTTTTCCTGTGCTCAGAGACTCAGTAAACAGTTCTGATAATGGCTCTGCTAGTTCCTCCCTTAGCTCATTTAGTTCCCTGGGATGTGTGCCATCCTGTTTGCCTTGACTGCTGCCCTCCTGCACTGCTCAGAGTTATTCATACTTGCATCCACCAGGACCCCAGGTCTTTTCCCCCTGCCGTGGCCTCCAACTCCTCCCCTCCCTGGTGTACTCATGTTTGGGGTTCCCCCACCCAAGATGTAACACCTTGCACTTAGAGGACTTAAAATTTTAATCTCTAGCTGCAAGCCCACATATCCAGGGTCCCCATGTCCCTTTGCAGGGCCAACCTCCCCTCTTCCCCCTCAACCACTGCACCCAGCTTGGAGTCATCCTCAAAGAGACTCTTTACCCTCCCTGATATTGGGGATATAGGCATTAAACAAGATCAGCCCCAGGACCGAGCCCTGTGGTACCCCACTAATGACCCCCCTAGGAGTTGAGATCTCCCCATTGACCACTACTCTTTGAGTGCACCCAGCCAGACAGTTTCCTATCCATCTGACAATCAGTTGGCCTGCTCCATCCCCCTCAGTTTCTCCAGTAGGCCATTGTGAGGGACCGAGTCAAATGCCTTGCTGAAATCCAAGAACAGAACATCCACATGCTTTCCCCTGTTGAGTTCCAGTGTTACCCATTCATAGAACTCCACAAGATTAGTTTGACATGATCTACCTGGCACAAACCCATGTTGACAACTATCCAGGCATCTCATCTCCTCCAAGAACCCCCCAAACATTTATTAAGTATACTCTCCATTATTTTACCCACCACTGACATCAAACTGATGGGTCTATAGTTACCTTGCACTTTCCTCCATCCCCCTTTATGGATTGGCACCACATGTACCTCCCTTCAATCCCTAGGTAACCACCCTGTCTCAAGTGACATGTTGAAGAACTGTGCCAGAGGTGAAGACAGTACATCCACCAACTCCCATAGAACTCTTGGATGTATGCCATCCAGCCCTGGAGATTTTTTCCTTTTTTTAGTGCCTTAAGAGCTTTCCACACCCAGACAATGGGGATAGCATCATCTGTCCCTCCCCCTTATTGGCCGATCCATCCTGATGTGAAACCCCTGTGGTAACTATCCCATCTGCCTTTTCCTTATCTGTTACTATGCCGATCCTACCCACTGCCCCTTCTAACTCCATCAGCTCCCACTTTGTAAGTTTCACAGCCCCCTCCCTAGTGAACACAGAGACAAAGTACTCATTTAATACCTCTTCCTGATACCTCACCTCAGCCAACCCACCCCCCTTCTGTTCTCAATCTGCCAATCTGGCCCTTGTTTTTCTCTGCTCCCCAATATACCTAAAGAACCCCTTTTCTCCACCCCATATCCCCTGCACCAGCTGCTGCTCTTTTCTGGACTTTGCCCCCTCACCATCCGGGTGACTTGTATGGATGCAAGACAGTAAATTTCCTTATCCCTTCCCCTCTGGTATTTTGTGTCCTTTGTAGGCAGCCTTCTTCTCCCTTACCACCTCCTGGACCTACTTGGACTACCATCAAGGTTTACATGACCTCACCCCCTTATGCTTCACCTTTGCACATATCCTAATGTCCTCCTGAAGTCCCCATTTTATGACCTGCCATCTTCCTTCAACATCCGTCCTTGGTGTAATCCCCTTCAAATTCTTCTTGAGCATCTCTTCCATGCCCCTAAAATTCCCCCTAAAATCCACAGCCAATGTCCTAGAACTATCCCACCACCCTCCAAATTTATTCGAAAGAAGACAGCATCATGGTCACTTCCTGCCAGGGGATCCTCTACTACCAGATCCTTTACCAGATCCCCATCTGCAAGAACCACATCTAGGACAGGCACATCTCTCATAGGCTCCAACACATCATGGAAGCCATCCAGAAGCCTCTGCTCCTTGGCCACCATGGAAGTCATAGTTCCCCTGTCAGTAGCTGGCATATTTAGATCCCCCATCAACACCACTTCCTCTCCTTTTGGTCTACACTGGCCCTTAATGTTTTACAGCAGACAATCCTCCAAAACATACCCCATCCCTGGGGGCCTATATACTACTCCCAGATTGATCTTTCCTCCTGCAGGGGTTTGCATAATGATCCATAAAGTCTCCATTTATCCCTCTGCCTCTTCCACTCTAAAAAACTCTATGCTATCTCTAATGGACATAGCCACTCCTCCCCCTCTGCCCTACTTTCAGTCCTTCCTAAGCACTGTGTACCCCCTCACATTAAGGTCCCAATCGTGGTTAAGGCTGGCCCAAGTTTCTGTGATCACCACCACATCTACCCCTCCTTTGAACAGCATGGCCTGGAACTCAGGTGATTTATTTCTCAGGCTCCTGGCATTTACTAATACCACCCCCAACCAGTGTCCCTACCTCCTTTTGCAGTTCCCTCTCCAAATACCATATGCATTCATCCTCCTTCCACACCTATGGTATCATTCTCCCCTAGTCTTTTGCCAGCCCCTCCAGGGGCTGAAGGTTTGTTCCCTCCATGAGAGGTAAGGACAACTGGGCAACCCCCGAGCTTGAGAAGAATGACAGCTGTCCCAAACCACTTGCCAATGATTTTCCAGGAACTGCCATTCTAGACAATGACAACTTTCAGGATGACACATTGACTGAAGCAGATGAATCTCACCACACTAATGTGATGTTTGTTCAACCAGAGGATGTTGTTACTAAAGTTTCTACTGAGAATCATCCTAAGCTGGCCATAGCAAAGCCTCTTGAGATGAAAAATATCAATGCAGAACAACTCAGAGTTCAACCTTACAAGACAGTCAAATGTGGCCTACCTTCCATTTGAGCTGAAGTTGATATCTCACCACAAAGCACTCAGGATGAAAAGATTAAAGAAGTGTTCCATTCTTTGGCTTATCTTGATAGCAATGGGAAAGACATTCTGGCAGAAAGCCAAATGATTGGAGCATTTTCTGGATGTCAAGCCAATAACCAGAAGTTGGCTACAAAGAGTAAGGCATACTACTACTACACCACATTGCCCAAGCCACCCCACAAGTCAGTATTACATAATGTGATGTGTCGCATAGTTGCTGTAGTGAAAAAAAAAATCATTACCTTTCATTCAACTGGTTGGGACTAGCCATCCTATGCTCTTATTTTTCAGTTGAAAAATGAGAATCCTACACAGTTTGAATTCATCCTTCCATTCCTAGGACTGTTTCACACACAGTGTTCTTTTATATCAGAAATCAACAAGTGATTCAGAGAAGCTGTTTTATCTGACATTCTTGTTGCAGCTAGTGTGATAACGGAGGGTTCAGTTGACAAAGCACATCACAGAAAACATTATAAGAGAAGCATCAGATGTCTTTGACTTATGTACGAGGTACTGGTTTACAGAATAATTCAAAAAGGATCTAGTGATGGTCTACACTTGTCACCAGAGCTACAAGAAAAGCTGGAAAAACTAAGACACCCTTCCACAAACACACAAGAAGAGTTCAAGATGATCTGTGATGAACTAGAGGCTGACCCATTTGTTGTGAAAGCATTTGAAACAGTTGAACATTCTGATAGTTCAATGGCAAAGTACTGGCTCAGTTTCAAGTACATGACTGAAATACTGATGATGAATATCCATGCATTATGAGCTCAGGATTGGGAGGCATTCAAGGCATCACTCAGACTGATGTTGCCATGGCTGCAATTATATGACAATGACAAGTATGGAAGATGGCTCGTTGAGTTCTTGTTAGAGATTAACTGTTTGCCAGAGAAGGAAGTCAAGTATATGTGTGATGGTTTATTTGCACAATGACAGGGAACCCCTAATCCTGCTTGCCAGTGGATCTATGGATAGATATGACAGTAAACAAAGGCTCAAAGATGAAAGCCAGTTCAATGAGAGTTTTTAAGAATGACAAGATTCTGCTAACTCACACTTGAAATGCAAACTTTATAAATAGAGTTGGAGTCTCTCTGCATACCATCACAAACATGAAGACAACCTCTCAATGCCACGGTGAGGATTCAACCACCCAACTCAGAGCAGATGAACAGGCAATGCAGGATTTCAATAGTTGCATCATAGAATTTGACAGTGATCCTTTTGACCTTACAAAGCCTTCTCTGAGGACTCTCCAATCTGGAATGATTGCATCAGAAAAACCTGTCCAGGACTTTGAAACAGCACATGAGGTTGGTGAACACCTAGTCAATGAATTCTTTCAGGAGTGGATGTTTTCAGCTAAGAAATCATTTGATGCAACAGTTCATAGAAACTCAAGGTACAACTTCAGTAGACAACCTATTATCAGAGATGAAACAAAAAAATTGTTTTTTTTTATCACAGCTGCTATTTACCCACCTTGGTGGAGCAGCCTCCACAAACTTTGGCTGCCGACACCTGCACCCCTGGACCCGGTTGTGCACATGGGCCACACAAACCCACACCCACAGGGGATGGCCTTTCATTGCTCTGCACCCCTGGGTAGGCACCTCTCTCAGGTCCCAGGATGTGCAGGGCATGGCCTGCAGCCACAGAGATCACCCCCCCACAATTTTCCACTCTTCACTCCCTTGGGGAGCCAGACATGCAATGGCATCTGAGCATGTAGTAGTGATGCCTGCTGCGCTTCCCCCTTGCTGTGCTCACCACTTGTAGAGTGGCTGTCCTCCACCAGTTGCCACTGCAGGGTGATGCGATACCCCTACCCACCCCAGAAGAAAGAGAGTAGTCATCAGATGCTCGATCCTTCCTCTTCCATGCCAGCACCCCACAGCCTGAGTCCATTCCCGTACCCGGGTTGCCGGTGTGATGCGAGGTGTGGCATCCAGTGTCTCAACCCTCAGCACCACTGGGCAGCAACAAAAAACATTGTAATGAGGACTAGTGCAATGTAAAACAGTGCCATGACAGAAGTAGTCTCTCTTGCTCAAAAGTGCAAGGAGAAATTTGACCTGTCACAAGTAATGGAACATCATGTGAAAGAGGAATGTCTCTCAGTGTTCAGTCCTAATGAAACTATCGACAAAGTGCAAAAATCTAAGTTAGTTGAAAATTTGATCCTGGTTCCACTACACTTCGTCAGTAGTTACATTGCCCTGGTAGACTTGGGATTCAGTTGGAGGCTTGCCATTCCTTCTGCAGCGAATAGACAAAAGCATGAAGAGACTGACTTCACATGGACAGATTATGCTCATAAGGTATTTGCACTTGTCCTGGCTTGACACCTCAAAGCTTCTGAGATTGTGAATAATAAATAAATATGTCAATAGAGAAAGAAAGAAAGAAAGAAAGAAAGAAAGAAAGAAAGAAAGAAAGAAAGAAAGAAAGAAAGAAAGAAAGAAGGAAGGAAAGAGGAAGGTTGTGCTGCTAGAACTATACTACTCTACTGGGACAAAAGAACTAGAACTCTACTACTGGGACCTGCAATTTAGGGTGAAAAAAAGGAAAGACTGTTTTTTGTGATGATTACACTGTCTGTTAGGTGCC
Organism: Neoceratodus forsteri; assembly: GCA_016271365.2. NCBI lineage: Eukaryota > Metazoa > Chordata > Ceratodontiformes > Ceratodontidae > Neoceratodus > Neoceratodus forsteri. Next base: position 653,356,907 of record CM028136.1, read on the forward strand.
CCAATCTATTATACCAATGAGGGCATTGCTAAGGCAGGTACGAGAGACACAGGCTGTCTTAGTGAGCCTACTGCTATTTCCAAAAATTATACCCATGGCAGGCACTGCTGAGGTAGGTATGAAGGAAGTATTTTTTTTAAATGTATTTTATTTTTATTTTAGTTGACTGAGTAAGGGCACTAGACAAATTCTGCCTATTTTCAGGCATGACCCAGGGGAGGAGGATACAGATGAATGCTCAACTGACCTTGAACCGGATTAAGCTGTTGTTGGCATTTTTAGTGAACGTTTCTCTGAGTGAACCTGCTGCTTTTTCCAAAAATTATACCCATGGCAGGCATTGCTGAGGTAGGTATGAGAGGTGCAGCTGCTCTTAGTGAGCCTGCTGCTGTTTCAAAAAATTATACCCATGGCGGGCATTGCTGAGGTAGGTACAAGAGGAGCAGCTGCTCTGATTGAGCCTGTTGCTGTTTCTAAAAATTATACCCATGGTGGGGATCGATCAAACTAACAAACTAATGACTGACAAAAGGAAAATGAGAGTAGTGCTAGTGTGGCACATGTGGCTGGCATGATGCCAGTGGTGATGGTTCCATTTGTTTCATACACAACTTAGTCATCACATTCAGTATCACTGTTTGCAGGCTGTTGTTCATTTTCAGGGTCAGGCTCACATAAATCAGTGTTTGTGATAAGTGGGAAATAGTCATCATTCATTTTGAGAAATGTAGGCCATTCCACATTTGCAGAAGTTAGCAGTGTCCTGTGGTTAGAGACTATTCCTCCAGCTGCACTAAATACGTGTTCTGAATATATGCTTGAAGGTGGACAACTGAGGTACATTATTGCAATATTTGCTAGATCTGGCTATATTGTTCTCTTTTGTTTCCAATGGAGTAATGGATCTTCCTCAAGACAAATCACAGTTTGGTCTGCAAAGTACTCCAGGATCATTGCACTGCATTAGACCATTACCAGTCTGGCAGATGAACATGCTGCACTTTCTTTACAGGATAACAGTCCATGTTGTTGCAGGTGACTCAGAAGTGATTTGCCTTTCTGACCCTGAACATAGGATGCCCAAGAAGTAGATGCACATGTCCTTTCCCTTGCTGATGACACTGCTGACTGTGAAGAATTGATAGATGTGCTAGTGTCTACGCCAGAGGTGCATTGTGATGGTTTACAGGGTTTGACTGCTGTACATCAGTTAATGGTGTTTACAGGGCAATGTCACATTTGGTTAGCAGAAAGTCTCCCCAATACTCAATGTCTTCCTCTGCAGGAAGGATGGCTTCCATGTTCCACTTAAAACCGGGATCTAGCAATGTAGCCAACACATAGGTGTCATTCTTAAACATGGCATTTATTCTCTGATCAGTCAGCAGTCTTTGACTCAATTCATCTGCCAGCATAACAGCAGTGGTGTTGTCTTTTGACTGAAAGACTTTCTTTATGTCAAGAAAAATGTGAATAAGTCTTATTTGAGGAAGAATTTGATTCAAAATTACACTGTCTGCACTGACATCTTGTGTGATAACCTCAAATGGCTCCAATAAGGTGACCAAAGATTCCAGCAGAGTCCAGCTGCTGGAACTGAACACAATGTCTACTTTACTGATTTGATTCTGCATGGTGTTGTCTTGTACAGCTTTTTTCTGCTCAAGAATCCTTTTCAAGATGAAAATGTTGAATTTCAGTGGGTTGGAACTTACTGCTTTAATGAATGCAAGGGTAAGTCGCTTGACCTCTGTAGCCCTTTCAGGATTTTTTGAGCTTTCACAGAGTAGCTGAAATGCCCACTTATTTTCCTAGCAAGACCTAACAGGTTTTCAACATTTCAGTCTCAATTTAAGAAAACATGGATGAGAACATTTAAACAATGTGCAAAACAAGGTATGCGTTGCTGTTTACCGTCTCTAATAGCCTTTACTATGTTGGCACCATTATCTTGTATTATGAACATCTGGAGATAAGGAACATGGAGTAAGCTATTTCTGGAACTGATTTTGCAGCTCCTGCAAAACATTCATAGCAGTGTGATTTTCTTCCAAAGTAGTGACACAGAATACAGCCTGCTTCCAACTACTTATGGTAAAGTGGAAATTTTAAGTTTCTGATTGAAAACTTGCCCAATGAGCTGTAACAGTCATGTAGTCAATTGTTTGGTTGTCGGTTCATATATCCATGGCTATGTGAACCTGCTTCACCTCAGAGAGTTTCAACTGTTTAATGACCGCACTACACAAGAAGTCATACTACTATGGAACAACCTTTTTTGAGAAATATGTTGGAGGGAATGATGTACCACTGTTCCTTCTGGTTCATGAACTTGAGGAAACCTGTCTGGGCAACAATATCAAAAGCTGGGAAAGGAGATACCATATGGCTTTGATTTTCTCATTAATGAAGAAAGTAGTTTTTCACCATTGGCTCAATCAGTCTCTGATTACTTATTAGGAATGGTTGCAGCTACTTTTATTTAATCTTCTTTTAGAGAAATTAATTTCAAGCATTAGTCATAGATTTCTGTCCTATAACAAGAAATGGAGCAAACTGCATACCTTAAATACCACCTGTAGTTTATTCTGGAGAGACACCTATATGGCATCTGTATGATTTCACCTGCTTCTTCATTTTTAGCAAGCATTTTTTTTCTTCTCAGCTCTCATATTATTCTTGTTTGACTATTTGACAAGTCCATCAGTTGTTTTACTTTGAGACTAAACCTGAATTAGTTGTACTCCTTATACTTCACCTTGGGGGTGGGTGGGAGAGACAATTGTTGTTTGTTGTTCTTTGTTGATCCATTGTTGTAATGTCTTGTCATGTCAACAATAAAGTGCATTATATAACAAAAACAAAATAAAAAAAAACAAAAACAAAAGGGAGATGACAATTGGCCAACAGCTCTAAAATGGCTCTATTTAACAGCTGTCATGTTGAGTGCATGTGGGTAAATTCTGATGTCATTGCAACACTTTCTTTTAATGTTAGTTGATGAGAGTGACAAGATAGTTTTAATTTTGGGGGGACGGTACTTTTCATACCTTTTTCACATGGAGTACTACTGTGGGATTTGCAGTAACTGATGGTGTCAGAAGAAAACAATCTATGTTTGTCTGGGAAGACTGCAAGGAGACATCAAGTGATTCATGGCCATTTCCTGCTTCTAGTTCATTGTCCCTATGGTCACTGTCGCCACCATCTCCACTACTGCGCATACCAACCACACAGTCCCTTGTGCTGCCCCACTCAATTGGGTGTTTTGCCTTTGCATGTCATATCATTACTGATGTTTAAAAATATCCCCCTTTGCCACCACAACTGACACTGTTTTTGCACAAACTGCATACAGCTCAAGAGTTGTCTGCAGGGTCAATATAAAATAAATTCCGCACTAAAGATTTACACTTTGTGCTTTGTACTACAGTGCCTGGCACTATTTCTTGTACAGTCAAGGGACCTGGAAGAAACCCTGTACAGCCATTTCCTTTTTCCCATGAATTTTTCTCATTCATGGTCATCTTCATATTCTTACGTTTAGCATATGATTTTTTCTTTCTGCACTTACCTCTCATGCCATACAGTGGCATCCTCTCCAACATCCACATGAAAACTAGTACCAACCTCGTTGCCACAAGATTCAGAAGAACTGGATGTGCTGTCATCATCGGGTGGGACATATCCTGGGCTGTCCCATTTGCAGTCCCCACAATAGCCACCATGTTTATTAGCATTCGCTGCCTCAGCATCTGAGGTTATATTTGAGGAGGATGCCTCCTTCTCCTTGCATGCTGCTTCAGCAGCTGGAAGTCTCTGTGAGTAACTCCTACCAGTTCTTTCCAAAACTCTACTATAATTTCATTGGTAACATTATTTATTTGATTTAGGAGGACATTTAGTGCCAGTTCTGGTGATGTTATTGTTATTATTGTCACAATGTTCTTCATTAGTTCTAGGATTATATTGTTCACATCATTTTCAGTTGCATGTAGGTGCGTGGGGGTCAGGTGCATGGCGGTTCAGGTGTAGGTTGCAGAATTCTCCTCATTTACTGCCCCCTGGGATCAGGAGGAAATTTCCTGAAGGAGGAAGCAGACTTCATTGTAAATAGGTGTTGGAGTCCCCCAGATGGTTTATTCTGGGGGAATTCAATGCCTGGATCAATGGTGAAACCTTGCAATTTTGTTATGACCTCCTCCAGTGGATATCACTGGGACTTACACAAGTAGTTGCTTCTGCGACCCACCACCATAGACACACACTGAATCTGATTTTCTCATTGGGGCTTGAGGCCATGAACCTCAAGACTGATTGGGTCACTTAGTCTGATCATTGCATGGTGGAGTTCTCATTTGGGTCCTCCTTGATAGCCCCCCGAATTGTGATTATCAACTATTGCCCTTTAAGGGGACTGCCCTCAGAGGGATTGCTGGCAGTAGCTGACTTATCTGTTGTTTATGCTGTAGGTGCAATTGGCAAGGGTGAGGTGATAGTTGGCTATAATAAGGCAATATCTGGGGCACTTGATCCCATCACATCAGTCTGTATACAAACCAGATACTCTCGCTTGAGACCCCCTTGGTTTGATGGGGTTCTCAAGGTCATGATTATAAAGGGTTGGAAATTGGAGTGTTGCTGGTGGAAGACCTGTTCTGAGAAGGACAAACTGGCCTTGTGTGCTTGTATCATGAGTACCAAGGGGCAATCGAGTGTAAGAAGGCAGAGTTCCTGTCCAGAGAGATTGCCGGAGGGAGTAACAGACCATCTCAGTTTTTTCAGACTGTGGACAGACTGCTTCACCCAGTCTGTCTACAGTGGAAAACAGCTTTTTCAACCACACTGTGTGATGAGTTTACTCGGTTCTTCTCTGATAGGGTTTCCTCCATCCGATCGGCGATCCCATCAGTGAGGCAAGTTTTGTCTTGTAGTAATCAGCAAGTTGGGAGCGAAGGCACTCCTATTGATTGGGATGAGTTTAGACCAGTGGAGGTGGCAGAGGTCATTGAGGTGATTTTGAAGCTGAGGCATACCTATTGTGAGTTTGACCCAGCCCCAAAGCGTTTCTTGTTGGGATGTGTTGAGATCGTCAGTCCAGTGTTCACCAGTATTATCTGGTGTTTGTTGTCAGAGGGAGTCTTTCCTGTTGCCTTGAAGGAGGCACTGGTGAGACCTCTCTTGAAGAAGCCATGACTCAACCCTGATATCTTGGTGAATTATTAACCGATCTCCAACCTTCCATTTTTAGGAACATTTGTTGATAAAATAATAGCACAGCAGCTGAAGGTGCACCTCAAGGTCTTTGACATCTATGAGCTGTTCCAGTTTGGTTTCAGAGATAAGCATAGCACCAAAACAGCATTGGTTTGGGTGCAAAATGACCACCTCAGGGCAAGAGACAGAAAAGATAAGTCAATTCTTGTTTTCCGGAATCTCTCTTCAGCATTTGACACCATGGATCACTTGTGCTTCTGGATCACCTTAGAGAATATTGCACACTTTAAGGTATTGTCATCAACTGGTTTGAGTCCTGTTCTTCAGTCAGGAAGCAATGGGTGGTGATGGGGAATTTCTCCTCCTCCCCAAAGCTCCTGCCAGGGGAGTTCCTCAAGGCTTGATCTTGTTGCCAATGTTATTTGTGATGTACATGTTACCCCTGGGTGAGCACATTAGGCATTATAGTTTGGATTTTCACTGTTATGCAGATGATATCCAGCTGTATATGTCCTTTGACCCTGGAACACAGGACACCATGGAAGTGCTTAACAACTGCTTTGCAAGGATCAATGACTGGATATCCTCCAACTGGTTGCATTTGAATCATGACAATACAGAGGTCCTAGTGATTCAGGCAGTTCATGGGCATAATGGGAGTGCCTCAGGAGTGGAGACAGGATTAGTCCTGAGATCCACTACACTGATTTCTTCCCCTAGGACGAGAAAGCATGGTGTCCTCCTGGATGACAGAATGATACTTGATGCACAGGGGTCATCTGTGGTGCAAAGTGTTTTTTGCCACTTTAGAAATGTCACCAGGATTAAACCCCTAGTTCTGCCTGAAGACCTGCCAACACTGGTACAGGCCTTTGTCACATACAGGCTTGATTACTGTAATGCTCTGTACCTCGCAGCCAATGGAGAAACTCTCTGCTGGCTGCAGCTGGTGCAGAACATGGAGACCAGGTTACTGACAGGCCTGTCTAGGTCTTGTCATGTGACTCTGGTCCTGTGATCTCTGCACTGGATGCCTGTCAGGTGGAGGATCATCTTCAAGGTGGGCTTGCTCACCTATAAGGCCCAATACAGACTGGGCCTAGGCTACCTGACAGATCATATGACACCTGCCTCCTCAGTCCACTCCCTCTGCTCCTCCACCTGGGGCCTCCTTGCGGTTCCAAGGGTCAGATTAAAAATATCTGGTGACATAGCATTTGAAGTCACCACATCAGCCCCTTGGAACTTGTTGTCCACCCTTTTCAGGGAAGCCACGATGGTTGAGGCTTTCAAAAGATGTCTAAAGACTCATCTTTTTAAGTTGGCCTATCTGGACTACCCAGAGCTATTTTATGTTCTAAACACTGTATTTAGCTTCTGGGATTGGGTGCCATATAAATAAATGCTTCCTACCTACCTAACACATGCACCAGCACTGTACTTCCTTTTAGTAGATTTAGTCTGGGAAATACAAAACATAGTAGACACAGCCATGTCTTTCACAATGCCACAGAGAGATGTCACACACAGCATAGCTATGGCAGGGCTCAGAGCACCTAATAGGCTAACAGGCAGTGTAATATAACCTAAATGGCTTTTGCTTTACTGCAAAGTGACATAAAGTAGCTGTGTCACAGACAGGGCTCAAGGCACCTAACAGATAGTGTGTAATACAGGCCAAATGGCTTTTGCTATACTGCAGAGACTCACAGAGTAGCTATATGTCAAAGACAGGGCACAGGGTACCTAACAGACAGTATGTAAAATATATAGCCTAAATGGCTTTCACTGTACTGCAGAGACACACAGAGTAGCTATGTCACAGACAGGACTCAGGGCATCTAACAGATTGTGTAATACAGCCTAAATGGCTTTTTCTATACTGCAAAGACACAGAGAAGCTATGTTACAGACAGGATTCAGGGCACCTAACAGACACTGTGAAATACAGCCTAAATGGCTTTTGCTAAACTGCAGAGAGAGACACAGAGTAGCTATGTCACAGACAGTACTCAGAATACCAAACAGACACTGTGTAATACAGCCTACAGTAAATGGCTTTCATTATACTACAGAGAAACACAGAGTAGCTATGTCCCATAAAAGCTCAGGGCACCTAACAGGCACTGTGTAATATAGCCTAAATGGCGTTCCCTGTACTACAGAGACACACAGAGTAGCCATGTCCCAGACAGGGCTTGGGACACCTAACAAAGTGTGTATAATACAGCCCAGATGGCTTTCACTATGCCACAGAGACACATAGAGTAGCTATGTCAAAGACAGGGCTCGGGGCACCTAACTGACAATGTTTAATACAGCCCAAATGTCTTTCACTGTGCTGCAGAGAGACAAAGAACTGTTATGTCACAGACAGGGCTTGAGACACCTAATAGACAGTGTGTAATACAGCCTAAATGGCTTTCCCTATACTGCAGAGAGGCACAGAGTAGCTATGTCCCAGCCAGGGCTGAGGGCACCTAACAACAGACAGTGTACATACAGTCTAAATGGCTTTCACTATACTGCAGAGAGACACAGATTTGCTGTGTCACAGACAGGGCGTTGGGCACCTAATAGACAGTGTGTAATACAGCCTAAATGGCTTTCAATATACAGTACTGCAGAGAGGCACAGAGTAACTATGTCCCAGACTTGGTTCAGGGCACCTAACAACAGACGGTGTGTATACAGTCTAAATGGCTTTTCCTATACTGCAGAGACACACAGAGTAGCTATATATCACAGACAGGGCTTGGGCTACCTAACTGACAGTGTGTAAATAATGACTAAATGGCTTTCACTGTACTGTAGAGGCACACAGACTAGCTACATAATGTCACAGACAGGGCTCAGGGCACCTAACAGACATTGTTTAATATAGACTAAATGGCTTTCACTATACTGCAGAGACACAAAGAGTAGCTATGTCACAGACATGGCTCAATACATCTAATAGTGTGTAACATAGCCCAAATGGCTTTCACTATACTGTAGATACACAGAGTTGCTATGTCACAGAAAGGGCTCAGCGAACCTAATAGTCAGTGTTCTTGTTTTTTTATTTTATTTATTTAGGGATTTGGATCATACCTTTGAGCTCAGAGCTCTTTTACAAAGGTTCCACGTCAAACAGTGAAAATGACAACAATAACAAACAGTTTATATACAATACTCAAATAGTAGGTAGCTAGTATATAATAAGGTTACAATGTCATTCATAGTACCAATGGTGATAGTACAGCGTCAAGAGCATTCAACTAGGGTAAAGGACAGTGTTTGTATGTAGTGAAGGAGATAAAGAGGTATGACACCTAGTGTGAGAGTCCAAGGAGGATTCAAGGTGAGGTGGATGGAGACTGGGGGGGGGGAGTGGGTGGCCAAAAGAAGTGGCTTTGTCTAGGAGGTTGGGAGGTAGTGGTAGTAGGTTGGTTATAAGGTTGATCCAGTGTGGGAAAAGGCACAGGGGGCAGAGGAAGACAGAGGGATAGGGCAAGGGGGAAGAGCGGGGATAAAAGGAAGTGGAAGAAGAGTGTGGCTGAGTGGACATTATCGGTGTTAGAGTCCTAGTGGCAGTCACAAACTGTCCTAGTAAGAAGGTGTTGCCTTAGGCCATTTTTGAATTGCAAGATGCATTGGGAGTTTAGAATGTGCACTGGAATTTCATTGAGCCATTGGGGGACCCTATAGCTGAAAGCACGGTGCCCCTGCACAGTTCAATGGAAAGGCATTGATAGGGGCCTCCCTCATCCTGCTTCTGGTGGTATAGCTGGTAGGTAAAAGGTAAAATTTTATTTTTATACAGGTAATACATGTCATTTGGACAAAAGTCTAGTTTACAAGACAGACCCGTGCAATCCCTATCTAAGTTCATACAAAGTTCCACAATAATACATAGACAAACACATCAATAAATAAAACCAAATAACAAAATAAAAAAAATATATATATATGAAAGAAAATTACTTCCTTTATCAATATATAAAAAAGAATTCTTATAAATTTCTACAATACATTATCAAAATATTCAACACTTACATACATGGATGTTTAATTCCTTTATGGTATGAACAAATGTAGAATGATTTGTAATTTCCCTTACATCTACAGGAAGAGAATTCCAAAAACTAGCAGCTTGAGAAATTAAAGTCCTATCACCATATTTATTTCATGATTTTTCTACAGTAATCTTATTTAAATGAACTGATCTAGTTAATAACCTTTTAGAATTTTGTTTCACTGGAAACAGCAGTTATGAAATTGGATGATTTAAACAGAGATGTTTCATTTTATGAAATATGGTTAACCAATGACATAAATAGTTTATTTCTAAAGGTAGCCATTTCACTTTGTTCAATAATAAACAATGATGAGTATGATAGTTCCCCTTTAGTACATATCTGGCCACTCGAAAATAAGTTTTATCCAGCTTGGCCAAAAGTGTTTTATTAGTTTTCCTCTATATCAATTCACCATATCTTAACACTGGAATAATTAACTGATCAGCCAGCTTTTTCCTATCCATTGTCGTTAAACATTCTGTACTTCTCCTTAAAGCCCCCACCCTTTCATTCACTTTTTTTTTACTAACTATGTAATATGAGAAGAGAAGGACATGTGCTCATCAAATATCACTCCCAAATAATTATAATCCTTAACCTGTTCTAATTTAGTTAAATTTTCAGTATAAATATAACGTTTATGAATAATATCACTACTTTTTTTTTTAATGAAAATTTCATACATTTCGTTTTCTTTATATTCATGATCAGTTTTGGTAGCACTTGAAGTTAGGATGCTAGAAATGCATTGTGGGGTTTTACCCGTTAGCTCCTTTTTTCCAAGGATACATGTTTGTAATATAATCCTGTTCTTTAGTGGCAGCCAATTGGTCTACTCGTATAAGGAGCAGGTGTGGGTATTTCGATCTGCAGCCATTGTGAGCCTACATGCCTTGTTGAGGGCAATGTGAATCCTTTTTAGTACAGTGTCTGTTGCTGCACCATAGACCACCAATCCATAGTCGATGGTAGAAAGGATGGAGCTGGAGACTGAGAGATGGAGGGCCTCTGGAGTGAGATACTTTTTATGCCTATACAGTACATCCAGCTTGGTGTTCACTGCCTTTACCACTGAGTCAATGTGTTGGGTGAAGGTGAGGGAGTCATCAATGGTGACCCCCAGGTACTTGAAGGAGTGAACTTGTTCTAGCGGATCACTGACTTTGTTGGAGATGGTGAGGGGAGAAAGCTTCTTTTAGTGCTGTGGGCTGGCTGTGAGCATCACCTTGGTCTTTTTGTAGTTTAATAGAAGTTTATGGCTACAGAACCAGTCTTCCAGCTTGTAGAAGGATGCCTGCAGCTCTGAGTGGAGGGCAACTATTGATGAACTGCTGGTGAGAAGTACAGCATCGTCTTCTTAAAGTATCAGTTTAGTGTCACAGGCTTCAGGAGGATTATTTAGGTAGAGGCTGAATAGTAAGGACCCCAGTATTGACCCCAGTGGGACCCCCAAAGATAGCTCATTGGAGCTTAATACAGCTTCAATGGCTTTCACTATACTGCAGACACATAGAGTAGCTACATGTCACAGACAGGGCACATGCGGGCACCTAGCAGACAGTGTGTAACAAATGGCTTTCACTATACTGCAGATGCAGAGCAACTAAAGGGCTCAGGGCATTTAATAGACAGTGTGTAATATAGCCTAAATGGCTTTCACTATGCTGCAAAGAGACACGGAGAAGCTATGTCACAGACAGGACTCAGAGTACCTAACAGTCGGTGTTTAATGCAGCCTAAATGGCTTTCACTATACTACAGAGACACATAGAGTTGCTATGTTACAGAAAGGGCTTGGGACACCTAACAGACAATGTGCAATACAGCCTAAAATGTTTTTCATATACTGTAGAGGTGATACACACTAGGTACTATGTCACAGACAGGACAGGCACCTAACAGACAGTGTGTAAAAACAGCTGCTACCAGGCCAGCAATGAGCACCTCCCCCAATTTTCCTTCTCCCCGTAACACCATACTAGAGACCCCATTATTCACCCTTCAGTTCCAAACCCTTGCTCCTTTGTGGAGTCAACTTGTGCTTTGTTTTTGATTCTTTTAGGTTAACTTTTTCATTTTCACCATGGCGGCCGCAGCTGCAGAGCAAAGGTCAATTCCTCCCTCTCCTGAGAAAGTCTACTGCATGGAGCACAGACTCCAGCACTGACCAATCAGATTTTCAGGCTGGTGTCATGTGCTCCGTTCTGCTATCAGGACCCCACAGGCTGCCCTTTCATGCCTGTTTCCAACTTCAGAAGAGTCCCAGGACCCCACAGGCTGCCTGTAATGCCTGTTTTAAAAAAATCACTGTTATTCGCCCCATTACCGTTTCCACAATTCCAAATCCATGATGTACACTGTTGGGTAGGGTAGTAAATTACCCAAACTACCCTACCCAACCAAAAACCACTGATCCCTAACCTACCTGCTCCAGCTATGCGATAGGTATCCCATCCTTAATCTATATCCATATCTATCTATTTAACTATCTTATCTATCTATATATCAATCTATCTATCTTTCTATCTATCTGTGTCCGTCTGTCTGTCTGTCCATCTGTCTGTCTGTCTCTCTCTGTCTCTCGCGCTATAAATATATATATGTAAATATACACAAATTGTAGTTGAGAAACATGTCAATATTTCTAGGAAATGCTATAGAGCAATTTTAGCTACAATAGTAAACAATACAATTAATTCTTGTAGAGTGTCTTTTAGACAAATCATTTCAAAACTCTTCATAGCAGAAGTAAAAAGCAAACCAAAAAATCTACTAAATAGAATAACACAAATCTAAGAAATTTAAACAATCTAAAAAACATGAACACTTTACACTGAATATGCAATATCACTTGATTTTTTACACAATTTTCAACATTACATACTGATTGGGTACGGTGTAATTGTCTTATTGTTACCTTTGAGAAGAAATAGGCATTCACTTAAGACAACTTGATATAGATGATAATGGACAATGAAATTGACATCATGTTAAATGAATACATTGAGGATTCCAGTTCATAACAGAAATTCAGTAAAACAAATCACTTGGATCTACAGATATCCTTTGATTTTTTATGGTGGTCCCCCTTCTGTAGATTCATGCAATATATGAAACTAATCTTCTGAACTCTGTAACTTAAAGTTAATCTCTTGACAGTCATAATGCATTTTACATATTTTCCAGCTTTCAGGAATGTTCCACTCTAATTAATTAGAGATACCAAAAAACAATAATAATGAAAGTAAAAATAATAGATCATATAAGGGATGTATACAAAAAGGAGCTCCATTTACCAAAACTGTGGAAAAAAGGAAATAACTAAACTAGTGAATTTTTATTTATGTTAGACACTCTTCCAATCTATACATTTAAAAGATAATGAAAAGTTTTAATGATATTCACAGTTAAGGGAGGGTGATAATGTATGTAAAGAAAAGAAACATGCACAGGTTCTGGTTTTATTTTTTTTTGGGAAGGCAGTATAGCATAGTGGTTAAGACCACTGAGCTGTAAACCTATAAGACTGGGTTTGAATCACACACACTCACCACTTGCACACTTTGTGACCATGAGCAAGTCAGTTCACTACCCTGTGCTCCCAGGATGCATCTGGAAACAAGCGTTGGTCAGTGTGCCTCTCTCCTGGTCCCAAATTGTAAAATAAAAAAATGTTCCTTTTAGGAGGAGCTACTCAAGTCCAAGGTTTGCTATCCGTTTAGGTCTACTAAGAATTAAAAAAAAAATATATTAGTCCTCATTATTATTGCATGGCTGTAGTACTTGTGATTATGTGTTGACAGTGTTCAGATAAGACATAGTGGGCCACATATTCAAAACTTTGCCCCATGGCTAAATTAGCAATGCCCAGTGAGCAAACTTAGCCCAGAGTAAACCGCAAGCTATATTCAAAAGGAATAGCTCAGGGCAAAGAGCTTCTAAACATAGCATGGGAATGAGACCGGGCAAACTGGGCTGGGAGTGCAGGGCAAACTTAGCCTCAGAATAAGACAGCTCTGAATATAGCAACAAGGAAGTGCAAACCACAAACAGCAACACAGTGCACAGCAACGTGAAGCAAGGTAGAGGTACACTATATGGCCAATGTGTGTGCCAGCAAATGCGTGGACCCAGTACAGCTGCAGGCAGCAGCGCATGGGAATGTACAGAGTGCAAAACTGTATAAACATCCCCGAACCATTAGCTCTGAGCTAACACATTAGCGTGAGTTTAGAGCAGAGCAAAGCTGTTTGCCCGGTGCTAAACCTTGCCATATTCAAAAGTGACATGCAAATGAGCCTACTTAGGTAATTCGTGGGCAAACAGGCACATTTGCATGTCATTATGTGCTGCTTAGCATACACTATCATGCAGTTTGCATGGTGCTACTACATGATGAACACAGCTCCACCTTTTGGTCGGAATGACAGTACAGGCTGAACACTGTTGGCCAAGACATGCCCACTGTATCCCCTGTTGGTCAGAATGGACTACAGAGCAATACAGCTATATATATATATATATATATATGGATATCTATCTATCTATCTATCTATCTATCTATCTATCTATCTATCTATCTATCTATCTATATATATATATATATACATATATTAGAGGCCAAAAACTCTGTTTAATGCATTAGTTAGGGTTGTTCCATAGCAACAAAAGTGAGGAAATTTGGTGTTAGGGTTGAAAGCCCCCCTTGGACCCTCCGCCCACACCCTCAACCGGCATCAGGGTGCACATTGAAGGTTGTTCTGGCCCTAACTCTTACCCCATCAGATGTGTGAAGAAGCAGAGGTATAGGAGAATGGGGTGAGAGTTAGGACCGACAACCCCAATGCGCACGCCGATGAAGGTTGGGAGTGTGGATGGGGGGGTCCAGTGGGGCTTTCAACCCTAACACCAAATTTCCTTGCTTTTGTTGCTGTGGAACAACCCTAACTAATGCATTAAACAGAGTTTTTTGCCTCTAATTGCCCTTCTTTTTGAGAAGGATAATGAGAAATAATGAATGTAATGCGGAGGCGGAAGCGTCTTGTCACATAGTAACGCGGTGCCCGCAAACGCAAATGGTAATGTGCATGGTGATGCAAAGCAAAACAGAAAGATAAACAGTACTGTAGACACAAATTGTTAAAATAACACAAACGCAAGCGCAAATGAAAACGCGAAGGGTAACGCACATGGTGCCTTAGACGAGAACAGTAAGTGAAACGGTTCCGGAACTGCAAGTAGAAGTGGTAAAGGTAACAGTAATGTAAGTGCACAGGCTGGTTTTCCCCAAAAGCTGCATAGAGAAAGACAGTGAGTACAAAGAATGTATGCATAATAATGAGTCTCAGAGCAGAAAATGAGGAGCTGGAATACTAAGTTGCTTATATCTCAGGAACCGTACGACGTAGAAAAAAAATTTAAAAGTCATATGATTTATGACTTTCCTGGCTAGTTTTATGCTTAGCCCCATTAGGGGGCTAAGCATTTTTCTTATGAAAAGTCCGTATCTCGCACTGTTTCGGAGATACGGGTCCTGAAAGGCGCAGCGAACGCCGTAATGTTATCCTACGGGAAAAAAAGAGAAGTTTGGAGTGCCACAACTTGGCTCCCTGTAATATGTTTTCACCAAACCACTAAAAGGCACATCTGTGGGATGTTGGCTTTCTTCTGTCTAAATTTCAGCCCAAAAGACCAAACAGTTATTTTGCAGCAGGGCGTCAAAGGATTCCTGTAATGCAGCGGATGCCATAATGTTATCCTATGGGAAAAAGTGTCAACTCTGGAGTGCCATAACTTTGCCTCCCTGTAATATTTTTTCACCGAAACACTGAAAGGCACGTCTGTGAGATGTTGGCTGTGTTCCCTCCAAACTTCATCCCAAAAGACCAAACCATTCTTTTGCAGCAGAGCGGCAAAGAATTGCTGTCATTTTCCTAAGCCTGGAAAAGTACTGTCGAACTTTGCGAAAGCTTTCGCAAATTCATGCGACAGTGTCGCAAATGTGAAAGTACTTTTTCCAGAAATTTAAAAAACATATTTCTGGGGTGTTTTGCCCCAAAATAAAGACATGCCTAGCATCCTCAGGGTCTGACTAGGTGAATACAAAAATAATTAGGTTGCTAGAGGGTCCCAAATTTAAATGCCAAGCATTTTTCTGATGACCAACTGAAAACAAAATGGTGGATTTGCGACAGTGAAAGGGCCATTTGCGAAAGTAAAAACTGCATTTGCGACACTGTCAAACTTTTTGTTAACTTTTCCCTTTGACTTATAATGGGAAATTGTTTTTGAATAACTTTTGAACCGTTTAATATTTTTTCACAAAATCTTCAAAAGGCACATCGGGGACCCCGGCTGCACATTCCCTGAAGATTTCAGACCAGTCGCTCAAACCGTGCTACCTGTAGAGATGAGCAAAGAATTCCAAAAAAGCATAAACGCATGCGCAGATCATGCTTAATAACTCCACAGCCGTATATCTGAACAGTACGAAAGTTGGCAGCTCCCAAGATGTATGGCTCTTGATCAAGTATTCCAAATTCCAGGCACATCCGTTAAACGGTTGCAAAGTTATTAAGATGCAAAATTTTAGGTTTAACATGTAAATGGCTCCTCAACCCTAACTATGGTCATAATATATATATATATATATATATAGATCTATACACACTGTCTGAGTCCACACACGCCCTGGAGGACAACTCCCATGCCTCACAAGTGTCCATCAGTATGAGGGTCAGCCCTCATTTGGCCCCTTAGCACTGCTCTGTCCCTCATCGATCCCTCATGGAAGAGGTGCTGCCCACACAGTGAATGTGCTGTGATATCAGTCTGTATGGCAGACACACTGAACAGTCTAACCTACTAGATCCAAATTATATGCATGACAGGTGAACACTATGGTTGACACAGTGTTCTGCCTTGTATCTCCATGTCTGAGGACCTGTCCCTCATTCAGAGGATCTGTGTCCCTCGTCATCCCTCAGTTCGAGTGCCCAGATATGTCCATGTCCCCCATTACAGTGATGAAGTATTGAGAGGTATGACAGCCCACCCACATGATCCCTGATCCCCAGTAGCCCCGAATATCACAAATATCCCTGGTGTGCTAGTGGTCCCCCCACCCTCCAAGCATGATCACGACCCCCGGTAGCCTCGAATATCACAGTAATACCTGGCAGTCTAGTGGTCCCCCCACCCGGAAGTGCACCACCTGTCATCCTGTACACAGAATATGTACAGTGCCGGCGAAACGGCTAAGCCCTCCTCACACCACTACGGCTGGCCACTGACTGAGGCATGCATGAGCACTACAAGCGCTCATGCATGCCACAGTCAGCGGCCGGCCGTTGTGGTGAGCGGAGGGCTGAAACGATCGCCAGTGCTGTACATATTCTGTGTATGGGATGATGGGCGTGCACTTCCGGGGGACCACTAGACAGCAAGGTATTACTGTGATATTCAGGGCTACTGGGGTTTGGGATTGTGCTGGGGTGAGGGGACCATTAGCACACCAGGACATCTCATGGCATTTGGGGCTACCGGGGTCGGATCATGCTAGGGGGTGGGGACCACTAGCACACCAGGTATTACTGTGATATTCGGGGCTACTGGGTTGGGCTCATGCTGGGGGTGGGGACCACTAGACTACCAGGAACAACTGTCCATACTGTGGCTATGGAGATCGGGATCGTGCTGGGTGGGCACCACTGCATTACTGCCAGCTTTTCATCAGCAGTTTTCAGCGCCGCCCTACAGGTCATGCTGATGCTTGTAGCGTGGCGCTATACATTTGAATATGCCACGCAGCTGGCATTCCTGACCTCTCCCCTAACTCCCACCCCTGCATACATTTACTTATAGCATCGGCGCTATTACACAGCACTGGCACTATTCAGGCTTCTGAATATTGCAGCCTGGCGCTAATCCAATGCTATTCCAGCACCACAGCTTTGTGCCAGACGCAGTGCTTTGAATATCTGGCCCTGTGACTTCATTCTAAGTTTCAATTAAGGATTCCAAATCATCTTAAATGTTTTTCCAGTATCTGTTGCAGGCTTTGGTTCTGATAGACCTCGGAGACTGTTTTTTTGAAACTTAACATAGATAATGATGGCATTAGTGGCCATCTCATCTGTTTCTACCACCCCTTTTCTAAATAAACTAATATGCATGTTCTATCCCTGTTTGAAACTGTTTGCTGGTTTGGGCTGTACCACTTCCTACGGCAGCTTGTCTTACTTGTCTATCATTCTTTCATTGAAAAAGTGCTTGTGGATGTCCCTTTTGAATTCACCCCTGCAAGTTTCAGTGTGTTTCCTCCTTTTCCCTGTATTTAAGCTGAAGGAGAAATGCATGTTGGCGTCCATAGAAACATAGAAGTTGACAGCAAATAAGGACCACAAGGCCCATCCAGTCTGCTCATTTCTTTTTCTGCCTTATGAATGTGCCATCAACCTTTGCTCTGTCAATGGCCTATCTATTCATACTCATCTGTATTGCTCCCTTATGCCTATCCCATGCCTGTTTGAAGCCCTGCACTGTATTCATATCCACCACTTCCTGAGGTAGGCCATTCCATGCATCCACCACCCTTTCTGTGAAAAGAAATTCTTCACATTACCCCTTAATTGGCCTCCCTCTAATCTCATGCTGTGTCCTCTTGTCCTGCTATTTTTATTATACTGAAACATGTTAGACTCTTTAACCTTGTTAATGTCCTCAAGGAGTTTGAATGTCTCAATCGTATCCTCTCTCTCTCTCTCTCTCTCTCTCTCTCTCTCTCTCTCTCATTTGCTATAGGGTATACATATTGAGCTCCTTTAATCTGTCCTCATATGTTTTGTGATGCAGTACCTGCACCATTTTGGTTGCCCTTCTCTGGACTGCCTCAATTTGGTTAATGTCCTTGTGAAGGTGTGGCCTCCAGTACTGCATGCAGTACTCCAGATGGGGCCTAACCAGTGTCTTTTAAAGAGGGATTATTACCTCCTCATCTGACTTGTGATACCCCTACTAATACGCCCCAACATCCCCCTAGCCTTACCTACTGCTTTAGCGGTCTGCTTTGATGATTTCTGGTCATCAGTGATGATGATGCCCAAGTCTCTTTCTTCCCTTGTGACTGCCAGAAACTCCCCTCCCAGCCTATAGATGGCTTTAGGGTTTCTCTTCCCTATGCACATGATCTTGCACTTTTTTGTGTTAAATCCCAGTTGCCACTCTTCTGACCATTTTGCTAGTTCATCCGGAACTCATCTCATTCTGTCCACCCCATCTGGATCATCTACTCTCTTGCAGATCTTGGTGTCATCTGCAAACAAACAAACCTTATCCTCCAGTCCATCTGCAATGTCACTGATGAATATATTGAAGAGGACTGGTCCCAGGACTGATTCCTGAGGTAGCCCACTTGTGATTTGCATCTCTTCTGACTGTATCCTCCCTATTTATCCCATGCAGATACAGTACTTGTATATTATGACAATGTCATGACTTTCCCTCCTTTTCAAGGGCATACATGTTTACATCCTGCAGCCTCATGTTGTATGTCTTGCCTCCTCGTCTAAGGGCCATCTTTATTGCCCTGCACAGTACTGCATCCACCTTGTCATAGTCTTTCCTCAGGTGTGGACTGCAGTGCCTGGGATAGTATTCCATACATGGTCACAACAGTGACCTGCATAATGGAAGGATCACTTACTGGCATCAGTTGCTTATCCCCCTCCCTATGCCTCCAAGCATCCTGTTTGCCTTACACATAGGTCTATCATAGTGTGATGTTGTTTTTAGGCTTTCCTATATCATGACTAGAGATGTTGCTAAGTTTTAAGTTGCTGGCAAAGTTCTAGCAAAGTCGCCAAAGTTACCTACATGGATCATTTTGTGAAGTCGTTCTATTAATAAGAAGTTTGTGGCCAGCCCGGTGGTGCTGAGGGTTGAGGTACTGGATGCCACACCTTGCGCCATGCCGGCGACCCGTGTTCAGGAATAAGCACGGGCTGTCAGGGGTCAGTGGGGGATGAGGAAGGATTGAGCATCCATGGGACTGCTCTCATTCCTCAGCAGGGGGGCTAGCCCATGCTGGTGCATTAGCACCCCCTGGTGTCAGCCAGGAGACTGCACTGCCCAGCCAGCTCACTCAGGGGATCGGGACTGTGGCAGACGCCTTTCGAGTGTGCACGGGAGCATGCGCACATCGAGCAGGGCATCATTGCATGTCTGAGCCCAGGGAGTAACTGAAAAAGGAAAATGGACCCAGCCTTGGTAGGCAATGATGGGGTCCAGGAGCTACCCCCCACGCCCAGCAGCTGTGTACGCCGGCTGACCTCAGAGCTCCTTGGTCCATGGATGTCCTCATGGAGGGTGGCGATGGTGCGGTTTGGATGCCTGGAACAAGTGGGAGTTGGCCCCCAGTGAGTGTCAGAACTGAGTCTTAGACGTGGCAGGATGGAGGTAAGCTGTGTGTCCCTATCAGAGAGAGTCTGGGGCTGAGTAGGGTGGATAAAGAAACTTAAAAAAAAAAGAAGAAGAAATTTGCCATCTGCAACTTCACTTTGCAACTTCCTCTGTGACTTTTCCTTGGGGTACACAAAGGTGAAGTTGGATCAAAACGTCTATTTTTAAGTGCAACATAATACTGTCCCAGGTGTCTGGTGGTCCCCTTGTTGATTGCATGTCCATGTTAAATAATGATTATTCCCTGGTGTCTAGTGTCCCCCCCCCCGCCATTTGCCTGCCTGCTCTTTTAAATAACGATCATTCCCTGATGTATAGTCCTCTCCCGGCAATCACTGGCTCGATGTTAAATAAAAATCTTTCCCTGGTGTCTAGTGGTAACCACCAATCACCAGTTGCTAGCCCATTTTAAATAATGATTATTCCCTGGTGTCTAGTGGAGCCCCTTGTCGATTGCTGGCCTGATGTCAAATTGATACTTGCCCTAGTATCTAGTGGTCCCCCCCTTGCCAGTCACTGTCTCAATGTCAAATAGACTCCTTCCCTGGTGTCTAGTGGTGTCCCCCCTCGCTGATCACTGGCCTGATGTCACATAGACACTTTCCCTGGTGTCTGTTGTCCCCCCGCTGATCACCAGCCCAATGATAAATAACAATCTTTCCCTGATGGTCTAGCAGTCCCCATCCTCCTTATCTCTGATCTCTCTTTGCAATAAAATGTATGCTTTCCTGGTGGTCCAGTGGCTCCCCCCTCCCTATCCCCGAATCCAATCTGCCACTACAATACAATCATTATATTTTCCTGGTGTCTTGTAGATCCCCCACCTCAGCAGGAAGTGCCCTACCACCCAGATCCCCCCTCCCTCAGCCTTTGGCCAGCACAGCCCTCCACTCTCCACCATGGACAGCTGCCTACTGAGTTGTCAATGAGCGTGTACTTGTAGGTGGCTGGCTGTGGTGGAGAGTGGAGGGCTGTGCCGGTTGCCTACTTTGGGATGGGATGGGGGTAGTGTGGTGGTGGGGTGCTGCCTGTTGGGGGGGCCACTAGACACCAAGGAAATATACATATTTTATTTTAGGAGCAGATTGGATTCAGAAATAGGGAGGGGAGACTGCTAGACTACCAGGGAAAAATTGTTATTTAACATCGGGCTGGCAATCGGTTGGGGGAACCACTAGACACCAGGAAAAGTGTCTGTGACATTGGGCTGGCTATCACTGGGTGGGACCACCAGGCAACAGGAAAAGTGTCTATGTGTCATCAGGCCAGTGATTGGAGGGGTGGCACTAGACATGAGGGCTAGTGTCTATTTGACATCGGGCTAGCAATCATTGAGGGAGGGACCACTAGACACCAGGAAAGCATTTATGTGACATCGGGTCAGTTATTGGAGTGAGGGAACACTAGACACCAGGGAAACCATCTGTGTGACATTAGGCCATTGATCATTGGAGGGGTGGGAGCCACTAGACATGAGGGCAAGTGTCTATTTGACATTGGGCTGCTGATTGGCAAGGGGGGGGACCACTAGACACAAGGGAAAGATTATCATTTAACATTGAGCCAGTGATCAGAGGGGGTGACCACTAGACACCAGGGAATTAACTGTTGCAGACTCCGTATCTGTGCCATACTCCACTGGCGGAGTTGCCAGCTTTACATTTCATGGAGTTATCAGCATTCTGCAAATCTGGACTTTGCACAGTGGATTAACTTTGCGAATTGAGGCGAATTCACTAATTAGTCCATGGAGCCAAGTTTCCCAACTTCGCACATCACTAGTCATGAGCCCTAAGTCTTTTTCTTTTGTGGTGCTTTCCAGTACCACCCTCCCCCCCATTTCATATTGCACTCTTGGGTTCATTTTCCCAATGTGCCTCACCTTGCATTTTTTAACACTGGATCCCAGCTGCAATATCTTTAACCAGTTCTCCAACCTCCTCAAATCCTTCATGAGTTCCCCTAATCTTTCCTCCATGTCCACCCTTGCACAGATCTTCATGTTTTCTGTGAAAAGGCAGATCTTACCCTTTATGCCTTTCCCACAAAACAACACATGGGAAAGGACTGGGTCCTGCATCAATCCCTGAGGAACTCCACTTGTTGCATCCCTTATCCTTGAAAATGCTCAGTTTTCTACTACTATATGTGTTCTTCCCCTCAGTTGGTTCTCTAAGTTGTCAATTTTTTCCTCCAAACCTAGGGCCCTTAATTTTTTGACCAGCCTCCTGAAAGGGGCTTTGTTAAAAGATCTTGCCTTTTGACCCTTACTACAGCAGGTGCTTGTGATGATATTGTGACCATTATTGCAGCATAAACAGAGGACATGAAGGCCCTGTCCACATTATACCACTCTGACCAGGTAACAGTTAAGAACCGTTATGGCTGGTGAGCAGCACAGTGTGTCCACACTGTGGCAGTGTCCGGTATGGGACCATTACCCCTGGTCCACACTGTGAGTGCCAGGTGACCATTACGGAGGTACCTGATCCCACCATGCAGCGCACGCTGACTATGGGCATTGCTGGGGACCGTGCTCTTGTGTCCACACTACAGCAGGTAATGGTACAGCAGCGGATCTAGTTCTGTAAATGTTGTTGAAACCACTGCACCAAAGGTTTTGACAACAGTTACGGAATCGCCTCCTGTAACGTTACAAGTGTAAATGCAAACTGTTGCGGTAACGGTTTGGACCCCCTGTAACGTTACAGAGGGTAGTATACAGTGTAGTGTGGACAGGGCCAAAGTCTATTGAAACAGAATCTTCAGAAGTGTCTATTCCAATTTGCAGCTTGCAGCCTTTCTTCATATGTCTTGCCTCCTAGTCAGTGAACATGCACTATACTGCTTACAAAAGGGAAATTAATTGCATAAACACTATGTTAATGCAGACATAAAGGTTAAAGAACACAAAATCCACAAAGTAAGGACATGAAAATCATTAGGACTCTGAGTTTCAGGAGTCTTGGCAAATTGGTGGTGCAGTGTTCCTTATGGTTGCCCATCCCCTTCACTGAGAAAATAAGGTTATACATGATCTCTTTCCTATGGAACCTGGGTGAAGAAAGTTGCAACTGATTCTGTTAGCCACATGCTAGGAGCCATACTTGTCTACCCCAAAATAGTATATGCCTGTGAGTCACTGGCTTGGTGCTGTACCTTGTACTTTGGAGAGGAGGCTACGTGCTGTGAAGCAAATGTTCTTCATTTCCTTACTTTGTGTGCTTTGTGTTCTTTAACCCCAATGTCTTCATTAATGTAGTTTTTCTGCAATTAATTGTCCTTTTTCAGACAGC
The DNA here is from genome assembly GCA_016271365.2 of Neoceratodus forsteri. Lineage (NCBI taxonomy): Eukaryota > Metazoa > Chordata > Ceratodontiformes > Ceratodontidae > Neoceratodus > Neoceratodus forsteri. The sequence goes on from CM028136.1 coordinate 653,379,939, forward strand.
TTAATCACATCCTTATTCATGTAGGTACCTTTGAGACCTGCAAAAAATGGAATAAACAGAATAATGGAGATATTTATAGCCCTGCATCACCAACCATCTAGCAAGTGAAAGACAACAATATCTTCATACTTGTAGTTTGCTCCATTACACTGTACCATCCTAGCATAGATAATAAGGAACTCTTACCTGGATCTTAGGGATTCTGGGATGGGGATTGGTTGGCTCAACGGAACATCCAGTTGTACCTGCACAATAAGAAAAGCAACGGCGTCACAAAGGATATGCAGATCTTTAGTAACTAATTGGCACAAACAAGGTAGTATAAACATAAAACTGTACTTATCTGATACATATGGTCAGTGTCCCCTCAGAGGGAGCTTGGTGTCCTGTTACAGTGTGGTTCTCATTCCATCATACCAGTAGACTTAAAGTGGAAAATGGCTTAATATGAATAATAAAAATACTGATCAGCTGTGTCAGTGGGAAGGGCTTGCAGTTATTTCTTTGCTTAAAATGGGTTGGTCGGTAGAGTAGGTGCTGATACCATGGTAGAGACCTGGGTTCGGAAGTGGACTTAAGTTGCTCATGGAGACATGCATGAGGGAGGTGGACAGGATAAAGCATCCCTGGTACAACTCTCTTCTTCTGAGGTGGAGTTGCTCTGCTAATTGACCGCTACAAGGACAGGATGAAGCCACCAGCTATCACATGCCCACAACAATGACAGGGTGACAGGCTGCCAAACTCGCTAAGAGCCAGGGGGTGGATGCCCCTCCTCCTCCTATCCCCATCATGGTGGGAATCTGTGGGGATATCAAAGGTACATGGTTAGTATCTGGGATTGACGGTAAGGGGGCTGTGTGGCTGACAGCAGCAGGGGCAAGCTGGTGGTGTGGGGCCTGCAACGACCAGACCTTTATTCTACCAGCTGACATATGCCCCATTTTTTATACCCACCTACATCTCCCTACACAGTGCTTGGTCCCATTGGCCTTGGCAGGTACATCAACCCCTTATGATGGAAGGCTCCCTGTCCCACCACAAGGTGTTGCCTGTATTTGAGAAAACTGCTCTGTCCCTCCCCAGGCTGGTGTTGCATGTTGTAGCATTTTCCTCACAGCTGTGACCTATCCAGCTGGCAAACTGAGTTGACACCAGTAACTCAGCTCACTGGCATGGGAGGGCAGCAGAGTAACCGCTGGTTCAACGGCCTGCCTGAATTTTTTTATTTGGACATTTTGACCCAAAATATTCAACAAGGTCTTTTTGTGACCTGCCCCTTCTGAACATAATAGGTGTCATTTATAGAATTTATAGAATTTTATAGAATTCTGGCTAAAATGTCATTTTACCCATTCCGTGCAAAAACACATTTTGGGCAGGATTTGAAAAATGACAGTTGTCATGTTCATGAGGTGGGGTGAAACAATAGCTATGTTGAAAATTTAGGGTCAAAAATATTGAAAATTACCAAAGTCATAAGTAAACTTTGAGCAATTTTGCTGTTCCCTCATAACTTTGTTGTTTGATATTTTAACCCCACATTTTCAACGTAGTCTTTTTATGACCCCACTTGATGATACTGGTAGGTGAAATTTTTCAGATCAACTGCAAAAATACCTTTTGGCCTGGATTTGAAAGAAAAATACCTCTGCTGTTCATAGGTCTTTGATCTGGTTGACCATTGGACTTTGTTGCAAAGATTGTACAGAAATGTAGTTCATTCTGAACCACTTCAGGGGTTTAAATCGTATCTTCGAACAGAAAGCAGTGTGTGGCATACGAACAGACGGACACTCAGTATCACAATTGCAAAACATAATAAGAGGAGTCCCACAAGGCTCAATTTTGGGCTCCCTGCTCTTTAATGCTTATGTTAATGATTTGCCAAATATTTTGATTAACAGTAAGGTTTAGCTGTACGCTGAAAATACCATTATGGTGGCGTTCGCAGACAGCCACACCTCACTGGAACAGAAACTCCAGGATGATTTAGCAACACTGGAATCATGGTTTTGCAAATCAGGCATTACACTTAATGAGGAAAAAAAAACAGTGTATGCTTTTTTCTTCCGGAATGAAAAGAAACCAAAATGGTAAATTGAACATTACATTTAGAAATGGAATGAAAGTAATTAACACAAAAAGCTATAAATATTTGGGTGTCCTCATAGATTATAGGGTACATATGTTGAACATGTTAATTCTATTGTAAAGAAAATAAATCAAAGTTAGGTGCTTTAAGAAGGGTGTCAAATTGTCTTACAAAGGAAGCCCGGACAAACATTGTTTAAGAATTGTTAATCACAGTCCTAGAATATTTATTTATTTATTTTTTATTCTTTGGTAACTGGGTAAGGTCTACTAAGTACAGGTGCCTGTTTTCAGGGGTGACCAGGGAGCACTGAGCTGGTGAAGTGACTTGCTTAGGTGGCCCAGTGGCACTGAGAGTTGAGGCTCTGGATGCAACACCTCATTCCAAGCTGGCAACCTGGGTTTGGGAATGAGTCCAGGTCATCAGGGGTTGGCAGGGGAGGACTAGGATTGAGTGTTTTTTGACAGCTCTCCTAGTCCTGGGGAGGGGTGGGAATCACACCATGCTCTGGTGGTCCCTGGGGATGCCCGGAGGCACTGCAGTTGTATAGTGTGCATCAAAAGGGGGGGATCACGGCAGACATCTGCACATTGTGCATGAACGTCATTGCACATCTGCAGTCCTATTGGGGACAAAAAGGAAAAAGGCTGGGCACACCCATGCAGCTTGGTGGCTGTGCTCTGCCTCACCGGGAGGGCTGTCATGGAATCACGCTGGGGGGGTCCAGAGCCGGTCTGGCTCAGTAAGGTATGGGAGCCCTCCAGCAGGTTGGCAAAGGCCATGCTGGACCCCCCCAGAAGGCAGGGCCGGTGGTTGGATGTCCCCGCTGGTAAGCACTGCAGTGAGCGCAAGAAACACAGTCATGTTAAAAAATGACTTGCTTAGAGTCACACAGTATGCAAGTGGAGGTTATGGGAATCAAACCGAGATCTTTCTGCTGGATGTACCAAGTTCATTCACAGATTGTTACTCTAACCTCTAGGCTATACTGCCAGCCCCAGCATATGGTTCCTTGCTTAATATAAATTCAGCAAAAACATTATTAATAAGATTGACCAGATGTATTATAAATTGGCTAGATTCATGTCAAAGACTAAGCATGGTACACATCATTGCAAGATCTATACAGACTTGGACTGGTTAGAACCAGATGAAAAAAGAAAATATAACTGATTAACATGGTGTTATAAGTTAACAAGATCTAAAGATCAGCATCCACTAAGCCACTTAGTATAAACTGAGATTCCTGAAGAAAAAAAAAAAAAAAAGAGTATAATTTAAGATCCAACAGTTTGAATTTACCTGTTTCAAGGATATAGTTGATTTTGGGAGGCCACTTTACAAATGAGTTCTAAATGTGCTCTCCACTCAAAGTACATTTGAAATGGAGGGGTATGATTACTGTGTTAGGATGGAGAATTTCATGAACTGTGGCAGCATATACATGGTATATGCCATCTGGCGCCCCTGTAACTTACTGTATATAGGTCACACCATCAGACCTCTATGCCAAAGAATTCAAGAACATGTCCCCAACATAAAGGCAGGTTTAATAAATAAACCATTGGCAGACATTTTGCAGAGAGAGACACAACAATAAAACTGAGGGCACAAAGTTCATGGTGATTATACATATACAAAATAACCATGGTGCGGGGAAGATAGACTGAACAAATTGCTTCAGAAAGAAAGCTTTTGGATCTTCACCCTAGACAGTTTGCAACCTAAAGGCCTAAATACAGAATGGTATTTTAAACCATTTTCTGCAGAAGAAAAAAATAATAATAAAAAACAGTTTGGAATGATTTCATGATTGTTTTTTTTTCTCTTGCATCCCTTTCTAGTTCTTAAATGAGACAAATTGACTCTGGGCTGGTGGATCCCCCTACACAAGAAAGGAAATGAGAAAAGGGAGTGATCACTGCCTTGGCCACTTGACCATTCGGAACTTGAATTGTGCAGTTGGAAATGCTAGAAAATGAAGTGCATCGATAGTAAGAAAGTGCATGTTGTATTAGAAAAATGAAAAGTTGATTTAAGTTTAAGTTTATGTAACACATATAAAAAATACAGTTAGCAGGGGAATATCTGTATAAAGAAATGACTGTGATGCTGGTTATAATAGCACTAAAAGAAAGTGCATATTAAGTGTGTGTCTAAAATTCAAACATAAACAGGATTTGCCTGTATGAAAATATAAAAATTTATACCATGATAGAATAACCAGTCAGCTTGCCGAGACCCTCTGAATTAGTGATGATATGTTTTTACATGAATGAAATGTTTTTGTCTAATTTGAAATGGTAGGTTTACACTCTCCCAGAGCCACTTAAATAGCAGTAAAGCTGCAATGTTTAGAATTTACAGAGGGGCCACCCAAGTGCTATCCAAAATGTGGCTACTTAATGGCAGGCACATCCAAATCAACTCCACCCGCTGAGGAAGACCACACTGCTGGTCGAAGCCCTGGGAACCGAGTTTGGAAGTGAAAGGACTAACTCTTTTGAGGAGAGAAGTTTGATTGTATATTTGTGCAAATAAAGCTTTGAATTGGAACATTACTAAGAAAACGTCCCTCTGGTACGTGCTTTGAGTGCAGAGTGCATTTGGAACTGTTTGAGTAGTTGGGGCTAGCACTCCCTGTCTCTGCACCTGGTTTCTTAAAGGACAGTGTACGCAGTGATGGAGGAGTGGATTCATGTTACAAATGAGTATGGCAAAGTTTTGGGATGCGTTACCTAATGATTTGAAAGCCAAAAATTTATTGCAGGAATTTCAGACAGCATTGAGATAATCTTTAAAAACGAGTTGTACCTGCTACATATAATTCTTGTTCATTACCCTGATGACCCTCTGTGTTCATTGTATACTTCAGTACTGTTGTCCGAAATGTCTAATATATATTTTTAGTAATTTAATGTATAGGATGTTGGTTGTATCTACAGTAGGGTGTTACCCTAACACAATTGTTTTCTGTACAAAAATAAAATGTTATCATCATTATCATGAGGTGGTGTCAAAAAAGCCATGTTGAAAATTTGTGGTCAAAATATAGTGAAGTTATGAGTGAATGTCGAAACATTTCAAGATTCACCCATAATTTGGTCATCTGTTAATATTTTCTTACCAAATTTTCAACACAGTATTTTATGAACCCACCTCATGCACCTGGTAGGTAATTATTTTTGAAACCTGACTGAAAGTGGTTTCATGTAACAACTGCAAAATCATCTTTTGGCCTGTATTTGAAAAAAATAATCACCTCCCTTGTTTGGGGGGGGGAGGGGGGAGGTGTCAAAAAAGGCCATGTTGAAAATCTGAGCTAAAAATATTTGAAAATGAAGGAGTTATAAGTAAAAGTTAAAAACACATTTAAAACCCATTAAGTGCACTTACCTTGCATTCAATCATTCCCAGTAAGTGAAGATAGCAGCAGAACATGTCTCTGGTCACTTAATAATTCACCTTTGGATTGAGACTAGGTAAATGAGGGGAAGGGAGTGTCGGGCAGTGAGTGCTGATTGGGAGATTGGAATGGGGTGGGAGAGGGGCACAAAATACATATATGAATGATTTTCTGTGTTCACAGGTTAAAAAGAAAAAAAGATGAGGTACTGAAAATGAAACAGGGACTGCCTCTGGGTTTTGGAAACCCCGGTGTTGGATTGATGTTTGGTGGCACCATGGGGGGCACCCCAGTGTCACAAAATATGGGAAGGAGAGAATAGGGACTTATTGTTTGCAGGGCTGTAGCAATCACTATCTGGGGGAATTAGACACTGGGGTTTGGGCACCCCAGTTTCAGTATCTTAGCGGCACAAGGATTGGGCAGCCCAGTGCCCTATACTTTTCTGGGGGAGTAGGTAAACCTCTCACCAGGGATTGTGCACTCTGGTGTTGACAACCAAAGACAAATGCAAGAATACCAGTGACTGGATTAACCAGCTCCGCCACTGGTAGCTACATTCTAAATTTAAACAGTGTGGGCTCCTACGGTGTATGTTGAATTTCCACATTGCATGTTAGTGCACATAGTGATCAATGGCTGCACCTCTGCCTTATGGACACACTACAAAATGATACTGGCACTGTAAACAGCACCTTTCAGCATGCTAGGTCAGGCTCATAGCACACATCACTACACAAACAGCCTCAGTCATGGTAAACATAGAACACTGAAACATAGACTTTGTTGGCAGAAAAGAACCACTGGGCCCATCTAGCCTGCCTTGTTTCCCCTGTCTGTTACTGCACTCTGCACCCTATTTGGTCACAGGTGTCCCTCCATCCTCTCTTTCCTCTACTTATTATGCCCATGTGCCTATCCCATGCATGCTTGAAGGCATGAGGTCATAATGTCGCACAACATTATACTGCATGCAAAAATCTTACTGCCAATACAGCGCAATTCTTTACAGGCAGTATAAGTCTCTTTTTTGCTAGGGGCTCTGTCCCTGAACCCCCCCCCAAATAAAGATTCTCAACTCTGGGGGGGTTCAGTGAAATTGCACTAAAGTGTGAAAAAAAAATGTTCTGGGACAGGAAATCAAACCCGGTCCCAGACGCAGTGACTGGGTGCCTTGCTGCAATGGCTCAGTCCATTGAGCCACAGCAGCTGCTCTGCAGAACCTTGTCCCAGCAGAGGTCTTATCCGCTGACTGGGATAGTGTGTGGGTGCAATACCACGTACAGCAGCATTCACGGTATTGAACTACTCGCTGTCTCGTACAGCGCTATTCAGGGTTAGCTGTAATGTCATACACTATTCAGTGTACGATATTATGACCTGGTAGGTGCTTGAAGATCCCCACTGTCATTGCCCCACCACATATTCTGGCAGGCTGTTCTAGGCTCTTTCTGTGAAGAAGTACAGTATTTCCTTACAAATCATCTTAAACTCCCCCCAAGCTTTATTGTATTCCCCCATGTTCTGGTACTCCTCCACCTCTGAAAGAGACTCACTTCCTGCACCTTGTTCACCACCATGAGGATCTTATAGATCTCAGTAGTGTCCTCTGTTGCTCTTCTCTACCCCATGGAGTACATGTTGAGCTCCCACCGTCTTTCCACATATGGTTTCTTGTACAACCCCAGCACCATTTTGGTAGCTGTGCCCCGGACTGTTTCCACCTTGTCAATGTCCTTGCAGAGGTACTGTATGTACTCCAATATTGGATACAGTACTCTAGGTGAGGTCTCACTAGCAAGCAATACAACAGCAATACCACCCCCTTCTTCTGTTCAAATTCCCACTCCCTATGCTCCACAGCATCTCACTAACCTTGCCTACTGCCTTGTCAGACTACCTTGCCACTTTGAAACTATCACAAATGAGTACCCCATGGTTTCTCTATTGCTCGGTGACTGTAAATATCTCCCCTATCTTATACACAGCCCCCGGATTTGCCCACCCCAGGTGCATGGCCTTGCACTTTTCAGCACAGAAACCCAGCTGCCACACTCTAGACCACTCCTCTAGTTTTCCCAGACCCCTTTGTATTCTCTCCACCCTTTCATGGGTGTCCACCCTGTTGCAGATTTTTGTGTCATCTGCAGACACACTTCCACTTCCAGTTCCTCAGCAATATCACTTACAGTATGAAGATATTGAAGAGGACAGGATTCAGTGCCACATCCTGCAGCACTCCACTGGTCACTCTCCCATCCCCTGAGTGGCTGCCATTTATCACCAGCTTCTGCCTCTTATCATTCAACCAGTCTGACACCCAGTTTACCACCTTGTCTCCAATTCCCAGGTTGCTAAGTTTCTTTATAACCGTCCTGTGTGGCACAGTGTCAAAAGTCTTACTGAAGTCCAGATAGGCCACATCCACTGCCTTCCCCCAATCTACCACCCTAGTCATCCAGTAAAAGAAATCTGTTGTCTCATGATGGCAGCCTGATGAGTGGCAGCAAGCCCCCATAACTCTGTACCTCTCCCACAAATATCCATGGCTAATCCACTGTAAAGGAAATTTATTTTCCCATATGACTGACAAACTAGTGCAAGAAGACTATCTGGTGATAATAGCTATCAGAAAAATGGAGGTTTACATGAAGAAATTGTCTCTGTGGCACTCTCCTCCCCCAACATCTGAAAAGGACCAGGCCATGAAGCGGCCCAAACAGCAGTCCGCAGGCAGCACCAAAGTTTCAGCGTGACACACAGTTTTCTCAGAAGAGAGATTTATTGAAATAATGCAGCCCATGCAAGAATCGATTGCCAGCATATCTGAGGAACTTCACCAGATCAGGTCCTCTGTTGAAACCTTGACTACTAGAGTTGTGGATTCTGAAGCCAGGTTGATCTCCCTCAAATGAAAGCAAAGTAAATCAGAACTTGAAAACACAAATGTCAGCAGGAGAATTAAAAAGCTGGAAGAAAAATTAGAGGACTTAGAGGGGAGAAGCAGGCAGAACAATTTGCTGATCCTCGGGATCCTGGAGAAAGAAGAGGGCAGTTCTCCCATAATTTTCATGCAGAAGTTCTGTGAGAAAATAGTTGGCCCTTCCCCGAATGGCACCACCTACATGACAGAGCGGGCACACTGAGTCCTTCGCCGGCCACCACCACCGGGCTCTCCACCCAGGCCTCTTATATTTAAATTTGCTTAACTTCCTCGACAAACAGTACATCCTGACCCAGGTAAAAGCTTTACAGGAGGTACAGTGGGAAGGCCACAAAGTGCGGATAACACAGGACTTACCACAATCAGTCCGAGTGAAGAGGCAAGAGCTGCATCCACTTATCTCGAAGCTGATTGCTGCTGGAAAACCATTCAGAATGAAGTATCCTGTGGTGCTTCAGGTTAAGCATGGGGACAAATAGCTCAATTTTGAAACCCAGGAACAAGCTGTGCAGGAGCTCAAGGCCTTATTCTCAGATCTGTTTAAGTGAGACTGCACGGGTAGAATGGTGGTGTCATTTGCATGGGTATGCGCTGTGAGCAAAATACAGTGCCTACTTTGTTTAAGCTCTGACTCTTTAATTTTGAACTGGGGCCTGGTGTTCTGAGAAATGAATAGGCTAGAGACTGCCTGGACTTCCGAGAATTCTCCCACAATTTGTTTTGCTTACAAGCCTCTCTGAAGACGGAGAGGTGCTTATGAGTAGTGTGAGCATGGAAATGCAACTGGCAGAGTACACTGGATGGGAACTGTGTATAAGAAAGGCCTCAAATCTTGAAACAGTCCTGAGATAAGCTTGTTTTGTTTCACATAGTGGCTGAGACTGTTCTTTTAGGGGGCTGCCTGTAACCGACTTAAAGTGTACTTACACTGGACAAACCCCAAGGCTACTGTTGGGGATGCCACTGATAATTGAAGAGAGGGTCTTGGTTGTGTTTAAGACAGACCCCTAGCTGACTCAAGACTTTTGACATTTATTAATGTTTATTTGATTTATTGCTGTGAAGGGGCAGGAACACTGAGGATCCCCATGCGCATATTGATCTGTTGGGCTCCTGTTTAGGTGTTTCCTGGACAAAGGATCCTTTTTCCCCTTGGTTTCCTTCCCCCTGTTTTTCCTTCTTCCTTTTTGTTACCAAATGCATGGGAGCAATCAAGCTCAGTGTTAGTTTAAAGGTGGGTGCAAACTGTTTCAGGGGCACAATTCCTCATTGTGGGATGGAGAATAGTACTGAGGGCATACTCCTGTGCTCTGAATACATATAGAGGTTTTTATAACAAGTTACTGTTCGATTGCATGTGTTATTAAGATGTCTGATAATTTGTTTGCAGGAGGGGGAGACCGGGGAGGGCCAGTTGACTGATCACAGACTTGAACTATAGTATCACCTGGCAGAGTACAGTATTTGTGTCAATGCAGTAGATAGAACTGGGGGTTGTTCTTGGGGTAATGGGGAGGTTTTAGGTTATGTTAATAGAGGGTTATAGGGGAGGAGGGTGTTGGGGTATGGTTAGTTCTATATGTTGTTTTGGGGTATTTAGGGGGGAGCCGAGTGCCTACGTTCTAAGGCTTTTGATGTGGGGTGGACAGAGTTCAAGACAAGGTTTCCATATGCTTTTACTTAGATGCCAGATTATCACTAACAGTATGTAAAATCAGTGGAGCGTACAACATTATGAGTTGGAATGTCAGGGGAACCTGAGACAGATGTAAGTGGCAAGTGATTATGAAGCAACTCATGCACCTCAGGTCAGGGATTGTCTGCTTACAGGAAACGAATCTTAGGAGAGAGAATATCTCTCTCTTGTGTAAAGGATGGGTTGGGCAGGCCTTTGGCTTGGGTGCATCCACAAACTGGGGGGTAGCTATACTGATTGGTAAGACTGTGCCCTTAAAACTGGAGCAAGAAATATGGGATATCAATGGGCATTATATCCTGATTCATGGAGTACTAGAATCTCAGAGGGTTTTATTGGGCTCAATATATGGTCCAAATGTGGACTTACCTCAATTTTTCACACATCTCCTGGGCCTTGTGGCTTCTAACCCACCTAAATTGGTTGTATTCGGAAGGGATTGGAACATTATCCCCCAAATAGGTTTGGACAGATTGGACTCTAAGAGGTGTGATCTGCCCCCAGCCCAAAGGGCTTTGAAAGATCTCATGTATGGGGCAGGTCTCGTGGATATTTGGAGGATACTGAACCCTACGGAGCGACAATATACCTTTTCTTCCTCCCCGCATCGTACCTGCTCTACAATTGATTACCTCTTAGTTAACTCTTTTGCTATGCCAGGAGTACTGGATTAGACCACTCAAACACAAGTCATCTCAGATCACTCCCCTGTCTCCATCACGTACTTGTTGGGTTCTGGAGTTAGGAAGACTCCCTGTGGTGCCTAAATAATTAGTTATTTCAAATGTCTGCTTCTTTATTGCATGTCAAAGACTTTGTCTCTCACTTTTTAGAATTTAATGCAAGGTCTGTACCTAGAATAGATGAAATTTGGGCAACCTTAAAGTGTGCTTTAAGGGGGGGAATGTATATGTATGGCAAATGTCAGAGTTCATCAGTTCAAAGCCCAAATGGAAGGCCTGCTTAGCTCAATCTGTACCCTTGAACAAGATATTAGTTGCCACTCATTGGAGAGGGACTGGGTTAAATTACATTATTTTCAGGCCCAATTTTCGGATTTGATGTCTTGGATAGCTGGGCTTTCTCTTAAGTAAACTAAGCTTAAGTATCTCGAGTCAGGAGAAAGGGCAGGCAAACTGCTTGCCATCCAGATTAGACAAGCGGAATCAGCACGGTTTATCCCTGGTCTATGTTTTATAAGGAATAGCCTTGTCATTACAGATCCTAGAGAGATAGCTGCAGGACTAGGAAAATATTTTCAGTATCTCTACACTGAAAGTTGGGAAGAGAAATCCACTGAGGAAGATATTGTGAATTACCTTAGTCTCACTGAGCTTCCTAAACTGTCTCCCCACGAGGCCATTTCCCTGGGTACCTGTATTAGAGTATGGGATGTAGAACTACTCATTGAGCAACTTCCCTTGGACAAATCCCCTGGGCTGGATGGCTTCCCTAATAACCTGCATAAATATTGCACTGCAGAACTCGCCCCTTTACTGACAGAAGTGTATAACTCCTGGTATGAGGGTGAATTCTCTGAGCCTAATTTTCTGGAGGCCCTTATTACCCTTATTCCCAAGCAGGGTAAGGATCTCCAACACCCAGAGAATTATCGCCCCCATTTCACTACTTAATTCTGATTTGAAAATATTGGCCAAGGTGCTGGCCGACAGGCTTGGACCCATTATGAGAAAACTAATCGGCAACGAGCAGGTGGGTTTTATGTCAGGTAGGTCTTCTAGTGACCATATGCGTAGGTTGTTACATCTCCTCTCACAGACTAAGCATTCAGACATCCAGGCCATTCTTATGTCTCTGGATGCTAAGAAGGTCTTTGACCGGGTTTCTTGGGATTTTCTTTTTGTTGCCCTGGTCCATTTTGGTGTGCCTGAAGAGTTTAATAAAACAGCAGCGCAACAATCTGGTGAAAATTTTGACCGGTACTTTTTTTGTGCTATTTTAGATTGCCACTTACCTCCTGACTTGTATGATGCCATTCTTTCCACAGTCTGAGTCTGCTTTAGTACTTGTTTTCATGTCTGAAATAATAAAAGGAGCACTCCTTTCAATATGGCTCAGACCAGGTTTTCATCAATATTTGCAGTTGTTTTTGAACAACTGTTGTTCTGTAAGGTCAGAGAGCACTGTCTGCTCCACAAAAGTTAATTTTAGTCACAACAGAAGTGATATATAAACAACTGATGGACAAAAACAGCTGAAAATACTGATGAAGACCTGGTCTGCACCGTATTAAAAGGAGGGCTTCTTTTATTATTTCAAATATGAAAAAAAGTACTAAAGCAGACTCAGATTGTGTAAAGAAGGGTATCATACAAGTCAAGAGTTAAGTGGCAATCTAAAATAGCATAAAAAAGTATAGGTCAAAGTTTTCACCAGATTGTTGCACTGCTGCTTTAAGTGGGTTTGAGTGCTATATACTTCCTCAACGACCCGTGTGTGGTGCAATGGTGTCCTCTCTGATTTTTTTCCACTGTGTTGTGGCACCAGGTAGGGCTGCTCACTGTCCCCTCTCCTTTTTAACTTATACTTTGAGCTCCTAATTCAAAGGTTTGTCTCCTCCCCGAACCTCAAAGGTATCGAGATGGGGGCACAACGACACTTTTCATTGGCTTATGCTGATAATTTTTTATTACACTTGGAAGAGCCACTGAAATAGTATCCCGGCCCTTCCAGAGGAAATATAAATTTTCTCTAAAGTTTCTTATTATAATCTTAATCTCTCGAAAACCAGGATTTTCCCAATGAATGGTAGGATTATGCAGGCAGAAGCAGATGAGTATAGTCTGGTGTGGGAGTCAAAGTCTTTGGCATACTTGGGCATTAGGGTAGCTAGGGATGTGCCTACAATGGTTAAGGAGAATTTCTCAGAACTAATGGTTACATTGAAAACATATCTCGAAAGGTGGGGTGCCCGGCTTATCTCGCTTTGAGGGAGGATTAATACTGTTAAAATGAATGTGCTCCCACGGATCCTTTATCCTATGGGTATGTTGGGGCTCTTTTTGCTCAAGGTCTGTTTTTCTAAACTGCAAAAACTGCAAAAACTCCTACATGTGGAAGGGAAAAGGGGTCATAAGAGCCTATTTTAAGCTTACAGCACCAAAGTTGCAGGGTGGCCTATCAGTTCCCTCCTTTTTTTAAACATTACGGAGCATATCACATTAGTAAATTGGCTTACTGGGCTTGTATGGTAGGACCACAAGGCCCTAAGATATACTTATCTCTCTGGCTTAACAAAGAGAAAGTCTTGGCTTCCAGAAGCCATTGTGCCCTTCCATCCCTGGTTTATTTGTTCCTAAAGTCTCTCCCCAAGCCTTTAAAGGATACTCTGGTTGGGTGGTCCCTCAAAGCTCAACATCAGGTGCAGAGTCATCTAGCTCTAAATTGACATAAGTCCCCTGAACAACCACTAATAGGTAATCCTCATTTTAAAATTGGGAATAGGCCCATCTCTCCCATACATTGGGCTCCTCTGGCCGAAGGTAAGCTTCTGGATGTTGCCCCCAATGAGGAGATGCTTCCCTTCCCCAATTTCAACAGAAATGTAATATTCAAGATAGGCATCCCTTTGAATATCTCCAAACTAAAAAGCTGTAATTTCTTTTATGGGAAACCTGTCATGGTCTCTTCCTCCTAAAGTTGAACTATCCTCACTTCTCCAAGTGGCAGACCCAGCCACATTCAACGTCCTAGGTTTACAAAGAGTTATAATCCCTGGACCCTCATTTGCCACTAGGTATATGCTATTATTGGACTCAGTGCAGACAATAGCTAAACCAACTAGGAGACCCAGCACCAACAAGGCTAAATGGGCTGTAATAAATGTTCCAAAGTCTTCATTTTTAAGCAGCTTGCAATAAGGTGATAAATGAACTCACCCAAAGACTGTGGTTAGTTTTCCAACAAATAATCCTTTTATTCCAAACGAAGTAAAAACACTTGAAAGCCAGCGTTTGTGTGTCGATACATAGCTGTTCACACTCACTTCCTGGATACTGCTCCCAATACGTCACAAAGCACCTGACATGTTTTGCTCTATCTCGAGCTTTCTCAAAGGTGTAACAGGTGTAGCACAATACCTATATTAAAACCTTAACCATTAAAGTGATAGACACATACAAAATCTGTAACTTTTCATGTACCATTTAAAAACATAGCAGTCTCATACTTTTGTTTTGAGGATGATTTTACATCTCCCACAATACTGTATGCATTAATTTGTCTGTGCAAGCAAAGTCAATCAAACTACTGGCACTGGACTTAATTGCAAACCTGCTTAAAAAGCGAGAGTCAGAGATTGCACCATTTTTTCCAATCTGTTTGATGGGACTCCAGTGCAAATATGAAAAGAAAAGAGATAAAGATAGAAAAGTTATATTTAAAAACATTAGTATACAGTATCTACAAAATATCTATACACAATGTTCTCATTATGATTTCAAAAATGTTTTTAACTCTAATCTTCCATTTAGTCCTTTCCCTTCCATGCCTTTAAAGGTCACAATCCAGTATTGTTCATGCTTTAATAAAAGATTTTCATAATCACCCCCTCTTCTACTCATCACTGGTTTTTGTAAACCAATAAATGTAAAGCTATGTTTCTCTTTGTCCTTCATTTTTATGATGTGTTTTGCCAAAGCATTTTTTATGTCATCATTCTTGATAGCTCTATTATGTTCTCCTATGCGGATTTTAAAAAACCTTTTTGTTTTACCTACATAAAATGCACTACTTTTTCAAACTGATAAATATAACAGGCCTTTAGTCACACATGTCATAAATCCTCTTACTGGGTGCATTTTCCCTGTAATAGGGTGGGTAAAGACTTTACTATTAATCACTTGTGGGCAAAATTTACAGTTGCCAGATTTGTGGTTGCCATAATCTGTTTGTGGCAACCACATTTTTGGTTTGAAATCCAGTGGCTGTACATATTGCACTAAATGATCTCGCAAACTCTGTCCCCTTCTATAAACAATTTTTGGACCTTCTCTGGATAGATTTTTTAAACCAGGGTCCTGACATGCAATGTGCCAATGTTTTTTTTAACTATATTGGCAATGTCTCTAGACTGTGCATTATATGAACTTGTAAAACATGTCTGGACATCCTGTTTCTCTTTTCCTTTCTTTTCTTTTTCCTTATCTTCTAACAAAATCTCTCTTGGGATATTCTCTACTTCTGCCCTTGCTTTTTGTACAATATTCTTTGCATACCCTCTAGTCAATAATCTTTGTTCTAAGTCCTCTGCACTTTTCTCATATGAACCTTGTGTCCCACAGTTTCTCTTAGTTCTTCTAAATTGCCCTTTTGGTATGGCCCTGATCACATGACTTGGATGGCTACTACTTGCTTGCAACAAGGTGTTTCTATCAGTTGATTTCCTATTTAGATCTGTTGAAAGTCCGCCTTTCTTTATTTTTAAATCCAAAAAACTGATTTCCCTTTTATCCAGGAAAATACTGAATTTTAGATTTGGGTTGCTCCCTTCCAAAAATCTAACAAAATCAGTGAGTTCCAGCTCTGCTCCTTTCCAGATGACAAAAATGTCATCAATAAAGCATCTCTAAATGTCAGTTTTGTTCAAGAATGGGTTATCTTGGTCTCTTATTGTCTCCATTTCCCATTTTCCCATATACAGATTTGCAAAATTTGGAGCGAAGCTGGCATACATAGCCACACCCTTTCATTGCAAGAAAAACTCTTCTTTGTAAAAAAAGGCATTACATTTTAATGCCAAGTTGGTAAGATTCACTAACATCTTGGTAGGTCACTAATATCTCGCAAATCTCTCCACCAATCAGATATAATTCCATTGATTTCAAGCCATCATCATATGGAATGTTTGTGTATAGTGCATTCACATCTAAAGTTACTAACAAACTTTCTTCCTCAATAGCAACATCATTAATTATATTCAACACATCTTTTGTATCTTTAATATATGAAGGGATCTTTTTTACCAAAGGTACTATATTGTAATCAATGAATTTTGCAATTGGTTCAGTAAGACTTTGATTACTAGACACTATTGGTCTACCTGGTGGCTTTTCTAAAGTTTTGTGAATTTTTGGTAGACAATAGAAACTAGCTCTAACAGGGTGAGCTACTTTGAGATATTCCACCATTTTTTTTCCAACGAATCTTTACTCAATGCAGTGTCCAACTATCTATCTATTCTATTTTAAACATTATTTTAGGATCACTTATTTTTTTAATAATGTTCTGTATTATCTAGCTGTCTCTTAATTTCCAAATCATAATCACTACTATTTTGTAAGATGATTGCCCCACCTTTGTCCACTGGTTTTATTGTAATATCTCTGTTCTCTGCCAGCTTTTTTCATAATACATGTTCATTCTTACTCAAGTTGTGAAAGAATTTTGGATATTCTTCATTATCCAAAATGTCCAAATCCAGTTCACAGTTTTTAATGAATGTTAATAAAGCTGGAGACATATTGGGGCAAAAGGTGGAAGATATTTTAAATGGATATGCTTCCCTTTCATGTTGTTGAGACTCACCTCCTTTCATCTCTCCATTCGTCATTTCATCGATATCATGAGATCCTTGTCGGTTGAAAAAGGACATCAGACTTAAGTTTCTACCCAACTTATGGATGTCTATTGTGGTCCCAAACTTGTTGAACTTCCGTGAAGGTACAAAGGATAATCCTTTATTCAAAAGTGTCATTTCGTGTTCCGACAAAATATAATTCAATAGATTCACTATATTTAATATGGGGTTCTCCCCGTCCCCTGTGCCTCTGCCAAGCTCTCCCTCTGTTTCTTCCTCTGCCTGCAGCCCCTCTTTGTACCCCCTCATCTTGTTCTTTTCCTGTGATCCAGCATGTTTGGTGCTGACTGCGCCAAGGAATTTGCGGTTGTGGAAGGGGGAGGGGGTAACACATATTCGCTCCTCTTCTTCCTCTTCTTCTTCTTCTCCTTAAAAACTGTCAGTATCTTTATTTAATTAATTTTTTACTGGTATCTGATTTTCTGATTTCTCTGTTTTCTTCTCAATTAATTCTGAATACGGAACTATTGTTTTTGCTGTAGTCCAATCACAAACGTTCCTCATGATGATGGCTTGAAATCAATGGAATTTTATCTGAATGGTAGAGAGATTTGCGATCCACCTACCAAAATATTAGTGAATCTTATGAACTTGGCATTAAAATATAATGCCTTTTTTTCTAAAGAAGAGTTTTTCTTGTAACGAAAGGGTGTAGCTATGGGTGCCAGCTTCGCTCCAAATTTTGCAAATCTGTATATGGGAAAATGGGAAATGAAGACAATAAGAGACCATAATAACCCATTCTTTAACAAAATTGACATTTGGCGATGCTTTATTGATAACATTTTTGTCATCTGGAAAGGAACAGAGCTGGAACTCACTGATTTTGTTAGATTTTTGGAAAGGAGAAACCCAAATCTAAAATTCAGTATTTCCTGGAGTAAAAGGGAAATCAGTTTTTTGGATTTAAAAATAAAGAAAGATAACATGGGCAGACTTACAACAGATTTATATAGGAAATCGACTGATAGAAACACCTTGTTGCAAGCAAGTAGTAGCCATCCAAGTCATGTGATCAGGGCCATACCAAAGGGACAATTTATAAGAACTAAGAGAAATTGTGGGACACAAGGTTCATATGAGAAAATTGCAGAGGACTTAGAACAAAGATTATTGACTAGAGGGTATGCAATGAATATTGTACAAAAAGCAAGAGCAGAAGTAAAGAATATCCCAAGAGAGATTTTGTTAGAAGACAAGGAAAAAGAAAAGAAAGGAAAAGAGAAACAGTATATCCAGACATGTTTTACAAGTACATATAATGCACAGTCTAGAGACATTGCCAATATAATTAAAAAAAACATTGGCACATTGCATGTCAGGACCCTGGTTTAAAAAATCTATCCAGAGAAGGTCCAAAAATTGTTTATAGAAGGGGGTAGAGTTTGCGAGATCATTTAGTGCAATATGTACAGCCACTGGATTTCAAACCAAAAATGTGGTTGCCACAAACAGATTATGGCAACCACAAATGTGGCAATTGTAAATTTTGCCCACAAGTGATTAATAGTAAAGTCTTTACCCACCAAATTACAGGGAAAATGCACCCAGTAAGAGGATTTATGACATGTGTGACTAAAGGCCTGGTATATTTATTAGTTTGTAAGTGTAGTGTATTTTATGCAGGTAAAACAAAAAGGGCCTTTAAAATCTGCATAGGAGAACATAATAGAGCTATCGAGAATGGTGTCATAAAAAATGCTTTGGCAAAACACATCATAAAAATGAAGGACAAAGAGAAACATGGCATTACATTTACTGGTTTACAAAAAACAGTGATGAGTAGAAAAGGGGAGATTATGAAAATCTTGTATTAAAGAGTGAACAATACTGGATTGTGGCCTTTAAAGGCATGGAAGGGAAAGGACTAATTGGAAGATTAGAGTTAAAACCATTTTTGAAATCATAATCAGAACATTGTGTATGAAAATTTTGTAGATGCTGTATACTAATGTTTTTAAATATAACTTTTCTATCTTTATCTCTTTTCTTTTCAGATTTGCACTGGAGTTCCATCAAAAAGATTGGAAAAATGGTGCAGTCTCTGACTCTCTCTTTTTAAACAGGTTTGCAATTAAATCTAGTGCCAGTAGTTAGATTGACTTTGTTTGCACAGACAAATTAATGCATATAATATTGTGGGAGATGTAAAATCATCCTCAAAACATAAGTATGAGACTGCTATGTTTTTAAATGGTACATGAAAAGTTACAGATTTTGTATGTGTCTATCACTTTAATGGTTAAGGTTTTAATACAGGTATTGTGCTACACCTATTACACCTTTGAGAAAGCTCAAGATAGAGTGAAACATGTCAGGTGCTTGGTGACGTATTGGGAGCAGTATCCAGGAAGTGAGTGTAAACAGCTATGTATTGACACACAAATGCTGGCTTTCAAGTGTTTTTACTTCGTTTGGAATAAAAGGATTATTTGTTGGAAAACTAACCACAGTCCTTGGGTGAGTTCATTTATCACCTTATTGCAAGCTGCTTAAAAACGAAGACTTTGGAGCATTTATTACAGCCCATTTAGCCTTGTTGGTGCCGGGTCTCCTAGCTGGTTTAGCTATTGTCTGCAATTTTTGTTTCTTGACCTAAGGCTCAGCCTTTGTCCCTGGTGCATTAGTACCCTTCTTTCCATTGATATTATTGGACTCAAGAGTTATTTCTTGAGGATAATACTTGTACCTGGAAGAAAATCTGGTGTAATACTTATAGGTTCATTAAGCAGGACAGACTCCATCTGGTGCAATCCAACATCATGCATAATTTATATTTTACTGCTGAGAGATTACACAAAATGGGCAGGCTACCCTCCTCTCAGTGTCAGCGGTGTTCGGATGTGGGTGGGGATCTGTATCACATGTTATGGATCTGCCTAAAGCCTCACACTTTCTGGCACTCCATTAAAAGTTTCTTGGATCCAGTTTTGGGACTGGACTCGTTGTTTGTGCCTAAAGTCTGTCTGCTTAATAGTTTTCCTCCATGGGACACCCAGGGTCAGAAAAGCTCACAAGGCCTTGATAGCTGCCACAGCTAAATTACTAATCATGAGGTACTGGAAAGAAGAATCCTTGCTACCTGTGCTAGAGTGGCACAGGGAAATTCTATTGACTCTCCAGCTTGAAATACATATTGCCTTGATGGGCAACAGACTTCAGGCCTTTCAAAGCAAATGGGGTTCCTTGGATTCTTTGCTTACCACCTGGAAAACCTAGAATCCTAGCATGTACATCTAAAAGTGAAGCTTTAATTGTATGGTTGGAAATTATACTTGGCACAAGGGGAGGTGGGGGAGTTGGGGGGAGGATAAGATAGCTGTTTATTTTGGGGGTAGAGTAGTACTTTTTATGGTTGTATATGATGCCTGATATGTGCAGTCCCATTGTTATGTGTCATAACTTGCCTGTATAACCTTGACTGCTTTTCCTGTATTCCTTGGTGTCAAAATATACCTTTTGAATAAAGTATATTGAAGCATAAAAGAAAAAAAGAAATCTATGAGATTTTTTTGACATGGCCTCCCTCCTGTAAAACTGTGCTGCTGGTTGTCCTGCAGCCCATTTGCCTGCAGATATTCAATCAGCCTCTCCTTCAAAAGGGTGTCCACTAATTTCCCAACTACTGAAGTGGGTCTCACTAGCCTGTAATTGTTAGCCTCCTCCTTGGGACTACATATATATATATATATATATATATATATATATATATATATATATATATATATATATATATATGTATAGTTTTTTTTTTTTAAGATATCTTCAGAATATTGATTTTCTGCTCTTAGAACGTATCCTTTTTTGTTTCATATTTTGAAAACTGCCTAAAATACAGATTTAAAAATATGAAATCATACACTGGGGCAAAATGTATCAACCCTGAAAGTATCAGGCTAGGAATCAACCTAATTTTCTAGTTATTGGTGAGCAAAGAAATAGACTTAATATTAGCCAGTTTACCATTTTTACACCTCAATATCTTTGCCACATCTGAACCAATTACCACAAAATGTTCAGGATCAACACATCCTGATACCATTCCTTTGTCTGCCAGTGTTATGTTTATATACATATATATACATGTGTACAGACTCAGTTTTTTTTAGGAATTTCAAGGGTCTAAGGATTATGGAATTAATCTGTTTGACTTAAAATGTTCTTAATGGGAGACCAAATTCTATCAAACGTATCCCCATCATCTTTTAAACAATAATGAATCTTTTTACTTTTTAAAAAAAACTGTATGTTTATGATTTCAAGTAAACAAACAGAGTCAAAACACAAGCATTTGATTTGACAGGGAAAAATAATACAATACAATGAGGCTGCCACTTCTCTTAATACTTTCAAATTTTCCATCTGATGCTTTGAGATATGTCACTGGGAGGGAAAACAAAGCTAGATGTTACAGAATAAAATAAATTACCAACTGTTATGAATTGAGTCCATGAGCTACATGTTATAGTCCATTCAAAGTCTTTCACACAAAAGAAACAGCTTGTTCTCTTCTTCCAGGGAGGACAAGAGAAGTCCACCAGGCTTATCTGAAGAATGTGCACAACATGTGCAATTCAATATAGACAGTGCATCCTAAGCAATGAAACAGCCTTAACTAATGTGTTGCTGATAGACATATATAATATGGTCAGGTTATATCCAGTACAGAACTGTATGCACCAAAAGCACTGCGAACCATGACTACTAAAATGTGAACAACATTTGATCAAGGTATGGCTACAAAAAGAAGCCATACAAACAAGAACTTTTACACAGTTGGATAGTTCTCCCGTCAAATGTATTGGTTAATGGGACTACAATGGGGAACAAGATCCAACTCGAGTAGGTATAGTTGCTGCCCCAATCAAAGAAGGAAGGTGAGAAATACAGTCTTACCTGGGGACAGCAGGCACCCACCCTAACTGTGTAAGTAGAAACATTGCCAACAGCCCTGAGGTATCCTCTTCCTTGGATGAGCAACCCTCTTGGTCAGCCTTTTGAGATCTTGATGGAGCATACTTCTGACACTATTTCAAGGCATCCATATGATTGTAAAAAAGGAAAATTCTGCCTTGATGAGCAATCTGGAGACAAGCTGGGAAAACCATGCCATGTGCATTACCTTCCTCCCTCAGCAGGACCCTGGCCCCATTAAATTTATTCCTCTCCTGTTGGGTTGTGAAGCTGATGTTGCGGTATAGCCACATTTGATGTCTATCCTGCAAAAGCACTGCTTTTTCCCATGCTAGTACCAAAATATAATTCTGGGTGGTCACCTCATCTGTGACAGCCACCACTGTATGCGGAGCCCCAACCTTATCAGGCTGACCTCATGGCTTTAGTCAGTAGGCTATTTGAAAGCACTGGAGTCTGGGAGCAACCTCCTCCCCTAGCTGCTATATAAACCCATCCTGGAGGAATAGCAGAAGGTGATCACCCTTGCAGCTTTCTGGGAGGCCAAGAAATCTAATGTTGGTAGTCCTTTCTTGGTTTTCTAGTATTTCCAAGCTAGATTTCAAATGCATGCTCTCTTTGATAACTCTGGTTCAGCCCCCATCACCACATCGGCTTACTTTGCAGCTTCATCTGGCTTCACGATCATGGAATCCACAGAAGTTTCAATGCTAGCCACCCAATTTGTGAGGCCCTGCAACAGAGGCAATCAGTCTGTTAATCTTTAGGCCGAGTGTTTGAAGAGTCTCTTCAGCTAAGCTTTCCATGGTATCTGTAGTGCGACCCTGCGTGGACCATATGACTGGGGTGACAACTGGAGTCTTCATTTTAGCTCCCTTGCCATGAGGTTATCTTTTCAGGGATTTCCCATCTGGTCTAGCTATTTTGAATCTGACTGCTCTTACAAATTAAGCACTACCCAACTGAGGAATCGAGTGAAGTTGTAGAGCACTATCTAAGAGTGGCCATCTTGCTCGGGTTCCACAGTGCCCCCCCCCAAATCCTTTCAATTTTTAATATATTTATAATTAGATTTATCCAAATTTGCACACAGGGGCTTCTGCATCTTTCCAGCTCAATAGGATGGCCTCTTTAGCTTTTATTAACTCCAACATTATTAACTTGAAAATGCCATGTAACTGTATATGTTTAGATGTTATTTAAACAATCATCCTAGAGTTACTTTAGCTGACCATAAAGTTTTCCGCAACAATTTATCATCAATATAAAATATAATTACAGTGTTTTTATTTTTAGAAACATTGCAGCTTTTTAATGATTGCTTTATTTGATTTAGGTTTATCCTTGCCACATTTGTCCTCCTTAGCTACTTAGTGCAATTACTTTTGATGATGCAGATAGTCAGCATAGAACTAGTAGTTTTGTTTGTAATAATCTATATCCTTCACAGGGTTTTTATCAAACAGTACTTAGTGCAAATACTGTAAATATAATGAATTACAAAAAAACCTTAATTGTAATACCCACTAAAATGTGTATGTTTTATATTTATCCCCATCATCTTTTATCATAACATTAATTATCTATTTCTCATGCAGCATAAAATGAGCATCGTTTGAACTATCTGATAAATAGAATCTACAGTCCTGATGCATTATAGAACTGGGACATGAGAGTGCTTAGGTAGTATTCCAATATCACATCTTGGTTCACTGTCTGCCATCTAAAATGCCATAACATGATCCAAAATTACCTGAAAATATGTGTTATAAGCAGAGTAAATATAACTAAGGGCCTGATCCATAAAAGGGTTGGGAACAATTTCCCACATGTGGAGAGAAGGCAAGGCAACCAAGTACTCACTCTGCACATATGGAGCACCCTACTGCATATACAGCAGCACTTATAGTACATAGGCCCTCCACTGCTGATCCCACAATGCCTGTAACCTTACATGTGAGATTAGATTAGTGATGTACTCAAAAATGTTGTTATGGTCCATGTGACCCTTACAAGGATTTTCATAGTGTAACGAATGTGCATATGGTGTCAAATCTATATCAGGAATGTCCAAGTAGTAACATCCATGCACCCCTCATTCATGGCCAACCCTTACAGTTTAGGGGCCTGATTGCCTTCACTGTGGTACTAAAGCATACACTACTTTCCTTTTTTTAATTTCATTATTGTGTGCTCCATAAAAGGAAACTGCAGTTCTTGGAGGAGTTCTATATCTCACACTCCTCTTTTCTATGTTCAGCCCAAAGTGCCTTTGGTCCAGGAGCTGGGTGAACAGTTTGTTGAACATTTTGTGAAAGGACCAGCAGCTAAAGCACACTTCTGATCTTCAGAAATGATGTCCTGCATCCACTCAGCCTGCTACACGGCACTGGTAAGAAGAAAGGGCCCTGCTAGTTGCAGGGTGGGCAAAGGCTCCCAATGGTCGGTGGCTGGCCAGATCAGCACCACAAGCAGCTGACATAATGGTGGCCACTAAACAAGTAAGACCTGTTTGTAGTACAAAAGCACATGCACAAGAAAGGGTCCCCTCAGTACTTCCCACCATAGAAAAACCTCTTCTGACTTCCTCAGTAGTACAGACCATGCTGACATGCAGCTTATTACTGCAGGAGACTTGAGGGAACAAGCTGATGTAAATGCTCCTTCTGACTGTTACGTCCCGGCGATCCACCCAGTGATGTCCAAAAGTCTGGATATGCTTCAACAAGCTCCCACTGCTCAGCTACAGCTACTTGATCAGCAGTCTGACATTCATGTTCTGGACATGGAAATGCATCATGCCAATAGGCATGATACTCCACATATTACAGTGAACACTGTTACTAAAACAGTGGATAGAGTTTTTCCTGAACAAAGTTCAGAGAAAGGATTGCTGCAACCTGTAATAGTTACAGAGGAGGAGGATGGAACTCCTAATAATGAAACTGACATAACAGTGCTTCCATCTACTGGAGACTCTTTCCGCGACACTCCCAAAATGATTTCCAAAGAAGTACCAGCAGAAGTGATATGAGAACCAAACAGAGTATCACAGGACTAAGGGTCCAACACTGCCAGTGCCCAGAATTCAGCCACTATAGTCAGCCCACCGGCATAGCAGCAAGGTGTTCACTTGTGATGCCAACATCCCAGGTTCAGGAACAGACCCGGGGGTCAGATGACTGGCCGGGGGGAGAAGGCTGGAGCATCCAGGGACAGCTCGCCTTCTCCAGGGGATGGGGTGATTGAGTGTCTGGTATAATGCAGACTCCTATCAGAGGCTGGAGGAGCCGCCATATTGTTGGGAAGGTGTGAAAGATGCACCTTGTGCCATTACACATCAGCCTCCTGGGGATTGCAAGCAGCAAAAAGGCTGCAGGTCCCTTGCGTATCACCTGCCTCCTGGTACCTCCAGTCTTCCCAAAGCACTTGCTCCCCACCGGGACAGTATTTTGTTGTACGTCCACCCTCCTGGCCCCATCCAAGGGGGGAATGCCTATGTAGCACTGCCAGTGGAGGTGATGCAGCCAGTCCTGGATGCAATTCAATAGGGGGGTGGCATCTCAGCAGCCCCACCTTGAGGGTGTAATCCAGGGTAGATCAGGGATTGAGTGTGGAGGGGTGGCGGTTGTCTGGAGGTTAGGGCCATGTTACAAGGGACTCATACATGTGATGTCTCCCATTTTGGCTGGGAGAGTCCCATTTTTTTAACTAAACTCCCGCTCCCCCGCATGGGAAAGCAAATCTCCCACTTTACACAGTTAAAAAAAATCTGCATTTGTGGTCTGTGCAATTATTGATGTGCTTTATCGAGCCCTGACTGGGCTTCTCACCCTAATGCAGCTCCAGCGGATCTCCTTGCTCGCTGCGCTTTACTGGCCGCCCACCTCCCAAAACAAGCATCCAGCCCCGGACCGAGCTTCTCACCCTGTGGCAGCTCTGGTGGATCTTCTTGCAGGATGCGCTCTACTGGCTTCCCGCCTCCCGAACAAGGTAACGCTCCTCTCCGGGCAAACATAATTCTGGCCAAAGGGACAGGACAGTATAAAAACAACTTCCCTTATTTTAACAGTTACTGAAGTCCTTGATCTAAAACTGTTTACCATTTCTTTTTTGTTTTATTCAAGCAGATCAAACAGACAGTCACATAAATTCATCAATATTAGTTTATCAGAAAAAAATGCCTTATCCTGTAGTTTATAACTGCAATAAATACTTACATTAAAATCAAATACCACAATCACCGTGTTAGGCTGTCTCTTTAAACACAGCTTTAATTCCTTGATTTCTGCCTTTGTGACTGGCTGCTGCACAAAACATAAATCCCTTAATTAATTGTTCATAATCAAACTGTTTATTATTTGAATCCACAAGCAACTGAAACATAACAATACCTATTGTTTTTAGACAAGTTTCTGAAGATAACAAAGTTTCTTTTTGTTTAGTGTATCAGCTTTTAAAAGAAGACAGCAACACACATACTTTAACTGCTGTTTAACTTAATTAATGTTAGTTTACTTAATGTTTCATATATCATATATAAATTTTCCATTACTTAATGGCCAACTTGGTGCATTTATGCATTCTCCCTCTTAAAAGGCAAATCTCCCTCCTAACTTCACAAAATCTCCCTCTCGCACAGTTTTATAGTATCACATGTATGGGGACTTGCAGCGCAAAACAAGAAAAAGGAATTCATCCCCTATGGGGGGTGCACATTGCTGGGGGAAGTTATGGGGAACCTGAATCTCAAAGCTCTGTGGGTCAGAAATATGTGAAAATTCAGTACCAACTTCTTCTGACCGTCTCGTAGAGGATCTAATTACTGATGAACAACCAGGCCTGAGGTTTACTATGGCAGATTTATGTAAAGCTAAATCAAAGCCTGCCAATTGCTGAAATGCAGTCAGACTGTGATACTGGGGCAGTCCCAAATCAGTTCCAATATCTGTTGCTTGTAACCTCTTAAAATATTGAATGCAGGTTTTGATATCAGTGTTAAAACTGCAAAGCTCTTGGATAAGTTCTGAAAACAGTATTCCCAGTTTATGAACCTTCATCTTTGATTCCCCTTTGACACCATTCCCGCTCATCAAACCTGCTTTCAAAAATCTTACTGTGCTATTTTGAAACAAAATAGTCAATGTTTGGACATTCTTTTTTGGCTGCAACAAAAAAGTAAAATTCAGATATGTCCTGAATGCATATTTGATTTTGAACTAATCTGGACTGGGGGATGGCACTTCAGAGTACAACTCAGACAAATGGACTCCAGCATGCAACATTTACCAAATAGCTGTTTTTATTGGCTAAGATCATTGCATAATATTCTACCTAGGCCAGCCCAAGGCCTGCTATAATGAGTCACCCCTGCACATGTGAACAGTGTCTGTGATCAGACCTGCTGTGGCCTGTGCTCAGCATTCAGGAATGTGAGCTTAAATTGTGAGAATATTCTGAAGTGAAATCTGTGCAATGAATGGAAATCTGTGCAATGAAAGTGGTCATTCATACAAATCTTGACTGCAAGCAGCCCATACTTGCAGAGAGCAGTTGGACCAGGATGATCTTTTAACAAAAGCACAAAAGAGAAACATAAAGACATCTGGGACTGCTTCCTCTGCTTCTGCTCCACAGGAGCAAAATAGGCCCAACACTTCAGACATGCTACCTCACACTACACCACCTGCTTAGACCCCCCACTATTGCACCAGCAAGCCACCAGGTCCCTAGTATTATCAAGGTGCCTATTGTAGACCCTCCCCAGCCAGATCTTGAACATTGTGAAAAGCCTAATGTAGGAGACGTGGAAAATTGTATAGACACTATGGACAAAGTTACATAAGACAGTGATAAACAAGTATACACTGCAACTGCTTTCGTTACAGAGATTCCCTCCAATACCTCCAAATAGGAGAATCACAATGGTGCAAAGGAGACATAACCATAAAAATCAGCAGCTCAAAAAATGAAAATCTTAAAGAGAGGCCGAGTAAAACTGCAACATAACAATGAATTGTTAGTGCAAAACAGCAACTAGGGTGACTCTGAGGAAGATTAGGAGTAAGAGGACTCTGACACATCTTCAATTACCTCCTCTCAAAAAAAAAAAACATTATCCTTACAAAATGAGGACATGGGTCCAGAACCTGCTGCATCAAGGAAAATAGAGCATTCAGATTCAAGATGTAGAACATGATCCAGTAAACAGCTATCATGATGGGGGCTTTTTGGTTTCTATTTCAGCTCTTCTACATGACTGAGGTCATTCAATCATGTGCCCCATTGAATACTAACCATATTAATATTACAAAAGATGCATTTCAACATTTTGTACAGTCATTACAATGTTCCATATTTTGTTGTGCAGGAAACCCACTTGAAGTCATCTTTATATTATACAGTCTCAGAGGCTGTTGGACAGTGAGTTTCCTTTTGGTCCCTTAGAGAAGAGGTTTAAATGGGGTTGGGGATTTGTTTCAAAGATCTTGAAATCTTGGGCTTCAACATTGTTTGATGTTGTCCCTAGAGTTGTTAATCTTGGATACAATGATTTTTCGGTCATCAGTTCCAGGTCACTAATGTTTATGCTCCTCCATAATCTAAACTTAAACAAATTGAAATTGTTAAAGTGATACAACCCTTCCCCATACCTCCAGAAAAATTACCCTGGGTAGAATCTTTAGTGTTTCTATCCCTTCAGTAAGAAAACATCCCCTGAGAATCAGATTTATTGTGACACAATTTTTTTAAAGTTCCATGATACCTACTGCAGGGCTAGTTCACGTTTATCACCATGTCCATAAATTGGTGGTGGTGGGTGGGGGGAACATCCTTTAAAGAAACTCTTGTCACTGAAATTGATTTTTTTGTTTTGTTTAAAAACCCTTCCTATAGGTTCTGCTGAGGTAATTCCTGTTGAGACCACGGACCATGCCTTGATATTTTGCAATACTGAGAGGGGTTAGACAGGGATGTCCTTCAGCCCTCTTTTTTATGTACTGGAAGTTGACCCCTTCTTAGAAAACTGAATCAGATGGAGCACATCAGGAGTATCACTACCCCTGAAGGCCTTATAGCTCTTAAGGTCCTGGCACAGACCTCACAGCTCCTAAAGTCCTGGAATATGCAGATGGTCTAAGCCTCTTGGTTAAAGGTACAGCTTCATATCAAGGGGCTTTTTTAAGTTCTGCCAAGATTTTTCTCAAACCATAAGGTTCTAGAATTAACAGTAAAAAGTGCATTGGTCAGGTTTTGAATCAGGCATGCGGTATCAGACCGATGTCTGTTGTCTGATTCACCATCACCTCAGAGCCTATAAAAATTTCTGAAATTCACTTTGGAAGTCATAATGACTCCAGATTTAACTGGGATACTGTATTAAACTGGAATGCAAGAATAAGGTAAATTGGTGGAACTTGTGGCAACTGTCTAATAAAGAGATGGTTCTATGTGATAACAGCAATTGCAGAATGGCGATCACCATTAGGGTGTGTGTACATCAGTGAAAATCAGTTTTGCTGATGTACACTCATGGCACAGACCACCAGAGTGCTGAAAACATAGTTTTTTTTTTGTTTATGTGGGAAGGCTGCACCCTCCCCCCACTAAAGGTTTCTCAACTCCAGGGGGGGGGGTGCATGTTTGGGGGGTGAAAATAAAACAAAAAAAAATTCCAGACCAGCACAAAAATATCAACGCACCCAGCATCGAACCTGGCACCCTAACAACCCTAGCCTACCACGAACCCTTCATGACACAGCCAGTTCTACAGCCCACTGACATGCTACACCTCACAAACCCTCCCTCCCTGTCCACCCATTGCACAGCGTGCTCGCTCCCCCCAAGCACATGTACATATAGCAACAGGATGTCGCTATATCCATATTCACCCCCCTGTCCAGTAGCCCTGTGAACAGCTGTCACTTTTGAGTAGCCCTTTTTGTAAGTGCTCAATAGCAGATGCCCTTATCACAGGATACCTAAAGGAACAGTGCAAATTTTATAATCAATTGTACTCCCTATTTTTCTCTCTCTGATGTACTGTTTTCCACTCCCAATTCCATATGACAGACTGATTTGCACAGCAGACTTAACCCAGTGAACAGACATATTATTTATCTAGTGGTCAATGAGTGTGGATTGGGCATGATAAATTCTATTGCCTTTTTAAGGCATTTTTTATATACTGTACTAATGTAGGGGGATTTTAAGTCAGTCCCTGGGTGAATTGGGCTTCTTGGCTAGTGGACTGTTTATCACCTTTTTTGGGGGTAAAATGGTATAATGGCATTAAGGTAGCTGGCCTAGAACATTAGGCTTATCATGGCATCCTGAGTATGTACAAAATTTGATAACTAAAATAAGACCGTTGGGCATTAGTTATTCCAGGCTGACTACAGTTTTCAGGAAGGATATGCAGTATACAACACTATAGCAAACACTGCTTTTTCTGCTTCCCCTACTAATGAGCCCACTAACAGCTTACCACAAAATACACAGAGCATGCTGACAGACACTTGAATCCTGCCTAGGATATGGGATGTTTCTTGGATATGTTCTGATGAATGACTGGGTGTCTTGAACAATAAGAAACATAAAAACTTGAATAAGAGGTATTGCCCAAGACAGGGAAGCAAGTCCTTTTTAAAGACTCAGGAGCATTTATTTTTAGAATGTCCATACATAGCAGTACCACCTAGGTTGCAATACAGTGTTGCTGCAGTATACTGCAGGGAACAGAGTAATTCAATGGCAATTAAACCCTTTTGTCATGCACTTATTTTACAAGTTACTGCATTGTATTATGACTGGCTCCGCTGCATATGGGAATGTTGGGGTAAAATATACTTTAGTGTGGCAGCAGCCTTTCTTTTCTTCCATCCAGTACAAGGTGCTTATATTTTTTTCTGTAAGACTTATTTGGCTGATGTAGCACAAAAGTATTATAACTTTCTGGTTTTCTGTTATTACATTTTTCATTTGACAAGTAAGATGTCAATAAGTTTTGCAGCAATGTTTTACATAGATACATAGATACATAGACAGTGTCGGCAGATAAGGGCCTATGGCCCACTCAGTCTGCCCATTTGAGCTTGTAAGTTCAGTTTGTTTTCCTAGAAGTTTTTTGGCCCTTACCCCTGACCTCCAGAATTCCTTTATGTCTATCTCATGCATTCTTAAATCCTGTGATTGTTTCAGCCCCCACCACTTCCTCTGGCAGGGTGTTCCACTTGTCCACCACCCGTTCTGTGAAGAAATTATTTCTCATGTTTCCTCTAGATCGTCCTCCCTCCAACTTCATCCCATGCCCTCTAGTCCTGGAACATCTTTTCGCTTAAAATAGTGTTTTCCTGCACCCTGTTCCTCCTGTAAGATACTTGTATGTCTCTATCATATCCCTCTTTCCCTCCTCGTCTCCAGGAGTACATGTTCAGTTCCTTCAACCTGTCTTCATAGGACTTGTGATGCAATCCATGCACCATCTTTGTTGCCCTCCTCTGAACCTTCTCTACCCTGTCTATGTCCATACGTGGTATGGTCTCCAGAACTGTACACTGTACTCCAGGTGGGGCCTCACTAGTGTGTTGTATAGCTTGAATTATGACCTCCCTTTCCTGCTAGTGTGATGCCCCTGCCTACATCCCAGCTTCCTATTTGCTTTACCTGCTGCCTTGTCACACTGTTTCCCCACTTGAGGTCATCAGAGATGACAACCCAAGATCCCTTTCCTGCTTGGTGCATGCTATATCCTCACCCCCAACTGATATATTGTGTCAGGGTTTTTGTGCCCATATGCATTATCTTGCACTTCTTTGCATTGAATTTCAACTGCCAAACCCCTGACCATTCTTCAAGTTTCTGCAGGTGCTTCTCATTCTGTCTACACCCTCTGGTGTGTCTACTCTGTTACAGAGCTTTGTATCATCAGCAAACAGTGAAATTCTGCCTTCTAGGTCCTGCACAATGTCACTGATGAAGATGTTGAATAGGACTGGTCCCAGCACAGTCCCTGTGGTACCCCACTGGTCACTCTTCCCTCTGTGGAGTGACAGCCATTTACCACCACCCTCTGTATCCTGCCACCCAGCCAGTTACCTACCCACCACACTACTGTCCTGCCCACACCCATATTCCCTAGTTTGTGTAATAGTCTTCTATGTGGCACAGTATCAAAGGCCTTGCTGAAGTCCAGATAGGCCATGTCCACTGCCTTCCCCGATCCACCTCCCTAGTCACCCAGTCAAAAAATTAAACGAGATTGGTCTGACATGACCTCCCCCTGGTGAAACCATGCTGCCTTGGGTCCTGTAGTCCATTGACAACCAGATGTTCCACCAATCTCTCCTTCAGTAGTGCTTCCATGATCTTCCCCACTACCAAGGTGAGGCTGACTGGTCTGTAGTTCCCTGCTTCCTCTTTGTTCCCACTTTTGTATAAGGGGACTTCATCTGCTGTCCTCCAGTCTTTGGGTACCTCCCCTGTTTCCAGTGATCGGCTAAACAGGATAGCCAGAGGTTCAGCCACCACCTCTCTTAGTTCTTTAAGGACCCTGGGGTGCATCCCATCTGGCCCCATTGCTTTATCAACTCTTATTACTTCCAGTTCCTTCAGGACCCTTTCTCGTGTAAAGGGACTTGTGTCCATTTCTGCACCATTCTCACCCCTTGTACTCCCTTCAGACCCATTACCCTCCTCTTCCTCAGTAAAGACTGAGCAGAAATACCTGTTCAATATGTCAGCTTTACTGTTGTCATCCTCCACGCAGCCCCCATCTCCCACTTCAGTCTCACTATCCCTCCCTTTGTCTTTCTTTTTTCACTTATGAACCTGTAAAAGGTTTTGTCCCCTCTACCCACTGATTTTGCAATGTGTTCTGTCTGAGCTTTGGCTTCCCTTACTGACCTCCCTGCCTCCATTTGCTTCTCCTGGTACTTCTCCCTATCCCCTTCTGCCTGTGTCTTTTTGTTTTGCCTGAATGCAATCTTTTTGGCTTTCACTTTCTTTGCTACCTCTTTGGAAAACCATAAAATTTTTTAATTCAGTTTTAATTCAGTTATGGACTCAGCGTGTATGATTACGCTTTCTCTTTAAAATGTATACAGCAAGGAATGAAGCCAGATTCCTGAAAGATATAAATTATCTTTATGGAAGAATTTGCTATGGATTTCTCCAGCCTGAAATCATTTCCAATTTCTGATGGCCTGCTGTAAAGAATGACCTTTTCTGTTTTCTTCTTATGAATTATTTTGCCTTTATTTTGTACAAATGAATTTGCCCAGACTTACCTTTTATTTTGTGTATGGGTGTGGATACTTGTTTTTGGAGGATGGTCTCTGTTAATGTTTTGATTTATTTTGTATATACTGTATTTTGTAGATGATTTATTTTAATAAAAACTCTCCTACTCTTATTTGATAAATGCCAAGGCATATTTTAAATCCACCTGGACAGTGACCAGAAGTGAGCAGAAGAGACCTCGTTTTAATGTCTCATCTGAAGGATGGTACCACAGTTGTTCTGCAGCACCTCATGCTGCACTCTTTTTTTAATTGCCTGTTTATCTCCTAGTTGCCCAACCTGCCCTTTATCTCCATCCTATCTTCTAGCCCTGTCACCCTACTGTCCCTATAACTGAATAACTGAGTGTATTTATATGACTAATTGTAATTAGTGTTTCTTTAGATTCCTATACACAGAAAAACTGATATGCTGACAACACACACACACACGCACAGACACACACACACAGTTGTCATTTTCAGGTAGGGAATTAGGAATTGCTAATTTATAGATTTCTGCTGTCACATGCATTCCACGCCATCATTGGAAGAAGTCATGATTTACACCCAGCTATGTTCCCTAGGACTGGCTTTTTATCTCAGGTTCCAGTTTCTGTTTTAGATCTTATTAACAGCAGAGCTGTTCCATTCATATGTGAAGTTTTGTTGTTTTTTTACTAATTCTGTTCTGAGTAGTTGAAGTGATAGCTTTCCTTAAGTGCCATGTTTCTGATGAAGGACTCTGTAAGACCAAAGCTTAAACATTTTGTAAATTTTTTGTTGGTCCAATGAAAAGCATCATATCAGCCATTTTGCTCATTGAATATTAACTGTTGAGGCAGTCATAACTGCTTTATTACTTTTAACAATTAGCCCAAGCTGCAACAGTAAAAAGATTTGAAAATATGATTTTGTTAATGAACCCTCCTCAGCTCCTGACATGGATTTAAAAACATAAGTTCAAAGGCTCTTACTACAATCTTCTCACTCTATCCATTTTTAGTGCTGTACTCTCACGTTTAGTGCTGAACTGTTTTTTTCCTGCAAAAAAATCTAAATTTAAGGGAGCAGAGGAAATGGCTGGAGGAACTTCATCTGCTGTAGCAACAAATCCATCTGAAAAAGCTGGAGGGGCTAGGTATATCATCACAAGTTTTCAGTCATTACCAAACAGACATACAATCTTGCAGATGGCAAGGCAAAAGAAAAAGTTATTTTATGCAGGTGTGAGGTTACACCTATATCCTTATAGTTCTCAGCACAGAAGAAGGAGACTTCTTAGTATCTTCTCTGATTTTAAAGAGGCAGTGGGCCTGCCTCATTGCTTGCAATGATCAGGTTCAGAGTCACCTTCTGAAGTAAATAGAAATATTCCAAAGACCCTCATCAGGCAAGAGCATTCTCTGAAAATAATATGCAGCTTCCAACAGAGATGGGGTTCTGATTTTGAGGATGATTCTGTTTAGGTGACTGAATACCACCCTGTTCAGACAAATTAATTATTTTAACTTACGAAATCAGCAGCTGTAGTGATAGATAGATAGATAGATAGATAGATAGATAGATAGATAGATAGACAGACAGACAGACAGACAGACAGACAGACAGATGGATGACTTTATAAAGTCTGACTTGAGAAATTCAGGATAAGCAATCAGAATGGAAATAAACTTTCTTTTCTATGTCTTTACTGTCAGGGTTAATTTGTGGGTTTGCTAAGGTCTCATGTTTATAAATTACAATTAGGTGAATAAGCTTGGAGCTCTCAGACATATTCTCTTTCCTTTAATTTTCTTCACACTTCAGGATTTTGTCTGCTGTATTTGAGATTCTTAAAATCCCACAGAAATTACATACCGATCTTTTTTTTGTGTGTGTGCTCTATCTGGATAGCAATAATTACTGTATTAGATAATGTCAGAATGATTTCATCAAGAAATGTTATATGTTTTGTATTCTCTCTATGAATATAAATACAGTTAAAAAAGAGAGCCACCTACTCCTTTTTCCCGTCAGGCCTATTACTTTGGGATAGCCAGATTAATTTGTCTTGGTGACCCAGTCATTTTCTTCCCTCAACAGGTCTCTGTGAATGCCACTATGTTTTGGACTTCCAAGTGTATTGTACACTTAGGCTTGCCAATTGTATTAGATATGATTCTCATTTGACCTGCCTTAAAGTCAGAAACACTGTCCCTTGATTCTTTTAAGTTCTTAATAGGTATCAGCTATTTCTGTGGTACCTTCCTCTGTGTCCATTCCTTTGTGAACAAATGCATATTACTCCTGCTACTGGTAACTACCTGCTCTAGTTATTGCTCCTTTATTTTATTTTAAATCCCCCTGACTTCTCTGTCCATTTACCTGACCAATACCTATCCCTCTTGGCACAGCTGCAGCCCATCTTGACCATGCAGGCATTCCTTCCTCTAAAATGCTTTCCAGGAGATAAAAAGGCCCTTCTTCTTTCAGAAGACTCTTGGTAAGACATAACTTGCCTAAAAGACTGCTGTCATTTTCCTCAGGCTCCAGGACCATGAGAACCTCCTCTTCTCTCTCTTCATTAATGACCTTCTCCATGCTTGCACTGACTCTGGTATCCACAATATGGTCATCTACACCTCAGGCCCATCAACCTCTGACATCAAGGTTCCTCTTCAGCATGACTTTAATAATACACTATGCTGGTTCCATGCAAACCAACTCAGGGTAAACACAAAAAACACACAGAAAAAATGTGTCAGTAACTTTCAGCACTAGACACAAACTGGCAAGGCTTTTGAGCCCTCCAGTGTTCACCACCCCTGATGGCAGCCCATTTGACATAGTCCCCACTTTCAAATACCTTGAGGTTTGGCTGGACAACAGTCTCAACTTCTTTGTCAATATTGAAGCCCTTCACTCCAAACTTCACCCCCCAATTAGCAGCATTGCACTGAAACAAAGATTGCCTCTCTCTCCCTGTTCACCATGAGTTGGTAGCAAAAATTATCCTCCCTGTGTTTGAGTACATGGACCTAGTCTATGGCACTGCTCCCACCTTATCGCTTGCCAGATTAGACACCCTCCTAAACACCTTTGTTGTTTCACCACCAACTCCCTTTTTCAGACACATCACACTCCCCTCTATTATATCCCTTCCCCACCACCAACAGGCCCACTGCTTAGCCTTCATTGCAAACTATTGGTTTGGAACCCTTCCATCATATCTCTCTTCTCGCCTATCTTCTGCCATCCCTATCTCTTATCCAGTGTTCTCCAGGGA
The DNA here is from genome assembly GCA_016271365.2 of Neoceratodus forsteri. Classification (NCBI taxonomy): domain Eukaryota; kingdom Metazoa; phylum Chordata; order Ceratodontiformes; family Ceratodontidae; genus Neoceratodus; species Neoceratodus forsteri. The sequence continues at coordinate 653,416,139 of CM028136.1, forward strand.
ATCCTGCTCCTTCTCCCTTCCCCACTCCCACTCAACTACCAGTCAGTCTCCCCTTCTCCTACCACTTTCTCTCCCTCTGGAATCAACTCTCTTCTTCCATTTGTCTAACCCCCTAACTCCCTACTCTTAAGCTCCTACTCAGACTCACACCTGTTGCTCCTTGCTGCTGTCCCTCAACCTCCTAAACCTCCTGCCTCCCAATGGTTCAGGACAACTGTGCTGGGGCTTATTTGTTGCCTGTATGTAACTTGTTCTGCTTGTTTACTGCACTTGTTTATCTGCTATGTGGTAATTTATTCCTTTGTTTGTATATGACTTCCTTTTCCCAGGGTCACACCTAGAAATGAGCCTCAGCTCAGTGTGCCTTTCATGGTTACCAAATGTTAAATAAAGAAATAAAAAATCTTGCAGATGATCCCTCTAGGTACACTACCCTTTAGGAATATCTTCTGTTTTATAAACTACCTCCTCTTGTTCTCAGAACTTGTTTTCAATGAGTCAGTGCTGACAACAGACAGTTCCTCCTTCTGGCTATATTGTTTGGCTTTGGATCATACCCATATGACCTGAACTGTATGCTGGCAAACCAGCTGACCTGCACTAGCATTGTGTTCATGCAATGCTTTTTCCAACAGTCCTGCTACTTCTATTATGGAGTGCAAAATGAATGTTTTTTTTTCATTTAGTTGTTTAACCAGGTATAGCACACTAAGCTGAAAGCTTTTTTACAGGAGTGACCTGGAGGTTAAGTGACTTGCTCATGGTCACACAGTATGCAAGTGGAAGCTGTGGGATTCAAACCCAGGTCTGGTCTGCTGGATATCACCAGATTTGCAGCTTAGAGCCTTAGACCACTGCACTATACTGCCTCCTCCTCAAAATGAATGTTCATTTATTACTTTTGCTGCCAACTCCATGGCAGGTAATGTGCATGGCCTGACAGAAGTTATATCCATGACTTCCACAAAACTGTAACAAAATTCCATTTTTTTTAATCATGAAATTAGACTTTTAATTACATATGGAATTTTGCACTTTTTAACTGCTTAATACTTCACAATCCTTTAGGCAATAGATTAGAAAGCTGACACACAGGCTCTGTTTCAGGGTCTATAAATCAGATAAACTTGGAGGCATTGCCTTCACTAGCCTCAAAGTTGTACAATCTTAAGATTTTGCAGTTTATGTACAGTTGAAATTTCATTTAAAAATTGTTTGAATGTTTGATCACCTATAACTGAGCCCCCTTCAGTGTTTGAGATATGAAACTTTGAACCCCTACTCATCAGGTAAATAAATGAATTCATGCCAAATGTGGTCACATTTGAATGAATATTTTTAAAATTATATGGAAATAGCTGAAAATTGAATTTTGGAAAAAAATCACAACATTTATATGGACATTTCTAGAATAAAAAGTAACTGAGCAGAATTGTAATGTTGCAAGAATTCCACTGATATAAGTTAAATTTCACCTACCATATTCTTGATGGATGGTCTATTCTTCAAATTATAATAATAATAATAATAATATGCAATATTAATATTAATATTCTACAACTGAGTATGATATCAAACAAATGCTGAAATCCAGTACTACTTAAAATAATGGAAGATCACACCTCTGATATTTTTCATCTCTGGTCATAAACCAGTTTGATTAAAACTGAAATTAATTAATAACTCAGATAATGAGACTTTTGGGAACCATATCATTGGAACCATTTTAATGGTAAAGGAATGTACTGTGAATCTTATTTTTAGTGCTTACTATTATTTCTTAAATGACCACACTACTGATTCTTGATTCTTCTGCTAATCCTTAAATCTCCCTTGAATTTGGGACTTACAATTCACATTTTGCCTTCAGACCAATTTTCACAAGTGAGAGTATAAACATCCATATGAAATGAACACAAGTAAAAGTGAAAGTTCTAGTATTATTGAAGAAAATCTTCTGTGACTGGTGCCTCAGCATATCTATTCCCTATCTGCAATGTTTTGAAATGCCTCGCTAACTATGTGTTACTGTTGCTTCAGGCAATAGAGATGTACTTCAAAGTCCATCCTGTAAATCTTGTTGGATTTAAACTGCGCCTAAAGTTATATATACCCATTGCCATTCTATCTGTTCCACTCAAACTACATGAAATATATTTCCATACACAATTCTATGACAAGGTGCAATAAACTAAAAAAATCATATCTCCTTTATAGTTTTGTAAATGTCCGCTCTGTTGTAATAGCTTTACTCTACTTAAAGAGGAGTTAACATTATCAGGGTATAGGAGGCACACCAGGGGGCCAGTGAACCTTTATTGTAGTCTAAATAAGCAGTTCTAAAAAGAAAATCTGCATTAATTAAATTGACAGAAAAACTTTGTAGGGGTAGGGCAACAACATGTTCAATGTTAAGAATAAAAGATTATACAATGGCTTCAAAAATTCTGAAATCTGATGGGCTAACTGGCACCTCTAAGCCATGGTAAATCCTGACATTACCCATTGTAAGAGATGCCAGCTAGCTGCATCAGCAAAAGGGACATTAGAAATTGTTCCAGTCCTGAAATCAAAATGTTAAACCCGTCATCTTAAATTACCGGTATAAACCTGATCAAATCACAACCCTGCAGTTTCCTTAAATGTATGATGTTTTCCTTCATTATTAACACAGAATCCAGAAAATCCTTCACAGAAAAAAAAGAAACAAAAGAAATCCTCACCATTGACAGTACAATTTTTTGCCAGACGCTACAGAGCGCAGGCCAAACTAAGACCATGGTCGTTTCCCAAACTCAACTCCATATCTCGTCAATCCTACCCCCACACTGCAGTCCTGCAGACCCTGACAGCAGTGCAACCTGATACCGCAGCACAACCCTATTCCCTCAGCTGCCCAATACCTGCAGCACAAACCCATTCCCTCACAACAGTACAAAAAAAGTAAAAGCAGACGGAATGCTGTCCGGCCTCTTACAGTTCACTATATATCTCTCTGAATGAAACACTCAAAGTGAAACATAAAAACATAAACTTTGACTGCAGATAAGGACTGCCTGGCCCACCCAGTCTTCCCATTTTCCTACCTAGTGGATAAGCTGCAGATCTTAATTAACCAACAGCCTACTTCCTCCTACCCCCCACTAGAATTGCCTAATGTCTGTCTCATGCATTCTTGAATTGTCCCACTTTTTTTGACCCCCACGACCTCCTCAGGAAGGCCATTCCATGTGTCCACCACACTCTCCATGAAAAAATACTTCCTCACATTGCCTCTGAGCTGTCCCCCATCTTCAAATTGTGCCCCCTGTTCTTGCACATCTCTTTTTCTGAAAGCTGCTACCCACTTGAACTTTGTTGATTTCCTTGAGGTACATGATAATTTCTATCATGTTCTCCCTCTTCCTCCTTTCCTCGAGGGTATACATATTAAGCTCCTTTAGACTCTGTTTGTATGGCTTCTGGTGCAGACTCTGCACCATTTAAGTTGCCCTCCTCTGGACTGCCTCCATCCTATGTCCTTGAGGAAATGGGTTTCCAGAACTGCATGCAGTATTCCAGATGGGGTCTCATCAACTGGCTGTACAGAGGGATAACAACTTCCTGCTTTCTACTGGTAATGCCTCTTCCTATGCATCACAGTATCAGCCCAGCCCTCCTTTCTGGCCTTTTCACATTGCTTGCCTACCTTTAAGTCATCTGATGTGACTACCCCCAGATACCTTTCCATTTTTGTTGTTGTTAATACCCCCCCCATTGTGTACTCTTCCACTGCATTTTTGTTTCCCAGGTGCATTACTTTGCACTTCTTAGCATTGAATCTAAGCTACCATATGTTTGACCATTTCTCCAACCTTGCCAAGTGCCTTCTCATCCTTTCCACCACCCCTTGTTTATCAACCCTGTTGCAGATCTTTGTGTTGTCTGCAAAGAGACATACTTTTCCTTCCAGTCTCTCTGCAATGTCACTTATAAAGACAATAAAGAGGACCAGTCCCATTACTGAACCCTGCGGTACCCATCTAGTAACGTCCCTTTCTTTGGAGTGAACTCCATTTACTATTACCCTCTGTGTTATGTTGTCCAGCCATTTTTTTACCTAGGGTATCACCCTGGGACTCACTCTCAGGCTGGCTAACTTGTTTATTAATCTTTTGTGTGGAACTGTGTCAAATGCCTTGCTAAAGTCTAGGTAGGCCATGTCCACATCCCCTCACTTATTTTATTTTATTTATTTAAAATTTGATAACTGGGTAAAGCACCATGAACCACGGCTCATTTCCAGGTATGACCCAGGGAAAGGGGTACAATGAGCAGCAACAATAAAACATTGCACACAACAAACGGGTAACATATATTGAGCATTGGATATTTACATGATATACAGTGAAATAAGTATTTAAAATATAATTTATATATATACACACAAGTTTAGGAAGCATAAGGTATAAAAGACTGCAGGTAGTCGGTGTACAAAAGAGAAAGATATTGATATAGATAAGGAGGATAAAGGGGACCAGTAGGTACAGATAGGGAGAAGCAGGCCAAAGGCATGGACATGTGGAGGATATGGAAGTGGTAGGCCTCAGTAAACACTTGAGAGCAGGAAAGGAGGGGCTAAGATGGGTTTGGGGTGGTTATGCTGTTCCAGAGTGAAGGGAGCCTAAAGGAGGAGGCCGATTTCCTAGTCGAGATGTGAACACATGGGAGGGCAAAGGAACGGGCACTGTAAGATTGCGAGTTATATGGGGAGGGGGCAGCAGGTTTGAGGAGAGAGGCAAGGTATGACCTTAGAGTCCCAAACAGAATTTAGATATAAAGGTGATGCAATGGGATAATCATCTATGGAGAAGGGACTGGAGGGAAAGGGAGGAGTAGAGGTCACAGTGGTGAGTCAGATGGGGAGAGTGTGAGGCAAATCTGCAGAACGCATGGTACAGGACATCTAGTTTGGAGAGTGAGGTTGCAGGGGCAGCACTGAAAACAACATCTGCATAGTCGAAGATGGGGAGGATCCATTTAACTAGTAGATCACATCTGACTGGGAGGGGAAGGCTAGCCTTATGTCAGTATAGTAACCCATGTTTTGGTCACAGTTTGGATTGGAGGGCACCGAAGTGGGCAGAGAAGTCTAGTGATGGGTTAAGCCAGATTCCAAGGTATTTGCACAACAGGACATTTTCAATGGGGGTAGATGCACCTGAGAGGAAGGAGGGGAGGGCACTGAGGTTAGCCAGTTTCTGCTTGGCTCCGATAGTCATAGCAACAGCTTTTTTTTTATATTTAGTTTTAGGCAATTAGCATTAAACCAGAAGGTGACTGCTGAGAAATCCTGTTGCAGAGGAGTTTGGATGGCAGAAATGGATGGACCAGAAAGGAAGAGGATAGTGTCATCCACTTACATATGTATCTTTACATGGGAGTATACATAAGGGAGGCTGTTAATAAACAGGGAAAAAGAACAGGCCTGAGGATCGAGACTTGGGGTACACCTGCCAAGATAGGGAGGGGAGAGGAAAGGGCATTGCTAACTTTTACAGACTGTGAGTGGCATGTGAGGTAGGATGTGATCCAGGAAACAGAGACTGGAAAGAGACCCAGGGCAATTAATTTGTCTAGGAGGAGAGGGTGGGACACGGAGTCAAAGGCCTTCGCAAAGTCAATACAAATGGTCGATGTCAACAGACCCTGATCCATGGCAGAGTAGATAGCATCAGTAAAGTGTAGAAGGGAGAAGGGGGTGGAGTGATGCTTTCTGAACCCCAATTGGACAGGAGATGGAATATTTGAGTCCTGGAGGCAATTATTTAATCTAGAGAGGATGAGAGACTCTTGTACCTTGACCAGGGAAGGGAGAAGTGATATGGAATGGTAGTTTCCAGGGGCGGTAGCATCGTTCCCCCCTTAAAGAGAGGTAGGACCATGGTAAACTTCCAAGAAGAGGGAACGGTAGTGGAGGAGATAGACATATTGAGAATAAAGGTAAGGGGGTGACAATGGATGAAGCAGAAATTATAAGGAGCTTATGGTGCAAACCATCAGGGCTAGATTTGGATGAGTTGAGGGAGACGAGAGCTTGCAGGACTTCAGAGGGGGGATATCAGTGGCAACAGACCATATAATAATTTTATATCTATGGATTGTTGTTATGTATTGTATTGTATTGATGCAATTTATGTGAATTGATGTATTGTTGTTTTAATGTCAGACATAACTGAAAAAAGGCTGTGCCCAGTCATTTTCCTGGTTAAAAATAAATAAATAAAAAACAAACAAACTGGAAAACAGGGGACAATGGGGGAGAGGGAGGGGAGTTGGAAGGGGAAAAAGGCAGTTTGTGCAATACCACAGATGTAGTGAAAAATATGTTTAGAATTTCAGTTACAAGGGAAGGATCAGAAATAAGTGAACTCACTTTGCTAAGAGTAGGTGTGGGGGGGGGGGGTGTTGGAGGTGTGGAGGAGAGATCGGATGTCATGCCAGAAAGTGGATGGATGGCTGTTGGGGCTTGCAGACAAGCTTTGAAAAAAATTGGACTTACCCTGTTGAATGCATTTGGTGCAGTTATTACAGAAGGTGCAATAGGTTTGCAGATCAGCAGGGTCATGAGAGGTCTTAAAGCGGGCCCAAGAGCAGTCACAGGATCACGGGATTTGCACATAGCTAGGATGTTGGAGGAGATCCAAGGATGATGTGAGTGCCTAACTCGGATTGATTTAAGAGGGGCGTGGGTATCCCAAACATCTAGGAAGATGGAGGTGAAGTACTCAAGTGCAGTATCAACAGAGATGGTCTACTACTTTGTTTACCCAGTCAAAGAAATCTATTAGATTCTTCTGACATGACCTTCCCACTAGGAATCCATGCTGTCTTGGGTCCTGTGCCCTACTGGCCTCTAGGCACTCAACAATCCTTTCTTTGAGAAGTGATTCCATCATTTTCCCTACCACTGAGGTCAAACTAACAGGTCTATAGTTTTCTGCCTCTGCCTTGCTCCCATTTTTGTGAAGGGGAATCACATCCACCCTCCTCCAGTCCTCAGGTACCACACATTTCTCGGATGATTTGTTAAAATGGGTAGTCAGAGGTGTCTCTAGTTCTCCCCTTAGTTCTTTTAGAATTCTGGGGTGAATCCCATTAGGCCCCCTTGCTTTGTCCACCTTCAGTTTTAAGAGTTTTTTCAGGACCATTTCTTCTGTGAATGGACTGGTATTGACCCCCCCCCCATCCAGTGTGTGTCTGTTGTTTGGTTTAGGTACCTCCCCTTCTCTTCTTTTGTGAATACTGAGCAGAAGTATTCTTTCAGAATCCCTGCTTTTTTGCTGTCACCCTCTGCCCACCCATCCTCCCCTTTATTAAGCCTCACTGTCCCTCCCTTGGTCTTTCTTCGCACCCTAATGTACCTGTAAAAGGTTTTTTCCCCCTTCTTAACTAAGTTGACTATCTTTTCCTTGGTTTGGGCCTTTGATACTCCGACTGCCTTCCCTGCTTCCTTCTGCTTTATTTGGCACAGTTCTCTGCCCTGCTCTTTCTGTGTTTCCTTATACTTCCTGAATACTGTTTTTTTCTCCCTAACCTTCCCCACCATCTCTTTTGAGAACCATAGCATTTTTTTCCTTTGTTTTGTTTATTTGCTTCACACAAAGGTTTGTTGCCTCTGTGATGACAGTTTTGATTTTCCCCATTGTTCCTCCACCCCTCCTTCTTGCTCATTTGCTAGTGCTTTTCTGTGGCAGGCTCCCACTTTTCCAAAGTCAGACCTCCTAAAGTCCAATACCCTCACTTTGGAATGTCTTGACTCTGTGTTTTTTGTGAACTGCACTGTTTGGTGGTCACTTGTTCTCACATGGCTACCCAGTTCTAAATCAGATATTCTCTCTCCATCCCCATTTGAAAGTACCAGGTCTAAGACTGCTCCCTCCCGAGTGGGTTCCAACACTAGCTGCCTGAGGCATGCCCCCTGTGTGGCATTGAGAATGACACTGCTCTTGGATGTGGCCGTAGCAAAGGTTCTCCAGTTAACATCTAGCATATTCAGGTCCCCCATCAAAAATATCTCCCCTTTTTCTACCATTCTAAGGATGCCTTCTATCATTTCCTTGTACATTTCCTTCCCCTGATATGGGGGTCAGTATACAACCCCCGTGTGCATTGCAGTGCCAATTCCTGTCTCCAGGGTGACCCACAGTGCCTCCTCTCCTCCCTGTTTGCCCTTTAGTTCTGTTGCTTTGATCTCTTCCCTTATGCAGAGAGCTACTCCTCCTCTTTTACCCTCCCTGTCCCTCCTGTAGATTGTGTATCCTGGTATGCTGACATCCCAGTCATGGTTCTCTGTGTACCATGTTTCTGTGATTGCCACGATATTCAGGTGTCCCTTTTCTATCAAAACCACTAGTTCAGGAAGCTTGTTACCCAGACTATGGGCATTGGTAGTTATCATCCCCCAATTTTTTGTTGGCCTTTCCCCTTTTAGTCCCATCTCTGCCCTTACTGCCTTTGCATTTTTCTCCATTTACACCATCCTGCTCCCTGTCGACTTCTCTACCTTGGTGTTTACCTCGCTAACTACCCTGTTTTGTGGGAGGGGTGGGATTTCCCTGCTCCTTTTCAGTGCCTCCCCCATTTGCTAGTTTAAATGCTTGCTAATGAATCATTTAAACTTATTACCTAGGATTCTGGTTCCCCTCCTGGACAGATGCAGACCATCGCACCAGTATAGGCCTGTACCCCTTCAGGTGGACCCTCAGTAAAAAAGGACTGGACCCAGTACTGAACCCTACGGTACCCAACAAGTAATCCGCCTTTCTTCAGATTGGACTCCATTTACAATTACCTTCTGTGTCCTGTTGTTCAGCCAATGTTTTACCCAGGCTACCACCCTGGGACCCACTTCCAGGCTGGTTAATTTGACTACTAATCTTTTGTGTGGGACTGTGTCAAATGCCTTGCTAAAGTCTAGATAGGCCATGTCCACAGTCCCTCCCTGGTCTATTACTTTGGTCACTCAGTCAAAGAAATCAATTAAATTCATCTGATATGACCTTCCAACTGCATTGGGTCCTGTGCCCCACTGGCCTCTAGGTACTCAACAGTTCTTTCCTTCAGAAGTAATTCCATCACTTTCCCTACCACAGAGGTAAAACTGACAGGTCTGTAGTTTCCTGCCTCTGTCTTGGTCCCACTTTTGTGAAGGGGAATCACATCAGCCTTCTTCCAGTCCTCAGGTACCACACCATCCTCCTATGATTTGTTAAAAATGGTAGTCGGTGGTGTCACTATTTCTCTGCTTAATACTTTTAGAAGTCTGGGGTGAATTCCATCTGGCCCCATTGCTTTGTCTACCTTCAGTTTTAGGAGTTCTTTCAGAACCCTTTCTTCCGTGAAAGGACTGGGATCAACACCTCTCTCCAGAGTGCTTCTGTTAATTGGATTAGGCACCTCCCCCACTTCCTCTTTTGTGAATACTGAACTGAGGTTTTCATTCAGTATCCCTGCTTTTTCACTGTCACTCTCTGCCCAACCACCATCCCTTCCATTCAGCCTCACTATCCCTCCCTTTGTCTTTCTATGCACCCTGCTATACTTATAAAAGGTTTTATCCCCCTTCTTAACTGGGTTAGCTATCTTTTCCACAGTTTGTGCCTTTGCTATTCTGACTACCCTCCCTGCTTCCTTCTGCCTTAACTGGTATAGTTCTTTGTCCTGTTTCTTCTGTGTTTTCTTATACTTCCTAAATGCTATCTTTTTCTCCCTAACCTTCACCGCCACCTCTTTTGAGAACCATAGTGGCTTTTTCTTTCATTTTGATTTATTTGCTTCACACAAAGGCTTGTTGCCTCTGTGATGGCAGTTTTGATATTTCCCCATTGTTGCTCCACCCCTCCTTCTAGCCTGTTTGCTAGTGCTTTTCTAAGGCACAGTCCTATCTTGCCAAAGTAAGCCCTCCTGAAGTACAGAACCCTCACTTTTGTATGCCTTGAATCTGTAGCTGAGTTAATCATGAACCACACTGTTTGGCGGTCACTTGTTCCCAAATGGCTACCCACTTCTAGATCTGAGATCCTTTCACTGTCCCCATTTGAGAGTATGAGGTCTAAGATTGCTCCCTCATGATTAGGTTCTAAAACTAGCTGTCTGAGGCTTGCCACCTGAAGGGCATCAAGAATGGCCCTACTTTTGGATGTGGCTGCAGCAAAGGTGCTCCAGTTAACATCTGGCATATTAAAGTCCCCCATCAACAGTATCTCCCCTTTCTCTGCCATTCTAAGTATGCCTTCTATCCTATCCTTGTCCATTCCCTCCCCCTGACATGGGGGTCTGTTTACAACCCCTGTGTGGATTTTAGTGCCATTTCCAGTCTCTAAGGTGACCCACAGTGCCTCCTCTCCTCCCTGTTTACTCTTTTGTTCAGTTGCTTTTATCTCTTCCCTTACATAGAGAGCTACTCTCCCCCCTCTTCTGCCCTCCCTGTCTCTCCTGTAGGTTGTGTACCCTGGCATGTAAACATCCCAGTCATGGATATCTGTGTACCATGTTTCTGTGACTGCTATGATATCCACACATCCCTCTTCCATCAAGGCCACCAGTTCAGGGAGCTTGTTGCCCGACTACAGGTGTTGGTAATCATTACCCTCCATTTGTTGATGGCCTTACCCCTTTTTGCCCCATCCCTGTCCTTATTGTGTTTGTCACTTTCTCCATTTACCTCTGCACTTCTCCCTATCGACATCTCTATGTTAGTGTCTACCTCACTTAGTACCCTGATTTTTTGGGGGCTAGGATTTCCCTGTTCCTTTCCAGTGCCTCCCCCTTGGCTAGTTTAAATGCTTGCCAATTAAATATTTAAACCTATCACCTAGGATCCTTGTTCCCCTCCTGGACAGATGCAGACCATCATAGCAGTATAGGCCTGCACCCCTCCAGGTGGACCCCAGTCCCCAATGAAGCCAAATCCCTGAGTTCTGCACCAGTTTTTCAACCACTGATTGAATCCCATGGTGTGGAGCACCCTAGCCTCACCTGTACCATAGAGAGGCAGCATCTCCGAGAAGGTTACCATGTGTGCTATTTGTCTAAGGTCCCACCCCATCTCCACAAATGCTTCTTGCACTGCTCTGATCCCTTTCTTAGCCAGGTCATTTGTCCCTAGGTGGACAATGACATCCAGCTCCCTCCCCTGTGCAGCTGCTCCTGCGATCCTGAGGATTCACCCCCTGTCCCTCAAAGCCACGGTGCCAGGCAGGCACCTTACCTCCCTCTCCCCTTCCTCCCCATTTCTACCTTCCTAACAATGGAGTACCCCACCAGGAGTTGTCTTCTTCCCCTGTGGGGTCCCATGCCACCCTCCTGTGGGTCTCCTTTGTGGAGGTTCCTAACATCCTCCTTGGTCTCCACTGTGGGTGCCTCTATAGAGGAACCACACTTTTCCAGAATGGCATAGAAACTGTAGAAAGCTACAACTGGAGGGATGCACCTCTCTTCCACCACCCTCACCCTCCCTGAGCCCACTGTGGTCCAACCACTCCTCTTTCTTGGCAACCTCTGAGGCAATGGCAGTGACCCTGGTGGTCCCTGGGTGGGAGAGGAGGTCCCACAAATCCTGGCCAACTCAGCCTGGAGATGAGTAACCTCCTCCCTCAGCCCAGAGAGGTGCCTGCAGATGGGACAACACTGCATCCTCCAGAACATCTCCCAGAAGACAGCTGCTTCACAGCCACTGCACTGTACCACTCCTATCATGTCTTTTTTCTGGACCCCTAACAGTTATTTGGAATACTTACTCTTTCCTCTGTTTGTTTATTTCTTCTTTTTTTCTCTTCCTACTTACTTACTGCCTCTGTGCCCTTTTAGCTCCTGATCTTTCTGTTCTGAGACAAGAAGTTCCTGTATTTCTCAGTAGTCTCCTTACTTGCTCAGAGTCAGACCTCCAGCAGCTGGGGGGGATGGAGAGCTACTCTTGCCCTTCTAGGATAGTGAGTCTTTGGTGGCTCTGTGATCACTCACTTCCTGCTCCCAAACAGGATGTTTCTGTTGTCAGTTAAATCCTGTGCTTATAAAGGCAGAACTGGTTTAGGGTGGGGGGGTTGGAGGGGAGGGAAGGAGTTCAATATAGTCCCAGTAGAAAAGTTTTAGTTACACCAGTAGCTCCTTCCTCCTGGTGTTTTGTCTGTTCTCTGGCAGAAGCTATCTAGGGCAGTATTTAAATCTGGTTTTAACCTGGCTCCTTCTAGCTAAGCCACTGACCCTACTTTGCAAATCTTTCTACACTTAGTTAATTTCACAGATAACAATTCCCTTCTGGCACCTGTGACAAGCACCTAGATAAGCAGACATATAACACAGATAACAGATAACAATTCACTTCAACTGCCTCTGACAATCACACTAACTCTTTTTTTACCCTACATTGAATGTCCCAGTACAAGAGTTCTAGTTCTTAGTCCCAGTAGAGAAGTTTTAGTTATACCTGTAGCTCCTTCCTCCTGGTGTTCTGTCTGTTCTCTGGCAGAAGCTATTTTGCTTCTTCCTCTTCCATGTCCACAACTCCGGCCTCTCCACTCACTTAAATTGTTATGTATTACATGCTAGAATATAATGTATTCCTCCTGCAGTACTCACTTTGTGCTAAAAAAATCTAGGTATTAAATGTTATAGCAAAAAAAGTGTAGCCTGTATATTGAGCTGTTAATGATGAATTTGACAAAAACTCACTGCTCTGGTTAGCACTGAGTGATGCAGCACGAATTGTGCATAACTTGTTTTCACTGACCGTATCTCCAACTCTTATAACTATTGCCACAGGGAAGAGAAAAAAAAAGACTGCAGAAATAACACTGAAAACCCCAAATTGTCACAGGTGATGTCTCTTAATTCATTTGTAAATTTCACACATGAGTGCTGACAGCAGGTTCTGGAGCTTGTCACTGTCATGAGCTATAGTAGTGCTATGAGGCTAATCTTGGGCTGACAAAAAATAATAAAATAGCCCTTAAATAATTCAACAAGTAACAGGAGCTACTTGTATACAATGACAGCAGTGATATATATATATATATATATATATATATATATATATATATATATATATATATATATAAATATATATATATATGTGTGTGTGTATATGTGTGTGTGTATATGTGTGTGTGTGTATATATATATCATATATACACACACACACAATATATATTATTTTTCAAAAACTTCATTAATGCATCAGTTAGAGGTTGTTCTCACACTGACAAAAGTGTGGACATTCCATGTTAGGGTTACCACCCATCCACCCCACACCACCCCACACTCCCACTTCAAAACCCTAACTCTGCATTACCCTCCCCAACCCCCACTCCACACACATATGCAAGCAAGGCAAGGGCAAGGCAAGACATGCAACCAGGGACAAGCAGGATGAGGTAACAAAAGTGACAGACAAGGCTGCAAACATTCCAGAAGACACAGACATTGTCACAGTCCACCAAGTGTATGAGTTCTACAGCTGTCATAGTGGCTTGGGGGTACACAGGCATGTGGATGTGATCCACACATAGTGTATTAGAAATGACAGTTTCTGTGAGCCTAGCAACAGTCATTGGATGGTTGCATTTTGTTTTGTGATACAAGGAGTTATTCCTAATAACAAACAGTGGTAGTAAGAAAAGTAATGTTTTGTAGCATAGTTTAGAAGTAAGATGTAAAAGCAACAGTTGTAACATGCAAAGGTAATCATAACACACTGTTAATGAGTATTTCCTTGTAACACAGCAGTATAATGACATGTGATGGTGGTAGTTTCCCACTACAGCATTATCTCCAAACTAGTGTGTGTATGTCTCAGGTGTATCTGTGCTGCTACCACATACCTATCTGGTAGGGATGATACTTGCAGTGACCCAACTGTTGGAATGTGACACATAAATCAATATTTTGAAAATTTGTACAGACCAAGTGACAATGTATAAGTAATATATGGCAGCTGTAATGTGTCATCACACTGTGCTAGCAGTATAGAGTTGCTTATACTCTATTTGTGTTTATATTACATAGTGGTATGTGAAAGTAGTACAGCATTGTGAATATTGTGCTTACAGATGTGCCGGAGTGGTATAGTGTTGTACAATGTTGCATGTGTCTTGCATATATGTGTGTGGGGGTGGGGTTGAGGGAATGCAGAGTTAGGGTTTTGAGGAGGGGCATGGGGTGGGGGTGGGTTGGTAACCCTAACGTGGAATTTCCACACTTTTGTCAGTGTGGAAACAACCCTGATGCATTAACAATGTTTTTGCAAAGAATTTCCTTTCTTTTTTTAAAAGTGTAATGTAAGTAGTAAATGGAATGTCTTGGTGGGAGCACAGGGCCCTTTGGGCCCCACACTCCCACCAAGCTGCCCAGTTGTAATTAATAATATGTGTTTGTGGGAGCACAGGTCCTCTGGGCCCTGCGCTCCCACTTCAGATAAGCATGGAGCTATACAGCAGCCCTATAAGGCAAGAATGCCTTGTGACAGTAATCTGCCCATATCTCAGGAACTGTAGGAGGGGTATAAAAATATCAAGTGTGGTTGTTATGGTGAGAGTGAGTAGTTCTTGCAACATTAAGCCAAATTGAATCTGTATCTTGCATCATTTCCAAGATATGGGCACTGAAATGCAGTATGAGTGCTAACTCTGAGGGCATAATAGTGGCCCACCAACATGAAAATGACCAACTGAAACACTAATTTGCAAATATCTCAGGAACCATACATGCTAGAAAAAAATTCAAATTTCAGGGGTTTTACTGCTTTGTAACCTAGTTCTGTACTTAGTGCCACTTTAGGAAATTTTGTGATGAAAAGTTAGTATCTCAAACCGTTTTCCAGATAAGGGCCACAAAAGGCATGACGGGTGCCTCAATGTTTTCCTATGTAAAAATTTCTGAATTTTGCAGTGCTCTAACTATGGCCATGTTCAATGTTTTGCACTCTGGAACGTTCAGACCAATAGCACAATCCACGCTGCCACAATGAAAGGACAAAGAAAACAAGCACCGCAATGTTATCCTATGGGGACATTTCCGAACTCTGGAATGTTGTAGGTCTGAACCTCTTTAGATTGTTAGCTCCAAACCAGTGAAAGGCACATCCATGACACTAGGGTTTCATACCCTGACAATGTTAGGCCAATTGCACAATCCACCTTGCCACAACCAAGTGACAAAGAAAAGGAACACATAGCAAAATTCTCCTATCTTTATAATGAAAATGTGATTGCAATCAGAAAAATGTTAGCGCAATCATATCTAAAGTTGTTGCGAATGTTTTCATAGCACAAACAATGTTGTTGTGATTGAAAAAATAAAAAAAGTTTGAAAATGTATTTACAGGCCACCTAGCCACAAACTAATGTCATGGGCATGTTCCTAGGGCCCCATTTAAGTAAACCCAATCATTGTTGAGTTCACAAGTGCAGTATTTTTTGATTTATAACATTTTTTCTCCATCACTAACTGAAAACAAGATCGTAGCAGCACAACAACATTTTAGGTCAAGCTCAATAAAAAAATGTGATCACGATTGTTTTCGCAGCACACATATACAATTTCCTATAGACATTAATGTGACACTAAAAACGCTATAACTTTTGAACAGAACAATATTTTGTCACAAAATCCTTGAATGGCATCACTGCTAGCCAGGACCCATGCAATTAACTCAATCTGAACCCAGTCAAATGCATTCTTTGGTGCATTATGGTGGACAAAGAAAATGCAACGTTGGGGATTTTTCACTTTTTGAGTGAGCTACAATTCCACAACCGTACATCCGATTGACACAAAACTTTCCAGATCCAGAGACCTATGATAAATCTGTCTATTTTCCCAGCATCAGGTAAACTAGACCTACAGTTCAAAAGTTATTAAAGTGCAAACTCTGAGGTTTAACATAGAAATGGCTATGTAACCCTAACTATAGTGGCACTACTGTGCCACTATAATATTAATATATATATATTATACTGGCACGGTAGCACCAATATAGTTAAGGTTGGCAAGGCAGTTCAATGTTAAACCTCACATTTTGTACTTTATTAACTTTGTTACCATTGAAGGGATTTGAACACAAGTTGGCATGCTTTATGTGTAGGGGAAGGTCTTTTGATGTGCCAATCCCTTTTGCAGTAGAATATGTTAGAATAGGAATTCTGAAGTACAGTTGTGATTTCATATAACTAACTAATGTATTCTACTGAGCGTTAGGGACATGAGTTAGCTTAAGAGTACTGACCCTTATAAGTGTGTGTAACATCAGCTGTTGTAAGTGTTGCAGTTAAAGTTCTGTATGTTAGCAATGTTTCCAACTGTGTTTTGAGTCTGAGTGTGCTATTATGATTCAACACCCTAACATGATATTTCCATTCTATTAAGGGCATGACAGTAACCATAACTGGTTCATGAACAAAGTCTTTTGCCATATATATGTGTATATATATATATATATATATATATATATATATATATATAATATATATATACATATATATATATATATATATATATATATATATATATATATATATTATTTTATTTCCTGCTGGTGAAGAGTATTACCAAAAAGCTGTCATCATCACAAAGATCAAGGGCTGAGTCTGCTACGCTTTGGTGGAAGGACTATTTTACGTCAATTATTATGAATATCTGAAATAAGTACAGCGCAATATAAGAAACCTGAACCCAATTATAACAATAGCAATAAGATATTTCCAGGGGTTATATTAATGTTTAAGTTAATCACACTCTGGGGGCAATGTGGCACTTGGCTGTGCCTCATGCCACATTACACCCTCGGGGGTGATTAACTAGAACATTAACATAATCCCTGGGAGTACCTTATTGCTTAAAAAGAGTATCTTTCACTACTCCAAATATGCAATATATATAAGGCTACACTATTCCTCTTCATCTCTTCTGCTTGAAGGTATGGGATCAATGAATATAGCCCATATTTGGCATTAAAACATAAAAGAACATTTTAATGTGCATTAGCTTTGTTCTCCTATATTCCTTTTTTGTCCCTAACTTATTAGTTAAAAAAGTTTAGACTGAAATAACAATACATTTTTTCTGTTCCAAGTTTAACACCACCTGTCTTCCATATATGCATATGTGTATATATATATATGTGTGTATATATGTGTGTGTGTGTGTGTGTGTGCATATATATATATATATATATGACAAACAAACTCCCTTCCTACATCTCAGACTGCTTCAACCGGATCACATCCAGGCCCTACACCTTGAGGATCAACAAACTGATCCTGCTGAAGATTCCTATCACCTGCACCCGGTATGGAAGAGCTGCAATCAGTTATTCCCTGGCACTTATCTGGAATTCTATCCAAAAGTCATTGAAAATGGATACACTGATTCCTCTTACATCCTTCAAAAAGCTGTATACCAGCCTAATCCCAGATCCGTGCACTTGCTTCCACAAGGCCTAGTCCTCCCACACCCCCTCTCTCCTCCACCCCCCCTCTTTTAAAGCTCCTTCCTATTCTTCTATCATTCATCTGGTCCTTTCCCCATCAAACCTCATACATATATGCCCACCCATGTACCATTATCCATGCCTTATCCCTACTAGACTGTTTGTTTTTCTCCTTTATTAGGTTTTAGGTTTATTGTCCTTTGCCTTGTATATATGTAAATATTTGTACATCTATCTCACTCATAAATGGTTGTATTTGTGCTTATTCAATATCATGTTTTTGTATACAATCTGTAACCTTTTGTTATGACCACTCAGGTCCATCTTGTAAATGAGCTATGCTCAATGATGTTCGCCTGAATAAATAAAGATTTTGATTGATTGATTGATTGATTGATTGATATATATATATATATATATATATATATATATATATATATATATATATACACATACATATTCATGGCAAAAAGGTCCATTAATGCATCAGTTAGGGTTGTTCCACAGTGACAAAAGCAGGGAAATTTGGTGTTAGGGTTCAAAACCCTAACTACGCATTCCCTCCCACCACCACCACCACACACACACATGCACACACACACATATACATGCAAGTAGGGGAAGGACAAAGGCAACACAACCAACCACACATAACCAGCAGGAGGTGTATTCCTGTGTTACCATAGCAAGTAGGGAAAAAATCCAACTTCACGTATCATACAGTGTTTCCTAACTTGTTCCATGAGATTAGTTCACCTAAAGGTGACCCAAGCTGCCAGTAGCAAAAACTGTGTACACTACCTTGCTTCATTTTTGACATATGGGTGGTGAAGGCATCATGGGTGCCGTAGTGCTAGTCTATGGGAAATTGCTCAGTTTCAGAACAGTGGAATTTGCCCTTTAAGGGGCAAACCAAGTTGTCCTGGTGGACCCCTCCCGACCTTTGGTAAAGATGGTTTGCTCAGAGGGGAGGGAGGTAAGGGGAGGGACAGGGAACCAGGACAAAGGACTGGCACACAGGAAAGGGGGAGCCTAAGAAAGGAAGAGACAGGGATAGGAAAGAAGGGAAAATAGGAGGGGCCAAATTGCTGGGTACAGAATGTCCTTCACAGTAGATCTCAGCATCTTTTGCTGAAAGTTTTTGTTGGGATACAGCTCAACAGAAGCACAGCACGTTTGAATTGGCTTTTGATATTGGGCTGTTGATTTAGGTGGTTACAGGGCCTTGGAACACCAGCCAGCTGCAGGATTTTTTGGTTTGTTGAGTCGAAGGTAAGAAAAAAAATATATATATATGTAGTGCTTGGGCATACTGCTTTTCGTTCATGGTATATGCATAAGAAAGAAAAGTAAGAAGGCGCGCTTTAAATAGCAGTGAGAGCACTGATTAGTTAGAGAAAATGCAGTTCCCTCAGATTTTTCAGGCTATCTGTGTGAAAAGTGAGAGGATGGGGTTATCTGCTGATATGTGAGCAATGTGACAGGAATGGGTGCAGAGCAGGAGATGGTGTCAGGGCTGGAGGCCCGAATTGCAGTGGCTGAAGTAATAAGTGGTAGAGTGAAGAGCAGCATTTACCCCACAGATATTCAGGCTGTTATTTGAAGAGTGAGAGGCTTGGTTTTTGCTGCATGTGAGTGTGGAGAGGGGAATAGGATGTGCAGAGGGGGACGGAAGCAGGGCAGGAGGCCTGATTTCTTATGTAGGGAAGTTGGCCGGTGGAAAATAAACACAGAGCAGGAGAGAAAAAGGATATGGGGTAGAGTGTTTGGACTTGCAGGCCATCAGATACAGCCAAACCAGGGGGAGAGAGGACTGGTATACGGCCCGTGCTGCGAGAGTATGGGGCATGTGAATCAGACAAGAAAGGGGCTTGGGGTTGCTGCTCAGCAAGGGACCTTCCAAAGGGGCTAATTGGCCAGAAGAGGGGACACAAAGAGGACCTGCAGAAGGGCAGGGGGGTCAAGGAGCAAAGCCACGTGGTCGGAGAATGGCGTCTGACGTCACGCCACATGGTTAGGCCATGAAGGAGATACCGGAAAGAACGCAGGCCAAAAACAAACTGAAACAAAAGGGGGATGGTTATTTTGGGGCAGTGAATGGGGAAGCAATCTGGGATGACAGCAATTTAATTTCACAGGAAAGGCTTCCAGCACAGGGGCCAGTAGTGGCGATTGCCAGGACAGCAGCGGTGGGGGGAGGGAGCACTTAAGGGGCAAGCACACCTTAGTTGAGTGGATGAGCTCACAGGCAGAGAGGTTGTACTGAAGGATAGAAAAGAGTGTGTCTTGGTTATCAAATGGCATATACCTGTGGGATCAAGTGTAACAGGCCTAGATTATGGTTTCTGCCCGAAGCGGGCTACACTGCAAAGTGGGTGATCTATAACACCATAGCATCGTGAAGTGTGGGAGGTCTTGGTCATGGAGGTGAGGGGGATGACAGTTTAAAAAAAAACAACTGAGGCCTTTGTACAGGGCGACCTGGGGCCTCGTGGTTGGCGGAATGGTCTGTGAAGTCACTTTGTGGGCATGGCCTGCCTATCGTGTTGTCTATTGGTTAATGGTTGGTGGTTGAGGTACTGGATTAGCAGGTTGGTGGTTCAAGGCAAACCCCATGAAAAAGGGTCAACCTAGGGAGCCCACGCAGAGATTACCTGGGGGAGGCGGTCAGCCTACCAGGTCTACCAGGCCAGGGGAATGGGGGGATAATGATGATAACAGGGTGCCAGGCTGTGAGAGGTCTGTATTAAATGGTGCTAACAATGGCATCTTGTCAGTTTTTCTCCACAGCTGTTTTGTGCAGGCAAGTTTGAGAAAAGGATGACACCAAAGAAGAAGAACAAACCTTCAAAAGAGGAGGCATATAAGGCGAACGTGGAGTTGGCCGGGAAGGCCAACATGATGTGGCAGCTGGTGGAAGGGGCAGAAAAGGGGAAGTCAGGGGAGAAGTGGAAAGTGGAGAAAGGAAAAGGGGGCTATGGGAAATGACTGAAGGGGAGGCCACATAGCACAAAATGGCAACAGCCACCACCAGTGCTTCCTCCTTGAGCGGTCAGTCCAGTAGCGCCACAACCTTTTTCACAGGAGCCATCAGTACCTCCCTTGGAGCTGGTTGGGGTGCCAACACCAGAACCCAGGATGGAGCCCCAGGCTATAATGGCCTCATTGCCCCTGATGCCTCAGCCAGCAGTCCCGCCACATGAACCCAGACTGGTGCAGCTCTGCGACAGCAGGCCACATGGAGTGGACAGACCAACAGGTAGTGTATCAGGCTCTGTAGAAGAGAGCATCAAAGAGTACATTGGTCAAATTATAGTGGCTCTCAGGGCAGGGGGACTAGGACAGATGGAAACTGCACTGGCAGAGATTAAGTCGGATAAAGAAATGATAGTGGGGTGGACAAGGGGGTGGAATGTGCAGGACAAGGAAGAGGGAGATAGGATCCCCAGGTATGAGGATAGGGGAACACATGCTACTGGCCAAAAAGGAAAAAATATGGAAGGGGGAGTATGTGGACATATTTTCCCTAGTGAGTAGAGAGGCGGCAGCCAAATATGTGGAGACAGAAAGTATAAGGAAGAGTGAGATGGCAGCTGCCGTGTTATTATTGGGTAAGAAAGAGGAGGATAAATTTACAAAAGGAAAGATGTGGGATTGGTGGTTTGTGGGTTTTGCCACATATTCAGCCATTGTGATGGAAAAGAAACCAGAACTGGTTATCCCACTTATCACTCATTCCCTAATCATATGACGGGCAAAAGCTAAGGGTGGGGTGGGGTGGATATATTATGACAAATTTTGTAGCCTAAAAAGGATGGTGACATATGGGGATGTGAGATGGGACACAAAACAGATGGATTTATGGGTGGACTATGTGACTGATCAATCCACACCAGAGGGGGAAATGGGAAAGGGAGGGATACCTCAGAAGTGTTGTTGGGGATATAACAGGGCATTCTGTTCATGGCCCCAATGTCGATTCCAGCATGCATGCTTGAGATGTGGTGGGTCCCACCTGGTGACAAGATGCAGGACCGCATGGCCCCAGGGGGCCCAGGCAGGAAGAGTGCAGGGGATGGGCCACCAGCCCTTTTATGAGGGGCAGGTTTATAGGGGCAGACATGGAACAGAGGGTTGAGAGGCAGGGGTTATGTGGGTAGGGGAGCCCAGCCTTATTGAGGAAAGGGATAAGGAAGAAAGAGCTGTGGGGGTAGTGGGTTTAGGGGGTTGGGAAGCAGGGGGAGTAGGGAACAATTTCAGGCTGCAAAGACCCCCATCAAGATAGAGGTCTGGGAAAAGTGGCTCAAATACTACCCAGACAGCGGAGGAGCAGAAATCATAAAGGGGGAGTTTAGAACAGGTTTTCCTTTACAATGCAAAGGTCCAAGACAGGCCTGGGGGGGCTAATAACTTGAGATCAGTCAGAGGAAAGGAAGACATTTTGGGACAGAAAATAGAAAAAGAAAAAGGAGCAGGGAGGGTGGAAGGTCCGTATCCATTTCCCCCTTTAGACAACCTGAGAGTTTCCTCTTTGGGTTTGGTCCCTAAAAAACAAAAAGGGGAGTACAGGGTGATCCACCATCTGTTGCTCCCAGAGGGAGACTCAGTTAATGATTTTATAGGTGAAGAACACAGCAGGGTGACCTGTGCCACATTAGAAGAGGCAGTACAGATCATCCAGACGACCCCCGATGCATAGCTGGACAAGACAGATATAGAATCAGCTTTCCAGTTGCTACCAGTTAGGAGGGAGGACTGGGCTTGATTGGGTTTTAAAATAGGTGTCCAGTACTATTTTGAGAAGGCCTTGCCTATGGGTTGCTCTATAACTTGTGCTACATTTGAAACATTCAGCACCTGTCTGCAGTGGATCTTCCAGCAAAAAATAGGTTACAAGATGGTCATACACTACTTGGATGATTTCTTGTTGACAGGCAGTGGACGCTCGGAGATAGAGAGGATGCTACAGTAGCTAGCTTTCAGGAATTGTGTGGGGAACTCAGTGTCCCACTGGCACCAGACAAAACAGAAGGCCCCAGTAAGATGATGGAGTTTCTGGGGATTGAGGTAGATGCATTGAGGCAGGTATTTAGGTTACCAGACAGTAAAGTGCAGAAGCTAAAAGAGCTGATTCATGAACATACTAGCAGTAGGCGAGTACAATTAAGGCAGGTGCAGTAAGTACTGGGGCATTAGAATTTCACGTGCAGGGCAATTGGGCAGGGAAGGACATTTACAAGATGACTAGAAAGGGCCACAGTGGGGGTAGTAAGACCACACCAATGGGTGGATATAACAAAAGAGGTGAAAGAAGATTTCAAGGTATGGAAGGAATTTCTAAGCAGCTATAATGGCCTTTCTTTTTGGCAGGAAGAGTGGGTTTATAACATGGACTTAGAATTGTATATGGATGCGGCAAGGGGGTTAGGAATGGGGGGGTATTTGAGGGGAAAATGGTTTGCAGAACCATGGCCAGCTGACTGGGTAAGAGACAGAAGGATAAAGGACATCATATTGTTGGAAATCATACCAATTTGGGCCTGCACCCTGGTATGGTGAGAGGAATTGAGGAATCAGCAGCTTACATTTTGGTGTGACAACAAGGCAGTGGTGGATGTTCTGAACAACAGGGGAGCTAGGTCCGAGTCAGTGATGCAGGTGTTGAGACAGCTAGTGATAAGAGACTTACAACTGAATATGTCATTCAGGGCCAGGTACATAGATGGGGTAAGAAATATCCTAGCTGATAGCCTTTCCCATGTGCAACTGGATCATTTCTGGGCACTGGCACCAACAGCAGAGGAACAGAAAACACCCATTCCAATGAACATCTGGGACATTGGCAAGAGGGAGCCAAAATGCTGTTTCACAATTCATGGGCACCATGAACCTTGAGGGCCTATGAAGGAGCATGGCGGGCATTGCAAATGTTCAGGGAAGTACACCACATGGAGGTAAGTGGGCCAGTTATGGAAGAGCAGTTAGGAAAGTTTACTGTAGATTAGTGGCAGGAAGGGATGGCTCACACCACGATGGGGCTATACCTGGTGGGGATCAGCATAGTTTGTAGTCTGAAAAAATGGAAGGATCCCATGAAATCAATGCTGATACGGAGGATGATGCAGGGTTGGACTAGGTTAAAATGAAGGACCAAGGATGGGTGGCTACCAATAGTAGATCATTGGTTAGCAAAATTAGGGGGGATTTTACCTGCTATTTGTAAACCAAAGGATGAGGTGCAGCTGTTCCATATGATTGATTTAGTGATGTTTTCAGGGGCCTTGAGAGTGAGCGAGGCAGTAGGACATGGCAGAAAGGATGAAGAGGGAGGATTGGAGTGGGGAGATATAACCTGGGGGCTAAAGGACATACAACTCATAATTAGGAGGCCCAAGACAGATCAGGAAGGGAAGGGGTGTGTCGTAACCATTAAGACTCACTCTGATGGGACCTTGTACCTAGTAAAGGCCTTGTGGGCTTACACCACAGAGTGCTATAATAAGGAAGGGAGACTATTTGTGCATGGAGATGGTAAGAAGGTGATGAGTTACCAGGTAACAGCCATACTCAAAAAAGGCATGGAGTTTTTGGGTGAGGACACAGCTAGTTACTCTTCCCATTCTTTTCGATTAGGGGCTACTTCAAAATGGTCAGTGGAAGGGGAGTCAGTGGGCAGTATGTTGGAAATGGGACACTAGCGGTCTGCCAGCTACAAGAAGTACATTCATGCTTTAAAGAACTGAGATTAACATATCATCTGTGTTTGTTTTACAGGAACAGAACATAAGAGAGGGGGGTACATTTGGGGGGAAGGAGAAGAGACTGAAGAAAAAGACGGAACAGCAGATCGAGCAGGTTTATGATGGTAGAGAGATTAAGATATATTTTGCTTGATTCAATAGGTAGAGGGAGGATCGCAGAAGTATGGATCTGTGGGCACTCCTACATTTACTGTGTGGAAAGGAGAGCGGTAAAGAAGGCCAGGGGAAAGCAGCTTTACCAAGATGTCAGACAATGTAGGCTGGTATGGCGTGGCATTCTTGGGATGAAATGGGCACAGTTACTCCTGACCCTGATAGAGATGAGACAACGGCGACCCACCCTGGATTTAATCATTATACACCTGGGAGGTAATGACACTGGGGGGAACCATGGGTCAACACGTATTTAAGGGTTAAGCAGGATCTTGAGAAAGTAAAACAATGGTGGTCGGGGGTGAGCCTGGCATGGTCAGATATGATACCAAGGAGGGTGTGGAGACACAAACACAGCCATGTAGCAGTGGATATGGCCAGAAGGAAGATGAACAGGAGGGCGGGGATGTTTATAAGGAGCATGGGGGGCATGTACTATTGAGGGGGATGGTAGAGTGGGTGGAGCGCTTTTACAGATCAAATGGTGTACATTTGTCAGACCTAGTGATAGACATGTTCAACACAGAGATGATGGGTTTTATTGAGGCCTGGAGGAGACAAGAAGGGAGATGGGGAGATAGTGGAAGAAATGGGAAGGCCAGTTATCCAATGCAAGCTGGAGAGAGGCTATGGGGAAAAAGGGGGGGAAGGAGGGGAGGGGGAATGATAAAGGACTATGAGGAGAAGAAGAAGCAAAAGAAGGAGAGAAAAGCAGTCTCGGTTTTCACCGTTACCTATAAGAAAAAGAGAAGAAGAAGGCACCCAGGTTTTCACCTAGGGAGGTGAGAAGAAGAGGAAGAAGGAGGAGGGGTGCTCAGAGATTGATATTTTAATGCAATATAAACAAACTGTGGAAAAGAATAATGAAAAATGAGGATGGTATTTGTAAATATAAACGTGAAATATAATAAATTAATTGCCAGTCTGAGCACAAAAAACACACAGCTGTCTGTCTTTTGTGGAGGGAAAGGGGCGAATCCGGAACAATGGAGTTTGCCCTTTAAGGGGCAGACCAAGTTGTCCTGGTGGTCCCCCCTTTGGTACAAATGGTTTGTTCAGGGGGGAGGTAAGGGGAGGGACAGAGATCCAAGACAAAGGACTGGCAGACAGGAAGGGGGGAGCCTAAGAAAGGAAGAGACAGGGATAGGAAAGAAGGCAAAATAGGAGGGCCCAAATTGCAGGGTACATAATGCCCTGCGCAGTAGATCTCAGCCTCTTTTGCTGAAGTTTTTGTTGCCTCCCATTCACCCATCAAAAGGAGAATGGGGAGAGGAGTTCGGGGGGTATGGCCTGTCAAAGGTGTATTGCAGAGGTGTCTGGTCAGACGTTGTTGGACTGCCAGAAGTGGATGGCAGCAGGGGGGAAGGGGGAAGGAGGGGGGATGATAAAGGAATATGAGGAGGAGAAGAAGAAGCAAAAGGAGAGAAAAGCAGTCTCTGTTTTCACCATTACCTACAAGAAAAAGAGAAGAAGAAGGCACCCAGGTTTTCACCTGGGGAGGCGAGAAGAAGAGGAAAAAGGAGGAGGGGATGATCAGAGAATTGATATTTTAATGCAATATAAACAAAGAATTATGGAAAAGAAATAATGAAACATGATGCTGGTATTTGTAAATATAAATCTGAAATATAATAAATTAATTGCCAATCTGAGCACAACACACAGTTGTCTGTCTTTTGTGGAGGGAAGGGGAGGAATCTGGGACAATGTAACTTTGTCAACGTTAACTATTTTTGCACCAAAGCAGCAAAAGGCACATCTGTGGGACCAGGGCTTACCACCCTGCAAGTTTCAGCCCAAAGGACCCAACTGTTTGCTTGAAGGAGGATAGCAAAGATGTGCAGGAATCAGGAGCATACTTTCACAAAATACTTTTGCAAATGCGAAAGTGTCACAAACGGAAGACACGACACTTTCGCATTTGTGAAAGCATGTAAAATACTTTTGTAAAATACTGTCACAAACACGAAAGTGTCACAAATGCATAGCAGCACACTTTCACGTTTGCGAAAGTGATTTGTGAAAGAATTTTCTGGGAATGTCCAAAATTCTGTTTTGGGGCTTGTTAACCCCAAAATAGTATATGTGTAGTTTATGTTGTGTTGGTGGTGGCATGGGGCCCAAGATGCCCAGTTGTTCATAATGATATGTTTGGTGGAGTGTGGAACATCTGGGATCAGAGTTAGCAGTGACGACCCCATGTGACACCCCGGCATCTGTTGGTGTGTAGAAGATGGGAGCATGAGGGTGTGGTTTTGTGGTTTAGATAGTTGTATGTTATTCCTGTTACCTGCTGCTGGTTGTGTGTGATTGGTTTGTTGCCTTGGTCCTTCCCCTACTTGCATATGTGTGTGGGTGGGGGGTGGGGGAATGTGCAGCTAGGTTTTGAACCCTAACACTGGATTTCCTGCTTTTGTCACTGTGGAACAACCCTAACTGATGCATTAATGGGTTTTTTTGCCATGAATTTCCCTTCTTTTTGAGAATGTGCAATACAAATAGTGAATGGTATGTGGTGGTGGGGGCAGTAAAGCTAAAGCTAATAGTAACAGTGATGCTATCATTAACAGTAATGGTAATGTTGATGCCAGTGGTAACACCAATGGTAACAGTAACGCTAATGGTAATGCTAACAGTAACAGAAGCAAAAATGCATACAGTAACACTAATGGTAATGGTAAAGCAAATGATAACACAGACAAGTAACACTAACAGTAATGGTAACTGTGATAGAAATGCAATGAAAAATGCAAATGCTAATGGTAATGGTAGCAGAGACGCAAGCAGTAATGGTAACAGTCACGGTCACGGTGACGCAAACACAAATGGTAATGGTAACAGGAACGGCAATGCAAACGTGAATGGAAATGCAAATGGTAATGCACATGCTAATGATAACGGTGATGCAAATGCAAGCAGTAATGGTAATGCCAAAGCAAACGTGGGCACAAACGCAAATGCTAATGGTTAAGGTAATGCAAACGCAAACACAAATGGTAACACAAATGGTAATGAAAATGTAAACGGTAACGCAAACAGAAGCACAAATGCAAATGCAATCAGTAGCGGTAATGCCAACAGTGACGCAAAAGGAAATGGCAATGCAAACAGTAATGGAAACACAAGTGCAAATGTAAACACAAACACAAATGGTAAGAAAAACACAAATGGTAATGGTAACACAAATGGAAGCACAAACTCATACGCAAACAGTAATGGTAACGGCAACTGTGATGCAAAAGGAAATGGTAATGCAAATGGTAACAGAAATGCCAGCACAAATGCAAACTCTAATGGGTATGGTAATGGAAACACAAACAGAAATGGTAATGCAAAGGGTAACACAAACGATAACCGTAATGCAAACACAAGCACAAATGGTAAAGGTAATGCAAATGGAAATGCTAACACAAACAGTAACAGAAAATAAAGTGCAAACAGAAACGCAAACAGTAATGGTAACGGAAATGGTAACGCAAATGGTAATGGTAAAGCCAACACAAATGTAAACAGAAATGCAAATGATAATGGTTATGGTAACACAAATGCAAATTCAAATGGTAACACACATGATAAAGGAAACACAAATGGTAACGCAAATGCAAATGCAAACGGTAATGCTAACAGTGACACAAAAGGAAATAGTAATGCAAACGGTAATGGAAATGCAAGCGCAAATGCAAACACTAATAGTTACAGTAATGCAAATGCAAAAGCAATGGAAATGCAAATGGTAACAGTAACGCAAATGCAAGTGCAAACACAAACGGTAACTGTAACAGTGATGCAAATGGAAACACTAATGTAAACACTAATGGAAACACAAGCACAAACGTAAATGCAAATGGTAACACTAACTCACATATTTTGTGTCCAAAACAGCTGCATTAAGAAGCAGAGTGAATACAAAGAATGTGGACAGAATAGTGGCCCTCAGACAAGAAAATTAGCACTTGGAATACTAAATTGCTTATATCTCAGGAACCGTATGAAGTAGAAAAAAAAATAAAATTTCATATTATTTCTGACTTTCCAGGCTAGTTTTGTGCTTAGCCCCCCAGCAGGGGACTAAATATTTTTGTGACAAAAAGTCCATATCTAGAACCGCTATCGAGATACTGGACCCAAAAGGCACATTGGATGCCATAATGATATACTATGGGAAAAATCATCAAATTTGAAGTGCCGTAACTTTGGAACCCTGTCGTATTTTGACACCAAACCACCAAAAGGCACATAATGTGGAGTCTTGGCTTTCTTTCCTGCAAATTTCAGCACAAAAGACCAAACTGTTATTTTGCAGGAGGGTGGCAAAGATTTCTTGTTGTTTTGGCCATATTTTCGAAAAATACTTTCACAAATTGCGACACTGTCACAAAACAAATCATGAAATGGTCACATCTGTGAAAGTAATTTGTGAAAGTACTTTTGGCAAAAATTTGAAAAACATATTTCTGGGGTGTTTTACACTCCAAAAAACATGGCTAGCATCCTCAGAACTCGGCTAGGTGAACACAGCAACAATCGTGTCCCTAGAGGGTCCCAATTTTAAATGCCAAGCATGTTTCTGAGATGTAACTGAAATAAAAATGGCCAACTCATGAAAGTAAAAGGGTAATTTGCTACAGTAAAAACGGCATTTGCGAAAGTGTTGCTATTGTTAACTTTTCCCATAGACTATAATGGGACTCAGTTTTTTTCTAATAACTTTTGAACTGTTTAATATTTTTTCATGAAATCTCTGAAAGACAGATTGGTGACTCCGGGTGCATGTTCCCTGAAGTTTTCAGACCGAACATGCAAACCATGCAGCCTGTTGATGTGAGCAAAGAAAAGAGCAAAAAGTCCTTTTTTGTGTGTTTTTTGGCACCTTGTAGCTCAGCAACCTTACATCTGACCATAATGCAACTTGCCAGATCCAGAGATCTATGGTTCCAGACCAAACATGCAAAATTTCAGGAAAATCTGTCATGCAGATGCTAAGTTATTAAGGTGAAAAATGTGAGGTTTAACATTAAAGTGGCTACTCAATCCTAACTATAGTGGCACTACAGTGCCACTATAATATATATTATATATATATAATAAACAAGTTGAATAAGAGAGGAGTCAGTAAGTAGCCATGGTTCACTCCAACCAATCTTTAATGATTCTTAATATTATTTGATCTGCGTTTCATGTAATAATTATTTTGTTTTTCAAAGAAGTCTATAGAGAGTCCAACAACGGCTCTCTTGCAATAAATAAAAGCCAGATATAAGGGGATATGCTTCTCAATGTAATATTTTCCATCAAATAAGATGCTGATCTATGGTGGAGTGTGACTTGCTGAAACCAACTTTTAACTGATTTACCACATTTTTGTTTTCTACCCAGTCGTTTAATCTATGTAATGTAATTCAAGTGAAAATTTGTTTTCTCAACACAGTCATGAAGACTAACTGGGCTATTATTCTCTGGAACTGCTGGATTACCTGTATTATGGATTGGTGCAATTATGCCCCCTTTCCTTTCTCTGGGAAAGACATCCTCTTCTATTAGTGTGTTGAATAATATAGCTAAAAGATTATTCCACCAGTGAATACCCTGTAGATATAGGGAAGGATTTGATCAGGTCTCAGGTCTTCATCAGCTTTCATTAGTTCTATGGCATTCTCCACATCATTTGGGATTATCTCAAGTATACCTTTGCATAATTGGAGCTCATACATCAAGTTATTACAATTGCAATTTTTTTTCTTTCTTGTACATTTTCTCTGATATTAGTTTACCTATGTATATGGTTCAATCTAAGCAGAAATAGTTGAACTGTAGCAAAATTTCCTCATCACTTAGCCACCAGTGGACAGATGTGTTTAAAATCTTGAGAACCTTTTGTTTGAAACATTTCCTTCCTCTGTTCTTTACGAAAAGTATTCTTATGGTTCAGAATAAAGAGTTTGTAATGTTTTCTACACTTTTTTTAAATACAAATAATTTTTCTTTGCAAAATGTTGCTTTTAACATATTTAATTGCTTTCAATAAACACGCTTTCTGATGCTTGCAAGCATTGCTAATCCAAGTTTTGTGTTTAACTGACATTTTTTGTAGTATACAGAAGTGATAGGATAATATTAGAACAGTATTATAAAAATGTTTTGGACTTTATGATAAAAGCCTTCTCCTGTGGGTTCCAGCATACCGTGATCCTCAATGTCAGCCACTCTTGGGGTCATAGTGATATTTAACAATTGGTCTCACAAATCTTCAGTAAGGAAAACCCATCTACCACTTTGAATTTCTATTTCTGCAGCTTTATCAATATTTCCTAGGGGTGTTCCCTATGTTAAATGTGAAAAGGACTTTAACTGTACAGGAAAATTATCCCTCTCAGGTCTCTCTAAAACTGACATGACATCAACATTGAAAACATGCCAACAAAAGGTTATAAAATAATCTATAACACTAGCTCATCTTGCAGAAAAAAGCATGTATATTTAGCTGGGACACCTTCCTCCACAACCATGTTCAACACACTCTGACATGTCCTTTCAAGAAAGTTATTAAATGTTCTACTGCTTCTATTAATAGTTCTATTTCTAGATAATCTTTTGGGTTGACAGCTTCCCAATAATCAGTGAATATTCCCATATTACTGATAAGTGAATTAAAATACCCCAGTTGGTGTGACTTGCCTGCCTGTGATTTCAGTAGCTCTTTAAGGTCAGAAGTAACATGTTACTGGCTTTCGATAGAGGACTCTATAATTATACTATTTTTTCTAATCTGCAGTTTTAACCCTTGTTGTGTTGTGGAGTTATATATCTGTCCAGAGTTCCTATTGGTTATAATTCTTTTGGCAGTCTAAGGGTAACAAAATTCACCTTTGGTATTTTGAGTGTATAACTAGCTTATAGAATTGCTGATTTTGAAGTGAAAGAGTATTATAGGTTTAGCAAGGGTTGCTGCTAATTTCCATGAGGGTACTTGGTGTTTCAGTGCTCATATGGGTGTGCTGAATAGTGCTGGTATGAGCCAGGTGAAGTGTGAGTTATGTGCGGCTCTTCTACTCAGCTGAGCACCTCTGACAGCTATGCCCCAAGGAAGCCATGGCTCACAAATATAGTGCACAAACACTGCAGTCACCTCTGCATCCTTCAGAGGCATCAACAATGTGGAGGTTGTTGCCAGGGAATAGGGAATGAGGGAGGGCATATTGTGAGGGGTAAGAGCTGGTTGCACCATGGCCAGAGGTTAACAATAGATAGTGTTCCCCTTATCTTAGTTTGTTAGCCAGGGACACCTCCAATGAAGAGGAGTTTGTAGCCATTGTACCATGTAGTCTTGCCCCTCCTCTTAGAGTGATTTTGTGCAGTTCCTGGTTGCCCAGTAATAAGACAGTGGTGGTTAGGAATTTTATCATCTATTCCTCATCTGACTTGGTGTGCATCACATAAATGTGGCTCTAAGATGACTTTGGCCTGGTGCTGGAGGCTTCCATTCTGGACAGGTACTGTACGTTGCACAATGCTAATTCTGAGTGCAGGGATATGGGCTCGTGGTTTGCCAATAAATAACTCCAGAAAATTATTGCTCTGGATCTTGTGCAGGTAATTTCCTCTGATTGGCCATACAGTGGATCTGGTCTATAAACCTGGCATTCTATTTTTCTAATGTTAAGATTGATTTGATTGCTTGGTTGGACCATTTTGTGGTCATATTTTAGTTTAGGGCCCACAGTGTGTTTACACCCCCAACCGTGGAGATTATCCAGTACTGCCGTCAATGGAACCTGACTTCAGACAGACTCCTACATATATGTGACACTTTATATAGTATATGTTGGCTGCCTAAAAGGATGGTATAAATAGTGCTGTGGAGGACTATAACAAGGCACATTATTTATTTATTTATATGTTTATTGAAATGTTTCACCACGAAGGCACACTGAGCAACAAGTTGATCATCTCCCGGTACAACTTGGGGAGAGGGGAGCAATGCAGGAGTGAAATAATACATACATTCATACACTGACTAACTACAGCAATACAAGTTACATAAGTCAACCTTGCAACATTTTGCAAGGACATGTGAATGTACAGAAATGTCTACATTAAAATACAGACATATGATCAATACAGTGCTTGTTACATTAAGAAGGTGGTATAGAGGAGGAATTTGCATGCTCTCACTAAATACAAACATTCAAGTTACATAGGACCACATTGCAAACATTTGCAAGACATGCGAATGTAGGAAGTTGTTACATTGTTTCTACGTGCAAATGCTGATTCCAGTGATTGTTACATTTAGGTGCATTGCTAGAGTAGGGATTAGCAAAGAATGGGGGGAAGATTATGCAGTATAATAAGTTGAATTTAAGAGAAAGGGCATAGGAGCAAGTCAAGGTGGGGAGGATAGCAGAGACATGGGCAAAGGAGGGGAAGAGAGTGAGGTGGAGGGGGAGATTGAGTGATTGCATAGAGAGGAATGAGGGGAAGGGAGGAATAGGGGAGGGGAAAAACCTAGTACCTGTGGTACCCTTTCAGGATGCTGTGAACCCTCCAAGGGAGTGAGAGGACTAGGATGTGATGAAAGGTGTTGGGGTTAGAGGGAGGGCTCACGGCTCATTAAGGGTAGGGGGATTGGGAAGAAGGGAAGTTTAGAGGGACAGATAAGAGTAGGAAGGGGATAAGGAGGTTGTAGGGAGTTCTGGGGAAGGGAACAGGAGTGACATTTGAGTGTGTTGTAGCAGGAACAGTTGGGAGAGAAGTAGTTATGAAGTGCAGAACTGGTGGAGTTCATTGAGGGTAGGGGGAGTGGGAAGGAGTGAGAGATTAGCAAGGACAGGTAGGGGTAGAAGGTGAGGAAGTATTGGGAGGAGGTCTAGAGGAAAGGAAAGGACATTTAGGAGTTGTAGAGGATGGGAGATGAAGGGAATTTACAGTAGGATGTAGCAGGAACAGTTGTGTGAGAGGCAGTTGAGAAGTGCAGAATTGATGGAGTAGGAGGAGGAGTGACAAATTTGAGGAGGGAGAGAATTCCACAGTTTTGGAAGGCAATAGGAGAAGCTCGTTAGGCTGATAAAGATGGACCAGTAGGGGACAACCAATGTATGATGGTCAGCTGAACCTAGGGAGTTGGATGAGGGCATCAGAGATATAAATGAAAAGGAGAGGTAGGAAGGGAGTTAACCTAACCAGTGCTTGGAGGTGAATTTTGCACAGTGGGAAAGGGTCCTATTTGTCTGAGAGAGGAAGGAAAGGGCTTGATGCAGAATGCGGTGGTGTGTGCGAGAGGAAACATCGAGGGCAAAGCAGCAGAAAGAGTTTAATAGGGTGTCCAATCTGGTCAGGGAGGACTTTGGAGCACCACTATAGACTACATCGCAGTAGTTGAAAATGGGGAGGATCATATTTTGGACAAGTTCTCACCTAGCCGCAGGAGGGATGCAGTTGCTGTTCTGGAACAGGGCACCGAGTTTGGGGAGCAGTTTTTTCTGGATGGTGTCGATGTGTCCAGAGAAGTTTAGGTGTTGGTCAAGCCAGACACCTAGGTATCTGAAGGAGGACGTGTCCTCCAGTAAAGTCTCATCAAGGGTGTGGAAAGAGGGCAGGGAAGGGAGCCTAGAGAGTTTCTGCCTCATGCTGAAGGTCATGGAGACTGTCTTTTTGGCTTTGAGGAATAGTTGAAGGTTGTCAAACCAGAGTTTAACTTTGTCGAAGTCATGCTGCAAGGTGGATGTAACTATAGTTGGGTATGAACCAGAGGCATACAGGACTGTATCGTCAGCGTACATATGTATGGCAGTGGAGGGGGAGCAAACAGAAGGGAGGTCATTTAATAAGATAGAAAATAAATGGGGACATAGCATGGAGCCCCGAGGGACTCCAGTGCTGATTGGGAGGGGGGGGTGAAATTATATCACTGATTTTTACAGACTGGGATCTTCCAGTGAGGTAGGCTTTGAACCAGTTGGGGGGGGCAGCTGATGAGAAGTAGAGATGCAGCAAAATTAAATTCTGCTAGAGAAGTGAACACAAAGTGGTCACTTTGCACTGTCACTCCACTGTGTGGAGTGGCCAATAGGAAAGGCTCACTTCGCCTTATAATTATTACTTTGTGTTGTGATTCCACCTTAACGCAAAGTAAGGTGGAGTGGCAACAACATTGGCAGTCCCCCCAGTGCACCCACACACACCCAGTCACCAGAATTAATGTGCATCCCCAAAATGCTACTGTCTTGTGTCCAGGAAACTCCCCAGTGCTGACAAAGTTTAATGAGAGCACAACAAGAAATGCAAAGTCTCCCAGAATTAATGGTGTACTGCAAATGCACAGACAGATTAAGATTGCACTGCGCACTCAAGAGATGCAGAGTCAGACACAAAGGCACAACACCACCTAACCAGTGCTCACAAGTCACAAATCCAAATCTGGAAAAGAACACCTTTTGCCGATTGGGGGGGGTAGTGCATGGCAGTAACAGTCCACTACCAGTAAAGATACCACAAAGCAGTATAAAAAATTCATGCAGGTACAGTGGACAGCAGGTTTACACTGTTGCAATTACTCTTGCACAATAAAAGTTGTCTGATTTAATGATACTCATCGCAGATTCGCACACACACTCACACATACACTACAAGTATTGTGTAGCAAATTGAAAACCTTTAGCAATATAACCAAATGTTTTAAACAAACTGAAATTAAACACTGCTGCACCACTACAATCAGCAAAAAAATGTAATAATTACTGAAAATATTACTGTGTGTACATTAACACAGTTATACAAGAAAAATATAACAGAAACAGAAAACTGCCTTTTTCTCCCAGTCAATCTACCTACACCACAGATACACCCCTCCCCCAAAGCACACTTCACAGTACACAGACTGACTGTTCTAAATTACCATTCAAAATCCACACACAAGCAATAAACACTTGATGATATGAGCACAGGAGGGTTTCCTACAATCGATGCACTAAATTTCGAGCAAAAAAAAAAAATGGCTCAAAAAGGCTTTTTTAACAGCTTTTAGAGGATTTGAATCACAGAGCTCTGAGAGGAAACTGTCTCTATCTTCCACTACACACACACACTACACAGAACTGAGGCTGTGCAGAACAATCTAGAGCCCATGTGACCTGCAATCCCATGAAGCACTGCAAATTCACCTTGGAGCTCAATAACAAGGTAAAGTGATGCGAAGTACATTGATTTCAATGTACTTCACCTTAAAATTGATGGAGAAGTGGGTTAGGGAAGGTGGAATAATGCAAAGTCATTGGTTTCATGGACTTCGTGTTCCCCGTTATGACGCGAAGTACTCCACTTTCCGTTGCAGAGTGCTTTGTGGATTCCACGTTACTCCACGGAGCAAATTTTGGCCACTTCACCCATCTCTAATGAGAAGGAATCAAGGAGGAGGGAGTGAGAGACAGTGTTGAAAGCCTTGGGTAAGTAAACAAAGATGGCTGAGGTGATTTGGCCATTGTCCATCCCTGCAAGGATAGAGTCAGTGAGTCAGAGTAGGGAGGTGGTAATGGAGTGTTTTTTCCTGAAATCAGATTGGAAAGGCATGAAGAAGGAGGTGTCAGATAGGAAAGAGGTAAGCTGGGAGAGAACAAGGTGTTCCTGTAACTTAGCTATGGTAGGGAGAAGAGAGATAAGGCAATAGTTACCAGGGGATGCAGGTTCACTGCCTTTGGGTAGGGGGAGGACCACTGCGTGTTTCCATGGGGGAAGGAACTGAGGCCATTGCAAATGATAGGTTGATTGGTTTAGAATTAAAGAGAGAGGGTAGGCAATGGCCAGTGCTGACAGTGACAGGAGTTTAGGGTCGACGCTGTCCAGTGAGGAGCCTTTTGAATGGTTGATAGCGAGCAGGGCTTTTAGAGTATTGTTTGGGAAGATATAAGTGAAGGAAAAAGGAGTTGGAGGGGAGGGTAGAAAGGAGGATACGGAAGGAGTGGGGGGCAGATGGAAAGGTAGGGAGAGACTTTAAAAGCTTGCTTGTGCAGGATGCATAATAGGAGTTGAATTCTGCACTAGTGGCAGACCGATCATCAACTAGTGCACCATTTATTGTAAGCACAGGGGCAGGGGGACGGGATAGGAGTAAAGAGGGTGTGGACCACCTTCCAGAACTTGGAGGGATTATAAAATGAGTAGAGACAATAATGGAACATGATTGGCTGACAGCCCTTGTCTGTTTTGTACATTATTTATATTATACCACACAAAATAATAAGTGCACATACCAGTCCTTGAGTACTGTTCAGATCCCTCTGATGCCACGGCAAACCTGATTTCACCATTTTATTTTACTTTAGTGAGCAAAATCAGAATCCTCAAAAGTAAACAATAACACTCACAACACTTTAAAAAGTGTTGTCTCTAGTCCAGAAATCATCCTGTTGTCCTTCCTGAGCTGCTACTATCCCATCCTTAGCCCCAGGTATCATGAAAGTTTTAAACTGTCTCTTGACCCGAAAGGACAGGGAGACCAGAGGAACTTTTGTGAACAGTGCTACCACAGATGGCAGTGTGCTGCCAGCAAGGCAGTCAGGAAGCTTCACTTCTGCTGGGGCCCCATGCCAGTGATGCACAGCACACCACAGCAACCCCTAGCGACACTAGCAAGTGCAAAAGCATGCAAAGGGAGTGTGGAGGGAATATGTTAAATAAAATATCAGCATTGTTTTTTAATCTCACCATTTTTTAATAACACTATAGTTTCTCAACATATGCCCATTTTTTAAGCACAATAACACACTCCAGGGTGTGGTTTATTCTGGATAACCACACCTCTAGGGGCAGTAAGGCACTCAGCCTGCAGCCTTGTGCCTCACTACACCCCTAGGCATGTGTTTACCCTGAATAAATCACACCCCATCGTGTGTTATTGCTTACTTAAACTGCTGCTGACTCCATCATGCCTCATCATATTTGCTCGCTAGCCCCCCATTAAAGCTCGATATGGTATCATGATGAGCTTTGGCAGATAAAGATACAAAAGTGGAGATTGGAGCATACTTTGTAGAGATCATGCTAGATGCTGTCTCATATGACCCATTAATGGTTGTATCCGAGGGCAAACAATGAGAAGACTGAATGTCTGTAAAATGTGATTGCAACATGGATGAAAAGATCATTGCAGCACTTCTGCACTGTAGACAGACTGTTACTCCCTGCCTGCCTGTCATTTGAGGGGTTATATCCACAAGGTGCAAAGAACTTTCTTCCATGACAAAGGGTCATCCATATGAACTGCAGTATCCCAGACAGGGTGACTCTGAACTGTAGGAGAGACAGGAAGCATGTAGACACTCCTGTGTTTTGGATGGAATTGTAGCCACTCCTACATCATAAGATTTCATGGGTGCTGTCTGCTCTGTGACCTATCTACTGCTGCCTGGTCCAGGGCAGACCCTGCTTCTGTTCATGGCCAGGATCACTCAGGATTCCCTGTGAGTGGGTTCTTTTCCAGCCATACCGAAGAATGCTGTAGTGATCCTTCTCCTTAAGAAACCATCTCTGCACTGGGAGGCTCTGTGCAACTACAGACCCATCTCAAATCTCCCCCTTTTTATGGAAGGTAATTGACAAGGTTTTTCTGCATCACAGTTGGAGGCCCACCTAGTCATTTTGAAATCTATGAGTAACTTTAGACAGGGTTCAGAACTCAACACAACACTGAA
The DNA here is from genome assembly GCA_016271365.2 of Neoceratodus forsteri. Taxonomy (NCBI): domain Eukaryota; kingdom Metazoa; phylum Chordata; order Ceratodontiformes; family Ceratodontidae; genus Neoceratodus; species Neoceratodus forsteri. The sequence continues at coordinate 653,454,202 of CM028136.1, forward strand.
ATGGCCCTGCTGAAGGTGACAAATGATCTATTCTTAGGAAGAGATCAAAGGAAATTCTCTATGGTCATTCTTCTCAATTTCTCCTTGGCATCTGCCACTGTAGACCATTTCTATGAGGGTTTATGGTGGACCCCTTGTTTGAGTCCTTCCTGGCCAGTAGGGAGCAGCATGTAGTACTTGGGAAATTATTTTCCAAGGTGGCTGCTGTTCCCTTCAGAAATCCATAATGCTCAATTTTGTCCCCTTTGTTGTTTGTAGTGTACATGTTGTCCTTGGGGCAGGTTTTGAGATGGTACAATTTGGTTTTCCACTGTTAGGAAGATCATACTCAATTGCACCACCCTTTTGTATGAAACCAGGGTAACTCAGTTATTCTGATGAACTAATGTCCATCTGAACTAAGTGACTGGATGGCTGCCAGCTGGCTGAGACTTAATCTGGCAAGAAAGAATTGCTGCTCATAGGACCATAATCCCAAAAAATGGCAATAAGAGGAGCAACATCATCTGGCCATCGGGAGGCAACTTCCTTAGAGCTTTGCATAGGGTTAATCATTTTAGATTCCTAGTGGACAGCAGATGGTCATCTGAAGCTCGCATGGCAGCTGATCTCCACTGAGGGGATTTCCATCCCAGAAATATCACCCAGCTGTATCTCTATCTTCAGTATGAAGTCCAGGGGGCTGTGGTGTACACCTTCATAACATACTGAATGAACTATTGTAACTTACTGTATCTGGGACTTAATGGAGATTTGGTGCATTGTCTGCAGCTTGTGCAGAATACTGTACCATGGCCAGGCTAATATATACTACATGGACTTTTCATAATAGCATGCCTGTGCTACGAAATCTGCACTAGCCTCTGATTAGATGGTATACCACCTTCAAGATTTGTTTGATGTTCTTCAAGGCCCTGCAGGATCTGGTTCCTAGCTACATTCAAGATCTCCTGCACACATACACTCCATGACACCCTCTCTGCTCCACCAGGGAATAATCTGGTTGAGGTTTCCTAACCCTGCTTTAAATCATTTGGTGACATTTGTTGTGGTGGTGTTTTGGCTTTGGAACTCCTTACCTCACTATGTACATAATAGTTCCTCAGAGAAAGCCATTAAGAAGGTCTTACAAATGTATTTATTCTCCTTGACTTTAATGATTATGATTAATAACATGGTTTTGTTGGTGTAGTGTACTATATATGGCTTTTGAAGCTATGCCTGTTGATTGTATTTTTATGGTTTTATGTACAGTGCCCTGAGCCCCTAGAATGTGATGGTTTATAAATGAAAATTACCTTACTGTACTTACCTATCTTAGGGCACAACTAACACATCATTGAGAAACTGCATTGGTGACAATGATTGTCCTTACACAGGGTGGTAAGCAGGCTGCCTAAGTGATCATTCCCAGTGGGTCTCCCATAATTGCTGTATCCCTGAGCTCCATGGGTTGCACATGGAAGTCCCCAGAGATTTCATCTTGGGGCTCTTCCATTTGCATTTTTATGACTGAACTTTCCAGTGACTATAGATCAAGGGGTCTCACATTCACAAGTGGCAGACTGCATTGTGCATGTGCCTGCTCCGCACATTTCAACTGCACTGGCACAAAATAAAGGTATATTCTGAAGGTACACTGTGAAATACTATCTTGCATGTGCAGCTGAATATCCCTAACATGCACGATAATGCAGTGGGAGATGCATGGTGTGGCATATGCCCAGAGCCCAGTGGGGAGCATACGGTAGTACGCAATGCAATGCCACTTGTGCGGCATGCAGATTTGTAATATTCAGCCAGGATGTGCAAATGGTCCCATTGCACAGTCAGTGACCAAACAGCACATTTGCATCTCATTACTAGAATATGTACAGGGCATTTGCATACCATTGGTATGTGCATATCCAGCAACCCAGCATTTCAAGGCAGCACCACCACTCCACAAAGGTGGTCTGGAGGTACTGCAGCCTAACAGGCAGGAGAAAATGCATGGTTGTGTGTGGGAGGTCTGCATTGGCTGAAGCACAGTGCTACACACAGTACCTCCCACCCTGTAGAACCCAAATGTGTGCAAGGTGTGTGAGAACTGGTCAGAATGTCTGGTACACCAGTACATATGACATTGCAAGCTCGAAAGACCATGGAAATAAATGCATTAATGTTGCTAATGCATGCTGACAACCAAGCATCTCATAGTATCATACAATGCTGCATAACAGTCTCAGTGGTCAGAGTGTATTGTCACCCACTCTATGTGAGTCAGAGGGTGTCTGAGGTATAAGATGAGTGCCGTACTCCATCCTGTGTGACAGTTTAGAGGTTTGCAGTGCTACAACACTGGAAGGGTCCAGTGTCCTTGGGGCACCTCTAGACCACCTCCAAGGGCTGTCTCAAGGTCATCTACCTGCAGTTCTGCAGCCTGCCTGTGGGTGAGTGGCTGGCAGATTTAGTCATCCCCTTTTATGCCTAACTTTGCACAGCACATTTCTGTGTTGCACAGCACATGCCCACACATTTTGACTGAATATGCAGTGGCATGGTACATTCAGGTGTCCGTCCCATTTTCCTGTGCTGCATGCATTATTTCTGCATGATCACGCATTCACACATGAGCGATGCATCTCTCCCTTTCGAATATCACGCTTCCACGCATTCTCAGAGGTGCACTGAGCATCTCCATTTTGGACTGCACATCTCCTTTGAATATGTGGGCCCAAGTTTATATTTATGTGGATGGCATGATCATCTCTCACAGTGTTGCCACCCTCACTGACATTAACTCCTTCTTCAAATCAAACACAGAGATGATAGTGTGTTGCTGCCCACAAACAGTATAGCCATCGAGGGCTGGAGATTCTAGAATTAAAAGAGGGAACAGTGCACTCAAAACTTCATAAAATAGAAATGCAGAATTTGCTGTCAGAAAAGAACTGCTTGGCCCACCCAGTCTTGCTAGATGTTCCCTGCCTACGCTGTCTCCACAGGCTCTAACTGGTCTCTGCAACTCTCCCTCTTTCCCTGCCTTTTTTCAAATACACCCTATGTCTGTACCATGCATAAGTGAAGTCCCGCACTGTTTTTGCTTCCACCACATCTGCAGGCAGTCTGCTTCCAATATCTACCACCATTTCAGTGAAGAAATATTTCCTCACATCTCTCTTAAGCTCCTCCCCAGCTTCATCACATGGCCCATGATCATGGAGTTCTTTCTAATCTAAAAGGGACTCCACTCCTGCAACCTCTTCACTCCTGTGAGGTACTTGTAGGTCTCTGTCGTGTTCCCTCTTGCTCTCCTATCTTCCACGATGTACATGTTGAGATGCCTTAATCTCTCCACATAGGACTTTTGATGGAACCACTGCACCATTTTAGTTGCCCTCCTCTGGACAGCCTCCACCCTGTATATGTCCTTTTGGAGGTGTGACCTCTAGAACTGGACACTGTACTGCAGGTGGGGTATCACAGGTGAGTGATTAAGTGGCAACTCCCCCTCCCCCCCACCTCCTGCTGGAGATACCTCTCCCAATGAACCCCAGCATTCCACTAGCCCTACCCACTGCTTTGTCACACCACTTTGACATGTTGAGGTCATCAGAAATGATAACCCCTGGTCCCTTTCCTGTTTAGTGACCGTTAGTACGTCCCTCCATCTTAGTGCCTGGGTTCCTGTGCAATAGGTGCATGAATTTGAATGATTTGGCATTGAACCCCATCTGCCATGCTAGTGACTGCTCTTTGAGTTTCTTAGGATCCCTGAATATCCTCTCTACCTCCTCCTGAGTGTCCACCCTATTGCAGATTTTGATATCATCTGCAAAAAGTATACTTTCCCTTCCAGTTCACCTGCAATGTCAATTATGAAGACAATAAAGAGAACTGGTCCCAGTGCTAAGCCTTGCAGCACCCATCTGCTCATTCTTCCTTCATCAGAGTGAGTGCTGTTAACTGTCACCCTCTGTTGCCTATCTGTTAACCAGTTTCTAATGTAATTCACCATTTTGTATTCCACCCCAAGGCTTCTCAATTTCTTAATCTGTCTACTGTGTGGCACAGTGTTGAAGGCCTTGCTAAAGTCAAGATAGGCTGCATCCACTGCCCCCAGTCTATTTCCCTGGTCACCCAGTCAAAGAAATCAATCAGGTTTATAAGGTATGATGTAACCCCCCCACCCATAAATCCATGCTGCATTTGGTCTTGCAGCCATTAGATTCAAGGTACTCTACCAACTATTTCTTTATCAGTGTTTCCATCAATTTTGTTACCACTGAGGTGAGGCTCACTAGCCTATAGTTGCTAGTCTTTTCCCTGCTGCGACTCTTATATAGTGGGACCAAAACTGCTCTCCTCCAGTCCCCTGGAATAATGCCTGATTCCAGTGAGCTGTTAAATAAGGCTGTTGGAAGGGCAGCCAGTACCTTCCTGAGTTCTTTTAACACCCTTGGGTGAATCCTGTCCAGTCCCATAGCTTTGTTTACTTTCTCAGCTGCAACTCCTTTCAAGACTCCTTCCTCTGAAAACGGACTTGTGTCCACCTCCCCCTCCCTTTGTTCCTACTGCTTCCTGGGGCCTGGTCCTCCACTGTGAAGACTGAGTAAAAGTGCCTGTTCATGATGTCTGCTTTTTCTTGAGCCCCTCATCCTTCCCCTTGCTTTCCTCTTCTCAATTATGTATTTGAAGAAAGTCTTGCACCTATTTGCTACCCCTTTGGCTATCCTTTCCTCTGTCTGTGCCTTTGTCACCTCACTGCCATATCTGCTTCCCTCTGTTTTGTTTTACCTGGTAGCTCTCCCTGTCTTTCTCCCTCTGCATTATTTTGTGCCTCATGAATGCCACCTTCTTTTTCCTTTATCACTGTGACCACTTTTCTAGAATACCATAATGGTCTTTTGGCATGTGCTAAATTCTCCAGCATAACTCCATGCTGTGGGGGGGGAAGGCAACCTTGGTGCCAGTGGATATGTGGCCCAAGGGGCTGCCATAGCAGTTATGTGCCCCCCTTTGTCCAGCCACAGGGTTTTCTGCAATGCTCGATCAGCTGCCATACCATCTGCTCCAACTCAGCCCACAGTGCTACTAGAGAGGGTTGGGGGCTGAACCTTCACAGTGCAGTATGAAAACCAAAAGCTTTTGTTTTGTAAATTGAAATATGGCAGTCCTGTGCACTGAATAATTCTAGCCCCTGCTCCATGCAGAGTCACAAATTAATTTCAGAGCCATCAAAGTCATCCAATTGGATACCCAGTGTCATGTACAGCACCTACAACAGACCCACCCCCTGCCTCTCCACACAGCCCTCTACGCATGGATTCTGGGCAGCTGGGGGCCATGAATGCTGTTTGGTGTGCCAATATCTAATGCTACACAGCAATACATCCAAGATACACATGATTTGTGCACATCTGGGTTGCCTTCATGGGTCATGCCCTGAGTCCTCTTTGTAACACAAGCATCATCAGTAGTATACAGTTGTACAGTTGTATTTTGTGATAGGTTGTGCTATGTCTTGATTTCAATCAGTAACACTCAGTAACTTCAGTTAACAATGGTTAATCCTATCAGTGGGATGCATTTTAAACAACGGTACATCCTAGTGTTATAGCTAGTTAAAACTGAGGGTTGTGATAACTGTATCAGGACATAACCAGTTATAGTGGACTTTATTGTTGAAAGTGCTGGGTAAAAACGGAAAACTCTGATTTTGTGAAAATGTTGTAGAACTTCTAACATTTGTCAGAATTTTCCAAAATTCTGACTTTTGTAAAGTCAGAATCCTCTGAATGTGTTCCACAAACATTTGCACCACTTATTAAAATGTTGTGGCTGAACTGTGGAATGATCAACAGAATGATAGTTCTGTAAATTCATTTTCCACTGTTTAAGACATCAATCTGCAATGCAGGCAATTCTTCCACAATTCTTCCACAGTTCTGTAGATAACTGAGTGGTCAGTCTGTGCAATTCCAATTCGCAGTTTAATACACTGATCTGCAATACATACATTCAGTCTATAATTCTAAGTCATAATTTCACAAAAGTTGTCAAAGTGCATTCTGAAAATTTGTGGAAGTGAAATTCTGACTTTCCTGGTAATTCTGCTGGCAGAATTATATTTCCACACAGTACTAATCATTGAACAGTAATATACATGTAACCCCCTGAGGGCGCTATCTTAAGGGCTACTACCCCTGCCTGCTCAGCCAACAGCAGGTTGAGGGGCCTGGATTCATTGGCGGGTGCCTCCACCCAGAGGTCGGGGTTAAGACAGTTTGATATGACTTGGTCACAGCCCTCTGGGACACTGCAACCCTCCTTTCTTTCCACTAGTAGCCCACACAAATCAATCACAGTACCCTTACAATAGACACTTACCCCCAGGCATGAACCAATCAGCTTGCTCCGGCGACCTCCTGAAAAGTAAGATGCTGTTACATAATAATCACTGTGCAGTAATTCATCATAAACACACAATTTAGCCAGTATGCCTTTGCAAAACAATCAATCTGATTTATTTAGGGGGAATTAACAAGGACTGGGGTGAATAGGTTAATTAGCTTATCAATCTAATATAGGTCTCTGGGTACCCAGGCCATGAAGGCTAGTCTCTCGATGCAGCTGGTTGGGGCCCTGACACAGAAGCAAGCATAAGGTTCCTACGAAGAATTAATAGAGCCAGCAGGCTCAGTTAGGGTAGTCAGCAAAGTAACCAGAAGATCTTGCCCTTACTTGCCGGTGACTGAACCGACCAAATCTGGCCTTCCACACACACGCTTCCCGCGAGAAAACTCAACGATGCAGGAGCCCTGAGCTCCTTCCTTGCTCACAGCCACAACATCTCTACCCTTTGGCAGTTAGAGCACATCTCACCATTCGGGTGCCACCTGATCCCATAGGTGGGCTGCAGATGCCAGTCACTTGATACTTGATAGTTTTCACATCTTTTGAATTGTTTTTGGGCCGCACTTTATATACAGGTAAATCTTCTAGTTTTCCCACAACAATATGAGGGAGGTGATGCCATCTGTCAGCAATCTTATGCTTGCCATGCAGTCTCAAATTCCTCAGTAGCACTCTATCCCCTTTCTCTCAGTTCCATTGCTTTCACTTTCTTATCATACTTGTCCTTATTGGCCAGGTTTCATTTAGCAGCCATGGTCTGGGCCAGTTGGTAGGCATGGTTCAATTGGGCCTTCAACTTTTGTACATACTGTAGATGGTTTGCTGCTTGTACCCCATCAGGGAAACCCCAAAACACACATCCACTGGCAGTCTAGCCTCTCTCCCAAACATCAGTCTGTACGGGGAAAATGCAGTGGCAACACTTTTGGTGCAGTTATAAGCACGTACCAAGGTTCTAATCTGCTGGCTCCATCTAGGCTTGTCTTTAGGTTGCAGTGTGTCCAACATATCAAGCAATGTGCGGTTAAACCTTTCAGGTTGGGGATCTCCCTGGGGATGATACGGGGTGGTTCTTGACTTTCGTACTCCCCACAAGGATAGCATTTCTTTAATCAGGCGGCTCTCAAATCCCTCCCCTGGTCAGAATGGATTCTCTGGGGGCCCCATAGTGGACAAAGAAGTGTTCAACAAGTACTTTAGCCACCGTGGTTGCTTTTTGATCTTTAGTAGGAAAAGCCTGTGCATACCGGGTAAAATGATCAGTGACTACCAATATGTTGCTGATGTTTTTCAGATCTGGCTCTAGACTCAGGAAATCAATGCAGACCAGTTCCATAGGGGCACTAGTAGTGATGTTAACCAGAGGAGCAGCCCTCTGAGGCAGGGTCTTTCTTTGTAAACATCGGCTACAGGTCCTGATATACTGCTCCACATCAGCACCCATTTTGGGCCAATAAAATCAGGACCGCACTAAGTCAAGGGTTCAGTCTATGCCAAGGTGTTCCATGTGATTATGCAGGGACCTCAATACCAGTTCTCTAAAAGCAGTGGGCAACACCAGTTGTTGTTTGTATACCCAGCCCTCTTTGTCCACCATCTCCCTGTATAGCAGTTGGTTAATCAGTTTTAACTTTGAACCTTCTTTGTATAACAAGGCAGTTCTCAAGTCAGTGGAACACAGTTTGGACATGTCTCTCCCTGCTTACAGGGCCTCCAAGGCAGTTTTTATCATGGTGTCTCGGGATTGAGCCCGTTGGAGACTATCATTGTTGAATTGGGGCAGCGCACTAGAGTCTAATGCAGAAAAATGACAGTAAGCAGCAGGTATGCAGTTTTCGGATGGCCCCAAGCAATCTACCATGCAGTCCACAGCATCAGGAGACACCTGTTCCTCCTTGTCAAATTTTTGGCAAAGGGCTCTTATGTCAGGTTCTGACAACCTGACCCAGTCGGTTCGGGGCACAGGCCTCCAAGAGAGAGCATCCGCATCTATATGGTTTAGGCCTGCTCTGTATTCAACAGCGTAGTCGTAGGTGGCCAATGTAGAGAGCCACCTATGGCCAGTGGCATCTAACTTGGCTGAGGTCTGCACATATGTCAGAGGACTGTTATCAATCTTCACCAATATCTTGGCACCGTACAAGTAGTCATGAAATTGATCAACAATGGCCCACTTCAGGGCCAGGAACTCTAGTTTGTGCACTGGATAGTTTTTTTCTGCAGGAGTCAGACTTCTGCTGGCAAAAGCTACAGGTCTTAGCCCATTTGGGTGCTCCTGATATAACACAGCCCCCAATCCCTGTAGACTGGCATCAGTATGGAGAATGTACGGCTTGGCTGCATCAGCATAGGCCAGCACTGGGGCATGGGTAAGTTGATATATAATGTCATAGAAAGCTTCCTCATGCTCAGTAGTCCAGCGGTTTCCAAACACATCATTCGGACGAAAATACTTTTTCTCAGTCTCAGAGCACAACTTTTTTATACTTTTTGTGGGTTGGAGGGTACCCCTGAGTAAGGTTGAGGAGGAGGCAGATCACTCGAGAATATTGTTTGATAAACCACCTATAATATCCACAAAACCCCAGAAACCATTGCAGTTCTTTCAAATTCTTTGGCTGAGGCCAGGTAGTCAAAGCTTCCACTTTGCTGGGGTTGGTCTCTATGCCTTCAGTGGATACTATGTGCCGAACATATTTCACAGAGGTTTGAAAGAATTGGCATTTGTCTATAGATAACTTAAGACCAAAGTCTTCCAGCTGATCCAGGACCTTGAACAATTGATTTTCATGTTCTTCCAAGGAGCTACCAATCACTATAACATCATCTAAATAAACCAGACATTTGAACAAATTCACATCCCCCACAGCACGTTCCATCAGGCGCTGAAAATTAGCTGGGGCACCTGAAATTTCTTGAGGCATCTGCATAAACTCATAGAAGCCTAGGGGGAAAATGAACTCAGTCTTCTCTCTATCCTCAGGAGCCATCGGGATCTGATAGTACCCACTGCGGAGGTCTAACACAGAGAACCACTTACTGCCATTTAGACAGTCCAAGGTGTCCTGTATGCGTGGCATGGTATACTGGTCTGGGATGGCCTGCCGATTCAAGGTACGGTTATCTACACACATCCGAACAGCCCCATTCTTTTTCCTCATTACTACAATGGGGGAAGCATAGTGGATCCTGGATTCTTGTATCACACCAGCAGCAAGCATCACTTGCAAATGCTGCCTCACATCGTCTATGTCAGCAGGGGCCAGGCGCTGAGACCTCTCTCGTAAAGGCCTTTCACCATGCAGCTGGATGTGGTGCTGAGCTCCTTGCACACATCCCATGTCCCATTCTTTTAGGGAAAAGACCTGGCCTCTTTTGGCAAGCTTCTCACTGATCCTCACTTTCCATTCAGTAGGCAATGGGAAGTCACCGAAATCAAACAAGTCGGGAGTTACTTTGTCATCCTTCCCCGAACCCTTGCTATTGGGCAGCACTGCAGTATCTGCACAATGTACACTTGCCAGGAAGCAACCTCTATTTACTCGAATCTCTTTGTCAGACACATTATGAACTTGAACCATCACCCTCCTGGCATAAGCATGGGCTCTAGCAGGCAAGATACTGGGTTTAACCAGCAGTTCCTCAGGCAATCTTCCCTCTCCAGGTGCATCCAGCATCAATAACTTATTCTTAACATCTTTTTTAATTCAGACTTCCCCTTGCAAAATGCACTGGGCATTTGGGGCAAGTAACAATGGTTCCAGGTCCTTTCTCCATATGACACCCACTGGGCCTTCAGGTTCCTCCTGGCTAGCCTTCCTCTAAGTCTTATAGGCCTTCTGGATCAAAGCGGGTATTTTTAGGGCTTGCCCAATCCCAAACACTTGCTTTTCTGAACACAATTGGGCTAATCGACCAAACATGTGAGCATTTGTCCCAATCAACAAGGGCACCCCAACATACAGTCCAGTGGGAGGGCATAGTAAGGCTAGGGTTTCCACTTGTTCGTCCACCCCAGCAACAGAAGTAGGAAAAGACAGCCAGATTCAGATATACCCCAAATACGGGTAGGCCTTATCACTCTGCCCCCATATATGTAGACCATCCAAGTGTTGTAGAGATACCTCAGGCAGGTGTGTCTGATACCAGTCTTGGAACATAATGGTCACCTGGGAACCACTGTCCAACACAGCCCAGGAGGGGATCCCATTTACTCACACTGGGGCCTCCATCGAAGGCCCCGCCACATCAGACCATTCAGGGGGCACAGCGCTGGCAGTTGCTTGGGCATTGGCCCGGGTCACAAAACTCTTCCTAGGGGGTCGGGTGTAGGCCCTGTGATGCCAGGTGATCAGCCTGCTATTGACCTTCCTTAAATTCTCCGGCAACTGTCACTCAGTCTGAAAGTGTCCATCCTCTCCACGATGATAGTAGAACTTGGGGTCCCGGGGGTCTTTAGTGGGAGGGGGATATCTCACCTGCTGGGGCACCTGGGGGCAAGAGGGCTCCCCCTGACTAGGGCGTTTGTTTCTAGATGACTCTGGTTCCCCAAACCTAACAGGATAGGTAGCAGTTTGCTTCAAGTCCCTCACCAGTTCTTGTAAATTTCTAATCTCGGCCCTCAACTCACTTTCTACTTGAGGATCAGAGGGAAATGGCATGGACCCCCACCCCTCCTTGTGGCTCTGGGGGGACAGGGGAAACATCAAGCCCCCTCAAAAGGTGGGTCTCATCTGCTTCACTAGATGCAGGGGTTTGGCACAGATTCACAGCCCCCACATAAGGTTCCCACCCCTCCTCATCAGTCTCTACTTCTCGAATCTCCCTCATCAATTGACAGTACTCGGGCAGGGTAGCCCGTCTATCATGTAACTTAAGTTTTAACAATATCACACTAGAAAATCTAGCAGAATTCAAAACATGTTCCAACCTGACCTGGTTCAAGGCTGTGGCTGTGATCCCCCCTTTTCGATAGGCCTTCTGCAAGGCCCGTACCACCCTAGTAACAAAGGCGGACAACTTCTCATTCCTCCATTGCTTGGCAGACTTGAATTTCCATAATAAGTCTTCCCCAGTTTCTGTACTTCCAAACACTCACTCTAAAGCAGAAAGGTACTCTGTTGCGGTGGCTTCCAGGCTAGTGGCCCGCAAGAACCTAATGGCTTCCAAAGCTGGGCCCCGCAGACTCTCCATCAGTCTCTTCCATTTCTCCCCCTCAGAGCATTGCCACTCCTGGACTGGGGGGTGGCGTAGTCCATTCACGTCTCCAAATCATCCTCCCCTGAAGGCACTGACACTGTGCCAGAAAAAAGGTTTAGCCTACGGTAAGAATCTAGCTGTATAGGGGGAACCACTAGGGGTGGTGGAGCCAAAATAGAACTCTTGGGGGGCCAGGAAGAGGTACCGAGGTAAGCCTGTGGGGTGGGTTCACTAGAAAGGTCCAACGCCTGCAGTAACTCTTGGGTAGTCCTCCCCTCCACAGCTAGCAATTTAAGCAGTTTATCTTTGAAGCTATTAGTCTGGAAAGACCTCCCCGGGAGTGACTGACCCACTCTGGATGTGAATTATCCTCCACCCCTGTTGGGCACCTTCTGGGTAAATCACTGGGGGTACCCTCTTGGGGTTGATGGCTAGACTACACAAAAGTAACACCTGCAAGGTCTGATGGAGCAGGTCTTGCAGGTGTTACTTTTGTGTAGTCTAAACTGCTGTTGGCTGAGCAGGCAGGGGTAGTATTCCTTAAGATAGCACCCTCAGGGGGTTACAAATTGGAGGCACCACTGGGATTAGCGTCCCTAGTGGCCGAGTGGGTGAAGTGCATAAATATGGATAAGTTAAAGGAAAAACTGGAAGGGGATATCATGGCTAAGATTAAGCTGGACCCTATTAAAACAATGGTACATAAACTGATGGGGTGGGTGAAGCCAAAGAGCTGGACTCTCAGAGAATTGTGTTACTACTAGATGTACCTCTGGGGACAATGACCGCCGATATTATTTCTACAATGGATCGTGTTAAATGTTTAGGCAAGGTAGACGTATGTCATCTGTTAGCACCCTTTGCAAACTGTGTGAGAGGCCTTTGGCACCATGCAATTCTGCTTAAAGTTGGACCAGCATAACATTCTGTGGTGATTTGCATATGCAGCCCATGATGCTTTGCATTGTGTGGGCATGTGTGATTTTGTATTTTCTTGAAACTTGGCTTCCCATCCAAATGGCCTTTGGGGTAACCCTTGCCTCAGTGTTTGCACACAGAGGTTCTTTGTCTTTCTAATATATAAGTATGTATCTAGGGCACTGTGCACAGGCCTAACCTATAAGTCACGGTCTCTGGGTACCCAGGTCATAAAGGCTAGTCTCTCATTGCAGCGGGTTGGGGCCCTGACACAGAAGCAAACATAAGGTTCCTACAAAGATTTAATAGAGCCAGCAGGCTCAGTTAGTGTAGTCAGCAAAGTAACCAGAAGATCTTGCCCTTACTAGAAACATTTGACAGGGAGCTACCCTGATTTAGTACTCACGACTCCAAAAGGAAAAGCGCTCTCACACCACTTGCAGGACCGAGCCTGGACTTCAAACACTTCTCCACACTTTTATATGAAAAGCAACAGAGGGGTACCATACCAGGCAGCTGCTCCTAGGACCCAACTGAACTCACAGGTAGTCGGGGAGTCACATCGCAGCTTCACTTTTCCTGACAGACTGAGCGTGATTCAACAGATTCTCTAGTCCTCTACAGGGTGAGCCTGGTAGGTAGCTGTGCTTTTGTACAGCCTCCTCTGACCGCTGCCTAGCAGATTTAGTCCGACACTCACCGGTGACCGAGCTGCCCAAATCTAGCCTTCCACACACGCGCTTCCCGAGTGAACACTCAAGTGACGCAGGAGCCCAGAGCCCCTTCCTCACTCACAGCCATAATGTCTCTGCCCTTTGGCAGTTAGAGCAAGTCTCACCATTCGGGCACCACCAGATCCCATAGGTGGGCTGCCGATGCCAGTCACATGATGCTGCCCCTATTGGTACAAACAAGGCGCCATAATCCAGACTTCACTTCCCAGAATTACTAGCTGTGTCTCATTGGTCAGTCGGCTCCCACATGAGTCCTGATCCTGGTTGGTCAAAAAGATCTCCATTTTAGTGTTCCCCCATTTACCACTGGCCCAGTTCAATAGTCCAGGTCCAAAATGGAGGGGCCAAGCGCACACAGTCCCAGCTGCAAAAGAAGCAGGTTAGACAAACTGTAATTCCACTAATACTCTAACTAATTATAGCCAAACAGTTACATCTTTCAAAAGGGCTCCCTTTTGCACTTATAGTGACTACCAAATTGGAGCGATTTCACTGCAGCTCAGGTGCAATTTGAACAGGGAAACACCAGTCCCCCCATACCAACCCGCTGGAGCCTGCGAGCAGGTAGCTCTTGAAGAGATAGTACTGGAGGCTTTAGAAGCACTCACAACACCCGCATTTTGGCGGCATTGCACCGAACACCAGTTAGGCAGGGAGCATTTAGGCAAGCTCTGGGAAGGCTTTTAGGAACCCCCATTTGTAAGGAGGTTACATACAAGTTAATTCTTTTATGTTCTTGGAGTTTTTTTTTAATCTAATTTTCTTCTTCCCTTTTCCATTCATGTTCTTGCCCTTTTCTGGATAGAATAACCACCCAATCACAAACTTGCCACTATCTTGTGGGTTTCAGGCTCCATGATGTGGGATCCAAGTGTATCTCAAGATCTTGGCTACTAGTCAGATATTTTCCCCTGGTTGTACTCAACCTGCCCTTCACCCACTTGATGTCAGTTCAGTGCCTTGTGGTAGCCTTGGATGTCACAGTACAGTGGCTGTGGTAAACAAACTCGCTGACCCACCACAGGGATCACTGACACACTATCCATGAGGGGTTGTGGAGGTCGACTGGAGGTGGTGAGCACCCAGTCTGTCTGGATGGATTTCAGCCTACCAGAATTCATGGTCATTGTGAAGAGTGTCTAGACTTTGTGCCCAAACTGTTGTAGTTTGGATCCGGGCCCTACCTCCCTTTTGGTGGGATGTGTAGATGTTATCTGCCTGATCCTAGCTGAAATTGTATGGCGATCCCTGGAGAGGGGAATCTTTCCAGATCCCTTAAAGAAGGCAGTCATTTGACCACTCCTTAAAAAACCCTCCTTGGATCGCTTTGATCCAGCTAACTACTGACCTGTTTCTAACCTTCCCTTTGTGGGGAAGGTAATTGAGAAGGTGGTTGCGTTGCAACTGGAGAATCACTAGGTAACTCACAATGTCTATGAAGCTCTCCAGTCTGGATTCAGGGAGAAGCATAGCATGGAGACTGCCCTTGTTTGGGTATTAAATGACCTCCTAATGGCTAGAGATCAAAAGGCTCATACCATCTTGGTGCTTCTTGACCTCTCAGCAGCCTTTGACACTGTGGACCATGAGGTGCTTTTGGAAACCCTGAGGTTCCTTTGTGGACTGTCGGGTACAGTACTCAAATGGTTTCAATCTTTCCTTGTAGCCAGGTCTCAGAGGGTGGTCACCAGAATTTATTCCTCTGACACCCTCCCCTATCCTGTGGGATGCTGCAGGCATCCATATCAGCACCCATGTTGTTCGTAGTGTATATGCTGCCTTTAGGAGATATCATCAGGTGATACGGCTTGAGTTTTCACTGCTATGCAGATGATACTCAGCTGTATATGTCCTTTGTGCCCAGACAGGTTGATGCAATCACCGTGCTAAATAACTGCCTCTCTGAGATCAAAGACTGGATGAGCTCGAGTTGGTTGAGACTGAATCCAGATAAGACTGAGGTGTTGGTCGTGGATCCGGGCTGCCTGGGAGCGGGTTTTGGTGCTGGCACATGTCGGGACTTTGGCTTGATGGTGTCCAGCTCATCACCTCAGATCGGGTGGATAACTTGGGTGTTGTTTTTGATGATGGCTTGACCTTGAAGTCTCAGGTGTCAAGTGTGGTCAAATCCTCATTTTACCATCTGAGGAACATTGTCCGGGTGAAACACCTGATTCCGCCGGGCGACCTTCCAACATTGGTTCATGCCTTCATTACTATCTGTCTTGACTACTGCAATGTCTTCTATCTAGGGCTGTCTGGGGTTGATATCCGCCACTTGCAGCTGGTGCAGAATGCTGCGGCTAGGCTGTTGGCTGGTACCTCTAGGTCCAGTCATGTTACGCCTGTCTTGCACAAACTGCACTGGCTGCCAGTTCAGTGGCAGATCATCACCTATAAGGTAGGCTTGCTTACCTTTAAAGCCCTACATGAATTGGGACCTGATTACCTTAAAGATCTCCTGACTACCTACTCCCCCAGTTGCCCTCTCCGATCCACCAATGAAGGATTGCTAGAAATTCCTAGGGTTCATCTTAAAACATCTGGAGCTCATGCTTTTTCATTTGCAGCACCAACCCTGTGGAATTCTCTGCCTTGTCGGTTAACAGAATTCATGACCATCAGCAATTTTAAATCTATGCTGAAAACATATTTATTTTCCTTGGCCTTCCCAGAGTAATTGAATTGATTTTTAAAATGTCATTATATTTTCTGTTTTTACATTGTAATTTATAATTTGTACAGCACCTTGGTTTTGCAAGATGCTATAAAAATAAAGATTGATTTGATTTGATTTGACACTAGATACAATACCATCTCCTACATGGACTTGGAAGTGCTGCCATAAGCAGCCCTTCTACCAACCTGGCCACCAGCTCCATGCAACCTGAGTCTGCTCCAAAACCAGTGTCCTTGGCATGGCCAAAGGTTGGCCCTGTACGTGAGGGTTTTGCTGATAGAACACAGTCAAGCAACTACTTGTCCTAGACTGGGCTTGCTGTATATAGCCAAGCAATGCCATAGCACCTAGGCCTGGATGCTGGTAGTCCCTTTTATTCCACTGTCTACCACTGACAATGTTCATGCCATCTATTAGACTGCCAATAACAGTGTACTGAAACATTTTGGACTGGATTATTCATAAGCTATGTAAGTATACTGTATATCTAATGTGACTGTTTCACTCTTCGCTGTCTCTTCTATGAACATCTCAAGTGGCTAAACCCAATTATTCTATTGTTCACATTAAATTCTCATGTCAATGAGTTGCTTTCAAAATTCTTAATTGGTTAAATAAGTGTTGCTGGATCCAAAAAAAAGCCTTACAAAAACTTTTACCCAAGAATTATAATCAGTGTTGCCTTGTATTGTGACAAATCCAAAGATGCACTCCAGTTGAGCTGCAAAAACATCTCAGAAAGTTGCTCTTAAGCTTGGTAAGTTTTGCAAAACTGCACAATGTGAGTTGCAAATGCACTGTCAACTTTTTAATACTGTAGAATGCAAAATTAACTAATTGGAGTAACAGGTGAATTTAAATTGTACTGTAACTATAGGAACTATGAATGGTTGACTACACTGTTCAATTCTGCAACAAGAAAGGCCTCTGATTATTTCCTGTCCCTATTCACTTCTAAGAGTTCTTATGCTTCCCATTGTCATGTAGCTCCAATAATTACTCATGTCAGTTTTCTGTTTTTCTGCTCAGTGCAGAAACAATGAAGGAAATACATATTTTTTTCTGGTGCAAAATGCTGCATACTTGGTTAGAAATAGCCTTTAGGTTGTTAAAACAGTGAAAAAACAGGTGCAACAAGGACGTGATATACATGGTCTATCTGGAATTCATGAAGGCCTTCGACACTGTGCCCATGGAAGTTGGTTAATAAGCTGGAGGGTTTATGGATGGGACAGAAAATAAGGTAGGTAGAGAGATGGCTGATGGTTAGCAGTCAGAGGGTGGTGGTCAATGGGGTTCATTCTGGGGAGGTAGGAGTGATGAGCGGGGTCCTCCAGGGGTCGATGCTGGGGCCCATTCTGTTTAACACCTATGTCAGTGACATAGCAGAGGGGCTCCAGATGATACAAAGATCTGCAACAGGGTGGACACCCGAGAGGGGGTGGAAGCTATGAGGGAAGATCTAAGGTTGCTGGAGGGTGGTCAGAAACATGGCAGCTTAAATTTAACACCAAAAAATGCACAGTGATGTACATGGGGTGGAATAATCCACAGGTGAAATACACACTGGAAGGAGAGGAAATGATTGCAACTGAGCAGGAGAAGGATTTAGAAATCATAATCACAGACAACCTTAAGGTAGGGACCCAATGCAGCAAGGCAGTAGGAAAAGTGAACAGAATTCTGGTGTGCATAGGGAAGGAGATAACTAGTAGAAGATGGGAGGTGCTGATGCCACTCTACAAATCCATCGTGAGGCCCCACCTGGAATACAGGGTTCAGTTCTGGAGACTCCACCTATACAAGGATATAGATAACATGGAAAGAGTACAGAAAACGATCATTAAGATGATGCATGGGCTAAGTGGGAAGCCATACGAAGAGATGTTGAGAGTGTTGGATTTGTACCCACTGGAGACCAGAAGAGAAAGGGGGGGACATGGTAGAAACATTCAAGTAAGTGCAGGTGATCAATAAAGTGTGGGGGGGTTCACAGGGAAGGTAGTGACAAGAAATAGAGGGCATGGAATGAGGGAGGAGGGAGTAGGTTTAAGGGAAACATGAGGGGTCATTACTTCACTGAGAGGGTGGTGGTGCCCTGAAACAGTCTGCCGGAGGAGGTGGTGGAGGCTGGAACAGTGGATGGATTCAAGAGGGCATGGGACAAACACAATTGGTTGTCAAGGGGAAGGATGGTAGAATCTATGGGGGGGACAAGTAAGGAGAGACAGTACGGGCAGACTCGATGGGCCAAGAAGGTCCTTTTCTGCCAACACAGATCTATGAATCTTAGGAAAGAGCACCGACATTCAACTCAGAGAAAAGATAAGAAAACTCAGCTGTTGCTTAGAGATAGTCTCCCAATAGTGTTCTGTATCACCCATGTGTTGTTATGTGAATATCTGTAATAAAAATAAAATAACTGGTGTGAACAAAATGTAAAATAAGCTTTGAATACTGAAAGTAAATGTTGCAATTTAGAATTTTATGAGCAATAGCTGAGAATACAGTAATTAAAATTTAAAAAATATGGTGTGTCAAAATGGGATATATGAATTCCATGAGTTTAGGGGTAACGAGGAAGTTGGAAGAACATACTGTATTGTGCTTTCTCTGCTCTTGATTCCTGCGATAAACTGGCAGATCATGTGAAGCTTGTTCCTTGTAATGTCATCTCCCATGGCCCTCCATGAAAATGAGTTGCTGGATCACATGATGTTATTCTAGATGGAAACCATTTAAATAAATACCTAACTAATTAACTAACTAACTAACTCCCATGTACTTGCAGGACATTCCTTACTCAATTGCTGCTGTGTCCATATCACCACTTAGTGTATGTATTATTTATCTACTACTGTACTGTTATGTTTCCTGTACAATTAGCCTCATGATTTTGCCTTCTGTAATTACTGTATGATGTAATTATTGTATTTCTCCATTGTCCCTACCCCCAGGACGCATCTGGAATTGAGCAGTACTCTGCGCAGTATGCCTTTCCTGGTAAAACTTTTAAATAAACTAACTAACCAACTAACTCACTAACTAAATACTTTTAAGTATAAACTAAGAGCAAGACTGCAGTAATTGCAGATCTTGTTGGGACAACAGACCTAACATGCATCACCGAGACCTGGTTGGACGAAAATGCTGGCCCCATATTGGAGGCTGCCATTCCAGCTGGGTTGTCGGTGACACACCGCTCAAGATCAGACTGCAGGGGTGGGGGGGTAGCCATTTGTTTTAAGATGGAACTGGACCTTGTAGGTGTGCCAGTTGAGAAATCCAGCTCATTTGAGTGTACTCTGGTTACAAGTGTAGTTTGTAGAATCGTTATCATCTACTGATCACCTGGGGGTGAGAAATGGTTCCTACAGGAAGTAGCGGACTTCATGGTTGACATGGCATTTGGGTTGTCCAGGTTGATGGCCTTTTGTGACTTTAATGCCTGGGTCAATGATGAACTCTTGAAATTCAGTAAGGATTTCCTCCAGCTAGTGAGATCGCTGGGCTTTACACAGTTTGTTGCCTCTTCAACTCATAAGTTCGGTCACTCACTTGACCTGGTTTTCCTCCTGGGGATTGAAACCTCTGATCTGGTGGTGGAACCAGTTGGATGGTTAGATCATCACACTGTAGGGTTCAGTTTCCAGGCCCCCCCCCTTATTGGCCTGCCCCTGTGGAGATGGTCAGATTCTGCCCTTTGTGGAATGTGAGCCCTGATGGTCTACTGGTGGTATTAGACCTATCGGGAGTTCTGGGGGAAAGTGGGAGCCCAGAGATCCTGGTTCAGGCCTATAATAAGGTGGTTACTATGGCCCTGGACTCTATCGCTCCAATCTGTGTTCATCCTCTCTCTCTCTCGGCCCTCGGTCCCCATGGTTTGATGGGACCTTGAGGAAGTTGCGATGAGTAGGATGAAGGCTAGAGTGTTCCTGGTGGAAATCCATCCTGGATGCTGACCACCTTCGATTGATGGAACTTATCAAGTCTGTCAATCAGCAATCACCCATGAGAAGGCAGAGTTCCTGTCCAGGGAGCTTGCTGTCACTCAGTTTCGACCAGCTCAGCTCTTTTAAACTGTGGACAGGTTGTGCAACCCAACTTGTCTGCAGGTTCAAAGAACCTTTTCACAAATTGAGTGTGATGAGGTTGTTCACTTCTTTGCGGATAAGGCGGTCAGCATCAGAGCTGAGATCCTTCTGGTTCACTCTATGGGAGCTGATAGTGGTCGGTGCTAGTCACTCCTCCTCGGTTTGCCTGGAGTTCCTTCGAATGGCTGGAAATTGTGGATGTTGTGCGGATTGCCCAAGGTATGTGTCCAACATGCTGTAGTTTGGATCCAGGCCAAACTCCCCTGATAATGGATCTGACATCATCAGCCTTGTCCTTGCGAAGATAGTTTGGTGCTCCTTAGAGTCAGGCGAGTTTCCTAGCTCCCTGAAGGAGGTGGTGGTGACACCACTCCTGAAAAAAGCTTCTCTGGACCCAAATTGCTTTGCAAACTACAGACCTATCTCAAGCCTTCCCTTTGTAGAGAAGGTAATTGAGAAAGTTGTGGCACTACAATTGGAGAACCACTTTACCATCCACAACATCTACGAACCTCTCCAGTCTGGTTTTCATAAGAGGCATAGTACCAAGACTGCTCTGGTTCGGGTGCTCATTGATCTCCTGATGGCGAGTGATCAGAAGCGCATTTCTATCTTGGTACTTCTTGATCTCTCCTCAACCTTTGACACTGTGGACCATGGAGTGCTCCTTGGGTGCCTGAGGTTCATCTGTGGCCTGTCTGGTACAGTTCTCAGATGGTTTCAGTCATTACTCACTGGCAGATCTCAGAGGGTGGTGTTGGGGATTTTTTCCTCCGGCTCATTCTCTCTGCCATGTGCAGTCCCTCAGGGGTCATTATTGTCCTGCATGTTATTCATGGTGTATATGCTGCTCCACAGAGACATTGTAAGATGGTATGGTCTGAGATTTCACTGCTATGCTGCTGATACCCAGCTCTACCTGTCTTTTGCATCCGACCAGGATAGTACGAGCTTGGTCTTTAATAACTGCCTCACATAAATCCAGGACTGGATGAAATCCAGCTGGTTGAAGTTGAACTCTGGAAAGACTGAGGTGTTGGTGGATCCAGGTCATCGGACAGATGGTTCGGTGGCCGGACAACCTTCTGGACTCTGTCTTAGGGTGTCCAGCCTCCTTCCTCCGAACAGGTATGAAACCTGGGGGTGGTTTTTGACAATGGGCTAACACTGCATTCGCAGGTGTCGGCAGTCATCAAGTCCCTCATTTTACCATCTCAGAAACATCGCCATCCGGCAACCTTCCAATGCTGATCCACACCTTTCTGACCTCACGCCTTGACTACTGCAACTCCCTGTACCTAGGACTACTGGGGGTTGATATCTGCCACTTGCAGCTAGTGCAGAACACTTTGGCATGGTTGTTGATGGGGACTCCTTGTACGAGTCACATCACACCAGTGCTGCGCGAACTGCACTGGCTGCCGATTCAGTGGCAGATCACCATCAAGGTCAGGCTTCTGACCTTTAAGGTCCTGCACAGACTGGGCCCGGACTGTCTGCAAGAGCTCCTGTTTCCTTACTTCCCCAGACAACCACTTTGCTCAGCCTACAAGGGGTTGTTAGAGATCCCCAGGGTACATCTTAAAACATCAGGGGCCTGTGCTTTTATGTATGCAGCCCCGACCCTGTGGAATTCTCTACCTCATCAGGTACATGAGAGCACGACTGTGAAAAGTTTTAAGTGGGCCTTGAAGACCCGTCTGTAGCACATTGCCTGCCCAGATTCATTATTTTTTAGGTATTTATCTACTTGGCTAACATGCTGTATGGATTTTATGTTTTATTGGATTTTATATGTTGTAAGTTGTATGGCGCCTTGGTTATATAAAGGCACTTTAAAAATAAAGTTTATTATTACTTATTATTATTATTCAACAATGCTCAGGTTCAATATTTAATGTGCCAAGAGCATAAGTATACACTGAAGTTATTAAACAAACAAATAAACAAAAAAAAAAACTGAAGCAGATTTCAAAGGGCATATTTCCTTTTTAAGTACTAATGTGTAGCATTCTCAAAGTCATGCAGTTATTAAATGACCAGCCTGGTCAATGTCTATACCACATGGTAATATTCAACTTTCATACTACACATGTTAAGTCATTACTATTATATTCACATATTTTTACCAAAGGATAAAAGTGCCCTGAGATACTAGATTGGGTTGGATATCTTTTGTTATTCTTTTCTCTCACTGTTCCTGAACTGTATAGGTGAATCTATTTAGATAAACTTTGCTGAATGAAAGGAACTGTATAGTTCCTGGACTCAGCCTTGAATCAGCTATTAGACATTTAGTGCACACTATTAGATTATCAGCATAGTAGCATGATGGACAAGAAAGAAAGTAAAACCTAGATGATATGACACAGGTGCAGCATTCAATTTCAGATGCAGCCTGCTTCATGTTACCTGCATCTGAACCTAAACCTTTAACTGCTATTTTCACAGGTTCAGACACATTTGCAACAGTCAACACAGTCAATCGTAAGGAAATGATGCATGTGTCATGTATCTAAATGAGGCACCATTTATTGACACAGGCATCATTTATTGTGATGTATGTCTCGTTTGTGGGACACACTTTGTATCAGTTCCTGACACGTTAGACCACTTTTTAAATGGTTTTACATGCATTTGACTTGACATAAGGCCACAGCAGGGATGTAGAAAGCCTTTCCTACAATACAGCATTTTCCCTCCAGTACTTACAGGGATCAACATTGAAGCTGATGAGTGGTTCTTGGAAATACATCACCGCTTTTTAGGCTGAAGACAGGAAAAGCGGTTGCTCAAAAACGTGTTCATGAGGAGAAGTTTCACTGTCAAACATTGTAATCCACAAGTGGTTTATAACACGGGTAAGTAGCTCTAGAGGTGTCTGTTGAGAAGCTTTGAGATAGGATGCAGTAGATGAAGGCATAAATGGTGTGCCAAAAACTAAAACGTACTAACTGACGAAAGTACATTATCATCATCGTTGTCATCATCATTATCACCATCATCATCATCATCATCATCATCATCATCATCATCACAACTTAGGTCAAACAAAGAATCCTTCTTTGGCTGAGCTTTTATGTCTGTAAGCAACATTGCTTAGTCATGTTTAGGCATGTTCATTTCTGAAAAAGCCACAGTAGCCAATGAAACTTGATGTTATGGTCAAACAGAGTGGAGACTATTCTAGTCATTGGTCACATTGCTGAGTTACTTATAGTTCTGGAATTGCTGCATAATTCTGTCAATAAGGGATAGATAAAGCAAGGAACACAAACATTCTGCATTGTGCTGACAGGTTCGCTATTGCACTAAATATGTGATGTGAATTATAAAACCAGGTAAACACTAAAAGTGCCATGTTGGAAAGCACATTTAGTGTGGTGTTAAGCTGTTAGTGTATAATCATAAAATCAGACCAATCACCTATTATAATCATAAGAATGTGCCTGGCATACAGGTGGCCTGACATATTTGAAAGTTTGGAGTTACTCACCAGTTTTAACTGACACACTAGTTAATGCTTTTCAAATCTCATTTTAAACAGGCACAAAGTGATGCATTGCCCCTTGTTCCTGAACATCACCACCACCAGCAATGCAGCCATTTAACAATGGCCCCCAATGCCTGGTGAAGTCTTCCCACCTTATCTCAATAATGTTAGTAACAGTTTGTTTAGCATATCCTTCGTAATCTAGTGAATCTGCCTACCTGATCACCATAGGGCTAATTCTAGTATCATAGATATGTTTTCTGAAAGAGAGGTGACCAGTGGTGTACCGCAGGGGTTGGTGTTGGGGCTATTGCTGTACTCCATTCTCATAAGTGATATACAAACTATCATCAATAGAAATATAATAACATTTTTAGATGATGTGAAACTTGGGGGAATAGCCAACTCAGAGGAGGACAGAAAACATATTCAAGAAGATCTGAATAGTGATAGTGACTGCGCGCAGAGAAACAACATGATCTTAACACCAACAAATGTTTTGTACTGCACATGGGGAAAGGGAACCAAAAACTGACATATCATTTAAATGGGTGTACACTCAGTGATGAAAGTGAGCCAAAACGCACTGGAACAGTGTTCCGGTACTTTTTCTATGACTGAAATGCTGTTTCGGTACTTCTACAAGACAAGAATGTATTTGTGTTGACATGCAGTGCAGACTCACATTAGGCACACACGTCATTGCCAAAAACCATTGTGTGTTTTTTTAAACTCGTTTGTTGGGGGTTGAGGGGGTTGGGGTTAGAGGAGACCAGTCCGGCTGCTGATCAGAAGAGAGTGGTCAATGAGGTAGTTTCCACCAATCACGGTTTGTGTTGTGGATGTAGTTCTTCTTATGTCCACAACACAATCCGTGATTGGTGGAAACTACCTCACCAATAGCTTATCAGTGACCGCCGTGTGGCAAATAGTGCCATGAATAATTGCCATCCCCTCGTCAACGCTGTGTGTGCGGGAAAAGTCAGGGACAACATCAAATTGAGCAGACGAGGGAGAGTTGGGTCAGACTCGAGGATCGAACAGAAAAAAAGGAACTCCCGTCCAACCAACACCCAGGAGAAGACTTTCCCTATGGTGCATGGCTGTATTTTTAAATGACACTGTGGTGCAGCAGCCTAGCTGTTGTGAAGCCCTCAAATGTTTTTTTTTTTTGGTTTTTTTTTGGCTGCATTCCCCAATTGCAACTCAGAATGTAGACCAGGATCTGAATGTGGACCAGAATATTTATCTGTGGGACTTCATCCACTGTAGGACGTTTACAGCAGTGAATTATGAATTTGTGTGTGCATAAGCAGCAAGAGCATACCTTCTGTTAGTACTAACATATTTAACATTATGCTTTAAAGTGTGAAAGAAATGGACCAGGGAACAGATTATTGAAGTAAGATTGAAATTATTGGTCACTCGTGTTTTGTGTAATGGAATATTTCTGTGTAGTGTTTTGTTTTATTAATGTATATCCAGAAATAGCTCCAGCAAATATGGAACGTGTCTATGGAACAAAAGGTCAGGAAATTTGGGTGGAAATATGTGCACTGCGACTGTGCTGACTAATATAGAATGGAATGCCCATGATTTTAAGGGAAGCTTAAACAGGAAACATGACATGTTGGTTCAACTTCAACTTGACTACAAATATTTTCCCTTAGAAATAATCACATTTGAATTCATAGATTCATAGACATGTGTCAGCAGAAAAAGACCCTTCTGGCCCATCCAGTCTGCCCCCCCCCGTCCCCTGTTTAAGAACCGTATCCATTCATTTTCCATGCCAACCACATGATTAGCAGAGGGCAGCACCCGAAACAAACAATAAACGCAGCTGCTGCTAACATTTTATCCTGAGGACACTCAATATTACTGCAATAAGGGATGGCCAAGCCACTCCTTTCAAATATCTCTAAACATTGTGTTTTTGACAGACTTGCAGATTTCAGGGCCATAAAAACGCTTCATATAACATGAAACTTAAAAAGACACAGCCCACTGGTGCACCATCTCTGGGATGCTATCTTCAGACAAGGGTGATTTGAACTGTATGACAATGTAGATGGAGTGGTTGGTGTTGGGCTCCTTCCCCATTTGTTCTGCACTGCCTGGCTGCAACTCCTACTTCAAACTTGTAAGGATTTCTGCCCAAAAGTAGCTAGGAGAATGACAACCCACAGGAATTTCATGTGCCCTATTCTGTGCCTTTGGACTCAATGTTATGTGTGTGCGTGTGTGTTGGGGAGGTAGTACGATTATCACTGAGGACATTGAACTTCTGACTCATTCCCGACACACACACACATTTCCTCAAGATGAAGACTGCACATAGCATGCAGCTCGTGTGGGACTCTCTATCCCATACAGACCAGCAAGGGTATATAGTACCGTCAATCTGGTAAATGAATGCCCTTCCCAGCTTCCCACCCACCACCACAACCAACCTCATGTTCCTCTTCCCCATCTCCTCCCCACCCCACCAACCTGACATCTCTTGCCCCCTCCAAAAAAAAAACACTGCATCCCATTTCCTGGCCCCATCACCTGTTGGGCACACACCACCAACACATCCCTCCCATGCCAGTTACCCTTGCCACCCATGCTCTGCCCTCTTCTCTGCATCCCCACTAACCCATCATGTACCCCCCCACAGTCCTTCTCATCCTATGTCCTCTCCCCACCCACATCAGTGCCCCATGACCAGCACATCTGATTCCCCATCCACTGTCCATCCCCCTGTCCACTTGCACCCTTTGAGCACCTTGTAATAATACTACTAAACAAAAAAGACAGGTATGAATGTGCTCTCTTAATGGGCGCAGCAATGGCTCTGCCTGCATGGTGCCGAATGTGTAAGTGAAAGCTAAAATTGCAAACTTTGATTCTCCGTTGATTCACTTTACATGAAAGCACGTGATGGTGGGAGAGCACTGTCGCGCGCCGCCGACAAAATACTGGGAGCACAACTAGCTGGGAGGTGGGTTTTTTGTTTTGTTATTGTGACATAAAATACTTAACAATAAAAACCCTTTCCATTCTGGAAGGCGAGTGCAGGCCACCCCCAAGTTGGAAGCAGCTTCTTCCAGTAAATGCCCAATCTTGATGCCCCCTTACTGCTTATCTTTTCCTACCATCGGAACCGAGGAACAGACACAGGTATCGGATGCCTTTGGTCTCATTTTATTTATTTATTTGTTTGTTCATTCATTCATGTAGTTATTTACTTATTTTTTTTAAAAACAAGCACTACTTCTTGAATAAAAATAAAAAACATATTTGGAGTAAATAGATAAGACGGAATGAATCATAAAGATTTTAGAGACCCCCACCCCATGAGTCCGATCAGTAAGTGTCCTGCAGCCCTGGTTCTCTCATAATTGTAGCCCTGTCAATTAATAAAGTAGCAATATTTGTTAGCAATTTTGTTGTATGTTATATTGTACTCTGACAAAAACATCAGTGTTTTCATTCATGAATTGAGATATGATGTTTGGCATTTTTAAAAGTGCTCAGTGCTTTGCCAGACCCACCGTGTAAAAAACAAAAAATCTTAGTGTGGTGTGGTGTGTAGTTCACAGTTAGAAAGAAGCCCATCCTATAGTATCCTGTTAAAATCCTCGTTTGGATAAAAATAATATTTGAGGGTGGGTACAATGCGGCAGATATATCTATATCTAATAAACATAAGTATATATAATATATAAAATACAAATATAAATTGCATATTCAGCCATCAAACTGGGAAATGTAGAAAAATCCTAATTTAAGTTAAGTAGATAGTCATGAGAAGTCTTGACATCACAGCACAAAGTTATAATTGTTTTAAATCTGTATGCCCCTGAAATAAAATATACCAACATTTCTCTCCTGAAAAAATATATATGCATGTATATGTGCCATTATTGTCCATGTTTGTATGTGTACACACACACACACACACACACACACACACACACACCCCCAATACAGAGAATGCATGGGCAACCATACACAACAAGGCTGTGTTATGTTTTATATTTTTGCTGTTACTCTCACCCCTTCTTATTTAGAAACATAGAAACATGATGGCAGAAAAGGACCGCCTGGCCCACCAAGTCTGCCCAAGGTGCCTAGCAGAGGGATAGGACTTCCTCCAACAACCTACTTCTCCCTGTGGTGCCCTCTTTTCCTGCCCCGGCTGGCTCCTGATACCAGACCCATGTGGCCCTCCCATGCTATCTTAAAGCCCAATAAGGTTGCCTACCCTATCATCTCCTCTGGGAGCTCATTCCATTTATCCACCACCCTTTCTGTGAAAAAGCTCTTCCTGTTGTTTCTCCGGAACCTGCCACCTCTACCTGTAGCCTATGTCCCCTGGTCTTCTTGTGCCCATTTAGTTTAAAAAATCCCTTTTCTGGTTCTTTGTTTATCCTTGTAACATATTTAAAGGTCTCATTCATATCTCCCCCATCCCTTCTCTGCTCCAGGGAGTACATTCCCAATTCCCTCAATCTATCTTTGTATGCCAAGTGACTAAGCCATGCTACCATCTTAGTAGCTCTTCTCTGCATCCTCTCCAGTCTGTCCAAGTCTCTTCTCAGGGAAGGTCTCCAGAATTGCACTCCATATTCCAAATGTGGTCTAACCAACTCTTGATATAAGGGTATGATAACCTCTCTCTTCCTGCCAGTGAAGCTCCTCTCAATGCAGCCCAACATCCTGCTAGCATTGGCTACCACCTCCTCGCATTGTTTAGCTATCATTAGGTCCTTGGAAACTATAATTCTCAGGTCCCTCTCATCCTTCTTCTCTTCCAGGGCCCGATCCCCCAGATAGTAAGTCTCACTCTGGTTTCTCCTCTCGAAGTGCATGATTTTGCACTTTTTTTATGTTGAAGTCCAATTTCCATCTTTTGGACCAGGCATCTAACAACCCCAGGTCCCTATGCATATTCTCCCTCCCCTCCTGGTTATCCACCCTATTACAGACCTTCACATCATCCGTAAAGAGACACATATTTGTTACAAAGGACATTTGCATACAAACAGAATCGCTGCTTTGTCTGTTATGGCTGCTTGCCTACACCTGACATCACAGTTCTGTTTATGACAACACACTCCTGTTGATCTGGAGATAATTATGATGATATAAACAGGGGATTATGATAGCAAGTGTAGGCAAACGGAAAGAAGGTAACATCTAAGGGTCAGTAATCCGCTTTCAAACAACTGTCCGCAGCAATAAAGAAAAAGAGAAAGAATTAAAGAAAATGTATGAAATATAAACTGAATTGTGTTTAAATTTCACATTTTTTCAAAGTTTTTCTAATTTTGCCAGGAGCTCTTTACTCATATACTGTATTATAATTATAAATATGTACCAAAAATATAGCAACAACATAATCATGCAGATTTTGCAGTTATGGAAATAATAGTTAGCAGCTTTCATGGGCTGCACTAAGGAAGCCATATAATTTGCTATCAATACTATTTAGAAACCATATTTGAAGAACTTGGAACAGCAGGTAACATTATAAGAAGCCCAGTCTGCTGCCGACACACTACTGTAGCTATGGTTTTTGATCAACACCCAGTTACTACTTCATCTTTGTACATTTTTAATAGTCAACACCAAGCAATGCAATTAATTTAGCACATATATACTCAAATATATCTCTCATTTAAAAGGCTTTGCCTGAAGTTAAAAGGATCATCTTGTTGCACCAGTGCCCCTTATTTGTGTCTGACAGATGGATAATAATAAATAAATTGCAGGAAATAAGACAGACCACCTTGAGGTCAGGTTCTTCTCATTGTTTGGGTTTTTCACTTACCCTTAAGTTCACAGAGGAAAGCAATATTTGCTCCCTTGATAACTAGAAAGTTTTCAAAGGGCATATGACAGAGGTTGACTGCCTATTCATATCTGAAGGATAACATGCAGGCCTCTGGGGGAAGAGCGTTTCTTACAGCCCTGTTCCTAGTGGGGTTGGGTTGGGGTGTCCTTACATGTACTGAAAAAAATGTCACAATAAAAAAACGAAAATCATTTATCTTTCATTGATCCACCCCTGATCATCATTCTAAAAAAATCATAAGTATGCACATTAACAGGGAGATAGCTGGTAAACAATCTAAAACTTGGACAAGACAATCCCTCTGTTATGAAACATAGAAACATAAAACTTGATGGCAGATAAGGACCGCTTGGCCCACCCAGTCTGCCCATTTCCCTACCTAATGGATAAGCTGCAGATCCTAGTTAACCAGCAGCCTACATCTTCCTACCCCCACCTCCTAGAATTGCCTTATGACTGTCCCATGCATGCTTGAATTCCACCACTGTTTTTGACTCCACAACCTCCTCCAGAAGGCCGTTCCATGCATCCACAACCCTCTCTGTGAAAAAATACTTCCTTAAATTACCTCTGAGCCACCCCCCCATCTTCAAATTGTGCCCCTTGTTCTTGCATACTCTTTTTGAAGATGCTACCCTCTTGGACTTTGTTGATTCCTTGAGGGTGCTTGAAGTATCTATCATGTCCCCCTCTCCCTCCTATTTCTCGAAGCTATACATATTAAGCCCCTTAAGTCTCTCTTCATATGTCTTCTGGTGCAGACCCTGCACCATTTTAGTTACCCTCCTGCCTGGACAGCTTCCATCCTGGCTACGTCTTTGCTGGAGATTGGGTCTCCAGAACTGCACGCAGTACTCCAGATGGGGTCTCACCAGCTGTCTGTACAGAGGGATAATAACGTCCTGTTTTCTAGTGGTGATGCCTCTCCCTATGCATCCCAGTATCCCCAACCCTCCTTGCTGCCCTCTCACATTGCTTGCCCCCTTTTAGGTCATCTGATATGACTACCCCCAGGTCCCTTTCCATTTTTGTTGTTGTTAGTATCTCACCACCCATTGTGTACTCTTCCCTGGGTTTTGTTTTCCAGGTGCATTACCTTGCACTTCTTAGCATTGAATCTAAGCTGCCATACATTTGACCATTCCTCTAACCTTGCCAAGTCCCTTCTCATCCTTTCCACCCCACCTTGTGCATCAACTCTGTTGCAGATCTTTGTGTCATCTGCAAAGAGACATACTTTTCCTTCCAGTCCCTCTGCAATGTCGCTTATAAAGACATTGAAGAGGACCGGTCCTAATACTGAACCCTGCAGTACCCCACCAGTAACCCCCCCTTTCTTCAGAGTGGACTCCATTTACTATTACTTCTGTGTCCTATTCTCCAGCCAATTCTTTACCCAGGCTGTCATCTTGTGACCCACTGCCAGGCTGGCTAACTTGTATATTAATCTTTGTGTGGGACTGTGTCAAATGCCTTGCTAAAGTCTAGGTAGGCCATGTCCACAGCCCCTCCCTGATCTACTACTTTTGGTCACCCAGTCAAAGAAATCTATCAGATTTGTTTGGCATGACCTTCCGCTGTGAATCCATGCTGCCTTGGGTTCTGTGCCCTCTGGCCTCTAGATACTCGACAATTCTTTCCTTCAGAAGTGATTCTATCATTTTCTACCACTGAGGTTAAACTAACAGGTCTGTAGTTTCCTGCTTCTGCCTTGCTCCACTTTTGTGAAGGGAATCACATCTGCCCTCCTCCAGTCCTCGGGTACCACCCTATCCTCCATGATTTGTTAAAGAGGGTAGTCAGTGGTGTCACTAGTTCTACCCTTAGTTCTTTTAGAATTCTGGGATGAATCCCATCAGGCCCCATTGCTTTGTCCACCTTCAGTTTTAAGAGTTCTTTCAGAACCCTTTCTTCTGTAAATGGGCTGGTATCAACTTCTGTATCCAGAGCATTTCTACTGTTTGTTTTAGGTACCTCCCTCTTCCTTTGTAAATACTGAGCAAAAATATTTGTTTAGTATCTCTGCCTTTTCACAGTCACCTCTGCCCACCCTCCTCACCTTTATTAAGCCTCACTATCCCTCCTTGTCTTCCTTTGCTCCCTGATGTACCTAAAAGGTTTTATCCCCTTCTTAACTGTTGGCTATCTTTCCTCGGTTTGGGCCTTTGCTGTTCTGACTGCCTTCCCAGCTTCCTTTTGCTTTAACTGATACAGTTCTCTGTCCTGCTCCTTCTGTGATTCCTTGTACTTTCGAATGCTTTCTTTTTCTCTTGAACCTTCACTGCCACTTCCTTTGAGAACCATAGCGCTTCTTACATCATTTGTTTTGTTTATTTGCTTCACTCAAAGGCTTGTTACCTCTGTGATGGCAGTTTTATTATTCCCATTGTTCTTCCACCCATCCTTCCTGCCCATTTGCTAGTGCATTGCTAGGCACTCACCCATTTAGCAAAGTCAGCCCTCCTAAAGTCCAGTACTTTTGCCTTTGTATGGCTTGACTCTATTGCTGTGTTTATTGTGAACCATACTGTTCGGTGGTCGCTAGTCCCCAGATGGCTACCACTTCTACATCTGTGAAACCTCTTCATCTCCATTTGAGAGAACCAGGTCTAAGATTGCTCCCTCTGGGTGGGCTCCAATACTAGTTGTCTAAGGCATGCCCCTGTAGGGCATGAAATAACCCCACTCTTTGAGTGGCTGCCGCAACTGCACTCAGTTATTTATCTGGCATATTCAGATCATCCATCAGCAATATCTCCCTTTTCTGCCATTCTAAGTATACTTTCTATCATTTCCTTGTCCATTTCCTCCCCCTAGAGAAGGAGGTCAGTATACAACCCCTCTACTGGATTGTGGTGCCATTGCGGTCTCCAAATTTACCCACAGTGCTTCTTCTCCTCCCTGTTTACCCTTTTGTTCTGTTGCTTTGATTCCTTCCCTTATGTAAGAGCTACTCCTCCTCTCTTTACCCTCCCTGTCCCTCCTGTAGATAGTGTATCCTGGTATGTTTACATCCCAGTCATGGTTTTGTGTGTACCATGTTTCTGTGACTGCCACGATATCCAGATGTTCCTCCTCTATCAAGGCCACTAATTCAGGAAGCTTGTTACTCAGACTACGAACATTGGTACTCATTGCTGTCCATTTTTTGATGGCTTTACCTACTGTTGCAGCATCCCCCAATTACCTTTCTACCTCAGTCTTTTTCTCATTTAGTACCCTGTTTTGTAGGGAGAGGCTGGGATTTTCCTGCTGCTTATCAGTGCCTCCCTCCCTTGACTAGTTTAAAAGCTTGCCAATGAAGCATTTAAACTGATTGCTCAAAAGACTTGTTCCCTTCCTGGACAGATGCAGACCATCCTGCCAGCATAGGCTGGTGTCCCTCCAGGTGGAACCCCAGTCCCCAATGAAGCCAAACCCCTGTGCTCCACACCATTTTTTCAACCATTCATTAAACTGCATGGTGCAAAGTACCCTCACCTCATTCATGCCATCGACAGGCAGCACCTCTGAGAAGGATACTGTGTGTGCTACTTGTCTTAGGCCCCTCCTCAATTCTACAAAGTCCTTCTGTACTGCTCTAATCTCATGTTGAGCCAAGTCATTTGTCCCTAGGTGGACAATGATGTCCAGCTCAGACTCCCATGCAGCTGTTCTCATGATCCTGAAGATGCGCTTCCTGTCCCTCTAAGCCATGGCACCAGGCAGGCACCTACTTCAGTTTTCTCTGCTCCCCCCAGTTCTAGCCCCCTAATAACTGAGTCCCCCACCAGGAGCTGCTTCCTTTCCTTGTGGTGTCCTCTGCCTCCATCCTATGGGCCTCCCTTGTGACAGTTGTCCTCAGTCTCCTTAGTCTCCTCTGTG
Source organism: Neoceratodus forsteri (assembly GCA_016271365.2). NCBI lineage: Eukaryota > Metazoa > Chordata > Ceratodontiformes > Ceratodontidae > Neoceratodus > Neoceratodus forsteri. The sequence goes on from CM028136.1 coordinate 653,487,428, forward strand.
GGTGCATCCATAGGGGAGCTATGCTCTCCCAAAATGGTGTATGGATTGTGGAGTGGAACAACTGACTGGGTGTGCCTCTGTTCCACTATCCTCACCCTCCCTGAGCCCACTGTGGTCCAACTGCTGTGCTTTCTTCGCAACCTCTGAGGTAGTGGTGGTGGCTCTTGGTACCCTGGATGGGGAGGTTCCCTTCCTACTGTCCAGTGTGGCCTGGGGAAGGTTCCCTTACTACTGTCCAGGTGTGGCCTGAAGATGGGCAACTTCCTCCCTCAGGGCAGAGAGTTGTCTGCAAATAGGGCAGCATCTCAGCCTCCAGAAAGACTCCTGGAAGACTGCTGCCCCGCAGCCATTACATTGCACTACTCCCCACATGTTTATCTACATTTTTTTTATGTGTGTTTGTGTGTGTAATTGGTTTATTATATAGAAATATATATATTATACAATGTGTCTGCTTATATTGTCAGTGCAGTGTGCTAGAGAGGATATGACAGTGATATGCACCTTGCACTCTTGAGGACATGATGTCAGAGCCCCAGGTATAAAGGAACTATTTCCAGGGGTGGGTAAGGTGAGAGGTGGGAAGGGGTTGGGCCTAAACTGTGCCCTCACAAAACAATCAGCTAAGAGCTCTGACCCACCGCTGTGATGAGTGCCTTCCTGTCAGCAAGATGCCCTACACAACAATTTGACAGAGACAATACCCTGCTAATCAAACAGAGAAAAATCCAGACATCCAAGTCAGACACAGGTAAACCTCCCAGCCCCAAAACAGCCTGGTGGTTTGTGCTCTGAAAGCAGTCAGCCCCAAAATAAGTCAGCTGTGCTTTAAACTCTTCCTGCACTAAAATCTTAAGAATTGTAACAAATGTAAAGCTATATCCACCTCCTCTGTTGCTTGAAAGACTGTCTTTTCCTGATAATTCTAAGTTCCTTATTTCACCTTTCAGTTAGAAGTAGCCACCACCTGCAGAATATCTGCTACAAACCAAAGACAATTGAAAGGTTCACCTCCCTCTGTTGTGAGCACAACTCACTTTCTTGCAAATCCTATGTTCAGTATTACAGCTTCCAGCCAGAGGTAGTTTGACTTGAAAAATATTAGCTGTTCTGATGAGTTTGCTATAAAACACTTGCCTATAATACTATTGTTCTCAGGTCTGTTACCAAAGCTATTGGCTGATAAGTAGCTATGATGTAAGCACTTCCTGATAAAGTCTGGAATTTCCTTTTAAGGCACACACAGATAAACACAAAAAACAGTTTCACCCCCTAGGGCACTGTCTGGGTCAAATACACAACCTGTACCTGCACTTATTTCAGGATTTATGACAAATTCTTAGCCCAAGATTTAAACTCTTCCTGCACTGAAAATCTTAAGAATTGTAACAAAGACTGTCTTTTCCTGATTATTCTAAGTTTCTTATTTCACCTTTCAGTTAGGAGTAGCCTCCACCTGTAGAATATCTGCTACAAACCAAAGACAATTGTAAGGTTCACCTCCCTTCCTCTGTTGTGAGCACAACTCACTTTCTTGCAAATCCTATGTTCAGTAATGCAGCTGCCAGCCAGAGGTAGTTTGACTAGAAAAATATTAGCTGCTCTATTGAAATGACAATATGCGAAGACTGTATACCCACTTAGCATGAAACAGGGAGGTTTAAATCAAACTTGTAAACTCTGTGCTTAACCTTGAGGAAGGCACCTGTTGGCAGTATAGACAAGAGGCTAGAGCAATGAGATGTGAACAAGCTTGGCACATCCAACAGCCCTAGACTGGAGTCCCCACAACCTCCACTTTCTTTATGTGCGACCCTGAGTGAGTCACTTCACTTAAGGACACTCCTAGAAACAATATGGCTCAGTGTGCTTTTCCCCGGCAAATAAAATAAAATTCCTAAAATAAAAGATAAATAAACTTGACATCCTCTCTGTGCTTGTGTCCCTTTGTGAAACTGGGGTAAAAGTGGGAACCTCTGGGAAAAAGCAGACGCTGAATCTTTTCTTGGTCATAAAATCTATATATAGTGTACTGTTTGAAATTAATATTAACTTTCAAAATCAGTTCAGTATTTTTTTGTTTGTTTTGCAATTAATAATTTTTATTGAATAGTTTGATCAGACAACATCACGGTACCATTTGCAAGCACATAGTCATAATGCATAAAGTGTGAAACAACATAGTATTCATGAGAAAGTAACAACATACAGCAGTCATATTATGGTCACTACATGTGAAAGAAAAAAACAGAAGAGATTGTCAGGGAGTAACAGAAAAAAAAATTATAATCTAGGGACTGAAGGCTTATTGCCTACCTCCCATGGAAGGTGCATGGTCTAGCAATCCAGAAGCTGTAAGCCTTGGAGTACCACTAGCAAGGAGACTCAACAGGTGTGTGTGTGGTGGGGGGAGCTTTCTGAAATATTTGTATTCTTTCTCTGTTGCTAATTGATTTTCTATCTAGCAGTAGATGTGATGTGTGGAATGGTACTCTACCCAAAGGCTGACATGCTAGTTCTTGTCCTCTTCATTCATTATCAGCCATATGACATCACTGTCTGTGACATCAGAATTGACCAAGAGCCAATCACATACTGCCAGAGCTTCACTTGTGACGTCCACAGTTAGTAAGGTCACAATGTTGATGAGACATGGAGAGGAATATAACTAGATATCTCAGTCTTCTGGTAAACAGGTACACTAGAACCTCTTCTAATGTGCTAAGAGAAAAATTAAAATAAAAAGTAAGGGAAGTTTTAAAAATGAATAATATTTTATGGTCTGCTGTTTTTGGAGCTGCTTGCTCTTTAAGTATAAGTCAGCCCCTCTTCCTATTATAAAGCCATGGACTTCTACCCTCCCACAAGCACAGTCTACCCCACTTCAGATTATTTATAGCAGTCTCCAATGACCAGCCCATATTTGACCACTGGCAGGGCTGAACTGGATGCAGGGGGGCACCCTGGAAAATTGTTGCTGGGGCCCACCTACCCAATTAATGAGAGGAGGGCAGGGTTGACATATACCAGGATTCTATTGCAACTACTGGCTGAAAATAAACTCTGTCAAGACAGATATGCTCCCGTTGCTCCTGGGAAAGCCAATAGTGAGACAACAGGCAGCTTAAAGCATTCATAAAAAACAAAGCACTTACAAACTGAGCAGGTTCTTCCATCAGTGCTTATGGAAAAAGCATGGCAACTGTTTCAGACCCTTCAAAAGATGGGTCCTCAATTTACTGGGGCTGGCAAGCACTCTTCCACAGTTCTCTGTTCTGTAGACTGTGAGGGTGACACAGATGATGATCAATTTTGTGATGCCCCTGACATGGAATTTGAGGGTCTTGAGCCCCAGGAGTCCCCGGACCCTCGCCTTGGGGATCCCCTGGGTGACCACGAGGATCCTTCCTCTATGTTTTCATTTGTACAAAATATGCTGGATACCCTGGAACTCCCTACACAGGAGCCCAACCAGGATATAGATGAAGACGAGGATTATGGGGAGATGAAGGGTCTTTCATCCTCAAAGACCCTGGTCATCCCTATCTATAATGCATTTAAAAAAAAATACCATGAAGGTGCTTCAACACCCCTCTTCAGTTCTAAGGGTTGATAAGCAGCTTGAGAGAAAATATAAATTGTCTAAAAATGGTACCGAGTTCCTGTCAGCACACCCTAGCCATGAGAGTATAGTGCACAGGCAGCTTGGGAGAAAGCTGGAGTCTCCTTGTCGCACTCTCCCCCTGACAAGGATTCCAAGAAAATTGACTTTATTGCAAAGAAAATGTATGCCACAGCTTCCCTGCTTCTTAGGCTTTCTTCTTACATGGCATTCACAGCAAACTATCAGAAAGCCCTTTGGAAATCTGTCCATGCTATCACCCACAATGGATCATATTCTATGGTACAGGAGCTGGTGGATACATTAAAAACTGCATTGGAAGTTACTGTGTACCAATTCCACATGGCAGACAACAATAATGATGCAGCCTCTAGGGCGATGGCCCATGCCATATCTCTGAGACAATTCACCTTGCTTAGAACAACCAGTCTGACCACAGATGCTAAGAACAAGGCCATGGATTTTCCCTGTGATCAAAATATGTTGTCTAATTACAGAACCACTGACTACATGAAAAAGGTAGATGAGTACAAGGCCTCCTGACAGAGCCATTTATCCAAGCCAAACCCACCACCCCTCAGAGATCTCGTCCAAGGGGCGGTAGGGGCAGAAGTTTTGTTCCCAGGCCTTACAGTCCTAATCCCCAATCTGACTTTAGCCAGTACAGGGGGTCTTTCAGAGGCAGGGGCAGAAGGGGCCAAAGAAGATCCACCTCTACTCAGCCATCTGCCTCTCAGTCTAAGTCCTGATGTGAGTGTCCAGGTCACCTCCCCATTTCCGGTTGGAGGCAGACTCTCTCACTATCTTCAGCACTGATCCCTCAGCACACCAGACAAGTGGGTGCTGGAGATAGTGGAGAAGGGTCTGTCATTACAGTTCAAGCAGCTGCTAGACCTCAAGCATACCCAGGTGTCAAGACCTTTGTCACCATCACAGATGCTGCTGTTGGAAATGGAGGTACAAAACCTTCTGGCTTTATGAGTAGTGGAGAGGGTCCCCACCCATGAGAAGGGCAAAGGCCTCTACTCCAGGTATTTTCTGACACAAAAGAAAACTGGGGAGTGGCGACCCATCTTAGATCTCAGATATTTAAACAAACATCTGAAAAAAACCAAATTCAAAATGCTCACTCTGTCACTGGTCATACAGTCCTTACAGCAGAGTGACTGGCTAGCCTCCCTTGACTTAAAGGATGCCTACTTCCACATACCCATAAGAAGAGCTCACAGGAAGTTTCTCAGGTTCAAACTTCCTTTGGGTCACTATCAGTTCACCGCAATGCCCTTCGGTCTGTCCTCTGTCCCAAGAATTTTTGCCAAGTGTCTTGCAGTGGTAGCAGCACATCTCAGGAGATTGGATGTCGCTCTCTACCCCTATCTGGATGACTGGCTCATAGTAGCAAAGTCTCCTTGCCAAGTCAAGGAATCTCTTTCCCTCACAGAATGTACTCTGGAGTCTCTGGGTTTCCAGTTAAGTCTCAAGAAGTCTCACTCGGAACCCACCCAGCTGCTCACCTTCATAGGGGCCCAGCTGGACACTCAGAAGGGATAAGTTTTCCTCCCACAGGAAATAATTCAGTTTCCTTTCAATGGCAGATTCTTTCACCCAGGGACAGCCAAGACCAGCCAGACATTTCCTCAAACTTCTGGGACATATGGCTTCTATGACTGCAGTAGTCCCAGGGATCAGGTACAGGATGAGACTCCTGCAAGCCTACCTCAGAGCTCACTGGTCTCAGAGAAGCAACACATTTTCAAAGTTAATACAGGTGTCAGAGCAGTTCCTTCAAAATTTGCTGTGGTGGAAGGACCCTGCAAATTTGCAGGCAGAGGTTCCCTTTCAAACTCCTCTTCCCACTAAGGTGATCACCACAGATGCCTTCCTGTTAGGCTGGGGAGCTCATATAGACTGTGCCTCAGTAAGCGGCAACCGGACACCTGAAGAGTCACAGTTGCACAAAAATCTTTTGGAACTCAGAGAAAATTACCTTCTTTTGTGGATGAATAAAATACATTTCTGATTAATTGAATGTTTCTGTATGTGTTTTCCAGTTGAAAAATGTCATTTAATAAGTGCTATGCCACACTCCGTGCATGAATATACTGGGAAGGAATGCATGTCCCTCGTGCCTCATAACGCACCAGGTGCATGCATTAAGGCCTAGTGTACACATGGTGTGCCGTGAGTTATATCTAAGTTAATATCTATCTTTTTGGTTTCCTGTTGTTTCTTAATTGTATTATGTATTCATCTGTCTTATGCCACATAAGGATACCCAGTGTGTGTACAAACAATGGTGGGTGGAGAGGAGTGCATATGATGTTCTTGCAGACTGGGAATGTGAATCTTAAAACCAGCCACATACATCCCATTTCATGTTAAATATATTAAGTTATTAACCTACATCAACTGTTTTGGAGGAAGACAGATTGCTAAAATGTAACTTGAAAGTATTCAGTTTACAAAACAGATTGTAATCCAGAATTCTCTAAAATGCATCAAATCGACTCATTTTTAAAAAAATTTTCCCTTGGGGACATGCCCCTGGACCCCCCTAGCAAGGCTGGGTTTTCGAACTTGAATAGAGTTCCTGTACTTCTTTTGAACCACTTTCATCACTATGTACACTCAAGGAAGTTCTAAAAGAAAAAGATATAGGAATTATTATAGATGTTGATTTAAATTTTGGGTTTCATTATGGTGACATGGTTAGGAAAGCTAACTATGCAATAAATGGAATTAAATGTACCTTCTTAAATCAAAATAAATTATTCATTTATGCTGCAGCTATATAAAACTTACGTACATCCTTACATGGATTATGGTTCACAGTTGTGGAGCCCGTACGTAAAAAAAGATATAGCTCTACTAGAAAGTGTTCAGAGAAGAATGACCAGGTTGATATGTGGTTAAAAATCTCTGACATATGGCCACAGACTTAACAACCTGAAGTTATTTAGTTTGAAACAGAGAAGAACTCGGGGAGTTAGTCTCCTAATGTTCAGGATAATTGGTGATGCAGACCTGTTGAATGAGTTGGGTATTGAATTCCAACCAAAATGGGCAGGATTAAGAGTACTTGAAAAACAAGTTAGATTGGAACAATATAGCAATATGAAGAGGTTCAATAGTTATACCCAGAGAACTGGTAGATTATGGAATACCCTCCCAGCTGACTTAATACAAAGTAGCACCATAGACAGTTTCAAACACAGACTAGATGAATTCCTGTTAATTAAGAGTAGTATTGGGCCTGCTATTGTGGGTAGACAGATTTGATGGGCACTTAGCCTTTTTCTGTCTAAACCCAAGAATGAATATCCCTGGTAGTGTAGTGGACACCCCTTCTGCAAAAGGATCTGTGTGTGAGCAACAGTTCTATTGCCATTTAACTGGAAGACTAGTGGCTCACTCTGCTCCAAATGCCACTCTGGATGACAGTGTGCCTACACCCCTACTGCAGCCCTGAGATGGTGGCCAGCATTCACCCTCCTCTCAGCTCTGTGACTGCCTGTCGTCTGCTGCACAGTTACTGGAAAAACATTTAGTCCCACAAAAGGCATTGTGTGCATGTGTGCAGATTTTTTTTTACCAAGCACAATTTTGTTTCATCCTTAACTTTCTAATTTGAAACTGTAGTCTAACAGAAGTCTGTGGATGTCTTAAGTACCCCCCAATGACAACATGTGCCCCCAAATGTGTTTTGGGGGTCACCAAGTTTGCTTTTTTTGGGTTTAGATAATGGACTAGATGCCCTGTCAGGACCACATTCAGCGATATGTACAAGTACCATTACCTATATGACTTTGAGATGGTGGTACCTAAGACATTCTCAAAGTCTGGTCAGAATACAATTTCAAATAAAAAAGTTATGTCTTTAGTAAGACTTACTTTTTTTCCAGTACTTGTGTGTGGCAAATTTTGACCAGCTGTGGAGATGAATGGAGGAAATGTTGACCACCATCACAGTGCCACAGGGGGGGTAGGGAGGAGGAACATTGCCATGATAGAGTGGTATCAAAAGTGTATGGGTCACTATGCCACCATGGATATTCTAGTAGAAAGTGAACTGGCAGTATGGGGTTGGGCAGGAGAGGGCCCACTAGACTACCAGGGATATGGTAAGAGAACTGTCACTTGTACTATGAGTACTGGGTAGTGAGGGTGACTATTCATAGGGAGTTGTGCATTGAAGCAGTGCTGCCAGCGGAGGGGTGCACTCACTTAGTAGTGATTTTAGATGTGCATTCAAAGAGCTAAAGCATGCGCCTCATGTTTTAATGAGGCCATAAAGAGATGCAAACGTCCTCTTAGCACCTTGTATGGGCCAGGATGACATTTGCAAGGTAATATTCGAACATAGCAACTTAGTACCAAGCAGACTTTGGAGGTCCTGATTGCTTCTACTCCTTGAATACTCTCTCTGAAGTGTAGGCACATTTTACTCTGTGGCCAGCAGTGTGTAGTGATTTACACTGTGTGCACCTGTTAGTGCCTTGATTAGGCTTGTACTCGAGTGGATATATTCAAAAAGGTTTAGGGCACTCGCACTGTGCTCTGAAAGTGTTTGTATATAGCATATATAGGGCCAATTGCTCATTTGAGCATAGGATAGTGACTTTGCAAAATACAGTCTGGAACTTTTGAATATCTGCTCCTCATTGTGTTACCTTTTTGATAAAACAAAACCTCTTCATAGCTTAAGTTCTTTGTTCAGTAAATTGATTACATGACTAACTTTGTTGAGGATATAGTAGTATTCTTTTAACGTGTTTCTTATTTCCTCAGAGGAAGTTGGGAGACTTTTAAATGAGCCATAAAGCACTGAAAGGAATTCAGCACTACCCTAATAGCAGCAAAGCTCTCCAAGGTGCAGTCATGATCTGGCAATAGGCCACATGCTTTCACAGAGTGCTAAAATGGATACTCATTTTCTTTGCGGCGCCTACTTATGTTACCATGCTGTTATTTCTGAAAAATAAAGCTCTTACTAGAATATTTAAGGACCCACAATACAGGGAACATGATGCAAGTTACCACCCGGTGCCTGCTGTGTTTAAAATATGGCACTGCATGTAAATGATACCTGTGTGGAATGGAGAATTCTGACAGTGGAATTCAGGCGGAATGGCAATTCTGGTTCCAAAACCAAGTCAGGCAGGCAGCGCCCAGTGATGACCAGCGGACAGACTTTGTTTCTTTGTTGTGTGGTACACTACTCAGAGCTGTAGATGTGGTTAAGAATCTTGGGATCATCCTGGACTGTGAGCTGACACTTGATTATCAGGTGTTGGCTATTGTCCTGGCAGGCTTTTACCATCACTGTAAAACTTCTAGAATTAAACTGCATCTAGCCTCTGCTGATCTGATGATGATAATTCATGCCATTGCTACCTCTAAGCTTGACTATTGCAATGTTTTATACCTTGGTTTATCTGGAGGTTTTTTTGTGATGTCTGAAGCTAGTCCAGAATGTTGCAGCCCGACTGGTTGTGGGCTCCTTTTATACAGATCACATCATGCCAGCTCTACGTATGCTGCACTGGCTCTCTATGCAGTGGCATATAACCTACAAGATATGCCTGATAACATTCAAGGCCCTACATTTCTTGGGACCAGACTACTGGAAAGGCCCCCTAGTTCCTTATCACCCAACTCGATCCCTCCTGTCTTCTGATGTGGGCTTGCTGTCTGTCCCTGTATCCAAGCTGTGACAATCTTGAGACAGAAAAATAGAATTTTACGGCAAGATAAGAACTGCTTGACTCTTCCAGTCCACCAATGTCTCCATACTGTACCTGCACTATTAACACAGACTGTGCCCGATCTATCCATTGATTCCCTTGTGCTTATCCCATGCATTCTTGAGCCTCACCACTATTTTCACACCCACTACCTCCACTGGAAGGCTGTTCCAGGAATCTACCACTCTTTCTGTGAAAAAGTCCTTTCTCACTTCTCTCCTGAATCTACCCCCTCCAGCTTGAGAACATGTCTTTTTGTTCTTGAACACGTTCTTCTGAAAAATACTTCCCTCCTGTACCTTATTTACTTCAGTGAGGTATTTAAAGGTCTCTAGCTTATCCCCCCCCCCTCCTTTTTCTGTTCCAGGATGTACATATTCAGGTCCTTTAGTGTCTCCTCATAGGGCTTTTGATGCAGAACCTGAACCCTTTTAGTTGCCCTCCTCTGAACCGCTTCCAGTCTGTGTATGTCCTTCCAGAGATGTGGTCTCCAGAACTGGATACAGTACTTTAGGTGGGGTCTTACCAGTGCTCTATACAGAAGCAACACCACCCCCTCTTTCTGTTGGTGACACCACTACCTATGCATCCCAGCATCCCACTAGCCCTCCCTCCCTTCTTCCTTGTTGCGCTGCCTGCCCGCATTTAGGTCTTCCAATATGATTGTCCCCTGTCTCTTTCTTGCTTGGTGGTCATCAATACCACCCTAAGCATTTTGTACTCTTTCCCTTGGTGTCTGTTCCCTAAATGCATTATTTTTCACTTTCTAGAGTTGAAACCCAGCTGCCATACCCCTTGATCACTTCCCTAGTTTTCTTAGGTCTCTGGTCATCCTTTTGAACACCCCCCAACACCCAGGGTGTCTGCCCTATGGAAAATGTTGGTGTCATTCACAAAGAGGCAGACCTTACCTTACAGATCCTACTCAGCTTCTCTTATAAAGACATTAAAGAGGACCAGTCCCAGCACTGATCCCTGAGGCAACCAGTTTGTCACCCTCCCTTGTGGTAATATCTGTTTTATAGGGGCATCCATATTTTTTCTCTAACCCCCCCTTTTTCTATATATTTTTTTGCCTTATTTTATTTTGTTTTATATGTTAGATCAGTCTGTTGCAACAGCATGTCTCTTATTTTATTTTAAGACATTATGTATTTAGGTACACTGCCCCTTTAAAGTATATGTGTAGACTGGCCATCTATGCATATATCGCTGTAATGTACTAAAATACATAAAGTTTATGTGTTGCCCTGATAAAATTCATTTATTTCCACCTTTCTTGCTCTCCAGCCTCTTTGGGAACTGTTTAAAATATAAAGTAGAAGCAGTGTTCGTTTTGTTTTATAACCCCCCTCCTCCCCCCCACACACACACACAGCGAGAAAGATTACCTTGGGTTTGCTGTGCTGCTGAAGTGAGCAGCTAGAGATTTCTTCTGGAGACACTATTCCTGCTGGAGATAACTCCAGATACTTATGTTTTCTTTCTTCCCTTTCTACAGAAGGAAGCTGTAATTACTTGCATTCAAGTAGTGAAAACCCTAAATAAAAACTGGTGGAAGCTCTAAATAAAAACTGTTTAAAACCTTAAGTAAAAACTGTTGAAAGCACTAAATCGCAGAAGGAGGATTTATTCATTTTGTTTGATGAAAGCTGTAATGCTAGATTACAGAAGTATAACAGTGTTATAAGTTCTGTCTAGTAAAGCTGAATTCTATAATTCTGAATCTTAAAGCTGATACAACTAAAGGGTCTAAAAACAGACATATATATTATACAGTTATGTTTATTTCTTCTGCTTTCTTTTTGTTGTGTTTCTTCATTAAAAGAAAGGCATACTTAATAACGTTAAGTTAAATTAAGTTAAATTAAGTTTTAAGAGAAAAGCTAAGTTTAAAAGTGCTCACCAAACCCAGGGTGTAGCTCTAGGGGAAGCCATGTTTGTTTTGCCTTTCTTCCTATACAGCCAGCCAGCCTTTCTGTTTCATTATTTATAGTTTGTAAATAAGGGGGTGGGTCTACATAGTTATGTAATGTTACTTTATAACTCCAGGCAGGATTTTATTTTGTGTGGTTACCAATATGATATTTTAATTAAGCCTAAAAGGGGATTTATGTTGTAAAAAACAAATATAATGTTTATTTAGCTGTGTTTAAGAGTTAGCTTCTAGAAAAGGGGTGGAGCTTCCAAATATCACATGACTTGTATGTATAAAAGGAGTCATTTCTCATTCTGTGATCAGATCTCGACAGGATTAGTGCTCTGCTATCCCATTGATGGAATTACACTAGCTGTTTTCTAGTGTGTTGTTATTTTGTCATTTGGAATTATTTTATTTTTATTCAGTTATTTTTTTTTGGTTGTTCAGTTCGCTTCTTATTTTTGTAAATAAAGACTTTTTGCTGGACTTATTCTAGACTCCAGTGTCATCCTTATACCCACACCTTCACATCCCTTCCTTGGAGTGAACTCCATTTACCACAACTCTCTGTTGCCTATCCCCTAGCCAATTTCTTATCCAGTTTGCTACCTTTGGGCTCACTCCTAACCTACCCAGCTTACTTACTAGTCTCCTATTTGGAATGGTGATGAAAGTCTTACTGAAATCTAGGTAGACCAAATCCACTGCTCCACCCTGATCTTGTTCCTTCATCACCCAATCCAAGAAATCTATCAGATTCATTTGACATGATTTCCCCTTTGTGAAACCATGCTGCATCAGGTCTTGTAACCCATTGGATTTCAAGATATTCCACAATTCTATCTTTTAGTAGTGATTCCATTAACTTTCCCAATACTGATGTCAGACTGACTGGCCTATAATTGCCAGCCTCCTCCTTGCTACCAATTTTGCGTAGTCAGACTGTATCTGCCATCCTCCAGTCCTCTGGAACCACTCCTGATTCCAGTGAGCTGTTAAATAGAATTGTCAGAGGTGCAGCTGATATTTCCCTAAGCTCCCTCAGTATCATTAGAAGCACCCCATCTGGCCTCATTGCTTTGTCCACCTTTAGATTACCAAGTCCCTTCAGGACTCTCACCTCCAAACAAGTTCTGGCAGAGCCACTATGAGACTAAATGCATTTTTATTTATTTATTTAAAAGTTGATAACCGGGAAAGGTGCCAGGAGCCGAAGCTCGTTTCCAGGTGCGACCTGAGGGAAGAGAGGTGCAGGAGGCTGATGGTACAATATTAAGTAAACAAAATATTAAAGTCCAGAGCAGCTTAGGAAACAATGTACAAGCAAGATACAAAACAGGAAGCTATATATAATAAATACAATTAAGCAGGCAGGTTCAAAACAGTGGTTTACAATCTAGAGGGGTTTGCAGCAAGGTGTGGTCAGTAGAGGACTAGGAGGGAGAACAGATGCAGGAGGTGACAGGACATGGTCTGATTGAGTGCTTCAGAGAAGAGAAGGAGGGAGAGAAACGGGTTGGGGGGAAGGCTATTCCAGAGGGAGGGAAATTTGTAGGAGAAGGAGAGTTTGCCAGTGGAGGTGCAGACACAAGGAAGAGAAAAGGAGCGGGCACAACTAGACTGCGAGTTGTAGGGATAGAAAGAGAGAAGTTGGAGCTAGGAGGGAGGTGAGGTATGAAGGAAGAGAAACAAACCAGTACCTAGCTATGAAGGTGAGGCAGTGGGAGGGCATTAACTAGATAAGGGTGTTTCATGGGCTTAAACATAAACATGAATTGCTGCTGCATACACAAACTGAATCAAAGTACGCTACATTGAGAAAGGGCAGATTTAAAAATAATGCCACCGTCTATATTACAGTTACCTATATGTTTCACATTTCATTTGCTGCACTGTTATAGCAGTCAACTCAACAGAAACAGTGGAAGAAAGAAACTGGAAGGGGACAGGATCAGTTGTGTTCCAGGACAGTAGCTGCTGCTTGTTGTTTTCACAGGGTTCTTGCGGATTTTACTTGGTAGAAGGTTAGTTCCTTTCTTTCTTACTTCTAAGGGGCTAGCAGGGTATTGTTTTGGGGGCTGCTGAAGTTTGAAAACTGGTTTGGTGGCTGTAAGTGGGCTCGTTTTGTGGGTGTTTCACTGTGTAACAGGCTGCGCTGGTGGAGGCCCATTTCTTCTGATTTAAAACCTATTTGGTGGGATTTGCTGGCCTGGTTCTTGATGCTGGGCTTGAGGGGAGACACAGGGCTGATATACTCTCTCTCAAGTCAGGTGTCTGCCCAAGACCCCCTCCCTCCCAGAATTCTGCTAATTTATAGGGGGAACACCTGCCCTGCAATTGAGGAAAAGGCTGCAGGTGCAGCTCATGTAGTTCTAGCCACTGGGGTTGGATTTAAAGGCAGGAGAGAGGAGCCTAGGAGTTGTTCATTTCCCTTATATGTTTAATGTGTTGTACTGCACCTAGTAACAGGGTTACTGGTGTACAGTGGGACTGTCTCTAAGATTAGTGAGTGACCTGATTATGCAGTAGGGTGTATCTTGGACTAGGGGGGAACCTGGTGGCTCACCCAAGGAAACCTATTTGAAAGGGGATGGAACCACATGTCATTAGGGCTGGCATCTTTGGGAGGGTGGTGGGGTGCACAGGGTGTGTAGCAGCCATGATACTGGACTGGGCTTGGAAGTTCGGTGGTTGCCCAGTGTGCTACCAGCTGGCACAGCTTAGGGAGGAGGTTGCAGGGATTAGGAGACAGCTGGGGGAAGGGGGGTGGTATGGTTGGGGAAGGGGGCTGGGTATCTCCCACAGGGTTGCACTAAGCACTGGGGGTGGGAGCATAGGGAAAGGAGTGCAGGAGAATACTCAAGGGTCACATAGCGACCCTGGCAGAGGGGGTCCAAAAGGACACTACCAAGGAAGCAGGCAGGTAACTGAGGACCCTCACAAAGGAAGGACAGAGGGACAACATTCTCTGGGAAGTAGGCAGATGGCCAGGGCTGGACAGAAGGAAGCAAGGCAGGGAGGTGGATCAGACCTTACACTCAGTAACTGCTTCAAATCTCTTCTTCTGCTTGAGGATGATGGGGTGATGTAGCCACGACAGGGGTGGTTAGAGATGGAAAGGGAGTGGGGGGCAGGAGGCAGGGGCCAGATAGCAGGAAGAACAGGGGGACCTGGAATGCAGGAAAATGGGGGAGCAGTGAATCAGAGCAGGAGGGGCAGGGGGAAGAGGGAGGAAAGTGCAAGGAGAAGGACCAGTTGTGAGGAAAGGTAAAGGAGAAGGACCAGAAGTACAAGGAGGATTCAGTAAAGGGAGCTGAGGGTTTAGGCCAGGGGAGCACGACGAGCAAGGAGGAACTAAATGGAGACAGGAAGGAAGGGAGGACGAGCCAGGCTAGTTTAGCAGATGGGGGAGAAGGACCAGTCATGAGCAGTGAGGGGGGAATTAGCAAGGTACAGAAGGATACTCAGGAGGAGGAGAGGCATAGGATTGGAGGGGAAGGGGTGGCCATGGTAAATAAGAGGGGTGGCATGTGGCACCCAGATAGGGGGAGGAACAAGGAGCCGGCTGGGTGGAGGGGCCGGTAGAAAGGATGAGGAACATGGAAGGGGGGGAAATGGAGGAAAAGGAGCAGTCAGAGTGCTCCTGTTGGAGGATTCTATGATCAGGGGTATCAAATGGGATAGGGAGGGAGAAGCCTGGCCAGTTAGAACAAGATGCTTCCCTAGACTGACGGTGCACAGGGTTAAGCATTGAGGTATATCAGCTGGCAAAGGATTGTGGGGGTTTCCTGGACAAACTGGTCCACCTGGGTACAAATGACATTGAGGGAAATAGCGAGCTAGAGATACAGGCAAGATTCAGGGAGCTTGCCAGGGTCTGTCATGACATAGGATGCACAGTTTCCTTCTCAGAAATCCTGCCGGTGCCAAGGGCTAGTGGGGAACACAAAAGGAAGATTAGGGAGATAAACCAGTGGCTCAGGGAGTGTTTTGAGGCCAGAGAGTATGGGTTGATGGGGGATTGGGGGGAGACCTGGGAGGATAAGGAGCTGTATACTAGAGATAGACTCCATCTCAATTTGGAAGGGAGGGGAATCCTTAAGTTGAAATTAGAGGGGTTCATTGGTGAAAAGTGGGGTTTAAACTTGTGAAGGGTGGAGGGATGGGAGAAAATGCTGTCGAGGGGGTGCTGATAAAGGATGGACTCTGTCTCTACCCCCCTGGGTAGCTGGAGGATTGTGGGAAAAGGCTGACTGGCAAAGTGCAGACCAGGGGAAAACAGAATCCCCATGGGAACACGAGCAGGGGAAATGGAACTATAGGGAAAGGGTGGAAGGTAGTCCTACTAAATGCCAGGAGCTTGGGCAATAAAATTCCTGAGCTCCAGGCGATGCTAACTGAGGGAGCAGTGGATGTGGTAGTGGTCACTGTGACTTGGGCCACTGCAGGACTTGACTGGGACCTGAACCTGGAGGGTTACACTATGTTCAGGAAGGACAGAGGGAGGGAAGGGAGGAGGGGTAGCAATGATAGTCAAAACTGCATTGGCATAGGGGAGTAGAGGAGGTGGAGGGAACCGTGGAGGCGATTTGGTCACCTTGATAACAAGGGGGGCAAGAGAAAATAGAGTGGTGTAGAGACCCCTGCCCTGGCAGAGGAGCTGGAGGACAGTCTGGTGGCAGATGCTGGGAGACACTGCAGACTGGGCAGAGGAACGGTGGTGGTGTTGGGGGACTTAAACATGCCAGGAACAGACTGGGAGACTATGACATCCTCTGTGACCAGGGAACAGAGGTTGTTGGATGTCTTTCAAGACATGTTCCTAACTCAGCAGGTGAGGGAATCGACCAGGGAGGTGCGGGTACTGGATGTGGTCCTGGCAGGCAGTGATCAGATTGGGGGCCTGGAGGTAAGGGATCCTTTGGCGAGGAGTGACCATGCCATGGTCTGGTTCTGCCTGGACCTAGGAGGGGTAGAAGGCTGCACAAAGACGGATGTAACTGACTTCAGGGGCCAGATTTTAAGGAAATGGGAAGGATCCTTAAAGAGCATTTGGATGGGATTGGGTCAGACATGGACGCTGATAGTAGGTGGAAATCATCAGGAGAGGGGTGCAGGATGCTACCAGCACCTGTGCAAGAGTAAGATGAAAATGCGGTAGAGCCCAAAACCCTGCTGGTGGACCAGGGAGGTCCAGGAGGTGCAGGAAAGAAGGCAGCCTATAAGCAATTCAAGTGCTCAAGGAGTGAAAGGGATCGAGGGGAGTACAAGCTGATGGCTAGAAGGGCCAATAGGGTGGTGAGGGCGGCTAAGGCAAGGAAGGAGCAGAACCTGGCCAGGGAAATTAGGAGAGGGAACAAGGGGTACTTTAGATACATTGGGGAAAAACGAAGGGTGAAGGGGGCAGATTAGCAGGATCAAATCAGGGGAGAGATGGGCACAAGACCCGGGGAGCAGGCTGAGGTACTAAATGAGTACTTCACCTCAGTTTTCACCAAGGAAAATGGGAGTGCTGCATCATACATGGGAGGAGACAGAGATACTGAGGAGGGGGGACCTCACCGATCGCGGATCTGGGGAGAGGGGAGGCATCACTGGCAGGAGGGGAGGGCTAGCAGGGAGAAGAGGTACCGAAGTGGAAACACAGCGAGAGAGTGAGGAATCCCCAGCCCCTTAAGATGGAGAAAGCACTGAGGCCAGATAAATTACATCCCAGGAGTGCTGAAGGAACTTGCAGATGTCCTGGTGAAACCCCGGTGAGCTTTTACCATCTCTGAGGACAGGGTGGGTGCCCCAGAACTGGAAGGTGGCACATATAGTGCCTATCCACAGGGGGGATCCAAGGGAGGTAGGAACCATAGCTCCGTCAGCCTGACATCGGTGGTGGGCAAGGTGATGGAGGGCATTGTCAAGGAGAGGCTAGGAGGGGACCTGGATAAGTCAGGGTGCCTGGATGATAGACAGCATGGATTCATCCTGGGGAAATCATGTCAGACAAACCTGGTGGAGTTCTATGACTGCGTGACGAGTGCCTTGGACCTGGGTAGACCAGTGGACATCCTCTTTCTAGACTTCAGCAAGGCATTTGACTCTGTTCCTCAAGTAGGCCTGTTTGATAAGCTGGGAGAAATGGGGGTGGGGAACCAGATGATCAGATGGATAGGCAATTGGCTCCAGGACCAGACCCAGAGGGTTGTAGTTGGCGGGATAGTCTCATCCCCAAGGAAGGTCATTAGTGGGGTCCCACAGGGATCAGTCCTTGGGCCCCTTCTGTTCAACGCCTATGTCTCTGACATAAGGACAAGAATCAGGAGTGAGATGAGTCTCTTTGCGGATGACTCGAAACTGGGGGCGGTGGTGGATGGGGAGGAGGGGAGGGTGGCCCTACAGGGGGACCTGGAGGCTCTGGAAAGATGGTCCAGAAAGTGGAAGCTGAGGTTCAATGCAGGGAAATGCAAGGTACTCCACCTGGGGGCCAGAAACCCAGGCCAAGTGTACACCCTGGGGAGGAAATGCTACAAGTCTTGATGGCTGAGAGGGACCTGGGGGTGGTGGTTGATATCAAGATGAACAACTCTGAGACTTGTAGGAGGGCAGCAGCCAAGGCCAACAGGATGCTGGGATGCATCGCTAGGGGGATCACCTCCAGAAGGAGGGAAGTGATACTCCCTCTGTATAACTGCTTGGTGAGGCCGCACCTTGAGTACTGCGTGCAGTTTTGGAGGCCACACTTAAAGAGGGACATTAACCTCCTGGAGAGGGTGCAGAGGAGGGCAACCAAAATGATTTGGGGCTTGGGGGACAGGACCTATGAGGAGAGGCTCGAAGAGCTAAATATGTACACATTGGAAGAGAGAAGGGACCAGGGGGACATGATAGAGGTCTTCAGGTACATGAAGAGGGTAAATAGGGGAGGAACAGTCAGAGTGCTTCGAAGGAAGGAGGAGGGGGCCACTAGAGGGCATGGGTGGAAGCTGGAGGTGGGAAGATTCAGGGGAGAAAGGAGGAGGTGCTACTTCACTGACAGGGCGGTGGAGCCATGGAATGCGCTGCCTAGGGGGCTGGTGGAGGCAGAGACAGTGGAGGGGTTCAAGAGGGGGTGGGACAGGTACAGGGGAAGGGTTCTGGAAGCAAAATCCAATGCAACAAGAATATCCGGAACTGGGAAGGGAGAAGCCAGAGAAGGCAAAGGGGCAGCAAGGTCAGCACCCAGGGTGGGGGCTGACCAAACGAGCAGGCATGAAAGACCGTTAGGCCTATTCTGCTGGCATTTTAGTATGTTAGTATGAAACGGGCTAGCATATACATGAAGGTACTGTACCTTAATTGCAAACTCTGCTGAGACAACTGTATGTTGTGACAAGGTGGAAGATGAACACAGTGTTGAGACATGTTTTTGAAGACATTTGATGTGTTTGATTTTTTAGAGATTGCTATACAGTTCACACACATAATTAGTATAATATAAATCTGCATATACCCAAATGTCAATGTAAATCTTACACATTTCATTACACGTTGTACTCTTGAAGGAAGATCTTTCTGTACAAGGCCTAAAAATGGGCATTAGATAAAAGTAAACTGGGGTAGGTGTGTTATTGAGGGTATTGCATAGATTATCTTTTATTGCTGCTCCACCCCAGGCACACACAATATGAAAATCAACAACCCCTTGATATGAAGAAACAGGAATTAGTTAGTACAAGGACAGAAAAAAGTAGGAGACTGAGTAAGTGGGTAGACAAGCATGAGTATAATAAATCAAATAACATTTCAAAAAGCCTCACTATTATAATTAATTTTTTACAATTTTTTTTTTTGTAAAAAAAGAACAACAATGTGAGTTATTCCACATATGTACACAGGTGCCATGCATGCAGGTGGAGGGATTTGAGGCCCAGATGCACCAGTCTTCCCTACTCCTGAGTCAGAAGATCATGGTGGAGAGGCAGATGTACTGGGGGTTCCATCGATAGCTGTTGAAGCAGAGGGAATAAAATCTGATGATGCCAAAGAGGAGCTATTAGAATCATGTTCATACTACTACGGTTCATACTATGGAATATTAAAGAGCGAGGGGGAATTTGCCCATATATGCTCTTATTCTAATCCAAACAATAATAAGACAGGTCAAAGCCTGAGGTAAGCAACTTATCAAGTTTATTCTTAAAAATGTTTTTAGTTTCACTAATTACAACATACAGTGGCAGCCTATTCCAAGGACCAATGATCCTTAAGGTGCAGTATAAAAATATTTACGATTAGAGGATGAAAATGATTTTCCCATCAGTTGTAAAGGGTGTCTGTGAATATCATTTGAATGATCTTTAAATTGCAACCCCAATTCACATAATAGGTAAGGATCATGTACAATATCGTAGAGCAACAATAAATCACCTCTAAACTTACGAGTTGCTAACAGCATAAGATTTAGGGATTGCAGTCTAGAGTCATAAAACATAGTCTGAAGACCCAATAAGCATTTAGTAAACTTTATCTGTACCATTTCTAATGAATTGCAAGCATATTTTCTGTATGGGCACCACAATTGGGAAGCATACTTCAGATGGGCCCTAACATAGGCCCTGAACAAAGGCATCAACACCTCCAGAGTCCTTGAGCTAATATTTCTTAAGATGGACCATATAACTTAGTTTGCTTTACATTTAGCTTCATACAGATGTTTGTTATATGACATGTTATCTGAAATGATGATACCTAGATCTTTCTCATCAGAGGTTATGCCCAAAATTGTGCCAGCCAATATGTATGTATGCAGATTGTTAGTTCCCAAGTTTATAACCTTGCACTTGGATGGATTAAGCTGCATGCCCCAGATATTAACCCAGTTAGAAATGACATCAAGATCATGTTGGATATCAGTAACTGATGAGGAATTACTGCACGAGCCCTCCAGTTTAATGTCATCTGCATATTTGACAGTAATAGAAAAACAATCTGTAGTAAGATCCAAAATGAAAGCCTGAAACAGGCAGGGACCCAAGACAGAGCCCTACGGCACTCCGCTGCTCACTATCCTCTTACCAGACTTAATACCACTAATAAGCACTTACTGAGTTCTTCCATATAGCCAATTATTAATCCAGCCTATAATAGAAGTGTTTATTTTAAGCTTATATAGTTTTTGAATTAGTGCCCAATGGGGCATGACGTCAAATGCTTTGCTGAAATCAAAAAACACAACATCACAATGCATATGTCTATCCAACAGACCACTAATTTGTTCATAAAAACAAAGCAAATTAGTAAGGCAGCTTCTGCCAGCTTTACAACCGTGCTGTTCTGTGTCAAAATTATCCAAGACAGCGGTAATAATGTCCTTAACAAGACTTTCAAATAGTTCACATGTAGACAATGTAAGACTAATGGGCCTGTAATTCTCCCAGTTGTTCTTTAAACCCTTTTTATGAATGGGTATAACATAGGCCTCTTTCCAGTCCATTGGGACATAACCCTCAGAAATAAATAGAACAAGCACGATCTTTAAGGGGTAAACTAGGAAATCGGCTAGGAGAAACAATAAGTGACCTGCAATATTAACTGGGCCTGGGCTATATTTTCCCTTTAGGGATGTTAATTTAGATTTAATGTCATCAGTACAAAAACTAATAAGGTGATCTGTGTATGATGGTAAACTGAAATTAGTATTTTGCACATTAGCAGAAAAAATATTACAAAATTCAGTATTAAATGCCTTGGCCATAGGAGCAGCATCCACAATAGGTTTATCTTTGTATAATAAAGGGCCAACCTGACAACAAGGTTTTTTTAATTAATTAATGTATGAAAAGAATTGCTTACTATTTGATTTCTTAGCTGTTAAAGCCAAATTAAACTCTCATCTATTCTTAGCCTTTTTAATCATGGATTTACACTTTTTTTGAATATTGCAGTAGGCAATCCAATTTGTGTTAGATTTATTTTTTAAAAAGAAATTATATTTTTTCCTTTTAATTCTAATTAATTTTTTAATGGAATTATTCATCCATTTTGGAGCTCATTTAGAATTCAATATTTTAGGCTTAGAATGAATGAATAAATCTTTAACATAAAAAAGTGTGTTTTTAAATGTATTCCAATGCTGTTCAGGAGTTTTGTTAAGAAATAATGTATCCCAGTCAAGTACTTGCATATAGTTATTTATTGACTCAAGGTCAGCTGTATCATATAAATAGATTGTAGTTAAATTGATGATATACACTTTCTTTATGTATTTGAAACGGTATAGTATTGTGATCACTGGTGCCAATGGGATCTCCAACCACCACATTATCAATTGCAAGTGTGTCATTAGTGATTACTACGTCCAAACAATTTTCTTCTCTTGCTGGAGCAAGAACATTTTGTCTGAGATGTAAATGTACACAAGTGGACAAGAATTTATTTGTCGTTGCTGCCAATTGCAGTGTTATTATGTCAGTTAATATTGGCCAGATTAAAATCGCCAGTGATGACGATATTTCCTAAGGTACTTGCTGTTTCAATCTCACTACGTAAGGCATACAGAATATCTGTTGCTGAATTAGGAGGGCAATAACATGAGCCCAAAATTAAATAATCCTCAACTGACATATGCACTTTTACCCAGATTGACTCGGTTTGCTTATCATGTTTTTTAATGTGACTGGATGCATCAACAGATTTGAATTGATTATTAATAAACAAGGCTACCCCATTTCTCCCTGTAGAGTCAGGAGAACCCTCTGAAGAACTGGGAAGGGAGGAAAGGTACACAAGAACCTTCCTGTCCAGCAAAGAGTCAGCGCGTCTTACCAGAAAACATCACACTTGGGAATGAGTGAGCAAAAAATTAGGTAATTTTGTGTTGGATGGGGAGACAAAGAAGTCTATCTCCAGCCAACCCCACAGGTCAAATAAGCTTTCAACCACCTCTTGATTTAGCTCCCACTCATGAGCCCTGACAGTGGTGTGGCTGAGACTGTCTGCCAGGATGTTGCTGATGCCCAGCACATGGACAACAGTGAAGTGGAGGTCGTGCTGGACTTCCCAGTACCACACTCGCATCACCTCCCAGCATAGAGGGTACAAGTAAATGCCTCCTTGTTTGTTCAGGTACCAGACCACAGACATATTGTCAGTCTGTATCAGGAGTGTCCCCGGACATAGAAGAGGCTGGAAGGCCTGGCAGGAATACAGTACTGCCAACATTTCTAACACATTGATGTGTAGAGATGCTTCCAGCTGAGACCATGTTCCCTGGGTTTGATGGTCTCCCCGGTGTGCTCCCCAGACTTGACATGAAGCATCCATTGAAAGGGTCATAGTAGGAGCAGGGAGTTGAAAGGGGAACCCCTGTGGAGAGATTGGACAGCTCCTTTCACCAAAGAAGATCCTTCTTCATGTACTTCACTAGGACCCTGTGGTCCAGGTTGTCCAGCTGCTGATCCCATTAGACATGAAGAGTCCATTGGGTCACCCTGATATGCAGTATGGCTAGAGGAACTGTAGAGATTGCAGCTGCAATTAGCTTGAGAAGACAGAGGATCAACCGGTCTGTGTTCCAGCATGAGTTGGCCACTAATCTGGCCTGTTCCTGCAGGGTCTGTGCTCTGTCTGATGGGAGGAAGGCCCTTCCCTGGACCATATCCAGCACTGACCCAAATGAATTATAGGTGCTGGGAGGGGAGAGGTGAGACTTTGGCTAGTTGACTGTTATTCCAACTCTGGAAAAGAGGTCTAGGGTGAAGGAGAGTGACTCACTCAGACTGCTCTGGACAGGGCTGATAGAAGCCAATCTTCCAGATACAGGCACAGTTAGATCCCTCTGTGGCATAGGGCCACAGCCACCAGTGCTAGACACTTGGTACAAACCTGAGGTGCTGAGGATAGACCAAAATGGGCAGCCTTGAACTGGTAATGTTGCCCCTGGAAGGCAACCCAAAGAAAGTGGCGGTGGGCCTGGAAGACAGGGATGTGCAGGTAAGCGTCCTGCATGTCCTGCACACAAAGCCAATGGCTCTTGTGGAGCAGGGGTAGAAGTCCCTGGATGGTGATCATGTGGAACCTCTTGTATTCAATGTACAGGTTGAGCATGCTGAAGTCCAAGATGGGTCTTAGGTTACCTGTCTTTTTGGGCACTAAGAAGAAATGGAAGTAATACCCTCTTCCTATCTGTGCCAGAGCCACGGGCTCTATGGCTGACTTTTGCAGAAGAGCCTGAATCTTGTCCCCTATCAGAGACAGGTGCTTTGGAGGATAATGGGAGAGTCCTGGGGGTTGTCCAGAGACCTGTCTAGGAACTCTATGGTGTGACCTCTTGCTATTAACTGAAGGACCCAAGAGTCCATGGTTATGTCCTGCCAGCCCAGAAGGTGGAGGAAAAAATCTCCCCCCTCACTGGTTCCCTTAGAGGATCTGGAGGAGGCAGGGGGATCTGCCACAAGTCAGGAGACTAAGGGGAGGGAGTCAGCAGCTCCTCTGGGTGGGCTTCTGGGACTTGGCAGGGGGAGTAGGGGTTCCTTATGCTGAATACCAGCATTTGGCCTGGTGTTTGGCAGGGGCCTCTTTGGTCTGACATCTCTGTTGCCGAAGAAAAGGATGTTTGCCTTTGTAACCCCATCGGTACATGAAGCGGATGTCATGGATGGATTTACCTTGATCCTGCATTTCAGTGATAATATCCTTCCTTAGCATCACCTCTGAATAACACAATCCCCTGAAAGGGGCATCCAGAATGGAGGTCTGAACATCTTGTGCCAGGCGAGCAATCCTGAGCCACGAATGTCACCTAATGCAGACAGCAGTGGCTGTGGTGCAAGCAACGAACTCTACTGTGTTATAAGTGGCCCAGAGGGCATGACAACAAAAGATTTTAGCCATTCTCACTATCTTGGAAATCTTGGCCTTAACCTCCTGGTCCTGGATAACTTCCATCTTTGACTCGAGGGAGGCCAGGGAAGATTTCTGATAGGAAGCCATATGAGCCACATAATTAAGGGACCTGAGGGCACAAGTGGAGGAGGAGGAATAGATCTTTGTGACCAAAATTGTCCTACTGCTTAGACTCCTTATCAGGAGGAGACATGCTCAAATGTTAAGTTTAGAGGACCAGTCATGGGCAGCCATGATAACAACCGCATCTGCATTAGGATGGCCAGTAAGGTGTGTGACCCCATCTAGGGGGTGGTACACCCTGTCTGCCTTTTTTGAAACAGCCAGAATGGAGGAAGGATGTTGCCAGATAGTGGATGTCAGGTCTTCATGGAGCCCAGTCCAAGACAGTATGGGCATAGGAGCTGTGTCAGTCATGTCTAGATGCTCTGCAAGCCTTTTCCACTTTGGATCCTGTTCCTGGATAGCCCAACCACAGGAATTTTGTATAGTTATGAGTTCTGCAAAGGAAGGATCCTCCAGAGGGGATTTTGGGGACTTCTTAGGCTGAGGCTCTATAGGTGTATGCATACCAGAGTTGGAGGACAAGTCAGAGTCAGATTTCAAAGAGTGCCTGAAGGGGGTCTGAACCCTTTTAGAGGTGTGTCCTGGGTTTTATTTCTGACCTGGTGTCTAGAGGAGGCTTCTCTGGAAAGGTGGAAATCCATAGGAGAGGCTTATCTAGAGGTCAGAAAGGAGATGGGAGTAGAAGTCACCACTGGTTTCCGATGGTGAAGCTCTAAGGCTAGTTAAGTCCTGGCCACCTGAATCATGGTCTGAAACATTGCCTGGATATCAGCCTGAGGCTGCTGTGAGGCAGGGCTGAGGCTGAGGAGGAGGTGGTGGAGGAGGAGGCTGGTATAATGGATAACCCAGTATCTGATATTGAGGGTATCCATGAGCCTGATAGGAGTAGGAAAAGCCAGAAGGAGCATACTATTGATTAGACATAGCCTGGTGTCTGGTGCCCCAGTACATAAAGGGGTTGATGACCAAGGGGTTGGATACCCTGGCAAAGGGTACATTGGGTAGTGTGGGGTTGGATAGCCTGGAACATTGCTCATAGATCAAGCCAGAGTTGGAGCTGAAGGCCTGGTAAGAGGTGGGGCTGAAGGCCAGGCAGGAGGTCCAGAAGGACCAGGCATTGGCACCATAGGGACATTCGAAGGGGCTGGCACTGGTTCAGGCACAGAAATGTCCAGCACTGGAAGATTCAATGCCTGGGGCCTGATGGAAGGCCATTCAGCATTTGAGGAATGGCCAGAGTGCCAGATATACCCTGATCCAATGAAGAGTCCCATGGCGAAGGGTCACTTGACATCGTGGTGTGAGTAGAACTTAATGCAAGATTCATTCTTGACTAGGGGAGCCAGTGTCCAAGATGGTGGAACCTGGTTGTCTAAGGGGGCTTTGGTTGAGGAGATCCTGACAGAAGGTCCCCAGAGGTATTAAAAATAGGCCCAGTGGGTGAATCAGGAAGAGACTGACCCGGTGAAGGAGGGTTAATCTCCAGATTAGTTCCCACCTCCGGCTTTTGATCTTCAGGTAAGCCTGAAGGGTCTGGTTGTGTCAGTGGGAGCAAGAAACCTTCAAAAGACTGTTGCATGTCCAGCAGCTGGCTCAATTTGATGTATGGGGTATACTGCGACCCCGATGGGACAGCCCCAGCTGTGGGGTCCCAAGAGGAATCAGGAAGCGACTTATCAGCCACCGTAGTGCAGACGTCAGAAGAAGGCCATGGTTTTATTCATTGGAGTGATAGGAGACCTGACAGTAAGGGTACTTACCAAAGTGGAGGCCCTTCCAGTGTCAGTGGTGCCAAATGGTTGCCACCAAGTGGTTGGAGATCTATCCTCGACTTGGTGTATCTCCTTGTCCTTTTTCTTCTTTTTGGGTTCTGGCACTGGAGAAGAAGATTTTTCCTGCAGATTCTGAAGCTCCTTTTCCATCAAAGCTAGGCACTTCTCCAGCAAGTGGGCTTTGAGCTTTTTCTGGTACCTAATCTGTGTGGCCTTATTGAAGGATTGGCAGGGTGCACAATGCTTGATCCAGTGTTTAGGGCCGTGGTAGATCACACAGCAGGAGTGCTCATCAGTATGCAGGATCTGGGTGCCACAGGACTTGCTCTTCTTCTTTTCAATGCATCATCCAATTGTTCATATTCCTGAATTGTACCTCCAACTATATCCCATGCTGTAAATTTGTCACTGTTATTTATTTGTTTCCCCATTCTTCTGTATATCCCTCAAGATGGTTGTATTAGATCTGTTTATGGTAGACCTGTTTATATTGTGTTTTACTATGCAATTGTTTGACCTGGTGTTCTGTTCTCTTTTTATGCTAAATTGGATGTTTATGTAAATGGGCATTTTTGTTCACATACCTAGCTGTATAAAATAAAGATTAATAGATTAAAAACTGGACTGACAGACCTGAACCACATCAGGTCTGTAAAAATCCAAATTAGCCATACTGGGTGCAAGTTGCACAAATACTGATGGTCTGGTCACTCTGGTTGCACTGTTCAGTCTGACTACTACATATCTGGTCCTCTCCTTAAAGTCTGTTTTTCAACCCTTCCTTGACATGATTGAAAATGGAACCATCAGGACCAGACCAGAAAGGCAAAAGCCAGACCAGATCATCTGGAGTGAGTGGATCAGCAGTATTTGGGCAAGCTGTGCCCAGTCCAGATTTTACAGCTGTGGTCCGGGTCTGGTAATCTGTTTTTTACCCATACCCCACTGCATGTGGCTTAGTGACATACTGCACAGATGGATGCAGAGTCTAACCCATTGAAAGTTGAAGTTTCAGAAAACCATTATGCTGAAAATACCAAGACTCACTCCCCCACTCCTAAGTCACACTTAGTCCTCTACCAAAGTCATACTTAAATATTGGTGCCTCTACATCCACACCATTAAGCTTTTAATGCCATCATGCCTCTTCTGCTGCCATGAGCTCCCCATTGATGTAGTCTCATTCTGCTTGTGGCAGCCCACTTCCCCCCCAACCAGGTAATTTTCCAGGGAGCAGCTCTTTACACCACATCAACTAAATTACTGCAAAATGACTTATTTTTAAACATTTTGTTGAGAAATTTTTGTTTTAGTATATCCATGGTCAGGAAAAATTAATTTGTAAAAGAAACTAAAGCCCCCATTTATTAGTTCCTTTAATCACAATACAGCATGTTATGAACTGTTCAGAATCTATGCGTAACCTAAGTCAAACGCACATCCCTACCTATTTGCAAGTGAAGCAAATGTGGTTACTATCATTAAGTTGTAAACACCTATTGTCACAAAATGCAGGTTTAGAACATTCAGTAGAATATAAACAGTAGCCCAGAAATGCCTGCCTGAGAAAATGAAGTTGGTGCATTATTTGGAACAAGGCAACACTGGGACTCTTGCTATAGAACATCCTGCAAAGTAGCAGAATGACTGCTCTTACGATGGTGGTGTCAAATGGCTTAATAAGGTGTTCATAGGGGCTTAGGGAACAGCAGAGCTTATTTGTTATGCGGAAAGCTCCAGGAAGTGTTTAATCCATTCTACTTCCAATAGCTTACTATGACATCAGTACTATTCATTGGTAATCTGACACAGAATGAATGCCAGAAGATAATGAGTTAACTTTTTGTGGGCTCAATTAACTCCTCAAGCCAGAGGAAAATAGTGTTCTACAGCTTCCTATACACATACACAGGCAGCGTAGTAGTGAGGCTTCAGCTGAGAATTTATTTTTAACACTCTATCATGTTGTTTGCTAGCAAAAATGACATCAGCCCTTTTCTGAATGCAAAACATCTGCTGGGCCGTGCTCACAGTCGTAAAAAGGACTAGTGTCTCCCTCCCTCCCTCCAAAGCTTCTGTTATTTTGTGACCCCTCCCCTTGCCCTTCCTCTGTGAACACTGAACAAAAGTAATTGTTTAAGATTTCTGCTTTTTCCTTGTCCCCCTCTGCATGGTTCCTCTTCCCTTTCTATCTTACAATCCCACCCCTGGTCTTCCTCTTTTTTCTTACATACCTGTATCTAAAAAAATGTTGTGTCCACTTTCATTATAGCCTGTGCTATTCTCTCTTCAATTTGTTCCTTTGTGCTCCTTACCACTTTCCCTGCTTCCTGCATTTCCTGTGATACACTTCTCTATCCTCCTCCTTCTATGACTCCTTATACCGTCTAAATGCTACTCTTTTTGCCTTCACCTTTTCAACCACCTCTTTCAAGAACCATAGAGATCTCTTTTTCCTCTTGCTTTTGATCACTTGTTTGATGCAGAGCTTTGTTGCCTTTACTATGTTCCCATTTACCTTTGTCCACTTTTCCCTCACCCCACCCAGACCATTCCACTCTGCCAGGTCTCCCTTGAGGCATTCACCCATCTTTATAGAAGCTGCCCTCCTCAAGTCCAGAACCCTTGCCCCTGTGTAGTTCAGTTCAACAGCTGCCCTTGTACTGAACCACACTGTACAGTGATCACTGGTCCCCAAGTGTTCTCCCACCTTGATGTCTGTACCAGGTGCAGTATTGCCCTATCAGGAGTGGGCTCACTGACTTGTTACCAGAGGAATGCCCTTGCAGAGACTCCAGGATGTCCCTGCTTCTAGCGGAGACCAATGCTCAGAGTCTCTAATCTACATCTGGCAGGTTGAAGTCCCCACAAACAGCACCTTCCCCTTTCCTGTCATCTTGCCATTGGCGTCCACCAGTACCTTATCATCTCCTCTGCTTGTTCTGGAAGTCTGTAGATCATTCCAATGCAATTAGTGGCTCCATTTTCCATCTCCTGGGTGATCCACAGTACCTCTGCCTGTCCCTGTGTTCCCTGTATCTCCATCGCTTTTTTGCTTTCCCTCTCATAAACACCACACCCTCTCCTTTCCTTCCCACCCAGTCTTTTCTGAGCAGATTATAACCTGATATGGTCATGTTCCAAGTCAAGGTTTTCAGTGCATCATGACTTAGTAATAGCCACAACACCCAGGCCTGCCTCTGCCATAATGGCCTCAAAGTCTAGAATTTTTTTTCCTAGACTTCTAACATTTTGCACATGTGTTCTTCAAGGTGTTGTTTCCACTCTGCTTGTTGACCCCTCTTTTTTCCCTTTTTTCCCTCCCTCCTTTCTTCATCTCTTGTTAATGCTCCTGTTCCTTCCCCCTTTATCTCTACTACCCTGCTCCCTTGATTCAATTGCAGCCTGGGGGAATCCTCTCACTTTGGGTTCTTTTTCAGCCTGGGGGGGGCAGTTTCTGACTCACTGAGTCCTTCTGCAATCTCACATGGCTAGTTTAAATGTTTATGGAAGTAAAATTTAAACCATCCACTGAGGACTGCAGTTCCCCTTCTAGATGGGTGAAGGCCATCACCTCTGTATAGACCCTTATCCTCCCAGATGGGTCCTCAGTCCCCAACATAGCAGAACCCTTCCTCTCAGCACCATTTCTTCAGCCATGAGTTGAAGCTTCTGGTGTTGAGATCCTCTCCTGTCCCCTGCAGTAGAGTGACAGCACTTCACCAAAAACCACTGAAAAAGCTACCTAAGACCCTCCCTCCCCAGCTCCCTAAACTCCTCCTGGATTATTGCAGCCCTGTCCCTAACCAGGTCCTTAGTTCCCAGGTGGACGATGACATCCAACTTTCCCTCATGTTCTGCTGCCCTAGCAATTCTCAATATCCACTTCCCATCCCTCCAGGCCTGGTACCAGGTAAGCACCTAACCTGCCTCTCCCCCACTTTCCTATTCCCAAATCTATTCCCCTACAACCATGTTACCCATCAGAAATTGCGTTCTCCTCCTCTGGGGTCTTCTACCACCCTCTTTAGGGTCTCTACTATGAAGGGCCCCCCCACATCTTTCCAGGTCTTTACCATGGATGCCTCTTCCTGGTTATCCCACCCTGCTAGAGTGGCACATAAATTATGTAGTGGTACCAGTTTATGAATGTGCCTCTGTTCCCCCACTGTAACCATTCCAGAGCCCACTATAGTCCAGCTGTTCCACCTCCATGGCATCCTCTGAGGTAATGGTGGTAGACTTGGTGGCCCCTGGGTGGGGAGGAGGTCCTCAAATCCTAGTCAGCTCTTCCAGGAGTCTAGCTACCTCCCTCCTCAATCCAGAGATATGTGTGCAGATGGGACAGCACCATAGTGTCCAGAAGGTATCTCTGAAAACTGCCACCCACCAGTCAATGCACTGCATTTTGTATTGTAGTGGCAACCCTGTGGAATGCTTTGTCACAACATATTAGATCTGCTTGCATGGTAGGGGCCTTTAAGTCAAATTTTTGACAATATTCCATGGAGTTAGGTTGAATTTCCAAAATTCTGTGGAATTAGAACTCTTCAGAACTCTGTGTATGTTTGAATGTACTGCGTGTTTGCATGCTGCTGCTGTCTTCTTCAATTTGGGTCTCCAGTGTCAACCAATCATTTTCATGTGGTTTACTCACAGCAATTAAAATCTAAAGAATGAAAATATATAAATTCTGCCACATACTATATCTTTTCTAAATGTTGCCTGAAAATTGTTGCTTACCTCATCAGCAGACTGACATAGCAGCCATTCTTTGTGATTTGGCATCTTGCACAAACACCAGTAGTCAGGTGTTTCATGCCAATTTCACCCACTTAAAAGCCACTGCTTTGCTTTTGCATCCATTCATATAACTTGGACTGAACCAATTTGGTAAAATATGTGTGGTTTGGAATCTATCTCTGTGGGGAAAAAGTATTTTGGAATACCCTAAAATCACCATTTCCCACAACTGAAAAGGGGTGCAGATTTCTGGTAATGAATTCAGAAAGTAACTGATTATTGCTCCAGTAGTGCTGTTTAAAGCTGTGCAGAATATGAAAATTCTGAATTTGTGGAATTGTGATAGAATTACATGAAATTCTGCAAAACTTCACAGAGTTTTGTCAGAAATTCACAGAATTTTTGAACCTTATTAATTTGGTCATAACTCAGCTGTCTATTCATCCAGATATATGATATTTGACATGATTACTTGCTTATGGATGTTCTAAAGGTGTAGCGAATATCATGACATTAGGATTCGTCTCAAAATAATAGGTGCTTGAAATCTGTCATTTTTTTTTTTGCGGGAAATTTCATGACAGTTTTTTATTTGCATATAACTCATGCACCTTTGGAGTTAGAAATCTGAAACTAGGAACACTTATAAATGATGGAATAATACTAATATTTGCAGAATTGTATAACATTTTGATGAATGCTCTCAAAATTATTCTAAAATAACTAACATCAAAATGTTGGCAAACAGACTACCTATAGCATGGCACCCTTTAAAGCTTGATACTTAAAAACTTGGTGCACTTACCCATGTTGCATGTTTCTCTAAATCTTAAAACTGTGGAGGAATTGGGATAAGAACATTTAATATTACATGGAAATAACAGAAAATTAAATTTGGATTAAAAAGTTTGGCTATCCACAACTCACTCCCTTTCAAGCTGGGACTCTAAAATTCAGTACACTAATGAAAATTGATAGTACCAGTATACTATCCAAATGTGGTATAATTTGCATATGTACTTTGAAAACTAGACCAAAATAACTGAACTTGAAAAGTTGATGAAGTTCAGTGGAATTCTTGAAATGTATTAATTTGATTATGCTCAACCTTCTATTAAGCTAGATATCTGAAATTTAGCATGCATACTTGCAGGTAGGTGTTCTAATGGTG
This sequence comes from Neoceratodus forsteri, assembly GCA_016271365.2. Lineage (NCBI taxonomy): Eukaryota > Metazoa > Chordata > Ceratodontiformes > Ceratodontidae > Neoceratodus > Neoceratodus forsteri. The sequence continues at coordinate 653,519,340 of CM028136.1, forward strand.
TGCAAAATATCATGACATTAGGATGCTTTGTCTCAAAATGATACTTGCTCAAAGTCTGTCATTTTATTTATTTATTATTTTTTTATTAATGCAATAAAGCAGAATTACAAAACATCACAGAGATACAATGAATAAGATCTTGTAATATATAGCAACAAAACATTGAGAAAAGGTTACAATTCTATAATAAAGCCAAAAAAAAGGAAAAAGAAAAAAGAAAATATAATAAAAAAAAGGGGCTAGTTTATACAAAAAGAGTCCAAAAGGAAGGGGGAAGAAAGGAAAACTAAAACGAGGATTATAGACTATCATCATGAGTCTACATATCTTTTTTTAAAAGGAAACCATATATTTTCCCACAGTTGTTCCTTAGCTCGTATGTTATAATGTAATTGTTCAATTTTGGCAAGATCTACCATCATATTTAACCATTAATTGAATATCAGAGGATTAGTTTTTTTTTCCAGTTAAAGGGACACTGTCAACCCCATTAGGTCTCAAAGTGTCCTCAGTTTAAAAAAAAACATATTTTATGATTTCCAAAATTCTGTAAAGATTGTTGATGTAGCTGGTAGTTTGATTCTGACTCTTATTTTCTTTAAAATAGTAAAAAACAGACTACCCAACATACTGGTGTTATCGCACCAAAACAGGTTTGTTTGCATTCCTTGATCAACTCCAAATGCATCTTTCCTGGACTTGGGAACACCCACAAAACAGTCTAGCCCCTCATGATGCAATGGGAGTTCAGGAGGCTACTGTCTTATGAGTGTGCGCACTGTTTGGGTGTATTTCTAATGCTCTGGAAGGATGTATTAAGAACAGATCCAGGACTGTAAACAAAACAAAGTTGTTTACAAATATACATTGCCATGCATTTCAGTTCTACTATGCAAGGAGATAGACAAAACAGACAGCAACATCAGTGAATTTTAGAGAGGGTAAGCAGTCATAAAATGTGGGGTTTAAACTAGAAATAATACGATGAAAAACAGGTTCACAGTGTCCCTTTAATTAAAATAAGCTTATTAGCTACAATGAGGGCCAAATGTACAAATGTTCATTGTGGCACAGGTAAGAGACTCTTAGTATATTTGCCAAAAAAATATAAATTCAGCATCAGTACTGGGCTTGATACCATTTACATAAGATATAACTAATAAAATATCTTGCCAGTATTGATTTAGATTTGAGCAGCTGACAAAAATGTGGGAGAGGTCTGCTGGGGAGTGATGAGATCTTGGACACTTATTTATTATACTTGGATTCATTTTACTGAGTTTTGCCAGGGTGTAATACGTGCGATGTAATATATTATATTGTATCTTTTGAAGTTTAGTTGATATATTTAAAAGGAAATTGAAGTATTTTCAACCATCTATCTAGAGAGATTTGCTTATTTAATTCTAGAGACCAATTGGCCTTTAAAGAGTTTAATGGTTTCACTGTGGATGAAAACAGAACTGAGTATACTCTGGAAATCAGTTTTTTACTATATACAGGTGTACCGGCCTAATCTTTCGATTCACAATGTAGAGGTTGGTATCTCTGCAGATTCCTGTGTAGCTAGACATTGCCTTTCAGAATTTGCTTGTTACCCCCAAGAAAAAGGGTGGATAGCTCCTCGGGTGGCCTATTTCTGATTTTGGACATTGTGAGCCCTCTGGGCCCCATAGCTCAGCCTAGGAATGCCTGATTTACAATTCAAAGGTGTCATTTTCTATATTTATTGCCATGCCAATTTGGGTGGAATAACTTAGAAAATCCAAAATGGCCACCAAAATCCAATATGGCCACCATATCATTAGGAAATACTTGATTCACTAATAATTTCCAAATCCCTTGCTTCCAAGATATCGATTATCAATGGTTCATGAATGAGGAGTTTATTATTATTACATTTAATATAAACACGTATTAAATTAATATAATAGAGCAGAAATATAAACGATGCATAACATATCAATCTGCTTGTTTGTGCCATTGACCCACAATTGTGTCTACTCTGTGAGAATTTTCCACTTTGTTGACAGGATTGCATGGCATGTTCATGTACATTGCATGCCTGTTTAGTTTGTGTTTCTAGTTTTTTTAGTTTCTGTTTCTATTTCAGAAACACAGATAGCCCTCTAGCTGTACCTGCTGGATTGATCAATCTATTCGATTTGCCTATCTGTGTTCTTTGTGACAACCAAATTAGAGATACTGAACTGCAACAAATATTCAGAGAGAATGGACTGAATACCATCAAGTCTTCTGCAAAGAAATGGTCAGTCACAAAACCAACTTCCGAGAACGCCAGAAACATCTACCTCATATGGAATAAAATCCGTGACCAACTTCCCCCCCAGCTCTGGAGAAACAGGCCTACCTGTTCATACAAGGTGTTGCCAAAATTTCACCAGTAACAGAAAATTAAACGCCAACTCAATGAAGCAACTTTCTTCAAATCAATCTTCTTAAGCTGAATTCTCTGGCATACCCGACCCACAGATGTCCAGTAGCAGTGAAGCGGTCCATGTAACTAGATGTAAAAGGAAATCTTCAGAATTTAAGAAGGATGAGACCTGCTTTGTCTGTGATAAGAAAAGGAAAAAGGTAAAATACAGAAGAAAAACTCCAAAGTGTTGAACTTGAAGATGGAAAATTACATTGCATGAAAGCCTGGTATGCAATGACAATTCTGATGATGCTCTTTTGTCTGGTGCAGCCAAACATTTGAAGGTCTGTACTGCCAATGTTGATATCTTTGCTGTGGACATCAAATATCATCAAAGTTGTTACAACACTTTCATCTATGTCAGTAAAAGGAGAGGGACAAACACCAGGTGGATTGGAAAGCACTCACACAAAGATTGTTGAAACAGAGTTTCTTCAAATCATGAGAAGAAAGGTTGTTGAGCAGAAATGTTGATATTTATTCCCAGAGTTACTGGAGGATCTTCATAACCTCTACAAGTTCCATGGAGCGAACAAAATGCTGGAATAAATCACACATTTCAACTGAAGAATCTTATCAGCAATGAATTTGGAGATGAGATAGGTTTTACTGCAGGGAAGAGGATACACAGGAATCCTTTCATTCTTCACTTGACAAAAGTAAACCCACTTGATTATTCTTTGGCAACCTTGGGAGTAGCTTGGCTAAGAGATAGTGACATCACCATGACATTTGCAAAGATGATCAATCAGAAATTAAAAGATAGACAAATTGAGTCACCACTGTTTCCTATGGCATATGAAGACTTGCTTTCTGAGCTTGATAATTATGAACCCATTCCAGAAATCTTCCATGCAATAGCTCTCTCTATAAGCCCTTCTAAGATTAATGCTCTAGGTTATGCAACCATCCCAACAGAAATTCAAGCTACCAAGATGTGGTCCTTTACTAGTGGCTGGCAACACCTCATTACTGGAGAACATTCTCCAAAGTCGATAGTTCTATCCATGGTCATTCATCGTCTCACCAGAAGTAAAGTAGCAGTTAATCTTCTACATCATTCAGGGGCTGGTATTTCTTACACAGAGGTCAGAAGACAAAACAAGAAATTGGCCCATGATAGTAAATCTGAGGGAAAAAAAGCACTACACATGATTCTGCCTGGACAGCCAACTCATGTCACAACTGATAACTCAGATGGTAAGCAACAGACATTAACAGGCATCTCAACAACATGACACTAAGTCAACAATTTATGTACCCTGAATTTCACGTCCTGCTGTCATCTGTGATTTGCCAGTACAAGAACAGAACATTCCAAGCAGCTCAACAGGAGAAGTCCAGGAAACCTTTGAGAGCTCAGAACCTATTGACTATGGGGATTATAAAACAGGAAAGAGAAAACCCCCACCGATCATCCCATACTACGATGAGGATGAAAGAAGGACCGAGCTTGATCTTTGTTTGAGCAAAGATTCTACTTGGGCTCTGGCAGCAAGCATAGAATCTTCCAGAGAAGATGAATTTCTTCCAGTCCTAAGATCATGGACAGCTTTCAATGAAAAGGCAACATCAACCACTATCTTCAAATCCAAAACTGATTTCCTGCCAATTATACCACGTGAACCAGATGATACAGTTTGCAAATATTACCTTGACTTTCTCATGGATCTAACAGATGACCTAAAAATTGACCACATCTTTAGCCATAGTGATCATGCAGTTTTCTACAAGATTGCACAAATAATGTGGAAAGAAGAAAAATATACAAAAGTAGTTAATTTGATGGGAGGATTTCATGAACTGATGGTGAGGCAGAAGATCCTGTACAAGCGATACAGTGCTATGGGACTTCATGACTGGGTTCAGGTGGGGATAATAGCGTATGGATCTGTTGACCAGGCCTTGGAAGAATGCCACTATTCTTGATTGATGAGGTTACATAAACAGTCCCTTGAGGCTCTCCTACAATTCATGGGATCCAAGATTCATGGCTCACTAACCGACGGACTATTAGAAAAGCTCATCAACATGAGAAGATCTGTATCGATAGAATCCCTGAATCTTGTCCTCTTGAAGGAATCTTTCCCTGATGTACAGTCATGAATCCTGGAAACCTCTGGCACCATGGAACAGTGGGTGACAGGCTACATTAGTGACACCAGCTCTCTTCTTGCCCAGGTTGTTGCATACAGGGATAAGAAACTGAACTTGCATCTGAAGGCTCAAGGAGATATTCTACCTTTACTGTTTGCATTCAACCATCAAAACTACTCTTGGCATTTGACATGGCATCATGTAGACCTCATCAATCTGAAAACCATCAGTGAGAACACATACAATGAACTGCAGGAATATAGCACTGGAGCTAGTCTGTCAAGTGAGGCATTCTCCATGATACCTGGTGACCAAGTGACTAAAGTCTCAATCAACAGAGAGGTTAAGGTGAGGGGTGAACCCATGAGAGGCGGTTACAGTATGTCTGAGGAAGCTGCTAGTGACTTGATTTTGAATTCCCACAAGCTTGCTAAAATTCATTTGTCACTGAAGGAGAAGATGCTTCTGAAAACATCGGCCACACTCAATGAGTTGACCTATCGTTCCATGAAGAAACATGATGGTCAAGTGAAAGGGCTAGTGAAGAAACTTCATGCATATTCAGATACATGTTAGGGTGTAGAATGACACATCACAACGGGCATTGAAATACCACCAGCAATACTAGAGAGCCTTTTGAAAGCAAGGGCTACAGGGAAAGTTATGTAGCGTGCATTTATAAATGACCACCTCCTAGCAAGGAAAGTTGGTTTCTTCAAGCCCATTAAACACAGCAGAATTTACATGGGAATGGACAAGAAGAAAAATAAACCCAAAGCAGAATCAGTCATGAAAGAAGACCATCAGGCTCTTGGTATCATTGTTGCAAAGTGCCCCGACAAGGAAGATGCAATTTCTCATCTGCTCACAACATATCCTTTTTCAATAGCAACTCCGGATGGAAACCTCTACAAACCTAATACCAAACATGTCTTAAGAAATTATCTCATCGAATGAAGAAGAAGCTCAAAGTTCTTCCCTTCCTCCTTTATGCTCAGTGTACATATACAACGCCATGGTGTTCATCAAAGCAGTTCCTGCACAGCATACATGGAACAGCCTTTGCAAAACACTTCTTGTTGCATTCACACCTCCATCTACAGCAAACCCAGCAGAAGTTATAGGCATTTTTGATAATTATAAGGATGATCAGGAGTTCTCAGTGAAACAGTAAGAACGAGCAGAGCGAGTGGTAGGAACAGGACGAATGCGTGTTCACATGGGATCAGATTCACAACAGGTGCCACAGGGAAAGGTGCATCAGCAGTACCTTCACAACAATGACAACAAAACAGATCTCGTACAGTGCTTCAATAAGTATGTTAGACAAGAGGATGTCAGAAGAAACGTATGATACCCACTTAGTATCAGGAATGGCAGAAGCATGTATGCTATATACCTAGATTCAGAAGAATTCCTGTCTTCCTGCAACCATGAGGAGGCAGATATGAGGACAGTGCTGCATTGTGCTCTTGTGAAAGGCCCCATTGTCATCTGAGCCAAAGATATAGGCATCCTTGTCCTGAAGGTTTATGCATTCAGAAAGACCCTTACAGATTCACCATGGATGCTCCAAATCAACCCCGATGTATTTGTAAACATAGGATCTATATACGATCACACTGGACACTCTGCAAGTCTCAGTTTACCAGCATACCACGCTGTCTCTGGATGTGATACAGTGAGTTACTTCTACAAGGTATCCAATAAATTAGTCCTTCAATGTTCACACAGGGTTGAAGAAAGAATAAATTTCCTTTCAGGGCTTAGGGAAAGCACATATGCTTCACAAGACACTGAACAAAATGTCAAGACCTTCATTGAACACTGTGTGTACAATGGTACAGGAGGAGAGGATCTGGTAGACACACAAGTAAGGCAATACAATAACCTGAAAGTGAAGACTACGCAAACGACTCTACCAGACCTAACGAGCCTATGTCAGCACATAAAGAGAGCAAATCTCATAGCCTACTATTGGTGCCACTGTACAGAGCTGGAAACCCCGAAAGTTGACCCTTGTTTGTCAGGATGGAAACAAGAGGATGAAATGCTGAAACCTGTGTGGTTCACTGGGTTTCAGTTACCTGATGTCCTACCTCATATAAGAAAGGGTGGAAGGTCAGCCAGCCAACAATGTGCAGCTGACGGAGATGAGGCAGACAACAAAGGTGAGTCAACACCTCAAAGGCACACACAGAAGACCAAACAAATGCCTTCTACCACAGTGCCAATGACTGATTGTACAGGAGATGATGACACTGAAAATGACTCATCGGCAGCCAATGAACAAATCTCTGTGGATGAATTTTCAAGTTTCCGGAGTGAATGTGACAGTTCAGACCCAGAGTGGACTCCAATATAATGACTTCAAAACTGGACATTACAACCAAGGTGTACTGTTGACCCAAAATATTCATACTGTTGGGTCAAATCATTGATAAAATTACTTAATTCTAAACAACAAATCAGCACATAAAACATTTAGATTTTAAGCATTACTGTACATACTTCAGACTATTTTATCACTAAATTGCCTAGTGAATTTAATTGTTTTATGTAGTATTAATGTGTGCATTTGGTCCTGTGTCTAACAGGGAGCCTCAAAACAATATATAGATGTCATAAATGTTCATGAATAAATGTTCAATATATAGATGTTCATGAATCATTGATAGTTGTTATCTTGGAAGCTAGAGATATGGAAATTATTAGCGAATCAAGTATTTACTAGCGATATGGTGGTCATATTGGATTTTGGTGGCCATTTTGGATTTTCTAAGTTGTTCCATCCAACTTGGCATGGCAATAAATGTAGAAAATGACATCTTGGAATTGTAAATCAGGCATTTCTAGGCTGAGATATGGGGCCCGGAGGGCCCACAATGTCCAAAATCAGAAATAGGCCAACCGAGGTGCCATCCACCAATATTCTCAGTGGTAATAAGCAAATTCTGAAAGGTGAGGTCTATCTACATAGGAATCTGCAGAGATATCAACCTCTGCATCATAAATCGAAAAGATTAGGCTTGTACATCTGTCTACTAGTAGAGCCTGGTACAAGTAAACTCAGAATAGGTGAGTTTACAGGGGCACTCAAGGAATTAAGTTTAATTAATTTATTTATTTATTGAAAATGTTTCACCAGGAAAGGCACACTGAGCAACAAGATGCTCATCTCACGGTGCAACCTGGGGGGAGGGGTTACAGTGGAGGCAGGTATACATACAAAAGTTGAATTTAGAAGTAGAGCAATATAGATAATGAACATAGTTGGGTGGGATTACATTTGAACTTGTTACATAAGGAGAACAGTACAGAACATGATCTTCAAGGACAGGGTATACCTATCATGGGAACACATCGAGGGCAACACATGATTACATAAGTGCCGGTAACAGCCTTGAGTGCTGGTAACAGAACCTGAGAAAGCGAGATGCACCAAGTTGACAGTAGGAATTGGAAAGCGAAGATAGGGGGTAGAGGAGGAGTGGACTACCAAACACTAGGTGTGTAGCGGGTGGTGTAGGTGCAGTGGGGGGAAGGAGGGGGGAGCTAGTAGCTGTGAGTAAGGCTGAAGAGCATAGGTTATTTTGGAAGGAGGTCTGAGTAGTAATAGAGATGAAAATCTGGAAAACCTAAACCCCTTTTTAATTTTGGGAGTATTAGTTTGGAAAGTGCAATCCTGGGCTTTTTTTCCTTTCCAAAGGAAATTGTTGGTGGTTTTATTTAAAGTAACAAAAAAATCTTTAGGTTACTGAATTGGGATACTCCGAATAGGAAATAAAAGTTTAGGCAGAATCATCACTTTAATAGCATTAACCCGGCCGATGAGTGTTAAAGGCAAAGATTGCCACTTAAGATCTTGCTTAATTTTATTGAGAACAGATATATGATTAAGCTGATATAATTTTTGAGTGTCTTTTGGAATCAAAACTCCTAAATATTTGATTTCATTGGTAGGTTGTAATGTTTTGAGTAATTCAGAATCTAGACTGGGATTAACGTCTATAGATATATACTGAGTTTTTTGCCAATTTACTTTATAGCTGGATGCCTGACCAAATTTAATTGTTAAATCATGTAGCTGTTGAAATGTTTGCTCAGGGTTGGAAACAAATAACAGTATATCATCTGCATAGAGGCTGATCTGAACTCCTGATAGTTGTCTTAGGAGCTGAGCAAGTGGTTCTATAACTAAGGTGAATATAAGTGGGGAGAGGGAACATCCTTGTCTAGTGCCCCTAAACGTATTTGTTTTTACAAATGCTATAGTAGCCTGATACAGTAATTGAACCCATTGTCTGAAATTATGACTGAAGTGTAATTTTTTTTTAAGTAAATATATATAGTCCCACTCTACATGGTCAAACACTTTTTCAGCATCAAGGGTGATGATAATAGAATCTGTCATTTTAATTTTTTGTGGGAAGGTTCATAAACATTTTATCTGCATATAACTCAGGCAACTTTAGAGCCAAGAATCTGAAACTGGGTACATATATACATGTGATAATAGCCCATATAACTGCAACATTGTATAACATTTTGATGAATGCTTTCAAAATGATACTAAACTAAAATCTAAATGTTGGCAAAATGTTTGGCTACCTATAGCACAGACACCTTTAAAGCTTGAGACTTAAAAGCTGGTGCACATACCAATGATGCTAGTTTCTCTAAATCCCAAAACTTTAGTGAAATTTTTATAATAAATTTTAATACTCATAACTCTGCTACTTTTCAGTCTAGGACATTTAATTTAGTAGGCTTATGCAAGCCTTCAGTACCTGTATATCTGCCAAACTTGCTTATCATTGAGATGCAATACTCTTGCTACTGTATGTTTTTCATCATGCTATGATTGTAAAAATCTCTATGATCCTACCAGGACCATCCTGTGTACTACCTGTAATGCTTAGCTTATTGTTAAATGTTTTTTGAAATACCCTGTATGCTACCTGTGCTGCTTAGCCTATTGTTTAATGTTTCACAATGCCTTGTTTATGTATCTCAGTGTAATCTACTGTTTGGTATACCTACAATGTCTGCACTGTAACCTCCCAGGTTGTGCCTGAAAACAGTCATCTTTATGGCTAGCGCACCCACCTGGTAAACAAAACTAAATAAAAATAATTTGAAAACGATATCAAAATAACTGAAATTTAAAATTTGGTCAAATTTCATGGAAGTTTCATGCAAATTCTGTGAAATTCCACAGAATCAGAATGGTAATTCCATTGGCACTCAACTGGTGGAATTTTATGTTCTGCACAGCTCTAGTGCTGTGTCATTTTATCAAGCTTCCACTGAGGAAACCAGGGTGAATGTGTAAGCCCCAGAATCCCACACTGACACTAGCTATGTATGTTGCAGAGATGAGGTACTTACAGTGAAGCCCCACCAGGATGAAGCGTAGTGTCATAGGTTTACTACATGACAAAAGGGATTAACTCCAATTGAAATTGCATTGTTTACTGCAGTAACTCTACTGCAGAATTATGCAGTGCTGTGCTTTATCCTGGTGGGCTTCACTGTACCTCCTGAGGAAGGGAGACATTGGCTTCCCTGCATTCACACACTTCTTTCTAATTAAGGAGAAATGTTAGGATTGAATGTAAAGAAAACCACCTTCCCACCCTATCTTCAAAAGAAATGTTGCTACACTGTAACTGGGGTGGAGAAAAGGTGGCTCCAGGGGGGTAAAGGGGGATGAAAACAATATAAAAGAAATTGATTCTGAATGTGACACAATGTGATAAACTGTACAGTGCCTGTCCGAACATTGTGACTGCTCAGTTGTAGTGTATATTTTTAGTACCCATGCACCTTACCATATTTTATTTTTTATCTTGCACCTTTTGTATTATTAGCTCCCCTGCCTCTCCTCCCCACCTCCTGGATGCATCTGGAGACAGGCTTCCAGCTCAGTATGTCTTTCCTGGTAGAACTTTTGAAATAAATAAATAAATAAATAAATAACTGAACAAACAAACATAAAATGTCAGCCTGTGACATGATGCAGAATACCTCTTTTCCCTGGCTACCACTTTACGTACAATGACTCTGTCTTCAGGCATCCGAGTAATGGTTTGCTTTTGGTATCTACGTGGGGTGAACTGCACTAGTGGGGCAACTTTTATGTCCTTGTTTTGGCAGATACTGTAACTTCACTACAGCAATAAGTTTTCTTTCTCTTCTTCAAGCTCACCATCTACAGAATCTGTATACTTCTCAATAGCTCTCTGTCTTTTGCAATACATTTCTGAAGCTCTGTCATTAGCATTCCTCTAAAAGACCTTTGACGAACTCTTCAAAAGAGCTGCATTAGAGATGATGTACTAAACTGATCTTTCACTTTATTCATGTAAACGTCCATGTTGCAAAATGTATATTTAACTAAACTTTGATTTCTGTGTGAAATATGGAAATAGTTCCATGACACAACCAATGTTACATAATCCATGGACATGTCAGTAACTGTCTAAACCTAATATAGAGATACCTCCCAAATAGAAATAGCAATCATATATTTTTTCTTGTTTTTAAAATATAGTTTCTGCAGTTGACATTCTTTTCCAAAATATCTGGAGATCTCCAAGGAGAGCTTAGCATGATTTCTTGCAGCAGAGGCAGTCTCAAAGATTTGTTTTTTGTAGCTATCTCTACAGAATCTCAGCATATAACTTGCAGAATTGAAAGCATACACTACAAGTCCCATGGAAGATCTTTAGGGGGCCAGTACATATTTCTGATGTTGCTAAAATATGAAATTAGTAGGGGAATCTTCAGATGAAATACTCTGCTGCAGATTTTTTAGTTTAATTTGGCAAAAGAAAATTGTTTGTGATGGAATATATATATTTCACCAATAGGAATAATGCATTATGATATTGTAAATTTTCATATGAAGAAAAACCAGGGTGAGTGGTCATATGTTGATATTTTACTGATGAATGACTTTAGTTTCACAGTGGGAAGTTTAAACAATATAATAAGTAGATGACTCTATTTTCGAGTTACCATTAATATAACTTAAAAATATATATATATAACAGGAGTAGCACAGATACTAAGACAAATAAAAATGAGATCAGAATAGTCTGTGCCATCAGCATAGCAGTAGGGCCACTGCTCATGATACTGGCAACTGGGGTTTAGAAACTAACTTGGAACATTGGGGTCCAGCTGGTTGAATGAGACTTGGACATCCCAGAAGACACTGTCCTCTTTCTGGGGAGGAGAAGTTCCACTGTGATACTGCCACCTGGGTGGTCATAGGTGGCAGTGCACTCAGAACTGCTTGCAGGGAAGAAGGACACTGGCTAGCATCATGCACAACTATGCGTATGCATGAGCATGCATACATGGTGCCCTTGCTGCATGTGTCTGGGGAGATAAAGTTGATAAGAAAAATGTAAAAAAAAAAAAAAACATTCAAAATGATGTCTGGTGTTCTCATGTGCTTTTCCTCTGTTTGGCTACTCCCCTTCCACACTAGAGGGCAGGAAGGGTCAGCTCACTAACCCACCCCCAAATAAACCATCACAGGGCAGGAGCAACACTGCAGTACTGTGAGGTAGAAGCAAGTGCCAGAGAAGAGATGGGACAAGGCTGGTAGTCAGAGAAGAAGGGATACTATTGTGTCAGGGGGATAAACAAATCCATAAAAAAGAAAATGGGGTTAGGTTTAGTAGATTCATAACATGCAATAATGGGACATTTTTAAATGGGCGGCTTAGGTGTGATATTTAAAGGGCACCAACACATTTTCCTTCATGAGTCTAGTCTATTTATTGCCTTCAGAATTTGCTTCATATCTGTTTGGATAATGGTTGATTTTTGCAAATATTCTTTCATAATTTAAAAGCATGCCCTTGTGGTCTAGTTTGACACCCCCAATCACCCACTTCATAATTTAGAAGTTTTCTCTGATGATCTAGTGTGACCCCCGATTGAATGATTAATAATTTATAAGTTTGCCCTGGTGAGCTAGTGTGAATCCCATCCCAATCATCCATTTCTTAATAGTAAATATGTCCTGGTGACCAGTAGTTCATCCTGCCCTCAATTACACATTTACAGATTTAAAAGAAGCAGTGGTGAGCCATTACCCTAGGATCCCCATTCACATCACACTCCACATACACCCTTATCTGGGTGGTGGGTGATTCTCCAAGCTTGATATGGCAACCAGCTATATATATATATATATATATATATATATATATATATATATATATATATATATATATATATATATATATGGAAGAAAAATCATCTAATGTTCCCCACCTCTCCAGAAAGAAGATTCCTCTTTTATGACAAAAATTCTTCTTTCGTAAGAAAAAAAATATTCTTTCATATGTTAGCTATCTTGTTTTTTTATTAAAAAAAATTCAAACCCATAAAAATGATTCCCTAGAGAAAAACAAACACATGCATCTTGCTAAATGGGAGTCATTTAGCTCTATTCTTGAATTTGATATTTGAAAAACATCCCCAAAATATGGTTTTGGGACATCCCTAAAATTCAATCTGGAAGGCTTACCTATGGCTTCTGATTCTTTTTGTGAGTCAGACTTATTTTTTCATAAGTCTCATGAAAGGATATTCTTGGCTCATGAAAGAGGAATTTCAACTCATGAAAGAAGAGTTTGGTCTTAGTTATTTTTCTCACAGTGTTTCACAAGATTATACAAAAGAACCATTTGTATTTTGTGAGATCTCACAAAATAACTAACATAAATTCTTTCATGAGGTCCCATTAAAAAATAGGGTTCTTTCATGAGACTTCATAAAAGGATTCAATTATTTCATGAGATCTCACAAAATAACAGCAGTTCTTTTACAGCATTCTACAAAAAGAATAGGGTTCTTTTGTAGACTAGCAGACCCTGATAAAGCTCCATTTGGAGCAAAATTCTGTTGGTTGTTGTAAGAGAGGGGTTGCCCCTGAAAAAGAGACCTTGTGGACCCAGTGGGCTTATCCAGTTAACAAAATGAAATTAATAGATTAACAGAGTGTGGGAGTCACACCTTCCATTACATAGCATTTTGTCTTGTATTGTGAGTATGGATTTAAATAAAATTGGCCATCTCACTTATGCTTTTGTCTAATTTATTTTACAACTTCATAGCTTATGGGGGTAAAATTGTAAAGCTCTTTGGTTTCACTACTCAATTCTTTTGTATGACACCACAAAATAACTGTTGTTCATTCATGACATCTCATGATAGAACATAATTTCTTTCATATAGCCTCATGGAAAGAACCCTATTTCTTTTGTCTCATGTCACAAAAAAAAAAGAAAGAAAGAAATCAGCTCACAAAAGAAGAATTTTAGTTCATAACTTGGATGTTTTGAAAGATTTTAAACACAAATTTCCAACATGTGCTCTCTATGATCCTACCACATGAACCATGCTTGTCACATTTTTCAATCCTGTCTCATAAGGTGATTTTGCAGTTGGTCTATGACAACACCTTTCAAGCATGATTTTGAAAAATGTGTCCTGACTGGTTCATGAGATGTGGTTATGAAAAGTCTATGTCAACAATTCTGGATGAAAATATTGATAAACAACAATGTTATGAAGGAAGAACCCTGAGGGTGGAATATTCAAAGCAACTGTGTACATGCGCAACTGCACAGCACAAGTGGTCATGCTCCAATGTGAAATGGGAATGTATGCATGCACAAGTGCAAGGGGTGTAGCCATGAATATGTGGCACAGTGTGATATTCAACACTGGATGAACGGTGCAAAATGGCAGTTGCGCGGAGCACACTTGAGCATATAAAAACAGGGAGCAAATAGGTGAAGGACACTTGCACCAGAGGGGAGCAGGAAAGAGGGAGACATAGAGGCCAGTCAGAAACACTGTAGGGGTCAAAGAGAGGAACAGAGGCAGTGAGGGTGTAACCCTGTGTGAGAAAGTGAGTGTGTGTGTGTGTGTGTGTGTGTGAGTGAGACAGGCAGGGAGGCCATGGTGTGTGTGTGTGTGTGTGTGTGTGTGTGTGTGTGTGTGTGTGCCTGTGACACCAGGCTCAGGAGGATCAGCACAGGAACCCACAGGGGTGGGTGGCAGAGACCACAGCTGACAGGCCTCCAGCCGGGGGAAGGGCACACTGGAGCAGGCCACACAGCAGCACACAGCTGGGAAGGCCATTGAAATCAGCCACCCAGGGGGGGACAGGACAAAAGGGGCCACGGCCAATGCTACCTTCCAGATGGAGGCTGTAATGAGGAGTGTGGGGAGGCAGGAGGCAGGTGGCACAGCCATGGAAGGGCCCATCAGCAGTACGCCCAGAACAGGTGGTACCATGCACGCACCACCTTCGAAAACCACACTGATACAGGGATAGTGGGCCGGTATCACCTGAACCGGGTGATTCTGAGGCAGCTCTGTGAGCTGTGCAGTGAGGAGATGCAGGCACCCACTAGATGGAGCCATGCCCTGATGGTGGAGAAGAAAAGTAACAGCTGTCATGTGCCTGTTTGCCATGGGCACCTTCCAGAGACCAACAGGGGACACCACAGGCATAACCCAGTCATCCGCATTATGGTTCCTCACACAATTCCTCAACGCACTGCTGCCACTCACTGCAGAATACATCCACTTCCCCAGCACACAGGCAGAGCGGAGAGAGAACATGCAGGAGTTCCACAGGGTAGCATGTATGCCTGGCATGCTAGGGGCCATCGACTGCACCCATTTTTGCATCCACATGCTACCTGGCCCAGAGGGGGTAGCCTACAGCAACAGAAAGGGCTACCCCAGTATCAACTGCCAGGTGGTGTGTGATGCCAGGGGGGCCATAATCAATGTCTGTGATACAAACCACGGGGGAGCACATAACTCCTTCATCTGGCACAGCTTGGCTCTGTGCCACATGATCAAGAGTGAGGACATCCCCACTGGTCACCTAGTGGGTGAGTATGCCGAGACCATGGGCAGCTGGGCACAACAGGGCAGGGGGGGCCACCAGGATAGGGGCACCACAGGGTGTGGATGGGAAGGATGGGTGGTGCAGCAAAACAGTCCACTAGGCTAACCATATCTCTTTCCACACAGGTGACAGTGGCTACCCACTCTGGCCCTAGCTGCTCACCCCCTACTGGTGCCCATCGACCCCTGCAGAGGAGTGGTACAATGCTTACATGCCAGCATGCGGAACATCATTGAGCATGTGTTTGGGCTGCTGAAGGCATGATTCCATTGCCTGGACAGGTCTGGCAGTGCCCTACAGTACAGCCCCTCAAAGGTCTGTGGCCTATTCCTGGCCTGCTGTATACTGCACAACATGGCCACTGACTGTGGGATAGCAGCTGAGGTTGAAGAGGGGAAAAACAATCGGGATGATGTGACCACCGGGCCCTGTGGTGATGGGCAGCCCCCTCAGGTGAAGTGATCCCCAGCTGACCAGGATGGCCCACTGGCACTGGGACACAATAGTGGAGGAGCACTATGGTGCATGCAGGTAGGTGGCCAATCCCCCATGTATGGCAAGGCAACAGTGGCATGGCACATAGGCATGAGTTGGTGTGCCCCATGTCAACAAAAGCTGGGCAGTGGGCTTGGGTAGGAATGAGGCCAGACCACATGGCAACTCACAGCAACACACAGCACTGCACATCCCACCCACACCCACCCACACACACCAACACACACCACACACACACACACACACACACTGGCACCCGCAGGCACGTGCTCGGGTGCTAGCTCCAGGCATGGATCAGACACAGGGCACCGGTGCACGGGTGCAACCGGTGCTGTGTTGGCATCATCACACACACCACACAGGCCAGCGGCAGGGCAGGTACACACACAGACAGTGTGTGGTGCTGTCCACGGATGCCATGTCCGTGGCATGCACACGCACACACAACACCCATGTGCACACTGGGTGGTGGCAGAAGACTGTAAACAGGGAGACAGGCACATCAGGACCACCGCACAGTCACACAGCCACAGCAGACATGTGGACAGCCATGCCAAGGTCACCCAGCAGACCCAGGCTGTGCAACGGCCACAGGGAGTGTCTGCGACAGTCCCCCAAGGGTGTTACTGTGGGAACATGACCGTGTCCTTGCAGGGGACTGCAGGCCCCCAAACAGGCCCACATCCAGCATGCCTGGAATGCCCACAGTGGATCCTGGCATCGACATTGAGGGGGTCGCATGACGCTAGGACAGTGGGTTGGATAATGAACTCCACGGGGTCTGGAAGCCAGCCACACCTCATGGTGGCAAGTGGGGCTAGGCTGATTGTGACCGCAGTGGTAAGGCAATCCAGGGCTGTGGTCATGTCCTCCCATAGTCAATTGATGCCATCCAGGACCTACACAAATCCCCAATCGTGCTGCTCTGCTGCCTGGTGCACCTCAGCACAGAGTGCATGCACCTCTGCCATGAGCAGCACCTGTTGCTCCACAGTGGTCTGCAGCAGACGGGTGTGCTCATGCAAGGGGTTGGTGTCCGGGGGCATCTGGGCATTGTGCTGGCCCAAGGGTGGCATGTGACTGCACTGCCCAGCCCCCTGCTCAGGTGGGCACTGCACAGCAAGGTCCCCTTGGGGCTGCTCATTCACTGGTGCACTGGCGGCAGGCGCTGCACTCAGCCCCCCAGCATCCCCAGCTGTCTGCCGCCCCTCCAGCCGCTGTGCACCATGCAATGCCTTTGCAGCTGTATCACCACCACCACCATCTGGCAGTGCTATGCAACTGTCACCCACGGCTACACCGGGGTGGTGACAGGTGGACAAACAACCGCCAACATGGCACTGGCGGCTCTGCCAGTGAGGGTGATTGGTATAGGCGCCTCCCCCTCGATGACACCCCCACTGTCCAGGACAATGGTTGCATCATCATTGGGTGTCAGACCCCACCCCGATCTGTGTCTCTGCACACTGAGCACCAAGGCTGGTGTCCCGCTGGAACACAACCAGGGCCTCGTCCGCCACCACACCCAGGACATCCAGCTGGACAGCAGTGGTGTGCTGCAGCCAATTGAGCCCCCAGATGCCAGTGGAGGTGGAAGGCCGGTCATCCAGGGCTGGGCATGCCCCATGGCAGATACCACCGCCCCTGCCACTGTATGCTGGTGCTCCAGTGCTGAAAAGGAACACAATCACATTAGTGTTGCTTTCACCCAGGCTGCCCCCCCCAAAATGCTGCTGTACCTACCATGCAGTGATGGGCTCCCACCAGTCTGGAAGCCACTGCCAGGCACCCCCTCAATGGCACTGTGCTGGATGGTGGCCACCACCATCTTCTCCTGCAGCATCAGCTGTGGCACATTGGCCTGACCCCCACCTGTGGCTGCCCTTGCAGCCCAGATTGCTGTCACCTTTTCCTTGATCCTGCGCCTGTTGGTGCTGACCTTTTTCTTGCAATGCTGTAACATGTGCAATGCACTCATCGGTGTGCATGTGCACACAGCCTGTGCCTACACCTCTCTTGCAGCATATGTGCAGTGCACAATAGGCAGTATGGTGCTCAGCTGCAATAGGGCCTGTAGCACTCAAGCACTGTGTGGCCTATGTTGCCCAAGCACCATTGGCCACATGGCACCCTGGCTTCATTAGCCCTATCATGCCCATGCGCCATTGGTCCCATGGTACCTGGGCACCAGAGGCTCATAGGCCATGGCGACCTCAGGGTCCTGTTGTGCATCATGCATAGTGGCTCCAATAATGCACTCGCACAGTGTGCGCATGCTGACTCCTGAACCCTGCCATGCCCTTTGCCCTTCAGGGACTTCTGCAGCATGTGCCAGTGTGGCCATGCACCTACCGTGCATCCCAGAGGTTGAGCGATTGCCAAGGGCAGCGCATCTCTGAGTGAGGCACATGGAGCTTGTGCACTACAGGGCACCATTTTGATCTGCTATACAGCGATATAGCCATGCCGTGCAGGAACACACCATGGGCTACCAACTGGAGCCAGATCAAGATGGTGAATCTTGTGGCCCTGGTGGAGCCCCCTGCTGCCTGCCTATATGGTCAGTAGTCACTCACCAGGCCCAGGACAGAGGTCTGGCAGGAGGTGGTGGATGGGCTGGAGGAGGCCACCGGTGTGCAGCTCAGTGGAGAGCAGTGTCACCACCGGTATGGCAACTTGCAGTGGAGGGATCTGGAGTGGCTCAGAGCACTGCAGGCACACGTCCAGAGGGGGGCCATGCCACAGCCGGGTAAGTGTGCACCACCTGTGTCTGTGACCATTCATTGTTCCTCAGGGCCAGCAGGGATGAATGCCATACTGGGGGGTGGTTGGTCTGCACACCCTGTGGACTGTGCTGGTGTGCTCTGTGTGTGCTGTGCCACCGAAACTGTGGCGTGCTGGGCTGGGGAGTACGCTGTGCTGGGGGGCACTGGCTGTTGCCGTGTACTGATGTGTATATGTTTCTGTTTCCATCCTAGGCCCTGAGGACAGGAGGAGGGCCAGATCAGCAGGCACATTGGGTGGGCCACAGCGGGCTACTGTTGGACCCATAGCATGGAATGCAGGCCACAGGGGAAGTGCAGCTCGGCTGACATGTGGAGTGCAGCAGCATGCAGGTAGGTGCTGTTACATGCTACATTGTTGTGCAGGGTGGGCAGAGGGGGTGGAGGTGAGCCATGGCCCCCTATGTGCTGTGCCATTGCAGCTGTGTTCTGCCCACAGTGTGCCTGGTGCCTTGCTGTGGCCATCGCACATGTGTGTGGCTGCTGCTGGTGGGCTGTGGGTGCATCCGGCAGCCAGCTGTGCCACTGCGACCCCTCTGCTGTACCATGACGCCTGCCTGCCATGTTGGTGGTGGCTGGCCCATGGGTGGTGTTGCCATCCAGGGCTATGTATAGCTGTGGCATGCTGGGTCAGCGGGATGTGTGGGCACACCCACTGTGGGTGGCAAGGATGCCACCCTAGGTGTTTGTGTCACTATTGTCCATTGTGCACAGTGTGTGGGCCGGGGTGTTCTGGACACGTACTGATCCCATGTTACCTCCTTTGTCATAGGTGTCCAGCGTGTGCCTCGTCAGGCACTGAACAGCTGCCTCCTGAGGAGGATACTAAAAATCACAACAGCAATGCTGAAGGTTGCATGGCTGATGCGGCAGATGCTGCAGCGGGGCCATCACCAGCAGCAGTGGGGCAGGGCCACCTGTAGGGCCCGTTAGGCCTGCTTCCCCTGTTCCTTCCTCGTCACACCATCTCTTGCCCTCCCCTATCCCTTTGTATAGTCCTGACCCCTGTCCCCTTACCTCTCTTCCCTGACATAGGCCTGCAATGTAAATAGTTACCCCACACCTTGTTCCCTGTACTCTTGCTTCCTGTCCATTGTTACCATATTCTGTTTGTGGTTTGCTTTTAATACAGTTTGTTATGGTTGCCCATCTGTGTCTGGGTCTACTTTGCAGCTGGCGGTGGCGCCATGCTGCAGTGGTGTGCAGGGTGACTGTGTGGTGCACCTGTGGTGTTCAGGGCCTGTGCATGAGTGGTGTTCAGCCATCGGTCAGTAGCAGTGCCCTGGGGTGGCCATGGGCTGGCTGGTCTTGTTGTGTGGCATGTGTGTTGAGTGCCATTTGCCTGGGTGTTGCCAGCTGTGGCTCAGGTGGCATGGAGCATGTCGTCCAGCAGGGGGGTGGCCGGTGGATGTCCACCCATGGCCATCGGTGCCACCCTACCTAAGTTCACTGCTGTAGTGCATGTGGGCAGGGGCCAGCTGCCTACCTGGCCTCCTTGGCCAGTGTTCTATCGTTGGCCAGGTGGGCCTCACTCCTGGTGCCTCTGTCTCCCTGGCAGCAACACCTTCCCCCACAATATCTTGCTCCTTGCTGTGCCTGTGGTTGGTCCATTTGTGTCCTGGTGCATGTACCTCGGCCCCTTACACATCCATTGATGCGCCTATTGCACATGTTGGGTTGCTCCCTGGCGTACCTCTGGCTGCGCTCTGGCGCATCCATGTGATATTCAGCCATGTTGCCCAGGCACATTCCACCTTGTGCAACCTTTGAATATTGTGCTCAGTGCACCTTGGCACACTGGATTTGCACTGTGCAGGTCTTGCGCCGGCCTCTGGCACATTTCTGAATATCTAGCCCAGAGTGTCTGTAGTAGTAGGCACATGATAGTGCAGGGTCCAGAAGGCCCTGCTGTTTCACATACAGATCTACACCTCACATGGTGCAGGGCCCACCGGGCTCTGCATGTCTGCATCTGTAGCTACAGAAGTACAGGCCCTTACCAGATGGACTTCTCAAATGGCACCTGGCCTACAGGGCCCTCTGCATCTGCATCTGTAACTGCACAGAAGCACAGAGACTGTAGGGCTCTGTGCTTCCACAGACAGATGGATCCCATCATCTGATGCATTACCCAGATGGCCCTGAATGTCTGCATCTGTAGCTACATAAACCTACTTAATTGGCACAGGGCCTGGAGGGTGATGCTCTTCTGCAGCCAGATAGATCCCTCACTTACCATGCAATATAATTCAGAAATCAAAAACATATAAATAGCAAAGTTAAGTTAACAACATGAATTTATGAAGTGCAGGGCCGTCTGGGCCTCATGCTTTCATATGCAGATGCACCCCTTGTTTGGCACAAGGCCCAGATGACCCTACTTGGCTGCATCTGGGCTGCAAAGAAGTACAGGGCCTTGAGGGCCTTATGCTTCTGCAGTCAGATTGACATCTCCACTTGATGCAGGTCCAGAGGATGCTGTGCACGTGCTTGTTTATGCATGGAAGTCAGGTCCAAAGTCATAAGGGAGCTGGGCTGCAGGTACCAGCAACTGCTACTAAACACTTTGGTTTGATGCTAAAAATATCTTTTATTAACTAAAAACAGTGACTATGGTAGCACTTCTACCGCTTAGAATGTTTGATACACTAAACTGTGTGCTGTATCATTTCCTTGATAAAGTACACAGTTCAGTGTGTGAAATGTTGGTGGTGGAAGGGTGCTACCATGGTCACTGTGTTTTAGTCAATAAAAAGTACTTTTAGCATTGAATCAAAAGTGTTTGGTAGTAGTTTCTAGAGTCTGCAGCCTGACTTCTTTGTAACTTTGGACTCTGTTTCAGTGTGGCTCATCACTACACTGACTGGTCATGGCCTTCTTGCAGTTTGAGCCACATGGGCCTCTGAGCCACGTGCTTCTGCAGCCAGATGGATCCCTCACTTAGCACTTAATATAGTTTATAAATAAAAAACACAGAATTAATTGAGAAAATAACATTTTATATAAAGTAATTAAAATTGTTAAATATACATAATATAATATAAACAAAGGCATTCACAAATAACTTACTTTAAAATTAAAAAAATCCTTCTGAAAAAAAAAGAAAACAATTTGTCCATATTTTAAAACAAATCTCCATTTTTGTGATGAGGAGGCACTCACACTGGTCTGTGGCAAAGAAGGGGTCCATCTGTGAACAGTTACCTGGAGGGGCAATTGAAAGAAGTGGAAGCTGCTATATGGTAATATCCAGTGGTGAAGGAACTGGTCATTCAGAGTGCCTCAGTTTCACTTTCAAGAGCTGAGAACTGTTCTGGAGAAACAGGATTTTGTAGAGGAGGATGCACATTGACATAGCCATTGAAGTCCAGGGGCAGGATGCACAAAGCTTTGTCAGGGCACAAACCTGGTTTGTCTGAGGCAAACTGGGCTTTGTGAATATGTGGTATTCAAAAAGCCCAGTTTGCCCCCACAAACTGGGTTTGTGCCTGGGCAAAGTAGTAAGGGGGGCCACAATCCAAATGAGTGGGAGAGGACCTGCATATCCCTGCAATCCCATTCACAAAGATTTGCTCCACGCAATGGCTTTTGGCAAAGGCCATTGCGTGGAGCAAATTGCTGCCCGGAAAAACATGGCAGTAATCTCTGCAAACCCTAAAGAGTTGCAGAGGTGCTGCAGCTCCCCATTCCCTGATCACCTGTATCATACAAATAAAGTCCCCTTTTCTGTAGTGTAGTGGTCCATCCCCTTTCCCTGTTACCCGATCACCATTATCATAAGATAAAATTCCCCTTTTTCCGTAGTATAGGGTCCCTCTCTGTTACCCGATCACCATCATCATAGGATAAGAATGAGACATGTGATGCTCCTGGGCTGATTGGCAGTGCTCTTTGTAGCTGCGTGTAAATGGCTGTTCCAATTTTACTTTTATATACTTAGCAGCCATTTTGTAATTCTTTTCTGCTCATTCACTGCCCTGTTACTTACATATTCTATGCAGCTGTGCTCTTTATGGCAACTGAAATGGCATCTTCCACCAATAGTTTGGTGTGCCTAGATTCAACACCTTTTCCTCCTGCTCCCAGGCCTCCCTGAAAGTGCACAATGCTGGATTCCCCTGATGCTGATCCCGAGCCAGAAAAATTAGATTTTCTATAGGCAGATATGGCTGGGATCAAGCTCACGTGGGCGATGGTGGTGGATGAGTTACAGACCCTGAAACCTGCACTGGAAATTCTGCATCACCAGCTCAGTGATGCAAAAGCATGAATTAGTTCAGTTGAGGACACCTAGGTTCAAGAAAGTGTGGAGCTTTCTGACATAAAAAACTGCCTGGTCAAGCTTGAAATGAAGGTTGATGACCCTGAAGTACATAGCCACAGGAATAATTTAATTATCATCGGTATCCCAGAGCAAGCTGAAGGTGCTGATATTTTGGCTTTTATCCAGTGGCTACTTCAAGAAATTGTGGGACCACCACCATGGGGGGGATGCATAAATAATTGAGCAAGCTCACCGCTCACTTAGACCCCAGCCTCCTCCGCTTGGAAAGCCCATGGCAATTATACTATGCTGCCTTAACTTCCAAGATAAACAGCATATCTTGCAGCAAGCCAGGTTAAAGTGCACGCTGTCATGGAATGGGTGACAATTTTCCATCTTTGCAGACACCACCCTGCTAGTGCAAGAGCATCAATATGCCAATAGGAACATCAAGAAAACTCTTTATGATGCCAGGGTGAAGTTTTTTTATTTGCTACCCTGCCAGGCTGATTGTGTCCATGGCTAATGGAACTCTGGACTTTTTTTCTGCTGTGCAAGCGACATTGCAGCTTGCCAAGCTCTTCCCAAAACTAACCTTTTCAGTCAATAAAAGGGACATGAACTGACCAGGTGGGCTTCTCTATTGGATGGGACTGCTATATGTAAAAGGCTAGATTTAATTTTGGATGCCACTTAGCTCCATGTCTGCATATATTTCAGAATTGTGGTTTGCAACATAGCTGCTGAATTGTTCAGTTATCCTTTGGGCTGTATTTGGATTTAACCTTTTTGGGTGCTATTCTGTGGACCATTTGTATGCAAAATGAGACTTTACTGCTGTTCTTTATGATTTTGTCTGCATGATCCTGTGGCTAACTGCATACTGCAAGTGGTTTTGTTTCCATATGGACCTTGCTGGGCTAACAACTTGATTGGACTGCTTCATTTGGATAATAGACAGACTAAAATGCCTAGCCTTGTTTGACTTTTTCATCCTTCAGCTTTTGTTATTGTCTAAGAATTGACTTCAGCTTAAAGGGCTGTTGTTTCTCTTGTACTATAAACAGCATCTTTGAATTGAAACATTCTAGAATCCTTTCATCAGTGGACCACAGAAGCGGCCCTAGCTTTAGAGGGTAGGGTGTCTCTTTTTCCTTTTCTTTCTCCTCCCCCCTTTTCTTCTTTTATTTATTATTTCTGCTTGGCTGCTGATGCTTATTCTTTTGTATCCACTGTTCACCTAACACAGTGTCTAGAAGTGTTTGTAGGCTCCCTGGGTCATCATGGACCGTTGTGAGACGGGGTCATGTTCCCTGCTTTTAGGTGTTTCTCCTACCATCCCCTACCCTCCCCATCCATCTATGGTTGGAGTACACAGGTGAAAGATTTTTGGTGGTTATATTGTTTCCTTTTTCTGTTGTTCAGCTTTGAAGTTTCGCCACTGTTGATTGTTGTTTGGGTTTGTTGGGACTTATCCCCTTTTTCTATTTACAGGAGCACTGGGGTACAGTTTCTCTTTTGATAAGATTAGTTTTGAAAGCAGCAACAGTTTGATTTGTATTTCTGATACAAAGAATGCGTTCTCATCTCTGTTCTTGCCCTGCAATGTATTTTCACCATTCTTAGTCTACCTTCAATCCCTTATGGCGACCCCCCACTTAACTTGTGTGTCTTGAAACATTAAGGGGTGCAACTCCCCCTGAAGTGTACGTAGGTGTTGTCACACCTTGCTACCATTGCAACAGATATAGCAATGCTCCAAGAGACCCACATCATGGCCAATGATGCCCACTTTTTTTGGTGTTCCTAGGTAGTCACTCAGTGGGTGCGGGTGCTAGCTCTCGAAAGGTGGGGGTGCTGATCTTAATTAAAAAAGACCTCCAATTTCAGTTATTAAAGGAGATTGCTGACTCTGAAGGATGTTATCTCTTTCTGCATGCCTTGGAGGGAAATACAGAATGGTTACTAGGTAACGTATATGGCCTCAACTCAGACTCCCCAGCTTTCTTTCTTAACCTCTTGAACATTCTCTCCCCATTTAATGCCCTCCCTAAGATTGTCCTGGGGAAATTAATTTCACTGTGGCATAGCCATAAAAGGGCTCTCTCTCCAGCTCAGAGGGCTCTTTGAGATCTTTTGAACTGTGGTGGTCTGGTGGAGATATGGAGAACCCTACACCCCTTGGAGAGGGAATATACATTATTCTTCCCAGTTCATGGTACATTCTCAAAGACTGATTATGCCCTGGTAAGCCCTTCCCTTATCAAGGATACTCAGTTCTGTGAGAGTCATAGTAAAGTGATCTCTGATCATGCTCCCATATCCTTCTCAATGTCCCTGTCCCACTTCTAGTATAGGGATACATGGTGGAGGTTGAATAATCACATTTTACAAGATGATTGGTGTGTTAACAGGTTATTTTGAGGTTAACACTCCCTTAGCATCCTCCCCCACTACCTGTTGGGGCACATTTAAGTGCATCATTAGAGGAAAGCTTGTCCATTTAGCTTCTACCAGAAAGAAGTGGAGGGAACACCAGGCTCAGGAGGTGATACGGTCCATTCGTACACTTGAGAAAAACATTACCTCTAAGTCTTCCTGGGCTGACTGGCTGCATTTAAATCAAGAAAGAGCTGCCTATGCTGAACTGAATAGAGAGCAGGCAGAGCACACTCTGTATTGTGTATGTTTTAATTATGAAATGTTCAGTGAGAAAGCTGGAAAGCTGTTGGCTATGCATCTGAAACAGATGGAAATTTTGTGACTTGTGGGGACCATCCAATCAGCTTCAGCTGACTCTATACTTACAGCTCTGAGAGACATAGTTAAGAAATTTAAGGCCGATTATGAGTGTCTGTATGGGGAGAGACAGAGACACCTGAGAAGGGCTCAGATATTCTGGCTTACTTACAGGAAGCTAATCTCCCTAAACTAGAACCCACTTTATCAAATGTCTTAACCACCCCCATCACAGTCCAGGAGGTAGAAAAGGCACAACATCTATGTTAACACCAGATAAGTCACCCAATCAGATGTTTTTTCACCAAATTTTTATATTGTCTTTAACTCTAAGTTGGTGCCCCATCTTGTGGACTTTTACAATTTTTGCTACCAATCTAACTCTTCCCCATCAGATTTTCTAAAAGCATACATAATTTTAATTCACAAACCAGTAAAAGATCAGGGTCAGCAACTTCTGCCCCATCTCTCTTTTGAATGCTAATGAGAAAACTATTTTCCATATTCTGGCAAAACGTTTAATGCCCCTCTGTCAACCCCTTATAGGCCAAGAACAAACTGGCTTCATGCAGGGATACCTAGTCACTGATCACATGAAGAAAAATTTTCATTTAATTTCAGCATCCAGGAAAATAGATACACCTCTTCTGTTGGTTTCTCTGGATTCTGAAAAAGCTTTCAATCGGGTCTCATAGAATTTCTTCTTCCAGACTCTAACTGCTTACTGTACTCCAATCCTACAGCCCAAATTTTTTGTAATGGAGCCTTGTCAGAGATCTTCTCTTTATGAAGAGAGACCTGACAGGGCTGCCTCATCACCTTTTTTATATAATTTATACTTAGAACCTCTTACTGGGCATATTGCACAAAATCCATACATTTTGGGTATCTCAATTGGTCCATATTCTTTTAAGTTGTCCACCTTTGTGGATGATATTTTATTACACATATACTGACCCTAGCACCTCCCTCCCTGCTGCCCTTGAAGCATTCTCCCATTTTGGACAACTTTTATGCTATAAGCTAAACATTTCCAAAACATTGATAAGGCCTCTTAACTTAAAAATATAAGAGTGACCTCCCTCAACAACTGAGAAATTGTTGGTCAACATTTTTACTTAATTATTTGGGGATTCATATAACTTTGGGTAATAAGGCCCTGGCCAAGTGCAATTTGCACTCAATAGCACGGGTGCTTTTATTAGATTTAACCCACTGGCAAAATCTCCTCTTGTCTCTCTGGGGTAGAATTTCCATAATTCGAATGAACGTCCTATGCAGAATGTTATATCCTCTTAGCATGTTGGGCATACGCATCCCCCAGTCATGGTTTGTTAAATTTCATCAGGTTATCTCATCCTTTATATGGAATAAGAAGAAACCTGAAATTGCCCTCTATAAATTAGTTTTGGCAAAGCAACATGATGGGCTACAGTTACCTAACTTCTATTGGTATTATCTTGCTTCACAAGCAAGCCTGTTTTGACCTGGTGTTTGCCTCACCTAGGTTCAGATTTGGGTCAAACTTGTTCCCCTTGAAAAATTATTGAAACATATTTATGTAGCCATCATGGTTTCTCCATATATACCCTACCCTATTTGACATGGTCGAAATTACCTGTCTCTTTATGCTATAACTCTTTAGGATGAGCAGTGAGGATTAACGCTCAACTTTTCCACCTTTTTAAATATATCATCCTACAGGATCCAATGCAACCACTTCAACTTAATCCCAATGTGAGACTCGCCGATACGCCCATACCCCTGTCCTTTCTTCCACAGGGGAATCTCCAAGTGCTCACCTCTGTCTTGTGGGACGGAGATCTTATTACCTTTGAAGAATTTTGAGAGAGCAATAACCTCCCCCATCATTATTTTTTACTTTTGTACATCTCATACATTTTGTCAAATTTCTCCTAGATGCTCACCCCTGGTGACTCTCGGAGGGTGTAGAATATCATAATTTAGCCACCTTTGTGTCTAAGTTCCATGCAGTTTCTTCACTGTACAAAACATTCAGGGACATTATAGGAAATAGGTCTCAGATCTAGTGTTTATATTGGGAGAAAGAATATCCTAATTGCTCTACTACCCCTCTCTTACAAGTTATTCATAGATATATAAAAGTGGATACATTGTGTTTATTGTGATATAAAATATTGCACTATGCCTGTTATACTTCAGCTAGATTGTTTAAGTGTGGGAGGCTTTCTGACTGTATGTGTAAAAGGTGTAAACCCATAGATGGAACACTTAGACATCTTTTGTGGAATTGCCACCATGTATGGGATTTTTGGTTCCAGATTCAAATGTGACTTGATCCCCTTTTGAGCCTCCAGGATGCATTTTCCCTGGAACTTTGCCTTCTAAGATTGGGTATTTCACAACTGGTCAGTCCCCAAAGATATCATAGAGCCCACATTTCAGCTGTGGCTAAGTTAATTTTCCTGTGACATTGAGTAGACAATCAGCCCCTTTTGTTTAGAGAATGGCATAGTGAGATTTTCACTTTTCTCCAGATGGAAAAATACCTGGCCAGCCTTAGGCATACTTTATCAGGGTTTGCCCAGAGATGGGAACGACTATACATGCTTCTACAACTTAGTTAAATTGTCCTAATGTTAGCTGTTCCATACTGGGAGTATTTGTTAAGACCAGACAGTTTGTCTTTTGTTTTGTCTCCTCTGTGGTCACTTTTACATGGAATGTTGAATAGTTAAGAGGAAGCTCAGATCCTTAGACTTAAATTAGAGTGTATATCTTATTTTATTCTTTCTTGTATGTTATTTACACATTAACTTCAGGAGATTTACAACTCGGGACAGCACATACCAAATTTCATGAAAATCCGTTGAACAGTTGCAAAGTTATTAAAGTGCACAGTTTGAGGTTTAACATTAAACTGTCTACTCAACACTAACTGTAGTGGCCCTGTCACAGTAACACCACTATAGTATACCTTTAGGTGTACAAAGCAACAATGCAGGTTGCTATGCCTTGATTATAACTGTGGTGTAATTTTCCCGAATGTCCCTATGGTTACTGTAATGTTGTGCCATTTGTAACACAGGGGTTACGTGGAATGTCTGTAGCCCTCTACAATCATGAATAGATGAGAGCACAGGTCCCAGAGGGCTCTGCAATCCTACATATGGATACCATTATGCAGTAACAGGAGCACAGGGCCCATATCACCCTTCTGTCCCACAGGGAGATAACAGGTAGTTACAAAGTCTCTAATGGGAGTACAGGACCCAGATGACCCTGTGCTCCCACAACTATATAAGCGTAAGATTACACTTTCTCAAAAAATAAGGAAATTAATCACAAAAAACTTTGTTAATGCATCAGTTAGGGTTAAAGCAACAAAGGTAGGGAAATGAGGCATTGGGGTTTCCAAACATAACACTCCCCAGCCAATCTTACCACCTCATCCCACCCCCAACCTCTACAGTTCGACAGGTGTCAAGGTGTTCATTGAGGTTGTTGACCCTAATGCTCAACCCATTCTCTTATGCTGTACCATGCTAGCTTCCTTGCACATGGAATGGGATGAGCATTAGAGTCGATGACCTCAAAGCACACCTCGACACCTGTTGGTCTGTGGGTGTGGGGTGTTGGGGTTGGTTTGGGAGGCATTAGGGTTGGAAACACTAATGCCTCATTTACCTACTTTGTTGCATTAACCCTAACTGATAAATTAAGGAGGTTTTATTGCAATGAATACATATATATATATATATATATATATATATATATATATATAGCTATGTATACAGTATATAAATGTGTGTGTGTGTGTATATATATATATATATATATATATATATATATATAAAATATTCTTTGCAAAAAACTACATTAATGCAGACATTAGGGTTGTAAAACACAAAGCGCATAAAGTCGGGAAATGAAAAAAAAAATTGGGATTTGGGTCTCCGTAGTATTGGCAAATCACTGGTGGAGTCTTACATGGGATTTTCAAACATAATGCCCACCTTCCCAGCCCAAAGCCTCCTGCCTGAAGAACAAGATATAACTGCAAGATAGTGACTCCTAGTGATACAGTATGGCCAACATAATCTGTCAGAGCTTTCTTCACACAGAGCCCTATGGGCCCTGTATGAAGAAAACACATTTGATCTCATCTGATCCAGAGTAGGGATAGGCATTAGGGTTGACAACCCGAAGTAAGACCCCACCACTGATTCTCCAATACTACAGAGACCCAAATCCCTAATGTTTTTTTCATTTCCCGTCTTTGTGCACATTGTGTTTTACAACCCTAATGTCTGCATTAACGTAGTTTTTTTCAAAGAATCCCCATTCTGTTTGTGACAGTGGAACTGTTTCCTCATTAGCCCAGGTCCCTTTGCGACCTGCACAAAATGAGATAAATACAATATTGGAGACAGTCCTGACATAGTGCATGGGCCCAGCAGACGCCAGTACACATTTTGATACCTTGTGGGTGAGTTTCCCTTATCCACAACAGGGTGTGGCATCTGCACCAAAACACTGCTCCATTCCTATGCAGGCCATGACTGGTGTTGCATGCTACAGCACCTTCCCCATAGCCTTGTCCCAGTACACCAGCTCACTGAGATCACAGCTGAACTCAGCTCACTGGCACGGTAAGGCAGTGTGTTCCCCAGTGGTGCAACTGACATTGTTGTTTGATTTTTTGCCAGTTTATGCGTTCAGTGCTTTTATTTTAATAGGACCGCACTTACTAATAACCTGTGTTTGTGTGGTATTTGTTTTGAGTGTTCGTATGTAACGGGTGCTACTAGCTTTTTTCAACGTGCAACTGACATCCCTGCAAACAATGTTATTTAATAAATTCTTTGTTCTTCAATATTTTGATCCCAAACATTCAGCAGTCTTCTTATGACCCCACCTCATAAACCCTGTAGGTGAGCCGGCCCATCGGTATAGCAGTTGGATTTTCGCTCGCGATGCCAGTGACCCAGGTTCAGGAACAGATACGGATCATCGGAGGGCCGGCCGGGGGGAGAAGGATTTAGCATCCCAAGGACAGCTCTCCTTCTCAGGGGGGATGGGGGGTTTGTGTTCAATGCAAGAGTGACACCAGGCAGAGGCTGGGTTGTCACAATGCATTGATGCATGTTACACTATCTGGGGCAGAACAGACACAGGTCATCATTGCATGTCTCTGTCCCAGTGTGAAAACAGGAGAAAAACTCTGCTCTGAATGTCTCCATGATGCCCTGCCCTTGGCCTTGATCAGCCACCCAGCTGGCTCACCCAACCAGTCACTACGATCTTGGCACCATTAAAAGGGGTACTGTGCTGAGACCCTGCCCTCTGAGGGGTAAGTCAGGGGTAACTGGATGAGTGCATGCATATGGCTGGTGGAGGTACAGGGGCACCATGACCAGGACAGAGACCTGACAGTTGGGTGTGGGCAAAAAATGTAAATTAAAAAAATATATATATACATATGTATATAAACCCCATAGGTGAAAATGTTCAAATCTGTGCTAAAACACCATTCTGCGCCATAGGTGCGAAAACATGTTTTGGACAGGAAGTGAAAAATGACAGTTGTACTGTTCATGAGGTGGTGTGAAAAATGTGTATGTTGAAAATCTGGAGTCAAAATATTGTAAATTACCAATGTTATGTGCCTGCATAGAAAAATGTCAATGGATGCTCATAACCTGGCAACTTAAGAATTTTTTCACCAGATTTTCAACATGGGATTTTTGGGACCCCATCTCATGAACACTGGCACTGTCATTTCATTAATTGGCCCTGAAAGGTGATTTTGTGCAATGACCATGAAATCACCTTCTGGGACCTATTAATGGAATGACAGGAACAGTGTTCATGAGGTGGGGTCCCAAAGAGCCCATGTTGAAAATTTGATGGAAAAATACTAAAATAAATGGCAAAGATATCAACATGAGTTGAAAACACCATTGAAATACATTATACGGCACTTACCTTGAATCCTCAGTTTGTGGTTTGGCTTTAAAGAGTACAGACGTATCCCAATCCACAGAAGATGACATCAGCTGACCTCCAGAAGTAAGTATAGGGTAAGAGGTTTGAGGGGTGGTGGGTGCTCAGTGGGAGGGAAGGGGAGAGATGGGAAGGGGGACAGTTCTGATAATGAGGAATCATTTTCTTTTTTTCAGGTAAAATAAAAACATAAGACATCGCAGGACCATTTTTCTTTTCAGGGAAGCATTAAAGACATAAAACTATTTTGGGACACTGGGGGTGGGCTCCCAGTGTCCGCACTGCTGGGGGGTTGTACATGCCTGCATGGGGATTGGGTCCCCCAATGTCGGCACTTTCACTAAAATAATGGACTGGGGGAGTGCGGGGTATCCGACACTGAGGTGGGCATTCTTATTTCAGATCATATAAAAAGGGACCTATAAAGAAAAAATAAGAGAAATTAATAAATAAATAACTAACTAAATGAGTAAATACACTGCCACTTAGAATTGGGGCCCTCGGTGTGCAGATACAGTTCAAGGCACAGTCAGGATGGTGGGGCTACAATGACAGTAGCCTGTCCCTGACAAAGAAGTCATGACACTGCAGGGATTGCACTATGTGACACAGCTGTCTTTTGTTATATGACAGCTGTGTCATATAGTGCAACCAGCTGTTAACCACCAAATACATTATACAGCAGTAAGCTTTATTCCTCAGTTCACGGTTTGGACTTGAAGAATGCAGACATGTCCTGCTGCACAGCAGATAACAGCATACAACCTCTGGAGATAAGTAGAGCATAAGGGGGGAGGTAGGTTGGTGGGCACTCAGTGGGAGGGTCGGGATCGGGGTAGGGGAACGGTGGTGATGACAAGGAACCATTTTCTTTATTTCAGTTTTAAATAAAAAAAGATGTCGGGGACAGTTTTCTTTTTTTTTTATTTATTTTTAATTTATTTATTTCTAGGAAGTACCTTTGAGCCAAAGGCTCTTTTACAGAGGTTCCATGTCATAGTAATACATGGGTGTAACATCATTTACAATGGTTACAACTACATAAGCAGACACAAGGAGGTTCCATGCCTAGAAAGACATGAGTACATCAGGTTACAGAGGTTACATAATTACAATAACAGGGATTACGTAAGTAAAGATATACAGACACATATTTAAAGCAGGCTAAGTTGACAGGTTGTAAGTGAACAACTTGAGAATCTACAGGATATAGAGTGAATCAGGTTGGGAACAGAGGATGATATAGTCTGTAAAATAATTAACTAATACTAAATGCAAGGAGGTGAGAACTTGATGGGCAGCAGTTCTTTTGTCTTAAGTGCTAAAGAGTGTAGTCATAAAGGAGGGCTAGACTCACTTCGGGGGGGGGGGTGCTGAGGCTGGGACCTGGAGCCTATTAGGGGATTGTTAGTTAGCAAGAAGAGAGGAGAAGGCAAGGGTGCAGGTTAGAGTGAGGATAGCAGGAAAGAGGAGAGAAGAGTGTGGGGGAGTTCAGGTTTCACAGTCACAGTTCCTGTTTGTGGCAAGGGCCACTTGGAGTTTATCTTTAAAGGGGCCTATTTTGTCCTCTTTCATGATGCCTAGGTCAAGTGCATTAAGACAAAGTGGTGTCCGGTATTCGTAGGACCGTTGACCTTGTGTGGTCCTACAGAAAGGGGCACAGTGGGCTGAGTTGTTTGTACCCCTAGTGCATCTGATGGAATTAGTTCAGCTAAGGAAGCTTTGCAGGCCTGGGGTGGTAAGTCCTAGCATAGACTTCTTGGCGAGCATGCATACTTGATACTGGAGGGGACTGTCAAGGTTGAGCCATTTTGTTTGAGTGTACAACTCGCAGGTGTGAGTGAGATGGGGTACGCCTAGGACTAAATGACACGCTTTGTTTAGCGTTGTTTTGATACATTTCAAAGCAGTTTGGGAGGTAGCCCCATATACTGCTAGACCATAGTCTATCGCTGAGAGGGCTGAGCTATTTACAGCAGTTCTGAGTGCCTCAGAAGTCAGGCCTTTTTGGTGTCTGTACAGTAATCCTAGTTTTGCATTTGATGACTTTGCAACTGCATCTACGTGTTGGTTAAATGAGAAGGTGCAGTCCAGTGTCAATCCTAGGTATTTAAATGTTTGAACCATCTCCAGGGAAGTGTTCTGATTGTTATGAATGCAAAGTTGGTGAGTGCGGTGTTTGTTATGTGATGATGCGAATAACATAGTCTTAGTTTTTTTATAATTGAGGAGCAGTTTTGATTGAAGGAACCAGTGCTCAGCCATGGTGAAATTAGCCTGTATTTGCTTTTTCAGTATGTAGGGGTCAGAATTACATGAATATAGGACTGCATCCTCTGCATACAGTAGTAGCTGGTCATTTATCGATTGAGGGATGCTGTTTAAGAACAGACTGAACAGTAGAGGGCCAAGGATAGCGCCTTGAGGAATGCCTGTGTTAACACTAAGGTTGTCAGAGAAGGTGTCCAGGATTTTCACTTTTTGGACCCTCCCAGAGAGGTAGCTTCTGAACCATGCTACTGTTGCAGGCGAGAGGCCAGTATTGGAGAGCTGATCCAGGAGCAGATTGTGATTAACGGTGTCGAAGGCCTTGGTGAGATCAATATATGTTGCCCCCACCAAGAGCCCTCTGTCTAGCGCATTATGGATAAAGCTGGTAAACTCCACTAGAGCAGTTGTGGTACTGTGTTGTTTTCAAAATCCATGTTGTTGCTGACATTGTAAATGATACTTGTCTAGATATTCCATCAGTTGGTTGCTTACGATTCACTCCAGGGCCTTGGATAGTGGAAGAAGGATAGGTATTGGGTGGTCATTTGTAGAGTTGGCTCTGTCACCACTTTTGTAAACAGGGGTAACCACAGCCACCTTCCAGATCTGTGGGATTTCGCCTGATACCAAGGAGAGATTTAAGATTTTGGTGAGGGGTTTGAGAGTTATGTGCATGGTGAGTCTAACTAGTTTTAGGTCAAGTTGATCAGATCTAGTTCTTGAATTACTTAGCACTTTTAGGATGTATTTTTTTGCAGGTATATATATAAAAGTAAACTATTTAGGGGCACTGAGGTGAGCTCCCCAATGTCCCACTCTGCTGGAGGGAAGGGATGAATTACTTGAAACAACAGGATGTGGGAAGGGGGCAGGGGGCATTCAACACCAGGGGTGGGCATCCTGATGTCAGAAAATTAATAAAGAAATAAATAAATAGTAAATAAATATACTGCCATGGGGGATTGGGGCTCCTGGTGTGCAGATACAGTTGAAGGCACATCACAATCAGGATGGTGGGGCTACAATGACAATAGCTCCATCCCTGACCTATGAGTGGCGACAGCAGCAGGGTTGCACTATATGACACAGCTGTCATTTATTAAAGTTGGTTAGTTAAAAGTTTATTTTTTGACAGGATAGAAATTTGGGTACAAAAGGGCCAATCTACAAAGCTGTCCTGTATACACAAAATACAAACAATAGACAATACAGATCATACATACATTACAAAAACAGCTATTATCAAGATACAATAAATAATACAGACATATAAGAATAGCTCAATAGCAAACACATTCTTGATGGTAAAAAGTTTCAATGGCTGACTTCAAAGTAGATTACCTGTGTTGGTTCCTAATTGATGGCGGTATTTGATTCTACAGTACTGCAGCTGAATATTAGAAAGTCATTTGTCCAAACTTTGTTCATATTTTAGGAATTTTTAAGCCTTGATTGGCTACTTTTCTTAGCATTTATTGTTGCCCTTCATTCTTTAGTGGGATGATTAAATTACCCATTATAAGGCATTAGGGCTGATGACCCCAAGGCACCCCCGACACCTGTTGGTGCGTGCAGTATGGGGTTGGGGTATTAGGTTTGGAAACCCTAATGCCACTTTTCCATATTTTTGTGACTGTAACCAAAACTAGAACATTAATGCAGTTTTTTGCAATTTATTTCCTTACTTTCTGAGACAGTATAATCTTATCCTTATTTGCCTGGGGGAGCACAGGGCCCATCCCTTCATAGATGTGTATATGTATGTAGCTGTGGAAGCACATGGCCCTCCTGGCACTGCATTTCCATTTATAGGACATCAGGGACCAAATTGTCAAAATAGCCATCTTATTACCGCCACCTCATGTACCCAGTACAGAAAATGTTCAAATCTTTGCCAAAATGTAATTCTGTGCAATTTCAATGCCATTCTGTGCCACAGGTGTGTAAACACATTTTGGTCAGGATTTAAAAATGACAGCTGTGACATACATGAGGTGGGGTAATACAATGGCTATGTTAAATATCTGGGGTCAAAATATTGAAAATTTCCAAAGTTATAAGTGTGTGTACCACAATTGCAATGAATGGTCATAATGTTGGCATTTTTACATATTATGAACTCAAATTGTCAGCATAGTCATCTTGCCCCACCTCATGTACCCAGTACAGAAAATGTTCAAATCCCAGTCAAAACATAATTCTGCACAACTGCAATGCCATTCCATACCACAAGTGCAAAAACACATTTTGCCCATGATTTGAAAAATGGCAGCTGTGACATACAGTACAAGAGGTGGGGTAAAAAAGAAGGCTATGTTGAAAATCTCAGGTCAAAATACAGAAACTTTCCAAAGTTACGAGCGTGCCTAGCAAAATTGCAATGAATGGTCATAAATTTGTCATTTTTACATATATTGACTCCAAATTTTCAACATAGCCTTCTTATGCCTCCACCTCCTAAATAATATGACTGTCATTATAAAATTCCCACCCGAAAGGTGAATTCACCAAGCAACTGCAAAATCATCCTTTGGGCAGGAGTTGCATAACAAGAGTCATACTGCTCATGAGGTGGGGTCCCCAAATGGCTATGATGAAATGTGGTACCACAATGTCAAAAAATGGCTGAGTTATGAATCAAAAGTTGAAACCCCCATTGAAATACATTGATCTGCGTTTACCTAAGTTTCTGATATTGCAGTCGCTTATTCCAGCATCAAGATGTGTGTTCCATTGGAAACTGGATCTCCAAACTTCGTACATGTTCAGATGAGTGAGGGTGTGGGGGGTGTAATGGGGGTTGTGTGGTGGTAGGTGCTAAATGGGAGGTCAGGGTGGGGGGAAATGATCACCAATGGGCCATTTTTTTTACAGGTTGAAAAAAATCATGAAATCAATTCTTTTCAGATTCTGCATAAAATGGGAAGGTGGGGGATGACACTAAACATCAGGTGTCATACTGTATACTTTGAGAAGAAAAATATTTTCTTGCATAGTGAGATGTGATACGAAGTGAATGGTAATGGATGGGGGCACATAAACATGAATGGCAGCTCTAAACTGTACCATACTGTTGTTGGCGAAGTTAAATTGCACTCATAAAGCCTCCATTCAGCCCAAAAAGCATGCATAAGTACTTACTGTTCAGTGAGAGGACATCTGAAGTTCTGCATATGATTTTTCATTTGGACATATTCAACAAAGATTTCAGCGAAGCAAGTAATTCAGATTAGCAGCCACTGTATTATAAAACAGAGTGCTGCTGCTTTTTATTTAAAATGAGTGGAACTGGTTTTGGTGGTGGATGTTTCCAAGGCACGGTCTTTGTTTATTTTTTGGGGGTAGCTGGTGTGCGGTGTGCTTGACAGATACTGTGAGACACAGTGTTATGAGGTGCTTCTGTGCTTAAATTGTGGAAACTTCTGTGAAATAGTTCTTTTTATTTCAAAATGTGTTTCTCTGTTTATATTGTAACTGTGTTTTGGTTTAATGGGGATGGCAATCAAAGGGTGGGGGGTGCCACTAGACACCAGGGAACAAATATAAAACAATGGGGATGGCGATCAGCATCTAGGATGTACCACCAGACAACAAGTAAGACATTTAAGATAAGGAGGACAGCAATCGGAAAGTGGGGTTCCACTAGACACAAGGGAATATATGTTTATTTATGGGGACAGCTATCAGCAGGTGGGGGGTGCCACTAGACACCAGGGCATGGGTGACTCACACCTGATACTGCAGCTGTCAGCACAAGTTCTGCTGCTGCTGCAGAAATCAAGAAAGTACCGCTGCTCTCATACAGAGAATGCTGGTGAAGTGATCCTCTTGCTAAGCTGGGTACCTGGGATTTTGGGTACCCAGAAAATGTATTTTTGGGAATAATGACAAATAACAAACATCAGAATCTAGATAAATGACTCCTGTTTAGCTAGGTTCTGATGTTTGTTTTTAAACATTTCAGCACTTTTATGTATTTTCCACATTTGCCAGTTTGTGGAAAAAAATGATCAAGATGGCGGTTGGCCCAGCACCAGAAATGCTTTGTGGCCTGCCAATTTAGTGGTGTGAAATAAAAAAAACAGCATTTGTGGCACCATATTTTTACTTTCACCATAGAACGTTATCTGAAAACCCCTATTGTGCATGTACAGGTTGGAAAACACTAAATTTTAACTACTTATAACTCAGGAACCCTTAAATATTGTTTCCCCAGACCAGTCAAAGGCACTGCCTTGGGACATGACACATGTCATCTGCAAGTTTGGGGCCAAAACTTCATTTCCATGTATTTTTTATTTATTTATTTATTATATTGTTTCACCAGGAAAGTCACACTGAGCAAAAAGATGCTCATCTCCCAGTGCAACCTGGGGGAAGGTGTACAAAGGAAAAAATAACATGCAGGCTATCACCCTGAGTAACATTCAGCATTACAGTTTGTGCATAGGTTAGGATAACATGCAGGTTATCAATGTAGGACACATATATCATTACACTTATTACATTACAATAATGTATACAATTAATAGGACTTACACTGAATAACAGGTTGACAGTTTGGGATACAGTTAGGCACATGACACATAGATCCAAGCATGGCACTGATTAAATGGAATGGAAGTGCAGTTAAGACAGCAAAAGAGTAATAAGTGCAATAGTTGGTTTAATAACCCAGCTTCATAGTGTATGTTAGGTGCTGCTGGTCAGGCAGTCGAGGGTACGGGGTACAAAAGGCAGGCACAAGAGGATAATCATGTGCAGGCACAATTTACCGTAAGGTAATTAGCCAGGGTGGTAGCAAGGGAGTGAGTGGAGAGGGAGTGACACATTTGAGGAGAAAGTTCATTCCATAGTTTAGGGAACTGTGTGAGAAGGCTGCTTGTTCTATGGAGGACTTCCTCCTAGGGATTAATAATTGATGGGAGTCGTGGGATCTATGGGCCTAGGTCAGAGCGGGGGGTGATGATAGCAAGGAGGAGAGGTAAGACAGGAGGAACCAAGCCAAGATAAATTTAGCACAGTGCAGTTGGCAGTGATTTTTGAGGAAAGGGAATGGAACAGAACAGTAGAGATCACAGTGATGGGCATGGGGGGTGCATTGAGGCTGAAGTAGCAGAAAGTGTTAAAGAGGGGTCCAGTCTAGATAAAGTGGACTTGGAAGCGGCACTGTAGACTATATCACAGTAGTCAGATGATGGAAGGTTCATCTTCTGCACTAGTTCATGCCTCAAAGTTAGCAGGAGGCTGCTGTGGTTCCTATAAAGGGCACCAAGCTTATGGTACAGTTTTTTCAGGGTTGCATCAATGTGGTTGGAGAAAGATAGATGCATGTCAATCCAGACCCCTGGGTACCAGAAGGAGGAGGTGTTTAGTATAGTCCCATCCAGCATGTGGAAAGAGGGGAGGGTGGGGAACCTGGACAGGTGTTGCCTTGTGCCAAAGGTCATGGTGACAGTTTTTCAGTGTTTAGGGAGAGCTGATAAGAGCTGAACCAGTTCTGAACTTTGTTGAAGTTGGCCTGAAGGTTGGTAGTTACCTCTTCCAAGGAATAGAACAGTGTTGTCTGTATACATCTGGATTAATGTAGTTGAGCAGATTGGTGGCAGGTTATTAAAGAAAATGGAGAACAAAATGGGGCCAAGTACTGAACCCTGAGGGACTCCGGTGGTCATAGGGAGGGAGTTGGATGCGGTATCTGAAATTCTGATGGATTGGGTCCTACCTGTGAGGTGGGTGCTAAACCAGTTGGTGGCTGAATCAGTAAGGGCAGCTTCCAAGAGGCACATTAACAGGAAGGGGTGGGAAACTGTGTTGAACACTTTGGCTAGGTCAAGAAATATGGCTGAGGTGATCTGCCCTCCATCCATGCGGGAGAGGATGGTGTCGGTGAGCCTTGTGATGGAGGAGGCAGTGGAATGGCTCTTCCTGAATCCAGACTGTAGGCTGTAGGTGAGAGCAAAAAAAAAACAATGTATAAGCAAAAAGTTAGACATTTACAAAAGAATGACACATCTGGATCTCAGAAACTATACCAGCTGCTATTACAAAACTTTCCACACATCAAGACCTTGCCTTCCAGACAACACATACAAAATTTCAGCTCACATCATCAAAGATCATCAAAAGGAGCCTTAGATATGAATGTGCAAAGTTAGAGGTTTAATATTGAACACCCTACTCAGCCCTAACTATGGGGGCACTACCACAAGCCTATGACATATATATATATATATTATGGTAGCACGGTAGTGCTACCATAGTTAGGGTAGAGGAGCCATTTCTATGTTAAACCCCAAAACTTTGCAACTTAATAACTTTGCAACCGTTTGACGGATTTACCTGAAATTTGGAATACATGATCAAGAACGATAGGCCTTGGGATCTGCCAAGTTTCGTACCGGTCAGATATATGGCTGCGGAGTTATTAAGCGTGATCTGTGCATGCATTTACGCTTTTTCTGGAATTCTACGGTCGCTCCTACAGGTCGTACGGTTTGTTCGACCGGCCCAAAATCTTCAGGGAACGTGAGGCCGGGGTCCCCAATGTGCCTTTTGAATATTTCGTGAAAAAATATTAAACGGTTCAAAAGTAATTCAAAAAACAGTTTCCCATTATAAGTCAATGGGAAAAGTTAACAAAAAGTTCGACAGTGTCGCAAATACATTTTTACTTTCACAAATGGGCCTGTTACTTTCACAAATCGGCCATTTTGTTTTCAGTTGGTGATCAGAGAAATGGTTAGCATTTAAATTTGGGACCCTCTAGCAACCTAATTCTTTTTGTATTCACCTAGTCGGACCCTGAGGATGCTTGCCATGTCTTTATTTTGTGGTAAAACACCCCAAAATATGTTTTTCATATTTCTGGAAAAAGTTCTTTGCAAATTACTTTCATGCTCACGAAAGTGTTGAACTTTTTTGCGAAAGTAGTTTTCCATCTGTGGGAAAGTGACAGCGATTCATTGGCACTGCGCTGCAAAAGAACCGTTGGGAGTTTTGGGCTGAAATTTGGAAGGAACGGAGCCGACATCTCACAGATGTGCCTTTCAGTATTGTATTGAAAAAATATTACATGGTGGCAAAGTTTCAGCACTCCAAAGTTGACAGTTTTTCGCATAGGATAACATTACGGCGCCTGATGCATTACAGAAATCTTTTGGCACCCTGCTGCAAAATAATGGTCTGGTCTTTTTTCCTGACATTTGGAAGGAAAACAGCCAACAGCCCACAGATGTGTCTTTCAGTGGCTTGGTGAAAAAAATATTACACGGCGGCAAAGTTACGGCACTCCAAAGTTGACGTTTTTTCCCATAGGATAATATTACAGCGCCCGACGCAATACAGAAATCCTTTGGATCCCTGCTGCAAAATAACGGTTTGTTCATTTTTCCTGAAATTTGGAAGGAAGTCAGCTAACAGCCCACAAATGTGCCTTTCAGTGGTTTGAGGAAAAAAACATTACAGGGAGGCAAAGTTATGTTGCTCTGAACTTTTCTTTTTTTCCCATAGGATAACATTATGGCGTTCGCCGCGCCTTTCAGGGCCCGTATCTTGGAAACGGTGCGAGATACGGACTTTTCCTAAGAAAAGTTCTTTTTTAAATTAGCCAGGACAGTTGTAAATAATATGACTTTTAAATTTTTTTTCTACGTCATACGGTTCCTGAGATATAATGTATTTAGTATTCCAAGTTCTCATTTTCTGCACCGATACTCATTATTATCCATAGAAACATAGAAACATAGAAGTTGACGGCAGATAAGGACTGCAAGGCCCATCCAGTCTACCCATTTCTTTTTCTACCTTATAAATGTGCCATCGGCCTTTGCTCTGTCAGTGGCCTATCTATTCATAGTCATTTGTATTGCTCCTTATGCCTATCCCATGCCTGTTTGAAGCCCTGCACTGTATTCATAGCCACCACTTGTGGTAAGCCATTCCATGCATCCACCACCTTTCTGTGAAAAATAATTTCACATTCCCCTTAATCGGCCTCCCTCTAATCTCATGCTGTGTCCTCTTGTACTGCTATTTTTCTTATATTTAAACATGTTAGACTCTTTCACCTTGTTTATGCCCTTAAGGTGTTTGAATGCCTCGATCATATCACCCTCTCCCTCCTTTGCTTAGGGTATACATATTGAGCTCCGTTAATCTGTCCTCA
Organism: Neoceratodus forsteri; assembly: GCA_016271365.2. Taxonomy (NCBI): domain Eukaryota; kingdom Metazoa; phylum Chordata; order Ceratodontiformes; family Ceratodontidae; genus Neoceratodus; species Neoceratodus forsteri. Next base: position 653,561,538 of record CM028136.1, read on the forward strand.
TATGTCTTCTGATGCAGTCCCTGCACCATTTTGGTTGCCCTTCTGGACTGCCTCAGTTTGATTAATGTCCTGTGAAGGTGTGGCTCCAATACTGCACGCAGTACTCCAGATGGGGCCTAACCAGTGTCTTGTAAACAGGAATTATTACCTGCCTCTTACGACTTGTGATACCCCTACTAATACACCCTAACACCCCCCTAGCCTTACCTACTTCTTTAGAGGTCTGCTTGGATGATTTCAGGTCATCAGTGATGATGATGCCCAAGTCTCTTTCTTCCTTTGTGACTGCTAGCAACTCCCCTCCCAGCCTATAGGTGGCTTCAGGGTTTCTCTTCCCTATGTGCATGATTTTGCACTTCTTTGCATTAAATCCCAGTTGCCTCTCTTCTGACCATTCTGCTAGTTTATCCAGATCTCTTCTCATTCTGCCCACCCCATCTGGATCATACATTATTTGTACTCACTGTCTTTCTTTATGCAGGTTTTGGGGAAAACCAGCCTGTGCGCTTACATTACTGTTACTGTTGCCATTTCCGCTTGTGGTTCCATACCCATTTCACTTACTGTTGACATCTGCGCCACCATGTGCGTTATCCTTTGCGTTTTCATTTGCGCTTGCGTTTCTGTTATTTTTTGCCATTTCTGTCTACAGTATTGTTTATCTTTCTGTTTCACTTTATGTCTCCATGCCCATTGACATTTCTGTTTGCAGGCACCATGTTACTATGTGACAACACATCACGTGGCAGACCGTTCCCGTCTACGCCACCATGTGCGTTACCCTTTCTGTTCTCATTCGCGCTTGTGTTACCATGTGCGCCACTGTTAGCATTTCTGTTTGCATTGCTGTCCCTGTTAGTATGCCACAAGACATCATGTGGTGGGAGCGGAGGGCCCCGAGCTCCCGCCGCTGCATTACATTCACTATTTCTTGTTATCATTCTCAAAAAGAAGGGAAATTAGAGGCAAAAACTCCATTTAATGCATTAGTTAGGGTTGTTCCACAGCGACAAAAGTGAGGAAATTCACTGTTAGGGTTGAAAACAACCCTTGCCCCCCGCCCACCCCCAACCGGCATTGGGGTGTGCATTGGGAGCGTGGGTCCTAACTCTCACCCCATTCTCCTATACTTCTGCTGCTTTACACATGTGATGGGGAGAGAGTTACGTCTAACGACAACCAATGTGCATCCCGGTGATAAATCTTGTTGAGGAAATGGTTTACCTCTTCATGTATGTCAATAAAAGATTAACATAAGGCTGTTAGGATGTTTGCAGGGAATTACAAACCTCCATTTAACACATCATGTGGCAGAGCGTTGTGATCTGTGTCACTGTGTGCTTGCCGTTTATGCTCTCATTTTCACTTCTGTTACATATGTGCCACTGTTAGCACTTTTGTTTGCATTGCTGTTGGTGTTACTATGACACAAGACATCACCAGCAGTGTCAGGTAGGCAGTGGAGCACCCAATGTCAGACAGAGTTAGGTAGTATATTGTAATTGTAGGTGTTGATGACAACACAGATGTATTTGTAAACTGAAGCATACTGTATATCCTCAGCTTGTATATGTGCCATTGTGTTCTATCTGATCTACTGTTTGCTTTCTGGGTCACCCCTGAAAAAGGGATGTCAGGGGACCTGTGGGCTATACGGTTATTAAAATTCAATAAAGCAATAACGCATGATGCAGGGTTATGTTAATGGTCTTTTTAATCACCTTGAAGGGGTGTACTGTGGCACGAGGTGTAGCCGAGTGGCATATGTCCGATAGGGTGATTAACTGAGTATTATCATTACCGTTAGTAATGCCTTATGCTATTATTATAAAAATGTTTTTAAACTGTTTAAAAGCTTGTTCAGGAAATGGTTAACCTCTGTATGTATGTAAATAAAAGATTTACAGAAGGCTGTTAGAATGTTTGCAGCCGGTCAGAAAGCTCAGTTTCTGAGACCCTTTTTATAATTAATTTATAAGGCATGACAATGGGTTATGTTAATGGTCTGTTGATCATGTTCTAGGGGTGTGCTATGGCACGAAGTGTGGCTGAGTGGCAGATGTCTCTACAGGGTGATTGACTGACCATTAACACAATTCTTGGGAGTGACTTATTGCTATAATAATGAAACATGTTTTTAAACAGTTTTAAACCTTGTTCAGTATATCGTTAACCTCTTCATGTATGGTAATAAAAGATTAACATAAGGTTGTTAGGATGTTTGCAGCCAATTAGAAAGCTCTATTTTGTCAGACTGTGAAGTACACATAGTAGTGACTGCATGGTACATGTATAGTCACAGCTGTGTACTGTTGGGTGCTGATGTGTGGCACCTTGGTATAGTAATAATGACTGCATAGGCAGAGGAAAAGTAAGTACATTGCTGAGTTTTTTTACACTGTTAGGAATTATGTCAAATGTGACATGCAATGTCCCACATCATTGCATATGCTGTGATACTGACTGTATGTCATAGGTCCCAAACAAATTGATGGAGGTATAGTTGTAGCAGTATTAGTTAACATTGATTTGTATGCTTAAGTCATACACACTTATTTTTATGTCATAATGGTATTTAAAGTAAAGAGTCGACACAGGTGGGTATGGTTTGAAAAAAATTTATTGCCAATTTGTTAAATGGAGAAAAGGTCCAATCAAGACTGAAATTTAGCTAATAGAATCAGTCTCACAATACAATCTTTGTATGTGTGCAATCATTGCTCGTCATATATGTAAATGTATAAGAATAATAAGAACTGTATAATATGAATTTGAGTAAGTATGTGATACTATAGGAAACTAATCAGGTGTTGTGTGTTTCTAGTCATGTTTCAGTACTCACTACTCTTTATGTGAGGAAGTAGTTTCTGACATTCGACCTGGAATTCTAATAGTCAGGCAGTAGCTGTGACGCTTCATTATATATTTACTATTGAATGTGAATACAGTTTGTAAAAAAATGTTACTTTTTTTAAAATGGTTGTATGTTGTAATTATGTGTAGTGCATTACTTGTGTGGTATGTTAATAAGGCAATGCCAGTAGGTTGTGAAGTGTGATTACACACATGATAGACAAGTGTTTTGTTGTAATTGTGTGACTGCTAATGTGGATGTTCCTGGGGTGGGCGAAAAACCATATGCTCACTGTCTAAGTAATACAATATACAAAAATGTTAGTTTTGTGACAATTGATTGGTGTTATTTAATAATATGTCACTGACTAGGCGCAAATGGAAAATTCCCAACCGACCCCTCAATTGAGGCGATCATAAATATTGTCAGGAACAGGAATGCAGTGTGTTGTGATCGGTAACAGTGTCTGATTTACAATTGTCAATATTTTTTACATACGTTGGAATTACTTATGTGACAAGTTGAAAAAATAGAATACTTTTACATGAACAAATGACATATTATCAATTCTTACATTGGGTTCTATGCAAATTTTAACTTGTAAATACTAAAACTGTGCATGGAATGCATTTTTAAACAAACTTATGGTTAATTAAATGTAGTTAGTATAGTGCTGAATAATATGTAAAACATTCAGTTGTACTTTAGTGTTACACTGGTATTTTTAGTACAAGTATCAAAGTAGTTATTAACAATGTACACCTGAATACAAATCTTTATATTTTGTACAAGTAATTGCAAACACATGTAAAAGTCAGTAAATGAGATAGTGCAATTGGTTCTTATTTACAGTTGTGTAACTCAGCTTCTTGCATTATCAATAAAGGTAGTTATTTTCACATATGTACAATACTAGTATTACACATGAAGGCGTGATAGTTCTACACTGTTGCATGGTGAGTGAATGATGTTCTCTATATGTCAAGAGTCAATGGACAAATTGAAGTGTTGATAGACAGCTTGTGACAGAGTGGAATGTTTGCTGATGTTAGAATTGTTGCTCAGTTATTTACGATAATAAGTGAGAAGTTCTCTTTGTTTGCAAAGAGTAACAGCTTATAACTCATATCAATTTGTTGTTATGTATGAGTTGATACATGGATGATTAAAGATATGTACAGAGGAGGAGAGCAGTAAGTCCTCAGTTTTTAGATGTACAATCTTTGATAGATATGTAATCATGGTTTCTCTAGTGACTGTGAATATTGTTGGCGCCGATTGAAGCCACTACAACAATTTTCATGTAGTCACTGATCCACACAAGATCTTACATGTTACAGTGTATGGAATGTCTCTGTCAGAATACCATTTTGTTGAAATTGTATGGTTTATTTAGAGTCGTACATTATACAAGATTGTAATGAGGCATGAATATTTTTTGGACAAAGTTGTCATTTTTAAATGCAACATGTTTTGTCCTATTCTTCTGAAATATGAAGGTTGTCATAATTCTTCAATATTAGAAGATATGCATTTTTCAAGTGTCGTGGCAGTCTCTGTTTAAAACTGCATGTAGAGTCGTCACACTCTAACCATCCAGCTCTGCACCTTATTAAGGAGGTGTAATGCCCAGAATGTATGGATTGATCATGGTGATAGATTATACTGTGAGTGTCAAACACTGATTGGTTGAAGACTATTCTACTAGCTGTGTAATCTGTGATAGGAGTATCAACTCTGAGCCCGTTGTGGTCAAAATCTGTGCAACATAAGCAATAGATATTGAGATGAACTCCTGAGACGTATGGACTGAGTGCATCTGCCTCCACACCTTCCACAGGCATGACTACATTCAGCATTGGTGAATTGCTGTCGAAATTTGACACTTTTGGTTTGAGGGACAAAGAGAGTAATCCACAGCATGTCTTGTGTGGTTTCATGCTGTGAATTGCCACATGAAACACATACATATTTTGTGACATATGTTACTGTGAAGTACTGCCGCATTGGGGTGCTGTCTTCATCCAGGTTGTTTATGACAGCCATCATAAACTCAGTAGTGTCTTGCTGTATGTCTGCAGAAAATGTACTACATCCAGCATATGTAGCTAACACCTGTCGTAGTGGTGTTAGTGACTGTACATTGTTAGAGTGGTCAGAAGTCATGTTGATAATCTGCTTCAAAGTGTTTGATAGGGGATTGTCTTGTGAAGCAGATATTGCCTGCACAAACTGTGGCATGTGTAGAAAAACTTGCATAGCTGAGTTAGCATAGCAGTTTACTCTACTGCTGTTGTCAAAGACTGGTACAGCAGCTACACCAACTGATTTCATACGAATTGCTGGTTGTGAATGTTTACTTGAAGTTGTGGCCTTTGCTGAACTCTTTTTTGTTGAATCACTTTTGGAAGCTTGCTGCTGTTTGTTGCTACCTCTAGCTGTGACTGAATTGCGTGAGACAGACAGATATGTAGGCAGTGGTATTAAAGACATTTGTGGCTTCTGTAGAGTACGTAACCTGTTGTACTCAAGAATACATCGCTTGTCAGCTGGTATTTTCTAAGGTGCTATAGTAATGATGTGCAATCCAGAAAGGCTGCATACATGTGAAAGTGTGACGTAGCTCATGCCATCCTTGAAAATGTCTGTACCTGTGTCTACCATTGCTGAATCCACACTCAATCCCTGAGATTTGTGAATGGAGACAGCATATGCAACACATACTGGGAACTGTTTCCTGTTTACATAGACATCCTTAAAAACCTGGAATTTAACGCAGGTTCAATCTATGTGTACAGAGTGTTCCATGTTGTCAAAGTGTACTACAAGTGTCTCAATATATGTCTTCTGGACATTGTAGACAAAGTCAGTGATGTTTCCCATGGCACCGTTTACCATACCTTGTTCTACATCTAGATTACGTCGCAGCATGATACGTGCATTCTTACAAACTGTGAGAACAGCTTCTAGGCCAGCTGTTCGTGAAACATCTGACTTCAGTTCACTTAGTCGTTCAGTCATCTTTGCTACTAGCTTTCGACTATGAATAACGCCATCAACTGTATCAACTGCATGCAGAGTTAGAATCTCTTGGTTTTCTCTCTGCAGCATTAGATTGTTGAATTCAGTGCATTTCTTTAGTCGTGGCATAAGACACACTATGTGTCTGCCAGTAGAGTATATATCGCTGAAGACATTACATGCTGTTACTATGCATGCAGTATGTACTGTGATTTTTCGATCATTTAACATACAAACATGTTCTGGTGATAGAGAACCTGTACGAGCTTCATCTAAAAGTGATTTGTAAGCTAGATCACCACTTTGGCACATGTTCTAAGACAACTCAACATAGGTAAATAATTCCCATATGTTATAGCCTGCAATGCAACCGAGGATATTCTTAGCTTGCTTGGCAGTTAGAGTTGTAAATACATGCTCTGCATTGACTGGTGCAAGTTGTAAAAGGTCTCCCAACACAAGTATACTTTTTCCACCAAATGGCACTCCATCGTCAGTACCTAAGATCTGCTGTAGACGTAGATGAACACAGGCAAGCATGACATTGGAGACCATGCTGATTTCATCAACGATGAGTAACTGCATCTTTGTGAACATGGAACGGAGCTGAGATGCAACCTGGAATGACAGTTTACGATACTCTCCAGTTCTCCCATGTTCGACTGGCAACATAAAGAGACAGTGTAATGTCACTCCACCAATGTTGTATGCTGCTAGTCCTGTGGGAGCAGTTACAGCAACAGACATTGAAGAGCCTGTCACACTCAGTACTTCTGCAGTGATGGCTTCAATCAGGAAACTCTTTCCGGTGCCAGCTGAACCGCTAACAAACATTAGTAGTGGCTTGTAGTCAGTGCAGTCACATTGTTTTGTTTCATATAGTATACCATGTTGGACAGCTTCAACTACTTGAGAGTGAACTGTATGCTGCAGCTGATTTAGTCTTTCTCTTAAGTCAGCCGGGTTGACCATGGAATGTGTGCCATGTTCCATGGCTGTCTCAATTTCTGACATTAACACTTCTGGGGCATTTAAGGGCAGAGGTTCACCTAGAACACCTTGTCCTTCTGGATCAAGGTTGTCTTGTGAACTAATTGGAGTGTCTTCCTGAAGCTGCTTCTCTGCCTTCTCAAGCTGTTCTTCTCAGCTTCTAGTCTTTGTATATATGTCTGTGAGTACTCAGTTTGGAAATTCTCGTAAGTGAGATTGAACTGCTCTTCGAATGTGTCACAGTCACCTTTTAATTCAGACTCAGTCCTCCAGGGTCTAAATAGGAATAGGAGAGCAAAGTAGTAATGTTCTGTGCTCTCTGATGTGCCTAGATGCAGTTTGCAGTGATCTATAAGCCATGGCTTGTGTCTCTTCATGAGACAGCCATCTAGTCCATTGACCTTGTAAATCTGGCATGTTGAGTCAGGTGCTGCACCTGTCTTGTAGTCATACCACTTAGCCACCTCAAAGAGACACATATCATTCACGTTGTTGTGTCTACATGGGTAGTATGTGTCTATCAGGTTATTCTTCAAGATATGTTTTGAAGAAGGTGTATTGACAGCGAGCTCCTCAATTTCAGCATGAGGAATCAGTACACGTTTCCGTTTCTTTTTGTAGTTTACACTGAGAAAACGTACAGCATCAGACTTCCCGTACAGATGTGTACCCATTAACCGGTCACTGGCTTCATAAGCTCCACATTCTCTGTGTGAAAGAGTCTTCAAACCCAATGACCACAGCTGAGATGTCAGGCTTTTTGCTTGAAGTGGCAATATCTTCCCAAAGATCTTGCAAGCTAGTTTGTTCATGTTTGGTTATGTACGAAGTGACGTACCGAACCAGGGCCAGTGAGTTATCAACCACAAACTGAACATCTATGTTTGCTTGCCACATTAGGAGAAGAGTTGGGTTGTAGTCATTGATGTATACCTCTTTTTCATCTCTGGGTAACTCCTATACCCTTTTGGTTGATTTTGCCTTCAAGTGGTGTCGCATTGCTGAGAAAAGGTCATTCATGGCACCATTCTGACAAACTCGTCTAGGAAATCCAAAGCGACATCGTGTGTACCAATTAGATTTGTTCTTCACTACTCGCCGGCAATACTTTGCACAAATATGTCGCTTGAACTTTTGTACCAACTTACATAGTGTAGGACTGTCATACTTGTCTGGAATGTGACAAGTGATATATTTTTTGATGAATGATAGCACTTCTGCTGCTTCATGTTCACCAATGCGTGGAGCATCCTTGATCCACAATAACATATGGATATGAGGGGCACCTCGTGCTTGATATTCTGTCCTCCAAAAGTAATGTTCTACAATACCTAGAGGAGGATTGTCCTTTGACAAGATGAAAGTCAGAATGTCATGGAACCGCTTGAGAAAATGTCTTGTGACAGACACAGGATCAAGTGAACACATTTCTCTGACAGTCATTGATGAGATGCCTTCGAAATCAGAGTTTGCCAACTTCAACAGTTCAATGAGTTCATCCCAGGCATATTCAGCACAACTAAGTGTGACAAACCATGTGGCTGCACCATATTCTCGCAGCATTGTCATCACTTCAGAGTGTCTGCGATACCAATATTCTTTGGTGCCACGGAGACTTGAAAGTATGGAAGACAGATTAACTTGCACATTTTCATCTTTCTGCTTTAATTTCTCTAGAAATTGAGCAGCTGTTATTCCATCTAGTGGACTTTTTAGATGAATGGTATGTGCTATAGATGCAGACAGAATGCTAAGTTCACTATCCCAGAGGAGATGGAACAGGTACTATATGTTACATCTGAATTTGCCATCTTTGCTGAGGACACGGTTAGTGAGTACTCAGCACCCTGTACACGTACTTCTCTTTCATCTAGGTGTCCGCCTGACCCTTTTGGAAATAGGTCTGGGAAACAGCGTGCTTCTAGTGTTGCCTCCCAAATGCTGACAGGGTCACCTTCCACCTGCTTCATTTGATAGAGATCAATGTTGTCTCCTAATGGATCTCTGCCATGTAGTGGGTGAATTGTGTACTGTTCATACACATTGTCACTTGTCTGTGTACTGACCTTCTCAATGATTGGCTTACTTTTTTCTAATAGATCATGTTGCACAGAGATACTGGCCATGTGATCTATGTCAAGGTCTGTATAAAAGGGATTGTTACTCTTTAAATAAGCAAGAGCAAGCTTTACCTTTTGCACATTGACAACATTTTGCCAGGTGACCTTGGCCTTTGTAGGCACACCATTTACAAGAATTACCAAGCTATTTTCAGGTGAGATTGCTTGAACATTTTCCTGTAGAGGAAGTGGTAGATACATCACAGAACCCTTTAGAGCTCTAACTAGCTCTTTTCATGAATGTTCCGTGTCTTTGTGTTCAGACGAGAATCGCTTGGTAATGGTTTCATTGTCTGAATTAGAATGCGCTCAAACATATTCAATGTTGAAATCTCACTTGGTGTAACATCTGTTTCCATCTTATTCAGCATTGACCTTGCTGGCAAAGTGTTACACTTCACTTTTGAAAAACAGTGTTTGCATAGCACAATGGTGTCTTGTAAGTTAAAGTCAGATTTCAGCAGCAAGAATGCTGCCAGGCGGAACCACATGTCATTGTATGGTGACAAGGTTTCTAGGTTGACTGTGACTGTTTCTTTTGTGTAGCACAAATGGTTGCATGACACACATACAGAATCTAACGTCTGAGACTTTGCAACCTCAAACTTAGCAATTTCCTTCCCATACTGTTTCAGAATGTCATTTTCCAACACTGAAACAGATTTTTCTACAAAAGTGTTACACTGAAAATTAGTTGTTTCTGGTCCAGAAGTAATGTGTTGCAGTTTTTTTAGGAAAGTGATGGCACCCTGCATGTCACCTGATTGCAATAAGTCATTTAAACAAGTGTACTGATGTACAGCTCGCTGTACTTCATATACTCTATAGACAAAGTTTCGCATGCCTGTTTGATGCACTGCAAAGCATCCGCATGTTGTGAAAAATACTATCACAAACACCAGTATCAAGACATGCAAGTGAGTGACCCATGAGTCCAGTATGTGGCCGGATTTCACAATGGTCAATTTTTGTAAACAGTTTATGTCTGTCTTTGTGATCTGTTACTACCTATAGGTTTACAAAGTGTTCTACTTTTTCAAATGATGATTGCCTATGGCTGCAGGTGTCATCACATGGCCATGCCAGACAGTGCCATCATTACTATCCAATTGATTGTCATCAGAGATAGTGAGGACATTTGTTAGTTTGTGGGACTCATCAATACTGAACGTGTGTTCTTTTGTTAAGTAATGATAAGACTCTTCCCAGAAATATGCCTCTGAGTGCTGTGTGTGCAGCCACTGTCTTGTGAAAACATGACAGAAGTTGTCAACAGTCAAACAAGGATACTGTTGAAGCCTTTTTTTATGGCATATACAAGTTTCCTGAATTGTTCAAGGACGTGACACATCTTACGCCACAATCGCTGTAGTACAAATAGTGCTCTGTTGACAAAAGTTCGTACTCTCAGACGTAAATTCATCAGAGAATGCTGACTTGCTCTTTTATGGTGTGTCAGAGTATCAGCAGCGATAAGTCTTTTCGATTAGCTTACTTGCTAGTGATCGAAATACTTTCTTTCTGAGTTGTAAATCACCAGTTGTGAGTTTATGGCGTTGTTTTGAGCATTTTTTGATGGTTACACTCAAAATAGTTGTGTTTTCTTGTGAGATCTACACAACATTTGTGATGGTATACATTTTTTCTTTTCTGTTAAGGAATTTCGTTTGGTTTTGCAGTGACTTGATGTAGGGGTCACTGTTGCAGTAAAGGTCTGTTGATGTTCATTTTTTTGTGTGCCTTTACTGTTTTGTTTGTTGCCCTTATACAACAGTGTAGTACTATTATACCGCTCTCATTTTGAGACACATCTACGTCTGTATTTAGTTGGCATATTTTGCTATTATGGTTGACAGTGACAGTAAGCAATCTTAAAGAAGTATCAGGCACCTGTATGAGAGACAGAGAAAAAAAAAGTTTTAGAATAGGCCTCAGTAAATTTCTTATAACAGTGTGTATTGATAGAATTGTAAGTTAAGTATGTTTACAATTTGGTAAAAACATAACTAAACAATAGTTTTTATGAATGTGCATTGCACAACTGGTACGTAATATCAGAAGTTTGTGCATTTTAAATATTTCTAGTCCACATTTTAAAAGCTTTTTTTTCCTATGTGTACTTATGATTAGGATAGGCGTAATTTGTGTATGACTATTGGAGCTGTTATTTTTAACAACATGCAAAAAATGTTTTTCTGCACATGTACTGTGCAATGCTGCAGTTGATTAACGAAATCACTGTATGGGGCACAGTCACAAAATTACAGTGCCAGTGTTTATGAGCAGACAACTTAAAATGAACATGTTGAAAAATTGTGTGAGAATTTGAAACATTTCTGATTTACAAGCTGCACACTGCAGTTCATATGTACACTTGTAAGTTTGTGTATTGTCATACTTTCAGTTTAGAATTAAAAGTTTTGCTTTAACACACAACCTTATGAATAGTAGATTGTGCATTTCACATCTTGACAAAATTGTGTTTCTGCTTATGTGTCTGCTTTGGCTCAGTTGATGTGAGAAATGACTATATGGTACAAACGATAAAAATTGGAGTGACACTGTTATGAGCAGAGGTCTTAAAATGGCTATGTTTAGATTTCGATGTGCAAATTACAACAAATAACTGTTTCACAAGTTTGCGTTGCACAGTTGTTATGCACACTTGGAATGTTGTAAATGTTAAATTTCTGAAGTGTACTGAGTTCGAAGCAGCTACGCAGCACATAATGTGTTTATAATTGAAAATTGAGCTATTTTCTCATTAAATCTGAAGTTGTGGCAATAAATAGACAGCCTTGGAAAATTGCTGCAGGAGCTCAAAGTTTCGCGAAAATACTTTCGCATTCAGAAGTGTAGCAATGTTATTTATGCATCTCGACAGTATGGTCAAAATACCGTCGAGTTCGACACTTTCAAATTTACTGTCGTGATATCGAAAGTGTCGCAAATGTACTTTTGTGCATTCGACAGTAAAATTACTCTGACACTTGGGAGTGCCAAAAACATTCATTATTGAATCAGAAAACAGTGTGTTTGAGTGACAGCTAGGTCTACCAATGTAATTTAAGATTTGTCAGGCCATTTCTGAGAACCAATCAGAGACGGACAACACTGAAGAAGAAGAAGTAAACAGCAGCCATTTTCAATATTGCTGAGAGAGCAGTTTGAAACTGTGAGTACAGTCTATATTTAAATGACTTTTTCTAGTATTAAAAAAACTTATAACTACATGTAAATAGTATTAATCAAAGCATTTTTATATGCTTAATCTCATTATGTAACTTGTTATTATCTAACGTGCTGTATTATTAAGAGAAAATAGTTGAAAGTGAGAAATCATTTTAGTACTAACTTGTACAGATACAGCTGCAAATGGAGGTAGATAGGAAGGTGCACATGGATTTCTATGACAAAATGGAACCAATCAGACTTATTTCTGATGTTGTAATTGTTTAAAACTGCCTATGAAAAGGATGCATTTTCCCAGTTGTCAGTGGTTGCAGATTTTTGCAGGAACATAGGTCTAGTAATACTGAATGCATCAGTTAGATTGGTTAATGAAGCCAGAGCAGCAGGGAATGTTTTTTATTGCATTTGTGTGTTTTGTCTGAACCCAGTGAAACTACCTTGAAATAAGGAGGGAAAATATCAGTTTGATTTTCATTGTTGTCTGGTCACTGCAGGGTGAACACTGACTTTCTTTGTAGCTCTCTATATAGTTCTGAGTTTTAAAACTTAGAATGGCAGAAAATAGCAAAAGGATTTTGTGGATAGTTGAAGCAGTTACATAAGACAAGCAGGCGCTTTGCAGTTCATAGTACTTTTGGAGGGACCCAGCTCCCCAATTGCTATGTAAGATGGTTTGTCATGGTGGCATGAGATGGGGAACATCTTATGCCAACCATGCACAGACTTTGGTAACTCACTCTCTCCGACATACTGCTAATACATCTTGGAGGCAATGATTTGGGCTTAAAATGCTGGGTAGATTTAGTTACAGAGGCAAATTGGACCTGTTTATTATGTCTATGTTGCCTGCCTGTATTATCATGTTTTCAGATATTACGAGCGCGAGTCTGGCAAGCAGAACATCATATGTATCTGACTGACAGAGCTCGAGGAAAGTAAATGTACAGATAACTGCTTTTCACGATGCATGGAATGCATACTATACGCCACCCCAAATAAAATACTGTAATGATTGGCTATTCCTACCAGATGGTGTACATTTCTGATGCTGGCAATTGCCATTTTCTGGGAGACCTTTAGATGGAATCCTCAAAGTCCTTTAAGATTGTCAGACTGTTTGAGGAAATATTACAGATGCACAAAGGTTCTTTTCAGAACCATATAAATGTGGTCAAAAAATAGATCAACTGCATGCATCACTTAAACACATGGCATATATGGGTTTGCTATATTAGAATAGTGTGGGACACAGCAATAGTAATTTACCCTGCTGCTGTCATTTCACAACTTGTGTGTGTTGTTATGTCTCAATATTTAAGCAATACATGACTGTTATGTTACAGTTCGTTAATCACCCTCAGGGGTGTAATGTGCGCATGCTGCAGCCGAAGTGCCATATTGCCCCTAGGGGTGATTAACTGACTGTTAATGTAACTCATGGGAGTGCCTTATTGGTATTATAAAATGTTTTCCAAAACAAAAGTGTTAAAAGTATTCTATGAATGTTTTCCTCATTTAGAGGGAGATTTTTAATAAAATAGTTCTTACAGCAGTTAAGAATGTTGGTTGAAAATCAGAATGCATCATTCCACACATTCAGCTGTGCTAGAGGATGGAATGCTGACAGGAAGAATCGATGTGCCATGGTGATCAGGCTGTACATGACAGTATTACATGGATTGATGTAAGGTGGTTGGAATCCTAAAAGCCAATCAGATTGCAGCATTTCTGAGAGCCTTTTTATAATTTTATATAGTTTGAGTATGTTAAATGAGTGTAGCATTTACTGAGGTCTTACGGTGTTGTAGTTGTCACAGTATGGTATGTGTGAAACAACAATAAAACACAGTGGTGCTGTTTAATGTATACATTTCTTTACTGGTATGTCAGGAAATGGAGTTGTTTTGAATGTAGCAGATATGGGTAGTGATTAGTATATAGGCTACCATGAATGCACAACAGAATTATCATACTATTTAACTTTCAATCGGTTTGTTAGCCGTCTTCACATTTATTAAGTGTATTTCTAGGTGTGTGCACAGTTGTGCAATGTGTGGTTCATCTGTGTTTAACATCACTTTGATATGCTGTGTGAACACTTCAGTGTAGTAGACATGGATATGTGGTGGTGTGTCCAATCTCATGTGCGATGCAGTAGCTCCCCAGCCCTGAGACTACTGGATAACATGGTGGTGGCACACCATAGTGTAGCAGCAGTTGTTGTTACTGTTGAGGTGGCTGAATCCTTTCTTGGTCCTGTATAATGCTACTGAGGTGTGTTTCTGCTATGTTGAAGGAGATGTGGTCTTTAATTTAATAAGTATTATATGGAATTGCTTAAGAAATGATTAATATTGTTAGATGATACTAATGTGGATATTTTTTCTGTTTGTATTTCAGAACTAGACAATCCTAAAATCACATAATGAGGCAGTGGACCTTCATAGAGGTGTGTGCACTGCTTGAGGCAGTCCAGGCTAGAGGCAATGCGAAGGTATTGATGAGGAGTACGAACCGGAAACTGGATTCGATGTGGAGGCGCATAAATAGCTATTTGCACATAGTTTTTAAAGTTAAAAATAAGACTATTGTGCAGCTAAAACGGAAGTGGAAGCTGTTGCGCCAACATTTCTACATTTTGAAACAGTGTGAGGGAATACTGGACAATGATACATGCTGGTACTACCTCGCATATGGGCTTTGGTAAGCTGCTGGCAAGCCAGCTGTGGGAGAGTGCCTTACTCACCGTAAGTAAATCAGCACAACTTTTCATAATGGATGTGCATCTATTCAGAATTTGTAACAATAATTGTATACTGCATGATTAAGCAATAAGACATGAGCAGGAATAATGTTAATGTTGTGCAAATCACTGTTTATTGGTGTAGTGTGGCATGAGGCACAGCCGAGTGCTACATGCCCCCACATGGTGATTAGGTGACCATTAATATAAAAACTGAGACTGCCTTATTAGTATTATCATACCAATATTTTGTTAATAGTGTGAACATTGTTTTGCCTTTGATTAGTCCCCACATATATGTTAATCAAAGATTGACATACAGCTAATAGCATGTTTGCTACCAATCAGAAAGCTGTATTTCTCACACCCTTTTTAAAATACTTAATACTATATGTAAGGATGTACTATGAAAACATGTACCTGAATTCTTCCATTTATTTACTGTGCTGTTGTTCAGTCACAAACCACAGCTTGCTAAGATAGCCATGCCAGAAATACTACATTCATAGATATATGCACTTACTACTATGGTATGTTGGTAGAGAACAATATGTAACTGTTTAGTTATTGTGATGTAGTGGTATTAAACTTATAAACGTCTGTAATACTGTGTATTAGAAAATGGACTGTGAAATTACCTGGCTCTGATTGGTTGATACCCCTGGCAAGGCGGCAATCTATCAGACAACAGAGCCCGGGTAAAAAAAAAGTGCCAGCACATCCGACCTGATTATGTTTGGGTATCACTATACCAATGGAATGTTCAATTTTAAGCAGACACCATTTTCATTCTCTCGCTTAGCAAGAGCTGATATGCAACTCTGTTCTTGTAACCACCTGCCAGCCCGCATCTGTACAATCCCCAAAAATATGTCTTGTAACTGACAAGTGGCAGCTGAGTCACAGAATGAAGCAGTACATTTTTAAAAAACATTATGAGTTAGCGCTACACTGAACTTAGTTCTGAGGGCTACTCAATCCTTCCTCATCCACCCTCACAGACTGATAATTAAATGCCGTAAGCTGGCACCGTATCTTGGGAGAAAAGAGAAGTAAATAACGGCTCTATAAGTCTGCATTTTCGGTTCTTGTGACAGTGAGACCTACCCCTCACCAGCCCACTTTAAGTGTCAAACTTAGAAGTACAGCTAGTTGCCGCATAAAGAGTATGAAAATTCAAGCTGTCTTCCTTTTTTTAAACAGCAATGCCACAGTACAAGAACTGGCTTAGCACAGTGATCATGTCCAATGTAATTGATTCTCTGTTTCTACCCTCCACCTCCATCTCAGTCTGTATTTTTTAGAAAGGACTATTCAACATCTGTCAGCGTAGACTAAAATATAACTGGTTCCTACCACAGTCCACAAACGTCTTTGGCAGCTGATCGCTGTGGATGTCCCGCTCTCTCTGACATTCTGGTCTGATTGAATTGGCACTCATTTAGCACTGACTGAACAAATGCATTAAAAAATGAACAATGAGCCTCAACTTTATTTGAAAATTTAAAAAGAAGTCGACGTTCAACGTAAGTGGTGCATGTATGTGGGGGTTGGGATGATAACCATGACAACCAGCTAAAAAGGCACATCTACAGTGGTGTCAGTAGGACAAAATGAAAGATCACGAATAAGTAACCACGACTCTATTGCTCTACCATTAAGCTCTCCCTCCCACCTCCAGACAGCGCAACTCACCTGACCATTCTATCACTAAAACAGCAGCCGGTCTCAAACTGCTTCTTTTACCGGTGGTGGGCTGGAGAGGTAAAAAAAAAAAAAAAACATTACGAAAGTCAGGTAAACAGGTGGCATTCTCATCATGCCCCCGCCTGTTTGTGACAGCCATGCAGTCAGGAGAGGGATTGTACCAAGATCAAGACATATGAAGGTACTGAATATTTTTAAAACATTGCCATTGTCCAACTCAGAATGAATGATTTTTTTTTTACTTTTTATTAGGTATACAAATACATCAGGTACTCTCACAATAAAAAAACAACACTGTAATTCAGGTGGAGGAACTATTATATTACAAAATAATAGTTTTTACATGTAAACAAATTTTTTAAACATACTGTACAAAATACAGTGACCCATTTTTCTAAGCGCAACAATACCCTTCAGGGTGGGCGGTATTGGGCTATACCGGACCTTCCAGGACCTATAAGACCCTCCACCTGTGGCATTGGGCCTCATTACACCCCTGGGCGGTCCAGTATAGACCAATGCCGCCCACCCTGTCAGGTATTATTGCTTACATAAACCACCCCTCTCCTCATGAACGTATCCGTGGTGGTTCAGTGGACTGAAATGCCTGATCACGGGCAGTAAGTGTAATAAACCCACCCCTCCTCCCGAACGTATACCTGGTGGTCCAGTGGAGTGAAATGCCCGGTAGACAGAGAGACATGTACAAATGTACATATCAATACTGTTTGCTGCTCCACCAGTTACAGACTATGTAGATAATGGTGTGCTGTGCCCTCCGCACATAAAAATACAATTGTTATTGGAATATGTGATCATAATGCTTGTGGTCTGCATAATGAGAAGCAATGTTATGTATGTCGTGGCTGATTTACTGTTGTTGCAAGTTTTTCAAAACTGTACTGTGATTCACATCTAATACTTACATATTTTTTTTGTTTGTTTTATGCTAGAACATTGGAGGTCTCCCCCTGCTTCTCACGAGGTAGTACCAGTACAGACTGAAGCTTTGGAGTGTGGTCAGTCGGACACAGAAAGTGTCATTGTGATTGACTCCAATGGTAAGAGTTTATTATTACAAATCTGTAATGGTGTTTACAAATAAGAAATGAGGGTTTCTTCTGACACAAAGGGTGGGATATTAAAACTGCGCCATTCATAGGAGCAAGCCATTGCGCTGTGCAAAATAGTTGTGCAGGGTTTCGGGTCGATATTCAAAGGAGTTGCGCTTATTGAGCAACCCTTTGAATATCAACTCCCCAGCCACATTGAGCCAGGCATGGCGAGTGGAATCTGCCTCCGCAAGTTGACAGAGTGGAGCATTCAACTTGCGGTGGAGTAAGTACCATTGCGCCATGTGCAAAACTGTGATATTCAAAAGGTGACATGCAAATGGGCCAATAATTCATGCAAGGTGGAGGGAGGGCATTTGCATCTGATAATGGCGCAATTTGCATGCCATTAGCATGTAGGTGCGCCGATCTCCGAGGACTTGCGCCTGGCGCCCTTAAAGGCTGCAGCTGTCGGGGAATGACACCCCCTGCACCCCGATTGTGGACAAAACAGTGTAGAATACCCCCACCAACCTCACTGGACCGACATGTCATGGTTCATTCCCCGGCCACAGCCTGATTGCGGGCAGCAATGTGGCCCCCCGGACGCATTATCCCTGGTGGTCCAGTGAACGAAAGCCAGTGCACGGCAGTAAGTTAAATAACCCTCCCTCCTCCTGAACGTATCCCTGCTGGTACCAGTGGACCGAAAACCCGATCGCAGTTAGTAAGTTTAATAACCCCCGAACATAGCCCTGGTGGTTACTGTACCACCCACCACCCGCTAAGCCCCACCGCCCACTCCCCTGGCAGCCGGTGGTCGGCAGCATCTGACCTGCTTCGTTACTCGCTGCTTCGCTGAGTGATCTGGTGGGTTCGGCACAGATGCATGAGATACAGCATGCAGCTCCATGTCAGAGCATGACAGTCCAGATTTTGAATGAATGAATTCATTCACAAATCTGGACTGTCATGTACAGTATGGGCTGCATGCCCATTGGCTCTTGCTCTACACCAATGGGTGCAGCCCTCACTGGGCAGTCAGTCAGCAGGCGGCAGGCGGTGGATGCTGCTGCTCACCGCCTGTGGGGAGCAGGGTGGTGGTGGTTCGTGGGTGGTGGTGGGGACACTAGCCACCAGGGTTATTTTCAGGGGGTATTAAACTTAATGCCCATGATTAGGCATTTCGGTCCACTGGACCACCAGGGATACGTTCAGGAGGGGGTTATTTTACTTACTGCCCGCAATCGGGCATTTTGGTCCACTGGAACACCAGGGATACATTCAGGGGTTATTTAACTTAATGCCCGCGATTGGGCATTTCAGTCCACTGGACCACCAGGGATACGTTCGGTGGGGGGACCCACATTGCTGTCCGCGATCGGCGTTTCGGTACAGTGGACCACCAAGGATACGTTCGTGGGGGAGCCACATTGGTGCCCATGATCTGGCTGGTGTTGGGGGGAGTACACTATGCCTGTGGTCGGGCCAGTGGGGATGGTGGGGGGATTTTCAGTACACTGCCTGCGATCGGGCTGCAGGGGAGGCACAGGGACTGGGTTGGGGGCCAGGCACAGGTGGCAGCTGCTGTGTTGCACCCTGCAATGCAGCAGCTCAGCTGTGGGTGGCCCTCGACTTAGGGCTTTTTTTTTGTCTCCAAGTCGTGCAGGCACAGGTTGGGGGTTGTGCCTACACAACTCTGCACAGCTCCGCTGAATATCGGGCTGTGGAGTTCATGCATGCTTCCTCCCCTTCCAGTTGAGCATGCATTCATTTGCATTGCACTGTTGCTCAGCCTGTTTTAAGTGGCGCAACTACTACTGAATATAGCAGAACGGCGCAATTTCAGAGTTGCAGATGTGCAACCCTTTTGAATATCCCACCAAAATACTTTAAAAAGGTGTTAACCAACTCTAGTGAATGTGCAGTGGCAGCATGGCACAAGATCATGTACTAGCATAACAAACTGGTATTACTACACATGTGACTGGGATACTATTCTTCATGAATGTGACAATGGATGTATGTCCATAGTGGTACATGTGGTGTTGTGGGGGGGGATGTCTTCTCCTCTGCTACTTTTGGTGGTGGACTTTTATGTACAATGAGTAATAGATAGCCAATTGTAATGTTGTAGGTGTCTCACTGGTATTCAATGGTGTGCTGCTTAATTATCTGTTGCTGATTACGACATGTCCCTAGATCTTATTCACTTAGTATTTCTATATCTGCTGCCAATGTTTCATTTTTATAATTGTTATACTTATTAATTGACAGCATAGAGTATCTACATGTTTGTTAATGTGTTTTAATAGCCCTGTAGGGGTAATATGCTTAATAACACATAAACGACTGCCATATTCAGCTAGAGGGTCATTGACTGAAGAGTAACATTATAGTAATGTTTGTGTTCTTCTTATTATAATAACACACATTTTAAAACTGTTTAAGAAACAGATTGTCATATAGTTAGGTGTACATGTGTGTTAATTGAAGGTACATGTAATGTTTTTAGGATGTTTCTGTGTAACAAATATGCATTATGAGAATGTTATAACTATTGCCATTGATGGGTAGGCAGTGCTTGTTCTGCACTGCATACTACCAATAATAGATTTCTGAGTTTTCTTTCAGAGAAAATGTTATTGAAGAAACAGTGTTAGGGGAAGCACCAGGAAAAAAAATGGATTTCTTATATTAAGTGTTCTGGATTGGATGGACATTAGTCTTGGAAAAAGATATATACATGGTGTCATTATTTCAACTTTGCATGGCTTTTTGCAGATGAGAAGACTTGTTATATGCATGTAATACTGACTTAAGAACATACATCTAGCTGGAGAGACAGCTGTTGTTGTAAAGAGATATGTGTTCATATGATAGTTGTATGACTGATGTAGTATTAGAAATTGATGCTTTAAAGAAAAAGTCTTTTATCTTGATATTTCATCTATTAATGTGATCATTTTTTTACTTCTTTGCTTTAATAGAGCCCGGGAAGCTGCTGCTGTTGAACAAGTGGAGGTGAAGCAGGAAGCCAGCGCCAGCCCACCACGTAAGTGAAATCTGTTGTTGCTATTATCTGCATGCTTGAGAAGTACCATATGGTTGTCAACATTCATGGTGATTAATGCTCCTGTTGATAACTACACCTTGCTGTTTTACTGTGTGACAGGGGGAGCACACTGTCTGTTGGCATACTTAGTCCAAATGTTGAATTGTGTGGTGTGCGCAATACACCTTCGGTGCTGAGCCAGTACCACTTTCTTTTGTTTGTTGTGGGGGGCCCAATCACTGTTGACATTATTGACTTTATATGTGCTGTAACCTTGCAAGGGTAGCTATGCGTTGATGACTGCACATAACCAATCCCCCCCAAATCACGACATGGTGGGAGGATATTCTAGTGACCTAAATTGTGTGCAATGCAGAAAGTGTCCAATTATGATTTTTTTGTTTTTTTCTCAATGTACAAGTTAAAAATGTGCCTTATAGTCTTCATGACCCACTTTTCCCAGTTAAACTCAATTGCTGTGCAGTGTGTCTGTATTCAGCCTTGCCAACCTCATACTTACCTGTACAGTCCAGTGTGATGCTGTTCAGTGCACTGTCACACATATGTGTATTTTTAAAAGGTGATCATGAAGTGAGGGAATGTTGATAAAAGTAATGAAACAGTGAATAATGGGACTGTTTGTGTGTCACACTATGAAAATCACACATTTATATATAGCACTATGGAAGCAGTCTCACCACATGTAAAATGCAGTACTATGACTACTTGCAGTGGTGAAAATTCCACTACATCATACGCTGCCTATTACTGGGTTGGGTGCTATTACAACGAGTTCTTGAGTAGTGAAACTGTGTTCAATATTGGCCCACAGACATTAGATTGCTACATTATTCAATGCTGCATGACCTTGCGAAACACAGTGTCACACTTTTTATGCTCACCTATACTGTCAGACTGTGTTTTCATAAAAGTAAATCACCTACTAAATGTAACACTACTTTTATCTTGAGCATGCTAGTGTCTTGCAGTTAATTTATGTACTTCTCTTAATTAATGTATACTCACTAGTGTTAAAACCTTTCTACAACTGTCATCATGCACCTTCAGCATTTATATTGACTAACGGCACAGTACCAGTTGTGGTGTGGTGTGGGGCATCAGTAGGTAAGGCCATGCAACTACTAAGTGTGGTATGTTGTGTGCAGCTGCAATCAGGGATGTGTACATTTGGTGTACACGGCCTCAGTTTTGCTGTTGATCTCCACTGAGCATGCAGTACCTGGTCAGGTGGGTGGGTATGTCTCGTAGTACATTTAGACAATTGTTTGTGATTGCTGTCACCTGCTGCTGGATGTCTGTCATTGGTTGTGTTGACTTGGTCCTCCCCCATACTTGCATGTGTGTGTGTGTGTATCTGTGTGTGTGTGGTGCTGGTGGGGGTGAATTCGGAGTTAGGGTTTTCAACCCTAACAGCGAATTTCCTCACTTTTGTCGCTTTGGAACAACCCTAACTAATGCATTAAATGGATTTTTTTATAAATAATATATATATATATATATAGATAGATATAGATATATATTGATAGGTATATTTATATATAATTGCAAAAACTTTGATGTGAGTGGGGAAATGAGACGTTAGGGTTGAGCCCCAACCCCCCCAACTCCAATCCTCCACAGACTGACAGATGCCAAGGTGTGCCATGGGGTTGTGATGCAAAATCCCTGACCACGAGATCAATCCCCATTTGCGAACTGTCAAAATCGCCATCCGCGAGAAATCCTTGACAGTCAGATTTTGGCCATCTGGTCCCTAACTCACAGTCAAGCATTTTGTTACCTCACAAAAGGGGATCGCTTGTGGCTGGAAATTTTGTCAGCTAACAGATGGGGATTTTGTTAGCTCATGAAAGGGGAATCAAAAACCCTATCCTCTTTCGCGAGCTGACAAAATCCCCATCCATGAGCCAATCCCCTTTCCTGAGGTAGCAAAATTATTGACCCTGAGTCAATCCTCATCCATGAAAAGGGATATCTGGTCCCTAACTCATAGTCAAGGATTTTTCTACCTCACAAAAGGGGATTGGCTCACAGACGGAGATTTTGTCATCTCGTGAAAGGGGATTGGAAGCTAGTCATGGACGAAGAATTTCAGAATTTGAAATGACTGTTTTTTTTCCCAAAACAAAACAAACCAAAGGTATATGTTTGTAGAGGGTATCACCCTGAACAAAACTCATGCCTTATTATAACAAAAAGTCACCTGTGGAGGAAGCTATGACATTTTGTTTGGGGGAAAAATGAAAACAAGATGGCAACTTGCTAAAGGGGAATTTTTCCTCACAGACTGGGATTTTTCAAAACCCTTAAGGACATTAACAAGGTGAAAGAGTCTAACATGTTTCAATATAGGAAAAATAGAAGGACAAGAGGACACAACATGAGATTAGAGGGAGGCCAATTAAGGGGTAATGTGAGGAAGTTCTTTTTCACAGAAAGGGTGGTGGATGCATGGATCAGCCTACCTCAGGAAGTGGTGGATATTAATTCAGTGCAGGGCTTCAAACGGGCATGAGATAGGCATAAGGGAGCAATACAGATGAGTATGAATAGATAGGCCAATGACAGAGCAAAGGCCCATGGCACATTTATAAGGTAGAAAAATAAATAGACAGACTGGATGGGCCTTATGGTCCTTATCTGCCATCAAATTCTATGTTTCAATGTGAGCTGACAAAATCCTTGACCGTGAGCCCAATCCCCTTTCGCAAAAAAATACATATAAATCTTGGAGTGAACTGAGCATGCTCAGAACCCACACATTAAAAATTCAATAACTTTGGAACATATTAATATTTTTTAACCAAACCAATGCTGGATTGTTCTTGGACCAAAACTTTTTCTACCCTGATAGTTTCAGACCAAAAGACCAAATGGTGTGGTCAAAGCACGATGGGCAAAAAAGGTGTCAAAAGTGGTGAAAAATGTGTTTTTCAGTGCTTTGCTGCTCAAAAACCATAAGTCTGAACAAAATGCAACTTGAAAATCAAGAGATCTACCACATGAACATGCTCATTCCAAATTTTGTGTGCTCCATTAAATGGTTGCAAAGTTATTAACGTACAAAATTTGGGGTTTATCATTAAAGTACCTGCTCAACCCTAACTATACATATATCTATACATACATCTATTATAGGGGTGCAGTCACGCCCCTATAGTTAGGGTTGAGTAGGCAGTTTAATGTTAAATCCCAAATTTTGTACATTAATAACTTTGCAACCATTCAACGGATTTGCAAAAAACTCAGAGTGCACAGTTTCGGATAGTAGATCTCTTGATGTGCCACATTTTGTTTTGATCATATCTGCAGTTTTCATGAAGCGAAGTGATGAATAATGCATGTTATGCTTTTTTGGGGGCAAATTTTTGGTGATTTGTGCCCATCATATTTTGGTGTGAGATTTTCAGGTGTAGTAAGAGGCTGACCCAAGCAATAAATCAGCATTGGTTTGGTGACAAAATATTTAATCCATTCCAAAGTTTTTCAGTTTTGAATTTTCAGGTTCTGAGCATGCTCACTTCAGTCTCAGATTTATATGTATGTTTTGTGAAAGGGGATTGGGCTGTCAATCAAGGATTTTATCACCTCATGAATGAGGATTTATAAAATTCCCATTTGTGAGGAAAAAAATCCCCTTTCGCAAGCTGCCTACTTGTTTTTAGTTTTACCCAGAAATAAAATATTATAACTTCTCCCATGTGTGTTGTGTGGTGTTGCAAGTATGGGTTTTGTTCAGAGAGGTGTTTTCTGAAAAAAACATCCATTTTCAATTTTAAAACTCTTTGATCATCACTCGCAAATGATTTTTGTTCGCGAGGTGACAAAATCCTTGATCACAGCTTAGGGACCAGATGGCCCTATCTCAAGAACAAGGATCATCTTGTAAACAGGGATTTTGCACCTCACAAAAGGGGATTGGTTTGCAAAAGGGAATTTTGACAGCTCACGAAAGGGGCTTGTTTTTTTTTAATCCCCTTTCATGAGCTGTCAAACTCCCCTTTCTCAACCTGTCAAAATCCCTGTTCATGAGTCAATCCTTATTCATGAGCTGACAAAATCCTTGATCACAATGTGTGGACCAGATGGCCCTTTCTTGTGAACAAGGAGTAGCTCATGACCAGGGATTTTGTCACTTCATGAAAGGGAGTCTTCTGGCAAAAGGGGATTTTAACAGCTCTCAAAAGGGGATATTTTTAAATTCTCTTTTACCAGCTGCCAAAATCCCTGTTTGTGAGGTGTCAAAATCCCACTTGTGAGATGAAGACCAGATGTTCAGATAGAATCTGGTCCTCATCCCTCCTCACAAATGGGGATGGCCACAGGGACAAGGATACACACTGGTGGATCACTTATTAGTTAATTGAAATGCTGACATCTTGTTGCATGATCCCTGTGTCGGCATGTGTTTCCACCCCAACACTAATATGGCACTCTGGGAGCCCACTCCAGTGTGCCAAATGTATATTGTCTTATCTCTCAATATGGTTTTACCCAATGGAGATCCTGTCAGAGTAATCTGATAAACGTTTTTGAACCGATCAGTAGGGCAATGGATGTGGGCCTACCAGTAGATGTTATTTTTTCAGATTATGAAAAGGCATTCGATTCTGTTTCACAGAAGATCTTAGCTGAACAACTGGAACAGATTAACTTGCAACCTGAGACTATCAGTTGGATTAAGTCTTGGTTAACAGATAGAATTCAACAGATTAACATCAGAGGGCATAGGTCATTTTGGGGCAAGGTTACTAGTGGAGTACCTCAGGGTTCTGTATCGGGCCCCATATAATTCAATATCTTAATAGCCTCCTTGTAAACCAACAATGGGGTATGGATTAGCAAATATATAGATGATAGCAAGTTGGGCTGTATTGTTAATAATGACCAATCGGTCACATCCCTTCAATTAACTCTAAATAACCTAGACTTATGGGCTGCTAAAAATAAGCTAATGTTCAATACATCTAAATGCAAGGTTATTCATATTCGGAAAAATAATAGATTAGCTACATACTAGCTGAACAATACTCAACTACAGGAAGTTATATCTGAAAATGACTTAGGTGTTTACATTACTAACAGCTTAAAATTTTATGCTCATACTAATAAAATAAGTAAGAAATGCCATGGTATGATCTCTTGTATATTAAAAAATATCAAAAGTCAGGAAAAAAGGTTCTTATGCCTCTTTACTCTAGTTTGGTTAGATTCCACTTGGATTATCGTGCCCCATTCTGTTCCCCTTCATCTTTAGGTGATAAAGAGGCAGTTGAGAAAATACAAAGGAGACTAACTGGTGTACAGAATCTAAGCTATGAAAACAGACTAAAGTCTCTACTCACTTGAATATCGGTCATTACATGGTGACCTTTGTCTAGTATATAGAGCAACCCATGACCAAGCACTGTTTGAAACGTGCTTCTTGGAATGGTACACTATTCCATGTTCCACCAGATCCCATAAATTAAAACTTAAAACAAGAATCAATAGAACTAATCAAAGAAATAAGTTTATTACCCAAAGGGTTGCACCAATTTGGAATTCTCTGCCACATGATTTGGTTACAAGTACAAATGTGGAACAGTTTAAAGTTAGTTTTGATAATTGCATGGGGGCTAAAAAATATCATTTCCACCAATAGGATAATTGGAGGTGAGTTCAATATTGGCATGTTCCCCCAAACTCATATTTTCTTATGAACCTATTTTCCTATGGTTCCAACACCAGGATGCCCACTCCTGGTGTTGGATGATGCCCCCCCAAAAGTGGAACTGTTCAATTGCTGGCACAGGGTGCCTGATCCCCATGTCGGCATGCGTCCCCCTTACACTCACACTAATATGGCACACTGGAAGCTGGCCCACTGGCACAGCAGTTGGAACAAGCTCGGGTCATCGGAAGGCAGGCCGGGAGTAAAAGAATTGAGCATCCTAAGGACTGCTCTCCTCTTCTGGGGGGGTTGGGTGTTCCTGCAGTCGGTGCAAGAACAGTGCCTAGTGGCAGCTGGGTACATCACCCGAGGCACCGACGCACAGTCAAGGGGTACTGGGGTGGGACAGATGCTGGCATCATTGTACATCTCCACCCCAGCATATAGGAATAAAAATCTCTCTCAGTTGAATGTCTCAATGATGCCCTGCCCCTGGGACTCAATCAGCCACCTGGCTGAGGGCTCACCCAACCAGATACAGACCCACAGCTCCAGATCCCACTGCAGTGCCATGCACGCCTCCCAGGGGGCAAGCCGGAAGGGACCCAGAGAGCAAAGGGCTCATAAAGTGGTGGAGTTTCAGGGGCACCATGGTCAGGCAGAGCTATGATGAATGGCAGAGGAAGGGGTAAAAAGTAAGCTGAATATATATAATAAAAAAAATATGGCACACTGGGAGCCCACCTCAGTGTGCCAAAATATGATATTTAGTAAATATACCTGTTAATAAAGAAAACCATCCATTGAGGGTTTTTTTTTAAACTGAAAAAAAGAAACAATCCCTCATTGTCTCCCCAGTCTCTCCTCCCCCATACCCACCCTTTCTCTGAGCACCCACCTTCCCACACCCCCCCCTTACCCTATACTTTCCTCTGGAGGTCGGGCGTAATGATCTTCTCTGGACCAGGACACATCTGCACTCTCCGAAGCTGAACCGCAAACTGAAGAATCAAAGGTAAGCACTGTATAATGGCAGTCAATGGGGGGGTCAACTTAAATTGATATCTCAGCCATTTTGGGGAATTCTGACCCCAGATTTTCAACATGATGTTCTTGGGACCCCTACTTGTGAGCAGTGGCACTGTGAGTACACTAAGTTGTGAATGAAAGCTTACAGTACACACTGCAAGCCCATTAATTGACAATGCCAACCAATGGTCTTGTAGTGATTACTGTAAGCTGTCATTCAGTGACAGCTCAGTTGGTGGGCAGCTGTGGCGGTGTACAGGTGGGTTTTGCTGACCACTAGTTGCATTGGCCATGTTGGGGTGGAGAGGGGTAGGGTGTAGGTGCCGTAGTGGGGGGGGGGTCCACTGGACTAGTAGGGAAATATGCTTCATGTGTTTTCTGCTATGAGTGGAGCTGGGAGGGGGTACCACTAGACCACCAGGGTGTTTCAGTTAATATTTCTAATATGGACAGATTTTGGGATGGGTGGGGGGGTACCCTGGGACTACCAGGGATTTTTGGGTCAGAATTATAATACGGATGGGCTTCAGGGAAGGATGGGGGGCCACTAGACTACCAGGGATCGGAGTATATCTTTATTCTGTAGCATGATTGGGGAAGGCGGGGTACTAGACTACCAGGGATTGGTATGATTTGTTTCCTGTGGCACTTGCAGGGTTCCCCATGCATTCTGCCTGGTGCATCCCTGCCAGAGAAATGCAAAAAGTGCCATAATGACATGCAAATGGCCCCATTTACACCTTGTGTGCATTATAGCTCCATTTGCATATTTGGGTCTGAATATCTGGAAACTGTGCCGGGTGTATCTCCAAGATGCACTGCACAGTCCCATTCCAGGTATTCTGACTTGACAGGAGGGTGCACTGGCTCATCTTTGGTGGCCCCCTTTGCACCACCCACATCTTCTGATATATTCAGATAGGATGCACAATCATGCACCTCATTTGAATACATTGCTGGTTCTCCTCTGGGGGTTCTTGTAGAGTTCTGACTTGGAGACTTTGTGGCTACCCTTCTAGAATGGGGTGCAACTGCTGCCATAAACCCCTAGTGCCATGTCGCAGGGGGTTTATGCAGCATAACTGCTGTTCGGTGCAAGTGGCCTGCAACATGTCGTAGGCCACTTTGTAGAATTGCGCATGTCGCAACTGCTGGGGTAAGTTGCTACATGCACCATTCTACTTGGCGCAACTGCTGTTAAGCCAAGCTTAACCCTTCTAGAATCTGGCCCCTGGTGTCTAGTCGCACCCCGACCCTGTGATTTACAGAAACTGTGTACCCACCACCCAATCTCCTAGAACTCCCACACACACCCTCACTCACATGAACAGATCCCGATGTGAATATCTACTCTCTGGGTGAAGACATGTCTTGCTGCTGGAACCGGCAATGACTGCTGTATGAGAAATAAAGTAACTGTGGTTCAATGTATTTCAATGGGATTTTTGATCACAGTTAACTTACATCTCAGACAGCCATTGTCAGTTCCAGCAGCAAGATGTGTTTTTGATCACAAAGTGGCTCTTCATATCGGGACCTATTCAGGTGAGTGAGGAAGTGTGTGGGGGGTGTGGGGTGGTGGGTGCACATTGAAAAGTCAGGTGTGGGGGTGGGTGAGCATTAGCAGTGGACTTCTTTTACAGACTAAAACAAACAAGACATTGAGGGAACATTTTCTTATGTTCAGGATAATTGGGACATGTAAGAATGGGGATGGGGTGCCGCTAGACACAAGGGAGAAAAAGCAATTAACAGGGTCAGTCGCAGGTGTGTTGGGGTAACACTGGACACCAATGACAACATAAAAAAAAATAGTTGATAAAATCAGAGGGTGGGGTTCCAATAATAATAATAATATTTTTATTTATATAGCACAATTCCAATATCAAAGCACTGCACATTAAAACATATCACAAAACAATTAAAAAAGTCTTAGACAAATTCAACTTCAATTTAATTTTTTCACCATTCATAAATATCAGTTACTAAAAGCCTGTTGGGAAAGATGTGTTTTCAAGCTGGTTTTGAGGCTCTCCATGGTCCTGCACTCTCTAATCTGATGAGGTAGAGAGTTCCACAGGGATGGTGCTGCAAACATAAATGCCCGAGTCCCAGATGTTTTTAGCTGCACCCTAGGAACCTCTAACAACCCCTCATCAGTCGAGCGGAGAGGACAGTCGGGGCTGTAGGGAACCATGAGCTCTTGCAGATAACTCAGTCTCAGTCCATACAGGGCTTTATAGGTCGGAAGACCGACCTTGAAGGTGATCTGCCACTGTATAGGCAGCCAGTGCAGAATGTGCAGCACTGGAGTAATATGACTGTAGTGCAAGGACCAAGTCAACAATCATGCCACTGTGTTCTGCACCAGCTGCAACCAGCAGACATCAACCCCAGGAAGCCCCAGGTAAAGGGAGTTACAGTAGTCAAGGCGTGAGGTCACAAAGGCATGGATCAACATGGGCAAATCATCAGATGGAACAAGGTGCTTAATTCTGGTTATGTTCCTAAGATGGTAAAAGGAAGACTTGATGACTGCTGACACCTACGCATGCAGTGTTAGCCCATCATCAAGAACCACCCTCAGATTGTGCATCCATTCAGAGGCAGGCAGTTGTACACCATCAAGCCAAAGCCCAGATGGTAAACCCACCAACTGCCTCTCTATCCGGTGCCCCGGATCCTCTACCAGCACCTCAGTCTTCCTGGAATTCAATTTCAGCTAGCTAGACTTCAGCAAGTCATGGATCTCCACCAGACAGCTGTTAAACATTAAGACCTCACTATCCTAGTCAGGTGCAAAAGACAGATAGATTGGGTGTCATCAGCAAAGCAGTGAAACCTCAGCCCATATCATCTTACAATGTCTCTGAGGGGCAGCAAATACACTGCAAACAACATGGGGGACAGCACTGAGCCCTGAGGAACCCCACACAGCAGACATAATGGTTCAGAGGAAAAAATCCTGGATACCACCCTTTGGGACCTTGCTGCAAGGAAAGAATAAAACTATCTAAGAACTGGACCAGCCAGGTCACGGATAACCCTCAGGTGCTCAAGCAGCACCCCATGGTCCACAGTGTCAAACGCTGAAGAGAGATCCAGAAGTACCAAGATGGAATAGCATTTCAGGGCCATCACCATCAAGAGATCACTGAGCACCCGAACCAGAGCTGTCTCTGTACTATGTCTCTTCCAGAAGCCTGACTGTAGAGGATCGAACATATGGATGGTAAGGTGGTTCTCCAGTTGTAATGCAACCACTTTCTCAATCAGATTCCCAATAAAGAGAAGGTTAGAAATAGGTTTGCTGTTAGCACAGTTGCTCAGGTCCAAAGAAGCTTTCTTAAGAAACAGTGTCACCACCGTCTCTTTCAGGGAGCTAGGGAATTCTCCTGATCTAAGGAGCACCAAACAGTCTGTGCAAGAATTGGACTGATAAACTTAATACACCCCAATAGTAGGCGTGTAGGGCCCGGGTCCAAACTACAGCATGTTGGCTGCACATCCTGGACAATCTGCGTGATATCCCCCATCACCGGATGGTCAAAAGGTATCCAGGATGACTGAGAGGGAGTGACCAAATACCAGCCATCTTCAACTCCTATAGAGGATGCTGAACAGATTTAGGCCCTGATGCCAGCCACTAGGGCTATCATTTTCACATTAAAGGGGACCAGGGCAGAACTGGGGTGTGGAGTGTGTGGGTACCACTGGACACGAGGGAAAAGCATGGAATTTAATTGGGAAATTGGCCAAAAATCCTTTTTCATGGCAACAGAGCCTTTTCTGACATGTTTTTTCATTCACTCGGAAAAGGATCTGCTGTTATGAAAAATGATTTCAGACTTGTTTTTATTTAATTCCTTTTTTGGGTAAATGGACCCTTTATGATGAATCCTTTTTGTTCTTGCAAAAAAGCATCCCATGTCACAAAAAAGGATTTCAGACTTGGTTTTATCTTAATCCTTTTTCGCAAAAATTATCCTTTATCGTGAATCTTTTTCATTCTCATTAAAAATGATTCCGTGTCGTGAAAAAGGATTTTGGACTTGTTTTTCTCTTCTTTTTTGTCCTTATTTGCAAGATAGGATCCTTTTTCATGAATCCTTTTTTGATCTCATGAAAAAGGATCTGTTTCATGAAAGAGGATTTCAGAGTTTGTTTTTTAACCCTTTTCATGACATAGGATTATTTTTCGTGAAAATCTTTTGTGTTCTCACAAAAAAGGATCTGTCTCATGAAAAAGGACTTCTGATTTGTTTGCTTTAAATCCTTTTTCATGAGAAGCAATCCTTTTTTGCAAGAATGAAAAAGAATTCATGATAAAAGAATGTTAGGGAGTCATGAAAAATGATTTACATAATGTAAAAAAGAAATTTCAGAGGGAATTTTAGCCCTAAACAAGTAAATAATCCAACTAATGAAGTCCCAATGAACAAGATACATGTGATGATGTCTCTGTAAGACATCATTTTTGAGAGTTTTGCTTTATTTTTAAATGGAAAATAAGATGGCAGCTCACTAAAAAAAAAAAAAAAAATCCAAATGAAAAAGGATTGGCCCCTTATGGAAAATAATCCTTTATTTGTTAGGCTCTAATTCATTTTTCATTCCAGGTAGCTTTCCAAAAGATTGTACTGAGCATGCTTAGAACCCCAAACTTTGTAATTAAATAACTTTTGAATGAATTTACATTTTTTCACCAAATCAGTGAAAGACACTTCTGTGAGGCAAGCACAGTGACAATAAAAGTGCAAAGACCAGTGATTTTTTAAAATGTTTTCACTATTCACAGCTCAGAATCCAAAACCTGACTGAAATTAAACTTGGCACATTAAGAGATGTACCATACAAGACTGATGGCACATGCAAAATCAGCTCAATCCTAACTATAGGGGTACTACCATACGCCTATGATATATATTATAGGTGCATGGTCATGCCCCTATAGTTAGAGTTGAACAGACACGTTTATGTTAAACTTAAATACTGAACTTTAATAACTTCACAACCGTTCAGCTGGTTTACATGAAATTTTTCATTGACCATCAGGGACTGAAGAGTTCTTGATGGGAAAGATTCAATTAGATACGAGGGTTTGGGGATACAGAGTGTGAAGAAAATGTAAAAATTAACTTTTTTCATTTCTTTGTCACACCGCAGCACAGAAACAGCTTAGGATTTTGGTCTGAAGTTTTTAGAGTAAATAGGTCTTGGGTCATAGATGTGCCTTTTAAAGGTTTGGTGAAAAATATTAACCCATTCCAAAGTTATTAAATTTGAAAGTTTCCCATTATTTTCAAATTGAATTTAATTCCCTAGTTAGATGTAAGCCTCAGAAAAGATTCTTTGTCACAAATGATTAATCCTTTTTTGCAAACGGGTTATCTTGTGTCGCAAATGGAAAACATTTTGTTTTACAGTTAGCAAGGGAAACAAAATCAAATAACTGAAAACAGTTATGTGTTGAGTAGAAATCAACACATGTAGCTTGCTTATCGGGACTCCCTCAGTTGGATTCTGCACTTATCTGTTGAAGAAGTGCCCTTGCATTTTTTTCAGATTATAAATCTTTTTTTGTGACTCGTGACATGAAAAAAGATTATTTTTTTGTATCACAAGATACAAAAAGGATCCTTTTTCATGATCTGAAATCCTTTCTATTGTGTTTAGTGGCACCCCCACCCTCTGATCACCGTTCCTATAGCTTCTCTGGTGTCTAGTGGTACCCCCCTCAGCCTTTGATCACTGGCCCCATTTTTTCTGTGGTGTCTAGTGGCACCCACACCCTCTGATCACCATTACCATTATTGTTTTTATTATCCCTGGTGTCTAGTGGCACCCCTCAACCTATGATAGCTGTCCTGTTAGTTTTCTATTATCACTGATCTCTAGTGGCATCCAACCCTCCAATCACTATCCCCATTATTTTTGTCTTATCCGTGGTGTCTACAGGCACCCCCACCACCCGCTGAATGCTGCACTAGCCTGAAATAAAGAAAACAGTCCTCAATATCTTTGTTTCTACAAAAATAGAAAATGGTCCCTCACCGATTAGCCCCCTTAACTCCACCTCACCCTCAGTACCCAACACCCCACACCCCCAGTTCACCCCCACACACCATCACTCACCTGAACAGGTCACAGGGTGAAGATCCACTCTCTGATCAAAGACATGTCTTTCTGCTGGAACCAGCGACTGCAATATGAGAAACAAAGGTAAATGTGGTTCAATGTATTTTAATGGGGTTTTCAATTCTGGTGCATAACTTAGTCATTTTTAAAGATTTTGACGCTGAATTTTCAACATATCCTTTTTGAGACCTGTCCTCAGGAACCATGTTGGTGTCATTTTGCAAATCCTGCCCAAAAGGTGATTTTGCAATCAGTTGACAAGATCACCTTTCTGGACAAACTTCAAAATTGTCACTGTACTTATTCATGAGGTGTTGTCATAAGAAGGTTATGTTGAACATTTGGGGCCAAAATATGTTAAAATGTCAAAGATGTGCACATCTGTTGACATTTCACCATGCTCGCTCCTAACTTTTGTAATTTTCAATATTTTCACCCCAAATTTTCAACATAGCCATTTCTTTACATCACCTCATGAAAGTGACAGCTGTCAGTTGTCAAATCCTGGCCAAAATTTTTTTCTCACCTGTGGCATGGAATGATGTTGCGGTGGCTCTGAATGATGTTTTGGTGGGGATTTGAACATTTTCAGCCCAGCGTTCATGATGTGTGGTAATAACAAGGGTATGTGGTATGCTGACAGTTTAATTGCTGTTGTGGCTGAAATGCTTCCACAGCAACATACATATTTATTATTTATTTGCTTTTGTTAACCAGGTAAGCACACTAGACAGCCAAGTGTCTATTTTCAGGTGTGACCGGGAAGAGTTACATAGCATACAAGAAACAAAATACAGAGTCAAGGTAACAAACAGGAGCTACAGGCTCCAACAGGTGGGAGGTACAGCACATGCTCAAACATGGTAAGGCAAGCAGTCAAGCAATAGGTTACAAAAAACAACGTAGGAAGTCAGAGATTTCTAACATGACTATAGACTGATCACATCTCAAAGACAATTAGAGAAAAAACACATCAAGGTTTACATCAAGGATTGTTGTAGTACCAGTTAGTAATAACCATTAACAGAAAAAATAGATAAATAATAATCGCCTAACATGGGGGATAGCAAGTACTATACAGAAGGAGGAGGGTGCTGATAAGAAAGGGTCAGCATACACAGAGGGAGACAGTCAGAACTTTGGCAGGTTTCTCAGGTGGATTTAACAGCAGCCATTCAGACAGCACTCACGGCGGCACCCTCCAGAGAGTCAGGAGGGGTAGAAGGTATGTTGGGTCTATCCGGAACATAGACAGGCCACAGCAGACTTGAGGAAGCTCCATAAGGATGTTTTAAAGTAGTGATGGGAAGACATGCACTACATAGAACATAGAAACATAGACTTTGATGGCAGATAAGGACTGCTTGGCCCATCTAGTCTGCCCATTTCCCTACCTACAGGATAGGCCGCAGATCCTAGTTAACCAACAGCCACTAGGGTGGGAAGGGAGTTCCACATTTTTGGCACATGGACAGAGAAGGTCCAGTCACCTGTGAGGGTGCGGGTCCTGGGAACCAGTCGGTCCTGTGCAGCACAAGATCTGAGATGGTAGGCAGGGGTTGCAGGATTGAGGGGAAAGGCGAGTACTGAGGGAGTGGCTGTTCTGACTATGTTATCGACAAAGTTGCCTAGGAAGAAGGCGTGGTACTTTTCAGGGGGGAGCCACTCCAGTCATGTGAAGAGCTCACATCAATGCATGAGGTGGGGGGCAGATAGTGCGAAGCAGCATATATTGTTGTAGGCAGCATCCCATTTCCTAAGACTTGAGTATGAGACAGGAGTAAAGGCAATGAGCCCGTAGCAAAATGTGGGGAGGAGTATCCCCCTAGCTATGGCTAGTCATGTGGCTGGGGTGAGGCAGTCCTTGGCTCTGTAGGCAAAGTCAAGCTTGCCATTCGAGGCTTTACACACATTCTGGATGTGTGTGGTGAGATCAAGTTGAGGATCAAGGGTAACCGCGAGATACTTGGTTGAGTCAGTAACTGCCAGGATGGCACCATTTGCTCCATAGATTTCTAGGGGTGCAGGGCTGGAAGAGGTGTTTGCCACTGACCCGAATAGCATGGCATGGGTCTTTCTCAGGTTAACAATAAGCTTGTGGCCCTCGAGCCAGTTCTGGATAAGCTCTAAATTGGAGTTTTCCCTAGAGTTGATGATGTTGATATCGCAGGAACTGGCCAGGACTACGAGGTCATCTGTGTATAAAGTTGGGAACCCATGGATAATAGTGGAGGGAAGTTCATTAATGAACAGAGAAAACAGTAGGGGACCAAGGATGGATCCCTGGGGGA
Organism: Neoceratodus forsteri; assembly: GCA_016271365.2. Lineage (NCBI taxonomy): Eukaryota > Metazoa > Chordata > Ceratodontiformes > Ceratodontidae > Neoceratodus > Neoceratodus forsteri. The sequence continues at coordinate 653,597,404 of CM028136.1, forward strand.
CCCCACAATTTACTGGGGATAGTGCTGAGATAGTGCGGTTGAAGCAGGTGTATTGCTGCCTACCCACAAGGTAGTTGGAGAACCTTTAGAGGGCTCAGTGGGAGAAACCAAGGGAGTGCAGTGTGGAGTGGAGGAGGGAGTGGTCAACCCTATCAAAGGCTTTGGAGAGATCGACGAAGATGGCCCGATCAGGTTACCTTGGTCAGTCAAGGATCTGATCTCAAGGTGACCACGGCAAGTGCCGTCGATGTACTGTGCCCTTTTCTGAAGCCATGTTGGGCCAGGGAGAGAACAGTATAACCCTCGAGGTAGTGGGAGAGTTGGGAAGCAACTGCCTTTTCAAGGAACTTGCTGGTGGCAGACAGTATAGCAATGGGGGCGATAGTTATTGATATCTTTGGGATCACCTTGCTTGTAGACAGGGACAACCTTGGCAATCTTCCATACATCCGGGATGATCCCCGAGATGAGGGAGGAGTTAAAGATGTGAGTGACTGGTCTGGCAAGGAGAGGAGCCCCGAGACTAAGGAGTTTAGGTTCGAGGCAGTCATATCCAGCCCCAGTGTGATGGGAGAGTCCAGCCAGGAGTTCCTGGGTCTCACCAGCTGAGATCCACTTGAGATAGAAGGGTGGACGGGGGGGCCCACAGCGGTTCAGGGGCACAGAGCCGGGGGGGGACTGGCAGATCTGAGAAAATGCTATTAAAAGCTGTAGTGATGGTTTGGGGGTTATTGCAGTTTGTCCCCCGATATACATGTCAGGGAACTGCTCCTTGGCAGGCCCTCCAACAAGGTTTCTGATGTTTTTCCAAAAGGATGGGAGTGTAGGGCCTGGAGGGCACTGTCCTCCAACTGCCAAATGAGGATACAATTATGCTATCTCAAAAAATAGGGGAATTCTTTACAAAAAAAACTCTTTTTATGCACTAGTTAGGGTTGTGTACAGTAACAAAAGTAGGGAAATGTGGTGTTAGAGTTTTCAGCCCAAACACACCACCCCCACCTTGCAGTCAGCAACAGTTCACCCATGTCAGCGTGACATGAATCTGATTAATATCAATCACAGCACCAGAAACATGTTGTCCACGAAGACTGTGGTCCCACATTTTGCCGCAACACATGTTACTGCTGAGGGACAGTAGTGAAGAACAGGTAGTTTTTGATGGGGGTTCACCCTCCAGCACCTCCTTAAACTAAATATAATCACCTCCGTGTCTGGACATGAGTAAACAGACGGTGATCAGTGTGAGCAGCAAAAATGTTGTGAGTGCAGGGCATTGGAAAATCCACATCACCACTGTCATTCATAATGTTTTCTCGGTATCCTAATTGCAGTGCCATAATTGAGTGGCCCTGCTAATAGTTTATGGTCAGCAAAAGGGGTCATGTTTGCTTCGGGTTCTTAACCCTAACACTCCCCCATGTTCATATACTGCATCCATCTCAGCTTATTTACTAACGGAATGGGGTGAGCATTAGGGTTGAGAACCCCAAGGCACACCCCACCCCTGTTGCTGGTTCATGGTGGAGGTGGGGTGCTAGGGTTGGAAACCCTAATGCCACATTTCCCTACTTTTGTTGCTGTAATCAAGCCTAACTAGTGCATTAACTTAGTTTTTTGGAAAGAATATATTTATATAGATACTGTATCTAGATATTTATATATATATATATATATATATATATATATATATATATTCAGCTGCACCAGTTAGGGTTTTGGCAACAAAGGTGAAAAAGTGGTGTTAGGGTTTCTGACCCTAATGCACCACCCCACCCTGCATTCAGCATTCAGCATTCAGCAACAGGCATGGGGGGGTGCCTTGTGGTTGTCATCCATAATGCTCACCCCATTCCATGAGTAAATAAACAGAGATGAGTACACTATAGGATAATGAGGTGAGTGTTAGGGCTGACAACCTCAAGGCATACCTCTCACACCTGTGCAGGGTAGGGGTGGGGTGTGAGGGTTGGGAACCCAAACACCATATTTCCCTACTTTTGTCAATAGAACCCTAACTGATTCATTAATGAAGTTTTTTTGCCAAGAATTTCCTTACTTTTTGAGCTAGTATAATCTTAGCCTTATTTGCTTGTGAGAGCGCAGTACCCTCCAGGCTGTGTGCTCCAATCCCTCCATAGACATGTACATGTATGTTGCCATGGAAGCATTTAGCTGAAACACCAACCAAATTGTCAGAATAGTCTTGTTATTACCCAACTTCATGAACGCTGGGCTGAGAATGTTAAAATCCCCACCAAAACATCATTCCATGTCACCACAATGTCACTCCATATCACAGGTGAGAAAAAAATATTTTGTCCAGAATTTGAAAAATGACAGCTGTTGCATTCATGAGATGATGTAAAAAAAATGTCTATGTTGAAATTTGAGGTAAATATATTTTAAATTACTGAAGGTATGAGCGAACATAGTTAAATGTAAATGCATGTGCATAACTTTGCCATTTTTACATGTTTTGACCCCTAATTTTCAACATAGCCTTATTATAACCTCACCTCATAAACTAAGGCAGTGAAAAGTTTCTTATCACATCTGAAAGGTGATTTCACCAAGTTACCATGAAATTGCCTTTCGAGACAGATTTGCAGAACACCAGTGACATTGTCCTTGAGGTGGGGCTCCCAAAAGGCCAAGCTGAAAATTAGGTGTCAAAATCTGCAAAAATGGCCAACTTATGCATCAAAGTTGAAAACACCAAACACCATTGAAATACACTGAACTGCATTTACCTTAATATCTCATATTTCAGTCATCAGTTCCAGCAGCATGATGTATCTTCCATAGCAGAGTGGATCTTCAGGGTGGCACCTGCCCATGTGAGTGAGGATGTGTGGAGGATGTGTGGAGGATGTGGGTGGTGGGTGCTGAGTGGGAGCTGGGTGTGGGGGGTCAGATTTGTGAGGGACCATTTTATTTTATTACGAGTAAAAAACATCTATTCACCATTTTCTTTATTTCAGATTGATGACGATCAGAGGGTTGGGGTGCCACTAGACAGCAGGGAAAGGGAAAATAAGTAAGGGGCCAGTGACTAGAGAGTGGGGGTACCACTAGACATCAAGGATAAACATACAACACAACTGCTAAATATCACCATGTTAATAACCCAGTAATAATTATAGTTCTGACTGAACCAAAATTTTAAATAGTGCTTCCCCAAAAACCATTTCTCAGTATGTTTGTTAATTTAAGATGACTTACTGAAATGCCTTGTAATAGGGGAAATTTATTAGAGATCATTATCCTATTGTTTCTAAAGAGACTGTAAACATGAAAGTTGAAAAAAACATACATTAGACACACATCAGACTCCATTACTACAAAATAGAAATATCTGATTTCAATGTATGGAGGCACTCAAACTTGTATCTAAGGGTACTGTGCCTAAGGGTACTGTGTTTTCCATTTTCAGGTTCAATGATTTTTTTGTTCTTCCTTGTCCCATACAAATTGCTAAAAAACAAGATTCTTCTTATTAAACCTTTAACATAAGCATAATTTACCACACTCCTTCCCCCTCTGCTCTCATGTCTGACTTTGCTATTAACACTCTTACATTTTTAAATACCTGGGTTGCTAAAGGCATCAAATTCGCAGCCACCTAGTAACCAGTGAACAAGGAAACTGAAATAGGGCACCTACAAAAACAGCAACTCAATTACGGCACCTGTGTTCAGGGCTACCTAGAAGGGAGGCAAATGGATACCAGGATGGGTGACATACGGAGATGGGAAGTATGTGAGGGAGAGGCAGGGGAAGGAAGGTATGTGGGAGGGGGTGTAGCAGACAGCTGCCGAGTTGGTCCGCTAGTGTGGTGGGAAGGGTGGTTGACTGGGACATGCAGGGTGCAGCATTTGGGTCTGGCTAGTGGCTTTCAATTTTTGAAGTCCACCCCAACATGCACCTCCTCCAGAGTTGAGAATCCATAGGTGGGGGGAGCGGTGGGTGAAGCCACATGCAGTGGGGGTGGGGGGCTGCAGCCCCCATATTAAAAACAAACCCAGTAGGTCTCGGGAACCCTTTTTCTCCTCACCGCAAGTGTGCATCATCGAAATTCATTTTCAGCGAAGTACACTCACTGTTACGGTGATCGTTATTCCATGATCACTGATATGACATGGAACCCAGCCACCTCCCATTTAGTGGAAACAGATTTTAACTTTACTCCAGTTAGACAGTGGTCTACTAGAGTTTATTAAACTGCAGTTTACATATTTTCAATGAGTTTCTACTTTTACTTGAATGATGATCTAAGTGAGGAAAACAAACTTGGGGGGTATACCTTACTGTCATGTGTAAGATCCTTACAACACAAAAGCTGCAGTCTGCAAATCAAAAGGAACTTAATGGTTTAGAGGCAATGGGCTTACCTAATGCATGCAACCCACTGTCCACCATAGCATCTTTATTCAGGCTGTCCTCTGGACCTCAATGCTGGCTGCTCTTCTGGTTCCCTCAGTTGCCATGGACTGAACAACAAATCTATTTAGAAGCTCTGATGGTGGGACAGAGTCATGATTGGTCTCTCACACCACATGCATGCCACCTCCTGATCTCTGTACAAGACAATAGCTATAGCCAGTCTGATGCAAAGGATTTAAGAAATGAAATCAGGCACAAAAATTTGCTTTTTGAATACCCCGCTGCCAGGGCTCACAAGTCCTCCTCACACTGCATTGACCAATTAGCATAAGGTGGAAAATGATGTAGCCATGGGGTAATAGGAGATATCATAGAGTTTGCTCATGTCTGATAAGCAAGCTATATCTGTTGGTTTCTACTAAAGACATAATTGTTTTGAGTTATTTGATCTTGTTTCTGTCACTAACTGTAAAACAAAATGGTGACCACACCAAAAAGGAATTCACATTTGCAAAAAAGGATTACCCATTTTTTGAAAAAGAATGTTTTTTCAAGCAAGGCATCTAACTGCTGCCATTAAAAATAATGGAACATTTTAAAATTTAATAACTTTGGAATGGATTAATATTTTTTTTCAGTAAACCTTCAAAAGGCACACCTGTGTCCTAAGACCTTTGTACCCTTAAAATGTCAGACCAAAATCCCAAGCCATTTTTGTGCAGTTCCATGACAAAGAAATTCACCAAAAATGGTAATTTTCACATTTTTTTGACGCACTATATCTCACAAATCACATCTGACTGGAACAATACTTTCTACATTAAATGATCTTTGGCCGATTATAGCACATGCAAAATTTCATGTGAATCACTTTAATGGTGGTTAAGTTATTAAAGTGCAAAAGTTTGAGTTTAACATAGAAGTGAAGACTGAACCCTAACTATAGGGGTGTGACTGCACCCCATAATATTAAAGGGGTGCAGTAGTGCCCATATAGTTAGGGTTGAGTAGGTACTTTCATGTTAAACCTCAAATTATGCACTTTAATAACTTTGCTACCATTCAATGGATTTGCACAAAATGTTGCATGCACAGTCTTGTGTGTTAGATATCTTGATGTGGCAAGTTTTGGTTTGGTCAGATTGGTGGATTTTGAGTGGCACATATTGCTAAAATGTTAAAATGTCCCCAATTTTTGTATGTTTTGTCATCGTGCTGTACCCAGACGGTTTTGAATTTTACTCTGAACTTTTCAGGGTACAAAGGGCTTGCCCCACAGCAGTGTCTTTTGCTATTTTGGTGAAAAATAATAATCTGTTGCAAAGTTATCTAATTTTAAAGTTTCAGGTTCTGAGCATGCTACTGTTCACTCTTTTGGATAGTTTTCTGGAACAACAAAGGAAATGGGTCTCTCAAAAAAGGATGCTTTTTTATGAGGGGGTCAATCCTTTGTTATGAGAACAAATCCCTTTTTTGTGAGCCGCCATCTTGTTTTCCATTTTAAGAAATGACAGACTTGTATAACTCAGCACAATGATGCCTTGCACAGACACCACAGAAATGTATCCCGTTTATCAGGATTTCATTGCTTGTTTTATTTACTTTTTACTAGTAAAATACCCCAGGAACATTTTTTTAACAACATTTAAATCCTTTTTCATGACTCACCAAGTTCCTTTATCATGAATCCGTTTTCATTCTTATGGAAAGGGAATCAGATCATGAAAATGATTTTTCAAAAAAAAAAACAAAGTTTGAAATCCTTTCTCATGAGCCAATTCCTTTTTCAGGAGAATGAAAAACAATAAACAAAAAAGGATTTGTATCACAAAAAAAAAGGATTTAAAATAAAAACTAAGTCCGAAATCCTTTTTCACTAGTCAGAACCTTTTCTGCAACCATGACAATGGATTCACAGAAAAGGATTCCATTTCGTAGAAAATGATTGGGAAAAATCCAAGTCTGAAATCCTTTTGCATAAAAATAGATTCTTTTTCAAGCAAATAAAAAAAAAACTATGAAAATGGATTTACTGACTCACAAATGGATTCCTCTAACCCTGGCAGTATATTTTTCTGAGTTTCATTGGTATCCAGTCGTCCCCCCCCCACTCTCCAATGTGGTGACAAACAATTTGAAAAAAAATGGTAATTTACACATTTTTTGAGACTCCATGGGTCCGATTCTGAAACGGTGTGTGGCCACTGCAGGGGACTTGCAGCAAGGTGGTTGACACAACTTGCAACTTGCTTTAGACATTGCATCAAGTGTGATTCTGAAAGGCACTTGCTATAAAAGCCCTGCCACAAGTCCAGAACAATTTACCCCAGCTTCTCCCTGGTCAAAATTTGCATCTATGGGGGAACCCCTTTTACAGGACATGCACCAAACCTTTGGCGTGAGCTGCCTAAAGTGGGGAAAATGTTGCAAATGCACCACCCCATTGAGAATCAGACCACTCTGCGTCTGAAGGGTTTTGGCACATCTGCGACCCCTTTTGCATTGGATGCAGGGCTTGATGTAATCCATGCATTCCCCTTCTGCAATTGGGTCCTATATCTCCACAGCCGCACATCCAACTGGAATGTCAGTGCACCGGGGCTTGCAATGATCGATGAGGATTGAAAATCCTGCCCGCTGTTCTTAATGACAATTAATATTGCCCACATTGCATTACCCTGTAGGGGAGAACATTTTTTCACCCTGAACCTGACTCCTGTGTCCCTGATTAGAGGAGACTTAGATTGCTGCAAAAACATCATTCTAAGACTCCAGGGGAAGGTGTGGCCACCCCATCTACTTTCTATTGGTACTTCTGGAACAACATTTTAACAACATGTGATCCTCTGGAAGAAGGCCCACTGTGGGGATGAAGATGAATAGATTTTTCATGGGCAATAACTACAGGTAAAACTGTTGAGTCCACCTATGATGTTGGTATGAGATTTGAGAGAGAGGACCAAAGATAAGTGTAGCTTAACCAGGGCAAATAATAAAAAAAATTATCTGTCTCTTTTTGAGAGTCAAATCTTACTTCATACACTTGGAAGTAACATACCAATAAGGCAATTTGCAAGATGAGTTTTGTGGGATCCAAAAAAAGAACAGCAGGAGATAAATATCCAATTGGTAGAGGTGGACAAAAGTTGTAAATTACACTGTCATGGAACTTTCACAAAAATTCAGAAATTTTGCAGAATTTTCTGAACTTTCGCCATTGGTGAGATAAGAATCTTCGGAATGTGTTTTGTGGATTTTCACCCTGTTCAGTGGAATTTTTTGGCTGAACTGTGGAATAATACATATGAACTGCAGAATAACAGTTCTGAGGATTTCTTTTCCTGCACTTTAATGAATTATTCTACAATACATGTAATTATTCCACAGTACAGTGATCAGCTCTCTGGACTTTTATGTCTAGAGTTTAATAGAATAATCCACAATTTATACATTTATTCGACTGTTCTAAGTCAGAAGTACCATAAAAATTGCTAATTTCATTTCTGCACTTTTTAGCAGAGGTGAAGATATGAGTTTTGCAGAAATTCTGCTAGCAGAATTTTTTTTTGCACACCTCTACCAATTGGTATGGTTTCTGTGCATCTCACAAAACCACATGCATTAACTGAATATCCTCAAGCTCATTGCAAGACATGATGAACATGCAAATCCTTGTGCTGGGCATGCTGGCATGGCTTCACAAAAACTGAAATAATGTTTTGAAACAGGTTTGTACATCTGAACCTGTATAGATTAAGAATTACCCACTACAGGTGTTTCGTCTTCTTGGGACTACTTGGTAACTGTCTGTCATTGCCTCAATGTCTCATTGTCTGAGCCATGTATATGGTCAGACATTTAAGTTCTTGTCAAAATAAAGAGCCTAGTCCCCTTTACAGGGTTCTCAGCATCCTGAAATAGTCTATCTCCCATCTCTGCTCCCACCCACAGTACCCCCCATATACTGCCCATCCTTCCCTCTCTCTCTCTCATCTCCATCCTTGCTGGGTCCTTGTCCCTGTTGTAGGGTTTTCAGCATCCTGGAGGGGTATAGCTTCCTTCTCCCCACCTACCCACCCTACCCCCAAAATATTCCCCCTCCTCCCCTCACTCTCTCACCTCCATCCTTGCTGGGTCCTTGTTCCCCCCCTTGCAGGGTTGTCAGCATCCTGAAGGCATCTAGCTCTCAGCATGCCTCTCTACTCTCCCTTTTCTTCCCCTGCCCTCTCCTTTTCCTTCCCCTTGTTTTTCACTGCCATTCTATCAGGCCAATTTAGAACTTGATAATCTTCTGTACTCAACCTGCCACTTCTAGAACTTTAAGTTGTACTCCTTCTTCTGGTCTATACCTTCCTTGTTACTTGTTACTGCAACCCTGTATGTTGTAGCTATATGATAACATCGGTCTTAGTTCTATTCTTTGTCAAGGTTTGTAATGAATTGTACTTGTGTTGCACTTCATGTATATTAGCTTGGTTATGTGTTTGTTTGTTTTTTTTGCTTCCTCCACTTATGTAACCCCTCACCACAGAACACTTCTGGAAATGAGATGTTTACAGCTCATGTTGCCTTTCCGGGTGAAACCTTTTCAAATAAATAAATAAAAGATCAATTCACATATTACAGTACAAGTACATGGGAAAATATTTCCCCCTGGTCATCTTTGTTTTGATACTTGCACAGAAGGGGCTATGGATGTTACTTAGCTTATATTGCGTCATTAATTGTATAATTTATTCTAGTTTACCATATTTAGCCATAATGTCCCAACCAAAACACATGTCAGTTTCAGTGGGTTCCTCCTTTATTCAAATTTTACAGCTGGTGTGCTAAAGCTTCAGAAGATCATGTGACTTACCTTAGGTCACAGTGAGTCATTGACTTCAGTAGGCTTCAACACTGGGATCTCTAGCTTTATAGTTATGTGTTCTAAGCATTGGACTACACTGCTTAGTGTTCAGTTCCTACATGCTCTCTTTACCTGCATTTGTGAGTTGAAGGAAGTGAGCAACCTTTGACTGTTTTGTGTTGGTTAATGTTAAGCATTGTAGAATTCTCTCATTTTCATAACAAGGCCTTTGTTTCATGCCTCTCACTGAGGACATGGGCTCATATGCAAGGCTGACACTAAGGTACAGTGCTATGGCTCACTTAATGGTTCAAGTGCCATCCATTTTATGTGACATTAAATGGCATAAACATCACATTTCCCTACTTCTGTTGAATTAACTTGAACCCTAACTGGTGAATTAATGTAGTTTTCTACTAAGAATATCCTTTCTTTTTCAGAGAGTGGAATTGTATACTCATTTGTACAGGACCTACGTGAATAGATGTAGACATGCAGGGCCTTCTAGTCCATGTACCAAAGGAATACTCTGTCTACAGCAGTGTAGGGCTGTGCTGGCTCATCACTTTTTTGCAACAACAGATGCCAAGAAATCATGGGGCTGTCTAGTCGGCTGCAGATACACACACACAAGCAAATGCATTCATCTCTCTGCCTGTGCACACATACCTGTGCCAACCACAGGTGCAAAGGTGCAGAATACTGTGCCAAGAGAAGAATTTTATTCATTATATTGTACCTGGGCCCACATGTGCAACCCCACACCTTTCCTTTTCAGTGGATGAGGGATTGTCTCATAACAGTACCATGCTCCCAACCCCACCTCATCCAGCTGGCTCATGGAGCTGCCTCCAGCTCAGCTCACCAGCATGGAATTCTAAAGCACTACCAGTTGGGATAAAGTCTGGCACTATGCACACAATGGGCCTGATTCACAAAGATTGATGCAAGCTACTCCGAACATGGCTTGCATTGATCGATGGTGTGCCAGGAATCCTTCACCTGATTCACTATCTGGTAGGGGCCCACATGCAAAGTTCCATGGCTAGTGGCAACTGTGGCCCTGTGCCAGATAGATGGCACATCTGGAAGGTGTTCTGCAAGATGCAGGGTGGCCATGCTGCCATAGCACCATGGACAGCAGTCCCTGGTGGCTAGCACCTCCCCAGCCCCGATCCCTATTTTAATAGTAAAACTGCATACCTGGTGGTCTTGAGAACCCACCAGCCCCAATCCCCATTTATTAAAAAAACAACATTCCTGGTGGTCTAGTAGCCTCCCACCTCAATCCCCATGTTCATAGTAAAACCACATCTCTGATGGTCTACTTGACCCCCAAGCCACAATCCCCTTTTATGAAACAATAACAATGTCCCTGGTGGTCTAGTGGACCCCCTCCCTATCCACAATCTGCCTATATTATTTACTGAGATCTTACCCTGGTGGTCTTGTGGCGCCCAACTCCTGCAGGCAGTGATGTACCATCCTGCTCCTCCACCAGTACCATCCCAGAGCTGGTGTCTGACCCTGCCTCCACTGACAGAGCTGTCAAGGATGGCACTGTATACAGTATGCACTTTGATTGACAGCTAACACATAATGTATACAGTACACTCCTTGACAGCTGTCAGCACCCTGTTGTAGTGGAGATCAGATGGCTGTGCTGGACACTGGTTCTGGGATGGAACTGGGGGAGTGGGGTGGTGGAGCACTTTCTACTGGGATTAGAAATGGGTGAAGTGGCCCCAATTCACTCCACGAAGTGATTGGGGGAATGAAGGTGAATTTGCAGAGTGCTCCACAATGCAAAGCAGAGCACTTTGCATTATACAGTAGAAGCCACTTAAAGGGGACATGGTTAAAGGGGATGTTTGCTTAATTGGGACAATCCTCTGGGCACCGATTTTTGACTAATGTTATTCAATGGGACCAGCTTCTGTTTAATTGGGACAGTCCTGTTGCCTAATTGGGATGATTATCTAGTCACAGGTGTAGGTAAAGGTACTGAATATGTAATTGCAACTCATTAAGTGCCCTGCATTTAAGTTGCTTCACATTCCCACCTGCTTAGTATCTCTCTGGAGTGTGTTTAGCATCTCTCTCAAGTGTCTTTGGTTTGCAGGATGGCATCTACAAGCAACAACAAAAGAGTAAATCTTCCACTGAGTGAGAAAATAACAGTAATTGAGGCTCTACAGCTGCACAACTCCTCTCTCTCTCAAAGGTTGCTAAGTGAAGCTTAGTGATTTTATTTAAAGTTCAGTGTGTTGCTTTCACCAATTAAATAAAGATTAAATCAAGACCCAAACCAAACACACTTTTACAAAAAGGAGCTGTAATCATAAAAAGTACTGGTATCCAGTACTTCTTGATGCTTTGCTTGTTTTCTTTGTTTTTTTTGTTACTGTAACGCATGTGTCTGTCTCATGAGCAAACTCTTTTCAGGTTGCAATGGGGAAAAAAAGGCTGCATCTGATAAATGGGAAAGCTGCTTAAAGGGAATGATAGGGCATCCACGAAGGTGTCCCCTTTAAGAGGCTTCTTCTCTAATGGGTAATGTGAAGTCCATTGAAAACAATGACCTCATGTTACTCCGCCTTCCCAAACCACTACTCCACCAATTCTTAAGGTGAAGTACATTGAAAACAATGTACTTCTCCTCACTCCATCTTGTTTTTAAGCTCCAAAGGTGAATTTTGCAGTGATTCATGAGATTTCAGGTCACATGGGTTCTAGATTGTTCTGCACATCCTCAGTTCATGGTAGTGTGTATAGGAAGCTGTAGGAGACAGTCTGCTCTGAGAGCTCTCTGTGATCCAAACCTTCTAAAAGCTGTTAAAAAAAGCCTTTTTGAGTAATTTTTTTTCTTGAAACTTCAGTTCATGGATTGTAGGAAACACTCCTGTGCTCATATCATTGAGCGTGTATTGTTTGTATATAGATTTTGAATGTTAATGTACGACATTCAGTCTGTGTACTAAGAGACAGTGGAAGTGTACTTTGGGTGAGGGGCATATCTGTGGTGTAGGTAGACTAACTTGGAGAAAAATACATTTCTTTCTGTTTTGGTGATATTTTTCTTTCATAACTATGTTAATGTACACACAGTAATATTTTCAATACTTCTTGCCATTTTTTTGCTGCTTGTTGTGGTGCAGCAGTGCATAATTTAAGTTTGTTTAAAATACGTGGTTATATTACTGAAGTTTTCAATTTGCTACATATTAATTAGTGCATGTGTATGTGTGTGATGCGTGTCATCAAATCAGACACATTTTATTGTGCCACATAGTAACTTCAGCAATGTGAACCTGCTATTCACTGCAGCTGTGTGATTTTTGTACTTCTTTGTGGTATCTTTACTGGTACTAGTACTAGTGACTGTTACTGCAGCAGTGCAGTACACTGCACCCCCCCCCAAGGCACACCCCAACCGGCAAAGGTTTTCTTTTCCAGATTTGAATTTCTGATTGTGAGCATTGGTTATACATTTGCATCTCTATAGGGTCCAATCTCCATCTGTAACTTAAGTCACAGTAGTTTCTTAGACTTCCCTTCACAGTACTGGACTGGTGTGGTGCATAATTCTGCATGAACATTGTACTCATTAATATGCATTTTTAAGTCAGGACCATCATCACGAGTCAGTCATGATACAAATTATGTTCTTCATCATCACGGTCACAAATGCAGTCACAAATCACGATTCACGATCACTTCACGAATCACAACATTAATTTTTTTATTAGTTACTTGGATGTATTGTAAGCCTGTTTTGTAGTATCTTTCCAGGCTTCACCACCCCACCATTCTACTCATTAATAAGTGTTTTTAAGTCAGGGAATTGTGTGCTACAGCTCATTGGGGAAGTACAGCCATAGGCATTCACGTTCCCAATACAGTTCCATATTGGTTATCTCACATCGTCAACACTGAATCACTTTCTTCATCATCAAGGTCACAAATGCAGTCACAAATCATAATTCATGATCACGTCATGAATCACAACATTATTTTTTTTACTAGTTACTTGGATGTGCTGTAAGCCTGTTTTGCAGTATCTCTCCAGGTTTCACCACGCCACCACTGTACTCATTAATAAGAGTTTTTAAATTGGGGAGTTTTATGATACAGGCTCAGCTCATCAGGGAAGTACAGCCATAGGCATTTGCATTCCTTCCTGTACAGCATGTGAGTTACAGTACAATAAGTAGTGGTGGGTGAAGTGGCCCCAATTTGCTCCGCAAAGTGATTCATGGAGTAATGAGGAATCTGCAAAGTACTCCACAATGTGAAGTGGAGTACTTTGCTTCATAATGAGGAACACGAAGTCCATTGAAACCAATGACTTTGCGTTTTTCCGCCTTCCCCAAACCACTTCTCCACCAATTTTAAGGCAAAGTACATTCAAATCAATGTAATTTGCCTCACTTTGCCTTGTAATTGAGCTCCAAATGAAATTCTGCAGTGATTCATGGGATTGCAGGTCACATGGGCTCTAGATTGTTCTGCACAGCCTCAGTTCTGGCCTGGGTAGTGTGTGTGTGTAGTGGTAGCTGGAGACTGTTTACTCTCAGAGTTCTTGATTTAATACTTCTAAAAGCTGTTTAAAATGCCTTCATGAGTCATTTTTTTTGCTCAAAATTTACTACATTGATTGTAGGAAACCCTTCTGTACTTATATCATTGAGTGTTTATTGTTGTATGTGGATTTTGAATGTTAATTTAGAAAAATCAGTCTGTGTTCTGTGAAGTGTGCTTTGGGGGATGGGCGTATTTGTGGTGTAGGTATATTAACTTGGACAAAAAGGCAGTCTTTCTGTTTTGGTTAAATTTTTCTTGTATAACTGTGTTAATGTACTCAAAGTAATATTTTCAGTAATTCTTAACATATTTTTCCTGATTGTTGTGGTGCAGTAGTGTATAATTTGTCTGTTTAAAACATTTGGTTATATTACTAAAGGTTTTCAATTTGCTATGCATTACTTGTAGTGTGTGTGTGTGCAATGCATGCCATTAAATCAGACACCTTTATTGTGCTACAGAGTAATTGCAGCTATCTGACGCACCGGCATGAATTTTTTATACTGCTTTGTGGTATCTTTACTGGTAGTGAATTGTTACTGCTGTACACTAATCCCCCAAATGGCAAAATTTCCAGATTTGGATTTGTGACTTGTGAGCACTGGTTAGGTGGTGTTGTGCCTTTTTGTATGCATCCCTTGAGTGTGCAGCACAATCTTAATTTGTCTGTGCATTTGCAGTGCACCATTAATTCTGAGATACTGCATTTCTTGTTGTACTCTCATTTCACTTCGTCAGCACTGGGGAATTTTCTAGATACAAGACAGAAGCATTTTGGGGATGCACATTAATTCTAGTGACTCTGTGTGTGACCACTGCACACATGACTGAGTGCGCCATTAATTCTGGGAGACTTTGCATTTCTTGTTATGCTTTGATTTCACTTTGTCAGCACTGGGGAGTTTTCTGGACACAAGACAGTAGCACTGTGGGGATGCACATTAATTCTGGTGACTATGTGGGTGGGGTACTGCCAATATTGTTGCCACTTCACCTTACTTTGAATTTAAGGCAGAATGACAATGCAAAGTAATAATAACAAGGTGAAGTGAGCCTTTCCTATGGGGCACTCTGCATAGTGAAGTGCCAATGTGAAGTGACCACTTCACGTTCATTTCACCAGTGGATTTTAAATTTGCTGCATCTCTAACCAGAATGGGGGGCCACTAGACCATCAGGGTAAGCTCTCTGTATATATTATGGGCAGATCAGGGATAGGGAGGAGGTCTGCTAGACCACCAGGGGCATTGTAATTTCTTTCATAAAAGGGCAACAGATCTAGAGGGGGCACTAGGCCACCAGAGATGTGGTTTTACTATTGGCATGGGGTCAAGGGCTGGGGGGCAGGGTCCGCTAGATTACCAGTGACATTGGTTCCATGATAAATGGGGATCGGGGCTTACGGGGTTGCTAGACCACCAGGGACATGACTTTATTTATCCAGTGGGGGTCAGATTGGGGAGAAGGGACCATGGCACATTGGTGCAGGGTTCTCAACCCTCCCAGAGGACATTTCTAAGTACTCTTAGACCAGCCATGGCTGGTATAATGGTATCTAGAAATTAGCCCTTTGGGAGGGTTTCATAAATCCCAATTTAGGGGATATTTCAGCCTGCATTTGCTAAAAGCTCCCTTATTTATTTTTTATTTATTTATTTGATATATTGGTTTACAACCTTTGAGCCAGAGGCTTATTTCTAAAGGTACCTCGACACATGTAAGACAGAATGTAATACAGACAGGGTATAACAACAGTTACATAGAGCATGTGCTACAGACATTTGTCACAGACATTTGTTACAGTATTTACAGTAAGTACAGACTTTATTTACAATATTTGGATGATGATATTTACATCATCACAGCAGAAAGACATTATTAGTTTGAGAAAGCTTCTAAACAGAGTAGTCAGTCCTATTCGTGGGAATGGTAATTCTTGACGTAGGTTGCAATCCATAACGCACTTTGTCAGAGAATTAGAATCAGAGAGGGTGAGAGAGTGAAATGTTAGTTGCAGTTACAGGAGTGGATATTGAAGAGGTGGTTGTGAAAAGTGGTTTTGAAGTGGGCGATCTTGGGTGCACTTGTGATGGTGTTTGAGAGAGCATTAAACCATGTGGTGGTCCTGGAGTGGAAAGATCTCTGGGCAAGGGAGGTTTTTACTCTGGGCACAACCAGGGGTGCTTTCTCTGAGTTGCAGGTGGAGATAGTGGGGGTGGCCAGATGAAGAGAGGCGGAGACCCCAGGGGGAGAGAGTCAAAGCAGTATTTTCTTAGACAGTATGCAGGTCTGGTAGCAGAGCCTTTCTTCGAGGTTGAGAAGATTGGCAGAGGTATAGAGGGAGCAGGTGTGAGTGAGCCTTGGTGCACCAGTTAGGAGCCTGCAGGCCTTGTTTAGGGAGACCTTGATTTTCTGGACTGCAGAGTTATCTGCTGCCCCGTATACAGGGAGCCCATAATCCACTAGGGACAGTATTGATGAGGTGATGGCCAGTCTAAGGGTGTGTGGGGGGAGGGCAGTCCCTGTGTTGGTAAAGGAGGCCAATCTGGGTGTTTGTTGCAGCAGCAAGGGTGTTTATGTGGTCATGGAAAGTAAGGGCTGAGTCGAGGGTAAGTCCAAGATATTTGTAGTTGGATACCTGTTCAAGGGGGTGCTAGGTGCTGGGGAGGATGCAGACAGGTGCACTTTTTCTTTGTTTTGGCGGTGAGAGAAGATAATTGATTTAGTCTTTTTTAGCTTATGACCAGTCTACGGTCCTTAAACCATGTTTTGACCTGGGAGAAGGCATGTTGGAGGGAGTCCTGAAGGGGCATAGGTATATGATGTGAAGCAAAGAGCACTGCATCATCTGCATATAGTAAGATTTTTGTGGAGCAGGACTTTGGTAAGGAGTTTAGGTAGAGGGAGAAAAAGAGGGGCCCCAGGATAGAGCCCTTGGGTACCTCGGAGTGGACAGGTAGTGTGTCAGATAGGGTTCCGTTAATTTTGATGCATTGGGACCAGGCAGAAAGGTAACTGAAAGACCAGGCTAGGGGGTCTGTGGAGAAATCAAGTTGGTGGAGAGAGTTGAGAAGGAGAGGGTGGCAGACTGTGTTGAAGGCCTTGGATAGGTCTATGAACACAGCTCCTGCAATGTTACCGGTGTCTAGAGAGGAGTGCAGGAAGTTGGTGAATTCTTGGAGGGCTGTGGTGGTGCTATGGGCTGAATGGAAGCCATGCTGCTCTGGGCATAGAATGTCATACTTGGCTAGGTATTCCGTAAGTTGGGTGGCAACCACTTTTTCTAACGCTTTGGGGGGGATAATGGAGATGGGCCGATAGTTATTTGGGGAGGCTTTGTCACCACTTTTATGGATGGGGGTAATGACAGCTGTTTTCCAGGCACTAAGGATTGACCTAGGCATAGGGATTTGTTGAGCAGGTCCGTTAGGGGGACTAGGACCTTGTTGAGGACTAATCGAAGGAGCCTGGCATCTAGGGGGTCATTTATAGGGTTATTGCTGCTTAGCGCTTTTTGTAGGTAAGGACGAGCTTCATGGTTGGATATTTTGCACAGGATAAAACAAGGATGCTGCAAGGTTGGGGTTGGGATTGGGGCACAGGGTCAAAGAAACAACTAGGGAGAACACTGCTAAGATCCGTGAAGGTGGTGTTTAGACAGTTTGCTATGGTGAATGTGTCTGTGGAGGTAGTGCCATTTATGGTGAGCTGGGAGGGAGATGGGGAGCGTGATTTCCCATTGAGTTCTTTGATATTACTCCAGAAGGTTTTTGCAGACCCCCATGAGTTTGTGAGAGTGGATTGGTAGTGGTCTGCTTTGGCCTTACAGATGGCTCGAGTGCACCTATTGTGAGCAGCATTATAGGATTGTCTGTCTGCCATCCTGCCAGATTCTGTGGCTTTGTGCCAGAGATTATCCCTGTCTATCAACATTTGGAACAGGGAAGGGGTTATCCAAGGAATCCCTATCCCTAATGCCATGATGCAGCCCATTTTGTGCCACAAGGATGGAGCAAGCCCCATTTGGTACACACAGCCTGTGTTTGATGCAGGCTACCTTTGTGAATTACTCTGGTGGACCTTTTGGTGCAAGCCACACCATGCACCAGTCCTTGTGGTGCAAGCTCCCTGTGTCATTCAGGGGAGCTTTGTGAATCGGGCCCCATGTTTCTTAATAAACATTATTTTTTTGTTTGTCCTCAAATTTTCAAGACAGTCACTTCAAGATTCTCCTTATAAACACGACATGTAGCATTGATAGTATATTGGCCAAAACATCCATTTCACAACATAGCTGTGAAGATATATCTCATCCAGGATTTAAAAGAAGTCACATATCACATTCATGAAGTGGTGTGAAAAAATGGCTGTGTTGAAAATTTGGGGTCAAAATATTGAAATTACCACATTTATGAGCGAGTGTAGAAACATTTTGAAACATATGCTCACAACTTTATTGTTGTTTAATATTTTTACTTCAAGTTTCCAACATAGACTTCTTATGTCCCCACCACATGAACCTGATATGTTAACAATTTTCAATCCCAACCAAATGGTGATTTTATGCCACAAGTGTGAAAACATATTTCAGCTAGGATTTGAAAAATTACAGCTGTCATATTTATGAGATAGTTTGAAAAAATGGCTATGCTGAATTTTGGAGTCAACATTTTGAAAATTATCACAATTTTGAGGGAGCTAGAAAAATTTCAATGTAGGCTTTTAACTTTGTTTTTTTTTATATTTTTACACCACATTTTCAACATAGCCTTCTTATGACCCCACCTCATGAACAAGGTCAGTGAAAATGTTCACATCCTACCCAAAAGGTGATTGCACACAAGATCCACAAAATCACCTTAAGGGATGGACTTGAAAAATTTCACCATGCGTGTTCTTAAGCTGGAGCCCCAATAAGGCCATGTTGAAAATGTGGTGTAAAAAATATTTAAGAATGACAAAGTTATGAATGAAAGTTCAAACCCTATTGAAATACATTAAACCAGACTCACCTTATTTCCTCACATTGCAATTGCAGGTTACAGCAGCAAGACATGTATTTGATTGGAGAGTGGATCTACATCATGTGACATGTTTAAGTGAGCGAGGGTGTGCAAGGGGTACAGTGCATGTGTAGTGTGGAGTTGGGGTGGGTTGGATGTGGGTCTGGCTGTGAGTTAGATTGCTGATGGACTGTTTTCTTTTTTCAGATGAAGCAAAAAATAAAGATCAATGAGTGATTGTTTTCCTTCTTTTGGGGGGGACCCAGCCAACACTGGGGATGATCCTTTGTGGCACAGAGGGTGGCAAACCCAGTGCTGCCATGTATGTTATGGGAAGGAGCGTGGACTACCTGGAAGAGGGGGGGCAAGAGAAGTGGTACTGGGGGTGATCATCCTTGTCTGCTTATTACTGCATATAATTCTACTATATAAAATTTAAAAAAAAATGAAGGGGGCTGGGCAACTTGAATGGGAGTGGGGAGAAAGAAGCAGTGGACATAGCAGTCCAATTAAGAAATATTAAATAGATAGTTTGAGTAGAGTGACAGAGAGAGAGAGAGAGAGAGAGAGAGAGAGAAGACCAACAGACAGAGAGACAGACAGAGAGACAGAGAAACAGAGACTGATCAGGGGATCAGTGGCTCACTGCTCCAACTGAAGCAGCAGCAGCACGATTCTAGCTGCTGCTTCTTAATTCAAGAAAGTCCTGCTGACAAAAGAAGAATTTGGAATTAGTTATTTTCTTTCACAGTTCTTTCATGAGCTCTCATGAAAGAACAATGGTTCTTTCATATGATCTCACTAATTTTTTGTGAGACAAGTCTTTTCTTTCTTTGACTCAGACTTCACAAAAGAAAAATTATTCTTTCATATGCTCAATGAAAGAACTGTGAGGAGAGAAACTAACCCGAAACTTTTCTTTCATGAGCTGAGGTTATTCTTTCATGACACTCATGAAAGAAGGATTTTGACTCATGAAAGAAGAAGTGGAAGCCCTCAACAAACCTTTCACTTAGGAGTTTTGGGATGTCCTAAAATTATATTTCAGGGTGATTTGTTTGAAAAGCAAGCTCCTGAATTGAACTAAATGGGGCCAGTTTACTTAGCGTAGTCTATCAAGTTGCTGATTCATTTTGGTTGCGGCAATTACAGCACCGCAACAAAGATGACAGTGAAAGAGTTGATCCTGATTTTAGATCACCCTTCACTCATGCCATCATTTGCCCCCACACAGTTCCTACCCCTTCTGGGACATCCCCACCCGGAGGAGGTTATATTTACTTTGGGGGGTGCAGGGTGCAATGCCACTCCTGCAAATGTGACTGTTTCCCAAAGAGGGAACTTTGGCACTGTAAATCCTGAGGGATGAAATGCCTAGCACTGTAATGTCAGGCAGCATTTTGCCTGTGCCGTAATTGGCATCAGCAAAATGTATGTCTCTGCAGCATGACAGAACCTTTAGTCAGATTATTTTTTTTTTCCCCAGGGCATTATTTTTATGGGTTTTCAAGATTTTTTTTAAACTAAAAAATGAGATGGCTACCATAAGAAAAAATATTTTTTCTCATGATAGAAGAATTTCAGCTCATGAATGAAGAATATTCTTTCATGAGCTGGGAATTCTTCTTTCATATCAGACATATAAATGAAATATCCTGCTGAGATGTTCAGAACCAAAATTTTAAATCCATATAACTCAGGAATGGATTAATATTGTTTCATCAAACCTAAAAAATGACATATTTCTGTGGCAAGCCCTTTCTACTCTGAAACTTTGAGAAGAAAATTCCAGACTCTTTGGGCTGTAGGTGAGACCACAAAAAACAACAAACAAACAAAGATGTTTCCACTTTTTTCCACTATCTGTATCTCAGCATTCAGGCATCTGACTGTCATGAAGATTGCAAAATCAAAAGAAAGTGTCCCCCAGACCCCACATGCAAACATTCATGCAATTCCATAAAATGGGGTCAAAGCTATTAAGGTGCAAAGTTAGGAGTTTAACATTAAATAAACCCTAACTTTACTGGGTGCTAGAGATGGGTGTAGTTGGAAAACTTCACTTCCTTAATTAATCCATGAATTCTGCAGAATTTAGTGAATTCCACATGGTGAAGTTTCACCATGAAGTGCCAAATTCCACCCATGAAGTGCAGAATTTGACCCGTGAACTGTGGAATTTCAGCCGTGAATTGCAGAATTTTGCAAAAATTCCACCGTTTGTAGACTAAATTCCATACTTCATACCAGAACTTTGCCATTTTGAAGTTTCTGAATGTGAAAAAAAAATCTGTGGAGCTCTATGGAGGCACATTTTGTCCAATCTGCAGAAAATTTGCTCAAAAATGTCAACTTCACCCTATCTCTACTGGGCGCTACCATGACCCTATAATACAGTTGATCCAGCAATGATGCAATGAAGTAAATTGTACAAAATGGTATGTCACAAGATGCTGCATAACAAAATGGATTAATTGGCATGTAATTACATGGTTCCCTGCAGTATACTGCACCATTACTACACTGCATCCCAGCTGGTGTCATTTTAAGGGAATGGTGGAAATTGTTTAAACAGAAAAGGCACACTAAGCTGAAGCTTGTTTCAAGGTGCAACCTGGGAGCACAAGAAAGTTAAGTGACTAGCTTAGGGTCACACAATATGCAAGTGGGGGCTATAGGATTCAAAGTGAGGTCTCCAGGTTTGCAGTTCAGTGCCGTAATCCACAGCACTATACTGCCCGTAAATGAAGTAAAAAACCAAACAAAACAAAACAAAAAAAATATTTATAGCAATGTTCTTCATTGCAAATTTAGTAAAATATTAAAATAAATGTGTTCAGACAAACAGATGCAGAATGATCTTGGGCAAGCATGGTCAACCATGGTTTTAAATCACCATACTTGACCATGCGCTGGCCGTGTTAGACAGACAATGTTTTTTTAATCATGGCCATCGACCACATTGAAAGCATTGTCAGAGCATGGTTAACCATTTTCAGCCATGGTTGAACATGATACCATGGTCATATCCATGCAGGGGTAAGCTCCATAACAGCTTAAGGACCCATTCTACAACAAGATCTAGTTCTTTATCATATGTGGAGGTCATGGAAATTCCATATAATGCCCCCACATGCATGATGCACCCTGACAGGGTGCTCTGTGTTATCCAAAAAGCAGAATGTGTGCCCCCTTTGTATCTGATCCCGGTCCACAAATGTGGCTGTATTAATGGTTGGAATGGGGCAGACCAGAGGCAAGGGTGGATATGTTGCAGATTCACTAAACAAACTCCATGGAGTGAGTACCAGTGGAGGCTGCAGTTGCTACACAGACCAAAGGGCTGCATTAGTAGTTATGTGACCCTCTGAATTGCCAACCGTGATCCTGGGGTCTGATCACCACCCCTACCAGCCCTCAAAACTAGATGCCTCCACAGAAGGTTGGGGCATCACCAGCACTAGCCAAAGCTTTTTTTGCAAGTTCTCTAATTCTGGGGGTGATATGGTAGTCCTGAAGGACTATATCTCAATATACCCTGTGTCCTGTGATGTGTGTGCAGAGAGGATCCATTTACAGAATGGCAACAACAACAAAAATGGAAAGAGCCCTGGGGGTAATCATATCAGATGACCTTAAGGTTAGCAAGCAATGTGAGAATGCAGTAGGGAGGGCTGTGGGGATACTGGGATGTATAGGGAGAGGCATCACCAGCAGAAAACAGGAAGTTGTTATCCCTCTGTGCACACAGTTGGTGAGACCCCATCTGGAGTACTACATCCAGTTCTGGAGACCCCATCTCCGCAAGGACGTAGACAGGATGGAGGCAGTCCAGAGGAGGGCAACTAAAATGGTGCAGGGTCTGCAAGAGAAGCCATACAAGGAGAGACTAAAGGAGCTTAATATGTATACCCTTGAGGAAAGGAGGCAGAGGGGGGACATGATAGAAACTTTTAAGTACCTCAGTGGAATCAACAAAGTCCAAGAGAGTAGCATCTTTCAGAAAAAGAGATGTGCAAGAACAAGGGGACACAATTTGAAGATGGAGGGGTGATGGCTCAGGGGCAATGTGAGGAAGTATATTTTCACAGAGAAGGTGGTGGACGCATGGAACAGCCTTCCTGAGGAGGATGTGGGGTCTAAAACTTGGAAGAATTCAAGAATGCATGAGACAGACATAAGGCAATTTTTGTGGGGGTAGGAAGAAATAGTCTGTTGGTTAAATAGGATCTGCAGCTTATCCTGTAGATAGGGAAATGGGCAGACTAGGTGGGCCAAGCGGTCCTTATCTGCTGTCAGTCTGTCATGGTATGAGCATCCAATTGGGTGTCCCTTGTCCTTATCAGTGCCACTCCCCTGCTGCTCTCTGCCAATAGGTCTTGCTCTGCACCAGCAAGGTATGGTGGGTGGCAGTAGAACAGGCCATCTAGTGCTGATGGACATTGGGGGATGAAGAGTCACAGCCAGAATGCACTCCATTCAAGTGTATCCAGGCCACCTATGTAGATTGAGCTCTTAGTGATTATTTGTTGTGGGTCACTTACCGAAATCATGAGCACAGCACCAGCAGATGAAGCAAAACACTAATGTAAAAGAGCATGGTTGGCAGCCTGTTACCATTGGGGCTGCTATATTCAATGATAGAGTATACTTACCATATTACTTAATGTTTAGTGCAGTCACACCAAATACATCACTACACCAAGAGAGATGAGATGAATCTCTTGCATATAGGGTTCAGCTGTACATAGAAAGGATTTTGGAAACATTAACAGGCTACCACAGCAGCACTATTTAATGCCTCTAAACCCCTACTCCTATAAACATGCACATTGGTATGTGAACCCTCCATGCCAGTTAACAGCAGTTGTGGCAGGCACTGACACACAAAATCTACCCCCTTCCTCACCAAATCCCTATGTTAAGTAACAAGTCATCCCTGGTGCTTGTGGAACTCCTCTCCCCCTGATCCCCATTTGTACTAATACAACATCCCTGATGTTAGTGGTAGCCCCATCCCAGCCCAATGACTATTTGAAATAGAGCAATATCCCTGGTGCTAGTGGTGCTCTTTCTCCTTGCCTATTCTCCTGGTGAGGGGGTCTATTTTTTCTGTGCACAGTGTGGGTACACACTATGCACCAAAGAGAAAATGTCATGCTCAGAGTAGCCTGTGATGCTCCATTCAGAAGGCCAGCCCTCACAAGTCTAAATGCAAATATAAGGGTTTTCTCCCTTCTGCATATATACTTCATCCCTATACATCAGACATTATATGGGACTACTATACTTTCAATGAAGCCCACATTTTACTTTAAAGGTATGCATTCAGTTCACAGACCCTGCCCTCTGACAAAGCTCTCCAAGGGAAGCACAGGAGTAACTCTGACCAAGTGGCATTTGGTGTAATTGTCACTATTTTGCATTTCAATTTGCTGTTATAATGGGATTTATCACAACTATGCTAAGTCTTCACTATACGACAAGTCTACACTGATTCAACAAAGACTCTGTTGTGGAATATAAATGCTGTGTACCTTGCCTCTGTTACAACTGGGGTCATGGTGCATGAGACTACAGGGACTCTGGTGAGTAAACATTTGGTCTGTTTTTTGTGGGTACCCGTAAGTACAAATGGTGAAATGGGGAAGGGGGAATCATTAGCCCTAGAGATTCTATTTTAATACAAACAGTGATCAAGGTGGAAGAGGATATTACTTGCACTAGAGATGCTATTTTACAACAAACAGGAAACAGGGCAAGAGGGGGTACCACTTGCCGTAGGTACGCGGTTTTAATTCAAATGATGATCAGCATGGGAGTACCATTAGCACCACCTGGGATGCTGTTTTAATACATAATGAGGATCAGGGTGAGGAGGGGCTATTACTGCCACACTACTCAATGCTTCTTCTCATACAATTTTGCAGAGGCATTGTGCAAACCTATATAATATTATACAAACAGCTTTTTAGCACATTGCATGCCTTGTGTCTTAATTAGCTTGCTGCTATTAGAATATGGCGCCCAGGAGAACAGGCACTAACCTGTTTGAGTTTGATATGATTTTTGATTTTATTCAGCTACTATTGCAACTAGAGATGTGCGAAGTCAGCACAATTTGTTCTACAAATTATTTCATGAATGGTATGCAATTCACAAAGTACAGTTTGCCAATTCACAGAGCGTGAGCTGACCGTAAAGTGCAGAACTTTGCAGGTGAAATTCCACACTTCACGCAAAAACATCCCTGGTACCTACTACTACTAGTGGGGGACACCCCTACTGATTGCCAGCCACAGTGATTTAAATCCCTGGTGTCTAGCAGTACCCCACTGATTGCCGGTGACAGAGATTTAAATCCCTGGTGTCTAGTAGTCCCCCAACCCCCATCTATCACCAGCCACAATGTACAAATCATAGTTTTATTTATTTTTAAATCCCTAGTGCTAGTGGTAACCCCCCCCACCGATCCTGTCCACAGTTTAACAATTATAGATTTATTAATTTTAAATTCCTGGTTGTAGTTGTACCTCCCCACTGCGGATTGCTGGCCACTGTAAAATTTGTAGATTCATTTATTTAAAATTCCTGGTGTCTAGTGGCACCACCCCATCCCATTGATCATCGACCACAGTGTAAAAAAATAGCAATTAAATCCCTGGTGTCTAGTGGACCCACACTACCCAACCCTGTCAAGTAGTACCCTCTGCACTCCTCTCCCCCCCAACCCAAGCAGATGACCAGCACAGCCCACCACTCTCCAATACAGCTGGGCACCCGACTGACCTGGAATGAATGAGAGTGTATTTGTAAAAGTCAGTTGGGTGGCCAGCAGTGGTGGAGAGTGGTGATTTGTGCTGGTCATCTGCTAGGGCTCAGGATGGGGGCAGCGGGGTGGGGGTATACTACCTGGCAGGGTGGGAGAGTAGGGGTTCCACTCGACATCTGGGATTTAATTGCTTTTTTTTTTACACTGTGGCTGATGATCATTGGGGTGGTACCTCTAGACACCAAATACTGTGGTCGGTGATTGGCTGGGGGGGTACCACTAGACACCAGGGAGTTAATTTAAATAAATCTATAATTTTTACGCTGTGGCAAGCAATAGACGAGGGCGGGGGTTACCACTACACACCAAGGACTTAATGGAGGGCTTCAGTTTCTACCACCACTTTTCCATTTCTCACATACACTACCCCAATACTGCATAAAACCAAGCCTATAGGAGGCAGATTAAAATATGTTTACACCCCTGCACTTCCTTCATATTTTACCCCCATCTCAACTTTATCCATCAGAGAACATGTGCTGTGCCAGTCTGCTACCACATCAGTGACAAGCATAGTCATGACCCTGGCAGAAACTGCATGAACAGGCTGATGTGGGCCTTTTGGAGGGTGTAACCCACTCCCTTTTAGCCAACACTGATGTACTGTACCACATCACTACTGTAATGTACATGACCTCCACCAGCCAGGAGTGGGCAGAGATCTAAGTTAGTTGCCCCCTCCTGATGGGTAATGGAGAAAAACAGGAATTATGCTGCATGTGTCCTGAAGACCCACTGTAGAAATATTTTTATAAAATCTCTGCATCAACATATTCCTGCTACATTTCCAGGATCCCATTTTCTTCACATATCTCCGGGGCTCAGCTAAACCCATTCATAACTTGAGTGAGAGAGAGAGAGAGAGAGGACACAGAGGACTGCTTCAGTGATGCTAAATGCCTCCCAGGATCCCTCCCTTTAAGTGTATACAACATATAAATATAACTGACTACCGCACAAGCGGCTCATGAAAGAATCCAAGCCCAGCTCATTTCTAAGAGTTACCACAAGGAATCTGGCAAACATTTCATGCAAGGCCCAGCAGAGACCTCACTTCTTACCATCCTCTCACTGTTGTCCAAATTATAGCCATGTTTCTCTGGCTAAAAGTGCCCCTTCCTGCTGCTGGAGGTACCTGCAGACTCTGGAGGAAGGGCTTGGACTGCTGCTGCCACCGGCACGAGGCATTTAATTTTTCCCATAGGAAATAATGGGAAACTTTGAAATGTAATAACTTTTGAACAGATTAATATTTGTTCACCAAACCATCAAAAGGCACATCTGTGACCCAGCCCCCATTTACCTTCAACATTTTACACCAAACCCTGAAGGTATTTCTGAGAAACACTGTGACAAAGAATTTGACAAGAAAGTGGTAATTTTCACATTTTTTGACATTCTGTTTCCCCACATCATACATCCAACCGGAACTAAACTTGCCAAATCTAGTGATCTTTGGTCCCTGGTGGTGCATGCAAAATTTTATGTGAATCAGTCAAGTGGTTTCAAAGTTATTTAAGTGCAAAATTTTTGGTTTAACATAGATGAAACCATTGAACCCTAATATAGGGGCACTACTGTGCCCCTATAATTAATATGTATATGTATATGTATATATATATATATATATATATATATGTATATGTATATGTATATGTGTGTGTGTGTATATATATATATATATATTAGAGGCAAAAATCTCTGTTTAATGCATTAGTTAGGGTTGTTCCACAGCGACAAAAGCGAGGAAATTCGGTGTTAGGGTTGAAAGCCCCCCTTGCACCCCTCCTCCCATCCACACCCTAACAAGCATCGGGATGCGCGTTGGGGTTGCCGGCCCTAAATCTCTTCCCATCAGATGTGTGAAGAAGCAGAGGTATAGGAGAATGGGACTAAGCATTTTTCTGACAAAAAGTCCGTATCTCGCAACGTTTCCGAGATACAGGCCCTGAAAGGCGCGGCGAATGCCGTAATGTTATCCTAACGGAAAAAGTGTCAACTTTAGAGTGCTGTAACTTTGCCGCTGTGTAATATTTTTTTCAATGAAATACTGAAAGGGACATCTGTGAGATGTCGGCTGCGTTCCCTTCAAATTTCAGCCCAAAACACCAAACCATTCTTTTGCAGCGGGGTGCCAAAAAATTGCTGTCATTTTCACACAGCCTAGAAAAGTACTGTCGCAATTTGCGAAAGCTTTCGCAAATTCATTCAACAGTGTCACAAGTGCGAAAGTATTCTGCGAAGTACTTTTTCCAGAAATTAGAAAAACATATTTCTGGGCTGTTTTACCCCAAAATAAAGACATGGCTAGCATCCTCAGGGTTCGACTAGGTGAGTACAAAAATAATTGGATTGCTAGAGGGTCCCAAGTTTAAATGCCAAGCATTTTTCTGATCACCAACTGAAAACAAAATGGCGGATTTGCGACAGTAAAAGGACCATTTGCGAAATTAAAAACTGCATTTGAGACACTGTCGAACTTTTTTTTACTTTTCCCATTGACTTATAATGGGAACTTGTTTTTTGAATAACTTTTGAACCGTTTAATATTTTTTCACAAAATCTTCAAAAGGCACATCAGGAACTCCGGCCACATGTTCCCATAAGATTTCAGACCAATCGCGCAAACCGTGCGACCTGTAGTCACGACTGTAGAATTCCAAAAAAGCGTAAACGCGTGTGCAGATCATGCTTAATAACTCCGCAGCCATATATCTGACTGGTATAAAACTTGGCAGATCCCAAGGCATATGGGTCTTGATCACATATTCCAAATTTCAGGAAAATCTGTTGAACAGTTGCAATGTTATTAAGGTGCAAAATTTTGGGTGCAAACTGTAAATGGCTCCTCAACCCTAACTATGGTAGCACTACTGTGCTACCATAATAACATATATATATATATATATATATATATATATATATATATATATATATATATATATATATATATACACACTATAGAGGCACGGTCACACCCTATAGTTAGGGTTGAAGTAGGCACTTTAATGTTAAACCTCAAATTTTGCACATTATTAACTTTGCAATCATTCAACGGATTTGCATGAAATTTTGAATGCACAGTTTGGTATGACAGATCTCTTGATTTATCATGTTGTGTTTTGGTTTGACATATGGTTTCGGTGCAGCAAAATGCCAAATAATGCACTTTTCACCAGTTTTGATGTGTTTTTTGCCCGTGGCTCTGCCACAATACTATGTGGTCTTTTGGTCTAAAACATGGAACATAGAAAGAGGTTGTATCAAGGATCAATCCAGTATTAGTTTGGGAACAAAATAATAATCTGTTCCAAAGTTATTACATTTTTAATTTTTGAGTTCTGAGCATGCTCAGTTCACTCAAAAATTTATATGTATACTTTGGGAAAGAAAAATGGTCTCACGATCAAACATTTTGTCAGCTTGCGAAAGAGAAATCCTAGTCCATCAGAAAAAAGCTTTGTTCATGAGCCACCATCATGTTTTTAGTTTTCCAGTCAAACAAAATGTCATAGCTTTCTCCAAGGGTGACTTTCAGGCCAAATGGGGCTCGGATTTTGTTCAGGGTGACCCCCTCTACAAAGCCATGCCTTTGGTTTGCTTCATTTCTGTCAAAAAATAGGCTTATAAAAATGAAAAATTATTATTTCACGACTCACTAACAATCTTCTTTCGCGAGCCTGCAAAATCCTGATCCACGAGAAGATCCTAGTCTGCGAGCTTTGTTCATGAGGGGACAACCAGATAGCCAGAATTTCATGACCAGATGTCCCTGGGTATAACCAGATGGCCCTGAGGACGACCATGTGGCCCAGACTGGTGTGACCATATGTCCACTCGCAGACTAGGATTTATCTTGTGGCTGAGGATTTTGCTCCTTCATGACTGAAACATTTTTAAAGGTGTAAAAACTTTAGAATTGCATAGCTCATTAAAGGTTTGGACTTTTTACTTGAAATTTACAGGCTGTTGAGGGATACCCTACATGTGTGAATTATGCTGTTTATGTGTTGGTGAATTAAGTAGTTGCATAGATATGCCATGATGAAATGGACATTTTCCCCATAGGATTACATTGCAGAGTCTGTCACACCTTTCAGTGCCGTTATGTTGAAAACAAAATGAGATACAGAGGTGACCTTTGCTGCCAGTTGCGAAAACTCTATATCTGGAATAAGATTTTAAACCATAGAGTTACACTTCAGTGGAATTCTTTTCATAAGTTGCACGGTTAATGAGATATTGTCAAATTTGTGTTACAAGGGTTCCTTGCCATATATTGTTACGCAGTAATGGGCAACTTGGTGGGAGCATGGGGCCCATAGGGCCCAGCACTCCCACCAATACATGTTTTAACTAGTTATATTACACTTTTTCAAAAAGTAAGGAAATTCATGACAAAAAAATACATTTAATGCATCAGTTAGGGTTAAAGTGACAAAAGTGAGGAAATGAAGCATTAGGGTTGAGCACCTAACCCCCCCCCACCCCACAACCCACACACCCATCCACCACAGACTGACAGATGCCAGGGTGTGCCATGGGGTTGTGAGGCCTAACTGTCATCCCATTCTCCTTTACTGTAGTATGTAAACCTGCTTACACATGAAATGGGATGAGAGTTGGGCCTGAAGAACCCATGGCACACCCTAGCATCTGTCAGTCTGTGGTGTATAGGTGTGTGGATTGTGGGGAGGGGGTTAGGTGCTCAACCCTAATGTTTCATTTCCTCCCTTTTGTCACTTTAACCATAACTGACGCATTAAATGCAGTATTGTGAAAATATGTATATATATATATATATATATATTGTGTATATATATCTTATAGTGGCACTGTAGTGTCAATATAGTTAGGGTTGAGTACCACATTTAAGGTTAAATCTCAAATTTGGCAGATTAATAAATTTGCCACCATATGTCAGATGTGACTGAAATTTGGCATGCACTGTCTGATACCACAGATCTCTGGTTCTGCGGTTCTGCCAAGTGTCGTTACAGTCGGATGTACGGTTGCGGAGCTACAGAGTGCTGACAAATGCACAAATTATGTATTTTTGCACATTCTTTGCTCATACCTACAGGTCGCTTGGTCTGTGTGACCAGTCTGAACCCTTCATAGAAAATGCAGCTGTGGTCCCTGATGTGTCTTTCGAAGATTTAATGAAAAAATATTAAACGGTTTAAAAGTTATTCAAAAAACAAGTTTTCCATTATATTCAATGGGAAAAGTTAACAAAATATGTGAAAGTGTCACAAATGCAGTTTTTAGTGTCGCAAATGACCCTGTAGTGTCAAAAATCTGCCATCTTGTTTTCAGTTGCTGGTCACAGAAATGCTTGGCATTTAAATGTGGAAGCCTCTAGGGATACAATTCTTGTTGTGCTTACCTAGTTGAGCCCTGAGGATGCTAGCCATGCCTTTTTGGGGGGGTTAAACACCCCAGAAATATGTTCTTTAAATTTTTGTAGAAAGTAATGTTGCAAAATAGTGTCGCATATGCGACACTTTCATGATATTATTTGTAAAAGTGTCATGATTTGCGACACTACTTTGCGACACTATGACCAAAACAATAGGGAATGTTTGCCACCCTGCTGCAAAAGAATGGTTTGGTCTTTTGGGTTGAAATTTGGAGGGAAGAAAGCCAAGATTGAACAGATGTGCCTTTTCATGGTTTGGTGACAAAATATTAGACAGCTGCAAAGTTACAGCACTCCAAAGTTGACACTTTTTCCCATAGGCTAACATTACGATGTCCGCCGTGGCTTTCAGGTCCCATATCTCGAAAGCGCTTTGAGATACAGACTTTTCGTCAGAAGAGTTCTTAGCCTCCCTCTATGAAGTTAAGTGCAAAACTAGCCAGGAAAACATAAATAATACGAGATTTTTTTTTTTTCTACATCGTAAGGTTCCTGAGATATAAGCAATTTAGTATTCCAAGTGTTCATTTTCTGCTCCAAGGGCCATTATTATGCATACATTCTTTGTATTCACTGTGCTTCTGAATGCACCTTTTTGGGAAAAAAAAGGTGTGTATGTTTGCCTTACTGTTATAGTTAGTGTTTCTGCTTGCCTTTCCATAACCATTTGCATTAGCGTTTCCATTTATGTCACCATGTGAGTTATCCATTGCATTTGTGCTTGCGTTTGTGTTACTGTTACCATTTGCATTTCCATTACTGTTTTTGTTTGCGTTTCCTTTTGCATCACCGTGTGCATTACCATTTGCGTTTGTGTACATGCTTCTGTTTGTGTTTCTGTTTGTGTTTCTTTTGGCGTCATTGTTGGTGTTACCATAAGCATTTCCAATTGCATTACCATGACTGTGGGAATTACCATTTGCATTTGCATACTTGCTTGCATTTGCATTTGTGTTAGTGTTCCCTTTGGCGTCATCGTTGGTCTTACCGTAACCGTTTGTGTTTCCATTTGCTTTACCTTTACTGTTTGAGTGTTCGTCACCATTTGTATTTGCGTTTCTGTTGGCCTTAGTTTTTGCATTTTCAGTAGCATTTCCATTGTTGATTGTGTTACTGTTTTCTTCTGCGTCGCCATTGCCGTTACTGTTTGCATTTGTGTTACCGTTTGCATTTTTGTTACTGTTTGCATTTGCATTTCTGTTGGCAATAGCATTTGTGTTACTGTTTTTTGTTAACATTTGCGTTTCTGTT
Organism: Neoceratodus forsteri; assembly: GCA_016271365.2. NCBI lineage: Eukaryota > Metazoa > Chordata > Ceratodontiformes > Ceratodontidae > Neoceratodus > Neoceratodus forsteri. Next base: position 653,629,731 of record CM028136.1, read on the forward strand.
GCCATTAGTGTTTGCATTACCATTTCTGTTTCCATTAACATTTGAGCTTGCATTTCTCTTACCGTTTGCTTTTATGTTATTTGTTTTGCTTGTGTTTGCATTACCATAAGCATTACTATTTTATTTTACCTCACTGTTTACATCACCATTTGCGTTAACATTACCGTTTGTGTTTTTGTTTTGCATAGTGCAGTGCAAAACATTATTTTTGCTATTTTTCTGCACTGTCTTTCATGATGCATAGCACAGCCAATGTTTAGTTGATTGGTCTGAAGCTTGGCTGGTGGAAAGGTCTCTGTTCAAGGAGTATGCCAGTTTTTGTTTGGTGAAAAAATGTTGTTCTGTTCCAGGGTTATGGCCATTTGAAGTTGGCTTGCTTCACAGTTACTGATTTTTCAGCTGCCAGGTACACCATTTTAGTGCATTTTTGGCCGCGATTTCCACCATTTTGTGGTGGAAGACTTCTTAAAGGTACAGAAACATAAAAATTGAATATCTCAGAACAGTTTGGTCTTTTCACATGAAATCTGAATAGCATTGAGTGGATATCCTGGAGATGTGAATTATGCTGTTTACATGTTTAAAAAATAATTCACTACAGAGATACTGCATAATGCAGTTAACGTTTTGCGCATTGCACTCTGCATGGTGCTACTGCCTTTAAATTTATAGCTTAGGTAGCCCTTGTGGCACTGAGGTGCCTTACAGTGGTTTCATGTGTAAAACATTAACAGGTGTGGAATTATGCCACTCTGATGAATGAAAATTTGGTTCATTATGCTTTAATAACTTCTGAACTGTGTGTCCAATTTGTCTGGAATTTAGAATGTACAAAGAGTTATAATTCATTGTTTCCTGTGCCAATGGTCGGGCTGCTGGCACTTACAGTTGCTGAATTGTGCATGTTACATTGTTTGCTCATGGCGCAGTGCGACCGTTGAATGGATGTACACACAATTCTGGACACACTGTGTACCATGGTACATGTCTTCATTTACCAATTTTCATTTTAGTTGGTCATATGGTTTTTGAGCTGCAAAGTGACAAAAAATCACATAGTGGGAGCCCAGAGACCTTTGGGCCCCGCGCTTGCACCACCACATTCCATTCACTATTTATGGTGCATATTCCCAAAAAGAAGGGAAATTCATGGCAAAAAATCCATTTTATGCATCAGTTAGGGTTGTTCCACAGCGATAAAAGTGGGGAAATTAGGTGTTAGGGTTGCCACCCCTTGCACTCCACACCCACTCTGTCCCCACCAACAGACATCAGGGTGTGCGTTGGGTCATTGTCCTAACTCTCACCCATTCCATGTTATATAAGCTGAGGTAGTGCAGTGTAGGAGAATGGGATGAGAGTTAGGACTGACGACCCCAATGCACACCCTGATGCCTGTTGGTGGGGATGGGGTGGGTGTGGGGTGCAAGAGGTGGCAACCCTAACACTGAATTTCCTCACTTTTGTCACTGTGGAACAACCCTAACTGATGCATCAAACAGAGTTTTTTGCCATATATATATATATGTGTATATATATATATATATATAATCCCAAATGTTGTGCATTAATAACTTTGCAACCATTTAACAGATTTGCATGAAATTTGGAATGCATGGTCTTGTATGGCAGCTCTCTTCATTTGCTAAGTTATGTTTTGCTTGGTCTTATGGTTTATGAGCAGAAAAGCACTGAAAATGCATTTTTCACCACCTTTGACACATTTTTTTGCCTATCATGCTGTGACCGTACCATTTGATATTTTGGTCTGAGATTTGGAACATAGAAAGCGTTTTGGTCAAAGAATAATCCAGCATTAGTTTGGTCAACAAATATTATTCCATTCCAAAGTTATTTAATTTTTACTTTTGGGTTTCTGAGCTTGCTCCGTTCACTCCAAGATTTATATGTATGTTTTGCGAAAGGGGATTGGGCTCACGGTCAAAGATTTTGTCAGCTCATGAAAGGGGGTTTGAAAAATCCCAGTCTGTCAGAAAAAAATCCTCATCTGTGAGCTGTCATCTTGTTTTTATTTTTTTCCCCAAAAACAAAATGTTGTAGCTTCCTCCATGGGTGACTTCTTGTTGCAATAAGGCACGGGATTTGTTGAGGGTGATGCCCTCTGCAAACCTATACCTTTGGTTTGCTTCATTTTGGCCAAAAAAAGGCCATTTCAAATTTTGAAATTCTTCTTCCATGATTCACTTCCAATCCCCTTTCACGAGCTGACAAAATCCCAGTCCACGAGCTGACAAAATCTCAGTTCGCTAGCAATCCCCTTTTGTGAGGTAGCAAAATCCTTGACCATCACTTTGTGACCAGATGGCCCTTGCACAGACAATGATTGATTCACGCTCAAGGATTTTGCTGCCTCACAAAAGGGGATCAGCTTGCGGAATAGGATTTTGTCTGCTCTCAAAAGGGGATTGGATTTTTGAATCCCCTTTCATGAACTGACAAAATCCCAGTCCATGAGCAATCCCCTTTCATGAGGTAGCAAAATTCTTGACTGTCACTTTGTGACCAGATGGCCAAAATCTGATGGTCAAGGACTTCTCACAGATGAGTTTGACAGCTTACAAATGGGGATTGACCTTGCGGTCGGGGATTTTGCTACCTCAAGAACTAGGAATTTTTAAACGTTTAAGAACTTTCCCACTGCATTGCAAATTAAGGGTTTGGTGTTTTGACTTGAGATTTTCAGGATATAAAGGGGATGTCCCAGAGATGTGAATTATGCTATTTAGGTGTTGAAAAGTTAATCAGTTCCATAGATATACCATCACAAAGTTGAGATTTTTCCCTTAAGATAACACTGTGGTGCCTGTAGTGAGTTTTGGTGCCTGTATATCAAAAACAAAGTGAGATATGGCTTTTTCGCCATTTGTGGCTTAGTTCACCTTCAGGTGAACTAAGCCTTAAAAACAAATTTGGAAATCATAGATTACACCTGCAGTGGAATTTTTTTCCTAGGTTTTATAGTTACTGAGATATTGGCAAATTAGTGTTACAAGGGTTCATTTTGAGGCCTATTTGGCTACTGTATGGCTCTGTAGTTATGTGTAAGTGGGAATGCAGGGCCCGGAGAGCCCACTTTCCCACAGACACATATCATTATGCACAAATGGGCAGTTTGGTGGGAGCGCAGGGTCCAGATAGCCCATGCTTCCACCAACACATACCAAATACCAGGTACATTACACTGTAAATAAACGGTTTTGTCTTTTGGCTTGAAATGTGTAGGGTATAAAGGGGGTATCCCAGAGATGTGACTTATGCTGTTTGGGTGTTTAAAATGTTATCGGTTAAATAGATATGCCATTATGAAGTTGAGATTTTTCCCATAGCATAAGCTTGCAGCGCCCACAGTGTTTTTCGGTGCCTGTATCTTGGAAATGATGTGAGATACAGATTTCATTGTTAATCTCATGTGGAGGTCTCACTGTCAGGATTACAACGGCACATTAATTTTTTATCATAGTTGCTACAGTTGATGAGATATTGGCAAATTAGAGTTACAAGGGTTCCTTGCTGTATAGGGCTGCTGTATGGCTCCATAGTTATGTGTAAGTGGTAGCACAGAGCCCAGTGGGACTGCGCTCCCACAAACGCATATCATTATGCAGAAATGGGCAGCTTGATGGGACCCACCAACACATGCTATTTACTAGTTATATTACACTTTTTTTGAAAGTAAGGAAATTCACTGCAAAAAACTTTGTTAATACATCAATTAGGATTAAAGCAACAAAAGTAGGGAAATAAGACATTAGGGTAGAGATCCTAACCCCCCCACCACCACCCCAACCTCCACAGACCAACAGACACTGGGGTGTGCCATGGGGTTGTGAGGCCTAACTCTCATCCCATTCTCCTTTACTTTAGCACATCAACCTGTTTCCACATGGAATGGGGTAAGCGTTGGGCCTCATGACCCCATGGCATAGCCCAGCATCTGACAGTCTGTGGAAGATGGGTGGTGGAGTGGTGGGGGGCAGTTAGAAGCTCTAACCTAACATCTCATTTCCCCACTTTTGTTGCTTTAACCCTTACTGATGATTTAACAAAGTTTTTTGAAATGAATAGATAGATAGATAGATGGATAGAAGGATAGATAGATAGATAGATAGATAGATAGATAGATAGATAGATAGAGAGATAGATAGATAGATAGATAGATAGATAGATAGATACATACATACATACATACATACATACATACATATATACATATTTCTTTTGTTTTTAAGATACTGCAAGAACAAATGCTTTTCATGAGATTGAGTTGTGGCCTTTGGCTTTCACCACCTACAGTATACTGTATTTATAACTCATGTTTTGTAGTTTCTTTTGGTGGTAATAGGTTGTGTAGTTTGGGGTTAGGGTCACACATTTTTTTAAACATGTCACTGGCCATTTTTCCTCTTCTTTCCTCTAACCTTTTCAATTTTCACTTTTCCAGTAGTTAAGCATAACAAATATCTTTGTCATGTATAGTCCTAAGTGCCCTTTTCTGTACTTTTGCAGTTTCTTCCTCCTCTTTTACAGCTATTCTTCTGTGCCACACATTTGCCTCATATTCTAACACTGGACTTACAATACTTACATAAAAATAGACCAGATCACTCCATTTAAGACCTGCTCTTCTTAACATGGTTAATCAGTACAATCAGATGTTGACCTTTTTTACCATGATATCGACTTGATCTCCCCCATCTGAAATCATTTTGAAATGTAATCCCTAATAGCTTAACTTTACAGACTACTTCCACCTGTACCTCACCAACCACTGGGGGAGGGGGGATGTCATTCCATTTTCTTTGCTTGCAATATTGAATTTATTTCATTTTATCAGGATTTAGTTGCATATGATATATGTTTGACCATTCTTCAATGTACCTAAGGTAGTTTTGCATAGTACTTTCTGCCTTACTTGAAAAAAATAAGATCTTGACCTAGGGCTACAAAATGTTTAATTCAGGAACAAATCAGTACCTGGAACAAACCACAGGTATATTGATACATCACCACCAGAGGGCAGCACACCCTTGTAGTGCCTTTGTGTTTTCTCCCTGCCTGAGATTCAATCTCAGTACTTTCTACTCTGAAGTCAGCAGCCCTACCACTGTACTGACTGATTTGACCATCTCTCTCTCCCTTGCATTAAGTATCTTAACCCCTCCCTCTGGACTTCCATCACTATGCCTCACCTTTGGAGGCTTCTATTGTTCATCTGTGGCCTGCCTCTACTCCTCCATCCTCAAAACATCCACTTCCCACAATATCCATTCATTCCTATCATCCCCCCATGTACCTTGTGGTACCTTCAGCCTCACTGAGCAGGAGTGACTCACTGCCCTCCAGTTGTCTCATCCACTCTCTCTCCCCCACCCTTCACCCTCCTATTTCCTAATGCATTTCACCTTTTCCATGCCCACCCCCTTTTCTGCCACAGTACCCTTCCCTTTCAGAAGTTCCACACCCCCAAAAGGCAAACTTGCTAAGGCAGCCTTCCTGTGGCATGCCCTCCTCCCCCTCCTCCTATCAGGAAATGTTCACTCTAATCCTGGGCTGACTCTCTCACACTCCCCAGCTAGCAACAGGATGCATGGGCTCTGGCTTGCTGCAACTAAAATATGTAGCCTGCAAAAATGTTCACCTTACTCCAAGGGTGGCTAGCCCAGCATTCCGTGGATGTATTGGCCCTATCTGAGACATAGCTCTCCCACAACACCCCAGATTCGGATGTGACCCTACCTGGCAACTCTCTTTTCCATGCTGACAGATTGTGTAGATGAGGTGGTGGCTGTGCCCTCTGCATTAGGAACACCCTTCAATCATTGCCAGTTCATCCGTCCCCCAAGCATGGAGCCTAAACACTCACAGCCAAGATACTCCTTGGCAATCCTGGCAAAACACTATACATCATGGCTGCCTACATCCCACCATGTAATCATGGATTTGCCTTCCCTTCAGTCATGTCCTGTATCTCTCAACTCCCCTCCAACAGTGAAGTCATCACCATGGGGGACTTTAATGTCAATTAGCTGTCTCTGTTCTCCATTCTCGATAAGGACTCGGCTGCTGTGCTCAGCCTCACTCAGGTTATACTATCTCCTACCAGGCCAAACAACAAATTGGGAAGCACCTCATTGCTGGACCTTATTCTCACCAGTCACCCCAACAACATCACTAAAGTCTCAGTACTCCCTGACACCCTTAGCGACCATTGCCCTGTAACCTGCTTATGGTCCAATGAAACTCCCACTGCTCCCCCCACTATCTCCTACAGTAGATGCCTTAAAAAAGGGTTTGCTTCAACACTTCAAAACCTACCTAACTAACTCTGACTGGTCTCTCATGTATAGCACCCAATCAATTGATACTGCCCTCTCCCACTTTATAAATACCTTCAAAGCCACATGTGACATCTTTGTCCCTTTCCCACAACAAATTACTAAAAACTGGATATCTCAACAGTTGCTTGAACAAATGTAACACTGATAATTTCTGGCATAAGGTCTTAGACTCACAACTCCCACTGGATAGACAATGATATCAGGAGGGAACAAATGTACCTGGGCCATTTACCAAGCCAAGGTGACCCATTATCAACAGTCACTCTCCTCCACCTGGGGCTCAGTAAGACATTTCTGGAAAAAACAGAAAGGAACTAAATGGAAATTCTGCCACCCCCAGTTCTTGGTTAATGGTAACCTAACACAGGACCCACAGCCCATTGCAGACACCCTAACACCACATTCTAGGATCTCAGTGGTGTTCTACCCCCCAAGCTTCTTTGCTCCACTAGATCCCATCTCTTGTCACAGCCCACTGTTCAACATCCACCTTTTTTGTCTTCAAATCACCTCAACGCAGGAGGCTAAGAGATACATCTCTAAAGCCCTTGGCAAGTCCAACATCAGTGGTGACTCCATTGATCTGAAGCTCCTCTGTCTGGCCCTTGACGAGATCTTACAACCCCTCACTAAACTATTGAACCTGTCTCTCAACCTAGGACAAATATCCACCCTCTGGAAATGTGCTGTCATCACCTCTATTTTCAAAAGTGGTGACCGCCTGTCCCCCAATAACTATTATCCTGTCTCTCTCCCTCCCCTCTCCAAGGCCCTCGGATAAATAGTGGCTGATCAGCTGATGGACCATCTGTCTAAATATAACCTACTGTGCCCTGAACAGCATGGTTTTTGCCAGGGCCACAGCACCAGCACTGTCCTCTTAGAATACTCCTCCTACATCCATGGTGCCCTCAAATGTGATCACCTTGTGGGGTTGGTGTACATCGACCTCACAAAGGCATTCAATATCATTAATCATACTAATGCTTCTAGCCTCCCTGCCCTCCCTGGGGCTCTCAGTCAAAACAATAACGTGGTTCAAATGTTACTTTTCTGACAGATTCCAGCAGGTGAAAATCAGTTCCACTCTATCAACGAGCCTCCAGGTCTGGTCAGGAGAACCCCAAGGCTCCATCTTGGGACCCCTCATCTTCATCCTCTTCCTAAACTCCCTCCTCAGTTTGTGCCCTGGAAAAATTCTGCTCTTACAGATGAAATGGTAATCTTCTGGAGCCATCCCAGCCCTGATTCTCTCCACCGTACCCTGCAGCCTTTTTTCATTGAAGTTGAGACATGGTTCAGTTTCCACTGCTTAGTCTTAAACTATAAGAAAACAAAATCAATGATCTTTTCCCACCATCATAGTCCACATCGTGACTTCACACTGACCATCATCAACTCACTGGGCTCCCCACTTGAGCTGGTTGATTTGTTCAAATATCTAGGTGTCACCCTTGACACATCCCTCACCTACCATGCACATATCCAACAACTGTCCTCCCGTATCAACTCTAGACTCGGGCTTCTGTATCATCACAAACACTGCCTTCCCCTGATGGCTATCTGCCTGGCTGTTACTGCTTCTGTCCTCTCCCTGGTAGATTATGGCATAGTCATCTGTGGCACTGCTGACCCCACTGCACAGTGAAACACCAAAGTCACCCTCAACAAAGCATGTAGACTGGTCACAGGTTGTGACAGATGGACACACTCCTGTGATCTCTACAAGTCTGCCAAATAGTTGCCATTTGACACCTGTCTTAGGTACCATACTTGCCTCCTGGCCAAGAAAATTCACATTGGTCAAGGCCCGCCTGGTCTGCATAGCCTCATCCAACCTGCCCCATTGGTCAGAACCTCCTGTATTTCTACTGGGACCTCCCTGCTAGTCCTCTACTGCTGAACTTCCCTTGGTCAAAGAGCCTTTTTATATAAAGCCCCCCATTGGCTCAATTGCCTCCCCCCCATCTTCATGGAGCCCAGGATCAGTCCCTTCAAGATCAGTCTCAAAGCTCATCTGTTAGAATCTTTATCCTGTGACTGTCCCTAACCCTGTCTTCCTCCTGCCCCCCCTTGGTGGGGCTCTGTAGTATAACTGTACCTCATAAATGTTATGCTATATATGGAAAAAAATGTGTAGTCATATATTTCCTAAATATTATGCATATTATGGATAATTCTGGGTCCTCCTTTCCCAAAGACTATTGTTCTGTATCCCATGTCTGTGTGGTTTTGTGTATTGTCTTTCTTCCATGATCACTGTATTTATAATACTATATAATTTTTGTATGCGTAGCTTCCATTACTTGTTTTCTCTCTTGTTTCTATTACCTGAATACTGTACTGCTTAATACTATATCTAAGTCCTTATTGCTGTTTGATGTGGAGCCTTCGTAAAGGAGTCTATGACTCAAAGAGTAGTAATTCAGAATGTTATTAAATAAATAAAATTAAATAAATAAAACAAATCTATAACAGTCGTATCATTCCCATATTTTATATATGGTCCACAGGTCTGCTTTTCAGTTATCAAAAGTAAGAATAAAAGGTGACCCAATTTTGTGCCCTAAAGGTCACATCCTATACCACAATCTACCTTGGATGTGTGCCCTTCAGTTTCAATCCACTGTTTTCTTCCCTCTAAACAATTGTAAACCCACCTTACAATACAACTTGGAATTCCAAATGCTTCTAGTTTTGCCAGTTAGTGTCTCATGGTCTACTAAATTAAATGCTTTCTTGTAATCCACTAAGACTGCTCTAACAAATTGTTCATTGTACCATGCTCTCAAAGTCAATTGAAGAAATTTCAGATTAACATCTGTGGTGGAGGTGCCCTTCAGGGACTCAAACTAATGTACATGCATCTTGTCATGTACCCATTCCATAACCCATTTAGTAATAAAAGTTATGAACATTTTTGATACCGTATAACACAAGTGAATGAGATTGGTCTGAAATCATTGGTTATGTCTTTAGGAGTAGTTACCTTTGGAATGGGGGTTATCCTAGCTTGTTTCTACTGCTGTGAAATTTTCCCAAAATTCATTGATTTAATTAAGATGTTACAAAGTCAGAGTGCTAACACATCTGTTCCCTCCTTCCACACCCAATTGGGTATTGAGTCTGTTCAAGTAGTTTTATTTTCTTTAGGATTTAGGTTTGTGATACACTGTTCCACTTTACTCCTGGGTATTTGTTTCTGGGAGCAGACTGTGGTACACTGAGCATCTGCAGTTTGCATGGTGCTACCACAGCCCAATATGCTATACCTACATGCAGCATGCCACAGACAGGGCACTATGAATATTACACCTCATTGGCTGCATGCAGATCAGCACACTGTGCTTTCAGTCATGTTGTGGTTTGGGCTGTCTCTTAATAAAGGGACCCTATGTCTTTTCTTTAACATGATTTTTGCTTAATTTTTAAATGACTTTTGCAGTGTATTTAGCAGTCTCCAGACTAATTTTAAAAAGCTGTTTTACTGACCCTTTTAGTACTTATGAGTTAGGAACAGTACATTAGTTGAACACACATCTCTCACAGTGAGTCAATAAACCAGTATTTGATGCTTTGACCATGTACTACAAGTTAAAAGGATGCTTTCAAGATTTATGTTTTGAGGAGATAAACCTTTCCTTGCATTTGGAGTTGTCATATACTGAGTCTTACATGGGTGCCACATTTATAAAATAGACCTTGTTGAACACAGTAATACTGTACCAAATTGCTTCTGCAGCCAGTACAATCAGTCATAGTTGCAGTGAGGCATTTAAAATAAATTGCATTATTATTAACATGGCAAGTGAAAGAGAGGCAGTCTATAATTGTACTTTATTTAGATGCTAAGTTCAATTGTGTTGCCTCTTGCTGATCATTCAAAGCTTTATGTGGCTTTCTAAATCCTAAGGCTTTAGATTTATAAACTTTACCCATCAGCAAATATTATAAAGGCTGCACATATTGAGTAACATATTATGTGCCATCCTTAGAAATAACACTTGACAACATGCTATCATAAAGAATTGATTATTTATATAATAGCTTGTATCTTGGAAGAGACAGTGTAATTCTATAGTTTTTGATCTCCCCCAGCATCCTCTTTTGTCCAGTCAAGAATTACTGAGGGAGCTCCTCACTGTTTGAAATCTCTTCAAATGTTGATTATCTAGAAAAAAATCAATGAAGTGTAGATAAGACTGCTCAGTGAGACAGTGCAGAGATGTACTGAATCAGCCATTTACTGTAGATGTGTTACTAAAACTTTGTTGCTAAAAAACTATCAACAATACAAGTGAATAATGCATTAGCAAAATATAAGAAAGTACTGCTCTATAAAAGAAAAATCTTAAGTCTACAATTGCCCAGCATTAACTTTTTTCTACATGCATTTCTTCAGTACTGATATTCCAAGTAATTAAAAATATCAACAATTACATACTTTATGTGGTGAAGTCTCAAAAAATATAATCTTAATTCATCTTTTCTAGTATTGTATGATAGTAAACCCCATACAGGCCATGAGAAAACAATGAAAAATCAGCATTCACCAAACACAAGGATGGGAAATACTTATTAGTAACCTACCTTTTCATTCACTGCTCACAGCATTTTCTCCTGCAAATATAAATATGGTAGGAGTGTGAAATTTCAGAGCATGCAGATGCTGTGTTCCTTCATGATTATTTTCAAAGGAATGAAAATCTTCACCATCTGTGGTAGTATGGGGCCAAGGAAAAAAAGCAGAATGCTTAGCATGTTCTGTTCATTTGAACAACATGTGTTCTCTTTCAAATAAAATTTCCTTTAAATATTAAACAATCCCATGGATGTTTGTCTTTCCAGTTTTCCATAAATGTATACACTATAGATATGATAATTAACATTATGTTTAATACATTCATCAATACTAAATGTACTACTACTGCTATGGTTTCCATAAATCCCAATACATATTATTTCATAAATGTGCTGATTACTTTCTTTACTGTTGTATCATAATGGATAAAAAGACCATTGAGCTACACTTTATGCACATTTTTGAACTGAACCATATTTATAGAATAACATTACTAATGTTATCTCCTGTAAGTTTTCATTGAGCAAACAAATGCACACATTACTGTTATCTATTGATGTGAAACATAAAACATAAAGACCTGATATTACTTTATTAACAGAACATACATGTATTCCAGGTTTGAATGCTTTGTGGGATAAAGCTTAAAAAATAAAAGGCAATGAAGGTAATACATTAAGGGGAAAATATATCTATGGAGAGGCTCATCTCACGATAAATGGTTTCCCAAATGACCTAAGAAGCCACTGAGGAATGCAAATTACTCAGAATTCATGGTAAAAAGAGGGTCAGAACTCTGGACATAGATTAAGCATGTAGATCAGGGGAGTAGGGTGATGTTAGAAACATTCCCTGCTGTATAAAAAAAATCCAGGTGCAACAATGTTGCAGTAAAGGGACATGGGCATGATACAGGGTTTAAATGTGCATGCTGTTGCTGAAGACACTATCTAAAACAATATGTTATATGCTTTAGAGTGAGAACAACAATGAATGATAACATAAACACACTATAATAATGTTTTTAAAGAAAACTCCCTTACATTACTATGGTTAGAGTCTACCTCACTACTAGAACAAATACTCTTTTAGTGGATAAATGCTTTCTACTGACAAAAATATTACCCGAATCATAGTTGCAGAATACTTATTGAAAATTCCTTGTTATTATGGATTACACATGACATCAACTGTAGATACCAAAAGTAATGTGATTCACATTTTGCAATGTGCAAAATGAGCTAATTACCCTGCTGCAACACTACTTTAGTGGTTTGAGCTCTGTTTGCTCACTCACTTTCCAACAGCAAACACAGCAATTAAATGGAGCACCTTTTCTCTTCTTTACACAAGACTGAAATGCTCAGAGATTACAGTGTCTCAACAAATTCTTTTCAGAGCCAATATGGCTGTGGAAAGCTGTGAACTCACTGCATATGAGTCAGCCGTAATACTGCAGCGATTACTGTACTGTGCATACGTGATACTTGCACTTGTGCAGTTTGTCCCAGAGTTAGCCTTGCACAACATGGCTGTGCTGATATAATTATGTGTAACAACCCTATCACCTCAGGTTACTAGAATCCCATTACTACTAGTCTTAGGCAGGTAGGACAAGGCAGCTGGTGGGGTGTCATTAGGGGCATTCTACATAATGACATCATTGTTTATTCTGCTAGCCTGAGAGGAGGATGATCATGACATTTAGAACTCTCACAGCATCATAACCATTTTAGAGTCAGCTTCTCTATGGAGCTTTGAATGTTCATCAGTAAGTTCAAGTGTGGCAGTTAAACTGGCAGAAAGTCTGCCATTGGGGTTCTGTCAATGTGAGCCCTGATATTACTCACCTGCCGGACTCTTTAGTTTCACTCCAGTGGGCGTTAGCGGGAATGCAGTTCTTGTGAATCCAAGGGGCAATGCCCTGAAGTTCTTGAAGTTCACAGCTGCCTTAAAGAAGAACAATGAGTATAATCTGACAGCTACCAGAGAAAGAAAGATGCCTTTTGTTCTTTCCATGACTGGGAGGAAGGAACAACTAATCTGTGAGTACAGAATTTGAGACTGTTCTCTGAGGGAGTTGTCTGAAGTGTGTGTGTCCTAGATAAGGCTAGATCACACTGGTCAGGAACCCTCTCAACACAACTGTGCTGAATATAAAGTGAAAGCTGGGAGTCTTCTGCAATTCATTGGGGATTGGAGACTCATTTGGTGTAATCCTGAAGGAATGGCAAAGGCTGTTTGGAGCAAAAGGTGAGGAATGTCATCTGAGTTTCAGGAAGGGCTAAGTGGTTCATGGATGGGCACCAGTGTTCCCTGGGCAACAAATATGCACCAGAAGGATTTTACAGTGTGTGTGGCATATCCCACAGATATACACTTTGGAAAAGGAAATGTGTGGAAAATGTTTAAAGTGTATGGCACATCCCACAGATATACACTTTGGAAGAGATATAGAGATTTTTTTTTTGTGGAAAACAGTGCTGCCTAACAAAGTGTCCTGCAAAAGAGAGTGTGCCTGTATTTCAATGATAAACATTTGGGGACAACCCTTGCTTTAAGTAACACCTGCAAATAAAGCCATACTGCAAAATCCCAGTTACTGCTTTGGACATTTCACTTATTGCTTCTAGTGTTGACATTATTGGGGCTCCTCAACAGTTGGGTCTAGCATATGTCTAGCATCCTCTACCCTGGACTGGTTGTAAATAAAAAGGTCCAGTTTAGTATGTACCCCCACCCCCCCATTCTGTAGATAATGAGCCTGATATACACTCCAATGCTAGAGGTGGTACCATGAGTATAGCTCTGCCAAAAGAAAATTGTATGCCATGTAGTTGTCAGTAGTGCTTTTATGGGGGGGGGGGTGCCAGCTAGTCAAAGTTTGTGTGGGGGTTACACACATATGAACAATACTCATGCATGCACAGTTTAAGTCAGTGCCACCATGTTGCACAAGGCAGCTGTCATGTCTGCACTTGCAGAAAGGAAAAGTAGTGCACCAGGAAGTGGGTATGTTTATGCAGCCTGCAGATGGGAAGGGCTGCATAAACAGAATCACTGGAAACTATGCTGTAGCACTGGGGAAGAACATCAGACAGTGGTCCGGTTATGTGCTTCCACAGTGCTCTTTTACAAATCTGATGATGGCATAACATCTGTGGAGCCAGGCCCTCACAACAATAAAAATCAGACTCAGGAGGATACTATTAAACTAGGGATCTGGTCTTGGATTTGCTCATCATCACAATCACTTTCACATTCTTTTCTAAGCAGTAATTTCTGGTAAATGTGCCTTAACCATATTGATCTCAGTGCTAGAAGACTACTTCTGGTTTTCCCGTGATTGTATTAGGAGAAGATAGTAGCACCCTTGAAGTGGTTGCTGCCAGTGGTGGCATGCTCTGAAAAAAGTGATCCCCATGCTCATCTGCACATTTTAGAAATGGCCTCTTGAGTTAAAGGGGGCAGGAACTGATTACTTATATGCAGCTGTTTGAAATGTTTCTGTTTTTATAAGTTATATTCATACCTCTAAAGGATCCCTATTTTAACTGTACATGAATAAAAGCTGAAGCTGTCAGTTGTGTTTTGTTTTGGTTTTAGAGTTATAGAACTGTTATTTAATACAACAGCAGATTAGATACATATGGACACATGTTAATATATGGACATATTAGAATAACAGTATCTCAATTACAAGGGAGTCTGTGTTAGGTTTGGATTTTGAATGGATGCATACACTAGTCACTTGTTACAGAACTGCAGTTATATTATGTTTAAGATAGTATAAGTTTGACTATTCATGAATAATAGAAACATACAGTAGAAACATAGAGTTTGATGGCAGATAAGGACCACTTGGCCCACCCAGTCTGCCCATTTCCCTACCTATTAGATAAGCTGCAGATTCTAGTTAACCAACAGCCTACTTCCTGCAACCCCCAACTATAATTGCCTTATGTCTGTCCCATGCATGTTTGAATTCCCCCACTGTTTCAGACCTCGCAACCTCTCCAGGGAGGTGGTTCCATGCATCCACCACTCTCTCCGTGAAAAAGAATTTCCTCACATTACCCCGAGCCATCCCCACCTCTAACTTTAAATTGTGTCCCCTTGTTCTTACACATCTCTTTTTCTGAAAGATGCTACCCTTCCCTTTAGGTACTTAAAAGTTTCTATCATGTCCCCCCTGTCCCTCCTTTCATCAAGGGTATACATATTAAGCTCTCTCAGTCTCTGTTCATATGGTTTCTGATGTAGACCCTGCACCATTTTAGTTGCCCTCCTCTGGACTGCTTCCATCCTGTCTATGTCCTTGCGT
This sequence comes from Neoceratodus forsteri, assembly GCA_016271365.2. Taxonomy (NCBI): domain Eukaryota; kingdom Metazoa; phylum Chordata; order Ceratodontiformes; family Ceratodontidae; genus Neoceratodus; species Neoceratodus forsteri. Next base: position 653,644,996 of record CM028136.1, read on the forward strand.
AGATGAGGTCTCCAAAACTGTACGCAGTACTCCAGAAGGGGTCTCACCAACTGTCTGTACAGAGGGATAATCACTTCTCTTTTTCTACTTGTGATGCCCCTCCCTATGCATCCCAGTATTCCCTGGCTCTCCTTACTGACTTCTCACATTGCTTACCCACCTTTAGGTCATCTGATATGACTACACCCAGATCTCTTTCCATTATTGTTGTCGTTAGAACCTCCCCTGCTATTGTGTACTCTTCTCCTGGATTTTTATTTCCCAGGTGCATTTCTTTGCACTTCTTTGCATTGAATCTGAGTTGCCATATGTCTGACCATTCCTCCAACCTTGCCAAGTCCCTTCTCATCCTTTCTACCCCTCCTTGTGTATCAACTCTGTTACAGATCTTTGTGTCATCTGCAAAGAGGCATACCTTTCCTTCCAGACCCTCTGCAGTTTCACCTATAAAGACGTTAAAGAGGACTGGACCCAGTACTGAGCCCTGAGGTACTCCACTAGTAACCCCTCTTTCTTCATGGACTTATATTACACAGAGCTTAAGAAAAATGTATCTGAACAGTACATTGTGTAAAATTTGATTGACACCACTGTGTGAACCAGCTGGTGAATGCTTAATTTTTATTTATTTTTATGTATTTATTTATTTATTTAGATTAGAATTAATACCTTTGAGTCACAGACTCATTTTTAAAGGTTCCAAGTCACGGTCAAAAACAATACAATACAATATAGATTGGCAGAGATCACAGGGTAAACATCATGAGAACAAATACAGTGTCACATGACGTTCAAGACTTGATAGTTACAGGTACAGCTTAACATGATTCTTATGTTGGTATAGGTGTAAGAAAAAAGTGCAATTGTTCATTGGTAGCAGGGTTAGGGATAGCCATAGTAGGAAATAACATGTCAGCATTTCAATGAGCTGATACACTGAGGGATGGAAGAGGGAGGGGTAAGCAACCGAAGAGGTGTTGTCATAATAGTTGGGTACTGGGTACAGAAAAGGAGGAGGGGTAAGGCGATGCAGGGTAGGGGAAATGGTTTAGAAAGTGTTAGGGTGAAAAAAAGGAGAGATACAATTTACAATAGGGCAGGTTGTCTTCTAGCCTATTTTTTACTTAACACATACCTATATTCATATTTATAAGACTTTTAACATTATTTACTATGTATTAGTTAAAGAGCTACTGATGCCTCAAAGAAAACTTTAAAAAAATATAATAATTAGGTAACATTCTGCTTTATTCCATATATATATTGTAGATTTCTCCTCCCCATTATGTATTACTGAGAAAATGTGCATGAATTTGTGATTTTTACCCCTTGCAGTTACTTTAAAGTTAATCTGATTCTATAGCTTACTCCCTACTTCAAGTCATAAAGCTCTATTGTGACATCACAATCTGTTGCCATGAGAGTTACTGTGATGTCACAAGCAGTGAATTATGACCTCAGATAGGGAGTCGGCAACAGAACTAGATGAACTCTTCAGGAGCAAAAATCCTGTTTTCATGCAAATGACCTCAGCAATAAATAATGGGATGATGGAATAAAGAACTAATGTGAAATACAAGCAGAACCTTATCTAAATATTATGTTTCATTAAAGTTCATTTGAAGGTGTCAGCTTCTCATTAAAGGACAAGTAAACATGCATTTGACACATTTTTTTAAATGACTTCATAGGCTTACAAAGAAAAGGAAGATGTTTACATATATGCTGAAACTGCACTTATTAAAGTAGGAAGATGCAGTTTCATAGCATTTGAACATTTTAAACACTGCCTCTCCTGATTCAAAAATCCTGCTCTGAGAATTCTAAAATAACTGTCTTGATTATGTGAATGAAGTGAGAGATACCAGTTGTGCAAATGCATGTATTCTAGCTCCACTAACTGTATTTAAATGCAAATAACTTAAAAATGAAAAAAAAAACTTTAAAACAAAAAATGATAGCATGGCACTGTGAGCTTAAAAGTTGTTCAGCACAAAAATATCTACAGAATGAGAGGTGTTTCGTTTACAGATACTTCTTAGTCTTTTTGTAATTAACAAAAACCAGAAGAGAATTCATTTTTTTTTTCCCTTTGGCAACAAACAAATGTAAATAACTTAAAACAAAATATGATAGCATGGTACTGTCAGCATGAAAGTTGTTCAGCACAAAAATATCTACAAAATGAGGGGTGTTTCATTTATAAATACATTTTAGTTTTTTTTATCATTCATAAAAACTACAGCAAATTCAATTTTCTTCTTCACTTTTTGCAATAGACAAATGCAAATAGCTTTAAAATGAAATATGATAGCATGGTACTTTGAGAAAAGTTGTTCAGCACAAAAATATCTGCCACATGAGTGGTGTTTCATTTATACATATCTTTTAGATTTTTTTATACTCAGCAAAAAAAATGACAGGAAATTCAATTTGTTTTTCATTTTTTTTGGAGGTATGGCATAAATGGAATATGTTACCTCCCTACTGGAACTATTGTTCAAAATCTGACCCATTAAGCACACAGCAGTTTTGCACACCCCACCCCCACCTCATCCCTTTTCAAAAGGCAGGAGGTGGGAGCTATTTGAAAAGCAAATGGCAGTTTGGTTAATTGGAAAAGGCACAAGAACAAAAAAAAAACATCAACAGTGTTTCAAGTAGGGAGGTAGCATATTCCATGTATATCATAGAGTACCTCCAAAAAAGGGAGGAAAAATGATTTCCCTGCCATTTTTTTCTGATTATAAAAAAATATAAAATGTTTCTATAAATGAAAGACCACTCACTTGGCAGATATGTTTGTGTTGCACAACTATTGTGTTCAAAGTACCATACTATAATATTTTGTTTTAAAGCTAGTTGCATTTGTTTGTTGCAAAAAAGTGAAAAAGGCTGTTTTTTGCTAATTATAAAATAACTAAAAGGTATCTATAAATGAAACGCCACTCATTTTGTAGATATTTTTGTGCTGAACAACTTTTGTGCTTACAGTACCATGCTGTCATGTTTTTGTTTTAAAGTTGTTTGCATTTGTTTGTTGAAAAAGTGAAAAAGAAAATGTAATTTACTGCTGCTTTTTGCTAATTATATAAAAAAATAAAAGGTATATATTAACGAAACAACACTCATTTCATAGATACTGAACAACTTTTGTGCTCACAGTACCATACTATTTTTTTTGTTTTAAGGCTATGTGCATTTGTTTGTTGCCAAAGTGACAAAAAAATAATTTTCTGCTGCTCTTTTAGCTCATTAAAAAAAACTAAAAGGTATCAATAAATGAAACACTTCTCATTTTGTAGACATATTTGTGCTCATTTTTCATTTTAAAGTTATTCACATTTGAATACAGTTAATGGAGCAAAAATACATCTACACAGCTGGCATCTCTCATTTAATTGACATCATCATGGCAGCAATTGTAGGATTCTCAAAGCAGGATTTTTGAATCAGGAGAAGCTGTATTTAAAATTTTCAAATGCTAATAAATTACATTTCTACTACTTTAATAATTACAGTTTCAGTATTAATATAAACAAGTAACAGCCAGGAACAGCACTGAAACAACAGTGCAGTCACTCAGGGCAAGCCCCAAACAGCCACAACAAAAACAGTGAGTGCACCATATGCCCTATACACAGTAAAATGGTGAAACTCACAGTAGCACCACAAGGGCATTTCTAGAGCAGCCCAAAGAAGAACCATGGGCTCCACAAGGCCCGCTGAATGAGGAGGCACACCCGACTGTGGGAATCAGCAACAGAGTGAGCCCAGGATGGCTCACACAGCAGACTGAGCCATGCAATGGCGGCAAGATACGAAGGGCAAGCACACAGGAGACACCACAGGCAGAACTGCCACAGTGGGTGACACACAGGGACAGGGTAAACCAGCTGCATAAAAACACAGAGGGCCAGCGGCATGAGCCTGCACCACCCCACAGCACCAAGCCTGGATAATGCAGCCCAGCAGGCATGGTGCGAGACCCCCCAACACAGAAGAAGAAACAGACACCGCAATGGGCACCTCATGATAGGAAGATGCAACAAGGGGCATCACAAAAGACAGTGGTGGACTGCAGGATGCATAACACACAGGCAGCACACACATGGGTAGGGGAGAATGGCACACCAACACCTAAAATGCAAGACAGGCAGGAAGGGGTGGACACTGGGTGGGCACACAGTGCCTATAATACTGCCAGTTGCACCTGCCTCAGCAGATGTGAAAGCATCACAGAGATGGAAGTGCATTACATGCAAAGCCAGAAGGGCAAGCCCATGGCTATCCATAACAGCTTCATGTACTGCAAGGATAAGGAGGGACCTGAAAAGGTTTACTCAAGGTCTGCTGAGGTGATACCACTGCATGGCCTGGCTGCACACAGCCAACAACATAGTGGTGGCCACCATCAGAGAGCATAACTATGCACCCGATGCAGTGGACATGGGTGTGTGTCATGTCCTGGGAACATTGTGTGACAGGACACGGTGGACCATGGGCAGCACCTCGCAAGTCGTCATGGTATCAGGCATCCCTGCAGCAGTGGCTGATCACCTACATGGAGTGCATCTGCTTTGTTGGACAGTACATCATGTGTGACACATGGCCCAGAGTTGGCCAACCTCCCGACAATCTGTGGAGAGCCTTACCATCTCTGAGGAGTACATCCTTGCCTCAGATGGCACACGCTTCCTCCTCTATGACAGTGGGGGGAGGTGTCACTGCAAAGTCATCTATGCCACAGACCGTGGCCTGCAACAGTAGGCAAACTGCACTGACTGGTTTATGTATGGCACATTCAGGGTGTGCCCCACCCTGTTTGAACAGCTATATACCATCTATGCCATCCAGTCTGGCACAGTTCTGCCCCCATTTTTCCCCCAACATGCACCAGGCAGGTGCATATATTCATCTGACTGCTTGGCCAGCTCAAGCTACATAACCTGGCATAGCACCGGCCATGGTCCTGATGGACTCTGAGCACACCAGCTGGTGTGGGGTCCCCACAGTATTTCTAGAGGCACGTGTTAGGGAGTGCTTCTTTCATTTCTCCCCGGACCTGTGGCTCAAAGTGCTGCAGCTGCCAGATGTACTGGCCCACTACAACACCGACGCTAACCTTGCACTGCATGTGCAGATGCTGCTGGTGCTGGCATTCCTGCCACCTGCCAATGTGACAGTAGTATTTGATGAACACTGGAAGTGGAAATGTATGTCCACTAATTAGGATGTCCTCCAGCCCATGCTGGACTATGTGGAGGACAATTGGATTCGCCGACCCACCAGGCACTCTGGGCACAGATGCACCCCATTCCCCATCGAGCAGTGGAACTGTTATGAGGCAACCCTCCAAGGCCTTGCGAGAACCAACAATGTGGTGGAGGGATGGCACATGGCCTTTAACACCTGGGTTGGTTCCTGCACCCCAGCATCTGGTGCCACCTTGAGTGCCTGAGGGAGGTGGAGTGCCTGACTGGCATGAGATCAGAGATGCTGGTGTCAGGGGTAGAGGTACCACAACCCCAGGGATGCTATCGGGACCTTGAGGCTAGGATCTGTGCCATTGTGGATGAGTACGACATCAGGAGCCACTATGACTATCTGTATGGCCTGGCACACAATTTCACATTCCACGTGTGACTGGCTGCACAGTGGCCCCTGGCATGTACCAGCCCCAGTAACTGTTGACATGCTCTGAGCTGTGTGGCCCTGTGCAGCACCACACAGTGCATAGTGTGAGACCATCCTGCACTATCCAGCATGGGTGTGCCCTTCTAGGGGTGCTCACACATCCACAGCATCCCTTGTAGTCACCCTTTTGACTCAGTACATCTTCCAGATGCCATTGTCCACCACTGGCCCCTCTGCCATCAACAGCCCTGTACGGCAGACTGTTGCAGTTCCCCCAGGCATTGCTGTGCCACTGATTGTCAAGAACCCCTGCACTACATGTTATGGAGCCCTTCCTCCCCACCCAGCTGTCCATGTACTATGTTGCATTCCTGCAGCAGTCATGCTGGGTATCCATCGATCGGCCTTGCTGCCCCTACCCCATTGTGGGCACCGTACTCATGTATCTCAGTATCTGATGTTCATATTATGTGTGCTGGCCATTCTGGCATCTGTGTTCTGCACCTCCAGGTGTCTACACTGGGGCTGGACCCTGCAGTGCCACCCCACATGGTTCCAGTGGACACTGCCCTCCTTGACTGTTCATGGGTCTTTGGCACTGTGGTAATAGTTCAGCTGCACTCTGCAGCAGTGGGCCTCCTGAGGGTGTGGGTCCTGCTACCACCAAGCTCATACACCCCTTGGTCACTAACCCACCACATGCCATGCACCCTGGTGTACCGCACATACATCTGTGGCACTGCACATGCCCATGTGCTGTGCACCACCCAGCCCCTTCATGCAGGCTAACTACCACTGCCACTGCCATGCATCTCCAGTCTCCATGTCCTGCCCTTTGCCTTCCCTGTCAGTGCAACCTCTCTGTGTGGTGCCCTTTGGGGGTGGCCAATGGTGAGGTGCACTCTGCCCTTCTGTCTTGTGGGGTGCACCTTGTGCCCAGTGCCCTTCCTTCCACCTCCTGCTGCATTCACCGTTTGTGCTGGGTGGGGTTTCTGAACTGTTTCCCTTGTGGTGTTCACCCTTCTGACCTTGCCATTGCAGGCAGTGCTGTTGCAGATATACCCATATCACATAAAACCGTGCAAACAACAGCTTCTCCTTTACAAGCCCATGAAGTAATCTAAAAAAGTATAAAACGCTTGTTTATTTGTTCTTTAAGCTTATTTGTCTTGTGTTATTAATCATTGTGATTTACTAATGCTAGCACAGACACACACACATAATTTTAAAATTAAACTTCAGTTGGTTTATAGCTTGTGTCAGGGAGTGAACTTTCAAGTCAGTAAAATTTGACCTTGGGATAACTTTCCTTTGATGGAACTAATCCTGTCTTGGCAAAGTAACTTGCAAAGCTGAGGCTGTTCAGAAGTACAACAGGACTTATGCTAAACAAATATAAATATCTCTAAAAGTATACAACTTACAGATAATAAACAGATACAAAAGTTGTTCAGTACAACAAGACCTTTCAAATGAGCCTATTCATTAAGATGCGCTCATTATATGTTTTAAAGTATGGTCATCTGATTACCTGAATTTTCATTTTTCATCACAATGTTCACCTTTCGGATGGCTGTATTTAAAAAAATCTAATGAATTCAGATTAGTGACTACCCAAATTTGAAAGGTCATTTTGTCCTGAACAATTTTCATGCTGGTTGTATATTGGTAATTTGTATACTTTCCGTGATATTTACATTTGTTTGGCATGAATCCTACTGTGTTCACTCAGAGAGAGAAAAAAATGATATTGTTTGGAAGACCATATTTTACAAAATATAAAGAATTCAGATTAGTGACTACTCTCACAAGAAATGTCTTTTTTTCCCTGAACAACTTTCATGCAGGTTGTTTTTGTACACCTTGAATAGTTTTAAAGATATTTAGATTTGTTTGGAAGGTGTGCGCATTTGCTATCAGAGAAAAGCAGCTTGGTGTTCTATGTCCATCATTCTAAAACAGAAAGAAGGGAGTATTTCTTTAACTGCCATGGAGATTTGCAGAATGGAAGGATACACTGAAAACTCCTAAAAGATGTGTTCCACAAAAACAATGTTTTTCAAATGAAAGGTGAATGGCTGTAGGCTCTGCCCACAGCCATAAAAATGAGCATGGGTAATTTGGCACTGCATTTTGGCATTCTTGTATTAAGTTTGCCTGACCTGATACAAACAAAGGGCAAGTTCTCCTGTATGTATTGGCAATTGCTTGATTAACAAGAGGAAGCTAGTGGTTGAGTGGGTACAAGTTTCAAACTGGAGAGCATTGACTTTTGGAGTTCCACAAGAGTCAGTTCTTAGACTGATTCTATAGAACTTTTTCATTAAGGATTTAAAATGGGGAACTAGTCACTATTTTGTCAAGTTTACAGATGACAAGAAGCTAGCAAGAGTGGTCAACCGGGGAAGATTGAATAATTACAGTATGTACAAGATTAATTAAACTGATGATCTGACATATGGCAAATGCAATGCAATGTGGAGTAGTACAAAGTAATGCACCTAAGGGCCAGAAACAGAAAACTGACTTGCAAATTAAATGGTACAGTATAGAAAGTGGCAGAGCTGAAGAACATGGGGCTATTATAGACTCATCTTTTGTTTGTAAATATATTTATTGAACAAATAACATAGAAACATATACAATGACAGAAGAAAAAGGTCAAAGATCCTTCAAGTCTGCCTGAGTTCCCTATTTAGCCCTGAGACCTACTGTTCTTCCAGGGTCCTAGCCCTCCCCACCACCCCTCCATTCTCTTCCCTGATTCTGATGCCACATGCAACTACTATGCTCTTCATTCTTTCCCAGCTTTCCTTAAAGCCACTGATGATTTTCACACCCATCATCTCAGCTGGCAGCCTGTTCCATGGCTCCACCACCATTTCTGTAAATTAGTACTTCCTCACTTCCCTCCTGAACTTTCTTCTAGATAACTTTCATTCATGACAATGTGACTGTGAGCTGGTATTCAAGTTTTCTGATTTTTAATTATGGATATCTGAGCAAATATTTTATGGATATTTTATTAGTTTTTAATTTTATTTGTGATTTGATTGTTTAGAGACTGGGTGCATTTTACAGTGGTTTGATACCATTGAATTGCACTCAAGAAGTAAAATTTATTATTATTATTAAATAGTTTCCAGCAGTTTAGCCTGTTAATTCATTTAAGGAATTTTGAGGTCTCTATCATATCTCCCTTCTCACTTCTGATCTCAGCGAGTGCAGGTTAAAGGTTTTGAGGCATTCCTCATAGGACATTTCCTTCTGGCAATGAATCATTTTTGTTACCCTGTGCTGCATCGTCTCATGTATATCCCTATCCTTCCTGAGGTGAGGACTCCAGAATTGAGCACAATATTCCAGGTGTGGCCTCCCGAAGGAGCTATACAGAGGAAGTATTACCTCCATTTCTCTACAATCAGTACCCTTGCCAATGCAACCCAGCATCATATTTGCCTTGTTATAAGCCTTGTTGATCTGACTCAGTTGCTTTAAGCAGTTACCGATGATAACCTCAAGGTCTTGTTCTTCAGCTGTTATACTGATTCTCTCTCTCCTCCTGTCCAATGCTCTGTCCTGGGGTTATTGTTCCCTAGAGGTGCATCACCTTACAATTTTTGGCACTGAATTACAACTGTCAAACCTTTGACCACCCTCCAGCCTTTGCAACTCTCTCTCTCTGCATTTCCTTTATTCACAATATAAAAAACAAGTTATACACTTTTAAATTAGAAATTAATGTAGCCACTTCACAGTACTGACTATAAGTGTAACTAGCCAAAGTAACATAAATTGTTCCAGATATTATATTATACCATTAGCAATAAAGTGAAAATTTGAGATTACTCATTTAATGTTGGTATGCCTTAACAGGAACATCACTGACCCACAGGTAGGTACCCTCAATCAACTAGGGGAGAGTGTAACCTTTCCTCAGGGACTGTGGGTTGCCAGGCATTGTATGCAAGTGAGTGAAGTGCAATAATGGCACTGCACAATTCTAACAGATTGATTGAGCAATGGAGCAATGATGCTGGAAAAAAACACTATCTATATTTTAAAGAAGGGGCCCCAGATAGAGTCAAGAATAGTCTATTTTGAGTTGTCAAGCATCTGAGTTCTCAACAATTTCAAGCATTGCATTATATTATTAACCCATTGGTCTATAGAGGTAGGTCACATCTGAGTCATTGCTGTGCAATGGCCTCTGTGGCATTCACTAATGCCAGGCTCCATAAACCCTCCTGCTTCAGTGGTGAGGGATAACCACCACCAAAATAAATTCAAGGGGGTTCTCCAGCAGTACCCTGCCAAAACACCAGGAACCTAAGGTGATCTACTTCCTTTCAGTATGGCATTATTTCTTGATGGGACAAAGTCATGTAAAGGAAAGTACCATCAGCCACCTTACATTTTGGGCACTGATTAAATTTGTTCAGTTGGATGGAATGGAGTTTAAGTGGGTGAAGCAGGTACAGTATATAAAGTTTAGATATAGTCGATGGAGTCTATTACTTCCTGAGCACCATTTAAGATGTGCTGCAACTCCTGCAAAACATTATTAGTTAAAGGAATTTCCATATCCAAATTCCACTTGCTAACCACAGTTTGGAAAGGGGAGGGTTATTCACCCAATAAGAGTTTGAAAAAAGCCATGAGGTGTTTAAAAACAGTTTGTGGCCTATAAAAGATTCTTCTGCTTGTCATGGGGTCCCCTGGGCAGGGGTTTCTCTACCCATCGAACATATATCTGACTTTTAAATAAGAAAAATCCCCAGTTTGCATATGAAAGTGAGCCCTCAAGTCTGTGAAGGAACTGAACACTGCCTCTTTGGTAGAGGTTTCATATCTGAATAACTCCTAGGTGATGCCATCTGAATAGGGCTTGGTGTTAAAAATACATTAAACCCCTTACAATGTTTCAGAACATGAGGTATTATAAAGCAGGGTGATATGTTAGGGCACTGATAAATATGTCTGTGAGATTATATCCAGATGAGGGCATTATGTTTCATAAAAGTGTTCTTAAGATACCCCATTTGCAGTATACTATGTGCAGGAGGAGGGTGGCCAATGCATAGCTCTTTTCTTCAAACTCACCCAGGCCAGAGTGTAGCATCCCCCTCCACCATGCAGAAAGGTCAGTTGTACCTCACAGTAATAATATTTAATGTTTGGTAGAGCCAGCCTACTGGTGCCAGATAGTAGCTGCATAATGGTCTTCTTTATATGGGTTGGCTTGCCCTTCTAAAGGAAGATATGCTGAATCACATCTAGTGACTGAAATAATTTAGCTGGGACTTGGACAGGTATAAACTGGAATAGATACAAGCACTTGGGGACAGTGCACATTTTTTTATTTTGACAAAGCGTTTTACCTTAGGGCAGGGAGCAGGTTTTCAGCCTTCTCTACATTCCTCCCAATTGGTGACTGCCTCCCCCAAGCAAGTAGGGCTTAATTCCCCCATGGATTGTCCCCCATAATGGAGCCAGGACAAGGAGGGCTGTCCTACCACAGTGTACAAATCTAGATATCCCAGTGGTCAGGTGGCAGTGTAGGCTGAGAGAGGGTGGGCAGAGATCCATGAAGCCTGCCTCTCCCCATTTTTGCCAATTATTCCAATTTCAGGTCCCTTGTCCCCTGCTGCAGAAACACTTCATGATATACACATGGAAATATTTATGCATTGCTGCTCCACACCCCTCCCTTTGAACCACTTGCTAACCTGCACTGTCACCTGGCCTCTATCCAGTGATATTGAGATGCTGAGTTGGCTGGCCACCCAAACTCAGGAGAGAGGAGCTGTCCTTGGGGCACTTGATACTCTCTGATTCTGGCCAACCTCCAGCAACCTGTACTCATTCCTGAACATGGGACTCTGACATGGCTGTAGGAAAGGTGTTCAATGGCTCAGTCTTCCACAACACTGTGCCAGCTTGGGAAAGTTCATATCTTGATAACATTAACTGATTTGATCAAGGAGAGATGGCCATGGAGGTAGAACTGCTGATCTTCTATGGAGAAGGACAATTTATGGTGAGCCCCCCCCATAAGACAATTTACAATAGGGTTGCTACAAAAGGCAGCAGCCAGAGTCTGTAGGGCAAGAATATATACCCTGTGTTCTCTGTGTACTCAGTACTTTTCCAGCTTGTGGCTGAAAATAGGCATTGCATGCCTTGTGCAGTTTTCTGGTTATTAAAACAATAATAAATAAATAAACAAACAAATAAATGCACCAGAAAAGAATGGACACTATGCATGAATGGGCTGAAATCACATGGGAAATGATACTAAGCATGTTGCAATGCCGATACATGGTATGCACGAAGGGTAGTATGCAGCACATTCACACAAGGGATGGGAGCAGAGGCAGTGTGTAGTGATGCAAGCATACCTTGAAGATGTGCCCATGATATGTGGGACTGCCCCTTGACCCCATCATATAAGGGCATGTTATATATGCACTATGCAGCAACACGGATATGAATGCTGCATAGGACAGCATGGAAGACATGATGGTGGATGAGTAGGGAGGCATGGAGAGGAACCCACCACCACTAGCAGTGGTGGATGGGCTGCCCATATGATGTGGCATGGTAGATCAAGGTGGCAGGACAGGGGGCGGCACACGGCCAAGGTCCTCCAACTTCAAAGGCAGTCAGATTGTTGCAATGGTGAGCAACATATAGCAGTACGACACCTACCTGTATGGGTCCCAGGCACTGACAACCATTCCTCAGGTCAAGGCCAGGCTGCAGCTTGAGATCCAGGCCAGCATGAGCACCATAGGTTTGGAGGCCGGCACACTGATGGCCATAAAACACAAGTGGTGGGACCTGCACACCACCATCAAGAAGAAGGTAGCAGTGAGCATGCAGGTATGGCAGGGAACCGGTGGCGGGTCCCCAAGCATTGACTCACAGCTCACACCCATGGAGAAAATGGTGGCAGACACCCTAACGGATGTGGCCATCCACGGTGTGGTTGGAGGGGTGGACAGCCAAGCAGGTAGGTATCAGCCATGCAATGGGGATGAATTGATGGGGTGTCCGAAGCTGGCAGTAACAGTGTAGCTCTATCCCCACAGGCATGGCCCCAGTGGAACAGAGGGCCACTGAGCACAACATGCAGCCCAGGGATGCCACAGAGGTGTGCCCCTCTCAAAGCATTGGCAGCCAGCCAGAGGAACCATCAGGTATGGATCACACATATGGGCATACAGGGAAGGGGGATTTGTCACACTGCTGATGCCCATGGCTTGTGTTTCAACAGGTATGGAGATGGGCACCAAGACACAGCAGGACAGTGGCACTGACAGCAACCACACCATGGTGCCACAGGAGAAGGAAATCCTGTCAGGGAGTGACACACCGGCTGGAGAAAGGCCATGTGATGGCCAGGGGACTGTCCAACAACTGCCCCATAGAGCAACTGATGACATACAGTGCATGGCCACAGGCACCGGTGTTGCAAAGGCAACACCACACAACAAGCCAGCACAAGTGGGAAAGACCATGTTGGGGCCAGACAACAGTGGTGATGAGGGCCCTCCATCGAGGCCAGCACAGAGCAGACATGCACCCTGGCTCCAGGCGTGCATGACTGACCAGTACTGGGCACTGCAGCAACTGGAGAGAACAGGCTCAAGGAGCAGTGCAACCCAACAGCTGCTATTGCTGCCCTGACAGACATTGCTCATGACATAAGCGCTGGCATCCTCCATGGCACCATTGTGCAGGAGCAGCTCTTGCAGCACCTGAGGGACATACCTGTGCCCCTGCACTGCAACACACACACACCCACACCATCGCACCAGTGACATGGCCAACACAGTGGACACCCACCACTCATGGCCCTGACCAGGCCTAGGGTGAGCAGTGTGCCACCCAACACTCATCCAGTGAGCATGCCCTGGAAGCAACATGCATGGAAGGTACTGGACTCTTGAATGAGGGGGATGCCACAGTGGGCATGGCCAGTCAGGACACTGCTGCAACTGGACTGTCACTGTGCATGGTCAACACACTTACATGGGATGGGTGCAGGTTCTGTGGCTCATCACGGCCAAGGGCAGCCTCCAGACACCTTGGTCCATGTGCCTTGGTGTGTCTACAGGCATTTCCCCATGGGCACAGCACCGAGTAGGGTCCAGTGGTGTGACGCATTGTACACATGACCTATGCACACCCAGGGGGGCATGGCCCCCCCTTGACATGGGGCCACTCAGAAGTGTTTCATCATTGTGTACCGCCTCTCCCATGGGACACACACTGCACTGATATGGATGCTGTACATGACCCGCTGGTATTCAGGTGACAGTTGCTTCAACAACACCTGCATGGATGAGGCTGTGTGCCTACTGCAGGGTGTGTAACCTGTCAGCGGGTAAACATATCCGTAACAAGCACCTACCAGGCTGCATGGCCACCTGCCATCCACAGCTCCTGGTGAGGTATCACATTGCCCACATCATTCCTGGGGTTATCGGGTGTCACCATTTACATGGGCACATTGCCACGCTTGGTGATGTTGTGGAGCATACAACATACGGTGATCACCCTGCATCTCTTCGCAGGGGACAGCATGGCAGTACCCCCTGAATGGTCCAGGCAACAAAAGCACATCTTGAGCAGCCCAATAGTCCTCTCAACGATGCCCGTTGTCCTCCTGTGGGCCGTGTTGTAGGCTTCTTCTGCAGGCAATGCTGGGGAAAGTATGGGTGTCATCAGATATGGCTGGAGGGAGTATACGCTGACACCTGGAGTGGTGAGAAGACAGTGTCAGTGGCATGTCCTATTGCCATGCTTTGGAGCATTCATTGCATGCATGTGCTGCATACTCACCCAGCAGTCATCCATTCAGCGGCTGGTCCCACAGCATGGCACCGAGTCTGGAGGCATCCAGTATGTAGGAGTCATGCATGGACCCAGGGAACTTGGAGCACATGTTTGTGAAAATGCCTTTCATGTCACACACCACCTGACAGTTTGTGCTGTGGAATCCAATGCAGTCACAGTATGCCACCTCATTGACTGCTGGCAACAGGATGGTGATATGCATCCCATCAATGGCCCCATACATGTTCAGCATGTGACACATGTCATAGAACACCTGCTTCATGGCATGCATATCTGACCACGGTGGGGAGAAAGATATGCTCCTCCAGGTGTGAAAGCATTGCATCTGTGACCAGTGCCACTGCCATGGACACTGACAACTAACAGACACCCACCTTGTCCCCCTTGACAAGCTGGAAGGCACTGCTGGAATAGTATGCAAGTGTGCACATCATCTTGGTCTCGACAGTCAAGGCCCATAAGTGCCATGGCCGTGGAGCAGTGTCATCACAGACCTTGTCTCAGAGCTGTGAAACGATAACCCATGGAAAGCACAACCATTTCAGGCAGTGTGTGTCCTGCCATGTGGCAGCATCAACACAGCCCTGGAACACCAATATCTGCGGGAGACTGACCCACCACATGCGTGCCATCTCCTTGATAAAGTATACATGTAGTAGCACCCCAGGACACATCCTCTAGGCTAGAATCCACTTCTTGTGGAACTCTGCAGCATGTAATGTGGCCCCCTTTAAATTGGGGTATGCAGCATGTGTCCCTTTAAGGGAGCATGTGCGGAGCCACTTTTGCCATGCCCATGCATGTGGCAGCGACATGTGCCACGTGCTGCTCCATTCCATCTGTGCAGGTGTGGAGCTGTTAATATTGGCTGTCATGACACGTGTCCTCCTTGAATGAAAGAAGATGTTCCCAGCACATATCTTCTGTGTGTTGAAAGACAACTGCACAAGTTATTGGGGGCAGGCAACCTGTGGAAGACATGGGGCTTTGACGAGGTAGGTGTTGCGGAATGGGGAAGGGGTCTGTTTGGGGTCTGCCGTGGTACATGGAGCATGTCCTTATGCTAATGTCTATCTTTCTCACACAGTACTGGCAGGGTAGGTTGCAACACCTGGAGCTGACACTGCTAAAGCAGCTCGATGGAGCCATCTTCTAATTCTGGTCCCTGGGGCAGCAGTGGCAATGGTATGTGGTGCAGTTCCCAGATTATCTGATGTGGAAGGAAGCAGGACCAGTGCTGTACTAATAAATCCAAACAGGTATGTCTGCAAACTCATGCTATACTGGGGTGCAAAACAAATGAGCCAGCCAGCCAGACTCATAAACCACCAGTTCTAAGTACTGCTTGCATTCATAGATACATAGATACATAGATACATAGACAGTGTCGGCAGATAAGGGCCTATGGCCCACCCAGTCTGCCCATTTGAGCTTGTAAGTTCAGTTTATGTTTTCCTAGAAGTCTGTTGCCCCTTACCCCTGACCTCCAGAATTCCTTTATTTCTATCCCATGCATTCTTAAATCCCGTGATTGTTTCAGCC
Organism: Neoceratodus forsteri; assembly: GCA_016271365.2. Taxonomy (NCBI): domain Eukaryota; kingdom Metazoa; phylum Chordata; order Ceratodontiformes; family Ceratodontidae; genus Neoceratodus; species Neoceratodus forsteri. The sequence goes on from CM028136.1 coordinate 653,661,040, forward strand.
CCCACCACTTCCTCTGGCAGGGTGTTCCACTTTCCACCACCAGTTCTGTGAAGAAATTCTTCTCATGTTTCCTCTAGATCAGTCCTCCCTCCAACTTCATCCCATGCCCTCTAGTCCTGGAACATCTTTTTCGCTTAAAAATAGTGTATTCCTGCACCCTGTTCCTCCCTGTGAGATACTTGTATGTCTCTATCATATCCTCTCTCCCTCCTCTCCTCCAGGAGTACATGTTCAGTTCCTTCAACCTGTCTTCATAGGACTTGTGATGCAATCCATGCACCATCTTTGTTGCCCTCCTCTGAACCTTCTCTACCCTGTCTATGTCCTTACGTAGGTATGGTCTCCAGAACTGTACACTGTCTCAGGTGGGACCTCCACTAGTGTCTTGTATAAGCGGAATTATGACCTCCCTTTTCCTGCAGGTGATGCCCCTGCCTATGCATCCCAGCATCCTATTTGCTTTACCTGCTGCCTTGTCACACTGTTTCCCTACCTTGAGGTCATCAGAGATGATAACCCCAAGATCCATTTCCTGCTTGGTGCATGCTATATCCTCACCCCCCAACTGATATATTGTGCCAGGGTTTTTGTGCCCCATATGCATTATCTTGCACTTCTTTGCATTGAATTTCAACTGCCAAACCCCTGACCATTCTTCAAGTTTCTGCAGGTCCTTCTCATTCTGTCCACACATCTGGTGTGTCTACTGTGTACAGAGCTTTGTGTCATCAGCGAACAGTGAAATTCTTCCTTCTAGGTCCTGTGCAATGTCACTGATGAAGATGTTGAATAGAACCAGTCCCAGCACTGATCCCTGTGGTACCCCACTGGTCACTCTTCCCTCTGTGGAGTGACAGCCATTTACCACCACCCTCTGTGTCCTGCCACCCAGCCAGTTACCTACCCACCACACTACGGTCCTGCCCACACCCATATTCCCCAGTTTGTGTAATAGTCTTCTATGTGGCACAGTGTCAAAGGCCTTGCTGAAGTCCAGATAGGCCATGTCCACTGCCCTCCCTGATCCACCTCCCTAGTCACCCAGTCAAAAAATTCAATGAGGTTGGTCTGACATGACCTCCCTGGTGAAACCATGCTGCCTTGGGTCCTGTAGTCCATTGACAACAGATGTTCCACCAATCTCTCCTTCAGCAGTGCTTCCATGATCTTCCCACTACCAAGGTGAGGCTGACTGGTCTGTAGTTCCCTGCTTCCTCTTTGTTCCCACTTTTGTATAAGGGGACTACATCTGCTGTCCTCAGTCTTTAGGTACCTCCCTGTTTCCAGTGATCAGCTAAACAGGATAGCCAGAGGTTCAGCCACCACCTCTCTTAGTTCTTTAAGGACCCTGGGTGCACCCCATCTGTCCCCATTGCTTTATCAACTCTTATTACTTCCAGTTCCTTCAGGACCCTTTCGTGTAAAGGGAATTGTGTCCATTCTCGCCATTCTCACCCTTGTACTCCCTTCAGACCCATTACCCTCCTCTTCCTCAGTAAAGACTGAGCAGAAATACCTGTTCAATATGTCAGCTTTACTGTTGTCATCCTCCACGTGGCCCCCATCCTCCCCCTTCAGTCTCACTATCCTCCTTTGTCTTTCTTTTTTCACTTATGTACCTGTAAAAGGTTTTGTCCCCTCTACCCACTGATTTTGCAATGTGTTCTTCTGTCTGAGCTTTGGCTTCCCTTACTGACCTCCCTGCCTCCCTTTGCTTCTCCTGGTACTTCTCCCTATCCCCTTCTGCCTGTGTCTTTTTGTATTGCCTGAATGCAATCTTTTTGGCTTTCACTTTCTTTGCTACCTCTTTGGAAAACCATAATGGTCTCCTCTTCCTTTTCCTTTTGCTATCCTACTTAATGCATAATTCTGTTGTTCTTGTAATCCCCATTTTAAATACTGCCCACTGTTCCTCAACCTCTGATTCCTGTCCCATTCCCTTAATGCCTCTTTCAAGTATCTCCCCATTTTCCCAAAGTCTGCCCCCTAAAATCCAGGATCGTGTTTTGTGTGGTTTGGTTCTGCTCTTTCTGTGATTTCAAACCACAATGACTGGTGGTCACTGTTCCCCAGGTGCTCCCCACTGTTACCCCATCACACTGTCCCTGTTTGTGAGCACAAGGTCCAGTATTGCCTTCTGCGAGTTGGTTCCATGACCAGTTGCTGGGAAGGCACCCTGAAGAGTCCAGGATAAATCTGCTCCTAGTTGATGCTGCTGCTGGGATGCTCCAGTCCACGTCTGGAATATTGAAGTCTCCAACCAGTACTACCTCACCCTTGTCTGCCATCCTTTGGATGGCTAGCATCAGCTCCCTATCTGTTTCTTCCTCCTGGGCTGGTGGTCTATAGACCACACCTGTACGGATGGCTGTTCCCAATTTTCTTTCCAGCTAAACCCACAGTATCTCTCCCCCATTTTGTTCCTCCTGGATCTCTGTGGCCCTTATGTCATTCCTATGAAAATAGACGCAGACTCTGCAATAAATTCAAATTGCAAGCTTTAATGCTGATGAATAGCAGAGTCTGCCATAGCCAGCTTGTTCACCCACTACTAGTCCTGTGCTATGAGGATAGGATTGACTGTATGTGGGCGGTGTATGTCCCATCCCTGGTAAGTATTGCGGTGTGGGCTTGAGGCATGAGTCCTGGCCTGATGGGAGGGGGCTGAGTCACGGTTGCGATGATGCACTGACATATCTGCATTTCTCTTACAGTGCTACAGGGGACCCATTCAGATGGGTCGGTGACCACAGGAGCCAGACACAGAGTGTGGAGGACTCTGACTAGCCATGGAAGACCAGCATGATGGATGGTGCTGCCACGCTGGTGCCCCGGAGGGGCGCCATGGACTTGGACTTTGGGGGGTGGGTGACTGGGATCATGCTAGAGGTGGCAGGTGTGGAACAATTCACACGGGCAGAACTCATGCAGCGGGGAGGGGAAGGGCATGTTGTATTTTGTGTTCAGGACACATCCGTATAAATAAAGATAACTTTAGAGACCCTGTGTGTGTGTTCACTGTCTCAGGGGTGATAGGGATGGAATGCTGTGGCCTTGTGGCAGGCTGTGTCCTCACATGGGTGGGGGGAGGATTGTGCTGGGGCCTTGCCCTCATGGGGGGCACTGTGCCCATGCCCTCATGGGGGAGGCTGTGCTGTGGACCTTACCCTCATGGGGGGGCTGAGCTGTGTGCCATGCGGGGGGATAAGCAGTGGGCCCTGCCAACAGAGGTCCACTCCTCACCTGACCATAGTGGTGCTGGAATAAGAGAAATGGGCCTGAGTGGGGCCCACATGGCCAGGCAGCCTCCACCACATATGGGCATGTCTGACTGCATGCAGCCCACCATGTGTGCATATGGGTGATGTGCCAGGGGGCCTGTCCACCAGTTTATCCCAGTTGCCTGTGGTGGGCCTTCTGCTGGCCGCAAGCCCTTCTGGCAACCCTCCGCATGCCACCTAGATGGCTGCACAGGGGCACATACTGTTACGGCAGCCTGTTCCCTAGTGTAGTTGTATGTCCCAGGCCCTGCAGAACTGTGCGTCATAGGGTGTTTCATGCATGCACTCAGGGGTGTGCTGCATGCCTCGATCTGTGGCCATGCCCCCATAGAATTCCTGCATGGAAAGCTGTACTTTGCCCATATGCATGCCCTTACTTGTCCAGCATGCATGGCCACCTGTGGGATTGTGCCTACTGGGGTATCGTAGTTTGTGATGTGTGCATCTGCATGCACCACAGACCATTTGTGCATAGTGCCAAATGTGATTATTCTTAGACCGAACACCCACTAGTATAGTCAGACTATTTCCAAAAAATAATAATTTGTGACATTCTATAATACTTGAAATTAAATTTCAAAAGCTGTAAAATCTGAAATGCCAGGTATTGAAACTTAAGTTTTGTTTAATGAAAGCTTGAAGTCAGAGCAACGTGAATAGATCTTAATAAGTTATCATGAGTTGCTACATGTCTATACAGTACAGATCATAAAAATGTGATGTGAAAACTAACTGGACTTTAAACATGTATTGAAAGATTTTATGTTTTTACATATCCATATATTGTACTGTAGCTGAAGCACTATCATATTTTGATAAATGTCTCATATAGGTGTCTAAGATGGAGGATAACTGGGTCAAAGCAAAGCAATTTTAAATGTATTCACAGAACAGCTAGGTTCATAGATCCAGACAACACTAGTACCAATGGATGGCTGCAGGATAAAATACTTTTCTCATTTAATATAGCAGAAGGCTCTGACACACTTCCCACAAAAAGTGGTCAAAAGTTTTCACGCCAAGGTGGCATTTTTTAAGACATGACATCTCTCTTTAGTGTCACTATTGAAATACACCAAAATTTATGTGGCAGTACAAACAAAACATTTGTGCATACAGACATGAATGTGTAAAGAAGCATTAATGTGCAAACAAGCCTGTGACATGTAAAACAAACCAGTTCAGAAATATTAAGTACAAACAACACACAATTGTCATGGGATCCCCTTCCCAAAATTAATACACCACAAACAACCTGTTAAGTGCTCAGTTGGCAATACTTTATTTACATAATTCCATCACCAATACATTGATACATATACATCAATTTCATCATGTAATTATTATCAGTTTTACCATGTGTTTATTTGATTACCCCCTCCGATCAATTAAACCATTCTGGACTCGGATGCAAACCTGATGCTCACATTCGGCCTTCTGGGATGCAAACCCCACAAGGTGCCAACATGAATGGGTTCCCATCCAGCCTATGTCCTGGTGTTCTGGCCCAGTACCCCCTGGGGCACTATATCCATTACCTGTGTCACTTATCCCCCCCCCCCATTTTCCTTTTCCTTCCATACTCTGTGACTCCACATATCATGATACTCCTGTTGCCCTCTTTTGTCAACCGATTTCATGCCCATACCCTTCTTTGAACATATCCCCAAAAAGATGGCCACCCACTGATGACCACCTTCGGCAGCTCCTCATGATCCTAAATTTCCTATCTTTTCATGATCTCCCAAATGCTGTCCACCTTCAACAGCTGCCCTTGCCCCAAATATCCCTAAACTTGGCCACCTCCTGCTGTCCACCTTCAGCAGCTCCACTGTGGCCTCATATTTCCCATCTTTTTCTTGGCCTCCAGACTGTAGTTCACCAACAGCAGCTCACCCTGCCAGAAATATCCATAAACCTGGACACCCACCACTGTCCACCTTCACCAGCTACACCATGGCTCCAAATTTCTCCTCTTTTCCTGGTCATAAGCTGCTGTCCAGCCAGCAGCCGATCTTGCCACATTACCCTCTCCAATCCATCTCGTTAAATTACTGGGCGGAGGGTGGCAAGTGCTATCTAGCAAAAAGAAGGCTGATCCTATTCTTCCTTCACTTTATATACAGTACCCCTTTCCTGTGTGGCTGTTTCTTTCCCCTCTCCACCAATCCATGTCTTCAGTTCTTGTCCCCTTCCTCATTTGTACCACCCTTCTTCCCATGATGCTACTCTTTCTCCCTGCCCTTCCTCCTATGTCTCCTCATTCTCTTCCTTCCTTCCTTCCCTTCCCCCCTTCCACAACCTCCCCCTCCTTCACTTCCTATACTTCCTCTCTACACCAGGCACCCTCCCTTCAATTTAGGTGAAGAAACCCCTGACAGCAAGGGCTGCATTTTAAGCTGGTAACCCACCTTGTCATGGAATTCCCTTGCCAGAATTAATACACCACATACAACCTTGTTAAATGCTCAGTTGGCAATACTTTATTTACATATTTTCATCACCAACTTTTATTCCATCACCAATACATTGATACACGTACTTCAGTTTCATCATGTAATTAGTTTATTTTGCCCTCCCACCAATTAAACTATTCTGGACTTGGATGCAAATCTAACACCCACATTTGATCCTTTGGGATGCAAACCCCAGAAGATGACAACACAGCCGGGTGCCCACCTAGCCCATGTCCTGGTTTTCCATCCCAGTACTCCCTGGGCCCCCTATAGCCATTAATGGTGCCTCTTATCCCCCTTTCCCACCCCTTTTCCTCTTCCTTCCACTAGCGCATCTCCAGCCATTGTGATGGATGATGGGATCCCCCATCTACTTAATCCCTACCCCGCTCATTCACAGCACCTTTCAATGGTAGATTTTACATGTCAAAACCCACACATTCATCAAGTGCAGCCCATCCAGCCTGTACCGCCCTGGATAGTTACACACAATATCCTAATGCCTGATATACCTTATATCTCCTAAATAAATTACCAATACTGCCCCTGTTCCATTCAGTCTGTTCCTTGCCCCCTACTGTTTTGAGCTCCCTTGTCTGCTGCAATATCTATATTGGGATCATCTTTGACCAAAGTCATGATTTCCTCTGGTCACCATCTCCTAAATATGTCTAAGTCCCCTTTTATTTCCAGCATAATGTCCACCCTTGGTCACTGTCCCCTATCATTGTTCCCCCTTCCAAGTGTAATGGCAGCCTCAATTCACACTTCTGTATTTGTGGCCACACTGGGCCCCTCTCATGCCTTGAACCCGTGGCCAAGTACCCTTGTTGTTTCTGTCTCCATTTTCAGCTGTCCTCCAGTTGCCTTGCCACCTGTACATACTGACTCTGTTCTGGGTCACTGCCCTGTAAGCAACATTAAGATGCCCCACAACCACTGCTGCCCACTATCAGAGATACCCCATGCATTGCCCTGACCCCCTCTATTAACTCATATCACTTCTGAAACTTGGTTCTGAGTCACCTGAATGCCAAACATAAAGGGATGGCCAGCTCTGGCTGATTCTGTAGCATTATAGCTCTAAATTAAGTGAAACCTGTATGCAACACCCCCTGTCTTTTCAAAATATCTTACCCTCATGTGACCTACCCATATCACCAGGGTTGCTGCCATCTCCATCTACTCTATCCCATCCTTTCCCTTATATTTCTTGGCTGCCTACATATCCACCAGTGCAAAACTATTTATATGCTCCCTCTTCCCTACCTTTTCATTTAATGCCTGTGGCACGTAATCCTCACATGACCCCTGGAGACCCCCCTTATCTGGCTTCTCTCCCTGCCTTCCCCCCTGTTCTTCCCCCTTTTCTCTTTCTCTTTAAGTGATTATATTACCTTCTCCAACTCCCACCATCCATCCTCACCCATTTGTCCCAATGATCCCTTCCACCTATTCCTTAAAAACTCCCCCCTCCTGTGTGGTCAACCAGATTATCCTTACTACAAGGTCCTGTTGCTCCCTTGGCCCCTGCTCTAGTATTGTATTTTGCCCTCCTGCTATTGCCTCTTGCAGGTGCCTTCCTCTTCCCATCCTGCTTCATCTTAACTTCCTTCAACCATCATCTGGATCTCCCTCAGCTCTATTGCTGGCTGCACCATATCCTCATTGGGGCCTCTACCTGCTCCTCCGGTAATCTTCCTGTGTTTAGATGCCATGCCTGCCAAGCTCCAAAAGAGGAAAAGGTATCAGTATAAACCATTCCCAGACCTGCTGTCCCTGACCTGTTTCCCTTCTTATTGTAACATAAGCCTAGCTGGGTTATGACACAAGTTTCAATTTCTGAATTTATTAAGGCTACCATTATATCATGACCAAGGTCATTGATTTATAGTGATTAAAGTAATTAAATTCCATTCCCAGTCCTGAAATTATGGGAATTGCACAGCTGATCATTAGTCTAATTTCCAGATATACCGGGACTCCAATGTCATTCTCCAATGTATGTGTATAAATAATTAGAATAAAAGAAAGCTTAATAAGCAGAAACAGTAAATACATCAAACTACATACAGTGTATTACAGGAAACCATTACAAGAAAAATACAGATTATGTAGGTTTACTGATCTGGTTTAAAATACCATATTCCATGAAATTCTTTGTTTTTACCAGTGTGCATGGAGTCCAAATTTTGGAATTTTACCAGGCTTCCCAGTAAAACCAAACCCATGGACTTGAGCATGACCTGCCTACATGACACTGCAGAAAAAGATACTGTGATATGGAAGATTTCCAGTATATTTCAGCTCTGAAATCAAAGCGATACCACATATAAATTTTATATTGCCTAATTACCCTGTTTTTAATAAATTTGTTTATGTAAAGAGAGAAAATCATCAAGATTCTCGGCAGCATTATATTAATGTTTCTGCTTTAAACTTAAGAATCACTCCAAAAGGAGAGCAGTGTCTGTGTTGTTTACCTACTTGACCATTTTTGATCTTCCAGTCATACAGAATTACTTGAGGCAAGCTACCATCAAACTAATCTTATGAGAGAGAAAGAGAGAGCACTATCTCTCCAATAAAGGTTCATTTTGAGCTGTTTAGTTTTACTGGATGATGGCTATACTAAAACGTTGCTGTCAGTTAAGTCCCAAATAAGAAATGCAGTGCTGGGAGCAGGTACAGATAGAGGGTATTTGAGTTCATCTGTGTTTATTTTCATGTCTTTCTACCCTACCCTGTACTAACACATTTTCTTTTAACTCAACTTATTGAAGCCATTCCAAACAAAACTAAGGAGAGCTATCATTCTGCAAACTTGCTGACAGAAAATTTCTGCTGCCTCAGCACTAAGCAACATCCCTTTATAATCCACACTAAGACACATTACTGTACCTTAGCTTACACAGAACAGACTTATATTTGCTGAAAACCACCCTTCTCCCATGTTACTGTGCATACTCTCTAAAATGGCAGCCACTTTCAACTACCTATAGCTCTCTAACATGACAGCCAGCCTGTTTCTACACACTCGTGCTGACAGGCTGCCTTGACCAAACTGGCGGCTGCCTGAAGTACTGTATGCCTGTGCAGTGATGCCACTTCTAAGATGGTGGCCACCCTCTCCCAGTGCATGTGTACTGGCAGTGCCACCGTGCCCAAGGTGGTGGCCCCCGCAACACACATGCACAGCATGCTTCCTCATCTTTTGTCCATTTACATCCACAAACTCTGAACCTCCCTGCTTCTCCCTGTGCAATAAAAACAACAGAAGGCCTCCCTCGTGCCCTCTGCACTGTCTGAATCCCCCTCTACTCATTGCCCCACAGCCTGAATATCCCACCTCGCTGCACTCACAGCCACCCTCAGTAAAGCTTCCCCACTGCCTCCTTGAGTGGAGCCCTGAATTCAGAACCCTATAAGGACCCAATATCTCATACAACAACCTGCAGAGTAACAAAAATAACCCTTTGGCTAAATGCTACTTCTGAATCCTTAATGTATGTTTCTGCCTAGAATTCCAACACCACGCATTTGTACCAGACTGCAGTTTAAAATAACTAAGCCTCTCCCAGTACCTGCATGTGTAATGTTCTATTAAAATTAAGCACCACCTTCCAAAAAGCCTATTACCTAGTGCTGGCAACTATCAATCCAGCCTTGCCAGTGTGTTTGAAAAGGAAAGGTTAAGGCTGATTTAAACCTTTAAATTGCATCTCAGCATCCCTACCTCTCCCTAACCTGAACGGTCTTCGCTAGCTAGCATCTTCCATCTAAACTCCTTAAATCTTTCCTCCTTGTTTTTTTAAATGTGCCCTGCCTCTTTTTCTTCCAGCACTACTGCAATGTAGTGCCACACAAACACCATGCATCATCACCTGTTCAGCCACATAGTCCCATCACCTTTACCCTTTTCCTTGCCTTTTTTAATACCCAGCATTTCCCTTCTTTGTGCCAAGCCCAGCCAAACAATTTCTTTCCCAGCTTATCTTACAATACCAACCAAACAATTTCTTTCCCAGCTTATCTTACAATACCAACCAAACCATTTTTTCCTCAGCTTATATAACCGTATCATTCGATATCCACATGAAGCCCTTGTATCAGCAAAACCCTCTATTGCCAACCGATGTGCAAGAAGGCTGCCTAATCCAAATTGTTGTCTAACAAAAAGAAGGGTGATCCTATTCTCCCTTCACCTTATATACCCCTCTTTCGGTGGGCCTCTTCACTGCCCCCCTCCACCAATCCATGTCTTCAGTTCTTGTCCCCCTCCCCCTTTTGTATTACCCTTCTTCCCATGATTCTACTGTCCCTCCCTGCTCTTCCTCCTGTGTCTCCTCATTCTCTTCCTTCCTCCCCCAACCCTCCTTCACTTCCTATCCTTCTTCTCTCCACCTGGCAACCTCCCTTGATTTTGATTAGGAAACCTCTGACAATAAGGGCTGCCTTTTAAGCTGGAAACCCACTTTTTATAGGGAAAGGGATGGGGAACAAGTATGGCATGTCCATTAGTGCCCTGCAGAGCATAGACAGTGTAAAAGTCATTGTGAGAGTACAGCAAATATTTACTAAATGAATAAGCATTGTTCAGAATAAGGACTATTATAATAGGTTATCAGACCTAGGTCTTCACTCAATGTCTTATTGAGAAATTAGAGGGGATCTATGTTATGTCTACAATGCCTTTTGGAATGCAGTGCTCTGGGAATGTGCATGGTTAGCAAAAAAGAAAGGGTCAGGCAGGGCAACTAGGGTCCTCCCTTGTAGCTACTGGGAGAGAAGAATAGAACATCAAAGAGAGGTAGATTGTTCAACCACAGGGTGGTGAAGGTGTGGAACTCGCTTCCATCAACTGTGGTGGGTGCTGGCAATATGGTAGCATTCAAACAATTGCTTGGCCTACACATGGGAAAAAGAAAATGGGATTATGTCCACTGAATGGTGACAAGTCTGTTTATGGCTTGTGTGGCTGATTGGACTTGTATACCAAACCTATGAACCTATAAAAACAGGGCTACCTGGAAGTGATTATTGAGTCCAGCAGTACTACTGACATGCAGAGCAAACTGCCAGAATGATTATCTCCTTAACATTTCATTATTTCTTTTTGTTTCCCCCATCCCATTTACTTAGCAACTTACAGTGTCTTTTGAAAATGTTTTCAATGTGGATAATGATTGATGTTAGAACAGATGGTCATTTGTAAACTAGTATAGTTGCTATTATTTCCCTTGTATCATTTGTACCCCCAACCCCTTGTTCTCCATCCCCTTATAAATGTGTATGTTGTTTGGACTTAACAATTAGGAAATGGATTGTTTTACTTGTCTTTTCAGTTTGTATAATAATGCTTTTTTTTTGTACATTGATCGCTGTATGCACAAATGTTTTATTTATACTGACACTTTAATTTTGGTTTATTTCAGTAAGCACTAGAGAGTGACGTCAGGCCATAAGAAAGTGCCAGCCTGGTGCAAAAATGTTCAACTACTTTTTGAGGGGGAAAATGTCAGAGCCTTCTGCTGTATACAACAATAAAATAATTTTTATCCTGCAACCAAACATTGGTACTGTTGTGGTCCGGATTTGTGAGTCAAACTGGTCTGTTAGTATATCTTATATTGATATATCAACCTAGCTGACTCTGTTTCTAGCCATAATGATTCTAAAGTTATCCAATATTAAAAACATTGGGCTGAATCTTCACAGCCCCCAGGATATGGCACAGGTGTGGGAAGAACTGACACAAGTGGTTCTTCATTTGCAGAGCCATAGTTCTTCTCACATGCACCAGATTTTCATAGAAGAAGCCATTTTATGACCAGTTCCATGATTTATGACAGCTGGCGGCCATTTTTTGGTGCAGTTGTGCCAATATGGTACACCTGGTTGGACCAGACATAATGTCCTCCACAGCTGTGCCTGCCACCCATGCAAGGTATAGGCTGAAAATATAACTGTCTGCTGGTGCAGAGATTTGCTCCACACTGGCAGACTGTGGCATAGGATTTAGTCACTCGTCCCTTTGAAAATTCTGCCCCTTATGTTTTGAAAGGTCTAACTTTGAAACTATTAGGCTAAAAATGTAACTTATTTTAAATGAAAGCTTGGAGTCCAGCCTTTAAGAATGAACTCTGCCAATGCTATTTGTATATGTGAATATTGTAAATTACATGACAGTTACATTTTTTATAGGATTTGTTCTTTTTTACTTTTTCTGAATTATGGTAATACACCTGAATTAGAAACAATGTAGTTTACAACTTAATTTTCATTTATTTTATGCCCTTAATTGAGTTACAAATATTTTACTCTCCCCATCTTCCTAGCTTTTGCAGGCTTCTCCAGTGAAAGTGTCTGAAGTGAATAAATAATTAAATACTTAATTATGGGGACACTAATGAGCAGCTAACCGGACAGACATACCTTGTATTGCTCTGCTCCGACGGTCGAAAAATAAAGTTATAAATTATATCAATACCTTGAATTTCCAACTGAAAGTGTGTGAAGAGGTAACTGAAAGCACCATGGATGAATGAATACCTGACCCCAAATCCTGCCAAAAGTCAGAGGCTTGCGAATAAAAGTGGCAAGAAGGCGGAGGCTGCCACGATGGCTGAAAATTCAGGCCTGGTCTCCCTGTCAGCTGCAGAAGTTGAGGTGCTTGGTAGAGAAGTTATGAGGCAAGTGATTGCAGTGCTGGAGCTGTGCCTCATCAAACTGGAGGGCAAGTTCGACTCTAAATTACAAGAGGTCTTGGAGCAATAGACTGTTCAGGCAAATAAATTAACTGAGGCTGAGGACTGAATTTCCCATCTGGAGGACGAGTTGGTGGAAGTACCAGGGCAAGTGCGAGCACTACAATGGGAGCTGGAAGACTTCAAAGAGGTGTTCAATTATCAAGAAAATTATCAGCGATTCCTCACTTTGCACTTAAGGGGGCTCCCAAAGGGTAAGGAGGGGGCCAGCATCTTGGACTTTTGCTCAGAAATCATGGCAGAATTACTGGGCCTTCAATCAAAAAATGGGCGCATTAAAATGGAGAGAGCTCATCATGCCGTGATGGCCAGACCTTCACCTGACCAACCCCTGAGGCAGATAACAATGAGATTTCACAATTTCCAAGACCGGGAGGAAATATTGCGAGCTTACAGGGAGAAAGGGAGTCTGGAATATGATGGGGTCCACCTGCTTTTGTTGCAAGACTTCTCAGCTAGGCTGCTACAATGAAGGAAAAAGTTCAATGGAGTGATGGCCCAGCTGTGATCCATCAAGGTGGAACATTTTCTAATGTATCCTGCCACTTTGAAGATCTGGTATGAGGGGGTGATGTTTTCATTCTGGGAGGTCGCAAAGGCTGAGCAGTATGTGAAATCCCTGCAACCGAAAGTGGGCTGAGGAACACACGGATGAATAAGTATTTCATCTGCTGTATTGTTTCTGAAATTGTTCGACTCTGTTCTTGTTGAACTTTCTGCCCTGATGTGTTTTTTCTTGGACATTCGGGGTGCTTTTACCACTGCTAGTGTGGACAGTGGGAGGAAGAGGATGTGGTCTATTAATGTTTCAGCCCTGAAGAATGGAATTTGAAGACCTGGACTGGTTGGACTGGGGGGGGGATTCCTTATTTGAACTTCTTTTCTAGTGGGATTTGTGAGCTTTGGTGCGAGAATTCCTATGGACAGGGGGTGGTTTCATGGATGGTTGAGGGGAGCAGTGGGAAGAGAGGGTAACTGCAGAGAGGTGGCTGTGAACATTGGTGGAGCCCTTGCTCCTCTCCAAAACCACCCTCCATCTTTCTCCAGGTCGACTGTTGAGGGGTATTTACCCTTCCTTGGACTGTTGGATGCTGGGGAGAAGGTGGACCGGGGAGGGATGTAAGAGCATGGGGGACTGGATCTGGTTCATCAGGTGAGTTGGTGGATGGGGCCGTGCCTGCCTCCTCATGTCATGACTATATGGGAGCTGGACTGGGGGATGGGAGAGCTGAGGATAAGTGGGGGAAGCATGCTGGATATTGGAGTTGCACATACTGATTGCAGAATTGGATGTCAGTTGGGGATATGTTGGAGAGTTTTCTCCTCCCCTCTGTTTGTGTTTTAGTTGCCTGTTTTTTAAAGGGATTTAAATGAGGGGCACAGGGGAGGTGATGCACTGGATTTGGGGTGGGACACTTCTGTTTTGGATGGTGTTACAAAGGCACCAAACTCATTTCAAGAAGGACACACACTGTTTAAAGTTAGGGAAGGGTATAGTGGACATGATTTTGGTTGTCGGGCGGGGTGGTGGGGTGAACATGTCAAAAGAGGGGATTAGCATGACACTCTTGCTCAGGAGGCAATTAGTGTCGCGGACTAGGTTGGAGGTGGGGGCAGAATGGGGGGAATGCATAACTGGCACACACAGAGGGAACAAGAGGGATGGGAGATGGCAGTATAGAAGGAATTATAAGGGAGGAGGGGATGCAGTGAGGGTTGAGAAGATTAAAAAAGAGAGAAAGTGGGAAACGAGATGATCCAAGGCCAGGGGAGGTGTTACAGAAGCGGGAGAAAGGATTGGGAAGGTACATGAATCATTTAACACAATCACAAGAATTACAGGGGATGAGAAGGGAGGGAGAGGTTGGAGGATGGGGGAAGGGGGAGAGGCTGGGGGGTCATGCTGCTATGGTTTATGTAGTTCTTGTTCTAATTGTTACTGTTTTACTGTTTTCAGGTGCAGTATCAGTTTTACGTGTACATGTACTTTTACAGGCTCTTGTAAAATTGGCAGAACAACACTATAAGTCCCTATGGAATGAGAGGAATTGTCTCAATACTCATTTTTATGGTGGGGGGATTGAGGGGGAGGGTATGATGAAATATGGCTAAAAGGCCAACTGCCCAGGTGGCTTCATGGAACGTAAAGGACATAGCAAACCCAGTGAAATGGGCCTCACTGCTGACTGCCTTGAAAAGGGTGGGGACACATGTGGCATTGCTCCGAGAAACACACCTGACAGATGTGGAGCACAATAAGTTAGTCTGAAGTTGGGTGGATAGGTTTTATCCGGCGTCCTATTTGTCCCATAAAAGAAGGGTGGCAATCCTGATACACAAGGCCTTTCCACTTGAAATAAAGAAAGTGGTAAAAGACCAGAAAGAGGGCAGATATGCTTTTGTATTGGGGGAATTGCATGGAGAAAAAGTTACATATGGAGCACATACGCCCCGGAGGTCTATGACCCAACGTTCTATATGTCTTTACTGGATTTACTCACCAAGAAGCAGTTCCCAGGCTTACTGTTAGGGGGGACTTTAATTGGACAATGGATCCCCAAATGGATCACTTGGAGGATAGGGGGAGGGCATCAGAAGCCATGAGACAGTGGCAGATAGGGGTAGCAGACTTAGACCTGGTGGATAGGTGGTGGTCAATTAACTCAGGGGCAAAAGAATATACGTTGTTTTCCAACCAACATAAAGTACGGTCATGCATTAACTATACATTTTTACCAAGGACTTGGTGTGGAGGGTGTAGGGTGTCTCGCATGGCCCCATACATTTATCTGATCATGCGATTGTGATCCTCAGGATATATTGTAGAGAAGAACGAGAGGGCCCCCCCCCCCGGAGGTCCCCACATACATGATTAGAAATTAGGATTTCCAGGAGCACTTAGAGGAACAGTGGCAGCTTTATGATGAGACAAATACAAGCCAGGACATAACCAAACAGATTTGTTGGGATGCAGGGAAGGCATATGTGTGTGGCGTGATTATTGAATATATGGCAAGACTAAAAAGAAGAAATGGGAAAAAAGGGAGTAACTAGAACTGCAACTGAAGGATCAAGAGAGAAGGGTTGCAGGAGGTGAGAAGAGTGAGGCAAAGCAGTTATTGAAAACAACTAGGGAGGCCCTGAATTCACTGCTCAGAGAAGAAGCTGGTAGGTCCTGGATGTACTGTAAATGTCAGGTATTTGAGTGGGGTAATTGCCCAGGACCTTTGCTTGTACACCTTTTGAAGGAAGGGCGGTGCCCTCTAAGGGTCACAGGGATTAGGAATGCAGCAGAGACCACGTGTTTGGATGCCAAGGGGATTAGAGAGTGTTTTAGAACATTTTATAGCCAATTATATAGAGTGGAGCACAAGGGGAAGGAGAATCAGATAAAGGATTTTCTGGACAGAATATAGTTGCCAAGCCTTACACCTGCCCAAAGAGAGTTATTGAATCAATCACTCATACCGGTGGAGATAGAGGAGGCCATACAAAAGTTGCAGAGGGGTAAAGCCAGTGGACCAGATGTGTTCCCGATAGAGTACTACCAACTGTTGAGGGGACAACTGGCAAAGGTCCTTTGTGAAGTGTTTAAGAAGTCTGAAGGGAAGGAGCTGGTCTTGCCTAATACTTGCTATGAGGCAACGATATGTCTGGTTCCCAAACCGGGTAAAGATGAACTCAAATGTGCCTCTTATAGGCACATATCACTGCTCAACTGCAATGTGAAAATACTGGCAAAGGTCCTGGCAGCCAGGCTAGAGGATGTCCTGCTGGACTTGGTTCACCCAGACCAGACCAGGTTCATTAAGTGGCGACAGTCCTATCACAACATGTGCCACCTTCTCAATGTGGTGTGGAGGTTGTCTTGGGGTGGGGAGAGTGTGGGTATTGTATCTATGGACACAGAAAAAGCATTTGATAGGGTCAAATGGGAATATCTTTTTGAGGTTATGTCCCAGTCTGGTCTGGGTGAATAATACATGGGATGGGTACGGGCCATGTATGCTGACCCTCGGGCCAGGATTTTGGTGAATGGGGTATTGTCGGACCCATTCCATCTTGAGAGGGGTACCAGGCAGAGATGTTTACTATCCCCACTTTTGTTTGCCCTAGCAATAGACCCATTAGCAGAGGCGAATTGCCACCACAATGGTATAGAGGGGATCAAGGGAGAGACAGGGATATCACATAAAGTCACACTTTATGCAGACAATATGCTCCTCTTTGTTCAAAACCCACAGGAGTCAATGCCCTTCCCCGCCTTGCTGGCACTGATAAGGGACTTTGCTGAGTTTTCTAGGTATAAGATTAATCTGGGAAAGTCTGAATTGCTCCATTTCCTGGGCCTGGGACAAGAAAAGGAGAGGTGGGGTTTAAAGGTGGTACAAACCAGCTTCACCTATCTTGGGGTTAAGGTGGGAAAATCCCTGGGGTCATTGTACAGCCTGAAGTACTCCCCTCTGATTAAAGTGATAGAAGCAGATCTTAGAAGGTGGATGCAAATCTCAATTTCATGGTTAGGGAGTGTCAGTCTGATTAAAATGAATGTCCTTCCTTGAATCCTCTATCAGATGCAGATGCTTTATATGGGGTTAACAAAAAAAGACTTGAAGTGGGTGGAAGGGGCTTTCTCCAGTTTTATCTGGTGAGGAAAAAGACCCACGGCTAGTTTCCAAAGGCTGAAGGTGGAGAAGAGTAAAGGTGGTCTAAATTTTCCAGATTTGAGGAACTATTATCTTGCCATACAGCAACAATACCTTGCAGATTGGGTTCACCAACCGAAGATTGCCAGTTGGATAGACCTGGAGCAGAAGGGCAATGCTGGTAGGCTCACAGCACATCTTCACATTAAAGGACCTAAAGCCTTTAAAATGGTTGTGAATGGTAACCTCTTGGTTGGGCTGGTGATGGAGGCCTGGGGGCAACTTAGAAAATGGAAGGATGCTCATAAGGGAGAAACAGTGTTACTGCCGACTGTGGGAAATCCCTTTTTTCTTCCTGGGGTGGAGGATGGAGGCTTCTGGGGTTGGGAGAAAGGTGGAATTCATAATGTGGGCAATTTGTTAGTGCAAGGGGAGATGTGTACCTTTTCCCAAATGCAACATAGCTTAAAGCTCGGGAGGCACCACCAATTTAGATATTGGCAAGTTAGAGCTATTGTGAATAGCTTGGAAAGAGAAGAAGCCAGACGGATTACGTTAGATCCAGTGGAGAGCCATGTCTACCAAGTTAAAACTGACCCTAAAGGGTTTATTGGGAAGGCAGCCAAGCAAGGAAGGCAACACATCCCAGATTGATGGAGAAAACAAAGAGATTGTGGGAAAGGGATTTGGCTAGGGCTATCTTGGAGGAAAACTGAGGGGTGGTGCTTCCGATGCACTCTGGTATAATGGTTTACAATAGATTCAAGGAAGCCTTTTTTAAATTTGTGCACCGGTTGTACTATTCTCCAGGTATAGTGCATAGGACTTTATTTATTTATTGTACAATCAGATTTACAACCTTGAGCCAGCGGCTAGTTTACAAAGGTACCTCATCACAGAAAGGACCCACATGGTAACATAATTTTCAGAGTACAGTCAAGACAAAGTAACAGATTTTTTGCATATTTACAGAATACAGACATACAGAATCACATAGTTTTACACAGGTTGCAAGAATAGAAATACATAGTATTACACACAATTGCTTGAACACACGTGTAAGTAATAAACATTTCAATTAGTACCAGCAGGTACTGGCAGAGGAGAGAGGGCTCGGGGGGTCAGTGTTCAGCCCAGTGGGCCATGTCAATAGTGCCAGAAGAGCATTAGAGTATCTTTTAGTGACAGGTGCAGCATCGGGTGTTGAACAGCATGTCTCGTAAGGCAGCTTTGAAGGGGGCAATTTTGGTGGTGCTCGAAATGGCTGTGGAGAATGAGTTGAACCAGGTAGGGGCTCAGTAGCTGAATGACCTCTGAGCCCGGGTGGTCCTAGTTCTGGGCACTAGTAAAGTAACCTTGTCCAAGGTTCAGGTGGAGGCTCTGGAGAGTGTAAGTTGGATGAAGGCAGACACCCTGGGGAGTGGGGGGAGCCCAAGTAGAATTTTCTTGGTTAGGCTGGTTTGGTAGTGGATGCATTCACTGAGGTTTAGGAGTTTGGCCATGTCATAAAGTTGACAGGTGTGGGTGAGTCTAGGGGCACTGGTCAGTAGCCTGCAAGCCTTATTTAGCATCAGTCTAATCTTGCGGAGGGCAGTGGAGTCAGCAGCACCATATACTGGGAGGCTGTAGTCAATAAGGGACATTACTGCGGACGTGATGGCAAGCCTGATGGCATCAGATGGGAGGCAGTCCTTCTGCCGGTAGAGGAAACCAAGGTGTGCATTTGTGGTGGAAGCAAGGGCAGTAATGTGGGCATGAAAGGTGAGGGCCGAATCAAATGTGATTCCAAGGTATTTGTACGAGTAAACTTGTTTGAGTGGTTGACAAGTGCTGGGGAGGATTTGGAGGGGACTTTTGCTGGCTTTGTTCTTGGGGTGGGCAACGAACATTATCTTAACTTTGATAACTCACCCATCAATTTCCCCCATGTGTGGGGTAGAGAGAGGTACATATATCCACTGTTTTTGAACTTGCCCAATACTGAAAAGATTTTTGGGGGACCTGGTGTCAGAGGGCACTCAATTGTTGGGGAAGAATATGGAAAGGAACCCCTTGGCCTGTTTTTTTGGAGTAGAGGTAGAGGAAGAGGAAGGAGGTGAGTGACTGCCTCTCCCCAATGGGTGAGAACATTATTTGTTATGGCCCTTTATTGTATATAGAACACATGGGTCTCCCAGATTAAACCAACAATACAGCAACGGCATACTCTGACTCTAGAGACCCTAGCCCTAGAAAGACTCAAACTGACTGTCCAAGAGAGAGAGAGGAGCGCTTCCTTCAGAGTTGGGCCCCACTTTTATCTTCACTGAGTCCAGTGTAGGAAATTGTGCTAAGAGGAGGCCTCAGCAGGTAAAAAGATGGGGGGGGCCAAAACTGTAATATGCCCAGTGGGATCAGAGGTTTGGGACCCTGTATGTGTAGAATTCTCTATGTGCCTGATATATCTTACTTGTATTGCATAATCTAGAGACTAGATATATTGTGAAGCCTAAGAAAATGAACGGTACACTTTTTACTTTTTTTTTATTGCACCTGACTGTTTATGTTGGTGTTTGTCTTTTGTTTGCCTGTTGTTTGTTGTGAAAATCAACTTTCAAATTCTAATAAAGACATTATACAAAAAAAAACAACTTAATTAAAGCTTATGATATATCCCTGTAGTATCTGTATATGAAGGTGCCAGTCACCAGTGGCATTAGAATCCTCTGCAACCTAAGGATGCTGTCATGTCAGCAGCAAGCATTGGGTCTGTCTATGGATGTTTCATAGTCCAGTGTCATCTATCATGGCATATAAGCAACGTCCACCAGCTCCAAAGACCTACAGCGAGATCTGACCATCAAGAGAGTTAATGCCAGCTAGCACCATGGTCGTAACCACCCTCACTCGGGTAAAACAAATATTCATAAAGGATTGCAAGCCCTTGCCATGCAATATTCGCTAACTTATGGCTCATCCTTGACAAGTGAATATATGCACTGTAAGTAAGGTTTTTCCTGAAAGAAGTGCTGATGGTTAATCAAGGGAAGTGGTCAATGTTTGTAACTGTTGTTATGAACTATTTTAGCTGTCATCATCTGGACTGGCTATATGCAAAGCTAAAATACAGACTGCCAATATAAAATTATCATCTAAAAGGTAGAGTTCAAAGAATTCAAATTTCCCAGTGCCCCCTCCAAGCCATGAAAACAAAGACTGTTACCAATGCAATAGACTTCTAATGAGAAAGAAATGTTGACAATGTACTTGAGAGACAGTGTGCCTTAAAGCAGCAGTACTACGAAATCAGGAAGTGACCTATCAAAATTCTATTTTTTGGCTGTAAGCATGTGGCTAAAGTTCCAGTTTCCATACCTGTAAATGTTTTTTTCCAGTCGTCTTTAGTTTTTTAGATATTTGCAATTTATTTGAAGTGTTGTAGCGCTACAACAAATATGGAGGCTGACTAATTTTCCGTGCGCTTTTTCTTCAGGTCGCATCACATCTCTTGACAACAGCAGAGGGACCCTCTGCTGACCATTCCCGAAGTCCCTGCAAGTCATTCCTACGTGCAGTTCGCAGTACAGGGAGTTCCAGTGCAATATGCTTACTGGCAGAAATATGAACAAAAGCGGAGAATAACCGAGCAGATTACTCGGCGATAGTACAATGCCGGTGAGAAAGAGTACCAGGTATATGATTAGCAGGGCACAGGGAATAAACTATCAAAAAAGCGCAACTTTTTTTTTTGTAGTACTGCTGCTTTAATTACAGTATTTGCTGATTGTCTATATTGCATTTCTTTCTGTCTGTATTCCTTTACTAAATGGCAACTGAACCTTTTTTCTTTTCCATTCCACAATATAGTACCGGTTTCTTGTTATCTGTTCTTCCCCAGAGAAACTCACAACAATGAGGGAATTTTGTGAAGTCTCATAAACTGGGATTAAGATTTACCCTTGTGCTAGTAGAGAATAAAATCCACATGTGTGGCTTAATATAACAATGCTGTTGAAATTTGGGTCAGTGCAATGTTAACTTGGCCATTCTACTTACGTAACTGGCATGGAGTGTGGAGCTCAAGAATTGCAGATATGATTTAAACTTATGCTATACCATGTAATATAAAGTGATTTAAATCCTTCCATTCTCTCTCAGAGTTACAAACTGCATGTAAGCTTAAATTGCAGCCAGTGACATGTTAAAATCAGTACCTCACCATGCCGAGCATGCCATGCTGAGCATCAGGTACTGACTTTTTTCTTATCACAATAGCTATTCCTAACCTCAAGTAATACTGTGTCTCAACTCCTGCACTGTCTGGCTTACTTTTTCAGCCTCTTTCCCTGGTCTAAGTGCCCATCATTCCCACATTTAACCTTCTTACACACTCTTTCTCTTGAGCAATGTGGCCCCTAGAACAGGCTACTGCCTCTTTATGCATTCTTATTTTTTTTGACTTGTGACTGCCTTATCTCAGCTACCGCAGCACACAAACAAGAATGCCACCATGAACAGAGCTTCCACATCCCCCAACAGATTTTACCATGCAACTACCCCCTGAAACTACTCCCATTTCCATACTTGTCAAAAAAGGACACTATTTATCTAGGCTTCTGATTATGAAGCAATTTATAATTGCCTACTATAACAATGAGAAAAATAAAAAACCTTGCCCACACCCCTCCATGGCATGCATTGCCACACTTATTCAACAGACTTCTGCTATCTGTAGATGTGGAGTCCAATCCAGGACTATTCCACCCCTGCACCCCCCACCATCTCAGTTAATGCTAAGGGCCTAAAAATAGTGCACCTGAACTGTCAGAGCCTGCGACCAAAAATGCCTGAGCTCGAAACTTGGGCCAACTCCTTCAATCCAACCATACTTGGAGTCCCTGAAACCTGGCTAAAGCCATCCATCCTACCTCACAAAGTAGCCCTGCCCAGGCACACTATCTTCAGGTGGGACAGAGTAGGCAAAAGAGGTGGTGGCATCCTCCTATATGTCAAGTCTAATATTACTACCACCAAAATTACAACCCCAGCCTCACATCCCAGGACAAATCCATCTTTGTATCCTTAGACTTAGGCAACTCCAAAAAAATAATTGTAAGTTGTACCTACCTCCTTTCTAAAGCTGCCATGGCAGCCCTACCCCTACTCATTTCCTCTCTCTCTGAGCTACCACCACATGAACTGATAATCTGTGGGGATTTCAGCATTCACTGGTCTTCCAGCAACATAGACATGGCACAATCCAACCTGGCTGATGCCAATATAACACAGCACATCTCTGAACCTACAAGATGGAACAACAGAATGGTAAAGCACTCCCTCTTAGACTAGATTATATCAAACTGCAGTCATAGAATAATTGTCTGAGGTGTATTACCCAACAGTATCAGCAAGCACGCTCCAGTCTATTGCATCTGAAGAAATAACTTCCCTAACCCTCCCACTAATATTGTAACCTCCCATAGCATGTCCTCCTTTAATCATGTATCCTTCCTCAACTTGCTTTATGCTGTAAATTTGGACCCCATATGTACCCTACCAATCATTGACCTAGTCCTGGAATACCTAGTTGACTCTGTCACTTCCAGAATTAATCACCATGCACCACTCACCTGACATAGATCCAAAGGTGCTAAAGCTCCATGGCTGATGAATAATAAGAGGAACCACATGGCCAGATGCTATGCAGTCTGGAGAAACTACAAGAGGTCTGGGCTCCCTTCCAACTGGCAGGCATGCAGACAACTCCAAAATTAATCTAAGTCCAAAATAACCAGTGCAAATGGAAAATATCAGTAACTCCAAAGAATTGTTGGCACAGATTAATTTCATCCTCAAAGGTAAGACCTCCTATGGCCCCAATTCACTTTCTTTAAAGGACCAAGTTCTATCTGACCCAGCAGCAATAGCAGACAGCTTTAACAATTTCTTTATAGACCTTAACCACTATGCATCTCATTTCTCTCCCTTGCAAGTGAACCAACCCATGTCAATCACAAGTCCCACCTGGTCCAAGATGCCACAATTCCATGTTAAACTAACTACCCATAAAGAGGTCCTCAGGCTACTCCTAAACCTCAAGGAGCAAGGATCCCCCAGCCATGACACTCTCAAGCCTAGGTTCCTCAAATGGAGTGCCCTGACACTTGCTGTGCCAGTTAGAAACCTGATCAACAGATCCTTTCTTGAAGGTACAGTACCCACAAAATGGAAAACAGTGCTTGTAATCCCTATCCACCCATCGAAAATTACCAACCAATCTCAATTCTCTGTCACAGAGCTAAGGTTCAAGAACTAAGTCTTATATAGCCAAATACAAGACTACCTAGAACTACACCAAATCCTGTCACCCCGCCAGAATGGTTTCTGCAAAAACCACTGTACCCTCTCTGCACTCATCAAAGTCACCTGTGACATCTACCATGCCTTCAACCAAGGACAGGCTATGGGTGCCATCTTCATTGACCTTACCAAGGCCTTCGACCTGGTGAACCACACACTGCTGTTAATGAAGCTGGAAACCTTAAGTTTTGATAAGCCATCCATATCCTGGCTCCGTGATTACTTATTAGATCACTCCCAATGTGTCAAATGAGGCAATAGTCAATCCTCTTTCAGACCTAATACCCATGGCATCCTGTAGGGGTCCATACTAGGCTCGTACTCTTCTCATTATTTATCAACAAGCTGCCAAAGTTCTGCAATGGGGCATCCATCCAGCTGTATGCTGATGATGCCATCCTATAGTCTGCCTCAACTGATACCCATTGGCTTAATCAGCATCTGGAGTCTGACTTCAGACAATTAGAAGCCTGGTTCCTCAAAAATAATCTCCTTCTGACTACCAAGAAAACCAAAGCAATGCTTTTCGATCCTTCCTCCTTTAAAGTTGCCCATAACCTGCCTCTCTCCATCTGCTCCTTGAATGGGACTTCCTTGAAACAGCTAATTCCTTTAAATATCTGGGCATCCTGCTCAGTCCTAGCCTCTCTTTTGAGGCCCATATCCATAAAATCACCAAGACCTTACACCGAAAGGTTGGTCTATTATACCATCTCTATCCCTTGCTATCTAATGCATCCCATCTCAAAATTGCCTTTGCCTCACTGCTACCCCCGCTATCCTACAGAGTGCCCTTGTTCTGTTCTGTCAAAGCATCTCTCACAAACCAGTTGAAGCAATTATACCATAAGATTGGGCACTTTGCTCTTGGATCGGCCCCGTACCAACACCATTGCACAGTACTGGCATCTCTGAGCTGGTTGCAGCTTGAACATAAACTCCAGTATACCCCTCACTTTCTTACTTTCAAGCTCCCACACCTCCATACTCCATCTAATCTATCAGACATCATTGTGCGGAAACAGCCTACTCGGTCCTTTTTTTTTCCAACTCTCTTCCTCTTCTTGTCTCACCCAAGGCCCAGCTATCAACTGTTAGAAGATGCTTTGCCTTTACTGCCCCCTTGGCCTGGAACTCCCTCCTCACATCTATTCTCTCCTGCTCTACCCTTCCCCGATTTCAAGTTTGTGCTGTATAACCATCTTGCTGCTTCAGGGTCCTGTTCCTGCCTCTCCTGACTAACATGCCTCTGCAATAACACTGATTCTGTCCACAACTCTAATCTCAACTCTATCCTTCATCCACAATATTGTCGGGTGCTGAGGTACTGTACAGTGCTGTCCATAAAATACTACACTGTGAATTTTCAATATGTACTTTCAGCACTGCTGTATTACTCTTCTCTTCTTTAATTTTGTATGATTGTTAATCATGACCTAGCTTAGCTCTGTTTAGGCTATTTAATTGTATTAGTTGATTTTATGTTAACTATTGAACTTGGATAGTTCTATGTTCTTGTATCAACCCTGTCTCAATTTTTGTCTGATTGGTAATTACTACCTACCTTAGCTCTGTTTAGTCTATTTAATTGTATTAGTTGTCTTATGTTAAGTATGAACTTGTATAGTTTTATTTTGGCTATGTTACTTTTTGCCCTATGTACCCTCCCCCGAGTCGCCCCTGTAAAAGAGCCTGCATGATCTCAGTGGGCTTCCCCGGTTGCCAAAATTCGAATAAATAAATAAAGTATATTTACACATATTGCAATACATTTTGATGCAGCACATGAAATCCCACTGAAATACATAGTAGTTCATGTGGTATATCATGATATACCATGATATATGTGGGTATAGTGGGATTTTTAACTGGTTGCATCAGTATTTAGAGCTGACAGGCATATGACCTTGATGTACTGAGATGAACTGCTTTGTTTTACATGCAGCTTTATTTCATTTCACAGAAACATGGAAACAAAGACTTTGTTTGCAGAAAAAGACCAACTGGCACCCAGCAGTCTGTGTGATGGTTCCCTGCCAGTTCTGCATTAGTGAAGGCATGAAATCAAATTTATTGCAACAGAAAATGTGTCACCTGCAGTGGTGGGGGGGGGGGGCTTTGACAAAAATTGAGGAAAAGAGAATTGTTTCTGGATTTTTCAAATAGGGTCTAGACACTGGCCAGGACTTAATGGTTAATTTGTGGTAGCCTCATTTTTGAGATGAATATGTGTAGCTTAAAAATCTCTACTGCTGTTTATCTTACATGTACATATAATCTAATTCTGGTATACAGTCTTTTGGCATTTGATTTTATAGAGCAATTATATTGAAAAGTGTATCTTGTCTACCAAATATCCTAAATGTGAAGACCAAGATCTCAGTCATCTTGAATTACATGTAGTTACAGAATATGTGCTTATGTTTTTAGTTAGATGTATCTTCACGAGAACACGATTGCACCTTTATAGTAACTGTATTTTTCACACTTTATACAGCTCCCCCTGGTGGCACCTAACAACAAGAAACATAGAAATTCTCTTCCACCAGCAGAGAGGGACAATGGCCTTAATAATGCCATCCTGGATGATGGTGAAACATTGAACTGCTGTTAGCTGCTATCCTGCTATATTTGCACTGCACACTGAAACACCTTTTGGAATAAAAATGAATTGAACCTGCCGTCATTGTCCAACTGAGTTATTGTCCTGCCATCAGCTAGTGAGTGCCTGTTTTTTTTTTTTATGTATTTGCCTGAACTGCTTCAGCTTGAGCACCACAGCCTATTAGTAGGGCCTGCTATTTTTTCTTTGTTCTTACTGTTTTACTGGCAATGCACATTTCTGAAATGAGGACATGGCTAAAGGCAATAGTGTTCTGTAAACCCTCTGTAGCATGTAGACCAACTATCCTGAAATCAAAACAGTGACAGGTAGCACTAAGTTAACCATAGGTCATTTAGATGAGATATTTCAGCATACCAGCACAGGGAATCCACTTTTGCAGGACATACCTTCCTTAGTTGGCCTGAGCAGAGCAGCAGCAACTGCATTCACTGAAGCAATGATTCATATAAGGAAAGCTTTTCAGCAGCTTGAAAAATATCACACTTAAAAGCCAAGTGATTTTACTGGGAATGACAAAAGTAGTAGCTTACGGTAGAGTGGAAAATGTACTGAGGTGACTGCCTTTTGAAGAATTGAGCATTTGACAAGGAATGTAGTAGTTTCCTCAACAGATGATTTGAGATACTGCATAAAGCAAGTCCTGCATTGATTCCACCAATAGTCACGGAAGTGCAGGCTGAGACAGCAGACAGTTTAAAAGAATGCCAGGAGTCCATACAAAAATTTGCAGACTACACTGCATTTGATCGACTGAATAATGAATCAAAGACAAAAGTAGAGAAACTGGATGCTGAGATCAAGCAGGCCAAGCTGAAAAAATCTGAGCATGATGCAAATGATTATGCAAATAACAAAGTATTCAACTGGAAAAAAATATAATTCTAATTTGAGAAATCAACTACTGAAGTCCTTCTTTAAGAAATCAGGTGGTACTATCCTTGATTATGGCACTGAAGCAAGTGATTCAGAGGGAGACTTATCAGAATCAAGTTATTTTTTAGAAGAAGACATCTGCCCCCTACAAATTAACCTGAGGCAAAGCAACAAAACAGTACAGTTCAGAAATCACAGATACACATACGCCAAGGGAGGGGAAATTGAAAAGACACACATAGTCCGAAAATCCAGGCCAAAAGGAGAAAACAATAAGTAACATTGTAAATATCTTGGGTTTACCCTTGACACCACCATAAACTGTGGTTCTTGCCAGTCTGGTAGCACCTAGGGCTTATGCACTGGATGCCACACTTCACTCCATGCTGGTGATCAGTTTTTGGAAAGGAGCACAGGATGCCTGTGGTCAGAAACGGAAGGAGAGGTGAAAGCTTCCCAAAGACTGCTCTCCTCTCTTAGGGTGAGTGGACTGCTGGCTCCATCAAGTGACTGCCACCAGGTGGAGGCCTGGTGGTAGTGCAGGTCGGAAGTCACAGATAGTAGGAGGTGCTGGGATTTCTGTGGTGTGCAAATGCCTCCATAGGGCACATGCCAACTTGTTCACCTTAGCAACATGGGATGGGAGAAAACAGAGGAAAATAGCTGAGGGACAGGTGTCAGTGAATCCCTCTGTACTGATCCCTCACCCACTTCACCATGAGCACTGCATCAGCCAGAACCAGATACTTGTCTTGGGTGGGAGGGTGACTCTCCTTCTCCTCCTCCAGACCCCACCACGGGGGTGGGATGGGGAGGTGGGTTGAAGATGGGCTGAGATGTAAGTCTTGGGGAGATTGAGGATGGGGGGATTGGAGTGACAGGATGGAAGGGAGCCATGTCTGTCCCTGCCGCAGGGAGGAAAAATTGGAGCATTGCCTGTCCTTGCTGCAGGAAGGAAAAAATGTATATGGAAAAAAAAAATATTCTTGAAAAAGGCATGGGGTTTGCACCTACAGCTACTAGACATGCAGTGAAGTATTTCTTTGATCGAGAAGTTGAGAGCTGAGGCTATTGCTAATGATAACTCATAGGTCTCTTTCCTCTGAGGTCAGGTTGTCCCTTACAACACCAATCTAGTAGTTCATTTTAGTGTTCTTTTTACCTATGTGCATAATACAAACACACAAGCATACAAAGGTGCCAGCAGAATAACACTGTCTATCTAGTCTGCTCATATTGCAGCATCTCCAATATCAGCTAAGACTTCCATCCCTCCCCCCGTCCCCAACTGACACCCCCTCATTTCTGGCTACATCCCTTTCGGCTCTGACTTTCCCCCTGTCTAAACCTCATTTGAAGCCATCCACTCTTTCCAGTGATATTACTTCCTCAGGAAGCCCATTCTACCCTGACACCACCCTCTCCACAAATAAATGTCTCCAAGTCTCCATCTTGTCAGTCCCCCCATCTTAAGATAATACCCACTGAAGAGGAACTCCTTGTTCACACTTCAAATACCTAAAGGTCTAATTCATGTACCTTTTTCCTCCACACCTACAGGGAGTACATATTATTGACCTACAGCCTCTCCACATGCGTTCTGCACTACTGACCTTTAATCCTTCTTTGGACTGCCCCCAGTAGCTTTATATCCTTCTTTAGGTAGGGATACCAGTGCTGAACACTGTACCACAGGTGCTGCCACCCCAGTGTCCTGTACAATAGCAGTATTACCTCCTCCTACCTGCTGCTGATCCCTGTTGCAATGCAGCCAGGTATTCACTTCTTGCATTGTGTGGAGTGCTTCAGGTCACTATTGATTAACTCTTAATCTTGCACTTTTTTCATTGAAGTTTAGCAGCCAGATCCTTGACCTTTTCTTTAACCCTTCCAAATCCCTCTGTCCCTCATCCCCTCTTCTCTGTTCATGCTTCCACAGAGTTTACTGTTATCTGCAAAGATACACATTTTCCCTTGAATACCCTAAATAATGTAACAGATAAACATAATGTATTAAAAGTGCAAGTGCCAGAACCAAATCCCCGAGGGCTCCAACTCATAATCTCTCAAGTATTTACCATTTAACACCACCTGTTTGGTACTTCCCTCTTGCCAGTTGCCTAGCCATCTAATTAGACATGCCCCACCAAAAGATCCTGTATCTTCCTTACAAGCATTTCATGCAATAAATCAAAATCCTTGCTTAAATCCATTGTCTCACCTTAATCCATCACCTGAAATATTAAATTAATGAAATCCAAGAGGTTCATATGGCATGACCTTTTAATTTCCAACCACTCATCTTGCTTTATCCTGAGTCATTTAATTCATAGGTATGTTAAAATAAGGAAGCAAAAACTTTATACAGCATTTATTGACTTGTCTTCTGCTTTCGATATGGTTTCTAGGGTACAATTATGGGAAATTATGTATAAAAGAGGAATAGATCAGACTTTGATCGCAATAATCTCTGCCTTGTATAGTAAAACCTGGGCAAAGGTCAGGTTAGGTGTGGCTGGTGAAACAATTAAACCATTTAGAATTAACCGTGGCGTAAGGCAAGGCTGTATATCAGTCCCAACATTCTTCAATCTGTATATGGCTCCCATTATTAGGGAACTTGAACATAGTGATAATGATGCACTGAAGGTTGGTATTAGGCTGACATCTATTTTAGCCTATGCTGATGATTTAGTTTTGATTTCTCAAAACAAAAGTGGCTTGCAGAGGCAATTGGATGTCCTGAAAATAGATACAAATTCCTTAAAACTAAAATAAATATATCTAAAACTAAAACTTTAACTTTTGGGTCTACTCTTATTAAATCTTTTTTAGATTTTTTGATTAGATAATCACCGAATAGATTCTGTTAATCAGTATACCCTGTATATATTTGGGGTTAATCTATACAAATAATCATAGGTGGAAACAACATAAAGAAATAATATCTGGTAAAATTAAGAAAACAATGAATGGTCTGAAGAAATTTAACCATTCTTATGGGTGTTTCTCTGTAAGGCCTTTGTTAAAAGCTATTAAAGCTAAATGCTGGGCACAAGAAATATATGCAGCTAAAATTTGGAATCTAGACGACGTAGAAACATTTATGACTTCAGTATATAAAATAATATGGGCAGAATTACAAGTCACTCATTCTTGTCCATCAGTCTATCAAAGGGAGAACTTAGATTAATTAATGTCAATGCACTCAGTGAGGGGAGAAAACTTAAATACTGGTTACATTTAACCAGAGTAGATGATGAGAAATTATTAAAGAAATCTTCCTGGAACAACTTTGCTGGATTAAAAATGATTGTGGCAAACACTGTTGGTTGCAAGATATTTACTGTAAATTGGACCAATATGGTCTTTCAGTATTGAAAACTTATTTCAATAGGAATATTGAGGTAAGTTCTAATATAAAACTTATAGTAAAAAAAAAATGATAAATACTGGATGGACCAAGATGTAAAGAAAATTTGACAATCCAGATTTTCTAGATGGTATGCAGGAAGCAATGATATGATTAAATTTAGGAATTATTGGAACATGTTGGAGAACAAGATACTAAGAAATACTTTTTTTAAAGCAAAACTGGAATTATTAGAGAATATCATCTTGAAGACCAGATATCAAAATCTCCCCAAGGTATGTGAAATATGTGATCGCAAAACTGGGACTAGTGAAGATTTAATTCATGTGTTATGGCAATGTCCCTGGTATAACAGAATAATGCAACATTGGGTAAGACCATTCTTAGTCTGGTCAGATATATCTAGGAGTGAAATTATGAGCATTCTCATGAATACAAATGAAGAAAATATATCAAAAGTAGCAAATTATTTTGTACATGCTGCTAAAATTAGAAAGAAACATTTAATAGCTAGTATTATATAATAATGTATCATTGGATATGGACTGACTGAACCTATTTACTGTGATTGGTATGTGGTATATATGGAATAATGTATGTATATTATCCATGTAATATACTCATTTTTATACTATCTCTTATTCTGCTCCTTATGATTTTGTTTTATGTATTGAATTTCTATTTGTATTGTATTGATTGGGACTGGTATTTAAAGGGGGAAATCCTGAACATTATCTGTGCAATATTAATGTTTATAGCACTTTCTAGATTGTCCACCATGATATTGATATATGTAGTGAACTCTTACATGTAATATACTATTTCCCTCGTAGGGGGAATTGTATGAATTTTATGTGTCTGATATGTTTTTATATGATGCTATATGGGCTCCTGCTCTTGAGAAATTTTATTTCTGTATGTAATATATGACTGTATTTGTAATGTATGCTTTTATTCTGGTTTGTAAAGGCCTTGTATGGTCAAACAATAAACTATTTACTACATTCATCTTGGAGCACATTAGCCTCAGGATAATCTGCTACTTGCTCCTTGATAATAGTCGTCAACTGTTTCCCACCTACAGAGGTCAAGTTATCATGTTTATAGTTCCTAGGGTTTTCCCTGTCCCAACTCTTGTAGAGATATACAATGTCTGCCACACTCCAATCTGCCTGAATTATCCAATCTCCTGGAAGCAAATGAAGAAGTCTGCCAGTGGTTGCAGCCAGTGACTGTCACACTCCCTTCAGTGCCCTAAAGTTCAATCAATCTTGGTCCAGAAATGTGTTCACCATTAGCCCCTTTAATCCATTGAGCTCCCTTTGCACCATGATTACTACATGCCCAGCATCTGCATTTGTGCCCCTTTATGTTTTATGCTGCATGCTGATAGTGGCACCATAATACAGTGATTACTGTGTTGATGTATTTGCTCAGTGTGTATGTGAAGAGTGGTTTGTCATTCTTCTTTATCCCCTCAGCAATCCAAAGCTTTGTTTCCATTTTTGCCTTTCTCATTTATTTACTGGCGTTCTTCACATTTTTCTGGAATATCTCCCTATTACTCTATGGCTGGTCTCTTTTTGTACCTCCAAAGGCCTTTCTTAGTCCTGACTGTTTCTCACACATCACAGGAAAATTAAATCAGCATTTTCTGTTTCTAACTTTCCCAACTTGCTTCAGACATGATTTTGTTAACGTCAACACTTTCTATTTGATGATTGCTAATTCATTATCTGCACTTTCCAACCTCTTCACCACCTGAATTTGATCCAATGAATCTCCCTCTATTACATCTTCTATCCTCCTGAAATCTAACATCATTGCCTTAGACTGAGGCCCAGATATTCAAAAGAGTTGAGCCATGCGCAGTAGGGTTGCACCTGCGTAAGTCCAAAAATGCGCCATTCTGCGATATTCAGCAGGAGGCAGTTGCGCCCCCAAATCATGCTGAGCAACAGCGCAATGATAATGAATGCATGCGCAACTGAAGGGGGAGGAACCATGCATAAATGGCTCAGTGTGATATTTAACAACATGCGCCATGCGCAATAGGGGAGCAAGCAGAAGTTGCGCCATAGTGGGAAATCAGCTAAAATAAAAGGGAGCAAGGGAGAGGTGCAAGAACGGTACAGGGAAGCCACATGAGAGCCAAACATAGCAGGGAAAACTGGGCAGCAGGGACACACAGGGCCAGGCAGAAAAGGGCACCTGGAAGCAACAGGCACAGGGGAAGGTGTCGGGAGACAGTGCAGAAGGGGGAATTACACCACACAGCAGTGAGGCCAGCACAGGCAGGTGTTCCCGGTGCAGGGGAAGTAGCAGCCAGGACAGTGGGGGGAATACAGAAACAGCTGCCAGGGAGGGTGAACACAAGCCAGGGACATGGACAGTGCCACCTTCCAGATGGAGGCTGTAATGAGGGGGGTGAGAAGGCAGGCAGCAGGGGGGCATGGCCGTGGAAGGTCCCATCGGTGGTATGCCCCCAACAGGCAGTACTGAGCCTGCACCAGCTTCAAGCTGTACAGTTATACCGAGATTGTGGCTCTGTGAGCTGTGCAGTGATGTGATGCAGGCACCCACATGACAGAGCCATGCCCCGACAGTGGAGACAAAACTGACAGCTTGCATGTGCTTGTTCACCACTGGTACCTTCCAGAGACCAACTGGGGACACCTCAGGCATAACCCAGTTGGCCATGTCATGCCACCTCACCCAATTCCTCAGCACACTGCTGCCACATGCTGCAGAGTACATCCATTTCCCCAGCACACTGGCGGAGCGCAAAGCAAACATACAGGAGTTCCACAGGGTAGCACGTATGCCTGGCATGCTAGTGGCAATAGACTGCACCCATGTGGCCATCCGCACACCACCTGGCCCCGAGGGGGCTGCATACATAAATCGCAAGAGCTATGCCAGCATCAACTGCCAGGTGGTGTGCGATGCCAGGGGGTGCATAATCAATGTCTGTGCCATGCACCCTGGGGGAGCACATGATGCCTTCATCTGGCACCAGTCAGCACTGTGCCACAGATTCGAGAGTGGGGATATCCCCACTGGCCATCTAGTGGGTGAGTATGCAAACCACATGGACAATCATAGGGCCTGGGGGGGCATGGTCTGAGGTGACATGGGTAGTGGCCTAAATGGCCAGGGGCAGGGTGATGCTGATCACCAAACTAACCTCCACCCTCTACACACAGGTGACAGTGGATACCCACTCCATCCCTGGCTGCTCACACCCTACCGGCGGCCCGCGACCCCATTGCAGCAATGCTACAATGAGGCACACACCACCACACGTAATGTCATTTAGTGGATGTTCGGGATGCTGAAGGCACATTTCCATTGCCTGGACACCTCCGGCAGTGCCCTACAGTATAGCCCCTCAAAGGCCTGCAAGTTATTCCTGGCCTGTTGCATCCTGCACAACATGGCCAATGAATGTGGGATAGCCATACAGATCAAAGAGGGGGACAGCGATGGGGACGATGAGGTCGCCGGTGACAATGGTGATGGGCAGCCCCCCCTTGGGCGATGGGACCCCCGACTGCTCCGGCTGGCACAGCTGCACCGGGACACCATCACGGAGGAGCACTTCAACCAACCCAGGTAAGTCATGGGGCCATGTGCAACCAACAGTGGCTAAGGCACAACCCACAAACACACATGGACACACACCAGGGGTGCATTCCATCAAGGGAAGTGGCCGGGCATGGAACCACACACAGCCAGGGATGGGAGAGGTCTAACATGTCATGCGGACAGACACACACACATGCACACACAACGCACCAGACATGCACAAAGGGTAGGAGGCACACTGACCCAGAATGCCACCCCTAGACACACACATGTCCACAGACCACCATGCCCACTGCCTGTCCATGTGCGTGTGTCAGATGCTGAGCACCATTGCACATTGGTGTAGCATGCAATGCAGGCATCATCATGCACACGCAACTGCAGACAGCAGCCAGAAGGGTGTGCAGATGGACTGTGTGTCTGCGTGCAGGGCTGGGTACCCACCTGTGCAATGCCCGCTGAAAGACACAATGCACACAGGGCAGCATCAGACAGTAGCCGCATTGGGAGACAGGTCAGTCACACGACACAGTGCCCTGGCAACCACGGATGCATGGGTGGCCCTGCTGAGACCCGCCAGCACTGACAGGCTGACCACTGGCCTCATGGGGTGGTACTGATGGTCTCCCAGGGGTTCCACTGATTGAACATGACCGTGCTCGTGCACAGGTCTGCAGCACACCAAACATGCCTGCGCCAGGCATGCTCGGGATGCCCATAGCTGAACCCGGTGTTGACAGAGAGGGTGTCGCACGACGCCGGGAATGGGGGGTGGACAGTGCACTGCGTGGTGTCTGCGACACATGGGCACATGACTGTGTGCCCATGACAGCAGTGAATTCCTGTGTCTGCTTGTCAATGGCAGCGGTCACATCCTCCAGCAACTGGTCCATCCCTGCCAGGATCAGAGTGGTGTCTCTGCTGCAACGCTCCTCTGCCTTCTCCAGAGCAACATGCAGTGCATCCACCAACGTCACAAGCCACATCTGCTGGTGGAATGATGCTTGCAGTAGGCAGGTGTGCTCATCCAAGAGGTCATCTGCCTCCTCAGCATCCTGTCCCTCAGGATGTGCATGGCCCTGATGCTCAGCACCCCTTGAGGGTGGGCGCTGCATATCAGGACCAGGTCTGGGCATGTCCACAGGTGGTGCACAGACACCACCCCTTGACCCTGTACCCCCAAGCCCATTGGCCAACTACTGATGCTGCCCCTCTGGCTGCCGCTCCCCAGGGCTCACTGGTGCTGCCGCAGTGGCCGCAACAGTCCCACTGTCCTGTATACACACCAATGCTGCTCCACTGGTGCTGACAGGCACAGGCTGGGACTATGATGACATGCAGGCCTCCACAGCAGCACCACCCACAGCCATGGTTGTGATGTTACCTGTTGTGTGGCCATCCCGTGGCACACACGTGTCACTGCCCATGCCATTAGCGACATCATCATCGGTGACGGACCCGGCACCAGCCCAAGTCACAGCATGCTGGCATCCATGGACACTGGCATGCTGGGACATGGGCAGGGCCTCCTCCACACCTGTTTCAACAACATCAGTGTGGACAACCAGGTGGGCCCACTGTCGCACTGAGCCACGTATACCTGTGGAGGTGGATTGGCCCTCCTCCATCTCCATATGACTGTCTTCAGTGGACAGGCCCACCACCTCTGACCCATGCAGATGCTCAGGATCTGTAAGGGAAAACAAAGCCACATTACTGCATGTGACCTACCCTGCCCCCTCATAGACATACCATGACCTACCATGCAGTGATGTGCTACCACACATCTGGAAGCCATCACCCAGAACACCCTCAATGGCACAATGCTGCATGCTTCCAGCAACCCTCTCCTCCTGTGGGGTCAGGTGTATCACCTCCAGCTGTCCCCCACCTGTCGCAGCTCATGCCGCCCTGATGGCAGCCACCTTCTCCTTTATCCTCCTCCTGTCTGTGCACATCTTCTTCTTGCACTTCTGCACGGAGCACTGGTGGCTGCCATGCAGGTTCGCTGCACGTGCCACCTCCTCCCATGCAGCAACACAGGCCTGAGGTGTTCCCTGTCGTCCGCTGAGAAGCGGCTCCTGATCCAGGTAGGCCTCAAACAGGGCATTGGTCTCAGCCTTGGTGAAATTAGGCCTCCTCCTCCTTCCACCACTGTGTTCCTCCTCTCCCACAACTCGCTCAGTCATTATTTAGCCTGTAAGAATGACAGTTGTTACCTGTGACTGTGCAGTCCCCTGCATGTCCCAAAATACACAGTCCACACTCCCAAACAGCATGGAACTCACCAATAGACTGCAGTAACCGACTATGGCCAGTGCAGCCCAATGTCACACTTTTATAGCGCAACCCATGCAAATGAGGCGAGGCGCAACTTTAAGTGGATGCAAATTGCAGTGATGCGCCATTGAATGGCTGATTAGCTGTTTTGCATATGACGACTGAATGTCGCGCTGTTGCACTTTGCGCAATTGTGTTGAATGTGCTAAGCCAAGGGTGCAGTTCTGTGACATGCGCAGTACACCCCTCACTGGGCATGCCCGGGTTGCTGACGCAGGCATCTGCCATGCTGCTGATGTGCTGTGCATGGGAAGCAATGCAGGGCACAGCCACCATTGTGCCAGTGGCGCTACAGCGATGTTCACCTATATGATGCTGTGGCACTGGGCCATCAAATTGCGCACTGGGACAACAGCGCAGTAGGCCACTACTGGAGGTAGCACACAGGCCTCCAATCATGCTACATGCATTGGGTTCCAATGGCGCTGTGCCTGTCCATGCGCCAGAGCCCCTTGACCTTGTGCCCGACCTTTGCCCCCTAGGCACCATGCGTCGGTGACAGCGTGGTAGGGAATAGCAGCGCTGTACGACGCAGCATCTGCACGTGGTGGAGCCATGCTGCAGAGCGCCATTTTGGCTGACTGAGCTAGTAGAATGGTGCGGAGAAGGGTTGCACAGCGGAGCCAAGTGGAACTGGCCAACCTAGTGGCCATAGTAGAGCCACTCTATGGACCACTGTTTGGGGAGGCACCCCTGGACAGGTCCAGGAGCCAGGTGTGGGAGGAGGAGGCCACTGCACTGAAGGAGGCCACAGGAAGGGGGTGGACAGCAGAGCAGTGCCACCACAGGTATGGCAACCTGCAGAGGAGGAAACCAGACCTGCTTGCCTGACTGCGGGCACCTGCCAGGAGGGGCACAGTGCCACGGCCAGGTAGGTGTTACATCCACACACTTTTATCTTCCATATGGGTATCACGGTTGTATGTATCTGGCACATGGGGGAGGGACTGTCCGGTGTTGGCTGTGGTGGTGTTATCAGGGTGTGGGGTGGGTGGGTCTGGCTGGGTGGGGTGCACACACCTGGGGGCAGGGGGACTTTGCTACAGGATTGTACTAATGTTCCTCTCTCCATGTTTGCACCACAGGGCCGGAGGAGCGGCATCTAGCCCGTGAGATGCGGTGCCACCAGGAGAACAGGGACGCAAAGAGGGGCGACGGTCCACAGCGCCCGAGGGACCGGCCCGATGATGGTGAGTGCCATACCTCCATGATTACTATTGCATGCTATGTAACAATGTGGTCAGCGGGGCATGGCCACCATCCATTGACACCACTGCCATGCACGCAACTTGTTACAGTCAGCACTGTCCAGTGGCACTGCATGTCTGGGAGTGCATCGATGGTGTTCCATGCATGCACCAGGTACATGGCTGTGCCACTGCCTTCGCACCACATAGCCATGTCACTAAACAGCCACAGTGGTGCTGTGCATGACTTGGCCAGTGGGTTTGTGCAGCATTCCACATGGCTGTATTCGCCTGGGTGGGCAGGTCTTGTGGACTTGATCACTGTGGGTGTTCACAGACCATCACAGAGGGATGTCCCACGGCCATATGCTATGCACAGTGGGTGGGCTGTATGGGGCTGCGCATTCACACCTATTGACTGTGCTCCCTTGTCCTAGGTGTCCACCAGCTGATGGAGATTCAGGAGGCATTGAGGGAGATCCTGAATATGGCAAGGGCATCGTTGGAGATCCTACAATGGATCGACCAGCTTGGGGTCTGCAGGAGGCACCGGAGGCAGAGCAGCCAGAGAGGGGAGTAGGGCTCCCATTAACCATCCCTCTGCCCCTGATATCCCCTACCCCCCTGGACCCACCCTCACACCCCTCCTTTCCTGTCCCATTTGTTCACCCCTGCCCCCTACCCACCCCCACCTTGTTTGTGGCCCTTCCCCCAACTTTGTATATAGTATTGTAAATAGTTTGTTTTGATATTGTTTTTGAATACAGATCTTTTGATATGAATACTGTGGTGGTCTCTGATTTGCAGCAGGCTATAGGTGCTCAGCTGCAGTGGTGTGCATGGCATCAGGGGTGGTGCAGTCATGGGTATGTGTGTGTGTCCGTGGGGAGGTGACTATGGTGTGGAGGTGGCTATCAGTCAGTGTCTGTGGTGTGTGTGTTGTGCCCTGTGCACTGGATGACTGTGTGCAGTGGTCCATGGTGCATGCTCTGTGTCCATGGCACATCTGTCAGCTCATCCATGGCCTGTGCAGCTGACACCCATGCATGTCTGTGACCTGCACGGTCTGCTGGCATGTCAGTGGTGGCTGTTCATGCAGGGCAGCCACTGTACCCGTCACAATGCTGGGTTGCCTCCTGTCACTGGTGTGGTGCATGTCTGCCTCGGGTGACACTGTGGCCTCCACAGTTGTTGACCCACTTCCATGCTGTGATTTGTGTGTGTTGCAGGGGATGTGCACCACTGTCTGTGACTTGTGCTCCGGGCAAATGATAGTGGTGTACAGGTCCACAGTGCCTGCACAGGGTGGCTGACACTCCTGTGCCATGGAAGACTGCAGGTTTGTGTACACAGTTTACATGGGCCCACACTGGGGGCTTAGTTTCCCCGCTACTGCATCCCTGTGTTGTTTTGCCCTTGGGTATGGGTGGGTGTCTGTCCATGCACTGTGTGGCATCCGGTGTGGTGCATGCTTCTACACACCACT
This sequence comes from Neoceratodus forsteri, assembly GCA_016271365.2. Lineage (NCBI taxonomy): Eukaryota > Metazoa > Chordata > Ceratodontiformes > Ceratodontidae > Neoceratodus > Neoceratodus forsteri. The sequence continues at coordinate 653,700,002 of CM028136.1, forward strand.
GTGGGTGTCTGCGCTGGCTGTTGTGGCCAGTGCTAGGTCAGGGTGTGTCCTTGGGAGAGTGTGCAGGGTGCTGTACCACTGGTGGTGGTGGCCGGGGCATCCCCTGTCCCGTGTGGGGTACCTCGTGTGCCGACACATGGTCAGTCTCTCAGCTGCACCTCAGGGGGCTGTGCGTGGTGGCACTGTGTATGCCATCGTTGCATCTCTGTATGCTGCCACCTGCTGATGGGTGCTCGTGGTGGGGCTGCCTTGCATGGTTCTGTGGTGCACAGGTTTGCATTGTCACAGTGGGGGTGGTGGCATGCATGGGGTTTCCTGCAGTGGTGGACACTGCTCCTGGGAAGGGTGTCTGGGGGTCACGGTGCAGGGTGTGCTCTGCATTGGGGGGAGGGTGTGACACGGGGTGGTCAGCCCTCCTTGTGTGCCAGTCACAGCTTGCCAGGGGGTGTGATGGGGCACCATGGCCCAGCTGTAGGTTGGTTGCTTGTTTCCATGGGCCAGTGGTTATTCCAGCCCTCCCCCAGTTGTGCAGTGCATGGGGTGTGGGGGAACGGTGTCTGTTCTGCTGTGTGTTCCTCTGCCCATCTGTGACATGGGTGGTGGGCCCCTACCTCCCTGGTTGTGCAGTTGCAATGCCGCCCTGCTGCTGGGGGGTGTCCCTGGTTGAGCTATGGCATCTCTGGACTGCTCAGCTGAACATCCCTTGTTGCGCTATGGTGCATCAGATCTGCTCAGCTTCCCCTCCCTAGTTGCGCTATGGTGCAGGTGGTGCAATATTCAGTCATTGGCTGTAGGTGCAGGTTGGCCGGCTCAGTTTTTGAATAGCGTGCCTCTTGCACATGGGCACAATGGACTTGTGCTTGCTCCTGCTATTGTGCACTTTTTGGGTGCAGTTTGAATATCTGGGCCTGAGAGTGTTGAGCAGCAAGGATATGTTGAACCACACTGGGCTGTATTCATTCATCCACAGGTGTTCATACCGAGATTCATACTGAGGAAAAATAGGGAACCAAAGGCATGATGCCCATGAATAGTTCCCACATCTAGACCCTTATCAGAGAAATGCCTCCCATTTCAAGATCAAATTATCCAGCCTATGTCTGTAAACTGATTTATTTTCTCTGAGAATTATTTCAAGGGGGAGTCTGTTTCATGCATTCACTACTCTTTGTGAGAAAAAATAATTTTATATTATTCGTTCTGTATGTAAAGCAGTGTAGTTGTAGTGGGTGCCCTCTAGTTCCCACCACATCTTGCTTGAAAACAAATCCCATCTCAATAAACAAGCAGAGGTCATTCACAACATCCCACACCAGTAGAAGATCCCCCCCCAATATCTTCTCATTTCTAGAGACATGAGATTCAAAGATTGTAATCTGCTCTCATAATCCAAGTCTCTTAGGCCTTTTATTTGTATAGTGGATCTTCTTTGGATTCTCTCTAGTTGTGTGATATCCTTTTTATATGGGGAACACAACTGGGAACAGTAATCTATGTGTGGCTTGACATAGGCTCTGTATAATCAGACTCCAACCCTGAAGTTCTCCTTATTATTTTCTGATTCATAATGTTTCCACATCATCCTGTCCAATGAACTTATCCTCCACTGCACTTATGAAGTTCTTTACATACCAAACAACCCTGACCCTCCTGCCCATTTTCCAATCCTTTCTAATCAGGGAATAGTCAGGCAGCATAAGGTTAAAACTTTGATTTTGTGTTGCTCACATTTCTATGATAGCTATGATGTCCTGTTGTCCCTCTGGTAACCAAGACTGTAATTCACAAATCTTGCTACCAAGACCCCTAGCATTCACACACACACAAACACACACAGCTTTTGAGGAATCCTGTTTTTGTATCCTTCCTCTGCTTATTACTCTTCTTTTCCCTGCCCCTCCATTCACTTTTTTTGTCTGTACTCTCCATACATGTGCCCTTGATACTTTACATAAGTTCTTCTTATCCCCACAAGTTGGAGATGCTGGATAGGCTCCTAATCCTGTGATAGTCTCCTGGTGTGTCCTACTAATAGTCTTGTTACTTCTACTTTAATTTCCAGTAAGTAATGTGTCATATTCCGTTCTCAGTGCATCTGATCCTATGCTGCTAATACAGATGCCATCTTTCCTGAATATCCTTTCAGTCTCTACAGACAGTGTCCCATCTCCTTCTGCTTGCACAAGCCCTTTAACCAAGATGGCACAGTGTGGGAACTTAACTTTGTGAAGCACCTCACAAAGTCTCCATGACTATGCTTTGCTTGTGTTTGCACCTCACATAGCTTTACCTGACAAAGTGCCTGCTTTTGCCCTGTGAAGACTATACACCAAAGAACTTCATTAGTGAAAACGTTAGTGAAGTGCCGATAAACAGCTTTAAATGGCCATTTTGATACTGAAAATTATAGTGTTTACTGTATAAAAAACTGTTTTTGAACTTGTAATCCACATCCAACCCACTGTGACAAAGATTTCTCACACCTTCTCTTAGAGACAGTAACCCCACTCTACCACCCTCTAGCACTCATGTCACCACACAGCCCCAGTGCAGTTTGTTAAAACATATGATTCCCTATCGCCACCCACAGCAAGTCAATGAAACGCAAACCACCCACCTCTCCCCACCTGGTGACTGTCTCCTACTGGGTCATATACCATAGGGAATTCTCAACACTATTTCTCTCTTTGGCCTCCCAAAAAGTTGAAGAGTTTTGGAGAATGCTGGTTGGAAAGAAAAATAAAAATTAATTTGAAAAAAAAAGTTGTTTTTTCAAAAAATGAAACATTATAAGCGAAAATATACTTAAACAATGACAAAGGACCAGTAGTTCCAAACAATGTTTACCTAAAAATTAGCATGTATTCAAATAACCAATTGTAACACTCATTTTGCAATGGTGATGAACAATATTAATACTAACATAAAGATTGTTTTCAGATTTAATTATAATTACAGGAGTAACTCCATAGGAGGAACTCTAATGGCAATTAAGGTAAACTATAACTACAAAAATACTATATGGTGTGGGAATATGTGGTACTTCTTATATAAAAGATCTTTCATATCTAAACTTACCTGCTTATGTGCAAAGTTGGGCATCCAGCAGTGGGTGGAGAGCATTCAAAGTGATCTGGGGAAACTAGAGGCATAGCCTAGGCTGTGACACCTGGTTTTCAATGTCAAAAAGTACAAAGTCATGCAGCTGGAGTAGGAAAACCTGTGGGGCTGTATAAAATATGGAAGGGGGTACTTACAGTCACCAAGCAAGAGCGGGACCTTAGGGTAATAATTTTTGATGATCTCAAGGAGGCAAGGCAGTGTGACAAAGTCATAGGCAAGGCTAGCCAAATGCTGGGGTGCATAGGGAGAAAGATTTTTAGCATGAAAATTGAGATGGTGCTGCCACTGTATTGCTCACTTGTGAGACCCCTCCTATAGTACTGTGTCCAGTTCTGGAGGCTGTACCTCCATAAGGATACTGACACGGTGGTAGCAGTTCAGAGGAGGGCTACCAAAATGATGTGTAGTGTTGTACAAGAAACCATACAAGGAGAGGCTGAAAAAGCTCAACATGTACTCCCCAGAAGACAGGAGAGTGAGAGGGGACATGATTGAAACCTCTAAGTAGCTCAGGGGGTTGAACAATGTGCAGGAGGGGAGTTTCTTATAGAAGAGGTACATCAGAACACAGAGGCATGCTATGAAGCTTGAGAGGAAGAAGTTTAAGTTAGGGCAGTGGACACATGGAAGAGCCTGCAAGTATAGGTGGTGGTGGCGGTGAAGATAGCAGGGAGCTTTAAGCATGCATTGGATAGGCATATGGGCATAATAGGTAGAGGAAAGGGTGCAGCAGGACACCTGTGACCAAATAGGATCCAGGGTAGAGTAATTGGCAGGAAAAATAGGGCAGACAACATGGGCCTACTGGTCCTTTACTGATGACACATTCTATTTTTCTGTTACCAAATTCAACACCAGTACAGTATAATGGAACATTTTCCAATTGCAAAGTGTTTTTTGTGCAGTGCAAACACAACTGTAACTGGCTTTGTGCCAACAGAGTAATAATGGAAGGCATATAACTGCACAGAGCAAGGGTCTGCACTTTTGTGCAAAGGCAGTAGTTTGCACAGGCAAACAAGCAGTGGAGTCATGCATACCATGCACAAATACATAACTGAAACAGATTTGGATGTGCAAAGTGCCTGCTTGCACAGGCAATATAAGAAGTTTAAAAAACACATTTTAATAGTACACTGAATGAAGAGAAGAATTAATAAGGCCCCAGAAAAGCTAAACAAGCTGGGAATGGCTTCATAGCTAGCACTACTGTAACAGAGATTTGTGATTGACCCAATTGGGATCAGAGATTAGAGCTGACAGCTAGAGGGACTTTATGCTTTGGCATAATTTGCAGAGGGAAGGGGAGAGCCAGGTGAGATTGAAGTCACCTACAGTAGGATGAACAACTCACCAGAAGAGGCATGAGAGGATATCAAGGTGAGGAATTCAGTGACTAATGAGGGAAGTATGGCAGGACAGAAATTAGCCCCAGTGGTAAATATTGGTAAAGGGGAACAGGGGAGGAAAAGTTTGAGGAGGAGCATCTCATAGGCAGAAGGGGAGGAGGCAGAGAGCACAGGTTCAGACTTGATGCAAGATGGTATCACCCCCATCCCTCTTTACAGGATCTTGTCTGGAGATGGAGAAAACTGGAATAGTAATAGTTTTGTCTGGGATCTTGGCAAATAGCCAGGATTATGAGATCACTAGCACACCAAGTTTAAGGTTATCTATGATTGGTTATAATAGGTCAGTTTTGGGAAGGCAATCATAGAAGTTGACATGAGCTACTCTCAACCCTTTGGGGAGGGACAAGTGGGATGACAGGCTGGAAGGGGATTGAGCGCAATGTCACCCACTACTATAAGCATCAAGGAGCTTGAGGAAGCCTGTAAGATGATTTTTAGGAGAAGAGGGAGGAAAGAAGGTAGGAGAAGGATGAGGGCGTGAAGGACCCAGAGTGCTTCAAGGAAATTCCAAGGGGAAGGGAAAAGGCTGCACCCAGGAAGCAAAGGGGAGTGGGAGATGGATGGTAGGCAGAGTTGTGCAAAATTGGAAAATTTCACCCGGCGAAATATTTTATGTAATTTGCGCATTTTGCAAAATATTTCACTGGGTGAAATGCAAAATTTGCCATTCGCAGGTGAAATTTTGCCCATGACTTGGTGAAATTTGCTGCTCAAGGGTGAAATTCCACCACTCGACGGCAAAATGTTGCCACTGTCCTGCTGCCAATTTTTCAAAATAACAATCCCCTCCTCTGTCCCTGGTGTCTACTGGACCCCCTCTGGCCAATCACCAGCCAAAGTGAAGAATCCTCTATCCCCAGCCATGGCCCCAGCCCCCAATCTTAAAAAAAAAAAAAAATCTCCTCCCCTGTCCCTGGTGTTTAGTGGTCACCCCCTCCTGGCCACTCTCCAGCCCCAATATGAATTAAAATTATCTCCCGAGTGTCTGGTAGTCTACCCCATGGACAATCATTGGCCCAAAGTGAGCAAGCACTCCCCCAGTGAAGTAATTCTTTTCCCTGATCCCTGGACCCTCAATCCTTTAAAAAATTGAACATTTTACAAGATCCCACTCCCTGTTGTCTAGTGGACTCCCCAGCCCCCACCTTGTCTTCAAATAGTGCCAATCCACTCCCCCCAGTACCCTGACTGGGCCACTGACACAACCCTCCATGGTTGGCAGTCAGAATGAGCACTTCAAGGAATGAGCCCATGCCTATATGTGCTCCTTCATTGAAGCTCTCATTCTGGCTGCCAGCCATGGAGGCTAGTGGAGGGTTTTGTCGGTGGCCCAATTGGGGTACTGAGGGGTGGGAATGGGGTGAGCACTATCTGAAGACAGGGTGGGGGTCCACTAGACACTAGGGAGTGGGGTCTGGTAATAAGATTTAATTTTTTTAAAGGATTGGGGACCGGGGATTGTGGAAAAGAATTTTTTAATTGGGGGGAGGGGTTGTTCAATTTGGGCCAATGAGTGGCCATGGGGGAGATCACTAGACACCAGGGAGATAATTTTAATTTATATTTATGTTGGTGAGCAGCAGGGGGTGTCCATAGACACCAGGGACTGTATTGGGACTGTTGGGACAGGAGACAATGAAGGTGGGTGAGAGATTTGCGGTGGGTGAAATTGTGAAATATTTTTGCAATTTCATGAAAAATTTTGCTGCAAATTCATGGGTAAAATTTTATTTCACAGCATCTCTAATGGTAGGCAAGAGAATGGGGGAGTGTGATGGAGGAAAGGAGACTGAAGGGAAGGAACAAGGGTAGGAAAGAGGAGGGTGGGGAACTAGCTATGTGTTGGAGGAGAGTACATGTAATGAGCAGCGTAATGAAGAGCAAGAGAGGCAGTTGCCCTGATTGAACTAGTACAGATGAGGGGATACTACAACTACCAGTTAACTAAGCAAAACTATGTCATTTTGTTATTGATAAGCAAAGCAAACTAATAGAGGTAATGCAGGGTAAAAAGCAGCAGTGCTATGAACTAGCACTATAGAGAAGTAATAGAAAATTAAACAGCAGTGGTATAATAAGCAGCTATAAACAGCAGCTGACACTTTTAGGACAGCTTTAACAAAACGTAATATATAGACTCAGTTCAGCTTGTATTTCACATCCCTTACAGAAATAAATTATATGAAATGTTTTCATGCTGCACACAAAAAACTACCCAAGTGATATGCGCTCTGCAAGTATGAGTTAAATGCTAAATTGGAACCGATTGCATGCATATGGCATGCGTGCAGCAAGCAAGTGTGGAAAGCATGATTTTTGTGTTAAATTGGAAAAGATTGAATGCATGTGGCATGTGTGCAAAAAGCAGGTGGTCACTGATAACTGCACACATAAAAGTGAAGTGACTTGCTCAGGATCACACCACACAATTGGGGGTTGATGAAATTCAAACCCAGGTCTTCATGCCTCTAAGTTTCCTGGCTTGTATTTCAGTGCCTTTAACCACTAAGCCATACTGTCTGAACACATATGGCTTGCTTGTACTTCAGTACATATCTGAATACATCTGCGAGCATGTGGCATGCTTGCAGCCACTGTTACACTTTTCAGTTTTCTTCTCTCCCTCATCTCAGTCTCACAGTTGAACTGTAGCACACATTCCAATGGAAACACATGTGGTTCTTCCCACCCCAATACACACATTTACTCACAAAATCACTTAATTACTTCTGTCTCACATGTACACCTACTATTTTCTCTCCATAGTTTTGAATGCTTCCTCTCAAACATACTTTTAGGTGCAAACACAAAAGTAGAAATAACAAGACACACACCCACATGGCCAGCCCCCCTGCATGCACACACACTGTAGTGGTTATGGCCATACTGCTACGGACAACCCGCCAAGTATAGATATAAGCAAAAAGTATCTTACTTGAGTCCTAGAGAGCCAGAGGCAGGAGTCTTTAAGAGATGATGTCCATGGGTCAGATTGTTGGGGCTTACACCCTTGAAATGAATGGAGTTATTTTTTATTACTATTTTGTACATTATGATGGTGAGTTGGAGAAGAATGAAGGACATTGTTCTACTAACAAGGCCCTTGTTAGTCGAGCGGTGACCTTCATTAATCTCCAACTCTCAACCGATAATGTATAAAATACTAATAAAAAAATAACCTTTTCATTTCAATGGTACACACCCATGAAGTCTCCTTTGCCCTTTGTCATAATATGCCTTAGTGTGGGGATGTGGGGGTCAGTTTCACTGGGGGGAAGGTGTAAGCCTGACTAAAGTGGGGCTCCAATAGTCGGTGCATACCATACCGCTCAACTGTCCATGAATGCATGGGACAGCCCTATAATGTCTGTAACATCTCTAAAAGGTAAAAATTATTTATTTTGACTGAAAAGTGATATGCAAATCATAAAAAATGCAAATGTATAAGATTCATCTGTATATACCCCAGAGCAGTACATCAGATTTGGGCTTAAACCTAGTCAGTAACGAACCAATTTTTTTCCTGGTAGAAAGTTCTGCCCCCAAAAAAAAAAACTTTGTCACAATTTTTCTCCCTGATTACATTCCATTCAGTACCCATCCTATGTGGGTCATGAAGCTGCCCAAAGGTGAAGAAATGTGAAAAACACATCAGTATTGCAGTCCTTCCTCCTCCCCCAATCCCCTTGTAAAAAAATTATTTACGTTTACTTATCCGATCATATGGACAGAACCTGCAGCCTGGCACAGTTTGCCTCCAGCCTAGTTTTCAGTCTGCCCCCCCACTCTCCTTCCAGCAGAAGCTGGATGCGAGAACTGACCATCACAGGTCCCCAGCATGGTCCTCGGCCAAGTCACCTCACCAACCAAACCCACTCAACCTGGGTTGCTTGCTCCTGGCTTGGTTGCTGTTGTAGTTGCTGCCATGCTACACTGATCAAGGCCTATGAAGGTCACCTACACCACTGTCACCACTGCTGCTAAGCATGGCTTGCTGTTGTGGGGGTTCATGCTTTTTATTTGCAAGGCAAGCCTAGTAGAGTAAGTAAGTAGCCTAGTCTTGAGTTATCTTCTAGCTCACCCTCTGTCTTTCAGCCACCAAGGGAAAGGGAGACTCACTATGAGTAGACCAACAAAAATATGCTGCCACAACACTGCTATTGAGAGTTCAGTGCTCACCAAATCCTCCAACTGTAGCGTACAGTCTGCCTACTCCGTGGTGGGAAAGACAGTGTCACACTTGGAAGACTCGTTCTCTTTCTTGGTTGAAGCTCATCCACATCATATGTGATTGTGCCGCCGCTAATAGGTGTAGAGAGTGGACAACACAATACAGACACAGTCGAATCTGGAGAGTACCTGCAGCATGAGCACACAGAGGCCAGGTGGGCACTTATTGTGCAAAGATGAAATCCAAATTTAAGTCCATTACTGCCTTACCATAAGAACATCCTAAGCACAAATACTGGGGGGTGGGACTGTCCCCCTCTGCTCTACCTAAATAGCACCCTGCTGTATGGTAGAAATATATTCATAGATGCTAATGCAATGGTTTTCACCTTGTTCTGAGGTATCGTATCTCCAGGTTTCATGATGTGTCCTGATCATCATGTGGATTAGTGTCCCTCGTTGTCCCTCATTTTGAGTGTCCATGTCCCTCATTTTGAGTGTCCATGTCCCTCATTTCAGTAACAAAATGTGAGGTATGATGCATGCTTCCAAGACCCTACTCAGCACAAAGAGTTCTGAGCAGGCCATAGTGTATATTCTCAATAAAGAATGACAAAGGGTACTGCAAAGCAACTCTATAGATATACATTATAGATTGATAAAAGGAGTGGTGCTATGTGGCAACTCTATAGATAGATAATGTAGGGAAAGAGGCTAACCACTGGTCACAAGATGTCACAATCACAAGGGATACACACTATCCCTTACTCTGCAGACTGTTATGCTGGATGCCATTTAAACTAAGAGTCCATATGTAAGTACAGTTTTGAGAGTCTCAGCATGAAATGATTGGAAAGTGTAGGCTGATTACTTGATCCCCCAAGGCACTGAACAGTGTGAAGTTTCACAGTGGTTGGTGGGAAGGGGATCCTCTGCAATGCCTACACCCATTAGGACTCCACTGCAGGATGTCCAGGATGGAAAGAACAATCCAACAGAACCAGTGTTCTATAATAGTCTTAACTGGGGTGCTGCCCTGAGAAGAAACAGAGAAGAGCAGTAGACCAGTACCAGTACAATGCACCCCAAGATGTCTCAATTGGTAGGTAGCTGGGTCTCTGGGTGTACCGTGCTACTCCAACTAAGTCAAGAGAAAGGGGAAGCACTCTTCCCCAACTACAGCTCAAGGTAATCCAAATTAAGTCTCCAGAGTGCAGTCTCCTGAAGCAGATGAATATTGGAATCAGGGCTGTTAACAGAGGCACCAAAGCAAAATATCCAGGAGTACCAGATAGAAAGAATTTAGAATTATATTAGATGCCATTCTGTTTTTCAAATAGTCAAAAAAGGAATCTGGCATGTAACACTATCCAAGGAATTGGACGTCTGAGAAAACCAGGGAGAGCAGCAGATAGATTATTAAGCAATTAGGAACAGTTTGGAGCATCAAGGAGATGCTAACTGCTGCCCTGTGACAGGAGCATCCTAATCCTTTGTCAAAGGTTTCTTTGACATTGGCAGCAACAGACTGCAGACAACTTTGCATATTCAGTTTTAATGGCTCTTACTATAGCTGAAGTTTCTGTAGACCAATGTACTGAATGATGGCTTTGCCAGGGATATTCCAAAGCTGATTTCAAAAAGCAGACACTCAATGAAAACAATGTTGAAGCAGTTCTGTACTAAAAGCTTTCTCAGATTATATGTATAAAAATGGTGAAGGTAATCCAGGCAGAAGCAAGTGAAAAATAACAAAACTAAATCTACAAAGAGGACAGACACTGCTAACAGACTGCTATGACAGTCATCTAGTATGGTGTAATGTCCTTTGTTAGACAAGTAACACTGATGATCACAGGATGCAGAATGGAGTATTCTGCCAGTAAAGGTTTGGAGGAGACATGTTTGCTTCTCATATTATAATGAGATTATAATGACATGCACATTTTCTCTTTGTCCCCTCCATGGCAAAGTTATAATTTGCATATCATGGGGAGCACTGTGGGACTTCAGATTCTGGATTGAAATATTACCTGGAAGGCTTTTGGTTCTCCCTCCCCCTTGCTGTGGTACACAAGTGAACTGTCATGGCATCCTCACTAGTTACGTTCCTCTCTCTGAACATCAACAGCATAAATAACTGTAAAAAAAAAATGTTTTCAGTTTCTCTGGAGCCACCCCGCTGATGTTTATTATCTACAATAAACCCACCTCACTTCTCAGGAGCATCCAAAGTTAGCTTGGGGTGCTAGATATATGGTATAGTCCTCTTTGTGTCCAGAAGGCTACATTGCCCTTTACTTTAGCTAAACAGTACATTGATTCAAGGGTAGATACATTATATTGCAGAGTATGCTTTATCAGACACCTGCAACTCTCGTTAATATTTACTTGTCCCATATACTAACACTCCAATTATAAGAACCTTTCCAGTTAAATTAATGGATAACCTGGAGGGTTAGTTGATATTGAGAGGTGACTTAAACATGATAATGTCCATTGACTTGGACACCTCTAACCCAATGGAATACCGGAGCACCCTAGATAAAAAATATTTGCATGCTAACTTTGCTCATCTAGGATTGCTAGATGTCTGGTGCAAGTTCTTTCCTACTACTGTTTTTTTTCTTAATTCTTCCACAGACACCATAATTTTTCTCACCTGGACTATTTTTATACTACCTGGGAACACCTTACTAATATTGCAGACATTTCATTCAGGCCATAAATCCTTTCTGATCAAATATTTCTCCTTAAGGTCAATTTAGAAAAGGAGCCCAAAACCTCTTTCTGGAGATTAAATACTTATCTCCTGAAACACAAGAACTTTTGGCAACTTATTCAGGATAAAATACCACAGGTAATCTTTTGATGACTCCCCTTTAGAGAATAAGATACCCTTGCACTGGGATACAATTAAAACAGTTTAAAGGAGGGTCATTATTTCCTATGCCTCTTATAAGAGAAAATAACAAAATGAAAAGTTTGCTAGATTACAGGATGAACTTGCCTTTTTTCAGGCGTTTTACACTCCTGGAGACCAGGTTGTCGAAGTTAACATTCAGAACCTCAGATAAGAGATTCAAGTTATTATTGGTATGACACAACAAGCCTTAGCCTACTTAAAAAAGGCACATTATGGGGGGGTGAGGGGAATGAGGCTTTTAGTCAGAAAACTCCACTCCCATAGATGAGCAGTGTGTATTACGCGTGTATTACACAAATAAAAGATCCACAAATGCTTGGCCCGGTGGCACTGAGTGTTGAGACGCTGGACACCACATCTCGCTCCACACCGGTGATGCAATTTTGGGAATGAGCTTGGGTCATCGGGGTCAGCAGGGGAGGACTAGGACTGAGCGTCCGATGACAGCTCTCCTAGTCCTGGGCAGAAGGGTGTGGATGCATACCATGCTCTGCTGGTCCCTGTGGACATCCAGAGGTACTGCAGCTGTGTGGGTGCTCAGCTGGGGGAAGCACGGCAGAAGTCTGTATGTTTGTACATGGACATCATTGTACATCCGTGCTTTCATCAGGGGACAAACAAAATAGGGAAAAAATGTCAGCTAGAGTCCGCTGATGGCCTCAGTTCTACTGACCGACGATGCCTGGAATGCATGTGCTGGTAAAGGATCCTTGCTGGGCACTGGGGCTGAAAGGAGGGGCCCCCTTCAATGGTGTAGTTGTGTATGCCAGCTGGGCACAACAGCTTCAGGGTCGGTGGTGGAAGGAGGAACTGTGGCTAGATATAAGGCAGGACTACAACTGCAGGTAAAAACTCTTAAATGATAAAAAAAGCACAAACAGGAATTCAGACACATACACAGCAAGAGATTATAAGGTTATTTAGGGAATATTACTAACAGTTGTATGACAATCCCACCCATCCAGTCCTAATAGTGTTCAGCAATATTTATCATCCTTGCCTCATCCTAAACTTTCTGATCAGTAGAAAGTTCATTTGAAAGTTCCTATAACACAGGAGGAAATAGAGTTTGCCATCTCTAATGCAAAAACTCGTAAAAGTCATGGTCTGGATGGATACCTAATAGAATGGTATAACATTTTCTCAGACCAGCTTCTTCCAACTTTACTCCACACATATTGAGAGGTCTCAGGTGGAGGTCCGCCTCCACTGATCTGGAACTATACTACTTTAGTGGTGATATTAAAGCTGGGAAAGCATCCTATCACCCCAATCTTATAGAATGTCTATGTCCATATGGGCACATAGGATGGAAGTAATATTGCTAACAATAATTCATCCCAATCAATAAGGCTTTATTAGAAACAGGCATACCATGGTTAATACTCAATGTACATTACTTATACTGGAATATGTAAGAGAAAGACAAATCCCACTGGCCCTAGTAAGCTTAGATGTGGAAAAGGCCTTCAATCAATAAGGTCTCATGGAATTTTTTTATGGGGTACATTGGCAGTGCATGATTTTCCAGAAACATTTCAGGTGTGACTCCAACAAATCTATAGTTCCCCCCAGGCATATATCTGGATCAATGGCTCTAACTCGACTCCCATTCATTTTCAACATGGTACTTGACAGGGATGTCCACTTTCACCCCTTCTCTTCATCTTATATATAAAGTCCCTGGCCATAGCAATTCAGAATAATGCTAAGGTTGAGAGGTTACCCTTGGGAGGTATAGAGTACAAAATTACACCATATGCCGATGATGTGCTTATTTCCTTACTTAACCCAGAAAAAATCTATTCCATTGGTGTGGTCAAGCATGCAAAACTATGGAGAATTACTGTGTTCTCTCTTAATTAAAAAAAAATATGCTCTCCTGTTTTATTTTACACCCTGAAGCCAAACGAGAGAAACCTACATCTCAAGACTCACAAAGATGGAGCCAAATGCAGAACGCTGAAAAAGTACACATAAAAGTAAATGACTGCATGTCAATGACACAGTTCCCCTCCACTGCTAGGAGACAATAAAAAGTACCTTTTTCAGTACAAATTTGTAGCACCCCACAGAACACATCAATATTTCATGTCACAATGACTCTTTGTCAAGATGTGACATCACTCAAATCGGACAGTGTTTAAAAATTCAGATAATTAAACATGCTAATGTATAATAATTTCTTTAAAAAAAACACATTCAAAAAATACTTGCATACACAAAAACAACTATCTATGTGCCATGTACAGTATTACTAAATATCAGAAAATTAGCAAAACCATCAGGAATAAATGTACATATAAAAAGGCAAACTAATCTTAAAAGTAATTTAATAGGGCCAACAGAAAAACAGCATTCTGAAAAAAGAGCATATGTGTATGTCATGTCTTAGCTGCTCTTTTTCAGTATGCTGTTTTTCTATTGGCCCTATTTAATTAGTTGGGGTCAGTTTGTCTTTTTGCATGTATTTATCTTTGATGGTTTTGCTAATTTTCTGATATTTAGTAGTATTGTACATAGCACATAGATAGTTACTCGTGAACGTGCATGCATTTTTTGAATGTATTTTTTGAAGAAATTATAATACATTAGCATGTTTAAGTACATTTTCTTGGGGGGGGTGATACCAGTTTGATTGTGTGGAATAAATATGTTTTATCATCTCCTAGTAGTGGAGTGGAACAGTGTCATTGATGTGCAGCCATTTACTTTCACATGTATTTTACACATTCCCCTACTCTACTGTCCCTTCCTCCCTTTCACTGGTGGAGAATGCAACTCAAATATTTAGTGATATTTATCCCAAAAGATTTGGGAAACCCTGAAGTGGTGAACTATGAACGTCTTACTACCCAAATTACAGAGGATCTAAGTACAAGAACCAGACTTCCTCTTTCTTTCTTTTCCAGAGTTGAAATTATTAGGATGAACATTCTCCTTAGATGTTAGGTAGCCCATGAGGAGACCGCATGGAGAAGAGCGCTGTCCATAACAGCGACTCCTTCTTGGCAAAATCCCTCATGGCAATGGGAGGGTAGGGCGACCAGATGGGGGAGTGGGTGAAATGGGTGACAGAATGTCGCTATATGTATGTATGTGGGGGGAGCGAGCATGAGCTGGGAGGGGGCAGAGGAGCTGTAGGGGGTGGCGCTGTGGTGGGTTGCCGAGCTGCATCATGGCATTGGGGGTTGGCCTGTGGTTGGGGTAGGTGAGGTACCGGGTTCAGGTCCAGGCTCTGGTGTGATTTTATTGTGCCCGACCCAAACCTTTATTTTTACATGCTTTCACCCCCCCCCCAACATGCATCCCCCTGGAGTTGAGAATCCTTTAGGAGGGGGGTGCAGGAGCAAAGCCCCCTGCATGGGTGTGTGTGGGTTGTGCAGTCCCCCCCCACAGAAAGCATTAAAAGTTATGTCCCTGGTGCCACTGTCCTATGTGCCACTGTGTCAGTAGTGCTGAAAATGTTTTCAGCACTCTGACAGCACAGTAATGGCGATTGCCTTTAGGCTTTTGCCGTTATCACATAGAACCAGATGTTGTACCTGTTTCAGAACCTGCCATTATACCAGTCTCATTTATATTTCTCCTCCTCAACCAAACTGATTTCTAGGTTCATTTGTAGATGATCTAGACCCCACATATGCTACTCTCTCTTACAGTTATCCCTTATAGAAGGGGGGGGGTGAATCTTCCAAATTTGGAGAGCTATACTCAGGCCTGCCATTTAGATCTAAGTTGGACAAGGCTTTTGCTGTAAGCTGAACGGATATGGAAGCAGATAGAGTTTATGTTCTATGATATGCATGATATAGGACCCCTGTTGTTCTCCAAGGGAGTTGGAGCTCCCCCTTTGTCAGAATTTCAACCCTTTACAGCTACCATGCTAAAGGTTTGGAGAACTATAACTAACCACCCAAAGCTGGCCTGGGTGTTTTATTTCCTACCTGTTCTTTTAGATGAATTTGAGTTTCTCCCAGTTCACATCGATCACACCTTTGCTCAATGGTGGCATCTAGTTCTTACATATATTTACCAATTTCTAGAACTTAATGGGGTTATCCCTTTCTCTACTTTGCAGCAACAATATATCCTAATGGATTGGGAATATTTCTGTTACTTACAGAAATGTACCTTCCTTTTACAAAAAACAACAGCAGTTTACAACATTAGCTAATCCCACACCTGTTCTCCTTACTCTGTTGTAAGATGCTCTCAGAGATACACCTTGGTCATATTTAATTGGTAACTTCTATTGTGGTCTGCAGGAATATCTAGTGGATACTTCCAAAACCATTTTGGAATCATGTGATAAAGATTTAAATATGGGCATTTCCTTTGCTGGCTGGTCTAAAGTTAATATAAAGGCACCCAAAGTAACATCTTCGGTCTGTTGGAGAGAATTTGCATGGAAATGTTGGAGTAGGTATTTTCATACCCCAGCACTTGTCTTAAAGCATGACCCCCCACTGTGGGATATGTTGGAGACAATGTGGCTGTCCTGTAGCTACACACTTCCATGTATTTTGGTCATGCCCAGTATTAATGGATTACTGGACAGATATGTCTGTCCAATTTGATGAGTTATCTATTTATTTAGACTGGATTAACCTGGCCTCAATCTTTTTGGCCATCCTGCCTAGCAGTCACTATTACTTTAGGGGGTCAGTAATACCGATATATTTAATAGTCACCAAAAAGCCATTACTAAGCATTGGGTATCTCCAATCCCTCTGATGGCTGGATTATGTTGGAAGCATGTTAATGAAATATATCATATGGAAAAAATCACTACCTTAATACATAACTACCACACTTCCTAAGTACATGGCAGTGGTGGACATAATATTACTTGCAGTTGAACCGAGACTACTCCCCATAAACAGATGGGTTGAGATTGTCTGGTGAGTGTTGAACACCTGTGGAAGGCTGTTGGTGTTTGGTAGAAAGGATACACAATTTCATTGCAGATACATAATCCCCTGTGTGCAGAGGGAACATTTCTCATGGGAGATGTGCATCAATGGGTAATTCATAAGTCTTTTGGGAAACAGACACAAACGATTTTAAAAACTCCAAATTCTGTACCTCCTGTAGACAGAAGGATGGACAAAAGGTACACCTTATCAGGTTCTGGTACAGAGTACTTGTATCAACAATGCAGCCATGTTGGGGTTGTGCAGGCTGCAGCCTGTGATAAGGCTAATATACCCTTGGCTTCACATCCCCCAGATAAAGAGTCTAGGAAGCTGGATGCCATGGCAAAGAAACAGTACATGGCGTCCGCCTTGGGACTCAGGCAGGCTAATTATATGGCCTATGCAGCCAGGTACCAGAAGTCCAGGTGGGACACTGTACTGGCATTGGCTAAGCAGGTCTCCCCTCAGCTAGCCTAGAAGCTGGAGGGGGTGGCTGCTGATGGGATTGAGGCATCTAAGGTACAGTTCCATGCTGCTGTGGACTCCAATGATGTATTCTCTAGAGTCATGTCTACCTCTGTGGCTCTTTGGCGAATGGCTTGGCTCAGATGTACTAGTCTCTCACAGGACACCCAGGCTAAGGCCATGGATTTCCCTGTAGTGGGTAATTCTCTGTTTGGGGAGCAGACAGAGAATTACATGAAAAAGATGGATGAGTATAGGACCACCTATAGGAGTGCACAGGCCAAGGAAAGGCAGGCAACTCCTCAATGGCAGCAGGCTAGGGGCAGGGGCAGGCCTTTTCATAGGCCTTTCTACCAAGCACAGGCCTCTTATCCCTTTCTCAGAGGAGGTTCTTCAGAGGGAAAGGCAGAAGGGGGATGAGCAGGGCTACATCCATCCCTCAACCTAAGGCTCCTGCCAAGCAGACACCCTGATGTGCCAGCCCGGGTCGACTCCCCCATTCCTGTAGGAGACAGGCTGGCTTACTTCATCCAGGACTGGATGCCTGTTACCTCAGACAAGTGGGTCCTGGAGGTGATAAGCCAGGGGCTGGTTCTCAGCTTCAAGAAGTTTCCAAAGCTGAGGGCCAGATCTCTTCCACCTGCAAGCATCTCCAAAACCATTGCCTAGAGGAAGAAATTTCATCTTTACTGGCTCTAGAAGCTATAGAGAGAGTTCCTAGATTGCACAGGGGCAAAGGTCTGTACTCCAGGTACTTCCTTACCCCAAAAAAGACAAGGGAGTGGTGACCCATCCTAGACTTAAGATACCTGAACAAACAACTTTTAAAACCAAAATTCAAAATGGTGACTCTGGTAATAATCCTTCCCTCTTTAAGGCCAGGGGACTGGCTAGCCTCCCTGGACTTGAAAGATGCCTACTTTCACATTCCTATCAGGTGCTCCCACAGAAAGTACCTCAGGATTGAAGTGCCTTCAGACCATTATCAGTTCAAAGCTATGCCCTTCGGCCTGACATCAGCTCCAAGGGTATTCACAAAATGCCTAGCAGTAGTAGTGGCCTCTTTAAGAAGGACAATTATTTCCATATTTCCATACCTGGATGACTGGCTCATTGTGGGTCAGTCCCCAGACCAAGTCAAGTCAGACCTTCAAGTGACTTAGCAAATGCTCACTTCCCTAGGATTCTTTCTCAATCTTCCCAAGTCAGTTCTTGAGCCTGTACAGCTCCTCACCTTCTTAGGGGCAGAGTTGGATACAGTCAAAGCAAGAGCTTTTCTTCCCCTGGAAAGGGCAAGGGCTATTGTAGAGTTGGCTTCTTCATTCCACCTACTGGTCTCTCAGCCAGCAAGGCACTTCCTTCAACTTCTGGGCCACATGGCAGCTTCTACAGCAGTGGTCCAAGGGGCCAGATTTTAGATGAGGGACATTCAGTTTCATCTGAGGGCCTTTTGGTCTCAGAAGAAAGATTCTCTAACCAAGATAGTTCCAGTGACCCAGACTGTGATCCAGGCTCTCCAGTAGTGACAGGATCAGGGCAACCTCAGGCAGGGAGTCCCATTCATCACTCAGTCTCACTTTGTGGTGCTAACCACGGATGCTTCTCTATTGGGGTGGGGAGCCCATCTGGGGGCTTTCACAGCCCAGGGACTGTGGTCCCCTCAGGAATCCCTTCTTCATATCAATCTTTTGGAACTCAGAGCAGTCTTTCTGGCTCTGCAAGCTTTCTCTCAGTCAGTGCAGAACAAGGTGGTTCAGGTCAGGACAGACAACACCACCACCATGTGGTACATCAGCAAGCAGGGAGGCACTCGGTCCAAGGCCTTGTGCATGGAAGTCATGAAATTGTGGTCCCTAGCTTGTTCTCTACAGACCTCTCTGATAGCAGTCCACCTTCCAGGGAAGGACAATGTGCTAGCAGATGCATTGAGCAGGATCTCCCAGGGCCATCATGAATGGTCCCTGGACCCTCTGGTGTTGAAAGTGATTTTTTTCAAGGTGAGGCACTCGAGAAATAGATCTCTTTACAGCCCCAGACAATCATCAGCTTCCTCTGTTTTGTTACAGACCCCCAGTATTGGGCTCAGTTCCTCTGGATGCTCTGATTTTGAACTGGGAAGGGAAATTTCTATATACCTTCCCTTCCTCTCTCCCTTTCCTCAACTGTTCAAGGTTCTGGTCAAGGTAAGGTCACAACCTTGGAAAGTGATTCTGATTGCTCCAGACTGGGCCAGGCAGCCTTGGTACCCCCTGTTGCTGTCCCTAGCAGTCCATCTTCCCCTGTCTCTTCCCATGAATTACAACCTGTTAATCTCCTCTCAGGGGAGGATTTGGTACCCCAATCTTCGGTGGCTCAATCTCAAGGCATGGCTCTTGAAGAGTTAGAGTATGTAGATTTGCATCTGTCCCAAGGGGTTCGGGATATTCTCAAAGCCTCTCGAAAGCCTGCCACCAGAAAAACCTACAACTCCAAATGGAAAAGATTCAGCGTTTGGTGTTCCAAGAAGCATATATCCCCAGACACTGCTGAATTGTCTACAGTTCTGATTGATATGGTTCATCTTAATGGCCTAGACCTCAGACCAGCTAATCTCAAAGTACATTTGTCAGCTGTTTCTTCTTTTCTGTCAGGGGAAAGCCTTCCACACTGTCATCTCACCCTGTATTCTGTAATTTTTTCAAGGGATTGCTTCATTCCAATCCCCCCTTTAGGGATCCTACCCCTGCTTGGGATATTAATGTTTGCATTGCTCAGCTTATGCAACCCCCTCTTTTGAGCCTTTGTCTTCAGCAGAGCTTAAGTACTTGACTTGGAAAACTGTGTTCCTGGTAGCTATTACCTCTGCCAGAAGTATCAGTGAATTGCAAGCTCTGTCAGTGGAGCCTGATTTTATCTCATTCTATAGAGATAAGGTGGTCCTTAGAACTAATCGGAGGTTTTCACCTAAAGTGGTTTCAGATTTTCATCTGAACCAATCTATGTCTCTCCCTGTGTTCTTCACTGATCATTCTTCTTCAGGAGAAAGAAGTTTATACAGTTTGGTTGTTAAAAGAGCCCTTAGTTACTACATTGAGCATACTAAGGCTCACAGGTTTGACTCCCTTCAGTTGTTTCCCACTTATGGGGAAGTGGGTAAGGGCAAACCGGCCACTAGGAGAACTATTGCCAGGTGGATTGTCTCTTGTATTCAATTAAGCTATGAGAAGCTAGGCAAAATACTTCCCTCAGGCCTGAGGGCTCATTCGACTAGAGGTACAGCTGCTACCCTGGCTGTGGCCAGGAATATTCCTTTGCTAGAGATATGTAAAGCAGCCACCTGGAAAATAGTCCATACATTTACCAAGCATTACTCCCTGGACATCCAGGCTAGGAGTGATGCTCGGTTTGGTACAGCAGTACTGCAGAGCCTATTCCCAAGGTAGGTTTGATTCCCTCCTCCATGGAGGTACTGCTTGGTAATCTGCAATAGTCAGAATACATCAAGATTTCATGTTGTTTGAAGAAAAAATTACTCACCTTAGCAATTATGTTTCTTCTAATGGAGTCTTGCTGTATTCTGACCTCCCTCCCTACCTCCCCTCTCAGAACCTGTTTTTGGGAAGTGGACTGGCAGATTCAGTGTTGCACCCCAGGGGTGCATTTGGGTACTCCCTCCTTTTAGAGAGGGGGAGTGGGTTATATTGCCTTGTTTTTGATTTTTGATTTATTGACTTGAGTCTTTTGGGGATCCAAAATATTTGGTTGCCATTTGGCTAGTAAAAATGTTATAATTTCCACATAGTAGTTAGTTAGTATTAGCTCATAAGAATCTGACAGTTGCACTTTAAAGTGCAGCAGACAGAGGTTTGAACCGAGCTCGAGCTCAATGTTCTATGCTTTGCATAGAAAATTAACCATCTACTCTCCAGGGCAGTTTGAGTGCTGGGGCTAACTGCAATAGTCAGAATACAGCAAGACTCCATTAGAAGAAACATAATTGCTAAGGTGAATAATTTTTCCTTAAGCATGATTTTGACAGCATTGATTTCAACTGTATTTTGTACTTCCTGGGTTTAAAGCCAATCAAATGAAATCTGCAAAAGATAGGCACAACCCTAAGGAACGTCAACTGACAAGGAGAACTAGACATGGTGAAAACTAATCATATTCTAAATGGCTTGCTAAAATTAAAATATAGAAAGAGAAGCATATTTAATTTAACAAGAGCATGCCTCAGAAATATAATTATTACATAACATTTTGGACCCTCTGTAAGCAATTTCATGCACGCAAGAATGAATAAATCTGCTAAACTGAATCCAAATGGTAAATGTTGAATGCCAGTGTAGGACAATGTATATCATCTAGTCATGATCTGTCTTCTCTTGAAAACAAAATATATGCAAATATGGAATCTTTACTAGAAAATGTGTGAACCAAAGCAGAATTTATTTCATAGATTAATCACTTGTAAAGATGTGACTGTATTAAGAATAATGGTTTCCTCTTCAAAATCCATGAAAAGACACAAAAATCTTGTGACAATCCAGCTCTGATGGCAAGTGTAAACAAACATAGATCACTATCAAGCATGCTATATGTAAGCAATAACCCACAACAGGGTATGGGGTTATGGGGATTTAATGCACACCACAGGTGCGTTATGAGGCATGAGGCCGCAGGTCAAGTGTCCTCACAGCACCAGAGGCATGCATTAAATCATCATAACCCCATACCCTGGAGTGGGTTATTGCACTTATAACATGGGTTCACTACAAAACTGACACAAATTAAGAGAAAAAGGTTTACCTCTCTGAAAAACAGAAGAAATGTCACTGTATCCTGACGAGTAGAAAAGTAGCCCCCTTAATCAGGTACCTTGTTCTTCAGTCTCCTTCCTGTGTGTGGCTCCTCTGCAAAATGTAGCGAACACCAGCAATTCCTACCAAGAGAAAGAGAAAGAGAACACTGCAAGACACACAGAGAGAACACAGCAGGAATTCACCAGTACATGTCAACTGTTCCCCTATTGCAATGTAACACTGATGCTGTATGCTCTGGCTGTCTTGCTCACTGCCAGTGACTCTCTCTCATGCAGAGTCTGCACTTTGTAGTTTACTGCCAAGGGTTTTGAAAAACCACAAACTGAGAGACAGAGAGGACACTGGAGAAATCAGAAATGTAACATCTTCTCACTCATTTTCACTATATCTCTCTCTTTCTTTTGCAGTCCATGATGTGGAGTTTTACTGCCTATCTTTCTTCGCACATAGCAGGGCATCTGGACTGCTCCTCTTTTCTCTGTGATTGTGGGAGAAAACATGGCACACTTGCTGGACAGTAGTATAATTTATTGCATTGCTAAGGGGGGACAGCTGAATGTTGTTCACTCTTGTGGTCTCTGTCACTCTGTCTCTCTCTCTCAGCTGTTGTGGTGGACAAAGCATGCCATGGATGTGAGACACAGCCTCGAGACAGGTGGCAATCACACAGAGAGAGAGAGAGAGAGAGAGAAAAAACTATTGCCTGCCGCATCTCGCACTCCTGTCTCTCCACACAGACACACCTCCCGAACATGTACAAACAAAAGGAATTCTCTTCTGGGTCACCAGCTCACTCTCACTAGGTACTGTGAAATTGACATTTACATATACTGTAATTGCCTGGAGCATGGTTTCTCTCTCTCTCTCTCTCTCTCTCTTTCTCTCTCTCTCTCTCCCCCTCTCCCTCGCTCTTCCCATACCACACCCTGTCTCTCCCTCAGGGCTTGGGGGGTGGCATGATATGCTGAGCAACATTATATATTACAATATACTGGTGCAAATAACCACATCACAAAAGGTGCAGAACAGTGAAGGGGGTGTGTCACTAGAATGCCAAAGTCACACTGGTAGGTGTTAGGAATAGTTACAAGCACTGGGGCTGTTTCACTTCCCCACAGTTTTAAATGGCTGCCATTCTGGTTTACCTTTCTGAACCAGGCAACAAGTGCAGATGGCAGTTTCTCCGAGTCCATTAAAAAAGGAATTTAAAGCACAGCTACACAGGGACTGTACACCAATCTGAGGATATGTTCCAGATAACCCATGTTATAATACATTTAAATGAGCAGTTGAATAATTTGAATAGCAATCCAAGGAAGACAGAGCCCATGTCTAGCAGTGCCAAGACAGCAGTGTGCTCCAAGTGGGCTTGCCAAGGCCCAGCTACGGTATCACCAAGATCCAAAAATGGGCACAGTCGGAGCAGGAAGGACACAAACTGCATTACACTTTTTGGTTCATCACAAAGTGCTTATTTTATTCCATGCAAAACTTTGCCAGTGATATAATGTGTAACAACAACAGCCTCAGTAGTGCTACCATGCTCTGTTTTGGATCTTGGAAATAATTTGAATATCTTTTGGAGACGATATTTTACACAATAAATTCTAGTGTACTAGCTTATAGTACTACTATTTGTAAGACATTGTAGGTAGCCAGAGTAAAACCATACTCTGAAAGCTTCATACCTGTTCCAGATATTTTCTAATATAATTTTCAAAGGGCAACTAAAGGATACATCTGCATTTCTGAGATGGTTAAATGATTAATATACTCTGCTCAATTTAAACTTTCTTTTAATGCATACTTTACATTTATTGTTGTGTCTTTGTATTTTAATCATTGTGAATAGCCTATGGCTAAATACAAATAAAGTATTTTGCTATTTGAACCTACATGCTACCACCCAACCTTCCTCCTTGCCAGCCCCAAATTATCTTGCTATATCTCAGTTTTAGAAAATAGCAGTCTATACCTGCAATTAAGAAAACCTTCCAGTGCTGGAGTGAGATGCCTTCCCTCTTCCATGTCCTACTGCAGAATGAATGAATGAACAATGGATTGGCTGTTTGTTGATGTGGTGGCGAGGTGGGTTCCAGAGGGTGGCATAGGTGTACTATCTTTGAATGTATCTGGGTGATGGAATGGTGCAGGAACCATTTCTAACAGTTGATGGAGATGGAGTAGAAGCTGTAAGAACTTCTTTTTAAAAAAATGTATCTTTTTATATCATTTAACATTTTCTACTCTTTGCTGTTGGCACCCCATCTGATTGACCCCCCCAGCCCCATAACTCAGAATTACCAGGGCTTACATGATGCTCGACCCAGAAGCGGCGCCTGTGGGGAGTCGGTCATTAACCTACTGACAGTGATTTTCTCCTCCATTTTCTCCCAGGGGACCCAGGAGTAGGAGCACATGCATGTGGAGGCATGCATGCACCTTACAGCCCTAGTAATGACCCCTTTCCACCCACCATCTAGTCCTGTGCAGTCCCTGGTCTCAACCAGGAGGCAGCCATTAGCCAAGGGTTGCCACAACACCTCCCCGGGGAGGAGAGTTTTCCTGCTGGCAGCTCCATCCAGCTCCACCCTCCCCCCCATTGCTGACCGCTGAAGGATCCAGGCCCATTCCAGAACCCAGGGTGCCAGTGTGCCATGAGGTAAGGTGTCCAGTGCCTCAACCCTAGGCACCACTGAGCCGGCAAGAAACTGGAACTTTGCTGCTCAAAGTGAGGTGAAATCAGAAAGCTTTGCTTCACTGCATGTAGCATTAATTCCATGACTTCTCATCAGCTTCAAGTGAGTAGTGAAAAGGTGTTGCATCTTTTTTTATCATAGAAGAATTTTATTGATTTTAGAATAGATCCATACATATGTGACAATAACATCACATTTATGAATAGTTTAACCAGAACAGAGTAATATCCACAGTATGAACAATAATCCTCAAGATACAAACTCAAAGATGTACCATATCCATCAACTAGATAGCGTTATGAAAAAGATACCAAAACACTGAGGTAAGCTCAGCAAAACCAACACAGTGTACCAATGGTTCAGATAGGAGGGTTGCTGTAAGGGAAGGGAACTTTACACAGAGGAGACTGCAAGTAGGGTTCCCATTTAGCTACGTATTGATCCAGTCGACCCTGATGAACATAGGAGAGGTGTTCCAATGATGCCAAGTGAGCAAGAGCTGCATGCCAGCTCTTCCAGGAGGGTAACAGTCCTTGACGCCAGTGCAATAAAAGTAGTCACTTGGCTTCCATAAAGGCCAATATCACCCATTCTCGTGGGAGGGGATAGATAGGGTGCTAAAGGGGGGGTCACATCCCTGAGCAGAAGTCTTGCATCTACGGTTGAAATCATAGAGCCCAGTATTCGGGAACAATCAGCAGCAACCACTGCCCAAAAGGGTAGGACCAGTGGACAAGTCCACAGGATATGCAACAAGTTTGCTTCAGGCTGACCACATCTCCAGCAGTTCGAGTAGGTTAACATGCCATGACAATGCAAAATCGCCAGGGTACGATCCCAAAAGAGGAAGATCTTAATTTGGATAAATCGACTTTTCGTGTCCCTATAGTGAGTATGTGCAGCCAGCAGGTATTGGGACCAGATATCATCTGGGAAATCACATTGGATTGCCGCCACCCACTTAAGCTTACAATGGGTTTAGGGATCTGGCTAAGCATCTCGCAGAGCATGGTAGAATTTCCCTATTAAGCCTTTTATGTACCCATCCCACCCACTCCCATTTGGTGTCTATGCAGACCTGGGCCAAACAGGTGAAAATAAGTTAATGATTCTGGGCCAATGCGAAAGAAAATGTTGGACAACCAACACTCTCAGCTACACCAGCCAAGGAACCCACGTAGGGAGAGATGTAGGAATCCTGAAGAACGGCATGCCGCCTATCAGAGCAAAAAGATGTTTAAGAACAAGTGGGCACAATTTAAAGATAGAGGGGGGATGGCTCTGGGGTAATGTGAGGAAATTTATTTTTCACAGAGAGAGTGGTAGACACATGGAACTGCCTTCCTGGAGAGGTTGTGGGGTCTAAAACAGTGGGGGAATTCAAGGCTGCATGGGACAGACATAAGGCAATTATAGTGGGGGGTTGCAGGAAGTAGGCTGTTGGTTAACTAGACTCTGCAGCTTATCCAATAGGTAGGGAAATGGGCAGACTGGGTGGGCCAAGTGGTCCTTATCTGCCATCAAAGTCTATGTTTCAATGTTTCTATCTACCTAATGGTCAGGCACTGGCACATCCTGGGTAGGGGTGGGATGGGGTGGGCAGGGGAGCTAAGGGAGGCTAGGGGGTGCAGGCAGGGAGGGGTATTGAAAAGGGAGCAGAGAGGTAGTCTTTATAGCTGAATATATCAGTGGTGCTAGTGGACCACACAGTGACCCCACATTAGAGCCTATTAAGTTAGGTAGGTGCAAAAAAGAGGAGGGCATATAACAAATAGTTGCAGGCCAAACCTTGTAAGACATCTGGTTTGATAGCCCTAGAGATCAAGGATTGGCCAGAAACATGTCCCAGAGAGGACAGAGGGGAGGGGAGGAAATAGAGAAGGAACCAGCACTCGAGTTTAGGCTCCTCAAGTGCACATAGAGATAGCAGCCTCCCAACTTGGTACTTGCACATAGGAAGTATGCCAGAAGATCAGCTCCAGTGCAACAGTGAAGGGGGGGGGACCGGGTTAATACAGTAAATTACCACCAAGACCTGCTTATGAAGTTAGAGGGAAAAAGAGAGAGTCCAGTCTTTAGCCATGAAGACCTTCAGCCTGCCTAGTAATGACCAGGGGGAGATATGTAGATTCTGGAGGTTCGGATGTCACCACAGCTGCATGGGACAGTACTCCAGGTCATACATGGGTCGAGGCATCTACTGCTGCAACTAGCGAGGCTTCTGGATATTCTGCCCAATCAAGAGATGTATCAGTGTCCATAGTCGAGCGGTCCTGGCAGTCATGATATGTGGGGGAAGCTGGAGGGGCATGATCTTCCCGGGAGATTTTCACTGGAGGAGCATGCAAGAGGGATTCAGGAGGGACAGAGGTGCTGCTCCGGGACCGTTGTCTGTGCCTAGAGGTTAAGTTCACCCCATGAGGTGGTAAAGAGGTGGTGGTTTTAGCTTCAGAAGTGGCAAGTGCTTGTAGAGGAGAAAGTGAGTGGGATGAGGAAGCTATTAGTGCAGGGGGACCAGAGTAGGCAGCTGCACATCCATCTGAATAAGAGTCCTCCAGCATCTGCTGCCGCGGCTTGTGATTCCCTCTGCTGGTATGCAAGGGAGATGGTGTCCAGAGGCATCTGGGAGTTGTAGTTGGAGATGGGCGCTCAGGTCAAAATCTGTGGCATCATTTCTCAATCAAAACAGGGTGATCAGCTAGCAGTTCTCGGCCATCTTTAGAAACCAGAAAATTGGTGAGTGATCTGAAATGAAATTGAAAGTTGTGTTGATACAAGAATTTTTTAATCGGCCCAAACGCTCTTTGCTTGGCTGCTGTCTCATGGGCGAAATCTCTGTAGAAGTACACTAAGAAGCCTTGCCATTGTACCTCTCCCAGGTCTCTAACTGCCCTGAGAATACAGTCCTTGGTAGTGTAGCGAAGAAAGTAGGTTACAATGGGCCTCGGGGTTTGAGTGTTCTTATCCCTTCTGCTGGTCTCCCGATGGGTCCGTTCCACATCCACAGGGCCTTACCACCTATCCCCCAGCATGACCGGAAAGTTTTCATTCAGGAAGCATTCCACTGATGGGCCTTCCACCCCTTCTAGGAGGCCTATAATGCACAAGTTATTATGCCAGGCCCTGTTCTCCTGGTCCTCCACCTGGTCCCACAGGTTAGCAAACCTTTCCTCCTGGAGATGTATCCTTTGTAATAATGTGGACTGCTGCTGTTCACTGGCATCCAGACGCTGCTCTACCAATTTCATTTTGTCCTGCCATTGCCTGACATCAGTCACTGTTCTGTTAAGTGAGATATTGATGTTGTCCACCCTCACAAGTAAAGTTTCAAGTATACTAGTAATATGGTGAAGGGAATCTGCAACAGAAGTGGGCTGTGTTGTTGGTTGAGCGCTTCTAGGCTGTGTGGTTAGTTGCCCGGTGCTGGACATGATTTCAAGGTGCCCCAGATAAGGCATGTCTGAGAAGGAAGTGCAAACTGGTGATCTAAGGCTCCAAAGGCTGGTGGTAGGGGCTATCATCTATAGTGGTAGATTGAATGTGGCAACTGGGGCCTATGCCGCCTACGGTGCCCACGCAGCTTGTGGATACCCGGCACTGCAAAGATGACAAATCACATCAGAGTCTGCTGAAAATGCTGCTGGTCAGTTAGAGATAGACTACTGAAACATTATAAAAGGCTAGTAGGCTTAGATGTCCATGGATGGTGGTGCCAGAGCACGGATGTTGCCCAGATAGGGGAGAGCTATAGGATTTAAGCAGCCATCACTGCGGCGGTCAGGCCACGCCCCCGTGAAAATGTGTTACATCTTTACACTTCAACTATTTGTTAAATTGAACTATAGTATCTGTAACATTATAGACATTCCCTAATGTGTCACGGGTAGGACTTCCCAGAAGGTCACTAGATCTGCTGTTTCTTTTCACTTGCACTCAAAGGTGCAGAAACTATTTCTTACCTTCTTAAAACCTGTCCTGTCAGGTCATTTGTCTGTAGGTGAACTACAATATCTGGCTTCCCTCCTGTTCACCTCGTCAGCTCCTCTACCCTAGGAGTGACCTTATTAGCCAGTGTACCTGGAAGACAGACTACAGCCCTGGTTCAGCAGTGCAGGTTACCATCTTTTTTTCCCCTTCTCTATGAAGTCCCCTATCACTAGTACCCTCTTTTCTGGTCTGATATGGTTTGGTGCTACTTCCTTTGCCAATTCTACTGAGGTGGAATCTTCTGGTGCCTAGGTGCAACAGGTCCTGCTTTCCATATTGGTGGTGCAGAATGAACTATAACAAGAGAGAGGTAGATAGGAAAAATTACCTAAGGTTGGCTAGTGAGGCAAGTAAGGAAGTCTGGTGAGTAAGGGCACAGAATGAGCTGCAGATAGCTGAAGGAATTAAGGCTTTCTTTCACTATATAAATGAGAAAAGGGACAAGAAGGAAGGGATTGTTAGGCTTAAGAAAGGGGAGGAATGGGTGGAGGATAATGGGGGAAAATCAGAGATACTAAATGAATACTTCTGTCTTCACCAGGGAGAAGGATGGACAAGTGCCTTCAGTAGGAAAAAGAGGAGTGGGGGAAGGGAACACAGATATAGTGATAGAGGAGGACAGAGTGAGGGAGGGGCTGCTGACATTGAAGGTGGACAAATCACCAGGCCCGGGCAGAGTACATCCAAGGGTACTAAAGGAACTGGCTGAGGAGCTAGTAGGGCCACTGGCAGACCTATTTAATAGTTCACTAGATTCAGGCATGGTACCACAGGACTGGAGAACAGCACATGTTTTATTTATTTTATTTACACATATCTTATTTACAGACCTTTGAGTCAGAGACTCGTTTACAAAGGCACCTCATCATAAAGAACAAAGACAAACAATATTACGTAGATCAAGATACAATGAATGTTATAAGGTTTCATACAAGTGTTACAGGAGGACAATGCCTCAGTGATGCATGAGCAGCATACAGTTAAGCAGAATACAGAGACCTGCGATGTTAGGACAGCTGATCTATGATATACTGAGCAAACACATTGTGGTGACAGGTGTCAGCAGCTGATTCGGGATGCAAACAAATGCCCTGTGGGGAACAGTAGAATTAGTGCAAGAAAAAAGAGGGAGAAGTGGAGATAAGGGGGGTGTAGGTAAAAGCAGTCCCAGGGACATTGTCAGAATCCAAAATAGCATGGCAGTTAGGCCCCACAGGGAAGGTCCAGAGAAGCAAAGGGGAAGGAGACTGAAATTAGGCACACTTACAGCAGCGAGTGGTAAACAGGTGGTTCCTGAGGGCAGCCTTGAAGGGACCAATTTTAGGGATGTTGGTGATATTGGCTGGGAGGGAGTTGATCCAGGAGGAGGCTCTGTAGCAGAAATACCTCTGAGCTAGGGATGTCCTGGTTCTGGGTACCAGTAGGGTGGCCTTACATGTACTACGGGTTGAGACAGTAAGGGTGGTGTGGTGAAGGGAGGTGGTTACCCCGGGGGGGAGAGCCCAAGAAGTGTTTTTTTTGGTTAGCTGGCAAGTCTGGTAGTGGAGTCTCTCCTCTAGGTTGAGCAGGTCGGCAGTGGAGTAAAGCAGACAGATATGAGTGCACCTGGTAGCTCCGGTCAGGAGCCTGCAGGCCTTGTTGATGAAGAGCTGGATTTTAGTGAGTGCAGTATTGTCAGCAGCTGTGTAGATAGGCAGGCCATCATCCATTAGGGACAGGACAGAGGAGATGATGGCCAGCCAACGAGCATCAGGGGGAAGGCAATCCCTGTGTTAGTATAGAAGCCCAATCCTGGAGTCGGTGGCAGCAGAGAGGGCGCTGATGTGGGAGTGGAAGGTGAGGGCAGAGTCAAAGGTGATACCTAAGTATTTATAGGAGGTCACTTGCTCTAGGTGGTGCAGAGTGCTGGGAAGTATCAGGAGGGGGGAATTTCTGTCCTTGTTTTGGTGATGTGTGAAGAACATTGCCTTAGTCTTTTTTAGTGTAGTGTCCCTCCACAAAAGTGGTCCCAAGGATGACCCAGGGAATTACAGACCAGCCAGTCTGACCTCCATCATGGTCAAGCACATGTAGACCATACTAAAGGAAAGCTTGATGGAATATCTAGAGGAGCATGGTCTCCAGGATATGAAGCAGCATGGCTTCTTGGGGGGGGGAGATTGTGTCAGATGAATCTGATTGACTTCTTTGACTCTGTCACTAAGACAGTAGACAAGGGCCAAGCGGAAGACATCCTCTATCTTGATTTCAGCAAGATCTTTGACTCTGTGCCCCATACAAGGTTGATCAGGAAGTTGGTGGATCTTGGGACTGGGGAAAAGATGGTCAGATGGGTGGAAAACTGGCTGAGGGGCAGAACCCAGAGGGCGGGTGTGGGGGTAGAGTTATCTGGCACCAGAGAGGTATCCAGTGGGGTCACGCAGGGCTTGTTGCTGGGGCCGTTGTTGTTCAGTGTCTTCATCAATGACACTGGAGATGGCATTAAGGGAAAAATGTGCCTATTCATGGATGACTCCAAGCTCTACAGGAGAGTGGACACAGCTGAAGGGATACAGGACCTACAGGATGATCTGGAAATCTGGGGAAGTGGTCCAAGATCTGTCAGCTTGGCTTCAATGCCAAGAAATGCAAGTTATGCATATTGGAACCAAGAATCCCAGGACAGAGTACTACCTGGGTGGAGTCCGAATATCTGCATCAGAGGAGGAGAAAGACCTGAGAGTGATGATCACTAGATATCGGAAGCACTCTACGCAGTGCAAGAAAGCAGCAGGAAAGGCAAACAAGATGCTGGGATGCATATCTAGGGGGATCAGTAGTAGGAGAGAGGAAGTTATACTGCCCTTGTACAGTTCCCTGGTAAGGCCTTATCTAGAGTTCAGCACTGGTGCCCACACCTCAAAAAGAACATTAACCTGCTGGAGAAGGTCCAGAGGAAGGCTACAAAAATGATAGCAGGTCAGCAGGGTAAGGCATATAAGGAGAGGTTGAGGGTACTCACTGGAAGACAGGAGAGAGAGAGGGGACATGATTGGGATCTTCAAGTACTTGAAGAGGATAAATGAGGTGGATAAGGAGAGTCTCTTTAGGCTAAGTGGCAACCATAACACGAGGGGGCACAGTCTTAAGCTGGAGGGTGGGAGGTTTAGGAGGGAGGTCAGGAAGCACTTCTTCATAGAGAGGGTGGTGGACAATTTGAATGCACTGCTGTAAGAGGTGATCTCGTTGAAGACAATGGGCAGCTTTAAGGGAGGCTGGGACAAGCACAGGGGGAAGGTAAGGATCATGGGTATGGAGAATTGGAGGTGTGGGGTGGGAGGGCAGGGACAGTAGCTCAAGCTGTGTACCCTGCAATATGAGCAGGTTAGATAGACAAAAATGGCCTTCTTCTGCTGGTTTCTTCGTATGTTTAGATGAACTGCTTCAGCGAGTAATGTGAAGAGATTCATTATTATTGCTGCAGCACTCTGTCACCACCCTTCCTCTCACACCCACATCCCTGACTCTTTTTTTCATTGGGTTCAGAAGGCTCCTATTCTTGTTTATTACTTCACACCCATAACTGGGGGATAGGCACACAAGTGAGAGTCCATCATCATATGCCCATTGATCAAGGGGGGAGATACTAGGCTAGGCTATACTCTGCATCCCACTATATTTAATGCTCATCTGTTTCAAAAATAATTATTCATATTATTATGAAATTCCTTGAAATGAGAGAGGAGCATGAGATATGTCTATTTCCCAGTAATTCCAGAAGAAGATACCATATCTCCAAAAATCCTGTAATTTGTCTTCTGATATATATCATATATGTTCTAATCTTACAGTATCTAGTAAAAAAATGAATCCAGTAAGCATAAGTCGGTGCCTCCATGCTCTTACAGTGAAACAAAATGCTGTATGAAAGCTAATATTCACAATCTGTTTATTTTTACTATTTGGATTAATCAGCAGAAATAACCAGATAGTGAAAAAACATTGTACTGCAGCCTATAGATTCTTGTTAATTGTGCAATGCAGTTTTGATAATAGAGCCATCACATAAATACAAACAGTACAGTACAGTATCTTTATTTGGACCCCATCATTATTAAATTACACACAGATTTAAACAAAACAAAAGAACTCAGAAATAAACATTTACCACACCCGCCCCCATTAGTGCAGTTGCCTACTTTCAGTTCCAGTGAGTTGAACAGTTTGGGTTTATATCATAGCCAGCACATACATACCACTACATACCGTATCTTTATGTGGACCCCATCTTTATTTAATTGCACACAGACTTAAGAAAAAAATCAAGAAAAAAACCCTACAAGATAAACAGTTAAGAGAAAAGAACATTATGCCCAGTACTGGTGTGGTCTCCTGGTTTCAGTTCCAGCACATCAGTCTCTTTTTGTCACGTGACTAGGTGGTCTGTAATGTGATTGGTCATTCCTCACTGATCAACAGCTGCAGTTCCTCTCTCTGTAGCTCCCTCTGTTCTCTGTCTACCCTTCAAAAAAATTCTGGATTAAAAAATGAATCAAAACACCATTTAACACTGGAATCATTAAGTAAAACTTTACTAAATTGAGGTAGTTCTGGTATGTATACGAAATGAAGGCATCAGTAAAACCCCAGACAATGCCCTCCCAGCATCCAGTTATACTGATGAAACTTGTTTCAAGTCACCTAGCTTGTTTTCTTTAAGGCTTAGAAGCATCAGATCACCTCTTTTCTTTCTGACACCTCCTTTTTCACCCCTTTCCACTCTGGTTTCAAGAAAAAACACTCAATCACCACCTCTCTCCTACGGCTCACAGACTCCATGCTAACTGGGATGGACAATGGCCAAATTACCTCTGCCATTTTTGTCGACCTGGCCAAGGCCTTCAACGCAATCTCTCACTCCCTTCTCCTCTACTCACTCATGGTAGTTGGCCTATCTCCCTCTGCCACAAACTGGTTCAAGGCCTACTTTATTGGCAGTACTCAGTCAGTTAAGATCTTGGACACCACTCCCCTTCCCCTCCTGATTAGCACTGGAGTCCCCAAGGGCTTGGTATTAGGGCCCCTCCTATTCTCCATATTTTAAAATGACCTTCCTTCTGTTTGCTCCCCATCCTCCGCTATACATATGTATGCCGATGACAGAGTTCTGTATGCATCTGGCTCCTTTCCTGATGAAGTTACAACCAGCTTACAGCAAGACTTCAACAAGATTCCGCTCTGGTTTGCTAACCATCAACTTTTCTTCAATGCCAAGAAGACTCTCTCCATGACCTTTGGCACGAGGCAGAGAGTCTCTAGGCTTTCCTCCCTACCCACTTTCCACATCCAGAAAAAACTGCACCCGAAGCTTGGTGCCCAGTTCAGGAACCATAGTTGCATCCCTCCTACGGCTAGGCGTGAACTTGTTCAGAAGATGATACTGTCCATTTTTGACTATTGTGACATAGTCTATGGTGCTGCCACTAAGTCCTCCCTGGCCAGACTGGACACCCTCTTAAATTCCTTCTGCAGCTTTGCCCTGGATGACCCCCCCCCCACACCAATCACTGTAATCTTTATCGTGCCCTATCTTTCCCCTCTCTTACTTATAGGCGACTTTTCCACTGTGCTAAATTTATCTCCAAGCACTGGTTGGGTGAGCTCCCTTCTTATCTCACCTTCTGCTTTATAACACCCCCCAATCTCCCATTCCCTTAGATCAACCGACCACCATATCCTGGTTGTCCCCCACATATCCACCCAAATCGGCCATTCTGGTTACTTTCAGCACCTCCCAAAAATGTGAAATTCCCTCCCACCTCAAATCCGGCACTCATCCTCCACCTACTCCATCAGCTCTACCCTCAATAATTACCTTGCACTTAGCTGCTCCTGCCATGTCCCTCCCTAATTCCCTCCTCTAAGCCCTGGACAATCCCTACCTCTCTACCTTCACCTTCATTTTACCCTGTGCACACCCACCCCCAACTCTCTAGTCCTCCTTCCCCCAAATTGCTCCCCATTACTGGCCTCCCTTGATCTCTCACAGAATGTAAAGGAACCCAAATGCTCTCCATGGGTCCCTGTCTTACCCCCCAAAGAGGCTTGTATCTCTGATCTACCCTCTTCCCCCACCATCCTAAAGGGGTCTCTCTGGGACACTGCCTTATCCCCTTCTCTCTCTAGTCCCACCAGTCCCCTAGCAGGGTTCTTCACATCCTGAGGGGATCTCCAGGGACACAACTCTTCCACCTCCCCCTCCCTCCCCTTTCCCCATTTTCTTTCATGTAAGCACTTGTTTACTTATTTACCGGGTTCTTATTATTGTCCACTGTTTCTATATGTTATGTGCAACACTGTTGTAACACTGTTTGTAACACCTGCCTTACAACTGTATGTTAATGTTGATCTTGTAAAATGGATGTTTAATGTCTCATTCCTACTGTACCCCTTCCCCCCAGGTTTAACTGGGAGATGAGTGACCTGTTGCTCAGTGTGCCTTCCTGATGAAACATTTCAATAAATAGATAAATAAATAAAAATTTTCTTCAGCGACTCCTGTTGCAGTTCTGTCAGACACTTGTCCAGCGTACCATGTTGTAATGTTTTGCTTAAGAAAGTCTTTAACAATTTTATTTACTGTGATGTCAATGAGCTGCAGTGCATCTGTACAAGTTGGTGGTAGATGGATAGGAATAAAGCAATTTTCCTCAGAGTTTTTGATTACTGCTTCAGTAGCATAGGTTCTAAAAAGGTCAAGTATAATGAAAGCCTTTTGCTCTTACAAGAGTCCCTGATACTGTTTGGTGAACTCTAAGAATTGCACCAGTTTATGATCATGTACTATAGCATTGCCTCCTCATTTGCTCAGTGATTGAAAGAGTGTGTGCCATGCCAGCCAACAGGGAATTTGTGGATGGGATGGCATGACTCAATTTTTCCCTTGTATATCACTTGCAGGGGTAGCATGTCTCTGCTCACATTGCATTCTAGCACAAGTACCTGTTTTGAGCTGCTAACAGCCATAGTCCACTGAGAGCAGGGTACCATATTGACACCTTTCTCATCGAGATTCACTATCAATTTGGGAAGAATTCCTGTGCAGAGGCTTTGGATAGTCTATCTAAAAACACTGCTTTAAGTTTGGGGAATTCACTTGGTGTTTTACGAGCAGCTTTCATGCACTTTTTTTTACTGAAACCCATTATGTGAAGAAACCCCTATGCTCACTTGAATGTAATGTTTAAATGTTCACCATTCTCTACCACTAAATGTGCACAATTTGTTTTAACAATACCAAATGACACATTGTGCACTACACCGGCATTGCCAATTGCCCCCTCAGCAGGAAGACTTTTAACAATGTTTCCTAACTTCTCCTTAAGCTTCTCTATCAGCACAGTGAGATGGCCATGAGGCTTCTTTGGCAGAACAGGGTGCGGGATAGTCGAGTTGGATGTTTTTCTGAGCTCCTTGATGTAGTCTGCCTTAAATTTCTTCACAGTATTCTCAATGATTTTTACTCCAGTGTTGCATTCATGGTATCTGACTGCAGCCATGACACCAGTCTCACAGGCATACTTCCAGAGCGCATATGGGATTTCAGCTGTGCAGCTGGTTGAAGGGTGACTTTTCCTAGGTGCAGGTGAAGTTGACAATTCCTTGGCAACCAATGCAGGTTCGATTAAGCTCACACATGAATTATCAACTAACTCGTACTGTCTATCGAGGTAACATCAGATGGATACTTCCTTTTGACAGGCTTGGCAGACTGTATCTATATTAATATAGACATCATAGGGCAGAGAGTTTGTGACAGCAGAGTTTGTGTCGATTTGTGTCAGCGTTCAGACACTGACCAGAAACCAAGAGAAACCTGATAAAAATTATAAGGAAAGGACTGTACTGTTAATTGCCTGCTGATCGTGAGTGAGAGAATCAGATTGAGACAGTGTCAACTACTGTGATAGCAGTACTTCTATGGATACCATATTGATGAATGGTGCTGCAGCTTGAATTCTGTCTGTCATGAATCTGCATAGCAGGTTGAAAGCATTAAATATAGTGGACGTGAATTCTACCTGCTATACAGTAAGTTTCATAGGTGTCATAGGTTCATACAAGCTAGAAGACAAAGTCCATAATGCTTGCCATTAGGTTTACTAAACATTTAGGCAGAATTTAGTAGGATCAGTCATCACTGAGTCTAAATGATATTTAAAATGGCCCATGCTAGGACTATCCACCACTAAAGCTGGAAGGTTATTCCAAACTGAAATGGATCTCAAACTGAACCAGTTTTTCCTTCTTAGGGTATACCACTTACTCATCAATAGTTGTCTATTGTGTTTCTGATTGCTAACTCTATATTCATATTCTATTAGCCCTAGTCCTGTGGCAAGGGCAGGATCCCTTAGTGAACAATATATGAGACACAAGTCTCCCCTTAATCTCCTTTACTTCAGGGTATACAAATTCAGGATTTTTAACCTCCTCATAAGTCTTACCCTCCATATCCATAATAGCCTGGCTGAATCTTCGATGGACCCTCTCAATTTTTAAAATTTCCTCTTTAATGTAAGGAGACAATATTCAAGGTGTGGCCTAACCAAGGCGGTATACAGTGGCAATAGTACTTCCTTTGAATGACTGGCTACATGTCTAAAAATATAATTTAGGTTCTGATTAGCCCTGTTTACTTGAGTGGTACAATGGGATTTTAATTTTAAATCAGGAGTAACCAGTGTAATGCCCCAAAGTTGGGGCATCCCAGAAAATTAACTTCAATAAAAAGATTAGGGGTTTACAGGCACCCAGGGTGCCTGCTGTAAGTGTAGGCAGCAGGGTACTTGATAAAGGGGCCCCTCTTAAGTGAATTTCCCCTTCCTATAGTGGGGAAACTGAAAAATAATATAAAAAAGTGCCTTGTGCACTAAAAACCTGGTCAAAAAGCAGAATTAATTGCAGCACATGTCACAATGGCTTGGATGGAATACTGTGCTGAGCTGCTCATGCACAGCATTCCAGTCCAAAACACTCTAGAATTAGAAGTTTTTGTTTTAAAAAGTTTAACAGTTTTTGAGTAGTTCCTGCCAGGCTGTGGAGGAGAGAGGACACCACAAACCAAGGGGAAACCTGTTGAGGGCTTACCTGTGTTGAAGCCATTTCCCTGAGGGTTTGGTGGTGTGCCTGCTCTGGGATCCAGCCGGTGAAGACTCCATGATGCTCCATTTCGGTCCGCGGTGCCATCGGGGCACCAGAAGAAAGTAACTGTCAGTTTGCCACAGTTTGGGCTATGTAGCCCCATCGGTTTATTATTTTACCCCCCCCCCTTGTGTTTTAGAGTTAAATCTGGTCCCCTGTTGGCAGCATAGAAGAGCTGCATCTCGACCGTTTTCTTGTCGGCTGTCTCAGGCCCCCAGTCACTCACCGTGACATGCCTGCCAAATCTCTCCTACGCTGCAGTGCACCTCCTGGCCCAGAGACCGCAGGCAACCTCCTTCCAGCTCATCGGAGCGGTGAGTCAACGGCAGCACACTGATACGTCCTGACCGCCTGTGAGGAAGTGCCTGTTGGTTGGGTTTTTATTTTGGAACTGCGTAGGAGGTGCAAAGAAAGGCAGCCAAGAGTTGCAGGGGCATCGGGTCACTAGGACCCTGAATGAATATTTAAAAGGGGGCGGGTGTAGTGATACCCATGGGAGGGGTGTCCCGTTAAGGCTGAATAGGAGGCCTAATGAATATTAATGAGAGTGGCAGGACTAGGGCGGCGACTCAGGCCTGAGTGGCATTAGGTTCTTTGTGAGCCAACAGATTTAAAGGGGCCATGCAGTTAAAAGGGCAAGTTAGGCACAAAACAAAGTGAATAGTGCTTTCAGGCCCAAAGTAAGAGTGGCAGTAGGCCCCTAGTCTATTCTTGTTGTAATAATTTTAGCAGTCATAGATAAAGTACCTGTCTTGTTTATCACCCTATTGTTTGGGCGACTTCTCCTTTCTCTTGTGACTGTGTCTCCCCACCCTCTGGTACAAAATAAATGCCCTGTGGGCACTGACTCTCTAGGTCGACTCCTGCCTCTCCTTGTCTGGGTAATGGTTATCTTATCCACATTAATTCAGACCTTGGTGCCTTACTCATCTCTTTTCACCGCCTTTAGAGTAGAGTACCACAGAGCACTGCTTTAGACCATCACATAAAAATTCTTGGCGTAGTCAGCAGGATATAGAAAATGTTCCAAAGCTGGAGAAGACACAGAGCAAGGTGTCGCTGGGAATGGAAAGCACTAGTGAACTGTGTGGAGGAGCTGGAGAAGGTCCAGGTCAGGTGCCCTGGTCACCTTTATCCATGCCGTAGTACTTAGGAACACCCTGCCTTCTGCTATATACTGGGGAACAGGATAGTGAAGACTCCAGTACGTTGTAAGATTTTTGCTCCAGGATGCAGTCCATGTTTCTGCAGTATCAGATTCCAGAAGACCAAAAGATAGAAATATTGATAGGGCAGTTCAGAGGAGTTGCCCATCGTGAGGTCCAGTCCTGGCCAGAAAGAGAGAGAGCCACTGCTGACCAGATCTTTCATCACTTGCAGTACACATTTGATATGCAAACTATCTCCATCCTGAAATTGCAGTTCTTGTCACACACTCAATGGCCCCAAGAAACACTATGGGAGTAAGCCTTAAGTCTGCAGGAGGCACTGAGAGCCATTGAGAAGATCAACCCAAGGGAGGTACAGGACCCTGATGGAACCTTGATAGTGAAGTTCACAGAGGGAGTGAATAGTGAGTCCCTAAAAAGAGAGTTCCATTTACTATATTGGCAAGATCCCAATGCTCAATTCCAGGATTTTAAAGAAAAGGCCATAAGGATGTGGAAATCCAGAAGGACGAGAGAGGAAGTGGCAGCCTGCCAACACAAGATGATGCCCCAGAGTGCGGCATGGTCAGAATACACCATTGAAAGCTTGGTACGGGAGGATCCACGGCAGCCGGAGGCATGTTCAGAAAGGCTACTTCACCCAAGGTCCAAATATGAGGGAGCACCATTGGGGAGTTGTCAGAGCCATTTTCTGGACTCCAACATAGGCTCCTCAATGCAGTAGTGTGCTGATTCCTGGGTTCACACATCCCATATGAACCTATTCTACCGTCCAGTTACTAAGCCTACAGTAAATCATAGGCCTGTAGATTTCCAGGAGGTAGAGTGTATTTCTGATGAGTTTTAAGGGAATACATGGGGACATGTATTTTTAGGCGGGCCCGAATCTGTAATACCCCAAAGTTGGGGCATCCCAGAAAATTAACTTCAATAAAAAGATTAGGGGTTTACAGGTGCCCAGGGTTCCTGCTGTAGGTGTAGGCAGCAGGGTACTTGATAAAGGGGCCCCTCTTAAGTGAATTTCCCCTTCCTATAGTGGGGAAACTGAAAAATAATATAAAAAAGTGCCTTGTGCACTAAAAACCTGGTCAAAAAGCAGAATTAATTGCAGCACATGTCACAATGGCTTGGATGGAATGCTGAGCTGAGCTGCTCATGCACAGCATTCCAGTCCAAAACACTCTAGAATTAGAAGTTTTTGTTTTAAAAAGTTTAAAAGTTTTTGAGTAGTTCCTGCCAGGCTGTGGAGGAGAGAGGGCACTACAAACCAAGGGGAAACCTGTTGAGGGCTTACCTGTGTTGAAGCTGCTTCCCTGAGGGTTTGGTGGTGTGCCTGCTCTGGGCTTCAGCTTGTGAAGACTCCATGATGCTCCATTTCAGTCTGTGGTGCCATCAGGGCACCAGAAGAAAGTAACCATCCGTTTGCCATGATTTGGGCTGTGTAGCCCGGTTGGTTTATTGTTTTAACCCCCTTGTGTTTTAAAGTTAAATCGGGTCCCCCGTCGGTGGCATAGAAGAGCCGCATCTCGACTGTTTTCTTGTCGGCTGTCTCAGGCCCCCAGTCACCCACCGAATTGCCTGCCGAACTCTATCCCACTGCCAGTGCACCTTCCACCTCCCAGAGACTGCAGCAACCTCCTTCCAGCTCGTCGGAGCGGTGAGTCGGCGGCAGCACACTGATACGTGCTGACTGCCTGTGAGGAAGTGCCTGTTGGTTGGGTTTTTATTTTGGAAGAGCGCAGGAGGTGCAAAGAAAGGTGGCCAAGTGCCGCAGGGGCATCAGGTCACTAGGACCCTGAATGAATATTTAAAAGGGGGCGGGTGTAGTGATGCCCATGGGAGGGGTGTCCCGCTAAGGTTGAATAGGAGGCCTAATGAATATTAATGAGAGTGGCAGGACTAGAGCGGTGACTCAGGCCTGAGTGGCATTAGGCTCTTTGTGAGCCAACAGATTTAAAGGGGCTACGCAGTTAAAAGGGCAAGTTAGGCCCAAAACAAAGTGAATAGGGCTTTCAGACCCAAAGTAAGAATGTCGGTAGGCCCCTATTCTATTCTTGTTGTAATAATTTTAGCAGTCATAGATAAAGTACCTGTCTTGTTTATCACCCTATTGTGTGGGCGACTTTTCCTTTTTCTTGTGACTGTGTCTCCCCACCCTCTGGTACAAAATAAATGCCCTGCGGGCACTGAATCTCTAGGCCGACTCCTGCCTCTCCTTGTCTGGGTAACGGTTATCTTATCCACAATAATTCGGACCTTGGTGCCTTACTCATCTCTTTTCACCACCTTTAGAGTAGAGTACCACAGAGCACCACTTTAGACCATCACACCAGTATTCCTAGATCCTTCTCTTGGGTAGTTCAGTGTAGTATTTCAGACCCCAAAGTATATTGAAAGTATTAATTATGGGTACCCAAATGCATTATCTTACATTTATCATTATTCAGGGCAAGCTTTCTATTACAGGACCAATTTGAGATTTTATCCAGAAAAACTTGGAGAACAGATCTTGCATTATTGTTATTGATGACAGAGCCTATACGACAGTCACTGGCAAATTTCAGAATCCAAATATTATCATCATCAGTTTTTAAGATGGAGACATATGCAGTTAATAGACAGGGACCCAGCACAGATCCCTGGGGGACACCGCTAGTAACTGGGGCCCAGTTTGAGAGTTCTTCATTGATAGGGACTCTTTGTTTCCTACCCTTGAGCCAATTAACAATCCAATTTATGATATTATTATTAAGTTTGGATGCCTTTAATGTTTCAATGACCTCAAAATGAGGTAACTTATCTAAGGCCTTCTGGCAGTAATAAACATTAAATCAATTAGGTGTGCCTTATTTAAGACTAAGAAGTCAAAATTCATATAAGTTACTCCCAATAATTCAATGCCAGGGTCAAAAGTAAATATACAGTCCAATATTTTTAAACAATAATTTCTCTATCTTGTTCCAAAATGTTTGCGCCTATCACAAGCTAAAAACATATGGCTCGATGTTCCCTTTTTTCTTACATTTTGTATACACATCTGATAATATTGTATTGAACTTATTGAATGTAATTGGTGTGATATATGTTTTTATGAATTATACTAAATTGCATTTGACATAATTTGACATTATTTGACATTGACAATGTTGTCCATAGCATATGTCTCAATGTCTCATCATCACGGTTTCTATCTGGTTCTTTATATAACCGTGTGTCTGTCTCATTCATTCTTAAATCCCATGACT
Organism: Neoceratodus forsteri; assembly: GCA_016271365.2. Classification (NCBI taxonomy): domain Eukaryota; kingdom Metazoa; phylum Chordata; order Ceratodontiformes; family Ceratodontidae; genus Neoceratodus; species Neoceratodus forsteri. The sequence goes on from CM028136.1 coordinate 653,742,102, forward strand.
GTTTTAGCCCCCACCACCTCCTCTGGGAGGCCATTCCATTCATCCACCACCCTCTGTGAAGAAAATACTTCCTCACATTATTCCTGCGCCATCCCCCCTCCAACTTCATACTGTTCCCCCTTGTCTTTGAGCATCTTTTACTTTGGAAGATGCTTCCCTCCTGTGCTCTGTTTATAACAGTGAGGTATTTAAATGTCTCTATCATATCCCAGGTTTCCCTCCTTACCTCCTGGGAATTTATTTATTTATTTAGTTTTTGTTGACCAGGTAAGTACACTAGACAAAACATATGCCTTTTTCAGGTACGACCCGGGAGAGTACAGGAAATTAATAGAACATACAGAGTACAAATTGAGCAAGTAAGGCAGATACACTGAGGTCATAAAAAGCATAATATACATAGTAGATAACTCAGGTTACAACAGTGGCACAGTCAAATATAAAGAAAAAGTACAGAGTCGCTAAAGCAAAGTTCCAAGCAACATATACAGAAATATACAGAATATACACATTTTGCACATACATATTTAACTCCTTTAGTCTGTCCTCATAGGTCTTCCCATGCAGGCCCTGCATCATTTTAGTTGTCCTTCTCTGCACTGCCTCCACCCTGTCTATGTGCTTTCTCAGGTGGGGCCTCCAGAAGTGGATGCAGTACTTGAGCTGAGGTCTCACCAAAGTCCCATACAGGGGCAAAATGACCGCCCTTCTTCTACTTGTGATCCCCCTCCCTATGCATCCAAGCATTTGGCTTGCCTTTCCCTCTGCCTTATCACACTGCCTAGCCTCTTTTAGGTCATCTGACATAACTCCCAGGTCTATTTCCTGCTTTGTGACTGTTAGTCCCCCCCACCTCCATAGATCATATGTTGCCCCAGGGTTCTTGTGCCCTATGTGCATAATCATTCACTTTTTTGCATTGAAACCCAGTTGCCAAGCTCAAAACCATTCCTCCAGTTTTTTAAGGTTCTTCCCTATCCTTTCACCTCCCCATTGCAAACCTTTGTATCATCTGCAAGTAGGAATAACTTTCCCTCCTGCCTCTCCACAACATCACCAATAAAGACAATGAAGAGGACTTCCCCCCAACTCTGATCCCTGCAGCACTCCACTCATCACCTCTCCCTTACCAGAGTATTCCCCGTTAAGCATCACCCTTTGGCTTCTGTCAGTAAGCCAGTTCCCCACCTACTGTACTATTTTAGGACCCCCCCTAGGGTGCACAGTTTGATTATCAGTCTTCAATGAGGGAAGATGCCATGTATTGAAGGCCTTTCTGAAGTGTAGATAGGCCACATCCACTGCCCCACCCTGCTCTACAATCTTAGACACCTAGTCGAAAAACTCTTGCATGTCTGGTGGGTCCAGCTGGACCGAGGGGTAAGATATCTAAATTTGCAAAATGTAATTTGGATGTCAAAAGTAATTTTGAAAAGAGCACCATTTGGAATAAAGGGGCAATAGGTAACTGAATCTGTAATCAAGGAAAACCAATATCTATAATATACTGGCCAAAATATTAAAAGTGTTGTAGAAGGCTTATAGTAGTAGCAGAGCTTATTAAGCGTCTAAAGTCTATTCTTGGACAAGTCCCAGTGAAATCAACAAAGGCTACACTGTTGCTGCTATGTAAGGGGGGACACTCAACAAATGTAATAAATGTGATATGTTTGAGATTACAACCAATAATGCAGTTGAAAGGAATTTCACTTGCTCTAAATGTGTCCATAATTTGCTCCTGAAAAATTAGCTTAAGCAAACAATCAAGGAGTTTTGTAAAATTACAGAAATAAATAAGACTGAACATTTAATAACAGATATAATCAAGGAAAAAGATAATACTTAAGAGGTAAATAAGTGTTAGAAGAAGAGACTCAGAATCAATGGGAAGGTCACCAAATGCAGATTCAAATGAACAAATCATTAAATAGGCAGAGAAGAGGTGAAGGAGTGGGGGATAACGAGTGGACACTGATTACAAAGAATACATATAAAAAAGGCAGAAGGGCAATGTCTAAAACAAACATTGAATCAACTAATTGGTTTTCAGTGTTGCAATATGTGTCTATAACTTCAGATGATACCATTGTACCAGTAAGTCAGCAAGCAGATGGAAAAATCACAAGTTGTAACTTAGATCCTGGAAAACAGACACCAGTCACACAACCTAGTGTAAAAGGTGGAAGTGGGCCAAGTAAAAGGGACAACAATCCTAAAAAATTGGGGAGCAGGAAATAGAATGATTACAAGGAATTCAATTGTTTTGTTACAGATGGTCACATCCCCAGTATGGAAAGATTACATACTACAGTAACATGTCTGACAGCAGCTAAAACTTCAGGTATAAGTGAAAGAATTGATCTATTAACAAAGAAGGTTATACTGCACTTGGGGACTAACGATGTTGGAAGAACACACAAAAAGGACATTTGTCATTAACTTATAGCATCGGGCAAGGAGCTAGGAGGAAAAGGCTGTAAAACAACTATTTCTAGCATATTATCTATCCCCAGGGCAATACATGAGAAAAATCACACTGTTATGAGGATACACACCAGCTTGTCAAACTGTTGCAGGGAAGAGGGAATTCTGTTTATAAATTATTGGGACAGATATTCAAAAGGTTGAGCCAGGTGCAAATTGTTGGCACCAGAAGTGCACTGCAATAGTGCCGGAGCTTCATATTCAAAAGCCAAAATAGCACCGGCGCAATGAGGTAGCATCAGCACTACAATATAATGTATGCATGGGCCATAGTAAGAGGCAGGGACATGCATACAGGTGCTCTGGGATATTCAAAAGTGTAATGCCATGGACCAGAAGTTAGCATTACTGCAAAATACTGCAGATGAAAAGCATGTCTTAACTTGGGGCAATGTAAGGATGGGGGGGCATGAACACAGCAGCCACACAAGCTGCATGGAGCACCTGATGCAAGTCAACCTGGTTGTCTAGTACCCCCCAGCCCCAATCCCCAATACACATAATGCAAAAGCACAGTTAATATTCCCTGATAAGTCTAGTGGCTCTCCTACCCCCAATCCCTGATCCCTGATACATGTCATGCATAAGCACAGTTCATATTCCTTGGTAGTCTAGTGGCTCCTCCCCTGGCACTGATCTCCAAAAATGAATATTTAATTATCCCTGGTGGTCCAATGGACTGCTGTAGCCTTGATCCCCCATAAATAGCACATACCACATACCTGGTGGTCTAGTGGACCCTCCACCCTGCTGTGCTTACCACCCCCTTCCTCCCTCCCAGAACTGAGCTGGCGACCAACTCAACCCACTACACACCTCAGTGGCCAGCCACTGACTGAGCTCTGAATGAGTGCATACTGAATATGCGCTCACTCAGAGCTCAATGGGTGGCTGGCTGTGGAGGTGTGTGGTGGGCTGAGCCAGTCACTGGCTCTGTTGCAGGATGGGGGGTTGAGGTGGTGGGCACTATGGGGGGGGTCCAATAGACCTCCAGAAATTGGGAGCCTGCAATACTGTATATGGGGGACCAGGGCAGGTGTGGTCTACTGGACCACCAGGGATTAATCAAGATTTAGTATGGGAGATCAGGGCAGGAGGGGCACCAGACTATCAGGACATTGCATTTGTTAATAAGGACATATGTCAGGGATCAGGGATTGGGGTGGGGGACACTAGACTACCAGGGGCACTGTATTAGCATTTAGAAATCGTGTCAGGGATCTGGACTGGGGTGAGGGCCACTAGATCGCCAGGTAATATGTACTATAATAATAGGTATATGTAGCATGTCCAATAGGGTAAAGGTGAAGACCCATGTCTCATACTTCCTAATGCCATTATCATCAAGAGATATAAGGGTCAGCGTAGTACCAAGACACATGTAAGTGGGTCAGAAAGATGAACATGTCATGACAGACTGTTCTGCAGCTGAGTCCTGCCCTTTGTCATTTTGACAGCTGAAATGTCAGACTGGGAATCCTGCAAGTCTGAATAATAATTCCGCAGTGAGGAAGCAATGGAGGAAGTGTCAGAAATGACTATCTCCTCCCCATATCCCTCCATCACCTGGAAGCTTTCAATACCTGATATCCGTTCATGGTAGGTACAGAAGGGGGATAAACCATTGTCATTTGTTTAAATCCCTACCACTCTTGTGTCTAGTCACTAGATGCAGTTCAGGTCCAGTGGCGGAGAGGGGCATCACGTTTACCTTAACAAAGGTGGATGTTGCTGCTTCCTCTTCTGCAGGCAATTTCCCAACTGCTTCTTTTGCTGTTGCTATGCTCACTGCCTCCTTAATGGGCCCATCCTTTCCACTGAAGGGGAGATGGGATCAACAACAAAGACAGGGGCTCCAGTCTTAGCAGCCAAGGGGTTAATAGGACAGTTACTTGCATGCAAGAGACCACAAGAGGTTAGAGGAGTTTCATACTTATTTTATTCACATACAAATGACAAGAATCTGTGAGACAATGAAAAAGAATGCCGAACCAATTCCCAATGGGGCAGGCTCTGGCAAACAATTGGTGGCAAAATCCAAGACAGGAGTGTCTGTGGGATTAACTGTTTGCAAGACCAGAGGATTCAGTATCAGATGGAACTGTTTGTCTCATGATGCTTTGTCACTGTCCTCTAGAAATAATCCTCTTCTAATCCCTAACATCTTTCCTGATGTGGGTAGCCAAGCTGCACTGTTTGTATGAATGGCCAGCCTTTTCACAGAGGTTGCCCCAAAATGGATTACGACACTGTTCATAATTCAGACACAGGTTATATCTAGGCTTGTCATACACAGAGCTCAAATGTCATTTGAAAAATCATTTGTGGTGGGCCCTGGGCTGCCTCTGATAGAAAAATAGCCCCATGCCTCAACCAATATGGAAAACACCTGACTAATGATTTACACACTGGTTTATTTGCTATAGATTCACTTTTGCCTTCCATCCCTCTATTCAAACCTGCTCACTATGTATTAATGGAAAGGGGAAGCCATCACTTCACAATGTTGCTGCAGCCAAATCAGAGTATCAGATGCATCAACACCCAGGTTCCTGAATAGGCTGATAATGATTTTGATAGTGGGATTGGTTAGGGGGATGTCTACAAAGGAAACTTGGGGGGTCCTTCATGGTCTCATATTTCTTCCAGATTCATTCAAGGGCAGTGTTATTCTTAACGCTTATATCAAAAACCATCTCCACCAAGATGTGAATGACTATATAGAGGTCACCTGCCAGAAACCCCACTGAGTTTTCAGTAAGGTGTGAATCAAATGAGCCATGTCAGGAGTCTGAGCTAACACCACTTTGTATTTTTTGTGTACTGATTTGCCACTGTGCAGGTTCCCCTGTACAGCAAACAAATCAGTCATTCTGAAGTTCATGTCCATGGTGCCATTATTAAGCCCTGTGCTGCAGCCACATGTTTTGCTCTGTGGGGGCCCTGTAACAGAAGTATCAGCAGTCTGAGGGCCAACAGCCCCTAAACACCATTTTCCCATCATCCTCAGATCCAGTAGGTAGTGTCACTACATTCAATTGCTTCACCAAACCACAAGCAGCCATCATGCTGGCAGAGCATAATGGCATACAGACATTCTCAGTTGTTGCTGGTGTCTGAGTTTCAGAGGTTCCACTAGGTACAGGGGTGCGAATCTTAGATGGAGAGCATGCAGATCCAGGGAATTCCTGCTTCACATTTTGTGACTGAATGGGTCTGTGTTTACATATTGTGTCAGGGAGTGGGGATTGGGGAGGGCCACTGGACTACCAGGGTGGCTGTAGATTGTCAATGGCAACATGTGTCAGGATCAGGGATCAGGGCTGGGGGGCAGACCTTGCTTCAGGTTAGGGGCCACCATCAGGATTGTTGATGGCTTGGGGCCCCCTACTTGGCTGGGTTTTACCCCATATATTTAATTGTATGCAATACACACATACATTTAATTCCATTTATGTACACCTAGTGGACTCTTTGAGGCTTTTAGAGGGAGACAACAGTGTCAGTGCATACTGGTCCTACTATCACATCCATTGCTGCCCATCTGTTCCTCCTGCCCAGTTCATAGCTTAGTACGGCATTGCATGATATTATGGTCCACACAAAATGCTGTGCACAGCCCTTTGTTGCTGTTATAGGTAGATGATATGATAATACACTTATGGATAAGTAAAGTACACTCTGCTGCTGTGTTCAAATGTTGCTTGCAGCTACGGACCTGTTGCTCAGGTCTGACATAGAGCTGAAGCTGTGTGCACAACCCAGCCTGCAGCTACTGACCTGTAGTTCCAGTCTGACATACTGGTGGAGCTGTGTGCACTATAAAATAGCACCAGGCAGACTACATGGTAATGTATACAAAGCAGGCCATAATGAGATGCTAATGTGGGTGTCTGCACATGAATTGCCTAAGTAGGCTCATTTGCATAGGTGTTTTGAATATAGCAAAATTTAGCAACAGGCTAATGTGTTAGCCCAGGGCAAATGAGTTAGTGCCGGGCTTATGGGTTTGACCTGGGCTAACCTGTTAAAACCATATCTCACTGTTGCAGTGTTTGGCCTACACTGTTGTTTGTAGTTGTTGTGCACCACCTCATTGCTATCACCAGCATTGGCCACCTACTGCACCTCTGCCTTACCCCAACTCTGTGTGCACTGGGATGCTGTTGCAGTTTGTACTGCCTGGTAGCTATATTTAGAGCTGTCTTGTTTGCCGGGCCTTTTGCACTGCACTCTCAGCCTTGTTTGCATGCCTACATTTGCACACTATATTCAATTGTTTTAGCCCCTGTGATATTCCTTTGAATATAGCGTGCAAATGATTCTGGGCTATTTTTGCATGTAAAAAGTGTTAATTTCGCCCCGCGGCTAACTTTTGAATATTGAGCCCCTGTTCTCAAAGATGGTCTCCACTTAAAGTGGGCACTGAAACACTGGCCAAAAGTCTAAAAGATACATTGGAGTAATTAATTTAAACTAGATATGGGGGGCATTCATACAACTCCACTCAATCTGCAAGATTTAACCTCAGTTAACATACAAAAAAAGAATCACAGAGTAGAAAGCGAAACAGAATCATAGAAAACACTAGTGATAAATGCAAGAAGGGTAAGGAACAAGTTATATGAATTACAATGCATTCTCTACAAAGAGAACATACAGATATGTGCTGTGACTGAAACACAGGGGCAGGATGGGGATTGGGGACTTCACATAGAAGGATACCAATATTTTTACAAAAACAGAAAACAAAAAAGGGAGATGCAGTGACAATCTATGTTAAAGAAGGAATACAAATCACAGAAATAGAAGAATATAGTAAGATATCAGGGTGGAACAGGTATGGATTAGTCTAATCCCAAAAGAAAATAGTAAGATTACCCTGGGAGTTTGTTATGGGCCACCAGCACTAACAGCAGATCAAATTGCAGATTTTCTTAAAATAATAAAGGAGTTGGAATTGGGTAAAAAATATATTACTAGTAGGAGACTTTAATTGCCTAGGCATTGATTGGAAAGAGAAATCTAATAATTCAATATTTGAAGAACAATTTGTGGAAACTTTGGAAGAACTAGGATTAAAGAACTATGTAGTTGAATGCACAAGAGGTGAAAATAAATTTGACTTAGTACTAAGCAAAATGGAAGACGATGTAAAGGAGTTCATAGTAAGAGAACCCTTCAGTAGTAGAGATCATAGCATGGTCCAATTCACTTTTCAGGTTTGGGAAAAAACAAGGTATATTGCTTTGTAAGGGTGAACTACTGTTTACAAAAATTAGTGAATATCCAAACAAGTGGAATTGGAAAAGCTAGTTTGATGGGTTAGATGAAGATGAAATGTGGCAGGTATTTCATTTTTTTAAATTAAGTTTATTTTACATTTTCAAACATAAAAATACAGCCAAACTGATACAAAAAAAACCCAATTACAATAACTCCCCTCCCTCCCCCCAAAACAGGCTAACCACAAACTATATACAAAAAAGCAAGTGCACTATGAGAAAAAAAATGCCATTCTTGAACAGTGACCCATTAAGTAAACAAGAAAAAAAAGAAACAGAGCATAATTGGGCAACCCAATAACTTACTCTGGATAAGAAAATCCATACTCTAAATGATGACAAAGAAACAAATACATGATAAATAATACATAAAAGGGGCAATATTAAAACTCTGATCAAGTAGATAAGGTACAAAGCATATATAGGTTGGACCATTTCTTTTTATATGCCAACAGTTGATTGTAGGCACTAGCAATAAGCTTTTCCAACTGAAGGTTGCTTAATAATTCATTAAGCCTTTCCACATATGTGAAGTGGTGCTGATCCTTCCAACAATGTAAAATCAATCTTTTCACCATTGTGGATATCATGGCTATATGATATTTCCTTTCCTTGACAGGGACCAACATGATTTTATTTATTTATTAAGTCTAGGATTACAAAGACCTTTGAGCCAAGGCTCTTTTACAAAGGTTCCATGTCAGAGAAAATACAAATTATGGTGGACATCAAGACAGACCTTACAACAAATGGGGACATTGTATACAATTTACAGATTAATACAATTTGAGGGTAACAATGTAAGCAAAGCAGCCAGTGGCATTTGTCAGAGAAAACAGAGAGGATATGAAAAGTGCTGGAGTGGCAGGGAGAGGTAAGAGGGGAGGTGGGGGGGGAAGAGGGAAGGAAGGTATGGAGGGGAAAGGGTAGAAAAGTGCAGCATTGGGTGTATCAAGAAGTGAGTGGTGTGTCCGGGGGGGGGCCGGGAGGCAGAGGACCACTAGAGCAGGCAGGAGGGTGGAGAAACTAGGTTAAGTTGGGCAGTCACAGGAGCTGTTGGTAGTGAGATAGTCCCGGAGCCTAATTTTAAACATACCAATTGTTGGGGCAGAGGAGATGGTGGGGCTAAGGTCATTGAACCAGAGTGGCACTCTATAAGCAAATGAGCATTGTCCTCGGAGGTGTGACAGTGGGGGACTTTCAGTAGCTGTGTGTGGCTCTCTGAAGGAACCGTTTTTTGGTTCGGTGTTGTAACAGAGTTGAGACCCCAGGAGGTGCAAGGCCAAGGTAGATTTTTTTTGCCATGGAGCAGGTGAGAAACTTAATGTGGTTGGATAGTTGGAGCCAGCAGGTCTGGGTGTACAGATCACATGTGTGGGTGAGATGGTGGGCCCTTGTAATGAGCTGACATGCCTTATTTAAGGCAGTTGAGAGATGTCTAAGGGTTGTGGTTGTGGCCGAGCCATATATGATGAGGCCATATTCTATTACAGAGATCACAGAGCTCATGACAGCAATCTTCAGAGCTTCTGGAGTGAGGTGTTGTCTGTGTTTGTAGAGAAGACCAAGCTGAGTATTCACAGCTCTAGCAACATTGTCTACATGAGGTCCATAAGAGAGATTAGGGTCAAGCTGTATTCCTAAGTATTTGAAAGACCCCACCTGTTCTAGGGTGTTCCCCTGGGTGGTGAAGATACCCAAGTGGTGTAACTTGTGAGGGTTATGGAAGCTGCAGAAGAGCATAGATTTGGTTTTCTTGTGGTTGAGGACCAGCTTATGGTTAAGAAACCATGTCTCTACAGAAATAAAACCAAGTTGAAGGTTGTGTTGTAGTATTACAGGATCTTTGTGGGTGGAGAATACAACAGCATCATTGGTGTAGAGAATGATCTGTTCAGAGCAGTGGTACAGGAGGGAGTTTAAGAAAAGGCTAAAACGGAGCGGGCCCAGTATGGACCCCTGTGGGACACCAGAGTGAACAGGCAGGGTATCCGAAAGAGTGTCAGTGATTTTTACTTTCTGTGACCGGTTATCCAAGTAGCTTTTAAACCAGAGGGCAGAGTCAGATGACAGCCCAGTATTCAATAGTTGGTCAATTAGTAGTCCATGGTGTACTGTATCAAATGCCTTGGAGAGGTCAACGAAAACAGCCCCTGTGAGTAGGCCATTGTCCAGGGATTTGTGCAAAGCTCAAGTGAACTCAAGAAGGGCTGTAGTGGTGCTGTAACCCTTCCGCAATCTGTGTTGTTGTGGACAAGATATATTGTATTTTTCCAGGTGGTCGGTAAGTTGATCTGCCACGATGCATCTGAGTGCCTTGGAGAGTGGGGGGAGTATGGAAATAGAGCGATAATTTGAGAGATTCGTCGTATCCCCACCTTTATGGACAGGAGTCATGATGGCTGTTTTCCATAGGTCCTGGAAATTTCCACAGCTGAGAGAGAGCTTTATGATTTTAGTTAACGGACTATTTACCTCATCAAAGATGAGCAACAGGAGCTTAAGATCCAGGGTAATGCTACTAGATCTAGATGTAGTGATGGCTGCAGCAATATAACAGCGGGCTTCTTTTAGCCTTACCTCCCAGAAATAGAAGAGTGGATGGATAGGCTGTGGGGCTAAAGAATTAGGGGAGGTTGCCCTGTTTTCGAAAACATCATGGGGGAGGACAGTGCTAAGGTCTGAAAAAGCTGCGTTAAAGGTGTTAGCGATTACCTTGGGGTTGAGGGTTGGGGATCCATCAACCATTAGCATGGCCGGAGAGATTTTTGGCTGCTTCCCTGTAACATCTTTGATATTGTACCAGAATGCTCATCCATTTCCCCAGGTATTGGTGAGAGCATCTTTGTAATAAGTGGATTTCGTAAGCTGGATGGCTTTTGTGCAGGCATTTCATGCTTGTTTGTAATTTTGGTTGTCTAGTAGTTTGCCAGAAGCCCTGGCAACTGCCTAAAGGTAGTCCCTTAGTTTCAGCAGAGAGAGAAGAGCTCCGGTGAGCCATGGGTTACAGAGAAAGTTCATTTTGCACTTTTTAGAAAGGGCAAAGAGTTCGCAGGCTCTGTTGAAAATTGAGATAAAGTGATCAAGAGCCGAGTTAACATTTGTTGCTTCGTGGATAAGTAGCTAGTCTTGTAGAAGCAGGTGTTGTTTGAGATGTGGACGTTTTCCACGAGGAAGCACTCTACTAGTGATAATTTTGGGAGGGGCTTGAGAAATTTGTTTGACCATGCACATATGACTGGGGAGTGGTCACTGAGAGAGTCTGGGAGAACAGTTGCATGAGAGGTTCTTGTGGGATGAGTGGTGAGGACCTAATCCAGGAGAGTACTGGTGCGAGTCTTGTAGTTGATCTTGGTAGGGAAGCTGACCATTTGCATGAGGCTAGCAGCTGAAATGGAGTCTTAATGGGCACTGGCGCTCGATGCTAACCAATTTATATTGAAATCACCTAGTAGAATAAGTTCAGTTTCAGGAGGATGGGAGTTGATAAAGTTTAGGACATCGTTGAAGCCATGTTTAGGATCCCTGAGCGGGATGTAGATGGAGACAATAGTCAGTGCATTATGGTTAGGACCTAGGATGATTTTTATTGGCAGGATCCGGGCCAAGGCATGGACTGATGGAGTTGCTACAGGGTACCACAACAGGGAGTCTTTGATATAGATTGTGCAGCCACCTCCTTTTTTGGATACCCGGTCCAGTCTGTGGACATTATAGCCCTATATTGTTACTACCAAATCAGGAACTTTAGGTGTCAGCCAAGTTTCTACCACAGCAAGGATTTCAGGGTTGTGTTGGCATATGAAGGCTTGGAGTGCATCCAGCTTTGGCAGCAGGCTACAAATATTAATGGTTGCAAGGAGAAGGGCACCTAGAGTTTTTGTGTGGCCGGAGCTGTTTGGGTCAGGATTGGGATGGACGTTGCCTGAGATGAGCAGGAGGAGGAGTAGGAGTTTTAAGGAGCAGAGTCGCTGCTCCTTGAGAGATAGTTTTGATCATTATTTCTGTAGGTTGCCAGGTTTCATGCTTTTTCCCATATGGATGGCAAGGTAGTACAGTGTGCAGAGGTGGTCACACTTGTTGAGAAAAGTGGTAGGAGTAAGTAACCAGGGATATCCAAATGGTGGGCCAAGCACAAGACTTGTGTGGAAGTGGAGGGTTCCCTGGTAGTAGCAGTGGGAACCTGAGGAGGGGGTAGCAGGGGTGCAGAGGGGGTGGGGATGGCTGGGACCAGGGAGAGAGAAGGGGGGGCAGGGCAAGGAGGAGGAGAGTTGAGAGAAAGGCAGAGAAGGCCCGAATGGCTTGCATGCTAGGGCAGTAGGGAAGGGAAAACAAGAAGAACAAGAGGGAGTAACTTGTCTAGCAGGAGGCAGACAGAAACAGAGACTGAGAAAGAGGGCGCTTCAGTCGGTATGCACTGTGGGGGATGAGAGATGGGGTAAGGAGAGAGATAGAGAGGAGCAGGCTAGCAGGAGGCAGACAGAAAGAGAGATTTAAAAGAGGGCGCTTCAGTCGGTATGCACTGTGGGGGATGAGAGATTGGGGTAGGGAGACAGAGCGACGAGGGGGAGATTTGGTATAGGTAGGGAGTGGGGGGGTAGTGTAATTTGTAATTCCTGGCCTGGAGGAAGGACTGACTAAGAAAGGAGGAGGAAAGGCAGGAGCAGTAGCCTAAACAAGACCAACAATCAGTGTAGTTATAGTGGGCTAGTTTGGGCCAATTAGCTAGCAGGGGTGAGAGAGTGGGAGTCTCTAAGGCTTATTTAAAGGAGGCCTGGGCAGGGATGGGGGGTGGGAATAAAACCAGCACAGTAGTAGTGCGGCAGCAGAAATTACAGCTGGCTTCTCAGAAAAGTCCCCTGAGAGCACACTGAGAGGGTGCTCCAATGGAATTGCAGCAGCTGGCCAGGCGGTCCAATCAATGTCCGATACCAAACCGCAGCACCAATTGGGTTGCAGGAGAAAGCAGCTTACGGGTCTTTCAAATTCAGCGTCGTACCTGGGAGCTGTGTCTGAGCTGCAGTTCCAGCAGGCTGGCGGGAAGGTGGTGGGAGGCAGCCGAGATTGTGGCCATACCTCGCCGCTAAAGGGGCACTTGCACCCACTCAGTGTCTGGAGTTTTAAGCCTGTGAGAGAGAGAGAGAGAGTAGGGGAATTAGTTGGAGGAGTAGACTGGTGACAGGGCAGGGAGCTGTGGTGGCGGTGTTGTGTATAAACACAGGTAGGGGATGGAGAGAGAAAAGTTGCAAGTGTGGAGTACAGTACTTCCACAAAAGCAAGAACAGTGCCTACATTCTAGCATTTTATTCGCTATGCTTACAGGAATTAGCACATTTCTTGCAACATCACTATACAACATCAGTAATTTAACATTTAACGAGGGAGAAGATCAGCAGAGAGTGGTAGGAAGTAGAGCAGAAAATAAATAAAAAAAAGGAAAACCACCACAGAGGAAGGACTGACTAAGAGAGGAGGAAAGGCAGGAGGAGTAGCCTAAACAAGACCAACATTCAGTGTAGTTATAGTGGGCTAGTCTTGGCCAATTAGCTAGTGGGGGTAAGAGAGTGGGAGTCTCTAAGGCTTATTTAAAGGAGGTCTGGGCAGGGATGGGGGGTTGGGAATAAAACCAGCACAGTAGTACTGCGGCGGCAGAAATTACAGCTGGCTTCTCAGAAAAATCCCCAGGGAGCCCACCGAGAGGGTGCTCCAATGGAGTTGCAGCAGCCAGTTGGGCAGACCAATCAATGTCTGCTACCAAACTGCCGCACCAGTCAGGTTGCAGGAGAAAGCAGGTTATGGGTCTTTCAAATTCAGCGGCGTACCTGGGAGCTGTGTCCGAGCCACCGTTCTAGCAGGTCAGCAGGAAGGTGGCAGGTGGCGGCCGAGATTGTGGCCGTACTGTGCCGCTGAAGGGGTGCTTGCACCTGCTCGGTGTCTAGAGTCTTAAGCCTGTGAGAGAGAGTAGGGGAATTATTTGGAGGAGTAGACTGGTGACAGGGCAGGGAGCTGTGGGCTGGGGTGTTGAGGATAAACACTGGTAGGGGATGGAGAGAGAAAAGTTGCAAGTGGTGGAGGTCATACAAAAGAGGGATTAAGGGTGGGGCAAGCAGTGGTAGCTGTGGGGGGCTAGCTGAAGGTCTGAGGTCAGAGGATTAGGCTAGGCCAACAGGGGGCAGGGAGCCACAGTCAAGTGGCATTCAATTTCAATGCAGCTGCTCTACAGAGCAGAGAGAAGGGACAGGTAGGGGCAGAGAAAAAGGGTTCAGAAATTAAAACAGCAGTAATCAGGTCAAAAGCTTGTCCCTTACACAATACTTCTACAAATGCAAAAACAGTGCCTACATTCTAGCATTTCATTCGCTATGCTTACAGGAATTAGCACATTTCTTGCAACATCACTTCACAGCATCAGAAATTTAACATTTAGCGAGGGAGGAGATCAGTAGAGAGCATAAGGAAGTAGAGCAGAAAATAAATAATAAAAAAAGGAAAACCACCACAGTAGTAGTGCGGTGGCAGAAATTACAGCTGGCTTCTCAGAAAAGTCCACCGGAAGCCCATCAATAGGGTGCTCCAATGGAGTTGCAGTAGATGGCCGGGCAGCCAATCAATGTCCACTACCGAACCAGGAGAAAGCTGCTTACAAGTCTTTCAAATTCAGCGGCATACCTGGGAGCTGTGTCTGAGCTGCTGTTCAAGCAGGTCATCAGGAAGGTGATGGGCGGCGGCCGAGATTGTGGCAGTACCACACTGCTGAAGGGGCGCTTGCACCCGCTCGGTGTCTGGAGTCTTAAGCCTGGGAGCTGTGTCAGAGCCACCATTCCAGCAGGTCAGCAGGAAGGTAGCGGGCAGCGTCCGAGATTGTGGCTGTACCACGACGCTGAAAGGGCGCTTGCATCCACTCAGTATCTGGAGTCTTAAGCCTGGGAGCTGTGTCCGAGCCACCATTCCAGCAGTTCGGCAGGAAGGTGGCTGGTGGCAGCCGAGATTGTGGCCATACCGTGCCATGGAATGGGTGCTTGCACCCACTCGGTGTCTGAAGTCTTAAGCCTGGGAGCTGTGTCCGAGCCACCATTCCAGCAGGTCAGCAGCAGCTGGCCAGGCAGACCAATCAATGTCTGCTCCCGAACAGCCGCACCTATCGGGTTGCAGGAGAAAGCAGCTTACGGGTCTTTCAAATTCAGCAGCGTACCTGGGAGCTGTGTCTGAGCTGCTGTTCAAGCAGGTCAGCAGAAAGGTGGAGGGTGGTGGCCAAGATTGTGGTCATACTGTGCTGCTGAATGGGAACTTGTACCCATTCAGTGTCTGGAGTCTTAAGCCTGGGAGCTGTGTCCAAGCCACCATTCCAGCAGGTCAGCAGGAAGGTGGCAGGTGGCGGCTGAGATTGTGGCCATACCACACTGCTAAAGGGGCGCTTGCATCTCCTCAGCATCTGGAGTCTTAAGTCTGGGACCTGTGTCTGAATTGAAGTTCCAGCAGGTCAGCAGGAAGGTGGCGTGCAGCAGCCGAGATTGTGGCCATACTGCGCCACTGAAGAGGCACTTGCACCTGCTCAGTGTCTGGAGTCTTAAGCCTGTGAGACAGAGAGAGAGACACAATACAAATTTCTGGGGTAAAGTAGTCTTGAAGTCACAGAAGAGGGTCCATGTTCTCTTTAATTTCCAACCATAAATTTCTCATTGGCACACATTCCCCAAAAATTGTAATAATGTACCATTCCCTTCACTGCATCTTTTGCAAAGCATAGCTTCAGCTCTTACCATTTTAAAAACATTTTGAAGGGTATAGTACAAGGTATGCAAAATAAAAAAAAATTGCATTATCCGTAATCTATCTTGAGTTATGTATATAAAAAGGGATTTTCAAATCTGAGGCCATTGGAAAGGAACATCAGGAAAAACAGATTGCCAGTATTCACAAATGACTTCACAAATACAATACACTTATTTGAGAAGAACCTGATATAACTTTGAGACGCTGTGTGACTGATTCGCTGCCACTTTCAAAAGAGATAGAAAAGAATCATAGGTGAGTAACCATGGGGGTGGGCCCATGCTCCGTGTTGTTACAAAATTTATACAACTTCATAAGCGCTTGGAAGTGTACCAAAAGAGAAGTACCCAAAACTGACTGCCTCACTTTTCCCAGGAGAGTAGTATATTTAGCATACAACAAAGAAGTTGGGGAAATCCCACATGAACAGATTTCTTCAGGTTCAATACTGAACCAAAGAGATGTATAATGATTAGATGAAATGGAGTCTGAGTAAGAAAGGCATTGAAGATATTTACTAAGATGTATAGTCCAATAATAAATCCTAGAGTCCAGTAACTGCAAACCTCCTGAAGTCTTGGATAATACCAACTTTGTATATTCATGGCACGACTGCTTCCCTGCCAAATAAATTTAGAAACTATGGAGTGGAGCATTGCGAACCATTTAAGGGGGAGATAAAAATATAACATTTGAAGGGGGTAAACTATTCTAAGTAAAACATTCATTTTCGCCAACTTAATTCTTTCCCAAACAGACAAAGGCAAAAAGTGCCAGTGATCCAAATCCATCCTACTGGAACGAAGATATTATTAACAGATCCAAATAACGTTTTTAAGATGAGTTGGATCTAGTGATAAATCTATACATAAATACCATAGGGTCTTTGGAGCCCAGAGAAACACAAAGGGGCAATGCCCACTTTGGTTAAATGCTTATTTAAAGGCATGGCAACTAATTTATTTAAATTTAATTTATAATTAGATAGGGAACCATACTGATTAAACATCTCAGCTATGGCTGGGAGAGCTATAACTGAGTGAATCACATGGAGTAAGATATCATCATCATACACAGATAACTGATATGTTGTAGACCCAATAGGGAATTGCTTTAATGAGTGGGTTAAGTTTAAAGTTTAACAACAGGGTTTTCAAAAAAAGATTAAACAATAGGGGAGAGAGAGAGGACATCCTTCTCTAGTGCCACTACACAGTATAAAAGACTGAGAAAGCACTCTGATGTAATGTATTCTAGCGCTGAGCTGGGTATAAAGTATACACATCCATTTAACAAAATTTGGTGGAAAACTGAACTTATTTAGTGCAGCACATAAAAAGGGCCATGCCATCCTGTCAAAGGCTTTCTTGGCATCCAGGGATATAAGAGCTGCTGGGCAGTCCAAGTCCCTGGATGCTGAGAAAATATGAACAAGTTTGTGCAAGTGATCTGATGAAGACTGGGAAGACATAAATCCAACTGGCTATGGTCCGATAAGGTGACCCCAGAATTTATTAGTGCCTGCTGCCAGAACCTTGCAAAGTAATTTTAGGTCCTTATTCATAAGGGATATCAGCCAATAACTTGAGACCTGCTCTGCATCCTTGCCTAGCTTAGGTAAAAAGACAATAAAGGCTTCTGCTAACGTAACATCAGATATACTGTTCTCTGAAGTATCAGCATAAATTTGCACAAGAAGGGAAGGGAAACTCATTTACATAAATCTTGTAAAATTTGTAAGCAAAACCATTAGGGCCAGGAGCTTCATCTAAATTCAGGGAAGAAAAGGCTGTGGTAACTTCCTCCAAAGAAACAGTTTGCTGGTCCTCAGTCATAGAAGGGAGAGGAACTGATCTCAAAAAATCATTAATGACCTCAGGAAATAACATGGAAGATGATGGTCCATACAAAGCCCTATAATATGCATAAAATTCATGAGCTATAGCTCTGGGATGAAACGGAGTGGACTGATCTGCTTGACAGGATATGCATTGAATAATCCTGGAACTTTCTTGTTTATGAAGCTGAAGGGCCCTCAACCTTCCAGCTTTTTCTCCCTGATCAACAAATTTAGATTTGGTTTTGTAAACTGCATATTCTGCATGCTCCCTCAACAGATCTGTGCACTAATCCCACAATACTTCAGGTTCTGAGCATCAGCAGGCGAAGTAATCCCTTCCAAACTTCTAACCCTTGCAGTGCCACTGACTGATATATCAGTCCAGAACTCCAATACATTCTAATTCTGTCAGCAGTCTAAAACTGTTGCTAACGAAAATGATTGTTTGTCTTGACACATTTTTTTTTTTATGTTTGGTAGCTATCTGGATGAACTCTCCCCCTAGCATGCCTTTATATGTTGCTCATTCCATATCTCTTTGACTTAAAGTAACCCAGTTCTGATGTAAAATTATTGCGAACCTCTCTCATGTGATCCTCCACATAGATATCTTTCAACAATTGATTGTTAAGTTTCCATGTAGTGTCCCACTCAGAGTGTGGATCTAAAGACTGAAGTAACTAAACTAAGGAGTGATCAGATAAAACTCTAGGGGAAATATCACAAGAATGAAGACCAGCAATCAGGGACTGACTCAATAAAAATGAGTTCATTATAGAGTAGGAGCGATGTACCTGGAGAAAAAAGGTATATTTTTTAAGTGTGGGGTTGAGGAGCCTCCAGGAATCACATAACCCTAATGAATCAATCAAATCATGCAGGGAACACTGCACCAGCGGAAGCCCTGTTAATGCTTTCCGAGTTCTATTGAGGACCTGTGTTAAAGTAACATTCCATTCCCCTCTCTAAGAAAATTGGCAACTGCACAAAAGGAGCAAGTATTGTGGCTAGCTCTACAAAAAAGGATGAGGTATCTGCATTAGGAATATAAACATTCCCTAAAAGAACCTCAGTTTGTCCTAGAGACCCATGCACTAATACACAATGGCTTGATGGGTCTATGACAGTTTCTGTTAAACTAAATGGAACTGACCTAGCTAAGAGAGCAATCCCCCCTCTTTGTCTGACATTATCTCCTGCCCCATAGGTTTGTCCAATAAAATCTCTGTGAAAAGTGTACTCTCAGAGTCCAACAAGGGTGTTTCTTGTAGAAAAGCAATTTAAATCTCAAGTTGTGCCAAATGCTTTATGATTTGGTACCTTTTGACCTTTGACTGCACCCCTTTAACATTCCATGTCGCAAACTTAATCTGGGATAACATTAGATTTAAAGGTAACCATTAAGCCATGCCCTGGTAAAGTGTCCAATACATAACCATCATAATAATACCAAAGTGCACTTGCCCAAGTTCCCCCTTCCTCCCAGAAAAAAACAAGAACAAACATTCCTCAACAACAACCAATAATAACGTAGCAGAAGATTCAGAACTGGGAAAGGTACCATAGCTATCCCCCGTCCTCCAATCACAATCCTGCAGTCATGTTCGTGGATGGATCCCAGAGGGACTCTGCTAGCCCTGGCAGTAAAGTTATCAGACAATAGCCATGACTGTGGCACTCAGCGATAATGCATTAAACAAAGGACATATCAAAAAGGAAACAAGATATATATGTGGGGACTTACTAAAACCACCCCAGGTCACACAGTGAAGAGAAACAAAACTCTACAAATATAAATAGTATAACAACCTGTGAAGGAAAAGCAAATCATTGTTCAACACAGTGAAACCTTCCCCAAACACCTGAATGGCTGTTATGTAAAGATCACAAGCATAGAAAAACAGAAGACTCTTAGTCATCTATCTACACAGATCTGGAGGTGTATACTGCAGTGGCACAAATAAAAATCAGGAAGTAAGTAGATTGTGTGAAGAAAAACAAAGAAATAATGACAATCACCAGAGAAAAAGATAGAGACAAATTTAAATCAGCCCCTCCCCCCCAAAAAAAATCCAAATGTAAAGGGGTGGAAAGTAAGCTAGAACCAGAATATTAATAGGAAATACAGAAAATATAAAACATAACATAGTCTGGAAATTGTCAACAAGAGTGATAAAGCAAAGAAACAGAATAACTCACAGCTTCAGAAAGAAAACTAAAGCAAGAAAAAAAACATCAAGAACCCAGTTGAAAATGCTGACTACATATTAAGATAGAAAATGTATATCCTTTTTGATTGGAAAGAGCATCACCCCCTCTAGTGGCTGAGCAATGTCTGTGACCTACAGTTACTAAAAGAAATATTATTTAGCTCAACTCATGTCTGGCAAATCCACCTCCATAACAGATGTGTGTTAAAATTAGGTAATAGAGAAAAAAGCCTGCCTCTCTAAAATAGTGTTTCTGTGTCCCATGATGACAAAGAGCTGCCACCTAAAAAAAAGATGGAAAAGGGGGAAAAACTAAAGGAAAAAGTAGCAATGTTCATGGCAGCCACATGTTGTCAGAGGAGCTGTGGAAAGACAATATGGTAAAGCTGCCTTGTCAGCGAGTTGAAAAAGTTCAATCCAAGGGCCCACTAGCTCTAACTTAAATACATTGAATCCCAGCAGTAAGAACCCAAATTGAAGAAGTGTTCTCCAACAGTTATAACAAAATAGTCCATGAAGACTGAAGGTAGTTATTTCTGCCTGGTTGCAAGGCAGCAAACTGCACTGTGATCAGTCAAAACTAACAAGCTGGAATGCAAGGAGGAGAAAACAAATTTGGGACATCATTCGGTCATTCAGATTTAGCTTCCTCAGCAGATCAAAACTGTTTTTCTCCCTTTGGTGGGGTGACCGACAGTATGGCAGGATACCATAACCAAAAGCATATTCCAGTCACATAGAGTTTGTTCTTGATGTCCCTATAAGCCCTCTTCTTAAGCCATATTCCAGAGCTTAAAATCACTGAACAAGCAGATACAGGAGCCTTCCCATTAAACCTGCTTTTATTCTTGTATCTCAGGAAGGATATGGATCTTGTCACAAACATTCAAGAGAATAAAAATTTTAAATACAGGGCTTCTCCACAGGATTAGGAAATGGCTTCAAGGAGCAGTGAGCCCTCTCAGTCATGTAAGTTGTCCTGTAGGAGGATGGACCGGCCAACTTCTCCAGCAACCATTGCACAAACAAAATGGGGTCTGTACCCTCCTTTGATTCAGGAAGCCCTGAGATGATTAAATTGTTTCTTCTTCTGTGGGACTCACAGTCTTCTACTTTCTCCTCCAGGCATCCCAATTTTCTGCGTAGATCCACCAGCTCCGGCTCCAACTTATTAGACCGATCCTTACAAAGATGAGATGCATGCTTCTGAGTCAGTAATTCTCTGACTGAGTATTTCTAAGGTGGGCTTGATGGTTTTGAACTCTCCCATTAGCTCAAATAAGATCTCTTTGATGGTATTAAGGTCCAGGGACAAGGCCACCGGTGAACTAGATTCTGTAGGGGAAGATGAGTGGCCTTGTGATGATGCATCTTCTTTTGGGAATTTTGGCAGTGGAGATCGGAATGAAGGCTCCTCTGGTGATATCAAAGTGTCCATATGCTGAAGATTCATACCCATTGAAGATCCTGCACAGGCAGCAGTACTCAAGCAAGGTAACAGTGATCCCAGCTGATTAATGAAGTATTTGTTGGGCTGAAATGCCAATAAAAAGTGAAAATTTGAAGGACTGCCAGGAGCACTAGCAAAAAAGCATCTACATTCCAGCCTGCCATCATGTGACCCCAAATGCGGCTGGTATTTAAAGAAAAACTAGATACATGTATAGAAAAGTTTATCGCAGTTGTGAGTAACTATAACAGCAAAGGCAGGGTGCCAAAATGGTTTAATAGAAACATCATGAAAGCCATTAGAAGGAAAAAAAAGAGCTTATTAGACAGCCAAACTCCTAAGTACCCAACAGGCATGGGAAGAATATAAATACAAAATGCAAAATTGTAAAAGATTAATAAAAAAAGCAACAAAAAAAGGATGTGGAATATAACCTAGTAACACTCAAAAAGGACAATAAGAAAGATTTTTATGGGTTCATCAGTAGCCTCAGAAAATCGAAACCCCAAATGGAATCAGTATAGGTGAATAATGAAAGCATAACACAATGTGACAGAATGAAAGAAGTCATTAATACACTTTTTTATTATTTATTTATTATTTATTTATTTAACGTCTAGGAATTACAACCCTTTGAGTCAGAGACTCATTTGCAAAGACTCCACATCTTACATAAAATGGATTAGAACACAGTATAATATGGAATATACAATTTAGACAACGGCTCTAGTACAGAAAATGACAGTAACCTACCGAGGTGAAAGAAAAAAATACATAAACACAGACATGGAACATCAGCAATTGTGAAGTAATGGTGCATTAACATTTTTTTAAAGTTTCTTCTGCATATTAGTGTCTATCAGCAAGAAGGAAACAGATCACTGGCTAATTCTGATAATAAAAGTAGTAGGAGGATAACCATTATGACACTGGATGTTAAAAAAAAGACTGAAGAGTCTACATACTGATAAATCCCCAGGCCAAGATGGAATCCATCTGAAATGCATCAAGGAAATGTCAGAAATAATAGCAGGTCCACTGGCATTGATTTTCCAAAGACCACTGGATATGGGAAAGGTAGTGGAAGACTGAACAAAGGCCCATGTTGTGCCATATTTAAAAAAGGGACAAAACTGATATAAAAATTATAGACCTGTCAGCCTTATGTCCTCACTTGGAAAAATTCTAGAAGGAATAATAAAACCTGGAATTGAAAAGTATATTAATGATGGAGGACTAATTGACCTCTTACAGCATGGTTTCACTAAGAATAGAAGTTGTCTTATAAACCCATTATAATTTGTTGACCAAGTTGGTAAGGCATTAGATAATAACCTACCTGTGGATGTACTGTTTTCAGATTTTACTGAAGCATTTGACACAGTGTTCAATACTGAATTATTAGGTGCCATGCAGGGATTAGGTGTGAATTTAATATTGGTAAAATGGGTGAGTTACTGGCTGTCAAACAGAAGGAAAAGGATTTGTCTAAGTGGATACAACTCCATTTGGAGCAATGTCACAAATGAAGTGCCACCAGAGGAAATACTGGGACCATTATTGTTTATATTCTAGTGTCGTCCATGAAGTCCAGTGAAAATTTGTGGTTAGATTGGAGCTTGAAAGGTGCTGTAAATAAATGGCTATGTAGAAAATGTGGAGTAAATATATTGAATATTACCAAACTTATGAGCTTATATTTGCAAAATTCAGCATAGCCTCATACATCTGTTTGTTTTAAAATATTTTTACACCAAATTTATAAAGTACAGGGACTGCAAAATCACCTTCACCTTTCAGGATGTAAAATAACATTTTGGCCAGGATTTGAAAAAATGACAGCTGTCACATTCAAGAGCTACTGTAAAGATATCATTATGTTGTAAATTTGGGGTAAAATATTGAAAATTATCAAAGTTATGAGCCTGTGTTCACAAAATTTAATGTAGGCTCAACACTTTTTTTTATATTTCTATACCAGCTTTTCAACATAGCCTTCTTATGATCCCACCTCATGAACAAGGGCAGAGCTATTTTCAACTTCTGCCCAAAAGGAGATTTTGCAGAATGACTGTGAAATCACCTTTTGGGACAGCTTTGCCTAATGTTAGTGCAGTTGTTCATGAGGTGGGGTCCCTAAAAAGGCATGTTGAAATATGGGCCAAAAACATATGCAGAAATGGCCAAGTTATGCCACTAAGTTCAAAACACCATTGAAATGTATTAAACCGTATACCTGTTCTTCAGTTCACTGTCTGACTTTGAAGAGTGAAGAAGTGTCTGCAGTCCAGAAAGTATTATGGCATTGGACCCCTCATGGGTAAGTATGGGCTTGGGGGGGTTCAAGGTAGTGGGTGCTGAGTGGGAAGGTTGGGTGGGGTGACAGTAATGGCCGCAAAAGACATTGATTAATGTTTTTCTTTTTACTGGGTGAAGAACAAAAAATGACAACTGAGGATTCCTGATCTTGACACTGAAGGATTGGGCACCCCCAGTGTCCCTGTTATGTTTCTGGTGGGGTGCAGAGAGGGAAGGTCAAGTGAGGGACAGGAGAAATATATACTTTACATTTAAAAAAAAGAGATCATGGCACAAAATGAACATGGCACTAAGGGATTAGGCACTCCCAGTGTCACTGTTATGTTGTTTTTTGGGAAGGCAGGAATTGTGAGTGCTGACAGGGAAGGTTGGATCAGGGGAGGAAACATATATATATATATATATATATATATATATATATATATATATATAATAAAATTAAAAAAGGAGATCATGTCGTAACATGGCATAATCTTCCATGTCCACGATGGATGCCGACTTCTAGTGCACATGTTCAACTAGTCGCACATATACAATACTATTTGGCAGCCATCTTGAACATTGCAGACTATGCTGTGTTCCTCCATGATCACCACAAAATAGTGCTGTGTGACTGCTAATTGAGAGAGCAGAGTGCATCACAGATGCAGATGCAACCGTGAGGCAACTCCACATTGTTGTTCAATTGGAAAAATTTACTTTTCCAATCAATTGCAGAAAGTCTTCAGGGCTTCACTCACTGCAGCCCTAAAAAGGAGATTGAGACTCTGAAAGGACAGTCCTGAAACAAACAAAAAAATAGGTAAAGCATTCATCTTTACAACATTGGCCCTTCATATTAGAGTAAGAGCAAAACAGACCACCTATTTCGATTTTCCGTAATGTTTGTGAATAATAGAAATATGTTTAGTTTCAGCAGCTCTGTGAAATTCAGTGATATATTTACCCTTACATATTTAAGAAACCTCTTGTATACTCCTACTGTAGTTCTGGAAGTTGTAGGGCACATTAAGAAGGGTCTCTGCTGAGCAACATTGTCCCTGACTTACTTAAGTTTACCTTCGGTCCTGCTAGGTCATAAAATGTTCCTAAAATTTCCATTAGTGGTTGTAACCCTTCTGAAGTATTGTTCAAGAAAATAAGGGTATCATCTGCATAATGCAATATTTCATATTCTTAGTTACCTACAGTAATGCTTTCACACATCTGCACGGCTGTGCTAAAGGATCTATATAAATCACATACAGCATAGGCGATAGCAAACAGCCCTGCCTTGTACCTTGATTCAATTCAGTCATATTTGAAACGATTGAGTTAGTCTCTATCCATGCCACTGGAGTGCTATAAATCATATTTGCCCATTGTTTGTATACAGGACATATTCTGGCCTTTGACACAGTCTCCATCAAGATTTTCAAGGAGATCCTGTCAAAGGTCCCTTCCACATCTAATTTCAACAAGACTGTACCTCTATTATTTGCAACTGATATCAAGTCTAATGCTTTCCTAATATTGTGATGGAGCCTTCTTCCCTTGATCAAGCCCATCTGATCCTCATTCTTGAAAGTCTTGATCTCCTTAGTTAATGTGTCAGCTAAAATGTTTGCAAATGTTTCATAAACAATATTCAATAATAAAACTGTATGGTATGATTTACATTCCTCTGGGTTTTTCTCAGGTTCCAGGATAGGAAATATCCAGGCCCCATCAATGGATGAAGACATCCTGCCTTTTGTATGGAATTGATTAAATGAAAGGGTCAGGCAAGGTCTAATTCTTTGCCAATTACTTTATAAAACTGTCCTGTTATCCCGTCCTGTCCCAGGGATTTAAAATTATGTAATGTCTTTATAACCTCAATAACTTTGCTCTCCTGGATATGCCTATCTAACTAAATTCTTTATGCATCTGAAATTTTGGAGAATGTTAGAGTTTCAAGAAAGAATCTGCTTCCTTCTTCCTTTGGATTAATATCTGGGGTGGATAATTCTGAAAACACTGTTTCATAGATTTTACTAATCTGTCGATATTCCAGGTATAGTACCCCTTCTTTGTTTTTAATCTGATTTATTACTCCCATTGATTTTTCTGCCACAAGCTTCAATGCTAGTAATTTGTCAGGTTTCTCCCCTGTGAAATAATACCTAGATCCTGGTCTCAATAATGCTGATTGGGCTTGTTTTGCTATTATTTCATTACATTAATTTTGTATCTTTAGCTTAGTATACAAATCATGTTTATTCCCTGAAGCATGTAATCAGCTTATTTTATTCTGTATATGTGTGTGTGTGTATATATATATATATATATAATATTTATAGAAATTCTTTTGTAATCTTAGTCTGGGAGGAGGGAGGGGGCAGGAGTTTGATTGTCTGTAACTTGGAAGCAGTCATGAGCCATATATTGGGCTTTGATCTTCCCACACCAGTTTGCCTGATTGGACCCCTTAAGATACTAATGACTAATGGTATGGTGGGAGGGTCAAGGGAGTACTTCCAGAGAATTGGAAGTCAGGGTTTAAGTAAAGGGGGGTTGGGAAGGGAAGGATAGAGGGATAATACAGGGGAAGTCTGCTACTGTTCTGAGAGGTACTATAG
The DNA here is from genome assembly GCA_016271365.2 of Neoceratodus forsteri. Lineage (NCBI taxonomy): Eukaryota > Metazoa > Chordata > Ceratodontiformes > Ceratodontidae > Neoceratodus > Neoceratodus forsteri. The sequence goes on from CM028136.1 coordinate 653,768,063, forward strand.
TTAAAACAGATGTTCTGTACTGGTTCCATCTTGGTGGAACATATTTCACCTTGCTAGGTTTTAGTCTCAGTCATGATGGGTCTTAATTATTGTTCTTGGAATATGAAAGGAGCTCAGACCCCAGCCAAGAGAACCAAAGTATTACTAGATCTAAAAAGTTTGCAACTATATGTAGCTTTTCTGCAAGAGGCACACTTGTTGCCCAATCAAACAAATTATTTACAGAGAAATTGGGTGGGCCAGGTATTTGGTTCTGGAATCGATTCTCATAAAAGGGGGACAGATATTTTAATATCTAAGATAGTCCCATTCCATCTCACTCACCAAATTTCTGATCCTGGATGCCAATATGTGATTCTTAGGGCCATATTAGGTCACTCAGAATTAATATTGGGATCATATATGGTCCCAATGTTGATGACCTGGAATTTTATGCCTGACTTACGACCACCCTTGCCCCTTGGGCTACAATTCCAACACTGTTGGGGGGAGATTGGAATCTGGTCTTGTCCATCAGCTAGATAGAATGACCCAGACAAAGCAAAAACCAACTCCCAGGGCAAAAAACACTTCATAAGCTAATGCTTTCCATGGGCCTTATAGATCCCTGGAGCTATTACACCCAGACAGTAAAATGTTTTCATTCCACTCCCTTTCTCACCACTCCTTCTCCCAATTGGATTACTTTCTTATGTCAACAAACCTCATACTGGGTGCCTCTTTGGCATACTACTCCTCCAAAGTAATTTCTGACCATTGTATCACCCATATACTTCTTGATATTTCACCTAACATACAAAGGGACAAAACCTGGATACTAAACAGTCAAATTTTGAAATCTGAGGATCAAATTCAACTCCTTCAGGCTTTCATATCCAATTTTATGGATATTAATGCCCCTACAATGCCTAAAAAAGATTTATTGTGTGGTTCATTGAAATGTGCATTGAGGGGTGAATTTATTCACCTGGCATCAAAATGAAAAAAAGCAGAGAGTGGTAGCTCTAACCACAATTCTGGCACAAATAGAGGAACAAAAGGATCTCCTTTTGCCATCTGCCCCAATAGATGACTGGGTAAAAGCATAGTCTCTTCATGCACAGTATAATCAGTTGCAGCTGAAAAGGCCAAATTTTTCATGCTTCGGTCTAGAATATCTTACTTTGATCAGGGAGGAAGGGCTGGGAGGCTTATGACCCTCCATCTCCATATTCAAATGGCTGACAAGATAGTCACCTCAATTTACTCAGATTCAGGGGTTTTACTAACCTCTCCCGTAGATATTGTGAATGCATTCCACGAATACTATAGGCATCTTTACTCAGCCCCAGTCCATTCCTCCCTGTCCCAAAAAATGGATAATTTTTTCCAAGATATTGATCTTCCAGTGTTATCAGAGGCCCAGAGTAAAATCCTGGAAGCCCCTAATACTCTATTAGAAGTTCAGGAAGCAATAGATTCCTTATCACGGGATAAATCGCCTGGTCCGGATGGATTTACTACCAATTTTTATCAAACATTTAAAGAAATGATTGCACCTATTCTCCTTGATACTTATCAATACATTTTTAACAAAGGTATTTCTGATACCTCCCTGAATCATACCTTCATAATTGTCATTCCTAAACCAGACAAAGATCCTCTTCTTATTCCAAACTATAGACCAATCTCCCTAATCAAAGTGGATTTTAAGATCTTAGCTAAAATTCTCTCATCTAGACTAAGCCAGGTCTGGGAGTCCCTAATCAGTATAGAACAGGTTGGATTTGTTAAAGGGAGACTATCTTCGGACCCCCTTAGAAAGGTAGCCTATCTCTCTTCTGCATCCAGGGATCTCAACACTTCTGCAGCTCTTGTATCCCTGGATGCAGAAAAGGCTTTTGATAGAGTCTCTTGAGACTATCTCTTTTTGTTATTGGCCAAATATCATATTCCATAGGAATTTATACGATGGGTTAAAATATTATATACATTACCAAAAGCTCAAATCTACTGTAATGGTGTTCTTTCCCTGTCCTTTACCTTATCCCAGGGTACCTGACAAGGTTGCTCACTCTTCCTATACCTTTTTAATTTGTACTTTGAACCACTCATTTGGAAAATAAAAAACTCAGAGATAGTATCTGGGATACTAATTGGCCATACGGAATACAAAATATTGGATTATGCAGATGATTTACTACTGCATATCACCAACATAACCCAATCTCTTCCAGCAGTCTTTCACATTATATTGCAGTTTGGGACTATTTCGAACTATAAGCTGAATATCGGAAAAACGGAAGTATTTCCCCTTAATAAATTTACTGTCAAGAGTGAAATTGATTACTTGGGCTTAAGATGGAATACAGCAAAATTTAAATACCTCTGAATCCTACTGCATCCCCTTTCACGAGCAATGAAAAAACTTAATTTAGACATTCTAATTAGGACCCTATCAGAGGACTTCAAGCGATGGTCAAAATTATCCATTTCATTATGGGGCCATTTGAGCATAATAAAAATGAATGTGCTACCCCGAATCTTATACCCTTTGCAAATGTTCAATGGGGTCCTCCCGATGTCATGGTTCTCACAGATAGACAGAATCATTAGTACTTTCATCTGGCAGGGGAAGAAAGTTAGACGAAACTACCTTAAACTTACTCATCAGAAAATTGACGGTGGTCTTCAAGCCCCACATTTTTATATATATTACCTAGCCATACATTTGGCAAGGATTAGATTCTGGTTACATCCCTCAGAAGTCGCGTTAGACTCCCCCAGTTGTCCCTCCTGGGTCAGAATTGAACAGGATCTATGTTTGGTGAATGGTTTTGACCCTAAGACTCTTCATTTTATCACTAGGAAGAATTTCCCCAAATCCTTGCAGGATACACCATTATATGCCTTAATTAACACCCAGCATCAGTTAAATAAATTCCTTAAAGTAGACGTAAATAGAGACATAGCTCAGCCCCTGTTCTCTAACCCTAACCTTTTAATAGCTGGTTAGACAGTTATACAACACCTTTTTTGGTCACATATGGGAGTGAAAAGTGTAGATCAGCTGGTTCAAAATCAAAAGCTGCTCTCCTTTATGGAAGCACGTTCCATTTTTAAATGGCCTGCGAATCAAGTGTTTAAATTCTTTCAAGTGTCACAACTATTAGTTTCTCATTTTGGCACTGGGGTATGGATCAGCTCCCTAATGTCTTCCTTACTCTCATATTTAGAATCCATCCCTACATCTCATATTATTTCCTATTCATATCAATTTCTCCTCAAGAAAATTGCTGTTCTAGAAGGCCAATGGTTTTACTGGTGGGACAACATTATAAATCCCTACCCCTCTCATAGGAATTGGTCCAGAATCTGGACACACCTATATAAATACATTAAGTGGGATAGGTACAGACTTACACAGTTCTACATTAATCAAAATTTATATTATACACCATCTGAACTGCATCAAAGAGGGGCCTTATGCTCCAGCAAGTGTCCAAAATGTCAAAAACATTCTGCTGACTTATTCCATATGTTATGGGCCTGTAAGAATATCCACTCTTTCTGGATGGATATACAAAATCGTCTTAATCCCTTACTTACGCTTGCTGATAGCTTCAGCCCTTAAGTATGTATTTTGGGTGATTTCAAGCAGGTTCCAGGGTCGCAGCAAAGAGCCCATATTGCTTTAATCTCTATGCGTGCTACGAAAGTAATACTAAGGCAATGGTTAGATCCATCCACACCATCTTACTTAGAATGGTTCAAGGAAATCATGTTTGCTTTACAAGCAGAGCACACAATCACTGGAATCAATAATAGACTAGGAAGTTATAAGAATAGATGGGATACATTACACACTCTCGTATCGGTACAATAATTACCACTATTGCTAAATTTGTACTGGTGTGTTGAACGTAAGATATATCCATTGGGTATAATCCTGAAGCCAGTATTGTCATATCCATATTCTTTACAATAGTTCCCTTCAAGACCACGTGGCAGATGAGGGGGGTTGGGAAGGGAAGTGGGAGGGGGGTGGCCAGCAACTTAACTGTATTTTATGTAATTGTCTATCACCAGTTGTACTCTTTCTAACAAAATGTTAAGCTGTTTGTTCTGATTGTACGGTAAAAAATATATAAATGAATAAAGTATATTAAATAAAAAAAAATTGCTTAGTGATCAAATGTTATATTTAGAATGCAAAGTGTGGGTTTATGTTGCAACAAAAAGATACACCAATTAATGTAATAATAATGAATATTGCCAGGGAATTGCGGTTAATATTCCGAGAAGAATTAAAAAATTATCCAAGACATGTAATGGACGTACATTGGAGGAATTTACCTTGGATAACTACTTCTGATGTTCCCATAACAGGAATGTATTTATTTCATAAATATGCTATCTTAATTGTTGTTATAATGCTGATGTAAGCTTGTATAATTTTTTTCTCTTTACTCAAATGTGTTTTGTATGATTTAGTTCTTTAATAAACTCCCCTGCTCTTTTCGAAAAGTGCCATGGGATCTTTAACATGCACCTGAACTACTACCAGAACAGGCAGATGGGACCTCAGTTTAATGTCTCATCTGAAAGACGACACCTCAGGGAGTGTAGCACCCCCTCATGCTGAACTACAATGTCAGTATTGGGATTTAACTCAAGTGCCTGGTGTGGGACCCCTTGTATTGTTTCAGGCCTTCTTGAATCTCAAAACTTCTATGAATTAGAAATTTGCATAACCCCCCCCCCCCACAAGGTCTACAACTACTTATGTCAGTTTATTGAAAAATGTTATTACAATAGAGGACTCAGTATTCAATGCAGGTAATTAAAGTTCTCAAAACACTGGCTCAGCGCTTCCAACTTTTACTTTAATAGCACACAGAAGTAATACAGCTGGCCGGTGAAGCCCAGGGAGGCTACCACAAAATGGCAATGTTTCACACACAATTCATGCTTTATCAAGCTAAAGTACACCTTCTACAGCAAACTTTTATACACACATCAAACAGAGAAAAACAATGAAAAAATGTGAGAATGTCACTTCATGCAAAAAGATAAAGTTAATCCACTAATTGATGTTATTATTGCACCCTGGCAGTTCAGTTAATTGATCTGAAAAACATCCTTGGCAAAACATTAAGTAATTGGAAAACTCTGTCATGCATTCCATTAAAGCCATAATAGTGTATGGTAGAATGTAATTGTTTATGGCTTTCCATACACTCGAAAACATCATTCTGCTTTAGTAGTGATGTAGCTACTAACCAGAATGACTTTTAATTCTGCATTAGTCGCTACATTACAATGCAGCCACCACCAAACAGCACTGTTCATTAGACAGGTGGTGGTTGAGGAGCCTGTGCGTGATCTGGATGGCCAGTGGAGATTTAGAAAGTGTGCATCCCAGGAACAAAATGCTACCATAGATCAAGCGTAGCAAGTGACTTTTTTTGGTTTTTGTGCAACATATAAAGAAAAGTGCATGGGAACTGAAATACACAACCACACTATTGTTGATACCTCATGGTTTCCATGATGAAAGGGGACCTCTCAAGCTTTGCTCTCGAGGTCCTCGGCGTCATGGAAACCACTCAGTATGAGAATAATATGGTTATATATGGGCTCCCATACACTATCCTATATGTTGTGTCCTAATCAAACAACTTCAATTAAATTGGATTGTCATTTTGTCAGATTCCAACCCTAATCATGGCTTGTTCCAAAATGAAGGGTGGGGTATAATTTTACTTACAGTTTAATATTATACTAGACAGTACATCAAGAGCCAACTATAGCACATGGCTGCAAACTCCCAAAGTACCATACAAAACTGTGTAAAGATAAATAACAAAGGCATACCAAATTCTATTAATATTTCAGTTCATTTGAACATCACGAGGAGAAACCTGGAACCAATGTAAGGCATTGAGAATACTGACAGGAGAACAAGTGGTGGGGGGTCCAAAGTTAAAATACCATTAAGCTAATATAGGGAAGCTTCACATTCTTTAATTCATAAAGGTTTAGCTGATTTCAATTTGATCATTGAGCCTCAGCCATTCCAAAGCCCCAGCTGGTAAATCCAATATGCCTCCCTTTGTGCTAAACGTTTTTCTATGACACCTTCCCTGGGACCTAATGATACCCATTCTATTCCAATGAACATGAGATTGTGTGCCTCCTCACCCCCAACTCAATAATATGTGCTGATAAAGCATATTTTTCACTCCCGTTGGTAATAGCACAGATGTATTACCCAAAATGTTCTAAAATCCTCCTCTTAGTTCTTTTCACATAGAAAACCTCACATTTACCAATTGCCAGATATATCACATTGCAAGCATCAGAAGTTATCAGACTTAAAATCTTGTATTCCTTACCATCCTTTGGTCCAACGAAAACTTCTGTATTATAACACTTTGCAATACTTGCAACACTTGAGGAGGTAGTATAGTGTAGTGGTTTAAGGCTCTGAGCTGCAAACCTGGAGACCTGGGTTTTCATCCAACAGCTCCCACTTGCATACAGTGTTTCCCTGAGCAAGTCACTTAACTTCTTTGTGCTCCCAGGTCACATCTGTAAACAAGCTTTCAGCTTAGTGTGTCTCTCCTGGTTAAAAAAAAAAAAAAACTTGCAAGGTGAGATGGACCAATGCATTTCTCCTTTGGACACTATGTACCACAATATCATTAATATTCCTTGCTCCCCTATAAGTGACATGGGGCAAAACAGTTGCTTTTCACTATTTGATGTGTGTATAAATGTTTGCTGTAGAGAGTGCATTTTAGCTTGACAAAGCACTTGTGAAATGTTGCACTTTTGTGGGTAGTCTCATTAGGCTACACCTGCCAGCTGTATTACTTCTGTGTGTTATTAAATTAAAAGTTGGAAACACTGAGTCACAGTGTTTGGAGAACTTTATTTACCTGCACTGAGATCTGAGTCCTCTATTATCATAATTGATTATATGGACTTGCAAGCACCACCGCCTAAGTCAGTGACCCTTACAGGTGCTTGTTATTATTAGGAAATGTGCAGGTGCTACAGCATTTGGCAAAGTTCTAAAAAAGGTTAGTATGGATTAGGTACACAGATGATCACTGTCGTGAGAAAGCTATAGTCAAGGTTTGGTCAGGCACTTTGCATACTTATGCTCAGATGGGCAAGCATGTTACACCAAACAGAGGTTACAAGCACCCTATTGTTGCAGCTCTGTGTCAGTGGTATAAACAAGATAAAAGTAATAGAGTAAAGAAACAGCTGAGTGAGGTAGGAGGCAAGTATACGAAGTACAACATACTGTAAACTTTGTTTTCTATCATGTGGACTTGCAACACTCTGCTCTTGTTATCAACTGAAACAATTCCTTTCTACAGTACTTTATCCTAGATAAAATAGCTAATGATGGATCATGTATGGTATCATCTGCAGTAATACAAACAAACTGAATAGGCCTCACATATCACCTACCTAGAAAAGTCAGTCAGGGAATGCTAGAGAAGAATACTCAAGATTTTTTTTTTTTTGTAAAGAGTCACTGATCTTACAGCTAGCATGTTGTATGTTGCAATTTCAAAATTGTCAGATGACTGTTATCAGTATGGTACTTGGATAACACCAATTTATATCTACTTTTATTGGTTGTAAATGTGATGCTGATTCTAGCATTTTCTCAAAAGTAGGAGAGGGTGATGTGGGGACCGAAAGGTCACAATTTTAAGGTCAAGTTAGAGACCTGGATGGCCTAGTCTACATCTTAGTTTAAAAATGCAAATACTGTGAGTTATATTTCTCAGGGGGGCAGCTAGACCTGGGCCTTAGGGGCTTAAGCCCCAAATGTGTTCATATGGGCCACAAACCCCTCCTTAGTGAAACTGCTGAAATTAATTTTTTTATAAGAATAAATATGGTCTACTACAGACCCAGAAACTTTAGTTACCCTAGCAAAGTCTCTCCTATTACTCAGTTGTTTGCCTCATTTATATTGCTTAAAGGATACCTAAACAACATTTTGACAACAAACTATTCAAAAATCTGACTTCAAAATGGACTAAAGGAAAAGCTGCTATATTCATTACTGCTAAAACTATATTTATATAATTTACCTAAATGTGGTTCCAAAGCATTTGAAAAATGTAAAATCAGCCTTCCAGTTTCAAATAAAATGCCTTACCTGCTTCCTAAAATGGCCACCAAATGTTTTAAGTGATGACATCATTGGAGCCAGAGTCAGAGGGCTATATGGCTCTCTATAGTGCTAACTAGTTCTGTTTTCCCTTTGTATGGAATTGTTTCACCAAAATGGTCAAATATTGTTTTGATCAATACATGCATTAGGCTATGGTTCTGTTCATTTTGTTTACTTCAACATGCTGAAATTGTGTTTTAATCCAACTGAATTTCTTTTTAGCAAAACACAGTGCAGTACAAATCTTAAATAACCTGGTGGTCTAGTGGTCTAGTGGTTATAGCAGATAGATCCAGGATGTTACAATGGGGGGGGGGTGCTGGGGTGGTTTGCATACCATACTTGATATGCACTATTTAACATTTGTATTAAACCTTTATATTGTCTGCTATTAATCTTTTTTAGTATGTTTTTGACAGAACCTACAAATGTAATCCATAGGTTTGAATGTAAACATTTGTACAATCAATAAATCAGATTTCTTCAACAAAGTGAAATGCAGCAGCAGCAAGCAAGTAAGTTTCAATGGGGGGGTGCAGCCGCACCCTTCACCACCCCCTAGGTCCACCACTTGTTTGTAGCAAAGTTCTTGTGTAGTCCAATGCCAAAGCCCATACTTTCTCAGAAATCAAAAATATGTTTGTCTTGTCTTCTTTTTCCATGGGAAATAATAATAAAAATCAGCATTTATATAGTGCTTTTCATGCACATTGTATCCCAAAGTGCTTTACAAGCAGTCCTAGACTGGTAGTGAAGTGACTGAACGTGTAGTAGCAGCCATTTCACACATTAACACCTACACACAAACTTGGACAATTGCATGAACTGGTTTTATGGAAAGGGGAATGCTGGCCAGGACAATGGGGTCAGGTAGTGATCATGGTGCGGACAGCCCCACATCTTCTCTCTCACAGTGATCTGCTCATATTTCTCCCTTCTTTCTTCCCCCTTCTCTTCCCTGAATACAGCAATACCTGCAGGGGTGGCCTTCTCAGTCCCCCTCTGGTATTCATTCTTCACTCTTTCTCCCCACACCAAGAACTGGTGAGCTCATCACCCTTCTGCATCATGAATGCAGGTAGTACAGTTCCAAGGTTTTTTGACATATCAAAAATAAACAAATATTTCCAGTAAGTCAGGCTGATAGCAGCAGGGAACAAGGGGAAACATGAGCTTTCCTATACTTAAAAGATCTAGGCTACCTTTGATTAGGCACTATTAAATGATGGGTGTGCACATCATTATGCACATCATTTAATAGTGCCTAGTCACAGGTGGGGTAGATCTTATATGGGTTGGAAAGCCTATTTTTCCCATTGTGCCCTGCTGCTATCAGCCTGCTTACCAGAAGATTATGTTTATTGTTAATATGTAAAAATAACACAGGAGACTGTGCTAACCACATTTCTTGATGCAGAAGGATAGTGAGTTCACCAGTTTTTGTTGTGGGGAGCAGGTGATAATGAATGCCAGATAAGGACTGAAGATGCCATTCCAGCAGGGTACAGCAATATTCAGGTTAAGGGAAGACAGGAAGGGGAAAGTTGAGGAGATCATTGTGAGATCTGAAATGTGGGGCTTCCAGCACCGTGATCACAACCTGACTGCGGACGAGAGTAGCTAGTGATGACAAATATTCAAGAGTGGCAGAGCTGCACCTAAACTGTTACTTGAATCTAGTGTAGGGAAATTATCCTTGGGTGGGGGGGAGGTGTTGCCATTTGTTAGGACAGTACTGAGGGACCTGTATATGGCTCATTCAAGATTCGGAAGGGTGGTAGCCATTCAACTCGCATTGTGGAGTAGGGCACAGAAAAGTTCTGGAGAAGAATTGCCGGGGACTGTCCTGCAGGGTTCTGCAGATCACAGGTAAAGGAGTAGACCAACACTGGAAGTCGGGTGGATTCACTCAAGGCATTAGTATGCCTCTACTGCTAATAATATTGTTCTCCATAGTAAGTGTAGCCCTTATGAGGGTATGAACAGCAGTTGTCCTGGTGTGCCCTGATGCTTATTGCATGGCCTTCCAGGAAGACCTAGTTGTTGGTTAATGAGGTGGGAAAAAAACACAACAGAGGACTGTACATACTGCCTTCACTGTGCAGAAGGGTGGTGATCCACTCAATGTTTACTGTGGGAGCAGAAGTTAAACACTGAGAAAGTGGACTGGAGAGTGATTTGGGAGACATTTATTAACAGTGCCAACTGATAAAGCAGATTGGTATAGGTGTGCACAACTCTCTGAGGTACAAGATTACAATCTGAGGTGTGATAATTCTCTTCATGAGACTGCAAGCTCATATGTGGCCCCAGACAGTACTAAGGACAGAGAACGGATGGTGGGGTGTTTAAGAGGAGGCAAGCTAGGTGCATGGGTTCATGTGGAAAAAGAGTACAACAGAGCTTATCTGTGGATTACTAAGAAATCATGAAATTTGTAATTGGACTAGGCCAGTACTTCACTACACATTTCAGAGCATCATATAGCCACTAGATCATCAGGTATTTGAAGTGTTGTACTGTACTGCAGTTTGCCAAAGTGAAATTCAGCTGTATTACAAAACATTTTCAGCAAGTTAAAGTAAACAAAATGAACAAAACTATAGCCTAACATGTATTGATCAAAATAATCCATGTGCTAACATATGGTGTTGATCATTGTGGTTAAACAGTTCAAAACAAAGTGGGAAATAACTAGTTAGCACTATAGGGAGCCATGTGGGTCTTTACCTCTGTCTCCAATTATGTCATCATGACTCATCACTTAACACATTTGGCAGATATTTTAGGGAGGAAGCAAGGCTATTTTTTGAAAGTGAATGGCTGATGTTCATTTTGTTACCATAATAGGATGAGCAGTGACTATCTGTTCTGCATAACACAAAAGATATGCAATCATGCCAGTGTCACCAAGTGGTCATTGTAACTTCTAATTGTTATTCCCATGTTACTAAGGTTAGGGTCCTTGTTTCTTGGTTATGGTATTTTACAGGAGATAAATTAGGCAAGAACCCATGGGAACCCAGTTTTATCTCCTCTTACAAAACCGCATGAGGATTCCTTCTCCTCTAACTTATTTTCCTTTACGTACTCTATATTGATACACAGATGTTTATGGACAGAACAAAGACTCATGGTCCATCAAGTCTGCATAGTGAATACTATATGAGATTTCTGCCTTCTAGAGATGACAAGCCACCCACCTACAAATCTAGACATGGATTTGATCCCTTCAAAGCATTTGCAAATTATCTTCTGGTGCATTCATATCACGTATTGCTAAAAAAAAACTCTTTATTTTCCTTCTTATGTGTGGTAGATGTTGCTTTTCATCTGAGAGTCAGTAATTTAATTCCAAAAGCTAAAGCATTTTTAGAACTACTAATCCAAGAGTAACTCACTTAATTATGGCATGATGATATCAGGTCCCAGTGGGCTGCAGTTCCCTTATTAGCTTTTAGAACTTCAGTTTTTCAGCTGATACATCTACTTTATGTTTCATAGTCAAAGTAACTCTTAGGCTTGTGTGAACAGAACTTTTTTTTTAAATAGTTTTTTATCTCTTTTACTTACAGAATTTTTTAATATGTGCCTATAGTGTTTATTTGCTTTGAAAAGTAACTTTATTTCAGACAACAGCCACAGATACATGCACATGCATGGGTAAGAAATTTGATGCAGGATGCAGTGTAACATTAATTGATCAAGCAGCTGTTAGGCACATCTGAAGTATTACATCTTCAGTTCATTGCACTTCTAAAGGTACCTATAGTATTTAACAAAGGTATCTTAAATAAATGAGTTATAAATATGTTTACAGTGAATTACATATTCTATTCATGCAGTGTGTTCTGGAATTTATCATATGTTACAGCATATAGTACTGATAAAGAATTTATTGCAAGATACTTTGGAGCACACATGCATGCAGTGTCAGCAAAATTTGTACTAACAACATCCATTTGTCTTAACTCCATAGCCACAGTATGTATCAAAATGGAGAAATTGACTATACAAAAAATATATGAAGAGACATTAGTAAGGGTTGCTGACATACTTGAAATGAATAACATATGTATTTCAATATGAACTAGCATGAATTAACTACTAATTCATTTCTAATTAATGAGAACAACTAACAATGTTATTAAAGAAGTCAGCATAAATCCAACCTCATTTAGGGCTTTTACTTGATGACATATAATTCTGATCATTTGCCATCTACAGGTCAAAAACATAATTTGCTTAATTTCCATTGCTTTCTGTATTTCCAGTTAATTTATTCTGACTGAATTAGCAATAAGCCCATAAATTTCCATTATCTCTTTTGAGAGCCTACCTTTTCATCGTTTAATTTCTTAAGATGCAAAATAAGTGCTCTAAACCATCAATAAGTATATGTTACTTCACTTTTATGTCATTTATACAATGGAAAAGGTTAGTCATTCCATTTGCAGTGTTGTCAGATAAGACACAAATTTACATAGCTATGAATTTTTGATGACTAGGCAAGTGTGTTTAATCTTTCAGTGCCATGGTAAATTTTATGTTTAGCTTTTATCTGAAATTTAAGAGATACATGTATGTGCAGAGGTAAAGTTAATTTAGTTTATCTCCTTTACTTGTGTAGTATACTGTAATGATGTGTTCCCTATGATACTTTTCCTATTTATTAACCTAGAAAATACATTATGGATTGTTGTTTATCTCTTACTGTGTCAGAATGCTCACTTCCTACTTTTCTTGCCAGTAATTGGTTTCAAGGCTCAATTTTAAATTGGGTAAGAAGGCACACATTGTGTGCATTCTCATGTTTGCTGCAAAAGTATGTGATTACATGGAATTTGTTCGTTTTATATTTCTAAAATTCTGAATTTGCAGCCTATTAGCATGAATGTACTGCCCTATGTAGCTTTAGAGAAGACCTTATCCAAAGAATGACCCTCTATGTAAATGAGAAGGAATCCACAAATTCACCATCCACCAATGCATGGATGTTCCAACTGATTCTTTCAAACTAATGTTCTAATTAGTAAGGGGCTCATTAGGGGCTGGGGCTGCTCTCCAGGGCATCCATCAAGCAAGGTAAGGCAAGGAGAATATGTCAAGGATTTCCAGACATACAGTGCCACCAGCCAGGATAGAGCACAGTAATATGACAGTATATCACAAAATGCTGCATTATATTGAAGGAACAATGTAATTCATTGACTATTAAGTCCTTTTGTCATGCAGTGTTTTGAGACATGTCATTTACTGCAAGTTATTGCATTGCATCGTGGTTGACTTTGCAGTAACACAGATACCACACAGGAAAAAAGATGAATTCCTCCATGTATAAAAGTGCTCCAAATAAAGACAAGTATTAAAACAAAAAAACAGAGATGGGCACACACCAGAAGCCTCTGTTTGAAGACAATATATAGAGGTGTTAGCTCAGTGTCATTCATGCTTTAGCTACCTGAAAAAATTCTTCCTCATCCAGCTTCTGGTGTGTGCCCATCTCAAGTTATTGTTTTAGTCTCTGCTGTAATACATCTGCATCCCCTGCTATGGGATCACTAGATATTCAAGGCCTGGAACATGCCAACCCTCCCCCCCCCACCTCAGATATTTAGTCCCCAGCCTTCTAAAAGTTTCTGAAGGGCTTAGATGGACAGTGGTAACATATATTTTAAATGTTCTCCCCAGCTGGAGAGGGGATACAGCAGACCAAGGAAGACTGCTATTTCATAGAATAACCTAGCTATACAGTGCAAGGAATCCACTAGTGTGCCAGTCTGGGCTTCCCATGGAAAGCTCAGTGACTGGCCCTGCCTTGTACAATACAATCAGTTGTGCCTGCATGGAAGCCTGCCTCGCAAAAATAATATCCACAAACTAGACTCATGGAGTTGTATCATTAGTGGGGGTGCACTGGCAAGAAGTACAACAACTTTAGTTATTGTATGCATATACACATTCTGAAGAAAGGGGGGTTACTAGTGGAGTACCTCAGGGCTCAGTACTGGGTCCATTCCTCCTTAACATCTTCATAGGTGACATTGCAAGGGTCTGGAAGGAAAGTTATGCCTCTTTGCAGATGACACAAAGATCTGTAACAGAATTGATACACAAGGGAGGGATAGAAAGGATGAGAAGTTACTTGGCAAGGTTGGAGGAATGGTCAGACGTATGGAAACTTAGATTCAATGCAAAGAAGTGCAAAGTAATGCACCTGGGAAATAAAAATCCAGGAGAAGAGTACACAATAGCAGGGGCGGTACTAACAACAACAATAATGGAAAGGGATCTGGGTGTAGTCATATCAGATGGCCTAAAGGTGGGTAAGCAATGTGAGAAGTCAGTAAGGAGAGCCAGGGGGATACTGGAATGCATAGGGAGGGGCATCACAAGTAGAGAAAGGGAAGTGGTTATCCCTCTGTACAGACAGTTGGTGAGATCCCATCTGGAGTACTGTGTGCAGTTTGGAGACCTCATCTACACAAGGACATAGACAAGATGGAAGCAGTCCAGAGGAGGGAAACTAAAATGGTGCAGGGTCTACATCAGAAACCATATGAAGAGAGACTGAGAGACCTTAATAGGTATACCCTTGATGAAAGGAGGGACAGGGGGACATGATAGAAACTTTTAAGTGCCTCAAGGGAATCAACAAAGTCCAGGAGGGTAGCATCTTTCAGAAAAAGAGATGTGTAAGAACAAGGGGGCACAATTTAAAGTTAGAGGGGGGACGGCTCAGGGGTAATGTGAAGAAATTATTTTTCACAGAGAGAGTGGTGGACACATGAAACCACCTTCCTGGAGAGGTTGTGGGGTCTAAAACAGTGGGGGAATTCAAACATGCATGGGACAGACATAAGGCAATTATAGTGGGGGGTTGCAGGAAGTAGGCTGTTGGTTAAATAGAATCTGCAGCTTATCCAAAAGGTAGGGAAATGGGCAGACTGGGTGGGTCAAGTGGTCCTTATCCACCATCAAAGTCTATGTTTCTATGTATGCCCATCCATAATAATTGGAAAAAGTTCAAATACAGTATATGGCAGTGGTGCAGAGAACTCAGAAAGCATCCATACTGAAGTACGGATCAAGCAATGCTCACAGGTATACTTTCAGGCATAGAAATGATGGGTGTAATAGAAAACCTTAGTATTATTATGTCTCAGTCTGTGCTATTCGTGCTGTGTTTGATCTTGTGAATATGTGACTCTGAACCAGGAAAAGTTTGCCATAGTCTGAGTAGGTTTGAAATAGTTTGCTCTGATTTGACTATAGAAAAACATTGTTTTGTAATTATGGCTGCACTGGCAGAGTTTTTCTTTCTGCCTGGTCACCCTTCATCAAGTACAAACAACAGTAAGATGTATCAGCTGCCCACAGTGAAGGCTATTGGTTCCAAACATTATGTTTGTTTATCACTGATGACCATGCAATGCACTATGATAGAATAGTTGGACACAGTATGGTTGTGAAAATTTGCCTCTGAACGAGATCTTTTTTAAAAGGCTTTTGTAGCTCAAAGCGGAAAACATAAACTGACAATGACAATTTTGCAGTACCAAACTGAGAATGAAATTTACTGGTTCAAAAAATATGTCAATTAATCATTGACAGCCCTTCTGGACAAGGCTTCAAGTTAGGCAGAGGATGGAAAATGGGCTGACACATAAGTGTTGAACACAGTGTTGCCAGCTAACTTTGTCAAAAAAAATGTCTGCAGAAGGGTTATATAGCCCATGTGACAATGGCACAGTAGTCCACCATAAGCAATGGCTACTTATTCCAAAACTTAGGCGTGTTTAACACTGGCACACCTGCAGGAAAAGACTTCAAGTTAAGTTGATGATAAACTATGTGATATATAAAAAGTACTGAAATAAAGAACCCACAGAAGTTGGTGAAGTTTGCCAAAAGTTTAATGTGTATAAGGTTTATTTAACCCAGATACTGTACAAAAAGTGCAGTAGCCAACAGTGAGTAAAGGCTACTGGTTCAAAATATTATTTCAGTTAATCTCTGACAAACCTTAGCAATAAGGCTTCATGTTAGGCCCAGAATAAGGGCTGGACACGGAGTACTTGATTACCTTTGCTGAAATATTTACACTTGTATAAGGCTATGATGACATGAGTGCAGCCATTGTGACAGGCTAGCAAAAAGTTTCATCCAGAGTAGTAATCAGAAATAAGCCAATGCTGCTTTTTTTTGTAAAGGATCAGACAACAGGATGTAATTGCTTCAGTAAAAACAAATGTTGCATCTAAGTGTTAGACTTGGAGTTGTGCAGCCATCATAGAGAAAATCACAATTAACAATTAAAAACAAAACAAAAATTAAAACTTAGGATCTGTCTGACAGCAATGTAAATTAGACACTGACTAGTGGATGAACTTTGTTGAACAGCAGTAGGAGGAGAATAGATGGGTGTGACAGCCAGCCCAGGGAGGGGGGAGGAATAGACAATATTTCCAATACAAAGATAGTGGTTTCATGGTACTTTTTAAAGTAAGACGCAGAAACCCTTCTTCATTTTCCATATCCTCCTCCTTTGTCTGGACTGGCAGTGTAAGAGACTCATCTTTGATACAACTTGGCATGTAAAGGCTTTGCTTAAATGGCCTAGTTGATTTAAAAAGAATGATTATATCTACATTTTTTCAGGGGTGGACATTTTCATGTTGTTGAGTATATTGGTTGCAGCACTATAAATTCCTTTTGTGTATGTATTTACAGGCAGGACACTGAAGTAGTCAATGGCTACTGTACTACTTTGAAGGAGGGTAGGACAGTCTTTTTGTGTACAAGTATTGCAGAATAGAAGCTTGTCTCCATCTGTCATCATCACATTCTCATTCAGACAGTTCTGCACCATTTTTAGTGATACCTCTGGTAACACTCTTGTGGACTGTGGCTTGCTGGTCTTTTTAACGAAGCCAAAGTCAGACAGCTGTTGCGGTAGAGGATTGTCAGCATCTGATGATTTTTCTTTTACTTTTCAGTAGGAGTAGTTTAAGTCTGAGACAAGAACGAGAATAATTACCTCCCTCAAATTCGTCATTAGTAGCGGCAACACCTTGGCATCCCTGTGCTCCTTTTACCCCTAATCCATTTAGCATGTCACCAGGCATGGAAATGATGGCTGTACAACTTCTGTTGTGGTTGTACTTCTGGACCATTTTCAGGCCACACATACACAGACCAGAAAGATAAGCCATTCTTAATAGGACTGCTCATACTTAACATCTTCAGCATTAAAGAATAACCTAAATGTGTCCTTGAATTAATGATCTAATAGGCTATCTAGAATACAGTGATCAGCTGTATAGATTTCAGAAATTCATGAGTCACTCAACAAACATGTTCTTTGATTTGTAACATATTAACAGAGGTAGTATCCTATTTATTTATTTTTTTGGATAGTGAGACTTCATGCAGATGGAAGGTAAATCAATGCATTAAGGAATGGTGCCTGGCTTAGACAGGCTGCATCAGTATGTGCAAGTCATCTAGACTCTTCAAAGGGAGTGTGCACACAGAAGAGGGTTTCCATCAGTTGCCAGTAATTAGGCCTGATGTTCACCTCTCTCTCTTGCCAAAACAATAAACTTCATACTGGTGGTTGGTCTTATGTTGTCCCTACATGTACTGCATCATGTAATAGATGAGATTTCATCTTGTTGCTATGCAATATCTTGTTCCAGATGGCAGAGGGTATATGGCTTTCTGATGAATCTTTTACAAAAGTTTCAGTGTCTTAACTGAATGGCTCAAATGACATAAGACTCTTGAGCCACCTATTCACAATGTGTCACACTATTTTATTTTATTTATATAAGTTTTGGTGACTAGATAAGTCCAATGAGACAATACACTCCCTTTTTCAGGGTCGACCCGGGGTCTTGGTAAATAGCAGAGAGGCAATTGAAGGAATATAGTGGTACAAATGCAATGGCAGACATAGAAGATACAGCACATACACTGGTAAACACTGAGTTTCAACAAAAACAATGGCAAATATAGATACAGCATATACAGTAGGTATTTACAAACATGTGACAAACATGGAATAAGTACTTCAATGACAAACAGAGTTTCAAGGTATATACAATAGGAACTTAAAGCAACAACTAAAGCAAAAGGAAGAAGGGGAGGACCAGGGAAGTGGGAGGAGGTGGGAAAAGGTGGAATGAGTAAAAGGAAGGAAAAAGTACCGAATGTAGGATTGTGGAGAAACACAGGACTCAGGCATGGATAGGAATTAAAGAGGGGAAGGAAGAATGAATCATCAATGAAAGCAGGAGCAGGATACACTGTTGCCATCCTCCTAAAGAAATGCCTGTAATACCATGTTATAGTAAGCAAAGCATGGAAAATAAGTACAGTGTCAGGCAATAAGTCACAATATACCTAGATACTGTATATTATTATGATGAAATTGCATTGAAATGAATACAAGTTTGTTAACATCTACCTTTATGACATTCTATTGATTGATTTATTGAAATGTTTCACCAGGAAGGCACACTGAGTGACAAGTCACTTGTCTCCTTGTGCAACTTGGGGGTAGAGGTACAATAGAAATGAGACACTAAACATTCAAGTTACAAGATCAACATTAACATGCAGTTGTAAGACAGGTGTTACAAACAGTGTTACAACAGTGTTGTGCATAATAGGTAGAAAGAGTGGACAATAATAAGTGCCAGGTTAATAAGTAAACATGTGCTTACGTGAAAGAAAAGGGAGGAAAGGAGAGGGAGGGGTGAGGTGGGGGAGGGGGAAGTGTTGTGTCCTTGGAGACCCCTTCAGGATGAGAGGAACCCTGCAAGGGGACTGGTGGGACCAGAGAAAGAAGGGGATAAGGCATTGTCCCAGAGAGACCCCTTCAGGATGTGGGGAAACCTGCAAGAGGGCTGTGTGGCTAGATAGAAAGGGGGATAAGGCTGTAGGGATTTAAAGAGGGAGGAGAGAGAAGGAGGAGATGTGACTTAATGCTAGGAGGGGGAATAGGACTTAACCCAAGAGAGGACCCTTCAGGATGTGGGGTACCCTGCAAGGGGGTTGTGGAAGGTCAGTTGATAGGGATTAAGAGAGTGATATGAGAGGGAAGGAGTGAGAATAGAACCCTTAAGGGGAAGAGAAATCGTAACTTTGGAGGGGATGGGGACAATCAATAATAGTCCATCAGGATGCACTGGACCCTGCATGTCATGGAAAGCCAGGATAGTGGCTAGACTGAATAGGAAAGATATGCTTAGGCTCAGTTGGACCCCTTCAGGATGCTGAGAACCCTGCAAGGGGACTGCAATGGCCAGGAAGAAAGGTAGATGGGGGAAGGGAAGGAGCGGAGACAAGACTAGTTGGAGTAGGACCCCCTCAGGATGCTGAGAACCCTGCAAGGGGGACTGTGAAGACTAGGGAGAAAGGTGGATGGGGAGGGGAAGGAGGGGAGACAGGCCTAGGCCCAGTAGGACCCCTTCAGGATGCTGAGATCCCTGCAAAGGGACTACAAAGGATTGGGAGAAAAGGTAGAATGGGGAAGGGGAAGGAGAGGAGACAAGCCTAGACACAGTAGGACCCCTTCAGGATGCTAAGCACCCTGCAAGAGGACTGCAAGTCTTGGGAGATAGGAGGGATGGTGGGGGAAGGGAGTAGATGAGAGATACAAGCCCCATGGGGGGTAGGAGAAGGACCCATAGAAAGTATTTTGGATCCCTTACATTCTGTTAGAGATCAAGGGAGGCCAGTAAGGGGGAGCAATTGGGGGAAGGGGAGAAGAGCTAGAAATTTGAGGCTAGGGGTGCACAGGGTGAAATGAAGGTGACAGTAGAGGGGTAGGGTTTGTCCAGGGCTTAGAAGAGGGAATTATGGAGGGACATGGCAGGAGGAGCTAGGTGCAAGGTAATTATTGAGGGCAGATCTGATGGAGTAAGCAAAGGATGAGTGCCGGATATGAGGGGGAGGGCATTCCAAATTTTTAGGAGGTGGTGAGAGTAACGGGACTGCCTGATTTAGATGGCTCTGAGGGGGACTACCAGGGTGTTTGAGTCGGTTGATCTAAGGGAATGGGAGGATGGGGAGTGTTATAAAGGAGGAGATGAGGAAGGAAGGCAACTCACCCAACCAGTGCTTGGAGGTGAATTTACCACAGTGAGAGAGTCACCTATTTGTAAGAGCAGGGAAGGACTGGGAAAGATAAAGACTGCAATGGTGAGTGCAAAAGGGGGCATCTAGGGCAAAGCGGCAGAAGGAATTGAAGATGGTGTCCAGTCTGGCCAAGGAGGACTTAGTGGCAACACTATAGAGTGCATGACAGTAGTCAAAAATGGACAGTATCATCTTCTGAACAAGTTCACGCCTAGCTGTAGGAGGGATGCAACTACAATTCCTGAATAAGGCACCAAGCTTGGGGTGCAGTTTTTTTCTGGATGGCATCAATATGTCCAGAGAAGTTTAGGTGTTGGTCCAACCAAACACCTAAGTACCTGAAGGAGGATGTGTCCTCATGTAAAGTCCCATGAAGGGTGTGGAAAGTTGGTAGGGATGGAAGCCTAGTGAGTCTCTGCCTTGTGTCAAAGGTCATGGAGACAGTCTTCTTGGAATTGAGGAAAAGTTGATGGTTAGCAAACCAGAGCTGAACCTTGTTGAAGATTTGCTGTAAGCTGGTTGTAACCTTAGCAGGACAGGAGCCCGATGTATGCAGGACTGTATCATCAGCATACATGTGTATGGCAGAGGAGGGGAGAAAACAGAGGGAAGGTCTTTGCATTATATGCACCTATAAAACCTGCTGGTGGCAGGAGTGGAATCAGCCTCTCATCAGAGTTCTGCTCATGGCACTCAAGGACATTTTCTGTATAGTGTTCTTTGTTGAGTCCACAGACACATAAAGCCACCTGCTTGTGGACATAAGAGGTTAATTTGACTAGCTACACCTACTGCTGCTGCTGTCACCACAAAATCTGGGAAGGAGGAAACAAAGGAAGAGGGAAGTTAACTAAATTAACAGACATTAGGGAGGCAGTTTAGCGCAGTGGATTAAGGCTCTGAGCTACAGATCTGGAGACCTGGGTTTGAATCCCACAGCCCCCTACGTGCATACTGTGTGATCCTGAGCAAGTCATTTAACTTCTTTATGCTCCCAGGTCGCATCTGGAAACAAGTTTTGACTTAGTGTGCTACTCCTGTATAAACAATGTTCCCTTTCTCTTCCCCTCCCAAATTCATATTCACTGCTTTGTAATCTGTGGTCTGACCATACCTAGAATGATTTAGTAGAAAGACCCAAAGGGCCATCCAGTCATCCCAGTTTCCTGTCACTCATCCACATGTCAATGGTGATTAGAGGTGGGCAAAGTTGCTGAAATTTGAGAAAGCTACACAACTTTGCTTTGTGGATGACTGCAATTTGCATGCTTATTCATCCAGCAAATTGGACAAATTTGCATAGCAAATTCTATGTAAACTGCAAATTCGCAGACAGATTAGGTAATTAGCATAGTTTGCTGTATGAATTTGTACAGTTTGCCAGTGAACAACTATGGTCAAAAGATATATAAACTTCATCACTGACTGTAACAAAACCTCCCCCCAATGTGCTGCAATAGTGCTCCCTCCTACCTCCTGAACACTTTCTAGTCATAATACCCCCTCCCATCCTGCTGGGCATCCTCCTCCCTCCTCTCCCCCTCTGCCCTGGTGAATTTCAACCTAAAGTAAGACAAGCAACATAAACTCAATATATCCTTCCTCCCACTGGCTCACCAAAGTCACTTCCCCACATCCCCCACCAAAGCTTTTTTTTTTTTAAGTAATTTGTATGACTAAGTTGGTTTGCCACTGGAACATGTGTTACACTTGTGAAGTGCAAATTTCAACAAATTCATACCAACTTCCACAGTGAATTAAAACTTTGCTGCATCTGTACTGATAAAAACTGTTGGCACAACATATGTTCTTTAGGGATGTGAAAAACTCTTGCAAATGCTCTAATACATATCTTGAGTTGCTACTTTAGAGAAGCATGTACTGCCTGGCACTTAGTACCTTCATACTGTACTTCAACTTGCAATAGCATTAAAAAACCTTCATTACTCACAAAGGATTATGACAGCAAACCCTTGAAAATAAGTGGTCTGTTAAATATAAATTCCTGCTCTAGAATTTGGGCACAATTAAGATTTTATGATTTTGCTTCAGCAGAATTTCATGCAATTTTTGCCAAGATTTACTAACATTTTGCTGAAATTGTGTTTGATGTTTTTATCCATTTAATTTTAAAACCACTAACCAAATGTTACCACATGTGGCATGTGTGACATCCAATGCCACAGGCATATGTGTGCCCAGTTTCATACCTCTAGCTTTAAAGGGGGATGATTTTTTTTATAGGCAGTCATATGTTACAAAATATTTACATAATGTCCAAAGTGAATAAACTGTATGATTTTAACCATGTTATGTTAAAACTATTTCTGTAAGTTCCTCTCAGCCGAGCACTGGGGGGGATTCCTGGTGTGAGATGGAATTACATAGGTATATTAACTCAACAACGTAATACGATGAACTATTGGTCCCCTTCTGCAGAATGACTTCAAAATCATATCAGAAAAAGAATTGATGGAAGTCTTCAATAGTTATTTTATATTAAGGTTTCAAATGAATATCAGACATGATATTACTGTTACACAGAAAAATCACATTTTTTAAAGATCCTACACCTGATTTTAATCCACAAAAACAGAAAAAATGAAATCAGGGACATTGATGTAAATAAATCTATGGGACCTAATTATATCTTCCCTATATTATTAAAGTCTGTAATTGAAGAAAGAGCTGTGACCTTATGAATAGTCCAAAATAAGTCATTAAAGTCCTGGGAAGTTCCAGACGATTGGAGGAGTATCGATATTGCATATGTACATCGGAAAACAAGCAAGGAAATAATGGAAAATTACAGATGTATAAGTTTCATCTCAGTAGTCAGTAAACTAATGGAATCGCTTTTCATGGATGACATCATGAAGCGTTTAAAAAAAATGAGCCAAACAGATACAAAACAGCACTGGTTCAGAAAAGGAAGATCTGTATAACAATCTTACTTTTTTTTATGAACAAATAATCAGAAGTATGGATAATGGAGAACGGTTGAATACTGTCATGTTGGACCTAATTAAGTCTTTTGATACTGTTCCACATAAAGGCATCATGAGCAAGATAGTCTTCCTAAGTGTCCATTAAAACATTATAAGGTCAGTAAAGTCATTGTCATCGAACAGAACCCAAAAAGTGGAAATAAATGTAGGGATGATCAGATTTTGGAATCTACAATCAAATCTAATAGGATTCTGGTCTGAAATTCAAAATTGGGTTTTTCAGATCTGAGTCCAAATATCCTAATTCTAAAAGTTGGTAAACAGACTCAGATTTCTGAATCAGAATCAGAATCTGATTACATTTCTGAATCCAGCATTTATATGAACCCCCCAGCACTACCCAGTACCTCCCCCCAGCACACCCACTCACCCTTACATTTGTGAAAAATGGCTTCTCTGAGTCGATCCAACTTCCAGTGCCTAGATCGATCCACTTTCATGCTTGGACTGCTGAATTGCACTTCTGTAGGGTTCACTCTGATGCCACCATCAGTGACAGACTGACTGAAAAATGTACTATACCTTCCACTGCACAAGTACTCTGGGTATAGGCTGACAGTACTAAATTATAGGGCAAGGTTAGGCTGTGCAGCAGTGCTTTATGACACTCACCACCCTATCCATACTTTGAGTGGAAAGTGTTTCACCCTCTACCCTTAACCCACTTGAAACACACTCACGTGCATAAGTGCTTGCAGCAATAGTGATCATGAAAGTAGATAAGGTACACAATTGAAACCAAAACCTGAGTGCTCATACAAGCATCAAGGTTATAGCAGATATGTCCTGTATTGGACAAAACAGTCTCACATAAGCAAACTAGTCTACTATAAGCAAACACCACTATAATGAATTAGCTTGCAGTAGACACTTCTTCCTTACTTTGCAAGACAAGTGGTGAACACAAACAGTTGAGCATACTAATGGAAACCAATTCTGAGCCATATTAAAAGGAGTGCTCCTTTTATTATTTCAGTAGTATTAGTAGTAGCATTTACAGATTTTTTTTTCAATATGCAGAGGACACTAAAATTGGAAACTGGACTTATCAAATTAATTATGTTAAACTCCAGAGTGATCAAGACAAAATTGTATAGTGGAGTGGGATATAGAGGAGTAAGCAATAAAACATAACATGGTGTGGATAGTAGAGTGATCATTGAATGCACAGGTGTGTAATGAGGTGCAAGGTCACAAGCCTGGTGCCTTACTGCCACTGGAAGAGCAGTGACCACATTACTACCCACACCCTGAAGTGTCTTATTGCATTATTATATGGCATCCTACAATATTACAAACAGCTGGGACACAAATGTAGGAGTTTAAAAACTGAAAATTATTTTATTTAGGGTTGTTTATTATGAAACTGGAAAAATAGTCCCAAGGAAATTTTCTTTTTTGGGGGGAGGGGGATGACAAAAGTGACTATATATTACATGTTATACTTTTCTTGCAGATGCAGTGAATTCAAATTAGAGAATTCTGCCCATTTTTCATAATTTATGAAATTGATGAAATTGATTGGTGCATTGAGTGCACAGCTGTAGAAGCTGATTGGTAGGCTCCCATGTTGATTTCCTTTTGGGGGTAATTAGGGCTAGGCAAATTGTGTTCTTCTGCTGGCAATATTCAGGTGACATTCTGATTTTGCTTCTATGAAATTTCCACGGAAATGTTGCCAAAATTGTGATTTCAATTATTTCCATCTAATTAAAATAGTGTTTGTTCAAAGTGCAAAAAATATTGAGTACCGGATGTAGTAAGGTCTATACAGAAGTGTATCAAGTTGCAGATCACCATCATTAAAGCCTTAGCAGACTAAGCTATAAGCCTCCAAATGTTCAGAAATGTAAAAGTTACATTTTACAGTTATGTAACTTGCAGAATTGTTAGCTCCTATGACTTTAAAATCAGAGAACAGAGTCTTACCAGTTTTGATGGGTTCTTTAACTCCTAATATTAAGCTTTTACTCCACCATCATGGCCCAGCAGCAAAGCATTGCACTGCCATGCTAATGACCTGGGTTTCGATGCAAGCTTGGGAAGTCATGTTAGAATGTAGGTCATGGCCAAGACAGCTGTTGCTCAGCAGTGCATCTCAGTCAGGGAGGGTTGGCTATGGGTTCCACCAACACAACAACCCCTATGGCTGGGCCAGGGAGCTTTCTGCCTCTGTAGGGGAAACTGTGGCTGTGCAAGACTGACAGAGGCACTGCCCCAACCAGGGGAGATGAGAGAGAAAAAAGTGGGAGAAAAAATTCAGTAGCCAGTCGAACGACAGCTGTGCTTAGCCTGTTCAGGGTTTATATTTGTAAATAGTGTTTATCCATGACAGACAAGCTGCTGGATGGGAGAAAAAAAACAATACAGAAACAAAAGAGGCTGTGAGTGACAACTCTTTAATTTTGCACTCAAAGGCTAGTCAAGTTTATAGGTAACCAAAGATTGAAAAATATAATCAGTAATTTCAATTTCTTGAGCTTTTGTGAAATTATGGAATTTTGTGATTCTTCTGTTTAAGCCATGTCCATACATTTTGCCCAGCCATACACCTAAGTTGTGATTGTAGGGGAAGATAATGGCTGGGTAAAGCAGCAATAAATTAGCATTCATAGCAGGCTCTGATGTAAAAGCATGAAAGTGCCAAGTGTTGGGTCACTATCTTGAGTGACAAACCATGAAGAATAGTCATAGACATCAATGTGCACTAGCCTCAATGCCAGATAACCTCTGGAGCTCACTGACGTAATGACTTGTGGAAGCACATGCACGTGCAGCAATGGCTCAGTACAATTCCACCTGCTCACTCTTTAACAAACCTGTAGATAACAGTGTATAAACACAGAAACATAGAATTTGATGGCAGATAAGGACCGCTTGGCCCACCTAGTTTGCCCATTTTCCTACCTAACAGACAAGCTGCAGATCCTAGTTAACCAACAGCTTACTTCTTCCTACCTCCCACTAGGACTGCCTTATGTCTGTCCCATACATTCTTGAATTCACCCACTGTTCTTGGCTCCACAACTTCCTCAGGGAGACTGTTCCATGCATCCACAACCCTCTCTGTGAAAAAATACTTCCTCACATTATCTCTGAGCCGTCTCCCCCTCTATCTTCAAATTGTGCTCCCTTGTTCTTGCACATCTCTTTTTCTGAAAGATGTTACCCTCTTGGATGTTGTTGATTCCCTTGAGGTACTTGAAAGTCTCTATCATAACCCCTCTCTCCCTTCTTTCCTCAAGGGTATACATATTAAGCTCCTTTAGTCTTTCTTCATATGTCTTCTGGTGCAGACCCTGCACCATTTTGTTTCCTCCTCTGGACAGCCTCCACTCTGTCTATGTCTTTGGGATATGGGGTCTCCAGAACTGCACACAGTACTTCAGATGGGGTCTCACCAACTGTCTGTACAGAGAGATAACAACTTCCTGTTTTCTACTATTGATGCCTCTCCCTATGCATCCCAGTATCACCCAGCCTTCCTTACTGACTTCTCACATTGCTTGCCCACCTTTAGGTCATCTGATATAGTTACTCCCAGGTCCCTTTCCATTTTTACTGTTGTCAGTATCTCACCCCCCATTGTGTACTCTTCCCTGGTTTTGTTTCCCAGGTGCATTACACTGCACTTTTCAAGAATCTGAGCTGCCACACATTTGATCATTCCTCCAACCTGCCAAGTCTCTTCTTATCCTTTCCACTCCATCTTGTGTATCAACCCTGTTGCAGATCTTTGTGTTGTCTGCAAGAGACATACTTTTCCTTCCAGTTCCTCTGCAATGTCACTTATAAAGACATTAAAAATGACCGGTCCCAGTACTGAACCCTGCAGTGCCCTGCTAGTAACCCTTCTTTCTTCACTGTGGACTCCATTTACTACTACCCTTTGCGTCTTGTTGTTTAACCAAATTTTATCCAGGCTACCTCCTTGGGACCCACTCCAAGGCTGGCTAACTTGTGTATTAATCTTTTGTGTGGGACTGTATCAAATGCCTTTCTAAAATCTAGATAGGCCTTGTCCACAGCCCCTCCCTGGTCTACTACTTTGGTCACCCAGTCAAAGAAATCTGTTAGATTCATCTGGCATGACCTTCCCATCGTAAATCCATGCTGCCTTGGGTCCTGTGCCCCACTGGCCTCTAGGTATACAACAATTCTTTCCTTCAGAAGTGATTCCATCATTTTCCCTACCACTGAGGTCAAACTGACTGGTCTGTAGTTCCCTGCCTCTGTCCTACTCCAACTTTTGTGAAGAGGAATCATGTCCACCCTCCTCCAGTCTTCAAGTACCACCCCATCCTCCCATGATTTGTTAAAGAAAGTACTCAGCAGTGTCACTAGTTCTACCCTTAGTTCTTTTAGAATTCTTGGGTGAATCCCATCAGGCCCCATTGCTTTGCCCACCTTCAATTTTATTAGTTCTTTCAGAACCCTTTCTTCTGTAAATGGACTGGTATTGACCCCTATCTTCAGAGTGTTTCTCTTGTTTGGTTTAGGTACCTCCTCCTCCTCCTCTTCCTTTGTGAATACTGAGCAGAAATATTCGTTCAATATCCCTGCATTTTCACTGTCATCCTCTACCCACATTCCCTCCCCTTTATTAAGCCTCAGTATCCCTCCTTTGGTCTTTCTTCACTCCCTAATGTACCTATAAAAGGTATTATCCCCCTTCTTAGCAGCAGAGTTGGCTATCCTTTCCTTGTTTTGGGCCTTTGCTATTCTGACTGCCTTCCCAACCTCTTTCTGCTTTAATTGATAAAGTTCTCTGTCCTGCTCCTTCTGTGTTTCCTTATATTTCCTGAATGCTATCCTTTTCTCCTCAACCTTCCCTGCCACCTCTTTTGAGAACCATTGCATTTTTTTCCTTCATTGTGTTTTGTTGATTTGCTTTACATAAAGGCTTGTTGCCTCTGTGATGGCTGTTTTGATTACTCCCCATTGTTCCTCCACCACTCCTTCTTGCCTGTTTGCTAGTGCTTTTCTGAGGCACTCTCTCATTTTTCCCAAAGTCAGCCCTCCTAAAGTCCAATACTCTTGCTTTTGTATGGCTTGATTGTATGGCTGTGTTTATTGTGAACCACACTGTTTGGTGGTCACTTCTTCCCAGATGGCTACCCACTTCTAAATCTGAGATTCTTTCTTCACCTCCATTTGAGAGTACCAGGTCTAAGATTGCTCCCTTCTGATTGGGTTCCAATACTAGCTGTCTGAGGCATGCACCCTGTAGGGCATCAAGAATGACCCTGCTCTCTTGGATGTGCCTGCAGCAAAGGTGCTCCAGTTAACATCTGGCTTATTCAGGTCCCCCATCAGCAATATCTCCCCTTGTTCTGCCATTCTAAGGAAGCCTTCTATCATTTCCTTGTCCATTCCCTCCCCCTGAGATGGGGGTCTGTATACAACCTCATGCGGATTGTGGTACCATTTCCTGTCTCCAGGGTGACCCACAGTGCCTCATCTGCTCCCTGTTTACTCTTTAGTTCTGTTGCTTTGATCCCTTTCTTTACATAGAGAGCTACTCCTTCTCCTCTTTTATCCTCCCTGTCCCTCCTGTAGATTGTGTGTGGTATGCTGACATCTCAGTCATGGTTCTCTGTGTACCATGTTTCTGTGACTGCCACAATATCCAGGCAACCCTCTTCCATTAAGGCCACTAGTTCAGGGAGCTTGTTACACAGACTATGGGCATTGGTACTCATCACCCTTTACTTTTTGATGGCCTTTCCCCTTTTAGCCCCATTCCTGTCCTTACTGCCTCTGTCTTTTTTTACATTTACCTCTGTCCTGCTCCCTAATGACTTATCTACGTTGGTGTTTATCTCACTAATTACCATGTTTTGTGTGGGGAGGCTGGGATTTCCCTGCTGCTTTTCAGTGCCTCCCCCCACTTGGCTAGTTTAAATGCTTGCCAATGAACCATTTAAACCTCTCATCTAGGATCCTGGATCCCTCCCCTGGACAGATGCAGACCATTGCACCGGTATAGGTCTGCATCCTTCCAGGTGGCTCCCCAGTCCCCAATGAAGCCAAAACCCTGAGTGCCACACCAGTCTTTAAACCATTCATTGAAACCCTGGTGAGGAGTACCCTAGCATCACCCTTGCCATAGACAGGCAGCACCTCCGAGAAGGTTACTGTATGTGCTACTTGTCTAAGACCCCTTCCCTACTTTACAAACTCCTCTTGCACTGCTCTGATCCCATTCCTAGCCAGGTAATTTGTCCCTAGGTGGACAATGACATCCAGATCCCTCCCTCATGTAGCTGGTCCCACGATTCTGAAGATTCGCTTCCTTTCCCTCCAAGCCATGGCCCCAGGCAGGCACCTTACCTCCCTCTCCCCTTCTTCCCCATTTCTACCCCCTTAATGATTGAGTCCCCCACCAGGAGTTCTTTCCTTCCCCTGTGAGGTCCCATGTCACCCTCCTGTGGGTCTCCTTTGTGAAGGTTCCCAGCATCCTCCTTGGTCTCCACTGTAGGTGCCTCCATAGAGGAACCACTATCCACCAGAAGAGCAAATGAATTGTGCAGAGGTACAGCTGGAGGAATGAAGCTCTGTTCCACCACCATCTCCTTCCCTGAGCCCACCATGGTCCAACCTCTCCTTTTTCTTGGCAACCTCTGAGGTAGTGGCATTGGCCCTGGTGGTCTCTGTGTGGGGAGGAGGTTTCACGAATCCTATCCAGGTCAGCCTGGAGATTGGCAACCTCCTCCCTCAGACCAGAGAGGTGCCTTCAAATGGGGCAACATCGCAGCCTCCAGAATGTCTCCTGGAACACTGCCACCCCACAGCCATTGCACTGCACCATTCCTATCTTGTCTTATTTTGTGTCCCCTCTCCTGTTTCTCTGTATGCTTACTCTCTCCTCTCCTTACAACTCTCACCCTTCCTGTTCTGAGACAGCAACTTCCTATATTCTTCAGTTGCCTCCTTCTTCCTTGCTCAGTGTCAGACTACCAGCAGTTGGCGGGGGGGGGGGGAGTGAGCTATTTTATCCAAACAGGAAATTCCTGTTGACAGTCAATATCCAGTGGCTATAAAAGTAGAACTGGCTTAGGGTGGGTGGCTGGAGGGGTGGGAAGGAGGGCAATTAATAAGAAAAAAGGCTAGCAACAGGCAGTTGTAATTTGAGTCTCCTGGTTTTATAGTGTCTAAGCCACACCCCCAGTTAAGCTCTCTCTCCTCGTACTGGTTTAGCAAAGTAAGTTGATACAGTACCCTTCCCAGCTGAGAACATACACTGACTTTCTTTCTTTTCTTTCTTTTTATTACCCTACATAAGACCTCTTCTACTTCTAAAAAAGTATCTGTCTGCTTAATCTCAACAGACACTGACTCCTGCTGAGATATGTGCTAAATTATTAAGAAAATGTAGCTTCTTTTAGTTAGCTGCTTTCTGCTCTACAAGCAAGGCTAGCAACACGGCTATGTTTCTATTATTTGAAAATAGTGGCACCAAGTGATGCCAAGCCTTATAACAACCTCTGGTCAGAGCAAATACAGCTGCAAAATAATATTTTACAGGGATTAGGATCCATCTACCAAGAAATTATTTCCATACAGTTGCATTGGTTATATGGGAAAATACAACAAATAGGCTTCCATAGGAAACCATGTAATGTAGAGGGAAACATGAGGACATTGTCCTGGTGTTACAGAGAAAATGTCAAATCTTTAAAAAATATGTGTGATACAATTTATTTTACTGTGTACTTAGTTTGAAACTATCACAGTGCTGTACTCCAACACTCACCCATCAACAGGGGCACCAAGTGCAGAAGAAAAATAGTTTTTTTTTTAAGTTCTCTTATTTATTTTTCTTTATTTAAAAAATAGGTACATTGTGAATGCTTCTTTCTTTCTGCCTAATATTTATTTACTTATCAGTGATTTCTCAGTAAGCTATTTAATTACTTATCAGTTCAAGCACCTAATGATATCAGTGGAGTAGAAGCTTAGAGTGAAGCTCTCAGTGTAGGGCTGCAGTTCAGATTTCATCAGGTTCCTTAACACATATGCCATTAAAAAACAAATATAGTATAAGAAAAGGCAGCATTAACAAAAGACCCAAAATATGAAAAAAATATGACTACTTAAAAACAAATTCATTAATCAATACACAGGGAGGTATTATAGAGCTACAATACTGGAAAAATCCCAATTAGCCAATCAGAATGCAGAGTTACTGTCTGGCTATTCTGCAATAACCAGACAGTAGACTGAATAATGGAACAGTGGCTCTACATTCTGATTGGCTAAGTACAGTAATGGGACAGTGGCTCTGCACTCTGACTGGATGTTGTGTCTTTTCTTAGTCAGTCAGATAGCAAGCCTACTCTGCCCTCTCACTTCATCACACAGCAGTCAATCAGTGACATCCAGCAACATTACAGTGGGTTTCTGAGATGCATGGAACAGCCTTCCTGAGGAGGTCATAGAGTCAAAAACAGTGGGGGATTTCAAGAATGCATGGGACAGACATAAGGCAATTCTAGTGGGGGGTAGGAGGAAGTAGGCTGTTGGTTAACTAGGATCTGCAGCTTATCCATTAGGTTGGGAAATTGGCAGACTAGGTGGACCAAGTGGTCCTTATCTGCCATCAGATTCCATGTTTCTATATTTCATTTCCTGGTTTCTCACAGATGTGCTGTAGTACCACAAACTCAGATTTTGGCAGTTTTATTTTTTTTTAAACTACGCTTTCTTTTTTTTCAGTATAATAGCTACAACACCATTAGTGCTGTGAGTTTCCTTAGTAGCAACCAGATCAGGGGGATTAATAATCACCTTGTCCATCTGCCTCGATGTTTAATACCCCTGCTCTGGTTATTACCTGGTCTACCCAGGCCATTACAGTGTTATTACTATAGTATCACCAACAATAGCAGTCAGAAAATGCTAACTTTTAAGTCATCAGTTCATACTACAGAACTTTACCATGGTATGTAAGAGAAGAAACAAGATTAGAATGCCGAAAAAGACTGCTCTCTCATGAATTTAGTGGTAATGGTTGTTACTTTTTATTTTTGAAGTAGTTTTGTTTTCCTATGTATAGATTAGTTTTTTTTTCTGGTATAATAAATCAAGTCTTTTTTACGCTCCATCCAAGTGAATAGAAGAAGCTGCAGCATGTAAAGATGTCATTAACAGTGAAGAGTTCTTCACCTGAAGCAACTTCTAAATGCATTGATGTTCTCAGGTTCCTTAAAAGAATGTTCATATTTTTTTTAAACCTACAGGTTCATTTCAATATTACACAGCCACACAGTAAGATAATCAAATTGATCTCAATTAATGCAGCAAGGCTGTGAGCTGGTTACACAGTCAATTATTAGAAAAAATATTTAACTGCCACTTCTCAATAATGATTATGTACTCACAACAGACAATCTTCTAATTTTCTCCATGGTGACAAATAACATAATGTATTTGAGATCACATTTTGTTTTCCAATTGACCATTGCAGCACATAAACACTCCCAAATAACAAGAAAACTGACTTTGTAAAGTAATAATATGAATTAACAACCTCAATATTCATGTGACTGCTGACTTCAGTGTTGAATCAACACAAGACATCCACTAATAAACTGTTTCCATCCTTCCTGACAGCATGTTTTAAAGTGTTCAAAAACATGCTGCTGCTACCTCGATAAACTGAGTGTTGATGGAGACTAAAACTTGCTGTCTGTCACACACACACACACACACACACACACACACACACACACACACACAGAAACATTACCTGCACATACCCAAATCACACTTATCTCCCGTACTTCAGCCGATCTCTTAGAAACAAATTAACAAATTCATTACAGGAAATATTTTATTTTATTATTCAAAGCACTATCACCTTAATCTAACAATATAAATTTGTCAGCACACAACACCCTCTGAGATTGCTCACTGAAGTGCTGAAGCAAAAAGATCCTGCAGACATGCAGTAATAATTAATATATATTTTAATTATTTTCTTACTACAAAGCATTAGCAGCCTAAATCGAATATTGAAAATGAGCTCGGCAATGGGGTTGCACTTAAAAGTAGTTTACTGCTTATTCCTGTTAACTGGAGATGGGGGTGGAAATGTACAGTAACTAAATCTGTAAGTTTCAATCTCCATCAGACTTGGTAAATGTAATTGTCCATAAATAAAAACTTCAGCAAGATTTTTCAGAAACGTGTGATAAACTGAAAAAAAAAGATGTCCCTCTTGGAATTCAAATAAGCAAAACAAAAAAAAATCTTTTGGTTGGTTAGTACATTTAGGTAAAACAAAAGGTTAACCGTTTCTGGCTTTCAGAAACATAACAAGTGAAGCGAAAAATGCAGTTCTCCAGAAAAGCAGACAAGGGATCCTTCCAAGCTGTACAAAACAGCATTTTGCACAAAAATATGGTGAAGTAAAGATGATTCAATATAACTCACAATTTATTTACAAATGCGCTGAAAGGTCACTTTAGTCCAAGAGATGGTGAGGGTTAACTGATATATGACAGTCCCCTGCAGTGGATCACAGGCTAGATAAAAGCTGGGAATGTGATGCTACTGTCCAACCACCAGTCATCCTTGTGTCATCAAGGGAGGGACTACATAACTGCTAGCCCTCCCCTCATGAGTACAGTCCTGGATCCCCAGCTTCTTATCTTTATAAAAAGATATACCTTTCGTAAAATGGTCCCCTTTCCCATCAGTGCACATAGTGGTAATAAAGATCTGCATAGAGCAAGATACATAGTATAAGAATAAATATGCCACATATATGCAATAATGGAGCTGCTATTGCTACTGATGAGCCCTATAGTTTTAAGAACACTCAGCCTCTGATATGTTCAGGTGCAAACTGCTTGGTTTATGTTTCTTCAACAATTGCATGATCTTCTTGGTCAAGTTGTTGCTATGAAATGCAGTGGTGATGACTCCTGTTTTACTGGATGTGGTTTTGCTCTGGGCTGATTGGCTTCACAACCCCCAAATACAGCTGAGCACAAATGATCAAGGGACACCCCATGTAAGCAAGAACACTGTGAATATTTGTTGTTAAAGAATTGCAATGGGTATAAAATGTGTGTGTTTCGGGACATGACTGTTTCTGCCCTTGTCATGGTGATTTGTACAGTAAAAACTTAGGCTGTGCTGTGCTATGCTAAAGTGCAATGACTTAACTTCAAGGTGGGTACAGACAATTTCCAGAACACCGGTGTGGTTATGTGTAGACCTGTGCAAGAAAGTCTGACTGAATGTTGCACACCTGTATCATCACAATAAAGGCAAAGGACTGTGATCTGAAATTTGTAATCCCATTTTACTAGCTGTAGCTGTGCTCCATGGTGGGCCAGATTCACAGCCTCAACATGCAGCTGTGCACAAATCATGATGGACCTGAGTAAGCAAGAATACTTTGAATTTGCTGTTAAAGAACTGCAGTGGGTATAGAGTGTGTTTTGGGAGTCAACTGTTTACAGTGTTTAAAAGGTGTAGTACATTTAAAAGTATTCAGGCAAAACAGTATTGCAAGGTTAGACAGTTTGGGGTGGGGGTGAGGCAGCAGCATGGTGCTCACTGGTTGGTGCTCTGTGACCCAGCTGACAGATACATGTCCTGGACAAGCAAGCTTCCCTCCCCTCTCCCAGTTACCCTGGCGGCTGCTGCAGCAATGGAATCTAACCTCTTTACAGGTCACACAGCATAGCTTCAGTAGTTTTCAGTGCCTGGATCTGTCATTGATGGGTGTGATGGATGGTGAGGTCACACACTGTGCTCACCTGCTCCACAGTCAGTACCCATGTCCACACTGACTTCCACAGCCCACAGCATCCAACCTTGGTACTCAGACTAAATTCAACACTGAGGAATGGCCCGGCCAGATTAAAAACCAGAAGTGAGCATGGAACAAGAAAATAGTGTCGTGGTGGTGGTGAGAAAAAGGAATGGCTCTGTGGTCAGTGAAGAGGACCACATGTGCATCAACAACACTCCATGGAAGGGTACAATCTAGGTATCCATTCACGTGCTTCCAGAGCCTCCTTTCTCTACTACATAATGGCAATACATCAGCATGGCTCTTGCTATGCAGCCGTAACTAGTTGTGACTTAGACCATTGTAAACGAAGTACCTGGATATCTTCACTTATGATGAAGCATGACACTGAGTGTCACTCTTGGAGAAGTGTTAGAGGTGTATTGCAGGGCTATGATGCTAGTGCAGGTAAGGTAATCCAGTGGTAATAGGTGCTTTGAGAAAGTTATTTTCCCCAAGTGGAAAATTAAAAAATAATTAAATGATGACATTTTGACTCTTGTTACTTATGGTTTAAATAACCAATTAACTCTCTATTTAGCAGTTAATATGACTCCTCCAGGAATGTATGTATACAAATATTTAGTTTTCTAACTCCAAAGGTGGCTCAGTTGTAACAATAGAAATATTTTCAGAAATATTAACATGAATAATAAATTATCAGACATTGAGCCCCTATAATGTCCCATCCTTCCATCAAATGTCATGAAACTTGGCATTCATTTTGGGCCATTTCCAATAATATTATTCAATCTCTAGCTATAATACTAATCAAGTTCCAACCAATTAAAGAATGTTGGAAAATTTCACACATTTACACACAATTTTGTAAAATTCAGCAAATTTTGTGAACTTTAAACAAAATCAGAATTTGCTAATTTCACAGAGTCCTAGGGGTAAGCGATATCCATAGCTGCTGCTTGAGGTGGTTGCTTGTGGTTTGTCTTCTATGGACTGCATACAGTTGTCATCTTGCTTGTTGGGTTAAAGTTTCCTCCCCAACAATATGGCTCTCCATTTCTGTTTGTTACTGTCAGCTGGTCCCCAATACCTCCATAGACATGACTGATGAGTTGTGATGACATGATCTTTCTTGCATCTAGACCTGTATTGGAAAGTAGATGAGCTGCTGTTGACCAGAGAAGGTGGTTGGTGTATCTTGTCAGAAGTTCAGCTTCTTTGCAGAGACATGACATCATTAATAAAATAAAGCTGATGCCCATGGGTTCTTTGTAATACCAGACTGGAAGAGTATCTAGATAGGTTTGCATGTGCCTTCCGGGGTGAAGATATAGGGTTGGCACATCAGGTGGGAATTTTGCCAGATTTTGTTTTATGCTTGCTACTGGGCAAAGTGAGCTGTCAAGCATGGCATATATGAATCTTTGGTTGTTGTACTTACTTCATTTACTTCATTATGTGATGAATTGTTCTTTGTATGAGGATTGAACAAGAGTGTAATATATTCATTACAATTTTCATCTGTTTTGACTTCAAGGCTGGTTGGTTTCAGATCTGTAACACCCTCTGCTCCATGTCTGGCCATTAATAGCTGAATACTGAGCCAGACTTTTCTAACTAGACCAGTTGCCATTAAGGGAGAAAGCACTGAAGACTCCTTTAGTTTACATAGGTCTGCACATGGCAAAGGTGGATGATGTGTGGTGACATTTTTGTTGTCTTATTCGTACTTTTTTATTACAGATAAAAACACATTATTGCTGGATTGGAAGTACTTGATGCTTATGATGCTCATGTTCCAGCTTATTTCAGCCAAATTGAGGTTTCTTTTAATCCCAACTTGTCAATTTCTGAAGGTGGTAATGGTGTATTGTTGTCCTGAGGCATATCCCATTTCTGTATAAAATCTATGCAAGACTTTGTTAATCTCAGTAAAGGTTGCATTCTCAAAATCCAATGTTGTTTTATTTGCTTGTGACCAGTAGGCAAACACCTTGAGTGCCAAAACTGTGGCCTTCTTTGTGTTCATTTCTTCATTCTTTGATTTCAACCAACTCTGCATCAATTAGCTTCAAGGGATGGCCAGACGTCACCATTCCCTCTTCTTCTTTCTTGTCTGCTCTATCGAGGACAGTGTGTGAACTCTTGATACCCTCCATAGGACATGCTGTTGCAACATTTTCACTGGTAGATTCTTCCTTACATACTATTCTGAGCAGTTCTGCAGGTAGGCTGTCTTTCTGTATAGCTGGCACAGTGATATCACTGACAGGCAGAGAGATGGCAGGTATTGTTTTGTTAATTTCAATGTTGACATCCTAAACTTTTGCAGTATATGGTAGGTGGCATCTTTATTTATCTGAGATGTCCCAACATCTATTTCCACACACCTGAAATTGTTTTTGTTATCTTCTTGTTATCTCCATTTCTAGTTGCATGGTGTACCTGGGAACACTGTTTTACTCTCATCTGTCTTGGTATGTGACGTGTTCATATCTATTTTCAAACTCTGCCAACATGAGACTTCTTGAGCTTAGGTTTCCATTGCTCATCTCACTGTCCAGATCATAGCAGATCATAATATCAGCATCAGAAATATCATCGCAATATTCAACCTATAATACAGTATGCACCACTTACATCGGCTCCAGTTGTACTGGATGCCTGCTGCTAATGGACATTTTGCCTATGCCAAATGCCAATTGCTATAGTGACAGTGTTAAAATTGTCTGTTAAAGTGGACCTTAAAGTCCTGCAGTAACAGCCAGCAGATCCTTAAATGCACTACTTAACAATGCTAAATCAATGAGGTTCAGCTGATGTTCAGCTACCTTACTGGCTTTATATAGATGTTTGATCACCACAGTTTTCCATTCCCCTGGCAGTGTAGATTGTAAGTGTTGTTCTGAGTGTCATGCTGTACTACTTCTGCAAATGATGATTGCCCACAAGAATACTGCTGTTAAGTGAACATTCTGACTCTTTCCAAAAAAATCAAGATTATTAAGGAGATTGAGAA
Source organism: Neoceratodus forsteri (assembly GCA_016271365.2). Lineage (NCBI taxonomy): Eukaryota > Metazoa > Chordata > Ceratodontiformes > Ceratodontidae > Neoceratodus > Neoceratodus forsteri. The sequence goes on from CM028136.1 coordinate 653,806,192, forward strand.
AATGCCAAAATTAAGTATGTGTGACCTCAGCACATATTTCTTAGTCCCCATGTCAACCTTGCCCACCTTGATTAAGAAAAAAGAAGCACTTCTGTCAGACTGTCATGCTAATTAGAATCCTGATTGAAAGAGAAAGCGGGACAGGAAAGATAACGATGTTGAAGAAGCACTTTTGCTTTGGTTTACTAATGCAAGTTGGAGGGAGGGAGGTGTTAATTAATGGCCCTTTATTGTTGCAAAAAGCAGACCAGATAGCTGTTGCCATGGGAAAAAATGATTTTAAAGCAATGGATTGGTTGCTAAGCCATTGGAAAATGTGGAACAACATTTCTTTCCACAAAGTCCATGGTGAGAAGTTAATGGCTAACACAACTGCTGCACAAACTTGACTTAGGAAAGTGCTGCCTGACCTCCTCCAAGGCTACTTTCCTGAAAACATGTTCAATACTGATGAAACAGGTCTTTTTATTTTTTGTTGTGTCAGATATGGCACACTTGCCTTTAAATCTGAAAACCCATTAGGTTTCAAAAAGGCAAAGGAGCACATCACAGTCCTCGTAACCGGTAACATGACAGGTACGGAGAAACAAACACCAATAGTGATTGGCAAAAGTGCTCAACCCTGGTGTTTTAGAGGCATGCAGCATCTGCCAGTCATCTATAAAAGTAACAAAACAGCTTGAATGACATTGGAGATTTTTTCAACTTAGCTGTGAAACTGGGACCTCTCACTGAGATCAAGAAAAATCACTTTACTCTTTGATAACTGCACCTCCCACCCTCCATTATCTGGTCTGAGAAACACTAAGCTCGTGTACTTACCACCTAACACAGCATGCTTAATATAACCTTTAGATCAAGGGATTATATACAGTTTCAAGTGCCACTATGTAAGGATGATGTGGGAAAGAGTGCTTGAATCCTGCATGGTGAGGAGGAAATTATTGCTTCTGTTGGTGCATGACGAACTAACCTGTTGGATTCCATGCACCTTATACAGCAAGCATGGCACTTTTTCTCACAAGAGACCATCAAGAGCTGCTTCCAGAAGGGTAGATTCACCACTGACCATCTCATTGGAGTTGTAACAGAGGAGGAGGAGCCCACTGCTACTGACTTGCCCCAGGAGATAATGAATGAGCTCTGTTTGCTGGGGAATGACACACCTCACACTGAAGTGGATGATGTTGCAGAAGCAATCACCAAATCACAGGATGCATGAAATGATGAGAAGGAAGAGTAAATCTCACTGGGAGAGAACAGGGAAGATGAGGCTCCAGTAACACTGGCAGACGTAAGGAAGGCTCTCCTGACTCTCCGAATGGCCGTCGAGCAGAAGGACATTACCCCTCAGTGGTATCAGGTATCAAATATAGAGACCATCTGGCATCGCTACACTATCAGGAAGAGGCACCAAACTACTATGGAACATTATATCCCAAAGAAGCAGTAGATAAGTACAGCACGGCATCGATCGGCACTTACATTGTCTGTTTGTGATTTTTTTTGTTTGTTACTTTTTTTTAAAAACATAAATAAAGTTTCTGGAGGTTTTTTTTGCAGACTACAACTTATTCTTAAAGGAACTGTAATCACTGTAATCACTACCGTTCAATACCGTTCACTAACTTGCAGAGCTATGAATACTGCTCAGTGCTCGCTTTTTTTATTTGGTTAGTTGTATGTAATGTAATGGACAGATTGGTTAGTGTCAAATCAGTCCATTACAAGTAGTGTATACTGTAGATGATCACAGGATATTAGATACATGAAACAGCTGGCCCGGCACAAAACCATTTCTTCATTTTTGGGGGGGTGTTTTCACCCCAAGTTGTTAACATAGGCTTTTTATTATCTGTTCTTCTGAATATGACAGCTGTCATTAATACAATACTGACTGAAATGTCATTTTGTGTCACATGTGTGATAACACATTTTGGACAGGATTTAAAAAAGGGCACCTGTCACATTCATCAGGTGGGGTAAAAACATTACTACTTTGAACATTTGTTGTCAAACTATTTGAACATAACAATGTTATGAGTGAACATTTAAAAATGTCAGCATTCCTTTTTAATCTTTTTTTTTTGCTAACATTTTGATCCCAAATATTCAACCTAGTCTTTTTAAGACCCCACCTCAGGGATCTGGTAAGTGAAAGTTTTTAACTCAGTGTCACAATGTGATATTACAGTTTCTGCAAAATCATCTTTCAGATCAGATGTCAAAAATGACATCTTCTCTGTTCGTGAGGTGGGGTCAAAAGCAGCTATGTTGAAAATTTGAGATAACAGTATTGAAAAATAGCAATGCTATGGGTGAATTTTTAAAAATGTTAATGTTCACTCATACAGTGATGCCAGCCAGGATGCAACACAGTAATGCTGCAGTATATAACACAATGTAATTCAGTTGCAATTAAGACCTTTTTTTAATGCAGTATTTTGTGACATGTTATTTACTTAAGTTACTGCATTACATTGTGGTTGGCTCTGCTGTATCTTGGTAAGTTTATCATATTGTTTTCACCAAATTTTCAACATAGTCCTTTTATGATTCCTCCTCAACGAACCTGGTAGGTGAAATTTTTGAAATCCATCATGAGAGGTGATTTTGCAAAGTGACTATGAAGTCACCTTTCAGAACAGAGTTAAAACAATTCACCTACCCTGTTCATGAAGTGGGGTCCCAAAAAGGCCATGTTGAAAATGTTCAGTCAAAATATTGACAAATATCAAAGTGATGAGCAAATGTTAAAAAAAATCAATGTTCTCTCTTAACTTGGTTATTGTACCATATTTATTCATCACATTTTAAACATGCTGTAGTGCATTTATGACATCACCTCACAAGTCTAGCAAGTGACATTTTTCAAATCTGGACAAAAAGGTAATTTTGAGGAAACACTGCAAAATCATCTTTGGGCTCAGATATGGGCATTTTATTTACTTTGTTCATGAGATTGGGTCCCAAAAAAGTTGTATTAAAATTCTGGTGCAAAAGTATTTAAAAATAACAAAATTATGAGTAAAGTTCTAAATGCATTGAAAATACAGTTGATAGTCCTTAATCTTGTTTCCTCAGTTCATAGTCACATTTTATAGGATGATGATGTCTTTTAGAGAGAGAGAGAGAGAGAGAGAGAGAGAGAGGATCTGTGCCAAGGAACCCTGTGCAAGTGAGTGAGAGTATGGGGGGTTGGTAAAGTGTTTATTTTTTTGCTGGTTTATGAAAGGGTAGGGGGTAGATTGATGAGGGAGTATTTTCTTTTTTTTTCTTAATTAAAAAAAAAACATGAGGGACAGTTTCCATACATTAAAGGATGGCAACACTGAGAATTTGACGTCTCATTGTTGACAAAGTCCTTGGCAGCACTAAGGGTGGATGGATTCTCAGTCAAAAGTGAGAGAACACTGTGGTGCCCATTTTGACAAATTAACTTGTGGTGCTAAAAGAAATATGGAACTGTCACTATGGATGTTATTGTTGGGATATTCTGTGTGTACTAAACATGGCAGCTTTGATCCAATGTCTGCTTTCACTGGTTGTTATAACAATGATTGCTTCAGGGAGTGTGACATTGCCTCAGAAATATACACTGCCTCTAGACAAACCCGCCTCTTTAAGAGGGGATAATGTTGGTGAAGCAGCAAGATGTCTGCAAACTGCTCTGCTGCTTTAGAGAATTCTGTTTTTAAGACACAGCTTTTTATTTTAAAAAGTAAGTATTGACTGCTTACAGTATTAGTGGACAAAGGGCACTCTTTTTATGAATGGGATTTATGTCCTGTAAAGTTAGTCTTGGAATTCAGAGTTACAGATATATGAAGTCAATTGGCATTATAAGCTGTGGGAGAGAAGGACTGAATATACTCCACATGTGGCTGCATTGAATGGTTTGTTTTAAAGTGCCTTTTTATTTAAATTTGGTCTTAGGATGATCCTCAAGAGGAAAGAGGATGGCTGGGATACTAAGGTTCATACTAAGGTGCATGACAGCCAGGGGGCTTATGAGCCCATAATGCTCTTTATGATATTATTAGTAACTAATCAAGTTGCCTGATAATATATATTTGTCCAGGTGATTTTTGAACATAGTTTTAGAACTGCTAACAATTATATCTTCAGGCAATGAATTCCAGGGATTTATAATACGAGATGTGAAGAAATATGTTCTTGTCATCAAATTAAAAGTTTTACCATATAGTTGAAGGGGATGTCTTCTTGTAGTATAAGGGTTTTGTTTAAACTCAAGTCCAAGTTCAGTTATTAGAAAGGGATCTTGAATGCTATCATACATGAACAAGAGATCACCCCGTAATTGTCTAGTGGTCAAAGACATCAGATCCAAAGATGTAAGTTGGAATTCATAAGAATAATTGTATAATCCTTTAATATGTTTTGTGTATTTTCTTTGTACACTTTCTAATAAATTGATATCAGATTTTTTGAAAGGGCACCATAAATGGGAGGTGAGGATGGATATATGCTCTATAAAGAGGCATTAAGACTCTCTTGTCCTTAGATTTTATATTGCATCTAATAGACCAAATTACTTTGTTGGATTTTGAAATGGTCTCGTTAATCTAGGATGATGGTCAGAAATCCATGAAAATATTCGCCCCAAGATCTTTTTCATTAGAAGTAGCAGTAAGACTTTTTCCAGCTAATAGCTATTTTGTCTGGGGATTTAGTGTGCCCAAATTCATCACCTTGCACTTGTCAGGGTTCTAAAGCATCTGCTATATGGTAACACAGTTTGATATTTTGTTTAGGTCATACTGAATGATGTCTATTTGTTCCAGAGTTTGACATGGTCCTCCAATTTTTACATCGCCTGCATATTTTGTGGATGAAGATTGGCAATCTGTAGTTAAACCACCACAAAGATTTGAAATAAGCAGGGTCCCAGCACAGAGCCTTGTGGGACCCCACTGGTAACATAACAAGTATCAGATAAATGGCCATTGATTATCACATGTTGGGTCCCATTTAATAGCCAGTTTGCAATCCAATTAATAATATTTTTATTGATGTTTAGATTATGTAGTTTTTGCATTAAAGCCCAATGTGGCATGGCATCAAAGGCCTTACTAAAGTCAATAAAAATGATGTCATAAGGTATTTTCTGATCCAGTGAGTAGCTGACGTTCTCATAAAAAACACATCAAATTTGTCAGGCAACTATATCCTTTCTTGAAGCCATGTTGATTAATGCCAGTGATGTCAAAAATTGGGGAGATTATGTTCTTTATTAGACTCTCAAACATTTTACACAAAGGGGATGTCAAACTAATTGGCCTATAGTTCTCCTAGTTATTTTGGGGATCTTTTTTGTGAATGGGGATAACAAAAGCTGTTTTGCAAGAACTCAGAACAAAGTTTAGGGTCAAACATTTGTTAAACAATAACCTTAATGGTACTGTAAGGGAATCTCTTGGTAAATATAGATAATGCCCTACTATAAGATCGGGGAGGTGCTAGATTTTCCCTTCTGCAAGGATAATTTGAATCAGATGCTCTCCTCTGATATAGTAACTGGTGAGTCAAGGCATAAGACTGGTGTTGATTTGTGATAAGAGGTTTGAAATATTTCACAAAATTTAGTATTAAAGATGTTAGCCATTTCAAGAGGTTCATTTATTAGTTCATCTTTATATTGCAGAGGGCCAACTTGGCAAACTGATTTTTAAGCAAATTAACATATGAATAAAAATATTTCCTGTTATTTTTATTAGCATTAGTTGTTAAATTGTATTCCCACTTAATTTTGGCTTTACGTATAGCTCTTTTGCACTTCCTCTGACTAATTAAGTATGAATTCCATGTTTCTACAGACTTATTTTTTTAAATACTTACACTGTTTTTTGTTTCATTTTTAATGCATTTCTGTAATGTGTTGATCATCCATTTTGGGCAAAGTTTATTTTTTGAATGTTTTGCTTGATGTGGAACATGTCTATCTCTGAGACTAATTAGCATCTGATGAAATATATACTAACTTTCTGATATTGGATGTGTATTAAAAATACTGTCCCAATCATGTTTATTAAGTTCAGAATTAATTAAGTTAGTATCAGCTCAGTCGTAAAAGTGTACAACAGTTTCTGTAGCAGTGTGATGAACTGTGGTTTTTAACAAAAACATAATTGCATTATGGTCATTATTTCCAGAGGGCACAGAATTTCAATATTATCTAGTTGTAAGTTAGCATCATGTAATACAGTATTTAAAATCTAAAAACGATGGCACTTCTAGTGCTGGGAAGCTTGCTTCATCTTAGCAAGTAAGAAATCAAGCAAATCTTTATTTTTATAGCGCCTTTGAATGTAAAGGTGCTGAACAAGTATAAACCATAAATATACAAGTAATGTCAGTGGCTCAGTAGGTAGCACACTCACCTCTGAGGCCGGGAGATCAGAGGGCTGTTGGGTCCAGTTCCCACATCTGTCACTTGGGTTAATATCCCAATACTGACACTGTAGTGCAGCATGAGAGGGGTGCTGCACTTCTGAGGTACTGTCTTTTGGATGAGATATTAAACCAAGGTCCCATTTGCCTGGATTGGTGGTAGTTCAGGTAGATGTTAAAGATCCAATGGCACTTATCGAAAAAGAGTAGGAGAATGTTTTGTTTAAAGAAAAATTAGTGCAGTACATTCAATAAACAAAATACAATGTCAACTTTACAGAAACTATAAATAAGGTTTGCAAGAAAGACAAAATGAAATCAACCCACAAATAAAACCAATACACAAGGGTGAGGGGGGAAAAGGAAAAAGAAGTCAAAAGAAACTTTTCAGTTTAAATGGAGCAAAATAAATGCTTACTAATACAGAGAGGAAAAAAGAAAAACATCTTCAGGGTACTGCAGTTTCAATCCATGCACAATTGTTCCAATATGAACTGTATACAACAGAAGTCAACAACTCTTTTTCCGCATTTTGGATTAACACAAGGTTAGAAACAATCTGTGCAACTATTTGCGTTGCAGAAAACACTTTCTGTTGCAGGAGAAAGGCGTACCTGGCCTGCCATAAATAATAGCGGCAGGATGCAAAGATGAGATGTAAGGTCCCTGTGTGATATTTCTGTAATCCAGGGTGGTATATCCCATACATCAGGATATCATGTGTTTTATTCTGAAGTGCCCTTTCTTTCCATTTATGTAAAAGGAGGGTCCAAACAACGTGACTATATGGGCAATCAATAAAAAAATTATGCATGGTTTCCGGTACTGCTGTGCAAGACTCTCAGGGGCATATTTGCTTCTTTACTGATTTATGTTTTAGGTTGTTCTTGACACCCAGTCTTCCATGGCAAGCTAGTCAGGAGATATCCCAAAACTGTGTGGGGATCCTGGGGTCAGTTAACTGAGAGAAGGGCATTTCTAATTCCAGAAGGGAGCCTTGTGTAGACACTATCTGTGGTAAGTCAGAAAAATGGGTATCTAAAACAAAGTTATAATGTTGTCTCCTGGTTTTAGTCAATATATGTGCAGGGGAGAGTTTCCTTTGCAGGATCTTCAGAAAAAGGGGGAAGAGGAAGTTGGGGATACCTAGTTTTCTGACGATCCTAGGGATGTCATGCGGGAGTTATTGCCATATTTGGCATACCTTAATGGTAAAAGAATATGTAATTAAATGCCAGAATAGGGGTGGATCATGGAGTAAGTGGGGTATCGTGATTTTCAGGAATAGGCTATGGAAAAATACTATGGGGTTCAGCATCCTTACCCCACCATGACAATAATCCACATATGTGTATGATCTTTTTATGGGATTTAACGGCTGCCCCAGAAGCCTTGAAAAAAAATATTGTAAACTCTTGCCTCCAGAGAAAAAGGGACTGGAAACACTGATGCCACATGTAAGAAGAGGGGAAGTATTAAAGTTTTCAATAAAAACACTCTTTTCCATTTTGCAATGCTATGTCCTTTCCGAAAGGAAAGGGAGTGTGCTGCTCTATTTAATACTATATTCCAGTTATAGCTGGCATCATCTGAGGTGCCGTAATGTAAGCCCAGGATTTTTATTGGAGCGATTGGCAGAGGGATATCTACAATATGCATTGGTAAGTCTATGCTGGCTGAAGCTGGCACCACTAGTGCTGTGCTTTTTGCTATATTTATTTGGGAGCCCGAAGCTGTCTCAAATGCTTTGAAAATAGGGGGAAGTACTATCTCCTGAAGATAGGGGTAGTACAAATGCACAAATCATCAGCATATGCACATACTGGAGGTAGAGGTCTTCCAATGGGGGAAGAGATTCTAGGTAAAGATGGGTGCAGCAGTAGGGTTCATAATAAAGGGTCCAGTTGGAAAATATATAAAAGAGGACTTCAGGGGTAGCGCTGTCGCACTCCTCTAAGGCCTAAAAAAGGGGGGGCATGGAGAACCATTTATATGGGGTTGTATCCAAACAGTACTATATAAGAGTTTAAACCAAGAGATGAATTTCTGGGGAACATGGTAGAGTGCAAGAACCTGGAACAAATAAACATGGCTGACCTGGTCAAAAGCCTTTTCTTGGTCCAATGAGAGTAACAGGGCAGGTGAAGAGGGGGTACTGTTTAAAATAATGTCTCAAATGAGGGATAGGTTAGAAAGGATAGATCTGCTGGGAAGAGCACAAATCTGCACCTCAGAAGTAATCTTAGTAGCAACAGGGAGCATCCTATTGAGCAAGATGTAAGTGAATATTTTATAGTCTACGTTTAGCAGACTTAGTGGTCTCCAGTTCCGTATATCGGCTCTGTTCCCTTTCTTGAATAATAAAATCATAATAGCATCAGAAAATCCTTTAGGAGTAGAATTAGTTCTTATGATGGTATTATATATTAACGTCAGAAAGGGGGCCAAAAATAACATGAACTCTATATATAATTCTGCAGTAAGGCCATCGGATCCAGGGGAAGTGAGCTTCTTTTGGCGTTTTATAGCCTGCTGGGTTTCCTCTGGTGTTATAGGTTCAAGGAGATGTTTCAATGTATCTTGGGATGGAGGAGGAATAGAAATTCCTGAAAGGAAAGGTATGATACTATCCACAGGAGTTGTGGTGCCAAACATCGTAGCTAGATAACAGCTGGTGATACGCTTTATGTCCAGCAAAAGGAATACTGGGGATTGGGACAGGATCAAAAAGTTCCTCTATGTGGGTTGCATTTACCCTGTCAGTGCAACTTTTATAGATATCTAAGGAGGGACCGGAACCTTGTGTCCCATGTTGAGCTTCCATCCATAAAGAATGTGCTCGGTGATACTGGAACTGTTCCATTTCTTCCTTAATGGACTTTATTGTGTGAGAGTAGTCCATGTGGGATGTGAAAGAAAGAGATATGGCCTGTTGTAGTTTTTGTCTGAGAAAAAGGTATCGAAGATATGAACTCAGTGTTCTCTTCCTCCCTGTATGTCAGAAGAGAATCTTGATATCACTCTTAGTGTCTTCCCACCATTGTAGAGAGGAATGATATGCTTCCAATACGGACAGCCGGGCCTTTAGAAGGTCTGTGCAATGCATTGAAATGGCTGGGTCTGTTAACAATGAATTATTCAATTTCCACCTAGAGTGGGGTTGATCAGGAAAGGAATTTCCTGAGGGGGAGCAAACCAGGGAGATCCCCAGATGGTCTGAAGTCTCACAGGGTATGATTCTTGCCTGTGTGACTGAAATATTCCGTGAGACAAAAAAAAAATCTATCCTGGTAGCGTATGGGCCTCTATGATAGGTTTTGGCACCTGGACCATGTAAAGCATTATGTCCATCTATGAGGGCCGCAGTCTGAATAATTTTATTCAGGGCAATTAAATCTGCAAAAAGTTTTTGGGTGGAGCCGCCCCGATCTGAGAGAGTAAGACCACAGTTGAAATCGCCTCCCATATAGATTTGCCAGTTGGAATACAGGTATGGGTGTATTTTGTTAAATAAGTCTGTTCTGGAAGCAATGCTATGGGGGGCATATACATTAATGAGCCTGAGTATGTGTGGTTGGTATGTACAGTCTACAAGCATGGCTCATCCTGGTATTATGTCTACCAACCGGGAAATCTGGAAATTAAAATTTGCAAACAAAATACCTAGGCCATCACACTTATCCTCTCCATATGACCAGAAGGAAGAGCCCTGATGCCAACAAGTTTTAATTTGAGAAAGCTCATGAGGAGATTTCAAACAGGTGTCCTGGAGAAAATAGATGTCATGGTGTAAGTCAGAAAGGTACTGCATTGTACAGAGTTGTTTTCTATAGGATGTAATGCTGCATGCATTTAGGGTAAAGCAGCGGAGTCCTTGGTGGTGGAGGTTCATCCCAGAAAGTACAGTGCCATTCTGGAGGAGCTAGTGTCAGGTAATGTTAGCATGGGTCCTACCTCCATCTGCTGAAGGGGGGCGATCAAGCTGGGAGTCAGAGGAGAAGTCCATATGGGAGGAAGAGGCCAGAGAAGAATCCGAGTCTCCATCTTCTCCTTCCGTGTCTCCCCATTGTCGTCTCTTGGCTAAGACCTGAAATTTATTCCTCGTGATAATTGTTCTCTTGAAGGTGGAAGCGTCTGATTTTCATTTGCCTTTACCCCATTTAGAAGGGGGGATTACCACAAAGTGGTCTGAGTCCTTGGGGGGGAGGCATGGTAGCCTGGGTACTAGCAGGGACTGATTCAGAAGTGGGTACTGCTGCTATAGGGGTGCCAGGGGACTTGGGAATGGCCCCTTGTCCAGCCGCAGGTTCAGGCTCTTGTGGGAGAGGAGGTTCTTGTGCCAGGGCAGAAGTGGCAGGGGCTGGGGCCTCCCTGCAGCATAAGGCCTGAGTCTGGGAATCCGTTATAAGTGTTATCTGGTCCTGGGGAGAGCAGTCGAGCCTATTATGATCCGCCCAAGGGCACTGGTGATAGGAGTGCCCCAGCTCATCACACAGATTGAAGTATAGAGGGTTTGGACAACCTAAACTCACATGTCCATAGGATAAGCACAAAGTACATCTGGGCTTGTCACAAGTGCTGCTCAAGTGGGTGCGAGAACCACACTTATGACAGGTCCGTGGTTGTCCAGGGTAAAAACATAAGCCACGGTACCTGCCTATGTGAAAGTTTCCCAGGTGCATTACTTTGCACTTCTTAGCATTGAATCTAAGCTGCCATACGTTTGACGATTCCTCTAACCTTGCCAAGTCCCTTCTCATCCTTTCCACCCCACCTTGTGCATCAACTCAGTTGTAGATCTTTGTGTCATCTGCAAAGAGACTATGCAATACAGTTCTTCTGTCAGGGCTTGTAGCAATGTCCCCCATGAACTTCATATGTACAGCATTCTTTCACTGTGCTGGCTCACCTATGTTTGTGAACAGACCACTGAGTTTAAATGGGGTCAAGTTAGTGCCCTCACCTGCAGGCTGTGGACCAAATGGCTCAGATGTACCAGCTAAATTATGTTCTGAAATCGAGCAGGATGAAATAGATTCACATCTGGCTAAGTTAAGGCCCCTGCCAGTATCTGTGATGTCAGGTGTTGTTCGGGAGATAGCAGGTGTGCTTGAAGCATTACTAGGGAAAGATTCTGGTTCTGGAGCTGTTTTCATCGGTAATGGTGTGTCTACTGAAGATCAGAGTTTGTTGTGAGCCTCAGAGATGATTTCCTGGGCTGAAACAGCCCATGGGGAAGTCCAGGGTGCTCCTTCTGAATGTTGCTGCCAGCCAGCAACATGGAGCACTGCCGTGGGTGAACAAATGATCTCAATGTCTTCTGTGGTGTGATGAAATGATCAAATTTAAAGAACTTTCGCTCCCAGAACTGTTGCCAGTTCCCTACAAATCTGTGTCCTTTTTCCGTGGCTCAGGACTGGTGCCGGAAAAAGGACACAGATATGAGGAACTAACAACAGTTCTGAAGCAGTTCTTTAAAACTGATGGACTGCATCTGACTAAACAGGAGTCAGTGCATTGGGGCAGAAGTTTGACATCTTTGCAGAATATTTAAACTAGCAAATGGGGAGAGGTGCAGCACCCCATATGTCGAATGGGAAGAACACCCCTCCCCTCAGCTAGTGGTCAAACAGGAATTCAGCGTGTTTGCCATTCATTTGCATCACTAGGTAAGAAAAGGTTTGTCTCCCCATACGATGCACAGAGGTAATGCCAAACTTCACTCAACAACTAACACACCAAAAATCTGGCCAATGGAAAATCATGTACACAAATGCTCACAGCCTGGGAAATAAGATCCCAGACCTGCAGGCAATAATGTCAGAGGCTAAACTGGACATAGTAGCAATTAGTGAGGCGTGGTTACCAGTAACCACACTTGGGAGACTTCAGTACCTGGCTATGTATTGTTCAGAAGAGACCGAGGGTGCAAAAAGGGGAGGAGTGCCCTGTATGTTAATGAAAATATCAAAGCTACAGAATTAGAATACACATAAGGAGCCAGAAGAACTGTGGGTCACCCTGGAAACGGAAATGGGACAGCCATAAGAACTGGGGTTGTCTACAGCCCCCAGACCAGAGGAGGACATAGACACATTACTGTTAGAAGATATACAAAACATGACAGCTAAAGGGGAGGTTCTGATAATGGGAGACTTCAACATGCGGATACAGATTGGTCAATACCAGCAGGAACATCTGCCAGAACTAGACTCATAGTGGATTCCCTGCAGGGGGGGCCTCAAACAACTGGTACAGCAACCCACAGAGACAGGGCTATCCTAGATCTAGTACTGACTAACAAAGAGGATCACAGATCTCCAGGTAGAAGGTCACCTGGGGGCCAGTGACCATCACATGGTATGGTTCAATTTGGCTACTACATCTAAATCATCCCATTCAAGGCAAAAATATGGGACTTCAGAGGAGCTGACTTTGATAAGATGGCCAACAGAGTTAAGCTAGCCTGGCAAAAAGAAACACAGGTGAGGGGTACAGGCAAAGTGGGCAAGCATTAAGGATGCAATACTTGAAGCAACATCCATTGTGTTAGACAGAAAAGGAAGTGCAAAGAAGAAGAAACCACTTTGGTTCTCAAATACAGTAACAGAAAAGGTCAGAGCCAAAGGCTGGCCTTCAGAAATATAATGGAACACAGAGGGATGAAGATAGGGAGGCATACCAAACTGCCCTAAGGAAGCAGGTAAGGCAGTAAGGCAGGCAAAGTCCCAAACTGAGGAAACACTAGCATGAACAATAAAAGAAGGTGACAAGACTTTCTATAGATACATTAGTGAAAGGAGAAAGTCCAGAGGGGTATTGCTAAGCTTAATGGAGAAAAGGGAGCATGTGAGGAGGGACCCTGTAAGGCATCTATCCTAAATAGATACTTTTGCTCAGTATTTACTGAAGAGAAGGTGGGGCAGGGCCCACAGCTCAGCATCATGGACACAGGGGGAGGAGGTGAGCACTACTCCCTTCACAAAAGAAAGGGTCCTACAAGAGCTTGCTAAGCTCAGGGTGGATAAGGCAATGGGACCTGATGGCATACATCCCAGGGTGCCAAGAAGCTAAAGGAGGAACTAGCAGAGCCATTAGCAAGAATTGTTTAGTGAGTCTCTGAGCACAGGAGAGGTCCCAGAAGACTGGAGAAGGGCTCATGTGATCCCGCTCCACAAGAGTGGTAGCAGGGAGGAGGCGGGGAACTACAGACCAGTCAGTCTTACCTCAGTAGTGGGCAAGATTATGGAGGCACTCCTTAAGGAAAGGATAGTGCAACACACTGGAATCCATAGGGGCACAGGATCCAAGACAGCATGGGTTTACAAAGGAAGGTCCTGTCAAACTAATCTCATAGATTTCTTTGACTGGGTAACCAGAGTGGTGGACCAAGGGGGAGCAGTTGATGTCAGCTACCTTGACTTCAGCAAAGATTTTGACACTGTTCCACATAGAAGATTGATAAATAAGCTGGGTAGGCTCGGGGTGGGTCAGAAGTTGGTCAACTGGGTGGCAAACTGGTTGACGGGCAGAAAACAGAGAGTGGTGGTAAATGGTATACAGTCAGAAGATGCAAGTCACAAGTGGGGTACCTCAGGGATCAGTCCTGGGGCCAGTCCTATTCAACATCTTCATTAGTGACCTTGCAGATGGACTAGAGGGTAAAGGCTTGTCTGTTTGCAGATGACACAAGATCTGCAACAGGGTAGATGATCCAGATGGGGTGGGTAGAATGAGAAGAGATCTGGATAAACTAGCAGAATGGTCGAAGAGTGGCAACTAGGATTTAATGCAAGAGTGCAAAATCATGCACATAGGAAGAGAAACCCTGAAGCCACTTATAGGCTGGGAGGGAGTTGCTAGCAGTCACAAAGGAAGAAAGAGACTTGGGCATCATCATCACTGATGACCTAAAATCATCAAGCAGACCTCTAAAGCAGTAGGTAAGGCTGGGGGTGTTAGGGTGTATTAGCAGGGGTATCACAAGTCGTAAGAGGAGTAATAATCCCTCTGTACAAGACATTGGTTAGGCCCCATCTGGAGTACTGTGTGCAGCATTGGAGTCACACCTTCTGTCAAGGACATTAACCAAATTTGAGGCAGTTCAGAGAAGGGCAACAAAATGGTGCAGGGACTGCATCAGAAGATATATGAGGACAGATTAGCAGACTCAATATGTATACCCTTGAGCAAAAGGAGGAGAGAGGTGATATGATCCGAGGGCATTCAAACACCTTAAGGGCATAAACAAGGTGAAAAGAGTCTAACATGTTTAAATATAAGAAAAATAGCAGGACAAGAGGACACAGCATGAGATTAGAGGAGGCGATTAAGGGGAATGTGAGGAAATTCTTTTCACAGAAAGGGTGGTAGATGCATGGAATGGCTTACCACAAGAAGTGGTGGATATGAATACAGTGCAGGGCTTCAAACAGGCATGGGATAGGCATAAGGGAGCAATACAAATGACTATGAATAGATAGGTCACTGACAGAGCAAAGGCCGATGGCACATTTATAAGGTAGAAAAAGAAATGGGCAGACTGGATGGGCCTTGCGGTCCTTATCTGCCGTCAACTTCTATGTTTCTATGTTTCTATGTTCTATGTTTCTATGACTGTCTCGTAGATGCAAAGAGAGAGAGAGGAAATCCCGATGCAGAGTTTGTGGCATTTCTGGTGCAAGGAGTCATAACAGAAGTGGCTGCTGCAGGGTAAGTTGACAAAAAAGGCTGTGAGGAAAACTGTGAATCAGAGTGCATTAGACCAATAAGAAAGTCCTTGTGTGCAAAATACATGCTTCACAGATAATTTTCTGTGTCATCAGAAGTGCTCTGAGCTCCTGAAACTGGGTAAAGTGGTGTCTGAGGCAAGTCTTCTTGATGATTGTCTGGCAATTCATTTAAAGTGGTACCCTCAGTATTTCTTTCTGCAGATTGCAGCCTTGTAGTTTCTTCAGAGATAATAAAGGAATAATGCACAACAGGTTGTGTGTCATGCTGGGATAACGTCACGCCTGGGGTGACTGAGCGCGGGCCGCGGGCGAAGTGCACAATGACTAATCACCCAGTGACATATCTAACATGACATACACCAGTGCATTATTCTAATATCTAATGGCTCATTTGTAAAAGTAATAAAAATATTAAAAGGTAATTTAAAATTGTTTTTATTAATTTTTTCAATGGTAGAGCATACTTACATAAAAGTAGTGCTGATTTATTTTGACCAGTGGGTGGAGCTGCAGCTGTTGTGGTGTAACTGCAACTCTGCCAGCTTCAGCCCAACAACCTACCTCTCTGCAATGCTGCTTAATGTGTTTCTGTGGCAAGTTCATTTTCTTTAAGCTACTTTTCTGTCCCCGTTCCCCCCTCCCCCCACACACATACACGTAGGTTTATGTGGAGTTTCTTTTATTTATTTGGGTCTACATTATTTGTTTTTATCGAGTTTGGGCAGAAAACTGAGCAGCGGGGGAGCTTACCTACAACATGCATCATGCACTCTGTTTTCATGTTTGGTTCTCACGGTAAAAACAGTGTGACCATGGAGAAGTTCTTCAAAATTACATATTGAAGGTGCCATGCAGAGCAGCTGGTGCTGTTTCAGTTGTGTAAGTAGAGCGCGGGGTGCTGTTTAAAACCACACGCGCACGTAGTAGGGACTGTACCGCAAGTCAAATCAATCACTGAGTTGGCATAATTTCTATTTTGCTTCCTTTGTTTTGGGAGGGTGTTACTTGGAAATGTATTTATTTTGCTTGCTAGGAGAGTTGAAGTTATAGTAGCGAGCAGCGTTAGTGAAAGCGGAACAGAATTGTGAAATCAGTTGCCGATACCATGTGAAGCCCGATCGTGATGACGGCTTTGTTTCACTTCACTCCCTTTCATTGAAAAATGTGTACTTATAAGAATTACTGTGTTTTTGCATCATGTGTGACACATTACTTCAGTTCTGGTAGTTTGGGGGTTAATCTGCGAATGTGGGATGGAGGGATTTCTGTTAAAAAAAAATGAAGTCCTGGCTGACTGCACAGTGGCCATGCCAAGTGAGGGCATCTTGGATATGGCATGTGCAGTGATCTGATTTATTTTGATGTGGTTTTCTGTGTGCTGGGACTAGACCTGTGATGTTATGCCAGGATAACATCACGGGTCCAGTACCAGCTTGACCAATCAGAGGCTAACATTCATTGTATAATGTCAGGTATTCTTGACTCCATGGGTGAAGCTGTAGTCAGGTCAGAATCCAAAACATCTCCAGCAATTCCACCAGCAACCACACTGTCATCCGCCATCTTGGTGCTGCAGACAAAAGGGTCCCCTCTGCTCACAGGAAGCAAGGGGCCCCTGCAGGCAAAGAGTAGGGGAATTTTTTATTGAAAAATACATAACATCAAGTACATGAAATTCGGAAAAAAACAGATAAACAATAGAAAAGCATATACTGAAACATTTAAAGATCGTGAAACATTATAATACAGGTGTGGGAAAAAAAAAACAAGCAGCATTGATAACAAAAAGCTATCTTTCCTAATCAAGTCAGAAAGGTAATACCCACCCAACAGGATGCAAATTGCGTAGGAGAAAGACATTTCAATTCCAATTCTTGTAGGTTCAAAACTGTGGACTCAATACATTTAATAATAGTCAGTGGACAAGTTGGTACCTGTTGTAGAACAAATTTACATCGAGCTTGCCACATATAATATTTGCATGCAGCAAACAATACCCTCAAGGTTCTGGGGTGGAATGCATTCCAAGAACCAGAAAAAACTCCTAAAATAAGGACTGAATATGTGATCCTACTCAGAAAAGGCCATTTCCACTTGTTCGCTAGGGTCTTCCAAAACAAGATGGCATCTGTACAGGAAAAGAAAAAATGTTCCATAGTTTCTTCAATGTCAATACAAAGTGGTTTAGGACAATACCTATCTTGTGCTGATTTATGCTTCAAGTTACCACGAACTTGTAGCTTACCATGGCAGCATATCCAAGAAATGTCCCACATATGAGCTGGGATTCTTTTATCTTTGAGAACATTTAATGCAAACGACATGTGGGATGGAGAGCATAGTGGAAGTCGTAATATTGGTTTATAAATGTTTAGGAAACTAACGTATAACTGTTTCCTAGTTAGGCCTAATATAGATGACACACTAATTGTCCAGGACCGGAGGGTATGGATACCATCTATAATATAAGACGGTACAGTAGGCATGCGGGAAGCTATGGGTGGAAGGTCAATCCAAGCTAACATTAGAGAATCCACAGCTTTAGCCACCCAGGAGTCACAAACAGTTAACACATATTTATGGCTTTGAAAAATGTGATTTAAAAAAAAGGAAAGAAAAAAAGACAGAGGGTTTATCATTCCTAAACCACCCTGATTCGAGGGCAAATATGTAATATGTCTCTTAACAGGGTTTAGACGACTGACCCATAACATTTGAAAAAAAAAAGGCTAAACAACCTTGTTTCTAGGTGTTTAGGTGGACCATAAATGTGACTCAGAAATAAAAAGATTGGGGATAAAAAATTTGTTATCACTATAACCCGTGTTTTCTTACTTAGCCTCCATGTCTTCCAGAGACGGACTTTATTGTCACCTAGGGCCAAGCGTTTCTCCCAGTTGTAGGTAGCATCATTCGGTGTATTAAACCATATCCCTAGGATTTTCTGGGGTGTAGTACATACCCTGATACCATGCATTACCATTGTATCAGTAGTAATACAATGTAATGGGATACATACACTTTTCTCGAGATTAAGCCTACCCCCAGATGCTAATGTAAAGGATTGAAAAGTTTGAATAGCTTTATCACCCAAAGAATGATTTAGACAAAATAAGACTACATCATCTGCATAAGCAGAGATTTTAACAGGTAGTAAACTGGGGTGAGGTGTAATGCCCACAATATCTCGATTCCATTGTATCTGTCTAATGATGGGATCTAGAGCAAAAACATACAATAATGGGCTAAAAGTGCAGCCCCCTTTGTAAGATGGTTGGGCCTTGAAATCCATTTATCATAGGAAAAAAATAGGCTAAGGAGAGCATGTGTGAAATCCAAGATATAAACTGGTCAGTAATACTGTACAGTGTCAATATGTGTAATAAGAAGTCATGATGTACAGAATCAAATGCTTTCGATTGATCTAGGACAAAAAGATAACCAGATAACTTATCATGCATTTTTATTTCAAAAATTTCACGTAATAAAAAAAGGTTTGTTTGAATGGTTCTACCAGGTATAGCACAGGTTTGAGCTGCATCTATCAAATCCGGTGCAACTATTCTTAAACGAGAACAAAGAATTTTAGAAAAAATCTTATAATCTGTATTTAGGAGATGTAGTGGCCTCCAATTTGCAAGAGAGACTATATCTCCTTTTTTATATAAGAATTTCAGGATGGATAAGCCAAACCCAGATGCATCATCCATATTATCCAGAACATAATTAAAGACCTGAGTCAAAATTTCTAACAAGTTTACTTGGAATGTTTTATAAAATTCATGTGTTAGACCATCTGACCCTGGAGAAACCTTCAACCGTAAACGGGAAATAGCACTGGCAACTTCTTCCTGAGAAATCCTCTTGATTAGGTCAGGAATTAAATGAGCAGGAAGTTTAGGGAATGGAGCCGACAAAAGGTGGGATATATCTTGATGGGAGCCAGGAACGGTGCAGAAATGGGTCCGTAAATAATCAGATGTGACTGATAACATATCAGGGATACAGGTCAGTACAGTACCGTGAACATTCTTTAAACCATGCATAACAGTCGAATGAAGTCTGTCTTTAAAGGCATAAAATGGATCAGCAGACAGGGAAATAGAAGTGCCTGTTTGCATAATGTAATCTAGTGTTCGAGCACTATTGTACTGGTGAGAGAACATGCAGGCTTTTACTCTGGATATTTGTGATGAATAATCAACCGAGGATGTGGTTTGAAGAGGCATTAATTTATATAACTGGTTGCAATATGTTAAATATGTAAGATAATCATCCCTGACAGTCTTTTTCCCTAAAGCCTGAAAAAAAATGCCCAGATCTTTCTTCGTGTCTTTCCACCATTCCCACATAGAATCATAACAAATTATAACCAATATTCATGCTTGAAAGAGAATGTGTATGTAAGTTTGGACAGATTTCAGGGCAAATAAAGAATTATTAAGTTTCTACTGGGAGTGATATGATATAGACACAATAGGGGAGCCAATGAAAAAATGACCAATAAGAAGACAATGATCTGAAATCTCATTAGGAAGTACTGAAATATGGCACGGGGTACAGTGGCGAGAAATAAAAAAATAATATATGCTGGTGTGATATACTGATCTATGATATGTACATCCTTCATCGGAGTGGAGAGAACGGTATGCATCTATCAAACCTGCATCTTTTACTAATGTGGATAAAGCTAGGGAGTCACAATAAACTTTTTTCCCTGAGTTAATCCTGTCTTTAGTATCAATAAAACAGTTAAAGTCTCCACCCAAAAATGTGTTTACATGTACATAAAATAAATTGATTAAATCCAACAAAGCTATACGGGCTGCTTTAGTTTGTGGACTATAAATAACTATAACCCGAAAAGACAATGTGTGCTTTGTGAAATCAACAACAAGCGCTCTACCTGGGTGTATATCAATAATGCGGGTGATGGAAAACTGGGAAGAGAAAAAAAGAACAGCCACACCATCTGCCGCATCATCTCCAAATGTCAAAAAAGAGGGCCCTTTATAACCTCCCCGTTTCAATTGTTGTATGTCATATAAAGTAGAGATATGAGTTTCTTGTAATAATAGAATATCCAACTGGAGGGAGTTAGCATAATGCAAAAAGCTCATTCTCCTTCTAAAGCCCTTTAGGCTACAGACATTTAGAGAGGCTATACAGATATCCATCAACAGATTTGTCAGGGCTAGACACTCCCATCAGTCACTGTCATGTTTTTCCATTTCTTACCATCCTTTTTCATTTTTGTTAGTTTTTTCCTGGTAACATCAGGAGGCTTAATTGCAGGGGTATCTATATCAGATGGAATAGCAGATATATCAGAATCCCCATCAGAATCCTCCCGGTCTCCTTTCAAACAATCAAAAGCATTGGATAGGGGAATATCAGGAAGTTTAAGAGATTTCCGGGCAGCGGCTCTAGTAACCCGTCTGCCTGTTTGAAATCCCTCTTTATCAACAAAGGCAGTGGAGGAAGGCTGAGAAGGCATAGTCTCGGTAGGAGGGTCATTGAAGGCTTTCAATTGGGCAACCTGATCCAGTCATGGTGTATAGACTTGTGGCCCTAGGGGTGCAGGAGGAACAGTAATAGGCAGCTCTGGGGGGGTATGGAAGAGTCGGAAGCAGTGGTCAGAGAAATAATATGTTTTTGTGCTTTAGCTTGTGCTTTCTGTACTAAGGTTTCAGAATTCCAACCCTCAGACCGATTTTTACTAGCCCATGGACATTGGTGATATGCATGCCCTGTTTCATTACATAAATTACATCTAAACACATTCCTGCAAGAAACACTCGGGTGTCCATATCCCCCACAATGACTACACTTTAGTAAGTCACATGTACTACTCAAATGTGTTGTAGCACCACATTTATAACAAGCTCTGGGCTGGCCTTCGTAGAAACAAACCCCCCTGTCTTTACCGAGAAAGAAACTATTGGGTAGGTGTACAACTTCTGAATTTACTTGAAACAGTTTCACCCGAAACCTCCAGCCACCAGTCCATAGACTATCATCGTCCAGGATAGCTTCAGGAGGAGAAAGGACATTACAGCGATTCTATAACCAATGATAAATATCACTAATACTAACTCCTTCGTTCCTAAACATAATTGTAACAGTACGTATCGTGGGTTTGGACAAAGATGAAACAGAAAAAGGGGTCCAAATGGGATTCTTCTGTGAGGTATATAAATGCCAGAAACGGTCTAACCCAGTAGAGGTTTTAAAACTAACATTGAAAGTCTCTTCCCCCGAGATATGTATCAGGGCATATATATCTGAGGCTTGAAAGTGCATCGTGCCTTTGAGAAGGGTCTGAGCTACATAATATCTATCAGGAAACTCAGAAAGTCCACCTCTATAGCGGAGGTGGACTGCATTTCTACGGGGGGCTTGTTCAAGTTTATTTTTAAATAGGTCGGAGAGAATGGGCGTCCGACTAGAGACTTGTTCAATAGGGCTTTAGTCCAAGATAGGGATCAACGTTTTAGACGTGCCTAGCCCAGGGTCCTCTAAGGAGGAAATGGGGTCTGGTTGTGAGTCTAAAATGGCAAGAGAGGGGGAAACAGTGGGTCCCTGCGATGTAAAAGTAGTAGTGGAAGGAGGAATATGGGGGGGCAGCAGGTGCTACATTCAATAAGATTAGAGGTGCCTCACTAACATCTGTATTCTCTCGGGGTGTCTGTACAATACCCCGATCTGTAGCATCCATAATGTCCCCCCAAGAATGTACAGATTCACTCTAGTTAGGCTTCAGTACAGCATTGTTCATATTAGTAGCAGTAGCAACAGTTGGTACCTCGTTGGAGCTCATGAACGTGGCAGGCCTGGCAGGGGAGTATAAAACACCATGTTTAGCCACGTCCCATGTCGGATCCAGAATCCATGTCCCTTGTGTCGATTGAGTCCAACCTGCCTTGGATAAGGCATCCAATGTAGTCCAGGATGTCTCTAAAACATCCGACTGTGCATGTAATCCAAAACGGGAACATAACAGGTCCATAGCGGTGGGGTTCGCAGAGGTGGTGACTGCATGAGGTTTTGGTACTGGGAGCACTGAAGGAGCAAAAGGATCCAAATTCAAAGAGGAAACTCGTCCAGCCCGCGAAACCTCAGTCGCAACGTCTGTCTTCGGGCAAGATCCGGAAGGTACTGGGGGAAGCAGCGATGTTGCACACTCTGTGCTCAAGGCACTTCGTTCCATCGAAAACACTGGTGGTGTAAGCTGGGCATCCAGTTCGTCTGGTGTACATTGTGAAGGTCCAGGAATGGAGTCCAAATGTTCCGGTAAGGCCTGTAACAATGGCTGCCTTTCTCGCTGACAATCAGTCATTTTCAAAACCTGTGAGTTCATGTTGTCGTGTATCGTTGGTGGAAAGGTTATGAGGAGGTCTGCATCGCAGTCGGTCTGAGTCCCAACTGAATCCTCCATCATGTCTGCAAAGGAAACCCCTCCCTACAGAGTAGGGGAATTTCCCCAGTATCCTGGCCAAATTTCCCTCATTCACTAAAAATACCATCAACTGCTTAATCTGGTTTAGTCTCAGTTGCTTACCATCTGTATCCCTAGTCATTCCTGAAAAAAGGAACTTCTAGGCCCAGTGGGCTTACCGGGTCAGCAAATACAAACAAACAAGCAAAACATCAATACAAATTATGTAAAATCAGTCTGGGAAAGCCAGTGAAAATAAATATGTTTTTAACAAAGATTTAAAACTACTGATGGTCAGGCATTCTCTTAACTGACAAGATAGAGAATTCCAGAGGGTTGGTGCTGCAAATGAGAAAGCACGAGCTCCAGATGTTTTTAGATGAACCCTGTGAATCTCTAGCAATCCCTTGTTGGTTGATCGGAGGGGACGATTGGGGGAATAGTGAGTCAGGAGATCTTTCAAGTAGTCAGCTCCCTGTTCATGTAGGGCTTTGAAGGTAAGCAAGCCTACCTTGTAGGTGATCCATCACTGAACCAGCAGCCAGTGCAGTCCACGCAGCACAGGTGTAATGTGACTGGACCTAGTAGTACCTGTCAACAGCCTGGCTGCAGCATTCTGCACCAGCTGCAAGTGGTGGATATCAACCCCAAACAGCTCCAGGTAGAGGACATTGTAGTAGTCAAGACAGGTAGTAATGAAGGCATGGACCAATGATGGAAGGTCTCCTGGTGGAACCAGTTGTTTCACCCAGGTGATATTCCACTGATGGTAAACTGAGGATTTAACTACAGCTGACATCTGAAATTTCAGGGTCAAGCCGTTGTCAAAAATAACGTCCAAGTTCCACACCCAATCTGAGGTAGTGAGCTGGATACCATCAAGCCACAGGCCCGATGCATGCCCAGCTCCCAAACCCACCCCAGTGACCTGGGTCCACAACCAATACCTCAGTCTTATCTGGACTCAGTCTCAGCCAACTGGAGCTCATCAGCTGTTGAGCACAGAGACCGCATCAACCTGTCCGGGCACAAAATACATATACAGCTGAGTATCATCTGTATATCAATGAAAACTCAAGTTGTATCACCTAATGTTATTTCCCAATGGCAGCATAGACACTGTGAACAACATGGGCACCAATATGGAGCCCTGTGGCACCCCACAGGACAGAGGGAGGCAGTCAGATGCTTAAATTCCAGTGACCACCCACTGAACCCAGTGTACGAGGAATGATCAAAACCATTCAAGGACTGTACCTGACAGTCCACAAAGAAGCCGCAGGGTCTCCAAAAGCACCTCATGGTCTGCAGTGTCAAAGGCTGCTGAGAGATCAAGAAGGACCAAATGTTACAAGCCTTTAGATCTCTCACCATTAGGAGATCATTTAGTAGCCGGACAAGGGCAGTCTCCATGCTATGCCTCTTCCTGAAACTAGACTGAAGAGCTTCATAGACATTGTGAGTTACAAGGTGATCATCCAGTTGCAACATAACTATCTTCTCAATAATCTTCCCCACAAAGGGAAGGTTAGAGACAGGTCAGTAGTTAGCTGGATTGTCGGGATCCAAGGAGGGTTTTTTAAGAAGTGGTCAAATGACCACCTTCTTCGGTCTGGAAAGACCTCCCTCTCCAAGGATCTCCATACAATTTCAGCTAGGATCAGGCAGATAGCATCTACACACCCCACTTAAAGGGGGGGTAGGGTCCCTTTCCAAACTACAACAAGTTGGGCACAACATCTGGACAATCTTTACAATGTCCATGAATTGCAGTCAGCTGAAATCCATCCAGACAGACTGGGTGATCACCACCTCCCATTGACCTCTGCAACCCTTTGTAGAGAGAAAGAGGAGGGCCAATTCTAGACCTGATGTTGGCAACCTTATCTGCAAAGAACTGAGCTAGCTTACCACACTTAATTTGTGAAAAAACTCTTCTGAACTGGAGACAGGTTGGCTTGCACAATCTGTCAACAGTTCGTAAATGTTGAGCCGGTCGATTCAGTGCAGCAGAAATCTCCCTGGATAGGAACTCTGCCTTCTTACAGGTGATTTTTGATTGATAGCCCTTATAATGTTCCATCAATCTAAGCCTGTCAGCATCCAGTCCGGACTTTCACCATGCTCTTTCCAGCATTCGACCAACCCACCTCAACTCCTTCAAGGACCCATCATACCAAGGGGACCTTGGGCAAAGAGTAAGTAGTCGAACATAAACAGTAGCAATCAAATCCAGGGCATCTCCCACTGCCTTATTATAGGTTAGTACTAGGTTCCATGGACTTGCACTTTCACCCAGCAATCCCGACAGGTCCAACACCACTGAAAGATCATCTGGAGTAACTCCCCTTGAAGGGTGCTACCAAACCATCTCTGAAGGGGTAGGTCTACTTGGGGGGCCCTGAAACTGAACCTTATGGTGTGATGATCAGATCAACTGACTGGTTCCACCCCCAAGTCAGAGATCTCCATCCCCAGGAGGAACAGTAGATCCAATGAGTGAACCCCTACATGGGTAGAGGAGGTAACCACCTGTGTGATGCAGCACTGTCACTAGCTGGAGGAGATTTTGACCAAATAGCAAGAGTTCATCATTGAAGTCCCCCAGAATTATCCATCCAGGATACTCCAATACCATGTCAACAATGAAGTCAGCAATCTCCTGCAGGAATAAACCCCCATCACCTGGTGGACGGTAAATGAGGAGTATCCTGCAACCTACACCTTCTCCCATGATGCACTCAAAGGATCTGGTGGTCCCCAGTGGAACATCCACAAAGCCCAGTTCAGTCTTAAAAAATATGGCTACACCCCCACCCCTATGATCCAACCTCGGGCAGTGAATCACCAGGAACCCAGCTGGAATGGCAGAAGCCAATACTGAGCCAGCATTTTCATCCAGCCAGGTCTCGATGATGCATGCCAGATCCACCATTCTAACAAGATCAGCTATAATGGCTGCTTTGTTTTTGATGGATCTGGCATTGCATAACACCACCCGGGTTGGATGAGATGCTGAGGAAGACCTTAACTCCTGTTCAGCATTAATTGCTGGGCCCTTGGGTATGGGGACAAGACAGGGATTACCCCTATCCTGGCATCATTTTGCCCTAGGGCATCACCAGGTCCCTACCACCTTTTCATTTCCCCACCAGGCTCAGTTCTCACCCCTTTCCTACACCTCCTAGCAATTCCAAGGGATTGGCAATGTTTATAAGTCTCCACTGATAAATAAGGGCAGTCAAAAGGGCGCAATTCCCTGAGCCTGGTGGGGGAAAGCTGCCTGACCATCTTTTGGCCTCCCCAGCACATTCTTAAAAATATCTAAACACCCAACTAACTTACTCCGAAACAAATCAAATAATAATCAATTACAAATTAAAATTAACAAGCCAAAAAATAAAATAAAATATACTATCCGAAAATAACATAAAGCTTTGTGGTCATGAGTCAAAGAAGAGGCAAATCAGATATTATAGAATGATGCAAAATAATGTAAAATCAACATCCAGAAAGCTCCCACCAGCCCAGGCAGTCAGAAAAGGTCTTCTATCCCAGTATTACCTCTCACATAGTAGAAACCAAAAAACAGTAATATATGATATTTGAATGATATAGGGATTTTCACCACCCCATCAAAATAAGCAGTGTTGTAAAGAAGCTGGACAATGTAATTCAGGAGCTCAAATCACATATATAACAATCCATCATAGATGAAAAAAGTAAGGTGCCATAGTTACTGATTTTGAATCCACAGGCAGTTATAAATGATCTTCATTGATCTTACTCAGGATCCATCCACAGGCTTGAAGATCCAATAATCCAGCAGGTTCCCAACAAATTTATTAGCAAGCCCTGAACAATAGAATAGAAATCTGAAGGCCAACAGACCAGGAGAACCACTGCTCCCCACCAAACCTGCAACTGATGGCTACAGTTGTCCGGAGGATCAGCTATCAAACTGACCCCCAGATGTCTTAGGATCACTCCACATACCACCATCAACTAATTGGCAGTGAGATACAGGTGTCTTGACCCAGATCTGGGCATTGCCAGGGAAACAGCAGCTCCCCAATAGCCAGCCACGGGCCTTCCCCCAGTATCTTTCCAGTCGGGTCCTCAGCAACAAATTTGATTTGAATAAAGTCCAAAAATCCAGGAACACCTGTGAGGACAGCAACTCCTCACTTCTCTGTGGCTCCTGTTAAAAATTCAAAAGTCCTCTCCCACAGATGCTCATAGAATAGAAGCAGCTCTTACAGATAGCTCGTTCAAATTGAAAATCGACTGTCAGACAAAAAGTCGGCTCCACATCCAGTGTCCACTTCCAGCGTCACAGCTTCTCACAGGCACCTGCATATACAACAGTCACACAGCAAACTAGTGCCTCAACTTCCAGCAAAAGATCTTCTGACCTTGAAGATACTACAAAAATAAAATGACTTCAGTTGGTAAACGACAAAAAATATTTAAAAGCAATTCCGACAATAAAATGGCTGATACTACCACAAACTAGCTCAAGCTCTCAGACAGCTGATCCAGCATGACTGCCATCTTCTTATCAGAGGTACACTAATGTTGCCTATGAGTTGGGGTTAATAGTGTTTATTTGGTTAGGTAACCTCAAAAGAGATAACACTCAGTGGAGCATTTTTCTCTGTTTGATTTTCAGGTGTGCATGCTGCTCTTTGAAGACAGCGTTCTTGGTGTGCCAACATTTCAACTAGTGTGGTCAGGGATTGCTCCTGCCCTCAGTTTTCCAAGAGGAATGGATGATTGCAGAAGATATACCTGCATTATAACTACTGATATACTTTACTTCATTTTAAAAAGGAAAAAGAATAAATTGATGGAATCCATATGTAAAGCTGAGAAAGAATGATCATGAGTAAATATTTTGCTGGGCCAGCATTTTTGGTCCACAGCTATATGCCTTCTAACTATTGTGGAAAGACTGTTTGTTTGAATATCTGCAAGTGTTGTACTGAGGGCTTAATGGTATAGAGCTTGAACTCTAATTGAATACTATCTGGACTATTAAGTACTCTGAGATGACTTCA
The DNA here is from genome assembly GCA_016271365.2 of Neoceratodus forsteri. Taxonomy (NCBI): domain Eukaryota; kingdom Metazoa; phylum Chordata; order Ceratodontiformes; family Ceratodontidae; genus Neoceratodus; species Neoceratodus forsteri. The sequence goes on from CM028136.1 coordinate 653,833,833, forward strand.
CTTGGAAGTCCTGTCCTGTTCCAAACTATGCTTATTTGTTAGAAAAATTACCTGCTGTGAAAGGACGCAGTTTGGTGAATCTTAGCAGCAGCAGGAATTATTTGAATACAACTGCTTCCTTTTAAGGCATCTAACAAGTTGAGGAATAAAATTACATAATGTCCCAGAGGGGTATTAGTTTGAGAGCCACCAGTTAAAGCAAGGACATTTATAATATGATGACTTAATAATCTGCTTTTGATATGTAAATTATTGTAATGTTTTTTCTGCTTTTAGTTGATCGGACTCCTCCTAGTGAGTGAATAATTGGACTATTTTTATTCACTGTGTAGAACTGTTAAAGTCTATTCTGTCATTTATTTCAACCTGTGTTGTAAATTTTTTGTATGAGCCCTGGTCCAACAGCCATAGTAAAAATGGCTGTGCTTTTACAAACTGGGTAACCATTGATATACAATGTATATTCCCAGTCTGAATTTGATATTAAATCTCAGGGAAGTGCAGTGTTTATGGCTTGCTAGCCTCCCATTGGAGACATTGTTGCTTACATGGAAAGTGGAAATTGATGTGATATAAATCTTTATGCTCTCTCCACCTTTGAATAATGCACATTTATTAACCATATATGGAGGATATATGGGATTGTTACTGTAGCCCTACAGTTTGGGTATTGCCTGACTCAGGCAGCCATTCATTTTAGCCATTGGAGTTGTGAGTACTGTTTACGTTGCTGAGAAATAGAGCGTATTTGTGTACCAGTGGCTAAAGAGATATCATCTAAATTGAGATCCCTCTAGATGATTACAACTTCTAGATTTGGATATAGTTAAAGCAGAAAGTGCTCCGCAAGTATATTAAATGGCTTTTGCCAACACAGAAAATGTTATGTTAGTATGCAAGCTTAAATCCAGCCAAATGTTGTTTGTTGACAAGAGGAGATCATGTCAGCAGGCCTCTAGGTCCAGATCGCAACCTATTTCAAAGTATCACCTAGATGCAAAGTGGCCCTTAGTGCCTTGTGGGCAATAATGAAACATGTCTGGTTTTGCAATGCTTTCGCGGACTAGAAGTTGCTTTTGGAATTCTCCATTAGGGTTGAGGTGAACAACTGATGAATGTCCTTGGGAATCTATTCACTTCGATGCACTTAAAAGAATTGTTATTAATAAGGAGCATTAAAAAGCCATTAGTTTGATGTGGCCTTGTGAATCGAGTAGTGGGAGGTTGTTTGGGAAGACTTGGTGGAGTGCATTATGGATTGGCGGTATTAAATCCTCTAGGATAAGAATACCTTTGGTCCTGAAGAAGAGGATATACTTTAGTTGGATCTCAGGCCCATAATCAAAGCTAAGATCTGGGCATGAAACAAAATGCCCCAATGCAAGAATATAGGCCCAGTTCTGGGACCCTATATTTGAAGTTCAAAGTACAGGCTGGCTGATGATGCCTGACTTGAGGGGGGGCACATATGGGACATGGAACAGTATGCACTGCAGAGTGTCCTTTTAGGCCTCCCTGAATTGATGGAATTGAGCTGGTAGCACAGGTTGATTCATTTTGCGTCAAATTACAGTGGCCTGTTTATTCGGATTGGGACAGAATCATTTTGCAGCACTGTTCCTCATTATTGATTGAGAGGTGTGATATCTTTGACTTGGTCTCACTCCCAGTCAGGGCATATGGATGGTTCTCTGAAAAGGTTATGGCTTTGCCAAGGTGGTAAGTTACTCCCTAGGTGAGCCTGGTCTGGCTCCCTCATAAATATTAGCACAATTTTCTTTTTTTTATCTGTTCCTGATCTCAATACAATCTAGATTATGCCACTGTTAAGCAAAATTAAATTATAGTCAAGATTTATTTTTTAAGATGATGGACTGGAGAAAGTGTGTATTATTCTATTAAATTAACTTTGTGTATTTTCTAAATCTAATTATGCTTTTAATTGTAAAAATTGATTTATTAATAATTTTTTACTAAGATGTATACTGTGTGTAACCAACAGTTTGTTGTCAGTATAGTATAAAGGCTTTTACATATAGCTAAATCAAACTTACCTACCACTGCCTTTAAGGTTGTTTGACTCTTATGTTCAGTTTCAGAAATGGTAGTCAAGTCTGCCTGATTCTGGCATCCATTTATTTTTTTATTTTAATCTGTGACACTGTATTGTCTGTTCACTGACTAAGGAGTGATCCTGTTCCATGATTACTTTTTGTACACTCTGCAGTTTAAAAATAAACAGTCTGTTGATTACTACAGGCACTTCTGGCACTGCAGTGAATCTTGTCAGGGCAGGTTCAAGGAGAAGCTAAATCTCTTCTGGCTCTCTTCTCAGGTTTGTGATGCTCAAAATTGATCTCATCATTAAAACTTCCACAAAAGTAGTATTGCAGCTTTCTGAATTTCAAAAGATATTGTAGGCATGTTGGACACAGTGGTTGTAGTTTGTATACTTGCTTAGCAGGTAAAAACAATGGTGATATCTGGAGTCTATTTTCCGATGTGTAGCACACTGATTCCATACCTAGGTAAACTCTCATATTGACTGGTACTTATTTGTGTCCCTTGGAAGTAGTATAGTTCATTCTTTGGAATACAATAATGCAGTTTAAAAAGGGAGTCAGGCCAAAATTGCTGGCATCAATAAATTCAGAATTTGGATCAGCATATCCCCAATCAGCCTCATGCCAAAAATGAGATCCCTAAGTTACTTTGTTTATAAATTACAAGTCATTTTGCAACCCTAAATTTACTGCCTGTTCAAAAAAGCCAGTTTCACTAAAGAGCTACGGATGATGTCACAACCAGAACTCATACCCTAGTCCTTCTTGCAAACTACCTTATAAGACTTATTTCTCCTATATTACATAAAACTACCATTGTAGTAAATATTTGAAAAAGGAAAGCTGTCATTGGGTGGGTCAGAGCTTGCATTTCCATACTGTGCAGATGCAAGGTATAGTACTTAAGAATGTGATGGAGGGATGGAATACAACAGCAAACATGGCTTTAGAATGACAAAATTGTGTACAGTTTTTAGAATACTGCAGAGATGAAATTTTGACATGCCACTAGACTGCAGTTGTGGAATGCATGCAGCAATGATACACACTCAAAGTAGCAGGGACACACAATTTTGGAAATTGGCAAGGATGCTAAAATTCATAACATGGTGGTGTCATATAGTTCTAGAATGTGACAGAGATGCACAATTTTGAAATGTGGGAGATACTGTAGTGGAAGGTGGCAGGGATATGTAATTTCGTAATGTGTCTTGGATGCATTAATTTGACTTGTGGTGATGCACAATTTCAGAATGTGGTTGGTATGTATACTTGATTTCAGATTGTGGTGGCAACATTCAATTTCATAATAAGATGTGGACATGGAATCTTAGAATGTGGCGTTGACTCAGTTTCAGTATATGTTAGTTACATGCAATTTTAGAATGAGGCAGGGAAGCATAATTTTAGAATGTAACTTGGACATGCAATTTTTGAATGTCGAAGTGATACTCATTTTCAGAATGTGGTGGGAATGTGCAGTTTCGGGATATGGTGGAAATGTACATGTCAGAATGTGGTAATGACAGGCAGTATTGGAATTTGGAAGTTAACACAGTCTTTTAGAATGTGGAAGGCAGGTACAATTTTAGAATGTAGAGGAGACATGCAGTTTTGGAATGTGGCAGTGACACACAATTTCAGAATTTGGTGCTGACACACAACTTCAGAATGTGGCACTGACACATGACTTTGCAATATGGCACTGACAGTTTCAGAATGTAGCACTGGAACACAAATTCAGAACATTATTTGGATCTGTAATTTTGGAATGTGGCAACATGAGCAATTTTAAAATATGGCTGGGATGCAAAATGTTGGATTGTGGTGGGGATGTAATGCACAGTTTTGAAATGTGGTGGGTGCATACAGTTCTGGAATGTGTCAAGGACAAGTGATTTTAAAACAAAAATGGTGTGCCCTGTCATATTCCAACAGTGTATATCCTTACTATATTCCAGAATTCCCAGTCTCCGCTAAATTCCTCGATGTGTGTCCATCTCATTCTGAGACTGTCTCACCACACTGTGAGATGGTTCATCCCTGCCAAATGCCGAGATTGCATGTTCCCCCCAAAAGCATTCTAAAATAGTACATCACTTTGACATTCTATATTTTGATCCAGCACTGCATTCCAAAACCACCTCCTGATGCACTCTAGAGTACAGTACCATGCATCTGAACATTCTGTAAATGCAAGCACTGCAGGCAACTCTGTCATTTTTTTAATGATTACTACAACTACAGTTTCTGTAATTTCATAGTAACAGATCTTATAAGTTTGCTGACAGGAAAGACTAGTCTGTGAGTTCTGGTTGTGACATAATCAGTGGCTCTTCACTGAAACTGGCTTTTTTGAACAGGGAGTGAAATCGGGGTTACAAAATAGCTTATAACTTTATAACAGAGTAATGTAGACACCTAATTTTTGGTATGAGAGTTATTGGGGTTAAACTGATTCTGATTCTGCAAAGTAGTACTTTTGATCAGACTTCCTCTATAATATCTGAAAATGTATGGTTTTACATAAGGGGCATATCAACATGAAGCAGACTGTTTTCTAGGGGGCTTGAAAATCAAAGCTAGAGACACAGAACATGACTTACATGTAATTATTGATCAAGATCTAAACCCCATGAAACAATGTGAGGCAGTAGTAAACAAAGCAAATCAGATTACAGACACCATCAGAACAGTAAAAACAAGGAGCAGTGAGATCTGGGGAATGTAGAGCATTTGTAAGATCACATCTCGATTACAGGTCACAGCTATGGGCACCATATAAAAATGTGATAATCATAAACTGGAAAGGATTCATTGAAGATATTTGATTGATTGATTTATTGATTGGATTTTGCTAATCAGGTAAACCCACTGAGACTAAAAGTCCCCTTTTCACCGGTGACCCAGAATTAGTTAACAGGTAACGAAGTAATACATGGCAGTGACTCAGCATAAATAAAATGTCTAGACAGTGCAATACAATAATTGTTAGCAATTATATTGCTAATCATGGTTAGCTCCTGGATATAGACATTTGGAAATATCCCATTTATCTAAGACCAGCATATCAAGCTGATATTCAGTGTTCTGTGGATGATCCAACTCTCTCTGTAAATATTGTCTACTAAAACCCTTGTTAAAGTATTCCAAAAACTGGACTCTGCACTGTTTCCAGTGTCATAACTGCTCTTGATTGTAGCACCACCACCACTTGCTTGCTACATCTCTCATAGCTCCTTTGAAATGCTGTATCCATCTTCCGGTTCTTGTGCTTGTCTCAGTGTCCTTTCAAATGCTCTCAGAAATTCCAAGGCATCTTCCTTTTCCTCTCCTCCAAATACTGGGAGATTGCTTCCAACCCTTGGTACAGCAATAGGAATAACTGGCGTTGTTCTCTCTCATAAACTTACAATACATGTTCTCATCTCTGTGGTGTCTCCTTCCACATCTTTGCTACTGAATTTCTGGCATTTCATTTCTCCTGGATGGACCTGCAGTTGGGATACTGTCTCTCCTTGCTGGAGTTTGACTCAAGTTCTGCATGCCATTTAACAACTCTCTCCATCACTTCTTCCAGTGTTTGATCTATGAATGCTTCCAGCTTCTAATCCATTCTCCATTCAAACTCCTCCATATCAGACATCATCTTATCTGCTGGTGTTTTTCTTGCAACATCTCTGCCAATCCCACAGGAACCCTCATGACTACTATCACTGATGACTCAGTACTTCTTGGTTTGAACTCAAGTGCACCCAGTGAAGTAATATTTGTTCAAAACCCCACAACTGGATCTAGACCATGCATACTCTCTAAATAACTAGGTCCCTCATTCTGAGTAAACATTGCTGAGATCATCTAATCTATACCTATTTTCAAGGTTCCCAAGTGACAGATTAAATTTCTTAGTTGTTAAGACTAAGCAAAGTAAAGCCAACTTCACTACAATCCTTTCCATGTACTCACTAGTGGTTTCACAAGAAATCCAACCATTTAGTGTTAGACGTAACACTAAAGCTACTGTGCCAAAAGTTTGCAGCCTCCAACCAAATTCAAAACAATTAACATTTTAGAGTATTCCACAGTTAGATATAACCTAGAATAGGTCAGTCTTACTATTGTGTTAAACTTTATACACAAAGCAATGAACACATTTACAATACAGTCCCACGTTGGGTACCAAACTTAATAATGTTATCATCACACCTATATCACGAGATAAATGTAGCATCCACAAAGAGAGTAATCAGGATTGCACTAGCAATGTGTTATTTGTATCTCTTCTCACCCACAACCAATGAGTTGGTTACACATAGGAAACTTTAGAATTACCTTCCCAATCAAACAGCTGTGGGATCTGTGTGGAAGAGAGAGGGGCGGCACTGGACTGACCCAGGAGGCCACAGGAATGTGAGACTCAGACAGCTTCGAAGCATGACTCTGATGCGATTGCAAAGTGAAAATTAAGGGAAGCATTATTGAACTGTTTTGCCAAACTACAGGTACAGTTTGCATGAAAGAAAACAATATATTTTAGCAATAGCAACACATTCTCTTTGCATAAATATTGCATTAAACAAATAACTTTTGCAATATTTTTATATTCCCACAGGTCTGAACCCAAAACCCCTCGAGAATATAGGCTAATTCATCACCCTGTCTCCAGTTGCAAAAACACTACCCAGCTACAAGCCATACCTCGGGACCTCAGTAGCTACACACTAAAATTATTTTGCCCCAAAGGGCATGCAGTGGCTACTAGGCCTCTACTCTCATCAGTCAGCCCACTCTTGCCTCACTGCCAGATACTTAAAACTTAACCCAGAACTAGGCCATGCCTCGGACCTCAGTCACTGCACATGCAGATTACTTTGTCTTAAGGGCATGCAGTGGCCACTAGCCCTTTACCCACGTAAGTCATCTCACTCATCCCTTACTAAAAGATACCCCTTCCTGTTATCAAACATTGTAATACTTTACCTTAAAATACTTTTGCACTCTAGTCACTTAAACTCTACCCATTTCATGTTAACATTTACATAGCATCACATAGCATTTACTCAATATCAGTCACAGTACACTACTTTCCTTGAGTCTGGAGCCCAGACTATTTAAATATTCATTTTCTGTGTTCAGACTCCTCCCTGAGTCTGTCTCATGGTTGTCTGTAACACCTCTTGCCCAGGAGCACACACCCTCTCCTGGCTCCCCCTCCACCATGCCTGCCAGCAGCATGGATTCTGAACTTTTGCTTCTCCACATTTTCAGGTTAGGTTCCCCTCTTTCCTAAATGTTTAAGCATAAAAACACTACTTTTTCTTTATACAGCACACATTTATCTTCAACACTGCCAAGTTTGGTGCTTTTCTGACTTAAAATGCATTTGCATGCAATGCAACTTAGAATAGAAGTTGCAGATTTAACACATTTTAAATTATGTGATTCATTCTTTCTGCACTAGCATGCTTCAAACAGCTCCATTATATAAACTGCAAGGTTTTGTGGTGTAAATTGCTCATGCGTGTATTCTCTGGACTCTAAGCTAGGCCCTTATGGCAGTTATTTACTAAAACAGTCAGTTTTGTCTGTGTATTTCATTGAGGGATTTCAAACTGTTTCCTCTCACTGAACAGCCATCATGCCACTCAAAACTTCACCTGAATTGTGCTTTTGAATGTGGGAGCCCATACCCATTTTATTAGATGTGTCCTCTTTTATTTTTTTATTAATAAATTTTAATAGTAGTCCCTAGCATTAACTGCTGGCGCTTGCCACCTGCCAACTATTAAATTTAGGTAATAAGAAAATATCTGGTCTCCTGCCAGCTTGAGGTATGCATGACCACGTCTCCCTCTTGAGTGTGGTACAGATTTTGCAGGCATTAGCCTGCTCTGCGACTGAAGTTGCAGTTTTGCACAGTAGCTCCTCAGTTGTTTGCAAGGAGATTCCCTTTTAGAGTGCTAGCGCTAAGCTGCGGAGCAGGTTTAACTCTCTCTCAACCTCTAGCACTCTACTTTTGGTGCTCAGTGCCATGCAGCTGCTGCTCTGTACTTTAAACCTTAGCAGCAGACTGAAGACAGTTATTTTATTAGGTGCAGGCTTATTCTTCATTTAAAAGAAAAAACATTATACTGCTTTTTATTTTACCCAGGCTGGCTTCAAATACCACTGGATCACCAGGGCTATCTCACTAGCCAGGGTAATCAACTTACTAGCCAATGGCTACCAAATACTGCACCCATAATTTCCATTACTGTAAGGTGATAGGCAAATTACTTAGAATTCCAGCTGTTATGTGTGTATGTGCAATGGGTATAGGCAATCACTATTCTCCCCCTTTTTAGCTCTACTCCTCCAGAACTAATGATATGCTCACAACCTTTTCATTTGTTTCTGTTGGAGGGAGTACTCTTCCTCCTGGCACATTCCCAGCTCAGAACCTCCCACCAGATGACCTCCTTGTGCATAAGGTACCCTATTTAACTTTCTTGTGGAACAGTTGTTCCATTACTGTTACACCCTATGGTTTTAAGGGAAGCTTAAGGAGTGGAAGACCAGGGGTTAGTGGTTGGAGCACTGTTGGATGAGATCCAGGGCACTGGAGGAAAAAAATGGCTTTAAAATGTTCATTATGATGTATACCAAAGGGCAATTAACCAGAAGAAGGCAACTTGTCAAGGGAGATTTCTACTGGGAGGAACTGACTCGCTCAGTTCTTTCAATCTGTAGCCAGGCTTCTTCATCCAACCTGTCTGCAGTCTTTTAGGTCTGGTTCATCCATGAAGTGTGAAGAGATTACTTGATTATAATTGTTGAACAGGGAGTCCTCCCTATGGGCTGACATCTTACAAGTGGGCTGTGGCAAAAACATAGTATTTTGCTTCTGTAGACTGATTCTACTGTATAAAAACTGCACTCTACAAAATTACACTACAATGATTATCAGTACCAGATAGTTTAACTACCAAATTGTTGGTTGGTATTTTTTTGTTGTATCTGCAGTATGATTTCCTTGCTCTAAACTGCTTTTAACCTTTGTTTTAAGTATTAAGTATCAGAGCCCTAATGTACGAAAATCTCAACTTCTGTCCCAGAAAAACACCAACACTTTTAGTTCACTTTGAAAGTTTAAATTTCAAACTTCTCAGTTCTCAATATCTCTCAAGATCAAGGTATCAAACATCACTTATCCACTTAATGTGCTCTTCTTTTTTGGTCAGCATCTTCACACTGATTCACCATCCTCTGTGTTTTTAATGCAAGCTAGCTCCCCCTCCTCCATTGTCCTACCATCAAACAGTGAGGGACAATATTCTGATGGTCTGATGACACTGGGATATTTCCAAATATACCATTCTCTTCTCTTATCTGCTGTATGTCGGCCAATACCTACAGTAAATAAAAAAAAATGTTCTGTTTGAAAATTGCTTCTTACTTCACTAGGAATAATATATATATATATATATCTTTATATATACTATATACAGTATATATCTGCCCCTTAGAACCAATATAGATGGCATACCATTTAACAAGCATTTGTCAATGCCGAACATTCGCTTGCAGGTATTTGCAGTGGTGTTTGGCATGTATGGTGCTTTATCCTAATGCCCTGTGCGATTGCTGGTATTTGCACAATAAATTTTCAGCATGACCTTTTTGTTACCCCCATTGTGCGCTACATAGGCGGAAACACGTTTTGGGCAGGATGTGAAAAATGACAGCTGTACTGCTCATAAGGAAGTGTGGTAAAATGGCAATGTTGAAAATCTAGAGTGAAAATATTGAAAATTCGCAAACTTACAAGTGTGCATAGGAACTGCACAATGCACGCTCGTAAAACAGTTATTTGTAGGAATTTTTTTAACAAACTTTCAACATAGTCATTTTAAGAATTCTGCTAATGAACAGTGTCACTGTGATTTTCTTAATGTGTCCCATACATTGATTTTGCACACCGACCGCGCCATTGTGCGCTACATGGGCGGAAACACGTTTTGGGCAGGATGTGAAAAATGACAGCTGTACTGCTCACAAGGAGGTGTGGTAAAATGGCAATGTTGAAAATCTGGAGTGAAAATATTGAAAATTCAGCGAACTTGAGCGTGCACAGAAACTGTACAGCGCGCGCTCATCGAAATCAGTCATTTTTGGAATTTTTACCAAATTTTCAACAAGGGTTTTTGGACCTTCTCATGAATGATGTCACTGTCATGGCGTTATTCAGGTCAGAAGGCGATTCATATAGTGACTGCGAAATCACCCTTTGGCCCAATAACTCCCTTGACAGTGACATCATTCATGAGAAAGGTCCCAAAACCCCATGTTGAAATTTGCAAAAATTCCAAAAATGCTTGAGACATGCAATAAAGTTGAAAACCCCTATCAGCCCATTATACAGCTTACCGGCATTTCCTCAGTTCGCGGTCGGCTTTGAAGAGTGCAGAAGTGTTCACGGTCCACCGAAGATCGTCGCTGAGCTCGGAGTAAGTATGGGGTGAGGGGTGTGGAGTCTGGGTGCACAGTGGGTGGGTGCGGGTTGTGGGAGGGGGGACTGGGAGAAGCGCAGTGGGACCGTTTTTGGTTTACAGGTGAAAAAAAAAAGACGATATGGGACGTTTGCCACTCTGGGGTGGGCCCCCAGCGTGGCAGAAGGATGGCTGGGGAGGCCAAGGAGCCGACGAGGGATTGGGCACCCCCATCGGCAAACAACATGGGATGTTTGCCATGCTGGGGTGGCTCCCAGCATGGCACCAAAGATTGGGGGGCGGCGTGACGCTGGGCGGGGTGACGTAGTAGGCTCTGTAAGGACAGCAGTGGTTTTTGAGTGAAGACCACCGCTGTCATACACAGCTCCCTCACCCATTGGTGCAGGACCACTGTGCCTGCTCAATGGAGCACTGGATTGAAGGGAGAGGCACACCTCCAAAGTGTGCTACTCTCCCAAAACGTTCCTTGTGCATGCGCGCAAGTGAATGTAAAAATGTCAGAAGCACCTTGAATGTTATGAAATCTTCCACTTAGCATATAGCTGAACTCACAGAATGTTCCTCTCAGTGGCCATCACCCACACCCACATAAACATACTGGCCCCATATTCAACATGGATTATGCTACTCTTGCACTAGTGTTAGCACAAGTACACTACCACCAAAATATTTTGAAATAGCTCACTGGCACTAACACCTTTGAATACTAGACCTCAGTAAAGTCTGCACACATAGCACAACAGCATATCACTGAACTTAGCACCGAATATAGTGCTGTAGGCAGGCTCAGTGCCTGAGGGATGGTTGTGGGTGTGAGAGAAGGGCACCAATGAAAGAGACAACACAGCAGCAATGGTACAAGCCATATTTAGTAGAGAATGGGCAATGGCTAGCAAAAACAAAACATGACAACATCAGTATGCAACAGATAAGGCCACCTGTCCAGCAATAATAACAAAAACAAATCAAGGGCACCACCCATTAATAAATATGAAACAAAATAAGGGTTCCTGCTCAAAACTAAGTTAAAGAAAGAAGGGCATCTATCCATTGCTAAATGAAAAAAAAGGCACCAGCTTGTCAACAACTTAAAAAACAAACAAAGGGCACAATATCCAGTGCCCCATCCAACAACATTAGACAGAGGGACAGTTGTGGCGCAGGTGGCAGTGGTGGTGGCTGCTACTGAAACTCCTGGTCAATGGCCACTGGAAGGCCCTCAACTGCATAGGTGCTGTTCCCACCCACTGATCTAGGAGCTACAGCAGGTGGAGCTGGTGCCTTTGCAGGTCTTACCATCCCTCCATCAGCATGACAACCCTCTGACTCCTCCAGGCTTCTGCATCCCTGTGGGCAACTACTGAAAGAAATTCCCTAAACTCAGAGAACTGTGCACACAGGATGAGGGTCACAGCAGTGGCACCATGTACATTACATATATACAATCAGATGATATATGGGGCAACATGCCACAAACAGGTGGACAGAGTCACACAGCCACAGTGGAATGTACCTAGCATACCATAGAAAGCAGAGTGTGCCTGAAGAGTGGGGGACAACGCAGCAGGACAGAGCTATGCAAGGAACAAACAACACCAGCATTCATACCAGATGTAAAAATGCACATGCAGCACAAGCACCAAGCCAGGGTGTGATAGGCAGTGTAGTGGCCAAAGTGGCTATGTGTGGCACCCACACACCCAGTGCCCTGCAGACCAGGTATCCAGAACACAGGCTTACACAGGTGTGCAGCATGACAGATTTCCGTGAGCTGCCCTGGTCAGCGGCATGATTGGGGCCAAATTACACACATCAGCGGTACACACAGCACAGCTGTATATGGATGGGACTGTCATGAAGCACTGTGTGCGGCAGACAGGGTAACATGCAAGTGCATCTGTGTTGTATGCTGGTGCCTGCTTGACATCCTGTGCCAAAGCCACCATAATACCATATGAGTTCCAGATCCACCTGGAGACACTCTCTGTCCCAGAAGACATTAGACCTACCTTCTTCATAGGGGATCCCATCATACAGAGCCTGTGCAGGTCATCAGCCTAGCAACAACCCAGTTGTGTTGTAATGTGTACATAACATCACATATGTTCCATAGAATGATCACGCTTGGAACATCACTGTGGTGGGAAGACACTAGTGACTCTACATCACAATGTTGAACAACCTGGTGAGGTACATTCATGGCCCATTATTTACTACTCCTGCTGTTGACCCCATGCCACATAAGGCCAGCTCTGGTAAGTTCCAATGGCATGACATACAGTGCATACAGGACTGGAGATGACACTAATGTGGGTAGGCAGCCACTGGTTCTGTATGCCACACACAACATTTCACAGGGATGTACCAGTACAGAAGTGGGCCATGCCTACCACTGCAAGACAGATATGCATACCTAGGTCCAACCATGTTGCACAACATACCTGATTAACAATGACAGGCATACCATCTGAGGCTGTTAGCATTACTGCCAGTGCCCTGATGTACAAGATCTGCAGCATAGACGACATGCCACTGCACAGTGTAATGCATGCCAAGGTGCAGTACACACACAGGGCAGCATGCCTGTTGTAAAGATGATCAAAACAGTGGACTGCAGAGCCCCTGGCACACCACATTGTTAGTGGGTGGACAATGCCACAAGGGCGAGTTGAGTGTCCCAACCACAGCCTTATAGGTGCTGACCCCACATGCATGCAAGCAACCTTTCAAGACACACATTGACATCCCTCTACAACAACAGAATCATGTGGCATAATGTATACATGCAATGAATTTGTAAAACACACCTTGCAGGATACTTATGTGGATGCATGTCCAAGGAAATTCCTGCCTCCCTTGAGTCTCTCTGGGCCCCATCACGGCCAGGTATACCCTCCTTCTGTCACTGGTACTGGCAGCTTCGCTACATCAGGACATCAACAGATTTCCCTTCCTGGGTCCTGTTGTCTGTGAAGGAGGGCAAAGGTTGTGATCAATAGTATGCAGCAGAACAAGTGGCAAATTACCATGAACCCAAAACAGTACACACACCTATATACCAGTACTGTGTGACAGCTGCTACATGTGTGTAGCAGGGATGGACAGGACCATTCAGGGACCAAACAGGCAGATGTGACCATGGACCAGGCACAGCCAACATACTACATACCAGTAGCTATGGTCTGGCACTGTGTGCACAAGGCCCTTGTGGTGCCCCCGTCTAACCTTCCTCACCACCCCATCCACATACCCATACATGTCAGCTACATGTCATGTACACCTCATATTACATAGTAAGATGCATGTAGCCCTGACCACACACAACAGGGCACAGCAATCACACTAGTACTACAGTAAGGGTGGACATTATACCATTGCTGTAGACCAACATCATGGCAGGTCCTAGAGTGGAACACCCACTCCAGTTCAAAAGCATACCATGCATTGCGTGGCATACAGTATGCATACCAGCATCCATGCTACATAACACATATTAACCTAGTCAGCACTGCCATAAATGTCAGAATTGGCCTGTTATACAGACACAGACATTGTATGCCCCCGATGCTCTCTATCTAGCCGTAACAAGCTCTGTACTAGTCATAGTTGACTATGGGATTGTGATTGGTTGGCATCCCATGGCACTCCAGACATTACCTCATGGGTTACAGCCCACCTGATAGGCTAATGATGCACATGACCCAGATCAGATTTCCAGTATATCCAGGTCCCAGGAACCCCTGCTCTCCAGTTGTAATTTGTGCATCTGAATAGGCAAGAAGCATCCAGAGAACCCCTGTCTGCTCTTCAAATTCTAAGGTAGGAAATGTGCCTCTCAAACAACTCTGTGGGCTTGGTTTTTCTTTTTTTGAATGGTCAAAATTGAGTATACTCAAGCTATAATTAGGAAAGGAGCAGCTAGGCTCCTAGAAATTAACAGATTTAAAGCCATTATTGTCGTTTTGTTGTTTGTCTAAGAGGCAGAATACCAAGCACAGCACTTTAGTCTAGTAAATATTGCCTGCTATCTCACAGGAGTTCCTCTCCTCTCTTTTTTATGTGTATTCTGGCTTAAATTGATTACCTCTGAGGTCCCTAGTCGTGCTGTGCGATTCCCTCGCTCCAGGGGCCGCAGCCCTGCCCTCCTGGCCTCCTGGCAGTGTGCAACTGGTCACGTAGACCACGCGGTCTTGCCGGCCTCCTCTATCAGGCAGGCGCCTAAGAGAAACTCCGCGAGTCGCCTCTGCTCCCCGTGACTCCATGGCCTGCACTGCAGCCCTTGCCCCTGAGGCCTCGGAGCCTACGCCCTTCCAGTGCTCTCGGGCAATGATATCCAGGCCGCTCCCCCAGGCCTGTGCAGTTCCCTCTACCACGAGTCGCCTCTCCTCCCCGCGACTCCACGGCATCTACTGGGCCCATACACCTCAGTGCTCTCAGGCACTGGTCCAGGCCGCTCCTCAGGCCTAAACCATTTTCCCCTACACGAGTCGCCTCTCCTCCCGTGACTCATGGCACCACCCTCCTCCCTCAGGCGTTCCCACACCCTAGGCCCTCCCTCCTGCATCCCGGATCCCTGGGTGCTTCCTCGGCCCCTGCGGCCGCTATTCCTCCTCCGGGCCGCCCGCCCAGATGCCGAAAGTACTGGTGCCACGTCGCACAGCTTTCCAATCCCTGGCGGCCCCCAGCACGGCAACTGCGGCGGCTGCCCCTCTCTCCCTCACTCAGGGTTGGCTCCACAGTCCTCGCTTTTGGCCGGCGCCTCACGGGCCTACCGCTCTCTCTCGTCCGCCCATCCTGAGGGGACTGGCATCGGCTGCTCGATCGTCCAGGCGACCGGAGAAATGCCTTCTGGGCAACCATGCCGCGCATCACCTCCTAGGCCGGGGCGATGCTCCTTTCATTGGGGGAGCCCCTATTAAGGTACAAAAAAAAAAAAAAATTTTGTTGCAGCACAATAGAGACCGGGACTTGAATCCCCTGGTCACACATAGCACAGTGGTTTAAGGCTCTGAACTGTAAATCTGGAAGCCTGGGTTTGAACCCCACTGCCACCTACTTGCATACTGTGTGACTTTTACTGCAATTCTGTGTGCAACTCAGTCTAAAAAAAAAAAAAAAAAGGGGACACATCCCTACTCCTCTCGGGTCCCTATCATAGCGACCCCAGTAGGACGCAGCAGAGCTTCTGCCTGGGTACCTCCCATAGTGACCCTAGCAGGCCCCTGCGCACCCTATCCCCTCACCCGGTGTCCGCGGCCCCCTCCCACAGTGGGCCCGGCTCCTCCGGAGCACAAACCATCTCAAGGGGATAGGCAGGTAAGGATATTGGGAAGGAGATTCCACCCATTCAAGTCTGGCTAAGGGCCCTCACACAGCGCCCTTATCACACCATAAGCCTCGACCCTACCCCCCCGAACCTCAACCCCCCGACCGTGGGGCGTTACCTAGGGGGCATAGGGGACAGAGTTTCAGAGTCATCTATCTTTGCTCAGACATCTCTCTTTATCATTACAGATGGTTAAGGCAAAGAAGTGCACAGCGTGCAGCGCCACCCTCCTCCCTCAAACCCCAGGCCCTCTCTGTGCAGCCTGCCTCATGGACGACGAACTGTCTTCGGTGGAGACAACACCCCCCCAGCTCCGTCTCTCCCCGTCCCCAGCACTTCGACGTGGGTGGACCCGGGCTCTCTGCTGATACAAAACCAACAGGCGGCGGTGGCCATGATGGAGAGCCAGCAGAACTTCATGCTGAAGATCATGGAGAAGCTGGAGGCCTCACCCAAAGCAGACCGAGACCACCCAGACGCAGAGACCACACGCCAGAGACCCTACAGAGGAACCACCAGTTCCAGAGGTCCCTCTTCCTGGCACTCCCAGGATGGCACCCGGAGATAAAGACAAGAGGAAGAACTGGACGAGGAGGAGGAGCACGGCTTGAATCGGACACAGGGACATCGATCCGCAAGCAACTCCGTCGCTGACATCAAAGCTGTGTGCATTTGACACAATACCCGGTCTGATGAAGGTCATCAAGGCGACCATGGGCCTACCCACAGAGGAGCAGGATGGTGACAAGACGGAATCAAAGCTGGACCCAATGATCCAGCTAAGGACCACCACGACAGAGACCTTCCCAGTTTGCCCAGCTATTGAAGAACTCATCCACACGGAATGGCAATCCACAGAACGGGGCAGAATGCCAAACTGAAGGAACTTACACAAGATGTACCCGGTTCAGGGTGACAAGTCAGACGCCTGGTGCAAGGCGCCCTCCATCGACCCCCAAGTGGCGGCCTTGAGTAAAAAGACTGTGCTACCATGCGGCACCATAGCCCTCAAGGACCCGACCGACAAGAGAATCGAGGACATGTTAAAAAGGACTTTCGAAATTGAGGGCACCATGGCCAAGGCGATGACGGCGGCAATCTATACCTCACGGGCTCAGATCTGCTGGCTGGAGGAACTTCAGGAACAGGCGAATCCAAAGTCCAGGGAGGCTGAACTTTTAGACTGCACCCTCGACGCAGCCAAATACCTAGCAGATATGGCAGTGGACTCGCTATGCCTCCAGGCCAGGGCAGCTGCAATCATAAATCGGGCCCGCAGAGCACTATGGCTCAAGCTCTGGGATGCCGATTCAGAATTTAAGACTCTACTTCAGAACTTACCCCTTAAGGGGAGTCATGTATTTGGGGAAGGTCTCCAAGGTTATCTAAAGCAGATGGAAGAGGGTAGGGACCTCCTAAGAAATTGGTCACGACCCTCACATCTACCGGCCGCAAGACGCAGGTTCCACCCCGGGGCCAAGTGCCAAAACCACAGGGACTCCTACTCACAAAACCAGTCCTTTCAGAGTAGACCCTCCTCATCCTACTCACGCCCCCACTTCAACAACTACAGATCCCCTCCTTCAGGTCCCGGGGACAAAGGTCGGGAGGCCGTGGAAGAGAGTTCAGGGGAAAGCAGTGACTCAGTTCCCCCGAGCCACCCTCGCCAGAACTCGTACCCCCCCGTCGGCCAACGGCTCACCCTGTTCGCCCATCGCTGGGCGGCCACCACGTCAGACAGGTGGGTCCGAGACGTGGTCGCCAGGGGATACGCCATAGAGTTGACTCACCTGTCAATCCCTCAACGTTTCATTTCGTCTCCGATCTCCAGGAAAAGGGCCTCACCTCATCAGGTACAGAGTATCCTGGCAGAACTGATACAGAACAGGGCCATACAACCGGTCCCAGTTCAGGAACAGGGGGAAGGCATGTACTCAATCTTCTTCTTAGTACCCAAAAAGTCGGGGGAACTAAGGCCCATCCTGGACCTAAAACGACTGAACCGACACGTGATCCCACGCCGGTTCAAGATGGAGACCGTCCGCTCCACCATCCAGGGCATCAGGGTAGGCGACTTCTTGACATCGATCAATTTAAAAGACGCCTACCTACACATCCCCATCATCAGGAGCCACAGAAGGTTCCTACGATTCTACATCATGGGACACCACTTTCAATACTGGGCGCTCCCATTCGGATTGTTCTCAGCCCCTAGAGTCTTCACCAAGGTCTCCATCACCTTGGTGGCCAGACTCAGAGAACAAGGTCTGGACATAGTACCATACCTGGACGACTGGCTCATATGCGCCCGATCCAAGGACCAAGCGCAGGCTCACACGGAACTTGCCGTATGAGCACTGGAAGACCACGGTTGGGTGGTAAACAGAGAGAAGAGCCAACTTCGGCCAACCCAACAGATAGAACACCTCGGGGCCATCATCAACTCGGCGGAAGGTTGGGCGAGACCGGCACCAGCACGGATCCGCAGCCTCCGGAAACTGGCTGGGCTATTAAAAGCATGCCCCCGCACTATGGTGGCGAAGGTGGCGAAACTCCTGGGATGTATGGCCTCCTGCATCGACCTCGTCCCTTGGGCCAGGTGGCACATGCGTCTGCTCCAGAATTACATCCTGACACACGGAGCACCCAACGAGAACAACCTACATATCGTGGTTTAGTTACCGGCGAGTAAGGTCATCCCTGAACTGGTGGGTCACCCGGAAATCTGACGAGGGGTCCCCTGAAACCCCCACCCGATACCCATCGAGACAGATGCAAGCCTCTCCGGCTGGGGAGCCTGCCTGGGGACGAGTCAGCACAGGTACCTGGTCCCGGCAGAGTCTCTACTCGATCAATGTCCTAGAAATGAGAGCAGTGTTTCACACTCTAAGGGTCTTCAGCCACGTCATGACGAGGACAGTCGGTCTTAATAAAATCCGACAACCACGTGGACGGTGGCGTATATCAAACGCAGCAGGAGGTACCAGAAGCAGGGCCATGTCACGGGAGACCTTCAGGGTGATGACATGGGCACAAAAGCACCTGTCACACCTAGGAGCAGTGCATTTGGCAGGAAACTAAACATAAGAGTGGATTGGCTCAGCCGGCAACAGATCCACCCGGAGAATGGCGCCTGCACCCAGACCTGTTCCAGGTAATCCAGGCGACATGGGCCCCTGCCCATAGACCTCATGGCCTCGTGGGACAACGCTCAGGTGGACGGTACTTCTCCGATTCAAGGACTCACGCTCCCAAGGCACGGACGCCCTGTCCCAAGGGTGGTCGCGGGACACTGACACGCTCTTCCCACCGCCCCTCATCCCCAAGTCTTGGAAAAGGTCAGGAAATCTCGAACCACCATCATCCTGGTGGCCCCATACTGGCCTCGCAGATCCTGGTTCGCAGCAATCATGGAGATGTCGCTAGCCAGCCTCCGGATACCGTTCCACCCAGACATGCTGATGCAGGGGCCAGTACTACACCCGTCCCCTCAAACTCTAAAGCTCACAGCCTGGCTCCTGAGAGGGAACGACTAACGGCTACCGGGTACCATGAGTCAGTCATAGGCACACTCCTCCGATTTCGTCGAGCCTCCACCACCTCCACCTACGAGAGGCAATGGGCTGTCTTCTCACAATGGTGCCACATTCAGGGCGTGGCACCGGAGCAAGCCGACCTCCCCACCATCCTGTTGTTCCTGCAACAGGGGGTGGACAAGGGTCTGGCTCCCTCTTCCCTGAGGGTACAGCTGGCGGCCATCGGGGCGGCCAGAGGCGCATCGAAGAGGCACCCACGAGGAATGCACCGGATGCCATCCGCTTCCTCAGGGCCATGGACCTCATGCGGCCCAGGACCAGACCTAGTGTTGCTCCATGGGACCTACCTCTGGTCTTGGACTCCCTGAGAATGCCGCAGTATGAACTGCTCCTCGAAGCAGACCTGTTCTGGGTAGGCCTGAAGACTGCCTTTCTTGTGGCCATTTGCTCGGCCAGAAGAATCGGGGAGCTCGGCGCCCTCTCCTGTGCACCACCCTACACCATCTTCACCCCCAAGGGGGTACGGCTCCAGACAGTTCTGGCCTTCCAACCGAAGGTTCCGACGAACTTCCACAGAGACCAACCGATAGACCTACCCACTCTGCACCACACAGCCCCTCAGGCCGACAGCGGTACTCCAGAACCCCTGGATGCGGGATCGACCCTCTCGATCTACCTGACCAGGACCCAATCCAGCCGTAAGACAGAGAGACTCTTCACCGTCTCGAAAGGCCAACGACAGGGACTCGCAGCGTCCAAGTCTACCATCGCAGGGTGGATCAGACGGGTTGTACTCCACGCGTACACGGCAAAGCAACTGACCCCTCCGCAGGGGATCAGAGCACACTCCACCAGGACGGCATCCACTTCCTGGGCAGAACGAGCATTAGTATCACCCGAAGACATCTGTAGGGCGGCTACCTGGAGCTCCCTACACACCTTCGTGAGGCACTACAGGCTGGAACAGCTTCAGGACTTCCGGCCAGCCTTCACCTCCCATGTTCTAGCAGCGGCTCCATCCCCTGGGGCCTCCGATTCACCGAATCCCACCCTGAGGTTTAACTGCTACTTATCTCCCATGAGGTAATGTCTGAGTGCCATGGGATGTAGCCAATCACAATGGGTGTTTACTCACCTGGTAAAGGTGATTGTGTTGGTTGGCATCCATGGCACTCAAAACCCCTCAGGGTATTCAGGCGTTCTGCCCGAAAAGTCCCAGGAGGTCCCTACATCAGTACTTCAGTCTTAATTCCACTGCTATTAAATCAGTCGAACCATGGTTGAGCTAAGCGTGTACATAATAGGAAATAAACCCAGGCCTCTGGCCTTGTTAATTTATCCTGTCATGCAGTCCTCATCCTTGCTACTGTCTACTGTGTATATTGTTGTCTTGTTCCTAACACTCTTCCTTTCAGCTATGGAAAATTCAAACTGGAGAGCAGGGGTTCCTGGGACCTGGATATACTGGAAATCTGATCTGGGTCATGTGCATCATTAGCCTATCAGGTGGGCTGTAACCCATGAGGTAATGTCTGGAGTGCCATGGATGCCAACCAACACAATCACCTTTACCAGGTGAGTAAACACCCATTATTTTCTACGTGTCAAATGCTAACATAGCGCTCCATAGGATCAAGGTTGCCATGAATAAAACATGTCATCTTGTGGCTGGGTGCAGCAGGTGCACTCACACCTGTGACCTCTACCGACTGACTAACTGGCTCAACTTTGATTGCAGGCTCAGATATCAAACAAATCTTCTAACCAGGAAAATCATCTCATGGCTCACCCATCCAGAGACCCAACACCTTATTACTCCTGCCCCTATAATTCGAGCAACCAGAAGCTCCGCTAAAGCATCCTTCCTTGTCCCCCACTGTAGGACGTCCCTGTGGCAGAGGGCATTTATGTACAGCAACTCCTTTCCTTCAGTCAATGTGACTGCTTCTAGCCCCATTCCACTCCTCCTCTGGTCCAGGTTTTAACAAGGTCTTCTCTGACTGCATCAGCCCCACCTATCTCTCCTTGCATCCCACACCTACCCACATCCCCTTCCTCTACCCTTAAATTTGGCATATTGTAAATACTATAGTTCTGAAAGTTTTGTACCGGGTCTTGCATGGCCTGATTTTGCCTAAATACTTGTGTAGAATGCACTGTTTGTTTAATCTGTACCTACTGTCTCACTGTGTGTGCCAATAAGTTATTGTTTGTCATTTCACTGTATTATTTGGATCCTCCTTATGATGTGTATGCACCCTTAATTGTCTTACACTTCTCTGATGTGGAGCCTTTGTAAAGGAGTCTCTGACCCAAAGGTTTGTAATTCCAATACTTTCAATAAAGAAATAAATAACTTGGACAGTGTAGTTGAAACAGACATTGGCTTTAGTGACATGCTATTGGGTACACTTAACAGTGAAGGGCTGGGTATTTCTCAGCTAGAGATGTGCGAAACTGAAAAATTTCACTCTGCGAAATTTGTGCACTTCACTAAATATTTCACAGGTGTGAAATCCCATGTGCAAAATGTGGAATTTTCCCAGTGAAATGTGGAATTTCACCACCCATGAGCAAAATTCTACATTTGAAGGCCAGGGATGATCCATGTATATTTAAAAATTAAAAAAAGAAAGTGCTTTCTCTGCTGTTGACTGAGTCCTCCTGGCCAGCAACATTAAAATAAAAGTTTATCCTCACAATCCCTGGTGTCTAGTGGTCCCACTTCCATGGCTAATATGAAGAATCCCCCCTTCCCATTGAGATTCACCCCCATCCCCATCCAGAATTTTAAATAACAATATAGTTAAATGTCCCTGGTGTCTAGTGGTCCCAACCCCTGGCCGAATGCCACCTCAATATAAAGAATGACCTCCCTGTCCCCCTGTTATGCCCGCCAACATCAATAATTTAATGTAAAAGAAAGAAAAAAACTTTCCCTGGTGTCTAGTGGACCCCCACCCCCTTAACCCTGTCCGGTAGTGAGTGTGACCGTACCCCAACCTGCACCCCCCACATTCAGGACCCCAGTGGGCCACCAGCACAGCACTCCACTCACCTCAATGGCAGGCAGCCCAACTGACCGCTTTCACCAATGAGCTCGACTGAGCTCTTTCAATGAATGAGCACGCAGTGCGCATGCGCATGAGCCCACTGTATTTTGCTTCATTTATTTTCTCTTTGCACCACTGTGTGCTGCTCCAGCCTCATCTCAGGTACACATTACACCGTGGCTGCAAGTAACCCCAATGTCACATGACATACTTGTCCAGCATGACACTTCAGCCATCAACGGACAGTGATAACATGTCACAGTGGCATCACACACCCTTGGTGTTATGGCAAGTGCATGGCTCCATAGTGGGCCCCGTATTGTACAAGGCAATGGGGACATCTACAAGTACAGTGGTCCCATAATCTGTATTGCTTGTATTGGACTATAAATTGGATTAGACCCTATGGACAGAGTGAACTCAGCAGGTACTTTCATGTTCATTACAAATTTCCTCAGGGAGAGTAACAGAGCAGTCCAATGTCTTGGAAACCGAACCACACCTCAAACACCTCAACAACTATAAACACAGCCAGATGTACTTATCTGGTCATGGCACAGTACCACTATTGACAATCATCCACAGCTGCTGCAGGCACCTTAGCTTCCTTCAGAACAGGTCAATATACCTTTCTTGACACTCGTCCCCAGTCAGGACCACTCCAGTCCTGTATTCCTGGTGCCACCTCACTGATGCCCAGATCTCACACCTGGGACTATCTGCCAACTCTCCCCCTCCCAATAGGTGCTCCTCCCAGGAGTTCACCAGGTTGGTCAGCTTCACCACTGTCTACCAGATGCCCTTCTGCCTGACAACTCTGGCCCTTCTTCTTCTTTGTTCCAATCATTCACACAGCCCACAATACTGAACAAACCCTGCTCACAGGCCTTCAATGGTTCTATGTATTAGGCTGGCTGGCTATTAGTGCTGCATGCTTTGGCATTAGTGCTGCACTAACACCAAATAGTGCAGAGCTATGCCTGTTTCCAGTGTGGAAGGGCTGGCCAAATGCATCAGGAATTGAGTCACATGGGTGCATGGTGCACATTAGATGTACTGCCCTGTACATGCGCAGTGCCATAGCATGACATCATAATGCACATTCTAGTGCAGCATCGTGATAATGCCAACATGTGATGTCATGTCTGCACCACACGGGATGTACCACAAGTGTTATCACTATTGAAGTGCTAGCACAAAGATGATAGTATTTGAACTAAACTTGCAATATTCAAACAGCGTAAGCAAAATAGTAAATGTTACACTTGGTGCCATAAATCCACATTTGTATATGCATTACTGAAATGTATTCAGTCATTTGCATTCCTAATTGTGCCTGGAGTCTACAAAAGAAGCAACGGGCACAACACAGATTACACAGAGGTGTTGCAGGCTGCTAGAGGTAAGTGTATTGTGAAATGTCCCACAGTAGGGGTATGGTGATCATAGTATTGTGCGCATGCTATATCAGTATTAGACTATTGCTGTATCTGCACATGGCCATGGGCAGTGACAGAATGCCAGCTAGCTGTGTGTTGGATACAGGCATGCAGGAACATGTACATGACACAGACAGTTCCACCACAGCAGGGCACTGGTGGTAGTGCACCAGGTCATCAAGGTACAAAGTCATGATTTCACCTACCCTGTTTTTGTGGGGGGGCTGTGCCCCCTGTGCCCTCCACCCCCATTCTAATTATTCCAACTCCGGGGGGTGGATCTCTGAGAAGGAGTGGTGAATCTAAACATTGGCACTGTGATGCCCTGGTGCTGTAATGCCAGCACCCTAAAGAATGTAAGGGTCCCAGATAGGGAGCACCAAGGCCTGCACACCATGGTACCATTGTTCTGTGCTCTACTATTTGTATACAATGCACAGTGTTGTCCATCTTCCCCATTTCCAACAAGTGTCATGATGTAGGACAAGCTTCTGTGAAAGAGGAATTTCTCAAAGTAAGAGTTGTTGACCCTTGCACAGGATTCCATGGCCAATGAGGACCAATAAGAACCTGGTTGGCAGACTGAGGGGGACCAGCTCTGAAATCCACAAGATGTAAGACCAGATTACTAAGGCAGTCAACATAGAAGGAGGAAAAGGTTGGACATGGGAGGAGTTTAAGAAAAGGGACGTATACATGAAGAGGTATACCGAGGAAGTGACAGTCAGAGCCTGGGCAAACCTCCAGGCCACAGGTGTTGGCCCCAGTACTGCAGTGCTCCTAGACCCTGCAGAACTGGTAATGGCTGGAGCCATGCATCAGATGGATAAAACAAGCATCCAAGAGTTGGCTATTAAAATGAGGTAGGACCAACATAGTCATGCAAGTGACAGTGTCAGCTCCATCAAATAGAGCCTGTTTGTGTGCATGTACCAGTGGTGCTTGGTTTGCATGCCTGTGAGTGGGAAGCCATGGAGTGGGAAGCTGTGAACACTCCACTGGACAAGCAAAGTGTGCAAGCACAGGATGTACTGCACAAATTTATGTTCTGCGTACACATCCTACTATAGCCTTGCACATGAATCCTGCATTGGATGTGGGACACCACACATGTGGGCCATCACTGCTGCATGCCCTGTCAGTAACTGTGTACCTGATGGCAGAGTCAGATTGACCTACCATGATGCCTTCAAATTTCCATGTAGTCCACCCCATCGGGTTCCTGGCCACCTTCTTCAACTCCTTGTATTTTGTTTGTTTGTTTAAATATTTATTCATAAAAAGATGTTATGAATCAGGATAAAACTCGATTGAATCACAGACTCATTTACAATGAAGTCCTCTAGATAAATAAATTGTGTAGTTACAAGTTATGTCACAGAACAAGTATCAATACAAATTCATATTTACAGGCAAAAATTTAAAATTAACGATAGCAAAGAGATAGGAAAAAAGTCAAATATTCATTCTTTACACTTAATATTTTCTTAAACACTACCCCTCCTATAAATTATATAAATTCATTAACAATTACCCAGTAACTAAGCTTCTGTAATGACAGCATTGTCCTCGTTTACGACCTGTATTCCTCAGCCATGTTTTGACTAATTTCCAGGTTTTTATCCCAGCCGAATCTCTTAAATCGGGTGGGATTTTATTCCATAATAGTGCACCTAAATAGTACACCATCTGGCAACCCACCTCCAAATTACATACAGGTAGCACCAAGTCAATCACTGTTGCAGATCTTAAATATGCAACTTCTCCCTCTTCAGTAAATAAACTGTTACATAAGGGGGAAGCTTGCCAACCATCCCTTTATGAATGAAGGCAAGCAAATGCTCTTGCCTTCTCTCATGAAGAGTCCGACAATCCAATCTACTATACAGCTGACCCCTATGTGATAATTGTGGGGCAACTAAAATAAACCTGGCAAGTCTACCATAGTATATATCTAATCTCTCTTGGTCTCTTTTTAAGCCATTCAAATATAGGCTGTCTCCATAATCCATAATTGGTATGATCATAGAATTCACCAATTTCTTCTTTATATCTACACTCATGCAAATGTTAAGTCTGTATAAGGCCCCCAACCTTTTTCCTACATTCTTTAACAGACTGTCTATATGAACATCCCACTTCCAGGAACAATCCAACCAAAGCCCCAAATATTTGTAGGACAGTACCTGTTGGATTCGAGGACCCTTCCCAGTAACCACTCCTAAGTGCAAGCTTTCTTGAGTTTCATTAGTTCTTGAAACTGCATAGATGTGTTTTTTTGTGTGTGTGTGTTGAGATTCAAGTTACTATGATTGAAAAAAATCTGTGGTTCATTAAACGCTTTTTGAAGTTTGTCCTGTATTCTATTAACAGCGACATCAGATATATAAATAATCGTGTCATCTGCATAAAGATGGAACATAACAGATGGATCTGAGAAGGATACAGTATTTATGTGAATATTAAAAAGAAGCAGGCCCAGGATGAAACCCTGGAGAACCCCCCAAGACAACAAGCTGCAGACTAGAAATTAAATTCCACATAGAGACCACCTGAGTTCTGCCTACTAAATATGAAGTCAGCCATTTCAGTGCTCCCCCAGTAATACCCAATGAAGCCCAATGATTTATCATCAATTTTCAAATTAAATACAGTAATAATGGCACTTCTTGTATAAGAGGCAAACACAGCTAGTGTATCATATTTACATGAAATATTGACATGTGTTTGTCACCCTGGTCCCTTCCTTATTGATTTTTAGGGTTGGCTACTGTATCTACTTTTCAGGTGGGCCTCCAGTACCCCTGATTGACTCTGCCATTGCATGTGTTACACAATGGGTGTAGGCCATGTGGTGGTATCCAGGTATCCTGGTGGTGTGAATGTCTGTGAAGTAATCCCCTACTGTGCTACATGTGTGTCATATACTGTGTGATCTCCAGTGAATGGAGGTGTGTGATGTATACAGCACATGGGGCATATGGGAACTGTACTGCATGGGTGGCATGTGTGGTGATATGCAGCGCACTGGGCTTGCATGCTGCCATGGTCAGCACACAGGTATGTGCATTACTCTGCAATATCACTCTGCTTTAATTTCAACAGCCCAAGTCTATTGGGGTGGACACCACTGCAGAAGACATTCAGATCCAATTATGCTTGCTGCTGCCCCCAAGACTCACCCGTGCTGGGATCCACATGGTGTCCAACAGTGAAGAGGAAGAGACTGACATGGTTGATAGAGGGATCCAGCTTGTACCAGGAGAATTTGGCCATCTCTTCTGGCCCCCCTCACCAACTGGTCCCAGCCACCCCCTTCCCCAGCAAGGACATTGCTGTGCCACCCTCAGCCAATGCTCCTGACCCAATCACCACTGCACTGCCACAGGACCCTGCCCCTGTTGTAGTCACCACTCTGCTGCCACAGGACTCTGCCCCTGGCATGGCCACCTCCCTGCTACTCTATGCCAATCACACCAGCCCAGCCACTTCTGGGCCATCCAGGATCCAGGTTCATGGTGCAGCACTGACCAAGGTACAACCCTGGCCCACACAATGGGCCAGGGTACAGCCTGACCCTGTGCCCTGGGATAATCCATGCAGCAGCAGCAGGATGCAGCCAACAGGCAAGTGTTGAAGTCTGACATGGGGGCCTAGGAGGGCCGGCAGGCTGAAATGGTCTGCATGCACACATCCTGCAGTACCATGTGCAGTGTGTTGATGCCCACCATGCAGAGCATGTGGTAGCCTTAGATAGACTTAAGTGGTCCCTTGTGGCTGGCTTGGGTGGGATTGCCACTTCAGTGCTGGAATTTGCAGTCATGGTCTCTAGTACTACAGGTGCCAGGTGCAGCACTGGCTGTTTTAGTATAGGGGAGGGTCACTTCATGGCAAATGCCTCAGCTTCTGGCTACCCCACTGCAGTGCAGGCAGCTTCATGCCCAGATCACCCAGAACACCCAGATCTCCTTGTATGCTGGCACATGGTGGCCCAATAATGTGCACCATTAGCCGTGGCCTGCTTCTCGGAGGGGTCAGTACCTAATGGATCTGTGGCCATGGGAGGCCCATACCATTCCCACACCTGTCCCCCACTGCATGGACAACGCACCTCCTACTACTCTCTTAGACACATCACATATGCCAGCCCCATGTCCATGGTGATAGTACATGTCATACATGGGGTGCTTGTGCCCCCAAGCCCTACTCTGAATGTGCCACCTCATGCGCTAGACTTATAAAACACAAAGAATATAACATTCGTTTACAGAGAAAAAAATGCTGCTGAAACAATAATCTCTAAACAAAAGTATCTCGCTATTGATTTTTGTACTACTAAAGTTCAATGCAAAGACAACATACAAAGGTTAAATAACATAATGTTCTACTCACAAGACCTGTATATTTACAAAAAAATATTACTAATAATAAATAAATAAAAAAGAGCCAGAACATGCTCCAGGTATTATTAGTAAAGAGAAAATCCTATGGCAGAAACAGAGGATTAACCTCCAACTGGAAATGAACTGAAGGCCTCCAGCATTCCAACCATACAGATTCCCTATCTAGAAGCTTGTAATGTCTTTTCTCCATCCCATAAATAAAATCCACTACTTCATAAAACTTATCTTGCACTAGAACCTGGGACTGTAGCCAATTTTTGGTCAATGCTTTTTTTGCACAGAGGATCAACAACAATAATAATCTGACCTGTCATCTAGGGAGCTCTGGTATCACAGGAAGGACTAATACTAATATCAGTTTAGGTATCAGCATCAATTGTCCTGAAAACACCCTTTGAAGGTCCCTTTGCACCTGATACCAATAAGACTCCAATCTTGCACAATCCCAGATCGTATGCATCTGATCTGCTTGTTGCTCTCCACATCCTCTCTAACAGCTTGCAAACTGTGCTCCTTATATTTGCCTACCTGAAGCAGTGTAAGGAAAAACCGAAACCTACATTTCCATGGAAATTCCCTTAAATAAGGAGTAGGCAAAATCCAAAAACTTAATAAAGCTTAATGCCACCATTCCTCCCATATACAAGCTTCCCCCAATTCCTCATCCCACCGTTGATATATGGGTTTAATGGCCTCAAGTTTTGATTCTCATATATCTGAGTACCACTTCCCAATCAAAAGGCCAGGCACTTCCCCTTTCTGAGCCGCTATAATAATCTGAATCCCTGGGGCATCTAGATTATCAGGAAGGGAGTGGAAATATGGTGTAGTTTGTACATATGACCCTAATCGCAGAAACCTGAAATAATCCGCTGTTCCCAACCCATACTGTGTTTGTAACTCCCCAAACGCTATCTGGCCCCCTGAACTGAAATGTTAAAAATAATATTCCAAACCTATGTGGGCCCAGATCCTAAGAAATAGGTCCATCATGTAAATTGGGGTGGCTCCATTCCAAGCCATCGCTGTCACCAAAAGGCACTGTTCTGGAGGTATAGAATTTTGATACTCATACCAGACCTTCATTACCGCTCTGTTATATAAACAAAAATGAGAAACAGGGATTTGTGAAATAGACACCGCATGAAGCACTCGACCTACATTATGTAAATCATTCAGAACAAATTCTATGTCTTTCCAATATGCTTCATAATATGGATTAGTCCAGTAACACAAAATACGCAGGAATACAGCGGTAACATATCACTCTACATTAGGGAGCTCAACCCCTCCCTGTGATGGGGATAAATAAAGAACCGTAGCTCACACCCTCAGCTGCTTGCCTCCCCAAATAAAATGCAGAATAGATTGTTAAGTAGAACCTGGTCCTTTACGTATGCTAAATGTAAATACCACAAGGTGGTAGTAGGTTTACGAACATGACCTATCGTAATCAAAACCGGTGCATGGACCAAAAGTAATATGGGACCCAATTCCATTTGCTGTACATCCCCCAAATGCTCAGCTGTAGTAAAGAAATAATCAAGCCATGCCGAGCTACCATGTCTGGGTGAGTAATGCATATAGGCTCTATCCCTAGGATGAAGACATCTCCAGCAGTCCACCAATCCCAGGTGTTTCAATGAGTGATTAATATATTTATTTAGAGTAGAGTGCCAATAATGTTTAACATTAGACGCATCCATCGAGGAATTGAGCATGAGGTTTAGATCCCCTTCCCATATTAATCTTCCTTTTAACTTAGTTGTGAGTAATGAAAAGTTTTTTAGAAATATCCCTTTTGTAGTATTCAGCGGAAAATACGTATCAACTAGTATAACCTCTTCACCATATAACAGACCAGAAGCCACTACATATCTGCCTTCCAAATCAGAGACAACTTCAAAAACTTCCATGGGTAAGCCTCTCCGTACCAAAATCAAATCCCCTCTCCGTCTTCCTTTTGGGTAAGAAACATGAAAAATATTCACAAAGCCCAGCTTCAGGAACTTTTTGTGCTCTAGAGGTGAGAGATGCATCTCCTGAAAAAAAAATAAAATCTGCTTTCTGCTGGTGGGCATATTGAAGAAGTCTATATCTTTTAATTGGATTCGTGACCACATTTACATTGTGGGATAACATCTTCAAATTATCAGTTTTAACCTTGGCCATGTCCACTGAAATAGAGAAGACAAAAGCCGTTTAGAACTACCCTAACAGCCTGGAACATGCTGGGACAAAACAAAAATGAACTCCAACACATCTTTTACAGCAATTTAGCATATGAAATGAGTCCCCATCTGCCATCATTTAAAGCTGGGCCCCCCCAACCAACATCAAGTACGTATATCTGCCTTCTACAAGGGGTGTTGGGGCAAGATATTGAACTCTAAAAGAGTATGCTTTAACACAGTAAAAATTAGGGACAGGGAGCAGACTAAATGTAAGTCCCTGACTCAAACAGATATAAATCCTGTTGTTTAAAATAGTAGAATAATAACCTTAAGTCTAGAATTATGCTTTCCAATCTTATGGTACACAACAGTAAAATCTGCCTTAAGGGAATTAGTACCATCATAATTACATATAAACATTTCAAACAGAAAACTGCCTTCACAAATCTATACATTATTCTTTCAAGATATGTGCATAGTACTAAACAACATTGAGCTAGCTCAATGAGCACATATATCAATAGGGGGCCAGTATCTTGGTCCCTCAAAACAGATTGTATCCTAACACAGAACAGAGAACTATTATACAAAAAACATTCTACCTGAACAGTAGTAGCAGATAATATATAATCTACAACATGAATTAAAGTTTGATTTAACAAGAATAAAAAATAAAGTACAGAATAACAGAATAATATAATATCTGACTGAAAATTCACAACCACTAAATCTGATAACCCTGTATTGGAGGCAAAGAAATATATCCTATCAATACTATAAACTAGAACACTAATCCATAACATAGAAAGGAGACCCCTAATTGCTAGATTCAGACTTCCAAACACGAGTCAATTTAACCCATAACTCTAAACTGTGCCCAGATGTCTTAGGCACTGCTGCTAATTAGATGGAATAAGAACTCCTGGGGTATCAAAAAACCCTAACAAAATAAGACACTAAGTAGAAAAACAGCCATCAGGCTCAAAAGGGAAAATCTAAAAGAAACGGAGACCAATAATTAGATAATAATGGGCAGACTATTGGCTCAGTTTAGGATATTATAATACAAAAAAAAATCCATTTCAGTACGATTTACCCTTGTTTAATCTCAAGGCCCACCAGTTCTTCCCTCTTTCTTATGAAAAAGGAGAAACCAAACTGAAGAATTTCCATATAACAAGCATGGTCAGAGGTTTGGTAAGATACAAATATATCCCAATGGCACCATGACCTCAAAATATACCTGGGATTAGTGCTATATATTATTTAACAAATTAAGTAGAAAATTCATACTACCTATCACTATACTTTTTCAATAATTACTGAAGCCTCTGTTATAATATCTACCCTACAATAAAGAGAGAAAAAAAGTGAATAAATAAATAAATAAAATAAACATTATTGCCCACTTTTTCAAAGTTAAAGATCTGCACGTGATAACCACCCAAATGAGAAACTATTTCTGAAACTGGCTGGGCAATAACACACAAGTTACCCCTTATTAAAGACTAATTAAAACTAAAGAATGAAAACACTAATAGGTATCTAAAAAAAAAAAAAAAACAATCACACATAAATGAAGAGACACACTTTTGCCTACCCTAACTTCTATCTGGTTGGGCAAACTGTTTTAGTTAAACTTGCTTGTCCAATAATAAGACTCAAAAATATCATGCAAAGCTATTATGCAGTTGCCTGTTTACACCAAACCAAGCCTTCCCTGGGTGTAACATTAGAAACATAGAAACATAGACTTTGATGGCAGATAAGGACCACTTGGCCTGTCCAGTCTGCCCATTTCCCTACCTACTGGATAAGATGCAGATTCTAGTTAACCAACAGCCTACTTCCTGCCACAACCCACTACAATTGCCTTATGTCTGTCCCATGCATGTTTGAATTCCCCCACTGTTTTAGACCCAACAACCTCCCCAGGAAGGCGGTTTCATGCATCCACAACTCTCTCATGAAAAGAAATTCCTCACATTACCCCTGAGCCATCCCCCCTATATCTTTAAATTGTGCCCCCTTGTTCTTACATATCTCTTTTTCTAAAAGATGCTACCCTCCTGGACTTTGTTGATTCCCTTGAGGTACTTGAATGTTTCTATCATGTCCCCCCATCCCTCCTTTAAACAAGGGTATACATATTAAGCTCTCTCAGTCTCTCTTCATATGGTTTCTGATGCAGACCCTGAACCATTTTAGTTGCCCTCCTCTGGACTGCTTCCATCCTGTCTATGTCCTTGCATAGATGAGGTCTCCAAAACTGCACACAGTACTCCAGATGGGGTCTCACCAATTGTCTGTACAGTAGGATAACCACTTCCCTTTTTCTACTTGTGATGCCCCTTCGTATGCATCCCAGTATCTCCCTGGCTCTCCTTACTGACTTCTCACATTGCTTACCAACCTTTAAATCATCTTATATGACTACCCCCAGGTCTCTTTCCATTTTTGTTGTTGTTAGTACCTCCCCTGCTATTGTGTACTCTTCTCCTGGGTTTTTGTTTCCCAGGTGCATTACTTTGCACTTCTTTGCATTGAATCTAAGCTGCCACATGTCTGACCATTCCTCCAACCTTGCCAAGTCCCTTCTCATCCTTTCTACCCCCCCCTTGTGTACCAACTGTGTTACAGATCTTTGTGTCATCTGCAAAGAGGCATACCTTTCCCTCCAGGCCTTCTGCAATGTCACCTATAAAGATATTAAAGAGGACTGGACCCAGTACTGAGCCCTGAGGTACTCCACTAGTAACCCCCCTTTCTTCAGAATGTGTTCCATTCACTATTACCTTCTGTGTTCTGTTGTGCAGCCAGAACACAGAACCTACATTTAACCTACTCTATTCTTAAGGCTAAAACAGAAAAAAGAAAATAAATAACTAAATAACTAAATAAAAACTAACTCACTCAAGAAAGGTACATAATGGACAAAAATTCCCCAGACTGCTGGGAGGCAGTTTGGATGTGTCACTTCCCTGTCTCTTCATGCTAGATTCCAAAAGTTAGGATTTAAAGCACTAACAGTGCTCAAATAGGTGAAATCCCCTTTTAGAACCTGTATATTCCCCAAATAAAGAAGCAAGGCGGTAGTCCAAAATAGCCAGACATCTAAGGTATTGGGGCAGCAATGAATATAATCCATATCGTAATGTCTGGTCATAAAGTTCCTGATCAGGAGACCCACATTGCTCAATGTACAGAGTAACTCCAAATACTGTCGCTAGCTGCAACTAGGTTCTTTAATCACACCACAGTTTAGCACCTCCTCTGATGAAACGATTGCTTGAAAAATTCAACAGTTTGCCTAGTGGTCGTCAAATTTCTGACCCTTTGACTCAAAATAAGACTAGTAAATTTGGTAAAGGTGCAGAAGACGGTTCCAGTGCAAACATTATTATAAATAGTCAATAATAGGTATTTTGGGACTGCACACAAGCTGATCTAGTGACACTTCCAATAAATTTCTACAGGGTTTATTTGAACTGACTCTACAAAGTCTGATAATATATGCAACTCTTGAAAGTATCACCCCAGAAGTCACTGAATCAGCTCAATAAGGTACCCAATGCCATTAATGAAAACCTGTTACGTTAACAGGGCTTATAGTTAAACATCGCATGTAAGTCCATGAGCAGATTAATCAGAGGATTCTCTTTGAAAAGTTTGTAATAAGGAGTGGATTTCCTCCAGTGTTTGCTCCTTTTTCTTTTCACTCGGAGAGACTTTTGACCATGTATCTTTTTGTACAGCTCTTTTTTCCTGCACCTCCTGAACTTCCATCACTTCTTGGGGGATCAAGTTATGTTAGTGCAAAGCCTCTATTACTGATTTATAGTCCTTGATGACATGGGGACTGTCAGAAAAAGAAGATCTTCAATTGAACCGGGTACAGTGTGGTAAACTGCAAATTATTTGCTTTCAGCACTTTGAAAATCGGTGTATATTCTATTCTCTTTCGCTGTATAAGTGGGGAGTAATCATTGTTGACCATGATACAGTGCTCCTTGAATTCCATCTGCCCTTTCCTCCATGCACATACTAATATAGTTTGTTCTATGGTATAATTATAGAATCAGATTATTATAGATGTAGGGCGCGCTCCAGGGCCAAGGACTGGGGTCGCTAAGGCATGGTGAACACATTCTATTAGGAGTGGCATCAAATCAGATATATCCAAGACCATAGAGAACACATTTTGAAGAATCCAAACAGATCCCCTTTCCCTTCATGGCCCTCAGGTATACTATAGAGGTGGAGATTATTCCATCTCAATCTGTTCTCTAAATCATCAAATTTTTCACTCAGATGTTGCGAATCTTGCAAAAGCCGGTCAAAGAGGTGTTTCAGCCGATCCACCTGACCATCCATACCAGAGGCCTGCTTCTCCAAAGTTTAAGTTGACTCCTCTATATTCTGTATTGTAATCTGCAGCTGTTGGTATAAAATTTGATTCACATCTCAAAAAGATTTAATTTATTGTACCAGGATTGCATTTGTCAGCTGTCCATTATCTTCAGACTGATCCAATGCCATTACCAAATCAGGCCCCTGTTGCATAAAATGTGTAAGAGTGGATTTCACTTGCAAGTTAGAGTTGTTTTTGAGCAGCCACCATCTGCCCATGTGACAAAGATCTCCTTACCACCAAAATGATAATTAAAACTATTTATAAATATTCAGATGGAGGTAAAATCAGATTGGTCTCCGAAGAGCTCTCCCTTTAGGCTGCCATCTCAGATGCCTGCATCACCGGAAGTCATCTTGCTCTTACTTTCTGACATTTTTAAAACATATTGCTAAAACATTACTGTCTTCTGTGTGCTCTGTAGTCACTGTCTGGGTCAGGGAAGGTAAGGTGGTCTCGATATTCCCTGGACCTCCTAGCCATCCTGGGGTCATGCCTATTGAGCTGCTCCTACATCTCCTGGTCCACTGGCTCTTCATCTGCTGCAGTGCCAACAACTAAATTCAGATGTTAAGTTTATTCTTATTTATTTATTAAATGAATCAGAACCTTTAGTCAGAGACTCTTTTGCAAAGGCTCCATGTCAAGGAAGTACAAGACAATGAATACAGGAAATGAAAGTCACATTTGGTCCAAATAAGACAAAGCAATAATATACAGGATAAAAAGCTATCCAAGGTCAGGTAATACATTATACATTATATAATCAATCAGAACAAGCAAGAAAAGATTGGAGTCTGGTAAATAGTGCCTGTGTGGCAGGGACAAAGAGAGAGTCGTAGGTATGGTGAGAAAACTGAGGAGAGGAGGAAGTATAAAGGGTGGGTAGAGAAGGGAAAGTGAGGCAAGAGAGAGCCAGAAACAGCTGATTAATGACTAGTGAGGAAGACTAGAAGTGGGCAGGGCGAAAGGTTAGAAGCAATCACAGCAGCTGGAGGAAATGATATGTTGCCAAAGGAAAGCTCTAAAAGGGCCAAGTCTGGATACAGCTGAGGCAGCAGCCGGTAGAGAGTTTAGCTAAAGGGGAACCCTATAATGGAAAGCTCACTGCCCAGGGGAGGTCCTACAGAGGGGAACCTGCATGGAGGCTTTAGAAGAGCATCTAGTGGGTCTTTACAAGGGGGTAGTTTGAAGGAGATTTAGGAGCCCGGGGGGGGGAAGGTCTATTGAGATTTTTTTGGAGAACAGACAGGTTTGATATTTTAGCCTGCCATCAGAATTCAGCAAATTAGACAGCCTGTAGAGGTCACAAGTATGGGTGCACCTAGCACAGCCCATGACAAGTCACCAGGCTTTATTCAGTGACACTTTTATCATACGGAAGGCAGTATGGTCAGCAGCTCCATAGATAGTAATCCCATAGTCCACTAGGGAGAGGAAGGAGGATGAGACAGCAAGGCGAAGAACATCAGGGGGCAGACAGCATCTATAGTGGTAAAGGAACCCTATTCAAGTGTTTATGGCAGAGTTAAAAAGATGGATATGTTCATGGAAATTAAGGGCTGAGTCAAGTGTGATTCTGAGATATTTAAAGGAATTAACTTGATCCAGGTAGGAGTTATGAAGGTTAAAGATTTTCAGAGGGGCACCATGATGTTTATTACAGTTGTGGGAGAAGAAAATGACCTTAGTTTTCTAGTAGTTAAGTTCAAGTTTGTGGGCAGAGAACCAGGTTTCAGCTTCTGAGAATACATTTTGGAGGGCATGCTGGAGAGGGGTGTGGTCAGGGTGGCTACTGAAGAGAACAGCATCATCTGCATAGAGTAGAAGTTTTCAAGAGCAGGCCTTGGAAAGAGAGTTCAAGAACAAGCTGAAATAAAAGGTCCAAGGATAGCACCTTGGGGAATCCCAGACCTCACAGGGAGGCTGGAGGAGAGGGTATTGTTAATAAGGACTTTCTGGGACCTGCTCCATAGGTAGCCAGTAAACCAAAAGGAGGCATCCTGAGATACTCCCAAAGAAAGGAGGAACCTACTGAGGAGGGAATGATTTACTGTGTCAAATGCCTTAGTCAGGTCAATGTATACAGACTCAACTTGGTGTCCCCCTAATGAGAGCCTAGTGAATGAAAGAGGTGTATTCCAGGAGAGCAAAGGTGGTACTGTGGCCTTTCCAGAAGCCATGCTGTTCTGGGCAAAGTAGGTTGTGTTTAGTTAGATAGTCAGAGAGCTGTTCAGCAACTATTTTTTCAAGAGCCCTGGAGAGTGGAAGAAGGATAGAAATGGGATGATAATTTCCTGGAAGGGTGCGATCATCACTTTTAAAGATAGGTGTGACAATGGCAGATTTTCAGCGGGAGGGGAACTGACCAAGACAAAGGGAAAGATTGAAGATTTTTGTGATAGGGGAGAGGACTATATCAATAGTCAGATGAAGGAGCTTAAGATCTAAGGAATCACCACCGTGACATGTTTTACTTAAAGCCCTGGAGAGAAAAGGTTTGGCTTTATTGGTAGAAATAGTTCTGAAACAGAAAGGAGGGATGTTGGAGATGGGGGAGGGGGATGAGGGAGAGTCAAAGAATTATGGGGGAGAATGCTTCTGAAGTTTGAAAAAGTAGTGTTGAGTGAGTCAGCAATGACCTTAGGGTCCTACGTAGGGGTACCGTCAATGTTAAGCAGGGACGGTGGAGGGGACAAGGAAGTCCCATTAAATTCCTTAAGGTTATTCCAGAAATTACATCCCAAACCCCAGGTGGATGTAGGGGATCCTTGATAGTAGGAGGCTTTGGCCTGCCTTAGCTCCCTGCTGCAAAGTTTCCTGGCAGCCCTATACAACTGCCTGTCAGAAGGTCGAGCAGAATCAAGGGCTTTATACCAAAGGTTATGCCAGAGATGCATACTATCCAGGACAGCCTTGGTTATCCACAGTGAGTCCTGTACTTTGATAGTACACTTTGTGAAGGGAGCAAATAGATCACAGGCAAAGTTGAAGGTACAAATAAAGTGTGAGAGTGTCACATCAGTGTTAGGTGCTGAGTCAAGTGGAGATCAGTCACAATTGTACAGATAGTTTTTGAATATACCAAGCATCCCAATTTTTAGATGGTGTTGATAGGTGACTCTTGGGGGGGATATTTTTTGCCCTACAGGACCAATGACAAAGTACTGGCGAGAAGATCCAAAAGCAAATGGTTTGATACCTTTTATTGGACAAACATAGATGTAACAAAAAGAACAACATGCTTTAGCTTTTGGACCAACAAGTCCTTCCTCTGAAGCTTAATGACAGTTATTTAGCAACCCCCATACTTTTTAACACCCAGATCATGCAGAAAAAAAATCAGAAAAAATTTCCATTGCTTCAAAATACTCATTCAAAAAATAACAGAAGAAAATGTCAGAGAAGCTGAGTAGTACCAGTTCAGCTTCAGCTGAAAGGGCCTAAAGGTCAGAGGTACTTAGGGCATAACACCATGCAGGGAGTGCTCTGCACATAAATTAAAATGACTTAGAGATACTTTCAGAATAAGATAACAACTACTCGAGCAGGGAGTTCTGAAACCCAATTATAAGCATCACAGTGTGTATAAGAATGCAGTTACTGAAAAGCAAAACCCACCCAGATTAAATACATACTAAAATTGTAAGTTAAAAACAAGCCCCACAAAATAGAACTACAGAAAGTATCTCTGTATAGCATACACCATAAATACCACCAACTGCTTAATCTGGTTCAAGGTCAGTTGGCATTCAGCTGTATCCCTCTCCCCCCGGTCGTGCCTGAAAATAGGCAGAATTTGTCTAGTGCACTTACCCAGTCAACAAAAACTAAAATAAAATAAAAAAAAAAATTAAAAATACAAACAGTAAGCAGTAAAGTTTACCTAAAGTGAGCAATAGTTTCACACTATATGGAATGTTAAACTTAGCTGGAACCATAAATCAAGTATGCTCTCAAACTAGTTATTATGACCTGTAAACCGTAAGGCCTATAGAGTAGTAACAGGAGCTTATAAATGATAACATAGATTGCCAGTATAAGTGCCAAACAAAAAAAAATGCTTGTCAAGGACCACCAGATAATTAAGACTATGCAGCCTGATATGCACAGAATTCAATAAATTCTCAGTGAAAATATAACAACTTGATGTACTGAAAATGTCTAAGGAATCTAAGAAATCATAGGAATTTAATTCTCTCACCCCACCCGTATCCAAGGGGAAGATAGTTAGTTTAAGGAGATAAATACCTATACACACACACACACACACACAGTCCTAAAATTCTGTCGCCAACTCACGGCTAGGCATTCTTTACCGGCACAAGAAATGCCTCCCTCCTGATGCCCTCCGCCTGGCTGTCACCTCCTCTGTCATGTCTCTCATTGACTATGGCCTTCCGGTCTATGGCTCAGCAGATCAGACTGCCCTCAACAAGGTTGGCCTCACAGTTAATAAGGCCTGCAGACTTATCACTGGTGCTCCCAGACTCACTTACACATGTGAGCTGTACACCCTGGCTACCCTACTCAAACTGGAAGAGCGACTCATGTATCAGACATGCCAGCTCACCTTTAAAGCCCTGCGTAGCCTATCCCCATAGGCCTATCCAACTCCATTCACCATACTGCACCGACCCTGATCACACGCAGCTCGTCAAAAGCTACCCTAGTTATTCCAAGAGCCAGGACCTCTCAAGGTCAGAGGACATTCCCCTACCGTGCGCCCCACTGGTATAACTCCCTCCCTGCCAGTGTCTCAAACTCACTAACCTTAGCTTGCTTTAAGCCCAGGCTCAGAAACTTCCTGCTTAGCTCTAGCAAATGCAACTGCCGCTAGCCTATGTGTAAAAAAAAATATATATATACTCTGTTTGACAATGCTCACTGAGCGGCTCCCCCCCTTCCTTTCCCTACTAATTCCTCCTCCCTATCTCCCTCCCCTTCTACTCCACCAGCTCTCCCTGACCATAAGTTTTGCACCTTTTGTTATCTTTTTGCTTTGGAGATTGTATTCCATTGTAACAAAATTGTAATTGAACTGTAACTTTTTTGTTTGTAAGTACTGTGTCCCTTGTACTACTGTTCTGATGTCCTCTTTGTGACGAGGTACCTTTGTAAATGAGCCTCTGGCTCAAAGGTTTCTAAACTGATGTTTAACTAAATAAATAAATAAATAAATAAATGATGCACCATCATTCACATCAATCACTACAATTGTTACCCAAAGGAATTAAACGCATCATGAAATTCCAAATAAAAGGGATCAGTATCCTAATATGTACAGACTTCAAAATGCAACACTGTATAACCATGCTACTATCTGTGCAGTAACAGTCCAAGGACTCTGGCTAGAACCACAATTAAATAAAACTTTCACTCTCCCCAGGGTAAGGTAACTAGAAGTAAATGTGTATGAATTCAAGACAAGAGTCCTAACATACCTTCATTTCCACAAATCACTACAATATTAGCCCAGTGTAAGTTGATCTGTCAAGGACCCCCATGCAAATGAGATCCTGCACCCCAATATGTTCAGAGTTCAAAAATGTGACATTATATAATAAAACTACTGTATGTACAGTAACAGGCTGAGGAATCTGAATAAGACCAAATGAAATTAACCCCACCCCCAAGGAAGATAAACAGTATGAAGGAATTAATATTCATTATGTGTGTGAACTAAGAGTCATAACACACTTTAACTCCATGTATCTGAATAGAAGCCTACTTCAATATAACAACAACCCCCACACCCACCACAATCACAATTCCCCCCCCCCCACACACACACACACAAGGAGACGCTGAAGTCCTATAATATGTCTATTCTATGAAGAAAAGGTCTCTGGATGTCAAGTTCTTTAATATGCCATTAACCCCATATCTGTGTTCATGTCATCTTCTACCATATTGAGAAGTAAAATAAGTTTGATCTCAAAAGCCCATCTCTGTTGTGTACTTTTGATATTTCCTTTTAAGACCATTGCTGACATATCTGAGATTGAGTGGTCAGCCCAAGAGAAGTTTTGCCACATTGATTTTTCAGTCATCTTCAGATTAATATTATGTCTGTGCGAGTTCATCCTATTGTCACTAATTTGTGACAACCCACCTCTCTCTCTCTCTCTGGGTTGTAACAGCTTTCAGAGAGATATCTGTCTTTGTGTAGTCGCTGCCACCAACTAGGCTCACCCAGCACCGAATCCCCACTTGCACAGAACTGGGAGGTCAAACCTGCAATTGCACAGATCAAAGCCTGGCAGTATGTCTCTCGAGTGGTGGATGCTAAACAGAGTTTGTCTCAGCCAGTGGAAACCCTACAATACCATAGAAATAATTCAACTCATGGTCACAACTGTTGAGTAAATAAATAGCTCTTTACTTAACAGAAGGTCAAAGACTGTATTACAGGATATATATGTTAAGCACCAGAGAATAACACTGTTACAGGAAAAGTAAACAAATGTTTGTAAATGTCAGATGACAAAAGAAAAAGGCTATTACTGAGATATGCTATTATTATGCTTACCCTTCCCTATCCCTAAAGAAAAACTGGACCCTATGCTATCTGACAGCTCCCACGGACAGAGCTAGAAGGGTAGGCTCCAACCTTGACCTTTTGGATGTAACTTCCACAGCAACTCCAAGAGCAACAACAACTAGTGAGTGATTGCTATTTCCTGAAATTTCTGTGATATTTCCAGATATATCTAATGCTTTCTCCATTTCTACAGTAGGGGCAGCAGAGAGTAACTCTTTAGAAATTTCATGAAATATCTGGAAATAGCTGGCAATGTCTGTGGCTACTACTGTACAGACCTGCTAGATGGCAAGGCTGATGGAGCAGGACCTGAGTTGGGGTGAATATTACCCCAAACAAGCAGCAAGAGGAGGGCATGGTGGAGCAATGCAGATTTAAGGAGCTTGGACTGCAGGGAATGGTGACAGATATGATGGTAGGGCTTAGATATCACAACAGGGATAGGCAGAAGGTGGATTTGTATGCACAAAAGAAAGGTAAGGGTATGGGAGCAGGGCTGGTAAGGTGAGGCATGGGGATTAGAGTAAACACTAAAGGGGGAGAGTGGACTACTGGTGGGACCAATGGTGACAGAGAGAGGGGCAACAAGAGGGGGTAAGAGGGTGCTGAGTTGGAGAGAGGGGGAGGAGACGGAAGAAAGAGAAGAATGAGAGAAGCAGAGAGGAGGAGTTTCAATTTAAGACCCATTCTCAAAGGGAGAGGACAGAAGTAATTGAAGATCTGGGGGGTGTAAAAGGAGGGAAGTGAGGCTTTACTAAAGAAGAACAAATAACTATTATATGGTTAGGTAAAGAGAGAACAGCAGTAAGTCTAGAGAGACAGTGCAGCAGAATGGTTACAGACTACAGAGATCAAGGTACACGTTTCGAATCCTGGGTCAAGAACTTGGTGGGAGACAGCAATAGAAGGCAAAAGGTAGAGAGGGAAGGGAGAAATGCTACAACAGGGAGGGGAAATGAGGCTGTAATGTGAGGAAAAAACTTGGTGTATTATAGTAAAATAGAGGGAACAGGACTGGCCCCTAGTGGTCTGTAGATATAAGCTGCAGATTAGAGAACAGGCACTTAGAAAAAGCAACAGGAAGACATGTGACCTGATGACATCAATAAAAAAAGGGTTGGCCTTGGACGGGGGTGGTGGCTGGGGCAGGTGGGGAGTCAGTGTGAAATGTC
Source organism: Neoceratodus forsteri (assembly GCA_016271365.2). Lineage (NCBI taxonomy): Eukaryota > Metazoa > Chordata > Ceratodontiformes > Ceratodontidae > Neoceratodus > Neoceratodus forsteri. Next base: position 653,876,443 of record CM028136.1, read on the forward strand.
GACAGATAAACACCCTCAAGATGCTCACCAGTCAGGAACTCAGCTGGTTTACCTTATGGGGCCGCCCTCTGTTCACTCCATGTGGTGGTAACTTGCTTGTGTGGATGGGGGTTCCAGAGGGCTGCTGTAAAAACGGTGAGGAAAAGCAAAAGAAAGATTAGGGATGGTGCCTCGGTGGGAAGTCAAACAAAATAATTAACTGATGCAGAGTGCCTGCACTAGAAGGGAGAGAGTGAGGGTGAGAGAACTGCAAGGTTAAACAAAGATGGAAGCTCAGGGAGAAGGAGTGGAAGAAACACCAGACCATGCTGTGAGGTAAGAGGCTGGAAAGCTTCACGATTTGTAAATACCAATATTGTAAGCACTCCCATCACAGTAAATACAGATTGCTGCAGACTAGCGATAAACAGCACAATTACAGTATCCACTTAAGGCACCCTGAGAAACCGACCAATAAAGTCGGCATTTCAAATCAATCAATCAATCAAGTCTTTATTTAACCAGGCGTTCATCGTTGAGCAGAAGCTCATTTGCAAGATGGACCTGGTGGGAGCATGAACAATTGTATATATGGGTCAACACAGGTATTTACAAGGCAATACAGATAATACTCTTTACAGAGAGGAAGAAAAAGAAGTTCATATGTACATAGAATTATACAGATATTGTACAGATTACACGGTATTTACATACATAGAAGTGTCTATAGGAAGATAAAGCAGGTTATCTAAGGTTGCAGGAGGAAGTAACGGAAGAAAAAAATAAAAATATACACCAGATAGAGGTGAAGGTAGGGGGGAAGGGAGGGAGGTAGGGGGAGAAAGGCTAGGAGGGCACGGTGCACAGAAAGGAGTTGGTAAAATGGGATGTAGAAAAGGTGGATGGAGAAAAGGAGTATGTGTGAGCCCTGGAATTGAATGCTATAAAATACGGGGCATGGTAGAATGTCACAATTCCCCATTAAAGTAAATGCAGACAAGACCAAATTCCACACAAATTACCACAGGCTATAAGCAGCTGTAAAATCAATCAGGCAGTGTCTGCAGATGCAAATAAAGTTCTGAGATAACAAGTCACTTCTGCAGATTTCACAGCATTATCCCAGATGCCTGTAGGAGGAATCTCAGCACTATAAAGTCTTTTTAAAACACCCTCAAGATGTTCAGCAGTCAGGAACTCAGCTGGTTTACCTTATGGGCCACCCTCCATCCGCTCACTGTGGTGGTAGCTTGCTTGTGTGATGGGGTTCCAGAGGGCTCCTTATGGAGCTGCCCTCCATCTGCTCCCTGTGGTAGTAGCTTGTTTTTGTGAAGAAGGGTTCCAGAGGGCTCTTTATGGGGCTGCCATCCATCCACTCCCTGTGGTGGTAGCTTGCCTGTGTCGAGGAGGGTTCCAGAGGGCTCCTTATGGAGCTTCCCTCCATCCACTCCCTGTGGTGGTAGCTTGCTTGTGTGGAGGGGGTGTTCCAGAGAGCTCCTTATGGGGCCACCCTCCATCTGCTCCCTGTAGTGGTAGTTTGCTTGTGTGGAGGGGGTGTTCCAGAGAGCTCCTTATGGGCCGCCCTCCATCTGTTCCCTGTGGTGGTAGCTTGCTTGTGTGAAGGGGGGGTTCCAGAGGGCTCCTTATGGAGGCCACCTTCCGTCCACTCCCTGTGGTAGTATATTGCACAGGCCTTCTGAGGGGTGAATTTTATAGCTACTTTGCAATGGTAAAGGCATCTAAACCACAGACTCATTTAATGACATTGTGTGCAGTGATGTGAGCCGTAGTGCACCTGTCCACTGCAACCAGTACAAGGTGTAGGACAGGTGTTACCAGCCAGGAACACAGGAGATATTCACTATTACCTGTGTAGAAGAAGGGCATTGGTTGGTGACATGAACTGCAGTGGGGGGGTCCACTTTTCCAGTGTTGAGTTGCTAGCACTTCTAACCAGGTTATTATTATCCATGCTGGGCATCTGAAGGGGTGTATAATATACCATTTGTGTTATTTTAACTGTTACTGCTGTAATTTGCTATTTTTTAAATGCACATACTACGGAGCCCTACCACCTGTTTACTCAGGAAGTGGCAGAAGAGTGCTTGTAGTCCTACGTAGCTACGTGGGACTACATTCCACTATTTAGCCCCATTTTATAATTTGCCTGCATGGCACAGATATACCTGGGGATATTTCGATGTTTTTAAATGTCTGAGGGACTTTATTTCTTTAAAAATCCTAAAATCGGATCCACGAGCCCCTGTGACCCTGGAACCACTTCCTGGTCACTCTGCAACATAAGTCTCAGCCCTGCAGTGAGTGGACGAGCAATTGAGGCTATTATTATCTATGCTGGGCATCTGAAGGGGTGTATAATATACCATTTGTGTGATTTCAACTGTTACTGCTGTCATTTGCTATTTTTTAAATAGCGCATACTACAGAGCCCTACCTCTTGTTTACTCAGGAAGTGGGAGGAGAATGCTTGTAGTCCTACGTTGCTACATGGGACTGCATTCCATTATTTAGCCCCATTTTATAATTTGTCTGCATGGTACAGATATACCAGGGGATAATTCGACATTTTTAAATGTCTGAGGCACTTTATTTCTTTAAAAATCCTAAAATCGGATCCACGAGCCCCTGTGACCACTGGAACCACTTCCGGGTCACTCTGCAGCATAAGTCTCAGCTGTGCAGCGATCTGGCAAACAATTGAGGCTATTATTATCTATGCTGGGCATCTGAAGGGGTGCATAATATACCATTTGTGTGATTTCAACTGTTACTGCTGTCATTTGCTATTTTTTAAATAGCTCATGCTACGGAGCCCTACCCCTTGTTTACTCAGGAAATGGGAGGAGAGTGCTTGTAGTCCTACATAGCTACATGGGACTGCATTCCACTATTTAGCACCATTTTATAATTTGCCTGCATGGTACAGATATACCTGGGAATATTTCAACGTTTTTAAATGTCTGAGGTGCTTTATTTCTTTAAAAATCCTAAAATCGGATCCACGAGCCCCTGTGACCACTGGAACCACTTCTGGGTCACTCTGCAGCATAAGTCTTGGCCCTGCAGCGAGCAGGGCGAGCGCATGCAGGGTGCGCATCATCGCGCACGGAGATGTGTGCAGAGACACACACTTCAGCATGTGTCAGCTGTATCCGCTGGGCCAGTGGGCCTAGGGATTTTCAAAACTTCCAGTATTTAAGTAAAGAACTGAATAAAACTCTAAAAAATGGACAAAGTTATTACCTACTGTTGTTGTTCTGGCTGTGATATGTATACTACTGCAGCTCTTATTTCAGAATCTGTGTATGAAAACTGTTGCATGATAAATAATTTGAGGGCTGAAATAAAAGCATTACATAAACGCTTACAGACTCAGGGAGACATCAATTATTTGGAAGACTATATTGACTCTGTAGCGGATAGTTTAGTTGATGAGTCATTCAAGCAGAGCATGATTGAAGTGAAACATGAAGGAAATGAGTGGTGCCTCATACAGAAGTTCAAAGGAAAATGGAAGAAGGAATATTGGGGGGAGTTGTAACATTTCTACTGAAAACAGATTCAATGTTTTAATGACTGACCCCACTTTAGTTACTGCTTATGCAGCTGCTTCTTGGGAGGCAACAGCACCTGTGGATCTCTCATCTATGATAACCAGCACAGTGCAAATGGCTGAACATAGCATTTTGGAGCAAATGGCCATATGCACCAGTGCAATCTGCTTACCCCAAGCTGAGGTCTTTTCAATATGGGACCACTACCTTTTATCCAGTATAGAAATATGTTCTATCTAGTTTATCCAGCCTGTCCAGTTGTCTACTTAGAGTCTGCTATGATACATGGACCCAGTGGTCCTTGGCCATCTCTCACCTGATCCCTCCACCATGTTTCTTACTATGTGCCTGTCCAACCCTCATTTGAATGCTATCACTCTTTTTGCATTAACTACCTGTCGGTTCAACTTTTTTAAAACCTGTTCCATGAAAAAATATTTCCTGATGTTTTTTTTTTAAGTTCCCCTACCATTTTTCTTCTGTTGGTGTAGTATTGCTGCCACTTTTGGTGAACAGATCTCTACTGTTCATTTATTCTCTGCACAAATGTGTATGTCTCCGTCATGTCCCCCTCTCCATTCTGGTCTCCCAGGTGTACATTATTTTGACTTTCCAGTCTCTCCTGGTAAAACCTACCCTGCTACCCCTGAGTCATTTTTGTTTCTCATGTCTTTACCAATTCTAGTCTATCTTTCTCCTTTTTGAAATGTTGGCTACATAACTGGAAGCAGTACTCCAGGTGTGGCCCTACAGTATCAGTGATCTGTACAGCAGAAGTATAGCCTCGTTTTGCTACTAAAACCCATGACTATGCACCCTGGTATCCCATTCACTTTCCCCACTGTCTTATTGTATTGTGTAGATAACTTTAAGATTTTAGATATAATTACCACATATCCCTTTATTTGGCTGACCATTCCCCCTAACCATCCCCCATCCTGTAGTCATTTTTTGACATTGCAGTTTCTTGCATTGAATACAAGTTGACAGACCCTGGACAACTGTTTTAGCCTCCCCAGATCCTCTATCATTTCCTAAATACCACTTTCACTGTCCATGCCACAAAACTTAGCTTCATCAGGAAAAAAAAAATTTTTACCATGTATCCCCTGGTATGTATTATAGCTAATAACGATGTTAAAGAGTCCAAGGAGCAACCCCTGTCATCCCCTTTTCATTCCCTCTCTCACTCCCAAATTTTCCCCATTTATAATGACTCTCTGCTTCCTCCATCCCATCTTATTTTTGATTACTGTGTTAGCATATTCCCAAACCCTATATCACTCATTTTCTTAACTAGAGGAGGAACACAATATACAGTATATTCTATGGGAATGGGAAGCAAATTTATTTAACCATTAAAAGGGATGAATGCTTTAAAGCTCATATTTCCTCCCCTGTTAAAAAGCAAAAAAAGGAATAAGTTTTAACCTGTCCTAAGAGATCCTTGGCATTTTTCATTAAAAAAAAAGTATTTTTATCATTCAAGTTTCTCTTTAAAACAATGGGTTGCACCATGAAGCCCTGAGGCAGCATTTTCCTCAGCATGCCCAGGGGCACTGATTGCACTGACAAAATGCAATTCTATGAAGAGTGCTGCAATTCTCTCTTTGCAGGATGAAGTGGAATCCATTTTAAATTATATTTCGTAGTTACAGTAATGTGATCAGTGGTTAATCGTGTCTACAGTTACTTAATCTGCCGTATTTTAGAGAAAATGTGATACATTTTTCAAACTAAGCAATATATAAAAGAAATTAAGATCTTAAAAGTCACTTATAGAATGCAGTCAAGGTAACTTTTAACTCATGGAACATCTTACAGTATGTTGGTTTTGACTTGAGCTTCATATTGTCGTTGTGCTACCTACTTGCAGTATATCTCAACTAATCTTGAACCTTTGATGGCAATTCTCTTATCCAGGTTAACAATAGGCAATCAATTCAGTTATGTTGCTGAATATAAACAGCACCATGCATGATGTCTTAGGTATAATGTATTCTACTGCAGTGCAATATGTTTTATCATTAGTGAGTTACTATGGCCCAAGAATGTAATGAATTGAACATAATGTATTTACAAGCATCAAGATGGTTTCTTCACAATGCATAACTCAGATCAGTAGGGGTATTTTTTCCTTTTTGCCTGTGTTGCATAAATATCTCTATGTTGTTTCTTTAGTATGGTTCTCAGTGAATGAAAATGTAAAAAACGGTTCCACTCAGTACAGATATAGTATCTTTACTTCCTCCAGTGTCTTTTTATAGTCAAATAATATGATTTTCTTTACTTTGAATTCATAATGGTAACCTGCTTACCAGATAATTTAATATGCCCCACATACAGTTTTATTTTATTTATTTTTTATTTTTTATTTTGCAGATAATTCTAGTTCATTTTGGCTTAAAGAGAAAATACAGCTTGGAGACAGCATATTATGCTAAAATCTTTGATCTTTGCAGTACCATTCCTTCTCAAAGTTGATCCTCTGTCTTTTGTACTGGGCAGGGTGCCATTAAATTGGTAGCCTGTGACACTGGCAATGGCGATTGAGCACTTTCTAAAAGGATGGCTCAATTGTGGCACCTGTCCACAGGGCTACCAGGCAGGGAGGGTGACCAGTTGGGGGGGTGCATGAATATAGTGACAGGATGTCACTTTATGTACACGCATGCAGGGGGTGGGGGAGAGCGTGCACACTGAGTGACAGGAGGGAGGGGTTTGTGAGGTGCAGTGTGGCAGTGGGCTACCAAACTGGACCTGTGGCATAGTGAGTGGGTGGGTGGCAGGCTACGGTTGCGACGGTGCCGGGTTCAGGTCTGGGCATGCATTCATTTTGCTGCACCCGGGCGTGAATTGTTTTTATCTGATTTTGCACCCCCCTGGAGTTGAGAATCCTTTAGTATGGAGGTGCAATAGGTGTGTACATCACCAAAATTGATTTTCAGGGATGTACACTCACCCTAATGGTGATTGCCTGTCCATGATCACTGTTACCACATGGAACCATTAAATTCAATCACATTATTTTACTATTTTTGATACTAAATCAGTACTAAAGCATCAATAGCTTACCCTTCAAAAATGAGATGACTGTTTCAAGCAGCAGTGCATGTTAACAGTGAAAATGCTGGCAATGTTTTATTTTTAATTTAAGCTTTATTGAAATTAAAAAAAAAAAGTAACTGTAAACTTACATGTATGTCAACATCTTCAGAACAAGTCCAGGGTAGTAACCTCTCCAGATACAACATACCCATTCTTTTCTATGCTATGTTACATTGCCCCTTATGTCCTGTTATGTATTGTATTATAGGCCTTTTTCTCTATTTTAAGGCTGCACGTTTTAACATTAGAGGTAATTAAAGGAGCACTCCTCTTAACATGGCTCAGTCCAGGAATTTCTCAGTATGCTCTGTTATTTTTGAACAGCCATCATTTTACATCACTTTTCTTGTGACTAAACTGAATTAGAATGTTGCAGACACTGCTTCCTGACCTTGTTGGACAATACATTAGGTATAATAAAAGGGTAAGAATACCAGCAGAAATCTGGGGCTCATCTTACTAAAAGTAATGTCCCTTCCATTATTTAAAATGTAAAAAAAAGTGTGAAAACAGATTCAAAAGAAGAAACATTGTATCACACAAGACAGGCACTAAGGTGCAATCTTAAACTAAATAAAGTATAGGTCAAATTGTTCACCATATCATGCACTGCTGTTTTAAAATAAAGTATTTTTCTCTTATGACACTGCTTCTCTAGCCTTATAAAACTGTTGTGCAGTAGCTTCTAAAACATACAGTATGAACTTAGTTTGCAAAAAAAAAAAAATCATTGCAATTGTGCACAGTTGTTGTCTGGCTATTTAAATTTGAAGAACATTTTGCAGAAATATGTATCCATGTAGCAAGGACCACAAATGCAGATGTTGATAAATCTTTAAAAACACATTCAAATCAACTGTGTTGCTATTGCTAGGACAACAAATACTGTACAGCCATCTGTCATTCTTCCTCAGCCAAATACTGTATCTAGTAGTTATGACATTAGTAATAGGGTCCTGCCATTTGTAAAAATAGCAATTTTATAACAGTTGTTAGAATTAATTTAGGTTGTTATCCTTCACTGTGCTACCAAAAGGTGATCACTTTCAAAATGCATGACATATTAAACTTTGATTTATTCATGGTACAGACCACTGGGAATAAGTGACTAGTGAAGTATTTGATTCAATTCTTCAGAGCTTTCTTTCTAACATGAAGCTCACAGCTTGGAATGTTGATCACAGTGCTTGAACTTCCCTGAAGTATTGGAAATGTTTCTGCCATGGTTACACTGTATCCATACATAACAACTAAATCATGAGCTAAACCTTGTTACTGAGGTTCATTATTAACAGATTAAAAGACTCAGCAGCTGTGGTGTTAGAGTTAGCCCTTGCTAGTATTGTGCAATTATTTTGTTAGTGAGATTCATTTGGGTTAGCACCTATGGGAGGTTAGGATGTTAACAAAGTTGGCATTGCTGAGTCTGGTTTCATGGAAAATTATATTTTAATATCATTGTAGCACTGGTAAGTGACCAAGAACACATATAATAGAACACAGAATTCCTTTCCCAGTCAACAAAAACTAACTAAATAAAATTACATTATTCACAAATCAAATAACTAAAATTGCAAAATGAAGAGAATGGTTCATGGATGAAATTATGTGTCAGGTTATAAAATAATATTGCATCCCCTCCAAAACATTGGGTTCACTGCACTGAAAACAGAACAAGAAGTATAAATAGCACCCCATTTAAAAATTACCTGTTTGAAGTTTTCCAGTGGCAATACATACTCAGTAATGATGACTGACTCAGCTGTACCTGTGGATTACAGAAAATATTGAATGATACATTTAAATCTAAAGTTACGCAGTCTGGACAGATTGTATGATTGTACCTATTGACTAGTATAACTACACCATCAGCATATAATTATTTTCTCAACTGCTGGCTAGTGACTTAAAAAATTAAAATAATATACATAAAACCATGTAAGTTGATCAATCTGTTGAGGTTTGATTAAACATTTTCTCTACATACATGTTCCAACACAGTACAACAGTATATTTAGGCATGTTACCTTTAGAAACATAGTATTTGTCAGCAGAAAAGGACCACTTGGCCCACTAAGTCTATCCAGATGGACCCTGTGCAGTCTGTCTCCATAGATCTTAACAGGTCTCCAGTGACCCTCCATTCTCTATGCCCATTTCTTAATATTTAAAGTTAAAACAAAAAAGAGGGTGCACACTGCTCACCACACTACAGTGCAACCCTTACACAGTATACCAAACGTTAAAACAAAAAAGGGTGCACATACCACCATGGAACACAGATGGTTCCTTTTAAATCTTTATTAGCTGCTTATGTGGATATCCAATGGTAACTGGTCAAAAGAGCATTTCAACAATAGTGCAGGCAAAAGTGCGCTTCAAAAACCACCTATGCCTTGATAGTGACAGGGGTAGGATAGTGCATGTTAATTACCACTACCCCTGTCTCTGTCAAAGCAGGGGTGGAAGGAATGAAGGAATGGAAAGTGTGGTGGCTGTCTGAGCTGCTCCTGTGGTGAAAAGGACTAAGGCATGAGCAGATCAGGCAGCACAGAATGGGATACCAGGGTTCTGTTCTTGGTCTCTCGATTAGTAGTTCCTTCATCCCCTCATGTGTAGTGTTTATTTATTTCATCCCAAAAATCAAGGACCCCCCACAAGTTTCTTCTCATCCCCATGTTCCACAACCCTGGAGTTGAATATGTAAATATCGAGGGGTGCTGGGATGGAGCTCCCACAAAAAGGAAAGGTATATTTTGTATTTTCACCATGGTAGTGGTTGTCGGCTACCATTTGAGCTGTTTATTTCAGCAGTGTTTCGGGGTGGGACTGTTGTGGATAGTGTTGTTTTTGCACCAAACTTGTTGGCGGCACTCTTTTTGATTTCACTGTCTTGACCTAGTGCCATATCCAACACCCTGTGCAACTTATAAGGAGTTAAAAGACATTTTCTACATTCTGTGGTTGTATGTGCACCTGTTTTTTTTTTTTCTTTTAATATTGGGTGTGCTGATTAAGGGTTGCACTTTTGTGCAGTGAGTAGTGTGCATGGATTTTTTTTGTTTGATTGTTTTACCATTTGCTAATATTCCCGTATGTCTACCCATGCATGCTTGAAGCCCCCTACTGTTTTTGCCTCCACCACTTCTGATGACAGTCTACAGCAGTTGCCCACCACTCTTTTAGTGAAGTAGTACTTCCTCACATAAATCCTAAACTTCCCCTCAAGCTTCACTGCATGCCCTCTGGTTCTGTTGCTCATCCTCATTTGAAAGATACTCCTCTTTTTTACCATGTTTACCCCAGTGAGGTAGTTGTAGGTCTTTATCATGTGCCCTCTTGCTCATCTGTCTTCCAAGATCTACATGTAAAGATCCCTCAATTTCTCATCATAGGGCTATTGATGCAGTCTCTGCACCATTTTAGATGCCATTTTCTGGGCAGCCTCTACCCTGTCTATGTCCTTTCTCATGTGTGACCTCCAGAACTAGACACAATATTTCAGGTGGAGTCTCACCAGTGAGCATTATAGTGGCAACACCACCTCCCTCCTCCTGCTGTTGACACCTTTCCCTATGCATCACACTAGCCCTACCCACTACTGTGTCACACTGCCCTGCCACTTTGAGGTAATCAGAAATGATAACCCCAAGGTCCCTTTCCTGCTTAGTTACTGACAGTACCCACCTCCACCCATCCTGTACTCTGTTTTTGGGTTCCTGTGCACTGGGTACATGGTTCTCCACTTTTTGGCACTGAAACCCAACTGCCATGTTCTTGACAACTCCTCAAGTTTCCCAAGATCCCTATAATTATTTCCATCCCTTCCTTATTGTCCACTCTAGGACAGATTTTGATATTATCTGCAAAAAAGCATTTCTGCTCTTGCAGTTCATCTGCAATATCACTTATGAAGACATTTAAGAGGACCAGTCCCAGTACTGAGCCCTGCGGCACCCTGCAGGTCACTCTCCCATCATTTGAGTGAGTACAATCAACCACCACCCACTGTCACCTATCTGTTAACCAGTTCTTAACCCAGTTCATCACTTCGAATCTCATCCACAGGCTCTTAGGCTGTTAAGTTTCTTAACCAGTGTCCTGTGCAGCACAGTGTCAAAAACCTTGATAAAATCCAGATAGGCTATATCAAGTGCCTTCCCCTGATCTGTTTCCCTGGTCACCTAGTTAAAGAACTCAATCAGACATCTAGCATGACCTCCCCCCAGTGAAACCATGCTGCCTTTGGTCTCGCAGACCACTGGAATCAAGATATTTTACCAACCTTTTCTTTAACAGTGTATTCATTAATTTCCCCACCACTGAGGTGAGGCTGACTGGCATATAGTTACTAGCCTTTTCACTGCTGCTGCCTTTATGTAGAGGGACCATATCAACTGTTCTTCAGTCCTCCAGAATTATGCTTGATTCCAGTGAGCTGTTGAATTAGGCTGTCAGCTGGGAAGCCAGCATCTCCCTTAGTTCTTTCAATACCATTGGGTGTATCCCATCCAATCCCATAGCCTTGTCCACTTTCAGAGTTGCAAGTCCCTTCTGGAATCTTTCCTCTCAAAATGGACTTGAGTCCATCTCCCATCCCCTTGTGTTCCTGCTGACCACTGGTGGTCAATCCCCTTTCCCTAACTGTTCAGGGTGTTTGCTTTTTCTCAGTCATCTTCTGTATGGTCTTCCTCTGCCACCCTTCTAATCCTGACTATTCCTCCCCTTGCTTTCCTCTTCCCACTTAAAGTATGTACCCAAGGAAAGTCTTATTCTCATTTGCTACCCCTTTTACTATCCTTTCTTTTGTCTGCATCTTTGCTCATCTAACTGTCTTCCCTCTGTTTATCTGGTACACCTCCCTGTCATCCTCTTTCTGCATTTCCTTATACCTCCTGAATGCAACCCTTTTTTCTTTCACCACTGTGGCTATTACCTAGAGTACTGTAACAGTATCCTTTTCATGACTGTTCAGAAAAGGGCTGGTGTCATCTTTGCTACCAAACAACATGACAGAGTGTTAAAAATAGATTCCTCCACTGAAGCATCATTACTACACTACTTGTGTGTGAATAGGAAGCTTTAGAGCACTAGTTTTCCTCTGGTTTGAGTAGTTAATTGAGCCCACAGAAAGTTAAGTCATTACCTTCTGGCAGTCATTCTATGTCAGATTACCAATGGATAGCACAGCCATCATGGAAAGCTATTTGAAGTAGAATGGGTTAAACTGTTCCTTGAACTTTCTGCATAACAAATAAGCTCTGTGGTTTCCCTAGGCCCCTATGAACATGACACCTCATTAAGCCATTTGACACCACCATCCTAAGAGCAGTCAGTATGCTACTTAGCAGGAAATTGCATAGCAAGAGTCCTAGTGTTGCCTTTTTCCAAATAATACACCAGCTTCATTCTCAGGCAGGCAGTTCTGGGCTACTGTTTGTATTCTACTGAATGTTGTTAACCTGCAATTTGTGACTACAGGTGTTTACAACTGAATGATAGTAGCCACATTTGCTTCACTTGCAAATAGGTAGGCATTTGTGTGTCAATTTTTTGTTTGACTTACTGTAGGTTACACATAGAATCTGTAAGTTCATTACATGCTGTATTGTGATTCAATGAACTAATAAATGGGGGTTTTGGTTTCTTTTACAAATTCATTTTTCCTGACCATGGATATACTAAAACAAATATTTCTCAACAAAATTTTAAAAAATGAGGAGTTTAGCAGTAATTTAGTTGATAGGGGCAAAGAGCTGCTCCCTAGAAAATTACCTGGTTGGGGAAGGCTGCCACAAGCAGAATGGGACTTCATAGATGGGGGAGCTCATAGCAGCAGCAGAAGAGGCATGTTGGCATTAAAAGCTTAGTGGTGTGGATGTAGAGGCACTAGTATTTAAGCATGACTTTGGTAGAGGATTAATTGTGACTGGGGGGTGAGGGAGTGAGTCTTGGTGTTTTTAGCATCATGGTTTTCTTAAACTTCAACCTTCAATGGGTTGGACTCTACATCCATCCATACAGTATATCATTAAGCCATGTGCAGTGGGATATGGGTAAAACCCAAATCACCAGACTTGGCATCGCCACCCTACAACATGAGGAGAGTGGTGAGGTTATAGTTATAGCTATAGTTATATGTTATAGCTGATAAATTTTGTTGAATTAGGATTTGAACCAAATAATTAGATGTGAATTGCATTGTCTGTGTCAGTGCTGTCCTACAGACATTGAGATCAGGGACTGCAGGCACACTCCAGTCCTCAGTGTCCTTGATGAAGAGGGAGGATGCCGAGCCAGATTACAAGGTGCCACATTCAAACATTGAAAACCAACATGTATGCTTTTCTGTGATCCTGAATTTGCCAGATCCAGTAACAGCCCTGTCTAGTCTGTGCTGCATGGTTTAAGTAAGGCTTTGAGAAGACTGACCATTTTAACATTGTTGTACAGCATTACCATTTCCCTGAGTAGCAACCAAAATAACAATACCATCACCGGTTAAAATGAATTGTGATCCAAAACATCATTCAAACAACTTTTAGTGGAACAACAGAGTGAAAAGCCATTGACCTCATGCGGCAAGCAATAGATGATGAGAGCCGAGATCTACAGCATGCCCCCCAAACAAACATCCAAGCAAAGTGAAAGGGTTCCAATAGAAGTAGAAGCTAACTGACTGTCCAGGGAAGAGAATGCTGACATTTGAGAGCTTATCTCTTCTGAGTGTGGTCATATTCAAAGATTTAGTCAACACCAATTCAGAGACCATCAGTAGCACACAGAAGTAGTATTCAGTAGAATACAGTATTGTTTATCAAAATGTATAACATACCTGACCTCCAGAAGAGAGGAGTATTGAGCGGTATCCAATGATATTGATAAGGATTTGGAGCTCTTACCTTAAACTATGAAAGTTATACCTATTTTACAAAAGAAAAGACAGGAGCCCAAGTGATTGTGTATCAGCCTAACAGATACACATGAAGAATGTTCTTAATCTGCAATTTGTGATTATAGGTGTTTACAACTGAATGATAGTAATCACATTTGCTTCACTTGCAAATAGGTAGGCATTTGTGTGTCTAATTTTTGTTATGTTTGCTTGTGTGCATGCACAAGAAACATGTGACAGCTTGCTGGAGTAGTAGGTTGTGGAGGTGCGGCTGTGTTGTGGCCAGTGCTGCCACTGCTTTTTGGGGCTTGTCTCTGTGGCACCAATGAATGAGCACACTGTCTATGACACCAGCTCCTGAAATGTGCCACCAACTTGAAAGAAATTCACTGCTGCAATGAGAGAGTGCCCCCTCATTGCAGGGCATGTCTTGCCTAGAGTAACATTTCAAAAAACATTGCAGTGGCTTTCGCAGTCCTCCTCTCACAGTCCCATGAAAGCTAACATTGGGGGTTCCCAATCCTCCTGTCGGCATGCCCCCTCCCCAGTTCATTTGCTGATGGGGAGCCAAATTCCCATCGGCATGATGTCCCTGTAGTTTAATTTGTCTGCCAAGGGGGTGCCAAATCACCTTCAGTATCATGCTCACCAAACAAAGACCCGTTTTCTTTGCCGATGGGGAGCCCAATCCTCGTCGGTTCCCGTCCCCCCAAAAACACCCAGGTGGCACATTGGGAGCCCACCCCAGTGTGCCATATGTACCTGTAAATAAGAAAACCTTCCCAAGATGACTTTTTTTAACCTGTAAACAAGAAAACAGTCGCTTGTTGTCTGAGGTTCCCCTCCTCCGCAACCCGCACCCACCCTCTGCGCACCCCACATCCTCACCTCCCCACCCCATGCTTACCTCTGGAGGTCAGCACCACGATCTTCACTGGAGCAGGAACACGTGTGCACTCTTCAAAGCTGACTGCGAACTGAAGAAATGCCGGTAAGCTGTATAATGGCATAAAGGGGGGGTTTCAACTTAGGTGGATATCTCAGCCATTTTTGCGACTTTTGGTGCCATATTTTCAACATGGGGTTCTTGGGACCCCACCTCATGAACTCAGTCACTGTCATGTCATTATTCGGTCCCAAAAGGTGATTTCGCTGTCACTGCATGGAATCACCTTCCCTGACCAATTAATGGAACAACAGTGTCACTGTTCATGAGGTGGGCTTCCAAAAAGCCTATGTTGCAAATCTGGTGAAAACAATTCCAAAAATGACTGCGTTATGAGCATGCATTTCACAGTTCCCATGCACGCTTGTAACTTTGAGAATTTTTAATATTTTCACTCCAGATTTTCAACATTGCCATTTTCCCACACATCCTTATGAACAGTACAGCAGTCATTTTTTGCATCCTGCCTGAAATGTGTTTTTGCACATCTGGTGCAGAATGATGTGGTTGCTGAGTGAAATCAATGTTCAGGGAAGATTAAGAAAATCACAGTTCATAAAGAGAGGTCCCAAAAAGCCCATGTTGCAAATTTGGTGAACAAATTCCAAAAAATGACTGCGTTACCACCGTGCACTGCACAGTTTCTATGCACAGTCATAACTTCACCAATTTTTTTAAATTTTTACTACAGATTTTCAACATTGTCATCTTTGCACACCGCCTTATGAACAGTACAGCTGTCATTTGTGACATCCTGCCCAAAACATGTTTTTGCATCTGTGGCACACAATGGGCATGGTCACTGTGTGAAATCAATGTTCGGGACAGATTAAGAAAATCACAGTGCCACTGTTCCTGAGCAGAGGTCCCAAAATGCCTATGTTGAAAATCTGGTGTAAAAGATCCCCCAAATAATTGCATTATGGGTGTGTGATGCGCAGTTTTTATGCATGCTCATGACTTCACCAATGGTTTTTATATTTTCACTCCAGATTTCTAACATTTCCATTTTTTTACTCGTCCTCATGAACAGTACAGCTGTCTTTTTTCACATACTGTTTGAAATGTGTTTTCACACCTCTGGTGCCAAATGGCACAGTCACTGTGCAAAATCACCTTTCAGCTAATGAACTGATAGTGTACGTGTTTACGCAGTGGGAGTCACAAAAATCCCATGTTGAACATGTAGAGTGAAAATACCAGGAAACGCCCAGGGCGTTAGGGTTTCCGATCATAATGCCCTACTCTGTAGGGACCGACAGGCATCAGGGGTGTGACTTGGGATTTTCAACAGTAATGCTCATGCCATTCCACCCCCACTCCCACCCTGCAGCTAGTGACAGGCATCAAGGTGTGCCTTGGACTCTTCGGCCCCAAAGTTCACCCCATTCTCCTATACTGTGCCTATTTCAGTGTATTTCCTTATGGAATGGGGTGAGTGTAAAGGCCAAACACCCCAAGGCAGACTTCAGCACTTGTCAGTGTCTGCCAGGTAGGGTGAGGTGAAATGGCGTGAGTGTTATGGGCAATGACTCAAAGGCACACCCCAATGCCTGTCCATCTCTGTAAGGTGGGGGTGGGGTTGGTGTCAGTTCAATACTTCATTGCCATTCCTATTCTGCATCTGTCTAACTCCTGCACTTCCAATGATAATGCCAGCAAGCAAACATTCAGCATTGAAAAATGCTTATTTTACTTACTGTAGGTTACACATAGAATCTGATAAGTTCATAATATGCTGTATTGTGATTCAATGAATAGAGGTTTTGGTTTCTTTAAAAATTATTTTTTCGTGACAATGGCTATACTAAAAAAAAATTTCTCAAAATTTTTTTTGAAAATAAGGAGTTTAGCAACAATTTAATTGATAGGGGCCTGTTCAAAAGGATATGCCTGGTGCAACTTGGTTGCACCAGGTGCAACCCTACAATGTGCCCCGGTGCAATATTCAAAAGGGGCATCTGAGCAGCTCAAATCCCGATGTGCCAGGGTGCACTGTAATGGTATAGGGTGCAGCTGAAGGGGGTGTGCCCATGCATATCCAGCACATCCTGATATTCCACCTGGGATGTGCAGCGCACATGCTGGTACAACCCCCAGATGCACCACAAACCTGGGAGCAAAGTTGTTCCAGAAAAAACCAGGAACAACTGACAGCCACCCACAGGCAGGCTGCTGTATTGCAGGGCACAACACAGCAGCCACCAGCCATGGGTAGCCACCCATCCACCTAGAACACCATCCACAAGAACCCATATTGTCTCTGGTAGTCCAGTGATACCCCCCTCTTCCTCCCAATAGCTGTGATCACTGGTATAGGTCATCCAGACACTCTCTGGTGTCTAGTGGTGA
This sequence comes from Neoceratodus forsteri, assembly GCA_016271365.2. Classification (NCBI taxonomy): domain Eukaryota; kingdom Metazoa; phylum Chordata; order Ceratodontiformes; family Ceratodontidae; genus Neoceratodus; species Neoceratodus forsteri. The sequence continues at coordinate 653,893,298 of CM028136.1, forward strand.
CTCCCTCCCTCCCTCCAGTGAAATGCCATGAATACAGTCCCTGGTGATCCAGTAGCACCCCCCCCCACTCACACAGGACCCTGTGTCCACTTCACTCCTCCCCGTCATTGGTGGGTGGCTGTAACCCACCCGCATACCACCCGGCCGTCTGCTGAATGACAGTAAGCCCATTGGTCCACACTGTGGATCAATGGGCTTGCAGAGCATACTGTACTGGACAGTCACAAATATGTGAATGAAGTCATTCATATATTTGTGACTGTCTAGGACAGTATGAACTGCAAGCCATTGGTCCACACTGTGGGACAATGGACTTACAGCCCATACAGTAACCTGTCATTTGGCAGGTGGCTGGGTGGTATCGGTGAGTGATTGCGCTCGCTGATGATGAGGGAGGAGCAGGATGGGCAAGGGGTCCTGTGTGGGCGGGAGGGGTGGTGCTACTGATCACCAGGGACTGTATTTATGACATTTCACTGGTGATTGGGGCTGGGGTGGGGGAACCACTAGACTACCAGGGAATGGGGTTTGCATTTTACCAGCGATCATGGCTACTGGAGGGAGGGTGGTGCCACTAGACTACCAGGGATTGGGTGTTTAATACTAATACCCATGATCATGGCTATGGGAGGGAGGGGGGTGCCAGTAGACTACCAGGGATTGGGTGTTTAATACTAATACATGCGATCACAGCTATGGGAGGGAAGGGGATGCTAATAGACTACCAGGGATTGGGCTTTTATTACTAATACCCATGATCACATGACAGGGTGGGGAATGCCCTGGGATCCCTCTCAGTGCACACGTCATTCTGTTCAGGGTACCAGGTGCATTTTGCCATGTTGCCCTGTGCAAGGCATGCAAATGGAACCATAATGACATGCTAATGGACTCATTTGCATCTTGCATATTTTATGGTCTCATTTGCATGCCCTCTTCTGAATATCACAGGTGCTGCATCCAGTGCAACTACATTTGTGCTTGCACATCCTGGTACTCCCTATCTGTGGCTTATGCTGGTGCATTGCGCAGTCCGTGCCATAGTCAACAGCGCTGCACCATGGCGCATCACCATTAAATATCACCTGGTCCTGGCCCCAGGGCATCCCAGTTTTGCTGTGCCCATGCTTGTGCCACTGCCAGGTGCAGTCTGAATATCCAGGCCAGGGTGTAAAGAGCTGCTCCCTGGAAAATTACCTGGTTGATGGGAAGGGTTGCCACAAGCAGAATGGGACTTCATGGATGAGGGAGCTCATAGCAGCAGCAGAAGAGGCATGTTGGCATTAAAAGCTTAGTGTTGTGGATGTAGAGGCAACTGTATTTAAGCATGACTTTGGTAGAGAATTAATTGTGACTTGGGGTGAGGGAGTGAGTCTTGGAATTTGTAGCATAGTGGTTTTCTGAAACTTCAGCCTTCAATGGGTTAGACTCTGCATTAATCTGTACAGTATATCACTAAGTCACATGCAGTGGGGAATGGGTAAAACCCAGCTCACCAGACCTGTACCACAGATGTAAAATCTGGACGGGGCACAGCTTGTGCAAATATTGCTGATCCACTCACTCCAGATGATCTGGTCTGGTCTTTACCTATCTGGTCTGGTCCTGACAGTTCCGTTTTTAACCATGCCAAGGAAGGGTTGAAAAATAGACTTCCAGGAGCAGACCAGATATGTAAAAGTCAGATTGAACAGTGCAGCCAGAATGACCAAACCAGCAGTATTTGGGCAAGTTGCACCCAGTATGGCCAGTTTGGATTTTTACAGAACTGATGTGGTTCATGTCTGTCAGTCCAGTTTTTAATCAATCAGTCTTTATTTTATACTGAAAGGCATGTGATCAAACATGGCCATTTACACAAATGTCCATTTTAGCATAAAAAGAAAACAGATCACCAGGTCAAACAATTACGTAGTAAAATACAGTGTAAACAGGTCTAACATAAACAGGTCTTATACAGAGATCTTGAAGGATAAACAGAAGAAAGGGGAAGCAAATAACTAACAGTGGCAAATTTTCATATGGGATATAGTTGGAGGTACAGTTCAGGAACATGAACAGTTGGGTGATGCATAGAAAAGAAGACGTGTAAGTTCTGCAGCACCCAGATACTGCTTGCTGACTAGCATTCCCACTGTGTTATCTGCCACAGCCCCAAACCAGGCCAAGGATTGTGCACCTTGCCAATCCTTTAACCAGATGATATGGATTAGGCACAAGAAAAAGAGTAAAGCCCACTTGCTGGAGAAGTGCCTAGCTTTGATGGAAAAGGAGCTGCAGAATCTGCAGGAAAAAAAATCTTCTTCTCCAACACCAGAACCCAAAAAGAAAAAAAAAGAACAAGTAGGGGCACTGACACCAGGATAGGTCTCCATCCATTTGGCGTGCCCATCAGGCACCACTGATGCTAGAGGGGCCTCCACTTCGATAAGTATCCCTATTGCCAGTCTACTACCACTCCAGCAGATAAGACCAGGGCTTCCCTGCCTGCTTTACTCACAGTGCAGTCGGGCCTCTTCTTGGACGATGGAACACCTATTGTGCTCCTTAGGTCCATATCTTCTTCAGAGTCTATCACTAGCAGCCAGGTCAATAAGTCACTCCCCAGCCCAACTGAAAAGCTCATGGTAACAGCTGGCAAACTGGACTCCAACTTCACCGTTGTCTGCATGCCCAGGCCGATACATCAGACAGTAGCTCTTCTTCTGTCTGCACTGCCTTGGCTGATAAGTCACTCCCTGGTTCCTCTGGGGACTGCACAACTGGGGCTCTCCCATTGGGGTTGCAGTATACCCCTGACATTGAGTTGAGTCAGCTGCTGGACATTCAACAGTCTTTTGAGGGTTCCTTGTTCCCACTGACACAACCAGACCCTCCAGGTGTGCCTGCCTGAGGTGAGCACTAATCTGGAGGTTCTCCCTCCTTTTCCAGGTAAGTCTCTTCCTGGTTCACCCACTTGGCCTGCTGTTAATTCCTTTGGGGACCTTCCATAGGGACCTCTTCAGCCCAAGCCCCCTTGAACAATCAGGTTCCTCCATCTTGGACTCCTTCTCCCCAGACAACAGCGGGCCTTCATCCAGGTTCTATTCACACCCCAACACCAAGTGACCCTTTATCATGTGACCCCTCACCAGGTCAGGGTATATCTGGCACTCCAGCCATTCCTCAAATGCTGAACAGCCTTCCATTAGGGCCCCCAGGCATAGAATCTTCCAGTGCCATACATTTCTGTTCCTGATCCAGTGCCAGCCCCTTTGAATGTCCCTACAGGGCTGATGCCTGGTTCTTCCGGACATCCTGCCAGGCCTTAGGCCCCACCTCCTGCTGGGCCTTCAGCTCTGCCTCCAGCTGGACCTATGGGCAATGTTCCAGGCTATCTGCCCCCACAATATCCAGTGTACCATTCGCCAGGGTATCCAACACCTGGTCATCAACCCCATTATGTTCCAGGGTACCAGATGCTAGGCTATTTCTAATCAAGAGTATGCTCCTTCTGGCTTTTCCTACTCCTATCAGGCTTATGGATACCCTCAATATCAGATGCTGGGCTATCCATTATATCAGCCTCCTCCTCCACCACTCCTTCTCAGCCTCAGGCTCTGCCTCCATAGCAGCCTCAGGCTGACATCCAGGCAGTTTTTCAAACCCTGATTTAGGAGGAGAGGACTCAATGAGCCTTGGAGATTGACAGTCAGAAACTAGTGGTGGCCTCTACTCCTGCCTCCTTTCCAACCCCCAAGATAAGCCTCTCCTGTGGATTCCAACCTTTCTGGAAAAGGCTCCTCTAGACACTGGATCAGGGATAAAAACCCAGGACACTCTCTGAACTTATCCTTCAGCACTGGTATGCATACACTTATGGATCCTCAGCCTAAGTATTCCCTGAAGTCCCCTCCAGAGGACCCTTTCTTTGCAGAATTCCTCATAACTATTCAAAATGCCTGTGGTTGGGCTATCCAGGAACAGGATCCAAAATGGAAAAGGGTTGCGGAGCATCTAGACAAGAGTGACACAGCTCCTATGCCCATACTGCCTTGGACTGGGCCCCATGAAGACCTGACGTCCACTATCTGGCAACAGCCTTCCTCCATTCTGGCTATCTCAAAAAACACAGACAAGATGTACCACCCCCCAGATGGGGTCATACACATTTGCTGGCCATCTTAATGCAGACTCAGTTGTTATCGCACCTGCCCACGACTGGCCCTCTAAGCCTAACATTTGTGCATGTCTCCTATGATTAACGTGTGTAAGCAGCTGTACAGTTTCAGTCGCAAAATCCATTCCTCCTCTACTTGCACCCTCAGGTCCCTTAATTATGTGGCTTATATGGTTTCCTATAAGAAATCTTCCCTAGCCTCACTCAAGTCAAAGACAGAAGCCATCTAGGATGAGGAGCTTAAGGTCGAGATTGCCAAGACCATGATAATAGCTAAAATCTTCAGTCATCATGCCCTCCAGGCCACTTATGACACAGTAGATTGAGTTGCTCACACCACAGCCACTGTTGTCTGCCTTAGGTGACATTCATGGCTCAGAATTGGTAGTCTGGCACAAGAAGTCCAGAACTCCATGCTGGATACCCCTTTCAGGAGATCTGTGTTACTCAGAGGTGACGCTAAGGAAGGATATTATCACTGAAATGTCGGACTGAGGTAAATCCATCTGCGATGTCTGCTTCATGTAGTGAGAGGTTTACAAAGGAAAACAGTCTTTTCGTTATCAACAGGGATGCCAGACCAAAGAGGCTCCTGCCAAAGGCCAGGCCAAATGTGGGTATCCATCATCAGGAATCCCTACTCCCCCTGCCAAGTCCCAGAAGTCCCCTGGAGGAGATTCTGACTCCCTCGCCTCAGTCTCCTGACTTGTGAGGGACCCCTGCCTCCCACTGATCCTCTAGGGGAACCAGTGGGGATAGAAGATTTGCTCTCCACCTTCCGGGGTCACAGGACATAACCACGGACTCTTGAATTCTTCAGTTAATAGCAAAAAGTACAGCCACTTTCTGCAGTTTGCCTTCCAGGGGAACATTACCAGTTCAAGACTCTCCCTTCTGGCCTATCCTTAGCACCTTGGGTTTTTACCAAGCGTCTAGCAGTAGTGGCTGCAGCCCTATGCCTCAGAGGGATCTGCTTGTGCCTGTATCTGGATGTTTGGCTTCTATTAGTCCCATCACAGAGCAATCTGAGAAAGTCACTCTCCTTCACCCTGGACCTCTTTTCCAGACTTGGAATAACAGTCAAATATCCTAGGTCCCACTGCTCCCCTCCCAGTGCCTACAATTCATTTGGGGTGGTGCTGGATATGGTACAGGGAAGTGTCTTCCTCCAAATGGATAGAGTGGAACCCTGCAGGAACAGGTCAGATCAGTGGCCAACCCAAGCTGGACCACAGCCTGGTAGATCCTCCATCTTCTCAGGATGATGGCAGCTGTGATCCTTACAGTTCCTCCAGCCAGACTGCATATGAGGGTGACCCAATGGACTCTTCATGTCCAATGGGATCAGTGGCTGGACAACCTGGTCCACAGAGTCCTAGTGTCTGGGTACATGAAGAAGGATCTTCTTTGGTGGCAGAAGTTTTCCCAGTCTCTCCATGGGGGTTCCTATTTCAACCGCCTGCTCCTACCATGACCCTTTCAATGGATGCTTCATGTCAAGGCTGGGGAGCCCACCTAGGAGACAATCAGAGTCAGGGAACATGGTCTCAACTGGAAGCATCTCTACACCTCAATGTGTTAGAAATGAGGGCAGTACTGTATGCCCTTCAGGCCTTCCACCTTCTCCTATGTCCGGAGACACTCCTGATTCAGACTGACAATATGTCTGTGGTCTGGTACCTGAAAAAACAGGGAGGCACTCACTCATACCCTCTATGCCAGAAGGTGATGAGAGTGTGGTATTGGGCAGTCCAGCACGACCTATGCCTTACTCCTGTCCATGTGCCGGGCATCAGCAACATCCTGGCAGACAGTCTCAGTCACACGACTGCCAGGGCTCATGAGTGGGAGCTAAATCAAGAGGTGGTTGAAAGCTTATGTAACCTGTGGGGTTGGCTGGAGGTAGACCTCTTCATCTCACCATCCAATGCAAAACTACCCAATTGTTGCTGGCTCATTCCGGGGCATGGTGTTTTTTGGTGAGATACACTGTCTCTGTTCTGGACAAGGAGGTTCTTGTACACTTTTTCTCTCTTCCCAGTGCTTCAGAGGGTTCTCCTGAAGCTGGAGGTGGAAGGGGCTCTCATGATTCTAATAGCCCCTCTTTTGCCTCATCAGATTTGGTTCCCTCGGCTTCAACAGATATTGATGGAACCCCCAGTACCTCTGCCTCTCCGCCATTATCTTCTGACTCAGGAGCAGGACAGCCTGGTGCATCCAGGCTTCAGATCCCTCCACATGCATGTTTGGCACTTTTGGACACATGTGGAATAACTCCCATTTTTATTATTGTTTTACAAAAATCATTAACTGTGCAGGTGCATTTGTAAAAAAATTAATTATAATAGTAAGACTTTTTGAAATGTTATCTGACTTTCCATACTCATGCATGTCTACTCACTTAGTCTCCTGCTTGTTTCTGTCCTTGTACTAATTTCTGTTACTTCATGTCAAGTGGTTGTTGATTTTCATAGTGTGTGCCTGAGGTGGAGCAGCAATAAAAGATAATCTATGGAATACCCTTAGTAACACACCTACCCCAGTTTACTTTTACCTGATGCCCATTTTTAGGCCTTGTACAGTAATACCTTCCTTCAAGAGCACAGCTTGTACTGAAATGTGCAAGATTTACATTGACATTTGAGTATATGCACTTTTATATTGTACCAATTATGTGTATGAACTGTATAGCATTCTCTAAAAAAAAATCAAACACATCAAATGTCTTCAAAAACATGTCTCAACATTGTGTTTATATTCCACTTTGTCACAACATATAGTTGTCTCAGCAGTGTTTGCAGTTAAGGCACAGTACTTTCATGTATATGATGGCCCAGTTCTGTTGAGTTGATTGCTATAACAGTGCATAGAATAAAATGGGAAACATATTGGTAACTAATACAGATGGTGGCATTATTTTTAAATCTGCCCTTTCTCAATGTACTGTACTTTGATTCAGTTAGTGTATGCAACAGCAATTCATGTTTATGTTTAAGCCAATGAAACACCCTTATCTGGACACCCTGGAAAGCTGGGCTCACACATGGAAATTAAATTTCAATATCACTAAGTGCAAGGTGTTGCATCTTGGTCGGGGAAACCCTAAACACAGGTACACCCTGGGAGGGAGGCGCTGGAGGCCTCAATAGGGGAAAAAGACCTAGGGATCATGGTGGATGCATGTATGAATAACTCTGAGCAGTGCAGGAGAGCAGCTAGCAAGGCAAACAGGATGTTGGGATGCATCGTAAGGGGATCACCTCTAGAAGCAAGGAAGTGATTCTGCCGCTGTACAATGGACTGGTTAGACCATACCTTGAGTACTGTGTACAGTACTGGAGACCACACTTGAAAAGGACATACAGCTCCTGGAGAGGTACAGAGGAGGGCAACTAAGATGATACGAGGGCTAGGGGATTTGACGTATGAGGACAGACTTGAGGAGCTCTGCCTGTTTTCATTGGAGGAGGAGAGACAGGGGACATGATTGAGGTCTTCAGGTACCTCAAGGGAATAAATAGGGTAAACATGGAGGGATCTTTAGACTAAAGCAGGAGAGTATCACCAGAGGGCATGGTTTGAAGTTGGAAGGTGGAAGGTGAGGGCGGAAAGAGGAGGAGGTTTTTCACTGAGAGGGTGGTGGACCCTTGGAATGCATTGCCTGGTGAGCTGGTTCAGAGACCCACAGTGGAGGGCTTCAAGAGAGGGTGGGACAGACACAGAAAGTGGATGTATCAGATGATGGCCTGTCCCGGGGGGGGGTGGGGATGGATGATAGGGGTTTCTGGAGCACAAGGGATGGGAGGGCCTCGGCACCCAACTAAGGATCTAAGGTTCGAGCAGACGCGATAGACCGTAAGGCCTAATCTTCGGGCAAATAGTATGTTAGTATGTTAGTTAATGCATTCATAGTCATAGTGGCTCTGCCAGAACTTGTTTGCTTCTGCTTTTACTCATTTCCTTCATGCCGAAGCTGATTGCTGAAATTATGCCTTCCCTTATTTTCCCCACTGTTCCTCTGCCCCTCCCTTGCATTCTCTGCATGGAGAAGTTTCAAAAGTAGTCTTCATTTCCTTAAAATTCACCCTACTAAAAGTCCAGGACCCTCATCCTAATCTGATTTGCCCCTTTTCCTGTCTTAATGTCAAACCACACTGTACAGTCATCATTGTTACCTGGGAACTGCCCGCTGTGATGTCTGCAATTCTGTCCCTGTCTGTAAGTACCAGACCTAGCACTGCCCCATCCCTCATAAGTTAGTTGACTAGCTACTTGAAAATAGCCCTTGCAGGGAATTTAGTATGGCCCTACTCCTTGCCAAAGCTGCAGCTGGAAGAATCCAATCTAATCCAGCAAACTGAACTCAGCAAATAGCAGCACCTCCCCCTTATTTTCCATCCTGATGATATCCTGCCCAAGAAGCCCACTGCACCCATTCAGGGCACCCGTCAGAGTGTACCTGTTATTAAGGTGCCAAACTCCAAAATTCACCACCCCCTTCCCAAGGTCTGCCCTCCTGGAGTTGAAATCCTTAGTTGGGGGATGTGGGGGTACTGCCCTCCATATGGAGGGGTGCGAGGGGTGCAACCCCCTGCATATTGGGCGATTGGCGAATTTAAATCCTGCTACTCTAATGATGGGTGCACTATGATGGGCACATTCTGAGGGTGGAACCCAAGAAGCTTATCCAATTTCTCAAACTGTGCTGAGTTCTGTATACCACCTCTTTATGGATAGCAGCCCAGGTCCTGATCCAAGATGACCTACATCACCTCCAGTACTTCCTTTTCCTCCAGGTGCCCCTGCACTTCCATAAACTTGATTCCTTCTCTCACATATAGTGCAACACCTCCTCCCCTCCTCCAGTCCCCATTTCTCCCAAACAGATAAGCTGGTATGGCCACATTCCATTCATGGCTGACAGAGCACCATGATTCCATTATGGCTATCAAATTCAGTCTAGACTCCTCCATGATGGCCTCCAGGTCCATAATTTTATTTCTTAGACTCCTTGCATTGGTGTATATGGCTCTCCACACCTTACTCCCTCCTGTCTGCTTCTGTGCTTTCTTACTGCCGTGCCTGTGCACCATGAATGCAGGTTTTCTCTGATACTCTGTTTCTTGATGCTCACCCTGACCCTCATTTTCCTTTGTTACCCTCTCTATTACTTGTTTCCATTACTCCTCTTTTCTTGCTAACCTGATTTATACCTTCCTTGTCCAACACCTTGTCCCCACCCCTGTCTTCCTGTGCCCCTGTCTTGCAGGAGCTTCCTCTCCTTGAGCATTCCCTTCTTGTTACTTCATCATCTAGGAAAAGGCAATCTTTTCCTCCATTGTTTTTAAAGCCCCCTCAGCTAGTTTAAATGTTCATCCAAGCAGCATTTAAACCTACCACTAAGGGCTGTGGCCCCCCTCCTGAAAGAATGCAGGCTATCTCCCCTGTAAGGGATTTATTTTAGGAAGATAATCTAATTATATGATATGATGTGATAAGTAATGTCCCTTAAGTTTATGTTGCTTAAAAAAACTTGAAATGAAATTAACTCAACTGCTTATTTTTTACAAAGTATCTTTTAGACTGCTACTGTCAGATTTAAAGTGAACCTCCCTCAATTACAGTAAAATCATGTTATTACAATTATACTCTTCTGACTTTCATGTTTTAAAATAACTTTACATAGCTGACCCAGTGGCGCAGGGGCATGGTGCCGACCTGGGTTCAGGAATGGACCTTGGTTGCCGGAGAGGCCAGCTGGGGGGGAAGGATTGAGTGACCTGTGACTGCCTGCCTTCTACAGGGGAGAGGGCAGGTAGTGTGTCCAGTGCACTATGGACACCTGGTGGAGGCCAGGTGTAATGCAGCACTGACACCAGCACGTCGGGGGCAGGGCAGACTCTGATCCTCATTGCACGTCCCCAGCCTCATATAGGGAAGAAAACTCACAGCTGGTCACCTCTATGAAGCCTGCCCCTCGCTTCATTTAGCCTCCAGGCTAGCTCTTCCCAGACAGTTACCAGTATTGTGGTACTAAAGGGCCTGATGCACTGACCCTACCCCCTGAGGGGATAAGCCAGGGGTGCCAGGAATGCATAGACAAATTGAAGGTGGAAGTGCAGGGGTCCATGACTAGGGTGATGACTGGTGGCCAGAAGCAGCAAAAACAGAAAATATAAAAAGAAAAATAACTTTATATAACAGCTGTTTAAATCATAATGGTTCTCATCAACCTTGGTTACACTACCATACACTACAGTTATTTTTATTGTCTTTCATACATATTGCTTGGTCTTATCTCCTGATAAATTCTATGCATCCATAGGACAATCAGTTGAGTTCAATAAATCTGTTCTGAGGTTTGGTTGGGCATGGAGGCAGGAAGATAATGATGAGACTGAATGTGTTACTTTATTTTTATCTTGCAACAAATTCTGTCTATATATTTATGTATCTCAAAGTCTTCACAATGTAAAACAAAAGCAGGAAATACACTGTAACACATAAAAAGTAATGCAGTGAATAGATGTTTACAGAAGATAAAACATAATATATATTTTACGTTGAGCTGGTCATGTACAATCCAAGATGTTCCAAATATCTGGGGTTTTGGCACAACTCATTTAAAAGCATATGCATGTTATTTTTTTTTTTTTTGCATTTATCATATCTTTATCTTTTTTAATGATCAGAATGGATGTCTAATAATCTGATGCATATGTTGATATCCTTTTCATGGTTCACAACACTGAGAAAGTGAAGGACATCTGTAGGAAGCACTTTGGTCCCCATAACTGCCACAGTTGTGTGTGGTAAACATTTGGGATAGAAATAGCCTCCCCCTTGAACTGCAACCAAAGCCTTGTATTCCCAGCCCAATTTATTGACTTAGTGGCTGGAAGAGGAATTCCCCCTCTTCTCTGACTATGTCCCAGCACAAATAAGTTAGTCAGATGTTCATGGACACAAATCAACTAACTATCTAGCCTACAAATCCCAAACTGCTTTTTGCATAGTGCTTTAGCATCTACCCTGTGCTCCAGAGACCGACACCAGTGTCATAATGTTTTCCACACCAGCCTGACCATCACCATTAGCCACCCTTCTGATTCCTCATGCTATTATTTGCTGGCACTGTCATTATATTATTTAAACAGTTATTCCAGCCATTTCCGTTCTACCCTTCCCCTATCCAATCCGTAAATTAGACTATAGTTCTGAGTAGTATTTGACTAGTAAAAGCATCTATAAAAATGAAATCACTGTTCTTGGGTTTGACGTGCTCCAGATTTCCTGCCCTGGAAGCCCAGTACCCTCTATCAACTCCCTAACCACTGCCTCTTTGATGGTGCTCAAAATACAAGGTTCCATGACAATCATTGTCCTTTGCCAGCTCTTCATTTTCTGATTGTGAACTTGCAATCCCCTTAATGCTGCCTGCCTTAGGCAAGAGGTGTCACACATGGTTTCAACCTGGATTGAGAAGGTTGCCATGCTTTGAGTATGGCCCTGCAGGCCATTAACATGATGAACCACAGCTTCATCCCTGCATGGTAGCAATGTGTTTGTCAACAACTCATAGTACAATGGTTTACAAACTGAGGATCAGCCACTAAGCCAGCAATAACACACGCTGAGGTGTGGGTTATGGCCTAATAAAAGCATACCCCAGGTGCATTATAAGATACAAGGCACTTGTGCTGAGTGCGTTTAGAAGCTGGGAAGTGTTTTTATTAGGTCATAACCCACACCTCAGAGTCTGTTACTGATCTTATAAAACCGGCACAGCATTTTCTAAATAGATTCTCAGCTAGTTAGTGCACTTTGAAAAGTAAAATGTTATTCATTAATCTTTCTGCATGATTTTTTTCCATGATTCAAGAATTTAGCCCCTTTTGCTGCACAGCTATAAAACATGTTCAGTCCCTTTTAACCCTTTGACTGCTGACATAATTAGTACACATTAGAGTTCTGGATGGATATATCAGTCCGTGGCTCTGCAAGGGTTAATAATTTAGTGAATTAATGTATGTCTGTCAACCCCCCCTCCCCTCTCGCTCACACAGAGCAACAGTTTTGTTTGTCTTTTTTTGTGTACTGTTTGTTTCTGTGTGTCTGTCAGGGAGCCAGAGAGTGGCTGGTATGACTGGCACTGAGGATTTCTACTGATGATCCTGCAATTCCGGGGTATAAAATTTACAGGAAAAACTGGGGGGTTGGAGGAGGGGGTGGGGTAGCACTCTATGTGAGGGAAGGGATCAGATATACAACGGACGAGGGGGAGGAAGGAGGACAGAGGCACTATGGATGCAGCTTCTGGACTCCATGGGTAGAAAGCTGAGGCTGGGGGTGGTGTACAGATCACCAGCCCAATCAGTGAAATTGGATAGGGAGTTAGCAGAGCAAATAAGGAGGGTGTGTAGAAAGGGGAGTGTGGTGATTGTGGGGTATTTCAATCTGCTGGGGGTAGATTGGAGTACCCCTGCCACCTCCAGTGCCAGGGAGCAGGTGCTCCTGGATGAGATCCAGGATGGTCTCCTGACACAGCTGATCAGTGGGCCAACACGACTAAGTAACATGCTGGACTTGGTGCTGTCAAATGGGGAGGCAGTAAGGGAAATAAGGGTGGAAGACCCACAAGGTGGTAGTGACCACCAAACAGTGTGGCACATTCTCAAGTTGGGAAAGGAGTCTGGAGGCACAGTAACAAAAGTGATGGATTTTAGGAGGATGGACTTCAGGAGGATGAGAGAAATAATGCAAGGGAGACTTCAGGGTATTAGGCCGGAGATGGATGCAAAGCAAAAGTGGGAAATTATTAAAACTGGGCTCACAGAGGCTACAGAAGCTTACACCAGGGCTAACAGCAAGAAGTGGAGAGCCAGGAAACCATGCTGGCTGAACAGAGAAATGTTGGACAGAGTGAGGGCAAAGAGAGCTGAGTACCAGAAGTTCAGGAGAATGGAGAAGGAAGAGGACAGGGGGGCTTATGTGAGTTGGTCCAAAGTGGTGACCAAGTGAGTGAGAGTAGCTAAGGCCTCCAGGGAGCTAAGGTTAGCACAGGGCACCAAGGGAGGGGAGAAGGACTTTTAAGATATGTCAGGAAAACAGGAAGTGCAGAGACCTTATAATGAAGATAAAGTGGTGAGGGGTGGGTGGAAAGGAGAGGAACAAGCAGAAGTACTAAATGAATATTTTGCTCCATTTTCACAAAGGAGAAGGATGGCACACTAGCACCATGGATTAGGAGGGTGGGGGCGGGACGGGAGGAGATAATGGATGGAGTGATTGAGGACAGTAAAGTACTAGACAGTCTGAGGGCATTAAGGGTGGACAAGGCACCAGGTCCAGATGGCATCCACCCCAGGGTGTTGAGGGAGATGGTGGAGGTGTTTGCTGAGCCACTGGTGGTCCTGTTCAGCACCTCCCTGGAGACAGGATGGGTGCCTCAGGACTGCAGCATGGCCCATGTGGTGCCCATACACAAGAGTAGCCCTAGGGATGAGCCAGAAAATGATCGGCCTGTCAGTCTCACTTCCATAGTGTGTAAACTTATGGCGATGATATTGAAGGAGAGGCTAGTGTAATTTCTCGAGGGTAATGACCTCCAGGATGGGCAGCAGGGTTTACCCATGCCACAGTGACAGTCAGCATGGAGACATCCCTGACAGTGACAGCCTCAGTGCCACCCCCCCCATTCTCTAGGATTCTAACTTTGAGTCGGAGTTGGACCGGAAGGGCAAACACCCAGTGAGGCAGTCCCAATCGCCAAACAGACCACCAGAGCGACAGGAGGATTTTGCCCGATTCCTGTCACTGTGGTGGTCTTTCGTGATCTGGGAGTCACTGCTGCAACGGTATACTGGGCAGCAGCATGGGTTCATCTCAGGGAGGTCTTGTCAGACCAATCTAATAGAATATTATGACTGAGTAATGAGAGAGCTGGATATGGGTCATGCTGTAGATGTCCTGTACTTGGACTTCAGCAAGGCCTTTGATTCAGTGCCTCATGGGAGTCTGGGGGGGAAGCTGACTGCAGTGGGGGTGAGGATGAAGCTGACAAACTGGATAAGGAACTAGCTGCAGGGGAGGCTGCAACGGGTGGTAGTGGGGGGGGGATCTTGACACCTAGACCAGTGACAAGTGGTATGCCACAGGGCACAGTGTTGGGCCAGGTGCTATTTGAGCTCTTTATCTCAGATATTGCACTTGGAGTTGGGAGCACGGTTAGTCTGTTCACAGGTGATACCAAAATGGGGGCAGTGGTGGATGCAGAAGATGGATGGAAACAACTACAAGGGGACCTAATCAAACTGGAGGTATGGTCAGAGAAGTGGCAGCTGGGATTCAATGCAAAAAAGGGTAAGGTTATGCACTTTGGGGCAAAGAACCCAAAGAGGGGCTATTGGTTGGGAGGGATGAGGCTGGGGATCACTGAGGAAGAGAAAAACCTAGCGGTGTTGGTAACAGGGAGCATGAACAACTCTGCCCAATGCAGGAAAACAGCAGCTAAGGTGAACAGGATGCTGAGCTGTATCGCAAGGGGTTTCTCATCCAGGCATATGGAGGTGATCCTACCACTCTACAGATCTTTGGTCAGGCTGCACTTGGAATACTGTGTGCAGTACTGGCGGCTGTATCTGAAGAGGGATATTCATTTTCTGTAAGGTGTGCAATGGAGGGCAACAAAAATGTTACAGAGGATGGAGGGCAAGGCCTGTGAGGACAGGCTGAATGAGCTGAATATGTACATACTGGAGGAGAGGAGGGATGGGGGATATGATTGAAATGTTCAAGTATTTGAGGGGGTAAACAAAGCTAGCACTGAAGGGGTGTTTAAACTGAGGAAGGGTAGGGACACGAAGGGGCACGGACTAAGACTGGAGGGCGGAAGATTTAGGAGGGAGGTGACGCACTACTTCACAGAGATGGTGGTGTCTAAATGGAACACTCCACCAGAGGGGGTGGTATCATGTAAGACAGTAGAAAGTTTTAAGAGGGCATGGGACAAAGCACGAGGGAGGGTCTGGGTGGAGGGGGCTGAGGCCATCATGGGAATAACAGATGGGGAGGCGGTTGGGGCAACTGCAATCCAAGAGGCTAGCTGCACACCCGGGCAGACATTGATAGACTGAGTGGTCTGTTACTGCTGGCAGATTCGTATGTTCATATGTTTGAATTCCAGCTTCCCCCAACCACACACGCACAAAGTCACCAAAAAGAGTATCTATTTTGTTTTCTACATTTTTGTTCTGCATTTCTCTACTACACATTGAAATCATGCCGTGCTTGTTCTGCTTTTATGTGCTTGCTGCCTGTTGCATTGGGAACGTGTGTGTCCCTTAGCGCCCACCATAGACAATGCTTTTCTCCTTCACATCTTCCACATTGCAGCAGGATTGCACTGATTTCTATGTGTGCTACAGCATAAGAAAATAATTCCTTTCCAGGGACATTTAGAACAGAATGGGGGAGAAGTGGAGAAGTGGAGATCAACAGATCTAAGGGACTACTACACATAGTTGATTCATACTACCCACAGTATGAACTGCGGCACTGACAGCTGTGTATTTCCAATTGGACAAAGGGCCAGTGCTGAGATTTTAACAACAGGTACAAAGAAATCCAACCTAAACTATTATATTGCTTTTATAATGCCCTGTCACACAGGAAGGGCAGCCAGAATATGGACATGGTGACTCGTGTATTGGTATCACTTTTATCCTGCTGCACCTAAACAGCTGTTACCGTTTGCTAATATGCTACCTGTGGAGGTACAGCAGGAGAGGCATGGCAGGCACTGATTTCAAACTGTGCTGCATTTTGGTTGGTACAAGTAGTGCCAGTTGTGAACAATTGTACTGATAAGGACACAGCTGAACAAGGCTTTCAGCCAATGAGAATACAGAAACTTTGGTGTCTGTTTTATAAAGGCTCTTTCAACCACTTTATGGCAGTGCTTTTTTACTTTGTGCATGACCACACTGCTTTATAAATGTTCCTTATTCGCACACTGCATGGTTCTGTGTCTGGGCAGCATGAGAAGCAAAAGGTTGTGACACAAGGAGCTCTAGAAAGGAGAAATTACTTTTTGCAATGAGGGCAGTGAAATCTTTTGCAAAAAAACACTTTTAAGATCTAGTATGTGTAGTTATTTTGTAGTTTTTTGCCATGTTATTGTTTAGGTTTTGACCTTTGAGTTTCTATTGGCAGTAATAACAAAAGAACAGCCAACAAATCATTCTCAAGGATTAATGCCAGCTGGGCAGTATTGATGACTTTGTGTTAATTCCCTTGGAAAGGACCTGATGTGAGGTCATAATTGTGATTCTATGACCAATCACTTTTTAAAATATTTTTGGGTTGTTATGCTCCTTTATATTGTTTGGCAAGTAGGGAAACTTAGGCGGCCCTGAAGTGCAAAACACAAACAAATAGTAAAATGCAATCAAATAAGTGAAGTAATGACTAAGAACTGATCAGCAAACAAACAAACAAAAAAAGAAACACAACAAAGCCAAATGTAAAGCATAAAGTCGCAAAATAAAGTAACAAAACAAATGTAAAGTTCAACCAAAACAGGAAGGTTTGTCTCTAAAAAGACAGGCCCCATTGTTTTAGGCCTGGAAGCAGAAGCCTAGAAGGAGGAACAGAGAATGGGGCAGGGGGGAAGGAGAACTGGGAACCAATGGGTGGGGTTTTTGAGAAGTGGTCATGGGGGAGAGCCAGGGAAAGAAGGGGGAAGGGGGCTCAGCTCCAGAGAGGGTGACCTCACGATATGGGATGAGGCATTAAGAAATGAGAGCCGGGGATAGGTTGTAGGGAGAGAGAGAGAGAGAGAGGAAGAGAGCAAAGGCTGGGTGCAAAAGGAGGGATATAAGGGGTTGCACATGGAAGCTCTCCCTCACTTCTGCTATGTAAATTTTGATTTGCTTAGCACATCAGTCGGATGAGTTCCTGAGGTTATAGAATAGCTTGGGTAAGGTCAATTTTATCTACTAGGCAGTTTGAAAAAAAGAAAAAAACGAGAGACAAACTTTTGTGTGTTTATTAAGAAAATGTCTTCCTTAGTTAGATTGCTTTTGTTAAGTTCCTAGTAGTATGACTAGTAGGGAAAATTACATGCCAACAGGCTGCTTTCAAAACAAATAGTTTGGATAGAAGTATCATGGCATATAAGAGGAGTTTGTTTTTAAGGAAGTTGTTTTAAAAAGAGTACGTCTTTTCAGATTAGCAGCAGACCATTGAGCGCTTATTTAGACAAAGAGGGGGCTGCAGCAAGGTAGGCGAGGGGCAATGGTCACCAGTGGGCCGCTTTGTGTGATAAAAGGTACAGGAGAAACTTTTAATTTCAGTTTGCCGGCAACCTAAAATGTAAAAGAGAGGATTTAGAGTGCAATAGTGAGGCGCTCCTCACAGCCTAACTCGAACAAAACAGGAAGCCCGTGATGGTGCGGGATGGATGATTTATTTAGCTTAAAAGAGGAAACATACGAGTATGGGCATAGGAAAAAGGGGTATCGTGGCACAGATCTGCGAAGGGAGCAGAACACGGAGATATCATTAAAACAATGTTTCTTGCAGTTTTGATTGGGCCCAGGAGTTGTTTGGCTGGGTCTTTGTGGTGGGAGGGGGAAAGGGGCTGGGGGATAGTCATTATTACAGGGCTGGCTGCGCAAAATGTGAGTGCATTTAGGGACCTCGCCAACTGAGTGAATCAGGCAGCAGCGTGGCGGTCACCATCTTAGGACAGAGGCAACCACATGGCAGCCGACAGCCTGTTGTGTGACATCAGAAGCCAGTTCGGAGTGGCAGGAGAAGGCAGAAAATGCTGCCAGTGCCATGAATAAGGGCAGATTTGGCCATGAGGTGACCTTTTTTTTGGCCAACACTGTTGGAGCAAATGAAGCATGGGTTATCGCAGCGGAAAATGAAGACAGAAAAAGCCGGCGAAGGCCTGATTATGGTACATTTGGCCACATGCTGATGGTTTTTTAAGGGTCACGTGGTGACCCACCATTTAGACTTGTATAGTGTGGTAAGGGAAAACAGGACTGAATTTGAGTGGTGTGAACAGGACCAATAAGGGAAGTTGCACAGGGACAGGGGTCAAGTACATGGGAGTCAGGGGACAGTAATTAGTGGCCCAAGCAATGTAAGAGGCAGGGAGGTAGCTGCCACAGGAAGGTGGAGGATGGAAGCCACAATTAACCATGTGAGGAGCTTAGACTGACAAAGGAAGCATAAGGGTGTGGACAGGGGGTTCATGGTAGGAGGCCCCAAAAGGGGGATGATGCAGTGTCCATGCGGGGGGGGGGGTTGTTTTCGTATTGTCTCCGCAAGCCATTAACTGGTGTTTTGGGGCACGATGGAGCAACAGTATCCTAGTATGAGGCAGAAAAACATGGAATAAAGGGGATATTTTTTGAAAAGGGTGCGAAGGGTTGAGGGAGTGACCTCGTGAAGCCGCCATTTTGATGCCGGCCACATGGCGGCTGCCATTTTGGGGGCGAAAAAAGAGTTATTCATCGATCGCTCACCCTGTGAAATTGTTTGGTGACCAGGACAGCATTTATTTAAGGAATTACATTAACAGTCTCCTGCGATGATTAGCCACCCTGAATCAAAAACTGTAGTACAAAATTAACAGGTAATAGAAGCCACTTCTTCTGTAACAAGGTAGCACATTATCTGAGTAAAAATGAAAACACAGGAAAGAATCCAAAAAAAACCAAAAAGCAAGGGAGGTGGGGTGGCAACTTTGAATTGGATATTGACCAACAAACTGTATTTTATGACAGTATCCAGAGGCGAGAATATGCAATTTCTGACCATTTCGCCATTTGGAAAATCAAAAAATGAAGAAACACCAGCAAAAGGTACAATGAATATAAAACTATTAGTGAAATTAGGCATTTATAAATTTAGCAAGATATTTTAATTTTAGAAGCAGATATTCTAGCCTGAGGTTTGCCATTGATCAGTGCCCCTCATCAAGACGGCACTGGGATCTGTGCTGGAGTATTTAGGTACAACTCCTATCATGGCTGTCAGGATAGTTGCATTCTTGGGTATTTAACGGGGCAGCGCCCAAGTATGCGTTGAATAGTTGCAATTCTAGCAAATAAATAAATAAAAATATATAAATAAATAAATAAAATTGGGTTTAATCATAATTTCCTATCTTACAATAGGGGTCTCTTTGGAAAGAGCACAATTTGGGGACAGTATTGCCGTTTCGGGCAAGGGCAAGGTGGTTCTATGCTGCGGCAATGGAAAAGGTGGTTCACTCCAAAATTCCTCTGCAAGGGGATACCATAAAAAAATTTAGGAACTTTGGGTGGGCTGATGTTCCTGTGGGTAGTACACATCTGCTTGGTGATTAGAATCAATGTATCAGGGAGGTTATGGGGCACCACAGCAAAAAAAAAAAAAAAAAATAAAGGATGGCATCAAACACGAATGCTAGATAAAGAGGAACTTCAGTGATGGGCCAAAAAAAAAATGAAAGCTGGTAGTCATTATATGCAGTACTAGACCTGAAAGGGTGTGTCCATTTGTGATTTTTGGCCAAGATTTACTCTGCTTTACAAAATTTGGATTTGTTTTGAGCCCTATTGCACTTACCACTGATGTTTAGCTGCTGGGCGCTAGCTCCTGGTGACATCATTGTAGGACAGGGGTGACTCACACTGTGCAGCACCATGCAGTTGCAATAATGTTGCAATGAAAACCTACCAGTACTCAGTATACATACTGTGCTCCCCCTTCCCCAAGACACCCTGTTAGCAATACATTATGCCAAAATCAAAATGCCTTGTCAGTATATTTTTTCTTTTTGCAAAATTGACTCTGCCCTACAGTAATATCAGCAGTACAACCCTAGGTCCACAGAAACACCAGACTTGCTATAGAAGCCCTGGTACACCCTGCAGTTTTTAGCAGCTTAGAATGCGACAACTAACTGCAGCAGACAATAATAAAATACAATTGGGGTAATTTATGCATGAAAGTCAAAAGAACTGGTGAAGGTCCTCTTTAAGGGCTATACAAGTACAGCAGGTACCAAGAATGGCATGAACACACAGGTGTAATCAGGACATGGGGGGGAGGGCTGCAAGTAGGCAGGGGATGGGGGAAAGAGATGGACATCGAACAGGTCAGTTCCCAAGCGTGTCTTTCAGATGTTCAGGTTTAATAAACAAAGTTGGGTTTTATAACCTTATCTACTTCTTTGAGCACTGAGACTCCTTAAAAAAGGGGGGGGACACACATTTAAAAAAAAAAAAAGGGACTGTTCCCGCTTGTCACTGCTAACCCCAGCACTGGTACCAATACCATTGTCACAACCAGGCCCTCTGCCAGGTATGCCAAGAGGACCAATGCTGAGAAGTGTATGAGGTTTGCCAGCATCTGCTGCGGTAATTTTGCAGTTAGTTATAGATCACGTTCCTTGCACCACTGCAGTGTTTTAGAGTTTATACCCAGCCTTTAAGGCTGGCATCTAGGTGGATCATTTATCGAGAATTATTGGCCTGGAGTTTGTGACTATTCAAGGTTGCAGTTGGGGTGTAAGAGATCAGGCACTTTATAATCAGAAGGAACAAATCTTACTTATATGTGAAATGGTTAACATGAGTCCAATTGGGAAGAGGAACAGTTTAGGAGTATCCAGGGCCAGCTGGGGGCAACAGTAGGGGTCAATGAAGGGGGTCATGAGTCCAGCTGCATTACGGGATGGAAAGTTTGTAAGGTCTCTGGAATAGGTTAGTTACCATTGCCTATTTAACTTAGAGAGGTGATGGTTTTATTAATTTATTCATCTGCTGGGTAATCAGGTAAGGTACTGATTCAAAGGACCATTTTCAGGCATGACCTAGACCACATTGTGGTGGGGTACCAGCCCTACCAATATATATTAAGGTTTCTGGGGTCCTGTCCACAGTCCCACTGTACTGTGATAGTTGCAATGGTTCTCTTAAGAGTGCTGGTCACAATAAAGCTTGGAGAGTGGTCCTTTAGCAACCAATCAGCCTGACACAAAAAAAATAAATAAATATCACCTCCATTCACAGGTTAGTTGCTAAAGCTGCCAGATACTTGTGAAGGCCCTTGGGGCTGACGAGTGCTGGAGGGTTAACAGGGATATAGGATATGAATTGGCAAGAGGCATCACCTTGGATCTTTGGTAGCCAATTGGAGGGTGAAGTTAAGGATAATCGTCTTGGAGAGCTAGTGGGCTAGATAATCTTTATTTTCAAGGTGCTGCTTATTAAGTGCACAGCAGCACCAACCTGAGCATTACGTGGAAGCAGGGTGGGGTTATGAAATTGAAATCTGTGAGGGGGGGCATATGGATGTCCCTGTTCATTACCACCAGACAGAAGTGGAGTAGAGCTTTACTACCACCTCAGAAGAGCATGCAGGTGTTATAGTAACAGCCAGCAAGAGATGATTCAGCAGCACTCTTAGGGAGGATGGAGAGAGCTGGTTTGAAACAACAAGATCTCAAACAGACTGATTGTTCAAGCTACTGATCTGAAATAAGTTGCGTATGACTGGTGAAGTTTACCATTACCCACTTGCCTGTGGCCGCTGAGGCCCAGGGCGGAGAGCAGAACTGTATTCTTGCTCCCACTGCATCTAGGGAATCCAAGGAAAGTTTGTTTTCCTCATTTCAGGAGTGGAAGCTACTACGGCCAATTGTTGGGCCAGAATCATAGAGTGCAATGGCAAAGATGGTGATGACAGGATGGCAGCTGGGGACGGAGGAGAGCAAGGAGCAGAAAGCCTATAGGGGAATAGTTGTTGGGAAAATTGGCAGAGGTGCTGCCACAGGTTTTTTTCTACTTGACATCCAAGGTGAACAGTGTAAGGTAGGGTGCAGGGGAAGCTATGGGGTGCAATTTTGGGGGGAAGCCATAAGGCCCATCAGCAGACTGCCTCCGTATCAGGGTTGCAAGAGAGACTGTCTGCTGGAGCAGAGAAAGTATCACAATTCTGGTATATCAAAAAAAAAAAAGGATCAGAGAGAAAAAGGGGATCCATTTGTCCACTACAACAGCACAGGAGAGTGGATCATCGCCCAATTTATGGAAGGTGCAAGAGGAAATCATAGTCGAAAAAAAAAAGGGACATGGCCCTATGAGGGAAACCCGAAAAAGCAATCATTACAGGTAATAAGATGGGAGCAGCCTCAGAGGCCGCAGCCCAATGGGTGTTGAAGGATAGCTTGAGAAATTTGAATGGGGGAACACCCAGCTGCAGAAAAAATAAAAAAAAAAACATCAAAAGGGGAAATCACTAAGGAAGTGTCTCATCTATCCACAGAAAACCAGACCAGGTTGGGGGGGGGGCAGTATGTATATAAAAATAAATGGTTCACATGATTTGTTTATGTGTTATAGAGACCAGCAGCAGGACAGAAGTACTGGAGTGGGAAACATTCCGAATATGGTGTGCCAAGAGACAGGCCAAACAGAAGCCGGGGGGGGGGGTGAACAATTGATTTTGAGCAACAAAAGGTATGGATCCAGTGGAAGGGCAGGGAAGGGGTGCATTGAGGACCCTGTTATTGCCATTGAAGGATGGAAGCTGCCAGACCAATTCAGAACCTAACTGCATTATGGTACACCTGGGGACAAGTGCCTTAAATGCATGTTTTGTGGTTACTCATATTTAATCATATGCGGGATGACCAGAGAGTCCAAGAAGGGAGGAACCTAGAGTCAGATTGGGTAGATGCAGTAGGAAGGGGATGGGGGGCATGCTCAAAGAACAAAAGGCCATAGAGAAGGACCAGACAGAAAAAAAAAAAAAGAATTGTCAAGATTGGATGGTGAAAATGAGGGCGGCAGGATGACACAGGTAAAATAATAGATGGATGGTATAGAACAGAGCCCAACTGGTAGAGAGAGGTAAACAAATTATCATCACAATAATCAAGAGGGATATAAATGCAAGGTTGAGGATTTCGCAGGAAGGAAGGAGTTTGGGGGGAAGCCCACCTTCCAACGCAAGCTGGAGATGGGCTAGTGGAAGAATGAGAGAGCAAATATTCTCTGGAGGGGAGGTGGGAAAATTCTGGAGTTACACAAAGGTGGGGTATAAGAGAAAAAGGGTATGGACACCCAGGAATAAAAATGGGGGAGAGGAATTGGACCTGGCCCAGACAAGAGAAAAGGGTGTGGACACCCAGGAATGGAAATGGAGGGCAGGAATTGGACCTGGCCCAGATATTGAGATGACCCTCAGGTTTACATCAGGGGGATAAAAGAGAAAATGGACAGGAAAGAAAGACCCCTTCGGGTTTACATCCGGAGAGTGGAGAGGGAAGAAAATATGATATAAAATGTCATAAAAATTTGATGGAAATAGTATATAAATTGTGATAGTTCAAATAAAAAGAATATAAAAATAAATGTTTTAAAATATGGCATGTAAAGGAACTCAGTATTGTTGACGAAAAATTGAATGATAAAGTTTTAATAAATGTTATGCCGGCACAGCAACCAATGCAATACTGAGTGTGGTGTCCTTCTTTGGGTGAAAAGCTCTAGAACAAGAAGGTTTGTCTCTAAAGACAGGCCCCATTGTTATAGGCCTTGAAACCTAGAAGGAGGAACAGAAAATGGGGGAGGGGAGGAGAACTGGGAACCAATGGGCAGGGTTTTTGAGAAGTGGTCATGGGGGAGGGCAAGGGAAAGAAGGGGGGGGCTCGGCTCCAGAGAGGGTGACCTCACAATATGGGATGGGGCATTAAGAAAAGAGAGCCTGGGATAGGTTGTATGGCAGGAGAGAAAGAGAGAGAGAGAGAGAAAGAGAGCAAAGGGGTGGGTGCAAAAGGAGGGATATAAGAGGTTGCACAAGGAAGCTGTCCCTCACTTCTGCTAGGCAAATTTTGATTCCCACCCGCCACCCAAGGAATTATGGGGAAGAATGAGAGATCAAATATTCTCTGGAGGGGAGGGGGGGGAATTCTGGATTTACAACAAGGTGTGGTGTAAGAGAAAAAGGGTATGGACACCCAGGAATAAAACTGGAGGACAGGAATTGGACCTGGCCCAGACAAGAGAATAGGGTGTGGACACCCAGGAATGGAAATGGAGGGCAGGAATTGGACCTGGCCCAGATATTAAGAGATAACCCCTCAGGTTTACATCAGGGGGATGAAAGAGAAAATGGACAGGAAAGAAAGACCACTTCGGGTTTACATCCGGAGAGTGGAGAGGGAAGAAAAATATGATATAAAATGTGATAGTTTGAATAAAGAGAATATGAAAATAAATGTTTTAAAATATGGCATGTAAAGGAACTCGGTATTGTTGATGAAAAATTGAATGACAAAGTTTTAATAAATGCTATGCCGACTGAGCAACCAACACAATACTGAGTGTGGTGTCCTTCTTTTTGTGAAAGGCTCTAGAACAAAACAAGAAATAACAAATTAAATGCAAACAAAAACTGTATAGTGCATCTAAAAATGATGACTAAAAATATTAGCACAACTAAATAATGAATGCAGACAAATACTAAGCACAACTAAATAGTAAATGCAAACAAAAACACAACCCAACTAGAAAGCTAATGCAAACAAAAAAACAGCACAACAAAAATAAAAGTGAATGCAAACAAAAAAAAAAACACATCACAACGAAAAAAGTAAATGCAAACAAAGAAGCATTGTACAGCTAACAAGCTTTGGACAATACTAGAGCTGGATGGAAGTCACAAGTTCTGCTTTTGCAGAACTTTTACAACATTTTTTAAGTTTTGCAAAGTTTTCTGAACTTCCTCCTTTGGTGAAATTAAATTCTTCTAAATGTGTTTGTCCCTGGATCACCTTCTCAATAACCAAACCAGAACTTTTTGTTGGGTGCTCAGTTGGCCATATTTAATTCATGAAGTATCCTTTATTTACACATTACCTTTATTTCTTCACATTGCATATCGACATTCCTAATAAATTCATATTCCTTAACATTTTTGTATCATCTTATAAATACACCCCCCAACAGATGTATATCTGGGGTCATCTTCTTCCACTGTCCATCTCTCCTGCTGGATATGTGTGTACATGCATACCCCTCTTCTGCTCTGTGGCCCTCTAGGTGTACACCCAGAGCCACTTGTCCCCCCAGCCTTGGTGGGCACCAAGGCCGGGAGTTTGTCCTCCACCCCCCGTTTTCTCCCCCTCCTTTTTCTTTTCTTTTCATATCTCAAACCATCTTGGACCCTCCCTGCCATCCACCTTCGGCAGTCCACCTAGGGTTCTCCTTCCTCATGCGCATTCTCTTGAACCTCTGCCTTTCACCTACAGCAGTCCGCCCAACCACATCTGCATTCTTTCTCTTATCATTTCTTTATTATTTTCTTCTTGCTCTCCTTTCTCTGTTAATAGGGAGGGTTGGTAGGAAAATTAACCAGTTAGCAAAAATTGTGAGGGACCTGCTAAGTGCAGCCCATTTTAAATCCCCCTCCCCACACTCTCTCTCTCATTTTTTCTTGCCAATCCCCTCTTGTCATGTCATACCTGACCCCACCCACTCTGTCAATCAAACTCTCACAGCCCCCCCCCCCACTGCTTCCTTTCCCTTCTTTCTCCTGTCACTTGACAGACTGAGCCACACCTTTTGTCAGGGTCCTGGGACAAATATGTTTGCCTTTGAAGCAAGCATACTTCCTTGTCCCTGGATCCCCTTCCAAATAACCACACCAGAACTTTTTGTTGGGTGCTCAGTCCACCATATTTTATTCATAACGTATCCTGTATTTACACACTACTTTAATTTCTTCACCTCACATATCAATATTCCCAATACATTCATATTCCTTAAAATTCCTGCAGCAACTTATAAATTTATATCCCCCCCACCCCAGATGTATATCTGGGGTCATTTTCCTCCACTGTCCATCTCTTTTACTGGGGACATATGTACACATGTACCCCTCTTCTGCTCTGAGCCACCTGTCCCCGAGCCTTAGTGTACACCCAGACCGGGTTTGTCCTCCTACCTCCTTTTTCCTCTACTAGCAAAAATTGTGAGGGACCTGCTCAGTGCTGCCCCTTTTAAGTCCCCCACCCCACCCTCTACCTCCCTTTGTTGTTGCCAGTCCCATCTTGCCATGACATACCTGACCCTTCCCCAGTGTTAATCAAATTTAGCCCCACACCCTCTCCTCTCATTGCTTCCTATCCCTTCTTTCTCCTGTCACTTGCCAGACTGAGCCACACCTTTTGTCAATGTCCTGGGAGAAATGTGTTTGACATGGTGTACCGACGCCAGGGTGAAACCCTGTCAGTGAAATCCCCCACAGCGACATTTTCAACAAGTTTTGAAAATGTCGCTGTGGGGGAACTGCTTGTGAAATTATACCCTTTCTCTGTATTTTGCCCCCCCCCCTTCATGTTAACTCTGACTCAGAGTTAACATTCTTTTGAAGGGGGAGCACATGGAGAGCAGCCCCCTGCATGTGGGGTTAGGGGGGCACAGCTCCTGATAGAAAAACAGACCGATGTCTGACAGGTGAGATTTCACCTGTCAACATTGGGGATGTCTTTATGTCGAATGTCGACAACAATGTTGTCACATCAACATAGGTAAACCATTTGACATTGATGCAGGCAAACCTCCTTGGTGAATTTTCTCCCTGTTCTGCAACATTTTGTGGTTGAATTTCAGAATAATACACACTGACTATGGAATGACAGGTCTGAGGAATTCCACTCCACAGTTTAATACATTAAAGGGTACCTAAACAAGCAGTTTTTTAAAGATCTTACAGACTGTTACATATGTCTGTATAAGCAGAGAACAGAACATGCTGGCCAAATAGTAATGAACTGAATATACTCGCCAGGTAAGCAGTAAGATAATACTCTGTGCCTGGATGTACAACACCTATCCATCTGGATATTATCTTTGAAAGTATTAGCAGTTGGTGCCTTGCATTATAGCTAACTCATACAAACATATCTTACCTGGCCCCGTCCTGTTAGTTTCTGAGTATTTCACTTTCAAAAAAACAGCCTTGGTTTCTCCCTAAGATGTCTGCCAAGTGTGTTAAGTGATGAGTCATGATGCCATCATCGGAGCCAGGGACAGAGCTCTACATATATTTCTATAGTGCTAACTAGTTCTTTCCCTCTTTATTCTGAATTGTTGTACCAGAATGATCAACACCATGTATTACCTCATGGATTATTTTGATCAGTGTATGTTAGGCTATGATTCTGTTCATTTTGTTTACTTTAACTTGCAGAAAATGTTTTGCAATCCATCTGATTTTTTCTTTGGCAAACTGCATTACAGTACAACACTTCAAATACCTGATGATCTAGTGGTTATATGATACACTGAATGTTGTTTTTTCTTAACCAGGAGAGACACACTAAGCTGAAAGCTTGTTTACAGGTGTGGCCTAGGAGAACAAGGAAGTTTAATGACTTGCTCAGGGTCACACAGCAAAGTATCAGTCTTTTTCAGTTCCTAAGCTCATGCTCTTTTGTTAATCCACAAATAAGGCTTTCTTCTTCCATGTGAATCCCCTGCATTTAGCCGGCCTTCTGTTGAACACCCCACCATCCATACCCTGTCTTTAGTACTGCCTGGCGCCGCATATGAGCTTGCGGTCTCATGAAGAGAACTATCACACCTCACATTGTAATTTTGTACCTCAGAGAGTTGTGCACACCTATACTGATACGCATCATCAGCTGGCACTATTAAAACATGCCTCCCAAATCACTCTCCAGTACACATTCTCACTGTTTGACTTCTGCTCCCACAGTAAACATTGAGTGGATCACCACTCTTCTGTACAGTGAAGGTAGTATGTACAGTTCCCTGTTGTGTTTTTTTCCTACCTCATTAACCAACAACTAGGTCTTCCTGGAGGGCCAAGCAATAAACATCATGACCCACCAGAAAAACTGCTGTTCATGCCCTCATAAGGGCTGCACTTACAATGGATAACAATATTATTAGCAGGAGAGGCATAGTAATACCTTGAGTGAATCCACCTGACTTCCAGTGTCGGTCTACTCCTTTACCTGTGATCTGCAGAACCCCACAGGACAGTTCCCAGCAATTCTCCTCCAGTACTTTTCTGTGCTGTACTACACAATGCGAGTGGGCTAGCTACCACCCTTCCAAATCTTGAATGAGCTATACACAACTCCCTCAATACTGTCTTAACAAACGTCCCCCCCACCCGAGGGTAATCTCCCTACACTGAATTCTTGTAACAGTTTAGGTACAGCCCTGCCACTCTGAGTATTTGTCATTGCTGGCCACTCTCATCCACAGTCTGGTAGTGATCATAATGCTGGCAACCCCACATTTCAGATCTCACAGTAATCTGCTCAGCGTCCTCCTTCATGTCTTCAACTAACCTGAATATAGCTGTACCCTGCTGGAATGGCCTCTTCAGTCCCTCTCTGGCATTCATTCTTCTCACCTGCTCACCCCACCAAAAACTGGTGAGTTCACTTCCCTTTCATATCATGAATAAGGTTAGTGCAGTCTCCCGTGTTATAGTTACATATTAATAATAAACATGATCTTTTCAGGTTAGAAGGATAGCATGGCACAAGTGGAAAATAGGCTTTCCTACCTATATAAGATAGGCACCATGATTAGCATTATTAAATGATATGCATAATGATGTGCACACCCATCATTTAATAGTGCCTAATCAAAGGTAGCCTAGATTTTTTAAGGATAGGAAAGCCCATCATTCCCCTTGTTCCCTGCTGCTATGAGCCTGACTTGCTGGAAAGATATGTTTATATTTGATATGTCAAAATAAAACCGGGACTGTACTACTTGCATTCATGATGCAGAAGGGTGATGAGCTCACCAGTTTTCGGTGTTAGGAGGAATAGTGAAGAATGAATACCAGAGAGGGACTGAGAAGGACACTCTTGCAAGGTACTGCTATATTGGGGAAGGGGGAAGACAGAAGGAGAGAAATATAAGAAGATTACTGTGAGAAATAAGATGTGGAGCTGCCAACACCTTGATCACTACCTAACCTTGTTATCCTGGTCAACATTCTCCTTTCCATAAAACCAGTTCATGCAATTGTCCAAGACTCAGTGTGTATATTAATGTATGAAATGGCTGCCATTACATGTTCAGTCACTTCACTACTAGTCTAGTATTGCATGTTAAACACTTTGGGATACAATGTGTATGAAAACCACTATATAAATGCTGTTTCTTCTTATTATTTCCCATGGAAAAAGTAGATAAGACAAGCATATATTTGAGTTTTGAAAAAGTATGAACTCTAACTGCACAAGAACTTTGCTACAAAAAAGTGGTGGCTGTAGAGGGTGGTGAAGGGTGTGGCTGCAACCCCCCCACACACATAGTAACGTACTTGCTTGCTGCTACTGCTGCATTTCACTTTGTTGAAGAAGTCTGATTTGTTGATTGTACAAATGTTTACATTCAAACTATGGATTACATTTGTAGGTTCTGTCAAAAACATACTAGAAAAGAATAATAGCAGAGAATATGAAGGTTTGATAAAAATGTTAAAGTGCATATTAAACATACACACCAGCCCAGCACCCCCATTGTAGCATCCTGGATCCACCATAACCACTAGACCACCAGGTTATTCATAAGTCCTACTGAATCATGGTTTGCCACAGAGAAAGTGAGTTGTATTAAAACACATTTTCAGCATGTTAAAGTAAACAAAATGAACAGAACCACAGCACAACATGTGCATTATACAAAATAATGCACATGGTTTTTTGGCCATTTGAGTGAAACAATTCTATACAAAGGAAAAAAGAACTTATTAGCACTATAGAGAGCCATATATCTCTCTGACTTTGGCTCCAATGATGTCATCACGTAACACATTTGGTGGCCATTTTAGGAATCAGGTAAGACATTTTTTTTGAAATTGGAAGGCTGATTTTACAATTTTCAAATGCTCTGGAACCACAATTAGGTAAATTATGTAAATATAGTTTTAGCATTAATGAATACAGCCTTTCCTTTAGTCACTTTTGGAGTCAGATCTTTGAATAGTGTGTTGTCAAAATGTTGCTTAGGTATCCTTTAATCTAGAATACATGCAATTATTCTGCTGTTCAGTGATCAGTTCAGCAGGATTTCTTTCTTAAGTATAATACATTAATCCACAATTCATAGATTCATTCCACAGTTCAGTGACTCACTTAACTGTGGAATGAATTGCAGAATAATAGGTTAAACTACAGAAAGAAATTCCACAGAACTAACCACTGACAGTGATCATTTCTGAGGAATTGCTTTCTGCAGTTTAATACATTAATCTGCAATTAGAGGTGTGAGAAAAAAACAATTTCCACAGGAGGAATTCTAGTGAAAGTCTAACTTTTGCTTCCGAAAAAGTTTGGAAATCCATTATCAAACTTTCTTGGAAACTCCACCTGCCCTGCACCCTGACCTACAGTAATATTTGCTTCCCTGAATCCATGGTGTCTAGTGCCCCCCCCGATGGTCAACAATCGCTGCATGCTTGTCCAAAAAAAAACCTGGTGACTAGTGGTCCCTCCCCCCACTTGATCACCTGCCTGACATGTCATTCAAGAAGCTCTGGTGGATAGCAGTCCCTCCCTCCACCCAATCACCCACCTGATGTGTAATTCAAAAAGCCCTAGAGGCTAGTGGTTCCCTCCCCCCCATCCATTCGCATGCCTGACGTGTCCAGTCATTGTAACCCCCCCATCCCTGTCCCCTGTACAGTATTATAAACTTCTCCCCCAGTGGCCTAGTGAACCCCCTCTCTATCCCCAATCTATAGTCTGTGAATTAAAATGTTATTCCTTGATGGTCTAGTGCATCGCTTGCCCCCTAGCCCAGCAGGTAGTGTCCCACCACTATGTTCCCACCCCATTCCAAACCCCAGCAGGTGACCAGCATAGCCCTCCTTCCTCTGCCATGGCCAGGCTACCCACTGAACTGTCAATGAATGAGTGCATGCTTGTACAAGCATGCGCTTATTCATTGACAGCTCCATGGGCAGCCCAGCCATGGTGGAGAAAGGAGGGCTTTGTCAGTCACCCACTGTGGTGCAGGATGGGGGTGTGTGGGGTGATGTGACACTACATGCTGGGGTGAGGGCACGGGGGGGAGCACAAGACCACCAGGGAATAATATTTAAATTCATGGACTACAGATTGTGGATAGGCAGGGGGGATCACTAGACCACCAGGGAAAAAAGTTTATAACACTATACAGAGGATAGGGATAGGGGGTTACACTGACTGGACACTTCGGGTGGGGAAGGGAGTACTAGCCACCAGGGCTTTTTGAACGACACATCAGGCAGTTGATTAATCTGTATCTGAAAGAAATTCATGAGCACTGTAACGTTCCTGTATTTTTTAAACTGCATAGTTATCTATGTTTATATAAGTGATATAATAATGTTTGCGTTTGCATGTTTTTATGTGCAACTTGAAACAAATGTAACATCCAAACAGGAACACCTTGGAAACAGGGTATTTAAAGCCCTAATGGTGTATACTTCCTCAATCTCCTGTATAAATAAAGGTTTTACTACTACCTCGGGTGGGGGGAGGGACCACTAGCCACCAGGATTTTTTTTTTTATTTAGGGGAGGGCCGGGAGGCACAGGACACCACATAAAGTTTTTTTTTTTACTTACATAATGGAACTTGGCAAAGATGTGCCCACAACAGTCAAACATTTTTTGATCCACCACAGGCAGAAGTTCAGAAACTTCTGCAAAAGTTGAAACATTTTGTGGAAGTTCCGCTAAAGCAAAAATAACAAGTTTCACCCACCTCTGTCTGCAGTTCATACATTCATTTTACCATTCTATGTCAGAATTTCCTCAAAAGTTGCCAAAGTGTATTCTGAAATTTCACAAAAGTGAAATTCTGTCAGTGAAAATGTAATTTTGCACAGCCCTAGTCAATGCCTTAATGTTTTCTTGCTCGTTTTAGTAGTGAATCATGTATAGTTAGTAAGTTAGTTAATTAGTTAGATGGACATAAATGTTGACAAGCCATAGTGCAGTCCATGCAGTGGAAAGGAATGCCATGATGGTGGGCAGGAGGGACAAAAGTATACTACTGGCTGCAGAATGATGTACTGCAAGAGGATTGTCAATACTCTCAGAGCAGATATAAAAACAAATCCTCCCACTCACTGCAGCATTTAAATGTTTGAAATGCCTTTTATTTTTTTACATAACTTACTTGCAGCAGAAAGAGTGTCAGTATTGCATTGTATGGGGGTCAACATTTTGAGTTAAAGGCTCTTCCTCAGGGTATGTAGCTACTAAAAAATAATAATAAAAATGAATTAAAACTATAATAAATAAAATGCATAATTCAATGCTCTGCATTTAGCAAAAGAATGAAAATGTATAACACGCAATGTGTAGAAACACCTTGCATACAGACATCTGTTTGAGGTATACTGCTACTCTCAAATTCCCAAAATATTTTTACATAACTAAAGAAGTGAGTGCAGAATAACTTAATTTCTAATAATAATTTCCACAGAAAGAATAACAGGTCAGTGCAAAAACACTTTCAGATTAATACTCAACATTGTAAATCCATTATGTGTCTTAAAGATTTTTGCATTTATGTATGCTAAGGTAAGTATTCTATATTGGATTCACAAAGACACACAAAAATAGTTAAAAAAGGAAATAACCTAAGGGCTAAAAAAAATAAAATACATTTCTAACACCCTTGTGACTGTTTGGACTGGAGGCACTAACACTACCAGTGGAACCTCCACAATACCACCTCTAGGTATTGCTCAATGAACTGTATACTAAGTCACCCATCCCTGGGGGGAGAAGAAGTTCATGGACCTCTAGTGGTTAGAGCCCTGATAGGAATCAGGACATTGTTGTTTCAAACCCCACTGGAGCCAAATATTGTCTGTGTGACCCTAGCAACTCACTTCACCATCAGATACTCCAGGTCATGCACCTGCAGAAATCTGTAGAAATAAAAACCCACTGGAAATAAGATGTTGCATCTCAGCACCTGCTTTCCAGCTGACACTGCCTGTCCTGGAGCAAGACTTGGTTGTGACCATGCCTGCTGCATCCACCATCTCAAAAGAACCCATTCACCTACCAACTACCACTCCACACTCTGCACTACCTCTGTTTAAATTGATGTTGTTACTTCACTAACTTATCTTAAATATTTCACTGTTACAACATGCAAGAAAACATAAAGGTATAGACCAATGCTTGTTTTTTTATTAATAGTTTATTTGTTTTAACAGTAAATTCAAAACACAATAAGATCAATCATCCAGATTCAATTGAGAACACTGGCCAGAGTATTCACTACTCCTTAGATATACAGTCTAAGACCACCTTGTGAAAAAGTTATCAATACAATACTGTATCAATTAACACACATAACACGAGAAACAAAGTCTAGCCAGAGCTGATAGGGCTGTGAAGAGCTACCAAGTGACCAAAGTTACACATGTGCATATAAATTATGCAATGCCTCAGGTGTAACTGGACCATTTTTTGGAGGTGTTGCATCAAATTTTCAACACGGCCTTTTTGGGACCCCTCCTCATGAAGAGTGCCAGTGTCATTTTGTTCACTTGTCCAGAAAGGTGATTTTGCAGAGTGAACATGCCATAGGTGTAAAAACATGTTTTGGGCAAGTTGTGGAAAATGTCAGCTGTACTGTTTCGAAAGAGGTGTGCGAAAATGGCAATGTTGAAAATGTGGAGTGAAAACATTAAATACTGGCAAAGTTAGGAGCGTGAGTAGAAACTGCACAATGCACGCTTGTAATATAGTCATTTTTTTGAACTTTTTCACCAAATTTGCAACATGGGCTTTTTGGGACCCCACCTCATGAACAGTGGCACTTTCGTTTCGTGAATCAGTCCCAAAAGGTGTTTCTGCCAGTGACCTCAAAATCACCTTTTGCTACTGAGTAACAAAATGACAGTGAAATTGTTCATGAGGTGGGGTCCCAAGAATCCCACTTTGAAAATTTGGGGCAAAAATTACAAAAAATGGCTGATTTATCGGAATAAGATGAAAACCCCATTGAATGGCATTATAGCATGCTTACCTTAGATTCTTCAGTTTGAGGTTTGGCTTTGAAGGGTGCAGACATGTCCCGGTCCAGAGAAGAAGATGATACCAAACTCTGGAGGTAGGTATGGGGTAAGGGTGTGTGTGTGTGTGTGTGTGTGTGGGGAGGTGGGTGTTCAGTGGAAGAGTGGGGATGAGGGAAGGGGACTGGAGCAATGACGAGGGACCAATTTCTTTTTTACAGGAAATAGAAAAATAAAACATTTGAGTACACTGGGGTGGGCTCCCAGTTTGCCACATGATGGGGGGAAGTACAGGATGCTGACACGGGAATTGGGCACCCTGATGTCAGCAGGGAGTGGGGGTAAAATGTAAGCACCCTGGCGTGGGCTCCCAGTGTGCCACATGAGTCTGGGGGTGCACATCTTTGGGCACACTGGGGTGAGCTCCCAGTGTGCCACTTGAGTTGTTGGTGGGGTGCAAACTGCCGTGGAACTGGCTGTGGTGATGCAACTGCGCATGTGTGGCACTCATGCATGCACAGTTGTGGTGAATGGCATTTTGCAATTCACAACATGATGGCGCCAGCAGAACTCCGTATGCACGCGAGTCTCGGGCATGCGCAATTCATGCCATGGAATACAAACGTAACAGCTGAAATAGTGCGGCTGTTATTCCATAGTGTCTGATCGTGGCAGAGGGTTTTAAGCTTTGTTTGACTTTCAGAAGGATAGTTTCAGAAGTCCAATTGAAGGTTCCACAATCGGCTGTTCTTAAAGCTACTAAGCAATCTTAATATGCCTGTAGGCTCCTACCACAGCCCTAAAAAGAAACAGTCTTGGTATGAACAAACAGAACAGTCTGCCCATGACTTCCCCACTGAACTTAATGAAATAGACTAATCAGGTCTGCTGCCTGCAGTCACCTCACCTCAGCCACGGCTACCACGGAGGCAGGAAGGGGAGGGAGGATGAGGACCCAATTGTATACTCCAAAGGCCCCCAAATTAGGGAGAGGGTCATAACCATATATACAAACTAGGCATCAAGCCCCACAATGCTGGGGCAAAACTACTTCTTCTCACCTTATCACCCCTTAACTAAACCAGACTCACAAGTGACCTCTAGGGGCCTCAGCAATATTATCACCCAGAACTGGGGGGGCAACCAAACCTTCCCAGCTGGGATTGGCAACCTTAAAAAATCCAGAAATGGCTTCCAGATCCTAGCAAACTGATCATACTTGTCATGAGCTATGTAGGACATACGCTCATGTCCTGCCACTATAATCATACAGTCAGTCTACTCCGAAACAGTTGGGACAGCTTTCAATCTTTATTAACATAACAAAAGGCATTTGTCTTCCATGGTCGCTGTAATGAACCATGCCTGTTGAAAGACATTTATCCATCCCAGCTTCTCACTGTTACCCATAATTAACAATGAGGCTTCACCTATTATATCCCTTTCTAACACCCATGCCATGGTATGCAACACCCTTTTCCTCAAGGATGATATTAACAGGCACTCCCACTGAACATGCAATAATGTTACTTCACTTATATGACAATGACAACATCTTGGATGGGAAACCAGCCTCATAGAATACAAGGAGGCAAAGGTCCAATGCCACAACAACAGAGATTTAAGGTGCATTAATCTACCCTCTATGTACTTAGCCATATCATAAGCATTTGACCAGATTGTCCTCCACACTTTCTCCCTTAAGGACCTAGCATATTTTCCCTGGTTTGCTGTGTGTTGCCTGTGTCTGGAACCATGTATTCCAGCAGCAATGTGTAAATAACACCCAACTTCAGAGGGACAGGTGACCTCTTTAAGTTCTTTCTCTTCCTAAAGACTCTTTCCCAGAACCCGAGGACAGGGCATAGAATAATCCTTCATAAGTGTAGAACATACCGAATGCCTTAACTGCAAGTACCTCCCGTGATGTGTATTGGGAGAGAGGCCTGCTGTTGAAGTTCCTGAAAAGGCTTAAAGTAACCTGACTGTGAAGAAAACAGGTCTCCTTCCCATCACACACCACGCTCTACCGATGTGTCCCAATAAAATACCTTACCCCCTATGGTTAACTGAGGGTTATACCAAATAGGCCATAAGGAAGGAGGTACCATTTACTCTGAACTCATGTACTTCTGGGTCAATTTCCATATATGAACTGCATATTCCTGGGTGGCCAAAAGTGTGGTGGAGTTTGAGCAGCCCCATAAAGAGCACTCAGGGGGGCACTGCAAATACCAATCTCTCTCCAGTGTCAACCAGTGAATAGCATCCTCCCAACATTCTGAATGAAAACAAAACCAAATATGGTGAAAGGCATTTGCAGTATAGTATTCCTGTAACCAAGGTGCAGCAAATTCCCCTTCTTGATAAGGTGCCATCAGCCTAACCTTAGACAGACGGGGGTTCTTCCCCTCCCAATAAAAAGTGGATAGCACCTGCTGAAACTGACTCCTCCAGGTGTCCAAAATCTTCAGAGCTAAATACTGGAGTACATATAGAATTTTAGGCAGAAAAATCATTCTAATCACCTGAACTTTACCACACAGCGAGAGGCGAAAGTGCTGCCATTGCCCTACATCACTTTTCAGAGCCTCCAGGAGAGGGCCAAGATTTAATGAGGGCCACTCGGCTACTGCTGGAGAGATATAAACCCCTAGATATTTCATAGGCTTCGTTGCCCACTCAAAACCAGAGCAGGACTCTGTGGCATTCCACCCTGCAAAGCTAGGGGTACAATGTCAGTTTTGTTCCAATTATTCTGAAGCCCTGAGATGGTGGAAAAAAAAGTCAAGTAACTAGACCAGCTTAGGAAAAGAAGTTTCAACATTTCTTATGGCAAACAAAATATCATTTGCAAATAACATTGTCTTGTAAATCCTAGGGCCCACCTGCACACCTTCTGTATCTGAAGAGTCCCTAATCTTCTGAGCTAAGGGTTCGATAGCCAGCAAAAAGAAGGCTGGAGAAAGAGGGCAGCCCTGGCGAGTACCTCTCACCAGAGAGAAAGAAGCAGAAAGCCTTCCCTTAGTCAGTACTGATGCTCAGGGATAGGAGTAAATTACTGGAATCCAACAAATGAAATCTGACCCAAAACCAAATATTTTCCAAAGTGGCAAAAAGATGAGGCCATTCAACTGAATTGAAGGCCTTTTCTGTGTTCAGCGCCACCACTGCTGATGTAGTAGAAAGGGTGGATGGATCACAGAAGAGGTCTGCCATGTGACTAATATGATCAGTGCCATCTCATCCCCCCACAAACCCTACCAGATCTGGATGGATAAGAGTAGATAAGACCGGAGCAATCCTATTGGCCAGGACCTTCACCAACAACTTAAAATCCACATTGAGCAAGGATACTGGTCTATAATTAGTACATAGATAAGGGTCCTTGCCCTTCTTCAGCAGGACAGAAATGATAGCATCACACATTATCAGAGGTAGTTCCCCTTGTTGCCATGCTCACCCTATCATTTCTGTTAACAATGGGAAAATTTGACCTTTTGCCACCCTATAAAACTCGATAGGGAACCCATCAGGGCATGGGCTTTTCCCTGTGTTGTTGACCAATGGCCACCCTCACTTCCTCCTCCACAATAGGCAACTCTAGCATCTGGCTGTACTCCTCCGAAAGCTGGGGAAGTACCAATGAGTTCAGAAAATCCTGTATGTCTTTAGTCTCCCCAATCAACCATCTCCTAGAGGAGTACAACTGACAATAAAAATCAAAAAACTCTCTGTTAGTCCCCTCAGGGTCTAAAACTGTTCCATTACCCTGTCTAATGCCTGGGACAGTCCTCTTACTATCTAACCTGTGAGGCTTATATGCCAAAAGGTTCCCTGCCTTCTCCCTACCCTCCCAAAAAGGCTTACCTGGTCCTATACAGGCCCAACTCTGCTTGTTCAGTATTCAGTAAATTTAACTGAAAACATAAATCCTTAATCCATCACAGCACAGAGGGATCAGAAGATCCAGCCTTATGCTATGATTCCAGCACCCCTAGCTGTGATAGCAAGGCTTGAACTCATGCCTGCTGCTCTTTTTTATGAGCCACAGAGTATGAAATAAGTCTACCCTGCACGAATGCTTTAAGCCCCTCCCATACCTATTGGGGGATAACTGCACCTGTATGATTCATCTCTAAGTACTTAGAAACTTCCTTCCTTAACCACTCCTGAAAGGCTCTATCCAACAAAAAACTGACATTGTACCTCCACCTAGGTGTTTTACTCTGAGCTTGGTTACCTACAAAGAACCAAGTAGCTGGAGAGTGATCAGAGATCACTATAGGTTCTATGGTCACTTCCAAGGAATGTTTCATCAGAGATTGAGAAACCAAAATTAAATCAATCAGGCTATATATCTAGTGAAACAGAATAATATGTATAATCCTGGACATTCAGATTATGAATCTGCCATATGTCCCAAAGCCCCTGGTCTTCCTTTTTTGGAGACAATGTCCTAGATCCCGGTGTGGCCAACTGACTCAGTGTACTGCTTCGATCGCAAATCAGGTTGGGGACTTCATTCATGTCTCCCTTCCATGATAAAATCTCCCTCCACCATCTCTTGTAGCACCTGTGATAACCTATGAAAAAAGTTGGCACTGTCCTCATTGGGGGCATATCTGAGACCAAGGTATACACCTGTTCATCCAGGGAGCCTATCGCTAACACCCATCGACCTCGAGAGTCCTTCGCCACCTGTTTTGTCACCCAGTTGAGGCCTTTTGCTATGAACATTAAGACCCCCCCCAGTTTTTTAGATGTTTACGAAGCTGCATATAACTGCCCTCTCCAACTATTCCTCATCCGATCCACTTCCTTAAATAATAAATGAGTCTCTTGAAGAAAGACAATTTGTCCCCCCAACCTCCTAATGTGACTCAGAACCCTCTTCTGTTTCATTGGCCGATTCATACCCTGCACTTCCAGGACATCACCTTAAACACTGCCATGGTCTTCATACTCTGTCCCCCCCCCAAAGCCACCTCCCTCCCTGCAGCAGACAGATCTCCAAACCACTACTCCTAAAAGGCAGACTGATTTTGCAAGAAACAAGGTAAGACTACATATAACTCAATAACAAACCCCCATGCCCCCCTCAAACTATATACAAGCCAAGTGAAAATAAGAAACAACATTAATCTTACAGTAATACCCCTCAGGTACTCCATAAGTCTCATATTCCACCCCCCAAGGATCCCAATAATACAGAACATCCCCCACACCCCAAAAAGGCCTATAGTTCCAATAATAAATAAATAAATAAAAGAAACTGTGCCTGAAGTCCCTCCAAATTAGGCAAGCTTATCACTGTTATAGTCCATCTCCAATGCAGATAGGCTTCATCTCCTAGCATCTCTTCAAGTCTATGTGGGTCTTCTCCAATGGGCAGTAAAACAGCCTCTAGACTACATTCATTCCATAATTCTTGCATATCATATCTTAGAAGAAGAATAGTCCCTGGTGAACAATGAGGACAAAGACCATAAATAGTATGGATTCCCAAACCCCACAAAATGAATCTCCACTGCCCATCATTAACCCCATGCCTAATGGAGTGCTACCATTTAATGACCCCACCCCCCAGAATTGTATTTTACTCTGTTATGAATTATCTCCACACCAAAAAGAAGTTAGTCGTCTAACCTGTCCCCAAAGCTGCACAATAAATAAAATGGGGAATAAATCACAAAACTACTTCCCATAACCTCCTCCGCTGCATTGTTGAGAACCACAAATGTAGGGATATCACACATAATCTGGTACTCATCACCACATGTAGTAGCCCTTTCAAAAAATCCCCAACCCTCAAAATTCAGACAATTCATACCCCATTATCACCATAAGGTGTACCTCTCACCAGGACCAACCTTAACCCCCACCCCAGCTCCCCAGTTGGGACCGAGAGCATAAAGTAATCAAAGGGGAAGCAAGAATCAAAACAAAGACTACTCAGTCCCTTCTAGATTAAACCCCTCTAATTCTTGACCCCCACCACTAAGAATCAATCCTTCAACCTCAGACATGATGAATATTAGCATATGCTTACCCTCCCAAACATAATTATCTGCCAGGTGGGAGAGCACTCTTCCCATTAATCAAGTATTTACCCTTATCCATCTTCACTAACTCAGCATGGATGGTGGGAACATAACATTAAAAGATAACCCCTCAATATCCTCAGGCTGGGACTCAGCCTTCCAAGTTGTTAAGAGGTACCACCAGTAGAGGGCTTCATTGCATAGTCTACTGGCCACATCTACATCTTACAGATCTTTCTAGAAATCTCAACCCCTGGAATCCAAAGAAACTAATTACTAGTATCACTGTAGGATATAACCCTCCTCCCTTGACTTCCACCATTGTTCTCCACCCTAACTTCCCTCTGATAACCGCTAAAAATGACTAAGTCAAGGAAATACGCTTACATAATACATAAAACCCACATTCCCTTCCCATCCTCCCCCCACCTCCGGTTCCACCTTCCAAAAAGTGAGGTTGCTACATATTCCACTTCTCTTAACTACTCTAAAGAACTGATCCCCATCCTCAACACAAAAAACATAAGCCCTCCTCTCTATAAGAGATCAGGATTTGTTACCTACTGATAGAATACTATAGAAAAAAGAAGGTTGATCATTTTCAATGCCAAATGCACTATTCTGTCCCCATCAGAAATCCCCGCCAGGTGATATCTCCCTCCATCACATCTTTTCACCTGGAAAGAACTGTTCCATAGATCAAGCTGAGGAACTGCCCCATCCACAGTCCTCTTTCAATCCATGGAGTCTTCATCCTGCTAGGTCACTGGTGATGCAGAGACAGACGTGTTCTCATCCTCCCTCGGAGCCTTGCCATCCGCCATCGATGCTTGGGCTGACATTTCATTATTCCTCTGCGGTTGGGGGGGCATTCTTTCTTTGAACTTTTACCTGCTCACTTCATATTCCCTCCATCCTGACCATGTAGGTACTGCAGGACCTCTGAAGGAGAGGAAAAGAACTGTGCACCATCCAGGTTCACAATTTTCAGGGTAGCTGGTGGGATAAGAAAGGCCTTCACTTCAGCCCCTGCGCTTTACCTAGGTTTTGTGTGTTATCAAAGGCTTTGTGACACTCAAGGACCTGCTTCAGAAAGTCCTGTTGAAAAGATAAATGGGCTCCATCCACTGTAATATCTTTTAAATTTTGAGCTTTCTGTAGAATCTGATAGCAGTCTCTATAGCAGAGCAACTTAAAAACAATGGGGCGAGGGTGGGTTGCACTATCCTGAAGCAGTGGTCCCTTAGTTACCCAGTGTACCCACTCTATCTACACTATAGTACCCAGCTCCCACTGCAGCCAAATTGGCAATCTCTCCTGTAAATAAGAAACCATGTCAGGACCTTCTGAGCACTCAGGAAGCCCAAATAAATAAACTTTGCTTAGATGACTCTGGGCTTCCATGTCAATGATTTTATCCCAGAGCACCCTGATCTCTCTTTTTGTCTACCCCATGTGGTGCTCCACTGGATTTGCCCAATCCTCGAGCCTACTTAACTGGGTCTCTGATTATTCAACCCGTTGTCCCAAAGCTTCAACTGACACCTGGACAGCGATACGTTGCACTGTAATCTGGTTCATATCCATTCTGATGCCACTCATAAATGTCTTAATTTCTCTTAATTCTTGGGCCAGGTGACTGGCTTCTGATTCCTGCTCCACCTGCCTATCTGCATTGGGACCCAGTCCATCCTTGGCTGGTAGAGAAGTAGATAGCTTATATTTTTTTCTTGGCAAAAGCAGCCGTTTTATCAGAATCTGCTGTGTGAGCCATTACTGAAGCAGTATAACTGTGTTGAATACTAAAGATCACCTTTCGGGGGGGAGAAATCTTGATTTTCCAGTGGGGTAAGGATGGAACTGCTTTGCCATGCTGTTGCCTAGCTCAGTGGCATCATGTGACTCCTGCCAATGCTTGTTAATTGTGTACTGCTTTTTTGTTAGCATTTACTATTTTTTTGTTGTGCTTTGCTTCTTTTGTTTGCATTCAGTTTTTTGATGTGCTGAGCATTGTGTTTTCTTTCAAAAGAACCCAGTTACCTGCTCTCAACCAAGGCACTCCTTTCCACTTCATTTATTTATTTATTTAAGAGATTTACCAGGAAGGCATACTGAGCAGAGTACCGCTCGATTCCAGATGCACCCTGGGGTAAGGGGTTACAGGAGTGCAGTACAAAAATACAAAAATCAGTACATACAAAATCAGCGGGTAACAACAGTGGCCCATAATTCAGCACATGAGTAATTAGCAGATAACAACAAATGGTCCAGAAGGGTGGATGCAGAAGCTGAGATGCATATGGTAGGTACAACGAAAAAGGATGAGGAGTATGACAGGCAGTGTTGTAATAGCATGGAAAATTTCTCAATTACATCGTGTGGTTAGAAATACAATACTATTTGGGTAGGCAAGTGTATCTACAGCAGCAGTTGTGAGCAGTCAGCTGCAAAATGGTGCTGAGTAGAGAATGGGCCAGAAGCTGATAAGAGACATGCAGGGAATTTAGCGATGGGGAAAGCATGTGCAGTTGGTAGCAAAATGCTCTTTGAGGTTATCAGACTCTGAACTTAGGCTGACTGATCTGCCACACTGTATGTCTGACACCAGATAGAGCCAGTGCCAGTGGATTACCATCTCAGAGGAGTGACCCAAGGAGTCAACACTGTGTGGAGAGGCTTTGGTATGCAGAACACTATCATTTTATATTTATGTCTTTACCTCAGTAACTAACCTACCTATTGCACTGCTAAACATGCAAGCAAACATTAAAGCATTGACCTGTACTTGTTAGTTGGGATATTTTTTGTTGTTGTTGTAGTTGCTTGCATTCACTGTTTTGATGGGCCGTCCTTTTTTCTTTGGATTCACTTTTTAGGTGCCAACAAGCACACCTTGTAAGCACCTATGTGGTCCTGAATATTCTTTCTTGCATTTTGGTCAAATTTAGGGAGTCCTTTTACATGCATGAGTGATGTGCCATGCATCAGGGTTATCAGACTCTGAACTTTGGCTGACTGATCTGCCACACTGTATGTCTGACACCAGATAGAGCCAGTGCCAGTGGATTACCATCTCAGAGGAGTGACCCAAGGAGTCAACACTGTGTGGAGAGGCTTTGGTATTTTACTGCAGTGCAAATGCAACAACAGGAACCTCCCCAATCCCTGATAGCAAGTTGCAGCCAGGCAGACAGCAGAGTTAAAGAAATCTTTAAACTGTTGGGCAGCAGAAAAGAAAATCGTCGTGTGGAAGAGAAGCAGCAGGGGACAGGTGGAGCAAGGAATCTGCCATATTCTGTGATGTAAGCAAGCCAAGTGGATCAAAGACAATGCTGTTTTTTTTTTTAATTCATCCTACAGCTTTGGCATAAAGTGTAGGAAAAAATGAAAACTCATGTACATTGTGTCTTTTTTGTTTTCAGGTCCTGTCTTGGAGACAACCACCACTGAATCATTCAAGGATCTTCATTAATGGCAGCTGTGCATCAAGTCATTGTATAGTTGATAACAGTGTGACAGAAGACTTCAGCAAGTGTTTGTGACAGAATTTCTTTATATGTAGGTCATGCTATTTATAATTAAGAGATGGAGAGAGCCTTGCTTTGTTTTAGGTAAGGGAGTGCAATGAAGTAAAAAAGCATTATATCCTGCAGTATTTTCTGTTAATTGCTATGCATTTCTTTTAAGTACAGCTGCAAGATTCTTCATTGCATCCAACTCTCAGTATGCTGACTTCACCCACTTTTCATTTTATTAGGCAACAGTACTCATCCGTTAAAAGTTATTTTATTCTGCAGTGTAAGACGATGAAGTTAATGGTTCAGAGATGGTATCACTTAGCACATACTAACAGTGCAACAATGGCATCCTGTTGCAACATTCGGTATAAATGTGCACTAGGTATTTCCATTATGTGCGAATACACATTTACACCCAATTCTGATAAACTCCCAGTTTACAACCTGACAGCTGTGGAGCCTTCATGCTTATTGAATGACTGTTAGTAAGCAGATACAGAAAAATCAACTCCAGTCTTTGCATAAGCTGGTCTGTGTTAATATTAGAGGTTGTGGTTTGTATGGGATGACAGCATAACATGTTTAAGAAATAATACACGACGGGGTGTGTGTCTTGTTGGGATAACAGTATGCCTTAGGTGGTTGTGCACAAGGCTGCATGCCTTAAAGTACATTTAAAGTAGATTTGTAGTCACTTTTACGTCTGTGAGTGGAGTCTACAGCTGTTTTGGG
This sequence comes from Neoceratodus forsteri, assembly GCA_016271365.2. NCBI lineage: Eukaryota > Metazoa > Chordata > Ceratodontiformes > Ceratodontidae > Neoceratodus > Neoceratodus forsteri. The sequence continues at coordinate 653,937,840 of CM028136.1, forward strand.
ATCAATCTGTTGCCTTAAAAGAGCCGTTTGTGGCACCTTCTGTTGGACTTTTGGAAGTATCCTTCCGAAAGTCCAACAGAGATTGTAACACTCGGCCACGATTGGCCACCATGGAGTAACAGCTGCATTATTTCACCTGTTACTTCTGTATTCGAGGACAAGAACTGCACATGCTTGCCTTGCATGCATGCACAGTTCTGCTAGTGTGGCCATCTTGTGAATGGCAGAATGCCACTCACTGCAACTATGCATGCATGAATGCCATGCATGTGCAGTTGTGTTGGTGCTGCCATCTTGCAGATGGCATTCCTCCTGCACCCTCCCACTGCTCCAGTCCTTCCCACACCTTCTGTTCCTTCCCACCACTGGCAGCAAATAAAACCCTCCTGCTCCCTCCCTCTGCTGCTGTTCTCCCTGCTCCCTCCATTCCCCATCTCTGCACAAACATCAGGGTACCCAATCTCCATGTCAGCATAATGTACCTTCCCAACTCATGTGGCACCTGGGAGCCCACCCCAGTGTGCCCAAATATATGATTTTATCTTCCCTGCACTGATATTGGGGTGCCCAGTCCCCGTGTCAGCATCATGTACCTCCCAACTCATGTTCAACACTGGGAGCTCACCCCAGTGTGCCCAAATTTATGTTTCTTTTCTTTTTTTTCCCCCCACACTGTCATTGGGGTGCCCAATCCCTGTGTCAGTATCATGTACCCCTCCAACTCATGTTACAAACTGGGATCCCACCCCAGTGTGCCCAAATGTATGCATTTTTCTTTTTTTCTCCTGTAAATAAAGAAAAACGTACACTGAAGCCTTTTGTTTTTTTACCTGTAAAAAAGAAAATGGTCCCTCATCTTTGCCCCAGTCCCTCCTCCCCATCCCCACCCTTCCACTGAGCACAAACCTCCCCGCACCTCCCTTACCCCATACTTACCTGTGGAGGTCAGTGTTGTCATCTTCTCTGGACCAGGAAGAGGCTGCACTCTTCCAAGCCAAATCACAAACTGAAGAATCAAAGACAAGTGTGGTATAATTGCAGTCAGTGGGGTTTTTAACTTATGTTGATATAGCAGCCATTTTTAGGAATTTTGGCCCAAAATTTTCAACATTGGGTTCTTGGGACCCCACCTCATGAACACTGTCACTGTCATTTCATTACTCGGTCCCGAAAGGTGATTTTGTGATCACTGTGCAGAATCAACTTTTGGGACCAATTAACAAAACAACAGTGCCACTATTCATGAGGTGGGGTTCCAAAAAGTCCATGTTGCAAATTTGATGAAAAAATTCCAATAAATGGCTGTGTTATGAGTGTACATTACACAGTTTCAATGCATGCTCCTAACTTCACCAATTTTTAAAATTTTCACTCCAGAATTTCAGTTTTGCCATTTTTGCACACCTCTTTATCAATAGTACAGCTGTCATTTTTCACATTCTGCCCGAAATGTGTTTTCACACCTGTGGCACAGAATGGCGTGGTTGCTCTGCGAAATCACCTTTCAGGACAAGTGAACAAAATTACAGTGTCACTTTTCATGAGGTGGGGTCCCAAAAAGGCCATGTTGAAAATCTGGAGAAAAAAACTCCAAAAAATGGCTGAGTTACACCCGGGCACTGAAAATATTCTACACACTCGTGTAACTTTGGTCATTTGGCAACTCGCCACAGCTGTATCAGCTCTGGTTAGAGTTTGTTTAAATGGGTAAATTAAATCAATTATGCTGTTAAAGTACTGCTACCTTGTGTGCAGATATGAATGCAAATAATTTTCTGGCATTTTTAATAATTGCATTTAAAACTGAAAATGAAGCTATCATCATACACTTAGGTACACTTACAAAAAAATAGTACTGATTCATTACTTTGTTCAGTATATGGAGTTCATGTGCTGTTAGTGTGCTTCTGTTCTGTATCCACCAACATCCCTCTTTCTGTAGGCAGGTGATGGTTTGAGGCGTTGCCTTCCATAGCCCAGTCTAGATTTTATCATCTGCCTGTCTGATGTCCCTGTTACTTGCAGACTGCAAGCTGCAGAGTCCCTTGCTGCCAGCACTTTTTGCTGTTTTGTTCAGTTCTGCACCCCTACACAGTAATGATTATGGCAGTTTAGTTTTCCTGGTGGTTCAAGGTGTCTCCAGTTCTCCCAGTACAGTCAGCAGGTGTTTGTGGTGGGAGAATGCTGAAAATGGAAAAACACCATTTGGTAAGAGCAATACTGAGTATTGTTGCTTTTCAAAAACATGCACCAACTCTCTTCAGGCCGGGAGTCAGAACTGCTGTGTAGGGAAGCTGTAATCCAATCATGATGACAGCTTCATTTTCAGTCTTAAATGTCATTATTAAAAGTGCCAGAAAATAATTTGCATTCATATATGCACACAAGGTAGCAGTACTTTAACAGCATAATTGATTTAATCAGCCACCACTGACGCACTGCCAAGTGGGAGACAATGAACCTGGCTGCTGAGCAGAGGACAGTGAAGCCAATCATACTGATGGCTTCATTGTTATTTTTGAATTTTTCTTTAAATCAGGGAAATAAGCACAATGATTGAGTGTAGTTATTGGGTGGTAACACAATAAAGGGGTATTTACTTGTTTGACACTGTGGGAGGGAAGGATTTATGTTTTTGAAAATCAGCTGAGAAGTAGTGGCAAACTACATGGCAAACATGTCAAGTGTGGGCAACTTATACATAGCCTGTGGAGTGATTTTTTTGTCTTAACATTTGATGCGGTCATGTGTGTGCTGGGACTAGATCTGTGGGTCTAGCCGCTGACTGATCAATCAGAGTCCAGGATTCTTTTCTGTCATTGTTTAATTTGTGTTAAGTGATTGGGTTATTGGCTTTAGTCTTGCTGCAATGATTTTGACAAGGACATACATTTTGGAGTCTTCAGAGTGCATATAATGTGCAACCAATACAGGGATGAATTTCTCTGCACCTTGTATTTTGTAGGCATTATTTATCATTCACTATATTTATTATGGCTAATCTCCTTCGGGGATGTTGTCATGCTGTTTCTACCAAGTAATAAATGTAAGGGAATACCAGAGTGCAGAAGTTCATTTGAAACCTTTTTATCATTGGAATTATGCCAGGCACCATAATTATATTTACCTGAGATCGCAATAGATATACCAGCCTAATTATATTTAGCTGATGTGACTCACCATTATTACAGGAACTGCTCTGTACCTCTTGGGTCTATAAATACTTTTTAACCAGAATAAGTTTACAATCTTTATAAAACACATAACATTTTTCTGTATTTTTTTAACTCTGTAGCACTGAAATACTAAAATAAACATCTGGGGCAAGATATTGAAAGCATTTTTCCAGGCACAAACTGTTTGAGTCGAAATTGTGCCCAGCTGAAATATTCAAAAGGGCAAATAGTGGCAGTGCAACATGATAGCGTCGGTGCTTAACAATAATGTATGCAGGAGACTGATTGAGGGGTGGGGACATGAATACTGGTACAACGGGATATTCAATACAATAGAGCAGCTACAGGGGTTAGCGTGACATGTAGCGTGGCACTAAATACCACTTCTGAAAAGCATGCGGTAACCCCGGGCAAACATGGTCACCAGAGCTCCTAATCCTCGACACAGTGTGTACATCATTAAGGACATAGTCCCTGGCCCCCAAGATCCTATCACTGATACTGGACACAGTATGTCTTTTTTATTTTGATATTTAATATACTTTATTATGATACATTTCAATGTTAACCTACAAACAGAACCAAACAAAGGAACACAAAGAAAGGATAAACAACAACAACAAGAACTAACACATCCCTTCTACCCCCAACCCCTCCCGGCAGAGTGGCACCACTCAAAACAGCTGATTGCATTTGAGAAGTCATAAAAGAGCACAAAAATATGATCAAAATTACTACTAGATGGCAACATAACACACACTGGGAGCTCAGCTGAATTGTTTATATTATGTACAAAGTGTGCAGTTTTACTCATATCTTATTAAAGAAAGACAGATGATTTTTTAGACTTGCAATCATTCTCTCTACCCTGATACTATACAAAAGTTCCTGCAACCACTCATGATAAGATAAATCAACGGTATCCAATCAATGGTGCAGTACCAACTTTTTAACTAAAAGAGGAATCAGGGCCATAAAATATCTGCACTCCTTCACCTCAATATTGGTGTAATCTTCAACAATATATATGTCCAGTGAGAAATAGCTATCAGTCCCAAGGATGGGATCTGCTTTATTCCTGATTAGTGTCCATAAGGGAGCTACATTAGGACAATCCTAGAAAACATGTAAGGACGTCCCCTCATCTTGACCATACTATGTGCAAACTGCAGAATAGGTTGCACCCATTTGTGCTAGTCTAACAGGAGTGAAATATTGGCTGTTCAAAATATGAAACTGGGTAAGCCTCAGCTTATCCTGAGTTACGTAGGTGTAGGTATCTTTCAAAATTTTCCCCAATTGGAGGACTGTTGTGGAAACTGAACCCTCAAATACTGACAGACACTGTCCAACAACTGGAATAATTTGAAAGATAAAACCACATGTAATTTTGAAATAGAATAAGGTAACAAAACTACATCAATTAGTGCTTGCAGAAACTCAAATTGATTTGTAGACCCCAAATTGGCCCCAAACCTGTGCAGTATTTCATCATGGAGCTGAACACTTCAAAGAATAGAGACCCAGTCAATTGGAAAAAAACTAAAAATTTCTCAGTAAGATGAACACTTGCCATTTGGAATAATTTACACACTAAAACATTAGTAAGTTGGTGCAACCAAGTATCAGGAATAACTTTCCCATCAATTTTAAAATTAAGGTTCCGAAAAATAGACTGGGAAAGATCCTTCCCATGACTGTACTTCATAAACATGCATAGTTGAGAATGAACCCAGACAGAGATACCAATTACCAAGTGACAAAGACTATTAGGTAGATCTTTGAGGGAATTATGTAACAGTGCCTGAGGTGATAATCCTGCCTGAGCTATCTGCTCCTTGTCTATGGTGAGCCAAATAGGGGGAATAAGTAGTGTTGCTTTCTGTTGGTGCTGGGCAGCACCATTTGATGTACTTGCTAGTATGACTTACCCAGTAATAGAGATCAACATTGTGAAGCCGAAGGCCACCACATTCTTTAGGAGCTGCTAATTTATTGCAGGCACATCGAGGAGCCTTACCAGATCATAGAAATTCTGAGATAAAACCATGCACTTTCTTGAACCAGGATAAGGGCAACCAAGCACTGAGCATATTAAGGGGGTAAAAAAAGTTGGGGCAAAACATCAATCTTTACAAGATTAATCCTACTCCTAAGAGTCAGGGGTAACAATTTCCATCTCTGCAAATCCTGCTGAAGAACAGAGATCAAACCAGTGAGGGTAAGTTTCTTCACTTGGGTTTCACTCCTGGAAAGGAAAATACCCAAGTGTTTAAGTTGTTTAGTGGACCAGGTCATACCAAGAGCCTGAATATCAGATTTAAGGACTCGGGAGTTTAATGACATAACCATGTTTTTTTCCAAATTAAGTCTGTAATGAGATAAGGAGCTAAACTCATGAATGGTGGCCAGGTCTGCTGGGATGGCTGATTTGGGATATGATACATGTAATAAGATATCATCTGCATAAGCAGAAAGTTTTAAATCCCAGGAGCCAACCCACACCACGGTAAGATTCAGATTAGCCTTAAGTTTATGGAGAAGAGGTTCTAAATAAAGGTTAAATAGAAGTGGAGACAGGGGGCATATCTGTCTAGTACCCAAATATAAAGGGAAGGTAGAAGAAAAAACTCCATTATAACATATTAGGGCACTAGGGGAGGAATATAACACTCTAATCCAATTATTAAATGAAAGGGGAAAACAGAAGTGCTCTAGGGTAGCAAACAAAAATTGCCAGTTAACTCAATCAAAGACCTTTTCCATGTCTAGTGGCACCAAGGTAATAGGAATGTCTGAGTCCCTAGATGCAGAAAACATGTGGGAAAGCTTGTGGAAGTGGTCTGATGAAGAGCCTGCAGCCATAAACCCCACTTGTTCAGAGCCTATAAGATTGGACCATACCTGACCAATCCTGGAAGCCAAGATCTTTGCCACAGTTTTAAAATCATAATTTAGCAAAGAGATTGTCCTGCAACTAGTGGCTTTCTCCAGAGTGCTATCTGGTTTAGGAAGTAAAATAATCAGAGCCTCCAGCAGGGATTTATCTGAAAAGCTGGATGCATACATATAATGGAAAAGGTGATGCAGCCATGGGGTGAGCTCTGTCGCAAACATTTTATGAAAATCTGTGGAAAAGCCATTGGGACCCAGTGTTTTTTCCAGTGGCAAAGTTTGGATGGCTGTGAGTATTTCTGCTTCAATACTCAGGGCTGATAAAAAGGATTGTTGGTGCACAGTCAAAGCAGGAGGGGGGCAGAGGCAAAGTAGTCTCTAACTATATCAATGGAAGGGGGGCAGGCATGTGACCATACAGTAAACTGTAACACCTTTCAAACTTAGAAACAATGTCTTTTGGGGAAGTTTTTAGAACACCAGTTTCAACAGACTGAATAGTAGCTATCAGCCGGGATGCCTCCTCTTTCTTAAGTTGTAGAGGCAAGAAGCATCACACTTTTTCACCTTCGTCAATATATTTAGTGTGAGTTTTAAGAATGGTGTATTATGCATTCTCATGTAAAAGTTCTGCATACTGGTCCCTGAGACAAACAAGTTATAAGAGCAGAGAATCGGAAGTAGTAGGTGACAGGTATTTTTCTGATTCCCTAATCCTGGAAAGCAAAGCAGAGGCTGCTTTTTCCCTCTTATGTTTACGAGCAGAGGCGAGGTGGATGAACTTCCCCCTAAGAAAACATTTTGAGGCACACCATTGAAGATCAATCTTCCCGGTAAAGCTCATGTTATTGGAAGTGAACAACCCTATTTGTTCCTTAATTCTGGAAACAGTATTCTCTTCCTTCAAAACTTGGCTGTTCAACTACCATAGTCTCTTTCCAGAAAGTTGGAGTCAGAGAGAGATTGCACCACACTAAAGGGTGATCAGAAATTACCCTTGGGGCAACCCCTCTGTCCAGCACTTCACCCAGCAGAGCCCAACTGATTAAAAAATAATCAATTAGAGAAGAAGAGCCATGGGCCTTAGAATGGAAAGTGAACTCCTTAAGATGAGGAGGCAAGACTCATCAAGAGTCACAAAGCCCAAAATTATCAGACATCTCCTGGATACAATGCTGGGCAGGGGACAATCTGGTCTGTCTGTCCTATCCAGGTCCTGAGCAAAAATAAGGTTCCAATCTCCCTCTGTTATCATAGGAAGAGAGAGGAAAGGGGCTAAGAATGAGGATAACTCAGTAACAGATGAAGGGGAGTCAGCTTTCAGACCGTATACACAACCAAATAAAATTTCAGTGCGGTTGAGAAAACTTTAAAGGAATATAAATCTGCCAACAGGGTTCCCCATACACTGATCACAGAAACATTTAACAGGTTTAGAAAGGAGTATAGCAACACCCCTACTCTTTATACTATTCCCTGCAGTGAAAACTTGATTAACATTTTGTCTTCTAAATAGGTTGCCCTCCTTCTGAAGTGGATGAGTCTCTTGCAGGAAAAATACCTTACATTGCAGATGCTGCATATGCTTAAGGATCTGATATCTCTTTACTCTAGCACAATCTCCCTTAATATTCCATGAAGCAAATTTAATTGTGGTAGCCATAGCGTCAAAATGTGGATAGGGAAAAATCAAGAAATTCACCCCTCAGCTGCACAAGGTCACCAAAACACTCAAAACGCCACTCTGCCTCCTCCCTCCCCACATCGTGCATAAAACACAATGAATAAGGCAAGAAAAAAAAAATTCCATCACCAATAAATGGTGTACTGACACAAGGGTGAAACCTCATCAGTGCAATCCCCCACAGTGACATTTTTGACAAGTTTCAAAAATGTCGCTGTGGGAGATCCTCTGGCAAAATTTTGCCCTATCTCCATGTTTTGTCCTCCTTCATGTTACCTCTGACTTGGAGCTAACAGTCTTTAAAAGGGGGGCATGGGGCTGCAGCCCCCCAATAGAAAAACTGATCGATGTCTGACAGGTGAAATTTCACCTGTCGACATCGGGGATGTCTCTATGCTGAACATCAACAACAATGTTGTCGCGTCAGCAAAGGAAAATCCAATAAATGAACACATGAACTCCCAACAAACAAGCCCACCTACAATCATACTACAAAACATGTTACCCAGAAAAAGATAAGACCAAACCCCAACAAATGCCCTCCCTATAATAGATACTACACACACTAACAGGCCCATGGTGAGCCCAAAGCAACTGCCACCTCCCAGCGGAACCCTCTCACCCCCACCCCAAAATCCCAAACCAAAGGACTAGATATAACAGTGGCTTAGCAGATTTGGTTGAAAGACCAGGGTTCCAACATGGCCCCCTACTATTATAATGTCTTATTCAAAAACAGGCAACTATAGAGTAACAACTCCTGATAGGAATTTAAGGAGCCTAGTAATATTTAAACAATGAAGAATGATATTCCCTTAATACACATCTCCTTCAACCCAGTAACACCCAGCAGGATAGAAAAACATTAAAAGAAGGGACATCAAATACCCAGCAATTGAACATGCCTAATACTAAAAACACAGAATACTTCTGGCAATATAAAGTGTTAATTTAAAACTAGCATACAGATTTGCACAGTTCAACAGAACGAGATCCATAAAGCAGAATGTCTCTCCACTCAGAGAAATAGAGAAGCAAAAGTATGGCACACGTTATTACATCGATATGACAAATCCAATAGCACTAAACAGAGGGTTGCAGGACCTCTGACTCTACAATGAAGTCTACACGAGTATGCCCACATAGGTATGTAGTGTCCAGTGATGACAACTGACATCCAGGTTGTAGCTAGTCTCTCCAACATATGTAACTTATGTGTGGAATGAAATGCGCAACTGAAGCTTACTGGGGTGCTGAGAAAATAGCGATGAGTGCAGTGAGTTCAGTAACCCTCCACTGAGAGACTATATGAGCAACTGAGCCAAGCTGAATAAAGGCACCCCTAGAATCACTGAAAGAAACCCAGGTATCCTACAGATGGTGATGAGAGGGTGAACCATACTGTACCTAGGGCCATTGTCAACTAGGGCTCCAAAGTGATCTCCCTCCAAATTAAAAAGTACTATGTAGATAACCATTGTACTTTGTACCAGAATTGTAGTTCAATCCAGGAGAGCAGCTCCAGGGAGCAAAGTAGTACCAATCAGCTGGGTTCAGAGGAAGACACTTACCAGGTCATAAGAAGAGGGCATGTCAGAAGGAACATCTGCAGATAAACACTGAAAAGCACAACAGACAATAAAAATATCAAAATCCAGTTCACCCACATGAAATCTGTGTTGCGACCCTACAAAGAGGGGAAAGAACACAGGACCATTCCTGTGAAATTGTACTTTGATGCAAGATCCCAATTTGAAGAAAAGAAGGCACTGGACTTAAGCTGGTGGAAGTGATCTACAACCAACACCTCTAATAGTTCAGATTGGGCTGGTCAGCAGTTTTACAGGTATAGAGATGCAGTGTAAACTTGCAGAGTGCTCCGAGCCAGGATCATGATTTGATCCAAGAAAATAGCTTTGGGCAACAATGAAATGCCGAACTGCTGATATCAAGGGTATGGACTTACCAAGCCAACAGGAGAGGGCAGAACAGGAGGCACAGCTATAGATAAGCCTTGAGTAATCCAGTCCTCTATCAGTATTACAAAATCTAGGCCACCAGGATTATACTATCCATGTGACTCTGGTAACCAAAGAAAGCTGTCTGTACAGTTCTCCACAGAATTGCACTTCGATGCAGAATCACAGTTAAAACAAGGAGCTACTATACATGAACTAGCTGAAATTAGTCCAAAAACAGAAACACCCTCCAGTTATATGGCTTAATTGAGTAAGCGATCTTTAAAGAGATCTGGCAAAAGAAGTTTGAGACCTTCTGTCGTGCTCACTAGATTATCAAAGTTTTTCCAGGGGACATTAATCAGAACATGAAGACAGGCAGGGTACTGAATCTGAAATTTAATCCCAACTGCAATGAGTTTGGTCACAATGGGGTGAAAGCTAGCCCCGCATTGCTGGACAGTGCTAGATAAATCCTGGGCAATCCGGAGTTGGAAGCCTTCCCAGGTCACTTCTTTAATGTCTCGCACTTTATTCTGTAAATGTTACCAGTCAGGAAAATTGACTAAACGAAAGGTGAAAGGTCTAGGAGGTGCTCCATAGGCTGGCATTGGTCATAAACATGATGAGCACACTCAGTCAAGTAAGTAGGACTGTGTGGTGAAGGACCAGCCAGTTTCAAGACCAACTTCTGGGTGAAAAGGAGAGGGTCAGAGCCTTTAGCTTTTTCTTGTAAGCCGATAATTATAGCATTGTTTCTATGGCTCCGACCCCCCATATAGTCAAGCCTGGCCTCAGGTTTAGTGTATTTTTGGTGTAGCGCCGACATCTCTGGGTCCATTTCATCCTTCCATCTTTCCACCAATGCTATTAGAGCATCGTTATCTCCAGCCTTGCAAGACAGGTCCTATACCGAGACCCGCACAGCCCGTAACTCTTTGGTGAGGTTCTGCAACTCCTCTTTAAAAGGGAGAAATTCGGCCGGGAAGTGGTCTTCTGATAGAGGTGCTGGTCCTGGAGTAGTAGTTGAGGATTGCCCAGAAGAAGAAGTGAAAGCCTTGGAGCACTTTCTACTTTTATCTAGGGTGTTTGGCGGGGTGTACTGGGGTGGCACACTCTGTATTTCAGCATCCATTGCTGCACCAAAATACAAACTAACGCTGACTCTAATTGAAGTAGCAATTAATCCATAAGACAAATACAATTCCCAAGAAAAATATATAGTGTAAGTGGGATTTTTGGTGCTGGAAGGCAGGAGTTCCTGTGAGGTACTGCTAGCCAGTTCTTTGCATCACATGACCTCCCCGATACAGTATGTCTTTAAAGTCCTTCAATTTCCCTGGTAATCTAGTGGCCCCCCAGCCCTGATCACCGATCACCTACACAGTATATTTATAAAGTCTCCCAGTTTCCCTAGTTGTCTAGTGGTCCTCTCCCAGCTTCGATCACCGATCCCTGACACATGTCTTTATCTACTAACTTGATGTCCTATTAGTCTAGTGCCTTCCCCCTGCCCCAGTCTCCCATGCGGAATGTTGAGTCATGGTCCAGTGGACCACACCTGCCCTAATTCCCCATGTACCGCAACCCCAAAATACCTAGTGGTCAAGTGGATCTCCACACTCCCCCATCCCGTAACCAAGCTGGTGACACAAATCAGCCACCACTCACCTCCGCCAGGCCAGCTACCGACTGAGCTCTGGATGAGTGTGTACTATGTGTGTACACACTCTTTCCGGCTTCAGTAAAAGTGACTGATGAGTAGTGAGCTTGAGCCAGTGGCTCTCTGTGGTTACAGGATGGAGGAGCCAGGTGGTAGACACTGCTGGGGGAGTGGGGGTCCACTAGACCACCAGGTATTTGGGGGTTGTGGTATATGGGGGATCGAGGAAGGTGCATCCACTGGACCACCAGGGTGATTCAATATTCCGTATGGGAGATTGGGGCAGGGGGAAGGTATTGGACTACTGGGACATCGAGTTAGTAGATAAGGACATGTGTCAGGGATCAATGATCTGGGTAGGGGGGCACTAGACTACCAGGGAAAGTGAAGGAATTTAAAAGCATACTTTGTCAGGGATCGGTGATCGTGGCTGGGTGGGCTCAGTAGACCACCGAGGAATATGATATATGGTAACTGTACATGCATGGGGGCTAATGGATCATGGAAGGGGGGGTCACTAATCTACCAGGCATACCTCTAATACTCTTGGCTCATGAATCACAGAAATTGCTTACAACTATCAAGGAAAACACCCCAAAGCAGGAAGACATCTACATATTAATTAGTTAATTTCTCAGGTGTCTCTTTCTTGTTTCATTGTTTAATTTTGTCACTCATTTACTTTGAATTTATATGTCATCTGTTCTTCATAATTGTTTTAATTGTACTGTTATGTACTGTGTATTTGTTGATGTAATTGATGTCTTTTACTTATGTATAGCAATTGTACAAAGAGTATTCCAATTACTGGATCATACTGTTGTTGATAATTTGAATGTATTCCACACTGGATGAGGGGTGGGGGTATCTATTTTATTTTATTTGTTGTAGATGTTGTATGATCATATGTTTCTTTCTTTGTCGGAGTTTGTCTTTATATCATTTTCCAGTGTAAAATATTCATAATACACATTGTTACTATTCACTCAGACAGCTCATGGACTACAGGGAAGTGAGTTACAATGCATTTTCTGAGGAGGAACATGTCTGTTACTTTCATGTTTGCATTATGTTGTACTCGTCATCCCCACTGTTCTGTCACAACTCCATGGATTTTATGAGGGACAGTGGTACATTGTGAGGCAAATTCAGGGGTGTCCCTGGATATCAGAGACACTTGAGAGGTCTGTTACCAGGGACTATGATTGTTTCTACTGGGGATCCATGGTCTCTGCTGCTGTCTACACTGTACGCCTGCAGCTCCAGAGCTGTTTCCCAGGTCTGACATACAGGTGGAGCTGTGTGTACCTCCCAGCCTGCATGTGTGCTCCATGCAATTGTGCCGGGCAAACTACATGGTAATGTATGCAAAGCAGGCCATAATGAGATGCTATAGTGGTTGTTTGCACACAGATTGCCTAAGTAGGCTCATTTGCATAGGAGCTTTGTATATAGTATTATTTAGCCCCTGACTAATGTGTTAGCCCGGGGTAAATGTGTTAGCACCAGGCTAAAGAGTTTTCCTGGACTAGCCTGTCAAAACCATAGCACAGTTCTGCTGTGTTTGGCCTGCAATGTTGTTTGCTGCTGTTGTGCAATACTTCATTGCTATCATATACATTGACCACCTACTGCAACTCTGCCTTACTCCACCTCTATGTGCACTGTGCTGCTGTTGCAGTTTGGCCTTCCTGGTTGCTATATTCAGAGCTGTCTTATTTGCAGGGCTATCTTTGCACTGTACTCTCCGTCCTGTTTGCACAGCTTCATTTGTATGCTATATTCAACTGATTTAGCCCACCCTTTGAATATAATGCAGAAATGGGTCCAGGCTAATTTTTTAATCTGTGCAGTGCTAATTTTGCCCCAGGACTGAGTTTTGAATATCTGGCCCCTGATATCCTTGTGGAATTCTCAGAAGGTTGATTGTAGTCACGTTACAGGCAAATAAACACGGTTTGCCTCTAGTTACTTGCGTGGTAAGGAGTGCTTTTTTTTTGTCAACATAATTTTATTGAAATGCTCACAAAATTTAAGTCAAGCAGGTTGCACAAAACATTTTTCTATTGCATACTTTGCAATTACAAACTGAAATCAACATTCATGTACTGTACATTACTTGGAACAGTTTAGGTAGAAGACTTGGTTTGCTGGCCAAGGCACCTAGCTTCACCTGAGCTCTTTCCTTCTAAGACTGCTTGAAAGGCAGAGTAGAGAAACTTACCAGAGCAAGGGAGAAGGATTAAGACTTAGTTTGGCTAAGCAGATTTACTGTGTGGTGGTGTTTTGATTTTTTACTCACAGGGATTGCTACTGTTTGTGGCTAACATTTCATTGCTTTATTTTTTCTCTGATTCAAATTGTTGTTGCTGGTATACCTTCTTCTGCATTATTACAAGGTGTGCCTACAAGTGTGTGCTAACAGATTACTGCTGTAATCTTCTGATTCAAATTGTCTTTTGCAAGGTATATCTTCTGTTACTGCTTTTTTTCTCTGGAGCAAAGTGTTTCTTACAGGTATATCTTCTCTGAAATTACTGTATTACAGGTGGAGCTTACATTTTGTGACTTTTTTATCATTGGGCTAAGCAAAATTACTGTTTGACACTGTGTTTTATTTTATTCTTGTTTGTTGAAAAGGTTTGTTGTCTCAGAGGTGTTTCAGTCTCCTTCTCACATTGAAGGAGCTAATTGCCTTCCCCACAGCTCTTCCAAAGGATTAGGTGTGTATGTGGGGGTGGAGCTGGCAAACTGTCAGTAATTTCCAAAGAAAGAAAGGGTTAAAAGTCAGGTTAGTTGATATCTTGTAGGTAGAAGACTTGGTTTGCTGGCCAAGGCACCTAGCTTCACCTGAGCTCTTTCCTTCTAAGACTGCTTGAAAGGCAGAGTAGAGAAACTTACCAGAGCAAGGGAGAAGGATTAAGACTTAGTTTGGCTAAGCAGATTTACTGTGTGGTGGTGTTTTGATTTTTACTCACAGGGATTGCTACTGTTTGTGGCTAACATTTCATTGCTTTATTTTTCTCTGATTCAAATTGTTGTTGCTGGTATACCTTCTTCTGCATTACAAGGTGTGCCTACAGGTGTGTGCTAACAGATTACTGCTGTAATCTTCTAGTTCAAATTGTCTTTTGCAAGGTATATCTTCTGTTACTGCTTTATTTTCTCTGGAGCAAAGTGTTTCTTACAGGGTATATCTTCTCTGAAATTACTGTATTACAGGTGGAGCTTACATTTTGTGACTTTTTATCATTGGGCTAAGCAAAATTACTGTTTGACACTGTGTTTTATTTTATTCTTGTTTGTTGAAAAGGTTTGTTGTCTCAGAGGTGTTTCAGTCTCCTTCTCACATTGAAGGAGCTAATTGCTTTCCTCCCACAGCTCTTCCAAAGGATTAGGTGTGTATGTGGGGTGGGCTGGCAAACTGTCAGTAATTTCAAAAGAAAGAAGGGTTAAAAAGTCAGGTTAGTTGATATCTTGTAGGTAGAAGACTTGGTTTGCTGGCAAGGCACCTAGCTTCACCTGGCTCTTTCCTTCTAAGACTGCTTGAAAGGCAGAGTGAAACACTACCAGAGCAAGGGAAAGGATTAAGACTTAGTTTGGCTAAGCAGATTTACTGTGTGGTGGTGTTTTGATTTTTTACTCACAGGATTGCTACTGTTTGTGGCTAACATTTCATTGCTTTATTTTTTCTCTGATTCAAATTGTTGTTGCTGGTATACCTTCTTCTGCATTATTACAAGGTGTGCCTACAGGTGTGTGCTAACAGATTACTGCTGTAATCTTCTGATACAAATTGTCTTTTGCAAGGTATATCTTCTGTTACTGCTTTATTTTTCTCTGGAGCAAAGTGTTTCTTACAGGGTATATCTTCTCTGAAATTATTACAGGTGGTGCTTTACAGGTTTTACAGTTTTATCTAACATTAGGATAAGCTTTCAGGGTTACTGCATTTGTTGTTGACTGATTGTTTCTGCTCTTACCTCCTTGTTCTTTCGTCCGTGGTTCTTCTTTTTAGGCAGGGGAAGGGCCCAGCCACCCACCCCCATCCCCAACCACCCCACGCTACACTCCTTTTATAGGGTACCACAGTTGTGACATTTCCTGTGGCAGAGCAGGAAGGGGCGGATCAGTGGGGCCTCCACAAGGTGATCTCATTTACAGGGCACTAGTAATTTAACTTGTTATAACAAGTTAAACAAAGCACAATTAAACCATTACTTGCATTTTTTTCTTTTTCCTTCTAATTACTCTGACTAGGTTACAAACCCAGCAACTTATTTGGAATGGATTTCATTAACTGCAGGTACTGTGGAACAATTTTCAGAAGGACAGTCTTACAGGATTTAGGACACTGTCCTACATGCTGGGCCTTTGGAGATCTTCGGTCTCAGCTCCGGGCAGCATGGGCAGAGATTGCACGCCTCAAATTTCATATTGAAGAGGAAATACATTATAAGAACCACCCGCCATTTCCCCAGCATCCAACAGAAAAACCTCGACCGCAGAGGGTAGTTGGTCCAGGAGGTTGGCAGGTGGTTAGGAGGAGCAAATCAGGTGCCCCATCACTCTCTGCTCTCCAACACATTACCTCCAAAAACCATATAAACGCTACAAACAGGTATCTGCCTCTATCTCTGAAATCAAATAAAGAGGCAGAAGACACTGCAGAGCAGGACACTGCGGCACAGGAGCTAGCACAACAATACTCACCCAAATCAGGAACCAAAACTAAACAAGCACAAAGAAATCAAAAACTTCTGATCATAGGAGACTCCATGATTCGGGGAGTTGATACCCATCTCCAGCCAGGGTGATGGTCAGATGTCTCCCAGGTACATCAGCATGGAGAGACACTGATCGCATGCTAAATTGTTCACAAAGCAGGAGAAAACATTGATGTCCTAGTACACATAGGGACTAATAGTCTCACCAACCCGGTCAGTTGTGGAGACCAAGGAACACCTGACTAAGCTGGGTGACAAACTATCATCTATTTAGTCAGCATCTCCTTCTCTGAGATCCTGCCAGTCTGGGAGAAGGAGCAGATGGACGGAAGGTCAGAGGGAGATAGGGGGGCTAAACACGTGGCTCAAGGACTGGTGCCAGGAAAAAGGACACAGATTTGTAGGGAACTGGCAACAGTTCTGGGAGCGAAAGTTCTTTAAATTTGATGGACTGCATCTGACTAAAGAGGGAGTCAGTGCATTGGGGCAGAAGTTTGGCGTCTTTGCAGAATATTTAAACTAGCAAATGGGGAGGGGTGCAGCACCCATACGTCGAATGGAAGAACACCCCTCCCCTCAGCTAGTGGTCAAACAGGAATTCAGCGTGTTTGCCATTCAATTGCATCACCAGGTAAGAAAAAGGTTTGTCTCCCCATACGATGCACAGGGTAATGCCAAACTCACCCAACAACTAACACACAAAATCTGGCCAATGGAAAATCATGTACACAAATGCTCACAGCCTGGGAAATAAGATCCCAGACCTGCAGGCAATAATGTCAGAGGCTAAACTGGACATAGTAGCAATTAGTGAGACGTGGTTTACCAGTAACCACACTTGGGAGACTTCAGTACCTGGCTATGTATTGTTCAGAAGAGACCGAGGTGCAAAAGGGGGAGGAGTGGCCCTGTATGTCAATGAAAATATCAAAGCTACAGAAATTCAGAATACACATAAGGAGCCAGAAGAACTGTGGGTCACCCTGGAAACAGGAAATGGGACAGCCATAAGAACTGGGGTTGTCTACAGGCCCCCAGACCAGAGGAGGACATAGACACATTACTGTTAGAAGATATACAAAACATGACAGCTAAAGGGAGGTTCTGATAATGGGAGACTTCAACATGCCAGATATAGATTGGTCAATACCAGCAGGAACATCTGCCAGAACTAGACTCATAGTGGATTCCCTGCAGGGGAGGGCCTCAAACAACTGGTACAGCAACCCACAAGAGACAGGGCTATCCTAGATCTAGTACTGACTAACAAAGAAGGGATCACAGATCTCCAGGTAGAAGGTCACCTGAGGGGCCAGTGACCATCACATGGTATGGTTCAATTTGGCTACTACATCTAAATCATCCCATTCCAAGGCAAAATATGGGACTTCAGAGGAGCTGACTTTGATAAGATGGCCAACAGAGTTAAGCTAGCCCTGGCAAAAGAAACACAGGTGGGGAGGTACAGGCAAAGTGGGCAAGCATTAAGGATACAATACTTGAAGCAACATCCCATTGTGTTAGACAGAAAAGGAAGTGCAAAGAAGAAGGAAACCACTTTGGTTCTCAAATACAGTAGCAGAAAAGGTCAGAGCCAAAAGGCTGGCCTTCAGGAAATATAAGGGAACACAGCGGGATGAAGATAGGGAGGCATACCAAACTGCCTAAGGGAAGCAGGTAAGGCAGTAAGGCAGGCAAGAGTCCCAAACTGAGGAAACACTATGCAGAACAGTAAAAGAAGGTGACAAGACTTTCTATAGATACATTAGTGAAAGGAGAAAGTCAGAGGGTATGTGCTAAGCTTAATGGAGAAAAGGGCATGTGAGGAGGAGGACCCTGTAAAGGCATCTATCCTAAATAGATACTTTTGCTCAGTATTTACTGAAGAGAAGGTAGGGCAGGGCCCACAGCTCAGCATCATGGACACAGGGGAGGGAGGTGAGCACTACTCCCTTCACAAAGAAAGGGTCCTACAAGAGCCTGCAAGCTCAGGGTGGATAAGGCAATGGGACCTGATGGCATACATCCCAGGGTACTTAAGGAGCCAAAGGAGGAACTAGCAGAGCCATTAGCAGAATTGTTTAGTGAGTCTCTGAGCACAGGAGAGGTCCCAGAAGACTGGAGAAGGGCTCATGTGATCCCGCTCCACAAGAGTGGTAGCAGGAGGAGGCGGGAAACTACAGACCAGTCAGTCTTACCTCAGTAGTGGGCAAGATTATGGAGGCACTCCTTAAGGAAAGGATAGTGCAACACCTGGAATCCATAGGGCACAGGATCCAAGACAGCATGGGTTTACAAAGGAAGGTCCTGTCAAACTAATCTCATAGATTTCTTTGACTGGGTAACCAAGTGGTGGACAAGGGGGAGCAGTTGATGTAGCCTACCTTGACTTCAGCAAAAGCTTTGACACTGTTCCACATAGAAGATTGATAAATAAGCTAGGTAGGCTCGGGGTCAGGAGTTGGTCAACTGGGTGGCAAACTGGTTGACTGGCAGAAAACAGAGGTGGTGGTAAATGGTATACAGTCAGAAGAGATGCAAGTCACAAGTGGGTACCTCAGGGATCAGTCCTGGGGCCAGTCCTATTCAACATCTTCATTAGTGACCTCAAGATGGACTAGAGGGTAAGGCTTGTCTGTTTGCAGATGACACAAGATCTGCAACAGAGTAGATGATCCAGATGGGGTGGGCAGAATGAGAAGAGATCTGGATAAACTAGCAAAATGGTCAGAAGAGTGGCAACTGGGATTTAATGCAAAGAAGTGCAAAATCATGCACATAGGGAAGAAAACCCTGAAGCCACTTATAGGCTGGGAGGAGTTGCTAGCAGTCACAAGGAAGAAAGAGACTTGGGCATCATCATCACTGATGACCTAAAATCATCAAGCAGACCTCTAAAGCAGTAGGTAAGGCTAGGGGGTGTTAGGGTGTATTAGTAGGGGTATCACAAAGTCTAAGTAAGAGGTAATAATCCCTCTGTACAAGACATTGGTTAGGCCCCATCTGGAGTACTGTGCAGTATTGAGCCACCTTCACAAGGACATTAACCAAATTGAGGCAGTCCAGAGAAGGGCAACCAAAATGGTGCAGGGACTGCATCAGAAGACATATGAGACAGATTAACGAGCTCAATATGTATACCCTTGAGCAAAGGAGGAGAGAGGATATGATCGAGACATTTAAAACACCTTAGGGGCATAAACAAGGTGAAAGAGTCTAACATGTTTAAATATAAGAAAATAGCAGGACAAGAGGACACAGCATGAGATTAGAGGAGGCCGATTAAGGGGAATATGAGGAAATTCTTTTTCACAGAAAGGGTGGTAGATGCATGGAATAGCTTACACACAAGAAGGGGTGGCTATGAATACAGTGCAGGGCTTCAAACAGGCATGGGATAGGCATAAGGGAGCAATACAAATGACTATGAATAGATAGGTCACTGACAGAGCAAAGGCCGATGGCACATTTATAAGGTAGAAAAAGAAATGGGCAGACTGGATGGGCCTTGCGGTCCTTATCTGCCGTCAAATTCTATGTTTCTATGTTTCTATGTTTCTAAATCTTGAACTTTTGTAACACATCCTACCCTGCCTTTATCGCAAAAATGAACATCCACATGCAACATTAGAACTCCGAGGAGGCTTTAGCAACCAAGTTGCTCTTACTCAGTGATCATGTCCAGCACCCCTAGGCACTATGCCCATCTCCACAGCTTCAATGATGGATTCTCAGGTTTGCTGGAACACTGAATTTTGCCATTGGCTGCTGACACCTCTCTAAACACATACAGTGCATTAGGTTATGGAGCCAGTTTGCAATAGTGGGAGCCAAGTCACTCACCCAATGCTGTGCCACTGTTTTTCTAGCCATGACCATGGCAATCTCTGACAATCTGTGTCTTCCTCTGCCTATTGGACAGTCTTCGGACCCCAACATGAACTCCGGTGTATGCTCTGGGAGCTTAGTTATCAAGACTTTTTGCATAATCCTGTGAACTTTTGCCCAGAAAGGGGCCACCTTTATGCACAGCATGGCCATGTGTATAAAGTCATCAGATGGATGTTTGCATTTAGGACAGGCCTACTGTCTAGTGGGGGAGGATTTGTGCATCTTCTGAGGAGTCAAATAAGTTTGGTATAAAACATTTAATTGCACCCTCCTGAGCTTACTAGATACTGAACAACTTTGCACATTGTTTTATAACCACTTGCCAGGTCTCTGCATCTATATTAACACCCAAATCATGCTCCTATTGGGTTTTGGCCTTGACTGATGGGGCTGGTGCTGCTTTTAAAAATAATTTATAAAGAATAGTTATCCTTGGGGTGGGGCTGGTTGTGGTCTAAATGTGGCTTCCTTAATTGAGGACATTGACAAACTGGTCTCAGGAAGATAGCTTCTAATCCTTAAACAGGCAAAGACGTCCCCTGGTTGGATCCTGAACTGTTTCCTAAATTCCATAAAATTTCAGTTCCCCCATACAACAAATCACCCACTATTTCCAAATCTAACCTCCACCAATACAACAAGCCTGATGCAGGAGGGTGTTATAGCCCTTTTTTATCTGTAAGGCACATATGTAGAGCTGTTCTGGGTGAAATACCCTTTTTATGTCTTATATGATTATGGATCCTGTGCTACAAACTTGCAAGAATTTGTATATATGGGTTAGTGTATCACTGGAAGGGAGAGTGGTACAACAGTGGTGGCTGTCACAAATACACTCCGGGGGTCAGGCCCTCTGCTCCCACAGTGCCCAACCTTGAAGTGCAATATGTGAACAGGAGACAAACAGGGTAACCATCCTGTCTGTTTTGGGTCCAATCACCTACCAGTCTCGAGTCCTGGGGCCAAATATGAACCATTTTCACTAGCATGCCCAGGTAACAGGTCCAAAATATCACACCTTCTTAGTGGAAATGCAGTGCAATATTTAACCCAGCAGGCGCACCACCTGGTTCACAATCCCCCTTCTGACCTAGTTGAGACCTTGATATTTTTCTTACCTTGCTGCATATGGTAACATACTGTAAGCGCGTAACGGTTCTGTCAGAATTATAAACACTGCCCCAGCATTCACACTCAAAATAAGAAAATGGCTCAGGCAGAATTTCAAGGAAAACCAAGCTTACTAGAATTAAAAATAGTAAATGAAATACAAAACACAGAACATGTAACATTAATGGCACAGTCATAAAAGTAATAGAAATTGCAAAAGCCAAACACCTTTTTACTGAGTAACTGATCTTACCTCAGTTTTAGTTAGTAAATAGTGGTGTTGAAATTATCTAACTTTGGTAGAAGTGCTTCTTAACAGTCCAGAAGTAAAAGTGTCTCTTCAAAGTCCAAACACAGTGTATATATTTTTCCCTCTGCAGCTTGACAATCATGAGGGGAAAAAAGTACAACCCAGCTTGTGAGGTCACAGCTCTATGGTGTTGCTGGCTGTGAGGTCACTCACATTCCTGTATACTGAATTAGTCACAGGCATCTGCACATTTGCTAAACATACCACTTAAAAAATACATATTTTTTTTAATTAGTGAGCCTGACAGAGCAGGATTTATGACAGGTCAGAATTATCCCTTTGATCTTCAGAAGGACATCCTGAAAGCTATTTCTCCTATCTGTGTGAGGATTTTCACAGGTATCTGTCAGAAGTTGCTTCCCTCTTGATAAGTCATAAAAGGCAGTCTGTTATGGCCAATTTCCTAGATTCAAAGTAAATGCTGGTTTTACAATCTGTTACAACCTGGTGTCTAAAGGAAGCTCTTAATTAGATTTCCCACTGCGTCAGGGATAGTGCAGATCCCCTCTTTTCTCTCTGTTCAAAAATCCCATGTGGGTTTTTCTGCTTGGCCTGTGTTTCTAAGTAGAAGTCTAAGCATGTATTTATATCAAAAATATAATGCAAATAAAAACAAGCAGATGGCTATCATCATAGTCCTCCCTCCTAGACTGAATTTGGGGAACTCTATTCCTAGGCATGGGATGAGTTTCCCAGATTCACATCAGTGCTCTAACTGACGTGATAGCCCATCTTTATTTGCTGCCCCTGCCCTGTGAGTGACAGTCATGTCATAACCCTGCAAGGCAAGGCTTCATCTTAAAAGCCTACTACTTCTTTTACCCTTCTCTGCCAGCCAAACCAGGGGGTTATGTTCTGTTTTTACCTCAACGTGCCACCCATAAAGGTATGGCTCTAATTTCTTTAGTGCCCACACCTTTGCAAGGCATTCTTTCTCCACTTTAGAATAAGCCTGCTCCATGGGAAGTAATTTCTTACTGATGTACACTATTGGATGATCTTTCCCTTGATTAGAAGTCTGGCTAAGTACTGCCCCAATACCAACATCTGAGGCATCTGTCTGGACTACAAATGATTTACTGTGGTCTGGGCTGGCTAATATAGGAACACCACACAGTGCCTCCTTTAGCCAGATAAAGGCTTGTCCACAGGCTGGTACCCATTTTACCTTTTTAGGTATTCTTTTCCTTAGCAGGCCAGATGGGGAGCTGCCAGGGCACTGTAGTTTGATACAAATTTTCTAAAGTACCCTGCAATTCCTAGAAAACTCGGAACCTGCTTTTGTGTTTCAGGTCTGTACCATGCCTTGATTGCATCTATCTTTGCTCGATTAAAATGTAGCTCTCCCAGCCCTACTACATGCCCTAGGTATGCCACCTCGGCCATAGCCACCTTGCACTTTTCAGCTTTTACAGTGAGCCTGACCCTCTGTATCCTGCCCAATACTTCCCTAAAGTGGGACAGGTGTTCCTTTCAGCTGTCACTGAAGATGGCAATATCATCCAGGTATGCCATGGCGTACTCTTAAATACCATTTAACACCTGATTTACCAACCTTTGGAAGGCATCAGGGGCATTCTTCATTCTGAAAGGCATTACTTTAAACTTAAATAACCTTATTGGAGTGATGAAGGCTGACCTCTCCCTAGCTCTGGCAGTTAACTCCACCTTTTAATACCCTTTCACCAGGTCAGTAGTGATAAGGTATGTCACCCCTCTCAACTTGTCCAGAAGTCCATCTGTCCCTGGCACTGGTTGGGCGTCCAACTTCGTGATGGCATTGAGTCCACGATAGTCCACCACAAAAACAAGTAGAGCCATCTGGCTTGGGAACAGGGATGATGGGTGAGTCCCAGGGGCTGTGGGATTTCTGCATTACCTCTAAATCCAGCATTTCCTCCACCTCCCTCCTAATGTCATTTTAGATGGCCTCTGACACCTGATATGCTGTCCACCGTATGGGCGCTTGCATCTCCGTATCTACATCATACGTTGCTAATGGGGTTAGTCCAGGCTTGGCATTAAACAATGGGGCAAAGTCTGCTAAAACCTCCCTTACTTCCTTACTTCCTGGATTTGGTCCAGGGTCAACTGGATGACATTTTGATTGTTTCCACAGATGACTCCCACTTGCTTTCTTCCAGCAAGTCTGGAAGAGGGTCTTCCTCCTCCATCCCCTCCCAGGACTACACACTGCAAAGATCATGTCAGCCTTATGTATATGACTTCATTATGTTGACATGGTACATCCTTTGAGTATGTCTCCTGTCAGGCATTTCTATAATATAATTTACATCATTCACCTGTCTGACTACTTTGTATGGTCCTGCTCACTTGGCCTGCAGCTTATCTTTCCAGACTGGGATTAGGACCATGACCTTCTGACCCACAATATATGAGCAAGCTCTGGCTCTGCGGTTGTACCATACCTTTTGCGTCTGCTGGGTTGATGCCAGATTGCTCTGGGCTGTTCCCATAAGCTCCTTCAGCTTTTCCCTAAACTTAAAGACAAAATCCACTATAGGAGTTCCCTCAGTGGCATGTTTGCCTTCCCAGTCCTCCTGGATAAAGTCTAGGGGCCCACGCACCCTGCGTCCACATAAGAGCTCGAAGGGGGAAAACCCTGTTGATTCTTGGGGCACCTCCCAGTATGTGAACAACAGGTGGGGAAGGTATTTCTCCCAGTACCTCCAATGCTATTCAGCAAATGCTTGGCGCATCAATTTAAGGGTACCATTAAACCTTTCCAGAAGCCCATTCATTTGCAGGTGATAAGGTATTGTGCATCTCTGCACCACCCCACACTTCTCCCACAAACACTTCATCAGGTCCTACATGAAGGAACCCCATCGATTGGTGATAACCTCCTGCTGGAACCCAACACAGGACAAAATCCCTAGCAAGGCATCTACCACTTTGTCTGTCCTCAGTGAAGATAGAGCGACTGCCTCTGGGTACCAGGTGGCATAATTCACCACTGTTAGGATAAACCTCTTCCTGGAGAAGCTGGGGGTATTCAAAGGCCCCACAATATCCATTCCTACACTCTGGAATGGCTCCTCCACTATGGGCAAGGGAATTAGGGTGGCTTGGGTTTTACTACCCATCTTCCCTATTTCTTGGCAGCGGTGACAAGACCTACAATATTCCTTCACCTGCTGGATGAAGTTGGGCCAATAGAAATTCGGGGCCAATCACTACATAGTGCATGCAATTCCCAGATGTTCAGACATGGGGATATCAAGAGCAATCTTGAGCAACTGCTCACAGTACCACTGGGGAATGACAAGCTGCCTGCCCATCACCCCTCCCTCTGTCCTTATGTCCTGCATATACAGCAGTCCCTTGTCCAAGTACACTCTATGCCTCCCATCACCTCCCTGTGCTCCATCAGATTCTGCCCATGCCTTCAGCCTCTCTAAACTAGGGTCATTTTTCTGAGGAGCTGCAAAATCTTTACACATTCCCAAGGCATGGGACTGGTCCAATCCAGTTCCTAAACAAGGGTCCCTAGCTCTCTGACAATTAGCTACCCATTCCTCCTCGGAGTAACCTTCTATAACTGTTCTGCTAATGGCTACCTGGGCAATTTCTACCCCCCTTTCACTATTCTCCATATCAGGAGACACAGGTTGGGGGACCAGCCTCCCAGTGTTTTCCACAGGGGCTTCTATGGGGTCCAGGGAACCACAATTTGCCTTTGCCACCTGACTGCAGGTAACTGCACACACCATCTGCTTGTGGAGATTGTTCCCTATAATCACATCCAGGACCAGATGTTCTGCCACTGCAATGTTTTGCATAGTATCTCCTGTCTCACCCCAGTTCAGAAGAACACTAGCAAATGGCAGAGTTTTCTCCTCCCCTGTGAATCCCCATACTGTAACAAGCAGATTGGGTATAAGCTGTTCAGGCTCAACCAAATACCCTTTTACCAAAGTAAGGAACACCCCGTGTCACTTTAACCATGGGTTTGCACCCCATTCACAGTAACTTGGTGTATGTGCTCCCTCATGTTTACTGGCATGCTTTCAGGGATATATAAAAAATCCACCTTTTTCCCAGCACCACTTTGTGAACTTTCTGCCTTTTTATGACAATTTCTTGAAAAAATGTCTAGGTTGTTTGCAAAGCAAACAATCATTTCTTTTATCAGGCAAATCCTTTCTTTGTAACCTGGGGCTGCCCACTTTCTGGGGAGGCAGTGAGGGTTTTAGCTGCCCTGAAGGTGCGCTTTTCCCTTTCTGCACTGCCACACCCACCCCACTCCATCCCAGAGCAGGTCTGCTCCTGGCATAGTGGTCCGAGAGCTCAGCAGCCTCCTGCACTGTTTTTGGATCTCAGTCCTCTAGCCAGGTCTTCAGCCTTGCTGGGCAAGCCCAAAAGAACTGCTTCAAAATTACAACATCCTCAATTTTCTCTACAGAGTCTGCTTTAACCCCTTCCCACCAATGTTTCAAAAACTGATGTTGTATGGTAGCTAGCTCCTCATAGCTCATGTCAGAGCTTCTCCTGAGCTTACGGAACTTAACTCTGTATGCTTCAGCTGTCAAGTCATACATTTTTAACAATGCAGCTTTAAGTTTGCCATAATCATTACTGTACTGCTTGTCTATTTGACCCAACGCATCATGAGCTTTCCCAGTCATCAGAGGGGATAGCTGGAAGTTCCAGGACTGTCTGGGAATTTTTGCCTGAATGCATACCTTTTCAAATGAATTTAAAAATGCATTCATATATTCCCCCTCTTTAAATTCAGCTATCAATTTAGAATTTAATTCGTAACCCAGTCCTGGAGGTCCAAGTTCACCCATGCCACTTACCTGCTCTGGTGCTGTTTTTTGGACTTGTAGCTTCTCCAGTTCAAATTTTCTCTGGCACTCTTTCTTCTCTTGATCAGCCTCTCTCTTTCTCTAAAGTCGTCACTCTTTTTCCTCTGCCTCTCTCCACCATTGTTTTTTTTTTCCTCAGCCTCTCACTGATCTTGCTTCTCCTCTCTCTCTCTCTCTCTCTCACCCTCTCTTTCTCTCTCTCGCTCTTCATCTCCAGCTTTCTATGCTCAAGCTCCCTCTGTTGCTGGGCTTCAAACCTTTTCTGCTCAAATTCCAGCTCCATTCTCCACAACTCCATCTGCAGTCTAATTCCTTCTGGCTCCAGCATGGTGGTGACCTTCCCCTGCTGTGGTGGCTCTCAGTTCACACTTGTCCCATTGTCCTCCTCCCTGGGTCTGGACACTGTGGTGGACCCTGGCCCCTCCATACCCAATGTCTGGTCCCTTTCAGTCACTGACTGTGACTCAAGGTCTTGGGTATCAGCTGCCACAAGAGTCTCCACGAGGTGCTGTTTGTTTCACCCCTTGCAATGGACTCCTCTCTCCTGGCACAACTGCCTCAGGTATTCTGCAGTGTACCTGCTATAGGTGGAAGTCATCTTCTTCCTAATCTATGGATACACTAGCTTGCACCTGAAAAAAAAATAAAACAGGTAGGGAACTTTGACTGTAACCACAATGATATATTTCTTTTTTTTAAATCACTGCCTTGTTCTGTGTGTGAACTGTTACACTGTGAACTGTTGATCACTAGCTGAGGGGGAAGAACACCCCTCCCCCCTCAGCTAGTGATCAAACAGGAGTTCGGCATGTTTGTAGTTCATTTGCATTACCAGGTAAGGAAAAAGGTCTGGCTTCCCATATGATGCGCAGGGGAAATGCCGGACCTCACCCAACAACTAACGCACCAATATCTGGCCAATGGTAAATCAGGTACACAAATGCCTGCAGTCTGTGAAACAAGATCCCAGACCTTCAGGCAACAATGACAGAGGCTAAACTGGACATAGTAGCCATTAACGAAACATGGTTCACCAGTAACCACACTTGGGAGACTTCAGTACCTGGCTAGGTACTGTTCAGAAGAGACCGAGGTGCAAAAAGGGGGTGGTGGTAGCCCTTTATGTCAATGAAAATATAAAAGCTGCAGAAATTCAGAATACACATAAGGACCCAGAAGAACTGTGGGTCACTCTGGAAACAGGAAATGAGAAAGCCATACGAATTGGGGTTGTACACAGGCCACCAGACTAGGGAGAGGACATAGACACATTACTGTTGGAAGATATACAAAACATGACAGCTAAAGGGGAGGTTCTGATGATGGGAGACTTCAACATGCTAGATACAGATTGGTCAATACCAGTAGGAACACCCACCAAAACTAGACACATAATATATTCCCTGCTTGGGGGGGGGCTCAAATAACTGGTATAACAACCCACAAGAGACAGGGCTATCCTAGATCTTGTAATGACTAATGGGGAAAGGATCACAGAACTCCAGGTAGAAGGTCATCTGGGAGCCAGTGACCATCACATGGTATGGTTCAATTTGGCCACTAGAACTAAATAATCCCATTCCAGTGCAAAAACATGGGACTTCAGAGGAGCTGACTTTGATAAGATGGCCAACAGAGTTAAGCTAGCCCTGGCAAGAAGAAATACAGGTGATGGGGTACAGGCAAAGTGGGCAGACATTAAGGATGCAATACTTGAAGCAACATCCCATTGTGTTAGGGAGAAAAGTAAGAGCAAAAGAAGGAGGAAACCAATTTGGTTCTCAAAAACAGTAGCAGAAAAGGTCAGAGACAAAAGATTGGCCTTCAGGAAATATAAGAGAATGCAGTAGGATGAAGATAGGGAGGAATAACAAACTTCCCTATGGGAAGCATGAAAGGCAGTAAGGTAGGCAACGGCCCAAACCAAGGAAACACTAGCATGAACAGTAAAAGAAGGGGACAAGACTTTCTATAGGTACATTAGTGAAATTAGAAAGTCCAGAGGGGGGTATTGCTAAGATCAAAGGGGATAAGGGGGGAGTGTTTGGAGGAGGACCAAGTAAAAGCATCTATCCTAAATAGATTCTTCTGCTCAGTATTTACCAAGAAGAAGGTAGGGCAGGGCCCACAACTCAGCACCATGGACACAGGAGGGGAGGGAGATGTGCACAAGTCCCTTCACAAAAGAAAGGGTCCTACAAGCACTCACTAAGCTCAGGGTGGACAAGGCAATGGGACCAGATGGCATACATCCCAGAGTACTAAAGAAGCTAATGGTGGAACTAGCAGAGCCATTATCAAAACTGTTTAGTGAGTCTCTGAGCACAGGAGAGGTCCTAAAAGACTGGAGAAGGGCTCATGTGATCCTGCTCCACAGAAGTGGTAGCAGGGAGGAGGCAGGGAACTACAGACCATTTAGTCTTACCTCAGAAGTGGGCAACATTAAGGAGGTACTCCTTAAGGAAAGGATAGTTCAACACCTGGACTTCATAGGAGCACAGGATTGAAAACAACATGGGTTTACAACAGGAAGGTCCTGTCAAACTAATCTCATATATTTCTTTGACTGGGTATCCAGAGTGGTGGACCAAGGGGTTGCAGTTGATGTCACCTACGTTGACTTCACCAAAGCTTTTGATACTGTTCCACATAGAAGATTGATTAATAAGCTAGGTAGGCTTGGGGTGGGTCAGAAGTTGGTCAGCTGGGTGGCAAACTGGTTGGCAGGCAGAAAACACAGAGAGGTGGTAAACAGTATACAGTCAGAAGAGATGCAAGCCACAAGTGGGGTACTTCAGGGATCAGTCCTGGGGCCAGCCCTCTTCATCAGTGAGATTGCAGATAGACTTGAGGGTAAGGTTTGTCTGTTTGCAGATGACACCAAGATCTGCAAAAGAGTAGATGATCCAGATGGGGTGGGCAGAATGAGAAGAGATCTGAATAAACTGGCAAAATGGTGGGAAGAGTGGCAACTGGGGTTTAAGCAAAGAAGTGCAAGATCATGCACATAGGGAAGAGAAACCCTGAAGCCACCTATATGCTGGGAGGGGAGTTGCTGGCAATCACAAGAGAAGAAAGAGACTTAGGCAT
Organism: Neoceratodus forsteri; assembly: GCA_016271365.2. NCBI lineage: Eukaryota > Metazoa > Chordata > Ceratodontiformes > Ceratodontidae > Neoceratodus > Neoceratodus forsteri. The sequence goes on from CM028136.1 coordinate 653,967,176, forward strand.
CATCATCATAGATGACCTGAAGTCATCCAAGCAGACCACTAAATCAGTAGACAATGATAGGGGAATGTTGGGGTGTATTAGTAGGGGTATCACAAGTCATAAGAGGTAGGTAATAATTCCTCTTTTCAAGACACTGGTTAGGCCCCATCTGGAGTACTGCATGCAGTACTGGAGGCCGCACCTTCACAAGAACATTAACAAAATGGAGGCAGTCCAGGGAAGGGCAACCAAAATGATGCAGGGACTGCATCAGAATACATACTAGGACAGACTAATGCAGCTCAATATGTATACTCTAGAGCAAAGGAGGGAGAGAGGTGATATGATCAAAACATTCAGACACCTTAAGGGCATTAACAAGGTGAAAGAGTCTAACATGTTTTAATATAAGAAAAATAGTAGGACAAGAGGACACAGCATGAGATTAGAGGGAGGCTGATTAAGGGGTAATGTAAGAAGTTCTTTTTCACAGAAAGGGTGGTGGATGCATGGAATGACCTACCTCTGGAAGTGGTGGATATGAATGCAGTGCAGGGCTTCAAACAGGCATGGGATAGGTACAAGGGAGCAATACAGATGCGTATAAATAGATAGGCCATTGACAGAGTAAAGGCCTATGGCATATTCATAAGGTAGAAAAAATGGGCAGATTGGATGGGCCTTGTGGTACATATCTGCCATCAGCTTCTATGTTTCTATGCTACAGTTTATCAATCTGACACACTGGACTGTTAATGCTCATGTCACCAAATAATTTCCCAGTATGCAAACAAATTTTTTGATGCAGCACTACAAACCAAATCTTTTAGATCCCACCGCTGCCAACCAGATTTGTCACAAACGCACTCCGGGGGATCAGGCCCTCTGCTCCCACAATGCCCAACTTCGAAGTGCAATATGTGAACAGGAGACAAACAGGGTAACCCTACTGTCTGTTTTGGGTCCGATCAACTACCAGTCTCGGACCCTGGGGTCAAATATGAACCCTTTACACTAGCATGCCCAGATAACAGGTCCAAAATATCACACCCTCTATGGGGAAATGCAGTGCAATACTTAACCCAGCAGGCACACCACCTGGTTCACAATCCCCCTTCTGTCTCAATTGAGACCTTGGTATTTTTCTTACCTTGTTGCATGTGGTAACACATGGTAAGTGCTTAACAGTTCTGTCAGAATTATAAACACAGTCCCAGCATTCACACTCAAAATAAGAAAATGGCTCAGGCAGGATTTCAAGGAAATCCAAGTTTACTAGAATTAAAAATAGTAAATAAAATACACAACACGGAACATATAACATTAATGGTACAGTCATAAAAGTAATGGAAATTACAAAAAACAAATGCCTTTTTACTGAGTAACTAATCCTACTCAGTTAGTAAATAGTGGTGCTGAAATTAACTAATTTTGGTAAAAGTGCTTCTTAAGAGTCCAGAAGTAAGGTCACTCACATTCCTGTATACTGAATTAGTCACAGGCATCTGCACATTTGCTAAACATACCACTTAAAAAATATGATTTTTAATTAGTGAGCCTGACAGAGCAGGATTTATGACAGGCCAGAATAACCCATTTGATCTTCAGAAGGACATCCTGAAAGCTATTTCTTCTATCTGTGTGAGGATTTTCACAGGTATCTGTCAGAATTTGCTTCCCTCCTGATAGGTCAAGGCAAGGCAGGGCAATTTAATTTCTAAAGCACCCAATCCTGGAGGCTCTGGGCACCGTACATTGTATAGTATAGTATAGTACAGACAAATACATCTTGGAAACAGCAGGAAGTTAAAATCGGCTCCCAATAATTAAAATTAACTATAGTAATTAACTATAGTGTAAACTGGGTCAGCAATATGTTATTCAGTAAATGCCTGGCTAAAGAGGTGGGCCTTCAGCATCTGCTTAAAAACACCATAAAAGGCAGTGTGTTAAGGCCAGTTTCCTAGATTCAAAGTAAATGCTAGTTTTACAATCTGTTATAAACTTGGTGTCTTAGTTCTTAATTAGATTTTCCACTTGGTTAGGGATAGTGCAGATCCTCTCTTTTGTCTCTGTTCAAAAATTCCATGTGGCTTTGCTGCTTGGCCTGTGTTTCTAAGCAGAAGTCTAAACATGTATTTATATCAAAAATATAATGAAAATAATAACAAGCAGATGGCTATCGTCACAGTGGCAACCCCCTCACATCAGATGCCCAATGCACATTCATGCTCCATCTTTCTCCAAGCTGGGGCGCTTGTGGTTCTAGTGTTTTCCAGAAATCTCAACTGAGCTGCCCAATAGTAATATTTAAAATGTGGAAGTGCTAGCCCCCCACTGCCATGCAGTAGTTGTAATATGGTTCTTTTTATTCTGGTGGGCTTTCCATTCCATAAACATTTATTGATAACACTATATAGTTGTCTAAAAAAAATACTCAGGTACCGTGATGGGGAGATTCTGAAACAGATACTGTACAACACTTGGGAAGCAAGTTTAGTTTGTTCAAATTAACCCAGCCTATCAAGCTCAGTGGCAAACCCTCCCATTTGTGGCAATTCTCACTAATATCATTTAGAAGTTTCACATAATTCCATAGTTCTCTTTGTACAGGTAAGCAGTATTATTAGTTATCTTGATATCCAAGTATTTTAAGGCATGCACCTTGGTTAATTTTGAGGAATAGCCAGAAAGATATCCAGAATTCCCCTTCCCATGATCAAAATTTCACTTTTAATCCAATTGATCCTATGCCCTGCTAATAGGCTGTACTGCCATATTTCATGTAGGGCTGGTAGGCTCTGCTGAGGTTCCTGGAGATACAACAGCAAATTATCTGCAAACAGTGTAAGTCTGTGGTGCCATCCTCCAGTGACTATCCCCTGGATTTGCTTGTCTTGCCTGATTAAGGCAGCCAAGGGTTCCAAGGGCATCACATACAAAAGAGGGGATAGTGGGCAGTCCTGTCTAGTGCTTCGTGTCAGATTAAAGGACCTAGTCAACATCTCATTTACCAAAATTTGTGCATTGGAGCCCTTCTACAGTGCTCCAACCCACTTTGTCATTGCATCTCCCACCACAAACCTTCTTAATGTCTCAAATAGGTACCTCTGTTCTACCCTATCAAATGCTTTTTTGGCATCTAAGGCTAAGATACCAGGACTGCCCCTATTTATTTCCCCGTCCACCTCCAGACTACATTAAGCATACATCTGACATTTAGCTTTCCTTGTCTACCCTTAATAAATCCCCTCTAGTCTTCATGAGTTATAGAGGGCAAAATATTCTTCAATTTATGAGCAAGGATTCTAGCCAATATTTTATAATCCTCGTGAGAAGGGAAATCAACCTATATGATGAGCAGCACTTAGGGTCCTTACCCGACTTTGATAGGACCGTGATAGTGATGGCTGTCATTGAGGGAGGCAACTCAGCTCTCCCAAGGGATTCAATTATCATTTTGAACAATGAAGTCTGAATCTCAGGTAGAAACAATTTTTAAAAATCTATCGGGAAACCATCTGGTCCTGGGGCTTCCCCCTTTTAAATTCCTAATCGCAACTTCGACATCTTTCCACCTGATTGGTTTGCCCATCTGAAATCTATCCTGTTCATGAATACTTGGCAGATTAGCTTTGGCAAAAAACTTGTCAAGTTGTTCCTGAGATAATGAGACCTAAATAGCATACTGTCACATGTAACATGCACTAAAGCATCTGCCAAGTTCCTGATCTCTTGTTTGCATTTTATTACAACTATCTTTTATCTGAGCTCTATGTTCTTACTGCCTTCTCTGTTCCTAAGATGCCATGCCAGCCATTTCTCACCCTCATCACCATCACAATGATTCCTCGCCTGGTTAAGCAGCAAGTCTCATTCAATTTTAACATTATGTGTTATATTATACTCCCATTTAAGCATCTGCAAAGAGTTATATGTCTCAGAGGACTAGTCAGTCTTGTGCCTACTTTCTGCTAATGCTATTTTTTTTGTAGGGCATCCAAGTACTGTTCATCCATCTTCTTTTTATGTGCTGTGTATGAAATTATCTTCCCTCAGAGAACTGCTTTTAATGCCTCCCACCTCACCATCACAGATGTGTTTTTCCAGGGATTGCACAGGAGATAATCTTCTATTTGATCTTTTAAATAACTTTGGAATTCTTGTTTTAATAATGTGGGGTCTAGCTTCCAGGCTCTTTTAGCTGGTGTTATACCTACTCTAGCCAGAGACACAGCCACCAGCAAGTGGTCTGTATTTAGAATGGGTTCACATACAACTGTGTTGACAGCATCCAACAAACTCTGTCAGACAAGTAACATATCAAATTGGGAATAGTTCCTGGCTGAGTGTGAGTAAAATGTGTTGCCTCTCCCTCTTGGATTCAAGTGTCTCCAACAATCTACTAGCCGGTAATCTGACATCAGTGGTCTGAAGGCCTTTTTACTTTTGCTTGGTTGTCCTCCAAATTCTGAGGATCTATCCAGAATTTAATCTATAACAAAGTTACAGTCACCGTCGAGCTGCCAGTGTCCCACATAAATGGTCATCTCCAGGGAAAGGTGGATAAAGAACTCCATTTTATCTACTCTATATTGGGCACATAAATTGATCCTACCCCTAATGTTTGGCCTGTATTTAGTTGTATTTGTAATAAAACATATCTGCCCTTGCTGTCTATAGTAATTTGTGTAACCACCCCTGGGAATCTAGGTCCCAACTAAATTGCTGGCCCCCTGGCTTTTGATGTAAAATATGAGCCGTACCACTCTCCTTCCAAATTTTTGGCCATGTGGTCTCTTCCTTGCCTGTCATGTGAGTCTCTTGTAAATACACAAAAATGTCTGCGTGTTTAGATGAATTTTCCCTAGCACCTTCCTTCTTTTAGTGTGGGTCTTTAAATCATTAAAGTTCCAAGTACACACCTTCAAATTGTTATCTATTATACATTTCAATGCTAAATGCTAAGAACTTGTACCCCTGCAAGCCTATAATTAAATGTACTTTTATACTAGTCAGTGGCCTTACTCTTTTTGTCATAAAAAGAAACCATAACTATTAACCATAACTGTGGCGTCTGCCTAACTAGACAGGCCAGAACATTACTATCCCTCTGCAAAAAGTACATCACCACATTTCACCCCCCCAAAACTAGAACAATCCCCCATCCCCAGCACCCACAAATTCTTGTCCTGTAAAACAGTTAACAGCCCCCTTCCCTCCCTCCATGAACCTTGCACTAATCTAGTGTGGCATCCTTTTTTTCTAGGGTGATCTACATCACTGTGGGCACCCTAACATCAATAATGTAAAAACTACTAACTAAAAGCAGATATCTGCAGAAACAATATTCTATTGTATTCATATATACTGTGTTTTGACTATGAAACAAAAAGAGCAAACAAATAATGACTGATTGGGCATGTTTGAAGCAGCAGCTCAAATCAAACATGCGCTAATCTGTAACCATCCCTTAGTTGCTTGCTTCAGTCATGTACAGCTAACACTTGCTGCAGCTCCTGAAGGAGCAAAGCATTCTTTCCTGCATTAATCATGACACTTGCCCCCTTGACCACTCCTGGCCAAGGTGAACCCAGGCCATTCGCAACTAGTGACCTTAGGCTCAAAGACAGAGGAACATTGTGGTGGTCTCTCCTCTGCAGTGTTTACTGTTCGCCACTCTCTGATTTGCCCCCCACTATCAATCACTTTTACACTAAGAAGAAAAAATTAAATAAAGGATATAAACTTTTTTTAACAACCAAGAAATAGTGCTCCTGTTAACAATGTCACACAGAAAGTCAAAAACAAGTTTGCAGAAAGATTTGTTCCAACCTCCCGTCATTACCCGTAGCCCCAGTTGGGGTTAAGATGGTGCAACTGTGGTGGGAGTCTATTCTGAGCACCTCAGGTAAAGATAACTCCTTTGGGGCTTCCCTATTGGTGAACAATTTCACAAATATATAATGTTTCAGCATCCAGTGCACCATGCAGGTTCACAGTGTCAGTTATAAATTTCAAAAACTCGCTGGGAGCTGCAGTGTGTTGTCCCCACTTTGGGTGAAATTCTCCATTGTGTGCCTCGACTAATCTTAAGAGCACCATACCGCTGCAGTCTATCTGCCCCTTAGATATCCATGGCAACTTAGTTCGCATATTTGAGCTGTTCAAGGGACAGGTGAAAGACCTCATCAATTCAATTCATTGGTGTTTCTTTCCCACAATTCAAACTGTGTTCAGTCATTGCTCATAAGGATATTTGTCCCTCTTTTTTTATCAGCTCTTTTCATCACACCTTCCCAGTCAGTCGTTTGCTCCCATTTTAACACATTGTCATCCACATCACTGAGTTATTAATCTTTCATGCTGTTGGGGGATAGGATGGATTGTGCCCTTGTGCAGAGCTGAACTTTCATTCAGACTCATTTTAGTTTGTGATTTTACTGCTACATAACTGACATCATACCATTAGTCATCAGTTTTAGCTAAGGGGTGTTCTCCTGAAACTGGCAAAAAGACTTCACAGTGATAGACCAATCCTTAGTCAGTTTCAGGCAGTGGCATGACAGTGACAACTAGCAGTCAATCCCTGACACAGAGATACACCCATGAGGCACCTGCCAGAAAGAACCATGCTACCCATATGTGGAAATGAAAGCAAGGAGCCATAATGTTACCCCACTGATATTATCTGAAAAGCCTATACCCATATATAATTCAAAAGATACAGTCAAACCACTTAATTCAGTGGTATCATTCTTTTCATTTCAATCAGTGCCATCTGCATTTCAAAACTCTTCATATTTAACATCCCAGCATTCACCTATACATACTTGACAATAGAAACATATTTCAGAATTATATTCCAAAGCCTCTGTGGTCACCAAAGCTCACACAGTTCTGACATACCTTAACTTGATAGGATTCAGCACTCATCTCTGAGTCAGGGTGATTGTTCTGGGATGGGAGTGACCCTCTGAAGCAGCTGCTTCCATGCTGATATAATTCTCGGCTTGTTGGGGATTTACAAAGCATTTTGGCAGACACCCAGGCTTTGTGACTTTCAGTTTTGCAGGGTACAACAACAAGAACTCCCAGCTTCTATTGTACAATGCCGACTTGACTCCAGCTAATTTTTGCCTTGCTACTTGATGATCCCTGGTATAGTCCTGGAACACAGACGCCTTGCCACATTCATTGGTCCCTTCACTCATGCTAACCTCAGCATTTTTTCTTTCTCTGGGAAACACAAAGTTTTATCATAAAATGCCTCAGTCCATCCCCAGGATTAGGAGCTTGTCCAGTCCTATGTGCTCTCTGTATCTCATAGTCATTGGCCACCACCTCCATGCCCAACTTGCTCACCAGCCAAGCTTAAGCCACCATCCCTCCTTCCTTTTCTTCCAGACCCTCCAACAGCCAGACAATCCATAGATTAGACCTGCAGGCACAATTTTCTTGGTCCTTGGCTCTAGCAGTAAGGGCTTCCACTTTTTTAGTCAGTTCTTTCTTTTCTCTCGGCAGCTCAGTCAAAATGTTCTCCATATCAGTAATGCGCTTCTCCTGGTCATTCAGCTACAGGGTGTGTGTAGCTGATGCTTCTGTCAGTTCATTTATAATGCACTGTAGGTGTACTATTTCTGCCATGACATTGGTGAAACCTGCTTTCATCTCCTGTTGGAGGTTGTGGATCATTTCTGCAGTACTGCTATTGTAGGATCCGCCATACTTTTTCCTGAACTACCTTCTGTCGGGGCTGCCTGTGACCTTGTGCGGTCCTCCAAGGTGACAACCTGTGGTCTTTCTGCTGTCTCAAATGGTAGTGTTCCCTGCTTCTTCATAGAATTTTCTGAAGCTATTGTGTTCTGCAATAATTTCTCTCCACTTCAGTAAAAATTCTCCAAGAATATATCAATTTATTTCTGCCTTGTATTCTGGTGCCCACAGAGCTCTCCTAAAGGATGACCACCACCTTCAGCATCCAGGCCATGCCACCCATTAAGGAGTGCTTTTAGTGAATAAACTCAGGTAGCCAGTCTGTTTTTAACTGGTCACTTTTAGGCATCAACAAGCATAGCTTATTAGCACCTATTGAGGTTCTACATACTCTTTTAGCATTTCAGTCAAGTTTAAGGAGACCTTTTGCATGTGTGAGTAATTTTCTGTATGTCAGCTGTCAGACAAAGAAGGCTATCTAATTTGACACGCTGAAGGTCTGGCTGGCTTGGGAGGGTTGACTGATTGATTAACAGCTGGAGAATGGAACTCTGTGAGAGACTCTCATGGAGAAAATCTGTGTCCATACTGCATCAGAGTGGCCCAATGAGAGTGCATCTTTCCTTGAGTTTGATGTGATTTCCATCCTGCATGCCCATTCTGGTGCATTGGCAGTGTTGGACACTGGGAGAATAGCCAGTGAATGTGTACCTGTAATATTAGCAGGTTATTTCTTGCACTTTCTGTCTTGGGTTTTTGAGTGTCAGATACGGCACACAGGTATAGTGCACAATGGATTAATAAAACCAGGTCCAGATGAGTGTAGGCTGCAAAACAGAGATTTGATAACCTGCTGCATCAAAAGTGCAGAGCCAAGAAAGAATCCTTCTCAAACATATCTCTCTTTCTTTCCCCTCTTCCTCTCTTGCTTCCTGTCCCTCTCCCTCATTCTCTCCCTCTCTTTCTGTCCCCTTCTCTCTCTGTTTCCCTCTCCCTCTGTCTCTGCCCCCTTCTCTCTCTCCCCCTCTCTCTCTTCCCTCACTCCCCGTCTCCCCTCTGGTGCACCCCTTTTCATCAACACCCCAACAGCAAAACAGGAAAAAAGACAAGTACTCGACATTTACAGTAATGGTCCTTTCCGTGTTCCTGCTTCCCCAGTGTTCTGCCTCCTCCCGGATAAACTCTGACCTGGAGTTGGGAGATCCTAAAGTGCGGTGGGTGGGTGGTGGAACCCCTCCCACATGGGGGTGTGGAGGCACAACCCCACAGAAAAACACCTTTAAAACAGGTGGCACAATACCTGCATCGGTATTGTGCCGTAGCTGTGGGGGAGGTCAGCATTGTTGCTGTCAACCAAACTTGGTGCTTCCCTCTCCCTCTGTCTCTCCCTCCTTCTCTCTCTCTTCCTCCCTCCCTCCCTCTCTCCCTCCCTCCCTCTCTCTCTTTCTCTTTCTCTCATCCATTCTCTCTGTTCCCCCAGTATGTATCTGACACTGGATATTGGTCAGAGACTTGGGAGGTTTGCATCTACAGGTGTCAGTAGCAGATAGCTAATCGAGAAAGTGCTGCAATGGCCAGTTACTCTGTAACAGATGCCATGCTTCAGAAGTTCCATTACTTGTGTAGCAATGACTGTGGTAGTAGCCAGAGGCACAGTGATTCAGATCAAAATCAAGGGCAGTATGAAGTATTTTGTAAATCTCTTATAGACAAGATGTGTTTTCTAAAAATACCGGGGCTGTGCCTGTAAAAAGATCTCTGGTCTAATGTACTTACCTGGTTAACAAATAAAATTGAATTGAATTGAGTATTTCATATTAAATAAAATAATACATATATATATATATATATATATATCTAATATATATGTAATAGATATACCACTCTTAGGTATCTTCATACGCTCTGATATCCTTGCGCAGGTATGCGTGTAGCCAACGCGAGCCCGAAAAAGCCGAGTGCGTTCAACACCTAAGCGTCACGTATATCAAGCCGACCGCAAATGTATATCTATCTTATAAAATGCCCCTGTTGTGATGAAATAGTTCTACGTGGAGATGATAAATAGTTCAGAATAGGATGTTTAATTTGAATTATTTTAATGAATAAACATTTAACTGGATACCAGTGTAAGTGAATACAATAGTTGAACATTCAGAATAGGCTGTTTAAACAGTTGAACATTAATGAGTACTGTCACTTTAAGAGTGGTTCATTTTGGGAAGAAACGTGTGTTGAACTCTGGCAGGGAAGTGCTTAATGCTTTACAGTGCCAAGAAGTGCTGAACTTTAACGTGGGAGTTGAGGCTCATTTTTTCTTTCAGTGCCTTGTGTTTCTTTTATGTTTTGTAGCGCTTTTTCTGGCTCTGTGAGGGCGGTTGGAGGGCGGCTGCGGTTTGGGGCTGCACGGTTATTTCTATTCAGCTTCCGGTGAATTTTCTATGGGAAGTGCTGTTGATTGTCTTGAGTCTGTGTTATTCTGGATCGGGTGAGTTTGTTTGTCCTCTGGTGCTCTGTGGGACCTGGCCAGTATGTATGTCGGAGGCAGTGTTTTCGTTGTGTAAAGGCGGGCTGCTGCTCTGCAGTAGTGTACAGAGGCTCTGCGGTGGTTCGGCTGCTGTTCGGTTGGGAATATCGGCGGTTTGGGGCAAAGCTGTGGTTACTCGGCGTCTCTCGCTCCATTCTATATAGACTCTGCAGATTGTTTTACTGAAGTTAAGAGAAACTCAGAGCAGGAGAAAACTTTTATCTTTTAAACAGAAAGCAGAGTTACTTTCAACTTCGTGACAGCTTATCACTTCCTGCAATGCGCACGCTCGGTCACGCTATAGTTCAGGAAGGAAAAGTGAAAGTGCTGAAGGATCGGACAACTCTGTGTAGAAAGGGAGATTTTTTTAACAGAAAGTGAGAGTAGGAAGTAAGGGAACTGTAGTTTGTCTTGTTTTTTTTCTGCACAGTTAGGTTTGTGTTAAATGGCTTGCATTATATTGTTTTGTAGAATTTAGGGTGGTGACAGTGTGCAGTACTAAAAGTTAGTGGCTCTGCAGTAAGAGTGTGAAAATGGCAGGCAGAATTTGCTTTTTAGATGATAGTTTATTTAAAAAGGAGTGGTGGGATCAAGTACATCAGGTTGTACAGTGTGGGATTACTAGTCATATATTTAGTTATGCCTGTGGGTGCCACTTGTGTGTGTGTGTGTGTGTGTGTGTGTGTGTGTGTGTGTGTGTATGTGGGTGCTTAACTGCATTAGGCGTGGAGTGATCTCAGTGCTGGTGAGAAGGTTTTGAGGGCTGGAAAGTAGTTTAGGCGTGCGGTCGTACTGGGAGGCGTGCGGTCGTTGGGAAATAATGCACGGTCATGTGATGCATTCTGTCCAATCATGTTAGTGGAATTTGTATGATTTTACCACCCCATTTTATAAATATATATATATATATATTCTTTGCAAAAAACTTTGTTAATACATTAGTTAGGGTTGGTTACAGTGACAAATGTAGGGAAATGTGTCATTAGGGTTTCTAACCTTAACACCCCACCCCACCCTGCAGACAGCAACAGGGGTAGAGTGTGCCTTGGGGCTCTCAACCCTAACATTCAACCCATTCCATAAGTAAATAAGCTGAGATGGATACAGGACATGAGAATGCGGTGAGTATTAGGGTTAAGAACCCCAAGGCACACCCCATCCCTGTTGCTGCATGCAGTGTGGGGTGGGGTGTTAATGTTGGAAACTGTAACGCCACATTTCCCTACTTTTGTCACTGTATCCAAAATATGGCAACAGCAACAGAGTTCCACTAAACATCAGGAAAAAGGCTGTCATCACAAAAAAGAATCCTTTTTCATGACTCGTAATATGGAAAAGAATAGTTTTTTTTTGTATTATGAGTCACAAAAAAAGATTTATAATGTTAAAAAAGCAATTCAAGGGCATTTCTGTAACACATAAGTGAAGAATGGAACTGAGGGTGTCCCCATAAGCAAGCTACATGTGGTGGTTTCCACCAAAGAAATCATGTTGAGTTATTTAAATTGGTTTTCCTCACTAACTGAAAAACAAGATGGTGGCAGCATGAAAAAAGTTACCAATTTGTGACACAGGTTGCCCATTTGTGACACAGAATCCTGTTTCAAGGCTCACATCTGACTTTTCCCTTTGAAAATAATGGGAACTTTTAAAATGTAATAACTTTTCAGTGGATTAATATTTTTTCACTTCAAAGGGCACGTCTGTGACCCAAGATCTTTCTACTCTGAAAATTTCAGACCAAAATCTCAAGCCATTTTTGCTGAGCATCATGACAAAAATTGTACAAAAAATGGTAATTTTCAGATTTTGTGATGCTCTCTTTCTCCACACCCACATATCTGACCAGAATGAAACTTGGTACATCAAGAGATCTTTTGTCCCTTATGGTTCATGTAAAATTTCATGCAAGTCAATTGCATGGTTGTGAAAGTATTAAAGTGCAACATTTTGAGTTTAACATAGAAATGAAGTTCTATTCCTAATTATAGGGATGTGAACGTGCCCCTATAATGTTTTATAGGGATGCAATAGCACCCCTATAGCTAGGGTTGAGAAGTCTTTTTAATGTTAAACCTATAGAAGGTATCAAACCTTCCACCTTCTAATGTTAAACCTCAAATTTTGAATGTTAATATCTTTGGTTCCTTAGAGGAAATGAGCTGCAATTTTGTATGTGGTGTTTAGCAGGCACAGTGTTGATGTATGGAAACTTTTTTGATGTCAGATAGTGGGGTTTTTGAGATACACATGTGCCATTTCTAGAAAAAACTAATTTGTTTCCTACACTTAACATTTTTGTTTGTTTGTTTGTTTTTTGCTCTCACCTACAGCCTACATGGAAAGGAATTGTTGCCCCAAACTTGCAGAAGATACATGTTATATCCCAAGACAGTGACTTTAACAGGTCTGGTGAAAAAATATCAAAGAGTTCCAGAGTTATAAAGCTTTAAATTAAAGTGTTTTCTGACTTGTACATGTGCAGTAAAGGTTTTGAGATAATGTACTGCAGCGAAAGCAACATTTTGATGCCTTAAATGCCAATTTTGCTTTCGGGCCACTTGTTTTGCATGGCACCAAATATTTTTTTTGTGCTGTGCCAACCACCATCTTGTTGATTATTTCCATGGACCAATAAACACGGAAAAACATACAAATGCTGTGATTTTAATAAGCAAACATCAGAACCTAACTAAATGGGACCTGTTTAGATAGATTCTGCTGTCTGTTTTTAAGCATACTGGCCCAAAATATATTTACTGGGCACCCAAAATCCAGGGTGCCCAGATTAGTGAGATGAGTGCTTCCCCAGTGTTCTCTTCATGAGAACACAGGGAATTTCATGACTTCTGCAGCTGCAGCTGATATTGTGCTGCCAGCTGCAGTGTTAGCTGTGAGCTGCTCTTTTCCCTGGTGTCTAGTGCCACCCCACCCTGCTAATCACTGTCCCTGGTGCTAAGTGGCAACCCCCACCCTCCGATTGCTGTCCCTGTTGACTAGTGGCACTCCCACCCTCTGATCACCTCCCCTTCCCCACAGCTCATGAGGCCTCTCTTTGAAGATGTTTTGGTTTTGTGGGGCTTGTCTAAGAATGTTCCAATTTATTTTGAGCATTTTCTTGATTTCCCCTATGTGCTGGTGTTCCAAGACCATAAAACAATGGTCTGTTTGTCAGTGTTCTATGGTCCCATAGTCCCTGCCACTGCTTCAGCCTCTGTGATAATGCTAACCATCTGTAAAAAGAAAATGGTCCCCAGGCATCTTTTTTTTACCTGAAAAAAGAAAATGGTGCCTCATCATCCCCACTGCCCTTCCCCCATATCGACCTTCACACTGAGCATCCACTACTCCAAACCCCTTACCCGATACTTACCACCCGAGGACATATGTTGTCATCTTCTGTGGACCAAGGCATGTCTGCACTCTTCAATGCCGAACCCTGAACTGAGGAATCAAGGTAAGTGCTGTATATTGTATGTCAATGGCATTTTGAACTTATGTTCATAACTTTGCCATTTTTAAGACTTTTTTCACCAAGTTTTCAACATAGCCTTTTAGGGACCCCACCTCATGAACACTGTTACTGTCATTTCATTAATCAAGCCCAGAAGGTGATTTCACAGTTGCTGTGTGAAATCCCCTTTTAGGACTGAATAATTAAATTTCACCACCAGTGTTTATAAGGTGGGGTCCCAAAAAGGTCATGTTGAAAATTTGGTGAAAAAAACCTCCAAAATGACCGAGTTATGTGCGGTCATTGAAATTTTTCTACACACATGCATGACATTGGTAATTTTCAATATTCTGACTCAAAATTTTCAACATAGTCAATGTTTCACACCACTTCATGAACAGTACAGTTGTCATGTTTCACATCCTGTCCAAAATGTTTTTTTTTTCACACCTGTGATGTGGAATGGCATTTTGCCATGGATTTGAAAATGTTCAGCCATGGTGTTTATGAGGTGAGGTGATAAGAAGACTTTGTCCCAGATATTCAATGGGGTTGTGCATGATGCAACAGAGTTGTGCTGGCACAACCCCACATTGCATCCTGGTGGGATATGGAAAGGGCTGACAGGAGCAGTGCAAATCCCAATGCTCTGGGGTGCAATGTAATTGCATGCGGCGCAGATGCAGGGGTATCCCCAAGCATTTGCGTCACATCCCGATATTCATGCCGGGTTGTGTGGCACATATGGGGGCACAACCCAGCAGTGTCCTGCTGCATAGAAGGGCTCAAAGTTGAGCCCGTGAGGAGTGGGAAAAACTGCCAGCCACCCACAGGTGGGCTGCTGTATTGCAGGGTGCAACACAGCAGCCACCAACCATGGATGGCCACCTGCTCACCCAGAACACCATCCATAAGCACACACAGCTCCCTGGTAGTCTAGTGTTCCCCCTTTCCTCCAGTTTTTCTGAGTCCCCAATGAATGTACCATAAGACCATCCCTAGAAGTCTAGTGGTTCCCCCTCCCTCCCAATTCCCTGAGTCCCTGATCAATGTACCATAAGACCATCTCTGGTGGTCTAGTGGTCCCTCCTCCCTCCCAATCCCTCAATTCCCCAATACATGTAAATGATAACTTTTCCTTGTAGTCCAGTGGCCCCCCCACCTGTTGCTGAGATCACGGTACACCTCCATCGAATATATCACTGGTGATCCAGTGGCATCCTCCCAACCCTCTCACCCACACAGAAGCACTTTCTGACCCCACTCCCCCCATCATCAGCGGGTGGCAGCAACCCACCTGCAAACTGCCTGGCCGCTCACTGAATAACAGGTAGAGTATGGTCTATAAGCCCATTGGTCCCCGGTATGGACCAATTGGCCTGCAGGACATACTGTACTAGACAGTACCATATATGTGAATGAAATCATTCAAATAGTTGGGACTGCCTAATACAGTATGTCCTGCAAGCCCATTGGTCCACACTGGGGACCAATGGGCTTACAGCCCATACTCTACCTGTCATATGGTGGGTGGCCGGGCAGTTTGAGGGTGGGTCGCTGCTGCCCACCAATGATAGGGGGAGCGGGTAGACAAGGGTTCTGTGTGGTGGGAGGGTGGGTGTGCCATTGGATCACCAGTGATATATTTGTTGGAGATGTACCACGATCATGGTGATGAGTGGGGGGGCCACTGGACTACCAGGGAAGGTTGTCATTTACATGTATCGGGAAATCGGGGAATTGGGAGGGAGGGGAGACCACTAGACAACCAGAGACTGTTATGTTGTACATCTACCATGATTGCAGCTATGGGGCGGGGATGCACTGGGATCCCCACTGCACACGTCATGCTGTGCAGGGTGCCAGGCACAAGTCACCAGGCTGCTCTGTGTATGGCATGCGAATGAGGCCATGATGACATGCAAATGGCCCCATTTGCACCTTGCGTATATTATGGCCTCATTTACATGCCCACCTCTGAATATTGTGGGTTCTGTGCCTAGCACAACTGCACTTGTGCTGGTGCATCCCTGTGCTCCCTATCTGTGGCTTGCACCCATGCATTGCCACTGCACCATGCGCCGTGTGTGCCATATTTAGTGGTGCTGTGCCATGGTGCATCACCATTGAATATCACCTGATCCTGGTCCCAGTGCATCCCAGTTGCACTGTGCCCAGGCTTGCACCACTGCCTGGCGCAGTCTAAATATCTGGGCCTATGTTGAAAATTTGGGGTCAAAATATGAATAAATGCCAAAGTTAGGACCATTTTGTGTTACACATGCCCTTAACTGGAAATATGCAATATTTTGACCTCATATTTTCAACATAGCCATGTTATTAACCCTCCTCATGTATGTCACAGCTGTCAGTTTTCAAATCCTTGTCAAAATGTGTTTTTGCACCTTTAGCACAGAATGGCATTGCAGTTGTGCAGAATTAAGTTTTGGCTGGGATTTGAAAATGTTCTGTACTGGGTACTTGAGGAGGGGTAATAAGATGGCTATGCTGACAATTTGGTCACTGTTCTCTTATAAATGGAAGCACATGACTCAGAGGACCCTGTGCTTCCACAACTACATACATATGTGCATCTATGGAAGGATGGGGGACCTGGACTCCTATAGGCAAATAAGAATATGATTATATCATTTCAAAAAGTAAGGAAATAAATTGCAAAAAAACTGCATTACTGCTTTAGTTAGGGATACAGCTACAAAAGTAGGGAAAAGTGGCATTAGAGTTTTAAAAGCTAACACCCCACACCCACCCTGTTTGGTGAAAAATAACAATCCATTCCAGAGTTACAAGGATTTGAAAGTTTGGTTTTGAGCATGCTCAGTAGGCACTTTAAGATATATGTTTGAAATGAAAAAAGAATTTGGCCAAAAAAAAGATGCTTTTTTCATATGGGGGCCAATCCTTTTTAGTGAGGAAAAACTCTATTTTTCATATTGCTGCCATTTTGCTGTTTAAACTTATAAACATTTAAAGTACATAAAAATAATGTCTTTAAAAAAATGCAAACACCTGAACCTAGCTAAACAGGACCCATTTGGCTAGATTCTGTTTTTTTTTTTTTTTAAGTTGGCAGAAATACACTTTCTGGCACCCAAAATCCAGAGTGCCCAGCTTAAAGAGAGGAGCCGTTCCCCCGCATTCCCTGTATGAGAACAGTAGGACTTTCTTGACTTTTGCAGCTGCAGCTGGAACTTTTACTGAAGGCTGCAGAAATAGAACAGTGAGTCACTGTTTCCCTAATGTCTAGTGATGCCCCCCTCATTGCCATCCCTTTATGTACATAATGTTGCCCTGGTGTTAAGTGGCATCCCTACCCTCCGATTGCCCTCACCATATTTGTCTTTCCCTGGTGGGTAGTGGCTCCCCTGCCCTCTGATCAGCATGCCCTTAATGTATTTGTCTTTCCCTAGTGTCTAGTGGCACGCCCCACCCTCTGATCACCATCTTCATGATATGTTTGTATTTCCCAGGTGTTTAGTGGCACCCCCCACCCTCCAATTGTCATCACCTTAATATGTTTTTCTCTCTCCCTGGTGTCTAGTGGCATACCCCACTCCCTGATTGCCACCCCATAATTTTTTTTTTCCTCTGGTGTCTAGTGGCACCCCCACCCTCTGATCACTGTCCCAGTCTGAAATAAAGAAAATTATCTCTCGATGTTTTTTTAAAAGTGCAAAAAGGAAATGGTCCTTCACTGTTCTAGTCCCCCAACCCCATCTCCCACTCAGCACCCACCAGCCTACACCCCTAGTACACCCCACACCCTCAAACCACTGCTGGAACCATTGACTGTAATATGAGAAATTAAGGTAAGCGCAGTTCAATGTATTTCAATGGGGTTTTGAACTTTGTCATTTTTTACATATCTTGACCCCAAATTTTCAACATGGCCTTTTTTGGACCCTGCCTCATAAACAATGGCAGTGGAATTATGCAGATCAAGCTGAAAAGGTGATTTTGCAGTCACTTGGTGAAATCACCTTTTGGGGTGAATTTGAACATTTTCACCACCCTTGTTCATGAGGTGGGGTCATAAGAAGGCTATGTTGAAAATTTGGAGTCAAAACTTGTAAAAATGGCAAAGCTATGCACACGCATTGAAATTTTACTACGCTCATTCATAACTTTGGTAATTTTAAATATTTTGATCCCAAATTTTCAACATTTTTTTATACTACCTCATGAACATGACAGCTGTCCTTTTTCAAATTCTTTCCAAAATGTGTTTTCACACCTGTGGTGTGGAATGACATCTCAATGTCACAGAATGGCATTTCGGTGAGGATCTGAATATTTTCACTACTGGTTCATGTGGTGGGACAATACGAAGGCTATGCTGACAATCTGGTGTACTAATAAGGTTACAAGTGAATGTTACGGTATTTCAGCATTCACTCATAACCTCACTAATTTTCACTAGTTTGACTCCAAACTTTCAGAATAGCCATTTTTCCATAACACCTCATTAATGTGACACATGTCATTTTTAAAATCCTGGATGAGATGTGTTTTTGCACTTCTGGTGCAAAATGACATTTCAGCCAGTATGCTATAAATGGTGCATGTCGTGTTTATATGGCGAATCATAAAACAGGTATCTTGAAAATTTAGGGTCAAAATTGAAAAAGCAATGTATAATTGTTAACAAACTGTGTGTATGTAGTGCCTCTCTTGACCCCGATTGATGTGCTGTATGATGCCGTGGTGGTGAGCTTAGTTTGGGGGTAAGCTCAGTGACCAAGCTGGATGGGGTGAGGGTGGGGGGATGGTGCTGTTATGCAACACCTCTCCAGCCAGGGAATGAAAGGTGCAGGGTTATCTGCATGGGCTTGGGTACAATATTGTAAAGACAACCATCCTCTTAGCATAGGGTCCTGCACTTCTCTCTCCCTTGGGTGGCAGAAGACGCTGTGCATTGGCTTTTTTTTTAAATTTAACACACTTTATTGAAATTTCAACAATAAGAGAGAAAAAACAGCAATAACCAGACATTAATATGCTGCTATCATCCCACAACCCCTCCCCCCAATGATCCTGTGCATTGGCTGACAGATGTCCTCTTTACCCTCTGCATATGTAGCTAGAACCAGGCCCTGCACTTCCACAGCCCACCAGACAGTCCCATGAATTTTTCACATATGTCGTTGCACCAAACTTGCCCTATTCCATCAGTAAATAATCTGAGCTGTGTAGAGTATATGAGGATGGGGTGAGCACTAGGGTGAACAACCCCAAGGTATATCCCTCACCTGATTTGCAAATATACAGGAGAGGCAAAACCATAATTGTTTCTCCTGTTGCTGCCTGCAGGGTGAGGTGGTGTGTTTGAGTTGGGAACCCTAACACCATATTTCTGAACTTTTGTCACTTTAACCCTAACTGGTGCATTATCAAAGTTTTTCAATGAATATACAGTATATATATATATATATATATATATATATATATATTATAGTGCGGTAGTGCACTATAATTAAGGTTGAGGAGCCATTTACATGTTAAACCCCAAATTTTGCACCTTAATAACTTTGCAACTGTTTGAAAGATTTGCCTGAAATTTGAAATACACAATCAAGACTCATCGCCATGGGATCTGCCAAGTTTCGTACTGGTCAGATATACGGCTGTGGAGTTATTAAGCATGATCTGCGCATGCGTTACGTTTTGGAATTCTGTAGTGCACCTGACATGTACATCACGGTTTGTGCGACCGGTCCAAAATCTTCAGGGAACGTGCGACCAGGATCCCCGATGTGTCTTTCGAAGATTTCATGAAAAAATATTAAACGGTTAAAGGTTTTTCAAAAAACAAGTTCCCATTATAAGTCAATGGGAAAAGTTAACAAAAAGTTCGACAGTGTCGAAAGTGCAGTTTTTACTTTCGCAAATGGCCCTTTTACTGTCACAAATCTGCCATTTTGTTTTCAGTTGGTGATCAGAAAAATGCTTGGCATTTAAATTTGGGACCCTCTAGCAACCTAATTATTTTTGTATTCACCTAGTCGGACCCTGAGGATGCTAACCATGTCTTTATTGTGGGATAAAACACCCCAGAAATATGTTTTTCACATTTCTGGAAAAAGTACTTTTGCAAAGTACTTTCGCACTTGAGACACTGTCGAATGAATTTGCGAAAGCTTTCACAAATTGCAACAGTACTTTTCTAGGCAGTGGGAAAATGACAGCAATTCTTTGGCACCCCGCTGCAAAATAATGGTTTTGAGTTTTGGGCTGAAATTTGGAGGGAACGCAGTCGACATCTCACAGATGTGCCTTTCAGTGTTTCATTGCAAAAATATTACATGGCAACAAAGTTACGGTACTCCAAAGTTGACACTTTTTCCCATAGGATAACATTACAGTATACGACACATTGCAGCAATTGTTTGGCGCCCTGCTGCAAAATAACGGTTTGGTCTTTTGGGCTGAAATTTGCAGGGAACACAGCCAACATCCCACAGATGTGCCTTTTAGTGGTTTGGTGTAAAAATATTACAGGGAGGCAAAGTTCTGGCACTCTGAGCTTCGTTTTTTTTCCCATTGGATAACATTACGGCATTCACTGTGCCTTTCGGAGCCCGTATCTCGGAAACGGTGCGAGATATGGACTTTTCGTCAGAAAAATGCTTAGCCCCATAACAGGGGCTAAGTACAAAACTAGCCAGGAAAGTGATAATTCACATGACTTTTAAATTTTATGTCTATGTCGTACGGTTCCTGAGATATAAGAAATTTACTATTCCAAGTCCTCATTTTCTGTTCCGAGACTCATTATTTTGCATACATTCTTTGTACTCACTGTCTTTCTCTATGCAGCTTTTGGGGATAACCAGCCTGTGCACTTACATTACTGTTACCATTACCGTTTCCGCTTGCAGTTCCGTAGCCATTTCACATACCGTTCACGTCTACGCCACCATGTGCGTTACCCTTTGCATTTTCATTTGCAGTTGCGTTTGCATTGTTTTTAACATTTCTGTCTACGGTACTGTTTCTCTTTGCATCACCATGCACATTTCGATTTGCGTTTGTGGGAACAATGTTACTATGTGACAAGAGATCACGTGGCGGGCCCCACACTCCCGCTGCCGCATTACGTTCACTATTTCTCATTATCATTCTTAAAAAGAAGGAAAATTAGAGGTAAAAAACTCCATTTAATGCATTAGTTAGGGTTGTTCCACACCAACAAAAGTGAGGAAATTTGGTGTTAGGACTGAAAGACCCCCTTGGCTCCCCCTGCCCACACCCCCAACTGGCATTGGGGTGCACATTAGGGTTGTCAGTCCTCTCACCCCATTCTCCTACACCTCTGCTTCCTTACACATGTGATGGGGTGAGAGTTATGGCCGACAACCCTAATGAGCACCCGGATGCCGGTTGGGCGTGAGGGCAGGAGGGGCCAAGGGGGTCTTTCAACCCTAACACTGAATTTCCCCACTTTTGGCACTGTGAAACAACCCTAACTAATGCATTAAATGGAGTTTTTTTTGCCTCTAATATATATTATAGGGGTGTAGTCGAGCCCCTATAGTTAGGGTTATTAAGGCACTTTAATGTTAAACTTGAAACTTTGTTCATTACTAACTTTGGACTCATTCAACAGAGTTGCATGAAATTTGGTGTGTGAAATGGGGCATGGTAGATCTCTTGATCTGCTAAATTGTGTGTTGGTCAGACATATGGCTTTTGAGTAGTGAATCACTGAAAAAATGCACTTTTCACCAGTTTTGTGGGCAATTTTTCGGATTCTGTCCGTAAAGCAGTGTAGCCACTATGTGACATGCCAGTCTGATACCTGGCACATAAAAAGAGCTTTGGTCAAGGAATATGCCACTTTTTGTTTGGTGAAAAAATATTAATCCATTCAAAAGTTATTAAACTTTTTAGCTCCCATTATTAGTCTAAGGAAAAATGTATATGGTTATTTTGCGAAAGAAGAATGGGGTTTTGGCCATCTGGTCACTCCTTATAATCAAAGAATTTGTAGGCTCGTGATCAAAGAATCTTTGATCGTCAGAAATTTATCGATCAAGACAGCCACCATCTTGGTTTCAGTTTGAGGTTTAAAAAAAACTAATATCTCAGCCCAGGGGTGTCTTCTGAAATAAAACTTGGCTGGGTTTTGCTCAGGGGGCTTCCCTCTAGTGAGCCATGCCTGTAGTTTAATGTACTTGTGTCAAAAAATAGAGTTGTAAACTTTTTAATTCTTTGATCGTGGCTCGCTAATGATCTTTGATCGATAGCCTGCAAATTCTTTGATCACGAGAATTCTTTGATTGTGAGCTCCATCCGGGAGGCGGGATGAGATGTCCAGATTTTTGCTGGACCAGAAGTCTCTGGGAGGGACCAGATAGCCCAAATTTCATGACCAGATGTCCCCTGATGATCAAAGATGATCTTTGAGTTCCATGTCACGGCCAATTTTCCTGATTAAAGAATTTTTAAAGGTGCTAAAACTTTAAAATGAAATATCTTGGAAAAGGTTTGGTCTTTTCATTTTAAATTTGGAGGGTGTTGATGGGATGTCCTGTAGATGTGAATTATGGTGTTTAGGTGTCAGAAGATTAATTTGCTGTGGAGATATTGTGTGACACAGTTTACGTTTTGCAGACAGCGTTCTGCATTGTGCTAGTGGCTTGGAATTTATAGGGTAGCTAGCATTACTGCCATGGACATACTTTTCAGTGGTTAGGTGTGTGAAATGTAAACAGGTGCAGAATTATTCCACTTCAATGAATGAAAATTTAGTTTGTTTCACTTCAGTAACTTTTGAACCATGAGCATGATTTGCATGAAATTTCGTATGTAGAAGGAGTCATCACAGATCTTGGATTGTGTCAGTGTTTGTGTCGGTGCCAGTTACAGTTGCTCAGTTATGGTGCATGTTCATTATAGTTACTGGGAAAACATTTCTGTGCATTGTGAAAGGCATGGTGAGCATATATGTGGTTGTGTAGGAAGATTTCATTATAAGGTATAAGAGAGCTAAAAGTGTATGGTAGATGTATGTGGTTATGGAGTGCTGGGCAATGTGGGAGGGAGTGGGGGCCCTTTGGGCCCTGCACACCCAGCAATATGCGCTTCCGCCAATACATATGATATTTAGTACTTGTATTGTGATGTTAGGCAGAAATGGACAAGTTGGTGGGGCCCCGAGCTCCCACCAATACGTACTCCCACCAATACATATGATATTCAGTAGTTGCAATGTGATGTTAGGCAGAAGTGGAAAGTTGGTGGGAGCATGGGGCCCAAAGGGCCCCGAGCTCCCAGAAATATGCACTCCCACCAATACATATGATATTCAGAACTTGTACTGTGATGTTAGGGAGAAATGGATGAGTTGGTGGGAGTGTGGGGCCCCAA
Organism: Neoceratodus forsteri; assembly: GCA_016271365.2. Lineage (NCBI taxonomy): Eukaryota > Metazoa > Chordata > Ceratodontiformes > Ceratodontidae > Neoceratodus > Neoceratodus forsteri. The sequence continues at coordinate 653,990,242 of CM028136.1, forward strand.
AGGGCCCCACGCTCCCAGCAGGTGTTGAAGAATACAATTGAGTGACTTCAGATTGGGTTCTATGAATGGGTGCTGGGCTTTGGTGGTGTCCTTTGAAGATTTCATTAAAAAGTATTGCTCCATTCTAATGTTTTTTTTGGGGGGGTCTGTCACTATAGTTAATAATGGGAAAATATATATGTGTGTATTGTGAAAACAGTGATTATGTCATCTTTTGGTGTGCAGCAAGGATGTATTTCACTGACTTCATATTGTTTTGTATAAATGGGTGCTGGGCTGTGGTGCTGTTTGAAGATTTCACAAGAAAATGCTGCTGTGTTGACAAGTAATTTTTTCCCCACTTATGTGCACTTTTTCACTTGTGCTGCTCTGGAACTGTTGAAGATATCTGGATAATATTTGGTATACATGCACTGGCATGCTACATCTCTTTAGTTACCAATTTCTATTTCACTAGTGGATACAGTGTTTGTGCAGAGAAGTGCCAAAAATGCAGTTTTCTGCTATTTTTGCACACTGTCTTCCACGAGACATAGCACATCCATTGTGTGGTTGATCTGTTTGAGACATGGCACACAGAAAGCCATTTGATCAGGGGATATGCCAGTTTTTGTTTGGTGAAAATATATTGTTCAGTTCCAGAGTTATAAGGGTTTGAAGTGTCCCCCTTGCGAACAAAGATTTTTCGGTCATGAGTTCCACCATTTTAGCACATTTTCTGCTGCAAGGTCCGCCATTTTGTGGGTCGTGGCCGATTCTCATGATCAAATAATTCTTAAAGGTGCACAAACTTTGAAATTGAATATCTCTGAAACAGTTTGGTGTTTTAACTTGAAATATGGAGGGTGTTGAGAGGATGTCCTGTAGATGTGAATTGTTGTGTTTAAGTGTTGGAAAATAAATTTGTTGTGGAGATATTGCGTGGCACAGTTTATGTTTTGCGGATAGCATTCTGCATTGTTCTAGTGGCTTGAAATTTATAGGGTAGCTAGCCTTACTGCCATTAATGTAATTTACAGTGGTTAGGTGTGTGAAATGTAAACAGATACGGAATTATTCCACTCTGACAAATGAAAATTTGGTTTGTTTCACTTCAGTAGCTTTTGTGCCATGTGCACGATTTGAGTGAAATTTGGTATGTACAAAGAGTCATCAGAGATCTTGAATTGTGTCAATTTTTGTGTCGGTGCCAGTTACAGTTGCTCAGTTGTGGCGCATGCTCATTATAGTTACTGGGAAAACATGTCTGTGCATTGCGAAAGGCATGGTGAGCATATATTTGGTTGTGTAGGAAGATTTTATGATAAAGTATAGGAGAGCTAAACATGCATGGCAAACGTATGTGGTTATGGAGAGCTGGTCAGTGTGGGAGGGAGTGTGGTTTGGTGTTTTAACTTGAAATTTGGAGGGTGTTGAGGGGATGTCCTGGAGATGTTACTTTTGGTGTTTACATACTGGAAAATTGATTCACTGCGGAGCTACTGCATGATGCACTTAACGTTTTACACATAATGTTCTGTATTGTGCTAATGGCTTGAAATTAATAGGGTAGGTAGTCTTGCTGCTACAGAGGTGCTTCTCAGTGGTTTGGTGTGTAAAGAACAGGTATGGAGTTATTCCATTCTGATGAATGAACATTTCGGTTGTTTTGCTTCTATAACTTGAATTGTGTTTCCGATAGTGTGAAATTTGGGATGTAGAAAGATTAATCATAGATCTTACATTGTGAAAATTTATGTTGGTGCGACCATGGGGCTATGCTGTTATGTACCGTTGTGCTGTTATCTCGGAAATGAAGCGAGATACAGACTTTTCACTGCTGTCGACTAAGATCAGGTTTGTGCTATTATCTTGCAAACGAAGCGAGATACAGACTTTTCACTACTGTTGACTCACATCAGCTTTCTGTTGTTATCTTTTGAAAATGAAGTGAGATACAGACATTTCGCTACTGTTGACTCACATCAGCTTTCTGTTGTTATCCCGAAAACAAAGCGAGATACAGACTTTTCACTACTGTTGACTCACATCAGGTTTGTGCCGTTATCTTGGAAACAAAGTGAGATGCAGACTTTTCACTACTGTTGACTCACATCAGCTTTGTGGCATCATCTCAGAAACAAAGCGAGATACAGATTTTTGGAAATGTTGGCTCAGTTAGGGTTTGCACTGTTATCTCAGCTGCAGTGTGCACATGTTATTTAGTATTAATATTTTTGTTAACTCAGAAATGGTGCAAGTTGGTGGGAGTGCGGGGCCACCAACTTGCATAAGAAAGTACTTTACTATGCTTTCTCAAAAAGTAAGGACATTCTTTGAAAAAACTTCATTAATGCAACAGTTAGGGTTTTCTACAGTGACAAAAATGAGGAAATTCACCATTAGGGTTACCACCCTTACACCCATGCCCACCCCGCCCCCACCAACAGGCATTGGGGTGTGCATTGAGGTCATCGGTCCTAACTCTCACCCCATTCACCTATACTGCAGCATCTGAGCTTATTTACACAAGGAATGGGGTGATATTTAGGGCCGATAACCCCAACACACACCCTGATTCCTGTTGGTGGGGGCAGGGAGGGCATCAGGAGCAAGGGGTGGTAACCTTAATGGCAAATTTCCTCACTTTTGTCACTGTAAAAAACCCTAAGTGTTGCAGTTGTAAAGGTTTTTGCAAAGAATATATATGAGTATATATATATATATATACATATATCTATATATATATAGGGATGCCAGGCAGCATGTAGGGAATAGAAGGTGCAGCAACAGGGGTGAGTAGAGTGCTTGAGGAGAAGGAGGAGGAGGAAGAGGATGGGGAGGATTGTGGGTGTGACAAACATGCTAAGTATTGACTGCAGGGAGTAGGCTTATTTTATGCAGAATGTAGGAGGAGCTTTTCTCCCCCACTGAACCTAGGGGGTCAGCCCTTCCATGTTAATGTGTTGTGAATAGCAATTGTGCTTGTGTACACTGATTAAGCTTTTGACTGTTCTATAGTTCCACAATTGGTAGGAAAGCTGGGCAGCATATAGAGAATAGAAGGCCTGACATGATTTCTTCCTTCAGCTCATGGAAAGTATGACCAGTAGCATGCATGATAGAACCCCCCCCCGGGAGAACCTCTGAGGACCTATGGTTACTGAGTTGTGCATTCTCTGGGCAAATTTAGAAGAGGTGATCCTAAATGCTTGCCTGTTTTCTGCTTCTGGATTAACTGATGAAAACCATCTTCCAAGTCTCTCAATGATGTTTGCAGTTTGCGTAATTCTTTGATGCTGAAGAAGATGATCCAATTTGAATAGATTGTCCTTGACAGAAATAAGGACTGAGCCAAGTTGATGCAGAAGTGCTTCGATGATAATTGCAAGGCTTGATGGAAAAGTTGGGAATGCAAGAATTTGTTCAAATATGAGCAGAAGTACTCCTGGAGAATTGCAGAGAGTAGAATGAAGTGTACATTTCGTCCTTTAGTATAAGTAACTCTGGTAGCTTGAGTTAGAATGGTCACCATGATGGTGTTTGCTTGCAGGAGATAATATTCTTAATTATAATATTGCTGAATGCAAGAGGTGCAGTCATGACTGAGTCTGTTGAAGGATGGAGGCAATGAAATGGTCTAAATTGGAACTGAATGTAACAGCTGCTTCATTGGCTATCCCTTATGGATGATGTCCACTGCAGTTGAATATCAAAAAACTGTAGACTGCCTGGAGTGACCAGCGATGACCTCATCCAAGGTCAGCATGTACTACCTGGTAATCCCATAGAGAGGAGACATTGTTAAAATTCCCAGAGAAATGTGATGACTGGAGACTAAGGACAGACAATCTGAGACCTATCAAAGATAGCAGCAGAGCTGTTGAAGATGCAGCACAGCATATCACATAGAAAACATATTGAAAACTTTGAGCTGCTTTTGCAACTGAAGGTCATACAAATTAAAAAGTAATAATGATCCTCCCAAAACATTCCATAGAGATGCCAGAGATGGATGAATGAGTAATAGTGAAAACGTGACAAAGGCATCAGTTTTTGAGAATCACGATCCAGGGCAGAAGCATTTGACAAGTGCTATTGCATTTTTCATATGAGCAGAGGCTATCAAAATATTCAAAAGAACCAGTGAGTGGCTACCCAGTGTGGATGAGGACAGAGGCACAGCTGAGAAGCATCGTGTCACAAATTATCCAGTAGCAACACTTATGGATGAGTGGTAGTCAGGAGTCTGGGTCCTCATGGCTGGATGGCAATGCAGAATGAATCATATCTGGATAAAATCTGGGGGATGACTATGGGTACAGTCAATTTCTTCAGGAATCTGTAGACTTCATTGCACAGGAATGGTGCCACAGGATATGATTCAGTTGTCACTTGACTGAAGTCTGGAGTAGAGAAGGCAATAAGGTGGATAGAGAATGGACTTGGAGTATTACTCAGATGAGCCAGGGAGACAGAAGCATAGCCAGTGGATGGAAGGGCAGCAAGAGGTGCTGGATCAGAGGCTAGAGTAGGCTGAGCCTGGAAGTGAACTTTGAAAGTCAGGAAATGGGATTGCAGATCACAAACTAAAGACAAAGGGAGCCATGAAGTCTCAAATGTCCAACAAAGGAGCTGGTTCCTGTTAACATACAGACTGTCTGACATCGGCACCTCAAGCAGGTTGAGATCTTGGAGTGAGATGAGATTGCAGATCACAAACTGAAGGCAAAGGGAGCAATGAAGTCTGAAATGTCCAACAAAGGAGCTGGTTCCTGTTAAAATACAGACTGTCTGAGATTGGGACCTCAAGTAGATTGAGATCTTGAAGTGAGGTATCAATACTATGACTCCTCTTGCAGGCAGATGCTGAATGCTGGATGCCAGGTTTCTTGGGTCAGCCAAAAGGTGGGAATGGTCTGACCAGAAATGGAGCAGTATGATGCAGATGCCCTATTTCAAGCTGGGAGCTTAGGAAGACATCCACAGACCTTGCAGGACCTTTTTCTGGGTTTGCAGGACAGTTGGATGGTGAAGAAGATGGCATGGAGCCAATTCACTGTGGATTGCACTGAGCAGGATGATGTCCAAGAAAATCTTGCTGGACCTGCTTTGGAATTGCATGAAGAGAATAAGAAGGAACAGAAGATGCCACCAGCCCATACACAGCTGAGAATTGTGGCAATGCAGACTGGCGGTAACCTAAAAGATGCCTAAATGCCAATACAAAGCTGTGAATTGCAGTAGATAAAGAGTGTCAGTAGCATAGAAGATGCCAAAATGCCAATGTGCTGCATATTGTGGTAGATGGTTCCATGTGAAATTGGTGACTAAACAATGATGAACGTCAAAATGGCAAAAACAAAAGAGCGACTACAATACAGGTAACTGCATATTTCAACGAGTACCATATTCGGCAAATAGTGCACTACTGACATGTCAAAATGAGCTCTTTACACATAAAATGTGAATTTATATGCTAGCTCTTGCACAGCATTTCAACTGATGGGATTCAACACATCACCAGTATATCTTTTCCAGCCACTCCTTATCCTGGTGATAGAGGAACCCCCATACAGCAGAAGCAACTTCCTCTTCTGGGACATCAGGTACTCCACAGCCTTTATCAGACTTAGTTACCTGGTATTGATGGAAGCCTTTTGTAGACATGGGGGGGCTGTACCCCCACATCCCCCATGGGGGGGCTGTGTCCCCCATACCACCTGTTATTTCTAGATATCAAACTATGAGGCACAATTTGATAGTGGGGGTAGGCTACAACTCAGGGTTGCCATACCAGAGGTCACCATATTAGTGCAGTCACCATTAATTACTGTTGGTCTTTTATTATCAGTCTCCATTTCAGTAGTCAACATTATTTGTTTGCTGTTATTGAGTCACCATATTTTAGTCTCTGTTATCATATGCTACCATGGAAAATACACAGTGTCAGTAGCACAGAAGTTGCCAAAATACTAATATGCAGATGCATATTTCAGTAAATGCAGAGAGTCAGTAGAAGCAAATGCCAAAACACCAATACACAGCTGCATATTATGGTAGATGCAGAGTTGGTGAGTGTGGAGATGCCAAAATTTTAATATGTGGCTACTTACTGTGTTAGATGCAGTGTATCAGTAGGTGCAGATGTCTAAACACCAATACATGGCTGCATATTGCAGTAGATGTAGAGTATCAGTAGGTGCAGATGCCTAAATATCTATACATGGCTATGAATTGCAATAGATGCAGAGTGTCAGTGGGTGCAAATGCCAAAATGTCAATACACAGCTGCTTATAGCAGTAGATGCAGAGGTTCTAAATGATTAGCAACAGAACTCCCATCTCTGCTAGGCAGGGCAAGCCTACCTGCACTTGAATATCTCAGAAGGTACGAGTTAGAGATGGAGACTGGAAAACTGCTGCAAACTGCTGGTGAGGGCTGACAAGGAAAGTGCAGCAGGTTGCTGCATAGTAGAAGCAGGCTAGAGTGACAGCAGAAATGGATAGCAGGTAGGAAATGGAACTGAGGAACAAACAATGGAGGAAATGGACACTGCAGGATTGAAGGGTGCTTATGACAGGGAACTGGACTACACAGAATGAATACAAGGGGAGGTAGAGAAAGCACAAAGAGGGAAATGGGGAGCATACCTCTTAAATGAGGAACATTGCATAGTGCTTTGATTGTACACTCAATTTTTTATCCTTGCTCTGCAAAGGTTAACTGATATTTCTCATACTGTTAAGACTATTACTGGACACACAGACTATGACAACTGTAAATTAACATAAAAGAAACATTTCGTATCATCAGTCATATGGACACATCATCATAGGCTTGTTCTTCTTGAAATTAAATGGAGCTACACATTCTGGTCATTTGTTCCAAATTATTTTAAAGCCATAGCTATGCATTGCATATGCTTGAAGATTGAGCAGTATGTCGGGGAGTGTAGCTTTAAGCCAGGTGATGGGAACATGTCAAACCAGGAAGTGGTGAGACAAGAATGGAGTGGCAGCTCTGAGGAGCTAGAGGTTCCAAAAAAAAAACACCACAGAGATAGAGGAGCACAACAGACTGTAGCTGAGGCATACAGACAGGGAGCCAGCAAAGCAGCAGGTAGAGAAATGGAGTGAGCAACCACCAGGTGAGCAGAGAGCAAAGAACAAAGTGTCAGGGAACAGAACAGCACCAGTAGACAATGGAAAGGAGGGAATGGAGCAAGTGGGGAGAGAGAGAGTGAGCACAGGGCACCCAGGAGCACAAAAAGACATACCACAAAAAGGGAGCAGAACAAGAACAAGCCACAGCAAGAAAGAGAGGAAAGGGAGACAAAAACAAGAAACAGAGGGGAGGAAAGGTCGGAGGGGGTAAAAGAACAAACAACAGCAGGTGCAAGCAGGGAACAGAAACAAAACAAATCCAAATATGAAACGGAACATGGGACAACAAACATGGGTAAAAAAGGGGTACAGGTGAGACTGTGAGAAAACAGACAATACAAGGAAGCAGGGAATAAACAAGGAGGCACAGCCACATGAACCACACAGGAGCACAAAGTGATGAAATATGCTATGCGTGGATTGCAGGGAGTAGGCTGCTTTTATGCAGAATGTGGGAGGAGCTATTCCTCCACATTGAACCTCCAGCTTCAGCCCTCCCTTGGGTCACGGGCAAGGCGAGAAGGCTAGAAGCACATGAAGTGGTTTAAGTGGTTGGAGGCAATGTGATCAAGAGTAGTATTGGGTGTTTACTCTCCTGGTAAAGGTGATTATGTTGGTTGACATCCACGGCACTCCAGACATTACCTCATGGGTTTTAGCCCACCTGATAGGCTAGTGATGCACATGACTCTAGGATCAAATTTCTAGTATATCCAGGTCCCAGAAACCCCTGCTCTCCAGTTCGAATCTTCCATAGCTGAAATCAAGGTTAGTTGAGTGCAAAGAGAAGTGCAAGAGAAAACAATACAAATAGTATATAAAATGATGCTAGTAACAACGTAATCTGGTGTGGCCAACAGGCCGGATTTTATTATCCCTATGATTTACAATCTAATCTTGACCCCGCCGGGGTCGACTGTCAAAATCTCAATGTAGCATATCCCCTCCTGAGCCTAGTCTTGATTGGAATGGACTTCCAGTCCTGGTCACTCTGAGTACTCTGTTGAGTGGGTCTTGGAGTGCCATGGATGTCAACCAACACAATCACCTTTACCAGGTGAGTAAACACCCATTGTGATTGGTTGACCATCCATGGCACTCCAGACATTACCTCATGGGTAGATAAGAAGCAGTGTAGTACCTAAAGGAGGGAAACAGAGTGGTCTATGAGTGAGAGGAGGATGTAGCTGCTAGGAGGATCTGAGTGGTGAAAGTGGGCTGTATGGCATACAGATGCTCGAGCCTATAGTGTCTGGCGAACGTATGATTGGAGCTCCATGTAGCCGCCTTGCATATGTCCTCAGAGGACATGTTTGCTCTTTCTGCCCAGGATGTGGTGACTGCCCTAGTGGAATGGTCCTTGATACCCTGGGGTGATGTCATATGTTTTGCTAGGTAAGCTTCCGGAATGGTCCTTTTTAGCCATCCAGTGATTGTGGACTTGGAAGCTGCCTTGCCTTGTCTTTGTCCCCTTGTGATGATAAATAATCTTTCTGTTTTACAGAGGGGCAGCATCCTGGCTATGTAGACGGAGAGGGTGAGGCCAACATCCAGGTGATGCGGTATCGGCCGAACACCCTGTTGTGTGTCCGCAGGGAAGGTGGGCAGCTTGATGGGCTGTTCCCTGTGGAAAGCTGTGGATACCTTCAGTTGGAAGGCTGGGACTGTTCTTAAATGGACTCCCTGAGGGGTGAAAACGGTATAGGGTTCTTTGCACGATAGTGCCCCTAGCTTTCTGATCCATCTGGCTGAGCAGATGGTGACAAGGAAGCACATCTTGAGGCTGACCCAGAATAGGTCTACCTCATGAAGTGGCTCAAAAGGAGCTGAGATGAGGGAGTAGAGCACCAGTGGGAGATCTCATGGCGCGATGGTCGGTCGTGTTTTGGGTCGGAGTACCTCCACTGCCTTTAGAAAGTGCAAGGTGTTGGGATGTGCTCCTGGGCTGTATCCCCCAATTGGCCTCATGGCCACCCCAATTGCGGATAGTTGTACTCTGAGAGAAGGGTGGGTCAGACCCTTGTCTACTCCCTGTTGGAGAAATAGCAAAATGGTAGACATGTCCGTTTGTTCGGGTTCCTTACGCAGTTCTTGACACCACTTCGTGAATATAGACCAGTGTCTACCGTAAGTGGAAGTGGTGGAGGCCCATCTATACTGTAATATTGTTGATATGATGGAGTCATGGTAGCCTGCCTTCATTAGTCTCCTCCTTTCAGGAGCAGGCCGTGAGCTTCAGTGTTAGTGGAGCTGGGTGGATTACTGGGCCCTGTGAGAGCATATCTGCTCGGTAAGGCAACCGGATGCTGGCTAAGGTCATTTCGAGTACTGTGGCAAACCATGTCCTCCATGGCCAGTAGGGGGCCACTAGGATGATGGTACAGTGAGATGCCCGGATCTTGCTTAGTACCTGGGGAATTAGGGAAAGGGGTGGGAACACGTAAACATGTTCCCGAGACCATGGTTGAGATAGGGCATCAGTTCCCTGGGAGCGACCCTCCCTGAACCATGAATAAAATGCCTGGACCTGTGTGTTCTCCAGTGTTGCCATGAGATCCATGGGTATTGGTCCCCATGCTTCCTGGATCATCTGGAAGAGATTGGGGTGTAACCGTCATTCCCCTGGGTGAACCTGTTGCCTGCTGAGCCAATCCGCATGCACATTGAGTTTTCCTGTGAGGTGCACTGCGCCGAGATGGCTGAGGTTGGTCTGAGCCCAATTGAAGACTGACGTTGCCTCCCTCAGCATGGCTGTGCTCCTGGTGCCGCCCTGTTTTGTGATGTAGGCCACTGTTATATGATTGTCGGAGCGTATCAGAACCGACTGGCCGTAGATGAAGGATTTGAAGGCCTCGAGAGCATGGGATATGGCTCTCATCTCCAGGATGTTGATGGATAATTTGGTTTCCATCGGCGACCATAGGCCTTGAGCTGTTGAGTCACCCAGACACACTCCCCAGCTGGATAGGCTCGAGTCCGTCTCTATTGTGGCTGTGTAGGAGGACTCCAGAGGGACCCCTCTGGTGAGGTTGGACTTTACTGTCCACCATGTTAGTGAGTGTCTCACCGATGGTGGTAGTGGTACAATGACCTGTAGATTGTACTCATTTGGTGCACCCCGAGTAAGGACGTATGTTTGGAGCGGTCGCATGTGCCACCTGGCCCAGGGTATGAGGTCTATGCATGATGCCATGCACCCTAACAACTGGGCTATGCGTCCCATGGTTGTCTGATGGCGGGCTGTCATGTGACGGGCCAGTGCTATCAGATTGAGCACTCTTGTCTGAGAGGGTTTTGCCCATCCCTGGGCCGAGTTGATTAAAGCCCCCAGATGTTCGATCTGCTGGGTGGGTACAAGATGGCTCTTTGCCTGGTTCAGTACACAGCCGTGTTCCTCGAGTGCCTGTAGGGCGGTCGCAGTGTCTTGGAGCGCCTGCTCCTTGGAACGCGCTCGAATGAGCCAGTCGTCCAAGTAGGGTATGATATCAGCCCCTGTTCCCTGAGTTTGGCTACGAGGATGATGGAGACCTTGGTGAGCACTCTCGGTGCTGAGGTGAGGCTAAAAGGCAAGGCCTGGTACTGGTAATGGTGGCCCAAGATGTGGAATCTGAGGAATTGCCGGTGTCTTTGTATGATAGGGATGTGGAGATATGCGTCCTTTAAGTCTATGGATGTGAGGTAGTTGCCTACCCGGACGCTGCGTAAAGTTGATCGTATGGTCTCCATTTTGAATCTGTGGCACACCACATGCTCGTTGAGGTGTTTCAGATCCAGAATGGGGCGTAGTTCTCCCAACTTCTTGGGCACGAGGAAGAAGATGGAGTAGACCCCTAGCTTTTGCTCGTGCGTCGGGACGGGTTGGATGGCTCTGTTTTGCAGTAGCTTCAACAGAATATGTTGGACCTGATGTGGGGTTGTCTTCCTTTTGGCGATTGGGGAGGATACAAACCTGTGAGTGATTGGGGCGTGTGACAGCTCTATGGAGTACCCCCTTGCGACAACCTCTCAGACCCACCATCCGAGGTTGTGTTGAACCATTGGTGTTTGAACAATGACAGTCTTTGCCCCACAGGAGGGTACAATCCCTGACTCCGAAAGGTCATGGGTACGTAGTCATTGCTGTTTCCCCCTGTAGCCTCTACCTCTTCCCCCAAATTTTTGGCCACGGGCTCTGAAGGAGGACAGTTGGTAAGCTTGGGAGTAAGGGCTACGATAACTGTGGGATGCTCCTCTGCCTTGAAAGGAACTGTTCTGTGAGGGTGTCCCTGCGGGGTTGGTATAGTCTGTTCCCACCCCGAAACCTCCTCCTTGAGGAGGGAAGGTAGGTATACCTGGTTTTGTTCTTAAAGAGGTCTCTTCCCTCCTCTTTTTGTTTTAGGTAGTCCTGTAGCTCCTCCCCAAAAACATGCTTCCCCGTCATAGGTAAATTTTTCAATAGTGTCTTAGATTCGTTGTTGGCGTCCCACAACTTCAGCCACAATGCTCTCCTGGCATGATTGGTGATAGCTGTGGCCCTGGCGTGCAGTCGCAGGGTGTCCACTGCCATGTCTGCCAGGTATTTTGCCGCATCTAGGGTGCACTCTAAAAGTTCTGCCTCTCTGGACTTTGGGTTCGCTTGCTCTTGGAGTTCTTCAAGCCAGCGGATTTGTGATCGAGCTGTGTAAATGGCAGTCGTGGCAGCTTTTGCGGCGGTTCCCTCGACCTTGAATGCCCTTTTTAGCATGTCCTCCACCTTCTTATCTGTCGGATCTTTTAGAGCTATTGCGCCTCATGGTAAGATTGTTTTCTTACTGAGGGCCACCACCTGGGGGTCAATAGTGGGAGCTTTGCACCAGATATCAGTTTTGTCCTCTTGAACCGGATACATTCTGTCCAGATTTTTCCTATTTGGAATTCTGCCTGGTTCTGTGGATTGCCACTCCTTGTTGAAAACGTCCTCGACAGCTGGGCACACTGGGAAAGTCTCCAAGGTGGACACCTTCTGCTGTATCATGGGGTCAAGTTTGGACTTGGGTTTACTCTCCTCGATGTCGAACCCCATAGTGGCCTTGATAATTTTCATGAGGCCTGGAACCATGTCAAATGAACACAACTTTGAAGTAGTGACGGTGTAGCTTGAGTTTCCATTTCCTCTTTGTCGGTGTCCACTCCATCCTCCTCTGGGATATCCTTATCCTCTCCGGAGTCCAATCGAGGGTTCTTTGGTATGGTATCCTCGTGATCTAGATGCTCTTCCAGTTGCCACCCTGCATTGTCTGGTTCCGGAAGCGCCGGTATTGTTCTATGCTGTGTAAGGGATTCAAGTTTCTCCATTATCTTCAGCACGAAATTCTGCTGGCTCTCCATCATTGCAACTGTGGCTTGTTGGTTTTGAATCAGGAGGGAACCAGGGTCCATCCATGTGGTACCGCTGGGTCCTAGATTGCTGGGACCCATGACCAGAGTTTGCTCCATGGATAAGTCATCCTCGTCGAGTAGACAGGTGGAGCAAACGGGACCCGGAGCTTGGGGCAAAAGAGTAGCGTTGCAAGAGGAACACTTCTTGGCCTTGACCATCTGGTGAGAAAGAAGGCAAGCTTGTGATTAGAGCTAGTGCAGTACACTGTGGGGATCTTTCTGTCCCCTAGTAATCAGCATATAATGTATGCTTAGCCCCTCGTTTTTGAGGGGGGGAGGGGGGTGCCTGCGCTCTATTCTCTGGGTGTGATGACAGCCTGTGGGGTCACTGTGGGAGGGACCCCTCATGCATGGGAGTAGACTGGTTGTTGCTATAGGGAGGGACTTCCAGTATAGATGTGAGCACAGGGGTCGCTGTAGGGAGGGACCCGTGCCGAGACTGAAATTGTAGACCATGTAAAAAGTAGTGTACCATAACACCAGGGTCGCTATGGGAGGGACCTGAGTGTAAGGTGAGAAAAACTGTTCCTGGCGGTCAAATTATGGAGGTTGCTGTGTAAGGGACCCCTTATGGTGTGGACTTGGTAAATCTTGCACCCCTATCGGTAAATCCCCTTGTGTTCTGTTAAAAGACTTGCTCAGTATAGTGCAGGATGTGCAGAGGCACCTGGGAGAAGACCCAGGTTTTCGGATGTGCAGCGCAGGAAGCGACCCACTGTGCTGTACTGCCTAGGAGGCCTCGCGATCCAGATGCCAGCAATGGCTTCTCCTTAATAGGGATCCTTGACCATGAGGTTGCGGTGGAGGTGTCTGAGGTGCGCCTGTAAAAGCCTCGAGGAGTGGCTGCTATATAAAAAACTAGGCCACTGCCCCGTGTGTAGCTGGGCCCAGTCGCTACCTTTGTAGCCCCTGTGGAGCACGCAGAAGGCCGGATGTAGGCCGAGTACGAAGCACCGTAAGATGACCCCCCCATCTCCCTGATGTTGCGGTTGAATGGAGGCCTCGGTCCTGCGATAGGAGGAGAAATGCTTTTCCGTGCAGGAGTGATTGAGGAACGGCCCTGGGAGAAGGGCTGGGGGTAAGATCCGGTGTGACCATGCTGTAGGGGGAAGGCGTGGCGCCGCATGGAGTGGTAGGCAAGGGGCCTGCAGATGCACCTAACGCACGGTAGAGAGGGCGTACTCCCAAAGGAGGTTCTCCAGTGTGCTCCTCTTCTGATTAGAAGAAGACTGGAAGGTGCTTCTTGTAGCGAGGACTGAAGCACCGAGAAGGAGAGGACCTCGTGTGAGGTGTGGGGGGGTGCCCCTGACTGGCGAGCTGCACTAGGGAATACCTCGTGAGCCGAGGTGGGGATGGGGGGTATGCCATGCGAGAGGCATGATGGCAGCAAAACAGCATTGTAAACTTGTTTGACCTGTGCAGCGTTCTTTTCTTTTTCAGGATTGCATGAACGCGAGGAGCCTGGCGAGATTCAACAAAATATCTAACAATATAAAATGGGAATCCCCCTAAAGGTCTGTTCTGACTCTAACCACACTTTTGTAGCGCAATATCCCCGATAACAACAGGATAGCAACATACTGTTCAAAAAACATGAGAAATTGCACCGAATGGCAATAAAAATACAGGCTAGAAGTCTGATTCAAAACTTAGCAAACATGATTAAACTTGCAATATTTTGCTGGCTTCTGCAGCGTTTAGAATCCCTGATCCCAAGTCAAAAGATTCTCTCATAATCTATGTCAAATACAACTCAAATGATCAGAGGTAAAACTGAACAAACTTAAAGCCACATAGCTGGCTTTTGCTACCCTGGGATTTGGGCTGCATTTGTATTGTGAAGCAGCAATATTTCAATGTATAACAAATCATTACTTATAATCATTAAATCAGAGGCCTACCTTTCTGTGTGGAGCAGACAAGGATCCTGGTGTGCTTGTTGCCTGATTAGATGCACGATTTGAACTGGAGAGCAGGGGTTTCTGGAACCTGGATATACTAGAAATTTGATCCTAGAGTCATGTGCATCACTAGTCTATCAGGTGGGCTAAAACCCATGAGGTAATGTCTGGAGTGCCATGGATGGTCAACCAATCACAATTAATATTAAAGGGAAATTGTCAACCACCTTAGGTCTCAAAGTGTCCCAAGTTTAAAAAACACATTTGATGATTGCCAAAATTCTGTAAAGACTGCTGATGTAGCTGGTAGTTTGATTCTGATTCTTTTTTCTTTTAAAAAGTGAAAAACAGACAGCCCACCATACTGGTGTTACCACACAAAAACAGATTTGTTTACATTTCTTGATCAACTCCAACTGCATCTTTTCTGGACTTGGGATCACCCACAACACAATCTAACCACTCATGATGCAGAGGGTGCTTAGGAGGCTATTGCATCATGAGTGACTACACTGTTTGGGGGTATTTCTAATGTTCAGGAAGTATGTAGTAAGAACAGACCCAGGATTGTAAGCAAAACAAGGTTGTTCATAAATATACATTAGCATGCATTTCAGTTCTACTAAACAGGGAAATAGACAAAACAAACAGTAACATCAATGAATGTTAGAGAAGGTAAGCAATTATAAAATGTAGGTTTTTAACTAGAGATAATACAAAAGAAAAACAGGTTGACAGTGTCCCTTTAAATATATTTTACAAATAATGTGTTTAACTTGCAGTTTGCAGTGGGCGAGAGGCACAATGACAGTACTGAGCTGATGTATGTGTGTATTCAAGTTCATTGGCCA
The DNA here is from genome assembly GCA_016271365.2 of Neoceratodus forsteri. Lineage (NCBI taxonomy): Eukaryota > Metazoa > Chordata > Ceratodontiformes > Ceratodontidae > Neoceratodus > Neoceratodus forsteri. The sequence continues at coordinate 654,005,537 of CM028136.1, forward strand.
TCTGGCAACTAGACTACATTCTTTAAAGTTCAAAGCCCCAGTAGTAGTGTCCATATCATAGAATTGCTGGGGAACGGGTTCAGCAGGCATTACAGCAGCACTTTAAATATTACAGAAAGAATGTATTTGAGAAAGAGGTGGGCCACTGCATTGTGGGATTCAAGACTGGAGGCACAGTATGGTATGTGGACCAAAATATAACTATTCAGATACCCTCAGAGGCCACAGATTTCCTGAAGCTACATCTATTAGATAAAGGGAAAGGTGGATGGGTTGGAGAGTTTATGGAAGTCAAAAGACTGAAGTGTACATGTGGCAGTTGCTGGGGGAGTAGGGGTTATAGTGGATAAAGTACATCCAGCAACATTGTGACATTTGGATTTTGGTAAACTGCCAACATTCAGAAATGTTGGTGAAAACAAACTGCTGCAAGTTTAGCAAACCCTACTCCTTACATCAAGGAAAGTTTGATTTCAGATGGCTAATCATGCATTCTGAATCAGAGTCCTAGTACCACATCACTCTCATTCCCTCTTTTATAATTACACATACTAGACACTGTGCTCCCATCATCTCCTGATCGCCCCTGTCTCCAAATGATAAATTCACTTTTCTGTATTAAGTGCTTTTGCAATCAGACACAGTTACTTAAGCTATTATTGCTGAGATAGCAAAATAAAAATGTTTAAAGCATTATATAAAACATTTTAGTTAGCACTTACATTAAATAAATTTCTGTGCATTGGCAGACACAGGATAATTTCTTACTAGAAGAGTCATTACATCTTCTAATTTATTTATGAATACTGTGTAGAGGGAATGCTTTGGTGGTGAAGTGTTTGATTTGACTCTCCAGAGCATTCCTGCTAACAGGAAATTCACATTTATTTATGCAGCCTGAATTGCAGTGTACTAATATATGAGTCACAAAACACATACCAATGCTTACAAAAAGAAAATGAAAAACACCTTTAACACAGACATTGTGTGTTACACTTGATCTTTACAAGAATGAATGTAGCATAAACACTTGTCACAGCAGTAATCAAACCTGAAGTATTCTGAGGCAGAATGTTGTGAATGTAATGCAGATGAAGCCAAAAATAATCCCTCCCCAGATATTTCTTTGATATTTAGCAATATCAGTTAAAAAGTGAGGTGTTTTGTTGAGCAGATATTAAGATTGCCATTTAAAAAAAAACCAAAAAACATTAGCAGCTCCATAGATATTGATGGTTATTTTTGTTACGTAGCTCATGTCCATAAAGGTTGACTATGTCCAAGCACAAGTGCATAACATAGAACGGTCTGTCCATTGTGCAGATGGCTATGGGCTTGGTGATGACAGTTCAGTGTTTTTAATGGTATGTACAGTAGTTTCCACCCAAAGTGCTTACATTCTTGGAATTACCTGAATGTGCTATCCCTTGGGAAATATAATGTGGCACAATCACCATGTTTACATGCACTAAGTAATCTGATTCAAATTGGAATACTGAGAAATCTGATTACTGAATCAGATTATGCAGATCCATGTAAACAGGAGAATTCTCATTCGAATCAGAATTCTTGAATTAGTAGAAATCTGATTCACATACCAGGGTTTTCTTGTTCAAATCTTGTTCGAATCTGATTACTGGATCATACAAACAGATCTGGTCGCATTTCCAAATTAACAAATATTAACTTTTGAAGTTTAAACAGGCAAAACCTACAAGAACAATTAAAGGCTGGTGGGGGGGGCAGTGATTATAGGTTTGTTAGGTGATTGAGTGTACTAGATGGATGTATATGTGCATGAAAATGTTCTAGAATTTTAGTTAAAGTGCCTAAAAGAGAAAGAACAAAATACTTTTTTAAAGAAAATATATATTTTATATAAATGTTTTGTTTTGAAAATTGCAATGCATGTTAAGATAATTTTTTTTACCTATACTTTTCTATTCCAGTTTAAATTGACCCTTGCCTCCTGTCTTGTATGATACCCTTCTTTCCAAATTTTGAGTATTCTTAGCCCTTTGTTTTACATTTGAAGTAATAAAAGAAGTTCCTTTGGACCATATTTACAGCAGTATTTTCAGAAGTGCAGTCCCTGTTCTTTAGTATGCTACTTCTACATTTTATTCACAAGAAAACAGTGCTTGAGGGAAACATATGAACATACGAGAAAGCCAGCAGAAGAAGGCCATATGGTCTATCAAGTCTGCTTGTATTGTAGGGTCCACAGCTTGAGCTACTGTCCCTGCCCTCTCTCCCCACTACTTCCATCCACCCTACCCATGATCCTTACCTTCCCCCTATGCCTATCTCAGCCTCTGTTTTTTTTTCATATGTAATATCAGGGCTTTTGCAGGTTTTCTCTCAGCCCCTACTCCCACACATCCCTGACATAGCGCGTGCGTGTGGAGGCATGTGTGCGCATGCTGTTTGGGACATCCCTCCCTCCCTTCCAGTCACATTGTTGACTGCATGTGCTAGCACTGAACCTCCATTCAGTGATGGCGGGACTATGAGTGGGTGAACCCACCACTTTCCTGGGAGAGGAGAGCCATTGCTTGATTCTGCTCCCACCCCCCCATGCCAGCATCCCAGTGACCCAAGGTCATTCCTGAACCCAGGTCGCTGGCATAGCGCGAGGTGTGGCGTTCGGCCCATCAACTGTTAGCACCACTGGACCAGCTATCCCAGCCTCTCTTAAAGCTGCCCACTGTCTTCAACAAGATAACCTCTTCTAGCAGCGTATTCCAAGAGTCCATCACCCTCTCTGTGTAGAAGTGTTTCCTGACATCCCTCCTAAACCTCCCACTCTCCAGATTAAGACTGTGCCCTCTCGTGTTATGGTTGCCACCTTATCAATCTTATTTATCTCTTTCATGTACTTCAAGGTCCCAATCATGTCCCCTATCCCTGTCCTGTCTTCCAGGCAGTACATGTTCACTGTCCTCAACCTCTCCTCATAAGCCTTACCCTGCTGACCCACTATCATCTTTATAGCCTTCCTCTGGACCTTCTCCAGCAGGTTAATGTCCTTTTTGAAGTGTGGGCATCAGTATTGAACTCTGTACTCTAGATGCAGCCTTACCAGTGACCTGTACAAGGGCAGTATAACCTCCTCTCTCCTACTACTGATCCTCCTAGATATGCATCCCAGCATCTTGTTTGCCTTTGCTGCTGCTTTCTTGCACTGTGTGGAGTGCTTCAGGTCACTAGTGATCATCACTCCCAGGTCCTTCTCCTCCCCTGATGCAGATGCTCGGACTCCACCCAGGTAAAACTCTGTCCTGGGATTCTTGGCTCCAATATGCATAACTTTGCATTTCTTGGTGACTCCTCAGCCAGTTCCTTTAGCACCCTTGTATGTACTCTGTCCGGGCCTCGAGATTTGTCTTCCTTCAATGCCAGCAGCCCCTTCCTCACTCTATCCTCCTCTATCACTACATCTGTGTTCCCCTCCCCCCTGTTCCTCTTTTCTCTCATGAAGGCACTGGTCCATCCTTCTCCCTGGTGCAGACAGAATGGAAGTATTCATTTAGTATCTCTGCTTTATCCCCATTATCCTCCATCCACTCCACCCCTTTCTTAAGCCTAACAATCCATTCTTTATTGTCCCTTTTCTAACTTATATAGCAAAAGAAATTTGAATTTTACACATACCATTGGTGTTGGGTGCCTAGATAAACTCCTTGAGCTTCACTCTTGGGGTTTATGTGGCACCCAACACTTCAGGTATTTGTAAAATTCTCATTACACACACCACCCCATTCTTTATTCTATTTTTAATGCATGCCCCAGGGGTGTGCAGCATAAAGCTGAAGGCCACGTGTCCTTACACCCCTGAAAAGTGCAAATACTTGCCATTTTAAAATGGCTCACTGCTCTTTTGTATTGTATGTGAAGTGAAACATTTTTAATATAATTTTTTACATAATCCATTCATTTTCTTTCTATACGTAATTTTTTTAGGTTTTTACCCCATTTTTCCTTCCCGACCCAGGACCCCGGCAGACACGTATGTGCACATACATGAAGGTGCATGCCAGGTACCAGCTCAGTCCCTTGCACCCAACCCTGGCTATCACCACTGCCCCCATCCACCTACGCTTCCTACCAGACCTCCACCCAGTGGGAGCAGAACTACGAGGGGTGTGGGCAACCAACCCTAGGAGGAGATAGCTGCCTTACAGCTGCTCAATCCCACTTCCTCCCCCCATGCTGGCTCCCTGATGACCTGAGGTAGTTCCCGAACCACCGTAGAGTGAGATAAGTTGTCCTGCGCCTCAGCCCTCAGCACCACTGGGTTAGTTTCATAATCTATTTATTTAAATTGGCTTCTGTTGGGGAGATAATAGGTAAAACTGCTACAAACCTCCACTCCTACAAGTATGACAATACCAGTGTTCACTCATCAAAAACATCACAGAACCTGCCTTACTATTAAGGTCAATCCTCTGTTGCCAGCCACTGTGGGCTGGATGTTGGGGTCACATTGGGGGGGGGGGATTTATTAAAATTTGTTTAACACCAGGTTGTGTATTTGAGAAAGAATGGGTGTATCTTGGAATCACAGGTTTCCAGTTCTTGGGTGACATAATTGGTTATGCAGCAGAATGGAATTCAGAGTGGCCTGGGTTCAAATTCCAGATAAAGCACTTCATTGGTTCTCATTTCTTTAATTAATTCATGTATATACATATCACACCCTTGCTGAAAAATGCCAATGTCACCTAAGGAAGCAGGCCCTTGTGACCTCCATCTAGGTCTGATTCTTCTGGCTCCTAGCCTCTGGAGTCCCTGTTCTATATCTGGAAGGTTGTGGCCTCCCACCAATGAATGGGAACGTTGTGGCAATGATATTGTGATGTTGGGTAATTGATGAGCATATAGCTATAAGGTAGTCCCCACACTCAAGTATCTACCTACCACTACCCCCATCCCAGTATATGCCGAGAACCACCACAGACCCCTGGTTATGCCCACGACCACTATCATGCTTCAATTTTTGCTCTGCAAATTGCCTTACCCATGTTTTCACCTCACAGCTACTACACTCCAGTACACACCCATAATCAGCTCACATTCCAGTAGCTGACTCAGTACTACTCTTCATTGAAATGGGGATTAGTTCAGGAATTGATGATGGGTATTTTATTTTATTTATTATTTTATTGAATTTTGTTGACCTGGTAGGCCCACTGAGACTGGAAGTCCCTATTTCAGGGGCGACGGGGGGGAGGAGATACATATGGTAACCAACTGAAATTGAACCAGATTAAGCTGTTTGTGGTAGTTTTAGAGAACAAGGGAAATTTGGCCAGGACACCGGGGAAATTCCCTCACTCTGTGAGGGGGCGCTGGTGGACCATGGCTACGTCCTCCGGACCTGTTCAGTCGCTGGTGTACCTGCAGGAGAACGGAGCTCTGCTCCTGCAGGTTCAGCTTTGGAGTCTGATTCCACGCTACTGTCTGGGAGTTCAGCTGCACAGGCTGTGGATTGCGATTTACCTGTTCATACTACTCCTGCTTTGTCTGGATTTTTACCTGCTGATGAGTTGTGGCTGAAGTCTCTCCTCGCTACTCATAGGAGTCAGGTCCTGGCTATGCTTGATACTGTTGCTCCCGATGTTTCTTCTTCTTTGGATTTGCATGCTACAGTGCCTGTTTTAGACCTCGCTGTGGACAGTTTTGATTTGCCCCCTGTTGTGGAACCTTTGTAGGATCCGTTGGTGCTAAGTCGGCTGACTGTTCCTGTTGCACCTGTTCTGCTGGTGGGACACCACGCTGAGTTGGCAGGCATGCTTCCTGCTTCTCGGGCTTTGGCTGCTGTAGCTCCTCTGCCTGCAATGGACACTATTTCATCACTTCTGCCTGCAAGTACTGGAACTTTTGCTCAGTCCCTGGCTCACCCGCTCCCTCTGGAGCCTTCCACACCATCACTGGAGTCCATCCCTCTTGCTCCTGTACCCTTGCTGAGTCCCCTGCCCAGCTTCTTGGAGGCTTCCCTGTGGAATGCAGGCTGGAAACTGGGTGATTCAGGACATTGGGTACCTGATCCTGCTCACAGCCCAATACCTGGGCATGATGTACAATTAGCCCCTTTGGATACTGTTTCCCCTGTTTTGGTGGCTCCTTTGCCTCCTTCCCTTCCTGACGCCATGGGCACTGATTTAAATGCTGCAGATGTTCAGCATACTGTTTTTGATGTGGAGCAGCTTGAGAGGGTCCCACTGTTATCTGACTCATCATCGGCTAGGGAATGCCCTAGTACTAGAGGGATTGCTTGGGTAGATTGTATGGACACAGAAGTTCTGATACAGGACCCTCCTCCTGATCATGGGGCATAGGCAAAATCTACTTGGGAAAGATTTCGTATGAAGGAAGCCTTTCACAATTCCCTCCTCCCTTACTAGGCAGAAATGCGGTCCGCCTGTAATATGTTGGTGGCCTAGATGTTGTCCCCGATTGACTTTATGTTGGTAAAACTCTCATTAAGAGCTCTGTGGGTTACTTCACACATGAGATTTTAGCTCTTATTCATGTAACAGGAACTTTGCTGTATGACATCAGTTTTAAGACTCCACAGGGATTGGATTGTTTTTGGACAAAGTATGAGTTGCTCAGGTTGCCCTTTCAAGCTATTCCCCTCACTAGACCGGCTATTAAATCTGTTACAATTTTGTTTCGTAATGAGTCAGTGGCAGCACATGATATCTCCCATTGGTTGAAACAGCGTTGTGATATATTGGGGTCACCTCAACCTATTTTTGATTCAGAGTGCTTTTGGCCTGGTGGGTGGAAGTTTAAAGTCCGCTTTGGGTTGCTAATGTGGGCCTTGTTCATTTGATGAATAGCTTGGTTTTGGGTAGGGAACGGGGCCATTGTCTTTATATGGGTCAGCCGTGTACTTGCTTTAAATGTGGCCCCCCTTCCCATCTTAGTGCTGCCTGCGATAGATTGAGGTGCTCTCTTTGCCTTTCCTTTGGTCATGCCAGTATGGATTGTACTGCTGACCTTAAGTGCAATTTGTGTGAGGAGGTGGGTCATGGCTTTTGGACCTGTCCTTGGGCTACTCATAACCGTGGAGATTGCCCTGATCAGGAATTACTCCTTGTTGAGGCACAAAAGAAGGATATTGCTTCCTCAAAGCCTCCTCCATCCCCTATTACTGAGTTGTCTACTGCCCATCTAGATCAGGACATTGCTGTTCCTGTATCACAGGCCATTGCTCAGCATTCCTTGCCTTCTGGTGAGTCTCCACTGCAGGTCACACCTCAAGCCCCTGTACTGGTAACCCCCCTCCTGTCCTGGCAGTTGAGGAACCCTCCCTCGCCCCAGTACAGACTGAAGATGCATTGGTTATGCCTCCTCCTGAACCTTTTGTACAGACAAAGAAGAGGGCTCAGAAGCAAACCAAGTCTAGGTCTAAATTGGCTAAAGCCTTCTCCCCTGGGGGGGTTATTTCCTTACATAATAAATTTGAGGTATTGTCGAGGCAATCTCAGTCTTCGGATTTGGGAGCTGATTCAGATGCTTCTTCCCAAACCATTGTATCCACTGGTAGGCCTTTGAGGCTTGGTGTTCATCCTCGTCGAAGTACCAGGATGGGGAAGGTCACCTGATTTGTCTTTTTTTTTCTTTCTCCTCTCTGTTTCTGTTTTTTGACAGATGGCCTCTGCATTTCAACTTAAGATTGGCACTTTAAATGTTAATAGTGTCAAAAATGCACAATGGCGACTCCTTATTTTTCACTTTCTGCAAGCTTTACAGTGTGATGTTTGCCTTATTCAGGATACCTGATTGAATGCCCTTTCTTTGGTTTCAGTGGCTAACAAGCTGTGGCATTGGGGACCCTCTTATTTTTCCTTTGGGTTGGATACCTGTGATGGTTTGGGAGTTTTATTTCGTGGTGATGGTTTTTAAGTTATGAAGTTGGTTGAAATAGTTATGGGTCGTGCTTTCTTATTGGATTTTGTTTATTTCGATACTGACTGGTGGTTGATAGTGGTGTATGCACCGCTCACTAAAAAAGGGAGGGTGGACCTTTTCAACACAATTAAACCATATCTGTTCACCACTAGGTTCCTTCTTTGGGCTGGTGATTTTAATTGTGTTGTACATAAGAGGGATCGAGGTGCGTTGACTGACAAAGATTTTTGTGACACCAATTGTCTTAATTGTATTATTCTTCAGGGTTGTCTTCAAGATGTTTATAGGGTTTGTCATCCCAGGGGTGGGCGTACTTTTTTTAAGGGTGCTCTCTCCTCATGGATTGATTTTCCTTTCACTACTAATGCTGTGACTGTTGTTTCTGCTTGTACTATTCCGGCAGAGACTTCAGATCATGTTGTTGTATCTGCTGTCCTGGGAGTGGGCCTTCAGGCTAAGGTTGGTAGGGGTTATTGGAAACTGAATGTCCTCTGTTTAGCTGATGCAAGTTTTCTGACACAGGTGCATGACTTGTTAAAAGCCTGTATGTCTTTGGCTGGTCTCACAGAGGATTTGCTGTGTTGGTGGTTAGAAACTAAGCCTGAAATAACTTCTTTGGATATCCGTTTTTCTAAATACATCACTTTAGCTAATTATAAAAAATATTTGTCTTTGAGATCACAATTGGGGACATTGTACTCTGTGATAAACACCCAACAGCTAAATTTAATGTCACACGTGCAGGCTGTGAAAAAGGAGATGATGGCCCTCCAATATTCAAGGGCCTCCTCTCTTTTGTATGAACATAAGGTTTGTTCTGCGAAGAAAGCTGGTATGGGAGATGCTTTCGACTCTGGCCATAAGAACTCCTCGGATCGCTTATTGACTGAAGTAATTTGCCCGGATGGTACAAAGTGCACTGGTTTTTTGAATATATTGAAGGCGGTTTCCTCACATTTTTCGACTCTGTATTCAACACCTGACTTGGATATGGCTGGAGCTGACAATTTACTTTCTTCACTGACTTTACCCTCTTGCTCAGATGTGCTGTTGCAAGCCTTGACTGCACCAATCAGTACTGAGGAGGTCATGAGGGAAATATCACGACTGCATACTAATATGGTGCCTGGGATTGATGATTTACCGTCTGAGTTTTATAAGTCTTGTAGTCCCTTACTTAGTGAAATTCTTACAGTGGTCTTTAATTGGACTTTACAGCAGCGTTCTTTTGATTTTCATTTTTGCACTTCTATACAGATTTTATTGATTAAAAAAGGATGTAGGGATAATCTTTCCAATTGGAGGTCATTGAGCCTTTTTAATACTGACTTGAAGGTACTGAAGATTTTGAATTCCAGGTTGTTGACAGTGGCCCCTTTATTGATCTCTTTACACCAATCCTGTTCTGTCCCGGGTAGATCTATCTACTCCAACCTCCTCTTACTTAGGGAATTGGTCAAACTTGGTAAAGCCGATACTATCAAAGGGTTACTTATGTCTTTTGATCAGGAAAGGGCATTCAATCGGGTTCCATGTTCCTATTTATTTCATGTTTTGAGGTCCTATGGTATTCCAGACCATTTTGTCAATTGGCTTACACTGCTTTATGGCCATGCTTATACTGTTCCTTTGGTAAATGGATACCTTGGATCATATATCCCTATTTGAAGGGGTGTGTGGCAGGAATGCCCTTTGAGCCCCTTGCTTTCTGTCTTTAGTTTGGATCCCCTATTGAGGATAATTGCCCAGGATGCTCAGATTACTGGTGTTGCCCCCTCCCCGTGGTTCCCTTTCTGCTAAGGTTTTGGCATATGCCGATGATGTCTGTGTGATAGTTTCTGATATGCCCTCTGGTGTTAGGGCATTGCATCATTTTTCCATATATTCTGATGTTGCTGGTGCCTCCCTTAATAAATTTAAAAGTTTCTTGTACCCCTTACATAATTTGGTCCCTAAGTTCATGGATTTGCAAGGTGTTCCTGTATTACTAGGACCAGTTCAGATTTTGGGCATAGTTTTTGGCAAGGGTGATAACACACTTCATAAATGATCAGCCAGGATAGATCTGGCTAAGCCTAAGGTTGCCTTGTGGAAGTCCTGGCAACAAACTAAATGTAAGAAAGATTCCATTGTTAAAACATTACTCCTCCCCCAGTTTTTATACCTTAGTGTGGTATACCCTGTTCCCTCTGCTTTGGAACCTACTTTACTTGTTTTTTTTTCAGGTTATTTGGGGTAGCCGTTTAAATCCCATTAAAAGGAATGTCTTGTATTTGCCTATTGCACAAGGTGGGTTGAACTGCATAAATCCTATTACTTTTTATTATAGTGTTTTTTTTCCACTGGAACTTGTTTGATCTTCACTGTCCTCAGTCTCTGTTATGGGTACTTTATGCGGATCCATGGCTACCTAGATTGTTTGCTTGTTGGACGCTGCCGGATAGGCAGACATTGCACACTATTTCCTTCCCTGTTTATTTAAGGCCTGCCATTAATAAATGGAAGATACTTCCAGACCAAATTTTCACTAGAAGTAGTAAGTATCTTTATGGAGTTTTGCAAACTCAAGCACATTCTATTGTCCCTGTATTTCGGGATATTCCTGATTGTTATTCTGAATATCTTCTTAAAGGACTGGTGGATAAATTGATACCGCCTCGATTGTGGGATGTATTGTGGCTTAGTAGTCATTGTCGTCTGCATGTTAAGGGTAATTCTAAACATAAAATGGTCTCTGAACGGATGTGCCCTAGGGATCATATGGAGCTCAGAAGGAAACAATGACCCATTTTTTCTTCATTGTCCTTATGCTTAAGCCTTTTGGATGGCCCTTGCTGACCAATGGGGACAGGCCTTTTGGCACACTATTACTTATGTAGAGATTGTGGGGGGTTTCTTATTATGTCATTCACCAATGGATGCTGGTATATTACATCTTTTGTTTGCTATGTTTAAATTCCATTTGTGGCAGGTACGGTGTCAACTTACACTGAGGCAGGTTTATCAGTCTCCTTCTCAAGTACTTGAATGGGTTGAACAAGATCTGCTTTCACACTGTAGTATAGAGCAAAAATGTTTGTCTAAAGTGATGTGACTTATGAGGTGGAGGGAGGTACCATTTTTGAAGGACAGAATTGGACGATTTTTTTTTTGGTTCACACACTGTATAGCTCTTATTTTCATATGTTTATTTCTGTATAGTTTATTTTCCTGGTTCCTTTCGCCTTATTGCTCTGATGATGTACTACTGTTGTTTTTTTTTCTCTCCCTATTGTTCATTTTGTATTTTCCATTGCATGGTTGGTCTTATTGTTGTTCTGTTTTATTAATAAAACCTTCCCCTACTCTTTCAGTGGGGGCGCTGCTGCTATGGAGGAAGGTGTTTCAACTGCTCATTCTGCTGGTGTACCTGTGGGTGTGCAGGTCTCCCAACCAACAGGTCTAGCTGAGGAGACCAACGATGTTGTTGAAGCAGTTATGAAAATGGAGAAAGATCTACTCTGTATTGCAACTGATTCTGTGAGTTAACCTACAGGTCTCTTTGCCTCTGATGAAGCTTGGCTGTCTGATATTCTGAAACAAAATAAAGAGCTGAAGTATGAAGAGTTCAGATGAAAAGCAGAGTCAAACCCTAAGGAGATGGACTTGACTGAAGTACAGCCAGAACTGCTGAATCCTGACAATTTGCGAGCTGCTGCGCTGTTCCTGAGAGACTTGCCTGGCCTTAACATGGTGAATACAGCCCCAGCTGAGCGTACTGAAAATTTGCCTAGTGACGTATGTTCATCAAATGAATTCCACCCACCTGAGTCAGAGTGGGTGGAGGAGTCTGTGACAGCTGCTGTGCTGGCTATGCTACTGACAGAAATGCCCCCAGACCACGATGAGATTGTTGAAACTGTGAGTACTCCATCCTTTCTGAAGCAAACAAATGCCTGTGGTACTTTGCCTGAGCTCAGCTTGTGTAAAGGGAGAAACACTAACACTATTCCTCCTGTTAAATGTGGGAGTTCCCCAACCTCCTTAGAATGCTCACTTTTGAATGCAGGGTGGAAAAGAGGTGAGTCAGGTATTTGGATTCTTGACCCCTCACACAGCCCGATACTGGGACAACCTCTTTCACAAGAAGAAATTATTTCTGATACAGCTCATACCATGTTTACTGGTCAAGACACCACCCATTTGAATCATGCAGACTGTTCGAATGCTTTACATGTTGATATTGAGACAGTTTTGCCTCCTTTCTTGGTGTCTGCATCTTCCAAATCAGAAGGCTCTGAGACACAACTTGCAGGGTGGGGTGATAGGACAAACTCAGACCATAATTCACCTCAACAGAAACAGAACTTTTTTGAACAGTCCAAAAATGCTTGGGAACAATTTCGACGAAACAACCCTTTTACTGTCCCCCCCCCCCCGCAGAGGTGTGATGCTGTGCATATAGAGTATTTAGGGGGTTTGGAAATAGCCCCAGACCATCTATTTGTAGGCAGAACCTTGTTGAAAATGTCTTTAGGTTTTTTTTTCTAATGAAATACATGCCTTGTTTCACGTCTCTAGTACAAATGTGTATGATGTCAGGTTTAATACTCCACAGGGTTTAGATCGTTTTTGGACCAAATATGATTCTTTGAAATACATAGAAGTCTGGATACCATTTTGTGTCCTTCCTTTGATTAAACCTTCACTTAAAAATGTCACAGTTCTTTTTAGAAATGAATCAGTGTCAGTGCATGATATTGCATATTGGTTGGAGACGAAATGTGATATAATTGACTTCCCGCAACCAATTTTTGATGAAGAACATTTGTGGAATGGGGGCTGGAAGTATAAAGTTCATTTAAGGAACAATAGTTTAGCCCCTGTACACCTACCAAACAGTTTGTTTTTGGGGAATGAAAGATACCACTGCTTTTATCCTGGGCAAACACAGACTTGTTTTAAGTGTGGGGCTTCTACTCATTTAGGTTCAGCTTGTGATAGGTTAAAATGCAATCTTTGCTTGTCTTTTGGCCATTACAGATCTGACTGTAAAGAAGATATGAGGTGCAATTTGTGTGTGGATACTGGACATAAGTATAGAACCTTTCCATGGGCTACACACAACTGCACAGATCATGTCAGTCAGGACTTTATAATAAAGGAAGTACAAAAAAAAGAACATGGCTAAACAAGGGACCTCTGTACATAAGCCTCAACCAGCCCCAACAAGGCCTACTACCCCTCCTCCACTGTCTCCCCCAACCCCTGAGGAAATTGAGGTAGATGTAGTGGCAGGTAACACTGTACCTGAAGAGCTGGCCGCTCCTCTGGCTGCTGATGTTCAGCCAACAGTGATTGTGGTTGAACCAGCAGGAGCTGTGGTAACTGAAGAAATGCCCCCCCCCCACTGTTAAACGTATAGCAAAGAAGCGGGGTATTAGGCAGTGTAGGCCTCAATCTAAGGTTGCTAAGGCCTATGTACTTGAGGACGAAGGCTTACTGTCGAGAAATAGTTGTGAAGTACTGTCCAGAGGTAAGCAGGAATCTGAACAGGGGGGAGATTCTGAAGCTTCTTCATTGGTCCCACATACTTTGGAATCTGAAGGAGACCTGCAAGTACAGGGAATCGATAAGGACAGGAGAAAAAAAATAGGCGCTACAGTCTGGAGGAGTTCAAAGATAAAGAAACCACCTTGAGTCATTCTTCTGTCCTCCTCCACAGAGCCTTATTCACTGCTTAGCATTGCTACAGTGAATGTTAATAGTATTAAGAATGCAAAGCGTAGGCTAGTCACTATGTTTGTTTTGAAAAACTTAAATTGTGATATCTGCTTGTTACAAGACACTGGACTAAATACAGACTTTTTGGTTAGAGCAGCCCAGAAACTTTGGTGTTGGGGTCCTTCTTTTTTTTCTTTTGGTACTGAAGTTTGTGATGGGGTAGGAGTCTTGTTCAGAGGAGATGGGTTTAACATTTTTAGGATGGTGGATATTTTATTAGGGAAGGCCTCGTTGTTGGACTTTTTCTATAAGGGGGAATGTTGGAGACCGATTAATGTTTATGTTCCCCTTAAAAAAGGATAGGATTAATCTTTTTAATAAAATTAAGCCTTATTAACTCACAACTAAACACATTCTTTGGGCAGGAGAGTTTAACTGCATGGTAGATAGACATGATAGGGGCAGTGTTACAAATAAATTATTTTGTGATTCTAATTGTTTAAAGGGCATACTTGAGCAGTGTCATCTGCAGGACTTTTTTCGACTTTTGCATCCACAGGGTGGACATACTTACCATACAGGAGCTTTGTCCACCAGGATAGACTTTTTGTTTACGCTGGAAAATTCTCATATTCAGAAGGCAGATACGACCCCATTACAAATTACAGATCATGTGATTCTTTATGTGGTTTTGGGAGGACTGCTAGGCCCCAAGAATGGTTGCCATTATTGGAAATTGAACACAGCCTTATTGAAGGAAGATAAGTTGGTTATGTCAGTCACAGACTTTTTAAAAGTGAGTATGTCAGTGGCTGTGCTACACAATAATATTAGTTTTTGGTGGGAAGACACTAAGTGAAAATTGTGGTCTTTGTTTCAGACCTACTCTACACAGTGTCATAATACTCAGTACCAGGCATATCTTAAACGTTGTCAACAATTGTTTAAAGTATACACTATTATTAATACACAACATATAGCATTAACAACTCAAATACCAAACTTAAAAAATGAGATGGTGAAATTACAATATTCCAGGGCAAAAGCTATGTTGAATGAACTCAGAATTTGTTCACCAGGTAAAACTGGCTTTGGTGATGCTTTTAAAAGCTGTACCCAGCACGCATCTAATAGATTTATGACAGCTGTACGGACTGCTGAGGGTAAATTGGTTTCTGAAGGCCCTGGTATTTTAAACACCATCACAAACTACTTGACTGACATGTACACTGCCCCACTCATTGATAACTGGGAAATGATGGATCTACTTTCCACCACTGAAGTTCCCAAACTAACAGAAGAATATGTCAGAGATCTCATTAAGCCTCCCACCATTAGAGAGATTGAGGGAGTTATTAGTCATTTGAAAGGTCACACTGTTCTGGGTATTGATGGCCTACCTTCTGAATTTTATAAAATGTTTGCAGATTTATTGACGGATATTTTAGTAGTTGTTTACAACTGGGTTTTGAGAAATCTATGTGTGTTGACTTTCATTTTTGTATTTCTGTCCAAATACTGGTCTTCAAACATGGAGAATGAACTAATTTGAATAATTGGTGGCCACTCCATGTATTAAATACTGATTATAAGATACTATTGAAAATTCTTCACAATAGGTTATGAATACGGCTTCGGTACTTATTTCAATGGCTCAAACTTGTACAGTGCCAAATTGGTTAATACAGCATTATCTATTATTGATAAGGGAATTGGTTGAACAGGGTAAAGGGGGTACACTGCATTGCTATCTTATGTCATTGGATCAGGAAAAAGCCATTGACAGAGTACCTTATCAGTTTATTTCTAGTACTTTGCTTCATTATGGGATCCCCCCGATCTTGTGACATGGATTGATTTATTGTACAAAAATGCACAGGCAATTCCCTTAGTTAATGGGATGATGGGTACGTATGTTGATATTACACATGGGGTTAGACAAGGATGCTCGCTTAGCCCTTTACTTGACATATTTTGTTTAGACCCATTATTACGGCTTCTCCAACAGGACACATGTATCGGGGTATCACACCTGTTGGGGAGGGATGGAGACATGAGTGATTGCGTATGCGGATGATGTCTGTGTACTGGTAGCAGATCAAGACTCTGGAGTTAGAGTATTAGAGGTGATAGATCAGTACTCTAGGCTGACAGGAGCGAAAATTAATAAGGGGAAGAGTGTCATTTATGCTCTCAGTGGTACTGTAACTCAGACGGAGGCATGGCAAAGGATTAGAGTGTTTATGGGCCCTTTCAAATTTTGGGGGGTCTGGTTTGGGAGAGAAGGCAATGGCTGTTTTATTTGGAAAGCAAAACTAGATATAGCTCAGTCAAAAGTTGCAATTTGGAAGACTTGGCAACAATCTAAAAAGAAGAAGGTGGCAGTTGTTAAAACTTTCCTACTCCCTATATTTCTGTTCATTAGTGCTATCTATCCATTGCCATGAGCTTATGAAGTATCACTTCTTAGTTTGGTTTTTCAGTTAATTTGGGGAAACAGTTTAAATCCCATAAAGAGAGAAGTATTGTATTTACCTTTGGGGAAGGAGGGGTTGAACTTGCTTAATCCAGTGGTTTTCTTTTATAGTATCTTCCTTCATACACATTTATTAGATCTTACTAGACCTAGCCTGGCCCTTTGGACTATGTATGCAAATCATTGGATTCAGCCAATTTATCAGACTTGGGAAGCACAAGGGGTGATATCACCCCAGGTTAAGACAAAATGTGTTTTTTTAGACCTGCCCTTGCAAAATTAAAGAACTGGAGGTTAACGATACAAATGGTGCAGCTACTTACAAGTAAATTGCTTTATGATATGATAAATACTCAGAATTGTATCTCATCAGTCAAATTTAAGGACATTGACCCCATATACCAGACTCACATGTTGGAGTCCTTGAAGGATAAACATATCCCCCTAGGATTTGGGAGATCACATGGTTATGTTCCCATGGAAAGTTGTTTGTTAAAGGGAATGCCAAGCATTAATGTATGGAATAATGTATGTGCCCCAGACTGAGTTGTGTGGGATAAGAAGAAACCATGTCTCACTTACTTATTCAGTGCCCCTATGTATGTGAAGTATGGACAGCATTGGCACATTTATGGAGAAATCAGTATTGGCAGACTGTGACAGATGTAGAAGTGGTTGGTGGTTTCAGTCTGCAGAACCTGGGGATGGATGGAAGTCTGATACACCTGATATTTTCCTTTATTAAATTTACATTATGGCAGTCACAATGCAAATACTGTATGTGTTACAACAGGTGTACCAAGATCCAAGGACTGTTATTAGCATGATTGAACAGGAATTGTATAACCAATGTATGTTTGAACAGCAAAATATGTTTCCGAGTGTATGGGTTCTCCACTGGTTGTCTGTCCCTTTTATGAAAGACAAAATTGGATGATTCCTTTGAAAATGTTTTTGCTTGTTTTCTCCTTTATGTACCATGATTGTTTTGATGCTGAGTTATGTATTATTTGTATATACTTGTTCAGTTTCTCTAAATAAAATGTTCCCCTACTCTTTTCAAGAAGTGCCATGGGATCTTTTAATATCCACCTGAACAACCACCTGTGTAGCAACTACTGGGGTATAGTGGTGGTGGTGGGGCACACACTGGTACTGTATATGGGTGATTTATACAGATACTGTGTTGTGGTGTAATTACATGACAGATAAAAGGGCAAAGGGTAGTTTCTGATCAGGTACCATGGTGCAGGGTAATTAAGGGGCAGAAACAATGGCATATATGCTGTGAATAATACATTGATGGGTAGTTGCAGGGCTGATATTGGGTTGTGGTGTAGTTAGAATAATATTAGATAGTTTTGAAGCTGATATCAGAATGTGGGTATTTGTGGAGTAGATACTGTGATTTTGGGTAGATACTGTACTAGTATGTGGTCTACTAGTTTAGAGCAGATGCTGGGGTGGGGCAGTTGTTAAATATATGGGTAAGGGGTAGTTACTGGGCAGATACCATGGTGTGGGGTAGTTATGGAGCAGATACAGTGGTAAGTAATAGTGACAGGTCATATACTAAGGTTTGGGGTAACTGTAGGGCAGAATGCTTGGTAAGGTTATCAGTGTTATGAGATTAGGGTAGTTTTGGAGCAGATATTAGGTTATAGGGTTTATGCAGGGCAGACAACTGGGTAGCTGCATGAGTGTTACTAATGGGGTAACTGTGGGGCAGATATTGTGGCATGGAGTAGTTACAGGGAAGACTATTGGGTTATGGTAAGTGTGGGACTTGACTGGAGTAATTGTGTAATAGATATAGTAATGCAGGGTAGTTGCAGGACAGAATATTGGGAAGCTGTGAGAGTGTTACTACAGTGGGCAGTTCTGGGACATATATTACGGTTTGGGGTAGTTGAAGGATAGCATATTGGGTTACTGTGAGTGTATTACTAGTGGCAGGGAAGCTGTGGGACACATATTGGGTAATGGGGTATTTTCAGGCCAGAATATTGGGTAGCTGCAAGAGTGTTACCAGAGTGGGGGTAGTTGTGTGGCAGATATGGAATGTCTGGTAGTTACAGGACACATTGTTGGGCTCCTGTGAGAGTGATACTACAGTGTGGCAGTTATTAGGCAAATATTTTGGCTTGGGATGGTTGCAGGGCAGAATACTGTATAGCTGTGAGTGTGTTAGAAGAGTCGGGTAGTTATAGAACAGATCTTGTGGAGTGGGGTAGTTGTACAGCACAATGTTGGGTAGCTGCAATAGTGTTACTAGAGTGGGGCAGCTTTGGGGCAAATATTGGGGTGTGGTGTAGTTGCAGGCAGCGTATTAGATTGTATAGGGTAGCTGTGGTGGAAATATTGTAATGTGGGGTAGTTGCAGGGCAAGATATTGGGTAGTTCTAAGAGTGTTTCTACTGTGGGAGTAGTTGTGAGACTGATATTTGAGTGTAGGTAGTTGCCGGATAGAATATTGGGTAGATGTGAGAGTGTTACTAGAGGTGGGTAGCTTGTAGCAGATATTTTGGTGTCAGGTAGTCACAGGGCATAATATTAGGTAGCTGTGACACTGACAATGTTAGTACAGTGGGCAGTTCTAGGGCAAGTATTGTGGTGTGGGTAAGTTGAAGGGCAGAATATCGTATACCTGCATTAGTATTGCTAGAGTGAGGGTAGTTGTGCAGCAGATACAGGGGTGGTGTAGCTACAGGGCAGAATGTAGGGCAGCTTCAAGAGTTTTACTAGAGTGGGGGTGGTTATGGGGCAGATATTGGGGTGAGGGAGTTACAGAGCGCAACACTGTGTAGTTATGAGAGGGATACTAGAGTGGAGGTTGTTGTGAGTTAGATATTGGGGTAGTGGTAGTTGTAGGGCAGAATACTGGATAGTCAATATGAGAGGGAAACTGGAGTGAGGGTAGCTGTGAACCCAATACTGGGGTGGGGTAATTGCAGGCTAGAATATTGATTAGCTAGCCATGAGACATTACTAAAGTGGGGGTAGCTATGGGGTAGAGCTTGGGGTTTGAGGTAGCTGAGGTCAAATACTCTTACTTTTTTTGTGGATAAAATTTATTTTTTCAATTTCAGTTAACAAACGGTAAATACAAGTAAAATAAATAAAAGTTAACTACTTACTGCAGACAAAACAGTAATGTTACAAATGAACCCCAAGTCAAAGAAACCAGATGCCTCTCACACATGTAAACAGGCACACCGAATCAGATGACTATGAGAGCCTGCATCTAAATAGCGCCACAGAAAACTCAATCAGATTTTTAGGGAATCTGATTCCTTCAGAAATCTGATTACTGCCTGACATGTAAACATGGTGACTGTCACTTGTCACTCACTCACTCCTTCCTGCAGCATTCCCTGTCTAGGCACATATCACACTCCTGTGGTGACTGAAACAATCCTTATTGCAAAATTAGTAATCAAGACAATACTGTTCTAACATTCAGGGTACCCTGTCTTTTCGAAAGCATGTTTTGGATTACCTACTGGTGAATACGTCAGATTTGGTAATGTGAGATTCAAACATCTAAAATAAAGTGCAAAATTATAATGTATTCAGTGTCACAATCACAATGTCAAGCAGATGATCCCACAAACTTTAAAGAGCTATGCCCCAACCAATAATTTTTGCGCACATTCAGCATTTCTGAAAGCATGAGTCTGCATGAAAATGTTTATTTTGGGGGCACAGCTCTCTCTTATTCACCTTCTAGACACTCTGACTGTGACACTGAATATACTGGTGTATATTTACACTTATTTTAAATAACTGAGTCTCCTGTTTGAATTGTGGTTGCTGCCTATTTTTTTTTATTATTTGGTATTGCTTGCATTTAGAGCATAGCACACACACTTCATTGTATGGGTTCTTTTGATGTGTCAATTCCACATTCAGTAACGTGCCTTGTCAAACTGGGTAATTGCATGTCATCTAAATTGGTAACATTGTGTGGCATACTTGTCACCCATCCCCATCAGGAATCCATAGTAAAACTGAAAAAATTATACCAGTAGGTGAGGGCTGATAAAAGTATCCTCAGCCTTATTAGGAAGTTGAGCTGTATAAACCATTTCAGTTTCTTTCTTTCTTAGTAGAACCAGAATCTTTTCCTCTAACTGACCTGTTTCCCACATTGGAGCTCACAGAATACAAAGGAATTGACTGCATGGGCATCCTAAACCTACAAACCCTAATGGTATCTCACTCACCCAGGATCCAGTTTTCTGTCAAAATCCCAAATCCAGCTTGTCTTTCATACTCTTTCATACTCTACATGGCAAACAGTGCAAGTACCTCCCCCATCTCTTGAGCTGCAATTGGAATCATACCTCCATCCTCTAGGAAAGTCTGACTCCCTCTAAAGCTCAGTTCACATTGAAGGCTCATTGAGAACCTGGTCTACACCCTGATATCTGGGACTGATTGCCACCACAGCAGGCCCAGGTGTTCCTCCTGGTCAATATATAATGTGTGAATGTTGGCAACAAACCATTGCAGGGGACCAAATCTAAAACCTGTTAATCAATAGCTATTGATATAAACTGATGAAAATGTTGCTGTTTGGTTTACATATCATATTATACAATAACTACACAGAAATATATTTTTCCTGGCAGATATAAATCTACAATATTGGCTCTGTGTACTGGACTGGCACAGAAATCAATTAAAGATAACAAATGTTTTGCTCAAAGATTGAACATTCATGTAAAATTATCACTTTCCCATGAAAAATTATATTGGCTAACAATGCAAAAGCAATGTTATTTTGATGTAAATTATAACTATTGATAGACTTACAGTGATGTCATCTGCATGTTGGCAGGGCTCTGAATTAGCTCCCAAACTGCCAACTCTCAAAATACCTCTTAATTGCACAGACGTCAACCCAAATCATTATAACTACTGGAGGAACAAAAGAGGTGCAGTACTTGCTACCATGGTGAAACTTTGAAACTGAAGGAATGAATGGAGCAACAGGATGGCAACAGATCGGAGGTCGAACAGTCCAACTCGGCTCCCTCACAGGCTTCCAGCATGGTGGCAGTGTAGGTCCTCTCCCCTACCAAACAGAAATGGGCACAGAAAAAAAGCCCTTAACTTTGATCTTATACTGTGGGAACTCCAGGAAATACTGTGTGAAATTAAAGATTTCAAAGCAACAAAAGAGCAAGTCACCCAGTTAGTCACCAAAGCAGAAGAGACAGACAGACATTTTAGTGAGGCAGACACACATCTTGATAGAGTAGAAGCCACAACATCTACAAATTCCTCCCCAGCTTTCTAAAAAAAAATATTGGAATTACCCCCAGACTATGACTTTCACAATGAATGGGCTTACTGAGCAATAGGGCCAAAACCTACATAACCTACAAAATGCCTCTGATCCATCATAGTCTGATTTCATTGGTATGTTACAAAAGAAGAATTATTAAAAATGGCTTGGCAGAAAAATGTTCTGAAATGACAGGAGATCAGAATTTTTGTAGACAATGACTATCCAGCAAAAACCATACAGCTTAGAAGTGCCTATACCTTCTACAAATGCTGTGAAAAGTTCACATCCTCTATAAAATCCTTACCCTGCTAAACTTACAGTGAAGTACCCAGAATTAATCTGCATTAGAGGCCCACAAGCACATGAAAGCTTGGGATCACAATGTGCCCCAGCTTCTAGACCACTGAAAATCACCCAGACCCTTCCTCAGTGCACAATGGCAGCATCAAGCTTCAAGTGCCAGGAAATGACAGTCTGCAGCAGCTATGTCTGAAATTATTGGGAAGTGGTTGGAATTTACCAGAATGGTGGTATGAAGTGGTCCTGCTGAGGTTTTCATTGTTCCATAGTAACTCATACAGGTACTGGGCTGGATGGGGGGGCTACCAAGGTCTATGGCCAGAGGCATGGCAGGGGGAGCAGGTGACAGAGGATGCTATCAGTGAAAGAGCCTCATAGTGGATCACCAAGGGGACCTTCTATATATCAAATCAGACATGTGACCAATAATCTGAGTGTGTGAGAATACAGTGGAGTGATGTTAGGGGGACCGTGGAGACTCTGACATCTCACTTGGCATTTGAAGTAGGGGCACCAGCTTTGTTATGGACACAGAGGCAGTGTGAATGGTTTACTTAGGAGCCTTCTTCATGACGCCCATTCTGCCCTGAAGTGCTCCTTAGCAGTGATGCAGTCCCTAAAATAGCAGCAGACAAAGATTTGCAGACTTGCCTGGGACTGTATTCTTCTGAGTATACTAATCACTTTTTCACTGTTGTTCCTTTAATTATCCCTCCACCCCACCAGATGTCACTTGGAGAATAGGTTGATCCTTTCCAGAGCTTTGACTGTTGGTCTACATTACTCCTTGCTCCATCCCAGCCCTAGGTATGTTGTTCTTTCCTTATTTTGCCTAGTTTGAGGATACAGGCTAGATTCTTATTTGCTATTTCTTTTGATATTGGTGAATGGGTTCTGGGAGCTACTGTAACTGAACCTGGCTGTACTTTTACCTTGACAAATCTCAGCTCCTTATACCCTGATTGTTGTTTGCATAGGACAGCAGTGTTTCCACCTGTAGGACATTTCCTTAAAAGACCTTTAGCCTGCAGACCCTACATATAAAGTGGGAATATGCTTAAAGACCTTCTGTTCCTTGAACAAGGACTATGTTGGTCTCTCTTAATGGGTCTTGGGGTTTCCTGAACTCAAGGGGTGCTCTCTGGGTAATCAGAAATTAGGGATGTAATTGACCTCTGACCACCTGCCCCCAGCCACCTCAATGGGGCAGAGGTCTTTTTACTCCACTTCAAACTATTATGTATATTTTCTGTTATCACTATTGTTGGAGCAGGGGAATCATATAACAGTACTGCTTCAGACCAGAGGTCCAAACTACAGGGCCATACCTACTAGAGGTTACCATATTCCTCCTCTACCCTTCTGCCTTTTACTGGACCACCCTAGATACAGGGGAGCCCGAGGATCACTAGTCCCTGGCCTACTTCTCAATGCCCTGGATGGGACATCACTAGAACGGTAAGCATACCCTCCTCAGCCTTGGAAGTCTTCTGTGTACTCACTTTTCCCTCCCATTAATGCAGCAATACCAGCTCTCCCTGGGAAGGCTTTGGCTATCCTCTGGAAAAAACACCAGAGGTTATCAAAATATTCTCCAGTTTTTTGTTCCCCATTGTTATGCAGTTCACTTTAAGGGGCATATGACCAGTTGGCAACAGCACCGCAAGGGTTCTAGTTTTTCTAGCTCCAGATTTTTCTTCTTTATGCAGTTTTAGATTGACTAACAAGGTCTCAGACAGAACATTATATAGCTAGACCTTGTTAAATGTTCTATTGTATTAAGATTTAAGGAGCAAGAGTCTGGTTGTTCTTCACAGTTTACCTTGGTATTTAGCTCTGATTCAGGAAAAGGCATTCCCAATCCTGGGGTGGGTGGGTGGACCCTGATCATCCAACATCCTCTTTTAA
Source organism: Neoceratodus forsteri (assembly GCA_016271365.2). NCBI lineage: Eukaryota > Metazoa > Chordata > Ceratodontiformes > Ceratodontidae > Neoceratodus > Neoceratodus forsteri. Next base: position 654,029,143 of record CM028136.1, read on the forward strand.
AATGAAAACTTTTAACATACTTTCTCAGATTGTAATGGGCTTAAAAACCCTGTTAAGAGGGTGAATGTGCTTTGTGCTTTAAAGAAACAACAGCCACAGTTGCTTCTCCTTCAGGAGATGCACTTGAGCTCCACTGAACATTTGAAACTCCTCAAAGTCAACTTTGAGCATGTCATCAAATCAACATATTGTAATGGATGGAAATAGTGTGCAGCCATTTTTGGCCCTAGATGGTCACCATTCAAACTAGACTTATCTTACCCTGACAAAGAGGGAAGACTGGCCATAGTCACATATGCCATTAATTATAAACCTCTCACAGTGGGAAATCCCTACATCCCCACCCCCAACCCCAGTAGTGATGCCTAGGCAGTACAGCAACTTACAGACTCTCTCCCTGAGCATCAGCAAGGGACCCTAATATTTGGGGGCAACTTCAGTTTTTTGCTGAATTCAGCAATCAACGCTAGCAATTCCTCCCTATCAGCATCAAGAACTAGCTAGAGACATATCAGGTGGCATTTACTTTGGGATCTGGGTTTCATTGACATCTGGCATCCCCTGCACAGAAGGGACAGGCAGTATACTTTTTTCTGTCATTCCCTTTATAGTTATTATTAGTTATTCCCCCCTTTATTTTTTTTATCACTGTACCACTGTACTGAAAAATGCTATAGGATCATTTAACTTAGACAACAACAATACAGGGTGTTGAATAAAAGAAACTTTTTGGAATTCCATCTCATCTGAATGATGGCAGCTCCAACAGGAATGCACCTCATTATATTTTACTGTAGAGTAAGTGATGAGCATAAGCCTATGTCTTGGTGTGGGACTTAAACCAATTACCTTCTGGACAAATGGGAGTGCATGACAAACTGGGAAACATAAACACTGGTAGAAAAGGTTCACAGAGTTAAAGTGATACTGAAGGTAGAGCTCTACAAAACTGACTATTGCTTCTATGTCAAAGCCAAACATGTTTGCAGAATTCACTTGGCTCACAGAAAATGTTCTACTTTGTTAGAGTGTTAACTCTTGCTATCAGAGCAAAAAGACATCTGACTAAAGCAGCTAGAACATTTCTAGCTGGGGGTAAGTAGACAGATACTGTATTAAATGTGTAGTGCCTGCAGGATAAATTGGGACCTTCTGTCAAGGTTGGCAGTATAGCCTCGATGTCAGAGTAACGAGCTGTGATGAGCTTGGTACATCCAACAGACCAGGTTTTTATTCCCAAAACATCCATTTGCATACTGTGTGACCCTGAGCAAGTCGCTTAACCTCTCCATTGCTCTCAGGTCCACCCTAAAAACAGACATTGGGCCTAATGGGCCTTACCTGGTTAGCAAAAAATAAAACATATATACAAAAGGGATAAAAGCATAGTGCTTAGCAATGTTGTGGTCTGAGTTGGGGGAAGGCAACTGAAAATCAACCCTGCTGTTAACTGGGGGTGGGGTAGCTGTTAATTGGAGGTGTGGTTTAGGCAGAAGTGAAGACGTCTGTATTTAGACTTGCCTTAAGTTAGGTCTTGCTACCGGTGTGTCCTATCACACTCATATTCCATCACATGGGTGGCACAGAGCAGGACTGGCACATCTATTGTAAGGCATCTGCAGTCAGCAAGAGATTCTGCAGGACAAACACCAAAACAAGGTGGGAGACAACACAGCACTATGTCTGACATACTGAAACAGTCAACTTCAAGGTAAGTAGATACAGGTAGTTGGTTAACATCATGTGAGTAAGGAGTTATAGGCACCGGCATAAGGTAGGTACAGGTTAAAGGGTTAAAAGTGAAATCAGGAGACACCCGATCTAGGGTAGGGTAACAAATAATGTTAAGTCAAGTGGACAAGAAGTAGTAGACACACAGAGCAAGTTAGGTACAGGTAGAGGGGTAAACAAAAAGGGAAAACAAGAGACACCCTCTCTTTTTTTATGTAATTTAAATGTTCCAAGTATACAGGATCATTTCTACAAGGAAACTAATCTTATTTGCAGAATGTCCGAAGTCATAATTATAAACATACTGTACAAACACCAGTACATACATTAAGACAAAACAACTGCAAAAAGGTTGATCTTATAAGAGCTTTATCTTTAAGCCAGATTTAAAAGAGCCTGCAGTGGAGCAATTTCTGTGTTAGGGGGTTAAACTGATCTAGGAAAGAGGGGTGCTTTAGGTAAACACTCTTTCCCATAATGTTTGGTGAATTTGGGTATATTTATGCACAGGACAATTAACTTAGTAGAAAGATATGATGGAGATTGATTATATGCCATTTTAAAAATAAGAGATAGCCAGTTAAAATTACATCTAGAGCTAGGAGACAGCCAATTTCACTTGTGTAATAAGGAACAGTAATGTTCATCTCTATCTGATATTAAAATAAAATGGAATACCTGGAAATAAACAGCATTTAAAGGAGTAGAATGTGATTCATGGGTGTGCCAATAAATAGTGTTGCTGTAATCTCGAATGGCAAAAAATGCTTGCCCAGTGATGTGCTTACGAACTCTGCCAAACAAACAATTTCTAGCACACTTCCAATGGCTCAGGCACTGTAGAATTCTGGATACAGTTTTGTTAATATGTGGTTTAAATGTTGAAATAGAGTCAAAAATATGACCAAGATATTTAAGTTCATTAACAAGTTCCAGAGGATGATCCTTCAAAGAAATAGAATATCATCATCATCTATCCTTAGCTGATGCTTGTACATGCTTTGACCCAACCTGAAGCTCCTGAGACTTGCCAGTAGTGTCACCCCTGTTCTAATCTAGCTCCAAGACTGTCTCCTCTTCCTCACCCCATATTTTTCCTTCTCTTTGTAAATAACTTCTTGACTACTAGCTCTCTTCCTTCTCGAACCTTGTTGCTGACCATCCACTGTTGTTTTGCCAATTACCACCCCTGACCTTCCTTCTGTCAGTCTTTTTTGTTATGTTTGAACATTCCTCACATTTCTCTCTGTATAACCTTACTATCTTATTAACCCTTTCACTCCACAGGTCAGATCCATGGTTTCTGCACTTATTATATACAGTAGCTTACTGCCGTTATCTGTATAATGCTTGCCATTATTTTTTGTTGTTTCTACCCATTGTATTTTTGTAGCACTGCTGTACTGTTCCTCTATTTGCATTATTGTACCCATGTTGCTGTTGTTCAACTGTTCTCCTTTTGTTGTACTCTCCCGGGTCATGCCTGAAAATAGTCATCTTATGGCTAGTGCACCTACCCGGTTATCAAAAACTAAATAAAGAAAGAAAGAAAAAGAAGAATCCACCAAAGACATTGAGTGTTGGCACCCACATAACATCTTTTGAGTCTTCTTGCCATTTAAAATTAAAACATTATCCAAAAACCATTGCACAGCTTTATCAAAATCACCTCAAAGAGAATATAGCAAGAACAAAGGAAGATTTGTTGGCACTAAAAAGCAGTGTCATTGGCATAAAGTCTAACAGAACAACAACCGACTATGGATGACAAAGGATTCACAAAAAGATTAAATAAAATAGGACCAAAAATATACCCCTGCAGAAACCCATGAGAAACAGATAAGGTGAAGAAAGACAGCCATCCCAAGAAACAGATTTAGTTCTCCTGTGCAAGTAAGAAGAAAACCAGATAATAATATTGGAAGAAAAGCCATGAGCAGACAGATGATTTAGATGCAAAGAGTGATTTATAACTTCAAAAACTTTCAACATACCAACAAAAACAGAACCTACAAGACACCCCCAATCTAAAGCCCTCAAATCAGAATTGTGAAAGTTAATCAGTGCTATTTGGACTGAGAAATATGGCCTAACATCTGATTGGAAATATGCTAGGAGCTGGTATATAACCAAATATGCATTAATTTGGGATAATACAATTTTTTCAATGAATTTAGAAACAATAAGGAGAAGGGAAATAGAACAATGTTTATCAGCAATAGTTTTATCTCCCCCTTATACAGAGGGATAACCAAGGAATATTTCCATGTAGTAGGAAAGGTTTGTGTGGACAAGGATAAATTAAATAGGTAAATGTGGGGAGAGACCAACATATCAACACTACACTTGAGAAGACATATGTCTAAGTTGTCAATTCCCTTAGCCATGTCCTCTCTCAAAGAACATAATAATTTGAACACTTCATCAGACTTGCTGTTTTTAAAATAAAACTTTTGTCTCAAAGGGAAGCATTTAGTAAGGGGATTCCTAAAAGTGCCACCATGAAATAAACCAGCATTTTTCAATAACATAGCAGGGGCCTCAGTAAAAAAAGAATTAAAGAGAGCACACATGCCCTCATTGGAATAAGACGTAGTCCCAGCATATAACACATTTGTTGTGGTGAACTCAGAAGGCAACTTATAGACAGAGTCCACAAGGCCCCAGTATTTCTTGATATTATTTTTGGAGTTCGCTTGATTTGTTTTAGACAAGGAAGATTTATATTTCACAATGGCAGAAACACAATGGTTCCAAAATTTCTGGAAAATTTGCCATGACTCAAAGCAGTGTGAAATGCTTCAATATATAATCCCAAGATGTGTCAACATTCAAACAAGTGAACGTTTCCTCCCAATTAACCATAAATAAATCAGAATGAAAAGCATCCAGGTTAAACTGTATGAAGCAACAAAACTTAAAATATTTGTGAACAAATTTAGGAGAAAGATTGACTGTACAAAAAATGATGGTATGATTGCTAAATGAATTGTCAAGCAACTAGAGTCCTCAATGGGGAACTCAGAAGAAACAATTAATCAAGGACAGTGGCAACCAAACAAACTGAGTCAAAGTGAATTGGATTGACTGAGAACTAGGGGTGCAAATTGCTTCAGTCTTAGGACTCTACTAACAGGGTAATTGGCATTACAATAAGAGAAGAAGTTTGGTTAAATTGTGTTGCTTTGAATTTACGGGAGCAGTATAAGCTGCCAACCAGAATTTCCCTACCAGATAGCTTCAAGCAGACAAAAGCAGATGTAATCTGTCCACCCATTGTGCCTAAATGGATGAATGAGCAAGGAATGGAGGCACTGATAAGCAAGGCAGCACTACCCCATGCCTATTTCTTTCAGACCTAAACACATTGTGATTAAGAAAATGTATTTCAGAATCTGATATATCTGAGTCCAGCCATGTTTCAGATGAAGCCAAAATAGAGGGATAGGTTGTAGTAAACCAGCTCACAAAGAGGTTACATTTTGGAAGAAAGTTTTGAGCATTCAAATGATAAAAACTAATTTCATTCTTCACAGGGACTGGGTTGGGTTCAATATTTCCAGCCACTAGGAGGAATACAAAAATTTACCAAAAGCTAATTAAAAACAAACAATCAAAAAAGCAGATGTTTTTGGCTTTGTTTTAGCTAATAAAGCAAATTGAAGCTTTTAGCAACTGCTCTAATAGAGCATAAATGAAAACCCCACACAGCATTATATTTTGTATGCCCTACTAAGGTAATATCAGACCAAGATGGGGGGAAATGAAAATGCATGACAGTCAATACCCTGTTGTGGCTTTGAGGAATTTGAACAAGAATCAAGAGCAGAACAAAAAGTAGAAGTGCAGCAGATTAGAAACCATGTGATTAAGTTAACAACTGCAAACCACCTAAAAATTAAAGTAAAAATTAACATCCCTGTACCCACCCAAAAATGAACTCCATTACAAATAAGATACATAACCACAGGTGGAGAAGTCTACTGATATACAAACATAAAACAACAATCTCTTGAATGACTACTAATGCTGTCTCTAGGTTAGAGTACCAAAATAGATTTCAGACAAGCAAAGGGAGAGGTATGAATTCAACTGGCATGGAAAGGAGGCAGTAAGGTACAAGGAAGTTTCAACAGGCACTAAGTTAAAGGAAGGAAAGAGCATGGGAGTGGTGCCATACAATGGGTGTGGAGTTGTACCCTTTCAGGACCCCTTCTACAGAATGAGTTCAATGTGCCCTTGTGATTGTGTAATGTAGATAATCTTAGGCTGTTCACCTCTCTATCCATGGGATATAACACCCTCTAGGGGTACAAAGGCAAGGAACCCTAGAAGAGGGTTCCAATCCTAGAGGTACCACAAGAGTGACTCCCTTGGTCAAAGGTACCTTAGGAAGAAGCCCAAAAGAGATTTGAGAAAAGCATACAAGGTGGTGAATGCTTACCAGGATCGAAGACCTGTACGTAAGTTTGTGTAGTAACATAGATTCAGTTGGTAACATGAGTCAGTAAAGACATGTACATAGGTCAGTTGGTAACATGGGTTCAGTTGGTAGCATGGGTCAGTTGGTCATTTCATTTGTGTAAAGTAGGCATGAAATGGCAGGTGAATGGTGACCTGTTCAGAGGTCTAACTGTAGGGCATGGAGGTCTGGCTTCCTAAGGAGAGAGAGAACAGCGAAAGGGGAAGAAGGGACAAATACAGGGCAGCCACCCAACTCCATTCAACAGTGGAAACCTAAGTAAGTGACCTACAGACTGAAACTGTGCCTAACTAGTATTATGATCATTGGCATGGAAGAAAGGACCCCCCCCCTTGAGGAGGAAACCTATAAAGATCGAAGGCTAGGTCGCCTTCTCTCCAGGCTTTGGGACAGTTTTGTTTAGTGATGGCTCTGCTACTACAATTTAGTAGACCAATCCAGGGGAATTGCAATTTCAGGGAATGCTCTCAGTCTATCCCTCTAACAGGAACACTATGGAAGGCTGTGAGCTAACTCTGCAACAATGGGCAACCAAGGCTGGAGGAGGAAAGTAACGACTGCTGAGGTGCTCAGCCAGCCTACCAATCTATGAACAAACCAGGTGAACCAGAGGTGGGTATAGGGAGAATAGCTTGAAAGGGTGCCTCTGAACCTGCTCTGGTAGCTAAAGAGGTCCTTCCCTTGAGAGCCCCACCCCTTCACCACTGAAGTCTTAAATGCTACATCAAGAGGTACCATCAGTACTGATGATGACTAAATGTCCTCCCAGAGCAAGGACATCCCCAACTATGGGCCAGGTGAGAAGGACCTCGTCCCAAGCTTTGCATGCTCAAGATGCATACTTCAGGGTGCAGAGAGAGACCATCAGCCACAGGGCTAGCCCTAAGTTCTGGAAGTAATGGATATGGTCAGCACGTCTCCAGAATGTGGACAGGTGAGTTACAAGGAGCATGGGATCCGCATGTGGGTCATGATGGATAATAGCAGACATAGGGAGACCTGTACTTAGGTCAGACTGAGCACTGTAGAGCCATTGTGGATCTTGACTGGATGAGAGCTTACATGGAGAAATCTGATCATGATCAGGCTGAGCAATATGGACCCTCTCATGGGTCTAGTTAGGCAAAAAGCAGGTGTCAGCCACAGGAATGCATGCTGACCAAGTCCATTAGAAAGCCAAATGGGGAGTGAATGGTATTGTATAATATGAATGAGAAAGAATGGCAAGGCTGGGTGAAGCCCGGGGCCGATGGTTGGAGAGGAGGAGGCTATGGTGCCACTTAGGTAGAAGGAGGCTGCAAAGCCAGTAAGGTAGGAGGTGCGGTTCAAAGTGAATAAACGTGATATGCTGCCAGACTTGGAAGGGGTGAGGTCCATGAGTGAACAGACTTGAAAGCTGAGTGCATTACTGCTTAATTGTGTTAAAGCCTTGATGGCTGATATAGGGGCAGTAGAGGCTGGGATGACCATGTAAAACAGGTGCATACTATTATGGAAGGGATGTCTTTGACTGGGTGACCAAAGAAATAGATCAGGGTGGGGTGGTGGATTTGGCCTAATTATATGTTAGCAAAGCTTTCATTACCAAACCACTTAGGGGATTATAAGGAAACTGGACAATTTGGGGGGACCCACACTTGTAAACTGGGTGAAGAACTTGTAGATGTATAGGTGACAGGCGGTGGTGATAAACAGCACTCACTCTAATGAGGGGAGAGTGACCAGGACAATATCTTGGAGATCAGTTCTGGGACCAGTTCTGTTCAAAGTCTTAATGAGCAACATTGCAGAACAGCTGTAGAGGAAGGTATGCCTCTTTGCAGATGACACGAAAATCTACAATAGTGCAGATACTCCAAAGGGGCAGAAGACTGAGTTGAGACCTGAGACAACTCAAGGAGTAATCGAGGGTATGACAGCTGAGTTTCAATCCAAAAAACTGCAAATTCATGCATCTAGGGAACAGAATCCCACAGTCAGCGTATAAAATAGGAGCGGGGAGGTATTAACAGTCATAAAGCAGGACAGAGATCTTAGAGTTATCATATGTGATTACCTCAAGGTGGTAGGGCAGTGTGGTAAGGAAGTAGGCAGGGTCAGTGGGATTCTAGGATGCATAGGGAGGGTAATTTCCAGCAGAAGGAGAGGTGTGTTGTTGCCACTGTATAGATTGTTGGTGAGACCCCACCTGGAGTACTGTGTCCAGTTATGGAGACCACATGTCAGGAAGGCATAGACAGGGTAAAGGCTGCCCATAGGAGGTAAACTAAAATGGTGCAAGGGTGCATCTTAAGCCTAAAGAAGAGACTCAGGAGTCTCAATAGGTACACCCCAGAAGACAGGAGGGAGAGCAGGGACATGATAGAGATGTATAAGTACTTCAGAGGGGTGAACAAGGTACAGGAGGGAACTATTTTTCCGAAGAAAAGGTGCACCAGAACAGAAGGGCATGAAATAAAGCTGGAAGGGGGGACGTTTAGGAGAGATGTGAGGAAATGCTTCTTCACTGAAATACTGGTGGACACCTGGAACGGTCTATGAGCAAAAGGGGTGGGAGTGAAAACAGTGGTTGGCTTCAGGTAGGCATGGAATACACACAGAGGAATTTTAGTAGAAAAGCAGAGGAGAGTAGCTGCTGATCAGATAGCATCTGCAGTGACAGCATTAGCAGGAGCAATGTGGACAGACTAGTTGTACCAAACAACCCATATCTGCCTACACATTCTGTTTCTATGTTTCTTACAGATACAGTACATCAATTTGTTAAGAGAAATAAAGGCCACAATCTAGCCGTATTTTAAGACACTTAAAATGTGGAATCTCATCAATGGGAGAGCCATACAGTTGTTTGCTGCCACAGATAATGGAGACTGTAGTTTTAGCATTAAACAGAAGTTGATTTAAGTAATTATAAAACTGTTCCATCCTTGGAGGCTTTAAAAAGGGCTATAGCTCCATCTACTATAGTGCCGCAATGCTATGTTATCATGGAACTGAGCCTCTAAACTGGTGATCATTGTTTCCTTGTCTACATTTGTCCTAGTGTTTTTGCCTGTTCTTATACTGTTGTAAATTCTTGAACATTTATCTACCGTGTCTAAGAACCAGGTGCAGTTTTGTACCAGCTTGTATGTAACTGTAATTCTTGTGCATTGTCTTCTTCTGTGTAATTAATTTCAGGTCTCCCCTGAAAAAGTGACTTTAAGTCTCAGTGGGCCTACCTGGTTAGCAAAATTCAATAAATAAATGAATAACTAGCCAGCACTGAACATTGCTGAAGTCTTGCTAAAGAGAAGTTCCAGCTCTGGGGCTGAGGCTCCGGAAGTAAAAAGCAGTGTTGTTCAAATTTATGCAATAGGCATGGACTCAAAAGCCATTACATAAATGTTGATATTTGAGCTACTGTGTAGAAAAATTTCATTTACGTACATGGTAGACTCATCATCATTTATGTGTATAGTAGACACATCATGATGCATATTTTCGTAGTAGATACGTCATCATGATGTGCTCCCCAGCTCTCACTATTTCCTTTTACAGCTTTCACTTCTTCAAAACCATCCACTCCTTTCCACAGTACCTGTACAAGAACATTCTTCCATTAGTAGTCAGAAAAAAAATGCAAGCACATAACTTGTAAAAGTAAGAAATATTTTGTCCCCTCTCTGAAAACCATACATGACAAAATGCTGCAATCGCTCACCAAGCTGGTCCCTCTCCACTCACTCCTACCACTCACACCTCCTCAACAAACACTCCCCTCTCTATCGGCAGCCCCACTAAAGCTAGCATATTAAAATTACTGGTTTTCTTTCTTTGTTTAACAAAATGCAAACCTCTCTGTTTGCAACACTCTGTCCACAGCTCTTACTTGAGCTTACAAGTTCCCCACTGCCACTCACTCCAGCAGCTCAAATACTCAGCATGCATGATCCTCTGCACCCACTCTGCTTTAAATAAAAAATAAAATGGCAAGAAACAGAGTCAATGTCCCTTGAACAGACATAGAACAAATTGCTGAACTAATTGACTCAGTCACTTGCTTGTTAAGAGTCAATACTATTGTTCTCCATTTTTTATAAACAGCTGCCTCTACTACCAACCAGCAGCCACAATTTCACATTCACGCATCACACTGATGGCACATCCATGATTACACAATAGTAATGTGGCTGACAGAGGTGCTCTAACCTAGCAAACAACAAAAAACACAGATTCACAAGCATGTTTATTTTAAAACAACATTACAACAGCATTAAAAAATACTCAAGGTGGGCCAGTCCGGTGTCGCTGAGGGTTGAGGCATTGGACGCCACACCTTACGCCATGCTGGCAACCCAGGATTGGGAGCAGACTCAGGGTGCCAGGCATCAGCATGGGCAGGAGAGGATTGATCATCCAGAAGAATGCTGTCCTCTCCTGGGGTGGTTTGCTGGGGAATCCCTGCTTGGTGGTGGCTCCTGATGGAGACCAGGAGCATAACACCTCAGTGGGGATATGAATAAGAAGAGGCAGCAGTGGACATCTGTAGGAGGGGGTGAGTGTGTGCACTCCACACGCTGTCATCACTGCATGTCTGTGCCTCAGGGGAAACCTAGACAAGGAAGAAAACACCAGATGTCAGGGGGATGACAGCGATCCTGAATGACCGGCTCACATGCCTACTGCAGGTCCAGACCTGACTTATCTCTTTGTGATCCTCTCCCCTGTAAGGGCCCATGGTGAGGAGGGGATCAAGCACCCGATTTCTCAGTCAGGAAGGGATTCAGGCCAGGCAGTAAAAGACCGATTGGGTGGGTCTTGCCCAAGAGATTCCCTGGCAACCGGCGACTGGAGTGAAAGAGAACTGACAAAAAAACAAAAATACTCAAGGTCCCTGCCTTTTACATAAATGAAATATGCAACTGGGACTTTCTGGAATAATTCATTTATTTCCACTGAAGCTGTTTGCCCATGGGCACATTACTTGTGGTTTACGCCACTCATGAAGTTACCCAAGGTCAGTCATCTCTAGTGTAAATAAATCATTTATTCCTCAGGTACCTCTTGTGTATCCTTTATGTGTGTGGATGTATGTATGAGGTAACACATATTGAGAGGAGGTTGTTAAGGGAGAAGTAAAATAGGATGGGGTCCATGATAGGACACAGGGCACTGAAACAATCCTCAGTCTATCCCCTTCAGGACAGAGTGTGCACGTTAACAGAGGATAGGACTCTGAAATGGCTGTTATGAAAGCCACACTGGGAGAAGACAGATGGAGGAGGAAGAGATTAGAAAGGATATCTGGGGTGGGACAGGTTTTCCCTGCACTTTTGAAATGGCAGGGAGGAGAGAGATTGACTTGTAATTTCCTGGGGAGGAGGAGACTCCCCCTATTTGACAGGGAATAACTTTTTCATGCTTCCATACCCCAGGAAGATTACCAAGGTGAAATGAGAGATTCAGATGGGGTGGGATGCAGAAGGCAAGAACAAGGGCCTTTGGAAGAGTTTTCAGTCAGAACCATCTGAGCTCCTCTCCTTGAAGGAGCCAATGGAAAGCAGACCAGATAATTTAGCATCTGGAGTGGTACAGGAAAAAGTGAAAGAGTAGGAGGGGAGAATGTGAAGAGGAGGAGTTGAAGAATGGTATTGAAGGGAGTGGGGATAGGAGAAGGGAGAGCTGAGGAAGACAGGTTTGGAGAAGAAGGAGAGAAAGAGCTCAAGTGGGCAGATATTGATTAAAGGGAGAGGCAATATGAAGGGTTCAGAGATTGGTGAGCCCTCACACTTACAGACCAGTAGGGTTTCATTTACATTTATTTAATTTGGTTTGATATTTTCCAGTTCAGGTTGTACTGTAATTTGGTATATTTGTTAATACTGCAATCTACAGGCAGAAAAAAAGCCAGTAAGCCATCTGGATTTCTCCCCTGCTTCCTAGTGGTTCATTTGTAAGTCTTCCCTATTTAGTATTATATTGTTGAGGTGTTTCTTAAAGATTTGTTTGATGCTATTGTCTGCGACTGATTAAAGCAAAGCACTGCATACTCCTACCACCCCATATGTAAAGAGTACTTTCTTTGGGTGACTCTGAAGTTATTTGTCTTCAGCTGTTGATCATGACCTCATATCATGGTTAAACTGGACTTACAGTTAGGGCCAGTGGTGTCTTGCTTTGCTTAGTGTGGCCAGTAAGTGGATCACATCACCAGTGACATGGCAAAGAATTAAAAGAACTAATGGACAATTGTCCTCTAATTCTTTTAATTGCTTTGTGCCACTCAGTGTTGTGATCTGCAATGGCTAATAATGTTACAAAGCAACACTCCATTGGCCAAAACATTAATTTCTAAGTTCTATATGGCTCTGAGTTCACTATCACTATATACAGTACATCATACATAAAACGTGAATCACCCCTTATTACCCTATTCTCCAGACACATTATCCCAAAATCATTAAATCAGATAATCAATAGAAACATAGAAGGTGTCAGCAGGTAAGGGCCTCTTGACCCACCTAGTCTGCCCTAGTTACTCTATTCACTCCCTATTTATAGTGAAGCCCACTATCTACTCTATCACTGTGACCTATTCTGTTACTGTCCCCCCTTTACTTCTAAGATCCCACTGTGTCTATCCCATGCTTTCTTGAATCATTTAATTGTTTCGTGCACCACTACCTCCCTGGAAGGCTGTTCCACTCATCTACCACTCTTTCTGTGAAGAAGTGTGTTCTCACATTTCCTCTGAACCTCTTTCTTCTAATTTCATAGCATGCCCCTTCATTCTTGAACATCTGTTCTTTGAAAAATACTACCTTCCTGTACCTTGTTTTTCCCTGTGATGTATTTGTAAGTTTTTATCGTATACCCCCTCCTCCTCCTCCTCCTCCTATCCTCCAGTGAGTACATGTTCAATTCCTTAAGCCTTTCCTCGTAGGTTTTCTGATGCATGTCCTGCATCATTTTGGTTAACCTTCTCTGAGCTGCCTCCTCTCTAGCTATGTCCTTTTGAAGATAGGGCCTCCAGAACTGGACACAGTATTTGAGGTGCTGTTTCACCAGTGATCTATACAGGGGTATTATCACCTCCCTTCTTTTACTGGTGATGCCCTTGCCAATGCATCCCAGCATTGTGCTAGCCTTCCACACTGCCTTATGACACTGTTTTGCAACCTTTAGATCATCTGCAATAATCACCCCCAGGTACCTTTCCTGCTCCTTGACTGTCAGTGCCACCCCCCCCCATTTTGTGTGTTGCCCTTGGGTTTTTGTGCCCCATGTGCATCATTTTGCATTTTTTAGTTTTGAAACCCAGCTTTCAATTCCTTGACTGTTTTCCAGCTTTTTCAGATCACCCTCATTCTATCCACCCCCCAGTGTGTCTACTCTGTCACAGAGTTTTGTGTCATCCACTAAGAGGCATATCTTTCCTCCAGTCTGACAGTAATGTCACTAATAAAGACATTGAAGAGGACTGGGTCCAGTACTGATCCCTTTGGCACCCCACTGGCCACTTTGTCCACTCCAGAGTGGGTTCCATTCACCACCACCCTCTGAGTCCTACCGCATAGCCAACCCTCTACCGTATTAATAACCTTAGTACCAAATCCAACCCCACACATCTTTAGTTGGTTACCTTTGTACTCTTAAAATAATAATTTGAACTTGTTCTAAATATGGGAACAAGAACTGCAACCCACAGTCAATGTGTGGCCTTGCTAGATGTGTATAATGATTTATATAAGGGGAAATTGTTTAACCATGAAAGGAACACTAAGCTGGATCTTGTTTCCAGGTGCAACCTGGGAGCACAAGGAAGTTAAGTGACTTGCTCAGGGTCACACAGTATGTAAGTGGGGGCTGATGGCATGCTAACCCAGGTCTCCAGGTCTGCAGCTCAGTAGCTTGACCACTACACTATACTGCCTCTTTAAGGGCATAATAAACTTCTTGTCCCTTGAAATAACATTTCTTCTGTCCTTCAGACACATTAACCCAAGTTCCTTAAGCCAGATAATCCAACCCCCACCCAGCCTTAGTTGTTTGCCTTTGTAATATTTCAGTTCACCTTTTTTAAAGTTTTCTAAATATGGGAACCAGTACTGCAACCCACAGACTAAGTTGGTGTTACTAAACCTGTATAAAGTAGCATCATAGCCTTCTTGTTTCTTGAAACAAAATTTCTTCTAATGCTGCAATCAAATTAATCATACACCCCCCTTCCCCTTCCCCCAGGTTGCACCTGGAAACAAGCTTCAGCTCAGTGTGCCTCTCCCGCTTACCAAAATGTTAAATAAATAAATAGATAAATAAATAAAAACAGTATTATACTGACCTTATTTGCTATGTCCTGACAGTGTTCAGAGTGCGCAAATTATTAGAAATAATGTTGCCCAGAATTCTTTCCTCTTGAGTGTAATGTATTTCTGTGTCAGAAATGAAATGTTTCTCCTTCCTATTTTTGTTGCCAAAATGTAATATTTTACATTTGTTCTTATGCAGTTGCATATCTCACTTTTTGCCAGGTTTTCAATCTTAATTAAATTATTCTGCAGTCCTGAAGTATCCACTGGACATCAAATTTTAGTGATGTATATGAATTTTTGCAACCAGCAGGATAGATCAGTAACCATATGTATTATAAAGATCTAGAACTGGATGGGGCACTGTATTGAACCCTATGGAACCCCATTTGTAGCTGTCCCCACAATGGAATACTTTTTGTTAACACAAACCCCTTGAAACAGTAAGTGAGTCTGTGCTGCACGTCTGGTTTGCTAAATCTTTTAAAAGTGGTTGCCTAGTTCAAAAATTGCTTTCCAAACCTTAATGAGTGTGGTAAAGCCTTGCAGTGACATTGTTGTTTCTCAGAGAGTTAAAAAAAACTTACTGCATACCTAGTATACTTCTTCATGGTAATGCCTTTAATTAGACTATCTGAAACATTTTTACTAGAGTTGAGTGGAATGGGAAAATTCCAAATTCACAGAATTACGACAAAAGATCATGAAGTCAGCAAAAGTTTGTGGAATGTCATCAGAATTTCGTGGATTTTTTCAAAATTAGTAATTTGATCCTAACTCAACAGTCATTTAAGCTAGAGCTCTGCAGTGTGGCACACACACTCTACAGGTGGTGGTCCAATAACATTCTAAATATCATGACATTCAGATGGATAGTCTCACAATTATAGGTGCTCAAAATTTGTCATTTTTTTGAGTGCAACATTTCATGAAACGTTTTGTCTGCATATTCCTCAGCTGTCTATTGGGTCTGAGATCATAAACGTGGCATGATTCCTTGATGCTAGGTGTTCTTATAATGTGCCGGATTTCATGACAATATGATGCATCATCTCAAAATTATATGTGCTCATAATCTGTCTTTTTTGCGGGAAATTACGTGAAATAATTTCATCTGCATATAGCTCAGGCACCTTTGACTCTGTAAATTAGCATGAATAGCCTTTTTGAAGTGCTTATAGAATGATCTAACTATGGAGAGATTTTTATTAGAGATTTGTTAGTCACAGGGGTTCAAATCTTTACTATGTAAAAATTTGCAAAATTCTGTGAAAACTCTCAAAAATGTGGATTTTTTGTAACTTCTATGCTCTTGCAGGCATAGACTTAATATTTGACATGCATATCCATAGCCAGTGTATCTTGGTGTCTACCACAACTGGATAAATTGGTTTAGCAATTTTAAATTTACAGTAGAAAAAAATTGGTAATATTTTCTCACATATTTATAGTAGCATATAAACAAACCATCCAGAATTCTTTTCTTGGAATTGAACATTAACAATGCACATATTAATACTTCATTTGATAAGCTGGGCTGAGCTTCTTGCAGTCCTGCTGTTCCTTTCTGGGTGGCCATTCCCCCCTCTTATCTTTTGGCATAGCCAAATTGACTCAGCAGAACTACTGATCCCACTGATATCCTCTTTGTTCTTTACAGTGACAGACTCCCTTAAAACATAATTTACTTACTCCTTTTCCTATTGACCTACCCTGTTTGAATACCCAGAATTCTTCCTTCCTGCTATCCTAAGCATTGTCTTTGCTGACTACATCTTTCTGAGTACCTCTAAGTCCCAGGCTTGCATGTACATCAGGCTCCCAGGATCATAAATTTACTGGATGTGATCCTTAAATATCCTGCAGTCAGGTTGGAATTGTTGACACTATGTGCTTCCTTGCTCCAACCTGGAGGTCTACCACTGCTGTGCTACCCAGCTCAGCTGTCCATTTCTTGCTGAAACTGTGCATCTAACTGCTGAACCTGGTGACATCCTGCACTACCTGACTCTCATACCCCTGTCTTTTAAATAGAATCCTCCAGATAAGGCTGAGTGAAATTAGCATATTCCAGTTTTATGGAATTTTTCATGAAATTCTATAATTTTCACAAAGACGTGTGATTTGACTATAAGTACAGATGTTATTTTGTAGAGCTGTGTGAATACCATTTTCTGGATATTCTGCTGAATATTTGGTGTTCGGGTCCAGATATTTGTTATTCAGTATTCGGCCAGGAAAGTTGCCTTATTAGAGAATTGCTACAGAAGTCCTCAAAATGGCTTCAGGACGAGGATTAGAGGTCATGGTACTTTGGCTTGTACACTGGTGCCACAGGCTGTCTTGTGCTGCTGGTGCTTTAGGAGGAGTATGCAGAGGTGACAATCTCTATATGGTCACAAAGATCTCAAGAGGTACAACAAGAATCACATATGCCACACCCTTAAATAATCGTGGCCATTAACAAAATCAAGTAATAAAACATAACGATTCCCATGGGACAACACTGGAACTTCAACAGGCCATAACTATATCAATATTTGGAGTTAAGTGACAATCTCTGTATGGTCACAAAGGTCTCAGGGGTAATATACAAATAACCTATGCTGCATCCTTAAAAATTGTGGCCATTAAAAAAAGCAAGAATAAAACATAACAATTCCCATAGGATTTTTATTTATTTATTTATTTATTTTGTTAAAGCTGAGGAGCTGAGGTTTAATGCAGGGAAATGCAAGGTACTCCATCTGGGGGCCAGAAACCCAGGCCAAGTGTACACCCTGGGGGGGAAATACTACAAGTCTCAATGGCTGAGAGGGACCTGGGGGTGGTGGTGGATGTCAAGATGAACAACTCTGAGACTTGTAGGAGGGCAGCAGCCAAGGCCAACAGGATGCTGGGATGCATCACTAGGGGATCACCTCAGAAGGAGGAGTGATACTCCCCTGTATAACTGCTTGGTGAGGCCGCACCTGGAGTACTGCGTGCAGTTTGGAGGCCACACTTAAAGAGGGACATTAACCTCCTGGAGAGGGTCCAGAGGAGGGCAACCAAAATGATTTGGGGCTTGGGGGACAGGACCTATGAGGAGAGGCTCGAAGAGCTAAATATGTACACTTTGGAAGAGAGAAGGGACCGGGGGGACATGATAGAGGTCTTCAGGTACATGAAGAGGGTAAATAGGGGAGGAACAGTGAGGGTGCTTCGAAGGAAGGAGGAAGGGGCCACTAGAGGGCATGGGTGGAAGCTGGAGGGGGGAAGATTCAGGGGAGAAAGGAGGAGGTGCTACTTCACTGAGAGGGTGGTAGAGCCATGGAATGCACTACCTAGGGGGCTGGTGGAGGCAGAGACAGTGGAGGGGTTCAAGAGGGGATGGGACAGGTACAGGGGAAGGGTTCAGGAAGCAAAATCCAATGCAGCAAGAATATCCAGAACTGGGAAGGGAGAAGCCAGAGAAGGCAAGGGGGACAGCAAGGTCAGCACCCAGGGTGGGGGCTGACCAAACGAGCAGACACAAAAGACCATTAGGCCTATTCTGCTGGCATTTTAGTATGTTAGTATGTTAGTATGTTAACTGGGTAAACATATGAGCCAAGGCCCTTTTTCATATGCGACCCGAGACTATGAAATGGTCACAAGATGTTATATAAAAAGATAACTTTTACATTCACTTAATACAGGAATACAAACACATGACATATAAGACTAACAATATAGTACGAATTATTTAAAATAGCAGTGACATTGCAAGCTACTCAATAAATGATGCTTCAATTTATTTTTGAATAAATTATGACTACTCATAGTTCTCAATTCAATTGGAAGATTATTCCAGTATTTTGGTGCTTGGATAGAGAAAGCTAGAGCACCCATTTTAGTTTTAGTGACTTTCAAATTTAAACAAGAAAGAAAATTTTATCTCAAGTTTCTCGGAGCTTCCCTTACAGATATCAAAGAATACAAGTGAGAGAGACTTTTTTGTCTCAATACATTATCTGTTTTACAACAAATAGAGTATATGGAACTCAAGTGAGGTGGTAGAAACCCTGAAACTTGATATAAAGTACAATGATGTGTACTATAAGGCAATCTATAAATAAATCTACAAATACTATGAAAAGTCATTGTTAAGTTATTTACCACATGTTTAGACAAACTAGTAAACAAAAATGAATTATAATTCAGTTGTGAAAATAGTATACCTTGGGCTATATGTTTCCTGGCTTGTAAAGTTAACACATTCTGTAGTCTGAATAAAACCCCTTATTTTTGATTTACTGATTTTGTTAAAGTCAATATATGATTTGAAAATGTTAAATTTGAGTCCAAATTCATTCCCAAATATCTAAAACATTGCACCTGCTCCAAATTAGTTCCATTTTTACCAAAAATAGTCAGTTTCCCTAATTTAACCAACTTTTGTTTAGAGGCAAATATCATACTCTTGGTTTTTGAAATATTCAATGACAATTTTAAGTCCAACAAACAATTTTCTAGACCCTGAAAATCTACAGTCAAATCTTGGGCAATTTTATCTAATGAATTAGAGCTATTATATAATATTATATCATCAGCATATAAGATTGTCTTAGCCTTAAGAATTTTACTTGGTATAATATCCACAAATATTTAAAACAATAGGGGTCCTAAGATTGACCCTTGAGGTACACCCTTTTCTAAAATTCTGCTCTTTGACACTGAACCCTCATAAAGAACTTGTAGTTCCCTACCTGATAAATAACTCTCCACCCATTCTAATGACAATCTGGATAATCCCTTGACAGCTAGGCTCCTGAGCAGCAGGCAATGGTCAACTAGGTCAAATGCCTTGATAACACTGGAACATCAACAGGCCTTAACTCCATTGATATTTGGAGTCAACTAATGGTCTGGTAACACTTTATTTTAAGAGTCCTTAACTACAGTGAAACTATTGTATGACTACAATGTAACTACTATGTCTTCTGTGTAGTTAACTGTAACTACAATGTAGTAGTTAACTCATTTCAAATCAATTCTGTCTGGTAAATGTAACTATCTATGTTGCACTTTGCAGCAGCTGTTACATGTGTAGTTACACATCCAGCATAAATCATTTTTTCTGTTGCACTTTGCAACAGCTGTTACATGTAGCTACACTTTCAGCATAAATCAATTTGTGCCAAAAGAGAGATGGTTGTGGTTGAATGTGTGACTACCACTTCATGCAATTTGTATAACTACACACCAGAAAGTGTCCCTACCTGTGTATCCTTTGCAAACCATCGTCACTCCACACATCAGATTGGTGATAAAGCATGGTATGTAGCCATGCCCCACCCCCAGCCACCTTCCTGTGCCATAGCAGGCCAGGAGTGTGGGTGCAGAAGAGATATGGATGCAGAAGAGGTGTGGGTCAATGCCAGAGAAGAAGCATATTTCTTAGTAATTACAGCACTGTCACAAGCCAATAAGTAATTATGTAAATGATTTTTATTGCATAAGTAAACAGTGTAGTTGTATAGCACTAAAGAATATTAGATTGCATGCTTTTTAAGCAGTAAGTGCATAAGGGAATGATTTCTGAAGGAATGCATACATCAGAACTACAGCATTGACATTCAGTGTAAGTGTATAGTAGTTACACCCTTCTTCGTATGCTTTATTTTAAGTGTCAGTTTCAGTATACTTACTTTGCAAATACATGTTAGTTAGGAATTAACTGTGGAAACAATGCCACAGAAGCAGCATGTTCCTTAGTAATTACAGCACTGCTAAAAGTCAATAAGCAATTATGTAAATTAATGATTTTTTATTGTATAGCAATTTACAATGTTAGAGTGCATGTTTATTTTTAGTTCTTCTTTTGGTCACACAGTATACAAGTGGTGGTTCTGGGATTTAAACCCAGTTCTCCAGGTTTGCAGGTCACTTCTTGTAACCACTACGCTATACTGCAGTAACTTCATGAGGGAAAGATTTCTGAAGGATAATATTAAGTGTCATTAACTACACTGTAACTACTGTATAACTACACTGTAACTGCACTACTATGTAGTTAACTAGTTTCACAATTTGTGTTGTGTACTTAAGTAACTTTAAAGTGCTGCTTCTGTGAGATTGACCTACACCTCTTCTACACCCACACCCCTGTCCTGATGCTGCCCAGGTGAGTGGCTGGGGGTGGGTCATGGCTACCCTTCAATGAGAGTCCTAAGTCTTTTTTACCTAAGAATAAACTGTCCCATTGTACAATGCTGAGCAGCCATAAGACTGACTGATTGTACATCATGTATATTGCACCCACACTTTTGTAGCTACTCTACTGTGTTTCAGCTGTATTCTTGCACTTCATTGTACCTAGCTGTTCTCAATATATTCAGTGTATTCTATTTCCTGTACCCTTCTCTGTTAATGTAAGTGTATTGTCTGTATTACCTATGTACCATCTTTATAACCTGGGTCATGCCTGAAAATGATCCACTGAATCAGGGAGGTGGTAGAAGAGGGAATCCCTGTTCCAGCTCCAGTGAGGGCAAATGACACCAGCTCCTGGACTAACAGGCATGAACCACAACATCGGGGGAGCCTGCACCTTTGTGGATGTGACTGCCTGTGCATTGCTCCCAGCCTGGCCCCTGGTAGGGCTGGACCATTCCTCCAGCTCCTCAGAAGAAACTTCCTTCCTGCAAAGCTAGATGGGGAAGAAGCCCCCTCCTCATCAGTATGTATAGAACTGGGAGGGGACCCAGGGGAAGGGCAGAGAGACCTGTCCTTGGAGTCCATTTTATGATGATGGCCCCCAAAAGTCAACGGATTGCTGCCAACTTTCCACGCGTGGTGCTCCAGTACTCCATGGTCCATGGAGAAGCAAGCATTGCAAATATCCATATCATGTGATGGACCCAGGCAGCAAAGGCATCGGTCATGCTGATCTGTAACAGACATCTGCTAGAGCAAGGACACAGACATATAGGAGGCCGGCCCACCTTGGAACAACCCGGACAAACCCGACATGACTCGTGGTAACTAAAATAATAAGAAGAAATAGACTCAGCACTGCTTCAAGAAAGAAAAAGGAAAGGTCTTACCGGATTCCTGCAGAAAACGGCACCAAGTTACTAGAGGACGGCAGAATTGGAACACAATGAAAAAGGTGTCGACAATGGCATTGTAACAACTCACTAGGCAGCAATGTCACAGATGAAATTTCTTCAGCATGTGTGAGGTGCTGCACTCTCGACAGTGGGAGAAGCAGAACTGGGGTGGAGGAGGAGCCAGTGACCACTGCTGGCCAACTTGCGAGCGCCACATAATGCATCAGCATTGAGGATGGCAGCTCCTTCCCCTACCAAAAAAAAGCTCCTGCAGAGTGCTGCACCTCCAGCTGTCACCCAGACAGTGATGAATGGTGAAGACTAACACAGAGATGATTGGTAATACTGTTCTGCTGTTACACAATTCACATGAAGTGGTAGTTACTGGAATTACTTGTTGCCTCCATTCTGCCTCAAATCAATTATTTTTCTGGTGCACTTTGCAACAGCTGTTACATGTGTAGTTACACTTTCAGCATAAATCAATTTGTGCCAAAAGAGGAATTTTTGTTGTTGCACGTATAACTACTACTTCATGCAAATTTTATGACTACACATCAGTCAAATGTGAATGTAATTAATAACTACATAGTATTTACAGTGCAATAGCAGTGTAGTTACTTCATAGACATGTGTGTGTCTAACTACATGATACACAAATGTCAAACAAATTACCAACAATATTGTAGTTACATGTAACTACACAGTACTTACATAGCAGTTACATTGTAGTTATACAGTATTTACAATGTACTTAGGGACACTTAAAATAAAGTGTTACCAACAGTCTCTATATGGTCACAAAGGACTCAAGGGGTACTACAAGAATAACATATGTTGCATCCTTAAATAATTGTGGCCATTAAAAAAAAGCAAGTAATAAAACATGACAATTCCCTTAGGATAACACTGGAACTTCTAAGTGACAATCTCTATATAGTCACAAAGGTCTCAAGGTGTACTACAAGAATAATATATGACACACCCTTAAATAATGGTAGCCATTAAAAAAGCAAGTAATAAAACATAATGTTTCCCATAGGATGACACTGAAACTTCAACATGCCATAACTCTGTCAATATTTGGAGTTAAGTGACAATCTCTATATGGCCACAAAGGTCTCGAGGGATTCTACACAAATAACATATGCCACACCCTTAAATAACTGTGGATATTAACAAAGCAAGCAATAAATCAGAACAATTCCTCTAGGATAACACTGGAACTTCTAAGTGACAATCTCTATATAGTCACAAAGGTCTCAAGGTGTACAACAAGAATAATACATGACACACCCTTACATAATTGTAGCTATTAAAAAAAGCAAGTAATAAAACATAATGATTCCCATAGGATAACACTGGAAATTTAACAGGCCATAACTTCATCAATATTTGGAGTTAACTGACAATCTCTATATGGTCACAAAGGTCTCACGGGGTACTACAGGAATAACATATGCCAGTCCCTTAAATAATTGTGACCTTTAAAAAAAGCAAGTAATAAAACATAATGATTCCCATAGGATAACACTCAAACTTCAATAGGTCATAACGCCATGAATATCTGGAGTTAAGTAACAATCTCTATATGGTCACAAACGTCTCAAGGGGTACTACCAGAAATGATGGTGCTGCAAATGCAGTAAATAGATAGCAGCAGCAGCACACTGCTCTGACAGTAATCGAGTAACATACTGCTTATACAGGCAAAGGACAAACAAGCATACCTTGTTTTTGTCACCACAAAGTGCGTCACTTCATCATTTTCCTGGTGTCAATAGTGCTTCATACCCAATTGGATCTACTGATTGCTGTCAGAACAATGTGCTGGTGCCACTCATTTAGTTTCAAGAAGGGTTCCTGCTATTCTGCTGGCACCTCAATTCTCTGTCTTCAACTGAGTCATTACAGTCCACACTCTAGTCTACCTATATATTGAACTCTATGCTACACACTCAGAGTGAGGAGATCACATGAGGCTCATGGCTGTAAGCTCCAATAACAGCATCTGACTGACCAACAAAGGTTTGTGAGATTTTGAAATCCAACCCACTGAATAGTACGTCCTGAATAGTGGCTGAATAGTGGACTATTCATAATGTCCATCCGAATATTCAGCAAGCCTACTATTCATGGTATCTTGGAAATACTATTCAATCCATACATAATGCTATTATTTTGCAATTTCTCGCAGCAAGCAATTAATAAAACTGGCTCACACAGTCTCCTTGAAAGGTCTAAGAATCTGCCAAATTTCTTGGTATTACATTCTCTAGTTTTAAAGTTTCAGGGTCTTAAATTTGTAGTTTACATTCTTGTAAAATTATTTTTTTTAATTTTGTGAAAGTTTGACTGCTTTTAATTCAATCCCCATTTAAAACTGCAAATGTGAATGTTTTCGACATGTCCATGTGGTATAGTAGTTTAAATGTTTAAACTCTGGTTAAATTTGATACATTGTATTAAAATTAGAGGGAAATACCTGAAATTTAAGTTTTGGCAACATGTTTGGCAGGCTATAAGTCAGTCCCATTTGAAGATAGAAATCTGAAGCCATGTACATATACTGATGTAGTGATAACCTGTATACCTGTCAATTTTCTAACATTTCAATGAATACAATCAAAATTATACTAAAATTACAGAAATCTTAATTATATCAAAATGTTTTGCTACCTATAACTCAGCTCCAATTGAAACTTGAGACTTAAAATGTGGTGTATATACACATGTTGGGTGGAGCAAATTGAATAAGAAATTTTAAAATTATCTCAAAATAACTGAATATTTGATTTTGATTAAAGTTTTGGCCACTCGTACCTACGCTCCTTTCAGCCTAGGAATCTGAAATTTGGCACCCATTTGTATGCCATTGTGTTCTGTTTACTTCCCAAATTTGGTGTTACAGTCAATTCCACTTGTATGCCTTTTGGATATATGCCATTTTTGGTTGTATGCCTGTTTTCTAACAGTCCCAATCCCCTTCCTATTCCCACAATATAAATGTGGCCTGCTGTATGCCTTTACAATTTCAGTTGTATGCCTGTTTTATTTACTGCAGCTGTGTCTAAGTGAAGCTCCCAGTTACCTGATTATGTGTTAATTGGTTAATTGCGGGTAATTGCCGTTAGCGGTTCCTCTTAAATACAGCAGCTTACCACTAACAGAGAACACGGGAGCTTAACACCTCATGCATCAATGGAGAAGAACAAAAGAAATGTGATATCTCTCGCTCATAAAGCTGAGCTGCTTGAAAAATCAGAAATGCCTGGTGTTACAAGAAAAGATCTAGCTGCCAAATTTGGCATGGACATTTCAAGTGTTGGACGCTTTATGCTCTCCCGAGATCAGATTCTGCATGAGTGGAGTCGAAGTGGCGACACAAACCGAAAAAGAAAAAGAGATGGCAAGGATCCTCAGGTAGAAGAGGCACTCCTCAGGTGGTTTACTGCCTCCCGTGACCATGGTGTTCCTGTGTCTGGCATAATGCTGATGGAGAAAGCCTGCAGCATGTCCCTAACAATGGGTGTACAGTTCGAACCAACTACAGGCTGGCTCTCCAGGTGGAACGAGCATAACAGCATCTGATACAGATGGATCCATGGTGAAAAGGCGGACAATGATACAGCAGCTGCCGAGGAGTGGATCCATACTGTTCTGCCCACCCTACTACAGGAATATGCCTCTACTGACATTTTTAACGGCGATGAGACTGCCTTATTTTTCAGAGCGACTCCTGATGGCACACTGTCCTTCCGTACACAAACACCAGCCGGTTACAAGAAAGCTAAGGACCGTGTGTCCATAATGGTGTGTTTAAACAGCACTGGTACAGAAAAGCTCCCAATCCTTGTAATCGGCCACTCTAAAAACCCCAGATGTTTTAAAAGCATCAATGTAGATGCACTACCAGTTCACTATCATGCCAACTCAAATGCCTGGATGACGGCTGACATTTTCCACGAATGGCTAAAAGACCTTAACAAAAAAATGCAGTTTTGAAAAAGAAAAATCGCTATGCTGGTTGACAACTGTCCTGCCCATAAATCAATTAACCTGTCCCATATCAATCTCATTTTCCTTCCTCCTAACTGCACTGCTCTGATCCAACCTATGGATCAAGGGGTGATACACAACCTAAAGGTTCATTACCAGAAATCTATTGTGAATCGTCTCCTGGATGACATTGATGGATCCATGGACATGTTTAACGACAAAGCATGAACAATGACAATTCTGGATGCAATACACCTCATCCACTATGCATGGAAAGAAGTTAATCCCCAAACTGTCCAGAACTGCTTTATTAAAGCCGGTGTCATTCATGGAGAGACCCAGGGTACAGATGAAATCGATCCACCAACCGGAATGCAGAAGTCTGAGTTTGTGGTTTACATTACCATGGACGCAGAGGAGCTGACTTCAGGTGTTGTGACAGATGAGGAAATCTGCAATGAAATCCTTACTGAAAACACACACACAGCAGAGGAGGAAGATGAGGAGGGGGAGCAGGAGCCAGTGGCCACCACGAGAGAGGTATGGCAGATGGTATGAGCAATACGGCACTATGTTGCCACGAGGGAAATTAAAGAATATGAGTGGTTTTAAACATTTGAAAAATTACTGGAAATGTTAGCAAGTCAAGGAGCAAAACAGCAATTGCTAGATAAGTAGCTCAAGCATGGTACCGAAGCGAATGCTGCTGCAGAAAATGACACTGCTGTAAACACAAACTACAGTAACTGCATTGACTTGTGATCTTTTTTAAAATTCCTTAAAGTACTGCACTGCACTTAATCATTGCAGATTTTATTTTAAATCTCATCAATCGCATTTATCAAGGTTGGGTTTTGTATAAATAAATGCAATTAACCATTTAAATAGTTTGTGGCTGATTCTTGTGCATACTAGCAGCTGTTCGAAAATCGCTCTCCTGCTTGTATGCCATTTTGGATTTATGCCCATTTTTCTGTTGTCCGCTGCAACGGCATACAAGCAGAATTGACTGTAATTAGATGTGAACATTTAAAATTATAATGAATTAACTGAAATTTAACATTTGGCAGAATTCTGTAGAACTTTTGTAAACATTCCACAAAATTCCAAAGAATCAGAATGGTCATTCTGCAGGTGGAATTTTATAGTACACACAGCTCTAATTTTTACACCAGCTTTCAATACCTCCTAGGTCGCTTTCTTGGATGTACAGAAAACTATTGTGCATTTCAGAATTTATACAAGAGTTTGGGAATCCCACATTGCTTAACAAAGAGGAGGGTATAGAGGATGCAATTTAATACAATAAGGTGACTACCAATAATAAATTGCTTCGTTTATTGCCTCCCCTTTGTTAAGCAATCTGCCATCCAAATATTCTTGTTTATACAGCAAGTGTGGGTCTCTGTAAGCCAAGATATAAGTACTATCTCACAGACCATGAGTGAGATAGAAGTAGTACTATCTTCATGCTGTGTACGTCACTACTACTATCCTCATCACATGGGTGTATTACAATGAGAAACTGCATTCTTACAGAAGTGTGAGTGCACCTGAGAATGAGACTGCAACTGCTTCATGCTGAACATCCTGAATTCCTCTTTTCAAACCACAGTGTATCAATACAAAGTTGAAGTGCAGTCTTGCTGCAGAGATAGTTAAATAAAAACAAATTCACATAAACTCCATGAACTGTGGTTCACTAAATCAAATAGCAGTAAAAAAATGAAACCTTCCTTCATGGCCAGGTCTCCTGAAGTATCCCTTACACACAATTTATTTAGTTTTTGTTAACCAGATAGGTACACGAGACAGAAACTGCCTGTTTTCAGGCATGACCCAGGAGAGTATAACAATAGGGATGCAATACATGTATGAATACAAGGTTTGAACAGATACAACATATACTGGAATTTAAACATTCATAAATAGGATAATGAAGGAAATTCAATCAACAAATAAATTATACTGTATTTACACATGACAGTAAGTACAGTATTAATACATTTTGTCAGATAATGAAAGAACCAACACCACTGTGGTACACACTCTCCTAGGTTAAGAAAAGGCAGCTTCATGTCAGATATACCTGCCTTTGTGACCCCTTCAGTTGAAATAAACAAATATTCAGAGAAAAATATGGACATCAGCTTTGAGATGTACTATGAACTTCTAGCTATGTTTGAAGAAAACACTGCTGACTCAGTGCTTGACAATGTCCCCACCCCAAAACCAAGCTGATCCATATAACAGTAGTCTGTCAGAAAATGAAGCAGAAATCAGCATTACTGAAACAGGTAAGTGCCAAAATGAAACCTTTATTTAGTTTATGTTGACTGGGTAAGTGCACTAGACAAATCCTGCCTATTTTCAGGCATGACCTGGGGGGGGGGTGCGGGATACAGATGAATGTCAACTTACCTTGAACCAGATAAAACTGTATTTTTAGTGAATGAGGGAAATTTGACCAGGACACCAGGGAAATTCCCCTACTCTTTTCAATAAGTGCCATGGGATCTTTAACATCCACCAATCCAGGCAGATGGGACCTCGATTTAACGTCTCATCCAAAAGATGGCACCTCAGAAGTGCAGCACACCTCTCATGTTGCACTACAGTGTCAGTACTGGGATATTAACCCAAGTGCCAGATGTGGGAACTGAACCCAAAGCCCTCTGATCTTCTGGCCTCAGTGGCGAGTGTGCTACCTACTGAGTCACTGACACTGACACCTTAGAAAATGCTGACCTAAATACTGAACTGTCAACATTCATAGAGGCTAATCAGAATAAAATCACAACTAGAAAAACTGTGTATGATGGTGTCCAGTGATATGGGTGAAGTAAATTGAGTAACTCAAATTGAGCAAATCAATTTGCATGTCGAGAACAATAGCAACTATAAGAGAACAGCGGGGGGGGGGGTGAGTGAGAGGGAAGGGACAGAACAGTGAGAGTAAGGGGGGGTCGAGTTACTAAGCAGGCAGGTTAAATGGATGAATTCAGTGAGGTTCTGCTGAGCTAGCCACCTAGCATGGTGGTTAGATCACTGCCTCCAGATGTTGTGGACCCGGGTTTGGGGCTGAGTGTAGGTAATTGTTTTTCCTTTTTATTGACATGCCCTAGGTGTTATAATTTATTGTACTTATTTTTTGGCCTCTGTTACCCTGACTATAGTCCCCCGACCCACAGGTTGTCCCTCACACAACTGTCACTAGCATGCCAGTGTACCCATGGGGTAGCCCCTCCCATATTTTCTTCTTTCCACTGTGCCCACCCCTGATTTGATTGTGTATATATATATATATATATATATACATCAAGTTTTCTTCTTTCCACTGTGTCAACCCCCGATTTGATTGTATGTACAGTATATATGTATATATGGTGTGGGAGGCTTGCAGGTGTACATCTTGGTTCATGAACATGTACAGTGTCCACACTGTTTTGCTGCTTAGGTGTAGTGCTGATCACCAACTATGTTTTTGATTATTTGACTAGCTGTTTTGGTCCGTACTGTTAAAACTTTGCTCTTATCACATGGAGCCGTTTATGACATAGCTATGATAAGACATTTTTTTTTCACTGAAAACAACAATGAACCCAGGGAAATATCTAAAACAGAGCCAGAAAAGTTAAACAGACTGCTAGCTAACATCTTTATGACAGCATGAAAGAAACAAACAACAAAAAAGCAGCAACAACAAAAAAAGAACCATATGAGCCAATCAGTTTTCTCACTATGCACCAGAGTGTTGACAGACATTTAAAGGCACATAACTTCTCCTATGTCTTAACCAAAGACAAAGAATTTGAGCTGGTAAGAAAAGTCTTGAGTGTAAAACAAAAACATTTAAAATCACTATGAAAAGGAGGAAGACCAAATGCAGCAGACAAATTAACGAATGGAAAACATAATGCATCAGATGAATTAAATGATGACATAAGACAAAAACTTTATGAAGCCAAACAACTGGATCCCCATTATCCTCAATCTGTCCTAAATTCAGTGTGGCTCCTATGTTGTCTATTTCTTACCATAAGGGGGTGTACTGAGCTAAGATAATTAAAATGAAGAGACACTGTCAACGGGATGAAAATAGCCTCCAGTATTTAGAATTTTGCAATTAATGGCAGACAAAAACCGTGACCAGTTTGAACATTAGAGACACCAGAAAGCTGAAGCCTCGGGCCTATGAAAATAGCAAAGATCCCCTAAAGTACACATGATCAAGCTTTACAGTTTTTGAGGCAAAACAACTGCAAACACAAAAACACCCCAAAACCCTTTTTTTTATCTCAATAAACACCAATCAGGAGTTGCATAGTGAAAACAAAAAAGTGGTGTAAAAACAACTGGCAGGTGTTAATAAAATAGGTACA
This sequence comes from Neoceratodus forsteri, assembly GCA_016271365.2. Taxonomy (NCBI): domain Eukaryota; kingdom Metazoa; phylum Chordata; order Ceratodontiformes; family Ceratodontidae; genus Neoceratodus; species Neoceratodus forsteri. The sequence continues at coordinate 654,059,105 of CM028136.1, forward strand.
ATCCTGAAAATAATGTTTAGAAAGGCTAACTTAGCCTCTGTGAAAAAATGACTAACCACAGTGCTAGGAAGCATGTGGTACAAAAACTAAATGATTCAGGCATACAAGGAACAGAAATTATGCAAGGCACAAGACACAAGAATATTAAAAGCATAAATGACTACAGCAAGCTCAACAAGAAACAACAACTAAAAATATCCAACATCCTGAATTAAATTCCCAATAAACCAAGTACAAGTTCCAAACCACTGATCATGCATTCATGCACCAACCATAGTGCATGGGAAGGATATTTTTATCAACATGCTCCCAAGCCACTAACAAATCTTTCCACGTCAACCCAGGTGTTCAAGAAGTACCTTTATACACCTATACTGTAACAAAAATAACTAATTTTCTTATTGTACCATAATTCCTGGGATAAGCAGACCCACAACTACCCTGACAATGTGCAATAAATGTTACACAAATTCATGCAAACAATCTCAGTGAAAAAGTAAAAAAAAATGTGTAAAAATATGGTCATCTATCTCTTAGGAAGTTGACATTTAGCAATGGTTATTGCCATCATCTATCTCTTAGGAAGTTGACATTTAGCAATGGTTATTGCCACCACTATACAACTTTCCATACTCACTATTTGTATTACTTTCTTTTCTGTTTATTTCCCCTACATAAACTGTCCAAAAGAAGAAGAAGCAAAAGAGAATCAGTTATTGACAGCAACAGTGATAGTGACAATACTTGATAATAAAACAAAAAACCAAAACATAAAACAAACTCAAAAGACATACATATTCATACCATTCACCTACTTCATAAGATGAACATCCCCCCAAAACGTAAGCAATAACTGATTTGTAAAAGCACACTGTTTTTACTGCATCTAGGCAGACTGCACTTTTCTAACTTCTGTATTGTTTGCTCTGTGGGGGCGTCTGCCTTGAACAGGCCCTGAAAGTTCATTACTGGCCGGGGGAATATCTCCAGTGTTCTAGGCTTAGTGCTCAGTCCCCTTCCCTTATCTAAAGCCAGCCTTACCTGATATCAATCTCACCTCCTGTTCTTCTCTTCACTGCTACTGTGACCACCTGGAGGTCGAGAGGGCCCCCCGAGAAGCTGCTCTTTCCCAAGTCTCAACACAGCAAGATACATAGTCATGGATGCTTTGGCATGTTATGGAGGATTAGTGCAGCTGATGCTATGCGTCAGCTACCCCACCACTCCCACCATCACCCTTGGCAAACAGCTATTCTTATAGGCAGTGACATGTGCGTGTTTGAACCAATTAGCCCACTCTCCCATAAGCAGGTTATCAGCTCCGGCCACTAGGGGATGATCATACAGTTGACAAGCCACTGGGTCTGCCATATTTTATCCTCCTCCTGCTAACCTTATTATGCCTGCTCCCTCACTACCCCCTATCAGCTGACTGCTCTGCCTTCTTTTCTGGTGTGCAACCTTCCATCCATCCTTATGCCACTCCTTGCTCTTCAACCTAGCCTGCCCATGAGTAAGCCCACACTTGACCCAACCTATGTAACTGCTGGCACCTCCTTCCACCCACCTCTGAAGGCTACCCTGACTTCCCCTACTTGCCAGCTCTCCTGCAACCTCCTCCATCTCCTCCTCCTGGCTTCCACAGTTCATTCCCTCTCTCTCCCCTTAACTACTGTCACTCCCCTACCTGCCACAAATTGGACTACTATGTCAGCCCACAAAATAGCCCTATGCCAGCTGCTTTTCAGAACTCTTTCCCTACTCCTAATATCTGGGAATATCCACCCCAACCCTGGACCCCTTTTTGCACCCTCCCAATCTCAGGCACCCACACCTGTACTACGCATTGCTTCCCTTAACATCTGCAGTCTTCCCAAAAAATTAAATAACCTCCAAGTCTGGACAGCAGAACACCAGCCTGATATCCTTGCACTGGTGGAGACCTGGTTATCAAAATCCACCCATGACTACTTCATCTCAATCCCTTGTTACTCGCTTTACCATAATGACAGAATTGGCAAACTTGGGGGTGGCTGTGCTATCTACCTACGTGAGTCTTATCAAGCGCATGCTCTCCCCTTCCCCCAGCTCACAAATGAGGCCCAAGCCCTATCTATTAATATCTCCCTTAGCCCTGCCATGGTCCCACTTATACTCACTGCAGTATACATGAGGCCTTGAAGCCAAAAACCTGCCTTCCAATCACTCACCGATTATCTCTCCCAACTCCCCCCCTTCAAAGCTGAGCAAATTACTCTGGGGAACTTCAACATAAACTGGCTGTCCCCCAGTCTCTCACTAGAAAGATGCTTTAGCAGCTCTGGACATCACCCAACTTGTCTTGTGCCCCACACACCTCAGTCATAATAGTGGAAATGCCACATTGCTTGATCTGGTCCTGTCCAACCACCCACACAAAATCACGGATGTCTCCATCCTTGCCAGTACTCTTAGTGATCACTCCCTGATCCTCTGCACCTGGTCTTGCCTGGCACAGAAGCCATCCCCAAAAACAATCCCCACTAGACTGCTTAGACCTGAAAAACTAAGACACTTAAAATCCTATCTTGCCCACTGTGACTGGTCCCACCTTATTAATAATAATTCTTTATTTATAGTGCGCCTTTCAAAACCAAGGCTCACAACAGTCAAAACAATTAAAACATATAAAAACAGCATCATGTTCAGTAAATACAGACATATCAGCCAATATCTTCACTATAAGCCTTATTCCACAGGAGAGTTTTTAAGGCCTGTTTGAATCCCCCCCACAGTCATGCCCTGCCTGATCCGACGGGTTAGAGAATTCCATAGGGTTAGGGCCACGAACATAAAAGCCTGGGCTTCCAAAGATTTTAAAGTCACCCTCAGAATCTCTAGCAACCCCTCGTTGGCCAAGCGAAGTCATCTCTCAGGGTGATAAGGAATCAGGAGCTCTTTCAGGTAGTCAGGGCCCAGTCCGTGTAGGGCTTTGTATGTCAGTAACCTGACTTTGAAGGAGATCTGCCACTGGACCGGCAGCCAGTGCAGTTCCCGTAGCACTTGTGTAATATGGGCAGATCTTGGAATCCCCATCAACAACCGGGCTGCTTAGTTCTGCACCAGCTGCCAGTGATGGATATCAACCCCCGGTAGACCAAAGTAAAGTGAGTTGCAGTGATCTAAGCATGAGGTCACAAAGGCATGGATCAATACAGGCAGATCTGTGGACAGAACAAGGTGCTTGATCCTGGAGATGTTTCTTAGATGATAAAAAGATGACTTTATGACGGCCAACACCTGAGCTCGAAGTGTCAGTCCCACATCTAACAACACCCCTGGGTCTCACACCTGTTCAGAGACCTGGAGCTCAGCATCTCCCAGGAATAATCCTAGGGAGCAGCCTGCCCCCATCCCCCCTATCCGGCAGCCTGGATCCAAAACCATCATCTCAGTCTTCCCAGGGTTCAACTTCAAGCAACTGGACTTCATCCAATCTTGGATTTTTACTCCCAGGACCTTGATGCTGCCCTGAATTACTTCATTAACACCTTCAATGAAGCCTATAATAGATTTGCCCCCCTCACCAAGAAGGTGGAAAAAGGATACAACACCCCCTGGATCTCCTCATCCCTACGTGATCTAATGTGACACTGGGTTGACCTGTGGAAAAAAGCCCTCATTTCTGGTAGCCAAATGGATAGGCAGCTCTGTCGAGCTGCACATAATAGGTGCACCTGGGCCATCCAGAAAGCTAAAGTGGAACTCTTCAAAATTGCCCTTACCTCATCCTGGGGCTCAGGTTGCAAATTTTGGGACAATATGAAATCCCTCAATGGCAAAGCCATCTCCCTCCCAGCCCAACTCAATGTAAATATGTCCATTTCAAATAACCCTCAGCTGGTCGCTGGCACACTTAATACCTCTTTTCATTACCTTAGTTCTACCCTCCTCCCTGATTTCTTCAATCCATTCACCTCCCCCACCCCTTGTCTCACCCACCATTCCAATTCTGTGTCTTCTCCCCTCTTGAGATCAAGCCCTACCTCCTCAAAGCCCCAAGTGACTCTTGCCATAGCAGTAACTTCCTTGATCTCCAGATCCTGAGCCTGGCTCTTGACAAGGTCCTCTCCCCCCTCACTAGCCTCCTTAACCTCTCACTTCATGAGGTAAATTCCTCACCATTTGGAAAATGACTGTTATTACCTCAATCCACAAATCTAATGACCACCTCTCTCCTAGCTACTACCATCCTATATCAATTCTTCTCCTTCTCTCTCTCTAAAGCTCTCGAACAGATTGCCTCAGACCAGCTTACTGAGTTCCTCACCAAATGTAACCTCTAGCCAATGAGCAACATGGTTTCAGACAAGGCCACTGCACCACTACTGCAGTCCTGGAATTCTCCAACTACACTCACTCTGCCCTGGACTATGGCAGGTTAGCTGGTGCAGTCTTCCTAGATTTATCTAATGTGTTTGACATCGTTAATCACACCCTCCTTTTCTCCACCCTCTCCCACCTTGGCCTGTCCCAGGAAGCCATGGCCTGGTTTACAGACTATCTGCTCTGAAACTCTCAGAGGGTTAAAATCTGCACCACCCTCTCTAAACCCCTTCCTTTTTTCTCAGATGTCCCCCAAGGGTTCATACTCGGAGCCCTCCTATTTAGCCTATACCTTAATTCCTTACCTTAGGCATGCTCCAAGAAGACCCTTATTTATGCAGATGATGCAGTCCTCTTTGCTTCACACACAAACCCTGCCCTCTTAGACCTCTCCCTCCAAAACACCTTCTCTCAGGCTGAGTCTTGGTTCGAAAAGTATAAACTTGTTTTGAACAAAAAAAAGTCCAAGATTATGCTCTTCGCTCAACATCGAAATAAATTTAAGCACACCACCCTTTGCATCAGCATACCCCTCTCACTTCCACTTGAACAAGTATATACTTTAAATATCTCAGTGTCACCTTTGACCCTGTCCTTACATGACCACATCCACCTCCTATGCACCTCTGACAACATGCGCATTGGCCTACTTGATTGCCAACGGAACTGCCTCTACCCCAAAGCCCTCCAACTCACTATTATATCCTCTGTGCTATTTTAGACTATGGCATCCTGATCTACAGTGCTGCTGATAACACTGCCCTCCAAAGAGTGAAAAACTGCCCTGAACAAGGCTTGCTGCCTCGCCCTAAGCTGCCTGAAATCCACCCATACCTGCTCCCTCTACTACCAAACTAACTGGCTAGACTTCTATGGTAGGCTACAATACCATACCTGCTTCTTAGCCAGAAAGATATCAACTGGGCTTATGGACCCTAGCTTCTCCCACCTCCTACTGCTGGCATCCACCACTGGGACCACCCGGAGTTTGCACAAACCTAAGCTTCTTGTGCCTCAGCAAAACAACTCTTTTGGCCAATGCTCCTTTTACTACAGAGCCCCCATGTGGTTCATCTATCTTCCCCTCACATAACCCTTGAAACTAAGCTTAGCCATTTTAAATTCCTGCTCAGCTCCCACCTCCTTTCCTCTCAATTCTGTAACTGCCCTTAACTCTCCTTCTCATCTGACAATGGACTCTGTCCTGCTTGTTTCTTCTGCAGGTGGGAGCTGAGCAGGGATTTAAAATGGCCAAGCTTAGTTTCAAGAGTTATGTGAGGGGAAGATATATGAACCATGTGGGGGCTCTGTAGTAAAAGGAGCAATGGCCAAAAGAGTTTTTTTGCCAAGGCACAAGGATGGGGTATTGCAAGCCTGGTAGTCCCAGTGGCGGATGCCAGCAGAAGGAGGTGGGAGAAGCTAGGGACCATAAGCCCAGTTGATATCTTTCTGGCTAAGAAGCAGGTATTGATACTGATCTATCTTCCTGCTTTCTCCAGCCTTCTTTTCACAAATCTATACTGTACTCATCCACAATCTACATGCAATCATACTATAAAAGTCCTAACTCTCCTTTCCCTCTCCCCGTAGGCCCCTGCCACTTCATCAGTTCGACCGACCTATCCTTGGAACTCCATTTCTCACAATGTTTATCCTTCGCTTACATATTACATACCCCTCTGGTACCCCATCTGCCATTAGTTGCTGGTTCTCCAAGCCATTTTCATGGCTAGTACTAGTGACTGCCCCTGGTAAATGAACTAACTGGTACTTCTATACAAAGAACATGGTTTATATACAGTTGCATGGTTCAAAGGTGGACCTGCCCCCTTGTATTTGAATCCTCCTCTGTTATGGCTTGCCTTGTCTTCCTTTTATCATTTGACTCCCGTATTACTGCACCATTGTGTTTGTGTTTATAAACTTATTTACATGTATTTATATGTTTTTATGATGAATATTACCCGACCCTATTCTAACCAGGTCCATCATGTAAAAGAGCTCTGCTCAATGATGTTCACCTGGATAAATAAAGATTTTGATTGATTGATTGATTACTCAATCATAGGCCTGACCGCACCTACCCAGCCTCTCTCCTAGTCTGAAAATGGGCCTCGTCCTGCCAACCTCTACCTACTATCCCCCTTATATCCCATACCCCCCCGTGTCCTCACTGCACTGCTAGCCACACTTCTCTAGCCTCCCTTTTTCACCCTAGCTTCCTCATGATTGTATGCAAATTGTATATTTCCTTATGTAACCTTCCTGTATTTTTGTTTCTCTACCATGCAGTGTTCAATATGCTTTTTTCACCCAAGTATTATCCTGTGTATGTATATATCCTAATGTACCCAATCTCATAATTTTCTGTGTCTTCTTGCCTTGCTAAAATGTTTTATCTCACCAATGTATTTTTGAACATGTCATGTCAATTTGTTTGTCTTATTGATGTGGAGCCTTTGAAAAGGGGTCTCTGACTCAAAGGATTGTAATTCTGTTACCTTCAAATAAATAAATAAAAATACATGACAGGGTGTGCAGCACTGTCTAATCCCCACACACCCCAGGTGGGATGTGAGGCAGGAAGCACAGCTCAGTGCATTCAACCAACTGAGAAATGTGGCAATTTATGGTGTTTCCGCACAGAGGGGAGTGTGTTATTCCACTTATAAGATGGTTTTAACAGTTAAAAAAGCAGGAAAAAGAAAGTAAAATTTGAGCAGTGCTGAACTTGAAATTAATGCACAATCATGTGACCATTTTTTACCAATCAGAGTGCTTGTTTGATCCAAGCCATTTTTTTAACCATTAATAAAACACGCCTTCCACCCAAAATTAAAAAAACAAAAAAACAGCTTAACCAGTTAATCAATATCACACACCAATTAATAAACTCCTTTCTGTCATTGTGTACAAAATTAAATACCCTGACTATAACATTTCAGCTACCTTACAAAACATTTACATTACATGAAAACAACTAACTTACTATGAATTATATTAATATAAATAAATCATCTGAATATTTCAAACTGAAATTCTGCTCATGTGCTGCATTATCTGTAATGATGTAAGAAAAATGTGTTCCTTTTTCTTCCTTATTCTTTCAAATCTACAACTTGCTGTCATCAAGGCACAGGTCATGAAGCATAGAAAGACCAGGAGCAGGTATAAAATTCACAAGTAGTTGTTTATTTTCTAATAACAGCAAAATAAAAAATAAAATGATTCAGTATAACTATTTACAGTGGCAGTACAAACATAGGAAACAAAGTCCTTTATCTGAGGATATCTCTAATTTCAAGTTTCAGTCTTGCTCTCTCTCTCTCACTAGCAAAATCATTGCTTCTCTTTTTATAAGTCTTTGGGAACTCGTTAAGAAGACATCCTGATTTTCAGAAAATGTGCTTGTCAGTTTCCTTCCTTGCAAGTGCAACCCAACAGTACATGGTGTCCCAGAACTGACCTCCTGTAAACAGCACTGCAAAAGAATTTGCAAACCAGCATCTCAGGTTAACCCCTTGAGCACCAAATAGCTTTTTACAATCATTTCAACAATATGGCCATATACATTTTCAAACCAAGGGATCCCACTTTCACATAAAGATTCACACATATTATATAACTTCAGAAATGCAAGGGGGGAGAAAAGATAGAAACAGCAAGTGAAGGCAGAGATATGGGGGAGATAGCGAGACGGTCGGAGTGGCCAGTTCCTTGGTCTCACAAGAAAATTTGACTGTGTAGTCAGACAAACAAGAGACAGAACAGAAGAGAATAAAACAGATCCTTGCATTTAACTATTTCTACATTACAAAACTTTCTACATAAAAAAATGGGACATGGTCTTATTCAACCCTGTCACGTACCCCCCTCTTTAAGTGGGAACCTGTTTAAAAAGAAAAACAGATTTCTAAAACTTTCTTTAAAGTCTCCTTTAACATGAGCTTATAATCTTTACAATTACCAGCATATGCAGTGTCCCTTTTCCCCATAACAACCAGTACAGTAAACAGTGAAGTTTAAACTCACACATTTTTTTCAACCTTCAGAATTCTCAATTCCTGATCCATATCTTGACAGAACATCAGCATTGGCATTCTCTTTTCTGGATTTGAGTATTATCTTTAATTTAAATGGCTGTAGTGTCAGGTACCACCTTGTGATTCTGGAATTTTTATCCTTCATTTGGTTAAGCCAACAGAGAGGATTATGATCAGTTAGAAGTACAAAGTCAGCTCAGAGCAAATAAAACTTAAGGGACTCCATTGCCAACTTTGCTGCAAAGCATTCCTTTTCAATCGTGGAGTACCTTATTTCTCTGTTGTTCAACTTCCTACTGATATATAGAATGAGATGTTCCTTCACATCTATATTTTGACTCAAGACTGCACCCAGGCCAGCCTCTGATGCATCTGTCTGTATCAAAAACTGTTTTTCAAAGACTGGGCTTCGTAAAACAGGGGCTGAACATAATGCAGCCTTAATGGCCCAAAAAGCTTCATCACACTCTGGAGACAATTTCACATTATTTGGGAACTGTTTCTTCATGAGTTCAATAAGGGGAGTAGCTAACTGAGCAAAGTTGGGAACAAATCTCCTACAGTAGCCAGCCAGCCCTAAAAATAACCTGACATGTTTCTTTGTGTTAGGGGATAGGACTGTTAGCTACAGCTTCTATCTTAGAAATCTTTGGTTTTACTTCTCTATTTCTCAAAACATATCCCAAATACAGTATCTAGTTTCCTGCATGCTCAATGCACATTTGGTAGGATTAATGGTCAGACCTGCAGTTTTGATAGCTTGGATAACTGCTCACAGGTGTTCCAGGTGGCTTTTCCAATCTGGACTGTACAACATGACACCATCCAGGTAAGCAGCACAATAACCAGTGTGAGTAGCTAAAATTACATCTATGTACCACTGGAATGTAGTGGGTGCACCATGTAAACTAAACGGCATGGTGGTGAACAAATAGAATCTAACAGCAGTGGAAAATGTAGTTTTGTCTCTGGATTCTTTAGTTGAAGGAATCTGCCAGTAACCCTTGGTGAGATCGAGGGTACTGATGTACTTGGCACTTTCTAATTTGTTCACCAAATCAACTATCTTAGCAGGCAGATCTTGCCAGACAAGCCTTGTAAAGTACTATGACTGGGTGATGTGGGAACTGGACAAGGGCCATACAATGGATGTCCAGTATTTGGACTTCAACAAGGCCTTTGATTCAGTGCCACATGGGAGGTTTGGGGGTAAACTGGAATATGTTGGGGGCAGGACCAAAAATGGTGACATGGATCACAAACTGGCTAAGGGGATGGCAGCAAAGGGTGGTGGTGGTGGTGGGGGGGAACATCTTGTCACCGAGAGCGGTGACAAGTGGGGTACCACAGGGATTGGTGCTGGGACTGGTGCTGTTTGGGATTTTTTATTGCAGATATCTCATATGAGATCTGGAGCAAGATCAATCTGTTTGCAGATAATACCAAGATGGTACCTGTGGTTGATGATGAAGAGGGGTAGAAGGGGTTACAGGAGGACCTGACTAAGCTGCAGAAGTGGGCAGAAACATGACAGTTGGGGTTCAATGCCAAGAAGTGCAAGGTTATGTACTAAGGAGCCAGGAACCATGGGACGGATTATTATTTGAGTGGGGTACAGTTGAGGAGTTCCACAGAGGAGAAGGACCTAGGAGTGATCATTACGGGGAGCATGAAAAACTCTGCTCAGTGCAGGAAGGCAGCAGCAAAAGCCAATAAAATTCTGGGGTGTATTGCAAGAGGGATATCCCCCAGAAGGAGGGAGGTTATCCTGCCCCTCTATAAGTTTGGTCAGGCCCCACCTAGAGTTATGCATACAGTACTGGTGCCCATTCCTGAAGAATGACATTAGATCGTTGGAGGTGGTGCAGCGAAGAGCAACAAAGATGATCCAGGGATTGGAGAGCATGCCATATGAGGACAGGCTGGGAGAGCTGAATATGTATTCACCAGAAGGAAGGAGGGATAGGGCGATCGAGACCTTTAAGTATCTGAAGGGGATAAACAAGACCAACACAGAAGGGATTTTTCAGATAAGAAGGGGGAGGGACATGAGGGGGCATGGAATGAGATTGGAGGGGGGAAGATTCAAGAGGGAGATGAGACATTTCTTCTTGGAAGGAGTGGTGGACAAATGGAACACCCTTACCAGATGACACAGTGTCCTGTAACACAGTGCACAGCTTCAATATGGGTTGGGACAGGGTAAGAGGATGGGTTACTGGGAAAGGGGGACAGGAGGGACAACTGCGTGATGAGGGGCTAGATGCACAATTGAGCAGACTTGATAGACCATGAGGCCTGTTTCTGCTGGCAATTTCATATGTTCGTATGTTTGTAACCTTGGCATGGAACAACTGTCAAATTTGCATACTTGATTAAGTTTCCTAAAATCAAGGCAGATTCATACACACCCCTCTTTTTTATTTACAATCACCACTGCTGATGACCAAGCACTTCTTGGCTCTTCTATGATACCCAACTCTTTCATGTTTTGTATTTCCTTAACCACGTCTGCTCACAACCACTGTTGTAATCTGTATGTCTTTTGTATAATAGGGTGAGCATTCCCTGTCACTATTACATGCTCAACCCCTTTTGCTCAGTCTGGCACTGTGGTAAAAGTACTGTTAAAGGCCTTTAGTAAGTTACAAATTTCTGAAGTTTGTTTGGAGGTTAAGGAAACATACACCTTTATAGCATCAGCAGTTACAATTTGTTCCAGTCTGTCATATCCTAAATCAATATCTTCTTAATCAGTTTCTGGTAAAACTAGCAAAGCAGCCCTTGGTGTTTTTTCAACCCATTTCTTCAGGAGGTTAGCATGGTATATCTTGTTAGGGTTTTTCCTACCAGGGGTACAAATCTCACAGTTAACTGTGCCAGTACATATAAGCACATGATAAGACCCTTGCCACTTCATTAACAGTTTATTGTCTGTAGTGGGTAACAGTAGCAAGAACTTTTCACCTGTCTCAACCACTTTTTCATTTACCCCAAGGTCATAATATACCTTCTATTGTTTTTGGGCCTCTTCCTGATTAATATGGGCAATTTCAACATATTTTTGCCAGTTTCATTCTCATGGCAGACATATAAGATGTAATAGATTGTTTTTGAGTGGGGTTATCTTCCCATGTTTCTTTTATTACATCTAGTGACTGTCTTGGTTGTCTACCACAGAGCATTTCAAATGGTGAAAAAACTATTGAGGCTTGTGGAACTTCTGTGTATGCAAAAAGCAGGTAAGGTAACTATTGATCCCAATCTTTCCCTTCTCCTTTTACAAACTGTTCTAACATGTGTTTTAGGGTTTGGTTGAAACACTCAACAAGACCATCTGTCTGAGGGTGACAAGGGGACATTTTTATGGCAGTGATACCTAATAGTAGGTACAGCTCCTTCAGTAATGCAGCACCAAAATTACTACCCTGATCAGTAATAATCTCATTAGGTATGCCCACCCTGCTGAAAATTTTGGCAAGCTCTGCTGTCAGTTTTTGGGCTATGACAGTACACATAAGAACTGCCTCTGGGTATCAAGTAGCATAGCCACACACTACCAAAATGAATTGATTACCTTTTTACTTTTGTCTAAGGGGCCTACCACATCCATTGCAATTCTCTCAAAAGGCACATCTATCAAGCGTAGGGGCACCAGGGGCATCTTGTCTTTTTTTAGTCACTGGGGCTACTTTCTGACATTCAACACAAGAACTGCAATAGATGGCAACATCGTAATGAATTCCAGGACAGTAAAATCTGTACAGCAATCTGGCAAGGGTGTGGTCCCTCCCTGAGAGACCAGCCATAGGACAGGTTGTATATGCTGGCGTGACAAAAAAGATCATGACCAGCATTACAACGATGGGCCCCATGTCAACCACAAGCTGCAGTTGGCATGCAGCTGCACTGTTTGAGGCTACTTTTTACATCGGGAGGCTTTGCCCCCGAACTCCCCAAGTGGTGGGGTTTGCACACCGCACCTCCCCCGAACTAAAGTATTCTAACTCCAGGTCGGAGTTAGTTCGAGGAGGGGGTGCAAGTCGGGGGAAGTGGTTCCCCTTCCAGCAGCACTTCTATGGTGGCATGTCACTGTAGTCAATATTGACACATTTTGCCATAGAAATGTTGCTGTTGGGGTGGCATATTCCATAGGAATATCATGTGCTATCTGTAACAACAAAGTGCTATACTTTTGTTTTATAACTAATTGTTCTAGCTGGTCCTGTGTCTGAGGTTTAACATAAACTCGGTACAGTAACCCATTACATTTTTTAAACATTGGTTCACCCTGTTTTTGTTTCACCCCAGCTGCTTAAAATAATCTTGGAGAGAAGAATCATTAGTTTGCTCTAAAACAAAATCACAGTCGGTAATCAGTCTAGTTTCAGTATTTTCATATTTTTAACCCTTATGTCCATCAATCTTTTGTTGCCACTGATGTTTCAGGCATCTTCCTTCTTTCATGGACTTCCTGATCTTGGAGCTGGGCTCAAAAAAGCCTGCATCAAAGTACCCAAAAGGAAAAGTGTCTCCAACATCTGAGATTTTTCTTTACCTGCGCTCTTGTTACCACTGCTGCTGAAACTACAGGTTTCAGTTTCTCTGAGATTAACTCAGTAAATCCTGGACAGACATTTCCAATAATCATGGGTACAGGTAACTGGTTACTGCCCGCACTTTTAGTTGGTGCTACACCCCATTAATATTCAGTATCACTTGTGTGGTAGGATAGTATCACATGTCCCCATGGATGAGGATGACACCAGTACCTGGTCCTTTTACATAGTGTTTTCCCAGCACTTCAACATGCACTCAGGCTGTCTGCTTCCCGAATCAATAAGTCTCTTTACAGTCTTATCTCCCACCTTGATATCTGTTGAATACTTGCCCCAATTTGCTAAGGCTAAATCTGCTGCAGTGGTACCCTCCTTATTTTTATGGCAGTTTTTTTTGTGATATGGTCTGGCTTGCTGCAGTTTTAGCAAATAAAGTCTTTGGGTACAGATTTGTTACCCCACCACAGTCTTTATCTGATTTGGAGTTAGACTAAGAAAAAAGTGGATCTTACCGATCTTTGGCTGTTACTTCACTGCTGCATGGTCTGTCTGGCCATCTGATAGTCCTCGGCCAAAGAAACAACCTTTTCCCAACTTTCTGGTTGGTGTTCTTTTACCCAAAGCTGTGCATCTGTAGGTAGGATGTTGATGACTTGCTCTATTGCAAATGTGTCAGTGATCTGTGGGACTGTTTTGCCCTCTGGTTGGAGCTATTTACTAAGGAGTTCTCTGAGTCAAGTGAAGGCTTCTCAAGGATTGTTGACTGAGATGTACTTCAGGGACCAAATTCTTTGCCTGAAGGACTCTCCTGAGCTGTCATATCTTTTCAGGATTTCTCTTTTCACAAGGTCATAGTTTTCCAATTGTACAGCATCCATATTGCTGCAGGCAAGTTGGGCTTTACCTGTCAGCTAAGGTACTAGTCTGATTGCCCCTTGCTGCTTTGGCCACTGGCAGGCTGCAGCAACCCTTTCACAAGTTGTCAGGTATGCTTCAATATCATTCAAGGGACACAGTTTTGTAAGTGTAAGGCCTTTTAAGTTGTTGGTGTTCTGTTGCTCTGCAGGACCTATGCCAGATCCACCAGCTTTGATAGCTTGCAAGGCATCCAGCCATTGCTGCTCCAGTTGCTGCATCTTTTCTCTTTTCTGCTGCTCCTGTCACTGCTTCTCTTATTTTCTCTGCTTTTCTGTCTCTCTTTGTTATTCAGTCAACTATTTGAAGAAGGCAGATAGGCTTTCAGGTTCTGTCACTGCCTGTTCTATTTTTTCCATCACTAGTGCTAGATGTACAGTCTCAGCTTGGACTTCTATCTCTGCTACTTTGGCTGCCATCTTTCTGTAATGACTCCTGTGCTTGCTGATGCCAAATCCATACCTTTCTTCTTTGCTTCCCTGGAACCAGGTCTAGTACCCATATAAAAAACTCCTGGCTTAGGTATGCATGGCATAAATCCCACTTCATCTGACACTATCTGTCATTGAGGCACAGGTTAGGAAGCATAGGAAGACCAGAATCAGGTAATAAATTTGCAAGTAGCATTTTATTGTTTGCAATAACAGTAAAATAAAAAAATTAACTATTCAGTGTAACTATTTACAAAGGCAGTACAAACACAGAAAAAAAGTCCATCTGAGAATATCTCTAATTTCAAGTTTAAGTCTTGCTCTCTCTCTCTCTCTCTCTTTCTCTCTCTCTCTAGTAAAAGCATTGATCCTCCTTTATAAATCTTTGTCTTGGAACTTGTTAAGGAGACATCCTAGTTTTCAGAAAATGTTCTTGTCAGTTTTCTTCCTTGCAAGTCCAACAGAACAGTACATGGTATCCCAAAACTGACCTCCGGTTAACAGCTCTGCAAAAGAGTTTGCAAACCAGCATCCAAAGTTAACCTCTTGAGCTCCAGATAGCTTTTTGCAATCATTTCAACAATATACCCATATACATTTTCAAACCAAGGGATCCCACTTTGACATAAAGATTCACATATATTTTATAACTTCAGATATGCAAGGGGAAAGAAAAGATAGAAACAGCAAGTGATGGCAGAGAGATAGTGGGGAAGGACTAACAAGACCGAAGAGTGGCTAGTTCCTAGGTCTCACATGAAAATTTGATTGCGCAGTCAGACAGACAAAATACAGAACAGAAGAGGATAAAACAGATCATTGCATTCAACTCTTTCTACATAACAAATCTTTCTACATAACAAATGGGACAGGGTCTTATTCAACCCTGTCAAACTTGCCTAAGAAATACCTAAAAAGCACTGACATTTTTATGGTGCTTTACATTTGAATGCTGCATTTAAAAAAAAATTGAACTTTTTCTTGTCCTTTGCATTAAAGTGTTGCACTTAAAACCCAGTTGCACTAGTAAACAAACTCTGGTCAGAGCCACAATGGCTGCTAATGTGTTATTCTGAAATGAAGTATAGTAGAGACAGGAGATATTACAATGAAGTTGTGTTCATACAAAAAGTGATAGTGCAAACCCCATACAATTGTATAAAACACAATGAAGTACAGAATCACTTTATTGTAACACAATTAGTTCATTTGAACAGGACTTTGTACATCAATTGTACTTACCTAGATCAAGACACTGATTAATATTCATTAGTCTCATTTTAAACATAGTGAACAGTTTTATATAATAGATAACCTGCTGTTGCTAATCACAATGGCCCTACTTTTTGTATTACAAATCTATAATGAGGACTGTGATACTAAAAACTGACAGCCTATCCTCTGAAACTAGTGAAGAAGAGGCAGAGGATACTAACTAATATGATTGGTTTATAAATGGAAGCTCATTGTAATGAACAGTGCAGGAACACCGGGGATTGGATCAGGCAGGGAAGGATAGATGATATGGATGACTGCTATCCTCTCCTGGAGAGGGAGGATTACAGCACCTGGGATTAACCTGGCCAACAATTGTGTCAACTAAGGGTATAGCATCCAGGGAGTGTCTGGATGGATTGGAAGGCAATGTACCTTAGGATTACAAATGGGCCAGAAAATATGTACTAAATGGGAGGGAAAACCCAGTTGCAGATTAGGAGACAGACTTGATAGTTATACTAGAGAGAGCTCTGAAATATGCAAAACATTCAAAAAGACAACGAGTATACTGAGATGCATAGTGCAAGAGAAGGATGACTATCAAATCATTATTCACAGAAATAAAAGACAATAAAACATACAGGTGTACATGTAGCCTTAGAAGAGATTGAGTAAAGAGTAATACCATGAAATAATAATTCATATTGGAAGTGGTTAAATTGTGGAATGGCTAGCAGAAAGTGCATGGCGTGGAAATCACAGTAGCATAAAGAGTTTTCTAGCAAAGTTGAATAAGTTCTTGTCAGACAATGATACCAGTGGTTAAGGTTCTTAGGATGAAATAAAGATTTACTAAATGGACATTTGACCAAACTCTTTCCTTCAGTGGTTCTATTTTTATTTGTTGTTATAAAGAACCTCAGTGATTTTTTTATACTACTCTTTTTAAAAGTGCACACACATCACACATTGTAAAATAATACGATATGGTTGGTCCAGTGACATGGCTGCCACATCCTGCACTGCCATGCAATAAAAGCAGAAGAAGGTTCAGTAGTGATCTTAGTTATCTTGCTGTCTAGGAAAGAAGGGTTAAGGTGTGTAATTCTACAGGACCCCTTGGGCTGAGTTTGTAATGGATCTTGGTGGAGTCTTGAAAGAGATTACTATCTGTACCTCTCACGGCTGAGGTACTGCAAAACTCTATGACTCTTTTCAAAGGGGGGACAAAGTCATAATATGAAAGCATCAGGCCACAGACAAGCATATTATAATTAGAGGTCCCTATCTTGGACTGAAAACTAGTGCAGTGTGTCCAATAAACCACCAAGAGGATGGAGAAAAAAATATGAGCCTCCATGTTAGGACATGACTACCCCATTCTTTAATGGCTGATAAGATAGAAAAATATGTTTAAAGTAATTTAAGCTACTTTTAAATGTCTGTGAGCATGACTTATTTATTTATTTTGTTTTTGTTGACTGGGTAAGTGCAATAGACAAATTCTGCCTGTTTTCATACACGACCTGGGGGAGGGGGATACAGATGAATGACAACTGATCTTGCACCAGATTAAGCTGTTGGTGGTATTTTTAGTGAATGGGGGAAATTTGGTGAGGGTACCGGGGAAATTCTTCTACTCTTTGCGAGAAGTGCCATGGGATTTTTAACAGCCATGTGAACTACCACCAGAACAGGCAGATGGGATATTGGTTTAACATATCATCCAAAAGACAGCTCCTCAGGAGTGCAGCATCCCCCTCATGCTGCACTATAATGTTAGTATTGGGATTTAACACAAGCACCTGGTGTGGGGTTAGAACCCACAACCTTCTGATCTCCCAGCCTCAGAGGTGAGTGTGCTACCTGCTGAGTCACTGACACTAATAAACTTATTATTTTTGTTGTCAGGACTCAGTGCATACTATAATTCCATGGATGCAGAGCTGACCCCAGAACATGCATCCTGCTGCAGATTCATTGATGTTTACCACAGGATTCAATTTTGGTGATGTGTTTTTATATTGTTTTCCATTATTTATGGCTCCTGTCCACTCTGTGCTTATGCTGAAGCAGATCTTCCATGCTCATCATCTGATATCATCTATGCCATCACATGAAATTTTAGCCAATCACCAAGCAGCATTCTGCTGTAGAATCAAGCATTAATGCTGTATAAATGAGTACTGTCTATCACCAGTCTAGAAGATATTTTGCAGAAATTTTGAATCTTATACAAGTAAGAATAACTTTCTTGTCCTTTGCTGCAACCACATCTAAGACCAGGGTCATTCTCGATGCCCTACAGGGGGCATGCCTCAGACAGCTAGTGTTGGAACCCACTCGGGAGGGAGCAACCTTAGACCCAGTACTCTCAAACGGGGACAAAGAAAGGATCTCAGATTTACTGTAGAAGTGGGTAGCCATCTGGAAAAAGTGACCATCAAACAGTGTGGTTCACAATAAACATAGCCATAGAGTTAAGCCATACAAAAGAGAGGGTACTGAACTTTAGGAGGGCTATCTTTGGCAAAATGGGAGGGTATCTCACAAAAGCACTAACAAATGGGCAAGAAGGAGGGGTGGAGGAACAATGGGGAAAAATCTAAACTGCCATCACAGAGGCAATGAGCCTTTGTGTGAAGCAAATAAACAAATCAAAATGAAGGAAAAATCCACTATGGTTTTCAAAAGAGGTGGCAGGGAAGGTTAGGGAGATAAAGGTAGCATTCAGGAAGTATAAGGTAACAAAGAAGGAGCAGGACAGAGAACTGTACCAGTTAAAGCAGAAAGAAGCAGGGAAGACAGTCAGAATAGCAAAGGTCCAAACCAAGGAAAAGATAGCCAACTCGGTTAAGAAGGAGTATTAAAACCTTTTATAGGTACATGAGGCAGTACAGAAAGACCAAGGGAGGGATAGTGAGGCTTAATAAAAGGGTGGGTTGGCACAGGGTGACAGTGAACAAGCAGGGATACTGAATGAATACTTCTGCTCAGTATTCACAAAACAAGAGAATGGGAGGTACCCAATCCAATCAATAGAAGCACTCCAGATAGGGGGATCCAGTCATTGACAGAAGAAAGGGTCCTGAAAGGACTCCTAAAACTGAAGGTGGACAAAGCAATTGGGCCTGATGGGATTCATGGTGTGGTACCTGTGGACTGGAGGAGGGTGGATGTGATTCCCCTTCATAAAAGTGGGAGCAAGACAGAGGCAGAAAACTACAGACCTGTTAGTTTGACCTCAGTGGTAAGGAAAATGATGGAATCACTTCTGAAAGAAAGGATTGTTGAGTGCCTAGAGGCCAGTAGGGCACAGGACCCAAGGTAGCATGGATTCCCTGTGGGAAGGTCATGTCAGATGAATCTAATGGATTTCTTTGACTGGGTGACCAAAGTAGTAGACCAGGGAGGGGCTATGGACATGGCCTACCTAGACTTTTAGCAAGGCATTTGACACAGTCCAGCACAAAAGATTAATAAACAAATTAGCCAGCCTGGGTATTGGTCCCAGAGAGGTAGCCTGGGTAAAACATTGGCTGGACAACAGGACGCAGAGGGTAATAGTAAATGGAGTCCACAGTGAAAAAAGGGGGATTAATAGTGGGGTACCGCAGGGTTCAGTACTGGGTCCAGTCCTTTTTAATGTCTTTATAAGTGACATCGCAGAGGGACTGGAAGGAAAAGTATATCTCTTTGCAGACGACACAAAGATCTGCAACAGGGTTAATATACAAGTTGGGGTGGAAAGGATGGGACTTGCCATGGTTGGAGGAATGGTCAAATGTATGGCAGCTTAGATTCAATGCAAAGAAGTGCAAAGTAGTGCACCTGGGAAACAAAAACCCAGGGGAAGAGTGCACAATGGGGGGGGGGTACAAACAACAGCAAAAATGGAAAGGGTCCTGGGGGTAGTCATATCAGATGACCAAAGATAAACAAGCAATGTGAGAAGGCAGTAAGGAGGGCTGAGAGGATACTGGGGTGCACAGTGAGAGGCATCACCAGTGGAAAACAGGAAGTTGTTATCTCTCTGTACAGACAGTTGGTGAGACCCCATCTAGAGTAGTAGTAGTAATGATTTTATTCATTACAATGAACAAGGTAAAACAATCCCATTGAGTACACAAGTACATTCATTTTCAAGGGACACATTCTAAAGTGCATAACCTGGTTACAATATAGGAGAAAATATACAAACATACAAAAATACAAAAATACAAATATACATATACTCAATAAATACATTTCCACATATTTGAATCACATCCATAGACAAAACTACACTAATACATAAACATTCATCCATTTTCCAATGCCACACAACATTCATGAAATTTCTCACTTTGCCTATGATACCAGGATCTAATTTTCATCCAATTTATTTTAGCGCCATAACTTCTCAAGTCAAGAGGCAGGATATTCCAAATTTTTGGACCCAAATAAAACAGCGTTGCGCACACCCATTCTTTGTCCTAAACTTTGGTACTTCAAACTCTATATATTGGGCTGATCTCAAACCCTTAATTGGATGTTTAATTTTCAGATCTTTAGCAATATATTCAGGTAATTTATTTTCAAAAAACCTGCATATAATTTTAGTTATATGTTGATTTCTTCTAATATACAAGTGATCCCATCCTATATTTTTATATAGCTTACAATGATGTGTAAGTCTATGTAACCCTGTAGTGTACCTGGCCATCTTATTATATAAAATATCTAATTTCTTCAAATCAACTTTATTTGCACCCCCATAAATTATATCCGCATAATCAGTCACTGGCACTAACATTGTATTAATCACATGAAGCCTTGTATTCCTAGAAAAATTACTTCTTATTCTATACAGCATCCCCAGTTGTTGCCCTAATCTCCTGACTAAATTATTTATATGAACAGACCACCTGCAATGTACGTCCAACCATAACTCTAGATATTTATACTCATCGACTATCTGTAAGATAGAACCATCCCTCACTAAAGTACTGCATGCAGTTCTGGAGACCACATCTCCACAAGGACATAGCAGTGTGGAGGCAGTCTAGAAGAGGGCAACTAAAATGGTGCAGGTTCTGCACCAGAAGCCATATGAAGAGAGACTAAAAGAGCTTAATATGTATACCCTTGAGGAAAGGAGATGGGGGGGGGACATGATAGAAACTTTGAAGTACCTCAAGGGATCAACAAAGTCCTAGAAGGTATCATCTTTCAGAAAAAGAGATGTGCAAGAACAAGGGGGCACAATTTGAAGATAGAAGGGGGATGATCATGTTCAATGTGAGGAAGTATTTTTTCATGGAGAGGGTGGTGGACGCATGGAAGAGGTTGTGGGTCAAAAACAGTGGGGAAATTCTAGAATGCATGGGACAGACATAAGGCAATTCTGGTGGGGGGGTAGGAAGAAGTAGGCTGTTGGTTAACTAAGATCTGCAGCTTATCCAATAAGTAGGGAAATGAACAAACTGGGTGGGGCAAGCAGTCCTTATCTGCTGACAAAGTCTATGTTTCTATGTTCTGAGAACACCAGGTTCGAACCCCACACCCCTTGTATCAGAAGTGCACCATAAACCTGACTAACTTTACCATATATATAAACTATTATATTTAGTCCATGCACCCATCATTTCCAAATGCAACAGCCTCCTATCCATCCAGGAGCTAGCACATACTGTATACTCCTCTCGCCACCACAGCCAGCCATGAAATGAAATATTACGATCCACTGCATATTGAAAGATCTGATACAGTATCAGATCAGTTTACCCATAGCGCTTCGACAGCAGTTACACTGACATCCCCTATAGTGACAGCTACAATGCTGACTGTTGGCACTGTAGCCACAAGGATGTCAGTGTGCACAAACATGGGGCTGCACCCCTGAAACCCCCCTTGTGGGGGGCTCCACTCACACCCCCCCAGTCTCTAGGATTCTAACTCCAAATTGGAGTTGGAAAGGGGGGACAAACACCCAGCGATGCAGTCCCGATCGTGGCAAAGATCAGCATGGCAACGGGTGGGTTTTGCCTGATTCCTGGTGCTGTGCTGGTCTTCGCTGTTGGGAAGTCGCTCCGGTAATGTTATACCATCAGATCAGTGGTAAAATCCACAGACTTTGGAGATCAGAGCAAATGTAGAATAAACAAGTGCGGATAGTGGAATGGTGAAAAATATGACAGAAATAGAAGGAAAAATAGAAAAGGTCAAGCATGATGTATGTAAGACTACAACTTGCAGTCAGGATGGCAGAGTGTGGAGGGGAGTGGAAAATGGAAAAATGAACATATAGGCAGTGAAGGTAAAAGAAATATGAACTAGAATAAAAAGGTGACAGAGTTTGAAGAATAGAAATGTGGTGGGGTTGGGGGAAACAAATGCATGAAAACTGGAATGAGTAACAGGGAGTGAAGTGTTAGAACAGGGAAAGTAGTCCACTGCAGTGTGTCTCAAATTATGTGAGAAGTATATCATTGTGGACTTGTACTGAAAGTGGTGTAAAGTTACTATATACAAAAAGGAAAATAAATGTTACAAGGAAGGCACACCACTGGTTGGGAGCTATCCTGGACACATAGGGCCCAATTCTTGAAGCTCCCAGTACAGTGCAAGGTGCTAGAAACACAAAGAGTTGTACAAAGTGCCCCTTGTACCAAACAATGCACCGGGAGTGATTTTCAAGGGAGTCTGCATCAACCACAGGCTGCCTGCCCCTAACGGGGCTTGAGCCACATGTGTGCCACAAAATGGGCTACAGCATGGCATTAGGGGCCTCATTAGGTGGCAGATGCAAGCTGCCACTTCCCTGAAAGTGGGATTCTAAAAACTCCCAGAGGGAACCAGGGCTGGTCTAAGGGTACTTAGAAAATCCCTCTGATAGAGTTTAGCACATTGTGCCACAGTATCCCCTTCCTAGCTCTGATCCCCTGTTGGTTACAGAACATAACCCTGGTGGTCTAGAAGACCCCCCCCGGTCACCTATTTTGCCCCTATGTTTAAATAATAAAACAAACTCTTCCCTGGTGGTCTAGTGGCCCCCCGATCCCTGATTTTGCCTGTATGTTTAAGTTATTAAAAAAACCTTCTCTTGTGATTTCCCAGACCCCCCTCACTGATCCCTGATTTCGCCCGTATGTTTAAGCAATAAAAAAAGACCTTCCCTGGTGGTCTTGTGGATGCCCTCCCCGATCCCTAATTTTGCCCGCATTTTTAAGTAATAAAAACACACCTGTCCCAATGGTCTAGTGGACACCCACCCTGGCTCTCACCCATCTCATATCCCATATACTCTATATGTTCTGAAATACTAGTTAGTTTTCTCTGCACCTAGTGAAGGACCCTGGGAGATCTTGAATGCTTATGTAAACATTTTGCACTTAGAGTAATACAAGGAATTCAATAAATCAATCAATCAATCAATATCTTTATTTTGCCAGGTGAAACACCATTGAGACAACCTCATTTACACACACACACACACACAAAAACAAGACAAGTGTACTAGATTTTCCCGAGACACAGCACCACAAACCTGCAACCTATAAAACCTAGCTGATTTTATGAGTCACAGTAGCCCTGGAGTACCTTTTGCTTTCCCAAGAGTGCCTGCTCTCACAACCTCCCTTACAGTATATGGAGCAGGGGGGGCAGAAACATTTTGAAAAGTTGTTGTTGTTTTTTTTGTAGAAAGATAGGACAGCTTGTGTGAATGGGAGAGATATTTGTAGATAATGGGCTGGATATTCAAAGTGTGCCATTCTGTGGCGCAAACCCTTGCGCTGCACAAAATAGTTGTGCAGGGGTGTGGCCGGGGTGATATTTAATGGAGTTGCGCTATTGAGCAACTCCTTTGAATATCACCCCCCGGCCACAGCCACTGTGCATGGTGCAGTGGAACTTGCGCCACCGCAAGTGGTCAGAGTGGAGCATTCAAGTTGTGGTGGCACAAGTACCATTGCACCATGCGCAAATTTCCCATATTCAAAAGGTGACATGCAAATGGGGCCATAATTCATGCAAGGTGTGGGGGGGGCCATTTGCATCTATTTATGGCCCCATTTGCATTCCCTTAGCATGCAGGTGTGCCGATCCCCGAGGACTTGCGCCTGGTGCCCTGCCAGGTAGCAGCCATTGGGGACCGATGCCTCCTGCAGTCCGATCGTGGGCAAAAGTGTAAAAATCCCCCCTTCCCCTGACTGGCCCAATCATGGGCATAAGTATACATAAACCCCCACCCCCCACCAGCCCGATCGCTAGCAAAGTGTAAAATCCCCCTCCCCGACTGGCCTGATCGCGGGCATAGTAGTACATAAACCCCACCCCCACCAGCCCGATCGTGGGCAAAGTGTAAAGTAAACCCCCCCACCAGCGCGATCATGGGCTGCTAAGTATTCAACCCCCAGAACACTCCCTGGTGGTCCAGTGGACCTCGAAGCCCGATCCGGGCTGCAAACTGTTCAAACACCCCCAAGGACTACCTACCTGGTGATCTAGTGGCCCCACCACCCACCCAAGCCCCACCACCCGCTCCCCGTCAGCTGGTGGCGGCAGCATCCACCGCCTGCCACCCGCCTCCACCCGACTGACTGCCCGGTAGAGCTGCATGCCCGGTGGTGCAGGCAAGAGCCAATGGGTGTGCAGCCCATACCTGGCCAGTCAGTCGGTGAGGCGGCGAGCAGGCGGGTGGGATGCTGCCGCCCGCCAGCTGAGGGGAGCAGTGAAAGCTGTGAGTGAGGTGAGCACCGTCGACAAGCCAGTCTGGGAAGTGTTTGAACAGTTTTCAGCCAGCGATCGGCAACGGTCCACTAATTTCGAGAGATGTTCTTGAGGTTGAACATAACGCTCGCGATAAACTGTGAAAATCTGCGCCAGCGAGTGATAATTACTCTTGCCCGCTTGATCGGCCTGTGGTGGAGTTAATTTGCCACTTTGCCGTGATTGGGCTAGTGGGGGTGGGTGTTTCTGTAAACTTATGCCCATGATCGGGCCAGTCGAGGAGGGAGTTATATGCCAGCGATTGGGCTGCAGGGGCACAGGAGGTTGAGGGCCACCACAGGTGGCAGCTGCTGTGTTGCACCCTGCAATGCGGCAGCTCACCTGTGGGTGGCCCTCGACTTACTCCTTTTTTGGGCTCAAAGTTGTGCAGGTGCAGGTTGGGGTTGTGCTGCACAACTTCTGCACAACCCGCTGGAATATCGGGCTGTGCAGTTTATGCATGGTTCCTCCCCTCGGTTCAGCATGCCTTCATCAGCATTAGCGCTGTTGCTCAACTTGACTTGGGGGGCGCAACTGCCTCCTGCTGAATATGGCAGAATGGCGCAATTTCGGACTTGAGCAGGCACAATCCTATTGCGCATGGCGCAACCCTTTTGAATATCCAGCCCAATGTATTTAATCTATTTAACAGTTAGCAACAAATCCAGTATGTGCACATAGCAGAAAGTGTCTTCTTTTTCTTCCCCTGTTGTATTTTAAGTTTATCACAAAATAATTTGTGTCATTTTTTTTATTTAAAATGTTTGGACAAGAAAGGTAC
This sequence comes from Neoceratodus forsteri, assembly GCA_016271365.2. NCBI lineage: Eukaryota > Metazoa > Chordata > Ceratodontiformes > Ceratodontidae > Neoceratodus > Neoceratodus forsteri. The sequence continues at coordinate 654,084,168 of CM028136.1, forward strand.
ACTGAAATGAAGTGCATTTGCAGGTAAAACTTTGGACAGACTTAAGAACAGAGAAGTTAAATAATTTGCTTTGGGTAACACAGTAAGCAAGTGGTGATTGTGGGATACAAATCCAGTTCCACTGGTCTGTAGGTTTCTAACTATATTCTGTAACTGCTATGCTATACTATCTCCTTCAAAGAAAGAAACTTGTTTTCCTTCCTGTATTACACACACTGTAATATCAAATTAAATATATCTCATTTTAATCACATTAGGCAACATTAGAAACATGACTTTAGAAAATGACAATCGAAAAAGACCATTGATCCACCCAGTCTGCTTGTGATACTCTATCTTGCATGGAGACCAGTTGTCTATATGGGTTTTTTGTCTATGATACCTGCCCAATGTTCCCTGCCATACTGCTACCCCTTCTCCTGAGTTACAAGTAAGACCTTTACTCTGTCCAAGCTGTGCTTGAAACCACTATTGGTTTTGGCACTCACCACCTCATTGTAATTGTAACTTTATTGTAGTTGGGGATGGGGTTTGGAAAGAGTGCAGGTTGATGCCTAAACTCATGATTAATTGCATTCAGTACCTTCTGTATAGATTTTCTATGCCTGTGTTGCAGAGCTATGCAACGTATTGCTATGACGTAGTAGACAGATGGGACTCTGGAAACACGTTACTGGATACCTCAACTGTGTCCTTCCATAGTGGACTTGAAGCACATGTGGTCCTCTCCATTTACTACAGTGCTGATCCTCCCTCTACCCCATGCACTATTTTCCTGCTCCATGCTCACTTCTGGTTCACTTCTGGGACTGGAATTAGCACTTGTTTGCCTCCCTTTATATTTGTAATAATATTTCTTTTGTGCCTAGTGACACCCCTAGCCTTTGATCACTGTTTCCACTGTCCAGTACTGTTTCTCCTGGTGTCTAGTGGCACCCTCACCCCCACTCACCATAGTTACTTTCTACTACTGTTTTCCTGGTGTCTAGTGCACCCCAACCCTCCAGTTGCTGTCCCCATAATGTATTGCAGTTTCCCGGGTGTCTAGTGCCACACCCCACCCTCTGATCACCGTCCCTATAAAGAATTACTTTTTCCCTGGTGCCTAGTGGCACCCCCACCCTCCGATCACCATCCCCTTAATGTATTATGGTTTCTGGAGTATCTAGGGGCAGCCCCTACCCTCCAGTTGCTGTCCCTGTAATGTATTAATGTTTCTCTTCTGTCTAGTGGCATCCCCACCCTCTGATCACTGTCCCTATCTGAAATAATGAAACCATCCCTTTAGGTTAATTTTTAAACCTGCAAAAAAGAAAACATTCCTTCACTGATCTGACCCTCCCACCCCAAACTCCCACTCACCACCCACCACCACACACTCTCACACACCCTCACTCAGCTGAACATGCCCCATGGCAAAGATCCACTCTCCAATCAAAGACAAATCTTGCTGCTGGAACCAATGACTGCAATATGAGAAACTAAGGTAAGAGTGGTTCAATGTATTTCAACGGGGTTTTGAATTTTGATGCATAACTTTGTAATTTCTGTATATTTTGGCCCCAGATTTTCAACATGACCTTTCTGGGACCTAGCTCATGAACAGTGGCAGTGGAATTATGCAAATCAGGCATGAAAGGTGATGCAGTGCTCACATTGCAAAATCACCTTCTAGGCAGGATTTGAAAATTTTCACCACCTTGTTCATGAGGTGGACTCACAAGAATGAATATGTCAAAAATGTGGGGTCAAGATATGTAAAAATGACAAAGTATGAGCATATGTTGAAACTTTTCTTTGCCTTGCTTATAACAATGTTCATTTTCAGTATTTTGACCCCATATTTTCAACATAGACATTTTTTTCATACCACCTCATGAACATGACAGCTGCCATTTTTCAAATCCTAGCCAAAATTTGTTTTCACACCTGAGGAGCAGAATGACTTTTCAGTGGTGTGGAATCATATTTCAAAACTTTCCCCTATGGAGTTCATTAGGTGGGATGAAGCAACCTCTCACTTTTTTCAGCTGCATCACTGCCATCTTTTTTCAGCTGTATTGGCTCTGACCAGAATTTGTTTTCTGTGTGGTGAAAAAGCACACATATATTGTGATTCGCACAAATCATATGACTCTGGGCTCAATTCTCAAAGCCCTTGACATGGTGCAATGGGCTTGCACTACATGGAATGCCGCAATGTGTCACTTGTGCTAAAAGATGCACTGGGAGCAATTCTCAGCTTCAGCCTGTGGCAACAGCAGCCTGCATGCAACAAAAGGGGCTTGCGCCATCCCTGTGGCACAATGCAGGCTGAGGCATGGTGCTAGGGGACATTTGGCAGCTGCAAACTGCCATATCCCCTAAGTTGGTATTCTCTAAACCATCCAAGAGGGCGAAAATCTAAGTAACCTTAGTCCAACCAGGGCTGCTCTAAGGGTACTTAGAATATCTCCCAATAGGAGGGTTTGACCACTTGCTCCATTCACCCACATATGAAAATATTAGATAGAACTGTTCCTGGTGTTCTAGTGGACCCACCTCCCTATCCCTGATGTGTCCATGTATTAAGATATTAGACAAATCATTTCCTGGTTATCTAGTGGACCCCCTCCCTTTCCCTGATATCCCGTATATTACAATATTAATGAAAATCATTACCCGGTGGTCCAGCAGCTGCCTCCCTATCCCTGATATCACTGTATATTACAATATTAAATGAAATCATTCCTTGGTGGTTAAGTGGACACCCTTCTCTATCCCTATGTGCCAATATATTAAAATATTAGACAAAAATATTAGACAAATAATTCCCTGGTGGTCTAGTGGACCCTCACTGGCTCCTGGAACAGAGCTGGTGACTGGCAAAGTCCTGCTCATGGTGGATTGATGTGATAATGGTGAAAGGCTAAAGACGATCACCGTTATTATGAAGCCAGAGTGACAAAAATCAGTTTTGGCACTCTGATTCACTGACACACAGCAAAACAGCACTGGGTACTTGTTTTTTAAATGTTTTATGCAGGGGCTGCACCCCCCCATATCCTCCCCATAGAATGCTTCACCCTTCACACACCCCTACTTAAGGATTCTCAGCTTTGGGGGGGTGCAAGTCGGGGGGTGCAAAAACATGTAAAAAGTAAAAGTCAGGCTGGGCGCAACAAAAATGCACCAGTGCCCAGAGCCAAACCCAGCACCCTGCCCACCAAAGCCACCAACTCACCAACCATGCCAGGGGGCCATCATGGCAGCCTACTGTTGCACCACCTTTCACAATCCCTCCCAACCCTGCTGTGCGTGCTCGCTCCCCCCATGCCCATACATATAGCGGCATCTCATTGCTATATTTGCTGACCTCCCAAAATCCAGTTGCCCTACCCCATCAGTAGCCCCAATGACATGTGCTGGAGATTGGGTCATCATTACTGCAGACACCCAATCGTGGATGCTCATGTCATGATCTACCCTCACACCATCATGTCTGTCCACCGATTGAGCTTTCAAGGAGGAGCATGTGCTGGTTAAAGTATGTGCTCCTCATTGACAGCTCAGTCAGCTGCCAGATGTGGTGGTGTGATGAGGGCTGTGCCAGTCACTGGCTCTGTTTTGGGATAAGGGAGTGGGGCAGGGTGAACACTACCTGCTAGGGTGGGGGTCCACTAGACCAACAGAGAAAGATTGTATCGACATTTTAATTAATGGGCAGATTGGGGCTGGGGGTGGGTCCACTAGATCATCAGGGAATACGGAATGCATGCAAGCTTGAATGCTGCTGTTTAGCTTAATTTTAATATTGTTTTAATTATTTATTGTTTTATCATGTATTGTACAGGCGCCTTGGTTTCAGAAAGGTGCCTTATATAAATAAAGATTGAATTGAAATTTAATTGAATTGAATGATTTCTATTCACATTATACTTTCTGGGCACATAGGAGATAGGGAAAGTGGTCTGCTAGACCACCTTGGACTGACTAGTTTAATAATAAGGGGATCGGGGCTTGGGGGGAGCCACTAGTCCACCAGGGAATGATTTTCTTTACTATTCTAATATATGGGGATATCGGGGATAGGGAGTGGGGTCCATTAGATAACCAGGGAATTATTTCTCTGCTATTTTCATACATGTGCATATCAGGGCTGGGGGGGATGCTAGACTACCATGGACTGATACATGTCTTATATTATTATGAGGTCAAATGGGGGGCCCCACTAGATCACCTGGGATTGATACATTTCTTGTATTATTATGAGGGCAGATGGGGGGTCTGCTAGACCACCAAGGATTGGTGCAGGGCCACCCCACAGCCTGTGGCACACTATCCAGATGAACTGTCTGTTTGGTGCATGGCCATGGTTGCCACAAGCTGCTGGACTTTGCTGTCAAGACCCTACCTGATAGAGAATCAGGTGCAGGGTCCCTGGTGCACCAGGCTTCATTGCACACTGCTGTTTACCACAGCTTGGGTTAATCTAAACCCTCTTTGAGAATCAAGCACTCTGTCTAGTGCATCCCCAGAATACAAAATGCTGCTCAAAAGAGCCTGCAAATAATGTTAAAGGGCTGGTGACACATTCAGGAGAACTTTAACAAAACCTAATATTTAGACACAGTCTAGCTTGTATTTCCCATTAATGCTGTATTCCTCCTCCTCATTATTTATTACTGAGGTCATCCATATGAAAAACAGGATCTTTGCTTCTAAGGAGTTTATCTGTTCCTACTGCTTTCTCCCAACCTGAAGTCACAAACTACTGCTTTTGATATCACAGTTACTCCCATGGTAACAGATTTTGATGTCACAACAGAGATTTATGACTTGAAGTAGGGAGTAAGCTATAGAGGCAGATGAACTCTAAAGAAACTCTAAGTGTTAAAGATCATATATTCATGCAAATTTCCTTAGTGATAAATAATGGGAAGGAGAAATATATTAACTATAAGTGGAATGCAGGCAAAATTGTACCTAATTCATATGCTTTTTAACATTTTCTTTAAAGCATCAGTAGCCCTTTAAAGTTTTTATGTTTTTTACAGACTTTCTTCATCATGATTTTAAATGTGGTTCTTGTTTTCATAAATTAGTCAAGTTGTTGATTAATCCTAATCACCAACAACAAGGGGCCCATCTCATATGTCAGTTACTTAGTCTTTTAATTTTAAGATACTGATATGAGAAAATGGTAACATACTGAAACCACGAAACACGGTGCTGTTAGAATGGGCAATCAATCAATCAAGTTTATTGATCGTCCAATAAAATATTGTGGTCATTACAATAGGAAATTACAAAAACAAATAATTTCAAAGTATTGAAGCCAAAGTGGCATGCATTTCAGACATATTAAAATGTTTACAATCAGCATAAAAGAACTACCTAAATGGCAGGACACCATAAATTCAAATAAGAGACTATCTTCTTTTACATCTCATAACTACTTCCACAAATTTTGTAATCATTTTGGCCTCTTTATTGACTGAGGATGCAAAAGGATAGATACTGGATCGTAATTCAGAGACATGCATTTATTTAAAAAGTCCTTTAATAATGTATTTCTAATTGAGTTGTAAAGTGGGCATTGAAGAATGGCATGTATAGTAGACTCTACAAAAACTCTATTTCATGGACAGAAATTAGATATAGCAGAGATATTTTTCTGTGCCTATTAAGATAGGTATATTTAGATGTTATAACTCCTAATTTTGTCCAAGCAATTAATTTTCTTTGGTCAGGTAGTATTGGAAATAGGAGAAATACTGCAGTATCACCTTTATTCTTGTTTTCACTATACCAAGCTAATTGTTTCTGTATTTTAATTGTCTCTTATGTCTTTAGTTGATGCAAGATATAATAATTTCTTTTTAATATTGGTTTTAAACTGGCGAGCTGTCTTCATATTTTCAAAATGATCTGTTCATGAATGTGTAGTATTAGTTTTCCATAAGATAGTAAGTAGCTGATTTAGCCAAGGGGAAGAAATTCCAGTAGAACACCATATTATTTTTTCTTGTAAACATTCTTTAGGAATTATTAGGATTATTTATTATGCATATCCAATAGGAAGCAATACTGGATTTCACCAGGGCAGTCAGTACTGTTCTGTCCTGTTTGACATGAACTCTGGCAGAGGAAGTTGAAACAGGGACCTGAAGCAAAGCTTTATAATAAAACAATATTGGGGTTTCAATATTTAATGTGGTTTTGGAACCCCATATTTCAGTCCCATACAAAAGTATGGGATTAATATCAGCTTCTTCCATTTTTAATGCTGGGAGGAGGGAGTTGCCCCCATACATATAATTAAATCTTAACAGGGCTTTAGCTGAGTGCTTAGCCTTGGCTCGCTGTTCCCTAATATGGGAATTCCATTTCCCGATGGTGGTAAATTTACTACCCAGATATACATATTATGTGACAAGATCAAGTTTGTCATTTTTTAATGTTAATATACATTTAGGTTTGTTAGTCCCGAATAACAATGCTTTAGTTTTTTTATGACTAATTTTCAGATCTAGATCCTCACATTTGGACAAAAGCTTATTTAATTGCCCCTGAAGACCTGAACTTGTGAGTGACAGAAAACTAAATCTTTGGCAAATGTCATGACATTACAAGGAAGATTATTTATTTTGGGGGTGTCTGTAGATTCTCCTTCCTCCGGATGCAGTAAGACAACTATGTAAATGTTGAAGAGAATGGGTGCTAATAAACAGCCATGCTTGACTCCTCTTGGGGCATTAAAGTATTCTGTTGTATTACCTTTATTATTAAATCTGACTGCAGTACTGGTATTAGATTAAAGTAAATAGATGGGGACTAAAAGTTCCATAGGAAGGCCCCTATCTAAAAGTGTCAACCCAAGGTTTTCTCTGTTCACAGAGTGAAACGCTGAACTGAAATCTATGAACAGAACATATAATTTTGATTTCATAGCTGTGATATATTTTTCAAGAACATGGGAAAAACCAAAAATATTATCAATCATGGAGAAAGTTATTCTAAAACCAGCCTGAAATGTGGGTAATGGTTAGCAGCTCTCTAACCAGTTAATCAATTTATCAAGAATGATTCTTATAAGCATTTTAAAACTAATATCATGAAGATTTATAGAGTGGAAATTTATTGGGCCATAATGAGAGCCTTATTAAGAATTGGCACTATAATATTCTGATTCCATGAACTTGGGATAAATTTTTGTGCCAAACAAATATGAAAAAATAAAGTGAGCAATGGAGTCCAAAAATTATTATGTTTTCTGTAAACTTCCACGGAGATGGAATCTGCACTGGGGGCTTTATTATTAGCCATTCTCATTATGCCTGTTTATACTTCTTCCAAAATGGACAGTGGAATATATTCTGCACTCTTAATCTATTCAAAAATATTGTTTGCTAAGGATAGAAAATTCTCATTATATAATATTAATTTAAAGTATTATACCCATTTTTCCTTAGGAATGTACACTGCCAAAGAGGGTTGAGTTTCTCAAATTCCCGTCATTACCATTTTCCAGAATTTTTTTGCATCATTATTGTGCATCACTTTAATCATATTCATCCATTGTTTTTGTCTATAATCTTTATTGTTGGAGTTAAGGATTTTTTTTTCATATTGTTTTCTTTTCCTATTAAACTGTTCAAATTGCTCCTGGAAGGGTTGCATTTTACCAGCATGATTTTCATTATTCTAATTTGTTTTGCCATTTTGCAAGAGCCATTAAACCATGTTTCTTTCTTATTAAGAATCTGATTTTTTTGTATATATTTTTTGCCTAATTTGATCATGTAATTGAATAAAGATTTGTTCTAGATTACATGATAAGAATAAAGTATAATTAATTTCAGATATATTAAACTGAGAGTTCATGAGAATCTGATCTAATGTTTTCCATGCTCTATCATTAAGAGTCAGTCTGTCATTCCCATTTAAGGTCAGAGAGGCAAGAGGACAAGAATTTGAATTACCATCAAGTCTATCTTCTTTGGAATCAAAGTTCAAACATAGTGGTGCGTGATCACTCTCTGAGTGCATTTTAATAGGTAAATATTTAAATAAATGATAATTTTCTGGGGTACATGAGGTGTAATCAATAGTACTTTGGCCATTGGGTGAGAAATAAGTAGTGCTACCTGATTTATCTCCTTGCAACCTACCAACCACAAATTGTATTAACTTTTTACCATAGTCATTTATCTGGGTGTCCATGCTAGATTGTTTTTCAAGGTCACCCAGGTACATCAGTTCTTGTAAAGTTTCTGTATTGACATAATCTGTGATTCTTGAATTAATGTTTCCAGCAATATGGACCATACTAGTTGGAAATCTGTGTTGCATAACTTCAATGTCAGAGGCCAAATCAGTCCAAATGCTATTAGAGGAAAACATCTGGAGTTTGGACAGAAAATAGATGTTAGCTATAATTAGTGACACCATGTTCCACTTTACCGATAACAACATATACTTTTATTTGATGATACGAAATTGCATAGTCCTAAATTCCTTGCTAATCTTAGCATAGATTGCCAGTCCACTCTTGGCCCTACCAAATCTTGTGGTCTTGATTGCTGATGAGAATACAAGTTCATAACCATTGATATTTACTTTATCTTGCATCCAGGTTACTTGAAATATCAAGATATCAACTTTAGAAATAAACACCATCCAGTCAATATCTTATTTTTTGTGAAATAGGCCAGCAATATTCCATATAATTATATTAGTGTCTTCTGTATTATGGTTTGAAATTGAAGTATTAATTATTGCTTCAGTTTCAAGGGAGATTAGTCACTCCTAAGAATCTTGTAGCTTTTATCATAAAAATCTTGGTTCATAGTATTCAGATCAATCAATAATATATGTGCCCTGTCTAATTTACTTGACTTGTGTTGGAGCTCGTAAAATAATCCTGAAGATTTTAAAGAGATAGCTATGTGTGTTCCCTCATTCTGACAGTCAACCTTTACTACATAGCTGATGTCTTTCTTAGACAGTTCTAGATCTAAAGTGCTAGTCAGTATTGCCATTATAAAAAAAAAGACATTAGCATCTCACTGTTTTCTTCCTGGAAGCGATCAATAGCAAAAATAGATAAGATGTGTTACAATGCTTTTGTTTGTGTAGGAACCAATTCTGTATTGAATTTCCACTGCAATGTCAGGAGGTCTAAACCTCACTCTCAAGTTCTTGGCAATATTGGGAATGCAAGAAATCACAGACATGTTGCATGAGAGTAATAAACTTGTTTATTACTACCAAAGGAATAAATCACAGTTGCCCTAAGCAGTTCTCACTAATATGAACTGGGAGCCAATGCTAAGCATTCCCTATACCTTGAGGTTTCTTCATGTCTCTTGGGGTCTCCGAGGTATAAGACTCAGTGTCTCACATTATATACCTATGATAATTACTATGGTTGCTGTAAGATAGAAGCATTTCTAGTAACAGAGATGAGCCCTATTGGCTAAATTAGAGGTGGTTCGACGGTCCAAGATACCATTATACAATTTTGTAGTAGTCATCACTTTGTGAAACAAAAGACTACAGTTCTTACACAAATCAGTGTAGTAGCACAAATTACCAAAAGGTGGCAATGCCGACTTATATATCATAATCATTACAAGGACACAGTTGTCCTAACATCTTGTGAGTAACAAATACATAGAATATATATATATATATATATATATATATATATATATATACATATGTATTAGAAAGCAAAGTATATAACAATAATACGCATACATATCCTGACATCTACTCTTGTACGGTAGATGCCCGGATCTCTATATGTTAGTATAACATATGTCTAAACACTAGCTGTCTATGGTATACCTCTGTGGGTACCAATAAGGGTGCAGGGACCTTGTGTAACATTCCCCCACTTGTTGCCTCCAAGGGCAACAAAGGCAAAAATAGGGAAAGGCCAGAGAGCAGTGGTCATTGACAAAGCCGACACATGAACTTTGTAAAGGAACTCCAGCTGCTCATGGTGTTGGCATAGCATGCACTGTAGGCAGCATAGCATAATAGCCAAGAAAAATATCAAAAATGCTTGTATAATAACAAAACCTTTAAAAGTAATGTTTAACAAAGTGTTAGTTAATGCATCATTCATATCACCATCATTAATCAAGGAAAGGATAGCTTCATTAGCCTTAGTGATATTATTGCTGATGTGGATGAGGCGTGTGTCTTTTCTCTCTAAAAGTGATTTTAATGTAAGTGAGAGTGGATCTATGTATACATTAAAATATGATAAATATTCAGAAAGGGTGAGCAGATAATCGGGGTTACTATCAATGATGTCCGCATCCATAAGGGGGATAGGGGTAATAACAATATGTTCAATAACAGCTTTTTGGTGGGGGACAAAGCAGAAGTTGGGAGTATCAATAACACATGTCTCAATGCCACATGTATAACTTTTATAACTGGTTACCACACAGTACTCCCCATCAGAATTGTACTGCATTTTAACGGTGGGGAGTCTCCATTTTTGCAACTGTACCCGGAGGTGTAGGTCGTCTTGAAAATCTGTGTTGACAGGCAATGAACCTCCTCACAATCAGACTGGTAGAGTTTTTCTGGAGCCAATGTTGAGTCTGAAAAGTCTGTGCCATTAGTGCTGATGTCATCGTCCATGGAAAAGGACCAATCAATACTGTCAGGAGAATAACCACATACAGGTTTAATAACATCAAATACATCACATCGACACACATAGAAATATTGTTTCTTCACACAGCAGTCTGTGTGTGGAGTGACACAGGTGTCCAAGAAAGGATGGAAAACCAATAGAGGAGGAAAGTCCCGGTGTTCTCTGTAAATGTCATCATCAAGGTGCCTGATGGAGTGTACAGAAGGGAGCTTGTTGAACAAAGCTGTAGTGGGATCAAAACATGGTGTTCTCTGTAGATATCTTCATCAAGGGGTCTGACGGAATGTACCGTTGCAAGTTTGTCAAATAGAGCTGTAGTGGGATCAAAAAGTGATAAAGAGACAGTAAAAGAAACAAACATAGTATCTTTGATAGAACATTTCTTAGAAGTAAAACAGGGACCAGTGTTAGGGTGTCTGGTCACAAAACCCAAATTCCTAGCTGTAGAAAGAGGAATCGTTAAAGATTGTCGCATACACATAGCAATACATCCAGGGGTTTTACATCGTGGACAATACCATTTAGAAATACGTCTGTTATGTATGATATCAGGGATTCTTCCAGATTCTAGATCACAGAAGAGATTATTGATGGTAGTGATAATGTAAGAGCCATAGGCTGAGCATAAAATCTCATGGGCAATGTATTGTTTATCTGCTTCTTTGTTATTTTGTGCAATGAGTACATTAATTTTATCTTTAAAATCTGTAAATGCCTTAGCAATGTCATGAATATTGTATACAGTGTATCTTTCTTTCCTGACTAAGGCCATCCACACCATGCAATAATGGGGGGTAGTATATTATTTACCAAACCAGTTTGAAATTTGGCAGAATGAGATTTGATAGGAACAATGTCTGCTTTATTCCAGATATACATATCTGTACCAAAGAGACCTGTGACAATGCCTGTTTTGCCAGTGACATTAGAACTGTCAACTTCACGTGTGTTATGTTTATGACTTTGATCATCGGGATTTGGTTTTCTCCTGAAGTTGCCTCTATGCTCGGTGGTATGTACTCCCAGCAATAGGGTCTTGAGTATGAATCTGAAATGCTGCTAAACTATCAAGCAATAACATGCTGTAAAATGCTTAAGTGTTAGTATTATGACACATTCCAAATTCTTTCATATTGCAGTAAGTTAAGTTAAACAAAACAGGTATATGCATAAATTGCAAATTGCTAATCAGTGTACCAGGTAGAGCAGTGGCTGTTAGACCACTGTGGGTACCAGGGGTGTGCTTTGGACATTCCAAAAGCTGTTTGTCAGTAGGTGGTAACACAGAAAGGTACATGGCAACAGAGGCCATGTTGTGTACAGCACAAAATGTTTGAGTTGAGTCCTTAGTCAAAGAATTACAGTAGGAGGGATCGATCAAAGCAGTGATATTGTATAAACCAGAATGTCTAAGAGCAGTTTGTAGCAAGGACAGAGAACCATTTGGGAATTATTTAGCATTAGGCCAGCCCTGGAAAGTTCCCTTTGAGCGTTTGGCCACAGGGAGAATTTGTCCTTGCAAAGTGGTTTACCACTCAGTTTGTAGGGTAGATTTATCAGGAGCAACAACCAAAGCAGTGAGGTAAGCATCGGAACCTTCCTGGACAGTAATCAAACTATCGGGTATTTTGATGGATACTCCCTCTGGGGCAGATGCTGGAGGATCAAGGTGAGGTAGGAGGTTCGGTACCGTGCCTTGGATGCAGTAGATAACTCCTGAGATGAGGAGAAAATGGAACAAGATAGCCATCTTGTCAATATATCTGAAGAGGAAAATCAAACATTAGTAGGTTAGTACTATTCCTCCCAATGGGGTGAGGAAAAGTAATTATGCTCCTTTATACAGTTTCAGTTGGTTTGCATGTAACCATTTGTCAGTCAGTTTATTGTTGTGCAGGAGTCTAACTTGATAGACTGCCGGATGGAGTTTGTTGACAATGGAATAAGGGCCTTCCCACTTATTGGAGTAGGAGTATGTGTGTGGGATGTGCAAATCGGAGACCATTACCTGATCTCCAACCTGCCAATCCTCTTCTTGTGCATGTTTGTTGAACTGTATCTTGGACTGTTGCTGGGCCTTGCAAATGCAATTGGCAGCATACAAGTGTGTGTGTATGAAGTCTTTCCTTAGTTTTTCCACATATTGGTCTACGGACACAAGGTCCACGGGGGGGGGGGTGCAGGTCAAACAACAGGAGAGACCTCATCTACACAAGGACATAGACAGGATGGAAGCAGTCCAGAGGAGGGCAACTAAAATGTGCAGGGTCTGCAGCAGAAACCATATGAAGAGAGACTGAGAGAGCTTAATATGTATACTCTTGATGAAAGGAGGGACAGGGGGAACTTGATAGAAATGTTCAAGTACCTCAAGGGAATCAACAAAGTCCAGGAGGGTAGCATCTTTCAGAAAAAGAGATGTGTAAGAACAAGGGGGCACAATTTAAAGATAGAGGGGGGACGGCTCAGGGGTAATGTAAGGAATTTTTATTTCACAGAGAGTGGTGGATACATGGAACCGCCTTCCTGAGGAGGTCATTCAACCTAAAACAGTGGGGGAATTCAAACATGCATGGGACAAATATAAGGCAATTATAGTGGGGGTTGCAGGAAGTAGGCTGTTGGTTAACTAGAATCTGCAGCTGATCCAGTAGGTAGGGAAATGGGCAGACTGGGTTTGCCAAGTGGTCCTTATCTGCCATCAAAGTCTATGTTTCTATGTTTCAGGTGTTCGGGTAATCTCATCTGTCTTCCAGTCATCACCTCAAAGGGTGTCAACTGGGTGGTGGCTGAGGGTGTGCCCCTGATTGCCTGAATCTTACTGAAATACAGTATCTTTAACAGCAGCACCCTCTACTGGCCAAGTATACCAGTAGAGGGACTAATTTACAAGAAAAATGTAGTTTTATTCTTTTTTAACATTTTATTATACTTCTTTTTAATTTTTATTTAATTTTATTAAAAATGTTACCGATAGCTCATTTTCTAAGTTTAATAATATCCTCCAGGGTGGGCAGTATAGGCAATGTCAGACCTTCCAGGAGCTGCAAGGCCCTCTAACTTGAACATTAGGCCTCATTATGCCCTGTACAGTCTAGTATTGGTGATACTACCACCCTGAAGCTGCATGATTGCTTGAGTTGCACTCATTAAGACCTTTGTTTTGATATATGGAGTGTCCCTTAAGTCCTAATATCAAGGAATTTTATGGCTTATTAAAGTTCAGATGTGGGGAAAAAACGCAATCGAAAATCTTTTTTTCATATGAGGGCATTCTTTTTTAATATGAACGAAAAAAGCCATATGAGAAAGGATGCGTTCATATGAGAAAACAATCAGAAAAAGACTAAGGGATGGATATTCAGACTGCACCGGGCAGTGGCGCAAGCTTAGGTGCAACACAACTGGGCTGCACCAGGGCATGGACCAGGGGATATTCAATGGTGCTGCACCATGGCTCAGCACCATTGAATATGGCACTGAGGGAAAATGCACTGTGCACGGTGCAGTGGCACTGCACCAGTACAAGTGGCAGAATGGGAGCAGAGGGATGAGCTAGCGCAAGTGCAGTTGCGCTAGGTGCATCATCCACAATATTCAGCCTGGGGCATGCAAATGAGACTGTAATTCATGCAAGACACAAATGGGGCCATTAGCATGTCATTACAGCCCCATTTGCATGCGTTGTGCAAGGCAGCCCAGTGACATGAGCCTGGCGCCCTGCACAGACTGCAGTGTGGACTAAGGGAGTCCAAGGGCATCCCCCGCCCCACAAGTGTGAGTGCAGCAAAATGTATAGATCCCATACCCTGGTAGTCTAGTGGAACCCCTCCCTCCCCGTTAGCCTGATGGTGGACAAAGGTATCTGTACTATCCCTGGTGGGCTAGCCGTATCCCTATCCCTGCTGTATCCCTGATAGCAATACGGCAGTATGGTTTAAACACCCTGGTGGTCCAGTGATTACCGCCTCCTCACCCGTAACCACGATCACCATACAATGAACTGAATAAAGCCCTGGTGGGCTAGTGGCATCCCCCTTCCTCCCATTCTGTCGGTCATGAGCAACCATCCAAAATACAATCGGTGTGCCAGTGGAACCCCCCACTTCACCCATTGAGACCCCTGTCACCCAGCTCCTCCCCTCACACGGCAGCTGCACCCTGCCCGTGAGTACCACCCGCCACCAACGAATGACAGCTTACAGTATGATCTGTAAGCCCATAGGTCCACAGTGTGGATGAATGGGTTTGCGCACCATACTGTACTACACAGGCATGGATCTGTGAATGAACCCAGAGTGGACTCTTGGTCACCAGTAAGACTTCACTTGGATCACCCCCCCCCAGTATTTGGTGGCACCCAAAAACAAGACAGTCTTCAGATGACCAACCAAGGGACCTGGTCTCTGTCTTCCTTCCTTGTCCTCAGTCTCCACTCCAGTGGTTGATGCACTGGTAGTGGGAGTAGGTAAGTCAGCGAGGAGAGTTAAGCATGTGAGCTGTCTAGCAGTCTCCCTCCAAACCATCCTCAACCTTGAGATAAGGGGGATAAGTAAGAAGCAACACAGTCTGTCAGGTTTCGGTGTTAGTCTGCGCATTACAAATTTGCAACAGTGCTACTGCAGGCTTTGAAATAAGAAAAAAAATTACCTTCTCCTAAGTTTTATTAAATCATGTTATCACTCCACATTGCATTCCAGAGGTGTGAAAAATTGTTCTTAACCACAGATTTCAGGAGAGATGTACTACAAGGGGATATCTGCAATAATATAGGGGCTATGCTGAGATGGGCTACTGAAGAGTCAGCATACTGAGGCAAGAAATCAGTTCTGTTCATGAGGCATGCTGCTAAGGGGCATGAGTGAGCCAACTGTTCTTACCATGTATAGAACATTCTGAAATCTGAGATAATCATGAGTTTTTTCTTTTGTATTGACAAACACATTTTTGACTGATTCATGAATGCTGAGGGATGTCCTGAGACAGCCTGTGTAATCACCTTAATGTTCACTTCTTAATTCAGTTACGAATGACAGAACATGTCACCTAATTGCAAGCATTTTGAGTTCTCAGTTTCAAGGCTTAGCACTGCTGCTGAGTCCTTGTTAAATATCAAGCTGACAAGCAGTAGTTAGTTTTAGTTGTGGAATGATGATCTACTGTATTGCTAACTGTATATACTGTAGACACTCAAAAATGCCATCAAGATATCACCACAGTAGCACTGTGAAAAGGAGATGTCTCATGACATCATGAGGTTATCCTGAGAGCAAACATTTTATAGAAATGCCATATTTTTCTACTGCTACCCTAAACTGCATTCATTTTGTTTCATGACTATTACACAAATATGATACTGCCATCCATCCCAGTGTCAGTTGCGCAGTAGGTAGCACACTCACCTCTGAGGCCGAGAGATCAGAAGGCTGTGGGTTCAGTTCTCACATCTGGCACTTGGGTTAATATCCCAATACTGACACTGTACCGCAGCATGAGGGGGTGCTGCACTTCTGAGGTGCCGTCTTTTGGATGAGACGCTAAACCGAGGTCCCATCTGCCTGGATTGGTGGTAGTTCAGGTGGATGTTAAAGATCCCATGGCACTTATCGAAGAGAGTAGGGGATTTCCCCAGTGTCCTGGCCAAATTTTCCCCATTCACTAAAAATACCACCAACAGCTTAATCTGGTTCAATTTCAGTTGCTTACCATCTACCCCCCTTCCCCTGGTTGTCCCTGAAAAAGGGACTTCTAGTCCCAGTGGTTCTACCAGGTCAACAAAATTCAATAATAATAATAAACTACCTCACTCTTCTAACCTGAAATCTTAACTGATATTGTACATATCAAGAATTAAACTAGTGCATTAATAGTTCATTTAATATTTGACAACTGATGAACTGAATTTATCAACTGTGAAACTAGATGATTGTGTTAGAGACATTTGGAATTTGGGCAATTTTGAAATACTGTACAAGTTTGCAACTTTTCATTTGCACGATATTTGTTGACATCGGCGACCTGAAATCTCAGTTATGACAAATGAACATGGTTTAGAACAGCATGAATGATGCAGAATAACAGGGATATTGTATCTTTTGAGAGTGCTTGATCTCAGCTTTAGTTTTATGTAGTGCATCAACATGTGAATAAAGTAGCTCTGTATGTGAAGATGAACCTGGACATCCCACTATTTAGTTCTGAGGCAGAATCATAGGCCCTGCATTGAGGTTAAGGTTGGAGTTGAGACAACTGAGCTGTGAGTCATTCAAATTTTTTTTCTTGTTATATTTTCAGTATTTTAATTTATTAGGCTTGTTACATTTTTCTGATATTTTTGCATTTTATCATATGACATTTATTTTAAAAGTCATAGAGTTGGCCTGCAATTGTTTGCACTTGGGGACTCTGTGAGTAAAATTATTGAACAGAGCTGCAGTTGTATAAGGGATTAAATAGATGGTCCCTTTGCTTCATAATAACTTGCATTCTACTGCACATATGATTTATTCCATGCACATATAATTTAACTGCCTAGAAGAAGATTATTTGAATAATTCCTGAAACTATGTAGTGAAAATAATTATTTTCTTGAGTGAACCAGAGTCCCAGAAGGAATGCAGAGTTATTGGGGGGGGGAGTCAGGGATCTGAACATTGCCCTGGTTCACAGCAGGTGAGTGCAGAGGAGTTATGTCATGAGTCCTCTACCTGTACAAAAAGAATTACTACTTTGAGGTTATGAAATAGTTATATATTCACTAAGGTAAAATGGATCATTTAAATCAGGCATGAACTGGTAGCAAATAGCCAGTCTCCTGGTCTTATCATGGATCTAGCTAATTTATTTTGAAATGTATACTTGATGACCGACTGATCCAGCAGCAGCAACACCTTAGCAGCATGCTCAGCCAGGAGGTTGGTCTCACTCCAAGTCCAAAAACTGTAATGATCAGCCACTGCCCTTAGCTTTTAGCCACTGCCAGCCCCCTAATCCCACCCTTGCTTTAGCTCGCCTTAGCCATGCTGCCTTAGTCACCTAAATGTAAGGTTCAGCAACCACCAACTACTAGAATTTCCATGATTCTATCCTGTCCTGACCTGATCAATTTTTTTTTAAAGTATCATCATCTCATCGCCATTACCAGCCGCAAGCAATACAGTTTAGTGAACAAACTTGCACTTTGGGGTGAAATCAGTAGCAAGTGAGGGCTATTAATACAAGTGTGTGGAGCAGCAGATGGCAGTTGTGTAGCTTTTTTCCTAAGCTACACCAGGGGAAAAATATCTCTGCTATCAGAAGTAAGAATAACTACACAAGAGTCCTGTAACAGTATTCATAAAACACTGTAATATTTGTCTTATAAAGGGTAATGTGTAATATGGCTGGATTTAACTGCATAGCTCCCATTATTACCCACTCTCTTCAGCTTATAGAAAAAGGGCTTTTTCAGGCTTGCTGGTTTAGCAGCAGAGGAACAGCCTTCTGCCAGCCTGCTATTATACAAACAGCTGTTTACTGTCATCACCCCATCCTCACGATTAATTTTGGATGTTGACTCTATTGCATATAATATTTAAATTTTCTAATGATATTTGCCCTTTAGTAGCAGTCTGGCCTGTCCATGATTGCACTACAGTTAGTATGGCACTAATCCTTTCACATGTGCATCAGAATTATGAGAGAATTAATTTTTTCCTAATTTCTGAGCATCTGTTCATGCAGATCCCTAAAGGTCCTGCATAAATGAGAATACGATTCCACTATCACAAAAAGAAAGGAAATTCCTTGCAAAAAAAATTATGTTCAGGCACCAGTTAGGGAGCCTTAACACCAAAAAAGTCAGGAAATGGGGCTTTAAGGTCAGAAACATAGAATTTGATGGCAGGTAAGGACCGCTTGACCCACTTAGTCTGCTCATTTTCCCTACTTGTTTCATATACTGCAGATCCTAAATGATCTGTGGCTTACCCTCTCTATCTTATTGCTAGAGTTCTGTTATGTATGTTCTATGCGTTTTTGAATTCCCCTACTGTTTTTTCCACTACAACCTCTGCCGGGAGGCTGTTCTATGGATCCACCACCACTTCTGTGAAAAAATGCTTTCTCATGTTAACCCTAAGTCTACCCCCTCTATTTTCATATCATGGCCCCTTGTTCCCAAACATCTTTTTTTTTTTTTGAAAGATGCTACCCTCTTGTAGCTTTTTTACACCCTTGAGTTATTTGAAAGTCTCTATCATGTCTCTCCTCTCCTCTCCTCTCCTCTCCTCTTCTCTCCTCTCCTCTCCTCTAGGGAATAGCTAGTGAGATACCACAGTTTCCCCTCATACGACTTTTGATCCAGCCCATGCACCATTTTGGTTTCCCTTCTCTGAACCACTTCTACTCTGTCTATGTCCTTCTGGAAATGCTGCCTTCAGAACTGGACACAGTGATCTAGATGATGTCTCACCAATGTTCTATACAGTGGCATCACCACCTCCTTCCTTCTGCTGGAGATACCTCTTCCCCCACCATTCCACTGGCTTTCCTCACAGCCTTCTCACTTTGTTTGGTAACCTTTAGATTATCAGAAATGATATGATATATCATAGCTATATATCACCACATATGAGGAAGTCAGTATAGTGCAGTGGTTTAAAGCTCTGAACGGCAAATCTAGAGACCTGGGTTTGAATCCCACAACCCCCACTTGCATACTGTATGACCCTAAGCAAGTCACTTAACTTCCATGTGCTCCCAGGTCGCACCTGTAGAAAAGCTTTTAGTTTAGTGTGCCACTCCTGGTTAAACAATAATAAAAAAAAAAGATATGACTACTTCCAGGTCCCCTTCCTGTTTGGTGCCCATCAGTACCTCCCACTATCATGTACTCCTCCCCTGCATTTCTGTACCCCAAGTGCATGGTCTTGAACTTATTTGCACTGAATCCTAGCTGCCACACCCTTGACCACTCCTTAAGCTTGCTGATGTCCCTTCTCATTTTTTCTACCCCTCCTGGAGTGTCAGTCCTGCTGCAGATCATTGTGTCATCTGCAAAAAGACACACCTTCCCTTCCAGCCCCTCTTCAATGTCACTTATGAAGACTAAAGAAGACTGGTTCAAGCATTGATCCCTGCAGGATCCCACTGATCACCCCATTCTCTTTGGATTGAACTCCATTCACCACCACCCTCTGTGTCCTATTGCTCAGCCAAATTTTGACCCAGTTTGCCATCCTGGGACCCACTCTAAGGCTGCCCTGCTTGAGTACTAGCCTCCTATGTTTGACAGTGTCAAAGGCTTCGTGATATCCAGGTAGGCCATATCCACTGCCCCTCCCTGATCCACCCACCTTGTCACACAGTCAAAGAAATCTGTCAGATTTGTTTGACGAGATATTCCCACTGTGAATCCATGCTGTCTCAGATCCTATGCTCCGCTGGATTTGAGATATAACACAAACCTTTCTTTTAGTAGGGTTTCCAACCCTAACTCCCCACCCTGCAGGTTGCAACAGGAAAAACCATTATGGTTTCATCTCACTTGCATCTTCACAAATTAGTCATGGCATGTGCATTGGGGTTGTCACCCTAGTGCTCACCCATTCCACAATAAATAAGCTGAGATGGGTACAGTATATGAGAATATAGTGAGTTAGGGTTGACAAACCCAAGGCACATGCCACACCTGATTTGTGAAGATGCAAGAGAGGTGAAACCATAATGGGTTTTCCTTTTGCTGCCTGCAAGGTGAGGATGAGGAGGAGTTAGGGTTATAAACCCTAAAGCCCCATTTTCTGACTTTTTTAGTGTTAAAGCACCTTAACTGGTGCCTTAACTTAGTTTTTTGCAAACAATAATATATATGTATATATATATATATATATATACATGATAAGGTATGGGTGAGTGTGTCATACTTTTTTATCTTCTTGAGAGGTCTGGGACCTCTTGACCCCTCATGAGGTCACAGACCTTGAATGAAGATCAATCAATCAATCAACTTTTATTTATAAAAAGGCGCTTTTCTAAAATCCAAAGCGCCTGTACAATATCATAAAACAGTAAATAGACAGAGTTTAAAACTATTATAAATCATTAAAAGCTATATTAAAAAGGTGGGTTTTCAATGATCCTTTAAAGCTAAGGACAGTCGGACTATTTTGCACCTGACGAGGTAGAGAATAAAGAAAGTATGACACACTCACCATACCATATCCAGTTTATACAAGGAGTGTGTTGCCAAAAGTAACCAGATTCATCTGTGGGATTTAAAATGCCACATGTCATTCAGGTTCGGCATGAGAGAGTGAACTTTTTGTTTTACTGTTCTGCCTGAAGCAGTTTGTCTGATGTAGCTCGAGTAAACATCATCGTGGCCTGTGATTGTGATAAACCAGAGTGTGGAGATTGCTGGTCTGACAAACCCGATTCATAAGCTAGAATTGCAATATTATGAGTTGGGTTTTTCATCAGTTGGGATGCTATTTTTATCCAGTCGCTTTTGGCAATACACTCATTGTATAAATCTATATACTGTCTATCTCCATCTGTGTGTGTGTGTGTGTGTGTGTGTGTGTATCTATCTATCTATTTATCTACACAAAGGCTATGCCTAAAAGTGCCTTTCACCAATTGCCAGCTGCCAGGCCCCAGCACTTCAATCCATGAGATTAATTAGGGTGCTGTAGTTAAAGGACATTAAGGAATGCTTCCCTAAAGCACCAAAAAAGCTGAAACAGTTAGACAAGGACAATAAGATGGATAATAACAAAAGTGAAGCTAATTCAGATTCTACTGCTCTGAAAGGTAAACCCTTGCCTAATCAACTGATACAGGAATGAACACTGGGAACCAGAAGGCTCACATGTGGGGTGGTTTCAATTCCAGATCCATCATCAGCTTTGGCTGCAGATTTTGTAAAAGTGACTATTCATGCTCAGTCATCTGCTAAGGAAAATGCTTCTGCAACAGTATTGTCAGCCAAAAATAATGCCTTTGTTAACAGTTTCAATAACACCCAACTTGACTGGTCTAAATTGCAACAAAGCACAAAACTCACTCTCAGTTACCCATTTAATTTATACACCCTGTAAATAATATTTACAGCAATGAAAATTCATAGGCACAGCCAAATGCAGAAAGGGATTACACAGAAAATTCAGTATTATCAACTAAAGTGCCCTCAGAACATTACACCACTAGGGAAACCAATCCATGGTAACAGTTATCCTTAATACAGTTAAAAAGGGCGTCAAAGATAAGAATCAAAAAGTTGACTCTTTTAAAGCTGAATTGTCCAGTATACGTACAGAAGTGTTATGCATTAATCAAGAAGTAGAAAAGCTGAGGGTGTGGCTTGGAACCAAGATGGCCACTTAAGCCTTTCACTTTGCCACAGCCCTACATTATCAGTCCATATTTTACCAGTAGCAAGCTGTCCACATGGGTATTTTTCTGTAGGAAGGGATATCTGGTACTGCTGAGTATATCCCTATTGAGTCCCCAAGCTCCAGTCTCATCTGCTGTAGCTGTTGTTTCCAGTGCTGATAACAGTTTGTGTGTTGCTCCCAAATAGCAACCCTATCAAGACATCACCACTTCTGGATCCCAGTGGCTTTAATGGTGTTCCAGACCCTTAATCCTGATGAACTGGAGACAGACAAGTATCAGCTCTCTGCTAACATGGTATTATACACTCTCAAAATTAGCAATCTTCAAGACACTTTCATTTAAGTCATTGGGAAATATGGTGCTAGAGTACATCACAAAAAGTGGGACCCTTTTTATCATCAAACTTCTGCTCTATGCTATTACTCATCACAACAACCCCCTTACGATTGATTAACTGTAGGAATGATACTCATTATCTCTCAACAGTCTCAGCTTCCCCATTAAGGATCCAGTTTGGCTTTGTTATACATTCAGTTTGAAAACATGTACACTGTCAAAGGTTTTCTCTCTCTCTCTCTCTCTCTCTCTCTCTCTCTCTCTCTCTCTCTCTCTCAGTACCAGTCAATTAATTGTTAACTTGTTTATTTCCATTTTTCTGTTACTAATTCTTCACATCTGCATATTCACTAAGACAATTACCATTCCTATGTATTTTCCATCTACCACCCAAATGGTGTAATTTTTCATTACACTTTGCTTGTATAAACCTCATAAAACTCTTTTTAAATAAAAATATTCATGTTAAAAAAAAATTAGACAACCTGGTGACAAGACTTTGTGATGTGAAGGATTATCTCCCTAAGTTAGATAACAGGTTGAGAAATTATAACAAACTTATAATTGACATGCAAGCAAAAAATAGAGGACATGAACTGGCAAGTATGCTGAAATAGTCTGAAACTACTCACATTTCTGGAAGGGGCAGAAGGGGCAGAGATTACTAGGTTTATTAAAAGTTGGCACACTAAATCACCAAGAAACAGATTCTGAGCAAAACAACATAGATACTGATGGGGCACAGAAAATACGAACAAGAAGAAAATCTATTAATCAAAAATATCCAAGAATGAGGCCAGCCCGGTGGCACTGAGGGTTGAGGCGCTGGACACCACACCTCGCGCTACGCTGGTGACCTGGGTTTGGCAGGGGACAGGGAGGATTGAGCATCTGTAGACTGCTCTCCTCTCTCTCTCTGGGGAGGGATCCAGGGAGTGCCCAGTGCAACAGCATCCCCTGATGGAAGCTGGAGGGACGTGCACATGTCTGGGCACAAAAGCAGAGGGGCAGAGTTGTGCCAGGCATCTCGAGATGCCATTACACGACCGAATTCCCAGGGGGTGGGACAAGGGATGTAAAAAAATGCCCCCCCCGAGAGGATAGGAGAAGGCACCACCACCTGTACCACACTCTTAAGGCTGGGCATGTCACTCTCCCCATCCCCAACACTCCGACTGGCACTCTATACTGTAGATAGAGTGCCCTGGGAGGATAGGGTGGCCCTTCTCCGTGGGGGTTCAGATCAGGGGGTGTAGCTGGTCAGAGTGAGGGGAGTAGCTGAGACTGCCACAGTGGAGGTAGAGACCAGGTTAGGTGGCTGCCGGAGAGAGTTTCTCCAGTAGGGGTGCAGAAACAGAGTGAACAACAACAACAACAAAAAAATCCAAGAATTATAAACATAAGAGTTCTCAGATTCCAGGACAAAAAGAAAGTCTTTACTCAAGCTAGGAAATGGGGACTCTGTTATCAACACATATTTTACAGTATGGATTATTATTTTTACCACAGCAACTGGATCATAAAGGATGTCACTAAAGTTACTTCACAAGGGTAGAGAGAAAAAATAGAAAGATAATATAATTATGCATATTAATTTATAGTATAAATGTGTGTCTGTATTGAGGCCACATTTTATCATACTATCTGGAATTATTTGTTATATATAATTCACTTTTTGGACAGTGTGGATTGAATTAATGAAATTCAATAAGGTTGCTTAGTCTGGTATTTCCTTGTCTCTCCATTACAGCAAGATACATTTTAGCTGTTATTAATCCTAGCTGTATTAATTTACTTTTATGAATGGGACTACACCTTGACCAAATGCTCTGTCCTAATAGTTTCAAACCTTTATTTTTTTGGTAGTCAGATTGCAGCAGCTTTATAGAGGGTACCTAGAATTCTAAGCTAGAAGATGTTTAGAGCACAACAAGTAACAAGTGTGTTCCTGAGTACATACTGAAGATATACACCTAGAACAAGAATTTGATATATCCACACTCATTTTATTTAATCGGTTAGGGGTATAATATGTTCTATGGTAAATATTAAATTAAATTTGTTGAAGTTTGCTAGAAATGGCACTGTGGAAAAAGTATTCAGGTAAGGTATTCCAATCCCTGTCTCTAAAGGTTGTGTTTAATTTTGATTCCCATTTTGTTCTAGTTTGGAGGGAACTTTCTTACAAGATGCTGTTATTAATGTATATATTTTTAATAATATATTAGAGTGATCATTATTATAAAGAATTTTCTCTAAGCGTGTATGTTCTGGTAGGGTTAATAAGTGAGAAGTTTTAAAAATATTAGTTCTTGTTTGAAGATATCTTAAAAATATGTGTAGAAGGTACTGTAGATCAAATTTTTCTCCAAGTGTGGCAAAATAATTTGTGTATTTTCATTATAAATATCTTTATTTTCTTTGATACCCCCATTATGCCATACCTTGAATGCATTATCCAGTGTACAAGGTAGGAAGTGGCAATACAAACAGAACAGTGAAATTGGGGGTAAATTTTATATGCAATATAATTTTATTTTTAAAACTAGGAGAACATCTTTGAGACAAATGCTCTTTTACAAAGGTTCCACATCAAGTCAATTCAATATGTACAATGAAACAACAGAGGACACAACTAAGTACATTAATACAACAATAACAGGTCATTCATACGGTAACAGGGCAACTGGCAAAAACATAAAGGTTAACACAAAATTGAGCATACCTAGATCGTGAAGTTCATGGCAACAATATGGTTCATCCTAGATGGTTGTTTCAGGTGAATACAAGGATACATTACAGAGGCATCTCAAAATGATTATTGCAATAGTTAGTTGGAAGAGAAAGTCAGCTCAAATAACCTTGTTGAGATGAGCAGGCAATAGCATAGAAACATAGAAACATAGACTTTGATGGTAGATAAGGACCGCTTGGCCCACCTAGTCTGCCCATTTCCCTACCTAGAGGAAAAGCTGCAGATCCTATTTAACCAACAGCCTATTTCTTCCTACCCCCCACAAAAATTGTCTTATGTCTGTCCCATGTATTCTTGAATTCTCCCACAGTTTTAGACCCCACAACCTCCTCAGGAAGGCTGTTCCATGCGTCCACCACCCTCTCTGTGAAAAAATACTTCCTCACATTGCCCCTGAGCCGTCCCCCTCTATCTTCAAATTGTGTCCCTTGTTCTTGCACAACTCTTTTTCTGAAAGAAGCTACCCTCTTGGACTTTGTTGATTCCACTGAGATACTTAAACATTTCTATCATGTCCCTCCTCTCCCTCCTTTCCTCAAGGGTATACATATTAAGCTCCTTTAGCCTCTCCTTATATGGCTTCTCTTGCAGACCCTGCACCATTTTAGTTGCCCTGCTCTGAACTGCCTCCATCCTGTCTATGTCCTTGCAGAGATGGGGTCTCCAGAACTGGGCGCAGTACTCCAGATGGGGTCTCACCAACTGTCTGTACAGGGGGATAACAACTTCCTGTTTTCTGCTGGAGATGCCTCTCCCTATACATCCCAGTATCCCCCCAGTCCTCCTGACTGCCTTCTCACATTGCTTGCCAATCTTAAGGTCATCTAATATGATTACCCCCAGGTCCCTTTCCATTTTTGTTGTTGTTACTACCTCCCCCCCAACACTGTGTAATCTTCCCCTGGGTTTTTGTTTCCCAGGTGCGTTGCTTTGCACTTCTTTGCATTGAATCCAAGCTGTCATACTTCTGACCATTCCTCCAACCTTGCCAAGTCCCTTCTCATCCTTTCCACACCTCCTTGTCTATCAACCCTGTTGCAGATCTTTGTGTCATCTGCAAAGAGGCATACTTTTGCTTCCAATCCCTCTGCAATGTCACTTATAAAGACATTAAAAAGGACTGGACCCAGTACTGAACCCTGCGGTACCCCACTAGCAACCCCTCTTTCTTCAGAATGGACTCCATTTACATTTACCTTCTGTGTCCCATTATTCAGCCAATGTTTTACCCAGGCTACCACCCTGGGACCCACTCCCGGGCTGGTTAATTTGACTACTAATCTTTTGTGTGGGACTGTGTCAAATGCCTTGCTAAAGTCTAGGTAGGCCATGTCCACAGCCCCTCCCTGGTCTACTACTTTAGTCACCCAATCAAAGAAATCAATTAGATTCATCTGACATGACCTTCCTGCTGTGAACCCTTGCTGCCTTGGGTCCTGTGCCCCACTGGCCTCTAGGTACTCAACAATTCTTTCCTTCAGAAGTGATTCCATCACTTCCCCTACCACAGAGGTCAAACTGACAGGTCTGTAGTTTCCTGCCTCTGTCTTGCTCCCACTTTTGTGAAGGGGAATCACATCAGCCTTCTTCCAGTTCTCAGGTACTACATCATCCTCCCATGATTTGTTATAAAGGGTAGTCAGTGGTGTCACTAGTTCTCTGCTTAATTCTTTTAGAATTCTGGGGTGAATTCCATCTGGCCCCATTGCTTTGTCCACCTTCAGTTTTAGGAGTTCTTTCAGAACACTTTCTTCTGTGAAAGGACTGGGATCGACCCCCCTCTTCAGATTGCTTCTGTTAATTGGATTAGGCACCTCTCCCACTTCTTCTTTTGTGAATACTGAACAGAAGTATTTATTCAGTATCCCTGCTTTTTCACTGTCACTCTCTGCCCACCCACCATCCATTCTATTCAGCCTCACTATCCCTCCCTTTGTCTTTCTACACTCCCTGATATACATATGAAAGGTTTTATCCCCCTTCTTAACTGAGTTGGCTATCTTTTCCTCAGTTTGTGCCTTTGCTATTCTGACTACCCTCCCTGCTTCCTTCTGCCTTAACTGGTACAGTTCTCTGTCCTGCTCCTTCTGTGTTTCCTTATACTTCCTAAATGCCATCTTTTTCTCCCTAACCTTCACCGCCACTTCTTTTGAGAACCATAGTGGCTTTTTCTTTCATTTTGATTTGTTTATTTGCTTCACACAAAGGCTTGTTGCCTCTGTGATGGCAGTTTTAATATTTCCCCATTTTGCTCCACCCCTCCTTCTAGCCTGTTTGCTAGTGCTTTTCTAAGGCACTCTCCCATCTTGCCAAAGTCAGCCCTCCTGAAGTCCAGAACCCTCACTTTTGTATGGCTTGACTCTGTAGCTGAGTTTATTGTGAACCGTAATGTTTGGTGGTCACTTGTTCCCAAATGGCTACCGACTTCTAGATCTGAGATCCTCTCATTGTCCCCATTTGAGAGTATGAGGTCTAAGATTGCTCCCTCATGAGTAGGTTCCAAAACTAGCTGTCTGAGGCATACTACCTGAAGGGCATCAAGAATGGCTCTGCTTTTGGATGTGGCTGCAGCAAAGGTGCTCCAGTTAACATGTGGCATATTAAGGTCCCCATCAACAGTATCTCCCCTTTCTCTGCCATCCTAAGTATGCCTTCTATCATATCCTTGTCCATTTCCTCCCCCTCACATGGGGGTCGGTATACAACCCCTGTGCAAACTGTGGTGCCATTTCCAGTCTCTAAGGTGACCCACAGTGCCTCCCCTCCTCCCTGTTTACTCTTTTGTTCAGTTGCTTTTATCCCTTCTCTTACCTAGAGAGCTACTCCCACCTTCTGCCCTCCCTGTCTCTCCTGTAGGTTGTATACCCTAGTATGTTAACATCCGAGTCATGGTTATCTGTGTACCATGTTTCTATGACTGCTATGATATCCAGGCATCCCTCTTCCATCAAGGCCACCAGTTCAGGGAGCTTGTTGCCCAGACTATGGGCATTGGTACTCATTACCCTCCATTTCTTGATGGCCTCATCCCTTTTTGCCCCATCCCTGTCCTTGTTGCATTTGTCACTTTCTCCATTTACCACTGCACTTCTGCCTATTGACATCTCTATGTTGGTGTCTACCTCACTTAGTACCCTGATTTTTTTGGGGGGGGCTAGGAGTTCCCTGCTCCTTTCCAGTGCCTCCCCCCTTGGCTAGTTCAAAAGCTTGCCAATGAATTATTTGAACCTATCACCTAGGATCCTGGTTCCCCTCCTGGACAGATGCAGACCATCATGCCAGTATAGGCCTGCATCCATCCAGGTGGACCCCCAGTCCCCAGTGAAGCCAAATCCCTGAGCTCTGCACCCATTTTTCAACCACTGATTGAATCCCATGGTGTGGAGCACCCTAGCCTCATCTGAGCCATAGACAGGCAGCACCTCCAAGAAGGTTACCATGTGTGCTATTTGTCTAAGGCCCCTTCCCATCTCCACAAATGCTTCTTGCACTGCTCTGATCCCTTTCTTAGCCAGGTCATTTGGCAGATAGCAGGAGAGAGCAGATAAAGACATGGTGGAGAGAAGGGTGGAGATGAACGGAATGAGATGGAGAGAGGAAGGGAATGGGAGGAAGAGAGATATAACAAAGGACCATAAGCACAATACACCTAGAGGGGGAAACAGAGGGTGGTAACAAACAGTGGTCACAGCAGGAAGAGGTGAACAGGTACTTACAGGGTGTGGTGAAACTGATACCTCCTAGAGGTATATTAGCAGTGCAGAGCTAGTCCGACATCCAAGTATGTTGAATAGGATGGGTGAGAGGGGTTAGGATGGGATTGGCATCAGAGGGTGGGATGAGGTAAAGGTGTAGTCAGGTACAACATGTGAGGTCAATACCAGAGTTTAGAGTCTACCCAGGAAAGGGAGGGGCAATGTCCCTACTGCAGCAGTTTGGAAACTAGAGCAGCCCATACCTGCACAACTTAGGTAGTGCAATCACAGCCCCCATGTTCAACCAGTTGTTCCCTCAATTTGTGTTTGAAAGGTCCAATATTGGGCTCAGCCAAAAGGTCACCACAGATGGAGTTTAGCCAGAGTGGGGCACGGTATGCAAAGGATCTTTGCCCTTGTGTTGTATGACAAAAAGAGACTTTGAAGATCTGTTTGTCAGACTCTCTGGTACAATGAGGGTTTGACATTAGGCAGAGAAGGTTTTGGAGACTCGGAGAGGTAATACACAAAGAGGTATTTTAGCAAGTAGGCAGGTCTGGTACTTCAGCCTGCCTACAAGGTTAAGCCATCCCACTTGTTCATACAGTTCACAGGTGTGCAATAGATGATGGGCATCAGTAACTAGCCTGCAGACCTTGTTTAATGTTATTGCAACCCTTTTAAGGGTTGTGTCAGCCATGGTCCCATATATAGTCAACCCATAGACAAATATAGGAATAATTGTACTGCCCACTACTGTCTGCAGCACCATTATAGGTAGACAGTGTTTATGTCTATATAGTAGGCTAATTTTTGCATTAATGGCCTTGGCAACCTGTTCCACATGATTAGCATATGAGAGGGTGCTGTCAAGGGTGACCCCAAGGTACTTAAAAGTGTAGACCTGTTCCAGTGGGGTGTTTAGGTTTTTTAGAATTGGTCTTTTTATAGTTCATGAACAGTTTTTGCTTCACGAACCACTCCTCGACCTCAGTAAAGTTTAACTGCAATTGTTCCTGCAGGGTGAACAGGTCTGTGTTGCTGGTGAAAATCACTGCATTATTCACATACAGTAATAATCTGTCAGGGCAAGCTAGGTGTAATTGATTAAGAAATATGCTGAAAAGTAGCAAACCCAAGATAGAACCATGTGGGAAACTGGCTTGGACTTTCTGATATTCTGAGAGTACCCAATTGATTTTTACCTGCTACCTACGGTTTGTAAAATAACTATGGAACCAGTCCACAATACTACTTGACAGATCAGTTATGGACATTTTTTCCAGAAGAAGTGCAAGACTGACAGTATCAAAGGCTTTGGTCAGGTCAATAAAGGCTGCCCCTACAACCTGACCCTGATCAATAGCCTTGTGGATAAAGCTAGTAAATTCAATGAGAGTGGTGGTGGTGTTGCTGTGTGCTTTAAGAAACCCATGTTGTTGGTGGCACTGAATCTTATATTTTTCCAGGTATTCTACAAGTTGACCTCAAACTATATGCTCCAATGCCTTGGAGAGAAGGGGAAGAATGGCGATGGGGCAGAATTTTGTGTGCAGGGGGGGGTGAGGTGGAATTTCAAGCTGGTGGCACAGAAATCCAGGAGGAAGAGGGATAAAAGATAGGTATGAAGGTAGAATAGGTGCTACGCTATGCTATTATAGGGGAGAAATATATAGAGCTCTGCAGTGACTCCTAGTGGACATTGGGTATAAAGAACTGAAAGGAAAGTGAGGAGATAGAAGCTGTCAGTCTTGGTCACGTGATACCTATGACCTATTAATTAAGGGATGGACCAGGGTGGGTGGGAGGTGAGGAGAGCAGGGCAGCACAGAGGCATAATGTTTACCTGAACTGCTGCAGCTGTCAGGCTCTCCGTATCTTGTGGCTGAGCTCCACGTTAGTGTGGGAGCAGGGGGAGAGTGAGTCTGTGGCTAAAAGGGCCACTCATCAGAGTAAGGAGGGACAGAATATTCATAACACAGTGAAAAAAGGGGACAAAGCCAGATGTGGGAAATGGACAAAGAAGCAGGTGGGAGTGGGAGAGTGACGTGCCCAGCCTTTGGAGTGTGGTACAGGCGGTGGTGCCTTCTCCTATCCTCTCAGAGGGGGTCCATTTTTTTACATCCCTCGTCCCACCCCCCAGGAATTCGGTCGTGTAATGGCATCTCAAGATGCCCGGCACAACTCTGCCCCTCTACTACAGATGCAGCAGCCCCAAAAAATGATATATTCAGAAGCTGCACAGGAAGATGCCCTCATGCATGTCCAGCTGAATATCCCAAACATGTGTGATCATGCATCTGAAGATGTGTGACACATCTCAAGCACGGGGGACCTTGCACCACACGTAGGTACATAGGGAAATGCACTGGGACAGGTGAGATAGACATGGCACAACTTTACAACAGACAGCCAAGATATGCAAATGACCTCATTGCACATTCCAAGCCCAAACCCCATATGTCAGAACTCATTACTGGAATGTATTCAGGCCATTTGCATACCGCAGGCATGCTCAGTTCCAATTTTGCAGTGCTGCCCCACCACCCCACAAAGGTGAACAGGAGGTACTGCAGCCAAGCAGGCAGGTGTGCTGGGATGGTCGTGTGTGGTTGGATGGACTGCATTGGCCTGGGTACAGTGCTACACCCCATGGTCATGTACATAGTCAGAGAGGGGTACATGGGGTCCACCTGGACAGTGGCCACAGATGCCACCTGGACATGCAACAGGGGTGGGCCAGGCTGATTGGGATGCCACATGCATGTGATACACTAGCTCCATGAGCTGCATACAATCACCTGCAGTGTCCCACACACCTCAGTATATGAGGTACATGGTGAGCACTGCAAGGGATGGCAGTGTGCAGACAGTGACCAGGTACCCAGGTGGGTGGGTCCCACCTGTGAGCACCCAAGATATACCATCATGTGTGTGTGCAACTGGTCAGTCCTAGCCTGTGCCATGCAGACACTAGTACCACCAGGCAACCTGGGCACCATTGCCACAGACATCACCCTGGCTGCATGCCACCATGGGGTGGCCACCTGCAGGCCTCATGAGTGCTGGCAATGGCCCCTGGCACATGTGCTGCAGTATGGCTGTCCACACCACTGGTGTGCCTGGGGGGCACACAACAGCACTGGCATGTGGCTGTTGGGTGTCTAAATCCAGGGTGTGGTGTGGGGTGCTGCTCCCTGGACAGTGCCAGTGGAGACATGGCACCTGTGGCTCAGGGTTTGTCCATCCTGGCATAACTGCTATATATGGGTGCCTGGCGCATGTTCTTGTGCACCTCTGAGGACTGTCTCTGGATGGCCTGCTTGTAGTCCTGTGGCCTGCCTGTGTGTGGCAGGCTGATTTAGGCCACCCTTTTGTATGCCTAACTTTGGGCGGCTCATTTTCAAGATGCACAGCAGATGCATGGCACATTTTGACTGAATATAGGGATGCACAGCATATTCATGGGAACACCCCTTTATTTGAACCACATACATTATTTCTGAACTATGGTGCATCCAGAGATGCAAGCCACATCTCTGTCTTTCAAATATCACCCTTTGGTGCTCATAGAAACATTACTGGTGACAACATTCATCATTGTCTTAATCCTCTTTCAAACTGAATTGTATCTTATTAGGGGAGTGGCTTAGGCAGAAGTAAGCCAGGTGTTTTGGATTTAAAAACTGCCCTTGAGAGCTAGTGGCAGAGAACAGCAAGAGGAAGGAGGTGCTGTTAGAATTATACTACTCTACTGGGACTAAAGAACTAGAACTCTACTACTGGGACCTTCAATTTTGGGTAAAAAAACAAGAAAGAGCTAGTGTGTCTGAGTTGGGTGAAGTGAACTCTTATCTGTGCAGTTAGCTAGGTGTAGAAGGAAACTGGGAATTGTTATCTGTGCAGTTAGCTAGGTGCGGAAGGAAACTCTGAAATGTTATCTCTGCAGTTAGCTAGGTGTAGAAGGAAACTGTGAATTAAAGGGAGTGGCTAAGGCAGAAGGAAGCCAGGTGTTTTGGATTTAAAAACAGCTCTAGATATCTTGTGACAGACAACAGCAAGAAGAAGGAGGTGCTGTTAGAATTATACTACTCTACTGGGACTATATTTCCCTCCTTCCCTCCTCTCCACCCTCCCCCAACCCTTAGCCAGTTCTACTTTTATAGGCACAGGATTTGACTGACAACAGGAACTTCCTGTTTGGGAGCAGGAAGGGAGTGATCACAGAGGCACAAAAGACTCACCATCCTAGAAGGAAAAGAGTAGCTCTCCATCCCTCTAGCTGCTGTAGGTCTGACTCTGAGCAAGTACGAAGGAGACTACTGAGCAATATAGGAACTTCCTGTTCCAGAACAGGAAGATCAGGAGCTTTAAGGGCACAGAGGCAGAAGGAAATTAGGGAGAAAAAAAAATATTGTTGGGGGACCTGAATATGTTAGATGTTAACTGGAGCACCTTTGGAGTCATGTGATTCAGGCGTCCTGAAAACAGCACTGGCTCAGAGCTCCCTCTCCATTCCTGCCATCAATGACCTTTAAATAAATAAAACTAGCTTCCAGCCACAAATGTTTACATCAAAAACTACAGCCTGTCTACAGCATTTGTTTTCATTGTTCTTTACATCGCTATTGGAGCTTTACACCTCCGAGATGGATGCTGAAATGAGGCAGGCCCAGCTGAAGCATACACCTCCTCCCTCACCAGAGAAACTACCTAACAAGCTGGAGGCACAAAGCGGGCAAACAAGTAAGAGCATCTCGCTGACTGTGCAACCAGTCCCCCTTACGGAAGATCGTTTTCTGCAAGAACTACTCCCTTTCCAAGAAACCCTACTGGAAATCTCATCCGAAATAAAATCCTTTTGGGGCAACATGGCAGATCTCACTCGGGGAGTGGGTGACACAGAAGTCAGAACTTCTTCAGTGGAGAAATGGAAAGAGAAAGTGGACCCTGAATTAATGCAGCTTAAACAACAAATACACAAATGCCAGCTCAAAACCGAGGATTTAGAGGGAAGAAGTCGTAGGAACAACATCCTAATCCTGGGTTTACCAGAGACCGAAGAAGGATCCAATATAATTGTGTTCATCCAAAAGCTGCTACTGAAGATTGTAGGCCCATCTCCAGTCAGCACCAACTACCACATTGAGAGGACCCACAGATCTCTCAGACCTTGACCACAACCAGGATCACCCCTTCAGCCAATAATTCTCAAGTTTTTGAGTTACATTGAAAAGCAACACATTATATCAAAAGCTAAAGAGTTACAGTCCATCACCTGGGAGGGTACCAAGCTTAGAATAGCTCAAGATCTCCCTTTTGAAGTTCAGCAAAAATGCACCTCATTTCACCCTACAGTCAGTAAGCTTATAGCAGCAGGAATTCCATTCAAAATGACTTACCTGGCTAGGTTACATGTGTCTATTTCTGGTATCTGGATTTAATTTGATTCACCTACGCAAGCAGTAACAGATCTGGCAATCAAGCTACCAGAGCTTTTTAAAAATGGCTGACTTTACTCTATTATTGCCTGAGATCACCAAAAACTGAGGTTCATTCCTCATTGGGCTCCAGGACTTAATAGGGCAATATGCTGTCTTCCTTATTATCTTTGTTAGAAATGTTACCTGTGATGCCTTTGGAAGTTTGGATCAGCTTAGTGCCATAGCATGAGGTTTACAGGTCAGATATGCTGGGGAGGGGGATAGTGAGTTGTAATAACATCAGAGTTCAGGGAATCCTTTTTTACAGGTTTTGGTTCCCTGGGACTGATTTCCTTAGGGGACTATCTTCCTGTCCGGTCTCATAATCTTCTCCCTGATCGGTCAACAGATCACTCTGGTCTCCTTTGATGGCTGATTATCCCAGTCTGTAAATATTTACCTTGCTGTTATAGGGGTTTTCTACTTCATAAAGTTTTACTGATTACTGTTAAATTTGTTTATAGAAGTTGCACTATTTTCTTTTCCTGGCTTAATAGAAAGC
Source organism: Neoceratodus forsteri (assembly GCA_016271365.2). Lineage (NCBI taxonomy): Eukaryota > Metazoa > Chordata > Ceratodontiformes > Ceratodontidae > Neoceratodus > Neoceratodus forsteri. The sequence goes on from CM028136.1 coordinate 654,118,975, forward strand.
AAATTTGGATAGTAAAATAAAGAGGGGAGGGAAGGTTAGTGAAAATATGTTTACTAGCTCAGGATTATGATCTAGGGCCCAGAGTACATCATGTAACCAGCGAGATTAAGAATATGGGGCTAGTCGAATTAAGTTTTTAAAAATATGGTCTGGACAGCGGTATTGGAATGGTAAACACACCTTATTTTATGTGTATGTTCTATCTCTAGCTCACTTTTTGTTTATGGGGTCAGGGTTGGCGGGGGCTGGAGGTTCAAACCCTGCAGGCTTCTAGATGCTGCACTGCATTTCAAGTAGAGGGGGTTCCAGCTCCTCAATGCATCTTCAGGTTTACTGGTACTGGGTTATGCTACAAAGGTATTGTCTTAGTGCTATGCTCATATCGGTTATTAGGGTATTTCATACCTGTTCCCTTTCTATGGATCTGCAGTCAGTTGGAATGCAGTCAGGAGCCGGGGGGGGTGGCATATGTCTTTTTTGGATTTAGGTCTGATAAAAAGGTCCCTTGTACATTGTTATTGGAATAGATTGGGGGGAAGAGAGGGAGGAAGGGGTTAGGTGTTAAGTTCTTCATCATCTCATGTACTGTATACCCGGATAGACTCTTCCTGGTTAATTGCTTTCCATGATTGAAGCTGAAGGGGAGTTATATTAAGATGATGAAGGATAACTCATTTCTTAGAATGGGGAAAATTAAGGATTTGGGGAATGGGTGTGGAGTGTGTCCTAAGGTGGCTTAAAATTCTCTGAATATTACTGGGAAAATTCCAAATATAAAGTTTAATAATGGCTAATTTAACAGTCAAAATAATAACATGGAATGTCAGGGGAGTCAGAGATCCTGTGAAAGAATTCAAATCTTAAAACATTGTGCATTGCTTAATGCAGGTATTATTTTTTTACAAGAAACACATCTGTTGGGGACAGAAGCCATGTGGTTGCACAGACAAGGAATTTCACAAGTTTTTGCTGCAGGAGATTCCACAGCAAGTAGGGGGGTGGCAATGCTGATTAATCACAATATTCCTTTTCAAGCAGCTTCTCCCATAGTAGATCCAAGTGGCAGATATATATTGGTTAAGGGCTCATTATGATGCAAGGATGTCATCCTGGGTTCCTTGTATGGTCCAGTAGGGGGGATCCTGCTTTTTTTTGCATGTATTACTAACAAACTTGCTCCATTTCTACCAATTCCCCTGATTTTGGGGGGAGACTGGAATATTCCTCCAAACCAAGATCTTGATAAATCACAAATGCATTTAAAGCCCCCATCACCGTCTCAAATTTCTTTGCACAAGTTCTTGGACTGACTGGGACTTTGTGATCCTTGGCATCCTATCAACCCCACACATAAAATTTTCTCTTATTATTCTACAGTGCACCAAACCTGGTCTACACTGGATTATATTTTACTGAGTCTTCCACTCTTGCAAGGTCTATGTCACACCGGCCTGGAACCAATGGGTGTCTCAGATCACTCAATAGCCTGGGTGCAATTATTAATGGATCTCCAAAGTCAGAGAGATACAATCTGGAAATTAAACACCCACATGCTAAAAGAGGTATCTGTAGTATCTAAAATGTGTTCTATTATCCAGTCTTTCCTGGCAGATAACACAGGTTCAGTCCAAAGAGAGGACATGTTATGGGGAGCCCTTAAACATTACCTCAGGGACAAATTCATAAAGCTTGCTTCATACAGAAAAAGGAGTTGGGAGAAAGAGGCAACCTCCCTCTTGGCCCAAATTAGGGTGGTGAAGTTTTCTTTTTCCTCGTCTACCTCCCCGGACTCACTTGCCACCTTATTTTCCCTCAGGAATAAGTATGTAGACATAATGAGGGAAAAAGCAGACTATGCTCTCTTCAAAACAAAAAACTACATATACCAACCAGGGAGAGAAAGATGGTAGGTTATTAGCTTTAAGAATGCATAAGCTAGAATATTGTAGGTTAATTCCTTCCATCACTGCTCAAGAAGGTACTACTAAACCTCCCCTTGGGAAATCTCTGTAGTATATGAAAAATGTTATCGTTCCCTATATGCTAAAAGGGATAGCACACTGCCCCTCATGTTATGGAGGCATACCTAGACTCTTTGAATCTACCTTCTCTCTCAGAGTACCTGAGTTCCTCCTTATCATCTCCTCTGACTCTTTCTGAAGTGACAGCAGCCGTTAAGGACCTCATCCAGGGTAAAGCCCCAGGTCCTGATGGCTTCCCGTCTAATTTCTACAAAATATTTTCTAAAGATTTAGCCCCCCTCCTGCTTAAATTGTACAGATATATTCTGTCGGTAGATTCCTTAGACCCATCACTATTAGAAGCTACAATTGTTCTCCTTCTTAAACCAGATAAACCACATTCTCAGCCTTCTAGTTTTTGACCAATTTCCCTCATGAACTATGACATTAAAATACTAACTAAGATTCTTTTGTGGTGCATTAAATCAGTATGGTCTAGTTTGTTAAGTCCCGAACAAGTAGGTTTTGTACCAGGTCGCTCATCAGCAGACCATGTTAGGAAATTGAACCATATTTTTCAGGTCACCTAGTCCCCCCAATCCCCCATGGTTCTGGTATCATTAGATGCTGGAAAGTCTTTCGATAGAGTGGATCTAGAGTTCCTCTGGATGACATTAAAGAAAATGGGCTTCCCCTCTCTTTTTATTCAATGGCTCCAAGCTATATACTTTTCACCTTCAGCTAAAATCTACTGTAACAGAGTTTTCTCCTCTGGATTCCCCTATTCAAGGGCACTAGACAGGGTTACCCACTCTCTCCTTTCCTCTTTAATCTCCATTTGGAACCTCTTCAACATAGTATTAAATTATCACCTCAGATACGGGGCATCTCTATACTTAATCAGGCCCTCTTTCTATCAGTTTACACAGCTGATATTCTCCTCCACTTAGAAGAACCAGTCTCTTCATTAGAAGGAGCTTTACAAGCTATAGCATTAGTTAGCTGGTTTTCTTACTACAAACTTAATCACTCTAAAACTGTAATATTTCCTCTTAATCACCACACACATAGATCTAATTTTGAATGGTTTGGCATGACTTGGTTACCACATTCCATCAAATACCTGGGTATTTACTTTGCTATAGATCCTTTGAAAGTTAAACAATTAAATTTGGATGACTTGGTGACCATTATCCAACAAGATCTCCATAGATGGGAAGAACTTCCGTTGTCTTTATGGGGAAGAATAAGCATAATCAAAATGAATATTCTCCTGAGAATCTTCTATCCCTTAAATATGTTACATATCTGGCTACCTCAATCCTTCTTTCAGTGGTTACATTCAATCATTTCCAACTTTCTACGGCTAAATAAACACCTTATATGCTTGTTTCATAAGTTAAGCCTCCCTAAAGGAATTAGGGGGGTTACGCCTATCCAATTTTCTCCTATATTATTGGGCCAGCCAGCTATCAAAAACTTGGCAATGGCTTGTCACTAATACTGAGGAGTATATAACCATCTGGCTTCAAACTGAAAACCAGATTTTAAGATCACATAACTTAGCTACTCCAACCATCTTCTTTTCTTCAGGGAAATCCCTCCCACCCCAGGTGCGCCATTCGGTGATGGGCACCTCAATAATGTAGCTCAGCCACTTATTTCCAACCCAAACATCAAACTGGGGGGCAAGTGTATCACTCCAGGTTGGCTTCCACAAATAAGGGACATCAAAGTAGCTGACTTATACTCCCAAGACTCACTCCCTCTCTTCCAATGATATTCTCCTGAAATACAATTTACCCCATACACACAACTTCAAAATCATTTAATTAAGACATTTAGTGGGGCAGGTATTTGGTAATACACCTCAGATACCCAAACTGGATACTGTATTAACTCAGACTCAGAGTCTGGCTAAACAGCCGCATTGTGTCTCCTGGATATATGCTAGTCTCCTGGCCACCAGATTCCCAGAACCCCTTTTAGGCTCAAATGCGTGGACATTTTTAATGCCAGATTTAAATATTAACTGGACACAAATTTGGAAAGACCTATACATGTACAACACCCAAGATAAATTACTCCTCACCCAATACTGCATACTAAATAACATGTACTACACCCCAATTAAATTACACAAAATAGGTCACCTTCCCAATTCTACTTGTTCCAGGTGTGGTATGTTGGAGGGTATGTTAGTGCACATTTATTTTCTGGTATTGTGAAAAGGTGGATCCTTTATGGCAGGCCCTCCAAACAAGATTGGATCCCTTACTAGGTCTCCAGGAACTTTTCTTGGTAGAAGTCTGCTTGTTGGGCATGTATAAAGACATATTGGTCAAAGAGTGTCAATTCCACATGGGTTTGGTCTCCATGGTATTAAAGAAACTTGTCCTTAGACACTGGCTAGATCGTTGGCTTGTCTCATATAATGAATGGTTAACTGAGATCTCAGTATGTCTTAGAACTGAACGTATGATTGCAAGTTCAAGAAACAAACTCCACCTCTTTGATAAGAGATGGGGTAAGGTATATTCTTTATATCTACACTAGACATAGGTTTATATTTTGACTCCCCTGTAATTGTATACAGTCCCTGTAACATTAAATTTTCTTTTTTCACAAATGATGACACAGTCCAAGGGGAGGGTTGGGTACTGGGTGGCGGGTGGATGGAAGGGATGGGATAGATAAAGGGGGAGAAGGGGGTTTAGTAGTTAGTAGTAATATTGTTTATCTGATGTTGACCACATGTATATGACATGAATACTGATTTTGTTATTGTAAAACTCAATTCAATAAAGAAGTTGAATTAAAAAAACTAGAACACCTTTGCTACAGCCATATTCAAGAGCAGGGTCATTCTCGATGCCCAACAGGGGTATGCCTCAGACAGCTAGTGTTGGAACCCACTCAGGAGGGAGCAACCTTAGACTTGGTACTCTCAAATGGGGATGGAGAGAGGATCTCAAATCTAGAAGTAGGTAGCCATCTGGGAACAGTGTGGTTCACTATAAACTCAGCTGCAGAGTCAAGCAATACAAAAGTGAGGGTACTAGATTTCAGGAGGGCTAACATTGTCAAAATGTGAGAGTGCCTCAGAAAAGCACTAGCAAACAGGCAAGAAGGAGGGGTGGAGCAACAATGGGGAAACATCAAAACCGCCATCACAGATGCAACAAGCCTTTGTGTGAAGCAAATAAACAAATCAAAATGAAAGAAAAAAAAAACACTATCATTCTCAAAAGAGGTGGCAGGGAAGGTTAGGGAGAAAAAGATAGCATTTAGGAAGTATAGGGAAACACAGAAGGAGCAGAACATAGAACTGTACAAATTAAAGCAGAAGGAAGTGGGGAAGGTAGTCAAAATAGCAAAGGCCCAAACTGAGGAAAAGATAGCCAACTCGGTTAAGAAAGGAGATAAAACCTTTTATAGGTACATTAGGGAGTGTAGAAAGACAAAGGGAGGGATAGTGAGGCTGAATAAAGGAGACAGTGGGTGGGCAGAAAGGGACAGTGAAAAAACAAAGATACTGAATGAATACTTCTGCTCAGTATTCACAAAAGAAGAGGAGGATGAGGAACCTAATACAATCAATAGAAGAACTCTGGATAGGGGGGTTGATCACAGTCCTTTCACAGAAGAAAGGGTTCTGAAAGAACTCTTAAAACTGAAGGTGGACAAAGCAATTGGGCCTGACGGGATTCACCCCAAAATTCTAAAAGAATTAAGAGAAGAACTAGTGATACCACTGACTAGCCTTTTAAACAAATTATGGGAGGATGGTGTGGTACCTGAGGAGCCTTTGCATAGCACTGAAAACCCAAGCTGTATCACCTAATGATCTCTCCTAATGGCAGCATATAAACTGTGAACAACGTGGGCACCAAAATGGAACCCTGCGGCACCCCACAGGACACGAAGAGGGTGTCAGAGGAATAAATTTCAGTGACTACCCTGTGTGTCTTGCCTTTAAGGAAAGATTGAAACCAGTGCAGAACTGTTCCAGACAGTCCACAGAGAAGTCGCAGGTGCTCCAAAAGCACACCATTGTCCACGGTATCAAATGCCGCAGAGAGATCAATAAGGACTAGAATAGTATGAGCCTTTCGATCTCTCACAATTGGGAGATCATTCAAAACCCAGACTAGGGTGGTATTGGTGCTATGTCTTTTCCTAAACCCAGATTGGAGAGTGTCATAGACATTGTGAATTGTAAGATGGTCATCCAGCTGCAGTGCAACCACCTTTTCAATAACCTTACCCTCAAAGGGCAGCTTAGAGACAGGTCTATAGCTAGTTAAACAGTCTGGGTCCAAGGAAGGTTTTTTAAGGAGTGGTCAATTGACCGCCTCCTTGAGGGTATCAGAAAAGACCCCCTGCTCCAAGGACTTCCAGACAATTTCAGCAAGGATCAGGCAGATAACATCTACACAACCTAATAATAGTAGTGTAGGGCCCGGATCCAAACTACAGCTGGTTGGTCATACAGTCTGGACAATACTCACAATGTCCATGAACTCTGGCCTGTTAAAGTCAAACAAGGCAACACGGGGGCTCACCACCTCCCACTGATCTTCCCAATCCATTATAGAGAGAGCTGGGCTGATACCTGATCTAATGCTGGCAGTCTTATCTGCGAAGAATCGAGCAAGCTCATCACACTTTATTTGTGAAAAATCTCTTCCAGACTGCAGACACACTGGATTGAACAGTCTGTCGACAGTCTGGAAGAGTTGAGCTGGTCAGTTCCATGCAGCAGCAATCTCCCTGGACAGGAACTCTGCCTTCTTATGGGTGATTGCTGATTGATAGGCCACATAGTGGTCCATCAACCTAAGCCTGTCAGCATCAAGACCAGATTTCCACCAGGCCCTCTCTAGCCTTTGCCCACTCTCCTCAGCTACTTCAAGGACCCATCAAACCAAGGGGTCCTCATGCACAGAGTGAGTGAATGAACATGAACAGGAACAACTAAGTTCAGGGCATCACCCACCACCTTATCATAGGCAAGAACAAGATCCCCTGGACTAGTGCATTCACTTGATATGCCTGATAGGTCCAGCACCACCGATAGACTCTCTGGGGTAATTTCCCTCAAAGGGCGATACTGGACCATCTCCATAGGGGTAGGCCTATTTTGGGGTGCCCAGAAGCTGAATCTTATGGTGTGATGGTCTGACAAACTGTTTGGTTCCACCCCAATCTCATGATCTCCATCCCCAGGAGAAACACAAGATCTAATGAGTGACCCCTTATATGGGTAGCAGACGTAACCACCTGTGTAAGGCCCAACATAGTCATTAATTGGAGGAGATTATTTCCAAACTGCGAGAGTTAATCTTCGATCCAGGCATTGAAGTCACCGAGAATTAACCATCTGGGTGACTCCAATGCCACGTCAATAATGACGTCTGCAAACTCCTTCAGGAAATCTCCACCATCCCCAGGTGGATAATAGATGAGGAGAATCCTGAACCCTACACCTGCTCCCAGGATGTACTCAAAGGATCAAGTGCAACCCACTGGCACATCCACAAGGCCCAGCTCCGTTTTAAAGAAAATGGCCACCCCCCCACCCCTACTATCCAACCTCGGGCAGTGTATCACTGAGAACTCAGCTGGAGCAGCAGATGGCAATGTAGGGTCTGCATTTTCATCTAGCTAGGTCTCGGTGATACAAGCCAGATCAAATGTCGCAACAAGATTAGCTATGATAGCGGTCTTGTTCTTAATCAGTCTTGCATTACACAACACCACCCAGGTTGGATGGGTTTTCAAGGAAGATCCCAGGATCTGTCCACAATTTGTGGAGCCCTTGGGAATGGGAATCAGGCAGGAAATACCCCTTTCCTGACCCCAATTCACCCCAGGGCATCTCTTAGCCCCCAGTGCCTCTATCCGTCCATCCCTCTCCATTCTCCCACTGTGCCCAGTCCACACGCCCCTCAACCATCTCCTCACTATCTCCAACACTCAACATCTCTTATACACTTCAGTTGGTAGTGAAGGACAGTGAAGGGGCATAGATCACAGAGCACAGTGGGAGAATAATGCCTGACCATCTTAATACCTTGCCAGCACATCCTAACTAAAATAATTAAATTAAATAAACCCAAAATTATAAAATCACAATACCACACTATAATTATTGTCACCACATTTATACATCCACCCCAAAAAAAACCATCTCACACAACCCTATACCCCACAGAATTCCTGTCAACCAATCACAACACCACTCAAATTACCAATAACACACAAATAATTATCACCCAAATAACAGTATAACCAAAAAGGGATAAACAAATTAATACAAATACAATCCAATTGAAGTCCTTTAAAAATTCCAGTTCATTTCAATCCATTCCACTCCATACAGTTCAGTATTTCTTAGGTTCAGTGCAATGTCAACAGTCTAACGCCCCTCAGTACTAATTCCAGCTTTAGGTATTTTCTTGAAGGGCCAGGGGATCTCTCACTTCCCCTGACTGAGCCAAAACTTGCTCTAAGACTCTGCACTTACCAGAAGTCTGAAAGAGAGTATGGAAAAATTGTAAGTCAATTCAGGATGAACAGCGTTCTCAGAAGCTGAAAGATTTTAGGAGCAAGTCTTAGGTGCAGTTCCAAGACCAGGAGCATTAATCATTCAAATTAAGGGCATGAGGGAAAATAACCACCTCTCTAGGAGATCACTGACCCCAGTTGGGTACGACGCAACGGCCCCCAGAACAGAATCCACTTACCAGCGGGTCTCCCCAATGAGCCTAGGAGATACCAGCTACTTGGGTCTGTCTTTCAACTGGCCCAAAACTGACATCACCCACCTTGAACCCAGCTGACGACAGCAACCACCACAGGCAGCTCACCATAAAGTTCTCACTCCAGCACACACCACAGGTCTAAGTTCCAAGCAACAAACAGTCAGGAATACTTCAAAAAATCAACAAACACAGATTCCTGACTTGACTTCAAAGGATCTCACCACACCAAAAGATCAACAGAGATCGGCTCCTCCTCCCAGACAGTCCAATAGTCACAACCGCATCAGTCCAACACTAGCACTCCAGTTGAACTCCAATTCTGAGGTTTCCAGCTAAAATCCAAATGATCGTAGACCGCTTCAAATTTGGTCAGACTCCACAAAGAGAGCTTTCTAGTAAAAACAAAGCCCCAGTCATTCGTGCCATCTGGGGAACACCACACTATATCTACACACTGATCAATCCAAGTAGAGGGATCCCAATAAGACTGTGAGTAGGACTACTAGGGCAAATTAACTCATAACAGTAAAATAAAATAAAGCAAACAAATAAAAAATAAAACCGACGATACAACATTAAAGCGTTCTGAAGCCCTGAAAGAAAAAAGATGAAAAAGAGCTCAAACAAAAGCAAATGAACAGAACAACACAAACAATACAATGGCTAGCCCAGTGTGGCCGCCATTCCATGTGCACCTTCAAGTGATGCACCAGTTTCCATGAATCAGGGATAGTGGCTTAGGAGGACAGGTTGAGAAGGGATATAATTAGTAGTACAATAGCAGGGATGGAGAGGTGCATGAATTTGGAGTCATGACCATCAGGGCTTACACTGTTGTGGTGGTTTAGAGTCAGGAGGGCTTCAAGGGATGCAGCAGGAGTAGTATGAGAGGAGAAGAAGAAGAAGGGGTAGAGGGAGAGGGAAGGGGGATTGGGGAGGAAGGAGAGAGGAGGGAGTGGGTAAAAGAGGTGAAGAATGAGTTGAAAGCTGAGGGGACAGAAACAGGGTCAGAAATAGGAATGTCATCTACCCTGAGGATGGGGAGAGAGGACTGGGCTGGACTAGAGGAGAGAAGACAGCATGAATGACCTTCCAGAACTTGGAAGAGTGGTTAAGGTTTTTCTACAGTATGGATGTGAAGTATCCAGACTTAGCAAGCCTGGTAGCTCTGTTACAGGTATTTTGGTATTTGGTTGGCAGGGGAACCAGAGGACTTGTGAGTCAGCCAGGAAATGTCTCATGCTCTGAGACAGGCCAGCAACTCTGCTGTGAGCCAGGAGCCTTGGATCCTGTTTTTTCTAAGGGAGGCATGCAGCTCCCAGGCAGACAGAAATTTGGAGTTAAAATATTGCAGGGCAGAATTTAAGTTGCTGGCATTAGAGATGGGCAACCATTTGGTAGCCATCAGGTCCACATGGATGGAGGACAAGTCCAATGACCTGAAGGACTGGAGCTAGGCCAATTTAAGGGAGCTTTGCAAAAATTAATTTTACACACACAGTAGACCATATGGTTGTCACTGAGGGCATTGGGGAAGGTACCAGCATCCATGATACAGTGGGGATGGGAGGCTAGAAACCACTCCAGGATAAAGCAATTAAGGGATCTGTGATTGTGCTGGGAGGGTTCAGTGATAAACTGGGAAAGCTAAAAAGACTTTATGTTTTAGATCAATTTATTTACAAAGGGGCAGAGCCAACTAAGGTTAAAGCTGCCAAGATGAGAAGCTCACCAGAAGAGTCATAGGAAGAGATAGTGATGAGAAGCTCAGTGACTGAGGGTGGGGACAAGCCATGACTGCAGTAGGTAACAGCTATGAATACAGGGACACAGATCTGGAGGGAGAGCTTGAGGTGGAGGAACTCAGATTCAGAAATGGAGGTGTTGGAGAGCAGTCTCAAACTGGATACTATAAGAAAGGTAAATAGCAACACTAACCCTCCTTTTAGCATGATCCTACTAGATTGTTTAGTAATCCTCTTATTAAGAAGTATTTCAAAATATGCTAGGCAATCACACTGTGATATTCTTTTACTTCAAGAGACCCCTTTAGTAGAAAAAGAACTAAATAACATTGGAAATTATGTAAAGGTTATGAAAGTCAATCTATTTTTTTATTCCAAAATCTCCAGAAACAACTGTGCTGATTAGAAAAATACAAGAATTAAAATGAGGAGAATTATATGTGATACTAGTAGTAATGGAAAATATGTTATTGTCCATTTAACAGTAGGTAGCAAATCATTATCCTTAATATCTGTATACACACCAAATTCAACTCAAGCAGTATTTTTCGGAGATGTTGGATAAAATAATAGAGTTTCTGCAACAGTGCAGCCATATCTAATAGGTGGTGATTATAATACTATAATAATGTGTGGTAAGTGCCTATTAACCACCATAATCAACAGTCACACAGCTTTGTTATGCACTGTTTAGAATTGTAAAAATTGTTAACCACACTTCGGAACTTCCAAACAGTGGCATAACAAAAAATAATGCACCAGAGTTCCATAATTCTCACACATAGAATGCAAACAGTGTTTTTTTGACCATACACTATAAAAGATGATGGCTGGAGATCGGGTGACAACCACGCTGAAATCACCTCTCATGGTTGCTAGGGCTACAGTAAACCTCTCGAGCTGCATTCTCAAGGTTTACCACATTGCCCTAGCAACCACTCGAGGTGATTACAGCATGGTTATCACCAGATCCCCAGCCATTATCCTTTATGTATTATATTAGTTCCCCTACTGGATCATCCCTCAGACATATGACAACGTATGACCACTCATGACAACAGAACAAGCAACCAATACCCTTTCATTGAAAATGGAAGACCATGCTCTGGAAGATACTTGTCATAATAAAAATCTGTCTAAAAAACTATTGCCATGCTTTTCTCCCAGATCCAGATTTTTTTCTAGAATTGATCTATTTTGGCTACAAAATCATTAATTCAGGATACAGAGCGCACTGACTATAATTCAATTCTGTTATAAGACAATGCACTTTTAATCCTATTTTTCACAGCCAGGGACACCACCAATGCTCCAAAATTCTGGTGGCTAGATCCACTTCTTTAAAAGACTCACATTTAATAGAGCTAGTCATGAAAGACATTCAATATTTCTTAAAAATGTAACACATTATTTGGGATGCTTAAACATTTTGTTGTTGTTGCTGTTGTTATTGTTAGGAAGTCATCAATGTCAAATTCAGTAAGAAGAAAGGCACAGCAGGACCAAATGAAAAAAAAAATAAACAAAAAATAAAGCAAGCCCAAGCAGAGCATGCAAAAACAAATTATAATTTCCATTTCAAAGAACTAGAAAAGTTAAAATATAGTTACAGCATAATAAAATATTAAATGAGAAAATGGAAAGATTAATAGCATATACAAGGTAAAAACACTATGCACAGGGGCACAAAAGTGGAAAACATTTCTCCTTTATGCTTCAGAAAATAGAAAGCAGATAATATTATATACATAATAAAGGATGAAGTTGGTAGCTAGAAATAAAACAGAAAATATTAACAAAATATTCCATTATTGTTATATATATAAAAAAACTTTATACCTCAGAGTTAAAAATTGGTATACAGAAATAATGTAAGAGTAAAGACACATACCTAAAATTAAGTTAACTCGTAATTTTTTTTGATAAACCGATTACAGAACTAGAAATTATTTGTGCAATAACACATCTTAAAGCAGTCAAGGCACCAGACCTTGATGGGCTAGGAACTGAATGTTTTAAAACTTTTTCCACATTACTAACTATCAGTTTGAAAAATGTGCACCTTTTACTAGACTGCAACACCTCTTCTTCCTTTGACAAAGCACTGATCACTATTATACTGAAAAACAAAAAGGAAAGAGCATTATTTGTTCTTCATACAGACGCATATCATTTTAAATGCTGATTATAACATTTTGCCTAGGATTCCTGCAGCAAGGCTAGAAATGGTTTAACCAACAATTATTCACACAGATTAGTCTGGTTTCATCAAAGAAGGAGGGGAAGTAATAATATTAGAAATGCCCTAAATACTAATAAGTTGGTAAAAGAACAAGACTCAGTGGTGGTATACTTGGACACAGAAAAGGCATTTGAAACGACTGAATGGTTTTATCTTTTTTGAAATTCTCTAAATTGCAGACATAGGTGTTATGTTCAGGAACTGGTCACATTTATTTAAAGTTCACCCAAAGCAAGGAAATTAACCAATGAGTTTACATCCTTCAATTTTTGTTTACAACATTCCACAAGGCATACTAGTCACAGTGGTAACTGAGCCTCTGGATAATAATATAAGAGCAAATGAGGAAATATCCAGATTTGACAATGCAGATAAAAATTTAAAATATTCTTATTTGCTGACAGTATCCTTTTATATGTTAAAACCCCATAAAAAGAACTGAAAATCATGTAAGACTCAGTAGATCAATTTGGACAACAAAACAAGATATAAAGTCAATTGGAGCAAGTCTGAAGTTATCCCACTGCTATCACAGGAATGTTCAGTAACACAACATCAGATTCCAATGATACTTAAACACAATGTAACCCTTACCCTGATCAGGAGCAGCATCTTGCAATCAGGAACCCCCTCTACTTGTTACACAGACAAGGAAACAAACCACAATTTGGCAGAAAATCAAAATCACCCCTGGCATTAGGGTAAATATTTTGCTTGGGCATCTAAGAGGTTGGGTGGTTAGAGCACAAAATAACATTTATATTTAGTCTGAGCCTAGGAGAGGGGTGCCAGGGCTATGCTGTGTCTCCTGTCTGAGGGGGCCCCATAATGTGTCACTCAGACTGACAGATGGATTGTCCACAGCCATAAAATTGGGACTGTATTGTATGGCTTTATTTCTGACAAGATGATAAAGCAGAACTAGGGTGGTCCCCCAGGTTTGTACTGTTCAGGACAGATGACAAAACTCCTGCAGTACAGGAACATTTTTCCACATAGAAACACAAGCAGTACTGTACATTCCAACATGAACCTTTTCCAAAACACAAACTGGCCACCTCTTTGCTTAGGGATTTCTGGATTTCTGACCAAGTGTACATAAAGTGGGAATTTCTGGACATTAAAATGAACCTCCTGTTGAGATGGACCATTGTTAACATCTTCAGACAACTGTGCATATCTGGTAATCAGTTAGCGCTGAACTTTGACTATGGGTAAGGTTCTGCCCACCCCACCCTAGCCCCAGTCAGACTCTGCCATTACTTTAGGAAACACCAAACTGGATCCTTCAACCCCACTGGATTGCTAAAGGTATCCTTTTTTTAAGTATACTTTATAGCAGCACTTATTTGTGGTCAACAGGGTACAGAGTGAATGTAATCTAGCCAGCGTAGGGCACGTACATCACCAGGCAACCCATAAGTCTCTCTCAAATGCTCAATGTACTCATGGTTTGGTATTCACTTGTTACAGGCATTTGATAACACAGTTGAGGAAACATTCCTTTCTCAAAGTCCATAGCTTTAACTGAAACTCTTCACAGTCTATCTTCTATGGGCAGCTCTTATAATCTTTTGGTCCATCAGGGGACTGACCCTTATAACCACTGATTTCTCAGTCTCTTTCTACTTTTGTAAGAACTTGAACCCACTGGGGCTCCAGTGACACAGGTCTCCATCACTTCTTAGGCAACACCTGCTGTTCCCCACACTAGGGTGAGGAAAAATGACAAACAGAGGTCCTTCATCCAGTCAAGGGGGGCTGGCAGGCACCTCAAGCCATCTGCAGTACAGAGAGTTCCTTCTCCTTCACTCTCGAATCTGGAACTCACCAAGATTCTAAACTGCTTCCATGCAGCTGAGCCAAAAAGGCTTATGCTGCTGCGATAGTTCTAAATGACATCACTCATTCTCTGCTTAGCCTAACTAGGTAAACAATGAGGTAATGTGGTAGAGAGATTATAAAAACCCTCTACCGCTGCCTAGAGACCTACCTGGTCTAATACTAATGGGATTCTAGTAACCCTAGGAGACTTAGTGGTTACACTCACAGCCAACAGATGAACCTTGCTGTCCACAGCAAGGGCTTTGGACTGCAGCACAGGGCATTGAATCACTTGGCACCCTATGTGGAGAGGTGGCCAGGCTCCCCCTACCCATGTTAAGGCATAGGCAGGTTGCACCAAAGAACAGAGGCCTGCTGAAGCAACTTCAAATCTACCTGACAAACAAGCTTTGGACTCTTTTCCAGTGGCTCCAAGGAACTGCCTGAAGTATGCCTTGACAGAACAGCACTGGTGACCCCTATCTGGATTAGAACCACCAGCCTGTCTATCCCCGTAGCCCACTAGGGAAAAGCTATCTAACCTTCACTATCCAAGGGGTAACCTATACCTACACACATTTCACAATTTTACACTGTGTACTGCTTTAGAAACATACATATGGCATTGCTGCACATTTCCCAAACCCCAGTGCTACACACTGTAAACCTGAAAAGCAAAATGTTTAACATATACTAGTTAAAACATTTCAAAACACCCAAAAGGAGTACTCCGATGAGCCCAAGCATCCTCTTCTTTTCTTCTTCCAGGCTCACCTTTAAAGAAAATGTCCTGAAAACCAGAAACAACCTGCAAAAAAAAAAAAAAAGTAACCAAACCTCCCACCAGCATGATACAATCCAATCCCCAAAACATTTTTTAAAGGGTTTTCTACAAAAGGCACTATAAAAGTACCAAAGTAACACCTACAAAACATTTTGGGGAAGGGGTACTCTACAATGTCCAGCTAAAGGGAAATGTCCCAAGTGCACAGGGTACTCACATTCAAGGAAAGTCACTGTAGGCCGAAGCCAGTCCAGAACTGTTTTTGATACAGGCATGAGGCCTACTGGAAACTTTAGTCAAGATCCAGATGTCCATTGGACCAACAGAGTAGGGACATCTCTTCTTCAGTGGAAAGTACATCAAACATAAAAATTAAGAGGAAAACTTAATCCTACCATTTCCGAAGTGCAGGCTGACAGTTGTGCATCACCACTCCGGATCTGATCTTGATCTCTTCTTCTTTGGCTGAAGACAAATCTTTAGAACAAGCTCTTCCACATCACCTGAGGACCTGGTTGCTGCTGATCAAGGAAGAAAGCTGCAGACATGACATCCCTCATTGCTCCCAGTGGAGATGCTGTACTCCAGCCTTTGGATCTTCTTTCTTCAGCTGATTGCCTGCAGAGTGTGTGGCCCACTGGCTAGTGACATCTTCGCTGGCATCTTCTGGTGCTGGTACTCAATGGTAGCACCACTTGGGATGAGGACCATAGATGATTGTCCCATCTTGTCAGACAATTCTGAAAGTGTGGACTGTCTCATTGCCATGTCTATCAATTACTCTGACAGAACTGAGATGGAAGATGAGACTCAATCTCCACAACTTTATCTTGTCTTGGCAAATTTTGACTCCTATGAACAAGCACGTTATATTTAATGGTAGTTCTGGCTTCTTCCAGCAACCATTCTTCCTTGTGGTCCTCCATTTCTTCCAACATCCATCATTTGAAAAATGGGTACTTTTTTCTGAATTCTTTCTTAGCCCTCCATTTGATCAGGCATTCCTCTTTACTACTTTTAGGTAGACTTAAGCCAGGGGCCTGACCTGGTGGAGGCCAGGTCTGGCCAAGCCAGTCTTGTCTGTTCAAAACAGGAAAACTGCAGTCCATCCCAGTACTTATTACCATTTCTCTAGAGCCCTACACAGTCTCTGATGGCTCACTTGCTGTTAGGACCACTGGTAACCCAGTCTCACTACCAGTTGCCTTACTAAACAATTCAAGTTCTTCTTTTTCTACTTGCTCTGACCAGGAGCAGATAGCTGGTTCAGCCCCTGACACAGGCCATTTGTCACCAATTTCTGAGGCAGTCACCTCACATTGTAAGGCTTCTTCAATCTCATCCTCACCAATCAAGCTTGTACTAGGGCCTGCTGCCATGGATCCACAGACTCATTTTCTGGCTGGTCCCTCTTACCCTCTTACTGGGCGGAAAGGTCTAACTCTGCCTGCCACTGTGAGTCTCTTTTGGTCACACCCTCAAAGAATTCTCTCACAAACTCTTCTGTTTCTCCCTGTTTGCATGCAGTTGTCATTTGTAGTGTACAGGTTGGGACCTCACCAAGCATCCACATCAGAGCCAGACATACAGTTTTAGTATTTGTTTGTACAGTAGCAATGTCCATGCTCATTTTATACTGTTTTCTATTTCTACAATCCTTGCAATGAGGAATCATCAGAACATCTCTCCCTGCTTGCAGATTACACACACATTCACAGGAAAATTGGGCAGGGCAGCATTAGCTGGTGCTCCTTCACATCCATAAAGCTGTTCAAAATATTGCGACTCTCTCTCTCTTGCTGGGTTATCCAGAACCTGGTATGGAGCGGACACCCTTTCCTTTGACTGGCCATTTTGTCTGCAAAATAACACACAAGTCTGAGGGTACTGATCTGCCTTACTGCACACTGACACACTTGGTTTGATCGTCAAAAGAAAATGTCTGTCTCTATTCGTAGCTGAATCCTGCTGCTTTGTTTTTGTTTTATTTCCAAACTTTGTAAACACTTTGGTGGGCTTCAATACTGAGCCCCTGCCCTAGCATGGTGTGTCTCGGTTTGTTTCTTTACATTGCTTTTCTTCTCAGCCCCCAGCATGGCTGCTGATTTCTCTTGGCATCACCACCACTCTCACTCTCTTGCTTTTGGTTTCTTTTTCTTTTGCATAGCACTTTGCTCCTTTTCTCAAACATTTGTTACTTGGATCAAAAATCTTGTTTACTCTGCTCAATGTTTAAATTCTTTACTCACATGCTTAACGACCTTACTCAGTACTGGATTAATGAACACAGCTTGGTTGATTCCACTAAATTCAGCTACTAGTTCGGTCCTTGCTATCATTACTCAACTTTGTTTGTTTTGGTCAAGCATTAAACTATCCAGAGTCTTTTGCTTTCCTGCCAGACATTCGCTGGTGTACTTACAGAAGTAGCTGGATCCTTCCTGATGCTGCAGTCTGCCATCAACTTGATGACACTTTCTTTGCCTCTGGGGGGGTCCCACCCATCGATTTCCACAAGGCACATATCAGCAGTAGCTACCAGTGTTATGGTTGTATGGGAAAAGCCTGATTCAAAAGTTTTTACACTTTTTGCAGTGATTTCCATCAAAAGAAGTCCAAATTCATCCATGCCACTACTGCTCAGCCAGATGCTTCGCATGCTTAATCTATCTCCTCCTTGAACACTAAGCAGTTCCACAGAGCTCTAGCCAGGGGGTGGGGCTTTTGCACCAGGGCCAATCACTTGACACCATGCAAATGAGCAGGAAGCTCTCTCTCTCTCTCCTTCTCGCACACTGTGATCCTCAAGCTGGAGAACAATTTTAAACTGCAAACTTTTTTCCTTGGCTTAGATTTTTACAGTTCAGCAGTGCTTTTTAGTGACTTCAACACTGTAATCCACAATCACTTGAAAATATTTGTAATCCACAGAAATAAATGTTCTTTTGCCCAAAATCAGAGGGAATTTAACAATTTTGACATTTAAACCGGTTCTTTAAGGACTTTTCAACAGGGTTCTCAGTCTCAGTAAAACAGTACAAAGCAGCACATTTTCTCCACAGAAAATCACAATGCAGCAAGTCTTTGGATGACATTTTCCTTTGCAAAACTTGTCGTTTCCTCACAACGATTCCTGATATGGTGCACCACCACCAGACAGAAAGACCAAAGACATCCCCTTTGCACTTGTACTGGCATGGCTGTTTTTTTCCTCTCCCAAAAATTTTTAGATGAGCCCCCAGTTTTGAAACCCTTACTCTTGTCAAGAGTGGCATCTTGCAACCAGAACCCCCCTACTTGTTACACACACAAGGCAACAAACCACAAGTTGGCAGAAAATCAGTATCACCCCTGGCATTAGGGTAAATACTTTGCTTGGGCATCTAAGAGGTTGGGGTTAGAGCACAAAATAACATCTATATTTTCTCTGAGTGTAGAAGAGGGATGCCAGGGATATGCTGTGACTTCTGTCTGATGGGGCCCCATAATGTTTCACTCAGACTCATGGATGGCTTGTCCACAACCATAACATTGGGATTATATTGTATGGCTCTATTTCTGACAAGATGTTAAAGTTGAAGTAGAGTGGTCCCCCAGGTTTATACTGTCCAGGACAGATGACACATCTGCAGCAGAAGAACATTTTTCCACACAGAAACACAAGCAGTACTATACATTCCAATATGAACCTTTTCCAAGACACAAACTATCCACCCCTTTGCTTAGGAATCTCTGGATTTCTGACCAAGTGTATATATAGTGGGAATTTCCACAGACTAAAATTGAATCTCCTGACAAGATGGACCATTGTGAACATCTCAGGCAACAATGTCTATCTGGTAATCAGTTAGCTCTGAACTTTGACTATGAGTGAGGCTCTGACAATCCTAGCCCCAGTCAGACTCTGCTATTACTTTAGGAAACACCAAACTGGATCATTCAACCCCACTGGATTGCTAAAGGAATCCTTTTCTTAAGTATACTTTGCAACATCACTTATTTGTGGTGAACAGGGTCCTGAGTGAATGTAATCTAGCCAGCGTAGGACACATACATCACCAATCAACCAAAAAGTCTCTCTCAAATGCTCAATGTATTCACAGTTTGGTTTTCCCTTGTTATAGGCATTTGACAACACACTTGAGGAAACATTCCTTTCTCAAAGTCCATAGCTTTAACAGAAACTCTTCACAGTCTCTCTTCTCTGATCAGCTGTGACAATCTTTCAGTCCATCAGGGGGTTGCCCCTTAAAACCACTTTTTTCTCAGTCCCTTTCCACTGTTGAAAGAATTTGAACCCACTGGGGGCTCCACTGACACAGGTCTCCACCACTTCGTGGTCAACACTTGTTGTTCCCCACACTAGGGTAAGAAAAAATGATGACTAGAGGTCTTTCACCCAGTCAAGGGGGCCTGGCAGGCACCTCTAGCACTCTGCAGCACAGAGAGCTCCTGCTCCTTCTCCTTCACTTTCCAAGCTGGAACTCACCAAGATTCTAATCTGCTTCCCTGCAGCTGAGCCAAAAGGGCTTATGATGCTGCAATAGTTCTAAATGACATCACTCATTCTCTGCCTAGCCTAACTAGGTAAATAATGAGGTAATGTGGTAGAGAGTTTCTAAAAACCCTCTACCATTACCAGAGACCTGCCTGGTCTAATACTGAATCAATTCTAGTAACCCCAGGGAATTGGGCAGTTACAACAACTTATCAGATTTAGAAATTAAGCTGACTAATAATTTGGAAAACTTTGGGATGGATTTTGTAATGCTTGCAAATGTTGCAAGCCCTGAGTGTACCATACATATGGAGCATGAAGCTTGTGGCATTTATGCAGTGGGCAATCAGGATTTTCTATCCCATGCACCAATTACCATAAGTTAGACCAGCTTTTTGCCATTTTGCCTAAAAGTAGACAAAGGCATGGGACCAGATGAGATGCACCCCAGAATCCTTAAGGAACTGGGGGCAGAATTAGCAGCCCCTCTGGCACTTCTATTCACAAAATACTTGAAGAGCGGTGTGGTACCCGAAGACTGGAAAAAGGCAGTAGTGGTTCCACTTCAAAATTCAGACAGTTGAAAAGAGTCTAGTAATTACAGACCTGTAAGCCTCACATCTATAGTAGGGAAACTAATGGAGACACTACTCAAACAGAGGATCATAACATTTCTCAAAATTAATGGCCAACAAGACCCTAAACAGCACAGTTTCACAGCAGGTAGGTAATGCCAGACAAATCTGCTCAAGTATTTTTGACTACACTACAAAAATAGTGGACAACGGTGGGCAGTAGATAGTGGTATGCCTATATTTTAGTAAGGCCTTTGACTCAGTTCCACACAGAAGGCTGGTAAAGAACTTTGACCACACAGGGGTTGGTCCAGAAGTAGTCAGATGGATACAAAACTGATTACAAGACAGAACTCAGAGGGTACAGGTTAATAGAATGCAATCGATGAAAGGCAGGGTGACCAGTGGAGTGCCCCAGTGCTCAGTGCTGGGACCTCTGCACTTCATTGTTTTTTTTTATTTTATTTATTTATTTAGTCTAGGACTACAAGTACCTTTGAGACAAGGCTCTTTTACAAAGGTTCCACATCAATTGAGGTACAATACAAACACTACATAGAGTTGAGTAACAATGAAGATATGGTGTACAGACATTTTTAAGTAGCTGAAATATATTACATTTAGGGAAAGTGGGTACCAGGGGGGCAGGGTAGTCAGATGTAGCTGAGACTTGGAATGGACACAAAAAGAGGGGTGCAGCCATGGATATTTGTCAGGCCTCAAAAAAGTGCTTGGGGGTGGGGAAAAACAGGAGGGTACGGTAGGTTGTAGGATGAGGGAGAGATGGGGTAGGAGTAGAAGTGCTAGGAGGGAGATCAGATTATGAGGGACAGTTGCAGGAGCTAGAGGCAGCTAGGTAGAGGTGAAGGTTGACTTTGAATGGGCCTAGCTTTTGCAGAGAGGAGATGTCTTTGTTGAGTCCATTAATCCAGCTAGGCACTTGGCACGCAAAGGATCTTTGGCCCTGAGTGGTGTGGCACCAAGGAATGTGAAGCATTTGATTTTCTGAAGCCCTGATGAGGCGGGGGTTGCATGCTGAATGGAAAAGAGTTTGGACTCTGGGGGGAGCAAGATGTAACATAATTTTCTTAGCCATTAGACAAGTTTGGTACATGATATGGTTTGATGACTGGAGCCACCCTGTTTGGGCATAGAGGTCACACATATGGGTGAGACGGTGGGATCCTGCGATGAGTTGTCAGGCTTTGTTTAGGGCCAAGGATAAACAATTGAGGGCTGTGTCAGTTGCAGAGCCATAAATAGTCAGGCCATAGTGCTATCCTTAAGGCATCCAAGGTAAGGCATTACCTGTGCCTGTAGAGGAGACCAATGCATGTGTTTGCAGCTTTCACAATGCTATCTATGTGGATGCCATAGGATAGGTTGCTGTCTATGGTGATTCCCAGATATTTAAAAAGTGAACCTGTTCAAGGACAGCACCAAGGCAGTTTGTAATATTAAGCGTGTGAAGCTTATGTTTGTCGTGGGAGCCACAGAAAAGCATGACTTGGTTTTCTTATAGTTGAGAACCAGCTTTTGACTACTAAACCATGTTTCAATGAAGGTGAAACCCTTCGGATGCTTGTTTTGGTGTAGGTTGGGGTCCTGTTAGGTGGTGTGAATGACAGCATTGTCAGCATAGAGTAGGATTTGTTCCACACAGGACTGTGGAAGATTGTTCAAAAACAGGCTGAAGAGGAGTGGCCCAAGAATGGACCCCTGAGGGACTCCTGAGCGTACAGGTCTAGCATCTGAGAGGACAACAGCAATTTTCACTCTTTGGAGATGATTTTCCAGGTAGCTCTTAAACCAAGTTGTAGACTCAGCGGAGAGCCCAACTTTTAGCAGTTCTGTGAGGAATATTTGATGGTGGACAGTGTCAAAAGCCTTGGTCAGGTCTATGAAGACCGAATCAGTGAGGTAATTACTGTCCAGGGAGTTGTGAATTGCTCCTGTGAATTCAAGAAAGGCAAATGTGGTGCTGTGGCCTTTTCTGAAGCTGTGTTTTTGTTTACAAAGGATGTTGTACTTGTCCAGATATTCTGTTACCTGGTCAGAGACCAGACATTCAATGGCCTTGGGGGGGTTACTATGGATATTGGCCTATAATTACCATGAAGGGCCTTGTCCCCAATCTTATGGACTGGTGTCACGGTGGCAGATTTTCATCTGTTGGAGAACTGGCCAAGGGTGAGGGAGAGGTTGAAAATCCAGGTTAGAGGAGATATCACTTCATCATGAGCAAGGGACAGCAGTTTGAGGAGGAGTGAGTAGCCACTTATTCTAGATCCAGCAATTGCTTTACAGATGTATCTATGGACTTCATGTGTTCTGACTGCTCTGAAGTAAAAAGGGGGTGATTTGAAAAAGGGGATGGGGTGGAGGAGGGTGCAGGAGGGAGATCTTCATCAAAGAAGTCTGGAGGAAGAACACTGTTGAGGTCAGTGATTGCATTATTGAACATTTTATCTATAGTGGAAGGGTCAAGAGTTATAGTCCTGTTGAGAGGTCTAAACCTCACTTTCAGATTCTTAATGATATTGGGAATGCAAGTAATCACAGACACGTTGCATTAGAGTAATAAACAAGTTTATTACTACCAAAGGTATAAATCACAGTTGCCCTAAGCAGTTCTTACCAATATGAACCGGGAGCAAGTGCTAAGTGTTCCCTACACCTCGAGGTTTCTCTGTGTCTCTTGGGGTCTCTCAGGTCTCCAAGGTATAAGGCTTGTACATTACATTATATACCTATGATAATTACTATGGTTACCAAAAGATAGAAACATTTCTAGTTACAGAGATGAGCCCTATTGGCTAAATTAGAGGTGGCTCCACAGTCCAAGATAACATTTTATACAATTCTGTAAAGTCATCAGTTTGAGAACAAAAGAGTTCTTATATAGAGTCTTACATAACTCAGTGTAGTGGTACAAATCACCAAAAGGTGACAATGCTGTCTTACATATTATAATTACTCCAAGGACACAGGTGCCTTGGCATCTTACAAGTAAGAAATACACAGAAAATCCATAGCAGAATATATGTATTAGCAAGCAAAGTGTATTACAACAATATGAATTCATATCCTGACATCTACTGTTGTACGGCAGATGCCCTTAGCCCTATATGTTAGTATAACATATACCCAAGTGCTAGCTGTCTACGGTGTACCTCTGAGGGTACCAAATAGGGTGCAGGGACC
Source organism: Neoceratodus forsteri (assembly GCA_016271365.2). Classification (NCBI taxonomy): domain Eukaryota; kingdom Metazoa; phylum Chordata; order Ceratodontiformes; family Ceratodontidae; genus Neoceratodus; species Neoceratodus forsteri. The sequence goes on from CM028136.1 coordinate 654,142,575, forward strand.
TCGTGTAACATTTCCCCCCTTGTTGCCTCCAAGAGCAACACAGGCAGATGTCTCAGGAAAGTACAGGAGCAGTGGTCGTTTACAAACCTGACACGCGAGCTTTGAAAAGGAACTCAAGCTGCTCACGGTGTTGGTACAGTGTGCGCCATAGGCAGCAAAGCATAATAATCAAAATGAAAATTAAAAATGCTTGTATAATAACAAAACCTTTGAAAGTAATTTCTATCCAGGTGTTAGTTAATGCATTATTCATATCTCCATCATAGATCAAGGCGAGAACAGCTTCATTGGCTTTGGTCATATTATTGCTGATGTGGATGAGGTGTGTGTCTTTCCTGTCTAAAAGTGATTTTAATGTAAGTGTGAGTGGGTCTATGTGTACATTAAAGTATGGCAAATATTACAACAGTGTGAGCAAATAATCGGGGTTACCATCAATAATGTCTACATCAAGAAGGGGGACGGGGGTTATAACAGTATGTCCAATGACAGTCTTCTGGTGGGGGACAAAACAGAAATTGGGGTAATCAATAGCACGTGTAACAGAACCATATATGTAAGACTTATAATTAGTGACCACACAATATTCTCCATCGGAATTATACTGTGAGCGCACAGTAGGCAGTCTCCACTTTTGCAACTGGACAGGGCAGGTGTAGGTCGTTTTTGAAATCCGTGTTGACAGGCGATGAACCTCCTCACAATAGGATTGGTAGAGCTTATCCTGAGCCAGAGTTGAGTCAAAGGAGTCGGTGCCATTCTCAGTGATGTCATCATCCATAGTGAAAGTCCAATCAATGCTGTCTGGAGAGTAACCACAAACAGGTTGAATAACATCAAACACATTACATCGGCACAAGTAAATATATTGCTTTTTTGCAGAGCAGTCTGTGTGTGGAGCCACCCAGACATCCAGGAAAGGGTGGTAAACCAGTACAGGCAGTAGATCCAGGTGTTCTCTGTAGATGTCTTCATCCAAATGTCCAATTGAATGTACCAGTGCAAGCTTGCCAAACAAAGCTGTAGTGGGATCAAAGCACGATAAGGAGACAGTAAAGGAAACAAACATGGCATCTGTTATGGAACACTTCTTAGCAGTGAAATAAGGACCAGTATTAGGGTGTCTGGTCACAAACCCCAAATTCCTAGCTGTAGAAAGAGGAATGGTTAAAGTCTGTTGCATACACATGAAAACACAGCTAGTGGGTTTACATTGTGGACAATACCATTTGGAGGTTCATCTTCTCAGAAGAAGCCAGAAGGTGAAGGAAGGAAACATATTCAATTCAGTGCTTTAGAGTAACTGGTAATTGGTATTTTTCTTTTAAACTTAGATTGTAGGCTTGTAGTGACACTATACTTTTTTTCTGTGTTGTCTTTACTTATAATTGTTTTTGGGCTGTTGAAAATTTAAAACATAGTGGTGGTGTAATTCTGTGCTGTCTTTAATTGCTGCAAATTTTATCTTGGCTTGTCTGACTGTCCTGTAGCTGGGTGAAGGGTGTTAATTGTCCGGCCTCTGACCTCAGCTACGTGATAACTGGAGGTGGGGCTTAGTCACAGTTAAAGCAGCAAACAGAGGTTCATCTTCTCAGAAGAAGCCAGAAGGTGAAGGAAGGAAACATATTCAATTCAGTGCTTTAGAGTAATTGGTAATTGGTATTTTTCTTTTAAACTTAGATTGTAGGCTTGTAGTGACACTATACTTTCTTTCTGTGTTGTCTTTACTTATAATTGTTTTTGGGCAGTTGAAAATTTAAAACATAGTGGTGTAATTCTGTGCTGTCTTTAATTGCTGCAATTTCGCCCTCCCACCCCTTCCCCCAACTCTTAATTATATGCCCTGATAAATCTGATTGACAGGAGCTAAACACAGGGTATAGTAAGAGGTGTGAAGTAGGAGGGGCATAAGGGGGAAGAAGACCACCCTCAGCACGACAAGTGTTTTGACTCATTTATTTATTTATCGGTTTCTTTTTCCTTAAAACAAATATATATATCTGACGATCAGTTACAGGATTTTTAGTACTGTAAATAAATAAAAAGAGAACTAAGAGAGCTTCAGTAGCAGAGAAGTAGTGGAATTGCAGTATAATGTGGGGAGTGGTGCAATGCAGTGGCTGTGGGGCAGCCATATTCAGGCAGACCTTCTGGACACTGAGGTGCTGCCCTATCTGCATGCATCTCTCTGGACTGTGGGATGAGGTAGTCAGACTCAGAGCGGAAGTAAACTGGGTCATGAGTACCATCACCCCTATCCAGGGACCACCCAGTCCAATGCAGCTGCCTCAAAGGATGCCGAGAACGAGGAGCACTTGGATGACAGTGGGCTCAGGGAAGGTTAGAGCAGTCAGGCAGAGGCACATCCCAGATCCTATTCCTCTCAAGAACTCATATGCCACACTGGAAAATGAGGACAACCAAATAGAGGTACCCAGGGAAGTGAAGGAAAGGATGTGGAGGTTAGGCAGGAGGTGACCTCAGTGGGAAAGCAGTGGACCCCAGAGGAGGAGGAAGTGAATCTTGGTGGGGACCTCCATCGTAAGAGGGATCCAGCTAGGAACACAGGAGGGGAGGACAGGGAGGTGAGGTGCCTACCAGGTGCCACGGCATGGAGGGATGGAAGGAAGATACTGGGGATCACTGGGAAGGCAAGATGGGAGGGTGAGCTGGATGTCATTATCCACCTAGGTACTAATGACTTGGCAAATGGGGGAGCCAAAGGAAGTTCAGGAAGAGTTAGGAAACTGGGGAGGGTCTCAAGCAAGTAGCTACTTCTGTCACTCTCAGAAGTACTACCTGTGAGAGGCAAGGAGAGCATAGAGTGCATGCACCAGGAACTTTAACTCATGGTTGAAGAACTGGTGCTGTGAGGAAGGGTTTGGATTCATTGGTGACTGGGGACCCATCTGGAGGATGGAGGTTTGTTCAAGCCTGATGGCCTGCACCCATCCTGGAGGGAATCAAGCACTCAATGATAGTTTAAATGCTACATTGACAAGCATTTAAACTAGCAGAGGGGTGGCAGGCCAGCAAGGACGGTACCTACTTGCTCACCCCCCACAGCATGTAGTGGAACCAGTGAACCAGAGGAGTGGCTATCTCTGCAAAGCAGTGTGCAAAAGATGGAGATTAGTGTCCAAAAGGTGGATAAGCAGAAAAGGGGCAAAATTCAGCAGAAGGGCAAACAGCAAGGAGAACCAGGGATAAATGACAACCAAGGAAGGGGCTGGAGTAGAACAGTGAAGCAGTCTAGGGAGGTCAAATCATGGAAAGCCATGTGTGCAAATGCCAGGAGCCTTAGCAACAAGATGGAAGATCTGGAGGCTGTCATGGTACAGTCAGACCTGGACATTGTGGCCATCACTGAAACCTGGTGTAATGATAACCAGACTGGAAGATGGCCATACCTGGCTACAACATATTCAGAAGAGACAGAGCAGGCAGGAAGGGAGGAGGAGTGGCACTGTATGTGAAAATGACATAAGGGCTACAGAGATCCAGGAGGAACAAAAGGGGGAGAGATACTGTGGGTTAAGCTGAAAGGAAAATGGGGCCAGCCATCGCCACAGGTGTGGTCTATAGACCACCAGCCCAGGAGGAAGAAACAGATAGGGAGTTGATGCTAGCCATCCAAAGGATGGCAGACAAGGGTGAGGTAGTACTGCTGGAGACTTCAATATACCAGACATGGACTGGAGCATCCCAGCAGACATCAACTAGGAGCAGATTTATCCTGGACTCCCTTCAGGGTGTCTTCTCAAGCAACTGGTCATGGAACCAACTCGGCAGAAGGCAATACTGGACCTTGTGCTCAAACAGGGACAGTGTGATGGGGTAACAGTGGGGGGAGCACCTGGTAACAGTGACCACCAGTCATTGTGGTTTGAAATCACAGAAAGAGCAGAACCAAACCACACAAAAACACGATCCTGGATTTTAGGGGGCAGACTTTGGGAAAATGGGGAGATACTTGAAAGAGGCATTAAGGGGAATGGGACAGGAATCGAGGGTTGAGGAACAGTGGGCAGTATTTAAAATGGGGATTATAAGAACAACAGAATTATGCATTAAGCAGGTTAGCAAGAGGAAAAGGAAGAGGAGACCATCATGGTTTTCCAAAGAGGTAGCAAAGAAAGAAAGCCAAAAGATTGCATTCAGGCAATACAAAAGACACAGGCAGAAGGGATAGGGAGAAGTACCAGGAGAAACAAAGGAGGCAGGGAAGTCAGTAAGGGAAGCCAAAGCTCAGACAGAAGAACACATTGCAAAATCAGTGGGTAAAGGGACAAAACCTTTACAGGTACATAAGTGAAAAAGAAAAGACAAAGGAGGGATAGTGAGACTGAAGGGAAGGATGGGAGCACGTGGAGGATGACAACAATAAAGCTGACATATTGAACAGGTATTTCTGCTCAGTCTTTACTAAGGAAGAGGGGGTAATGGTCTGAAGGAGTACAAGGGGTGAGAATGGTGCAGAAATGGACACAAGTCCCTTTACACGAGAAAGGGTCCTGAAGGAACTGGAAGTAATAAGAGCTGATAAAGCAATGGGGCCAGATGGGTGCACCCAGGTCCTTAAAGAACTAAGAGAGGTGGTGGCTGAACCTCTGGCTATCCTGTTCAGCCAATCACTGGAAACAGGGAGGTACCCAAGACTGGAGGACAGCAGATGTAGTCCCCTTATACAAAAGTGGGAACAAAGAGGAAGCAGGAACTACAGACCAGTCAGCCTCACCTCGGTAGTGGGAAAGATCATGGAAGCACTACTGAAGGAGAGATTGGTGGAACATCTGGTTGTCAATGGACTACAGGACCCAAGGCAGCATGGTTTCACCTAGGGGAGGTCATGTCAGACCAACCTCATTGAATTTTTGACTGGGTGACTAGGAGGTGGATCAGGGAGGCAGTGGACAAGGCCTATCTGGACTTCAGCAAGGCCTTTGACACTGTGCCACAAAGAAGACTATTACACAAACTGGGGAACATGGGTGTGGGCAGGACAGTAGTGTGGTGGGTAGGTAACTGGCTGGGTGGCAGGACACAGACGGTGGTGGTAAATGGCTGTCACTCCACAGAGGGAAGAGTAACCAGTGGGGTACCACAGGGATCAAGCTGGGACTGGTCCTATTCAACATCTTCATCAGTGACATTGCACAGGATCTAGAAGGCAGAATTTCACTGTTCGCTGATGACACAAAGCTCTGTAACAGAGTAGACACACCAGAGGGTGTGGACAGAATGAGAAGGGACCTGCAGAAACTTGAAGAATGGTCAGAGGTTTGGCAGTTGAAATTCAATGCAAAGAAGTGCAAGATAATGCATATGGGGCACAAAAACCCTGGCACAATATATCAGTTGGGGGGTGAGGATATAGCATGCACCAAGCAGGAAAGGGATCTTGGGGTTATCATCTCTGATGACCTCAAGGTAGGGAAACAGTGTGACAAGGCAGCAGGTAAAGCAAATAGGATGCTGGGATGTATAGGCAGGGGCATCACCAGCAGGAAAAGGGAGGTCATAATTCCACTATACAAGACACTAGTGAGGCCCCACCTGGAGTACAGTGTACAGTTCTGGAGACCATACCTACGTAAGGACATAGACAGGGTAGAGAAGGTTCAGAGGGGGGCAACAAAGATGGTGCATGGGTTGCATCACAAGTCCTATGAAGACAGGTTGAAGGAACTGAACATGTACTCCCTGGAGGAGAGGAGGAGAGAGGGATATGATAGAGACATACAAGTATCTACAGGGAGGAACAGGTGCAGGAAAATGCTATTTTAAGCGAAAAAGATGTTTCAGGACTAGAGGGCATGGGATGAAGTTGAGGAGGACGATTCAGAGGAAACATGAGAAAGAATTTCTTCACAGAACGGGTGGTGGACAAGTGGAACACCCTGCCAGAGGAAGTGGTGGGAGCTGAAACAATCACGGGATTTAAGAATGCATGGGATAGACATAAAGGAATTCTAGAGGGCAGGGGTAAGGGGAAACAGACTTCTAGGAAAACAAACTGAACTTACAAGCTCAAATGGGCAGACTAGGTGGGCCATAGGCCCTTATCTGCCGACACTGTCTATGTATCTATGTATCTATGAGATGCATCTGTCATGTATAATGTCAGGTATTCTTCCAGATTCTAGATCACGGAAGGGGTTATTGATGGTAGTGATGATGTATGAGCCGTAAGCAGAGCAAAGTATCTCTCTAGCAATGTATTGTTTTTCTGCTTCTTTGTTGTTCTGTTGTATGAGTGCGTTGATCTTATCTTTAGAATCAGTGAATGCCTTAGCAGTGTCGTGCATGTTGTATACAGTGTATCTTTCTTCCTGACTAAGGCCATCCACACCATGCAATAATGGGGGAAGTATGTTGTTGACCAAACCAGTGGAGAATTTGGCAGAATGACTTTTGGTAGCAGTAATGTCTGCTTTGTTCCAGACAGACATAGCTGCATTCAAAAGGCCTGTGACAGTACCTGTGGCACCTGTGACGCCAGAACTGTCAACTTCACGTGTTTTACGTTTATGAGTTAAATTATCAGGAGAGGGCTTTCTCCTGAAGTTGCCTCTATGTTCAGTAGAATGGACTCTGGCAATAGGGTCTTGCGTACGAATCTGAAATGCAGCTAAACTATCAAGCAATAAAGTACTATAAAACGCTGATGTATTAGTATTGTGACACATACCAAATTATTTCATGTTCCAGTAAGTTAGATTAAACAAAACAGGTATATGCATAAACTGTAAGATATTAATCAAAGAACCTGTGAGGGCAGTGGCTGTTAGACCACTGCGGGAACCAGGGGTATGCTTTGGACATTCCAAAAGCTGCTTGTCAGTGGGTGGTAACACAGAGATACATGGCTGCAGAAGCCATGTGGTGTATAGCACAACATTTTTGAGCAGAATCTCTGGACAAAGAATTACAGTATGAAGGATCAATTAAGGCAGTTATGTTGTACAAACCAGAATGTCTTAATGCAACTTTGTAATCAAGGACAGCGAACCATTTGGGATACTTAGCATTGGGCCAACCTTGAAAGTTCCTTTGGAGAGTTTGGCCACAGGAAAATTTGTCCTTGTGATGTGGTTTGCCACTCAATTTGAAGGGTAGATTTATCAGGAGCAACAACCGAGGCAGTGAGGTAAGCATCGAATCCTCCTGGACAGTGATCATACTATCTGGTATATTGATGGATACTCCTCTGGAGGAGGTGCTGGAGGATTGAGGTGTCGAGGTCCCGTACATGCCTTGGATGCAGGGGATAACTCCTGAGAGGAGGAGATAATGGAACAAGATAGCTATCTTGTCAGTGTATCTGAAAAGGAAGATCAGAGATTAGTATGTTAGTACTATTCCACCCAATGGGGTGAGGAAAAGTAGTTTAAGCCCCTTTATACAGTTTCAGCTGGTTTGCATGTAACCATTTGTCAGTCAACTTGTTGTTGTGGAGGAGTCTAACTTGATAGACTGCCGGACTGAGCTTGTTGACAATGGGGTATGGGCCTTCCCACTTACTGGAGAAGGAATGGGTGGGATGTGCAAATCGAAGTACTATTACCTGATCTCCAACTTGCCAATCCACTTCTTGTGCATGTTTGTCAAACTGTATTTTGGATTGTTGCTGGGCCTTGCCCATGCAGTTGGCAGTATACAAGTGTGTGTGTGTGTGTATAAGGTCTTTTCTGAGTTTTTCCACATATTGGCCACAGACACACGGCCTGCAATGGGGGTGTGTAGGTCAAACAACAGGTGTTCAGGTAATCTCATCTGTCTAACAGTCATCATCTCAAAGGGTGTGAGCTGGGTGGTGGCTGAGGGTGTACCCCTAATTGCCATAAGCAGTAACGGCAATAGGGAATCCCAAGTTTTGGGATTGTCCTCAATGAATTTGGAAACCATTTGCTTAATCCGTCTGTTGGCTCTTTCTACTTGACCTGAGGATTGAGGGTGGTAAGGTATGTGGAACTTCTGTTGAACTCCAAGGAGTTCAAGGGATTCTTTCATCAACTCACCTGTAAAACTGGTTCCTTTGTCAGAGTCTACCTTGAGGGGTAGACCCCACCTGGAGAAAATCTGTTCCACCAGGATTTTGGCAGTAGTTTTCACTGTACATGTCTTAGTGGGGAAAGCTTCTACCCACTAAGAGAAGAGGTCAGTTACCACAAGGGCATACTTATTATTTCTGCTGGTGTTGGTCAGAGAGCCAATGAAATCAATTTGTATAGCATGCCAAAGGCCAGAATGTCATTGTGGTAAGAGTTTGGCATTTCGTTTGGTAGGAATGGCGTTGTTTTGCGCACAAACGAGACAGTTGCCTATGTATTGTTTAACATCTTTGGTGATACCAGGCCACCAGGCAGTGGTCTTGAGTGGTTGGAGGGTATTTTCTGCTCCCTGGTGTCCACCAGTAGGGGTGCTATGCACTTGGTGCAAGAATTCAGACCTTAAATGTCTGGGGACCACCCACAGCTTGGTGGTAGAGTCATCTGGTTGGAACCAGATAAGCTTGTCATCTGGTGACAAGCGTAACTTATCTTCATGCCTCTAATAGGGGTTATGTATGGGAAGTTTCTCTTCAGTACCTTTGTCAAGGAATATGAACACCTCTTTAAGTTCAGTATCAAGATGCTGGGCTGCGGAGAGGTCCAAGGGGGAAAAAGGTTCAGGTTTCTTCCTGAGTGCTGCAATGTGTACAGCTTCATTAGCCTCTGGATGGTCCATCATCCAGATGTCCCCCCCCTTGGTCCCCTTCCTTAGCAAGGGTGTCTGCTGTATCATTGAAGGCATGATAGGGGTCATGGAGAGAATGGGCTTTGACTTTGTGTACATAGAGTTTGTGTGCAATTTTTTGTGCCAGTGAATGTATGTATATTACCAATTCCTTGTACTTCACTGGGCTGCAATCAGAGGAGAGGAAGGAGTTATTCTGCCAGAAGGGAAGAAATTCTGTAAGAGAACAACAAACCCAGTTAGAGTCTGTAAAGATGATGGTATCATCGGTTCCATGCTGGATGAACTTGAGGGCACAGGCCTCCGCTGCCATCTCTGCATATTGTGATGATGCTACACTACAGCGCTTAGATATTTTGACAGTGTTACCATAATGGTAGATCACTAGAATGCCCATTCCTGCAATTTGTTCTCCCTGATAGTAGGATGCTGAACCATCAGTAAAGACACGGCACAAAGAAGTGTTGTCAAGTATTTGTGGCATGGCAGGGAGGAAAGGACCTGGATTGGGAAGATCAGGTGACTGTAGTGTACAGTCATGGGGTTCTCCCTGGAAAAGGAGGCCATGAGCTAACATAGATGGAACTTTAGTCGGTTATACCTGTATGTCTCTATCCTGGAGAAGAAGTGACCAGTGTGTCAGTCTGGTGTTAAAGACTGACCCATCCTTCACTCTATCTGACAGCAGAAAGGTGGTTGGAGTGTGGTTAGTGTTGATGATCAGTGGCGAGTACCCAATGATATACAGGAAGTGCTTGACAGCCCAGTAGGTGGCCAGAAGGTCCCTTTCACAAAGGCCATACTTCTGTTCCACTGGGGTCAAGAGCTGTGAGGCATATGCAATGGGTCTCAAGGTGCCATGCACCTTCTGAGCCAGCACTGCTGACATGGCAATGTCAGAGGTGGCACATTCCAGATGGAATGGTAGTGCTGGATTGGGGTTGACCAGAGCTGGGGCAAAGGCCAAGGCCTGCTTCAGTGACGTCACAGCCTGGGTGTGTATAGGGCCTCAAGTCCATGGTACATCCTTTTTGAGTAACTCATACAGAGGAGCAGTTTTCTGAGCAAAATCACAAATAAAATCCCTCGAATAGTTCAACATACCTAGAAACCTTCGAAGAGTTGCCACACTGGTAGGTAATGGCAAGTCTTTCAATCCCTGTACCTTCTTCCAGGTAGGGCTTTGACCTTGGTCAGTTATTTTTAGACCCAGAAGGAGTACTTCTTTCTGACACAACTGTGCTTTTGCTGGGTTGCATTTCAGGCCTGCTCTCTTAATGAGAGTCAGTAGTTCATCCAAGAGATCCAAATGTTGTTCCTGTGTGGCTGTTGCCAGCAACAGGTCGTCCACATATTGTAAGAGACATTGGGGAGTAGAGAAACTCTCGAGGGCATCCATCATGTGGAGATGGAACAGGGATAGACTGTTATGGAATCCTTGTGGCAGACAAGTCCACGTGTACTGTCTTCCTTCAAAGGTGAAGGCAAACTTATATTGACTCTTAAGGGCCAATGGCAATGACCAGAAACCACTGGAGATGTCCAGGGCACTGAACCATTTCAAATCAGGGGTCAGAAGTCATAGCACATCTGGTGCTGATGCCACAGTTGGAGAACAACTGGGGGTGACCTGATTCAGTTTCCTGTAGTCAATAGTAAGTCTCCAGGCACCTGTGGATTTCTTCATGGGCCACACTGGGGAGTTGGCAGTGGAAACACAAGTTCTGATTACTCCTTGCTTGAGGAGTGACTTGATAATTTCTCTAAGGGAAGGCAAGGCCTCAGCTGGGAAAGGATATTGCCTTTGCCTGTTATGTGCTGGGCCTGGCACTTTGATGACGGTGTGCATTCTACCACAGTCATGCTAGTTGATTGCAAACGCTTCCAGATGTTGTTACAAAATAGGGAGGAGCTTTGGGAAAAGTTCATGATTCTTGAACAAATCTATGACGTCATACTGTTTGTCATTGGCAGATATCGTTGCCACAACGTGTGAATCAGGAATCAAATTGGTATGATAGTGACCCTGAATATGTATCAGTAGAATGTTAGCTAGGTCCACCACACAGCCGTGTGGTGCAAGGAAGTCAATCCCTATGATACTAGGATGATCATGTGATTTGAAAAGTGTGTGAGGCCTTTAGATGGCCTAGCTCTACCAGTAATGGTAGAGAACGGTATGCGGGTAACCTAGTACCATCTACTCCTGACATGTTGGTCCTCCATCCAGTGGACCAAGGGGACGTGTCTGGGTGTTCATCATGTAGCACGGATACAGCTGCACCTCTATCTAACAAAACTACGAGTAGGCAGCCCCTGACCTCGGCCTCGGTGCAGGGCCTTCCATTTGTATCCAAGACTAGCTTGTTTACAATCTGGACTGGGGCCTGTAATTGTCAATCTGTACTGCCGGAAGCATGTAAAGATTGGGCCTGGCTCATGTGAATCACTTCACCATGTTGCACTGATGCTATATAGGGAGGAGCTTCTGGGTTCAGGCCTGAATGGGCCTGAGGACCTGTACTGCCAGTGTCCCCATGGCCGGTTGGGGCCTGGGTCGCCGGTTGTACTGCTGCAAGGGCCTGTGTGGGAACAGCATCTGCCCCAGAGCGTACTTGTCCCAGGAGCTCTCGGAATTTCTGATTCTCTTCAGCTACCTCCCTATATGTAGGGCCTGTTCTCTGTTGTTGTGGTTTACCTCTACCCTTATGCTTCCTGTTCTTATGCCAATTCCGGTTCCCACCCCATTGTTGTTGTTGTTGTGGTTGTTGTTGATAGGCCTGTTGGGGGTGTTGATTATCAGCTGGAGGGGCTTGCTGATGTTGGGCCTGTTGGCATTAGGCCTGCCCCTCCACTGTGTAGAGACTTGTGGCCTCCGGAGTGGACTCCACAGCAGCTGCCTTCTTGGAACCGGAGCCCAGATCACGGATATAGAGTTGGTATGCTCTCTCGGTTTTCCAAAGGATGTCGGAAAACCTATCCATATTGGGGTAGGTGGTTGGCTCTACCTTCTCTCTTACTGCTGGAATCATGTTCCTAAGGAATAGGGTCTTATACTTCATAAGATCTACATCCACAGCTTCTTGTGCCAAGTGCTTTCCTGCTCGGTAGGCCATCCAGAGTCTCTGATGGTGTCACTGGACTTTCCTTTGCATTCTGCTTCACAGGGTATACAAGCATCACTCCTACTACACCTGGGCTGTGAGCAGAAATGAGCTCAGCTGAAACCTCGTCCAAGGTAGCGTTCCCATCCTGGTGAACAGCATCAGGGAGTTTGGCCCACAAACCAGGATCAATGGTCTAGCGTAGTATTTGGACCTGATATTCTGCAGCGAGGCTAAGCATCTTGCATTTAGAACACACCTTCTCCAAGTGACAGCTGAGGTTGTTGGATGGATTCATCTGACTGATGCTGTCAGCATTTTGCTGAACAGAGTAGGCCATTTGTAGGGGATTAGTGGGTCGATCAGGCAAAGGTAGATTGTCTCGAGCGCCATCCAGGGCAGCCCGAGCAGCAGCTTCAGCCGCAGTGAGGACAATACCTTCCTGAGTGCCAGCCTCTTGCAGAAGCTGCCTAATCTGGGTTTTAATAGCCCGTTTACCCTTCTCAGGAAGAGGTACATTGCCTATCACAGTTTCAATCATGGTTTCTATCTCCTGCTTGTCTTCCACATTAATAACAGCTACCAGAGGTGCCATCGGGACCAGGCTTTGGCCTGCTCCCCCCCATCATGGGGGCCACCTTGTTGGCATCTCCCATGATGAGCATCACGACGTCACCGACGTGTGACATGGGGAGTTGAGGGTGGGGACCCGCCATATTGTGGATGGCTGGGTGGGGTGTCTGGGCCATAGTAGGGGCATGACTAGGCATTGTACTGTGAAATGTCATCATCAGATAACTCCCCTTCTGATGACGAATGAAAGGCAGGGGCTACGCCTCCCATTGCCTTTACATGTCCAGCCAGAACCTCTCGCTGATGGCGCAGTTTCTCCATCTTAGTTTTACATTCATCATGACTCACACTTGCAACGTCCATATCAACCTCATCTTGCTTTTGCTTTTACAACACTGTGTACGTGGCGCTCAATTCGCAATTGTCCCTGTAAGCCACTTCTAAATCATTACGTACCTGGTTTATCTCGTCCTGCAGCTCACCCATTTCATCACTCAACTGAGCATTTGCAGCACTCAGCAAATCATTCATTTGCACTGCCTGACTCTTATCCTGTCTCAAACTTTCACACTCCTGCTTCAACATACACAGTTCCTGTTCTCCAGCTTGAGCTGAATGATGCAATAGTGAATCCTTTTCATTTCACAGAGTTTGGAGTTCAGACTCCAAGTTCTGCTGCAGTATAATACACTCTGTTTCCTGAAAACCCATCTGTTGCTTAAGAGATGAAATCTGCAGATCAAGGGTTTTGAAACCTCACTTCAGAGGCTTCCAAAACAGCGTGGAGAGCCGCGACCATCAACCCTTTAGCGTGACGCTTATTGGCTGCTTGTCTCGTCTCTGTATACTGGGTTGAAATCCCCAGTATAGGGTTTTCGGATTGACTTACGTCCCACGCGAAGTCAGCCCATCCTCCATGGGAGGCAAGGAAGTTCGAGACATTGAGTCTCAGTTCTGCGCAGATATTTGATACAGTGGCCATTGTGTGGGAGGGAACGAAAATTCAAACTGTGAAAAAGGCACCGTGCTGCATATCGATCCACAAGAGCACTTTTTACACAGCCAGGTTACTGTATTAGTTGTAGGCTTGCAATTCAAAGCTGCTAAGGAGTGAATCGAGATGGCATCGACCACACCCGAAAAGACAGCTCTGAAGAAAGGGGGGTTACTAGTGGGGTACCGCAGGGTTCAGAGTTAGACTAGTCCTCTTCAATGTCTTTATAGTTTATTACTGTAGAGGGACTGGAAGGAAAAGTATGTCTTTGCAGATGACACAAAGATCTGCAACAGAGTTGATGCACAAGGAGGGTGGAAAGGATGAGAAGGGACTTGGCAAGGTTAGAGGAATGGTCAAATGTAGGCAGCTTAGATTCAGTGCTAAGAAGTGCAAGGTAATGCACCTGGGAAACAAAAACCCAGGGGAAGAGTACACAATGGGGGGTGAGATACTAACAACAACAAAAATGGAAAGGGACCTGGGGGTAGTCATATCAGATAACCTAAAGGTGGGCAAGCAATGTGAGAGGGCAGCAGGGAGGGCTGGGGGGATACTGGGATGCATAGGGAGAGGTATCACCAGTAGAAAACAGGAAGTTGTTATCCCTCTGTACAGACAACTGGTGCGACCCCATCTGGAGTACTGCGTGCAGTTCTGGAGACCCAATCTCTGCAAAGATATAGACAGGATGGAAGCTGTCCAGAGGAGGGCAACTAAAATGGTGCAGGGTCTGCACCGGAAGACATATGAAGAGAGACTTAAGGAGCTGAATATGTATAGCCTCAAGGAAAGGAGGGAGAGGGGGGACATGATAGGAACTTTCAAGTACCTCAAGAGAATCAACAAAGTCCAAGAGGGTAGCATCTTTCAAAAAGAGGTGTGCAAGAACAAGAGGGCACAATTTGAAGATGGGGGGCCAGAGGTAATTTAAGGAAGTATTTTTCACAGAGAGGGTTGTGGATGCATGGAACGGCCTTCTGGAGGAGGTTGTGGAAGTCAAAAACAGTGGTAGAATTCAAGCATGCGTGGGACAGTCATAAGGCAATTCTAGGGGGTGGGGGTAGGAAGAAGTAGGCTGCTTGTTAACTAGGATCTGCAGCTTATCGATTAGGTAGGGAAATGGGCAGACTGGGTGGGCCAAGCGGTCCTTATCTGCCATCAAATTCTATGTTTCTATGTTAGCCAGACTTTGCAAGTGACTACAAACTGGTCTTAAAATGGGAGAGGTGATACGGGAATGTACACCTACTATCCCCGTGGGAAAGGGAAATGTTTAAGCAACAAGTGAAAACTTACAAACACCAAATATCGCCTGCACACGGTCGCCAATTTGTTGAGAGGTCTAAACCTCACTTTCAGATTCTTGACGATATTGGGAATGCAAGTAATCACAGACACATTGCATTAGAGTAGTAAACAAGTTTATTACTACCAAAGGGATTCATCATAGTTGCTCTAAGCCGTTCTTACCAATACAAACTGGGAGCCAGTGCTAAGCGTTCCCTATACATCGAGGTTTCTCTGTGTCTCTTGGGGTCTCTCAGGTCTCCGAGGTATAAGGCTTGTGCATTACATTATATACCTATGATAATTACTATGGTTACCAAAAGATAGAAACATTTCTAGTTACAGAGATGAGCCATATTGGTTAAATTAGAGGTGGCTCCATGGTCCAAGATAACATTATACAATTCTGTAAAGTCATCAGTTTGAGAACAAAAGAGTTCTTATACAGAGTCTTACATAACTCAGTGTAGTGGTACAAATCACCAAAAGGTGGCAATGCCGTTTTACATATTATAATTACTCCAAGGACACAGGTGCCTTGACATCTTACAAGTAAGAAATACACAGAAAATGTATAGCAGAATATATGTATTAGCAAGCAAAGTGTATTACAACAATATGCATTCATATCCTGACATCTACTCTTGTACAGTAGATGACCTTAGCCCTATATGTTAGTATAACATATACCTAAGTGCTAGCTGTCTATGGTGTACCTCTGAGGGTACCAATTAGGGTGCAGGGACCTCGTGTAACAGTCCCATCCACATCCAACATTGAAGGTGATGTTTTGGGCAGTTTCCCTGTAACTTCCATGAGATTATTCCAGAAAGACTTCCCCTTTCCCCAGGTGTTTGTGAGGGCATCTTTGTAATAGTTACTTTTCTTCAGGCGTATTTCTATGGTACAGTCATTTCAGGCATGTTTGTAGTTTTGTATATCTACTTGCCTACCAGTGGCCTGAGCCTGAAACCAGAGGTAGTCCCTAGCTTTCAGCAGTGTAAGGAGAATAACAGTGAGCCATGGATTGCTAAGGCCTTTTACTTTCCTCTTTTTGAAGGGGGCATAAATGTCACAGGCAGCATTGAAGGAGCTGATGAAGAAGTCAAGCGCAGAGTTGACATCCAATGCGTGGAAGATAGGTAACCAGTCTTGTTGTCTAAGGTGTAATTTGAGGTATTTCAATTGACCACATGGAAGGATTCTGGTGTTTATTAGTTTGGGTGGTGGCGGGCTGAATTTGTTAGACCATTCACAGGCGACTGCGTAGTGGTCACTTAGTGTATCTGGGAGAATGGAGACTTTTGAGATGTGGGATGGATGGCTGGTCAGTATCCAATCTAGGAGTGTGCTTGTCCCAGTCTTATAGTTGAGTCTAGTGGGGGAGACGACCAGCTGGGTGAGGTTGGCAGCTGAGATGGCATCCTTGTAGCCACCTGTATCTAATCCAAGCCAATTTATGTTAAAATCGTCCATTAGGATTATCTTGGTGCCTGGTGGTTGAGAACGGACAAGGTCAAGGACGGAGTTGAGACCTTTACCTTGATCCTTGGGAGGGATGTAGACAGCAGAAATAGTCAGTGCCTTGTTGTGAGCTCTGAGTAGAATTCTGATGGGTAGTATCTGGGGCTAGAGACTGAGGCAGGGGGGTTGAACACGGTGCCCTAGGAGAGAGTCTTTGAGGTAAACAGCACATCAACACCTTTTTAGTGGGCCTATCAATTCTGAATATGTTATATTCTGGTAGGGTAATTTCACTGTTGGGTATTTTTGGAGTGAGCCAGGTTTTGACAATCACAAGAATTATCAGGGTTGTGTTGGTGTGCAAATAATTGCAGGGCATCAACTTTGGGTGGAAGGCTACAGATGTTAATCATTGCAAAGGTGAGTCCCCCAGAGTGACTCTGTCAGAGGTTGAAGCTTGGGATTGTGGGGCTAGGGTTAGGGTGAATATTGCCAGACAGAAGTAGTAGTAGAAGCAGGAGTTTCAGGGTGTACCAAGGTAGCAGTTTGAGGAAGGTTTTCTTTGACCATTTCATATTGGAGAGAAACCTATTCTGTAACTGATGATCCCAGTAAGTGGTGATTCAGGCCAAATGTGAGAGTGGGAACAGGCGAACGTAAATCACCCCATCTTGATTCCAGGAGCATTGCAAGCCTGTCCTAGTGGAGGTTAGTTATGGAGGCATAGCCCAGCGGGTATGGTCCCTGAGTGCCGGTAGATGTCCAGCTGGAAGCACAGTGGGAGATTGGGATGGCAGGCTCCAGGCAGGAATGCCAAGGGAAACAGGGAGGAGACAATAACCAGACAGAGGGGCAGAGAGAGAATGGCCATAGTGGATAGAGAGGTGAGGATAGTAGAGGGCAAGAAAGATCTGAGGAAGGTGGAGATAACCAGTTAGGAATGGAGGCAAAACAGGGGAAGGGGAGAAGTGATGGGTGCTGTAGGAGATAGGAGCAGGGTGTCAGGCACAAAAAGGAGGCAGGGGCAGTGAGGGAATAGAGTTGATTAGTAGAGGGGGCAGAGGATCAGGGAGGAGGAAGAGTGGGTGGTAAAGAAAGGAGGTACAGGAGAGAGATTATCCAATAGAAAATGAAAGGGTGGGTCCCTAGGCAGAAGTGGGCAGAGTTAAGGCCTATTTAATTAAGGTGGGGGGGTGGGTGAAAAGTTTCTTCTGAAACCCACTGAAGCCTATGGGCACAGAACCCAGCAGAACAGTTTGAATCAGTCAAGATTGCAGGGCCAATCTGTGGCCTCACGGAGCACAACGGTCCGATAGGAGATGGAAGCAATAGGTGGCGGCCAATGAGAGTCTTTCAGCACTTCCCAGTTTGGCCTGGGAGCTTACCAGCAAGAGGAGGGTTCCTTGGTGGTGAGCAGTGGTGGCATGGGCAGCTAGCCTGGGTAGCCCCAGCCACTCAGATATTTGCCCAATCAGGAGCTGAGAGATCTAAGGGAAGGAACATATACAGACATCGCAGATGGACTGGAAGGAAAGCTGTGTCTGTTTACAGATGACACCAAGATATTTAACAGGGTGGACACCTCATAATGAGTGAGCAAGATGGACACTGACCTAAAGAAACTAGAAGAATGATCTGGAGTGCATCAGCTGAGATGTAACAAAAAAAAGTGCAAGGTCATGCACATAGGAAAGAAAAATCGAAGAAAGGAGTATTACCTAGAAGGCGAAAGGCTGGCAACCTCAAACCAGGAATCAGACCTGGGAATCATAATCTCAGATGACTTGAAGTTTATTAAGCAGTGTGAGAAGGCAACATTGAAGGCCAACAGAATGCTGGGCTGCATTGGGAGGGAAATCACAAGCAGGAGGAAAGAGGTGGTACTACCACTGTATAGAACTCTGGTCAGGCCTCACCTGGAATACGGAGTCCAATTCTGAAGGCCTCACCTCAGAAAGGACATTGACCAGGTGGAAACAGTACAGAGAAAGGTGGCAAAAATGATTCAGTGTCTGCAGTATTTGTCCTATGAGAAAAGACTTAGGGAACTGAGTATGTACTCCCTTGAGCAGAGACGAGAAAGAGGGGACATGATTGAAACATTCAAGTACATAAAAGGCATTAACAAGGTACAGGCACAGGAACTTTTTCACTTCAAGAAGGACTCCAGGATGCCAGCTTGGTGGTGCTGCAGGTTGAGGCACTGAATGACACACCTCATGCCATGCTAGTGACATGGGTTCGGGAATGATCTCTGGTCATCAGGGGTTGGCAGGGGCAGAAGAGGACTGAACATCCATAGGGCTGCTCTCCTCTCTTGGGGGTGGGTGGTACAGTCTTCTGCAGCTCGTGTGACCTCTGGCAGTGGATGGGGGTCATGTGCTGTGAAGACCACAACAGTGGGGTATGGGGGGTGCAGTGGATGTCCTGTGGGCATGTGCGGGAGTGCGCCCATCTCGTGCTGGATATCATTGCACATCTGAGCCCTCGGGAACCAAGGAAACGAGAAAAATCCTGGCACCCGAGTAGGTGAAGGCCTGCTCCAGCTGACCCACCCAATGTCAGGCCCACCCCATCTGAAATCTGTCTCCTCCATTCCCTCCGGTGGCCACTAGGCACTTAGACAGAGCACCAGAGAAGTTGGTGGCCCTTACCTGGAGGGCTCAGAACTGAGAAGTCGGTCAGCTGGAAGAGAAACCGGAGGATGGGCCAGGTCTGAGGTGAGGTCAGTAAGGGGGTCTCAGACAGAGCGAGACAATGGGTCAGGATTGGAGGCAGAGCTGGAGAGAGACCTATGGGACCAGTGAAGGAGGAATAAAGAAAATCTACAAAGAAAAAAGGAAGGGCTCCAGGTGCAGGGGACATGACCTCAGGCTGCAAGGAGGGAGGTTCTCTACCAACACCGGGAAGTTTTTCTTCACAGAAAGAGTGGTGGATGCCTGGAACAGCCTTCCCCAAGAGACTGTAGGGATCAACACTGTGGGGGGATTCAAGAATGCATGGGATATACATAAGGGAGCCCTGACTACCAAGGGCAGCTGGAGTGTCAAAATAGGTCTAAAACAATTAGGCAGACTAGATGGACCTAATACTCTCCTTCTGCCTTCAACTTCTATGTTGCTCTGTTTCTAAGACCAACCACTTGTACAATGTGTCAAAGCCTAGCTTCGTGGATTTTATTACCATATCTTCCCAGTCAAGGAACCAGTTTGCAAGCTTCTGAAATTGTGAATCAAGTGATCCACCCAGAACTCCTGCTCATGACCAGCATCTCCTTGGGGGTCTGCTACATTACTATCTTTTATTTTTTTGTTATAGTGATTTGCATTATTTCTGCTGCTGTTTCTCCAGACACATGAAAGTAGCCTTGGAAAAAAATCTGTTCAGCTTAAATTAGTGACTCTCCAAAGGAAACAGCTCCTTCTCACCTCATCGTAAGGAACACACAAAGCGCATCCTGTTTTGAGATCACAAAGCACAGTGCGATTGGCTGTGGTGAATGAAAGACAGCCTGCTGGCAAGTAATTTTCCTCCTGGAGTTGGGAGTGTTGTACCAACTATGCTGCCATGGGTAAGAAGGCAGCTGCTGTGTAAAACTTACTGGGATTTTGGCTGTTGTCAGGAGGTCTAAACCCTCACTCTCAGGTTCTTGGCAATAATGGGAATGCAAGAAATCACAAACAAGTTGCATAAGTGTAATAAATCTTGTTTATTACTACCAAAAGGAAAATCACAGTTGCCCTAAGCAGTTCTTACCATTAGGAACTGGGAGCCAATACTATGCGTTCCCCATACCTTGAGGAATGTAGAAATCTCCGGGTCTCCAAGGTAAAAGACGTAATGTCTTACATTATATACCTAAGATAGTTACCATAGTTACAGTAAGATAGAAACATTTCTAGCAACAGAGATGAGCCCTACTGGCTAAATTAGAGGTGGCTCCACAGTCCTAGATAACATTATACAATTTTGTTATAGTCATTACTTTGTGGAAACAAAGAAAGTACAGTTTGTGTACATGGCCGTGTAATAATACGAATCATCAGAAGATGACAATGCTGACTCATATATCATAATACTACAAGGACATAGGTGTCCTAACATCTTGTAAACAAGAAATACATAAGTATATTAGAAAGTAAAGCATATAGCGATCATGTGCATACATATCCTGACATCTACTCTTGTACGGTAGAAGTCCTTAAGCCCTAAATGTTAGTATAACATAGACATAAATGCTAGCTGTCTACGGTGTACCTCTGGGGTATCAATTAGGGTGCAAGGACCTCATATTACATTCCCCGCTTATTGCCTCAGAAGGGACAACAACAACAAAATTAGGGAAGTGGAGAGAGAGCAGATATCATTTACAGACCTGACACATGAGCCTTGTATAGGAACTCAAGCTGCTCACGGTGTAGGTGGAGTGTGTAATGGAGGCAGCAAAGCATTATGATAAGAAACAATATCAAAAATGCCTGAATAATAATAAAACCTTTAAAGGTAATCTCTAACCAAGTATTAGTAAGTGCACTAGTAAAATCACCATCATTAATGAGATCGGTTTAGTGTCAATATCGCGCAACAATAATAGCGCTAGTCATTTAAGCGCATACATATTAGCGCTTACAAAAAAGCATACAATCATTATAACATCAGGCAATACCGCATTTTTAAAGACTTACTTTTCAGTCTTTTGTTAAAATCTGTGTTAGCAGTAGGCAGTGTCATATTAGTAGCTGTCCTCAGTGTTTTGGGGACTTCTAATGATGTTGTGCACATTTTGTCCTACTACCTAAGTCTTTCCCTAGAAACACAGTCCCACGTTTAGTTCCCAGTACTCCATTTTGTAGCACAGACAGCAGCACAAATGAATCAATGACATCTGGAAGCAAAAGGTAATGCAAATAAATCATTTTATTAATGCAGTGCATTTAAAAGTGATAAATAAATGTAACCTACATAGACCCGCACCATATCTATCACCCCAGTGTCAGTTCAAGTGGTGGTTTTGAAACATTCTTTGTAGAGCAATGTTCAGACCTGAAGTTGAAAATTATAAGCAATTCCTCACAGATGCTCTGGATTTGGATGCATGCTGAATTCAGAAACGATAATTGCAATTCACTTATCAGTGTCCTTGTTCTTCTTAATTTCAAACATGGGTCATCTGTGTCCACCTCTAGCCAATGGGCGTCCCAGCCATGTATCTTTGAAATAGTCGATTAATGGGGTTATTAAATCTGCATTACTTTGGTAAAAATCGGTTATTATTAGCTCCCCAAACATGGTACTAAAAATTAGTATTCTGTGTGGGACTGGCCCAGAATCGAAAAGAAGGAATTTTTCCTTTTTAATAGTGACACATGAGTCAGGACTTGAACTGGGCACCTCAGCCCACCTCTCGCTGTCTATACTTGTTCTAATTTTCATCCCATACCACCCGCCCCGACCCTGGCCTCTATTAAATGCTCATTCTCTAATGAGCTAGGCCATCCCTCTATCGGCTGATTGGATGGTCTAAACACAGCCACGCCCAACCCTGCCTACAAGCTCCAGACAGCGCTGCCTTAAAGCAGAGTTTTATGAAAGGCTTGTCACTCTGTGTAATTTCTAACCGTGATAAGACTACCTTAACAAGTAAGAAAAATGCAGCATAGCAACACTCCCCAATGTACATGCATAATACCGCTAATTCTGGCATTATTTACATTGCCAATCCCTAAACTGCTCCAAAACCAAAAAAATCATTCGGACATACATCTTGACCAGACCTTTCCCAAGATGTTATGGCAACCTACAACAGGGACATCTTCTTATCTTTCATGCCCACATTCTCACCAAACTCTAACTCGAATTATTGCACGAAACCCTCTATCCTCATCGGCACTTGTAATTATTTATGCACTAGCTTCATCCAACCACGATAAATCCCTATCAAAAATGACTACTAAACTTCAAGTGTTGAACACAAGACGAAATAACAAAAGATTACTTAATCAATTAAGACAGTATCTAAAAAAACTACTGATACTCCTACTACTCTGCTCAGGTAACACCAAACTAAACCCAGGCCCACCCGTTACTCTAGAAACCCCTGCAGACCTTCCCCAATACAAAGGCCTTAGTTTTCTACACATTAATGCCTGTAGCTTACTGAAAAAGCTAGACCAGGTACAGACTTGGGCCATACATGCTGCTCCTGACTTCTTCATGATATCTGAATCCTGACTTAAACTATTGATGTTGGACAAAATCGATTTATCAGCCAGGTTACAACTCTTATCATTGTGTTAGACCAACTAGAAGAGGAGGGGTCATAATATATGCTAAGAGCAAATTTACAGTCACAGTAGTTGACTGCACTTTGAAGCCTAAAGAATTCAAATGCCTGGCTCTAAAGCTATCCCTTGACAAAGCGAAGTCACTCCTAATAGCAGCCTGCTACCAACCCCCCTCTGGTGGTATGGCTCTTCTGCAGCATCTCTAAGACCTAACTACCTCAGTTAATACAGAGTGTATCTTTTTAGGAGACCTCAAATTGAACAGGAATGACGATAGCTCCAAGAAACTTAAAGATCTTTGCAACATTGTTGGGCTGGTACAAATGGCACCTGAAAATACCAGGCAAAACAGAAAATCTCCCAAACATAGCACTCTCATGGACCTTATACTAGTAAACAAGCCCCATAACATCTCACATGCTGGAGTATTCTTCAATGACATAAGTGACCATCGTGCTACTGCCTGCATTAGACACCCATCACAACTAAACCAAATGGCCAAATCTGTATTAAGAAGAAGCATGAAAAAATTCTCCCAGAATGAATTTCTGAAAGACCTAAGTAGCATCCAGTGGCAGAACTTCTATCTAGCCCCCTCTATTGGTGAAGCATTCAATATTTTCCATAGTCTCTAAGCAGGACTAATCGATAAACACGTCCCACTAAGGCTGATCAGATCAAAAAAAAAGGCTCCCTGGATGGTTCTCTCTCCTCTTGAAGAAAGCACTTAGAGGCAGGGATTATTGGTGGAAAACAGCAAGGAAAACGCAGTTGGAGACAGATTGGTTAGCATTCCTCACCTCGAGAAATGCCTGCACTACACTAATCAGGGCAGAAAAAGCTAGATATTTCCAAGCGGAACTAGAAGCCAATAAATCCAAATCAGCTAAATTCTGGACCATCCTTAAAGATATTGAAGGTTCATCTGCTGACTCATCTATACCAGCCAAATTTGTGTCTGCTGGACATACCTACACAGACAGAGACGATATCCTTGAGCAGCTAAATGATCACTTTGCCATTGCAGGACTAGCATTTGACACTTCACCTATTAGTAAAATCAACATACTAGGAGATCCTGCTGTCACATAAAATAAAAATACTATACCTAAATTACCTCACCCTACCACATGTAACTTCCATACAGTCACATTTAAGCAGGTTGAGGACCTTCTGCTTTCTCTGGATACCAAAAAGAGTGCAGGTGCAGACAGAATTGAACCATTCTTCCTCAAACTCAGCTTTCTATACCTGACAACCCCCATTACACATTTATTCAATTTATCATTAAAGCAAGGTGAACTCCCCCTGTTATGGAAAACTGCCCATATCCTCCATCTTTTCAAGTTGGGGATCCACACGATTTGAACAACTACCGGCCCATATCTATACTTCCCGCCTTGTCAAAGCTACTCGAAAAAATTGTTAATACCCAAATCAGAGAACATTTGAATATGCATGACCTACTAAACCCAGTACAATCTGGCTTTAGAGCCAAACACAGTATGGTATCTGCACTAGCAAAAGTAACCACTGATTGGAAAATTGCACTTGATGCTAAAAAACATGTGTTTGCCCTTTTTCTGGCCCTCAGCAAGGCCTTCAATACCGTGGACCACAACATCTTGCTTACTGTGCTAAGCAGTATTGGACTGGACAGCCCTGCAACTAAATGGTTCTCCAATTACCTCACCAACAGGATACAACAAGTCAAAACTGCAGGAGATCTTTCACCCCAAACAAATCTTCTCCGAGGTGTACCCCAAGGTTTTATTTTAGGCCCAATCCTATTTGCTCTTTATATCAATAATCTGGACACTCACCTATGTTCAGCCAACATTCATCTATTCATGGATGATACTATACTTTATACCACAAACTCATCCTTGGCTATGGCACATCAGAACTTACAGGAAGACTTCATTGCCCTTCAGTACAACCTCATTAAACATAGGCTTCTACTTGAGGCTAAAAAAAAACAAAGCCATGGTCCTCTCGCCAAAAGTTGGCCCGGGTCTAACATACACACTCTGAATCCTAACACTACTGGACGGACCCCTCAAAACTGTCAAATCTTTTAAATATCTTGGATTCTGGCTGGACGGCAAACTTAACTTCCTATACAACCTGAATGAAATCTCGAAGAAACTAAGGCAACGGTTAGGCCTATTTTACTGAATTAAACATCTACTAACCTTAGAGGCCAGGAAAAGATTAGTACAATTTACATTCTTACCTATACTAGATTATGCTGACTTTATCTACATGCACTGTTCTTTAACGTTGCTTAGCAAACTTGACACTTTATACGGGCCCTTAGATTTATCCTCAACCTACCCTTACGAACTCACCATTGACGACTTTACCAGGAAGTGGGATGGTCTTCACTCTCTAGTAGGAGGAATAGAAATGCTCTTCTCTGGCTTTACAGAGCACTCTATAACAATCTTCCTAATTATATATCAAGCTTGTTTAAGTGAGCCGGCCCAGTGGCACTGAGGGCTGAGGCGCTGGATGCCTCACCTCACACCATGCCGGCGACCTGTGTTCGGGAACTAGCATGGACCACTGGGGGTTGGGCAAGGAAGAGAAGGATTGAGCACCTGATGGCTGCTCTCCTTCTCTGAGGGGGGGTCAACCTGCAAGCTTCAGCTGCAATACCGCCTCCTGGGGGAGCTCGGGAGGTAGGTGCAGTAGAGGGAGGTAGCAGCGTGGGTTCCGGGACAGATGTCAGCAGAGGGACAGAACAGGAGGTGCATCTCATCAGGCCCCCTTGCTCATTGGCCCTCACTGCACTCCAGCACTGGGGGAAGAAAAACAGAGGAAAATCACCATCTCCTCACCTAGGTGACGACTCCTCATTGCATGCCCTTGGATCATAGGGGCAGACTCTGCTGCAAAAAATAAAGCTTGTTTAAGTGAGCTAAGGGCTCTTATGGATTGAGACATTTTTCATTGCTCTACTTCCAGATTCCAAGAGCAAAAAACAAACTATGGCTCTTCAACAATCAGCTTTACACTTCCATTTTATGGAACACCATGCAAAACTCATTAAAACTGTCCTCCCTTCCCAGCCCTTCCGCATTCAAAGAGATGATAGCCGCAGTGCTGAGGGAAACATGTAACTGCCTCAGAAAAAAGTTGAAACACTAATAACCCAACCCGCCTTACTAGCTTTTAAGTTAGAACTTCCCACACTGCCTTCCCACAGGGGACAACCATTAATTGCAGTCTGCTTGCTTCTCTACTTGCCCTCCTCACTGTCTCCCCCTCCCCTTCTCACGTCCCCCACTATTTCTCATCTCCATTTCTTTCAGTAATATTAAGTAGTAAACTGGAATCAATGACTCTTCTATCCATTGTTTTATATATATACATATATATATATATATTATTGTCTATGAACTACATGTCATTGAAAATTGGGCATTCCTTAAATGCTGGCCTGTAACATCCTTCTCTGGCCAGTATATTGTGCATTTTTTGTACACTTATCTGTAACCATTTACTTATTGTATTGTATGTACTGTATTGTAATGTTTTCCATCCAGGACCACCTTGAAAACGAGCTTGCTCAACGGTGTTTACACCTGGTTAAATAAAGTGATTGATTGATTGACTTAACTCAAGAGAGGAAGCATTACTGGGTTCTGGTGGTGGGAATGCAGCTGCCCTGTGTGTTCATCAAACAGTCCTTTTAATCAGTGACATAACTGGTAGTTGAGAAGCAATGGAGGGACACAGCTCTGCCACAGCTCCTGAAACAATTTGATGTGTAGTTTCACTACTAGTTGCTGTCTGCTCCTTCATACCGGCTACTGCTTCCTTCAATGCAACAAAAGCAGGAGTGGGGACATGATTGTGCTCACCTAGCAACTTCAACACAATTTCCCCATTTAAGTGTAACCGTGCTGTGCAATGTGCCTTGTCATATTCAAGGTATTTGTAATATGCCTTATTTGATGCTGCTCGCAGTGCTATTTAAACATCGTGCTTATATGTAATGTGCTATAATTTCAACAAACTGAAAAGTACACGCTATATTGGCTTGCGCTATTACGGTCATGATGTTTTGACCGTATATCAATAAGATCATATATTGTTTCATTTGCTTTGGTCATATTATTGCTGATGTGGATGAGGTGTGTGTCTTTCCTGTCTAAAAGTGTCTTCAGTGTTAAAGTCAGAGGATCAATATGTACATTAAAGTAAGGTAATTAGTCTGGAAGAGTAAGAAGATAATCAGGGTCATCATCAATGATATCTGGTTCCATAAGGGGAACAGGGTTAATAACTGTGTGCCCAAGAGTAGTTGTCTGATGAGGGACAAAACAAAAGTTGGGTTCAGTAATAAATATTTCATTGCCATGAGTAAACTATTTAAAATTAGTTACCACACAGAATTCACCATCCGAATTATATTGCATTTTCACAGTAGGTAGTCTCCATTTTTGTAGTTGCACTGGGCAAGTGTAAGTCTGGTTGAAAATCCATGTTGACTGCCGATGAACCTCCTTCCGGTAAGACTGGTACAATTGATAAATGTCTGGAGCAGATGTTGAGTCCTGGTATTCTGTGCCACTGGTGGTGATGTCATTGTCCATGGTACAGGACCAATCGATACTGTCTGAGGAATATCCACAGACAGGTTTAATAATATCAAATACGTCACATCAACTCAAATAAATATACCCTTTCTTAGCACAACAGTCTGTGTACAGTGAGACCCCTGCATCCAGAGAGGATGAAAAACCAGAAGAGGTGGCAAGTCAAGGTGTTCTCTGTAGATGTCTTTATCAATGTTCCCAATGGAGTGTACAGATGCTAGTTAATCAAATATAGCTGTATTGGGATTAAAACATGGTAAAGAAACAATAAAAGACACAGACATAGTATCCTTAATGGAACATTTCTTAGAAGTAAAGCAAGGAGCAGTATTAGGATGTCTGGTAACAAATCCCAAATTCCTAGCAGTAGAAATAGGAATGGGAACAGACTGCAACATACACATGGCAACACAGTCAGGGGATTTGCAGTGAGGGCATTACCATTTAGAGATATGTCTGTCATGTATGATATCAGGGATTCTTCCAGATTCCAGATCACGGAAGAGATTGTTGATGGTAGTGATAATGTATGACCCATAGACAGAGCATACCATTTCATGGGCAATGTATTGCTTATCTGCCTCCTTATTATTCTGTGCAATAAGAGTGTTAATCTTATCTTTAGAATCTGAAAATGCCTTAGCAATATCATATAGAATAAAGTACGGGTCGGGGTGTGTAACGAGAGTTTACACACACCTAAGTTGTGGGATGCTACATAAACCCTGAGGGCAAAGCCTCGAGGGTTTGTGAAAGCATCCCACAAACTAGGTGTGTGTAAAATCGAGTTTAACACCCCCGACCCATTTTTTATTTTATATAATTGCCAGGTTTGCCTTTTTTGCCTCAGCAATTATATAAAATAAAGAGGTCTGTGTCTCCTGCCAGTGTATGCCAAGGTCGGTCCTTTTACTGCAGTGCCGAGATTTTTGTATTTTAAATTGTTTTTTTTTTTGTTTTTTTCCGATTTCTTCAGGTCTTTCTGTGCAGGGTATAACGGGGGAGAAAAGAAGAGGACTTACCGCCGAGTTGTTTTGGTGGTTCGGTTTCCGTAACACGGAAGCGAGGAGTGCTCATGGCTGGTAGCACTGCTGTGTGAGTATGCGAGAGAAGGGACATCAGGCGCAGCTTGCCGTTATAAACGCCCTTTATAACGGCAAATTATGCCACGGTTTCCCTATGGGAAAAAGGCAGAGCCGGTAATTATATGCATATTATATACAGTGTATCTTTCTTCCTAAGACCATTCACACGATCCAGTAATGGGGGTATGATGTCACTGATCATACCAGTTTCAAACATCTGTAAATGTGCTTTGAT
Source organism: Neoceratodus forsteri (assembly GCA_016271365.2). Classification (NCBI taxonomy): domain Eukaryota; kingdom Metazoa; phylum Chordata; order Ceratodontiformes; family Ceratodontidae; genus Neoceratodus; species Neoceratodus forsteri. The sequence goes on from CM028136.1 coordinate 654,170,950, forward strand.
AGTAGCAATGTCTGCTTTATTCCAGATAGACATTGAAGTACTAAAGAGACCAGTAAGGGTGCCTGCAGCACCAGCGACATCACGTGTCATGTATGTGTTTTTTATGACTTTGAGAATCATCTTTTCGAGAACTAGATTTTCTCCTAAAATTGCCTCTATGCTTGGTGGTGTGTACCCCGGCAATAGGGTTGTGATTGCCAATCTGAAAAACAGCTAAACTATCAAGTAACAAAGTACTATAAAATAATGATGTGTTAGTGGTATGACACATACCAAATTCTTTCATATTCCAGTAAGTCAAATTAAACAAAACAGGTATACGCATATATTGTAAGTTGTTAATAAGTGTGCCAGGCAAAGCAGTGGCTGTGAGACTACTACGAAGGCCAGGGTGTTGATTGGGACATTCTGAAAGTTCTTTCTCAGTGGGGAGTAGCACAGATAAAAACATGGCGGCTGAGGCCATGTTGTGTATGGCACATTTCCTGGCAGAATCCTTAGACAGTGTATTACAGTAGGAATGACCAACTAAGGCTGTAATGTTGTATACACCAGAATGTCCAAGAAAGGTTTGGTGCAAGGACAAGGTACCATTTGTGGATAATTTGCATTGGGCCATCCATGGAAAGTTCCCTTGGAGAGTTTGTCCATGGGGAGTATTTGTCCTTGAGACTTGGTTTCCCACTCAGTTTGTGGAGTAGATTTATCAGGAGCAACAACTGAGGCAGTGAGCTAGGCATCGGAACCTTCCTGAACTATAATCAACTTGTCAGGGACAAAGATGGAGACTTCTTCTGAGGTAGTTACAGGCAGATCAAGATAAGGAAGGATGTACTTTACCATGCATTGGATGCAGGGGATTACTCCTGAGATGAGGAGAAAATGGAACAAGACAGTCATCTTGTCAGTGTATCTGAAAAAGAAAATCAAACATTAGCAAGATTAGTACTATTCCACCCAATGGGGTTAGGAAAAGTAATTATACTCCTTTATACAGTTTCACCTGGTTTGCATGTAACCATTTGTCAGTCAATTTGTTGTTTTACATGAGTCTAATTTGATAGACTGCTGGACTGAGCTTGTTGACAATTGGGTAGGGTTCTTCCCACTTGTTGGAGAAAGAGTGTGTTGGATATGCAAATCTGAGAACCATTACCTGATCTTCAACTTGCCAATCCACTTGTTGCGCGTGTTTGTCAAATTGAATTTTGGACTGTTGCTGGGCTTTGCCCATGCAGTTTGCAGCATATAAATAAGAATGTATTAGGTCTTTTCTCAACTTTTCCACATATTTATCCACAGAGACACAGTCTGTGGTAGGGGTGTGCAGGTCAAACAACAGGTGTTCGGGTAATCTCATACTTCTGCCAATCATCACCTCAAAGGATGTCAACTGACTGGTGTCTGAGGGTGTGCCCCTAATTGCCATAAGGAGTAACGGCAGTAGGGAATCCCAATCCTTGGGATTGTCCTCAATAAATTTGGAAAGCATTTGCTTAATCCATCTGTCGGACCTCTCTACTTGACCTGATGATTGTGGGTGGTATGGTATGTGGAACTACTGGTGAACTCCGAGGAGTTCAAGGGCTTCTTACATCAACTCACCTATAAAACTTGTTCCTTTGTCGGAGTCTACCTTAAGAGGTAGGCCCCACCTCGAGAAAATCTGTTCTACCAGTATTTTGGCAGTGGCTTTCACAGTGCATGTCTTGGTGGGGAAAGCCTCAACCCACTTAGAGAAAAGATTAGCGACCACAAGGTCCTATTTGTTGTTTCTACCGGTATTGGTGAAGAGACCAATACAATCAATTTGTAAAGCATTCCAAGAGCCAGAATGCCTTTGTGGTAATAACTTGGCATTTCTTTTGGTAGGGATGGGGTTGTTTTGTGCACAAACAAGACAGTTATCTATGTACTGTTTGACGTCCTTGGTGATACCAGGCCACCATGCTGTGGTTTTGAGCCTCTGGAGTGTATTTTCTACTCCCTGGTGTACAAGATTAGGGGTGTCATGCATCTGGTGCAAAAATTCAGGCCTAAGATGACAGGGAACCACCCACAATTTGGTGGTGGTGTCATCTGGTTGACAACAAATGAGCTTGTGATCTGGGGACAAGTGTAACTTACCTTCATGCCTTCTGTATGGGTCATGGGCAGCTAGATTCTTCTCGGTGCCTTTGTCCAAAAATCTGAATACATCCTTGAGTTCAGAGTCAGCATGCTGAGTTTCTGACAAATCCAAGGAGGGAAAAGGCTTCAGGTTTCTTCCTGATGGCTGCAATGTGCACAGCCACTCTGGCTTCTGAATGGTCCATCATCCAGATGTCCCCCCTTGGGCACCTTCCTTAGCAAGGGTGTCAGCTGTGCCATTGAAGGCATGATAGGGGACATGCATGGAGTGGGCCTTAACCTTGTGTATATAGAGTTTGTGTGCAAATTTCTGTGCCAGTGAATGAATGTATATTAGCAGTTCCTTGTGTTTTACTGGGGTGCCATCAGAAGAGGTAAAGGAGTTCTTCTGCCAGAAAGGGAGAAATTCTGTAAGAGAACAACAAACCCAGTTAGAGTCTGTAAAAATTATGGTATCCCCAGTTCCATGCTGGATGAACTTGAGGGCACTGGCCACGGCTGCCATTTTTGCATACTGTGATGATGCTACACTGCAACGTTTATAAATTTTAACAGTGTTACCAAAAGGGGAAACCACAAATAAACCCATTCCTGCAATCTGTTCTCCCTGATAATAGGAGGCTGATCCATCTGTGAAAATGCAACATAATGAGGTGTTCTCAAGTAGTTGTGGTGTAGTTGGAAGGAAAGGGCCTGGATCTGGAAGATCAGGTGGCTTCAGTGTACAGTCATGAGGGTCTCCTTGGCAAAAGATGCCATGCACCAGCATGGATGGCATTTTGGTTAGGTGAACCTTGATGTCCCTGTCCTGGAGAAGGAGGGAACAGTGTGTCAGTCTGGTATTAGAGACTGATCCATCCTTTACTCTGTCTGAGAGTAGGAAGATTGTAGGAGTGTGGTTTGTACTGATGATAAGAGGGGAATAGCCAATGATATACAAAAAGTGCTTGATAGCCCAGTAGGCAGACAGAAGGTTCCTTTCACAAAGGCTGTACTTCTGTTCCACAGGGGTCAAGAGCTGTGATGCATATATAATGGGTCTTAGGGTGCCATGAACATTCTGAGCCAACACTGCAGACATTGCAATGTCAGAGGTGGCAGATTCCAGATGGAATGGCAGAGCTGGATTGAGGTTGACCAAGGCTGGGGCTGAGGCCAGGGCCTGCTTCAGTGACATCATAGCCTCAGTGTGCATGGGGCCCCAAGTCCAGAGAACACCCTTTTTCAATAGTTCATATAGAGGGGTAGCCTTCTGAGCAAAATCACAGACGGAATCGCTGGAATAATTCACCATACCTAGAAATCTTCTAAGGGCAGCCAGACTGGTGGGGAGTGGCAAGTCCTGTAACCCCTGTATCTTCTTCTAGGTAAGGCTTCTGCCTTTGTCTGTTATCCTCAGACCAAGAAAGAGTACCTCTTTCTGGTACAGCTGTGCTTTTGCTAGGTTACATTTGAGACCTGCCTTCTGAATGAGGGTCAGCAATTCATCCAAGAAGTCCAGATGTTGTTCCTGTGTGGCTGTTGCCAGCAACAGGTCATCCACATACTGCAAGAGGCACTGGAGTGTAGAGAAACCCTCAAGAGTATCCATCATGTGCAGATGGAATAGGGAGGGGCTGTTATGGAACCCCTGTGATAAGCAGGTCCACGTGTACTGCCTACCTTCAAAGGTGAAGGTGAAGGCAAACTTATATTTACTCTTGGGAGTCAATAGCAATGACCACAAAGCATTGGAAATATCCAGGGAACTAAACCATTGTTGGTCAGGGGTCAGTAGTTGGAGTACATCTGGTGCTGATGCCACAGTTGGGGCACAACTAGGGGTGACCTAGTTTAGTCTCCTGTAGTCAGTTGTAAGTCTCCATTCTCAAATTACCTCACCTCCCTTGACATTTGCAAATGTCCCTAGCCTCATAAGTCATGCAAATCTACCATTGGCCTGCACTTCATTTTCCCTGTGTCCTCTTGATTCCTCCCATCCCCACTCTTCCTCAGCTGTAGCTATGTACTTTGTTCCCTGTCTCTGGCAGGGAGCGGTATGCAGGTAGCCTAGTTCCATCTACGCCAGACATATTGGTCTTTCATCTGGTGGACCAAGGTGATGTGGCTGGGTTGTCATTATGCAATACAGACACTGCTGAAACTGTATCTAGCAATACTGTAAGTAGGTGGCCCCCGACCTTGGCCTCTGTACAGGTCCTTCCATTTTTATCTAAGACTAGCTTGTTTACAATATGGACTGGGGCCTGTAATTGTTAATCCATACTGGTAGAGGCATGGGGAAGCTCTTGGAGGGGCATTTGGGCCAGATTCCTTTGAACTGTTTCACCATGCTGTACTGATGATATATAGGGAGCCGCTTCTGGGTTCAGGCCTGTAGAAGCATGAGAGCCTGGGCTTCTGGTATCCCAGCAGCCTGTTGAGGCCTGCTCTCCCGGTTGTACTGCAGCAAGGGCCTGAAATGGGACAGCATCGCTATGGAGAGTACTTGCCCGAGAAGGTCTCAGAGGCTTTGGTTTTCATCAGCTATTTCCCTATACAAAAGGCCTGGTCTCTGTTGTTTATCCTTATTATTTTTATGGTGTTTCTTGTTTTTGTGGTAGTTCTGGTTTCCACCCCAGGATTGCAGTTGTTGGGACTACTGGGTTGTTGGTTGTCTGTGGGAAGGGGCTGCTTCTCTTGAGCCTGCTCCTCCACCATGTAGTGTGTTGTGGCCTCTGGGATGGGTTTCATGGCAGCTACCTTCTTGGAACCAGAGCTTAAATCATGGATGTAGAGTTGATAAACTATCTCCATTTTCTGAAGAATGTCATAAAACTTATCCATGGTTGGATAGGTGGTTGGCTCTACCTTCTCTCACACACTGCAGGAATCAAGTTCTGAAGGAACAAAGTTTTGTGTTCAATAAGATCTGTATCCACAGCCTCTCCTGCAAGATTTTTTCCCTGCTCGGTAGGCCATCCAAAGCCTCTGGTGGAAGGTAGCTGGACTTTCCTTCGCATTCTGTTTCACAGGGTATACGAGCATCACTCCTCCCATACCTGGGTTATGTGCAGTAATGAATTCAGCTGCAACTTCATCAAAGGTGGCATGGCTATCCTGCTGGATAGCATCAGGGAGTTTCACCCATAGGCCAGGATCGATGGTCTGGGGTAGGATCTGGACTTGGTAGTCTGCAGCGAGACTAAGCATTTCGCATTTGGAATGCACCTTTTCCGAGTGGCAACTGAGGTTGTCAGATGGGCTCATCTGACCAGTGCTGTCAGCTATCTGCTGAACAGAGTGGGCCATTTGTAGGGGGTTACTGGGACGATCGTTCAGAGGTAGATTGTCTTGGGTGTCCTGCCTGGCTGCCTGAGCTAAGTCTTCCGCCACGGTCTGGACCATCTGTTTCCGAGTAGCACTCTCCCGAGGCATCTGTTTGATCTGCATTCTGAGGGTCCACTTGCTTCTCTTGGGAAGGGTCACGGTGCCTAAGTCATTATCAATAATTAGTCCTATCTCTTCCCTACCATCCACAGAAATAATGGCGATCGGTTGTGCCATTGGGACTAGGCCTGGGCCTGCTTCCCCCTATCATGGGGGTCATCATGTTGGTGTTGCTCATGATGATTGTCATGCCGTCGATGATGTAGGGATGTGGAGTCATGTGACAGGGGTCCACCATGTTGTGGATGGCGGGGTGGAGTCACTGGGCCATAGTTGGGGCGTGACTTGGCATTGTACTGAGAAATGTCATCATCTGACTCCTCCTCCTCAGATGACATTGTCAGGATGAGGACTACACCACCCATCGCTTTGACGTGACCAGTCAGTACCTCTAGCTGATGGTGCAGTTTTGCCAGTTTATATTCACATTCTTCATGACTAACTTTTGCAACATTATGATCCACATCATCCTGTAACTGCTTCTGTAACACTCTATATGTGGCACTCAATTCATGATTGTTCCTAGCAGCCACATCTAAATCGTTATGTACCAGGTTTTTCTCATCCTGGAGCTTTCTGAACTCATCACAGATCTGATCATTAGTTCGACTTAATATATCATCCATTTGCAATGCCTGCCTAGTATCCTCTCAAACTTTCACAGTCCTGCTTCAACATACAACGTTCCTGCTCATTTTCCTGGGCAGACTGATGTAAAAGTGAATCCTTTTCATTTTGCAGAGTTTGGAATGCAGACTCCAAATCCTACTCTCGTTTCAAACATTCAGTTTCCTGTAGTCCCATCTCCTGCTTGAGAGATGAGACTTTCAGGTAAAGGGTTCGAAACCTTGCTTTGGAGGCTTCCAGAGCAGTGTAGAGAGCCATGACCAGCAGCCCTTTAGCTTCACACTTTCTTGCTGTTTGTCTCGTCTCTGAGTACTGGGTTGAAATCCCCACCACGGGGTTGTCGGATTGACCTGCATCCAGCACGAAGTCAGCCCATCTTCCATGGGAGGCAAGGAAGTTCGAGACATTGAGTCTCAAGTGTGTGCTGATATTTAATGCTGTGGCCATTTAGTGGGAGGGAATGTAAAATCAAACTGTGAAATGGCACCATGCTGTGTATCGATCCACAACAGGTGCACTAATTCACAGGTGGGCTACTGTGCACTTGTAAGCTTGCAATTCAAAACTGCTGTGGGGTGAGGTAGAGTCAGCATCAACCACACCCAGTAAACAGCCAGACTTTGCAAGTAGTTACAAAGTGGGTGAAACATGGGAGAGGTGATGCAGGTGTGCACACCTTCTGTCCCCGTTAGGAAGGGAAAGTAGTAGCAACAAGTGAAAACTTTGCAAACACCAAATATTGCCTGCAAGGGGTCGTAAATTGTCAGGAGGTCAAAACCCTCACTCTCAGGTTCTTGGCAATAATGGGAATGCAAGAAATCACAAGCAAGTTACATAAGAGAAAAAAATCTTGTTTATTACTACCAAAAGGAAAATCACAGTTGCCCTAAGCAGTTCTTACCATTAGGAGCTGGGAGCCAATGCTATGCATTGCCTATACCTTGAGGAATGTAGAAATCTCCAGGTCTCTGAGGTAGAAGACGTAATATCTTACATTATATACCTAAGATAGTTACCATAGTTACAGTAAGACAGAAAAATTTCTAGTTACAGAGATGAGCCCTATTGGCTAAATTAGAGGTGGCTCCTCAGTCCTGGATAACATTATACAATTTTGTTATAGTCATCACTTTATGGAAACAAAGAAAGAACAGTTTGTGTGCATGGCCGTGTAGTAATACAAATCATCAGAAGATGGCAATGCTGACTCATATATCATAATACTACAAGGACACAGGTGTCCTAACATCTTGTAAGCAAGAAACACATATGTATATTAGAAAGTAAAGCATATAGCAATCATGTGCATACATATCCTGACATCTACTCTTGTATAGTAGATGTCCTTATCCCTAAATGTTAGTATAACATAGACATAAATGCTAACTGTCTGTGGTGTACCTCTGGGGTATCAATTAAGGTGCAGGGACCTCATGTAACACTGTGTTCAGCATTTTATGGGGTTTCTTGCCAAGGGTTGGGAGTGCTATATGGACTAGGCAGCTGAGGATAAGAAGGCAGCTGCTGTGTAAGCCGTATCAGCCATTCTGCAGAATCGAATCAATTTACAGAATCAAATAAATTTACAAGGCAGTCTATCTTCTTAAATGGCAACTCCTGTAAACAACCTGCTTGATGTGAGAGTTCCTGCTGCCACTGGGGGTGTTACATTGTCTCCACTGCATTATTGTAGCAGCTCTTTCCTGATTCATAAAAACATGCTGAGCATTAGCGATGTCAGCAAAACACATCAAAAATGAAATCTGATACCGATGCTTTATTGCTGTAACCAGCAAAGGTAATTTCAAATGTTGTACTGAATGCATTACTAAGACCAATCACTTGACAGTGTGTTAAAGCCTAGCTTCATGGATTTTATTACCATGTTTTCCAGTCAAAAAAAACTGTTTGCAAGCTTCTGAAATTGCAAATCAGCTGATCCACCCCAAACTCCTGCTCTTGGCCAGCAACTCCTTGGACATCTGCTACATTACTATCTTTTTTTTGGTCATAGCAATTTGCATTATTTTTGCAGCTGTTTCTCCAGACATATGAAAGCAGTCTTGGCAGAAACTCCGTTCAGCTTAAATTAATGACTCTACAAAGGACATGTTTCCCACCTCACTCTAAGGAGCACACAAAGAGCATCCTGCTCTTGGATCACAAAGCACAATGAAATTGGTTGTGGTGAGTGAGACTTCCAGTTGGCAAGTCAGTTTCCTCCTGGGGTGGGGAGTGCTGTATGGTGTAGGCTGCCGAGGATAAGAAGGCAGCTGCTGTCTAAAACCTTCAGGGATTTTGCCTGTGTCCAACACTTTATGGGGTTTCTTGCCCAGCAATATTTATGCTCATCCACAATCCCACTCAGCACAAGGTGATCACCTTAAAATAAATGCAGGCTTTTTTTTACAGCAATGCAAGTGGTGAGAGTTAGTGAGGATAGAATGAGAGAGAGAGAGAGAGAGAGAGAGAGAAATGTACAGTAGTGTGTAGATGTCACAGTGTCTAGCAGATCTAGTCCATGATCAGCTTGGCAAATCATATAACGTATGACAAGCAGTTATTGCTTCATCCTAATATGATGAATAAGCACAACACACCTTTTCAGCATGATGCTATATAGTAACTTGTAATTAAATATACTTGAAAATTTTACAGTTTAAGAAGGGCAAAAATAAACTTAAGCTCAGACACAAAATAGTAATGTCACAGTCCCTATGTCGCAGTAAGACCGGGGAGTCAATCAGTCACAGCCCGTCCTGAAATCTAAAGATAGTAACAAACTTTTCATTTACCATTTTGGGTGATGAACAGACTGACTCTGTATGCCTTGCCAAAATGTGGCAAAAAGATACTATTAAAAGCTTTCAATTTTATAAACAAGAATGAAAAAAAATTATGTATTTTCATTTCCCTGACAAAAGAAAGTTACAGAGCCAGAGCACATCTAGTGGCAGTCCAGCTAATAGACCGCGTACATTTGATTGACAGCTTGCCCCTCACATATCACAGACATGCCACATGCAGCTCCACGATACATATCTGTCTTTAAAGTATCAGGAAAACAGGACTGTAACTAACTAAATGCCCTTGACTAGACTAGCTCTTTAAGTTGACACTGAATAGTCAATAGATTTAAACTGTCTAAGATTTATATTTTCTGAGAAACATGGGGGGGGGGGCTAGAGAGAGCGCATACAGATTCATGCAGTACTACATTTGAACCAATTCCACTGGGCCGAAATGTGGAGCAAACAAAATGCTGTGCATTCAGTATCCTGCCACAGCCATGTCCCCAGACAATAAGAGAGTTGATCAAGCCTTACTGCATGCTATTCAAGTACACAGTAAGCATCATAAGATTGCCTTATGTTGTATATTTCTTTAACATTATTTTATTTCCCAGTGTAGTGCAGCTGGTCTGAGAAATGCGAGCGGAGGAATTTAGAGAAAAAGTCACACCCACAGAACCTTTTTAAGCAATATGTCAGCGTGAAGTCTGAACTTCTGCAGCTGTCAAAAGTATATATTAACAGCAAATTACAACCAAACTGGATTGACATTACATAACCTACTATTAACCCCTAAAGACATGGTATAGTAATAACCCACTTCTGTGAGCATTATTACATTAAGACAAGACCTTTTATTTAGAAACTTAAACAAGGGAAGAGCCTTGGAAACAGGTAATCCATTTCCAAATGTGAGTGTAAGGACACAGAGTAATACCAACAAGCTAACTATGTACTCAGGAATGATAAATATCGTATCCCCAGTATATACAGTAATTTATTTAATTCATTATTCCCAACTAAAACTTTAAAACAATGCATTTATAATGAGATCAAAAACTCTAGAACAACTTTACAAGAGCATTATCATCCAAACATTATTTGTTTAGATATTTGCAGCTTAGAAACATAGAAACATAGACTTTGACAGCGGATAAGGACCGCTTGGCCCACCTAGTCTGCCCATGTCCCTACCTATAGGATAAGCTGCAGATCCTATTTAACTAACAGCCTATTTCTTGCTACACCCCCACAAAAATTGCCTTATGTCTGTCCCATGCATTCTTGAATTCTCCCACAGTTTTAGACGCCACAACCTCCTCAGGAAGGCTATTCCATGCATCCACCACCCTCTCTGTGAAAAAATACTTCCTCACATTGCCCCTGAGCCATCCCCCCCCCCATCTTCAAATTGTGTCCCCTTGTTATTGGACATCTCTTTTTCTGAAAGATGCTACCCTCCTGGACTTTGTTGATTCCACTGAGGTACTTAAACGTTTCTATCATGTCCCCCCTCTCCCTCCTTTCCTCAAGGGTATACATATTAAGCTTCTTTCATCTCTCCTCATATAGCTTCTCTTGCAGACCCTGCACCATTTTATTTACCCTCCTCTGGACTGCCTCCATTCTGTCTATGTCCTTGTGGAGAAGGGGTCTCCAGAACTGGATGTAGTAATCCTGATGGGGTCTCACCAACTGTCTGTACAGAGGGATATCAACTTCTTGTTTTCTGCTGGTGATGCCTCTTCCTATATATCCCAGTATCCCCCCAGCCCTCCCTACTGCCTTCTCACATTGCTTGCTAACCTCAAGGTCATCTGATATGATTACCCCCAGGTCCCTTTTCATTTTTGTTGTTGTTACTACCTCCCCCTATTGTGTAATCTTCCCCTGGGTTTTTGTTTCCCAGGTGCATTATTTTGCCCTTCTTTGCATTGAATCCAAGCTACCATACTTCTGACCATCCCTACAACCTTGCCAAGTCCCTTCTCATCCTTTCCATGTCTCCTTATATATCAACCCTGTAGCAGATCTTTGTGTCATTTGCAAAGAAGCATACTTTTCCTTCCAGTCCATCTGCAATGTCACTTACAATATAAAGACATTAAAAAGGACTTGACCCAGTACTGAACCCTGTGGTGTCCCACTATTAACCCCTCTTTCTTCAGAATGGACTCCATTTACATTTACCTTATGTGTCCTGTTGCCCAGCCAATGTTTTACCCAGGCTACCACCCTGGGACCCACTCCCAGGCTGGTTAATTTGACTATTAATCATTTGTGTGGGACTGTGTTAAATGCCTTGCTAAAATCTAGGTAGGCCATGTCTACAGCCCCTCCCTGGTCTACTACTTTGGTCACCCAGTGAAAGAAATCAATTAGATTTGTCTGACATGACCTTTCCACTGTGAACCCATGCTGCCTTGGGTACTGTGCCCAACTGGTCTCTAGGTACTCAACAATTCTTTCCTTCAGAAGTGATTCCATCACTTTCCCTACCACAGAGGTCAAACTGACAGGTCTGTAGTTTCCTGCCTCTGTCTTGCTCCCACTTTTGTGAAGAGGAATCACATCCACCTTCCTCCATTCCTCAGGTACCACACCATCCTCCCATGATTTGTTAAAAGGGGTAGTCAGTGGTGTTACAAGTTCTCCCCTTAATTCTTTTAGAATACTGGGGTGAATTCCATCAGGCCCCATTGCTTTGTCCACCTTCAGTTTTAGGAGTTCCTTCAGAACCCTTTCTTCTGTGAAAGGACTGGGGTCAACACCCCCAATCCAGAGTGCTTCTGTTAATTGGATTAGGCACCTCCCTTTCCTCCTGTTTTGTGAATACTGAGCAGAAGTATTCATTCAGTATCCCTGTTTTTTCACTGTCTCTCTGCCCACCCACTGTCCATTCTATTCAGCCTCACTATCCCTCCCTTTGTCTTTCTGCGCTTCCTGATATACCTATAAAAGGTGTTATCCCTCTTCTTAACCAAGTTGGCTACCTTTTCCGCAGTTTGGGCCTTTGCTATTCTGACTACCCTCCCTGCTTCCTTCTGCCTTAACTGGTACAGTTCTCTGTCCTGCTCCTTCTGTGTTTCCTTATACTTCCTTAATGCTATCTTTTTCTCCCTAACCTTCACCACCACCTCCTTTGAGAACCATAGTGGCTTTTTCTTTCATTTTGATTTGTTTATTTGCTTCACACAAAGGCTTGTTGCCTCTGTGATGGCAGTTTTGATGTTTCCCCATTGTTGCTTCACCCCTCTATCTAGCCTGTTTGCTAGTGCTTTTCTAAGGCACTCTCCCATCTTGCCAAAGTCAGCCCTCCTGAATTCCAGAACCCTCACTTTTGTATGGCTTGACTCTGTAGCTGAGTTTATCATGAACCACACTGTTTGATGGTCACTTGTTCCCAGATGGCTACCCACTTCTAGATCTGAGATCCTCTCACTTTCTCCATTTGAGAGTACGAGGTCTAAGATTGCTCCCTCATGAGTGGGTTCCAAAACTAGCTGTCTGAGGCATGCCACCTGAAGGGCATCGAGAATGACCCTGTTTTTGGATGTGGCTACAGCAAAGATGCTCCAGTTAACATTTGGCATATTCAGGTCCCCCATCAACAGTATCTCCCCTTTCTCTGGCATCCTAAGGTTGCTTTCTATCATATCCTTGTCCATTCCCTCCCCCTGATGTAGGGGTCTGTATACAACCCCTGTGTGGATTGTGGTGCCATTTCCAGTCTCTAAAGTGACCCACAGTGCCTTCTCTCCTGCCTGTTTTCTCTTTTGTTTAGTTCCTTTTATCCTTTCCCTTACATAGAGAGCTACTCCGCCCCCTCTTCCCCCATCTCTCCTGTAGGTTGTGTATCCTGGTATGTTAACATCCCAGTCATGATTCTCTGTGTACCATGTTTCTGTGACTGCTATGATATCCAGGCATCCCTCTTCCATCAAGGCCAGCAGTTCAGGGAGCTTGTTGCTCAGACTATGGGCATTGATACTCATTACCCTCCATTTATTGATGGCCTTATCCCTTTTTGCCCCATCCCTGCCCTTATTGCATTTGTCATTTTCTCCATTTACCCCTGCCTTTCTCCCTATTGACATCTGTATCTTGGTGTTTACCTCACTCAGTACCATGATTTTTGAGGGGTGGGGTCTAGGATTTCCCTGCTCCTCTCCAGTGCCTCCCCCCTTGGCTAGTTTAAATGCTTGCCAGTGAAGCATTTAAACCTGTCACCTAGGATCTTGGTTCCCCTCCTGGACAGATGCAGACCATCATGCCAGTATAGGCCTGCATCCCTCCAGGTGGACCCCCAGTCCCCAATGAAGCCAAATCCCTGAGCTCTGCACCAGTTTTTTAACCACTGATTGAATCCCATGGTGTGGATCACCCTTGCCTCACCTGTGCCATAGACAGGCAGCACCTCTGAGAAGGTTACCATGCATGCTACTTGTCTAAGGCCCCTCCCCAACTCTACAAATGCTTCCTGCACTGCTCTGATCCCTTTCTTAGACAGGTCATTTGTCCCTAGGTGGACAATGACATCCAGCTCCCTCCTCTGTGCAGTTGCTCCAGCAATCCTGAGGATTTGCTCCCTGTTCCTCCAAGCCATGGCTCCAGGCAGGCACCTTACCCCCCTTCCTCCCCCAGTTCTACCTTCCTAACAATGGAGTCCCCCACCAGGAGTTGTTTCCTTCCCCTGTGGGGTCCCAAGCCACCCTCTGGAGGGTCTCCTTTGTGGAGGTTCCCAGCATCCTTGTTGGTCTCCACTGTGGGTGCCTCCATAGAGGAACCACATTTTGCCAGATCAAAATATGAATTGTGGATAGGTACAACTGGAGGAATGTAACTCTGTTTCACCACCCTCACTCTCCCTAAGCCCACTGTGGTCCAACTGCTCTTTTTTCTTGGCAACCTCTGAGGCAACAGCAGTGGCCCTGGTGGCCCCTGGGTGGGAGAGAAGGTCCCACAATTCCTGCCCAACTCAGCCTGGAGATGAGCAACCTCCTCCTCCTCCTCCCTCAGCCCAGAGAGGTGCCTGCAGCTGGGACTACACCGCATCCTCCAGAATGTCTCCCAGAAGACTGCTGCTCCACACCACCACTGCACTGCACCACTCCCATCATGTCTTATTTCTGGCCCCTTAACTGTTGTTTGGAATACTTACCCTTTCCTCTGTTTGTTTATTTATTTATTTTTTCTCCCTACTTACTTACTGCCTCTGTGCCCTTTAAGCTCCTGATCTTCCTGTTCTGAGACAAGAAGTCCCTATATTTCTCAGTAGTCTCCTTACTTGCTCAGTGTCAGACCTCCAGCAGCTGGGGGGGTTGAGAGCTACTCTTATCCTTCTAGGATGGTGAGTCTTTGGTGGCTCTGTGACCACTCACTTCCTGCTCCCAAACAGGAAGTTTCTGTTGTCAGTCATATCCTGTGCCAATAAAAGTAGAACTGATTTGGGGTGGAGGGGAAGGAAGGAGGGCAATATAGTCCCATTAGAGAAGTTTAATTATAATAGCAGCTCCTTCCTCCTGGTGTCCTCTGCCTATTCTCTGGCAGACGCTATCTAGGGCAGTGTTTAAATCTGGCTTTAACCTGGCTTTCTTCTAGCTAAGCCACTCCTCCTACTTTACAAATCTTTCTACACTTAGTTAATGTCACAGATAACAATTTCCTTCAGCCACCTGAGACAAACACCTAGATAACTGCACAGATGACAACTCACGTCAACCAACTCTGACAAACACACTAACTTTTTTTTTAATGAGAAATTATGAGAAAATTACCACCTCAATATAAAAATGTGGCCACTGGTCATTGTTTGTTATATGTATTATTCACCACTTTCATCATCCTAATTGTGTTCATCATCAGGGCCCCTCCCATGCCAATACAGTCATGGCCACTACTGCCAGCATTATTTCGTTAGCTTGTGAGTAGCTATACATTATCTGAAATAATGGTGTATGTGCATTTCATGTAGACTCACTATGGTAAGAACCATGCTATTGGTTACTGTTACTGCAGTGAAATCTTTAGTTGCCTGTTGATATGATTGCAGAAGCGGAATGAACTTGTGCAGAACACCCCACTGCACCCATGATGGATATCGACCACAGTTCACATAGTCGAATCCCATAGCAAGAGATACAGCTTTCTGTTCCATGAGTCTATGCACCATATAAAAGCTAAATTCCACTGCATGGAAAACTCTTTAGATAAGCAATGTGGGGGAGCATTTTGATTCTGCTAGTACTGAAGGAGAAACTATGATCTTTGGGGATTAATGAAACAATTTATTTTGTGAAGCACATGACTTACCACAATATTTAGTTCATGTTCAAAGCAAAGCACAGGACTGAAATTGCCATCATACATCAAATCTGTTATGTTACCAATGCTTTCTGTCCCAGAGATGCCAGGATTAAGAGAGTGAGGGAATTTGCAGACGTCATTTACTGATTGGATTAACTTACTGTGTTTCCCACCCACTACTTACACATTAAGTAATGCACTTTCTATATTCAGTTTCAGTTTCAACTTTTTATATTGCAGTGCCTCTGTGACATGATTTTCTTTAATATGATTCCTGCAGGTGGTGGTCATGGGATGGGAATGGTACTGGTGCTTGATTTGGAGACAACCCAAGATCAATTCATCAATCTATCTATCTATCTATCTGTCTGTCTGTCTGTCTGTCTGTCGATTGAAGTATTAATTTCTTTATTTCAAACGTTTAACCAGGAAAGACATTTTGAGTTGGTGACAGCTCATTTTTAGATGCAATCTGGGTGGGTGGAAGTGGTCAATAGCAAAGATGCAGAATAAATAAAATACAAAATACAGAATACATGACACTGTAACATGCTAAAGCAATAAAAATACAATACAGTTGAGCAGTCACAATTAAATAAAAAATTTGCTGGTGTAAGAAAATGGCTTGAAGCAACTGGTTCAGGAAATGCAGGCTACAAGAAAACAAGGCACGTTTTGAGGTTATGTGGCATCAAATGACTGCTATGGACTGGGCAGAAGATAGAGGGAAGGTTACCTTGAGATACTGATGAGTATGTGTTACAGTGGAGCCATTTGTACTGCTGCATATGTCTGAATGCTGTTTGCCATTGTATTAGTTACCTTTCGCAGGTTATCCACCAGCCATTGCTCCCCTCTCACCTTGGCTTTCAGCCCGTTCCCACCCTGACCTTTGCTACAGCCTTTGTTGTTGCTCCTGACCTCCTATTTCCTTTTGTGTGATCTGTAACCCACTCCTCTGTCTTTCTCCATTAGGCACAACAGCTCACTGAGGGCCAGGAATACCAGCAGCTCTCCCTCCATCCCAGCTGCAGAAATAGACCCCCGGTGCCTACATCCTCACAGCAGGTACTCAGCTGAGCTCTACTCCAGGTTGCTGCAGCACCGTGCAAAGCACTGCATTGTCTCTGTCCACCCAGCCTGCCTCAACCACCCAGCCAGCCAGCCACCCAGGGGTGGTGCTACATATAAAGGTACTGTTAGAAACAATCAGCCCACTTTCCACCCTCACCAGAAAGACAGAGTGGACCCTTCCCAGGTCCCCCTCCCCTTACAATTACCCCCTCTATGTATGGTGATTTCTATTTGTCTGACACCCCTAGGTCCCTCCCACCTATCTCAGACTCATGACTACACTTGGAGACCATGGGATTCAATCCCTAGTATGCAGCACACTGTCCCTCCATTAGCCCATTGCCCTATCCACTAGGCTACACCAACAACAACTTTTCAGGCTGATATTTCTTTCAAATCTCATACTGCCCCCACTGCTCCTGCTATACTGACACCTAGTGGTGCTACACATATTACCCTAGTGTTTGCAGGACACACTGCCACCCCAAATCAGATTCACTTCCTCTGTGAGTCCTAAAGCAATCTTGCTGTCTCCGCACATCAGTGCTTCAGCAGTGCATGATAACAGGCTAATACTACTATACTCTTTCTCCTGCCTTTCAGGCCCCACCCCTGAAATTGCACAAACTTATCCTACTCATCTACTATGCCTCCTATCTACTTTCCTCCCCTCCCCAATTCCAAACTCTGCTTTCATCCTGTCCCTTTCCTCCAAATGCCACTCTTATACCTGCTCTCTCTCATCTGCCCAGACCCCTTCCTCCATGTTACTCACTCCCTACTACTCCTCTTTTGGTTAACACCAGTGCTGTATCCCCTCAGTTTGAAACACACATATCCTTACTATGGGCTGTTAGAACCACACCCAAGTCCATCCTTCTCATCAGAAGATGCAAACTCCCTGCTACATACTCCTTTCTCCTTCTCATTCTACTCCTGGCTGGCAACATTGAATCTAACCCTGGCCCCTTAATCAAACACCAACAGCTAAATTCCCACAAAGGTCTAGGACATGAATATCAGGAATCTCCTACCCAAGCTTGATCTAGTTAACTGCTAGCTGACTCAACACTCCCCAGACATTCTCTGCCTACTGGAAACCTGGCTGTCTGCTAAGACCCTAGATTCCTTGCTAAGTATCCCAGAATACACATTGTTCTGACAAGACCATGGTAAGAGAGGTGCTGGGGTTGCAATCTATGTTGAGCAACCCCTCTCCTGCTCAGTCTCTAATAAAGAAACCTGCCACAGTTCTCACAAGCTCCTCCATTTACAAATCACCCTCCTCTCTACCCTCCCAAACTTCTTAGTGGTGATCTATGCTTCCCCTTGTCTAGCCTGCGAATCACTTTTTTCATGCCTTTCTGCCCTTCCCCAACTCATGGCAAAATGTAAGTTAATACTACTGGGTGACTATAACCTTGACTGGCTTTCCAAAACCTATACCTCCAAAACTGAGACTCTCATCCTCACCCAGTTAATTGCAGAGCCCACCTGCTGCTACCCTCATTCCTCTAGCTGCGTACTTATTAACTGGGTCCTCTCCTCCTATCTACACAGAAAAGCCTCTGTTGCTGTATTTACCAATGCCTTTAGCAACCACTGTATTATGTACTGCATCAGGAAAACCCAGCTACCCAAATCTGTGCCCAAGTACATAAAAATATGCCCACTAAATTCACTTGACAGCTCTTCCCTCCTGCGCAACCTAAGAAATGCTGACTGGCAACAGGTCTATTCGGCTGTAGATGTTGATACTGCACTCTCTTGATTCATGCACATCTTCTCGGAGGTATGGGACTACCATGCCCCCCAAATAAAATCCAGGGTAAAGAAGTGCCACTATCCATGGGTCTCCATCCCACTCATTGGCCAGTGCAAAGCCCGTGACATGTCATGGTCTCATTTCAAATCCCTTTAGACCACACAAGCCAGGCATGTCTATAACACCTTCAAAAAATGCCTGTACCAAGGCCATAAGATGGGCAAAAGCTGATTACTTTAGATCGCATATGCAAAATGCTCAGCCTTCTTCCTTCTGGAAGGTGGTACACCCCTTGCTAGATCCCCCCACTCAATCCAACACACCTTCCCTGAAGTAATATGGCCAAATTAATCCCGACTCCACCCACATTTTAGACACACTTAATAAATTCTTCTCCTCCTGTGCCCTCCCTCACCATCACTCATCCCCCCCATAAAAGCACCTCTCAACTCACATAGAAATACCTTACTGTTTACACTCATCTACCCACAGGAAGTCCTGGACACCGTCTGCTCCCTAAACATCACCAAGTAAAGCCCCGATGGGATCCACCCCAACCTGCTCTTCCTATCTGCCCCAAAATTTTTTTTTTTTTTACCAATTATTTTACCAGGTGAGACACACTAAGCTGAAAGCTTGTTTGCAGGTGCAACCTGGGAGCACAAGGAAGTTAAGTGACTTGCTCAGGGTCGCACAGTATGCACCTAGGGGGCTGTGGGATTCAAACCCAGGTCTCCAGATTTGCAGCTCAGAGCCTTAATCCACTGCACCATACTGCCTCCTGTAATAGTGATACCTCTTACCCAGCTTCTAAATCTGTCTTTCTCCATTGTCCCATAAGCCTGGAAATCAGCACGTGTAATCCTCCTACACAGAGGTGATGATCCCTTGGTGCCCGGAAATTACTGGCCGATCTCCCTCCAACCAGCTCTTGCCAAAATTCAGGAAACTTTTGTCCTCTCCAGACTATCTGATTTCCTTATGTCAACCAATTTCCTCTCCCCTACCAATCAGGTTTCAGAAAACACCATTCCACAATCTCTAACCTGCTGCGAGTCATTGAACACATTCATTCTGCCTCTGACCAAGGACATCTAACAGCAGCAGTTTTCATTGACCTGGCTAAGGCCTTCAGTTCTGTCTCCCATCCCAACCTCTTTACCAAACTTGAGACAGCTGGCTTAGCCTCACTATGGTCCAGTGGTTCAACTCCTACTTAAGTAACAGGCTCCAATCTGTTAAAGTAGGTAACTCTTCCTTTTCCCCTCTCCCCATTCTTGCTGGTGTACACCAAGGATCTATCCTTGACCCTATCCTTTTCTCAATATTTCTAAATTACCTCCCCTCTGTATGCTCCAGTTCCCTGATACATATTGTATGTGGATGACACCATACTCTTCTCCTCAGGGCCTTGTTTAAACGTTGTCCAATCCAACCTTCAAAGGATTTCTACAATATGCAGACCTGGTTTCAGACAAATCAACTTAAAATAAACACCTCCAAAACAGTGTCAATGATGTTCAGGACTGCGCAAAAACTAGCCAGAGTCCCTCCTCCCCCTGCCATCACCTCTTTGGATGGTACACCTCTCGACTCAGACACAACATACAAATACTTAGGCTTATGGATGGACCCCCATTTGACTTTCTCATCCCACATAAATGCCAGATCCTCTAAACTGTGCCCAAAGCTTGGCATGCTCTACCACAACAGAGATGCCCTCCCTTTGCCAGTCAGATGCAAAATCCTAAACAAGATGATCACACCCTTTTTTCACTATGCTGATGTGGTTTACAGCACCACCCCAGCCTCATCCCTATCCAGACTGGACACCCTTCTAAACGTATTCTCTTGTTTCTCCACAGACTCCCCTCGCAGAACACACTACTATTCCCTTTACTCCTCCCTCAGTCTAACATCACTGACATCCATTGTATTGCACTTATAGCCAAATACTGCTTCAACTCAATACCTCCCTACCTCTCTTAGAGCCATCCTCCAGAAAATCCATCCACTTATGGCCTAAGATTCAGGAACACCTGGACCTTCTTTCTCCCCCTAACTTCCTGCACCTCAAGCAAATCTGCCTTCTCCTACAGGCTTCCCTTCCTATGGAATAAACTCCCCCCCACTATGAAAATACCCCTTGCTTTACCCATCAAACAGAAACTTTGCACACTTACACCCCTCACATGCTCCTGCCACTCTGGTATCCAATCCCTACACTAAAGATCTCACTCTCACCTCTCACATGTGTATCCATCTTGAGTACCTTGACTGCAACTTATCATCTCTTATATTATTAATCAGTTTGTGTAGTCTGTCATGTTATGCCTCTGAGTTTATTATTCAGAACTATTTTCACTATGTAGTGTTTATTTGTATTGGACATCCTGTCCTGTTGTGCTTCTGTTTTCTGTATAAAATGTTCTCCTTTTTCATTCACTGTGTGTTATATCATAAAAATGTAAATTTGCATGCAAATTGCTTGTAACATGCCTGTATCCCCCCTTCCCTTGGGTTGCACCTGGAAACGAACCCTGGCTCAGTGTGCCTTTCCTGGTTACCAAATGTTTAAATAAAAATAAATAAGGAGAGGAAACTACAGCCTCTTGGCACTGAAAGGTGACCAAAGGTTAATGGTTTGGGCACAAATAGTAAGTAGTACCACAGAGACAGGCAGCTGGAGAGAGGGAGAGAGCATTCCAGAGAAAGAGACTGAGAGAATAATAGGTATGCAAAGTGTCTGTCCAGGGCCATGGAATTTCTTAACCCTGGGACCAGGTATTTAATAGAAGTGAGTAGACTGTGACTGCTGGAAACTGTATCATCATTAGTGGTAGCACTACAAGGGACCACACCAAGGTATGTGCCCCTTCAAAAAAATGTTTATACCCTGGTTCATGCACCAGTGATGGATACCCCACCTAACTACCTCCAGACCCAGTCTTGCTGCATCCAATCTTATATCTGGACAGGAAAACACCCATCTCTCAACACTTAGTAGGCTGTACTTATGTAGAGCCCATCCCCAACAGATGACAGTAAAGTCAACAGTGACATTAAACATCCATGACATACAGGATGTGGCAATGCATGCCTGCACACATACATACATTGCCACTGTGATTGCTGCCCTGGAGCCTTACGCTACCACTGGGAATACTGCTGAAGTTAAAGCAGCAATGCATGGATTGAGGAAATATTGAAGCAACTGACTGTTCTTTGCTGAAAATAAAAGTGTAAATTTGCTTGTTGATTTTCATTAACCTCAAAATGATAATATTTATTAAAGTAATTAAATTTGAAAATAACTGACATGTATCTTTCTTCACTTTCCCGAGCAGACAGCAGACATGCTCAAGAGTGAAGTGTGGCACCGTGATCAGTGGGAACACACATACAGCCCCTCTTGCAAGTACATCCATGAATGTATTGGTGGATGGACATGGAGCAAGACAGCTGTCAAGGGGTATGCAACAGCTGTCACCACAGGTTGAGGAGATTTCAGCAGGGAGGCTTTTGTTCTGTACTGAATTATCTTGATTCTGAATTTCTGTCTTCAGTTCAAAAGTACTATATTAGAATCAGCAGAATGTTAAAAATATAGTGCTATCTAGTTACACTGATGTCCAAAATTTATATTGAAGTAAGTGTGTCTACGTGTTATGTTCCATCAGCTGAAAATTATTTTATTATTTATTTAAAAATCTGTCAATATTTAATTTAGCAAGTCATAAAAGGCAACTCCAATACTAGTCATGCAAGGTAAAATCCAATTCATTGATACCATAGAAACCAACACTAACCACAGTCTGAAATAGAGACAAGATACTTTATTCTTGTAGCAACGCTTGTAAATACAGGTCCAGCACACCATGCCTAAAGGGCAGCAGAAACACCTCACCAAGTGGGGCACTTAGTGAGGTGTTTTACTGCTGCCCTTTAGGCATGGTGTGCTGGACTTGTATTTGCAATCATTGATACAAGAATGAATTATCTTGTCTCCATTTTGGATTGTGATTAGTGCTGGTTTCTATGGTTTCAAACCATTTAATTTAGCCTATAAACTGAAAGAAGCAAGTAACAATATCTTACTCTGAATTGTCATGTCACATACATAAGAGAACAAATTGGACTGGAAAAACAAAACCTCCCCATGTTCATCACTCACTCATAGCAGTACATCAATTAACAGGTCATTCAGAACAAAAACTGTAAGCTGGGCCTTTCCATTCATGAATGATACACAATTTCCATAATAAATGTCTTTCTGTGTTTTTATCATGTCAAATAAAACTGTGAAGTAATATTGACAAAGTCACACCAATAAAAAAAAATCAGAAAGACAATGCTCCTCATAAAGTTTGCTGTGTTACAGGACATTGAGTTTACTGAAAGGTCTTCTCAGCTTGATTTAAAGATCCCAATAATTGCACCATGGTTTGTGGAAAAAACATACTAAAACTTTATTAAATATCAGTCAATTACTCTTTTTAATGCATTATACATATACTGTTCTGGCTTATTGAATGTTAATGCCCACACTTTTGGGACTGTCCATCAATGTGTGCTCAGCAGTCTCACCCTATACAAATAATACATTTTTTTAGTGCTCAGATAAGAATACATATATTTTAAATTCCCACCAGCCAGTACTCAAAACATATAGAGGGAGTTGACAAAGTACGGTGCTGGTGGAAGGCGGGGTACAGGAGTATGCATCTTTTGCTGGGGGCAACCAATGCAAGGGTGGGTTCGGATAGAGGTGTGCAGCAATCAAAAGTATATTAGCAGTTACCAAAGGCCAGTTGACTCCTTATCAGTAACAAATTGTGAATCTAAGCTTCTTTAGTATTTTAAAATACAATAATTTATTTTTGTTTTATATATAGTGGCCCAGATACTCAAACTGCACCAAAAAAGTGCGCAACAGCAGGAGCAAGTGCAAGTCCACTGAGCCCATGGACAAGAAGCACGATATTCAAAAACTGCGCAGGCCAAGATGTTCCTGTGGCACACGACTGAATATCATGCCACCTCTGCCATAGCGCAACCAGGGATGTGAAGTGGCGCAGTTCAGATGCACCATAGCACAACCAGGGATGCTCAGTGGAGCAGTTCAGATGCACCATAGCGCAACCAGAGATGCTCAGCGGAGCAGGGCAGCAGTGCAACAGCACAACCAGGGAAGCCCAGTGGAGCAGGACAGCAGTGCAACAGCACAACCAGGGATGCCCAGTGGAGCAGGGCAGCAGTGCAACAGCACAACCAGGGATGCCCAGTGGAGCAGGGCAGCAGTGCAACAGCACAACCAGGGATGCCCAGTGGAGCAGGGCAGCAGTGCAACAGCACAACCAGGGATGCCGAGTGGAGCAGGGCAGCAGTGCAACAGCACAACCAGGGATGCACAGAGACAGATGCAGGGGCCCACCACCCATGCCACAGATGGGCAGAGGAGCACACAGCAGAACAGACATCACCCCCCAAACCCCATGCATTGCACAGCCGGTGGAGAACTGGAATAACCACCAGCCCATGAATACCAGCAACTAACCCACAGCTGGGGCATGGTGCACCAGCACACCCCCTGGCAAGCTGTGGCTGGCACACAAAGAGGTCTGACCACCCCGTGCCACACCATCCAACCAATACAGAGCACACCTTGCACTGTGATCCCCAGACACCCTGCCAGGAGCAGCATCTACCAGTGCAGGGCACTCCATGCATGCCACCACCCCCACTGTGACAATGCAACCCTGTGCACCACAGAACCATGCAAGGTAGCCCCACCACGAGCACCCATCAGTGGGTGGCAGCAGACAGCGATGCAATGACTGCATACACAGTGCCACCACGCACATCCCCCCGAGGTACAGCTGAGAGACTGACCATGCATCAGCACACGAGGTACCCCACATGTGACAGGGCATGCCCTGGACCCCACCACCAGTGGTAGAGCACCCTGCACACCCTCCCAAGGACACACCCCGACACAGCACTGGCCACAACAGCAAGCACAGACACCCACAGTGGTGCACGGAAGCACGCGCCACACAGGATGCAACACAGTGCATGGACAAACACCCACCCATACCCAGGGCACACCAACACAGGGACACAGTAGTGGGCAGACCAAGCCCCAGAGTGTGGCCATGGAAACCGTGTACACATGGCTAGCATCCCTCCATGGCACAGGAGTGCCAGCCACCCAGTGCAGGCACCGTGGAGCTGTACGCCACCAGCATGCACCCAGAGCACAAGTGACAGACAGTGGTGCACATCCCCTGCGACACACACAAGCGACAGCATGGAGGTGGGACAACAACAGCGGAGGCCACAGTGCCACCCGAGGCAGACATGCACCACACCAGTGACAGGAGGCAACCCGGCATTGTGCCGGGTACAGTGGCTGTCCAGCATGGACAGCCACCACTGACATGCCAGATGACCATGCAGGTCACAGACATGCAAGGGTATCAGCTGCACAGGCCATGGACGGTCTGACAGGTGCACCATGGACACAGAGCATGCACTGTGGAGCACTGCACGCAGTCATCCAGTGCACAGGGAACAACACACAAACCACAGACAGTGACTGATAGCTACTCCCACACCATAGTCACTTCCCCTATGGACACAACACACGCCCATGACTGCACCACCCCTGACGCCATGCACACCACTGCAGCTGAGCACCATTAGCCTGCTGCAAATCATAGACCACAACAGTAGGCATAACAAAGCAAATGTATTTTAAAAGATCAAAAACAACTACTTACAGTTATGTACAAAAGGTTGGGGGAGGGCCACAAACAAGGTGAGAGTGGGTAAGAGGCAGGGGTGAACAAATAGTAGAGGGAAGGAGAGGTGTGAGGGTGGGTCCAGGGGGGTAGGGGAAATCATTGGGTGAAACAAGCTCAGTGGGAGCCCCACTCCCTGCTCTGACTGTGCCTCCCGCCATGCCTCCATCGGACTCCCAGACGGTCTATGCGCTCCAATATCTCCAGTGAGGCCCTGGTCACCTGCAGTATCTCCTGCAGCATCTGTTGGATGGTCTGCAACTGCTGTCCACCTAGGACAAGGGAGCAGAGTCAATAGGTGTGAATGCACAGCCCCCTGCAGCCCACCCACTGTGCATGGCATACAACCATGGGACATGCCTCTGTGATGGTGTTACACTACCCACAGTGATTGTGTCCCCAAGACCTGCCCACCCAGGTGCACACAGCCATGCGGACCACTGCACACACCCACCGGCCAAGTCCCGCACAGCACCACAGTGGCTATACAGTGACATGGCTATGCGGTGCGAAGGCAGTGGCACAGCCATGTACCCAATGCACACATGGACCACCATTGATGCAGTCCCAGACATGCAATGCCACTGGACAGTGCTGACTGTACCAAGTTGTGTGCATGGCAGTGGTGTCAATGGATGGTGGCCATGCCCCGCTACCCGCCCTGTTACACAGCATGCAAAAATAATCATGGATGTAAGGCACTCACCATCATCAGGCTGGTCCCTGTGCTGGACTTGGCCGGCCGCCCTTGCTGCATGATGTGCCTCACACCACAGACTCTCCTCCCTGGCACGCCAGCACTCCTCAGGGCCTAGGGTGCAAACATGGAGAGAGGAACATCAGTACAATCCAGTAGCAAAGTCCCCCCACCCCTGGGTGTGTACAATCCCACACAGCCATACCCATCTGCCCACCACCCCTATACCACCACCAAGGCCCACACTGGATGCCCCCCCGTGCTGGACACATGCCATCGTGATACCCTTATGGACGTTAACAGTGTATGGATGGGGCACCTATCTGGCCATGGAACCGTGCCCCTCCTTGCACATGACCACAAGTGGGCAAGCCTGTCCGGGTCCTGATTCTGCAGGTCCCCATAGCGGTGCCTGCACTGCTCCATGCCCGTCACCTCCTCCAGGCCATTGCCACCTCCTCCCACATGGCACTCCTGGCCCTGTCCAGGGGTGCATCCCCAAACAAAGCAGCAGCATGGGGCTCCACCAGGTTCATTAGGTAGGCCAGTTTGACCTGGATCCAGATTGGTGCCCGTCTCCGTGCCATCCTCCAATCTTTCAGTATCAAAATGGTGCTCTGTAGCACAAGTCTGCCACATGCAGATGCTGCGTGGTACTGCGCTGCCATTCCCCATCGCGCTGTCACAGAACAGCGTGATAGAGGTGCACCCATGCAGACACATGGCGCCAAGGGGAAAAGGTTAGCACAGGGTCAGGGGTCTCTCGCTCACGGACAGCCACAGCACAATTGGTACTCACCACGTGTAGAGCAGTAGGGTGCCTGTGTGGCACTTCCTGTAGTGGCCTACTGCACTGTGGCCCCACGGCACCTATGGTGCCCCAGTGTCAGAGTGCCATACATGTGAACAGCGCAGTAGCACCACTGGCACAATGGTGGCTGTGCCCTGCACTGCATCCTGTGCACAGCACATCAGCAGTGTGGCAGGCATCAGCGTCAGCACCCCGGGCATGCACCGTTTGGCATCCACTGTGCATGTCACAGAAATGCACCCTTGTTTGAGCATGTTCAACACAATTGCACAAGGTGCAACAGCGCGATATTCAGCCAGCATATGCAGATCAGCTAATCAGCTATTCAGTGGTGCAGATACTGCATTAGCATCCACTTAAAATTGCACCTTGCCTCATTTGCATGTGTTGCACTATATAAATGCGACATTGGGCTGCAGAGGCCATAGTCTGGTATTGCAGTCTATTGAGGTGAGTTGCATGCTGTTTGGGAGTGTGGACTGTGGTGTGTGGGAGATGCATGGGACTGCACAGTCACAGGTAACACCTGTCATTCCCACAGGATCAATGATGAGAGATCATGAGGTGGAGGAAGAGGAACAGAGACGTGGAAGGAAGAGGAGGCCAAACTTCACCAAGGCAGAAACAGATGCCCTGTTTGAGGCCTACCTTGACCAGGAGCTGCTGCCCAGCAGACAGCGGGGAACACCACAGGCCCATGCTGCTGCATGGGGAGAGGTGTCACGTGCCATAAACCTGCATGGCAGCCACCAGCAGTCTGTGCTTGAGTGCAAGAAGAAGGTGGGCATGGACAGGCAGAGGAATAAGGATAAGGTGGCTGCCATCAGGCAGCATGGGCTGTGACCAGTGGGGGACAGCCGGCCATGCAACACCTGACCCCACAAGAAGAGCAGTTTGCTGGCAGCATGCGGCGTTGTGCCACCGAGGGTGTTTCAGGTGGTGGATTCCAGATGGGTGGTAGCTCATCACTGCATGGTAGGTCCTGATCTGTCATGGGGGAAGGGGGGATGACACAGGGTAGGGCAGATACATTAATGCTACTGTTTTCCCTTACAGTTCCTGAGTGTCTACATGGGTCAGCAGTGGTGGGCTCTTCCACTGAAGGCGATACCATGGACACGGAGGAGGACCCATCTACCTCCACAGGTGTCAGAGGGTCAGGGTGACAGTGGGCCCGCCTGGCTGTCCAGACTGATGTTGGTGGAGCAGGTGTGGAGGAGGCCCTGCCTGTGTCCCAGTGAGCCAGCGTCCATGGATGCCAGCATGCTGAGACTTGGACTGGTGCCGGATCTGTCACTGATGATGATGGAGCTCACATCATGGACAGTGATACATGTGGGCCACAGGATGGCCACACAGCAGGTTACAGCATGGGCATAGTCGTGGGTGGTGCCACCGTGGAGGCCTGTGTGACATCACAGTCACAGCATGTGCCTATCTGCACCAGTTGGGCAGCACTAGTGTGTGTCCAGGACAGTGGGGCTGTTGCGGCCGCTGCAGTGGCACCGTTGAACCCTGGAGAGTGGCAGCCGGAGAGGCAGTGTCAGCAGTCGGCCTATGGCCATGGGGGTACAGTGTCGGGGGTGGCATCAGTGCACTGCCTGTGGACATGCCCAGGCATGGCCCTGGTGTGCAGCACCCACCCTCAAGGGATGCTGCCCATGAGGGCTGTGAATGCCGTGAGGGACTGCATGCCGATCAGGTGGATGACCTCTTAGAAGAGCACACCCGCATACTCCAAGATTCAGTCAATCAGCAGTTGCGGCTTGTGACGGCGATGGATGCACTCAGTGCGGCCCTTTGCCAGGCAGAGGAGCGGCACAGCAGGGACACCAGTCTGCTCCTGGTAGGGTTGGACCGGCTGCAGGAGGATGTGACCACCACCAATGACAGGCTGACACAGACAATCACACCTGTCACGGCAACGGTGGGAACACAGTTATTTGCCATGTGTCGCAGACACCGTGCAGTGCAATGTCCACCCCGCGTTTCCGGCATCGTGTGACACCCTCCTTGTTGACACTGGGTTCTGCTGTGGGCATCCCGAGCATGCCTGGTGCAGACATGTTTGGTGTGCTGCAGACCCCTGCGCGAGCAAGGTCGTGTTCACGCAGCAGAACCCCTGGGGGACTGTCGTTCCCATCCCATGAGGCCATTGGTCAGCCTGTCACTGCTGGAAGGTCTCAGCGGGGCCACCCATGCATCCGTGGTGGCCATGGCACTGTGGCTCGTGACTGACCTGTCTCCCACCAAGGCTACTGTCTGACACTGTCATGTGTGCAGTGTGTTGTTCAGCATGCAATGCACGGGTTGGATACCCGGCCCTGCACACACACACATTCCATCTGCACACCCTCCTGGCTGCTGGCTGCTGTGGTGTGTGCATGATGATGCCTGCGTTATGCTGTCTGCCACTGTGCAATGGTGCCCAGCATCTGACATATGCAAAATGACAGGCACTGGGCATGGTGGTCTGTGGATGTGTGTGTGGCTAGGGGTTGCGGATGGGGTCGGCATGCCTCCTACCCTTTGTGCATGTCTTGTGGGGTGTGTGTGTGTGTGTGTGTGACAGCGTGCCATGTTAGACCTTGTCCATCCCTGGTGGCATGTGAAGTTCCATGCTCAGCCAATTCCCTTTACAACATGCACCCCTGGAGTTTGTCCATGCGTGTTTGTGGGTTGTGCCCTTGCCATTGGTGGTTGCACATGGCCCCATGACTTACCTGGTTTGGTTGAAATGCTCCTCTGTGATGGTGTCCCAGTGCAGCTGTGCCATCTGGATCAGTCGGGGATCCCTTCGATCAAGGGAAGCTACCCATCACCATCTTCACCAGCATCCTCATCATCCCCATCGCTGTCCCCCTCTTCGACCTGTACAGCTATCCCTCAGTCATTGGCCATGTTGTGCAGGATGCAACAGGCCAGGAATAGCCCACAGGCCTTTGAGGGGCTGTACTGTAGGGCACCGCCAGATGTGTCCAGGAAACAGAAACGTGCCTTCAGCATTCTGAACACCCGCTTGATGACATTGCGTGTGGTGGCATGTGCCTCATTGTAGCGTTGCTGCAATGGGGTCATGAGCCGTCGGTATGGAGTGAGCAGCCAGGGACGGAGTGGGTAACCACTGTCACCTGTGTGTAGAGGGTGGACATTAGTTTGGTGATCAGCGTTGCCCTGCCATTGGCCATCTAGGCCAGTAACCATGTCACCTCTGACTATGCCCCTCCCAAGATCCATGTCTTTCTGGGTGATTTGCATATTCACCCACTAAGTGGCCAGTGGGGATGTCCCCACTCTTGAATCTGTGGCACAGTGCAGACTGGTGCCAGATGAAGGCATCATGTGCTCCCCCCATGGTGCGTGACACAGGCATTGGTTATGCACCCCCTAGCATCGCACACCACCTGGCAGTTGATGCTTGCATGCCCCTTCTGATTTATGTATGCATCCCCTTCAGGACCAGGTGGTGTGTGGATGGCCACATGGGTGCAGTCAATGGCCCCGAGCACGCCAGGCATACGTGCTACCCTGTGAAACTCCTGTATGTTTGCTGTGCACTCCGCTGGTGTGCTGGGGAAACAGATGTACTCCACAGCATGTTTGCAGCAGTGTGCTGAGGAATTGGGTGAGTAGGCGTGACGCGGCCATATGGGTTATACCTGTCATGTCCCCTGTTGGTCTCTGGAAGGTACCCGCCCGTGGTGAGCAGGCACATGACAGCTGTCACTTTGGTCACCACTGACAGAGCATGGCTCCGTCGTGTGGGTGCCTGCATCACATCACTGCATAGCTCACAGAGCCGCCTCAGGATCTCCCAGTTCAGGTGGTACTGGCCCACAATCTCAGTGTCAGTGTACTACTGAAGCTGGTGCAGGCTCGGTACTGCCTGTTGGGGGCATACTGCCAATGGGCCCTTCCACGGCCTCGTCCCCCTGCTGCCTGCCTTCTCACACCCCTCATTACTGCCTCCATCTGAATGGTGGCACTGGCCATGTCCCTTGCTTGTGTTACCCCCGCCGGCAGCTGTAGTACCATTCTCCCCACTGTCCTTACTGCTACTCCCCCTGCACCAAGAACACCTCCCAGTATTAGCTGTACTGCCCACTGTCCATGCCCTCAGTCCTATGTGGCACTTTCCCCTTTCATCCTGTGCAGTGGCACAGGCTCCCCACTCCTTCCCTGTTCCTGGTGGTCCCAGGTGCTCAGTCCTGCTCCTGCCCTGTCCTGCTCACAGCTACTGTGTGCCTGCTTGCAGTTCTCCCACATGTGGCTTTCCTGTAGTTCTTGCGCCTCTCTCTTGTTCCTTTTTATTTTGGATCATTTCCGCTATTGCGCAACTTCTGTTTGCTCCCTTATTGCGCATGGCGCATGCTGTTGAATATTGCACTGTGCCATTTATTCATGGTTCCTCCCCCTTCAGTTGCGCATGCATTCATTACCATTGCGCTCTTGTGCATTGTGATTTGGGGGGCGCATCTGCCTCCCACTGAATATCGCACAATGGAGCATTTTTGGACTTGCACTGGCACATCCCTGTTGAGCATGGCGTAACCCTTTTGAATATCTGGGCCACTGTGTCTACTAGCATCTCAGGTCTCTCATGTAACTCCAAGCCCCTGTACATATTCTGTCATACTATGAGTATTGGTCCCAAAGTAAAAGGTTCTAACGGATTGAGAAGTTTTTGTCTCATGACATTCTGTTGAGTTTTGAGTAAGAAAAACAAACTGTGCAAATAAAATGTATAAATGACTAGTAAATGCACATTGTATCTGTATCAATAATTCCAGTTTTTATTTATTCTACAAACCCAATTGCCCAGATCTTTGCACAATCATTCCACTGAAAACTGAGCACTACTGGGCACTCTTGCAAATTAGCAGAATAAGTTTGTGCCACAGGCTGACTGACTTACTAGGTTTTTGATGAAACTAAAAAAATAATAATTTGGCCCAGGATCAGATCTTCTGTTGTGCTCTAGTTGACTGCTGTAGTCTATTTGTCATGACTGGTGTATTGCATAATCAAGCATGGTAGGTAGTGGAGGGAACAAAAAGGAAAACATAGTGGTATGTGAGTGTGGCAGTCCTTGTAAGCAGTCATGCTCTTGAAATCCTCAAAAGGAGTGTGCCAAATCCTTCCTAGAGCACATGAACATTCCTTCCATTTGTAACTAGTGAATGTAAACTCTTTAGATATGGTGCCCCATCTATGAGAAGGGAATCATGTGGAAATTTATAAAATTAATGATGTTCTAATTGATAGAATTAGTCAGAGTAGACAGATTGCTGATGGATCATGTAACGGCCTCCTGTACATGGCAGAATACACCCAAATTAAATTGGAGCTAGCTGCATGCTTAGCCATACATGCCACCATTAAGGAGAATTAAATGTATGCATAAAGAGGTAACAATGGGTGGCATGCAACAGGCTGGCATCTGATGAGCTGACTAGTTATAGCTACATCAAAGTTTGGGGCCAGTGGCAATGATTTTCTGTGGTATCCCAAATGCTTCTGCTGAACTACATAATTTCTATTGTGTACTGTACTCACTATATAGGGTACATAATAAAGGGAATTTAAAGGGGTAAAAATAACAGAGGAAGCAGGTAGGGTAAAGTGATGGGAGTGGTGAAGTGCAGTGGCTATGGGGCAGCAGTCTTCAGGGAGACTTTCTGGAGGTTGCATTGTTGCCATATCTGCATGCACCTCACTGGGCTGAAGGAGGAGGTTGAGAGACTCAAGGCCAAGTTGACTTGGGTTTGGAGGACCTTCTCCCCCATGCAGGGACCAACTAGACCATTGCCACTACTTCAGTGGTTACCCAGAATGAGGAATGATTGGACAACAGTGAGCTTGGGGAGGGTTAAGGTGGTGGAACGTAGGCACACCCAACACCCGGTTCTGTTGTAAAACTCCTACACCACATTGGCAGAGTTGGAATGTCTCACAGAGGCACCTGAGGTAGTGACCTTGGTGGATGTGGAGGTCCTTCATAGTGGAGACCCCAAGTGGGGGTGGCAGAGGACCCCAGAGGAGGTGGAAGTGAATCCTGGTGGGGGACTCCATAGTGAGGGGGGGGGATAGATTTGGGACTGGTAAGGATGAGAAGAGGGAGGTTTTGTTCCTTTACAGTGCCATGACTAGCAGGGATGGAAAGAAGATCCAAAGGATCATTGGGACAGCAGGAAGAGAGGGAGAGCTAGATGTCATTGTCCATCTGTGGAATAATGACCAGGCTAGGGATGAGCCAGCAATAGTTCAGGAGGAGTTCTGGGAACTAGGTAGGGGTCTTAGGCAGGTGGCATGATCTGTGACCTTCTCAGAAATGCTACTTATCTGCAACGGGGGAGGACAGTATTCTTTGCACAAGGAACTTCAATACATTGTTGAAGGAATGGTGCAGAGAGAGGGTTTTGCCTTTATTGGGGACTGAAGCCTCTCCTGGAAGGATAAGGGCCTGTACATGGGTGATGTCCTGCATATGTCTAGGAGTGGAACCATGGTCCTCAGTGAATGGTTTAAATGCTATATTGGCCAGCATTTAAATTAGCAAAGTGGGGAGACAGAAAGATGAAGGGAGACATAAACTGTCCCCCCACAGGCAAACAAGGTCAGCAAGGGGAATCATGATGGAATGAAACCACAAAAAGAACCATATCACAAAGGAATCTGGGGGATAGAAGCCAAGAGTGACAATAGAACATATAACAGAATAGTGATGGCAGAAGGGGACCTTACGATTTATCTAGTCTGTTCATTTTAGAGTAACTATCTCCCCTTCCCTATATACTGCTGTGTGCTATAATGCCTTTGTATTTATCACATGCATGTTTGAAACTTCCGAACATCCTGATGCCTGCCACCTCCTGGGGGAGACCGTTCCATGGGTCAACCACTTTCTCTGTTAAGAAGAACTTCCTCGTGTTGTTCCGTATCTTCCTTCCCTCAATCTTCATATCATGCCCTCCAGTTTTTGTGTAACTCCTACCCATGAACAGGTCTTATACCTGGGATTTGCTGATACCTTTTATGTATTTGAAAGTCTCTATTATGTCCCCCATCCCTCTTCTGTTCAAGAGAATACATGTTGAGTTCCCTCAGTCTACCCCTCATATGGTGTCTCATGCAGCCCTTGTATCATTTTAGTTGCACTGTGCTGAACCCTGTCTAATCTATTTATGTCATTTTGAGATGTGGATAACTGAACTGTACATAGTACTCCAGGTATGGCCTCACCAGAGAGCTGTACAGCAGGAGTGCCACCTCCCTTTTCATACTGGAGTTTCCCCTAGCTATGCAACCCAGCATCCTATTTGTCCTAAGCACTGCCTTTTCACATGGTTTGCTAGCTTTTAGGCCATCCAAAATAATCACCCCAAGGTCACACTCCTGCTTTGTGGCCTCCAGTCTCACTCCTTCCATGAAGTATTCCTCCACTGGGATTCCCTTCCCAAGTGCATGACCTTGCACTTTTTCACATTGAAGTTCAGCTGCCAGGTTTCAGACCATTGTTCCAACTTCTTTAGGTCAAACTTCATCCTTTGCACACACACCCCCAGGAGTGTCTACCCTATTACCGATCTTTGTGTCATCTGCAAAAAGACACATGTTTCCCTCTTAACCTTTAGCTATTCACTAATGAAGATGTTAAATAGGATAGGACCTATTGTGACCCTGAGGCACCCCACTGGTCACCTCCCTTTCCTCTAATAGTGTGCCATTTACTAGTATGGGTCTGAGATAGATAGTGAAGGAAACAAAGGGGAGCAAATGAGAAATGGGGGGTGGCAGCACAATCTAGAGAGACATATATGCAAATGCTCGAAGTCTAGGCAACAAAATTGCAGACCTAGAGGCCATGATGCCAGAAGTAGACCTGGATGTGGTTGGAATTACCGAGTCCTGGTGCAATGAAAACCAGGATTGGAATGTGGCTATTCCAGGATATACTCTGTTAAAAAAAGACAGGGTAGGTAAAATAGGGGGGGAGTGGCCCTTTATGTTAAAGATGAAATAAAATCCATGGAAATACAGGGAGAGCAAGGAGGAGCTGAGGTACTGTGGGTCAACCTGGAAACACATAAGGAGGCCACTGTTTGCATGGGAGTGATCTACAGACCTCCAGCATGGGGGGAGAGGAGGATAAAGACATAATGGAAGCCATCCAAAGGATGGCATGCAAGGGGGTGCTGTTGCTGGTGGGGGATTTCAATCTACCAGATGCAGATTGGAGCCTATCAGCTGCAGCAACATTCAGAAGTAGGGGCATCCTTGACTCCCTGCAAGAGGTGTTTCTCAGACAACTAGTTAAGAAGCCTACTCATGGGGGGGGTACTGGAACTGGTGCTGACAAACAAGGACAGTGTTGTTGACATCATGGTGGGTGACAACCTAGGGTCCAGCGATCACTGTACAGTATGATTCAATATAAGAACTGAGACAGAACTGAGTCACACTAAGACAAGGGTCCTGGACTTCAAGAAAGCTGACTTCAGGAAAATGGAAGCATGCCTCAGGGACATCCTGACAGGGATAGCAGATCTGGGCTGAAGCAAGGAACTATGGGCAAAAATAATGGAGACATTGAAAAAGCAACAAATCTCTGTCAGGCAGGTTAACAAGGGCAAGACAAAAAAGAGACTCTAGGATTCTCTAAAGATGTAACAGAGGAAGTAGGGGCAAAATAACCTAGCATGTAGAAAGTACAAAAAGACACAGAAGAAGGAGGATAGAGAAGACTACCAGAAGAAACAAATGGAGGCAAGGAAGGCAGTTAGACATGCACAGGCACAAACATAGGAGAATATTGCCCAATCAATAAAATAATGGGATGAAACTTTCTTTAGCTATATAAGCAAGAAGAGGAAGACCAAAGGGGAAATAGTAAGGATAATAGGGAAAAAGGGGTTTGCAAGGAGGAGAAACAAAAGAAGGCAGAAATATTGAATAAATACTTTTGTTCAGTATTTACAGAAGAAGGGGTAGGTGAAGGGCCAAAGATAAGAGAGGTGGTCAGAAATGGTAGGGAGGTGAACACCAGTGCTTTTACAGAGTAGAAAGTCCTCAAGGGACTAGCACAATTAAATGTAAACAATTCAATGGGACCTGATGGGGTACACCTCAGGATACTGAGGGAGTTCAAAGAGGTGTTGGCTGCTTCTTTGATAAGTCTGTTCAACTTATTATTTGAAACATGGGAGGTTCTGAGGGACTCGAGGAGGGCAGATGTGGTTCTACTTCAAACAAGCATTTGGCAATGCTGAATATTGTCATGCTGGCATTGGCAGTGGCGGAGGTGGAGAGGCATAGCGCTGTGAGTTTGTTAATGTGTCCCAAAACGTGATTTTGCACAGTGAGTATGCCACTGTGAGGCAGAGCTGCGGAAACTCATTTTGGGCAGGCTGTGGAAAATGGCAGCTGGACTGTTGATAATGAAGTGTGCACAAATGCCAGTGGTGAAAATGTGGCATGAAAATATTGCAGACTGATGAACTTACAAGGGTGTGTGGAAATTGCGCAATGCACGCCTGCAACACAATCATTGTCTGGACTTTCACCACCAAATTTTCAACATAGGCATTTTAGGACCTCTGCTGATGAATAGTGTCACCGTCATTTCCTCAAAGTGTCCCGAAAAGTTAATTCACACAGTGACCATGCAATTCTGCACCAGACGTACAAAAACACATTTCAGCTAGCTGTACTGTTCATAAGGAGGTAAGGAAAAATGCCAATGATGAACAGCTGGAGTGAAAGTATTACAAATTCACAAAGTCACGAGCGAGCATGCAAACTGTACAACGTGTGCTCATAAAACACTCATTTTATTGACTTTCATACCTAAATTTTCAACATAGGCATTTTAGGACATCTGCTAATGAACAGTGTCACTGCCATTTTCATAATGTGTCTTGAACATGGGCTTTCCACAGCAACACGTTATTATGCGCCGGAACTGCGAAAACAGATTTTGGTCAGGATGTGAAAAATGACAGCTGTACTGTTCATTAAGAGGTGTAGAACAATGGCACTGTTGAAAATGTGGAGTGAAAATATTATAAGTTTGCGAACTTACGAGCATGTGTGCAAACTGGGCAATGCATGCTCGTAACACAGTCATTTTATAGAGTATTGTCACCAAATTTTCAACACAGGCATTTTAGGACCTCTGCTCATGAACAGTGTCACTGTCATTTTCATGATGTGTCTCGAACATTGATTTCACACAGTAACCGTGCTATTCTACGTCTTAAGTGCGAAAACACATTTCGGCCAGGATGTGAAAAATGACAGCTGTACGGTTCACAAGAAGGTGTGGTAAAATGCCAGTGCTGAGAATCTGGCATGAAAACAGTGCAAATACACTAACTTATGAGTGTGCATTGTGCAGTTGCTACGCACACTTGTAAAACTGTCATTTTTGGGATTTGTCACACCAAACTTGCAACATAGGCTTTTTGAGAGCCCCTGTCATGAACAGTGGCACTGTCATTTCATTACTTAGTCCCGAAAGGTGATTCCACGCAGTGACTGCGAAAACACCTTTTGGGAATGAATAATGCCATGACAGTGCAAGAATTCATGAGAAGGGGTCCCAAAAACCCCATGTTGAAAATTTGGGGCCAAAATTCACAAAAATGCCTGAGATATGCATTAAAGTTGAAAACTCCCTATTAATTCCATTATACAGCTTACCGGCATTTCTTCAGTTCACGGTCAGCTTTGAAGAGTGCAGAGGTGTTCCCGGTCCTCAGAAGATCGTCGAGCCAGACTCCACTGGTAAGTATGGGGTGAGGGGGGGTGAGTGGAGGCAGGTTGTGCAGAGGGTGGGTGAAGATGGGTGGAGGGGGGCATAGAGACTATGAGGGACCGTTTTCATTTTACACGGAAAAAAAACAAACATCGCAGGACAGGTTTTTTTTGCAGGGGATTTGGCATGCTGGGGTGGGCTCCCAGCATGCCACCTGTTTGGGGGTGTCTGTAGCTGACGGGGATTGGGACCCCCATCAGCACACAACATGGGGGTGAGAAGAATGCCGACGGGGATTGGGCACCTCTACGCACACAAAGAAATTAGGGGGCGAGCCAAGGAGGATTGGGCACCCTCAGCATTCAACAATTGGGGTTTATGCCAATGGGAGTAGGTCTCCATCGAACACAAAAAGTGGGGGTTAACTGACAGGGGATTGGGCACCCCCAAAGTCAGCAGTAGTTGGGCAGCCGCCTGCTCGCTGACCATGCTCATAATGTCAGCGAGCACGTAGGAAGGGTCCGCTGCGTATGACGAGCTTTGCTCGGATTGCAGCAGACCTTTTCTTAGATGTGCTCACCACATTATGCATGCATGGTGTGGCGCCGGCATGCAGGCTGATTGGGGAATGATTGACGCACCTACCAGTGTGTGCCCTCCATTCGCCCAACAGCGACCCCAGCTCCAAAGCTGCACTGTTCCACGATGTTGGCCGCACAAGCGCTCCAACATAAAAAGTGAGAACAGGGAGGAGGCAGGAAATTACAGACCTGTTAGCCTGACTTCAGTAGCGGGCAAAGTAATGGAAACACTACTGAAGGAAAGGATACTGTCAGCTTGCAACCAAGGCAACGTGGTTTCACAGGAGGGAGGTCTTGCTAGACAAACCTGATTGAATTCTTTGACTGGATAATGAGGGCAGTGGATCAAGGAGAAGTGGTAGATGTGGCCTACATGGATTTCAGTAAGGCATTCGAGACCGTTCCACATAGAAGACTGATGAACAAGCTGGCCAGTCTGGGAGTGGGTCAAAAAGTTATAAACTGGGTAAGAAGATGGTTAAGCTACAGGAGTCAGAAGGGGTGGTGGTAAATTCTGTCCACACTGGAGAAGGCAAGGTCCCCAGCGGGGTGCCTCAGGGCTCAGTACTAGGCCCAGCCTTCTTCAATGTTTTTATTACTGACATTGTAGAAGGGCTTGATGGGAAAGTATGCCTGTTTGGGGATAACACAAAAATTTGCAAAAGAGTAGACACATCGGGGGGGGGGGGATAAGGGATAATTTTAAAAAGTTGGAAGAATGTTCAAGGGTTTAGCAGCTGGGTTTCAATGCAAAAAAGTGCAAAATCATGTACCTGGGACACAGAAACTCGGGGCTATATATCAATTTGGAGGGGAAGTACTGATAATCACCAAACAGGAAAGGGACCTGGGGATAATCATTTCTAAAGACTTGAAGGTAGCCAAGCAGTGTGATATGGCAGTGGGAAAGGCTAGCAGGATGCTTGAATGTGTAGGGTAGAGTGTCATTAGTAGGAAGAAGGAGGTAATATTACCCCTGTACAGATCACTAGTAAGACTCCACCTCAAGTACTGTGTCCAGTTCTGGTGGCCTCACCTCTGAAAGGACATTGATAAGGTGGAGGCAGGACAAAAGAGGGCTACCAAAATGGTACAGGGCCTGCATCAAAAGCCCTACAAGGAGAGACTCAAGGAACTGAATATGTACTCTCTGGAGGAGAGGAGAGAAAGATGTGTGTGGGGGGGGGTATCATAGAAACATTCAAATACTTAACAGGTATTAATAAGGTGCAGAAAGGCAGCATTTTCCATAAAACAAAGAAGCTTGAGGACAAGGGTCACGCTATGTACAGTAGTTGGAGGGGGTGGAGGCTCAGAGGAAATGTAAAGAAACACTTCTTGACAGAGAGGGTGGTGGACACTTAGAACAGCTTTCCAGTGGAGTAAGTGGGTACCAAAATGGTGATGGGATTCAAGCATGCATGGGATAGATACAAGGGGACCTTGGTAGTAAGGCAATGGGAGGAGATGACTGGAGATTGAGTAGGGTGTGCGGTGGCACAGTATGTAGGGAAAACTGGGCAGACTAGGTGGGCCAAGAGATCCTTATTTGCTGACAACTTTTATGTTTCTATGTTTCTTTGTTACCTTAATGTCTGCAAAGTTTCATTTTGTAAGAACATTCAACTCAGTAGATGGAATTATGAACTCCAAATGGCTAATACTTTATTTTATTTATATATTTTGTATATGTAGCTATCCTATAAACTGGTACAGGAAATATGTTTTCCAACCTCCTACCAGGTTATTTGTCTCCAGTACTAACAGTCACTCTCTCTCTCATTAAAAAAAATCAAAATGTGTTGTAGTGCTCTGGTTTACCCCTTGCTGCAGAGCACCATCCTGGGAACCTATTATGTCATGGCAAATGGTTGGGGTTACCTCAGAACAGTCATTCATGATTGGGTGATATTTCTGTGCTGTAACTTACTTTCTTGTCTCATTCCAGGTTCCCCTTTCCTGCATTCGTCTGATCAGGGAAGGGCAGCAGAAAGATCAATGGTTGCCTTACAGTCAGTTTGCAGCCCCCCCACCCTCCAGTGCAGTTCAAGCTTGAGTTCTGTTTCCAAAATATTGACTGGACCTGCCTTTTAAATGTAAATAATCTTGCTACATACAGTAGTAGTCACAGACATTGCCAGCTATTTCCAGATATTTCATAAAATTTCTAAAGAGTTTCTCTCTGCTACCCCTTCTGTGGAAATGCAGAAAGCATTAGATTTCTCTAGAAATATCCCAGAAATTTCAATAAATAGCTGTCAATGTCTGTGGCTACTACTGTAGGAGAACAGTCATTATTTGAATACACAAATGTTACCACACAACGTCTTTTTTAATTCTGCAGTCTTCTGAGTCCAGTGTGGAAAAAAGATGGCATAGTACAGCAAAGTGCAAATAATGACAGGGGTAGTGGTAACTATTTCCTGAAATGCCCGACAGTAGACAGCTAAATATTTTACCTCCCTTTCATGGACTACTTCCAGGGCAGATTATAAAGGCACCTTGAGAAAATGGGGGGTGACAGTTGAGCACTATAACATAACTGAACTGTAATACAATCACTGACTAGTGAAGAAGTGAGCTAATGTAGTGTGGAAAAAACAATAATCAAAATTATAGGGGAAGTGGACAATAAGTCTACAAAATCATTAAGTTAGTGTAGGCAT
Source organism: Neoceratodus forsteri (assembly GCA_016271365.2). Taxonomy (NCBI): domain Eukaryota; kingdom Metazoa; phylum Chordata; order Ceratodontiformes; family Ceratodontidae; genus Neoceratodus; species Neoceratodus forsteri. The sequence goes on from CM028136.1 coordinate 654,211,387, forward strand.
AGAACAGCCCCTGCCAATGAAAGGCATATTTTATATACTCACCCTATTCCATTTCATGGCCTGATGAACAATCTTTCATGCAGCCCACATCAGCCTGGTCTTTCTGGAGGCTGACTGTCCCATGCTGATAGAGGTCCCCAGCCCTTGCCCATTGCTGTGCAGGAGCTGCTCATCTATGACTACTCACTTTGGATGCAGACCCATGCAGTAGTTTAAATGATGTTTTGCAGCCACTTGCTCAAAAGTCCAATGGCTGGGGAAAACCCAGTGGCTCATAAAGACATTGTGCACTCCAAACTGATGTACAGTACCTCTTTGGCTAGTTGGTCACTAGCATTAGTTTCAACCATGTGCCATGTGAGTCCTCTTTTTGCCCTTAATGTCACTGTACTCAACTTGGAGACACCACCATGCCTTGGAAGATGAGCCACTGTTTACTTTCTTTTTTCCCCTCAGCATTACTCTACTTACTTAATGCACACTAATATGTATATTGTTCAACAGGTATGCACACCCCATGGCTCTTATCAACTAACTGCATTAGCAGCCACAATGGCTCTGATCAGCGTTTGTTCAGTTATGGATTAATCATTTCTATGTAATTTTCCTGTGTGGGAAGTGGGACTTGAACTGGCAATGGGGGGGGGGGTGTTGCTTTAGGATTACTAAGGGTGGCATCAAGTGCACCAGAAGACCTGTAAAGGCTCCTCAGAGTAGGAATAGACCTGTGGTCTACTGTGGAGTTTTGAATCAGGGTTCTTTGACTTTGCTATCACATACTCAGCCCTAGTTCTTAGAGCTTCATAACTCCAAGGTATACAATGGCCATCTCCACCAGTGGCAGAAGCCACACCTTGAATAGACTTGGCGAAGCATGTAAGTTCCCTCTGATTTTCGTCATCCCCCTTTTGTATGGCTGCAGGGGGCATAGCCCTGCAGTCATCTTGTGATAACTGTAAAGAAAAGAGAGTTTACTGGATACCAAATGGACTTTTTAAAATAGTGGAGGTCAACAGCAATCACTGCGCATCCACTATACAATTTTTTCTGTCACTATCAGGGGAGCACGGCACTATACATCATATTCAAGATGGCCACCAGAGTTTTCTGCATAAGCACAAGTCATTGCACATGCACAGAGAGCTCTGGTGGCCATCTTGGACAAGGTGGACAGTGCTGTGCTCTGCTGGACATCATCTTCACCCATATTGGCTCTTGCTAGAGCTTGTGTTGTAACAGGGTAACCCAGACTGGCCTGAGAACAGGGCTGATATGGGCAGCATTCTGAAAAGGGACTCCAGTTGCTCCCTCTGCCACAGAAACCTGAGGCAACATATTTGCTGTCTGACTCCAAATAATGCTGGATATGCCCCCATGTCCCATCCTTCCCTGTCCTGCAGTTTGGAGAGGAGGCAACAGAAGCCCCTTTAGCTAGCTAAGCCTTACATTTGTGTTTTTCTATGGATGCAAAGGACTGCATGAATATGCATCATGACTGTATAGGGCAGGCTATGTTCTACAAAACTGATAGGGTAATCTCAACTGGCCTGGGAACAGGACTGATGTGGGCAACACCCTGAAAAGGGACTCCAGGTGTCCCTTTGCCACACAAACCTGAGGGGTCATATTTGCTGAATGTGCCCCATGCCCCATTCTTCCATATCCTGCAGTTTGGAGAGTAGGTGACACAAGCTTATTTAGCTAAGCTAAGCCATACTTTTGTGTTTTTCTATGGATTCAAAGGACTGTAGGGATGTACATTGGGACTGTATAAGGAAGGCAGTGTTCTACAAAACTGTTCGGTGTTTTCTCATGCACAACATTTCCCCATCCAGCCCAGGTACAGCCACTTTTGCAAGCTTCAAATGCTTTTCTTTGTCCTTATATCTTAATGGGGACTGTCACACAGTGTTCTCCTGGTTTCTTTGTGAGTGTCCAGTATGCATATTAAATTACATTATAAAATAGGTACAAACAATATTGGTCCTGATTGACTGAGAGCAGCTTTCAGCTTGGCCGATATTCCAGTACAGCAGCCCAGCTGAAAGATGCTTCAGGCAAACAGGACCTAGCATCCAGACGAGAGCCTTCCCCGCTGACTGTGCATCTCATTTTTGTTGCTCCAAGTAATGGCCCCCACTCTACCTGCTAAATTGAAGTACCTCCTACATCTTACACCTGCCTCTCAGTCACTCGGTCTTCACCACAAGAGTTTGTCCCTGAACTTGCCACAACTACAGCCTTTCTTAAACCACCCAGCAGAACCAAGAGAAACAGCTGAACCAGTAATTCCTTAAAAGGCACTGACAGACACCGCAGCAAGACCAGGACCTGGAAGTAGTAGAGCGGGAGGTCAGACAGTGAGTGGGCAGGCACTCCTTTTTTTCTTTTGACTTAACTGCCCATATTTCTTATGCAGCAGTAATTTTCAACACACGAAAAATGTTGTAATTTTTTTAATTAACTAATGAGGTTGGGACCCCTTTCATAATTGCAATAAGACACTCCGGAGGGGGGCATTATGAATGGATAATGGCCCTTCCCGGGTGATGGAAACACTCGGCTTCACCTCATGCTTCAACCCACCCAAGGCAGGCCCTTATCCCACCATAAGGCCCCCTGTTGTGTCTTATTGCTTAATGAGTCAATTTTATGTGCATGTGGATCGCCAACCTTTTAGATGCTATTCAAGCAACTTCATCTATTTATTCCCCATTTACTTATCTGTCATCTATGATTATTTTGCACAGAACCAATAAAAGCCTGCCATGAGAAAATATACATAAAAATAAACACTGGGAGACTGAGTTGATCATAGGTTGTTTTCATTGCATTTAGAACTTTAAGATTCATTCATCAGATCACAAAAGCTTAAGTCTAAAGAAAACACACATGCGCATGTGCGCACCCACACACACACACACACACACACACACTGGTGTAATTTGAAAAGACATCTGCCAACTTGAACTCCCGGTGCTGCAACTCAAAGGCAGAGCTATCGGCTTTTTCTGTAATGTCGGCTAATTTCAAATGGTCTTCCCTGAGTTCCAATTCAACTGCAATTTCAGTTCAGTTTTAACTCTAAACAAGGAGCTTTGTATTAAGAACTAGAAAACATGGAGTTTTGGGCCAGAAGATGAGGAGCAAATGAAAAACCAAATGAGATGAGTTTAAACACTCACTCTTTTTTTAAAGTCACACATCCCTTATCTGCAATCATATACTGTATGCTTGAAGCTTTGAGTATTGCATGAAAAAGTCAAAATTTTTATGAACACAATTCATTCTGCCATTAAACGTTACTGCATAATAATTACTGGTACTTTTCTTTTTAATCACATTTTTTACAGAAATTACAAAGCATTGTTACCAGTATTCGTATGGTATCAAATATACACATGTCAGTAAGGATAGTCTATTCCCATAGTGCATTTATTTATTAAATCACAATTTATTTCATTACACCATTGGACATTGAATTAAGTATCTCTGGAGTTCCTTCTCTGCATCTACACCTCACATCCTTATATTTCCATTCTAAGCAGCAACATCTGAAAATGCCCAGTTATCAACAATATGGCACACAAAAGTGTTATCATGAAACACTTTAATACAGTGATATACAGTACAAGTCACATTAAATGTTTCTCCAATGAGTTGTTTTAGCATTTCTGACGGAGTTGCATAAGTGTTGCTAGATCCAGCACAAAGCCCTGCACAAACTATTTCTTTCGATTTAAAACTCAATTTTGCATTGCGTTGTGACTGGACTGCCGATATCTTCCAATTAAGTGGCAAAAACAATTTACACATATTTCTCTTGAGCTGCTTAAACAATGGAAAGCAATGGTATATGAGTTGCCAATGTATTGCCAACTGTAAAAACAATGCTTAACCAACTCATTGGTGGAACAGTTTAATGTGACTTGTACTGTAGGTATGTGTGTTTCGTAGTGATTTATGTTAAGCAGTACAATAAACTATAATGAACTGGAATGATCTCAGCCAATCAAGAAACATAACAAAACAGAAACAGAATTTGTCTACAGAAAAGGGGGCTTGGCCATCCATGCCTGAACATCTTTTCCCTGCCTATCAGGTTGTAGAGCAAATTCCATTATCCTCTGAAAAACACACAGTTGATCTGATATCTGTAAAATAGGCAAATCATTACACTCTGCTTCAAAATTTGTAAACTTAGTTTTATTTAAAATTCAAATAATTGTTGGGTTTGTTTCCAAAGGAAGGAATATAATAAATTAACAGGCTCTTTATCCCTGCACTAATTAAAGTTCAAGAACTGCTGTTGCTCTACGAACTCCCCCCACCCCTTTCTTTACTCCTTTGTTCTCAACCCCCTCTGTCTGGCTGCATGGAGACCAACTCCAATGTTCCTTCCATACTCACTCTTTCCATTTCTTTGGTCTTGACTGTCCACTCTGCAGCACCACTTTTCCTTATATTCCTCCATCTATCTTCCCTCAAGTCAAGGGTAGATGCCTTTCTCACTGTCCAGCCCTCATCACTAAATTCTGTTTTGGTTTCCTTTCCTGATGCCTTAGCTTTCTCTTTACCTGTCCCTTTTCCTTTTCCTAGCCCCTCAGGAACTGTGATTCTCAATCACCCCCTCTGTGGAAGTCAGAGTTCCCCCCTCCCCATCTCCCAACTCTTTCTCAAGACTTTTCACCTGCAACTTTGCCTGCCATATTGCTTGGAACGTTGTTTAGAACTTCCCTTGAACTTCATCCTCCACCAACTGGGAAATTATAAATTTCCATGTGAAGTTCCTGACTTCATATTTTCATGAAGTTGTAGGACTTCATGAAGTTGGGCTTTACATTGCAAAGGCACTCTGTAAAGTTGGAGAACTTTGCCAAATTAGTTAATTTTGCACATCTCTACTCCCCACTCAAACACCTCAGCCAGTCCGGATGCCTTCTTATACAGGCTCAATCACTTTTGGTCTAGATTTTTTTTCCTTTTTCTTCTTCACCTTAAAACTCTATTCTTTGAGTAGACTTCTCATTACCGTACTTTTGTCTAATCCCCCCTCTCTCTCTCTCTTTCTCTATCACCTTCCTGACTCCTCCCTGTTTCTTAACTTCCTAAGTTGTTTTTGCTAGGAACCATCTACTCAGTTTAGTTTATGCTGAATATGATCATTCTGTTTCAGTTGTCCACATTTTGATCTACTGTTTTGCACTTGCGCATATGTACACATTTTCTGTAGTTGAACATTTTACCTCTTAATTTGAACATCTGCTTATGGTTGTGCATAACATTGTCTTCCTTTTTATTTTTCCTTCTTCCGTTTTACTAGGCACTTTTTCTCTACAAGTGACCACTCAGTCCAGGGAGAAAAGAAAACAACCAACTCGTTCAGGCATGATAAAAAAGCTTCTTTTAATATTAGAATATGCTTTTAAAAGGGCACACAACACACCATATACAGTACATGTAAAGCAGCACCACCTCACATAAATGTTTCAAGACTACTACGTCTCTCTCTTTATCAAGATGCTAATGGGATACAAAGCCCACTAGCAATTTCAAGGCTCCTCTTTCTCATCACATGTTACAAACTCACCAATAAGAAACAAATCTTAATTGACATATGCTAACCATGCTTAGGTGTTTCTAATTCATTTTACAATCATTCCTATTACACTCCAATGTGGTCTTTTACAAGTACATCTACTCTTAATACAACACACTTGCTGTGTAAATACTAGATGCAAGAAGAGAGAAATACAGAGTGAACCTCCCTCACCATCTGAGGCATTTCTGATGTATTTCTCTCCTTGCATCCTCTACTCCAAAGTGCTTCAAAACCACACCCTAAAGTGAAAACATGCTAAAAACTTTTTCCTTCTAACTTCATTTCTGCATGCATTTATGCACCACTACACTAATTAAAAACTCCTTCTTTCTTTTGAGATTATATAACGGGGAACGGCACTTAGATTTTTCCCAAGGATATTGTATTATACAACAGTACAGACTCTTTTAACTTTCATTCCACATCTCCTCTTTCTCTGAAAAGGAGCAAGCTGATATTGTTCATTTAGTCCTGGTGGATATGATGTTTTCAACTTAAACTGCCAGAAGGTTTCTCTACACATTAACTCATTATCCAGGTCCCCTCCTCTTTCTGTCATTCTTACATGTTCCAAACCCAGACAAGCATTTGTCAATGCCAAATGTTTATTGCATTGGTCCACTGAGCTCACTCACTGCCCCTCTGTCACTCGCTCATTCTGTTTCTCCTGGTGCTACAGGCTGCTGTTTTGTACTGGGCTCCTGCCTACGTTGGCACCCTTTTCTGTCCACAAAGAAATCCACAGCTGTCCCGACAGAGTTCCGTTGAAGTGACTCACTACCCCAATCTCACTCACTCATTCTGTTTCTCCTGGCGCTGCAGGCTGCCCTTTTGTACTGGACTCCTGCCTCTGTTGGTGGCTTTTTCTGCCCACAAAGAAATCTGCAGCAGTCCTGACACAGGTCCGTTGAGCTTGCTCACTCACCCTCTCTCACTCACTCGTTCCATTTCTTCCAGCGCTGCAGGCTGGCCTTTTGTTCTGGGCTACTGCCTGTGTTGCCGCCTTTTTCTGCCCACAAAGAAATCCACAGCAGTCACAATAGAGCTCCAATGAGTTCACTCACTCCCCTTCTCTCACTCACTCATTGTGTTTCTCCCAGCGCTGCAGGCTGCCCTTTTGTATTGGACTTCTGCCTGCGTTGGCACCTTTTTCTGCCCACAAAGAAATCCACAGCTGTCATGACAGAGCTCCAGTGAGGTGACTCACCCCCCCCATCTCACTCACTCATTCTGTTTCTCCTGGTGCTGCAGGCTGCCCTTTTGTACTGGGCTCCTGCCTCTGTTGGCACCTTTTTCTGCCCAGAAAGAAATCTGCAGAAGTGCCGACAGAGCTCCATTGAGTTAGGTCACTCCTCCTCTGTCACTCGCTGATTCCATTTCTACCAGTGTTGCAGGCTGCCCTTTTGTACTGGGCTCCTGCCTGTGTTGCCACCTCCTTCTACTCACAAAGAAATCTGCAGCAGTCATGATAGAGCTCTGTTGAGGTGGCTCACTCCCCCTCTCTCACGCACTCATTCTGTTTCTTCCAGTGCTGCAGACTGCTCTTCTGTACTGGGCTCCTGCCTGCTTTGGCACCTTTTTCTGCCAACAAAGAAATCTGCAGCTGTCCTGACAGAGCTCAGTTGAGGTCACTCACTCCCCCTCCCTCACTCGCTCATTCTGTGTCTCCCGCTGCTGCAAGCTGCCCTTTTGTAATGGGCTCCAGCCTGCATTGTCAGCTTTTTCTGCCCACAATGAAATCTGCAGCATTCCCAACACAGGTCCATTGAGCTTGCTCACTCCCCTCTCTCACTCACTTGTTCCACTTCTGCTGGCGCTGCAGGCTGCCCTTTTGTACTGGGCTCCTACCTGCATTGCCACCTTCTTCTGCTCACAAAGAAATTTGCAGCAGTCATGATAGAGCTCTGTTGAGCTTGCTCACTCCCCCTCTCTCACTTGCTCGTTCTGTTTATCCCACTGCTGCAGGCTGCCCTTTTGTACTGGGCCCCTGCGTGCATTGCTGCCTTTTTCTGCCCACAAAAAAATCTGCAGCACTCCTGACACAGCTCCGCTGAGCTCACTCAGTCCCCCTCTTTCACTCGCTCATTGCTTTTCTGCGGGCGCTGCAGGCTGGCCTTTTGTACTGGGCTCCTGCCTGCATTGCCACCTTTTCCTGCCCCCAATGAAATCTGCAGCAGTCATGATAGAGCTCCATTGAGCTTGCACGCTCTCCTTCTCTCACTCACTCATTGTGTTTCTCCTGGCACTGCAGGCTGCCCTTTTGTACTTGGCTCCTGCCTGTGTTGACACCTTTTTCTGCCCACAAGGATATCCACAGCTGTCCTGACACAGCTCCGTTGAGGTCGCTTACTCCCCCTCTCTCACTCACTCATTCTGTTTCTCCCAGCACTGCAGGCTGCCATTTTGTACTGGGCTCTTGCCTCTGTTGGCACCTTTTTCTGCCCACAAAGAAATCTGCAGCAGTCCTGACAGAGCTCTGTTGACCTCACTCACTCCCCTCTCTCACTCGCTCATTCCATTTCTGTTGGCTCTGTAGGCTGCCCATTTGTAAGGGGCTCCTGCCTGCATTGCTGCCCTGTTCTGCCCACAAAGAAATCTGCAGCAGTCACTATAGAGCTCTGTTGAGCTTGATCACTCCCCCCCCAGTCACTCATTCTGTTTTTTCCACTGCTGCAGGCTTCCCTTTTGTACTGGGCCCCTGCATGCATTTCTGCTGCCTGTGTTGGTGTCTTTTCCTGCCCACAAAGAAATCCACAGCAGTCCCGATAGAGCTCAGTTGAGCTCTGTCACTCCCCCCTCTCTTACTCGCTCGATCCTAATCTGTCCCAAACACCGATTTCTGACAGCGACTGCGTTATTCTGCCCCGGAAGTGCAAAAACACATTTTGGCCAGGATGTGAAAAATGAAAGCTGTACTGTTCATAAGGAGGTGTGGAAAAATGCCAGTACTGAAAATGTGGCATGAAAATATTACTAATTTGTGAAGTTACAAGGGTGCATGGAAATTGCACAATGAATGCTCATAACACAGTCATTTTATGGACTTTCATCACCAAATTTTCAACATAGGCATTTTAGGACCTCTGCTAATGAACAGTGTCACTGTAATTTTCATAATGTCTTCCGAACATGGAATTCCCACAGTGACTGCGCTATTCTGTGCCAGAACTGCGAAAACACATTTCGGCCAGGATGTGAAAAGTGACAGCTGTACTGTTCATCAGGCAGCGAAGAACAATGGCAATGTTGAAAATCTGGAGTAAAAATGTTATACATTCGAAAACTTACAAGCATGCGTGCAAACTGCACAATGCAAGCTCGTAACACGGTCATTTTATAGAGTATTGTCACCAAATGTTCAACATAGGCATTTTTGACCCTCTGCTCATGAACAGTGTCACTGTCATTTTCATAATCTGTCCCGAACACTGATGTCCCACAGCGACCGTGCTATTCTGCACCGTGCGAAGTGCGAAAACACATTTCATCCAGGTGTGAAAAATGACAGCTATACTGTTCACAAGGAGGTGTGGAAAATGGCAGTGTTGAAAATCTGGCATGAAAGTCTTGCAAACTAGTGAAGTTATGAGAGTGCATAGCAACTGCGCAATGCACACTCGAAAAACAGTCATTTATTTGATTTTTTCCACTAAATTTGCAACATAGGCTTTTTGGTAGCCCACCTCATGAACACTGGCACTGTCATTTCATTAATCAGTCCCAAAAGGTGATTCCGTGCAGTGACTGTGAAATCACCTTTCAGGGCTGAATAATGCCATGACAGTGGCAGAATTCATGAGGAGGGGTCCAAAAAACCCCATGTTGAAAATTTGGTGCCAAAAGTCAAAAAAATGCCCGAGATATGCATCAAAGTTGAAAAAACCTATCTATGCCATTATAGAGCTTACTGGCATTTCCTCAGTTTGCGGTCAGCTTTGAAGAGTGCAGACGTGTTCCTGGTCCACCGATGAGTGTCGCGCTGGGATCTGGAGGTAAGTATGGGCTGGGAGGGTGTGGGGAGGCATGGTGCACAGAGGGTGGGTGCAGGTTGGGAGGGGCCGCTGGATTCAATGAGGGACCCTTTTTTGCTTTACAGGTACAAAAACAAAAAAGACATCAGACGTCACAGGAAGATTTTTTTTTGACAGCGGCATTTCTGGAAATTTGGCATGCTGGGGTGGGCTCCCAGTGTGCCAACCGACTGTTGGGGGGCAGCTTTAGCCGATGGGGGATTGGGCACCCCACAAAAGCAGGGGGCATGCAAGAGCCGAGGGGGATTGGACATCCCCTTGTCACAACTCTCCTGCTACTGTTTTGGGGGTACTTATGCCAATGGGGAGTGGGCTCCCCCATCAGCACATCAAAGTGGGAGGGGGGACATAATGCCAACGGGGAGTTGGCTCCCCCATCGGCAACTCATAGCACCAGGGATGGAAGCCGATGGGGATTGAGGCCCCCATCAGCAAAAACACACTGCTGTGGGGAGAGACACATGTTACCAAGGGGGATTGGGCACCCCCTTGGCATGAAGGGGCTCACTCATATTGTTTGTGAACATGGCAGCAAGCCACCGGCATGTTCACAAACAATATCAGAGTACCAATGTTCCACCCAGCAATGACGGGTCGCTCCCTCATTGCAGCGAATGTCTTACACTGCAATGATGAGGCGGCCCCTGATTGCAGTGGCTAATTTTTTACAAGGTAGTGGGACGCTGGCTGCACTAGTGTCAGCAGCAGTGTGCCGTGGCATTGGGGAAAGCTGGCCAAGGCTTTCATGGCTGTGGGGACATTGGCCACAACAGTGCCGTGCCTCCACAACCTGCTTCTGGAGTAAAGCTGTCTCAATATGTTTCTTGCGCATGCGTGCAATCAACATGAAAAAGGAAGGAATGTGCTGCCTTACCCATTTGTGCAACATGTGCTGCAAAGGCATTGTTCAGATTCTTCTGTTTTATGCACTTCAAATGTTAGAGAATTTATTCTTTAAATTTTCTCACTGTTTTTCTCATATAGTATTTTACACATGTGCAAGTGGCTAAATATACCACTGCCTCAGTTCTGCATGTAATCAAAGATTTTTCCTGATGCTTTCTTTCCATCTGCCGTAGGCAAAATTCTTTCCCCACTTGCACAAACCTACATGCTGCACATCTTTCACATTGATAATTTCCTCTTGGTGCATCCATCTTAGTTTCATTCTGTCTCTTCAGGCTGTGGGTAAGCAGGTCTGACAAATTCCTGTTTCTCTGATGTCATCCTTGGTCCTTTCAAGACAAAATCCCTCAGTTTAGATTCCACCTTCAGTATATGCCAATTTCTGTTTAACATTTATTACACTTGTTTTCCTGTGGACTGAAGGTGGTAACAAAGTCAGGGCCATAATAAACATTTGTCTTTCTTTTATTTTCACCCTGGCCTCTTATCAATGTGTTCCTCTGTAAATTTCTTGTTCTTTCTAAGGTTTTTTCTAGATTCTCCCTTGAGTAACCTCTGTTTAAAAATCTTGCTGTCTGTTCCTCTGCTCGTATGTTAAAATCTAATTCTGAACTGCAATTACGTCTTAACCTCATATACTGACCATAAGGGATATTCCTTGTTACATGTTTTGGATGACAACTATCTGAATGTAAAATAAAATTTCAGTCTGTTTCCTTATGAAACAGAGCTGTTCTTATGTCTCCATTATTTTCCTTATTCACCATCAGGTCCAGGAAGGGAACTCTGTCCCTACTTTCATTGATTGTAAACTTTAAATTTGTGTTAGTGCTTTCTAAATTTTTATTTTATTTAGTTTATGTTAACTGGGTAGGCACACTAGACAGCATAGCTGCCTATTTTCAGGTATGACCCTGGGAGATTACAACAAAGGGTATGTAGACAATAGTAGATACAAGAAAACATCATGGGAACAAATATAAGTCAGACATAGTACACTTACACAAAATTTTCAGCAATGACAGTACATTTGCAGGAATCTATATGTAGTAACAAAATAGAAACATAAGTGCAAATAACTAACAGTCATACGTGATATAACTAGTGAGTAAGTGCTACAAGACAAGAAATTGAAAGATTTCCAGGCAGTTTTGAGAGTGGTAGAGGTTGGAGCCGGTAGGCAACTAGGAGGAACCAGTACAGAAGTGGGTGGATAGAGAACAGGAGCAGGGTTCAGAGCTTAGAAGAGCCGTACGAAGCTCCTGTTTGAAGGTGTGTGGAGAAGGGGAGATTCTTAGACTCAGTGGAAGGGAGTGCCATAGTTTAGGGGCCCAGCTAGGGAAAGCATTCTCCCCCATTTTGGTTTTACATCTCGGTTGGACAAGAAGGGATTTGTCAGCTGATCTCACTGGGTAGGCAGAGGTCACAAGTTTGAGCAGTAGAGCCAATCTGTCAGGTATCTGGGAGGAGATTATAAAACAGTAGGAAGTAAATTGTCAGAAGGCTTAAACCATCCCGGATTGGACTATAATGTGCATCTGTGAGTAAGTCTGGGTAAAGACAGAGCAAAACAGCAAATGCTGTTGTAGCAGACATCCCACTTTCGGAGGAGTCCTCCAGTAGTTGTCAGGAAGGATATTAACCCATATGCCAATTTGGGTCTCAGGATCCCCTGTGCAATGGCCATGCTCACCTTGGATCTTGGCTATGTCTCACCTTATATGCCAGCCCAAGTTGAATATTGACAGATTTAGTAACAGGCTAGGTGCAGGTTAAAATCTAAGGCGGGACCAAGGGTTACTCCTAGGTATTTAAAAGAGGTAAGTGTGTTAAGGGGAAAGCCGTCAAGTGCTCTGATACTTAATGGTTGGGTGCAGGACTGAATTTTTGAACCTGAGCCGAAGAGCATAGTCACCATTTTATTTTTATTTAAGACAAGCTTGTTTTGCAATAGCCAGCTCTGAATGGTATTGAAGTTACTATTGATATTCAGGTTGATATCTGAGCAGTTTGAGGAAAATGATAAAGAACAAGATCTTCGGCATATAGCAGACCTGAGCAAGCACCAGTGAGCAGTGGGATGTTGTTTATGAAGAATGTAAACAGGAGAGGACCAAGAATCGTACCCTAGGGCACTCCGATCCAAGTAGGAGCAAGAGGGGACTTAGCATCTCCGATCTAGATAAATTGTTGATGCTTCGGAAGATAATTTTGGAACCAGGCAGTGACAGAGGTAGAGAAGCAAAGGGGTGACAACTTTGATAGGAGCAGCGGGTGGTCAACTAAATCAAACACTTTTGTAAGATCAACAAAAGTAGCCCCAGTGAGAAAGCCTTTGTCCATAGCAAGTCTGACATCATTTGTAAACTGTATGAAAGAAGTGGATGTATTGTGTCCACATCAGAAACCATGTTGGTCAGGGTTGAGGAGTTTGAAGGAGTAGAGGTAATCTGAGACATGGGTAGCAACAATTTTCTCCAGTATTTTAGAGAGGGTGAAGAGGATGGCAATAGGGTGGTAGTTATCCAGGTTAGTGGTGTCCCCCTTTTTGTAGACCGGTACAACTTGAGCAAACTTCCAGAGGGAAGGGACATGTCCTGTAAGAAGAGACAGGTTGAGAAGTCTAGTCACTGGAGAGACTATAGACAGTGCAATGGTTCTTAGTAATTTTGATAAGATTCCATCTGCCCCTGCTGATCCAGCAGGAGAGATGGACTTAAGTAAGCATAAGATTTCACGCTCAGAGACTGGATGAAGGGTAAAAGATGGTTTGGAAGGTTTAAGGTTATCCTACGGAGTGACAGGTAAAGGCCCTGAGGTGCAGTATAGGAGGGGAGGTCAGTGAAGCTGGAGTTAAGAGCCTCGGCGATAGTAAGCAGGTGATTGCAATTACAACCACCCATGACCATATCAAAGATGGTACTGCACTTGTTTTTCCCCAAGATGGTGTTAACATGACTCCAAAAACCACGAGAGTCACTGACAGAGGTACTAAGGAGCTGACGAGAGTAATTTCCCTTGGCAGATCTGATGGAAACCTTACAAAGGTTTTAGAGTCTTCTGTACTCCCCCCAATCTGATGGGGACTGAGTTAGCTTAGCTTTGTTCCAGGCTTTATCCCTCTTTTCCAGAGAGAACAGGAGTGAAGAATTTAACCAGTGGATAGCAGATCCCTGGATACGGTGCCTTTTTACTGGGATATATTTGTCTTGATGGTTCAAAAGCAAATGTTTTTTAAATTTGACTTGAGTGTCTCTCACAGAAAAACAGGCTAGGAGCATACAGTTAAATCAGAAACAGCACCATAAACTCCAAGATTGCAGTGCACACAGAAATGCCATGCATACCAAGGAGCTGCAATGCAAGGCACAAATTCAGTTTACAGCTCGGCTGGACAGAGGCACATTTAAGTCAGTCTGCACAGGGGTTTTTGCAATCTCCTCTAGTCTGCAATAGTGCAGATGTAAGTTGAGGTAGAAATTAAGTCACAGCTTGGAAGGCAGGGATCCACTTAGAAAAGATGCCAGAATTCAAAGCTTCTGTAGACTGCCTGAGGACTCGAAATGGAACCTGCTGGTTACAGTACCTTGCTGGCTTTGAGGTGGGCTGGTGAGGTCCAAGGAGCCATGGGAAGCACTGTGGTGACCCCAACAGAGGTGACTAGGAGCCTTGCTGGCTTTGAGGTGGACTGGTGAGGTCCAAGGAGCTGTGGGGAGTGCTGTAGTGACCCTAACAGGGGTGACTAGAAGCCGAGGGAGAGAAGACAAACTTTTGCAAATCCTGGCTCGTTCCTTTCCAAATTATAATTAAATCATCTATAAATCTCTTGTAGCGATCTATACTTTCAAAAATTCAATTTGTTCTTGGTTATAAACAAATTTTTCTTCCCAATCAGCCAAATACAAGTTTGCATAGTTGGGGGCCATCACTGCCCCCGTTGCTGTTCCCTTTAACTGATGGTACATTTCCCCTTTAAAAAGAAACATATTAATTTTCAAAACCATTTCTGTAAGAGTAACTAGCCACTCTATAAACACATAGTATACTGGGACTTCTTACATAACATATGTCTCATGGCTTCTAACCCCTCCTAGTGGGGGATATTGGTGTATAATGAGTGGGTATCTACGGTTAGTAGAATACAGTCAGACCCCATTTCTATCTCGTTCAGAATTAGTGGTGGGCAAAGTAGCCCCAATTCGCTCCACGAAGTGATCTGCAGAGTAAAGGCGAATTCGCAGAGTGCTCCACAATGCGACGCAGAGTACTTTACGTTATAAATGGGTAACGTGAAGTCCATTGAAAGCAATGACTTTACGTCAATCTGCCTTTCCAAACCACTACTTCACCAATTCGTAAGGCGAATTACATTGAAAACAATGTACTCTGCCTTACTTTGCCTTGTTTTTAAGCTCCAAAGGTGAATTTTGCAGTGATTCATGGGATTTCAGGTCACATGGGCTCTAGATTGTTCTGCACAGCCCTCAGTTTGGGGTAGTGTGTGTATGAAGCTGTAGGAGACAATCTGCTCTGAGAGCTCTGTGATTCAAACCTTCTAAAAGCTGTTAAAAAAGCCTTTTGGGGTCATTTGTTTTGCTGAAACTTTAGTTCATCGAGTATAGGAAACCCTCCTATTCTCATATCATCGAGTGTTTATTGTTTGTGTGTGGATTTTGAATGTTAATGTACAATATTCAGTCTGTGTACTGAGAGACAGTGGAAGTGTGCTTTGGGGGATGGGTGTATCTGTGGTGTAGGTAGATTAACTTGGAGAAAAAGACAGTGCTTTCTGTTTTGGTGATATTTTTCTTGTATAACTGTGTTAATGTACACACAGTAAAATCTTCAATAATTCTTGCCATTTTTTTGCTGATTGTTGTGGTGCAGCAGTGCATATTTTTAGTTTATTTAAAATATGTGGTTATATTACTGAAGTTTTCAATTTGCTGCACATTACTTAGTGTGTGTGAGTATGTGTGTGAAGCGTGTCACCAAATCAGACACCTTTTATTGTGTCACATAATTTCAGCAATGTGAACCTGCTATCCACTGCAGCTGTGTAATTTTTGTACTTCTTTGTAGTATCTTTACTACTACTACTATTGACTGTTACTGCAGCAGTGCAGCACACTGCCCCACTCCCGTGGCCCGCCCCAGGCAGCAAAGAAATTATTTTCCAGATTTGAATTTCTGATGGTGAGCACTGGTTAGGTGTTGTGCCTTTGCATATGCATCTCTTCAGTGTGCAGCGCAATCTTAATCTGTCTGTGCATTTGCATTTCTTTAGGGCCCAATCTCCATCTCTAATTTAAGTCACAGTTGTTTCTTTGGCTTCCCTTCAGAGTACTGGACAGGTGTGGTGCATAATTCTGCATTAAACATTGTAGTCATTAATATGTGTTTTTAAGTCAGAACCATCATCACGAGTCATTCGTGATACAAATCATGATCTTCATCATCACGGTCACAAATGCAGTCACAAATCACGATTTACGATCACGTCACGAATCACAACAATCATTTTTTTTAATAGTTACTTGGATGTATTTTAAGCCTGTTTTATAGTATCTCTCCATGCTTCACCTCCCCACCATTGTACTCATTAATGAGTGTTTTTAAGTCACGGTGTTTTGTGCCACACCTCATTGGAGCCTGGGGAAGTACAGCCATAGGCATTCTTGTTTCTTCATCATCATGGTGACAAATCATGATTTACAATTACATCACGATTCACAACATTAATTTTTTTACTAGTTACTTGGATGTATTGTAAGCCTGTTTTGTAGTATCTCTCAAGGCTTCACTATCCCACCATTGTACTCATTAATAAGCGTTTTTAAGTCAGGGTTTTGGACAGTGTATGCAGTACATACACAGACTGGAAAGAAGACTGACTGCACTCATACAGTTTAGCACAGTATACTTGCACTGCTCAGAATACAAAGTGTCACACATATGGAAGACAAAAAAAAAGGGCATAATTACATACAAGGGTCGGAGATGGAGGAGGAATACATTTTATAACACAACAAGGAATGTGTGGGGGGGACATGGTGTGAGGAAAAAAAAATAATGTGAGATTCCATGGTGATCCAGCAGCAGTTCCAGCACTGACATAATTTGCAACTGATGTCCCTCTATGCAGTCCTAGTGGAGCAGCAGGTACTGCTGTGGCCCTCCTCTTCTTAGGGATGCCACCATGCACAGCTGCACCCTCTGTCACAGAATGGCCAGCAGGTGCAGGCATGGTCCGTTCTGTGGCAGCTTGCCACTTCAACCGGTGGTGATTGAGCATATGGGTGTACTGGACCCCAATCCCCAGGTGAGTCCCCCGGGGGCCACAGTGCACCTCCACCTCAGACAGGCAGCACCTGACCACACTGCTATCCCTCCCGACACAGTCCAAAAACTGCCAAACAACAGAGGTACAGGGAGAACCAGGCACAGGCACGGGAGGGCCAGATGAACTGGCAGCTGACTGGTCACGGTGCTGAACAGGGATAGAATCCACACCTGGGCCTGGGGGAACAGGCATATGCTGCTCCAGAGGACCTTGTGCTGGACTTGGTGGTGGTGGTGGTGGTTCAACTGCCTCAGAGTCAGGACAGGAGGTGGTGCTGGTCCTTCTTCTGTGGAGGGGGGACAAACAACTAACTACTTATAAAGGTAAGAAAAATAAAATTTACAGAAAGAACAAATTAAGTACAAAAGAATACAGAAAAGACAAAAAAATGTAGCTTTTAAAAAAGCTGTTGGGTCTAAATCAAAGTTTAAATCTCCTCGCTCTGATCTCAAAGTATCAGCAGTCACAAATCACACTCCTCTCTCTCCATCTGCACAAGAAAAAGTAAAACTGTCTGCTTGTATGACTCCCTTCCTTCCTGCCTAGCTAAAGAACATGTGGCTTACACAGTACCATAAGCCATATGATGTGTGGGGGGCTACCAAATCTGAAACACCAAGTGGATCACTTAGAATCATAATGAGGAACGCAAAGTCCATTAAAAACAATGACTTCGCCTTACTTCACGTTGCCATTCCGCCTTAACGCAAAGTGGTAATGACAAGGCAGAGTGAGCGCTTTGCGTTGCTCACTCCGCGTAGCAGAGTGGCAACATGAAGTGCCCACTTTGTGTTCACTTGGCAGGCGGAATTTAAATTCGCTGCATCTCTATTCAGAATCTCCAATACTTGTTTGGTATCCTGTAAATAGGACCTATTTGTTTTTGTAATCTCTTTAATATGTGCATCCACATACTGGGCTATTTTCTCCATCGGGGAACCAATACTTGACACTGTTGGCCTCATTGGGGGGGCCATTCCAAATTTTTATGAACTTTTGGTAAGCCATATATTGTTGCTCTGATGGGATTTTGCACAGTCAAAAATTCACAAATCTCTTTGTTAATGATGCCTTGCAGCATCATTTCTTCCAAAAGGGAGTCTATTTTTTTTATACTTCAAAGTAAGGTCAAATGCTACCATTTCATAAAACTTTTTATCTGCTAAATGTTCCAACATAAGCTTTATGTACTAACGTTTTCCATCACCACCAATCCCCCGCCCTTGTCTGCGGGCTTGATGGTGATGGATTCCACCTGTTGTAGCCCTTTTGGAGCTTCTTGCTCTTCATAAGTCAGGTTTCCTTGACCTTTCTGAAGTGGTTATTTACATATTTCCTCCACCTCCATTTCACATACTTTCAAAAAAGTCTGAACTGTTGGATTCATTGCTGGTATATCAGCTGATTTTTTTCTTCCACTTTGGCATTCTCTCCTGCTCCAAAAGACTGTCTTCATGTCTCGCATCAACATGTGGATGCTCATTTCCACTAGGGTCCTCTCTTTCTCTGTTCTTATTGTTAAAAGCTATGTGTAGATTAAGTTTATGTGCAAACACATGCAGATCAACCACTGTTTCAAACTCTTTTATGGTGTAAGTCAGTACAAATGGCAATCCTTTATTTAGAACCTGTTGCTCTAAATCACTAAATATATACTTAGAGGTACTTATCACCAGCATCTCTTGTTCCATATTTTCAGTTAAATTACCAGATGTATTTATCTCCCTCTCCTCATCCTGTTGATCTGGCCTCCTCTCCCTCTCCCCCGGCTCTGTATCGAGATCTTGTTGGGGTAAAAATCCCCTTTTATGTTGTATTGCGATTTGTTGCCTTGGCCTCCTCCTTCCTTTCCCTCTACTTCCCCTCCTTGTCTTTCATTGTTGAATCTCGTTAAACGAGGACTGCGTCTGAGTGCTATCTAGGGAATAATCGGTAGATTGGAAAACACAGCTTCCTCCTCCCTTGGGAGCTAGGGTACCTTTTGTTGTATTTGTACTGGAGTTACCAGCATCTGTTGATTGGGGGGAGGGGGGTTCTATTGTGAATTTTACTTGTACATCTTTCTAAGGCCTGTCGGTTCAGTTTCATTGGATCCCCTGTGCTGGTTTGTGGGACCCATGTTAAAAAACGCTGCTGCTGTTTATTCACATCCACATTTTCAATATTTTTATTTTCTTCTGACTCTGAACCTGATGCACTGGTGTATGTATCTTTCTCAGTGGATACTCTTTTCAGGATTGACCTTGGTTGTTCTCTTTTCTTATCCCATTCAAAAATATTCCCCAGTTCATTGTCTCTCCTGTCTCTTTCAAACTTTTGCATTTTAATTTTCTTCAACCTCTCATCCTGTCATTTTATGCTTATTTTTAATCTGTCTTCCCATGTTTTAAAATAAGTGTGGCCACTAAAACTTTTAAAGTTTGCTTCATTTATTTCTATAACTTTTTATTTCACTATCTTGCTCTGCTGTGTCTTAAGTATGATATTTGTCAGACCAGCTCCAGACATTAACAAGTGAACTTGCCAATTTTTCAAGAATTGTTTCCGGTTTAGACCAGATGTTGGTTGTTTCACAAACCACAGCCCTCTTGGTAGTCTATTTATATATTTTATAGGCTTCTGATGTTACCCTTTGCCAAAATAGATGTCTAATCTTGAGGGCTGTTTTTTTTTCAATTTAAAATATGCTAGTTTCACATCGATAGCTGGATCATTACCCACTGTCATTTCTTATTCTCTTATATTTACTCCCTGAAATTCTTCCAAGAGTGGATTATTTTCCCCCCATTGATAGAACAACTGTTCAAACAGGCCTTTTGCAGAGACAGGCTCTACTTCATTTTCTAACCTGATGTCTACAGGTACTATGCTGGGTTGTGAGCCAAAAATGAGGAGGGTGCTACTTACAGTTGCTATAAGTGTTGTGCCTGAACGTGCCATCTTTCTTCCACGTCCAACGTATTCTTCCTTACCCAGGCTCACCTCAAACAAGTAGAAATTACCAACTGACAAAAGAAAAGCAATGAGGCAGCTCAGGGTATTAGGGCAGTGCCAGTTTAAACAACACTTCCACATGGCACTTTTTCTCTACAAGTGGCCACTCAGCCAAGGGAGAAAAGAAGACAATCAATTCATTCGGTCATGATAAAAAAGCTTCTGTTAATATTCAAACATGCTTTTAAAAGGCACACAGCACACTGTATACATGTAAAGCAGCACCCCCTCACATCAACGTTTCAAGACTACTACATCTTTTTAACAAGATGCTAATGGGATACAAAGCCCACTAGCAATGTCAAGGCTCCTTTTTCTCATCACATGTTACAAACTCACCAATAAGAAAGAAATCTTAATTGACATATGCTAACCATGCTTAGGTGCTTCTAATTCACTTTATAATCATTCCTATTATTCTCCAATGTGGTCTTTTACAAGTACATCCACTCTTAAGACAACAACACACTTGCTGTGTAAATACTAGATGCAAGAAGAGAGAAATAGAGTGAGCTTCCCTCACCTTCTCAGGTGTTTTCAATGTATTTCTCTCCTTGCATCCTCTACTCCCAAAAGCTACAAAACCACACCCTAAAGTGAAAACATGCTAAAAGCGTGTTCCTTCTAACTTTATTTCTGCATGCATTTATGCACCACTACACTAATTAAAACCTCCTTTCTTTTGAGATTATATAGCAAGGAACAGCACTTAGATTTGTACTGAGGATATTTTACTATACAACAGTACAGACTCTTTTGTTTAACTTTCATTCCACATCTATCTCCTCTTTCTCAGAAAAAGAGCAAGTTGAAATTGTTCATTTAGTCTTGGTGGATATGATGTTTTCAACTTATACTGTCAGAAAGTTTCTCCACGCAGAAATGTGTATTTACAACTTGCTCCTTTTCTGGGAACGAGGAGTTAGATGTGGAATGAAAGTTAAACAAAAGAGTCTGCACTGTTGTATAGTAAAATATCCTTAGTAAAAAATCATTCCTTGTTATATAATCTCAAAAGAAAGAAGGAGGTTTTAATTAGTGTAGTGGTACATAAATGTATGCAGAAATGAAGTTAGAATGAAAAAGTTTTTAGCATGTTTTAACTTTAGGGTGTGGTTTTGAAGCACTTTGGAGTAAAGGACGCAAGGAGAGAAATAAATTGGAAATGCCTGAGAAGGTGAGGGAAGCTCACTCTGTATTTCTCTCTTCTTGTGTCTAGTATTTACACAGCAAGTGTGATGTTGTATTAAGAGTGGATGTACTTGTAAAATACCACATTGAAGTGTAATAGGAATAATTGTAAAATGAATTAGAAACACCTAAGCATGGTTAGCATATGTCAATTAAGATTTCTTTCTTATTGGTGAGTTTGTAACATGTGATGAGAAAGAGGAGCCTTGAAATTGCTAGTGGGCTTTGTATCCCATTAGCATCTTGATAAAGAGACATAGTAGTCTTGAAACGTTGATGTGAGGGGGTAATGCTTTACATGTATACGGTGTGCTGTGTGCCTTTTAAAAGCATGTTCTAATATTAAAAGAAGCTTTTTTATCATGACCGAACAAATAGGTTTTTTTCTTTTCTTCCTGGGCTGAGTGGTCACTTGTAGAGAAAAAGTACCATGTGGAAATGTTGTTTAAGTTGGCACTGCCCTAATATCCTGAGCCACCTCATTGTTCTTCTTCTGTTTTACTAGTTTGTTTGCAGACAATATAATAATGCATGGCTTTGATTCCCATGTACCTTTCTCCAGGACATATATAGAAACAAGTGGTTTCACAGACTGGTATGCCTTCCTGCTCAAAATTAAAAATAAGTAAATATTGTAATTTTATTGAGTGGCTCCAGTGACAAGAAAAAATAGGATAGAAAAGTACAGTTGCTTTATTAATACAGCATAACCAACATTTCCAAGATAAAATTACAACCTTATTTATGCTCATTTTACATGCAGCACATGTGCTGTAAGAAGTAGTGCATGGCCCAGATATTCAGAAATGCTCCAGAGCCCAGCACAAGTCTGGTGCAGTGCAAATCCGAAGTGCCATGGTGCAACAGGAGTCATATTCAGAGGTTGCACAGGCTGAACCGTGACAGTGCAATCCAGCTGAATATGGCAGAGTTGTGCCATGGTGCAAACAGAGTTGTACCATGGTGCAAAAGAGATGCTCCAACTCAACTGTGGGAGCACAGCAGCAGAGCAACATAACGGGGCATGACACAGAGAACAGACCCGGAGACAGAGCCATGGAATCACAGTGACAGGCCACAGGAGTCTCCCACCAGCAGGGCACCCACAGGCACCCAGACACCTGACCTCAGAACACAACAATGGCAGAGAAAGCAGGAAACAGGAGGTGCCAATAGACAATGGAGGGCCACCAAGGGAGCCCCACCAGGCCACTGGCCATGCTCCCCCAACCCAGACCATAGCAGGCCACACTCAGGACTATGCAGCCAAGCACACACACACCACACAGGCACACAGGAAGCCCACACAGTAGGCATGAACATGCTGGGTGGCAGGTAGCATGGCAGACCACATGGCACAGGCTGCACAACACCAAGCAGGGGCCCCAACACAGCATGCAGACAGCACCTGACCAATGACCATGACTGTGTGCCACCACCACACACCCCTAACAGCCGGCTCAAGGGCACCCCAAGACACAGCCACCAGCCCAGGGGATGGACACCACCACAGTGGGACACACCACGGCATGCAGCAGTGAACCACAGAAGCACAACATGCACCCCTACACATGCACACCACACAGACAGACACTGGGCCACGGCAGCATTGCTCCTCATGCCAACTTCAAAGCAGACACAGGCAGGTAAGTCAGAAAATACATATTTGAATGAAACAATATAGAATAACCAGTGGCTGGGAAAGGGTAAGTAAAACAAGGGAAGGGGACAGGGAACAGGGACTGCACAGTGGGAGGGGAGACTGTAGGGGGAGGTACATCAGGGGAAACAGGGGAAAACAGGGGCAAAACCAATGGCAGCACCATCCATCCAACCTGGCATGCTGACACTGCCTCTGGTCCACCAGCAGCATCCGTCAGATCTGCACAACCACCTCCAGCATTATGGAGACTACAAGAAGGGTCTGGCACAGCTGTCTGGAGAGCATGGAACATGGCAGTATTCACCGCTGGACACCTATAACAAGGGACAGGACAGGTGATCAGTGCAACATCCCAAGGAACCATGCCCACCCATAATGCACAATGGGCAGGGGGAACATACACTCCTGGAGGGCCCATAATAGCCACCCACAGGGGCAAGGCCAACATCAGCCAGCAACTTGGTGCACCACGACATTGCACAGAGGTGGTACCTGACACACAATGTCCACACAACTGCACAATGACAGTCACATGACACAGTGCACCGGCAGCACTGTAGCAGCAACAACAGTGGCAGCCGGGCACATGCCCACACCACCAACAGCTGGCACATGTGTCAAATGGATGCGCCACAGTGCCATGCATCACACACAGTGCAACACACACAGCTGCCACAGCACATGGCACAGGTGGCCATGGCCACCCTCTCTCCCCACCACCCCCCATGTACAGTGCGAAGGACCATGACAGTGCCTACCTGCCCTCTGTGGCCCTGCTGGTGCCAGTCCCACTCCACCACATCCCACTGCAGCCTGCTGTGCTGCTGCAGTGTGGGCCCTCTGATGGTCCTCAGGTCCTGAGAATGGAAAGAAGACATGTGCGCATCAGAAACTGACCACAGCAGCTGCCCCCCTCCCCCACCGCTGTGCACAGGGTGTGTCCCTGCCCGACGCATCCCACACAGCTGCACAGCTGCATTGCAACACAAACAGAAGCTGGCAATGCCACCCCATGATGAGCACAATGACAGTGTACCCCTCTGCACTGCATGGCAGGAAGCCAAGCCAACACCACAGTACAGCACCAGGGCAGACATGCAACATGGAATGACTTACTTGACTGTGACACAGCCCCTCACCTGGCATATGTCTGTAGCCTCCTCATGCACTCTGGGTCAAGCCACATGAGGTCCCCATAGCAGTGGTGACATTGTTTCCCTGTCCTGGGCATCCCTGTCTTGTGCTCCAGGCTGTTGGCTATGTCCTGCCACACGGTGCCCCTGACCCACTGCAGGGCACCTGCCCAATGAGCTGGGGGTATGGGGCTCCACACAGGCCACTAAGTTGGCCAACTTGTCTGGTGATCAGTTCTGGGCCCCTCCTGCGTTTTGCCTGTGCCATGGTCAGCTCAATGCATTTGGCAGCAAAAATGGCAGCAGGAGGCACACACGTTCACACCATGGGCCCACTGCACAATGCACAGGAGCATGCACAGTGCACACACATCATGCGGTGCCAGAGATGCAGGGAATGGGCATGGCTACATGGGGTCACAGGGTTAGAGGTCTGCCCCAGGGGTCA
The DNA here is from genome assembly GCA_016271365.2 of Neoceratodus forsteri. Lineage (NCBI taxonomy): Eukaryota > Metazoa > Chordata > Ceratodontiformes > Ceratodontidae > Neoceratodus > Neoceratodus forsteri. Next base: position 654,235,698 of record CM028136.1, read on the forward strand.
GGGTCAACTGGCATTGCACACGTGCCGCGATAGGGCATGGCACCACATCCATGGCCATGTGCATAGCTGGCCCATTCACTACATGCACAATGTCACTGCATCATGCTGTCCATGCACGGTGTGTGACTGACACCATGATGCCATAATATGCATGTGCACTGTGGGCCTGTGCATCACGCATGGGTGAGCATTGCACCGTCATGACTTGCACAATACCATCGTGCATGGTGCAATATTGTGATATTCAGACACCAGATGCAGATGAGCTCATCATCCAATGAGTGGTGCAGTGGGTGCATTAGCATGTCATTACTGTTGCTCCCAACCTCATTTGCATGTGTTGCACCATATAAGCACCACGGAACAGCACAGGCCATGGACCGGTATTGCAACCTTGATAGGTAAGTTGTGCATGCCACTGCAGCTCACTGGGAGCCGACAGCACTGCATGGTGGGATGGACTGGGGAGATTCATTTATTTATTTATTTATTTTATTTATTTAGTTTTTGTTAACCGGGTAAGTGCACTAGCCAGCAGGTGACTATTTTCAGGCATGACCCGGAAGAGTACAAGACAAAATACAAACTGAGGGTGTTTAACATATACAGTACAATTAGTGAGGCAGTACAATGTATAGACAGAGGAGCCAAAGCTAAGAGGCTAAGATAACATTGTGGACACTAGTCTAAGTAAAACGAATACAACATTCTTCTGTTTAGCATATAGCAGGCAGAGCAGGTTCTGGTACAAGGACAGAGTTATTCGTTGTTCCCCAGGCAGATGTGGTTCAAAGAGGCTGGAGAGGTAGGGTAGATGGAGTGGAGTGGAGGTCTGATGATCCGAATGAGCATGTAAGGACCTCACCATGAATACAGCTTTAGCTGCTCAGTGTACAAATACGGCTTTGGCGGCTCAGGGTACTAACAAGCAGCCAGGCTCATGGTACTGCTTCCTGGGTGCGATCACGGAAGGCAGCCCCTGATAGCAGACTTACCGGGGGGCGTAAGGCGAGGTCCATTGCTGTTGGTCGTTTGGGCAATCAATTTAAATATGGGTGCCTTTGGCTCCGGTGGTACCTCGGCAGCACTGAGGAAAGGGAGGAGTGAAACAGAAGCCTAAAAAGGGGATTTGGGGAAAATTTACGGTGACTACAACTTTGGCGGCACAGGGTACCCTCGAGTGACTGGGCAACTGGTTCTGCTTATAGGCGCGTTCGTGGCTGGTGACCCCCTCAGTCAGGAATGCAAAGGAGGGCAACTTTGGTGACTACAAGGTAAGCGAAGTTTGAGGCGGGCCCCTGAGACTATCTAGGTGAGTCCACGTTGGTGCTGGGTGCCAGGAGGAGTGCTCTATGTCCCGACAGGGTTTTGCGGGATTTTCAGCAATTTTACGGCTTTAGCGGCTGAAAGTAGGGACAAGCAGCCGGGCTCATGGTTCCATTGCCGGGCATGAGAGCGGCGTGCAGTCAGGGTTTTGAGGGATTTTTGGCAATCTTATGGCTTTAGTGGCTAAAAGTAGGGACAAGAAGCCAGACTCATGGTTTCGTTGCCGGGCATGACAGCAGTGAGCAGTCCCGGTCCACGGGTATCCCGGGGGGAGTAATTCGCTAGGAGGGCAGGAGAGAGTCGAAGACCCTGGTTGTACCAATACTCATCTATCATACCTGACCAGCTGTAGAAAACAGTGAGGGCATATACAAGTTAAGACAACAATGGGTAGAGCAAAAAACAGCATAGTTCAGTCAGTATACAGCATGTAGAAAGGCATTAACAGATAACAGTAAGGGCTTATTCCGCATAAGACGGTACTGGACAGATCATTAATACGGCTTTTATAGAACAGTATGCTACAAACTGAGCAGTTATAGTTAGGGGAAAACAGGGTAATTTAAAGATCAACAGGTAGATAAGGTGTGAAAACAGGCAGGGAGAGAAGGCATAAGGAAAGTGGGTGAGCAAGAGGGGAGGGGGGAAGGCCGAGAAGGTAGGGACTGGGGAGATTGTAGGACAGGCTTTTGTAGGTACTGTCAGGTAGGGTCAAAACAGGCACATTGGTCAGAGGTAGCTAGGTAGTGTTGCAGCCCTCATTTGAAGAGGTAGTGCGATGAGGTTGCCTAAGATACTGTGGATGCATGTTCCACATCTGGGGGGCAGCATGCCCGAAAGCCCCAGTTCCTTTGGAGGTGTGACAACGGGGAACTCTCAATAATGATTTGTCTGATGATCTCAATTCACGGATTGAGGTAATGGGATGAAGTAGCTCAGCTAGTGATGCAGGCTTGTCTAGTCTGATAATAGAGTCACATAGACAGCCAAGATAGTATAGCCTGGTGGCAGTGGGGGAGAGCCAGCCAAGGTCACTATACAGTTGACAATGATGTTTGAGCCATGGGGCCTTGGAAGCATACCGACATACATTGTTGTAGGTGATGTCCCATTTTTACAAGGCTGATTTATGGGCAGTAGTCAGGATGGGAGCATAGTAGGTTAGGGTTGGTAAAAGGATCCCTCTGGTGATGGCCAGCTTGGCTGATGGTGTTAACGTATAGCTGGTTCTGTAGGCAGCCCCCAGCTTACAATTTACAATTTTACAGGTTGTTTGAATGTGAAGGTTAAGGTCCAGAGATTGGTCAAGTAAGATTCCAAGATAGTGAAATGTGGTGATGACCTCAAGAGAGATCCCATTTAGGTCAAGTATTTTCAAGGGGGAGATGCAGGATCTAATTTTTTGGGTGGTGCCCAGGAGCATAGCTTTTGTTTTGCTGGAGTTAAGGATAAGTCGATGACAGCTTAGCCAGTTTTGTATATTGTTGTAGGCTGTGGTCAGAGACAAGTTTAGGTAGTCAATATTATGCGAGCTGGCATAGATGACCAGGTCATCAGCATACAGAAGAGAGGAGTAGGATGAAATATTGCTTGGTAAGTTGTTTATGAATAGAGAAAAGAGAAGAGGGCCAAGTATTGAGCCTTGGGGTACACCAATACTGATTGTGGTGCTGTCAGAGATTGCAGAATTGAATTTTACAGCTTGGGTCCTATCAGTTAAATAGCTCCTGAACCAGTTTATAACGGGAGAGGAGAAACCTATTGATTGAAGGGTGGACAGGAGCAAGGAGTGATCCACGAGGTCGAAAGCCTTGGTAAGATCAATGAAGACAGCTCCTGTTAGCCGACCATCATCCATGTTAGAGAGAGTATCTGAGGTGAGTTTGACTAGTGCTGTCGTAGTGCTATGGTTCTTCCTGAAGTCATGCTGAGCATCACAGAACAGATTTGTAGATTCTAAGTAGTCGAGGGTCTGGTTGGCTACAAGCTTTTCTAAGATTTTACTTAGGACTGAGAGAATAGCTATCAGCCTGTAGTTTGTGATTTCATTTCTGTTCCCTTTCTTGAAAATAGGAGTAATTCTGGCAGTTTTCCAGAGATCAGGGACTGTACCGCTGGAGAAGGACAGTGTGAAAATCTTAGCCAGTGGTTCGGAAATGAGATGTGCAGCAGTTTTTAAAAGGCGGGGTTCCAGAGAGTCAGATCCAGGGCTGGTGCTGTCAGACATAGTTCTTAGTAGATTTAAAACTTGAGAGCTGGTTATAGCTTTGAAGTAGAAAGACTGGGTTGTTTGAGCCCCGGTTTGAGAGGCTGAGAGGTCAGCTAGTTCACTATCAGCAGTGGGCTGAGATGTGATTGGAGCCAGTGGCAGTGTAGAGGTTTAGGGTGAGAGATCCGAGAACATATTGTTGAAAGCATTTGCTATGGTGAAGGAGTCATTGCAGTGTGTACCACTGAGGACCATCTCTGAGGGGGTTACAGATTGTGGGGTACCAAGGAAGGTCTTAATATGGCCCCAAAATTTTTGGGGGTCATGGGCTGAGCTAGTTAGTAGGTTCTAGCAGTACCTACTTTTTGCAAGCCTTATCTGCTTTTTGCAAGAATTTCTGTGTTGTTTGTATATTGAGTGGTCTCTGGGTAGGCCAGTGCTTTTGTAGTGCTTCCATAGTTTATCCCTGAGCCATAGCTGCAGGAGTAAATCTTTTTGGAGCCATCTAGTTTGCTTTCCCCTGACTCTTCTTTTCGCTTTCGGTGCATGCCTATTCTGCACTTCACTGAACCTTGTCATGAACACTTTTAAGGCATCTTCAACTTTTTCTGCATGGTGGATTTCAGACCAGTCAATGTTGGATACGTCAAGGAGGAAGGCATTAATATCCATATGGGCAAAGTTGGTAAATGTGACCAGGTGGGGGGGGGAGAAGGTGGCGGACCCGAGCACCACTGACAAAAAATGGGAGAGTGGTCGGTTATTGCCTCGGCCAGGACCCCTGCCTTGGTCACATGTTAAGGTCTATTCATGAGAATCCAGTCGATAAGTGTACCAGACTGAGTGGTTACTGTCCTAGTGTTCTCTGTTATAAGCTGGTAGAAGTTAAAGCTATGGACTAGTGATGCGAGGGCACTGTGAGAAGGACCCAGCCAGTTTAGGTTCACATCGCCGAGGATGATGGCTTCATTCATGTTAATAGTTTGAGATGTTAGTTTGAGGAGTTCCTGAAAACCATCCACTCCTCCAGAGGGTGGGTTGTAGAGGCAAATTATGTGCAATTTCTTAGTACCAAGGGACAAAATCGCATGTATTGACTCACAGATCAGTTGTGGGTCTTGGGCAGGAGCTGTTCTGATGCTGAGGTGAGACTTGTGGTAGATGGCAATGCCCACACCCTGTTTTGACCCGGGCCTGTCCTGCCGGATAATAGAGTATCCAGGTATGTCACACAGGGCATCGTGGATTCATGGTTTTAGCCAGGTTTCAGTGAGGCACAGGATGTCAGGTTCATATACTTTGATCCAGGCTTCTAACTCAGCCAGATGGCTCTGTAAGCTTCTGACATTTATATGGGCTACTAAAAGTCCTTTATTTGACTTTCCATTTGAATTGTTGGGACTGCCGTTGCAGGGAGGGCCTGGATTCAGTTCTATGTCACCAGCTAGCCAGAGCAAAAGAGATGCCAGAAACTCTAGCTTTATCCTTTAGTGAATCTTAGTTGATTGATGTTTCCCCTCCCATTTATTGAGGGTAAGAAGTACGTGATAAGTGCATCCTTTATTAAGGAGAAGGTATTGCCAAGTGGGTTTAGGGTAGTAATTGGCTGCAAGCAGGTTGGAAAAACTGAAATCAGTGGTTGAGGGGGAGTATTGGTGTGTCTCATATGGTGGTGACAGAAAGATTTTATTCAGGCACAGTAGGAAAAGGAGGCAGATCAGGAGAGTTAGTACCTTTAGTCTGCCACTTGGGGGCAGTGAGCCCACAGGGAGGAGTAACATGACAGCGCTTTTGAGATAGGAGCTGAGTTTGCAGGGAAGCAAGGATTGCAGGAGAGGTTTTTGTTAGGGTAACAGAGATCAAGTAAGGATTGAGACTCAGAGCAGGAGAGGGGCACGAGAGAGAGGGGGGAGAGGGGGGTGGGAGTTTTGGAGGAGAATAGGGGTATTCTGACCACAAGGTTAAATCAAGAGAACTGAGGCAGTTTCAGGCCAGGTGGTTTTGCGTGGTGAGTAACCTACTTGCTGGAAGGCAGTGAGTAGGTAGATCACCCCAGTGGTGAGAGAGTATAAGGAACCAATGGGAAAGTGGACATAGTCATATGACCTACAGAGTCCTATATAGCTGGAGGGCCGACCAGGGTGGGTGAGGTGGGGGGCGGGTGGGGAGGCGGCGCCAAGCGCCGGTGTGACAAATGGTCACAGGAGGAGCTGTACCACTTGCTGTTTGTGTCCGGGAAAAGGCTCTCTGTGAGCAGGGAGAGTGGGCTGCTCACAGCGGTGCACAGCGCTCTCAGTCCCGGAGCACAGCAGGCAGTCCAACAGTCAAGGTTAGCGGTGAAAACAGCCGCTTTCAGTGAACAGGTAAAATCCAGACAGCACCACAAACCCTTTCTGGAAAGAGCCGGCAGCTGAAGTGAAGAAAAACATACCTTTCGGCTATTACGGCTTTAGCGGCTCAAGGTACCAGCAAGCGGCCAGGCTCCTGGTTCCACTTCTGGGCAAGAGTGCGGCGGGCGGCCCCTGACAACAGGCTTCCCTGGAGGAGCAAGGTGCAATCTTCGGTGGGTACCACTGGGCAAGCAGTTCCAACGGTGGGTTCCTTGAGCTACAGCGGTGGGTCCACGGCAGCGCTGGGGTGTGAGGAGGAGCAATCTGAAGCCCCGATGGGCTTGGAAAGGACCTAAGGAGGACAGCAAGGGAGAGCATTAAGTAGGTATAGGTGCAGTGGAAAAGGCTTAGTAAACAAAGAAAAAGGGCGGGAAGTGAGAAGAGGGGAGGAGATTGGTGACAGAGGGAAATATTTAGCAGTTTTTACAGTTTCCAGGCAGATATACTAAGGCTCTAGACTTTCAGTATTAATAAACATTAAAGTTCATGGAAAAATTCACAGGACAAATGGTCACAGGAGGAGCTGTACCACTTGCCATTTGTGTCCGGGAAAAGGCTCTCCATGAGCGGGGAGAGTAGGCTGCTCACAGTGGTGCACGGCGCTCTCAGTCCCGGAGCACAGCAGGCAGTCCAACAGTCAAGGTTAGCAGTGAAAACAGCCACTTTCAGTGAACAGGTACAATCCAGACAGTACCACAAACTCTTTCTGGAGAGAGCCGGCAGCTGAAGTGGAGAAAAACGTACCTTTTGGCTTTTACGGCTTTAGCGGCATAAGGTACCAGCAAGCGGCCAGGCTCCTGGTTCTGCTTCTGGGCGAGAGCACGGCGGGCAGCCCCTGACAACAGGCTTCCCTGGAGGAGCGAGGCGCAATCTTCGGTGGGTACCACTGGGCAAGCGGTTCCAACGCTGGGTTCCTTGGGCTACAGCGGTGGGTCCACGGCAGCGCTGGGGTGCGAGGAGGAGCGATCTGAATCCCCGATGGGCTTGGAAAGGACCTTTCAGCTTTTACGGCTTTAGCTGCACAAGGTACCAACAAGCGGACGGGCTCCTGGTTCCGCTTCTGGGCGAGAGTGCGGCTGGCGGCCCCTGACAACAGGCTTCCCTGGAGGAGCGAGGCGCAATCTTCGGCGGGTACTGCTGGGCAAGCGGTTCCAACGGTGGGTTCTTTTGGCTACAGCGGTGGGTCCACGGCAGCGCTGGGGTGCGAGGAGGAGCGATCCAAAGCCCCGATGGGCTTGGAAAGGACCAAACAGATGCTGCCACTGTCACACTGTGCTGTCCATGTCCACAGGCAGCAACATGTCGGCACATGAGGAGGGATAGGAGTGGGGGCCTGCACGAAGCTCAGACGTAACTTCACAAAGACCAAGCCTGATGACCTGTTTGAGGCCTACCTGGATAGGGAGCCCCTGTTAAGTGGTGCCACAGGTACACCACAGGCCAGGGCTGATGCATAGGAGGAGGTGGCAGCCTACATTACCCAGCATGGCAGCCACCAGCTGTCAGTGCAGGAGTGTCAAAAGAAGGTGGGAACGGACAAGCTGCAGATAAAGGAGAAGGTGGTGGCCATCCAGGCATCCCGTACCATCACCGTAGGAGGGCCTGTGGAGGCATCCACACTGATGCCATAGGAGGAGTTGGTGGCAGCCACCATGTGCCGCACCACAGTGGAGGGTGTGCCTGGAGGAGGATTCCAGATGGGTGGCAGCCCATCACTGCATGGTAAGTCTGCCAGCCACACACAGTTGGTGGCACAGAGGGTGTGTACATGGGCATGCTGGCCTGCATGCTGCCAGCATGAATGTCATGTGCATGTGTGTGCACCCATGTGCATGCCATGCTGCAGGACACGTGCAGCAGCAGCAGTGTATGGGGGGCACATGCAGGCATTGCATCACTGACATGCCTTTCTTTCTCTTGCAGCACCAGCACACCTCCATGCAGATGATAGGGCACCTGCAGCAACAGCAACCATGGACATTGGTACATCCCCAGAGGACCAGCTGTCCACCTCCACTGGCATTTGGGGGCCTGACAGGCTGCAGCTCAGCACCACAATGCAGGCGGATGTCCTGGACCCAGGGTTGGATGATGCCCTGGATGTGTTCCTGCAGGATGCCAGCCTTGGTGTCCTATGCGCAGAGACTCAGATTGGGGCAGGGTCTGAATCTGATGATGACATCACACTGATCCTGCACATCATGGGCAATGTTGTGGTCAAGATGCCCATGCTGGTTTCTGACACAAGCACCATGGCCAGCACTCTGCCAGTGGCAGAACAGCTGCCTACCACCACTGCGGGTGCAGCAGTGTGCGTTGCCCTGGATGTGTCCTGTGGTGGTGGTGGTGCAGCCACGTAGGTGCTGGGTGGCGTACAGTGCATGGATGAGTGACATCAGCAGGCTGCCTGTGCCACTGGGCAGCTGGACACAGGGTCTGCCACCAATGCACCTGCTGTGCCCATTCCCCCTGCAGACACCACTGTGCAGCATCCACCAGAGAGGGGGATATGCAGCATGGCTGGTCACCACAAGAGGATTGGCGTCCCACCCAGGAGCCCCAGGACACTGACCGGCTGGCTGAGCACACCCATCTGCTGTGGGCATCCATTCAGCAACAGGTGCTGCTTGCCACTGGGGTGCATGCACTGTGTGGGGAGGTGCACCAGTTAGCTGAGAAGCAGGAAAGGTGCACTGCACAGATCCTGGCAGGGATGCAGCACAAGCAGGAGGACATGACTGCATCCTTGGATCGAATTGCCACTGCAATCACAGATGGCTTTGTGTTGCTGGCTGCCACAGGGCATGGCCATGCAAAGGTGACCCCCCCACAGTGCACTATCCACCCCATGAACCCAGCATCGGGCAAACCCAACACAGTCAATGCCGGGGTCTGATGTAGGCATTACAGGCATGCCCGTGGCTGGCCTGTTTGGGTGCCTTCACACCCCTGCTGGGACACGGTCATGGTTCCAAGGTTCCACCCCTGTGGGGCTGTTGCAATCCCCCCCATGGCTGATGCACAGCCTGTAGCTGCTCATCAGCCCTGGCGCAGCTGCCCCCATGGCCATGGTGGCCATGGCTCCATGCAGCAGCCCTGATGCAGGCACAATACCACCTGTGTTGGGCATACCTCCGATGGCCCTTCCTCAGCCATGTCTCTGTTCCTCCTGCCCCCTCATACCCTTCATTATTGCCTCTATCATGAAGGGTGCACTATCCATGGCCTATGCTGTCCACTGTCCCCCCTGGGCCATTGGCTGCTGGCTGTATGCCACCCTGATGCACTGCTTGTGTGTGTGTGTGTCTCTCTCTCTCTCTCTCTCTCTCTCTCTCTCCTCTCTCCCTCTCCCTCTCCAATGCCACCTCTGTCCCTCTCCCTCTGTGTGTGGGCATTGGTCTGTCTGTCTGTCTGTCTGTGTTTCTCTCTCTGTCTCTGTCTCTCTCACTCACTCCCTCTCACTCACACCACTGGCCCAAGTGCTGTCTGTGTGTTTGCACCCTGTATTTATAGTAACAAGTCTGCTCGGAGCAACTTCGAGTTGCTCCAAACTTGCACCATGGATTCACAGTTGAATATGCCACTGCACTGGATATTCATGGGAATGCCCCCTGCTCTTGCACCTGCATTCATGATAGTTGTGCATTAGCGCAATGGGTTTTGAGCTGTACACTGGCTCCCGCTGAATATGGCTCCATGGCGCAATACCACACTTGCACTGGCACAACTCAGTTCCTCTATGCACAACTGCTCTGAATATCTGGGCCTATGCCTACGTTGTCTTTCTTTTGCAGTTTTAAGCAGTTCATTTGGGATATTTATGAATTAGAGTATTATTGAAATTCTTTTGTTTTGACTTATCATTATATATTTCCTTTTCTGACAGCCTAAGCTATTAAGATAATGTGCCATATACACTGCAGAATGCTGCAGAATTGGGTTTCATCCTGGTGGGCTTCACAGTAGATATAAAATTTGCAATTACTTGCCTTAACAGAGTTTTAGAAGCTATAATAATAATAATACTTTTATTTATATTGCGCCTTTCGAATTTCAAGGCGTATTCCAATAAAATAATAAAAAATACAGAATACAAAATAAAACATAAAATATTAAAACAGTTAATAGTTAATAAACAGTCAAGTCATAAACCCTTACCCATAGAAATGATTTAAGAGCTTGTTTAAAACTCCACACGGTCGTACACTCCCTTATCCGACGGGGTAGAGAATGCCAGGGGGAAGGTGCCACAAACATAAAAGCCCTGGCCCCAGTAGATTTTAATATTACCCTTGGAATCTCTAGCAGCCCCTCATCAGCTGAGCAGAGCGATCTCACTTGGCGATAAGGAATCAGGAGTTCTTTCAGGTAATCGGGGCCCAGATTGTGCAGGGCTTTAAAAGTCAGTAATCCAACTATGAAGGTGATCCACCACTGGACTGGCAGCCAGTGCAGTTCCCGCAGCACCGGAGTAATATGGGAAGATCTAGGAGTACCCATCAATACTCGGGCCGCGGAATTCTGCACTAGCTGCAGGTGGCGGATATCAACCCCTGGAAGCCCAAGGTAAAACGAGTTGCAGTAATCCAGGCATGAGGTCACAAAGGCATGGATCAAAGTTGGCAGATTGTCAGATGGAACAAGGTGCTTGATTCTGGTGATGTTCCTTAGATGGTAGAAAGATGATTTTACCACTGCTGACACCTGGGAGAGAAGAGTTAGCCCCACATCCAGTATCACCCCCAGATCTCGCACCCATTCAGTGACCCGTAGCTCAACATCCCCACAAAACACTCCAGATGGGGTGCCGGCCATAGGTCCCCCTATCCGGTGATCTGGATCCAAAACCAACACCTCCGTCTTACCAGAGTTCAACTTCTACCAACTGGACCTCATCCCGTCCTGGATTTCATTCAGGCAGCTGTGAAATACCGAGATAGCTCCTTCCTGGTCGGGTGCAAAGGACAGGTACAGCTGGGTATCGTCTGCATAACAGTGAAACCTCAGACCATACTGTCTCACAATGTCTCCGAGGGGAAGCATGCACACCACAAACAACATGGGGGATAAAATAGAGCCCTGAGGAACCCCACAAAATAGAGCGATGGGATCAGAGGAAAAAACCCTGACACCACCCTCTGAGTTCTTCCAGTGAGGTAAGAAGTGAACCATCTGAGAACAATCCCAAAGAGGCCATAAATACATCTCAGGCGCTCAAGTAAAACCCCATCGTCAATGGTGTCAAATGCTGATGACAGATCTAATAGTACCAAGATGGACCATTTTCTCTGGTCTCTCGCCATCAGGAGATCATTAAGCACCCGAACCAGCACAGTCTCGGTACTATGCTTCTTTCGGAAACCTGATTGAAGAGGTTCGTAGATGCTGTGGATGGTTAAGTGGTTCTCCAGCTGGGCTGCCACCACCTTTTCGATCACCTTCCCTACCAAGGGGAGGTTTGAGATAGGTCTGTAGTTAGCAAGACAGTCTGGGTTCAGAGATGCTTTCTTCAACAAGGGTGTCACCACTGCCTCTTTCAAGGAACAGGGGCATTCACTCGAGTCAAGGGAACACCAGACTATCTGTGCTAGAACCAGTAGAATAGATTCCCCACACCCTACAATTAGGGAAGTAGGGCCTGGATCTAAATTACAGCAGGCTGGATACAGCCCTTGGACAATCTGCATAACATCCACGATTTCCAGGCGGTCGAAGGTACTCCAGGAAAGCTAAGGAGCAGTGACCTGATCCTGGCCACTATCAACCCCCATAGAACGTGTCAAACAGATGTCTGACCTAATGTCAGCCACCTTATCAGCAAAGAACTGAGCAATCTCATCACACTGTAATTGTGAAAATGCTCTATGGAGCTGTAGACAGGTTGGGATGGCGGTTTTATAAGCCACAACCAACACCTCTGGATCACTGCAATGCACAGGAAATTGTGATAGGTCAAGAACCCGCAGCAAGGCCATTGGAAGTAATATTCCGCAAAGGGCGGTATTTGACCATCTTCACAGGGGTTGGCCTACAAGGAGGGGTGCCAAAATTGAATCTCACAGTGTAGTGATCTGACCAACCAACTGGTTCCACCCCCATGTCAGAGGCCTCGATCCCCAGGAGGAAGACCAAATCAAGAGAGTGGCCACCTTTATGTGTAGCAGTGGTAACCATCTGTATTAGGCCAATTCAGTCCATTTCCTGGAGGAAGTGTTGTCCGAATTGTGAGAGTTCGTCATCGACCCATGGATTAAAGTCGCCCAGGACCATCAGCCTGGTCTGAGCTGGTTGAAGTTCTAGTTTTATGTCTGAGTCCAGCAAAATTCAAGACTGCTTGTATTGGGGATCTGGATTAATGTGTAGACCAGCTGGTAAAACATTGAGTTAGGCTTTGGGTCAGTGGTCAGAGATATGTATTTTTTTCTCAGTTTTCCTCTGATTTCCTCATCCCCCATTCCAGTAATTAGAGTAACCACAGATGCACAATTCTGGTATTCAGGATGGAGTGTTAGTGTCTACCTTATCGCTAACAGCAGTGCATCTCTGTTGATGGTTTGCTAGTGGGGGGAGTGGTAAATGAGTGCTGGCTGGCCCTTACTTTCCATATTTGAGAGCAGGACTAGTGGTGAGTGAAGCTGCTGAAATTCATTTTGCAAAATGTGCAAACTTCAGGAAATTTGCTATTCCAATGACAGCAATGCATGTATTAAATCACCCAGTATATTGCCCAAAGTAACTCTGGGGAACAACAAAAATGACCAGTTTGTGGTGAATTAGTAACTTGCATAGTTCAACTATGCAAATTCATGCAGTTTGCCATTAAAAAAATGCAAATTGCAAATATCATACTACATAAAAGACCACCTTCCAGTTATGGTGAAATCCCACCAGCTTACCACCTTCCATACACTTTTAAATCTCATAATTACCCCCTCCTATCCCGGTGGCAGCACCCTTCTCCCCCCTGCCCTGGTAAATACATATAAAAGTTAAGTCCTGCTCCCACTGTACAGAAAGTTATTTATGTGCCCTCCTCCACCCCCAACACCAAACATAATCCTGCAGTCTCCACCAGCATTAATAAAAAGTCTCGGTCTCTATGACGGTGTAATAAAGAAAACAGTCCCCAGTACAGAGTGTCTGCTCTGTTCAGTATCCTCCTCAGTAACTAATGATATTGGCGGCTTGGCACTCAATGAATGGTGAAATCCAGCCAATCAGATTTTACCATTATTCATTCACCAGTGCTATATTGCAGATGTTCTGCATTAGGGAGTGTTTTCTTTATTACAGGGTCACAGCAGATTTTTTTATGAGTTTTGATGGGGACTGGAGAGGGCTGAGTGGAAGATCTTTTTGTGTACTAAGATGTGGTTGGTGGTCGGGAGGCAGGTGGGAGTGTATTTGACACATGGGTGGGAGGATGGGCATATAAATAACTTTCTGGACAGTGGGAGCAGGAAGGATTTCACTTTCACCAGGGTGTGGGGGAGAAGGGTGCTAGTGGGAGGATGGGAGGTAGTTGAGATGTAAAAGTACATGGGAGGTAGAAGGGGAGATTCTCAGGGGCTCTCCCCCCATACGCTGTAGGACCTCCGTGATTGTTCCACAAGAAGGGCAGCTCCCGGTGGCTCTTCCTGCCCCCCCCAGACACAGGATCACGGCAGCGTTTTGCCAGGTAGCATAGGACCTAGCTCCCTCGCACAAAGGGAGCAGCTCTGTTCGTGCCTTTTTCCTGTTTTGAATTTTACCCTTTAATTTGTATCCCCACAACAGTTCAGACTGTATTTTTTACCTTGACTTCATGTTTGCACTGTATATTCTACCCAGCTTCTTTGGTTACCTTTAGGACATTGCATGTTTGTTTTAAATGCTGAACTGTAAATTCTGTTCCAGTCTGAATTGCTGTTGACTTTAATATAAACTGTCCATTCCAATTGCTCCCTGCCCCTCCCCGCTGTACCTTCCCACTCGAACACTAAATTTAACTTAATCCCCCAGCTCAAGTTTCACTGTGCCTGAGTATTTAACTCACTGCCTTCCTTTCTTTGCAGAATCTCTCCGACTGCAGAGGAACAGGTCTGGGGCTCTCCCCCAACCCCTGAACGGAGCTCCGCGCTCCTGGAGGTCGAGCTCCCTCGCACAAAGGGAGCAGCTCTGTTCACACCTTTTTCCTGTTTTGAATTTTACCCTTTAATTTGTGTCCCCACAACAGTTCAGACTGTATTTTTTACCTTGACTTCATGTTTGCACTGTATATTCTACCCAGCTTCTCCCCCAACCCCTGAATGAAGCTCCGAGCTCCTGGAGGTCGAGAGGGTCTGAAATTCTCAGGGGCTCCCCATGCGCTGTGGGACCTCTGTGATTGTTCCACAAGAAGGGCAGCTCCAGTGGCTCTTCCGCCCCCCAGACACAGGATCGCGGCAGCGTTTGCCCAGAGTAACATAGGACCTAGCTCCCGCACAACTTCTTCCCGTAATGCTGCGCCGACTGCTCCCACCTGCCTCCAATACCCTCCCACCCTTCGCTGGTATTACTTAAATAGCCTCTACCCTCGCGACATTTTGCTGCTGCCCAACTTCTCCATTAGCTCCTTATATTGTTTTGCCACTAAAGGGAGCCTGATTAAGTTCGAGCAATTTGCCCCCAATACCTCACTTGTCACATTTTACTGCTCTCTAGTAGCTGTTTTCACTTGGTGATTTATATTAAAGGAGCCCTCTGCTGTCTCTTTCCTCTCTACCTCACTCCTTTCTCTAGTCAAAAAATGTCCCCTCCTCCCCTCCTAGCGCTCCTCATGGGAATACTTTTGCCTTCCTATCTTCTTTGAGCTTTACTGCTTGAACACATCAACAGCTTCTGCCAATACTTATACTCAGTTTGACTTCTACTACTCCAACATGATTGCTACTGCCACTCCACTACCTCTACCCCCCCTGCTCTCATCAGCAAGCGTATTAGCCCAATAGTCAGATACCTTCACCTTCATCTGAAGCCGCCACCCTGCATCTCTATCAGGGCGTACCTCATCACCCCGCTGTGGTTACTAACCCTATCTCTTATACTATCCGGTGACATTGATATCAACCCTGGTCCATCTCTGCGTCCCGTCATAACCTTGCCCCCCCCCGGGCACCACCTTCCCTAAAACCGATGGACTAACTTTCGCCAACCTGAATGCTAGGGGCCTTATGGCCAACCTCCCTGACCTCCAGGCTTGGGTCTATACTAACATCCTGGATGTCCTTGCCATCACAGAAACCTGGCTTAAGCCCACAGTGCCTGACTCTCAGTGCCACTTTCCTGGATACAACATGCTTCGTATCGACCGTCCTGGCACTAAAAGGGGAGGTGGCCTTGCCCTCTACTTCAAAACTCACCTAAACATTACCCTTCTGCAGGACCCCCTCCTACCAAACTGTGAAATCCTACACTCCCTACTGCTTCTTGGGGGTGTAAAGAAACTCCATATTTGTTGTACTTATATCCCCCCAAAAAATGCTACACAAGGCATCACTGAACTCCTAGGGTTTCTGCCTACAGTTACAGGCAAGAATGACATTATCTGCCTTGGTGATTTTAACCTTGACTGGTCCAAGAAAAACTCAGCTAACCTATCCTCCTTAGCTAGCAAGACAAATCTATCCCAGCTCATACATGAACCCACAAGGGTCTCATGTGGGGGTAACTGTGCCACCCTCCTTGACTGGATACTTACCAACAGGACGGAATATGTTGCCTCAGCCGGTGTACTACCTGACACAATTAGTGACCACTATCCCATCTACTGTGTCTGGAACACTGTCATTCCTCCCCTCCCTGCTAAAACTGTAACCTTTCCTAATCTCTCCCACCTAAGTCATGAGGACTTCTTAACTGACCTTAACCAGGTTGACTGGTCCCCTCTCTTCCAAACAGAGGACATTAACATAGCCACAGAATATTTCTTCTCCGTCCTCCTCTCTCTTCAAAACCTTCACATCCCGGTCACCACACGTAGGATGGCAGGGAAAGTAACCAAGTGGCTAACACGCCCCCTGCTTCAACTTCTCAAATCTAGGGACAAACTTTGGTCCAGGTGGAAGATCTCCCACCTCCGTGCAGACTTTGAAGACTATCGTGCATTACGTAACAACTGCAAAAGACAAATTCTGTATTGCCAAAGCACATACTATAGGAACCTACTAATAACATCCTCTACAAATCCGCGCAGGTACTGGTCCAAAATTAAGGACATTCTTGGCAATGACAAGCAACAGAATCCAGCTGACATGAACATTCAAGGTGTTCACTGCACCAACCATGACACCATTGCCAATGCCTTCAATGCCCTTTTT
Organism: Neoceratodus forsteri; assembly: GCA_016271365.2. Classification (NCBI taxonomy): domain Eukaryota; kingdom Metazoa; phylum Chordata; order Ceratodontiformes; family Ceratodontidae; genus Neoceratodus; species Neoceratodus forsteri. Next base: position 654,251,960 of record CM028136.1, read on the forward strand.
TCTTCTCCACCAGTCGCTACTCTAACTAGCCCACAACCTGACTGTCCCTCTTCTCCTCCCTCACCCCTCCCACCCCTCCCTTTCGTTCTGGCTCCAACCACATACCTTGAAGTTCGTAAGCTACTTAACTCCCTTCCAGCATGGGGGTCAAGATCCTGAGGGCATCCATCCTTGCATACTAACAGTATGCACCTTGGCTGACCAGACCTATCACTTGGCTTTTTAACCTCTCAATTCATACGTCTACTGTCCCATCCACCTGAAAACTGCCAGAACCATCCCTATACACAAAAGGGAGATGTCAAACTCATGTCCAACTACGCCCTATATCTCTTCTGCCACTCTCAGTAAGCTGCTTGAAAAATAGTCCACCACCAGCTTGCTGCTCACCTTGACATGTTTAATCTTCAAACCCTGTGCCAACATGGTTTCCGCCCGATCACAGTACCACCTCCACTTACACAACTTACAAATGACATCAGAAATAATATGGACCGTGGTCCTACTCACTGGGGCCGTCTTTATCGACCTGTCTAAAGCCTTCAACATGGTACACCATCCTCTCATGCTAAAGCTCCAATCCATTGGAGCATCAGACCAACCCTCTCCTGGTTCCATAGCTATCTTGACAATCGGACTCAGGTAGCATTTCACAAGGCCCTTTCCTCCCCTCACATCTCCCATGGATTTCCCCAGGGATCCACTCTTGGACCTCTACTGTTCTCCCTCTTCCTAAATGATATTCCCACCATGTCCCTGCATAGCTGCACTCTTATGTACATGAATGACCTTGTTCTCTACTCTGGGTCAAAATCAGGTTGCTGCCATCAACTCCACTCTCACTAATGACTTCCAATTCCTGCAGACCTGGCTCTCTGCAACCACCAAGTCCTGAACCTAGAAAAACCTGTGCTATGCTATTCGGATCCTCTAAAAACTGTCTGCCCTTGCGAACAGGCTCCGGGTTCAATGCCTTGATGGCTCCCTCATCTCAAACACTGAGTCCTTCAAGTACCTTGGGGTCCTTTGGATCCCACTTGACCTGTCTCAACATGTCAATATAGTGTGCCGTGCGTCAATGCTAAAATTAAGGAGCTTATCGCTGCGCCACTCCCTCACTCCTTCTGCTAGACTTTCTGTTGTGAGAGGTATTCTCTTACCCCAGCTCCAATATGCTCTGCCCCTCCTCTTTGCTGCAAACTCTGCTACACTCCACAAATGGGACACTGTCTACAACAACATATGCAGATTAAGCCTACTTGCCCCGTCTTACCCATCATTGTCTCGCTACGCTGGCTTAAATTGGCTGTCACCTAAGGATATTTGAGCCTACTCCCTGGGCTGCTTTATCGACTCCCTGTCTAGACCTCCCTGCCCTGTCTATCTTGCCAACCTCCTGACTCCTGCCTCACACACCCGTACCCTCAGGTCTTCCTCTGTCCCCATGCTCTCCACTAGACCTTGCATGACAAAAATGGGTGAACAGGCATTTGCCCATTTTGCTCCCAAATTCTGGAACTCACTCCCCCTTATGGTGAAAACTTCAGCCTCCCATTGAGAATTCAAAAACTCGCTGTTCACCCACCTCCTAGCCTCTGGCCAATGCAAATGCTCTTAATTTGCTTTGTCCCACTGCAGGCTGTCGGGCCTGACCCTGAGTACTACACTAATGTTCTCCCATGCAATACGCTTGTCTAGGTGGCTATGAACCTTGATGTCTTTACTGTCCTCAGCTGTCTTATGGTTACCCTAATTGTTTTATTTTACATCCTTATTATGATCTATGCCTAAAATGTACCCTTATGTAACTATTACTGTGCTACCCAATGTATATCTTGTTTTGCTCCTGTACACCTATATAATGTCTGTGCATTTCTGCATATTGTAATCAATGTCCTGTGCTCTCCCGGGTCATGCCTGAAAATAGGCAGATCTGTTGCCTAGAGCACTTACTCGGTTACCAAAAGCTAATAAATAAATAAATAAATTATGTAACAGTGCATGGGGAGTGATTATATGGAATACAATTTTTTTTAATTTACAAATTCACCAGCAAAGTTGGTGTGCCCACTGGGAAATTCCCAAAGCTTCACAAATGGAGAAATTCCTGAATTCATGCCAATTTTTCTGAACAACTAAAACTTTGCAACACCTCTACACCTGATCCACGACCTAAATACCTGATCCCCAGATGGGTTCAGTGTGGTAATCCAGGGCTCATGCTCAACCTCAGTCTCTCAGGTATAGTGCAAAGTAATCTGCAGGTTTTTAAGATTTGGGTTGTATCAGTTCCAAACAGATTCCCAGCCAGGTTTCTTTATAACTTGAACTGTGTGTGGATTAAGATTACCTCTCAGAACCACTGTATGCAAGTTGCATCCTGATAAGCATTGTAGTTGGTGATTGAGGCACTTATATTACGTATGAGAACATTTTCTTAAATATTTGAGCACAGCAAGGCTGGAAGGGGGTTATTATTTTAATGACAAAGTTTTTGTGTGGGGGGAAGGGACTGAAATTGTACTGAGATCAATCACGTACAGGAATGTTTTTCAGACTATTTGCCTTACAGTGGAGTTGTCACTGATGTAAAACAGAAAGGCCTCCAATTTATGTACTTGGTAGACTTGTAAACATTAATTTCTGATCCAGTAGAGCCCACCTATGTGCATATCAAATAAGTGCACATTCAGATAAATGCACGCTTTTTCTATTTTCTCAATTTTTTCCTGTCTCTGCAAAGCTAAATTTTCTGGTTACTTGCTCACTAGCTGAGTGCATGTTCCTGTGCGCATTTTCTCAGTTTACTAGCACCTGTTAATTTCACAGCCTGTTTTCAGCTAGTGTGAAAACAATATTTTAGTGAGCATTCTGCCTCTAATGCCTTTTTGGCACAATAACAAAGTTAATAAATAAAGAAATGCACTCACAAAAGATGCTCAATAGCATTAATGTATTTTATATGATATTTGGATTACATGTCGGGGAGGGGGGACTGATGGTCACCAAACAGGAAAGGGATTTGGGAGCAATTATATCTAATGATTGAAAGGTGGCCAAACAATGTGCCAAGGCTGTGGGGAGAGGCAGTGGGATGCTGGGGTGCATAAGGAGAGGTATCACCAGCAGAAGGAAGGAGGTGGTGATGCAACTGTACAGATCATTGGTGAGACCACAGTTGGAATATTGTGTCCAGTTCTGGAAGTCACATCTCTGTAAGGACATAGACAAGGTGGAGGTAGTTCAAAGAAGGACAATTAAGATGGTGCAAGGCCTGCACCAAAAGTCATATGAGGAGAGAGTGAGAGACCTCAATATGAATGCCCTGGAGGAGAGATGAGACAGAGGAAATATTATAGAAACCTACAAATATTTAAAATGCATAAATAGGGTACCAGAGGGTAGCATCTTTCAGAAAAGGAGATGTCCAGGAACAAAGGGGCATGCCAAGAGGTTGGATGGGGGTAGATAAAGGGGTAGCGTGAGGAAGTATTTCTTCACAGAAAGGGTGGTGGATGCATGGAATAGACTCCCAACAGAGGTGATGGGGGTAAACACAGTGGGGGGATTCAAACATGCATGGACAGGCATAGGGGAACCCTAGCAATGGGAACGAGGAGGTAAAGCCGGAGATCACTGGAGCAGGTTCCTCAGTTCAAATACCTCGGCGTTGCTCTGGACTGTTCCTTCTCCTATGCTCAGCACATTGACAATGCTGCAAAGGCCACTGACATACAGATTGGCCTGCTCCACAGGCACAAACACTGTATGACCACAGAGGCCCTTAGACTGGGCTATCTACAGTTCTATCACCTCCATCATAGACTATGGGCTCGTTATCTACGGCTCCGCTTCTCCTACAGCCCTTCACAGGATATCTGTGGTGCTCAACAAAGCATGCAGACTTCTTATGGGCACTGCCCGCCTAACACATACTTGTGACTTGTACGCCCAGTCTGGATGGCACCCTCTCAACAGCAGGATGAAATACCAGACATACCTCTTAACCAAAAAGGTTCTCCTTGGGCTCATGCCACCTGGGGTTGAAAAGTTTCTGACTGCTCACGGCAGCACCCAACACGCCCAAAGTATGCTAAGTCAAACCTTCCAGGTCCCCAGATGCCAGAACACTATGGGCCAGAGGTCATTCACCCACAGGACCTACCAGTGGTTTAATTCACCCAACAAGTAATACCTTTCAGCTACTACTCTCGGCCCATTTAAAAGACAACTAGGACTTCACCCCTCTACTACTAGCCAGTGTGACTGCTTCTCCTAATTGGTCAACCTCTACAGTCACACCTGGCATTGTGTCATCCTAAACTCCTTCTGGCCAATTATCCTTGTCCTCTACTTTCCTCCCTCCCTCTCTCTCTCACCTTACCCCTCCCCCATTCCTCCCCTCCCTCACCTACACCCTCCCATCTTTTAGCACTTCAGACTTCTGTCCCCTCTACCTTGCACTTCTCATACAAACTACCCCCAGACAATGGCCCTTCAGCCTGCCCAATCCTTCCTGACCCCCACCCACCCTCCCCACCCCTACTGGTTGCTCATCTGTCCTTACTATCCTTTGCTGTTTCTCTGCTTGAAATATGGTATTTTGTTTTTTGAGACTCTGTATTAATGTTTACCTTTGTTTGTATGTTAACCTTTCATCCTTTGACGTGGAACCTTTGTAAATGAGCAGTTCTTGCTCAAAGGTATTTGTAATCCTAGAGTTTAATAAATAAATAAAGTAGTGTCTGCAGCTTTTACAGGAGGCTGGGAAAATGGGCAGACTAGATGGGCCCAGTGGTCCTTATCTGCTGTCAGTTTCTATGTTACTTGTTTTTATGCTTCTCTATGCAAAGAAATAAAGAAAATTAAAAACTGGATCTCAGGCTCAGTCTTTTCCATTGATAATATGTTGGTCTGGACAAATGCTTGGCTTGCTTAAACGTGCATTTTTTCTGTGCAAAAGGGGTGTGTATTTAAGAGAGCTGCACTGTGATAATAACAATAATAACTTACTGGGGGTTGATTTAAAAACCAAATAATGGCATTATAACTGGTACACTGTTCTGTCATTATTACTTAGTATCCTATATTATTTTAATATTCCTTGCAAAAAATTTTGTTAATGCACCAGTTAGGGTTACACTGACAAAATTAGGGAGATGTGGTGTTAGCATTTCCAACCCTACCATCCTACCCCCACCCTGCAAGTAGCAAAATGAAAAAACATTATGGTTTTGGCTGTCCTGAGTCTTGGCAAATCAGGCCTGGGATCTTACTTGGGGTATTCAGATCTAACGCTCACCCCATTCCATCAGTAAATAAGCTCAGATGTACAGAATTTATGAGAATGGGGTCAGCATTAGGGTTGATAACCCCAAGGAAGACTCCAGGCCTGACTTAAGACTCAGAACAGCTAAACATAATTTATTCTTCCTTGTTGCTTGCAAGTGGGTGGGGTCTTCGGTTGGAAACTCTAACAAACATTTCCCTAGTTTTGTCAGTTTAACTCTAACTGGTGCATTACTGAAGGTTTTTTGCAATGGATTTCCTTACTTTTTGAGATAGTAGAATCGCATCATCATTCACACAGGTCAATTTGGGACCAGCATGAACAAATCCATGTGATCACTGAAGTGCAGAGCCATCTGGATACAGCATTTCCATGCTTGCATTTATCCACATGGATATGTGGGTGTGGTAGCGGCGAGGGCCCTCCAGACCCTGCGCTTCCATTCCACCAGAAATGAAATTTATGTGCTTCCTTGTAATTTTTTTTTTTGTTGGGAATGGATCATTTTCAGTTCTTATTTCTGAGATGCTGAGAGTTGTAGCAGCCATTAAGATCCTTGCATTGATATACACATTGGACCCTATGTACAAATGTGCAAAGTGGCTACGGGCGCGTGGATCCGTGGTGTGTAGCCACTCCACACCCATTGCACCCATGCATGGGATGCACAAAATGAGGCATGCAGCCCTTGTACACCAGATCCCGTAGCTGTGCAAACAGCAATGCATCGGGGGTGGAGGGAGCATGCCATGCACTAAGGTGTAGTACTCTGCACCGGGATGCATAAGTGGGTGCCCTTTACACTAGGAAGAACTCTGCCATTACCAAGGTAGATGGCACACACTGTGCACACTGGACCCCCACATGACCCCTGAGGCAGTTGGTGGGTCTCGACACACACGGTACGGGCCAGCCTCTACCACATACCCCCAATGCAAAACACCCCCATACACACTGTAATGCCAAATCCCCCTGATGTAGTAACCCACAAACCCAGCACTGTTCTGCAGTGCCCATGCTGCCTGCCTCCCCACACATGGCTGGTGATTCCCCCAGAGTGGCACTGCCTACCCCCTGCCCCACACATGACAACTCTCCCCATATGCATAGCCCCCACCCAAGCAGATGAGGGCACTGGTCCTGGGTAGCACAGGAGATCCCCCCAACACATACAGTGGTGTCCAGTAAAGCCCAATCCATGTCCCAAAGCCCAGTTGCCAATGATTCCCACCAACCCATGGCACCAGCAACCCCCATCCAATACCCTGTACCTGCCTGCCAGTGCCATGGTCAGTGATGGCCAGCAGCACAGCCCTCCACACAACTCCATGGCCGCTGGCCATCTGACATATGCAGAAGCATGTTAGAGGCACTCCCTTGCATATGAGGCTGGCCAGTGGCCATGGAGGTGTGGAGAGCTGTGCCTCTAACTGTCACCATTTCAAGCACCACCGGCCAGTTAAGAGGATGGCTGGGGGGGCAGTGCTGTGCATGGTTGGAGGGTTTACTGTCCACCAATGATGCAGTGGGGGTGACAGAAATATGGTTTGGGGTGGTTAGCCCAGGGTACAGTGAAAGGGGGGTGATGTCCTGCATTCAGGGTTACAGCAGCTATTGGTTGTGTGCTGGTTTGCCCATACAGCATGTGGCCACAGTGTTGCTTGGGTTTGCGAATGGGTCCTTTGGCCAACTGAGCATAGGTGTAAGTCCGGGTGCCTTCGGAGGCTATTCATGCACCGAGACCCATGCTGTGCCATGCAAAAGATCCACTGTGGGACCCATGCCAGGTATCTGATTGGATGCCCGGTTGGGTTTGTGACTCCTCCTCCAGCCACCGTAGTCCTGCTCATGGGGGGGGCATGCCCATGGACAGGTGGTGACCATTGGTGAATACGGCCTGTGTGCACATGTCCGCAGGTGTGGAGTTCCACAGGCAGGATATTCACCTCCAGCATGTATTTCCTGCCCAGTGGTGCACAGGCCCCATTGTCCATTAACTTCAAAGACTGACAGAGTTACAGCTTGTTAAAGTTGTACTATTATCCTATGGGAATTGTAATTTATTATGCTTTCTAATATGGCCCCTAATTTGTGTGTGTGTGTGTGTGTGTGTGTGTGTGTGTGTGTGTGTGTGTGTGTGTGTGTGTGTGTGCGTGTGTTATGAATTAGTGGTTCTAGTACTCATTAAGACCTTTATTTTGATATATAGATTGTTCCTTAACTCATAATATGGACAGACTTATGACTTGTTAAATTTAAAATAAGTGTGCAGAGGGAACTAACTCCAACTTCTTTTCTCGAATGAATGGATCTTTTATCGTGAGGTTGTGTTGTTCATATGAAACAAGATTGTTTCATATGAAAAAAGAATGTGGAAAAAAAAACCTAAGTCCACATTATTTTTTCATATGAAGGGAATCTATTTTGTATGCCTCTAATCTTTCATCATATGGCCATATGAAAAAAGAAATTCAGGTCACTAAAAAAGATGTTAAAATGTGCTAAAAGCACATTTTTGGGTGATTTTTCCCAAAAACTAACTGCACAATCCACCTAGCTGGGGCCCAATTAGCAAGATAGCTGTGCTGGTGTCTCTGCAGGATATCATTTGCAAGGGTTTTCAAAATAATTTTTATTATTTTTTTATAAAAACAGAAACAGAATGGTGACAAAATGAAAAAAAGTGTTTTTTTTTCTGATGAAAAAAGATTCCTCCATAGAAAATAAAGATCCCACTCCAAGATGTATGTTGCAACTCACTGGCAGATGTGGGTTGTGACATACGCTGCTATGTTGGGGATCCTGCACTGGATTCCAGAACAGGTAGGGTCCCCGGCACCTATGCCTGGTGACTTGCGGCAGCTCTAGGGTTGCACGACAGGAAGGGTGCACCCAACCTGGATGCTGCAAGCTGCCGATGAGCCCAAAGTCAGGGCACAGCCCACACAAGCTGCAAAACATGCCCACAAGCCCCTGTGGGATATGGGGGGGTGTTGGCAGTGTGGCACTGGAACAGAAGGGTGGCATCAGCATACCGCAGTCCCGGGTTCTGGTGGGTGGAACCCTGGCATTGCAGGGGGTGTGGGGTGCTCTGTGGGGGGTCTGGGTGGCATGGCTGTGTGTGTGGATCATGGCACTGGGGGAGGCAACAGGCTGCTGGCCAGGACAGATGCCCTGTATGCCAGCTAGGAGCTGGTCTAACCCCACAGTGCTGCAGTGCCACTTGGAATGGCATTGCTGGGTTACTTCAGCTGCCCTTTCGGAATAGGGCACAGCTGCTGCTGTAACATCCCCTTCCACTGTGCTGTAGGGGCCTTGAGTGGTGTATATCACCTTGGGCACAGGCCATCCATGCCACAGTACAGGCCACTTCTCAGAATCCCAGCCGGTGGAATGCATGGCGCAAGGTGCAACATACGCCATCTGTATTGGTGCAAATTGCACTGTGCCACAGTGGAGCAGACTTGGAATCGGGCCCAGAATCTTTTTCTGTATGGGACAAATTCTTTTTTTGTATGGAGCAGCTATCCAAAAGACTGTACTGAGCATGCTCAGAACTGAAATTTCAGTTCCTTATAACTTTGGAAAAGATTAATATTTTTTTCATCAAACCAGTGAAAGGCACCACTATTCCCCAAGCCTTTGACATGTAAAAATGTTAGATCAAAATTCCAAACAGTCTGGGTACTAGGGGTACTAGATGATGACTAAATTACAACACCCCCCCCCCCGATTATTTCACATTTTTCGCTATCCAAATCTCAGAATCTGCATATCCAACCAAAACAAAACATGGCAAATAAAGGGAACATGCCCCAAAACTGCACATGCAAAATTTTATGCAAATCTGTTGAACAGTGACAAAGCTATTAAAGTGTAAAGTTAGGAGTTTAGCACTAAATAGCCTGCTCAACACAAACTATAGTGGTGCTACCATACCACTATAATTAACAAATATACATACTTAATAAATATAAGATGTTGCTATGTAGATGTGCAACAGTTACTGTAGAACGAGTTATGTTCACACAAAGTAAATTTAGTGCAAACACAAATGCAGCCATATTTATGAAAATTTATTTTAGCACTAAGTCATAATCACCACATTCACTATAATGGAAAAAATAGTAAAAGTGCTAGTTAGCGCAAATTTATTTTCATGCAAAATTGGTGCTTCAGTGAAAATAGTGACAATTATTTTACAGTGCAAATTTCAAGTTCTACAGTATACAATAGTCAAGATTGTCCTGGTTCTATAACTCCTTAAGGGTGGTAGATAAATACATAAAAGGTGATATCAAAGACTACAGCATGGTAGCAAGCACGGTTACCTTCTCAGAGGTGCTGCCAGTCCATGGCAGGGGTGAGGCTAGGGTACTACACACCATGCAGTTTAATGAATGGTTGCAAAACTGGTGCAGAGCACAGGGCTTTGGCTTCATTGGGGACTGTGGGTACACCTGGAGAGTTGAAGGTCTGTACTGGCATGATGGTCTACCTCTGTCCATGAAGGGAACCAAGATCCTAAGTGACAGGTTTAAATGCTTCCTTGGCAAGCTTTTAAACTAGCCATGGGGAGGTACTAATAAGAGACAGGAAATTTCAAGCCTCCCCCCCCAACAAAACATGATGGGTAGTAAGGTAAACACTGAGGTACAGTGCTCAACAGAGGGCAGGACAGGGGTAAATGGAAAAATAGACAAGGGCAAAAAGAGCAGACATGGGGGGAGAAAAGGATAAAGCCAACATTAAATGGAGGGCAATGAGTACCAATGCCCGTAGTCTGGGAAACAAGCTTACTGAGCTAGTAGCCTTGATGGAAGATGAAAAATTGAATATTGTGGCAGTCACAGAAACATAGTACAAGGGGAACTATGACTGGGATGTCAACATACCAGAGTACACAGTCTACAGAAGGGACAGGGAGGGGAAAAGAGGAGGTGGAGTAGCTCTATACATAAGAGAAGGGATCAAGGCTACAGAACTAAAAAGTAAAGGGGGAGAACAAGAGGCACTCTGGGTCACCTTGGAGACAGGGATTAGCATCACAATCCACACAGGCATTGTATACAGACCCCCATCTCAAGGGGAGGAAGTGGACAAGAAAATGATAGAGGACATTCTCAAAATGGCTGAAAAAGGGGAGATACTGTTGATGGGGGACCTGAATATGCCAGATGTTAAATAGATGACATGTACTGCAGCCACATCCAAGAGCAGGGTCATTCTCGATGCCCTGCAGGGGGCAGGCCTTAGACAGCTAGTGTAGGAACCCACTCAAGAGGGAGCAATACTAGACCTGGTACTCTCAAATGGAGAGAGGATCACAAATTTAGAAGTCAGTAGACATCTGGGAACAAGCGACCACTGCACAGTGTGCTTCACAATAAGCACAACCATGGAGACAAGCCATACAAAAACAAGCATACTGGACTTTAGAAGGGCTGACTTTGTCAAAATGGGTGAATACCTGAGGAATATACTAGCAAATGGCCAAAAAGGAGGGGTGGAAGAAAAATGGAGAAAAATCAAAACTGCCATCATAAAGGCAACAAGCCTTTGTGTGAAACAGATAAAGAAAAGAAAGCGGAGCAAAAAAACACTATGGTTCTCAAAAGAGGTGGCAGGGAAGGTTAAGGAGAAAAAGGCTGCATCCAAAAAGTATAAGGCATCACAGAAGGAGCACAACAGGGAACTGTATCAATTAAAGCAGAAAGAAGTGAGGAAGGCAGTCAGAATAGCAAAAGCCCAAACTGAGGAAAAAATAGGCAATTCAGTTAAGAAGGGGGATAAAACCTTTTATAGGTACATTAGGGAGCATAGAAAGGTTAAGGGAGGAATAGTGAAGATTAATAAGGGAGAAGGGAGGTGGGCAGAGGGAGACAGTGAAAAGGCAGAGACACTGAATGAATACTTTTGCTCAGTATTCACAAAAGAAGTGGAGGAGTTACCTAAACCAGACAATAGAAGCACTCTGGGTAGGGGGGTTGACGCCAGTCCATTTACAGAAGAAATAGTCCTGAAAGAACTCCTAAAACTCAAGGTGGACAAAGCAATGGGGCCTGATGGGATTCACCCCAGAATCCTAAAAGAACTAAGGGAGGACCTAGTGACACCACTGACCACACTTTTTAACAAATCATGGGAGGATGGGGTGGTACCTGAGGACTGGAGGAGGGCAGATGTGATTCCCCTTCACAAAAGTGGGAGCAAGGCAGAAGCAGGAAACTACAGATCTGTAAGTTTGACCTCAGTGGTAGGGAAAATGATGGAATCACTTCTGAAAGAAAGAATTGTTGAGTACCTAGAGGCCAGTGGGGCACAGGACCCAAAGCAGCATATATTTACAGCAGAAAGTCATGTCAGATGAATCTAATAGATTTCTTTGACTGGGTGACCAAAGTAATAGACCAGGGAGGGGCTGTGGATATGGCCTACTTAGACATTAGCAAGGCATTTGACACAGTCCTGCACAAAATATTAATAATCAAGCTAGCCAGCCTGGGATTGGGTCCCAGGGCGGTAGCCTGGGTTGCAAACTGACTGCACAACAGGAGACAGAAGGTAATAGTGAGTGGAACACATTCTGAAGAAAGGGGGGGTCGCTAGCGGAGTACCTCAGGGCTCAGTACTGGGTCCAGTCCTCTTTAACATCTTTATAGGTGACATTGCAGAGGGTCTGGAGGGAAAGGTATGCCTCTTTGCAGATGATACAAAGATCTATAACAGAGTTGATACACAAGGGATGAGAAAGAAAGGATGAGAAGGGACTTGGCAAGGTTGGAGGAATGGTCAGACATATGGCAACTTAGATTCAATGCAAAGAGGTGCAAAGTAATGCACCTGGCAAACAAAAACCCAAGAGAAGAGTACACAATCGCAGAGGAGGTACTAACAACAACAAAAATGGAATGGGACTTGGGGGTAGTCATATCGGATGATCTAAAGGTTGGTAAGCAATGTGAGAAGTCAGTAAGGAGAGCCAGGGATGCATAGGAAGGGGCATCACAAGTAGAAAAAGGGAAGTGGTTATCCCTCTGTACAGACAGTTGGTGAGATCCCATCTGGAGTACTGTGTGCAGTTCTGGAGACCTCACCTATGCAAGGACATAGACAGGATGGAAGCAGTCCAGAGGAGGGCAACTAAAATGGTGCAAGGTCTGCAGCAGAAACCATATGAAGAGAGACTGAGAGGGCTTAATATGTATACCCTTGATGAAAGGAGGGATGGGGGGGGGACATGATAGAAATGTTCAAGTACCTCAAGGGAATCAACAAAGTCCAGGAGGGTAGCATCTTTCTGAAAAGAGATGCGTAAGAACAAGGGGACACAATTTAAAGATAGAGGGGGGACGGCTCAGGGGTAATGTGAGGAAATTTCTTTTCATGGAGAGAGTGATGGATGCATGGAACTGCCTTCCTGGGGAGGTTGTTGGGGTTAAAACAGCGGGGGAATTCAAACATGAATGGGACAGACACAAGGCAATTGTGGTGGTGGGTGGCAGGAAGTAGGCTGTTGGTTAACTAGAATCTGCAGCTTATCCAGTAGGTAGGGAAATGGGCAGACTAGGTGGGCCAAGTGGTCTTTATCTGCCATCAAAGTCTATGTTTCTATGTTATTAAGCTGTGATAGCACTCCAGTTTTACAGGACCCTGCAACTAAGGCGGACATGCTTTTCCACCCCAGTATTTTGTCCGCTGGTATCGGTGGAGCATGGCACTGTCTGCTGTGTCCAAGATGGCTGCTGGAGTTTTCTGCACATGCTCATCGACTCGTAGATGTTCATTGAACTCTGGCAGTATAGTCCATCATATCCAAGATGGCCACTGGAGCTCAGTGCCCATGTGCAAGTCGTCGTACATGTGCAAAGGTGTCCGTGGCCACCTTGGACATGGCAGACAATGTTGTGTTCCGCCAGACCTCATCTGCACCCATATTGTCGCTTGTCAGAACTTGTCTTTCCTGTAAGTTTTCTACATGACATGATGGATACCACTACAACCACAGTGCAGAAACAGAACACAGTGCAATGACTCAATAGAACAAGCATTTGCCAAGGCTAAATGTTTTCTTGCTTGAATATACTGTGTAATTGCTGGGCATAGATAGTGTGACAGTTAAAATGAACAAATGACTATCACATGTTATAGTGAAGTTGTTATGACTGGGAAATGAAGAGGTTCACACATAATTTTTTTTAGATTGTGACGTGTGCCTCATGATTGTGAAAGGATCACAAAGCAAAAAGTGGAGAAAGGCAGAGAGTGGGCAGAATTAGGGAGACAATTCAGTATTCTGATGCAGTTAAAGAAGGGGCACACACATCAACAACCATATCTCAGTTCAGACTGATACCAATTTATTCACATGCTTTACAAGAAAACATATTCATTTTTTTCCTGGAGAATACTGACCAAATACTTTCCTTTTAGTGTTTCAAAACATAGGTACAGTAAGCAAAGTAACACAGTTCCTTACCTAAAGTGATCAATAAGTGTGGGGACATGTTAGAATATGTGTTGTACTTGCTTTTTGCATGCATGACAATACATTAATTCCACAAATTGCAAGCACTGTATTATGGGTATGCAAATGATATGTGTTGTGTAACATCTCCACCATTCCCTCAGGAACAAGCTTCTAAACACTAGCTAATGTGGAAGAAAAAGCATGGGTAAGATTTCAAGCAGGAATTAGGAGTTGTACAAGAAAACCTTCTACTTTGCATTTATCAGCCTTGTGATTGGGCAAGAACATAAAAGTGAAAAGAAGGGGAAAGTCAGAAAGTGGGTAGTATTAAAGAGTGGGTAGTATTAAAGAGTGGGTAGTATTAAGGAGGAGATTCAGTATGCTAGAACTATAGTGGATGAAAAAAAGGAATGCCACCAAAGATCTCTCACAGTTCAGACAAATAGTCATTTATTCATATGCTTTACATGAACATTTATTTTCTGGACTCCAGGGCCAGGATATCCAAAGGGGTTGCGCCTGGCACAACAGAGTTGCACCAGCACAAACCCGCATTGTGCCCCAATGGGATATTGAAAAGGCTGCCTGGTGCAGCACAACTCCCAATGAGCAGGGGCGCAATATAATGGTATGCAGCACAGATGCAGGGGGCGTGCCCATGCATATCCAGCACATTCTGATATTCAGCTCAGGATGTCTTGGCGCCTCATCTAGCACAACCCTGCATTGTGTTACAGAAGGGTCTCAAAGTTGAGCCCTTGCAGAGTAGGAACAACTCCTGGCCACCCAAAGGTGGGCTGCAGTATTGCAGGGCACAACACAGAAGCCCAGCCATGGGTGGCCACCTGCCCACCCAGAACACTGTCCACAAGCACACACTGAACCCAGAACCACCCCCCGTAGCTGTGATTGTGTGGTATATGTTTAAAATGATATCCATGGTGGTCTAGTGGCCCCCTGAGACCCAATTCCCTGATACATATAATACATGACCATCCCTGGTGGTCTAGTGGGCCCCCCTTCAACCCGAGTCCCTGATTCCCTGATATATGTAAATATGACCATCCCTGGTGGTCTAGTGGAACCCTCCCCTGCTCATTGCCACGATCACAGTAAATGTAAATTAAAACATTCCCTGGAAGTCTAGTGGACCCCCTCCTTCCTGAGTCCCCAATTGCAGTGGAAGTATTATATTCCATTCCCTGGTAGTTTAGTGGTATCCCCCCTTCCAATGCCCTGATGGATGTATAATAATACAGTCCCTGGTGGTCTAGTGGCCCCCCTCCCTCCCGGGTGTGTGATTTACCATGATTGGGGACCGGGAGGGAGGGGTCAATAACCAGGAACCTTATTATACTTCCACTGGGGTATATGGAGGGAGAAGAGGTACCACTAGCCTACCAGGGAATGGATAATGATACTTCCACTGCAATCAGGGACTCGGAAGGGAGTGGGGTCCACTAGATTACCAGAGAATGTTTCAATTTACATTTACTGTGATCATGGCAATGGGTGGGGGGGTCCATTAGACCACCATGGACAGCCATATTTACATATTTCAGGGAATTGGGGACTCAGGTGGGGGGGAACCACTAGACCACCAGGGATGGTCATGTATTATATTTATTGGGGTATCGGAGACTTGGGGGGCCACTGGACTACAAAGGATTTCTTTTTAAACATATACTGCACAATCACGGCTATGGGGAGGGGAATGCCCTGGGATCCCCACAGCACACGTCATGCTGTGCATGGTGCCAGGCACAAGTCACCAGGCTACCCTGCACAAGACATGCAAATGGCCCCATTTGCACCTCGCATGTATTATGGCCTCATTTGCATGTCCTCTGCTGAATATTGAGAGTGATGCACCTCGTACAACTGCACTTGCACTGGCGCATCCCCCGTGCTCCCTATCTGTGGCTTGCACCAGCACAGTGTCACTGTACCATGCACAGAATGTGCCCTGACCCTGCCATATTCAATGGTGCTGTCCCATAGCACATCCCAGTTGAATATCACCTTGACCTGGCCCCAGTGCATCACAGTTGTGCTGCAGCCAGGCTTGTGACACTGCCTGGTGCAGTCTGAATATCTGGGACCAGGTGTATAAGTGCTACCTTTGTTTATTTATGTTGTAAAGTCCAAACTGCATACATTTCAGTCTTTAAAACACAGGTAAGCAGTAGAGCTGTGTGGAATATAAGATTCTTCCCATGGAATGCCCACAGAATGACCATTCTGATTCCACATAATTTTGTGAAATTTTCATGACAATTCTGCAGAATTCTGCCACATTTTAAATTTCAGTCATTTCACTATAATTTTTAAAGTACACATCAAATTAAGTCCATATTTTTAATGTAGACAGACCCAATGATATACAAGTGTGTACTAAATTTCAGATTCATAGGTTAAAAGGGGGTAGAGGTATGGGTGGCCAAGCATTTAATCAAAATAACATTTTCAGTTATTTTGAGATAATTTTAAAATTTCTTATCCAAATTTCTCCACAATGTCTGGATGTAGAGAAGCTCCCAACGTGGGTATATACTCCACTTTTTAGTCTCAATCTTCAGTGGGAGCTGAATTATAGGCAGCCAAACATTTTGCCAAAATTTAGAGATCTGTAATTTTAGTATAAATTTGATAGTATTCATTGCAATGTTATACAATATTAAAGATATGCAAGCTATCTCTATATTTATATATGTACATCATTTCAGATTTCTAGCTTCAAATGGAACTGAGTTATAGCCTATCAAACATGTTGCAAAAATTTTAATTTCAGTTATTTCCATCTAATTTTAAAACAACATATCCTAATTTAACCAGAGATGACATATTTAAACTTCTCTACCACATGGTCATTTCTGAAAATTGTTAATATCTGCAGCTTTAAATGGGATTGAATTAAAAGTAGTCAAACTTTCACAACATTTAAAAACTACTTTTTGGAAGAATGTAAACTACAAATGTAAGCCCCTGAAACTTTAAAACTAAAGAATGCAATGCCATGAAATTTGGCAGATTCTCAGACCTTACAAGAAGAATGTGCATGCCAATTTTATTAAATGCTTGCTGTCATACATTGCAAAATATACATCTGTACTTAAAGTAAAATCTGACTAGTCTTTGTGAAAATTGTAGAATTTCATGAAAAATTGCATACAACTGGAATTTGCTAATCTGACTCACCCTTATCTGAAGGATTCTAATTAAAAGATAAGGGTATGAGAGGCAGGTAGTGCAGGAGGTCAACAGGTTCAGAAGTTAGATGCACAATTTCACCAAGTAATGGACAACTGAGCTGGGTAGCACAACTGTGGTAGACACCCAGGTTGGAGCAAGGAAGCACATAGTGTTAACAATTTCAACCTGCATGCAGGATATTTAGGATCACATCCAGTACATTTATGATCCAGGGAGCCTGATGTACATGCAAGTTTGGGACTTAGAGGTACTAAAAAAGTTGTAGTGGGGGAAAACAAGTCTAGGGCAGCTGGAAGGAAGAATTCTGGCTATTCCAACAGGGTAGGTCAACAGGAAAATTAGTAGGTTACTCATGTTTTAAGGGAGTTTGCCACTGTAAAGAACAAAGAGAAGGGGAGATAGGGGAGCTAAACACGTGGCTCAAGGGCTGGTGCCAGGAAAAAGGACACAGATTTGTAGGGAACTGGCAACAGTTCTGGGAGTGAAAGTTCTTTAAATTTGATGGACTGCATCTGACTAAAGAGGGAGTCAGTGCATTGGGGCAGAAGTTTGACATCTTTGCAGAATATTTAAACTAGCAAATGGGGAGAGGTGCAGCACCCATACATTGAATGGGAAGAACACCCGCAAGGTTTAATGCTCAACTCTGGCAACTTGCGTGGCGCAAGTTCCACTGCGCTTGCTAGGGAGGTGATATTCAAAGAGGTTGCTCAATAGCGCAACTCCTTTGAATATCGCCAGCATCTACCCCCTGCGCAACTATTTTGAGCAGCGCAGGGGCTTGCGCCTCAGAATGGCACAGTTTGAATATCTGGGCCTGTAACTATAACAATAATGAACAATAGTGATTTCTTTGAATTTTTTGATGAAAAACAAAAGAACTGAACAGCTGTGCATCTCAGTGCAAACAATGTTACTTTCTGCTGCAAACTGAAAAAGGACACAGAGATGCGTGCAAAATGAGAAGATCATGATCTTTAGCATCCCTGATTGGCTGTTGTGTATCATATGACTTGCACAGGCTTGAACAACCTAAATGTCTGATCCCTGTAATATCAATATATCATGTCATCTTTGTCCAAGAGAGCTGAAGGGAAGGAAGGAGATGTTGGACTCCATTATCATAGTCAAATTCAGGACCACTAAAGACAAATTCAGCATAGGCTCACACTTACAGTAAGTCTGGTTATAGGTGTGAATAAAGTTGATAAATCGAACAAGGAATGTTGACCAGAACACTGGGTGAATCCCCTTCTCTACTCAAAAATGCTATAGGATTGTTTAACTTAGAAAGCAACTATAGATGGAAAGAAGGAATCTCAGTCCAATTCCATCTCATCTGAATTATTGCACCTCCAACAGGAATGCACCTCTTAGTGTTGCACTGTAGTGTCATTGATGAGTAAAAATCCAAGTTTATTACATTCTGAAATAATGGGACTGTGTGATAAACTATTGTATGTCTTTTGTACAATGACACAAAAATGAAGGTACACAATAGGCACATATATGCAAAAGAAAGAGCTCTGCAAAACTGACTTTTGCATATGAAAATTCTATGTGAAAGACAGACATGTTTACAAAAACAACATGGCTTGCTGAAATGTTCATTTCTATAAAACTGGAACACCAGTTTTAACTTGAAAAACCTTTGCCATTTTCACAGACAATAACAAATGCCTGCTCAGGTGTAGCTGCATGAAACACTGCATCATGTGCAAATTAATAGTCATTTTACAAGTGCAGTTCAAATAATTTCTTGAAATTATCATCAATTGTGCACATTTTAGGGAGTGGGAGAGAAACTATTGTAATGGCTACTGACTAATGAAAAAAGAATATTCACAAAATATTCACAAAATCAATACATGGTGTACTGTATGAGAACCACAGGTTACAAACTGACACAAACAGATAAACATGGGCAACAACTTCCAGTACAGGCATACCTGCCTTAAGGCATAGTGACATGTTAATTAAGCAATAATGCACAACAGGGTGTGTGTTGTGCTGGGATAACGTCATGCCTTGGGTGATTAGGCACGAGGCCGCAGGCCGAGTGCGACTAATCACCCTAGAAGTGATGTTATCCCAGCACAACACACACCCTGGAGTGCATTATTGCTATTATACAATGGCTCATTAAAAAAAGGAAAAGAAAAGGAAAAAAAGTGCCTTTTAAGTACATTTTTTGTCATTTTTTGCATGGGTAGGGTTACATTATGAAAAAGTAGTGCTGCTTTAGCCAGCAGGTGGAGCTGAAGTGCTTTTCAGTGGCTGTACAGTCCCATAGCAACCTTTGCTGGTGCCACTCGTTGTTAATATGCCCTTTGACTCTTTGTTTATGCTGTGTTTTGGCTTTTGGGATTGTATTTACGTAGTTTTCCTCTGTGTTTCCATGACTGACTTTTAACTGTAGTTCTGAATGAGAATCGGGACTGCCGTGCCCCATCCCTACCAATCTGTCTTAATGTGCCACTCGCTGCTGTCTGAAAGAGCTAGAAGGAGGAGGTAGGGAAGATTTTTGGACTGCATGTTTATGGTGAAGTTAAATAAAAAAAAGACAGTGTGTTGAGCCAAGCGGGGCATTACAGACAGCCTCATGTGAGCTGTTTAAACAGTCAGTTGCTCACTTGCTCGCTCACTGGGCGTACTCGGTCTGACTGATTGTTGAATTTCATCTTATCATGCTTTCAGCTGCAGGTTTCTTTTTTTAAATAGGAGAAAAAGACTCTGGTGGGGAGTGTGAAATGGTTGTTTATTTTTTGTTTCTGCTGCTTTTTTTTCGGGAAGACGGCTGGTGGCTCCAGAGCAAGTGAAGTGAAGTGTGGAGTGGGAAGCAGCAAAGCGGGCTGCGTGTAATGATTTTTACTTGATGTGGTCTTCTGTGTTACTGGGACTAGACCCGTGATGTTGTACTGGGATAACATCACGGGTCCAGTCCCAGAGTGACCAATCAGAGTTCAGGAAATTTTTTGCCATTGTATAATATTTGCTTTTTTACCACTCTCATTTCAATGTTACATTTCCACTGTGAAGATAACTGTAGAGGCATAGATTGAATTGATTTTGCAGTGATGATGCTCCTCCTCTCCCGGAAGAGTGCAACTCAATTACCTAGGTTTATTTATTTTTTATTATTAATATTCTTTTTTCAGCACCTCCTGCCCTCCCCTTGTCCTCCATTTCTCTTCATGCATATTGGAAATGAGGAATATATTCTAAGAAATAGAGTATGGCAAGTCCTACTCAAGAGCCTCCCCTAGGAAATGTTGTTTAGAAGTGTGTTCCTGGCCCACAAATGAAAGATTGCCTCACCTCCAGAGTGCATCTGTTTTCCACATTCTGGGAAGGAAGAACATGTGATCATTCCTGAACCTTCCTCTTTATTGCCACTGCACAATGTACTATGGCAACCAATCCTCTGAATAACTATTTCAAGTAATGCTTTGTACCATTTTTAGTTTAACAACACTAAGTACCACTCTTTTTACAAATTGTTAAGGTTTGATTGCACTGTAGTTCTTCTGGTGAGGTTATTACAGTTACAGGTGACCTTCATAAACAACTCATATTAATGTGATGACAATTAGATTGGCTTTATTCTATATTAAGTCATAATATCCAAAATATAATAAATTCACAATTTTGACTCAGAAGAATCAAAGACATGTGAGCCCATTTTTATCTCAGGAAATGTTCAACACTAAACACATTTTTATATGCTAATGTAATTGCTTAGGAAAGGAAGAAAAGGAATGCGTTTTTTATATAGCATGTTTCATACAAAGCATTTACACTCCAAGGAAGAGAGAGGGAGAGAATATTACTGCCATTAGAGGTGCACTGGGAGACCAAAACAACACAAACAGAGACTAGAAAGACATGAAAGAGGCTTAGCACATGTAGCTTAAGTCATTTGCTTGTGGTTTCCTAGTGAGAAAATGGTGGATGTGGGTCCTACACCAGGCTCTCCTGACTTCAAATGTGCAGACTAACCACCTGACAAAATCTTTTCACTGGGGGCTATAGAAATTTTTATTTTTGTATTGTGGACATCTAGCAATCCAAAGATTCTCTTGGAGAATGTATCATGTTATTTTTCCTGGGGAAAAAAATTAATATAACCCTTTGCATTATGTACAGTAACATAGAGGGCCTCTTTACAGTGCATTTACATGCTTACAGGCAGCTCCCTGCAATTGGCTGTCCTCCTGCCATCCAGAACTGATCAGGTCCCTTATGGGTGTGTGTTAAGGCTGTGCATATGAGGCTCCCTCACACAATGGTCTTGGGTTTCTCTTTCTTGTCTTTGATACCATGGGAGTCAGGAATAGTTTCAGAGTGCCAGGGTAGAGGTTGTGGTGACAGTGAGTGGCTGGTCCTTTAAAGTCCTGTTAGAGCAGAGGCTTGACTAAAGATACTGTGGGTTGATGAATGATATCAGCCCCTTTGCTTGTCTAGGGCCATGAGACAAAACAGTGAGTTCAAGCAATGGAGGGACAAAGTGCCCCCTTTCAGGCAGTTGCCTCAGAGCTTCTTTCCATGAAAAAAAAGCCAGGCATCTATTTCAGCAGCAAAGGTTAGCTGTATGGTGAATGAGGGGGATTTTGGGAATGAGCAGTAGAGGGACCACTATCCCTGCTTAACTGCATCTGCCATGAGAGTGGGTCCAGAGGGGAGGTCAGGCATATGGGTGTGGCCCTGATGGAAGTGCCCTGTCCAGAAAAGGGTGCCACTTTCCCAGAAGAAAGGCCAGTTGTTAAACTGAAAAGTTCTTCCAAGGGGGATGTTGCCCTTGCAGCTGTCAAGTTTTGTTTTTCTGGTGCTCTCTTATCTCTTTTCTCACTGGGCTAACCTTGCATTCCTTCCATCTCTCTCCAGAAACAGGGTCATCAAGGATCAGATAGAAGTCAGGGCTAGGACTAGACAGTGCAGGCTTCCACTCCTTGTATTTAGCCCAACAGTAAGTGAGATAGTTAGAGGTATCACCCACCTATAGGTATGGTCTGTGACGACTATGCTGTACAGGGGTGGGCCCACCAGAGGGAGTAAAAAAGACAATACTAACATATGAACATACAAAATTTGCCAGCAGATAAAGGCCTAGAGGTCTATCAAGTCTGCCTGAATGTTCAGCTAGCACCCCTTATTCTGCAGCTGCCCCTTCCTTCCACCCTTCTACTCCATTGACTCTCCCCCTTGTCCTGTCCCATTCCCTTTTGAAGCAGTCCACTGTTCTACTGGATACCACTTCTGTAAGTAAAGCATTCCACTCAGCTACCATCCAGTCTGTAAAAAAGTGTCTCCTCATCTCCCTCCTGAACCTTCCTCCTTCCAGTCTCATATCATGGCCCCCGGTGTCCCTCCCCTCCCTTACTTTGAACAGCCCCTCTGTACCCGTTTTGTTTATTCCTTTCATGTACTTAAAGGTTTCAATCATGTCCCCCTGTTCCTCCTTTCCTCCAGCAAGTACATGTTCAACTCCCTCAGCCTCCTCTCGTATGATAAGTCGCCCAGCCCCTTGATCACCATTGTCACCCTTCGCTGCACCCCCTCCAGTAACTTAATGTCCCTCTTCAGATACGGGCACCAGTACTGCACGCGGTACTCTAGGTGCAGTCTAACTAATGACCTATACAGTAGCAGAATCACCTCCTCCCTCCTCAAGGATATACCCCTTGCAATGCAATCCAGCATTTTGTTGGCCTTTGCAGCTGCCTTCCTACATTGTGCTGAGTTGTTCATTGACCCTGTAATGAGCACCCCCAGATCCTTCTCCTCCTCTGTCTGGGCTAGCTGTACTCCCTCCAGCTGGTAACTCCTCCTTGGGTTCTCCACCCCAAAATGCAGCACCTTGCACTTTTTGGCATTAAAGCCCAGTTGCCAGATGTCTGACCAGGTTCCAAGCTTTGCCAGATCATCCTGCAATCCCTGCCATTCTCCCAGGTCATCCACCATGGCTCCCATCTTGGTATCATCAGCAAACAGACTGACCTTGCTCTTGATGTCCAATGATATGTCTGCAATGAATATCCCAAACAACTCTGGTCCCAACACCGAGCCCTGTGGAACACTGCTCATCACTACCCTTGGGCATGAGAGCTCCCCACCCACTACCACCCTCTTTTGCCTTCTCTGAAGCTAGTGCCCTACCCATCTCACCAGCTTTGCACCCACCCCATGCCTTCTAACTTACTTGTCTACCTAATGACCTTAGGAGGCAGTATAGCGCAGTGGTCTAAGACTCTGAGCTGCACATCTGGTGACATCCAGCAGACCAGACCTGGGTTTGAATCCCACAGCTTCCATTTGCATACTGTGTGACCCTGAGCAAGTCAGTTAACTTACTTGTGCTCCCAGGTCACACCTGGAAACAAGCTCCGGCTTAGTGTGCCTTTCCTGGTTAAACTATTTCCCCTTTCCCTTCCCTTCTAACTTACTTCAGAGCCTCCCATGTGGCATCGAATCAAATGTCTTACTGAAGTCCAGATACAGGACATCCACTGCATGGCCCTTGTCCAGTTGCCTAGTTATCCAGTCATATAACTCCACCAGGTTGGTTTGGCAGGATCTGCTATGTATGAAGCCATGCTGTCTGCTCTCCTGTAGTCCTTTGGCCTTTAGGAGGGCCACCTGCCTCTCCTTCAGGATACTGTACATCAGCTTACCCATGATGGAAGTGAGGCTCACCAGTCAGTAGTTCCCTGGTTCATCCTTGGGGCAACTCTTGTGGAGGTGCACCACATGAGCCATATTTCAGTCCTGAGGCACACACCCTGAGTGTAGTGAGGCATTAAATACATCTGCCAAAGGTCCCACAAAGACCTCTGCCAGCTCCTTCAGTACCCTGGGGTGGATGCCATCTGGGCCTGGTGCCTTGTCCACCCTCAGTGCCTTCAAACCGTCACAAACTCTGCCCTCCATGATTTCCACATCTGCCACCCCCTCCCCCCTGTTTTCTGCCATCCATCCCCCCCCTTGGGTATCACTGCCCCTTGTCTTCTTAGTAAATAATAAGCAGAAGTAATCACACCCTTCTTCCACCCAACCCCCCTCCTTCCTGATCCTTACTATGTGGTCCTTACAGCTCCTTTTCTCCCTGATGTACCTAAAGAAGTCCGTGTCCCACTTCTTAATGCCTTGTGCCAGCCTGAGCTCCATAGATGCCTTGGCTCCACTTACTGCCTATGTTGCCTCCTTCGATTCCATGAGGTACTCCTACCTGTCCTCCCCCTCCCTGTTTTCTTGTACCTCCTAAAGGCAGCTCTTTTCCTCCTTACCTTTTCCATGACCTCCCTGCTTGACCAGCTCAGTTTCTTAGCCCTAGCCTTCTTGCTCTGGGCCTTGCAGCAGGTTTTGGTTGCCTCCACTATACACAGCTTTATGAGCTCCCATCTCTAGTTAGTGTCCATACTAGGTTGAATTCTGGCCAGGTACCCTTTTACCACTTCCCCCATCCTCCTAAAGTCATCCCTCCTGAAGACCAGCACTCTTGTGCCAAATTCCACTCCTTCCTTGTCTATATCCAATGTGAGCCATACTGAGTGGTGGTCACTCCCTGACAGCAGTTCTTCCCCTTAAGTTCTCTCACAAAGTCCCCATTTGCCAGTGCAAGGTCAAGGGTATTCCCTTACCTGGTTAGTTCACTGACCATTTGCAGCAGGAAGCTGTCCTGGAAGGCATCCAACAGTACCTGCTCCCTTCTATTCCTGGTTGTTGGGGTACTCCAGTCCACTCCTGGCATATTGAAGTCCCCCACAATCACCACACTATGCTTCTCACAGGTCCTCCTGATCTGTCCCGCTAGTTCCCTGTCTAACTCCTCCATCTGAGATGGCAGCCTGTATACCACTCCCATACTGAGACTCCTATTTTTGGAATCCTAGATTTGCATCCAAAGTGACTCCATACTACCCTCCTCCCCTTCCTCCCTTACACACTTCAGTCCTTCCTTCACATATAGTGCCACCCCCATCTCCTTTCCCAATCACCCTGTCCCTACGAAATAACCTGTATCCTGGTACAGACAGGTCCCAGTCATTGTATTGGGTGGCCCAAGTTTCTGTGATGGCTTTAATGTCCACCTCTCCCTCTGCCATGAGCACCTGTAACTCTGCAGTTTTCCTCCCAAGGCTCCTAGCATTAAGAGTGACCACCTTCCACTCTCCCCCCCCATCCTGCCCTCCTTTATTAGCATCACCAATAGTACAATGAGTGGTAGGGTGACCAGAAGATGGCAAGCAGTGGAGCAACCATCTGGTGGTGAGTAGTAGAGTGACCAGATGGTGGTGTGTGTAGTGCCAGACTGAGTAACCAGATGGTAGTGTCCCTTCAGCAGGAAGCAGGGCAGAGACAGCTCCAAGCTGGACATAGGTTTTCAATTCATTCAAGGTGCTGAGGGCAGGCTATTTCTATAAGGTAAGCCACACTGTTGTAGCCATTTAATTAAGGTCCTTTGAACTATAAACTGGCAGGACTGTTGTAGCAGAGGTTGGTGTGCATGACTTTGGACTAATTCTGACCCCTACTAAAGTTTTCAATGCTTGTTTTAAGGGGAACTCTGCATCATTCAATTTATGTTCCCTTGAACTGTTCTAGTTTTTATTATATTGTGGGTTAATACAGGATAGACGTAGCTTTATCCATGGGAGGTTTACCTCTTCATTTGACTAATCTTGCCTTTTCTTCTCAGTTGCAGTTTATTAATAAATGTGTATTTTCCTACAACTAACTGTAAAATGGTGTTTAACAACATGCTCTATAGGGGGATCAAGGGGCCATGACTACCAGACATGGTTAGGGGCTCTCCCTTGCTTGCATACAATTAGTAAGACAATTACTGTAATAACATGAACAACATGAAATTTGAAATGATGGCCATATAGATTTAAAATCCTCAGCTGTTATAACCATCTCAAAATGTTTGACTCAATACTACTGCATCTCATGAAGTATAAAAAGACAGAAAATGACAACATTTCTTTGATTTCTGACTAACATTATGGCACTGTAGAAAATATAATATTACTGAATGTTTTGACTGGCAATCTGAACATTTCTTTTCAGCATGAACTTTACATTTGGCCTGGGAATTTACCATCATAGCATTTCTTGTCTAAATGTTTACAATATTTCACAGAGCTGTAGAGTGCCATATATACCATTAAAGTGTGTAGTGCATGGTTCCTCTCAAAGCATTTTTATAAAATATGAAGTAATTCCTTCAAATATGCAAATACTGTTTTTTTAGAACCAATGAAGAGGATAAGATTCTGTTCTCATATTTACATTGAGAATTCTAATGATAGTTGACTCTAAAATCACTTCAGTAAAGCGGAAAATTAATATTTTAATATAATTCTACCACTCTAGCAACTGAATAGCATGGGAGTAAAATGAAAACACTAGTGAGGATGAATATTTTTAAGTAACTCTATTTATAACAATTTACCACAGCTGCCCACAGTCATGGTTTAACATCAAGGGATTTATTTTAATACATTAGAGTTCCAGAATAAGAGACAGTATGAGGGCCATCTTGTGCATACTGGATCTGTAGAGGCACTTTACATGCAGTATGTCATGTAAACATTATGGTAAGCTTTAACATTTGATTCTTCAAGTTACAGTGACATCCACCAGGATCAAACACTCTTTGTGAGATGCTACAGTTTACTGTGTGACAGACTGGAGTAACTGCCACTGGACGTGGACCACATTGACTTTCTGCATTATCCTGCAAAATATCAAAGCAGAAACTGTAGTGACAGGACTTGATCCTGCTGGGCAGCACTGTATACCAAACGCATATTACAAGTGATACTGTTGGGCAGTGGTTTAAGGCTCTGAGCTGCAAATCTGGAGACCTGGGATTGAATTCCACAGTCCCCACTTGCATACTGTGTGACCCTGTGCAAATCACTTAACTTCCTTGTGCTCCCAGGTTGCACCTGTAAAAAAGCTTCAGCTTAGTGTGTCTCTCCTGGTTAAAAAAAAGTCTATTACACTGCTAAAAAGCTTAATTAATGTGCATCCTTGCAGTAATTTAAAGATATGTGGCCTGATTTCACAAACATCCAAAGCCTGCCTCAAGCCCCACATGTGGCAAACATATGACTCAAGGGGTTTGATGGCATTCCCCAGCCAGCACTCAGGATTCTCAGTCCTATGTATCAATTACCACACGTTATGCAAGCTTTTCTTGTCTAGCTTGGGGCAATCTCAGGTGCACTTTTTATGGGGCTTGTGCTGAATATTTGGCACAAGCTGCCATAAATCAGGTGAACTGTTGTAAATGTGCCTGAACTTCTTGAGTTGTGCACAGTGTGTGTCAATGTGGTTGGTGCAGCTGTGCCACCACATGGGTTTGACTCAGTTTTTGATGCCAGCCCTGTGTCATCATTTGTGAATCCAGCCCATGGAGTTGAAATATTCATTAGTAGTAAGTGTTGATTTGAAGTGATGCACTGGAGGATTTGGGGCCCAATATTCAAAGGTTTGCCTGTGGGCAAAATGATTGCCCACCATTTGCCCAGGGTTTGCACTCATGGGCAACGTCCAAAGGGGTTATGAGCATGCTATATAGGTTAGTGCACACAAGGAACAGATTGCAAAGGGATGGGTGGGGCCATGAATATGAGTGCAGTGCAATATTAATCCCATTTGCGCTGCACAAAATGAAATAGCACTGGCCACTGTGTGCAGTGCAAGTAATGCTGAAAAAAGGCCAACTTACTCCAGGAAACCCTAGCAGCCAATGGAGACACTGCAGTCAACAACCAAGTTGGCTGTTGGGGGAGCACACCTGCTTCCAGGTCTAGTGGAACCCCCCACCCTCCAAACCCCATCCCTGTAACAACAGAATCATTCTGTGGTGTCCAGTGGCACCCTCCGCCCTCTGATCACTGGCTCTATAGCAAAGAACACATTCCCTGGTGCCCAGTTGTACCCCACTTCCTCCGATCTCCATCCCTATTCAGTAATAATCATTCACTGGTGTCCAGTGGTAACTGTCTCTGATCCCCAGCTCCATTATGTAATAATCATTACCTATCATGTAGTGGCATCCATGCCCTCCAGTTTCCATCCCTGTTAAGAAATAATCATTCCCTGGTATCTAGTGATACCCCCAACCCCTGGTCCCAGATTATATTAAATATTCCCTGGTGTCCAGTGGCACCCTCTAAACTCCAACCACCATCCTTGTAACAATGTAATAGTCTCTGGCATCTAGTAACATCCCCCCATCCACCGATCTCCATCCCTGTACAAACATAAGTGGTTTCCAGTGTCTAGTAGGCTCCCTCACAGCACTGACACTGAGCAAACCACTGTGCCACCCCTCGTTACAGAGTTCACTGGTGATACAGATCCAATACAGTGGCCTGCACAGCCCTCCTCACACCATTTTTGCTGGCCACCGTATAAACTGACAGGCAGCATGCATCCTCTGTACTGTAAAGCAAGTATGCATACTAACAGCACATGTTCATGTACTCCCTTTACAGTACAATGAACATGCACTCCCTGTCAGTCTATACAGAGGCTAGCTGAGGTGGTGTGAGGAAGGCTGTGCTGGTCACTGTATTGGATCTGCATCACCAGCGAACTCAGTAAGGAGGGATGGCAGAGTGGTTTGCTCTGTGACAGCAGTGTGGGGATTAGAGGACAGGGGTGCCACTGGATACCAGTAAGTTTTAATGTACGGGATTGGGGACTGGTGGACAGGGATGCCACTAGGCATTAGGGAATGATTATTACTTAACAGAGAAATGGATTAGAGGTTAGGATGTGCCACTAGATACCAGTGAATGGGTTTTAATTAACAGGGATGGGGATCGGAGGGTGGGGGTGCCACTGGACATCAGGGAATATTTACTTTAATACAGGGATGGCAATCAGAGTGAGGGGGCTGGTTGCAGGGGTGTAAACCAGCTGTCACATGCCATGAAAATGAACCCATAATGGCCCCTTAGTGCCTTGCATGCCCAATGGACTCATTTACATGTTGCTGACTGAATATCACACCAGGGCTCCTGGTGCTAGTGGGTCTGGGAGTGCACCAGTTCCTTGCACTTCATATGGGCTGCATATAGCCCAGATCTATGTTGGAGCAGCACTACTCAACTTTGCTCTGCCCTGACTTGGCCCTATACTTAGTCAGATAGCGCCAGAGTGCTAGCCAATGGAATGTCATATCCAGGGGTTATGGGCAAGGGCAAGCAGAGTACAAATATTTGCACTCCGCTTTTGCCCATTTTCCAATATTGGGCCCATGATTTTTTTTGTTATTTATTATGAGTCTACTATACATATATGAATTTATTGTATGGTAACTCTGAGAACCAAACTTACTGTATTTCAGTCTAAACTTCCCTTAAGGATAACCTTATTGCAGTAACAATGTAGAAGAAATACCTTGTATTTGTGCACTTGCTCTTGAACTAGTATCTGCAAATCAATTTAGTCTGCACTATTAAACTACAGTAAGCACTATTTGCAATTTGCTAAAATAAGGGATCCTCACAAAAATTATATTTCACGGGACCAATCTGGCATCTGTTGAATGCAGATTCCAGATAAATAAATAAAATATACATTGAAGCCCCAATTCTTAGAGGTTTAGCACAGTGATAACATCAATAGCACCATGCTAAACAAACCTAGCTTATTTAAATGGGGTGATGGACATATCCAAAGGGCCACAGTGCACAGCATTTTAATGGATATCACAATTACATGAAATACACTACTGAACCCATCCAAATAACAGAAACCTCCTGCATACATGGCACAGTGCTATATTTAGAGGATTTGGAAGCACTGAACGTCTGTTATGGAAGCATTATTTACCACTTCCAAAACCCTACTTTTGACAATGCAAACTGGGCACATGACATCTGACCCATGGCAGCAGTGGTTCCATATATTTTAGTGAACCAAACCCCCTCCTGCCTGATCCCAGATGTTATGATAATCCCAAGCAGTTTAGAGGTACCCCCTATCATCCAATCCCAGATGTTAGAGAAAGCTCCCTGGCTGTCGACCCTCTTCCTTCCAATTATTAGATGCATTCCCTGGTAGTCTAGTGGCAGCCAGCTCCTCCTCATCTGTGATGTAATGATAAGCAATTCCTGGCAGTATAGTGGTATCTTTACCACCACCTGAGCTCTGATGTTAAATGCTCCCTGGCAGTCTAGTGGTATCCCCTCCTACCCGATCCCCAATATGATGTGAAACTCCCTGGAAGTCCAGTAGTACACCCTTCCTGCTCTGATTACCATCATGCTCTTGCAGACCCCCCCCAACCCTCTCCTTGGTACACCCAGTCAGCACCCTCCACACCAGTTCCCACCTATCAGCTGCTTACCCTACAAAAGGCCATCCAGGACCTCTTGCAGAGCTTCAGATTGTGACTGGTACAGACCCTCCTCTCACCACCTCAGCTGGCCACTGTCTGAATGACAGGGACTTAGAATGCACATACTGTAGAAACAGCTGTTTCTAAAGAAAGTGCATGTTCAGTCCCTGTCATTTAGATGTTGATAGCCATGGTGGTGAAAAGAGTGTCTTTCTTTTTTGTATAGCATGTGTGCACTTGTTCCCTGACATTGAAATAGTGCCAGCTGAGGAGGTGAGAAAAGAGTTGATGCCAATCATTATCCACAGCACTGCATGTGGTCCCAAACAGCCTTTACTAAGATGAAATGGTGCCAAATGTGCTATGGGGCTCGTAGGTGCTGAGTCTTTGGGCTGTGTACGAAGGTGGCTTGTCCCACTGCAATATAATGGTGATCAGGGTGGGTGGGTGAGGGGTACCACTAGTCTACTTGGAAATGCTACACTATATCAGTTTTCCTGCAGTAACAGGGTACCACTGGACTGCCAGGGTTTTTTGTGCTAGCGATTGGGTGAGGGCGGTTACAGTGACCATGACTCTGCAGAGTGGCTCCAGGCATTTGTGTACAGAGGCATTAGGAAGAGCTGCTACTAGCCACATAATGGCAGGCAAATGGCTCCTTAGTGCCTAGCACATCATATGTGGTCATTAACATACACATCACTGACTATGGCACCCAAGAGCAATGGTGCTGTCCCATTTGGGACACACTATCCCTCTTAGTTAGTGGGTGTCTGTCACTTTTCAGCAAGGAACTATAGTGTACCATGCATATACACTTTGTGGGACACTATTATAGCCTGATATTCATACAGGCAGAGCACATTGGCCAGAGCATGCTCCTGTATAAATATGGCATCCTGACGATCCTGTGCTGTCTTATGTATAGTGCTGTTTTTCACACACAGTTGCTTTTGAATACTGGAGCCTAAGAAATAAGGAAAAATAAAGATTTCAGAAGTGATGCATATGGTCAAAGCAGATCAAGAATTGAGCCCCCTTAAGCCACTTTTAAAATAGATCAGTACCTCTTACCAGCAGCTGGCAGTATAGCCCAGAAGTTAGAGGAATGAGGTGTGAATGAGCTTGGTACATCCAGCAGACCAGACCTGAGTTTGATTCTCACAACCTCCACTTGCATACCGTGTGACTCTGAGCAAGTCACTTAACCACCCAGTGCTCCCAGGTCACTCCTGAAAACAGGCACTTGTGCCAAGTGGGCCTTACCCAGTTACCAAAGACTAAAATAAAAAAAATTATTTTGGGGTATTGCACAGACACCCTCACCTTTAGGTTGCAGTATGGTAATATGGTTCAGTGGTTAGAGCATAGACTTGGAAACCAGTGAGAGATCACAGGTTCATACCCCACCTGAGCCAAATACTCACTGTGTATCCTTGAACAGGTCCTCTAAGCTCCCAGTGCTCCAGTCCATCTAGCTGTGGAAATGGGTAGAAGCAGGAACACAGTGAAAATGAGTTGCTGCATCTATGATGGGCTCTTCTGGATGAAAATATTGTAAAATTAAATAATTTTAGAATGATTAATAAGATGATGTATGGGAATGCAGCCTGCAACATGTGAAAAATAGCTTTAAGTCACATAATTGCAGTCATTATAATGGCATCATGGTAAGTCATAGAAACATAGACAGTGATGGCAGAGAAAGATTATCAGTCCATCTGGTCTGCCTGTAATATCCTATCTTACCCTGAAACATGTTGTCTGTATAGATTTTGGTCTGCTCTACCCCCCTTACCCCACATTCTTTGCCTTACAGCTGCCCTCTGAATGACTACTAAGCTCTTTACTCTGCCTCAGTCTGGCTTCAAAACATCAGTGGTTTTGTCACACACCACCTTAGACAGGAGACTGTTCCATGGCTCAATGACACTCTGTGGAAAATAAAACTTCCTCACATCCCTCCCTTGGCCAGCTTCCAATGAAGTCCCCATCATCTAGATTTGTTATTCCTGTCCTATACATCCTCACTGTTTACCTTGTTCATTCCTTTAAGAAACTTGAAAGTCTCAATCATATTGTTCCTCTCTCATCAGGCTTCAATTAATACATCTTCAGTGTTCTGTGTTGATCTTTATAGAATCATCTCTGCTTGCCCAGAATCATTTTGGTTGCCCTACACTGCACTATCCCATGTCTGTATTTATCTTTCCTTAGATCAGATATCCAGAACTGGGCACAGTACTCCATGTGTGACCTCACCATGGATCTTTAGAGTGACAGTAATACCTCTTTCCCCCCGCTATCAAAATGTGTCCCATTATACCCCAGTATCCTGGCTGCCTTATTGTAGGCCTTGTGACATTGGCTAGATTGTTTAAGGGATTCAATTATGATTACTCTGAGGTCTCTTTCCTCAGAAGAAGTGCCCAGCTTAACCCCTCTGATCCAATACTCTCAATACTCTGTTCTGCGGCTCTTGAACCCTATGTGCATCACCGTGCACATTTCAGCTTTGTATTGTAACTGTCATGCCATGAACCATCTCCCTAACCTTAGCAGGTCCCTTTGCAACTCCCTCATCCACTCCTCAGTGTGGATCCCATGCATGAAAGCTACTCCTCCCCTCCTCACTGGATTCTACCCTCACATCTTGGTATACCCAATGCTGCACTTTTCACCCTCTCCCCACCCTTCCTACATTCCTTCTCCCTCCCCTCCCCTCCCCTCTTCCCTCTTCCTATGGCTCTGGCACTTCTTATCTGTTGTCTATTTTCTCTGACAAATGCAGCTGGCTGCCTTGTTACAATACTACCCTTGAATTGTATTACTCTGTACTCTGTTTGCAATGTCCACATTGTTGTAATGTCTATCTTGATGTTCCCCATAATTTGTATTTCTCTGACGTGGAACCTTTGTAAAAGAGCCAAGGCTCAAAGGTATTTGTAATCCTAGACTTGACAAATAAATAAATAAATACTCCAACCCAATGTGGCACATAGGGCCAGGGTATGCACATCCCAGGTGTCTGACTGACACCATGGATGCATGATTGATGCACACCCTCTCTGCACCACTGTCAGAGACCGTGCATGGGAAATACCTCACAACAACTTGGCTGGTCCAGGCAGGGAGCAGAGAGTTGGCGTGCCCATGGGGGGTCAGTGTTAGGGGTGCTTTCTGTTATGCCAGCCAGTGGCCTATCATAATAGCTGTGCACCCCCTTGACAGGACCCCAAACAGGATCTCCAACCTCCAGACAGTGCCCTGCAGCCACGGAACCCTGTCACCCTCAGTGCCATAGACGGCTTGGGGGCAGTGGCAGGCTGCAGGATGCTGACTTCCAAAATATAGTAATATTTATTGTTGTTCAATGGAGACAATGGCCCATGTAGAGTCCGTCATGTCCCATGTTCCCCTGCTCTCCTGGATCAGAGGATCCACTGTAGGGCCCAGCTGGGGCTTCTGACTGGAAGCCTCCATTCTTTCCCTCATCAATTCCCTGGCCAGCTCCACCCCTTGCAAGGAGCTATGCAACTGCAGTCAAGCCACCCAAGAGGTTGTAGATACTGGCCCTGAGCATCCCACAGGGGCCAGCTATGTAGCAAATAATAGCATGGCCCAGTATGCACCCTTACCAGTGCACACCAGCCTTCTTAGTGAATAGTGCCCTATTTACCCCACCACTGAGCTTACTGTCATCTGTAAACAGTCACATCTTGCCCTACATTCCTTTTCCTATGTTGCTGATGAACATATTGCTATGTCAATAACTTCGGGTCTTTGCTTTCCCCAATTATGCCTGAAATGTAAATTAATAAGAAGACACAAGTTAGCTAGGAACATAATAATATCTTCATTGTATTTGATGAGTATATCCAGTACTGTAGCATTTATATATAATGAAGGAATGCTTAGAAAAGACAAAATTATTAATATCCCCCCCCAAAAAAAACAGCAGAAAATTAACACTAGATGGATAGTGACCAACAGATGTTACAGACATGAACAGGTATCCAAAAACATGTATGTTCTATTTATGAATTAGAAAATGGCAAGAATCAATTGTAAAAGCTGATTGGCTCAGACAGGCTCCAAGCTGGTCATTTATTTTTCAATAAATGCCCAGCTAAAAATAAGATCCAGTCCAAGTGCCACTTTACAGTGTAGCATTTTCCAGAGGTGCCCAGCCTGCTTTCTAATTGGCTGAAAGCACAGTAGAAAATTTGAAAAACCCGCCATGTTTTTTCTCTCTTAGCGAGAAGCACAGCTGCCCCATCACTACTGCCTTCAGCGTTGACGGCCGCTCTCCTCCCATGACCCAGATGAAAAAAACAAACAACTGTTTTGCCATTAAATGGCACAGCATACTAAATGCTTCAGTCCAATCATAAAAGCTGCTCACTGTACTGCCATATAAACAGTGTTATCACCGAAACAACCACTGAGCATGAGAACGGTGGTATTTTCTTGGTTTTCATACTGCACACGGACGTCCATCTGCGGTATGGAAAATTAAGAAAATACCGGTGTTCTCATGTACAATAGCGGTGCTGGAGATATCACAGTCTCTGCTTTACCACAGAGAAGCAAGCACCAGAGATGAGTAATGACCTTTGCCCTTGTCTTTTTTCTCTCCTACCACAGACAAATGGGGGGGGGGTAGGTACCTCACAAAAAAAAAGCATTGTCATGCAGGTGAAGGAACTATTTTATTACAAAAGTGATTTTAAACAAGTTTATGTACATTATTTTATTACATTTATTTTTCTTTTACAGTGGCCATTTTCTAAGCACAATAATACCCTCCAGAGTGGGCATTATTGGGAAATACCAGAACTTCCAGGGGCTATAAAGCCCTCCGCCTGTGACATCGGACATTACGCCCCTAGGTGGTCCAGTATTTCCCAATAATGCCCAATCTGTCGGGTATTATTGCTTACATATTATGGACAGAGTAATGTTATAAAACTACTGTATATGTTTCTTAACAATATAAAACCTACATGAATACCAAAGAGACTCCGATAATCTAATTAAATTTCTGAATATATTTTCATCTGGAGCATGTACAGTAATATGCATAATAGTCATGCTGCACCAGGTTTGACATGCCCTGGAACAGACTGTCATCTATCCAGAAAATGTATCATTTTTATTTAGTTGGATGATATTGGCAGTATGTTCCTTGATTAAACAACTTATCAGAATAATGACCAGGATACCACATTATCCCTTATATTGAAAAACATATGGAGGCATCTCTTTAACAGACAATGATCCCTGGATACAGATAAATAAGAACAATAAGCAAAAGTCATGCTCCAAATGAGAGTACTTATAGCTGCAAAAGTGATTTAATGGTGATTCGTTACAGTGGCTTTGTGCAGATTTTTTTGTACCGGGTTTCTTGACTGCACCAGTACTCAACAATAAACCTCCGTTATATCACTTTTTTTGTGTCTCTAAGTACCCTTATTTGAAACACAACTTTTTTGAAATCTCTGTTTATCCCATACACCCCTCAAGCTCTGGTTCCTCAGAAGCACCATGGAGTCTACCCCTGCTCTCCACCTTACCTGGTCTGTTCTGTTCCCCCCATGGAGCTGCGATTCACCCCCTGGGTGGGGATGAGGTGGGGACCATACACCCCGAACACTTTCTTGTCTCATCGGGTTTCAGGCAGCCAGGCAGGTGAAGCACATGAGAGTCTAGCTCTGGCTCTCCATCTCCTTAGAGCTGGAAGGCATTTTCTCTCTTTTCTTGTGGGCATCATAAGTGTCCTGACATCAAGGCACATAGCGTAGGCATCCGTGGTGTCCTCCTCACTGTGTCTGCTTCAGTGCTTGCTATGCCCCATCCTCTGCCTGGGGCCAGTCAAGCACCTAGATTCTATCCCCCTTCCTCCCCAGAGAAGCCGAGCTATCTATGGGATGCTGAAGCCTCCTCCCCAGCTGGCCCTCCAGCTCCCCGGGATCATTCCTAAACCTGGGCCACTAACGTCGTAAAGAGGAAATCCAACCGCTGTGCTGACAGGCCAGCCATGAAACATAGCTTTTGTTTGTTGTTTGTCATTTTGGAATCCACCACTACAACATATATGGAACTGTGCTGTATATTTCCTTTTTTTTATACAGACAATGAACTCTGGATACAGATAAAGAAATGTATATAAATAATAAATCCTGGACTGGTTATGGAAAAATTATCTT
This sequence comes from Neoceratodus forsteri, assembly GCA_016271365.2. Classification (NCBI taxonomy): domain Eukaryota; kingdom Metazoa; phylum Chordata; order Ceratodontiformes; family Ceratodontidae; genus Neoceratodus; species Neoceratodus forsteri. Next base: position 654,288,508 of record CM028136.1, read on the forward strand.
GAAAATGTGACTTGGAGTAGATGTACCCAAATAAGGTTAACGTCCTGCAACTACACCATATATTTCTATTATTGTGCCTAACTCATGCTCTTTCTCTTCTCCCCTTGTCTCTTCTCATCCTCTTGTCTATGGACACTATTTTCCATGAAAACTGATGAACAACATAGAACATTGGGGTAACATTGGCAGTGTTTATTTTTAGGAGGCAAGTGATAACTTACACCTGTTGTTACCATGCATACTCCTTTTTATTTCCAGATTGTAAAGATTAGTGTTAAGTTTTGTGTGTGTGTGTCAGTCAGTTGTGAGATCTGAGAATGGACATGGCTTGCAGAATTGAGCTTGCTGAACAGGTTTCTTAAACAACTCACCTCTGAATGATGTATATACCCATGATGCTTTGCATTTTAGCTTGTATGCAAAAGCTTCCATCTATTGTTGTCATGCGTACTCTTGTGCAGATTATAAGCAAGCAATAAGACACTCAGAGGTGTGGGTTATCTCCTGATAAGAGCACGCCCAAGTGCGTTGTTAGGCACGAGGCGCTTGCGCCGAGTGCCTTATGTACCTGGGCGTGCTCTTATCAGGACATAACCCACACCTCTGAGTGTCTTATTGCGCTTATAAAATGGGCCCACAAGTAAAGAATTTAATTTAAAAAAATAAAAAGTGTACATAAAAAGGGGGCTTATAAAATAGGATTATATCAGTAGAAAAGAGAAAAAATAGTCCATTTTTATAGAAGGCATGTGTGTGTGTCTGTGTCTAGGTAGTACCCACTGACTGTGTGGGCTGTAGCACCCAAGTATTGAAAAGCATGTTTTTTTTCCTTTTATTTTTATTTTAAAGGACCATGTCCAATGTTGAACTCATAGAGCAAAACAGCAGGTTTAAAAATGCAGGAAGAGATTCGGTGCATCTGCCGTCTTTCACGAGTCTCCGATACACGAAGAAAACATCCTCCCTTCTTTGACTTCACTGTCCTTTAAAAGTGAGCTTCAACAACTGAGAAAATCATAGAAAACACTGCAGTACATTAGTGTTATAACAAACTCTTGGGATCTTTTCTTTGAAAAACGTGAACCCGGAAACGGTAGTGTACGGTGGCTGCTGAGAGACACGGTCGGTCCCAGTCAGACAGCCTATTTTTTAAAGAAAATAACTGTAGTGGAGTTTGATATTATAGTAATGTGCTGCAGTGTTTTGTATGACTTTCTCAGTTGTTGCAGCTCACTTTTAAGTGACAGTGAAGTCGGAGGAGGGAGGCTGTTTTGTTCGTGTATCAGAGACTCATGAATGACGGCAGACTCACCGATTCTGTTAACGGCATTTTAAACCTGCTGCCTTGCTCGGTAAGTTGTGATCCAGGTTAAATAACAGCAGAACTTACACTTGAAAATATGGAAGATTCCATACTGTTTTGTGAGGAACTGCGTTTGTGCCTGTGGTCAGCTTTTACATGTGAGCAGTCAGTGCCACCAGACTGGAAGTGTCTTTTCCCAGCTATGAGCTGTGTGAGGCTGTGTTTTTGTTAGCGACTGGCGCAGCTCACAGATTTTTCATTGTAATGGGGTTCGGGAGAGGAGGGTAGTGCCGGTTGGCTACAATATCTTCTAGTAAGGACACAGCTCAGAAGATGTTGTAGCCAATCAGGTTAGGGGAATTTTAAAGCCCATTTTATAAAGAATAATGTTACATTTAGTGTGTGTGTGTGTGTGTATTTGTGCGTGTGTGCGTGTGTGAGCTGTGCTAAGAGCTAAGTAGTGAGGTGGCAAACAAAATGCAGTACCAAGCTTTATTAGTCAGTGTACCCTTCCCTGCACTCACACATATTTGCATATCCATGATGATCTGTACTGGGTTTGAGGCTTTTGATTGCATGTGTGTCAACAGAAACCACACAAATTAGAAAGTATCTTCTTTATTGTGTCATTTATGCATCCTGCAATTCATCCTATTTTTCTTCTTTCATTTTAGCATTTACATCATTTTACCACAGTACACCACTCACTTTGATATTAAAAAAGCATAAATAACACATACATTACTGTGGCAAACCAGCCTTGTGGGATTTAGCTTAAGTTCGCTCACAATTTCCAGCTGTTTGTTATAGCTAAGGGTTGCTTTACTATTGGTAGGCTTCACTTTTATTTTAAGCTGATGATGTGAAAACAGTGGTGTAGCTCTATACTGTCATATACTGTAGGCTGTACTGCAGTGTATTTGGTTACTTCAGACACCTACAGGTGGTCTATTAGAATACTTAGGTTGTCTCTTCACTAATGTACAGTACTCTGCATCTTATTCTTGAAGATTTTAGAAAAGAAGGAGTTTAGAGAATTTACTTGTCAGGTTATCATACAAACACACACATACACACACTTACAAATGTGCATACCCATTAGGCTTTTAAGGCATTTGGTGCAATTTTGTTTACATAAAACAAGCCACATGAATTGTAAAGTATCTACTGTCTCATTATTTGCAGTTTTTAAGTGGTAATTCATGTAACGCATACTCCAGATTTCAATAATAATTATTATGTTCAGATCTTGTGTGTTGACTATGCTGAGGTCTGACCAATGTGATTACAATAAAAAAATAATACCAAGCTTTCTTTAGTCAATTTACCTTCCCCCACACACATGCAATTACATAGATTTGCATGCCCATGATGCTTTCTGCTGGGTTTGAGGTTTTCGATTGCATGTGAGTTTAGAAAGGCATACACATTGGAAGGTATCTGTCTTCCTGTATTATTTATGCATCATTCAGCAGAGTCAGCCAGGGTGCAATGTAATATCTTGCAATAAATTACATGTCCCAAAATACTGCCTGACAAAAGGGCTTAATTGCCATTGAATTATACTGTTCCCTGCAACAGACTGTAGATTTTTGCAGTAATACTGCAAGGTGCTGTGTTGTATTCTGGCTTGTGCCATGGCATATATTGCCATTCTTCTTTCTGAACAGCATTTACATTATTTTACCACATTCACCCACTCACTTCAAACATTAAAAATACTAAATAACACATACACATCTATAACTACATGTTATTGGTTTGAGCCTAAGATGATTCTGGAATTCAGTTTATTAATTATAGGTGGGTACTGCTTTTACCAAACAGTACTGCAGCTCTGTGCTATTGTGAATTATGTAGAGTTATTGTCGAGCTGAGGCAGCTATATGTGATGTAGGATACTGCAGCTTCTCTGTTCACTAAAGCACTCTGCTTCTTATTCTTGTCTATGTTAGTAGGAAAATAAAATAGACATTTTGCATACCCGCTTAACTCCCTACACACACACACACACACACACACACACACACACCACACCCACACACACACACACACACACGGGTGCACATATGCATACCCATTATGATTTTAATTCTATTTGATTTACAGAAACCACATTGATTAAATATGATATGCTTTCTCTTTCATGCAATTTTTAGGAGGCTCCCTATGCTTACATTACCTTATATTATTTATACATTTGTGTGCATGCTATGTTATGTTTAGTGTGAGTGTGTCAGCTGTGTTGATGTCAAAGTAGTGAGATAGAAACCAGACTGTAGTACCACACTTACTTTGGGAGTATATCTCCCCACCCACATACTGTACACACACACATGGATTTGCATAACCAAGATGATTTGTGCTACATCTGAGGCTTTTGTTGCATGTGTGTTTACAGAAACCACATACATTGGAAAATAGTTGCCTTCTTATATCATTTATGTATCCTGCAGTATATATGGTTCTTCCTTCTGATCAGCATTGAAACTATGTAACCCTCTTTGTGCCCATCACTACAACATTAAAGAGACTTGCTTTAGAAAAAAAGAAAAAGAATCAGCATTTATATAGTGATTTTCATGCCCACTGTATGGTAGAGCAGTTTATAAGCAATGACAGACTGGTAGTGAAATAACTGAATGTATAGTGGCAACTTTTTAGCACATCTACACCCACACACAGCTTGAACAATTATGTGAACCAGTTTTATAGCAAGAGGAATGTTAGCCAGGGCACCGGGGAAAATCCTCTGCTCTTGCAAAAAGTGGTTTGGGTTCTTATATTTCTACCTGGACACCCACCAGCAGAGAGCAAGGGATGTGTAGAAGGGACCTTGGTTTAATGTCTCATCCAAAGGATGGCACACTTCAACAGCACAGCACTGTCTGAGTACTGCCCTTGGGTGCAAACATTTCTGGCATGAGCTCAGAGTAAGACAAGAAGCCACAGCATTGTGTCACAGAGACAGATGTGCCACCAACTGAGCCACATTAACACATTTACACAGAAGCCACAGCAGCTGATCAGCCTTCTGGGATTTAGCTTAAGCTACCAGCTGAATTTCATCTGCAGTTCCTCTTTTCTCTCAGACACTTTGCATATTATTCTTGTAGGTGGATTTTGGAAGACACACACATTGCACACACACACATATCTGCATGCCCATTAGGACTACAAGGCCCTTAATTCAGTTTCTGTTTACAAAAACAAACAAACATGTTAGACAGCATCTATATTATCTTTTGTGCAGTTTTCGGGGGATAAGTTATTCTTGAATCACCAACTACATTGAATACTCGTTTGTGAAGATTGTAAACATTATTGGTACGGTACATTTAGTGTGTAAGTTGGTAGTACTGAGGTCTAAATAGTGAGATTACAGTCACATTGTAGAACCAAGCATTCTTTAATCAGTTCATGCCCATCCCCCCACAACCACATGGATTTGGATACTCGTTATGTTTTTGTTGGGCTTGAGGGTTTTGACTGCATTTGTGTTTTTCTCAACCATATAAATTGGGATGTATCTGCCTTCTTCTGTCACTTACGCATCCTACACATTGTTTCTCATCTTTCTGTTCAGCATTCAATTTATTTTACCATGTTTCATCCTTCATTATACAATGGCATGAAAAAATCCTGCACTCCGATTGGTCAGTGTTGGACTGGACCCGTGATGTTATCCCAGTACAACATCACGGATCTAGTCCCAATGCAAATGTGACCGAATGACAAATAAAAATCACTGCCAGCTGCCCATTTGATGCCACTACCCAGACCCTTTCAAACAGCAGCACACACCAGCATGATTTTACCCTACCTTCAGCACTATAATGATTCTCCCCTGCCTTCAGCAGCTCACACCATCAAATCACACTTTACAACCTCCTGCATGTATCCAAACCACCCAAACCCAAACTGCAGGCTTACACAAAAATAACGGCTTCACATTACCATGCCTTTTACCGCAGCGCGCAATCAGCTGGCAGTTTCCCCTCAAAAGCCGCATACAGTAGCGGTTTTGTATGAAAGCCCTTCGTAAACAAATTTTTTTTTTCCACAACTCCTTTCCTAGCACCCAGAAGGTAAAATGCACCTCTCCTCTTCATTGTATAGCAACCTTCTCGCATCCTTCAATCTCGCCAGGTAAGCCATCACGTCTTTCACACAGCACCAACCAGCAGCAAAAAAAAAGGGGGAAAAAACAACTGATCTTTCTCTCTACAAATTATTCTTCACACAAACTTTCTGCACTCAGAGAAAGAGTTAACACTGCCAGCACTTACACACGGGAAAAAGGCAGCTGACAGAGACTGCCAGCGGGATATGGAGTGTGGGGGAAGTGACAGATAATAGGAGATGAGCAGTAAATACCAGACTCTACATCCAGAGAATTACCCACACAAACTGCCAGGCAAACAGATGGGGGGGGGGTTCAGGGCAACAGAGAGCAATCTCAGAGTTACACAAAATCACAGACTGCCACCTACTGACTAGAGTGGGCACTATTTTTTCTATTAGTATACGTACACACAGAAAAATTATTAAAAAAGAAGCACAAAATGTATTTTAAAACTTACTCAGTCTTTTTTTTCTTCATTGAGCCATTGTATAACAGCAATAATGCACTCCAGGGTGTGTGTTGTGCTGGGATAATATCACTTCTGGGGTGATTAGTCACACTCAGCCTGCGGCCTTGTGTCTAATCACCCCAGGCATGACGTTATCCCAGCACAGCACACCCTGTCATGCATTATTGCTTAAATACCACATTAAAAAGATAGAAATATGCATAAACAACTGTAATAGCCCTCTGTTATGGGATCACATGTAGCTTTCCTTGTTGTTGAAGTTTCATTCATTAGATATAGTTGGGGGGGTCCACATCAACTGAAGGAAATCAACTTGCCACGGTTAATACCTCACAGTCACAACAGCACATGACAAAGTCATGTGGTGTCAAACTGGTGAGGTGCCTCAGCCATGCAACCACAAATTTGACTGGACTGATTGTCCATGGTGGCATGGTGTTGGAATAATAAATCAGCACTTCCCCCAAAGTGCACTAGAGTGGTGCTCTATGGCAACAAGGTGTTGGACGTGTAAATGTTTTGTGCACTGTTTCCTCCACAGCTGTGTTTGTCCTGCATGGTTTTGTCTTGCAGCATTTTGACCACACTGTATCCAACCGCAGTAAAATGATTTTCCTTCAGTTGATCTGGAACTGTTAGGGGTTGCTTTTTTCCATTGCTCGTGGTCATCCTTTTCTTATAGCTGATAATGTGAAAACAAGAAACAGTTGTAAACTGTCATAAATTATGTGTTCTCAGCCAGCTCAGAAACCTGAGTTGCAAAGTGACTGCCTTCTCTTTTGTGCAGTTTTTAGGTGGATGTTTATGCTTGCATTGTCTCATGTCATTTGTGAAGATTACTGCTACTGTACAGTCATTGTGTATGATGACTCAGCTGTGCTGCAGTCTGAGTAGTGATTTGACCATCAGAATTTTTACTACCAAATGTTTTTTTAGCCTAACACACACACACACACACACACATACGACACAGACACACACATCTGTATACATACAGTATAAATGCTGTGTGCTGTGTCTGACACTTTGTATTGTATATGTGTTTCCAGAAACCACATCTTATGTATTATTCTTTGACGCTCTGATCAACATTTAAAATATTTCACCTGGTTCCACTCACTGTAACAAGACAATTAAAATATTTAAAGAATATATTAGCAGCTGTAGCTGCCCATAATTAATGGATTTAGCTTAAGTTGTTGCTGGAATTCCATTTGTTGTCTATAGTTCGGTATTGCTCTTACCATTGTCAGGTTTTACACTTTTCTTGAATCCAATGATCTAAAACATTAATATTGTTCTTGGCTGCCAAAAGAGATTCCAGCCATATTGGTCCTTGGAAAAACAGGAAAAGATGGAAGGGCTGATACCTTTTTTTGGGCCAACAAGTGTCTTGTACAAAGATGGAATTCTACACAAGCTTTTGGGGCCTCACAGGTCCCTTCTTCAGGTGAATAGCAAAACTGAGCAACAAGTTCAGTTGTCACAAATTTTGTACTGTACTCAACCACCTGAGACACATGCATGTGGTACAAAACACCACAGCTTGTCAATTCATTCAGGTATTCTATGTCTTATTAGTATAAATTGCAGTAAGAAACACATTTTGCTACATATGGTACAGTTCTGTAGCTTATCTCCCACAAAAGACACACCGATTTGCAAATCCATTATGCGTTTGAGACATGTGATTACATTTTAGGAAACTAAACAAAATGGTAATCATCTGTCTTCATGTATTATTTATGCATTCTACATACTGCACTTTTTGTTAACTGCCTCTGCTTCTCAATCATGTTATGCTAACTGTTGCAGATCTATAATAGCTAAGTATGGAGGATGTATATCAAGAGGCTACATTGTAAAATATTTTCTTGCTTCTCTGTGGCTGGTAGTGTTTACATGAATTGATTGCTCACTTGTGTGTTCTGTTGGTGATAAGGTAAATTATCATACAGTATTCAGGAGTCCTACATCCCAAGAAATTGAATAAAAGAACATAAGGCGAAATGTGAAACGATTACATGAGCTTCTATTAACACTGTTTATATTTTGATTAATGGTAGTGCATAGACTCTAAAATATGTAGCATAGAAGTAACATTTATGAGAGACATTTGCAGTTCTGTTTCCCCTCCTGTACAAAGATTGCATACACATAATGCTTTGCACTGGGTGTTCTGCTTTAAAATGTATCTGCCTACTTGTATTGTTTATGCATTCTACATACTGTCCTTTTTTAAAACTGTCTTTGCTTCTCATGCATATCATTCCAACTGTAATAGGTCTATAACAGTTAGGTATGGATAATTTATATTAAGAGGAAACATTGTAAAATATTGTCTTGGTTCTCTGTGTTGTCAGTGATTACATGAATTGGTTGCATATATACTGTCCTTTCTGCAAACTGCCTTTGCTTCTCATGCACATCATGCCAACAATAATTGGTCTGTAATAGGTAGGTATGGAAGGTTTACAGCAAGAGGACATACTGTAAAATATTGCCTTGGTTCTCTGTGGTTGGCAGTAATTACACAAGCTAATTGTTTGCATCAGTCCCCTATTGTTGACCAAGAAAATTGAAACTCAGCATAGCATCACAATCAAGAACATGTAATGAAGGAAAGAGTTAAGAAAGCATTGCAGAGGTTAAAGGAATTGGGGCAAAATTACAAGGGTAGCTTAGTATCTCTCATTAGGTATATTTGTAGTGTATCTCCTGCAAAACAGTATTGAAAATTCACTTATATTGTGTTTTTCATATGCTGTATGCCAAAAGGATTTACAGGCAATTTATTTCAACAGCATAACCAGATGAGAGTCCACAGCTGATTTCCTTTGGGGCACTCCTTCTTAGTAAAGACTGCTGCCACTTAGTACAATTGATACCTTGATATATTTTTTGCTGTTTTCACATTGTGTATGTTCCCAAGCCTACTCTGAAACCATGTTTTACTAACTCTACACTTTGCACAATTGTACATGGAATGAAAACCCTCTTTGCACCATGGGGGAAAACATTTTATTCCTAATTGTATTTCAAAACATGTTGACTTGCACTCAATTTTTTGGGACTACAGCAAAGTTGAAAAGTACAGCAGATTCAAGTGTTGGCCATGTGGCGTTAGTAAATTCTGCAACTGGAAAATCTGTGACCATAACATACCCTTTTCTTTTCTTTTCTGGCACCCTTAACCTTCATATTAACTGCAATTGCTCTGAACTATTAACCTTCCTGTTGCTGATATTTAGAGCAGCAGTGTTTATTAGCCAGCAGCAAATTTCATCATATACTTTTTTTTTAAACATGTATTTCTGTCATCCTAGGGTTCATTCTCAGTTTATTTTTCATTATTCTAATATACTCTTAAAACAGGTATTAAAACTATTTTTGAAATTAATAACTCATGTCATTAAAGCTAGCCACCACTCATACTTGTTAATAATTTATTTTGCTGAGGTTACCTGTTGAAAGTAAATGCTAGATTCATGCAGTAGATATACTAGGATTGTGCTATCAGCTGTTTCTGATGGCAAACAGTACATCACTGTCACAAGATTTTTAATTTTTTCATGGTGGGTATGGTGTTGGAGTGGGAATGTTTAATTTTAGTTCAGGAATGAAGTAAAAAAAGTAGATCTTGATATTTTTGCCAGATTGCTATATAGTTACTAACAAATACTACTGCTTTATCTGGGCAATCTTTATCACCAATAACAAAATCTCTTTCTTCTTTATATATACTATACCAAATCATTACAATTTAGCTACAGGCCCATCAGAATAAATTCTAGCAGAGTTAATCCCAAATAGGATAACAGGGGGAGGGGGGGAAGAGGGTGGTATGAAGGAAGGGAAGGAGGAGGAGAGAGGAAAAGGAAGGGGAAGGAAAAAGGGAGGAAAAGAAGGAATGGGAAGGAGGAGGGAAGAGAAAGCAAAAATATAATATACAAAAAAATTTTCAGAAAACTATTTCCTTTTTTTCATTAAAAAAGGTTTCAGTTCAAACTTCTCATTTACACCAGGGGGATGCATAGCTCTGACCTTATATATCCACTTTTGTTCTTTCTCTTTCAGAACTGCTTCCATGTCACCTCCCTAACATGGACTTTCACATGTTCTAAACCACATGCCATAACTTTATGTATACCATTGTTTCTGTTATTCATAACATGGACAGCCATAGCATAATCTGAATTTCCATTTTTAATTGCCAGAATATGCTCATTCATTCTAAGTCTACACTGCCGCTTAGTTCTACCAATGTAAAAAGTACCCCAGGTACAGGTGAGTTTGTAAATAACTCCCTTAGTTTTACAAGTAATGTAATCTCGAATTTTCTCCTCTTTACCTGTCCTGGGATTAAAAAAATATTCAGTTTTTTGTGTAAAGTGGCATGTGTTGCAAAAACCACAAGGTCCCAAGCCCTTCTTGTTTGTAATCTGTTTTGTCTCCCCTTTTGGCTGCTAACTGGAGACTAAAGAATCTTTATGGTTTCTCCCCCTCCTATAGGAAACTCTTAACGATTTTCCAAAGAGCCTGGAGAGAACCTCATATCACAATCTGCATCGGACCCAGTCAGAAATATTAACGGAGGAGAGACTATTGGGACAGGTGAGAATACTATCGGAAATGCTTTCTATACTTTGGAAAAATTTGTGACCCGTTGCTGTAGATTCTTTTGGCAGAAACAAGCAATGAATGCTTATCTTCAGGTGCAAAGGGCTCCAAGAGGGTTATGAATTTTACAATGCCTTGCATCACAAGGTCTCTCTTTCATTTGTAACAAAAATAGATATATAAGATGGGAGCTATGCATCCCCCTGGTGTAAATGAGAAGTTTGAACTGAAACCTTTTTTAATCAAAAAAAGGAAATAGTTTTCTGAAAAATTTTTGCATATTATATTTTGCTTTCTCTTCCCTCCCCTCCATTCCCCCTTTCCATTCCTTCTTTTCCTCCTTTTTCCTTCCCCTTCCTTTTCCCTTCCTCCTCCTCCCTTCCTTCATACCCCACCCTCTTTCCCCCTCCCTCCCCTGTTATCCTATTTGGGATTAACTCTGCTAGAATTTATTCTGATGGGCCTGCAGCTAAATTGTAATGATTTGGTGTAGTATATATAATGAAGAAGGAAATTTTGTTATTGGTGATAAAGATGACTAATAGAAAACAAAATTTTTTTTTTTAAATACTTTTTTCTACATTATATAATTTTTTTCTTTGTAAGGTTCTTCATGGATATGAGGTGGTTTTATGAAATATGGGATTAGAACATGATTATTTATATTTTCTGAAAGTTTGTGCATGTATAATTGATTTTAGATTTCATGTTCGACTCCCACTACTTTGATTGTGTATAAAGTACTTTTTTGATGTAAACAATTAAGATAAATGATAAAGTGATCTGATTGGTTTATATGTGAAGTGACATCACTGGTGGGAGAGTATATATTATTTGAGAGGAATGTAATTCACTAGCTCTGAAGAAGCCCATATGGACAGGCGAAACATAAGCTACTTTGTCTGTTGCACTGCTATGTCTGCTTATGGAGTAAAATGACTTTAAAGCACTGAATTGGTGTACCTGTTGTTTTTTTCAAGTTTGCTGCTGTAGGGGTGAGTGCTCTCCTTAAACTACACTGACTACAAATCTTGGAAATTAGCACCACCAGCCCTCTGAATCTCCGTTACACATGAAAAGTCAATTTCTCATTCAGTATGCCTCCTTTGGACTCAATCCCAGACCGCCCAGCTTGTTTAAGAGTCTCCTATGTGGAATGGTGTCAAAGGCCTTACTGACATCTAGGTATGCCACATCCACTGCTTCACCCTGATCTACTTCCCTGATCACCAAGTCAAAGTAATCTATTAGAGTTGTCTGACATGACCTCCCTATTGTGAATCCGTAATGCTTAATGTTCTGAAAGTCTCTGGATTGAAGACATTCCACAATTGTTTCCTTCAGTAATGATTCCATTAATTTCCCCACCTCCTCAGTCAAGCTGACTGACCTGCCATTTTCTGCCTTCTCCCTGCAACCACTTTTGTGAAGTGGGACTACATCTGCCCTCCTCCAGTTCTATGGAACCACTCCCATCTCCAGTGAGTGTTTGAACTGGACTGTCAGAGGTGCATCCAGAACCTCCCTGAGCTCCTTCAATATTCTTGGGTGTATCCCATCTGGCCCCATTGCCTTGCCACTTTCAGATTTGTAAGTTCATTCAGGGCTCTCTCTTTTATAAATGAACGTGTGTCCACTTCCCTCCCTTAAATGCGCCTGTCCCTTTTCTGTGATCCCTCATCGTCTCCTTCCTCTGTGCACATTGAACAAAAGTATTTTTCAGGACATCTGCTTTCTCCTTGTCCCCTTCCACACACTCCCACCTTCCTTTCCTAGCCTTATAATCCCTCCTCTGATCTTTCACCTTTCACTTTTATACTAAACAAATGTGTTGTCCCCTTCCTTTACTATCTGGGCTATTTTCTCCTCTATTTGTACCTTTGCACCCCTGACTGTCATCCCTGCCTCCCTCTGCTTCCTTGATATACCTCCCTATCCCCCTTTCTCTGTGTCTCCTTATACCTTCTGAATGCTAACTTTTTTGCCCTTACCTTTCCAGCCACCTCCTTTGAGAACCATAGCAGCCTTCTATTCCTCTTACTTTTGCTGACTTGCCTGATGCATATATTTGTTGCCCTCACTATGGCCTCTTTAAGTTTCACCCACTATTCCTCCACTCCACCACTCCACCCAAATCTACTCCCTTTGCCACAGCATCCCTGAGCCATTCCCCAAGCTTTGTAAAGTCTGTCCTCCTAAAGTCTAGGACTCTCACCTTTGTGCAGATTGATTCTGCTACAGTTCATATACGGTGATCACTGATCCCCAGGTGGCCACCCACCATGATGTTTGCAACACTGTCCCCATTAGTGAGGATAAGGACCAATATTGCTGCCTCAAAAGTGGGCTCTCCTACTAGTTGCATGAGCAATGCTCCCTGCAGGGAGTCCAGGATGTCCTTTCTACTAGCTGAAGTCACAACTGGGATACTCCAATTCATATCCAACAGATTGAAATCCCCCAGCAGCAGCACCTCCCCATTATTTACCATAATTTGGATGGTTTCCACCAGAAGCTTATCTATCTGCTTGATATCTTGGAGGTAGAAGACTTGGTTTGCTGGCCAAGGCATCTAGCTTCACCTGAGCTCTTTCCTTCTAAGACTGCTTGAAAGGCAGAGTACAGAAACTTACTAGAGCAAGGGAAAAGGATTAAGACTTATTTTGGCTAAACAGATTTACTGTGTGGTGTTGTTTTTTTTTTTTTACTCACAGGGATTGCTACTGTTTGTTGCTAACATTTCATTGCTTTATTTTTCTCTGTAGCAAAGTGTTTCTTACAGCGTATATCTTCTCTGAAATTATTACAGGTGGTGCTTTACAGGTTTTACAGTTTTATCTAACATTAGGATAAGCTTTCAGGGTTACTGCATTTGTTGTTGACTGATTGTTTTGCTCTTACCTCCTTGTTCTTTCATCCGTGGTTCTTTTTCGGCAGGGGAAGGGCCCAGCCACCCACTCCCATCCCCAACCACCCCACACTACACTCCTTTTATAGGGTACCACAGTTGTGACATTTCCTGTGGCAGAGCAGGAAGGGGTGGATCAGTGGGGTCTCCACAAGGTGAGCTCATTTACAGGGGCACTAGTAATTTAACTTGTTATAACAAGTTAAGCAAAACACAATCAAATCATTACTTGCATTTTTTTTTTCCTTTCTTTTCCTTCTAATTACTCTGACTAGGTTATAAACCCAGCAACTTATCTGGAATGGATATTATTAACTACAGGTACTGTGGAACAATTTTCAGAAGGACAGTCTTACAGGATTTAGGACACTGTTCTACATGCTGGGCCTTTGGAGATCTTAAGGCTCAGCTCCGGGAAGCATGGGCAGAGATTGCACACCTCAAATTTCATATTCAAGAGGAAATATATTATAAGAACCACCTGCCATTTCCCCAGCATCCAACAGAAAAACCTCAACCGCAGAGGGTAGTTGGTCCAGGAGGTTGGCAGGTGGTTAGGAGGGGCAAATCGGGTGCCCCATCACTCTCTGCTCTCCAACATATTACCTCCAAAAACCATATAAACACTACAAACAGGTATCTGCCTCTATCTCTGAAATCAAACAAAGAGGCAGAAGACACTGCAGAGTAGGACACTGCAGCACAGGAGCTAGCACAACAAAACTCACCCAAATCAGGAACCAAAACAAAAAAAGCAAAAAGGAAATCCAAAAAACTTCTGATCATAGGAGACTCCATGATTTGGGGAGTTGATACCCATCTCCAGCCAGGGGTAATGGTCAGATGTCGCCCAGGTACATCAGCATGGAGAGACACTGACCACATTGCTAAAATTGTTCACAAAGCAGGAGAAAACATTGATGTCCTAGGAAACATAGGGACCAATGATCTCACCAGCCAGTCAGTTGTGGAGACCAAAGAACACCTGACCAGGCTGGGTGACAAACTATCATCTATTTCATCCAGCATCTCCTTCTCTGAGATCCTGCCAGTCTGGGAGAGGGGAGCAGATGGACGGAAGGTCAGAGAAGGGGAGATAGGGGAGATAAACACGTGGCTCAAAGGCTGGTGCCAGGAAAAAGGACACAGATTTGTAGGGAACTGGCAACAGTTCTGGAAGCGAAAGTTCTTTAAATTTGATGGACTGCATCTGACTAAGGAGGGAGTCAGTGCATTGCGGCAGAAGTTTGACATCTTTGCAGAATATTTAAACTAGCAAATAGGGAGAGGGGTGCAGCACTCCATACGTCGAATGGGAAGAACACCCCTCCCTCCTCAGCTAGTGGTCAAACAGGGATTCAGCATGTTTGCAGTTCATTTGCATCACCAGGTAAGAAAAAAGGTTTGTCTCCCAATACGACGCACAGGGGTAATGCCAAATCTCACCCAACAACTAACACACCAAAATCTGGCCAATGGAAAATCATGTACACAAATGCTTACAGCCTGGGAAATAAGATCCCAGACCTGTAGGCAATAATGTCAGAGGCTAAACTGGACATAGTAGCAATTAGTGAGATGTGGTTTACCAGTAACCACACTTGGGAGACTTCAGTATCTGGCTATGTATTGTTTGGAAGAGACCGAGGTGCAAAAGGGGAGGAGGAGGCCCTGTATGTCAATGAAAATATCGAAGCTACAGAAATTCAGAATACACATAAGGAGCCAGAAGAACTGTGGGTCACCCTGAAACAGGAAATGGGACAGCCATAAGAACTGGGGTTGTCTACAGGCCCCAGGCCAGGGGAGGACATAGACACATTACTGTTAGAAGATATACAAAACATGACAGCTTAAGGGAGGTTCTGATAATGGGAGACTTCAACATGCCGGATACAGATTGGTCAACACCAGCAGGAACATCTGCCAGAACTAGACACATAGTGGATTCCCTGCAGGGGGAAGGCCTCAAACAACTAGTACAGCAACCCACAAGAGACAGGGCTATCCTAGACCTAGTACTGATGAACAGGGAAGGGATCACAGATCTCCAGGTAGAAGGTCACCTGGGGGCCAGTGACCATCACATGGTATGGTTCAATTTGGCTACTACATCTAAATCATCCCATTCCAAGGCAAAAATATGGGACTTCAGAGGAGCTGACTTTGATAAGATGGCCAACAGAGTTAAGCTAGTCCTGGCAAAAAGAAACACAGGTGAGGGGATACAGGCAAGGTGGGCAAGCATTAAGGATACAATACTTGAAGCAACATCACATTGTGTTTGACAGAAAAGGAAGTGCAAAAGAAGAAGGAAACCACTTTGGTTCTCAAATACAGTAGTAGAAAAGGTCAGAGCCAAAAGGCTGGCCTTCAGGAAATATAAGGGAACACAGCGGGTTGAAGATGGGAGGCATCCAAACTGCACTAAGGGGAAGCAGGAAGGCAGTAAGGCAGGCAAAGTCCCAAACTGAGGAAACACTAGCACAAACAAGTAAAAAAGGTGACAAGACTTACTATAGATACATTAGTGAAAGAAGAAAGTCTAGAGGGTATTGCTAAGCTTAATGGAGAAAAGGAGCATGTGAGGAGGAGGACCCTGTAAAGGCATCTATCCTAAATAGATACTTTTGCTCAGTATTTACTAGAAGAGAAGGTGAGCAGGGCCCACAGCTCAGCATCATGGACACAGGGGAGGAGGTGAGCACTACTCCCTTCACAAAGAAAGGGTCCTACAAGAGCTTGCTAAGCTCAGGTGGATAAGGCAATGGGACCTGATGGCATACATCCCAGGGTACTAAGGAGCTAAAGGTGGAACTAGCAGAGCCATTAGCAGAACTGTTTAGTGAGTCTCTGAGCACAGGAGAGGTCCCAGAAGACTGGAGAAAGGCTCATGTGATCCTGCTCCACAAGAGTGGTAGCAGAGAGAGGCGGGGAACTACAGACCAGTCAGTCTTACCTCAGTAGTGGGCAAGATTATGGAGGCACTTCTTAAGGAAGGATAGCGCAACACCTGGAATCCATAGGGGCACAGGATCCAAGACAGCATGGGTTTATAAAGGAAGGTCCTGTCAAACTAATCTCACAGATTTCTTTGACTGGGTAACCAGAGTGGTGGACCAAGGGGGAACAGTTGATGTCACCTACCTTGACTTCAGCAAAGCTTTTGACACTGTTCCACCTAGAAGATTGATAAATAAGCTGGGTAGGCTCGGGGTGGGTCAGAAGTTGGTCAACTGGGTGGCAAACTGGTTGACGGGCAGAAAACAGAGAGTGGTGGTAAATGGTATACAGTCAGAAGAGATGCAAGTCACAAGTGGGGTACCTCAGGGATCAGTCCTGGGGCCAGTCCTCTTCAACATCTTCATTAGTGACCTTGCAGATGGACTAGAGGGTAAGACTTGTCTGTTTGCAGATGACACCAAGATCTGCAACAGAGTAGATGATCCAGATGGGGTGGGCAGAATGAGAAGAGATCTGGATAAACTAGCAAAATGGTCAGAAGAGTGGCAACTGGATTTAATGCAAAGAAGTGCAAATCATGCACATAGGGAAGAGAAACCCTGAAGCCACCTATAGGCTGGGAAGAGAGTTGCTAGCAGTCACAAAGGAAGAAAGAGACTTCGGCATCATCATCACTGATGACCTGAAATCATCTAAGCAGACCTCTAAAGCAGTAGGTAAGGCTAGGGGGGTGTTAGAGTGTATTAGTAGGGGTATCACAAGTCGTAAGAGGGAGGTAATAATTCCTCTTTACAAGACACTGGTTAGGCCCCACCTGGAGTACTGTGTGCAGTATTGGAGGCCACACCTTCACAAGGACATTAACCAAATTGAGGCAGTCCAGAGAAGGGCAACCAAAATGGTGCAGGGACTGCATCAGAAGACATATGAGGACAGATTAACACAACTCAATATGTATACCCTTGAGCAAAGGAGGGAGAAAGGTGATATGATCGAGGCATTCAAACACCTTAAGGACATTAACAAGGTGAAAGAGTCTAACAAGTTTAAATATAAGAAAAATAGCAGGACAAGAGGACACAGCATGAGATTGGGGGCGCAATTAAGGGGGAATATGAGGAAATTCTTTTTCACAGAAAGGGTGGTGGATGCATGGAATGGCTTACCACAAGAAGTGGTGGCTATGAATACAGTGCAGGGCTTCAAACAGGCATGGGATAGGCATAAGGGAGCAATACAAATGACTATGAATAGATAGGCCACTGACAGAGCAAAGGCTGATGGCACATTTATAAGATAGAAAAAGAAATGGGCAGACTGAATGGGTCTTGCGGTCCTTATCTGCCATCAACTTCTATGTTTCTATGTTTCTATCTCCTCCACCTGTGCTGGAGGTCTGTATATCACCCCAGTTTGAATAGCTGCTCCATTCTTCATCTCTAGGGATACCCACAGTACTTCCACCCCCCCCCCGTATATCATGTATCTCTGTTGATTTAATGTTATCCCTCACTTAAAGAGTCACTCCTCCCTCTTTCTTACCCACCCTGTCCTTCCCGAACATAGTATAGCCTGGAATGGCTATGTCCCAGCCATGGTTCTCATTGCACCATGACTTGGGAATGGTGACAATGTCCAGGCCAGTCTCTGCCATCATGGCCACTAGGTTCAGGATTTTATTTCCCAAACTTTGAGCATTTACAGACATGACCTTCCAGATTCTGTTACCACCCTTCCTGCCAGGCCTCCTATTTCCCTTTTGCCTACTCTCCTTATCCTCTCTGCCTTCATTCCCATTCCTCTTCATTTCTACCTCATTGTCTTTCTTGTTATATGGTAGCCTTGGGATTCCCCTCCCTTAGGGTTCTCCCTATTGACTACTTCAGCTTATGGGGGGAGTAGTTTATGTCACCCTGATTTCTTCTGCCAACCCCCTCTGCTAGTTTAAATGTTCACTAATGTAGCATTTAAACCCTTCACTGAGGAGTGTGGTCCCCCTACTCGACAAATGCAAGCCATCTCCCTTGTATAGGCCCTTGTCCCTCCATGTGTGACTCCAGTCCCCAATGTAGCTGAAACCCTCTTCACTGCACCACTCCTTCAACCATGACATGAAGTTCATGGTATGGAGTACTCTATCTTCCCCCTGGTAATAGACAGGCAACACCTCAGAAAAGTCCACTGAGTGTGCTACCTTCCTAAGACCCCTATGATAAATGACCTATGATAAAGTTAGTAGTAGTAGTAGTAAAAGACTTTATTTTTAGACAGGAAGATGTTATCAATACATCATTAAAACCAATTGGTACTGTTTACAAGGTGATCCTGTAATAAATTACATTGCATCATATAACAAACAATAAACAAAGGAAACATCATTGTTCACAGAACATACCAACAATCACATTTTAAATTATTACAATCGGCAAGGCAAGACAAATTTTATTTTTCCATGCACCCAATCCTGTAGACTCTGGGCACTGTACAAAAAAAAAACACACTATCAATATAATAAATAGACATCAAATAAATATCACAGTAATTGCAGCATAAAATAAATATGGTCTGTGACAACACAGAACCCTATTAAAACAGATACTCAGGGGGAAAGGGAGAGGGGGCTCCCAAGGTGGACTAATAAACAAGGTCCAGGAAGGTCTGACTAAACAGGTAGGCCTTGAATCGGGCCTTAAAGACCTCAACTGAAGGGGCCTTCCTAACAGATGGAGGGAGCAAATTTCACAGGATGGCGCCAGCAACACAAAAAGCTCTGTTGCTGGTGATTTTAAACCTCATGTTGGGAATTGCCAGGAGGCCATAGAGGAGAAACGGATGGAGCAGACTGAGGTAGCGGGCGTAAGAAGGTCCAACAGATAGCCAGGGTCCTACCCATGTAGGTCCTCAAAGGTGAGCAAGCCCACCTTAAAGAGGATCCTCCACCTCATCCACAGCCAGTGCAGTTCACACAGCACCAGGGTGATGCGCAGAATTTTGACTGCCCTGTCAGCAACATGGCAGCTGCATTCTGCACTAGCTGTAGCTGGTGGAGGTTATCTTCTGAGACCCCGAGGTAGAGCTCATTACAGTGATCAAGTCTGGATGACACAAAGGCATGCACTAAGGTGGAGGTCCTTTGACTGAACTAGGGAATTAACCCTGGTGATATTCCTAAAATGGTAAAAGCTGGCTTAGACAACAGATGACACCTGAGATTCAAATGTCAATCTGCTGTCAAAGGTCACACCAACATTTTGTACCCTAGACGTGGCCTTCAATGCACTGATCCCAGGAACAAACCGGTTTCGTCACCAGAGGCCATCCTGTTCCATCCTCTGTTCGACTTCACCACTAGTACCTCTATCTTATCAGGGTTCAGTTGCAACCAGCTGGAAGCCATCCAGTCATTGATCTCTGCAAGGCAGTTGTCTAGCACTTCCACCACACTGGATGTCCTGGGGTAAAGGAAAAATACAGCTGTGTATCATCATTGTAGCAATGAAAGGCCAGACCATATTTCATTTCCTAATAAGCTCACCCAGGGGCAGCACGTACATGGCAAACAGCACTGTTGACAAGACCAAACCCTGAGGTGCTCTGCAAGACAGGAGGCTAGGGCAGGAGGAGAAATTCCCCATCACTACCCAGTGCCTCCTATTCATGAGATAGGACTCAAACCAGCAGATGACAGAGCCAATGAGTCCACAAAATTCCATCAGGCGGTCAAGCAACACACAATGGTCTACCATGTCAAAGGCTGAGGAGAGATCACGGAGAATGAGAATTGTCCCCTTCCCTGATCTCTAGCCCTGAGGAGGTCATTATGTACCCAAACTAGTGCAGTTAACATCATTAAACATTTAATCTAATCTAAGTTAAATTAATATTTAAAATTTCAGAAGACTGTTTTTCACATTACTACAACCACATAGTATAAATACATCCAGATCACCTGCCCTTGTACTTTATGATATTTGCAAATTTGCCAGTCTAGGAAAACATTAAAGGGGAGTTGTTAGTAATAACAGCCTCACAGCCAAATGTGAGACTGATCCCAATTAGCACTTTTTGTGCAGATTCATTTTTTTACATACTGTTTACTGCAGTGTAGTAGATTATATCAGGCTAATTTTGTTGTCTTGTAAGGTATCATTTCTTCTAACCAGAAATCCCAGAATCCCCCTGTAGCTGACATCAGAGGAGGGCTGCCACAGTAGGAGATTCAATAGCTTGCAGTGAATTTTAGAGTTTTTATAAGCTGTAATCTTTTGTTTGCTGGTCTGCTGTTCTCCTGGGGCTAGGTACAGTCACAGAGGACTGTACTAAGCCCAGTGAGCACAGCGGACCAGCAAACATCTGATTTCAGCTTACAAAATCTTTAATATGTATACTGCAGGTTGTTGAATCTCCCAGTTCTGCAGCCGTCCTCTGATTTGTTCTATGTCATAACAGCAATTGCTATTACAGCGAATGTACATCACTGAAAAGCAAAACATTGATGTACACTCCCCAGTGAACCCAACAACAGTGACCACAGAACAAAATGATATCTATGCAGGGGGTCTGCGCCCCCGCCCCCCCATAAATTAAGATTCTCAGCTCCACGGGAGTGCATGTTGGGGAGGGGGGAAAAACTCGGAAGTTCCACACACTGAAAACAAAGTAAAATAACACCCCTACCCAGCCCCAAACCCTGGACCTCCCTCACAGCAGGCCGCCACCCTCACCAACAAAGCAGAATGCCAGCTTGGCAGCACACCACCAAACAACAGCCCACATATCTCTGCTTCCTGCCTGGACCCTCCTCTTCCTGTCCTTCACCCTGTTACTACTTCACCCTTTTCCCCCCTATCTCATCACTTTAACCATGCTTGCTATCCTTTCAGGGTAGCTCAAATCACAAGCACTCAAACTGAGTCACTCAAAATCGAGTTGCTCTATTTGAGTCACTGTTATAAAGTGCTACCTCTCTGCTGTCAGCTACAGGGGATTCTGGGATTTCTGGTTTCAGGAAATGTCACTTTACAAGACAGAAAAATTAGCCTGATACAATCTGCTACACTGCAATAAACAGTATATATATAAAAAAATGATTCTGCACACAAAGTGTTAATTAGGATTAGCCTCACACTTGGATGTGAGGCTCTTATTGATAACAGTTCCCCTTTAAATCCATCCCAAAATAAAGATACAGATTCAGATTAACAATCATATCAGCTGCTTCACAAATATTGTGATATATGGTATGCAACATATTGCCCCAGTTCCATATTTTTCATTGGAAGAACAGTTCCCTACAACAAACGATACAAGAACATTTTAGTGCTATTAGAAATGAAAAACTGGCAAATTCTCTTAGGACACATTTCATTTCATGCAGTTCTTGCAGTAGCTCAGGTTTTTAAGTTTGTTGGAATAGATCATAGCAGATCGTATAGTGTGCCACCAAAGGAACAGAGGTGAGGACCATGTTAAACTTTTTTTGCAAAGGAATCAAAATGAATTTTAATATGCAGTCCTGCAAAGCAATAGCACTTACATAACTGAATTCTAGATACTCTAGCTTGTAGCTAGATAGATATTTTTTATGACTAGAACACTTTTTAGATACAGTACGTAGTTATATGTATATTTTTTTTACTTCTAGAATGTCATTCAAAACAAGCTAAGCACTTTCTAGAAATTCAGACAAACACCTGTGGATGCAGTGCACAGTGACTCAAACAATTGTACATAATGAAAATGAGACTATACATGGGGTGGGGGGATACTTCATGAAAAGCACATTATATCCATAAGCTTGAAACTACACAGATCAATATAATTTACTTGGGATATGACAAATGTATTCACTGTACTCATTTTTCAAAAGTAATACATCAGTGGATCTGTTTAATATTCTGTAACCATTTTATCTAGTATGTTTGGCTAACTTTAGTCAAGTCCTTTAATTACATGGATCCAGTTTATTTTCTTTTTGTGTCATCCCTGCTTAGTTTTCTCTTGCCCCTCCTTTCTTTCCTTTTGCATACTTTTCTTATTTGTTTTTACTTGTAACTCAAAGCCATAATTAACAATAAGAATTCACAAGATACCTCAATAGTGTACTGATACTTTGGTTTTCTGAAAACTTATAACAATAATTTTCAAAATAATAAGTGATTTAAATGTTCCTGTAATGGAATTATAAAGAATTGTCATCATTTTATCTCCCCGTACAGGTCTCTTTCTTCATAAAGGATTATGGTGACCTTTCCATTCCACAGTATCCCAAACGCAGTTATCAGTCCCACAGTTGTTATTTCTGTTTGATGTAATCAATTGGAGTTTTTCAATGATAAAATCGTAATAAAAAATTTTAATTGATAATAATCCAACTAGATATATGTTTTAACTAATTGGTATCTGCTGTTGTTAGCTACTGCATGTATACAGTAACTTTGCAGTTAATGTTTAGCCCCTGAAACTCCAAATAATGTTCTTCTCATTTTGAAGTTTTTTTCCTGATTTATGATTAACTTGAATAAAACACATTAAGCCCCCCTTTTATGTTCATCTGTAAAGCATGCAAACATATTAGTATCAGCTTGAGCTGTGCGGCAGCTTTTGGGGATGCCCTTCCTCCACCTACCATTGCTACAATGTACAGTACCTCCTCCCTAATTATGTCCAGTCTCTGCCTTTGTTTTCCTTCCCTCTTTGAAATCCTTGCCCAATCACAAGGCTGGAAAATACAGTCCGGAAGTGGGCTTTCTTCTGAAATTCCTAATTTCTGCTTGAAACGTTCCCCATCTTTCCTTCCACAGATGTGCTACTGTCTATTATTTTTTAGGGCTGGGGCAGTGCCTACAGCCCTTTTGGGATTGGATTGCAGATCTAAAAAATGACTGATCCTGGAACTCCCTTTATGGGCTTTTGGATGTATTTCTCCACAGCTACAAAATAGTGCACTCCCCCTCTGATTTGTGCTATTTGCTGCTCTATGTTAAAGGCATCTAAAGGGATGGGTGATGCTACTGTATTGTTCCTCTGAACTTCTCAGGATATTAACAAAAAAAAACCTTTTTAAACTGCTGTTTCTGGTATCTGTCCAGCTCAGTCTAATATATTTATTATATTTCTTTCAGCAACCTAGGGGTTAACTCATTATCTGTTGTACTGGAATTTACTGAAACTCTGAAACAGTGAGACAGACTACAGTGTCAGATTACAGATAGTGCAGCTGCAGCTCTATCACTCTCATTCCTATGGGCATGACTGGTTGCATGCACACACACACACACACACACACACACACACACACACACACACACACAGCAGCAGCAGTAGCATGTACTCTGAGTAAATACATTCAAGAGAACTGAAGTAGCAGCATGCCAGTTTTTGATGATTGTGACTGAACAGCACTATACAGCACCAACAAGAAAATAATAAATCGCTATCTGAAATGTTTGTCCAAAACAATATCTTAGTGAATGTATGGAGAAAAAAATAATCAAAGATGTTTTCCATCTTTGACTATTGCTTCTAGTAGTCAAATAACATTACTTCAAAATGTAGTGTGCATTTTAAATATTTAACTTGTAAATACTGTTTATACTTGTTGTTATGGCCATGTCATGTACAACAGAAAAAATAATCTCTTTCAAAATAAAAACTCTAAAAGGGAATGTGTTTCTATTGGAGATTTCAGATATTGTAAATTTATAATTTGCCAGTGATGATGGTAAAATCTGGGAATGTCACACTTCCTGAAGATTTGCAAAGTTCCCCATCCTTATATCAAGTTCACTACCAATTTCCAAATATTAAAAAAGAGCTCACTTGCTCTGTGAAATCACCTTTTGGGACAACTGAACAAAATGACACTAGCACTCTTCATGAGGAGGGGTCCCAAAAAAGCCATGTTGAACATTTGGTGCAATACCTCCAAAAATGGTCAAGTTACACCTGTGCATTGCATAATTTCTATGCACATTTGTAACTTTGGTCATTTGTTAGGACTTCAAAGCCCTGTTGGCTCTGGCTAGAGTTTGTTATAAGTGGTACAGTTTAATGCTTTGTTTCTCATGGGATGGCAGAGATATTGCACACCCATATCATTTGCATGCTTATGATTCTGTGCTTGCAACTCATAGAATTAATGTATTCTCATGCCACAATGAATGGCAGTAAAACAGATGTACATCTTCCTACACTCATTGATTGGTTCAGTTAATGACTTGTGTTACTCTGTTTATCTGTGTTTTAACACTAAAAGTAAAGCATGTTGGACCTTACAGCATAAATAAACAAGCCACAGCACATATATACTAGTTTATCCTATTTCTTATAGGACTGTGCTTAGTCTCCTCTCACTGGCGAGACAAGCTGATTATGTTTGCTTGAAAAAGCATGGGAACATATTGGTATCATTTTGAGCTGTAAGAGGGCTTTTGGTGGCACACTCCTTCCTCTGCCTATCGCAACTTCAAAATACTGACTCTCTTCTGTAATTAAACTCACTCTTCACCATTCTCCTGTTTCCACTTCAATATCCTTGCCTAATCACAAGGATGGAAAATGAAAGGTGAAAATGGGTTTTCTTGTGGATCTCCTAGCTCATGAACTTCCCCCTGCTTTTTTCATTCCACAAATTAGCTGTTGTTTACTACTTTCATATGTGCTTCTGTTTATTACTTTCTTTCTCTGGAAATGGCAGAGATGTTGTATAACAGCCCCAGCATTTCCAGTTTGCGGATGTCATGTCAACATCCATCAACTCTTCAACAAACTTGTTGGGGATGCTCTATCCTGCTGCCAGTTTCTCCCACCCAGCACAGCCACTACCCAATAAAATGTCAGTGAGTGCTCAACCTCATCACCAGTATCCCTCTTCCTATCCATCCCAGCCATACATGAAAAACAGGGCCAGTACACAATCCTGCCATCAATATCTCACCCTGACACACACACACATACACACACACACATTTTCAATAAAACTGGGGGAGATGTTGAATCCCACTAACAGTAACGTCACACCCTCTGCCTAACCAGTCTCTTAAATCCAACACTGAGGTGTTCAACCCCCCATGCCAGCTAACACCCTCCCTCCACTGTATGTGACACTAGAGTGCCCATCCCTGGTGCTGCAAAACAGTACACCACCATTTGAGGGACAATCCCCACCATAGGAACCTGTAAAATATGCCCCTTACTCATTTTTTTAAAACTGAAAAGAAGAAAATGGTCATCAATGTTCCTGAGTTACCATTGCAACCCCACAACCCCAACCTTCCCTCTCAGCACTGACCACCCCACATCTCCCACTTCTCACTTACCCAAGAAGGGTCCAATGAAATAACCATCTCATGATTGGCAAAGCTTCTCACTCCATGGTACCCAACCACAAAAAGACTGAAAACAATGTGGCCACATCATGGTGGGTAGCCACCTGGGCACCAGTGATCTTTGTATGGTGTGGTTCAATGTATGAACTGGTACAGTATCAAACCACACTAAAACAAGGGTCCTGGACTTCAGGAGGGATGATTTAAAAGATTGGGAGAATGCCTCAGGGATTCTCTAGCAGGTATAGAGAAACTGGGTTGAGTTGTAGAACAGGGGTAAAAAATAAAGGAGGGGACTGAGAGGGCAACAAACCTCTGTGTCAGGCAGATTAACAAGGGCAAAAGAAAAAAGAGACCATCATGGTACTCAAAAGAAGTAGTGAAAAAAGTAAAGGCAAAAAAGCTAGCATTTAGAAGGTGCAAGATAACACAGAAGGAGGAGGATATGGAGAGATATCAGGAGAAACAAAGGGAAGCAGGGAAAGCAGTTAGCAGCACAAAGGCACAAATGGAGGAGAATATTGCCAGGTCAGTAGAAAAGGGGGATAAAACATTCATTGGGTATTTAAGCAAAAAAAAAGAAGACCAAAGGTGGGAAAGAAAGGCTCAAAAGGGAAGGAAGGGTTTGTGTGGAAGAGGACCAAAAAAAGGAAACATATCGAACAAGTACTTTAGTTCAGTAATTATGGAGGAAGGGGTACGTGACAAGCCACAAATACGGGACAAGGACATTAAAGGAAGGGAGGTGGGCACTAGTCATTTTACAGAAGAGAAAGTCCTCAAGGAACTAGCCCAACTAAAAGTGGACAAGGCAATGGAGCCTGACAAGGTACATCTTAGGATACTGAGTGAGCTCAAAGAGGTGCTGATTGCACCTCTGCCAGCGCTTTTCAACTTATCACTAGATATGGGGGATGTTCTGGGGGACTGGAGGAAGGCAGATGTGGTCCCACTTCACAAAAGTGGCAATAGGGAGGAGACAAGAAATTGTCAGGGCCACTGGAAAATTGTGGAAAAGGTTACTCAAAATTGTGGAGCATTTTGCAAAAATTGCAGGAAGTTGCTGGGAGTCTACTAGAGACCCTGAGTGCTTCACAATAAATCTTTTAATGTTTTCTGCAGCATATATTAGTATAAATTGCTAAATGAATACACTGACACCTGAATATGTTAAAAACATAAAGAAAAGTTTATGTTCCTAAAAAGAACACTAAACTGTTAAGCTATCGTAAGCATTGCCTATCTTCCAAAGTTTAAAAGCATCTGCCTCATAGAGTGCTAAATAGATTCTATAAAGTGAGCCACAACAAATCAATATTAAAGTCAGAAGAAATATTTTTTTGTTTGTTTCTGGCTGTAGAACAATGAAGCCTATTCAACAGCTCTTTACAGTGCTTTGACAGTTATTCATCCACTTTGGTACAAGAAAAAATAAGCAGATAGAGTGGTGAATAATTGAGTTTTAGTAAAATGTTGTTAAAGTGTTTAATGATCATAATTTGTGCTGTAGGTACTGCACACTAATTTTGAAATCACATATTTAAACATTAAATCTGGGGGTTATTGGGACTGGCAGTATAATTTAGGGGTTAGAGTAACAAACTGTGAATGAGCTGATGACATCTAGCAGACCTGGGTTTGAGTCCCACAACCTCCACTTGCATACTATGTGATTCTGAGCAAGTCACTTAAGGGACACTGTCAGCTTTGCCCCTTCGTTTTGTGCACAATGTGAAAAGTGTGCCTCCAGACACACACCTAGAACACATGTACTGAAAAATGCTCCTATGTGTACAAAAGTTAAGATTTATTACCTTAAACTGTAATTTTGCCAAAAACACTGTTTCCCTAGGACTGATTAGAAGTCAGCCACATCCCGAAAGCACATCCAGGTCTGGAACGTGAGTTAGCCAGGAGTACAGTCCCGATGTATGACTTTTGCACAAGGCACCTGCAAAAACATGTTATTCTTGTCCCGCCTGTTATAAGCAAATGTGTATCTCAAACAGGAAAATGAGCACTGCAAAGAGTACAATTTAAACTTTTGGAACAGAGCTAAAATACCGCATATGCACACAAACGGCATGCTCCTGTGCATGCTCGGGATCTTTCTTTATGCCTCTTGAGTGCATGCATGGGATTTTAGCTCCATTCTAAAAGTTTAAATTATATTCCCTGCAGTGCTCATTTTCCTGTTTGAGATACCAGCAGCCTTTGCTTATAATAACCGGGACAGGAATAGCATGTTTTTGCAGGTGCTTTGTGCACAAATCACACTTCGGGACCGTGCTCCTGGCTAACCCACATCCCCAACCTAGATGTGCTTCCAGGATGCAGCTGAATTCTGTTTGTCTCGAGGGAAACAGTATTTCAGCAAAATTACAGTTTAAGGTAATAAAGCTTAACTTTTATACACATAGGGGCATTTTGTAGTATACGTGTGCTAGATATGTGCCAGAAGACACACTTTTTGCATTGGGCACAAAATGAAGGGGCAAGGCTGACAGTGCCCCTTTAACCTCCTCAGTGCTCCTGGACTGTAACTGAAAACAGGCACTTGTGCCTAAAGGGCCTTATGGGGTTACCAATAAATGTAAAAAAATACCAATATATTTTTACTGCTTCATACTGTAGTCATGGTACTCTGTAATTTACCTTTGTTTTACTCTGACTGCAGTGATTTTGTTTAGCTAAAGATAAATGTTCAGATACATTTTGTGTTTTTTAAGCTTGTTTTTAGACTTTAGTCAGGTTTTTATTTTAGTCTTTGCATGTGAGAATCTAAGGGGGTAGTTCTTAAGAGTGAGATCACTGTTAGCAACTAACTTATTCAAGTTTAAAATTGGCAGGCCATCCAAAAATCCTCAGCTGTTTGAATCAAAACTAGTCTGAATAAAAGTATGCTCACAAGGAATAACTTGCCCTGCCACTTACAAAAAGGCTTCATAGTTAGCACCCCATTTAAGTGAATGGAATAATTTTCACCTTTTCTCCCAACTTTTGTTTCAGTCTGTGTGGCAACAAAAAGTCTTCTAATAGTCTGCTTCAACACAAATCAAATGTTAAGTGTTTAAATCTACTTATGCTTGGCCAGTGGATTTTGAAACCAAACAAGACAAGGATTCAAAAGAAATCAGTGTCATATAAAACCTTTGCCCTACCTTGCACTGCATTGTTCCGACCAAACCCAAGTCTGCATGCAAAATTATCAATATATTTGAGAGTATTTTATTAAAAATGTTAATACTTTTTATAAAGTTCAATATAAAAACCCAAACATTGCAAGAAATTGCAGAACAAGTCAGTTTCTGCGGAGAATGATGAAAATTGCGGATTCTAGAAAACAATTGTGGGCACAATTTTCCAGTGGCCCTGGAAACTGCAGACCTGTCAGTCTGACTTTGGTGGTGGGTAAAGAAATGGAACCACTACTGAAGGAAAGGATTGGAGGCTATCTTGTGACCAGTGGATTACAGGATCTGAGGCAGCATGGCTTCACAGAGTGGAGATCATACCAGACAAACCTGTTTGAGGTCTTTGGCTGGGTGACCAGGGAAGTGAAGCAGGGTGGAGGGGTGGATGTGGCCTACCTGGATTTCAGCAGGGCCTTCCTTCAACACTGTTCCACACAGAAGACTGGTGAGCAAGCTAGGCAGCCTTGGAATAGGTCAAAAAGTAGTAAAATGGGTAAGAATTTGGCTAGGCAACAGGATTCAGAGGGTGGCGGTAAATGATGTTCACTCTGAAGAAGGCAACGTGACCAGTGGGGTGCTAAAGGGGTCAATATTAGGCCCAGTCCTCTTTAATATCTTTATTAGCAAAACTGCAGGAGGGCTGGAAGGGAAAGTATGCCTGTTCGTGAATGCCACAAAAATCTGCAACAGAGTGGGCACACCGTGGGGGGGGTGGAAGAAATGATGAGGGACAATCTAAAAAAGCTGGAAGACTGGTCAAGGAATTGGCAACTAGGTTTCAATGCACAACAAGTGCACAATCATTCACTTGGGGCACAGAAACCAGGGGGCGATGTACCACTTGGGCAGGGAGGTATTGGCAACCACAAAACAGGAAAGAGACCTGGGGGTGATCATTTCTGATGACCTGACAATAGCAAAGAAGTGTGATAAGGTAGTGAGGAAAGCTAGCAGGATACTTGGGTGCATAGGGAGTGGTATCAGTAGCAGAAAGATGGAGGTAGTGTTACCCCTGTATAGGTCGATGGTGAGACCCCACCTCAAAAACTGTGTCTAGTTCTGGAGGCCCCATCTCCAGACGGACATAGATAAGGAGGAGGCAGTACAGAAGAGGGCAACCAAAATGATGCCGGACCTACATCAAAAGCCCTATGAGGAAAGACTCATGGAATTAAATATGTAGTCTCTAAAGGAGAGGATGGAAAGGGTATACTGTACATGATAGCAATGTTCAAGTATGTGACAGGTATTAGTAAGGTACATGAAGTAAGCATTTTATATAGAAAAAGTTGCTCAAGAACAAGTGGTCATGCTATGAAGCCGGAGGTGGGGGGAGACTCAGAGGAGATGTGAGGGAATACTTCTTCATGGAAAGGGTGGTGGATGCCTGGAACAGCATCCCAACCGAGGTGGTGAGTGCTAAAATCATAACATGAGTCAAGTGTGCATGGGATAGACACAAGGAGACCTTAGAAATAAGGCATGGGGAGGGGAAGACCTGAGAGTAAGGTATGTGGTGGCACAGTATGTAGGGAAAATAGGGTAGACTAGGTTGGCCAAGAGGTCCTTTTCTGCCAACAGCATATATGTTTCTGTTTCCATGTACGTCAAGTTAATGGCTTTGGAATGCATTTGGAATGCTTACTCACAATTATCTAATTTTGGGGCTGGCAGTGTAGCCAATAGGTTACAGTAATGAGCTGTGAATGAGTGTGGTATATCCAGCAGGCCTGGGTTTGATTCCCACAACCTCCACTTGTATACCGTGTGACTCTAAGCAAGTAACTTAGCCACCCCATTGCTCCTGGGCCACCCCTGAAAACAAGCACTTGTACCTAGTGGGCTTTACCTGGTTACCTAAAGAATAAAATAAAAATGTAAAATGTAAGATGTTTTTTAATTCTTTTTATTAAGTTTTCAAATATGCAAATAAAAACAACATTAGGGCATAGTAAACATGCATAACAAACGATATTTTTTTAACATTGTTGCCTCACATTTTCAACATAGTCTTTTTTACCCCATCTCTTAAAAAAGGGTGTATTTTTTCAAATCCCCTCTGAAATATGTTTTTGCAGTTGCTCAGCAAGACGGGATTTTAACAATCCGCCAAACTAAATATAAAGAGGGGGCATAAAAAGACTATGCTGAAAATATGGGTCAAAATGTTAGCAAAAATAAATGAACTTCTGCAAAATGTTGGAACTTTTCAACTTTTACTCATAGGGTGGGATATTCAGAAGCATTGCACATGGTGCAACACAGTTGCACCATGCACAACCCACTGATGTACCCAGTGCGATATTCAAAAGGGGAATGTGCGTGGCACAAATCCCGATGCATCGGAGCACATCAGTAATGTATGTGGTGCAAGTAGGTGGAGGCGTGCCCATGCATACTCCGCACATCCCTATATTCAGCCCGGGATGTGCTAAGCAGATGCAGGCGCAACCTGTACCTGTGCCACACACAGTTGAGCAAAAAATAAAAGGAGAAACAGCTGGCCACCCACAGGGGAGCTGCCATATTGCTGGGTGCAACATAGCAGCTGCTAGCTGTGGGTGGCCACCCAAGCTCCGGCGGCACCCTCCATCGGGTAGCACCCCCCCAATACCCGGTCGTGGGCATACACACAATAATTAAACATCCTATATCCCTGGTGGTCCAGTGGACTGCTGGCAGCCTGATCGCGGGCATATGTATAATAAAAGAAGGTCCTATATCCCTGGTAGTCCAGTGGACCTCTCACAGCCCGATCATGGGCAGAAGTGTAAAGAAAGATTACATCCCATCCCTGGTGGTCCAGCGGTACCCCCCTTCCTCACCCTCCCACTGTGCCACGCCACCCCGCTCCCCCCCCCCAGTCAGCGGCAGGTGGCAGCTGCACGGCCGCCTGCTGACTGACTGCATACGGGTAGCTGTACACCCATTGTCTACAGTGTGAGTCAATGGGTGTGCAGACCATAGCTCAGCAGATATTCACTCCATATCTGGACTGTGTAGTACAGTATGGTCTGCACACCGATGGCCCATGCTGTGGACCAATGGGTGCAACTACTGTCTTGCCAGTCAGTCGGCGAGCTGGGCATTTTGCGGGTGAGGAGCTGCCGCCCGCCTCTGACCGGGGGAGCAGGGTAGCGGGGGCTCAGTGGGAGGGTGGGGAGAGGGGTACCGCTGGACCACCAGGGATGGGATGTAATCTTTCTTTACACTTCTGCCCGTGATTGGGCTGTGAGCGGTCCACTGGACCACCAGGGATATAGGACCTTCTTTTATTATACATATGCCCACAATCGAGCTGCCAGCGGTCCACTGGACCACTCGGGATATAAGATCTTCTTTTATTATACATATGCCCGCAATCGGGCTGCGAGCGGTCCACTGGACCACCAGGGATATAGGACATTATATATTCATACATATGCCCATGATCCGGCAGTGGGGTACTTTGCCGCTTCTGCAGGGGGCATCCATCCCCGATGGTTGTAGCCTGGCAGGGCGCCAGGTGCAAGTCTCCCTGGATGGGTGCACCTGCATGCAAATGGGGCCATAATGACATGCAAATGGCCCCATTTGCACCTTGCATGCATTATGGCCCCATTTTCATGGCCTTTGAATATCTCGGTTGATGCTGCGCCAAGCCGGCGCACTTGTGCTAGTGCATCCCCTGCCCCTCTCTGGTCACTTGTGCTGGTGCAGTGCCACTGCACCATGCACAATGCGGGGTGACCACAGAGAGATATTCAACTGTACTGAGCCATGGCACAGCACCATTGAATACCACCCTGTCAGTGCCCTGGCACATCCCAGTTGCGCTGTGCACAGGCATGTACCACAGCCTGGTGCAGTCTGAATATTCCACTCATAATGTTAAGTTTGCAGATTGTGATTCCACATTTTAAACATAGCCCTTTTTATCCCACTTCATGAACATGACAGGTGTAAGTTTTCAAATAACACCCAAAATGCTGCAAATAAGGTCAAATAACACCCGAAATGCCTTTTCTCACTTATGCCCCAACTTGACATTTTGGCCATGATTTTGTAAATATCGGTCTTGTTCATAAGGTGGACTTCATAAAAAGACTACGTTTGAAATTTAGGGTCAAAATCTAAACAAAAAAAAAATTAAGAAGAAACACTGAAATTCTTCAATATTAACTCATAATTTGGTGTTACTGCCACTAAAGTCTGGTATTCCCTGCTGACCTCCATTCATAGTTCCTCCTCACACTCCATGCTAAGAAGGTCCCTTTGGACTTATCTAATGGTTATGTCCAGCTGTATGTATACATAATACTTGCAATGTTTTCTGTATAGTTGTTGTTGCACATTATTTTTGGACTATTTAGTCTCATTTACTTGACCAATGTTACTTGCTAAACACTTGATTTCAATTCCGTGCTTCGCATGGTTGTGATTGTTGTTCTGTCCTCATCTGTGTATTCACATTGAAACTTTGATTGTAACACAGTTTTCAGCATGCATTTAATATTATTTTTTTTTTGTTTTCAGCCCACACACTAATACAGCACCTTGTTTTTTGTCTCTGTATTCATATTGCTTATGATTTACACTGATCCACTTACTGTTTTGTATTACCTCTAATGTAACCTCATGGGACATATCTGAAAATATGTGAACTTCATGTGTAGTGTACTCACCAGGTTAATACACACTACGAAATAAATAAACATTGCTATTTTGCCAGATTTTGACCCCACATTTTCAACATAGCCCTTTTGTATGTTACCTCATGAACATGACAACCGTCCCTCTTCAAATACTGCCAAACGTGTCTTTTTACCCCCAGGCCCCAAAATGATATTATGGACAGGATTTCAGTGACAACTGTCGTATTCATAAGGTTGTGTTATACAAAGACTGTTGAAAATTTGGGGCCAAAACTTCAAAAAACAACAACATTATGAACAAACCTGCTTTTGTTGTCATTCCACAAAATCACACTTTCAGTGGCATTTGATAAATGACACCTACCATGTTCAGACCTTGAGGTAATAAAAAATACTATCTTAAACATTCAGGGTTACAATGTAATAAAACAACAGTTTTACTGTATGCGTGAACTGCTTAATTTCCCAATCCTGACTGTTTCACTGTTATAAATAAGTAAGTAAATAACATTTATTTTTAGGGCACCTAATCTTGGAGGTTCTGGGAGCTGTACAAGTAAAGCAAGCATATATTGATAAATGAATATAAAAAGAGAACAAATATTATAATTTACAACAATCTAAAATCAAATTTAAAGGAATAAAATATTGAATAAAAATACTACAGCAGTTTAACAACTATTAACAATGTGGACAGGCTTTCCTAAAAAGATGTGACTTTAGGCCCTGCTTAGAAGCCTCCACCAATCAGGCCTCCCTTAAGAACCTTGGTAGCAAGTTCCACAATACCTGGCCCCCACTTGAAGTGCACAATCTCCAAAGAATTTAAGGTGAGCCCTGGGAACCGTTAGGAGGCCCTTGGTGGAGGAGCAAAGCGAGTGCACAGGATAAGCTGGAGGCAGGAGGTCATTTAGATAATCAGGGCCTAATCCATGTAGGGCCTTATAGGTGAGCAAGCCCACCTTGAAGATGATTCTCCACCTAACCGGCAGCCAGTGCAGTTCGCACAAAACCAAGGTCACATGACAGTACCTCGGAAGGCCCATCAGTAACCTGGCTGCTGCATTCTGCACCAGCTGCATGCATCAGAGAACCTCTCCAGTGATCTCAAGGTACAGAGTATTACAGTAGCCGAGCCAGGATGTCACAAAAGCATGTACCAGTGAGGGCAGGTTGTCAGGTGGAATCAAGGCTTCAATCCGGGCAATATTCCTCAAGTGGTAGAAATTATTTTTGACAATGGATAACACCTGAGCCTCAAGTGTCAATCCATTATCAAGGATGATGCCCACATTTTTCACCTTGGTGGATGATGCTAAGGAAGTAGCTCTAAGGAATATTCCTGTTCCTCTCCCAGAAGCAACCACATCCGGCTGATGACCAGGCTCAATCACTAGCACCACTGTTTTGCCCAGACTGAGTCTTAGACAGCTAGAGGCCATCCAGCCCCGGATCTTGACTAGGCATTTATTTTGTACCTCCACTCTGCCATTGGTCTCGGGTGCAAATGACATGTACAGCTGGGTGTTATCTGTATAGCAGTGGAAACCCAAGCTGTACCATCTAATGATCTCATCCAGTGGAACTATATATACTGCAAACAAAGCAGGTGGCAAGATCGAACCCTGGGGAACTCCACAGGACAGGGCTTTGGGCAGGATGGGAAATTTCCAATCACCACCTGCTGCATCCTGCCTGTAAGAAAGGACTCAAACCAGCTGATGACAGTACTGATGAGTTCACAGATCTCCCTTAGGTGACCCAGCAGCACTGCATGGTCCACAGTGTCAAATGCTGAGGAGAGATCGAGGAGAATGATAATTGACCACTCTCCTCGATCCCTGACCCTAAGGAGATCATTTTGCACTCTAACGCCATTTCAATACTATGCCTTGACCTAAATCCCAACTGGAAGGGCTCGTAGATGTCATAGACTGCAATGTGCTCCTGGAGCTGTAGAGCCACCACTTTCTCAATAACCTTCTCTAAAAATGGGAGGTTAGAGATAGGTCTATAATTTGCCAAGATGTCAGAATCGAGAGATGGTTTCTTTAGGAGGGGTCTAACCAATTCCACTTTCAAGGTATTGGGAAAGCAACCCTCCAAAAGTGAACACCGGACAATCTCAGTGAACACTGGACCAATGGACTTAACACATCCCACTAAGAGACGAGCTGGGCCCGGATCTTGCTTACAGT
The DNA here is from genome assembly GCA_016271365.2 of Neoceratodus forsteri. Lineage (NCBI taxonomy): Eukaryota > Metazoa > Chordata > Ceratodontiformes > Ceratodontidae > Neoceratodus > Neoceratodus forsteri. The sequence goes on from CM028136.1 coordinate 654,324,253, forward strand.
ATGCGGAACACAGCTTCAATATCACCTTGTACACCTCAACCAGTCCAACCAGCTTAAACTCACTCCAATCAATAGGAGTGCTTCCAGACACACCCAGCTCACCACAACTGGGTCACAAGTGTCCTATTGGGAAGATCCCAGCCCTGATGAAGAACACCCTGTCAGAGAAGAACAGAGCAAACTCCTCACACTGAGCAACTGAAATGCTTTTTTGGCTGTAGACAGGCAGGATGGAGAAGCCTGTCCACAGTTTGAAAAAGCAGAGTGGGTTTGTTCCTCCCTGCAGCAATCTCCTTAGAGAGGGACACTGCCTTCTTATGGTTGATTGCCCTTTGATATTCACTGTAGTAAAGTCTCAAAGCCAGTCTATCCCCCTCAGACTGAGTCCTCCCACCAACAACGCTCCAATCTTTGTGCCCCATCAAATCATGGGGTCTCAAGCAAGATGACTTGGGTCATACACAGATCAGTGTTACAGAGTTGTGTGCCTTGGAAACAGCCTCTTTATAGGCTACAACTGCCTCACACAGCCCTGAAGCACAAACAATACTCATACCAGATACAGCCATTACTGCCATCAGTCCCTCTGGGGATAACCTCTTCAAAGGGCAGTAGTGTACTCTCTCCACAGGGGAGGAACTAACGGAGGGACCACAAACAAAAACCTTGCCATTCAATGGTCTGACAAAATGGCTGGATCAGTCCTAAGGTCCAAGACCTCAAGCCCCAGTAAGAATACTAAGTCCAAGGCATAACCATGGTTGTGGGTTGTAGAATCAACAGCTTGCACAAGGTCCACCAGAGACATCAGCTAGGGGAAGTTGTAACTGAACTGTGAATATTCTTCAGTGATCCAGGCATTAAAGTCACCCGGAACCAATTATCTGGATGACTCCAATAGCTTTTCAGTGGAAAAGTCCACAGCTTCCTGCAGAAACTCCATGTCATGCCTCAGAGGCCTGTATACAAGGAGGATTCTGCAGTATGGACCTAGATCCCAGCACACTGCCACACTTTCAAATGACAAAGTAGAACCCACTGGTACACTTAGAAGTTTAGATTGGATCAAAAACAGATGGCCACACCCCCAACCCTGCATTCCCTCCTCGGGCAGTGCACTATGGAAAACAAGGCCAAGACAGACACCTCCATTACTGGACCCATGTCACCCCATAGCCAAGTTTCTGTAATGCAAGCCAGATTGACCAAAGAAATCATGTCCGCAGTCATTGTGGTCTTATTCCTAATCAATCTGGCTTTGCATAGCAATGGCCGATGGGGACTTGCTGAGGTTGTCATATCATCCCAATGGCTACCTGCCCTCTTGATCCAGTGGGAATATTAGGTACAGGGACCAAACACATCTGGCCTCTCTCCAGTCCCTGCTTTAATTTACAGCAGGGTGTCTCCTGGTTCTGACCACCCTAATGCATCTCACTCCCCCAGCACCACACTGCCTACTATCTCTCCCTCTCACAATCCTGACCTCCCTACTTGTTTTATTCATTTGTTAATTTCAATTTCTGCACTATCTATGGCCAACAACTACACATCAAATACAATAATGCAAACTTTTGGTGTTGGATATTGCTTGTTAATTTTGTTATTCCTTAAAATTCTACACATTCTCTCTCTCTCTCTCTCTCTCTCTCTCTAAGGTGTTTCCCTGTTTGCTGTTGTTTCTTTGCTTGAATCTTTATTATAGTTGGTTACTTTGCAGTTAGTTTGAGTGAAAGATAAAAATGTAATAACATGTATTAAGTGGTGTTTCTATAAGATTATAGTGTAAAAACTGCAATCTATTTAGCACTACCACTGAAGCAGCTGTATAACACAGCATAACATCAGAGTGTTTATTAATCTGTGCTCCAGGAAACCGTGTGTGTGTGTGTGTGTGTGTGTGTGTGTGTGCTTGTGTGTGAGTGTGTTTTCAAGTTCTTTTTGTAATTAGATATAATTTAAACTGATGGAACTTAAAAATGTATTCCATGCCTTTGTGCCACTTTTGAGCTCTGTGTTCTTGTATGGATTTTGCAAGGTATGTTTATTTATAATGGACAGATACTCATCAAGTTACAGAATGTACAGCCATTGAGGCAACACACCATGTGTGCCAGGGGGAACTGGGCAACTGTGCAGTCATCTGCTATCCCTCTGTAACTGCAGTTTTTTTTTTTATGAAATGCCTGTCCCTCCTTCTATTCTTTTTATCTTATCACTTTGTTTCATTACTTTGCTTTTTTCCTCATTAGTTTCCATTAGTTAAAACACTGTAGTGCTTCTACATTTACTGTGACTCCTCTGCTGCCTGACAACCAATCTGTCTGCCATCCCTGTCCTGCAACATCAACAGTGTGAAAACTCATACAACACTCTTATCAAAATGTTTGACTTATAAGGGCCCTATTTTCAAAAGAATTTCTCCCATTCTGTGCCTATGGCAAAACATACTGTGTAAATAGCCCCTATGCCTAGGTCTTGGAAAAATGGCCACAGGCATATGTTTATTTAACATGTTACATTATTTGAGTGACATGCACAGCTAGGAGATTTTGCAGACATCTCTGACCCCAAAACTCATCTTTGTTGGAGGGACCAACCTTTGTCTGGGCCAAAGAACAGATGTACCTCCTGGATCAGTACCCAGTCTTAAGAGAGGGAAAGTCATGTAGCCATGTGGCTACTGACTGCCCCTGTCTGGCACCACCACCTTTGCAGGTTAGCGCCTGATGAGATTGGACCACAACCCTCCCCCCCACCAGTGTCCAGCTCATGTGGTTTCACAGGCCTCATGTTGAATGGAAGCAATGAGCCTTTGAGGAGAATTCAACTCATCCCCCCTTTTCCTCTGTACCACTGGTCTGCGATACTCACAAGCTGCCATGATTCTTGGATGTGAGAATCAAAACCTTCTTCTTGATAACTGTTTTTATCCCTTTGGAAGAGGCACAAAACCCAGAAAAACCCTTTCTAAAGGGACACTGGGAAAACTCATTCCCTGACCCTTAGTGTGGTCACCACTATCGGGTCAACAGGTTCCTTGTCTGGCCTCACCCACCCTAACCTTGCTTTTATGAGGGCAGGCTGGGTCAGGTATCTGATAAGTGAGAAGAAAAGACAGGGTGATGATGGCCTCAGTTCTTTTAAACCCCTCTCCCTACATCCCTCCAAATGGCCACTGCCCTGTGGGCAGCCCCTGTGGTTCTTACTACTGGTATGATCCCAGGGTCTGCCCTCCATATGCAGGGGAGGAACCCTATCTGCATAGCTTCCACTTCTGGGGCAGAGGAACAGACAAATGGATGTCTGCTGCAATCTTTGTCACACTTAATATTGTCTCTGTAGCTCCATGCTCCTTCCCCTGAATAAACACACTGAAACAGGTCTTGGATAAATGGCTGCAGCCATATGTTTATTTAGCATGTTGCATTATTACAGTGGCATGCACAGCTGGAAGATCTTGCAGACAACTCTGCCATCAACACTTGCCTTCATTGGAAGGGCCAACCCTTGATAAAGACAAGAAATAGATGTACCACATGGGTCAGTACCCAACTCCAAGAGTGGAGAGGTCATGTGGCTGAGTGGCTAGTGACTGCTTCCATCTTGTGCTGCCACCCTTGCAGGTTAGCTTGATAAGGTTGGACTCTGACCACCCCAGCCAGGATACAGCTCTTGCAGGCCCACAGGCCTCATGCCAACAAGAGGCAATAAGGCCTTTGGGAGAATTCAACTCATCACCACTTTTCCCCATACCATCAGTTTGCAATAATCCCAAGCCACCACAGGGCAGATGCAGTTTGACCCCCCCCCCCCAAGTAGCTCACTCCAAATGTGTCACCAAGACCTTGTAAAATGAATCTGACAACAAATCCCATCCTTCATCCCACAAATGCACGCCAGTCTGAGCATAAAGTCCCTGGCAGGAGGTGTTGATGTCCTTGTGCTGCACAATGGTTTCCCCTATAGACTCCATGAATGGTCACATTTCCCTTTTAATGCAAATTCATATTGAATCTAAAGCTTTTGACTCCCCTGCATGCTGCCAGTGCATACACTGAATTAGGTGAGATCAGATGATCATGGTCTTAGGCCACCATTCCAATACAGAACGTAGGTCCTCCTTCATCATCAGGAGGAAGTCAATCGACTTTCAGAACCCCAGGTTGTTTCCGTCTAGATGAATTATAAGAATGTCTGGTACGAGCCCTGTCTGGGCCTCCACCGCCAACCTGGGAAGCAGTTCCTCCCAACCCATATCTCTCCTACCCAACCAGTGAATCTGCACCTTCTGACATAATATTTCTATTTTCCTCCCCTGAAGCTGTCATGTCACTCTCCCCTCCACCCAGTAGATGAAGGAATGACTACAGATCCATATGCACTTACAGCCCTCTGGGAAACATGGAACAGAACAAGCCAAGGTTATTAAAGCAAGTGTGATCATGTATAGTGCAAGAATACCTGGGAATTCCAGTGCCCCAGGTTCTGGATCTCACTATTCATCAATACTTGGTTCCAGGTGGCCCCAAACCTGAAGGAATGGGTGTTGAACTCCTGGGAGGTTAGTTCAGCATGGTGGACCGCAATGTCCAATATATTTCGTAACTGTCACAGCACACAGAATCGTTCCAACAGTGCATGGTGCCAATGGCAAACTATTTATAACTTTAGTGCAAAGTCATATACACACACTCATGCAGTCCAAAATTCAAGGAGAATAGCAACACACAGGATACTGATGAACATTGTTCCTATTTTTTCTGCAGCAGATGCCAGTGCAAAATGAACAGGCAGATTACCAACCCAGAAATGATCCCCCCCCAATGTTTCACACTTGTGCAGTTTGTCAAGAGGATCTGACTGGAGTCCACACTGCTCATTAGCAGTCAATATCCTTTTGGTCAGTTTTGCTCCTTTGCAGCCAAACAAAACCCCCTTCTGGAATCAACATGACATTTCTGTCTATCAAGATTGGTCTCACCCTGTTATGGGCTACCTGCACCAGCTTTGAGACCTGGAATGCTCTGCAGAATGCCATTAGGAATGCATTCTTGAATAACGTGGCCTCATACGTATTCCACTGGACTGCTGGCAAGTCCACCCACAATTGCTCCAGGATTGTTGGTAGGATAGAACAACATGTGTCCGGCTTCCTTGTTTGACTCTTACCCCAACCCTCAAGGACCTTCTGGATCTTGAAAGCTCAGGTGGGGTCTGTGAACCCAAATAATCAAGAAAACCTTAACAAGCCCACCAAATCTCACCCAATGACCCCTGACACCAGTCCTTGGTGTGTTGCTGCCATTAAATAACTGCACAGCTGATCCATCTGAATGGGCCAGATGTTTGGCCAACCTGCTTCTGCTTGGGTTATATTATAATGCTCCACCCATTGGCAATAGGCCACTCTGGTACAAGGAGCAATGGAATTATCTATGCACTTCCGGGTCTCAAGGTCAGCAGCATTCACAGAAATGGCGGGATTTGGAATGGATGATGCTCCACTGCTGGGGACAATTCCCTGAATTTCTGCCACTGCAAATGAGATAAAGAAATTCCATTCTCAATGCCCAGAAAGTATAAAGCTTTAAAATAAACATTCAGCAGTGTGCATTTTAGGACAAATATTCTCATGAGGTCACCCAGCCAGTCCTTAGGCCCCAAATACCCATTTATGGTATGTAATATGCCCATGTTGTCCGAGTGAAAGATGACCCTCTTGTCCTTCAGTCTGGGGCCCCAAATGCATAAGCACACCACAATCAGAAAAAAGTCTTGTAGCATTATCTGTTTGTGGACACCAATGTTTTCCCATATGGGAGGCACTCTAAGGTGCACAACTCACCTTGGAAGTATGCTCTGAACACCAGCCCTACCGCTACACCCATGTACAAATCACAGGTCTGGCTATCTTCAGTCTCTGGCCACATTGAGACACCACTAAAATGGGCAACAAATGTCTGCCAGACCTGCATGTCGTCACAGAACTCTTCCATCACCCTAATCCAGTGATGGTGTTTTTTTAGCTCCTACCCCCAGCTTTGCCATCCATTGTAAGAAGATTTTTCCTGTGGAATGACTCAACAGGTGAAATTTAGGTGTCTGACTATCTTCTGCAGATCCGAAAGGAATATCTTCTTAGCCACTGCAGCCTTGCTCAAGAGATACTGCAGCATGTTTAACTTGTGAGGCAACCACTGACACACCTGCCTTACTACAGCAATCTCAATGCCCAGGAAGCTCATCAGCAAGCTCAGTGCCATGACCTTCCCGGGAGCTAAGGCAATGCCGATGTGTTCACACAGTTCTACAAATGTGCTTAACTTCTTCCCTCAAATGGGGGAGCAAGCTGGGCCCGTAAACCGAAAGTCATCCAGGCAGTGAACAATGACTTGGTTCCCTGATGCTTGAGCAGTGGCCCAATGTAACAAACTCTGGCCAGAGTTGATATGGCTGCAGCTAAGGTATTTGGGGTTAAAATTATGTAAATAACCAATGTTACAAGTCTGCATTTGTAAAATGTAACTTAGGCTCATACATTTTTTGTTTTGTAACATTTTCACACCAAATTTTCAACATAGCCTTGTTATGACCCTGCCTCATGAAGACAGGCAGAGAAAATGTTCATCTCCTGGTTTAAAGGTGAGTTTGTGCAGGAACTGTGAAATCAACTTTTGGGATGCAAAAACACATTTCGGGCAGGAGTTGAAAATGACAACTGTCACAGTCAAGAGGTGCTATAAAGAAATGGCTATGTTGAAAATATGGGGTGAAAATATTGAAGATTACCAGACTTAAGAGCATGCATTTGCAAAGTTCAATGTAGGTTCATAACTTTATTGTTTTTTAATATTTTTGCACCAAATTTCCAACATAGCCTTCTTATGACCCCTCCTCATGAACAAGGGCAGAGAACATTTTCAACTCCTACCTTAAAGGTGATTTCACACAGTGATGTGAAATCACCTTTCTGGATGTAAAAAACCAAAACATTTGGCCAGGATTTGAAAAATTACAGCTGTCACATTCATGAGGTTCTGTTAAGATATGGCTATGTTGTAAATCTTGGATAAAAATATTGACAATTACCAAAGTTAAGAGGCTGCATTCGTAAAATTCAGTGTAGTCTTATAACTTTGTTATTTTTAATATTTTGACACCAACTTTTCAACATAGCCTACTTATGACCACACCTCATGAACAAGGGCAGATAAATTTCTATCTCCTGCCAGAAAGTTGATTTCACACAGGGACCATGAAATCACCTTTCAGAATGTAAAGAAAAAAAACATTTTGGCCAGGATTTGAAAAATGAAAGCTGTCATATTCATGAGGTGCTGTAAATATATGGCTGTTGTAAATTTAGGGTACAAATATTGAAAATTACCAAAGTTACAGTATGATGCTGTGTTTGCAAAATTCAATGTAGGCTAATAACTTTGTTGTTTTGTAATACTTTTACATCAAATTTTCAACATAGCCTTCTTATGACCTCCACCTCATGAACACATGCAGAGAACATTTTCAACTCCTTCCTGAAAAGGGATTTTGCACAGGGTCCACAAATTCACCTTTTGGGACAGATCTGCCTAATGACAGTGCTATTGTTCATGAGGTAGGGTCCCAAAAAAGGCATGTTGAAAATGTGGACCCAAAATATACAAAAATGGCCAAGTTATGCCTCTGAGTTCAAAACCCCCATTGAAATACATTGAACAGCATACCTGTTTCTTCAATTCACAGTCCAACTTTGAAGAGTGAAGACATGCCTGTGGTCCACAGAGGATTAAGATGTTGGACCTCCGATGGGGTAAGTAAGGGCTTGGGGTGTGGGGTGGTGGGTGCTGAGTGAGAGGGTTGGTGGGGAGTTAGAAATTGTACAAAAGGCATTAATGGACTGTTTTCTTTTTACAGGTCAAGAAAAAGGAGCAAAGTATTGGGCACCCTCAGTGCTGAGAGGGAAGGTTGGGTGGGGGAGAAAAATATTTGGGGAAAAAAAACAACAAGGACTGGTATCAGGAGAGAACACGATCGCAAACACTTGGGGATTGGGTACCCCAATGTCATTGCCATGTTTCTGGGGGGGGGTGCTGAGACAGAGGGTTGGGTGAGGGGGGAATTTTATAATAAAAAACCCATTAAAATAGGCTCTCATGGTTAAACACGGCACACTCTGCTACCAAGATGGCTGCCAAATGTTACTACACATGCGCGGCTACTAGCACATGTGCAGTAGAGTGCAGCAGCTATTTTGGACCTAGTGGAGTGTGCTGTGTTCTGCAGTGATCACTGGTACTGTAAAAATAGTGCAGTGCTACATCAATAGAGACAACATGAGCAGAGGTCTTCACGGACAAGGAGGTGGCTGTGACACAACTCAAACATGCTGTTCCTTTGCAAGGAATGCACTGAGTCCTTTTCACATAGCAAGAGGTCTACAGGGCTTCACCCACTGCAGTCCTAAAAAGGAACTGAAGCCTTCAAAAACTGGGCAAGCTACTGTCCCTCCCATAGGCATGAAGTTATCCACATAGTACTTCCCTCAGATTTCATCTTTAGCAGGTCCCGGTCTGCTAGATGGACTGGCAGTAAGCAGAAGGCCAGTGCTATGTCTGCTTTTGCCATCTGAGCATGAGGTCCAGACGCTCACATTAGCACTGAAGCCCTGTTGAACAACTCATATTGAGCCATTGTGATCTGGGGATCAATATGAGCATTAACTGAATCCCCCCCTTATGTGACAGGTGGTTGACCAGGCCAGTTGGGGCACCCTGAGATTAGGCAGGGGAGATGCTGAATATGGACCACTCACAATTCCCAGCCACCTCTCATTTTCCAGTTTGTTCTGGACCACTTTGTGGATGGTCTCTGGCAGATTTCATACCCCATCTGGGGACCAATATACAAGATCCAGAAGCCTGCAAAGAAACCCTCCACTAACAGGTGGGTGGTCTCACGGTCCAGATACTGGCTGAGCCAGGGTCTAAGCCTGTCCACCCTTACCAGAGTGGGCAGGACTGCTTCCATGGGTCTTGTTCCCTAGGTCCAGGCTGGAGTAATGCTCTTTACTTCATGGTCTCTGAAGTTACCCTTCACCGGCTGCAGTTGGTGCAGAATGCAGCCAAGTGACCCTGGTGCTTCATGCTCTGCACTGGCTGCTGGTCAGGTGGAGGGTTATCTTCAAGGTGAGTTTACTCACTTATAAGGCCCTACACAGATGTGGCCCTGGCTACCTGGCTATTCTCCTAACATCTGCCACCTCAGCCCACTCCATCTGCTCCTTGACCAGGGACCTCCTTGAAGTTCCTAGGACCAGACTAAGAACTTCTGATGACTGGGTCTTCATTGTCGCTGGACTGGTCCTAAGGAACTCTCTTCCAGCTGTTCTCAGGGAGACCCCATCAGTCAAGAGGCTCAAGAGTGGCTTGAAGGCCTACTTGTTTTCTATGGCTTTCCCTGTTGAATCTTTCTGACTGCCCTAAGAAACTGTTAGGCCAAATGCTAACACTGTATCTGAGGATTTTGTTGTTTTACTTTTTTTGCCTTATTTATGATGTATGTTTTTATTTAATACCTTGCCTGGTTTTTTGTAAGGCACCCAGAGCCTCCAGAATTAAGCACCATATAAATAAGCTTTGCCTTGCCTTGACTTGTTAAATTTGCTGTGGGCAGAATGGTAGCCTCCTCTTGGAGGCCTCTGGGAGTTGCACTGCAAGAGGGCATATTGCTACCCACAAGCAACACATTTGTGCCCAAACCTGCAGTTGGTCCTGATACAATTCCCTTGATACACATGAAGTATGACTGGGAGTGGGGCTCCACCAACTCCAACCACTGAGGCTGGGGTGCCTTATGGGCAAACCCTATATGTATGGATGACCCCTCTACCATGCATCACTTCCACCAAAAGGGGCATGCCCAATACCCTCTCATCTCAATGACATTTCATTCTGCCTGTGGAGCCTGATCGCTTCATCATATTCTAACAATGCCATTTTCCCTTTGCATCTATGTCAAGGCCTATAATTCTATAGTAGTTAGGAAATTAAGCAAGCCTATATCTTGCTCTGGTGCCATTTGCATTGTGGTGCTAGTGAAAACAATGAATCTTGCTAGCCAATTATTGAAAGTGTGTGGCACCCTCACTTTGTACTTCTCTAAGACCTCAGACTTATCTGTGTTATCTTACTGCTCACCTGGATGGTTGAGCAGGGAGAACATATCTAGTTGTTTTCAGTTCCAGATTTGCTGCTGGATCTTGTCTATCAGTTGGGACCCCACTGATTGCGCCACACTAACGTAGTGACCAAGGCTACCCTGTGCCAGTGCTGTGCTGACTCCTGATAGACCATGGGCCCCTAGTCAGACCCCTTTTTGCTGCTGGCCCTGGGCTGACGTCACAAATGTGATCATCAGACCCATGATCTTGACCAGCTTTTCCTCCATGGTTGACCATTTTGTGGTCTCCTACTGCCTCAGAACTAGACCCAGTGGGACCACGGCTTCAGCCTCTGATTCATCTGTGGGAGGGGTGGGAGCATCCTACTCCCTAGAGTCAGAATCCACTCCTGATAGGGATGGTCCTTCAGTCACTTCCCCTGGCTCTGCTGACGGAGCTGCCCCAAGTGCACTCCATCCAAAAGCCCTAATTACCATGTTCTTAAAATCTTCCTCCAATATCTGAGGAACCCCCATATTGCACTTACCTCCCTGAGGAGTCCTGGGGACCTTCTGCAGTGGTGGTGCTGGTTCTTTGGCTGGTTGCTTGTTCTTTACAATCCTTGTAGTCTTGTTCAGAGTGCTAGTTTCCTCCAAACAGGCTTCAAACCATTCCCACCCCTTCTTCATATAAATGTCCAACCCTTCTACCTATACATTTCATGAAGCTGGACTTCCAGAGCTGTTGTCACTGCTTTCATAGTGGTGGTCTTCTTCTTTCTGGGCATTGTTCAAAGCTGTAAGGACAGAACACAGCTCCCCTCAAGAGCATATTAGCAGTTAATTAACTTGCTAATATGCCAGAGGCTTTGGCTGCCTAGCATCTATGAGTGCCCCCATGCCCCCTTCAAAAAAATTGTTCTCCCTTATGTGGGCTTTACCCCCTGCAGATATTGCCCATAGCACTGCCCTTGCTACTCCAGAGGGAGCCACCAGCTGGCTGCCCCCATCTGATCACTATGTACCCTTATTATCTCAGGCTGGTTGCTGTTCATGCCCTGTTATTATTCCACTCCTTGCCCCCTGTCTTTGGATACCATATTTTTTCCCACAAAACCATGTCATGTAGTCCTAATGTGCTGAATTTCCCATTACATGCCCCTCAAGCTGTATACATGTCCATGCCTTGCCCCCTTTGTTTCCACTGCTTTGGTTTATTTCTTGTCTGATTAAGTGCCCTGAGCTGCTAAGAGAGAGGAGGCTTCTGATGGGGTTCCCAAATGGTAACTTTATCACACCTTTCCTAAGACAATTTTATTTCTGTGTTTCCTATGTACTTAGCCACTCCTGGCTAAGGGACACTCTTGGGATAGAAGGGATGTGACCGGGAGGTGGAATTGGGAGTGCAACTGTGTGAACCTCCTAGATTAGAAAAAAGAGGGGGGTCAACCTGTCACATGACCAGTGTAGCAACTGCAGTGCTGGGGGTCCTCTGTACTGATCCTCAACCACTCATAATCCCGCTCCCCTCCAGCCATCTAGGATGACGGGACAGAGTACTGATTGGTCTCCTGAATAATTTTAACAGTCAAAGATGACATAATCTGAGCAGGGACTCTAAGAAAGCAATAGCAAACAATCTCTGTTGGCACTAACAACAGAATTACCAGATGAGAACATTTAAACAATATTCCTTGTACCTTAAATAACATGCCATTCTTTAACACAATTTGTAAGACAAGGGAAATAATGAATCTCCCTAATTTAGTTGAACCAGCTTTAGGTTTCCCATGACACTGTGGAAACATTGTTTGCTGGAGTTTGGAATTGTTGCTCCTTAGTTTACATTGCAATTAATAGCAACCTTAACTAGGAACCCCAAAACAAACTTTCTGCATCACCCACTACCACTGCTGTTTTGTGCAGAACAAAAAGGCCCGTGCTGGGACTGCATGGTCTCACCACCCACAGAGAGCACTGTTGAATGGGCACTGCCACCTTGGAAGATGTAGAATTCTTTAATTTAAAGCAGCAATGCAACAAAAAGAGTTATTCCAAAAAGCTAATTTTCTACTATGGTTATAAAAAATGTTGGCAGAACTGTTGATTTGGGTTTTCAGGATGCTTTCTGTGTTGTGCACTGTACATTTGAATTTTTGTGTGGACTCTTATGCTCCTCGGGTCCTCAGCATTATTTCTATGCAAAAATGAGGTGGCCATCTTTTTTTCTTGAGAAATAATTATTTTAAAACTTTCCTAAAATCCTTAAATCATAATAAAAACTGAAAATGTTACCATCAAAATAAACTGGAAGATGTCTGGCATCGTTTAAAAAGAAAAAATGTGGGGTCAAATTTTAACCTATTTTTGTTGCACTGCTGCTTTAAAGTGCCCCTGGATTGCTCTTGTTTTCATTATTAAGCCACCATCCAGGCTCCATTCATGTCTAAGAGCTCTCTTCCCCTGGAACTTTCACAGCTACTGACCCTGCTGGTATTAACCCACAGCTGTACAAAGACTGATCCTTTTTTCTGCCTTGCCTCCTGCTGATTCTACTCTGACCAGGAAAAGGAGAAGAAAGGAGAGGAAATTGCCGGCCTCAGCTCTTTTTAACCCCTCTCTCTACCTTCTCCCAATGGTCACCAGCCTGCGTGTGGACCCTGTGGTTCCTCCTCCTGGAGTGGTGCCAGGGACCTTCCATCCCTGGAGGAGTAACCCTACCTGCCGAGCATCAGGTTCTGGGGGAAGGGTCACACACAAATGAACATCAGCTGCAGTCTTCTGGAAGACTTACTATTTGCAAATATGGCTCATGGTCTATATTGTTTAAACTTTGCCATCAAATTGTAACTCCTTACTAATTATTTTATTATATGCATGGCCTTGCAGCTGGTCCAGATAAACTCACACACTAGAATAATTAATTCTGAAAAGGCCCATACCAATCTTGAAAATTTCCTCTAGGACTGATTTACCCTGGAAAAAGTTAACCATGAGGTATAGTAGTTGAGACATAGAGAAGGTGAGGGAAAAAAAGGGCTGCCTTCAGCAGATATAAGGGATCCAAGTTTGAGAAGGACAAGGAGGGGTACTTGAGGAAATCCAGAGAGGTGAGTAGAGTAGTCAGGGCTGCCAAGGCTTCATGGGAGCTAAGATTAGCACAGGGGATCAGAAAAGGGGAAAATTATTTCTTCTGGTACATAAGAGAGAAAAGAAGCTGTAAAGATGAGATTGTCAGGATCAAGAAAGATGGAATGTGGGCAGAAAAGGGAAGAGGACAGGCAGAGGCACTCAATGAGTATTTCTTTTTAGTGTTTACAATGAAGAAAGATAGAGCTATGCCACAGAGGAGAGGTGGGGGTGGGAACAGGGAGAGCAGGGGAGGCTGATGGAGAAATCCCAGTGAGCAGGGTATTGGGGGCCTGACATCTCTGCACATGGATAAGGCACCAGGGCTGGACAATGTGCATCCAATGATCCTGAAGGAGTTGGTGGAGGTCCTGGTGGGATCTCCAGCAGACCTGTTCAACACCTCTCTGGGGACTGGGTGCAAGCAGCAGGACTGGAGGATGGTGCATGTGGTGCACATCCATAAAAGTGGGCCCAGGGATGAACCAGGTAACTACGGACAGGTCAGCCGTATCTCCATTGTGGGGAAGTTAATGGAGTCCATTCTTAAGGAGAGAGTGGTGATCGGTCTGGAGGAGAATGGTCTCTTGGATGAACGGCAAAATGGGTTTGTCTTTGGTAGATCCTGCCAGACCAACTTGGTTGACTTTTTTGATTGGGTGACAAGGGCACTCAATAAGGGCCAATGTGGTGGCTGTCCTGTATCTGGACTTCAGCAATGCCTTCAACTAGGTGCCTCATGGTAGGTTGATTAGTAAACTGAGGAACCTGGGAGTCGGGAGAAACTGGTAGGATGGGTTAGTAACCGATTACATGACAGGCAGTAGAGGGCAGTTGTAGAAGAAGAACTCTTGACTCCCAGATCTGTAATCAGCAGGGTCCCAAAAGTCTCAGTACTATTACCAGTCTTATTTAATATCTTCATTGGCAACATTATAGACAGCATTAAAAGCAAAATCAGCCTTTTTGCAGATGACACAAATGTCTGTGTGGAGGAGGATAGTGTGGAAGAGAGACAAGAACTCTAAGAGGATCTGGCAAAACATGAGTGCTGGTCAGGAACATGGCAGCTGGGGATCAATGCTAAGAAGGGCAAAGTCATGCACTTGGTAGCCGGACACCCTGGGAATAGCAACTGGCTGTGGGGTGTGCAGTCATCCACTTCAAAAGAGGAGAAGGATCTGGGGGTTCTAGTCACAGGGGACATTAATCATTCTGTGCAGTGCAGGAAGGTGGCAGACAATGCTAATAAGATGCTGGGGTGCATTACCAGAGGAATCACATCTAGGAGAGAAGAAGTCATTCTGCCACTGTACAGGTCACTGGTGAGACTGCACTTGGAGTACTGTGTGCAATTATGGTGCCCGTATTTAAATAAGGATGTCAGTCTACTGGAGGGGGTGCAGCATAGGGTAACAAAGATTATTGTTGGACTGGGGACAAACCATATGAGGAAAGACTGAGGGAGCTCAACATGTATTTCCTGGACAATAGAAGGGAGACAGGGGATATGACTGAGACCTTCAAGTGAGTGCTTAAAGGGCATGAATAGGGTTAGAATTGAGGGCATTTTCAGACTAAAAAGGAGGAGGAACATGAGGGGGCGCAGTCTGAAATTGGAGGGACAAAGATTCAAGAGGGAAATGAGGCACCATTTCATGGAAAGGGTGGTAACATGGTGGAATGAGTTGCCAGAGGAGGTGATAGCACTAAAAACTGTGGGCAGTTTTAAGAGGGGGTGGAATAGGGTCAAAGGTAATGGCAAAACTGAGGGGAAGCTGGAAGGTATGGCAATCTGGGGTGGTAAATCAGATGGACGAGAAAGGGGTGGGGGCAGCTGATGTAGATTTGACTGGGAGCTGCACATTTGAGCAGACTTGATAGATTGTATGGCCTGTATCTGCTGGCATTTTCATATGTTCATTTGTTCAAATACAGCAGAGCATGAATGGTGTAATTAATGAAAGGGAAAGAAAATGGAAAGGAGAAATTGTTTAACTTGGAAAGGCACACTAAGCTAGAGCTTGTTTCCAGGTGTGACCTAGGAGTACAAGAAACCTATATGACTTGTTCAGTGTCACACAGTATGCAAGTGGGGGCTGATGGGATTCAAACTCAGGTCTCCAGGTTTGCAACTCAGTGACCTTAACCACTACACTATACTGCCTCCTATATCCAAGCAGCTCTCATTTTGGTGCACCCCAGCTTTCTACTAGCCTTGTTGGCTTAGTTGTACTCTATTTTTGTGCTTCAGCACTTAATCTGGTATGCCCTGGGTCCTTTACCTCTTCCTCTACTGTATAAGAGGCATCCGACTCAGTGTGTACTGCAGGTCAAACCTCTATTGTTCCTCTCCATGTACATTGGGATACAAACAATTGTATATTGTTGTTTTAACACATTTTCCATTTCCAACATGCACAATATATTAATAAAGTAAAATCATTTTCTGAGGTTAGTATTCTCTTTCTGCAAGATGCTTATTTGCTCACAGTGTACTCTAGTTGAAGAAAATTAAATAACGTGTTCAATTAAATGAAACCCTGAAAATGTCATAAATGTGGGTCATATGTAATTTACTTTCATATGCTTGGGAATCCACTTAGATGATTTTTTGCATAATGATAACCCTTGTGTTTGATTAAAATAGGTCAGTTTTAATTTCTTATTATTTATAGTTTAATAGAAGGTAATTTTATTCACCCTGATCATGTATATTGTTTCTAATGCAATGATAGAGGTGATATAATTCTGTTTACACAGTAGCTAACAATTTATTGCCACAAGGTAGAGATGCTCTGTGTTTGTGCTTGGTTCTTAATGATTCATTACAACATTAATATTTTATACAAATGTTCATGATTTCATTTCAGACCTTTCATGAACACACACAGATATGTCCTCTCCTATAATCATTGTAAAAATAATGTTGGCAACAAGGAAATGAAGAGGATAGTCATACAGTATATTTCTTTTCTTAGGATTGCTTTAATTAAAGTGCTGTTTTTTTTAAACACTGGACACAGAGAAATCTATATGTTGTCAATAACATCTGGCAATATCCTCTGTATGTTGTGGAACATTTCTAAAATTAGCCAAATATCATAAATCAGATGTGATTTGTAGCAGCATGCTTCCAATTTTGCATGCATCAACTGTTTGGGGAGTCAGTGAAGTTAGACTACCACAAAATGGTTTAGCCAACTTTGTTTCTGACCCCTATGTCCACCAATTGGCGTGTTGACATGTTCTGGAATCCCTGCATCTTCCTCACAGAAACTGTGCCTGGGTAATTTGAGAAACCTACAGCCCATTGACAATACCTTCAATTGCATGGGGATTCAGGGGATTGCATATCCAGCCCTATGTCTTCTTGTTAACTACAAAACTATTTGGCTGAGATTTCAAATGATTCAAAGCCTTTACAACAAAGAAAGCTGGCACATAATGGAAATTATGAAAAAAAAATGTGTTTGGATTACAAGAAATACTGTTACCACCTTGGGTGTTTGAATGAAATATTGTATAAATACATGAAGTAGTCCATATCATTTAAAGCATCCCATCCTTCATATTATGTAAACTAACTCATGAGGTTCAGACAGGAACCATTATTTGGGGGTGGTTTGACATTAAAAATCTAAATAGACTGTCTGTTAAGTTTAAAAAAATTAAAAAATGTATTTCACCATTGCTTAATGGTTGTTACTGACAACATTTTTCTTAGCAATCAATGGCCCCATGAACTATGGTGCTGAATGGCTACACGCCACGTATCTGTGAAGCATAGCCAGTCAGCACCACCTGTGCCCCCCCCATGTGTCCAGCCGTGGCATTAATCTATGGGGCACACAGCCTCCTCCACCAGACAGCACTGAGGGAAACGCAGTTGGGGGGGGCAGGGGGTGTGCCACACTCCATGATATTTACAGAGTCATGGAACATTGGGCACAGGGGCACACAGTACACAGGTGGAACCCCTGCCTTAAGGTCTGTGCACCCCTCAGGATGCCACCCCAGTCACCGAATGTCAGGTGGGGCATGCTTTCCTCCACACCATGCCACCACAGACCATGGACAATGACTGGTGGTTTGGAGATGGCAGACTGGGCACCAGCCCACTTCTTGATTGCCACACATGTTGTGGTGGCAGCTATTTCTCAGCACCTGCAGGTGCAAGGGATCTACCGGTGGACTGGGTTGGGCATCCCATTGGATGCCTGCCTGGTCTGCATATCTGTCCTCCATGCTCCCACGCACCGGGGCAGGGCCATGGGCAGGTGAGCACTGGTAGTTCATGCCCCAGAGTACGCACCTGTCCACAAGTGTGACCCTTCATTGGTGGGATACGCACCTCTGGAGTGCACTTCCTGCCCCTATGTGTGTAGGGCCCAATGTGTAGTGTGGAAATGATTCAACCAATCTGCATTTTCACTATGTATAGAGATCACTGCTGCTGTAGATATTTGTTTTTGCAGCCCTTCATGCACTGTTCTCAAGGCCCTTTATCACTGCCATCATTTCATGCTCATTCTAGTTCCAAGCCAATTTCAACAAGTTTTAATAGCAAGTTTTAGTGATTTTGCAGTGTCCATATTGATATTTGCAAGCATAATTTAATGTTTGTGTATGCACATAGATTTTTTGAAAAACATGTTTAAAGAAAGTAAATAAGGAAGTGCATACATTGTGGAACTATTATCTTAATGTGGAGACTATTCCACTTCATATTACAATTAAGGCTGGCAGTATAGCCTAGAGCTTAATGAGCTATTAATGAGCTTGGTACCTCCAGTTGAACTGGATTTGATTCTCACAGCCTCCTCTTGCATACTGTGTGAGTATGAACAACTCACTTAACTACCCCAGTGCTCCCAGTTTGCCTTTGAAAACAGGCACTTGTGCCTAGTGGGCCTTGCCCAGTTACCAAAAGAATAAAGAAATTGATTATATGAATTATTTTGTAAGGTATGTTAGCAGTGAAACATTGCATAGAAATTTTATGATAATTATGTAAATTTCAGCCAATTCCTCAATGAAGAAGTCTTTATGATCTCTAAATGTTTCATAGTTTAGAATAAAGAGAATTATCTGATAAGAAACAAAACTATGCACATCATGCAAAAAGTAGGTCTCTAGTCTGATTTCTCATTTATGCTTCAATTTTTGTCTGGTTTGTCTACGGCCTTTCAGCATAGCATCTGAAATCTAAAACCTCCTTCCTCACTCTCAGTTACCCTTTATGCATAGGAAAACCTGAGTAACTTGACATGTTTCTGAGCTATGAAACTTTATTCAGTGATAATTCTACCCAGATTGAAGCTTAGCACACAAAATAGTACTTTGAAACTCTCCTCTGCAGACTGCTACAATTAATTAGCTTAATGATGACACAAACCTTCCAATATTATTGAGTCCTTTAGGAAACTGGAGAGCTGATATCCAAGGGATATCATTATATTGGACAACTGAATTCCCAGATAAGCAACTTTGCTGGGACAGTATTTGGAAAGCAGTACACTCCTATACTTCTAATGATAAGCTGCAACTAATTCAATTCTACATAATACATAATACGTATTTTATTCAAGTAAAGTTAGTCACCATGACCAAAATACAGGATTCCAGATGTAATAGATGTGGCCTAAATGAGGGTACTATATATCATATGCTCTGGGAATGTCCCTTAGTCAAGTCCTTATAGAACACGATTAAATCCAAACGTGATCCCCTTCATGGATTGGAACCACTTTTTGAACCCGAAATATGTATCCTGGGAGTCTTCACCCAAATTCCAGTCCTAGAAAGAAGATATGCCATGGCCTTAATTTCCCACACAGTCAAGCAATTAGTGTTAAGGCATTGGAAGGATTCCCAACGTATTCCCTACTCTGAATGGTTGCAGCAATTTTTATATAATTTAAGAACAGAAAAAATGAATGCTAGTCTTAGACACAGCCTAGTTAGCTTTGATAAAAAATGGGCAAGATTTACACAATGACCTCACTTACAAGGTAAAGTAAGGACCTGGCGGTGGAAATCCATGAATATACTTGGCACCTCAGTAGAAGCCTGCTAGCAAACCTTAACCTTAGCATTTATGGGGGGGGTGGGATAAGGGGAATGGTAGGTACTTAGTGTGGTATTTGTTTAGACTTAGCGATAGTAGTTAATAATAGGCCGATGTAACCCCAAGGTCATAAATACTTGTACTTATTCACCTTTTTGTGTTTGAGCCTGGTAATACTATGTATGTATGACTAAAGCAAAATAAAGCATATTTAATTAAAAAAAAGGAAACTGGAAAGCTGCATTTTTCTACTGAATTAGCAAAATATCTGCAGGGCTCCGCCCACTGCAGCCATAAAAAGGAGTTATATTTTAAGTATTCTGACATACTGTATGTATCTGTTCTTGCCTGACTGACCTATATGCTTTGTTTGCATGTATTATAAATGTGATAAATAATTTGTGACCTATTGCCTACCTTTCCCTCACCTCTGTGTGATTTTAACTGCCTCTTGTGTTAGTACTATATTTATGCTACTGTAAGTTGTCTTCCAGATTGTAAATTGCTTATTTATCTTCTGCACCTTATACTTATTCTCACTGCCTCTATGTCATAATGTACTATACATCTTTGTAACCATATTTTTCCACTGTGCTGAGTTACTATTAATTTGATGTGTAATGTTCTTTGCATCTGTACTCCACAGTACCTGAGACTATACCAAGTCATGAAAATAAAATTGGCATATTATTTTATTTCTACTTGACTTAATCAGTAATAACAAATATCAAAATAAATAAATAAATGATTACTGACCTCAGAAGCATTACCTACTTTGATTCTGAAGCTGTCTGTCACTGCTTTGCTGCACTGAGCAGGGTATTCAGGCTTCTATCAGAATGGAAAGAAGGGGTAAGAGGATTAAGCAGTCAGGCCATGATTTCTGTTGTCCATGAGAGTCACTGCTTCTGCTGTTGTAGGAGGCAGGGCTCACTCATTGGTGAGATTCAGTGTGTGCTGCAAGGGTGCTGTTTGTACTGTATGTATGTATGTATTTAGATTTTGATAACTAGTTAAGTTTGTTTGATTCACTGCTATGGGAGAGTCATGCTTGAAAATGCAACTCTTCCACTTAGCCCATCCTCTGTACTATGGATCCTTATCTGGAAATGTGTTTTAAACACTTGCGGCCAGATTTTCAGAGCCCTTAGAATGATGCAAGGTGCTTGTGCAAAACATGTTGGATGCAACATAGACCTTGCCCCAAGGGCTGCACCACCAGGTATTTTGCAAAGCAGCCTGCATCAATCAGCAGGCTGCTTACACCAAAGTGTGCCTTCACAGTCCTTGCACCACAAAAGTGGCTGCAGCATGGTACTAAGGGGCTTGCACCAGACAGAGGCTGCCAGAACCCCAAGGTCCTAGTTTCAAAACCCTCCCCAGGGACAAAGTGCTAAGTACTGTTAGACCAGCCAAGGGTTGGTCTAATGCTACATAGCCCCTTGGAGGGTGTCAAGTGTGTCATGCCACTGTGTCAGCCCCCCAGCCCCAATACCCAGGTAGATACAGTCCCATCTCCTAGCCCTGATGTGCCCCTAACAGTAGACTCTCTGGTGATCCAGCGCCCCCAGACCACCACCACCACCAAGCCCCGATCTGCCCATAGGGTAACCATTAACCCAAAATTACCCCTAGTGCCCTCCCCACTCTGATCCTCAGTAAATCATAATAAGAACACAAATCCCTGGTGATCTAGTGGCCTCCCATCACCCCACCAGGTAGTGCCCAGCACCCCACTCCCCCTATCTGGACCTCAGATTTGGCGATTGGCAGAGCTATCTGCACACCACCATGGTCAGCTGTTGAATGAACTGTCACTCTAATAGATCATTCAGTGGCCAGCCATGGCGGTGTGCAGAGGGCTGTACTGACAGCCGAATCTGGAGCCTGGATGGGGAGAACAGGCTGGGGGGGTGCTAACTGCTGGGGTGGGGAGGTTAGGGGCTTCTAGATCACCAGGGATTTGTGTTCCTATTATGATTTACCAGGGATTGGAATGGGGAAGGCACTAGGGGTAATTCTGGGTGACCAGTAGCCCTACGGGCAGGTTGGGGCTTGGTGGTGGGCATGAGCCATTAAAATGCCCCCATCCAAGGGTGCAGTTCTCACCCCATCTGCCTCACTGCTGCTGCAGAATTTCTAGTGGGTGTGCCATCTCTTTGGCTCACTGCCACTGTTGCCACAAGCCATTGGACTTAGGTGCCAGGACCCTGTCCAATGGAAAATCAGGTGCAGGGTCCTGGATGCACCAGCACTTGGCTCAAGCTGCCATTGTTGCAACCTGTGACTGGGTTTTGAAAATCCTGGCCTTGGTGTAACCCTAGCCTGGTAACCCAGTCTTTAGAAATACAGCTCTGATGGTCTAGCAAGGTAATTTTGCTGCAACCGCAAGTACAGTGTCAGCAGCCAGGATGCAACCCAGTATTATGACAGTATACCATAAAATGTATTTTTACTGCAGTGTTTTTTGACATGTCATTGACTGCAAGTTATTGCATTGCATAATGGCTGGGTCTGCTGTATATACATTATTTCCTCAGTGGAAGAGTCTCTGATTGGTTTACGTAAATTCAGTATTGTAGAGGAGTGGATAAGCTGTTTAATATTATAAAATGGTGAGAAAAAATCATTGGCTCTGAGCAATCAGTGCCCACCTTATGCACTTAAAGTTCTCCCAACATACAACATCACTGTAAAAATGTCAGGCACACATATGACTGTATTTTAAAAAATAAATTTACGTCATTGCCCAAATGCACATTGCTCATACTTGGAATCTTAGGCTTGAACTATGTCAATACAATATGTATTAGAAAAAACATTGGTTCTGCCCTTCCACTGTACCAGAACTGCTCATAATGTGCAAACAAAATCCTTTAGACTTTAAAGGTAGGAAGTTGCTACACTGTACATACATTCACTCTCTCTCCTCATTGTTAACTTTTCCAGAAAGGAAATTCAAACTGCCAATGAGAGCAGCTACAATGTATCCAACACAGTAGACAAACAGCAGTGCAAACATGACTAAAAAGTACAGTTAATGGGTTCACTCCACATACCAATCACAGCATGACCTGCTGGACAAAAGAGAAAACAAGAACTTTTTCTGTACATATCTATACCTACACATAAAAAAGTGTCTGGAAACCAATTTTGAAAACACATTTATTTACTGTTTTTCTTTATAAGTTTGAAGTCTTATTAGATACAAAATGAAAAAAATCACAAGGTTCATAACATTCACATAAAAATACCCTGATAAATCATAATTAAAATTCATATTACAAATGCATATCTTCTGCAAACAATACAAAAGTGGAAGGCAAAATTAGGAATACAGTCCCTTACCACATGGCACAAAAAAGTCATTAGTAATAGTGTAAAATGCTTAAATATACAAAAACATCAGTTTGCCTTTATGTGCAAACAATACAAATGCTTTTTGGGCAAAAGTTGCCATGGGATATATTATTGAATCAGCAGCATGAAATAAGAAATATTTGAGAATTTCATTAGCAGCAACAAAATTATTCACCTTTACAGTAGGGGTAATCTATTTTTCTTGTTCCCCATCTTGTGATGGACTGTACAATAATTATTGTTGGATAGTTATCAAATGTTCATTATTACAGAAATATTGTGTAATATATTTTCTTGAAAAACATAAGGCAATACTTGGCAGGTAGCCCAAATGAACCTCTAATAATAGTTGACAAAATGGTGTTTGCTGTAACTTATTCTCACAAAACAACAAAAATCTTCCAGTTTCAAATCGTTTGTTTTACCTCAATGTAGAGTTTATTATGGTTCAACAAGGGAAGTTTCTCGAAATTACTGTATACGGAGATATATTTGATTCTCTGAACTGCTTCTGATACATATGAGCCAGGATTAGAAAAACAATATCCGTGAATCAACAGTCACGTAAGCCTAATTTTTAAGTGAATTATTTAACCTGGAAAACCAATTATTTCAAGACATTGCTGTTAATTCAGTTACAAGGCATCATCTTTGATGCCTGTCCAAATACTGGCCAACTTCAAGTCTAACAAAGGCACTCAGAGACTCTCTGGTTGGTTCCGTGTTATGGCTGAAAATAAAATGGACTAGCTGAATTGGACGGATTCCTTGCCTTTTTCTTTTTAAGAACCCTGGGGTTTGGTGAGTGCAGATACCCATTAACTGTGTATCTCTGGGAAGATCCAGAGTTATTCTAATAAAAGAGTTTTGTATCACATTAGTATTAGGAATTTTTTAAGCATTACCCATTACCTTACTGCCATAAATAGCTTGACTAATTGTCTCAGTTTCAAATGCGGTTTTCAAATCTTTAAAATAATCACTACCATATTTTTGTGCAAAACAATTAATAGCTAAAGAAAATGTATGTGCATTTTCTTTAACATGCTCCATACTGTATATGATTTCCACAAGGTCATTTTATCAAATGTTACACCAAGATACATGAATAAATTAATTTCCTTGAAAGTTGTATTACTAACTATCCATTCCGTGACTTTATTATTACATTTACCAAAAGTGACAATCTTAGTTTTAGCAATATTTAATTCCAGACCAATGCATGATAGATGAGTAATAACAGCACTTAAACTATGTTTCAAACCCAGATGGGTATGCAATAAAATTATAGCATCATCTGCATAAAGTAATAGTTTTACTGGATTTCCATGTGTGACTGGTGTAAAAGTATCAGAATTATTTAAATTATGCGCCAACAATTCAGTGTGTATCAACTGAATAATAAAGAAGCCCAGATGCAACCCTGTTTGACTCCATTGTTACTATGCAAAGGATCTGTAAGTGCTCCATCTCTTGCATAATGTTTTCTGGCAATGGTGTTAGTATGTAATCATTTTATTATAACTAGATATCTAGGGTCTATTCTATAATCTTGCAGTGTCTACCATAAAATTGTTCTATCAAAAATATCAAAAGTAGATTTTTGTATCCAAACAGCCACTATATATTTCAACCTGTTTATGAACCACACATTTCTCTAGAACATAAGTACCACATTATTTTTTCTAAAATCATTTCAAAAGGGAGAATGAAGTTTATTCTCTAGTACCCAAGATTCAAATTTGTTTAGAATAAGTCTAGTATATATTTTTAACCCACTCAGAAGTACAGTAATTGGCAGATAACACTTTTGGTCCTGATGCTGACTTTTTTAAACACTAGAACTATAATAACTATATTCCAGCCATTTGAAGGCACAATTGAAATGCTTTTAATTCTAAAAATTAGAGCTAATAACTGAGCCCGCCAATCTGTATTGCATTATTTAGTTTTGTTTTATTTATTTATTTATTTATTTTTAAATCGGTAACTGGAAGAGGCACACTAAGCCAAGTCTCATTTCAAGGTGCAACCTGAGGGAAGGGCAAGGGGGAATTAGAAATACAAACCAGGCTGATAATGAGGTTACAAGAATGATGGCATAAAGTGCATGTATGAAGTGCAGTACAGAGAATAATGCTGAGCACTGCAACTGGGTGTCAAATAAATTGCATGAAATATCGAGAAACAACTTGACAAATAGGGTAAATTCAAAAATATGTAGAAAGAACAGATGATGGGATTTGAACTAATGTTGATAGACAGAATCAGAAAAGGAAAGGAAGGGTTCAGGTAGAGGGTTGACAGGAGTAAGTGGTGGGAGGGTATTTTAGTTGGTGTCTGAGGGAGGGAAGGAAGGGAAGGAAGGGAAGGAAGGAAGGAAGGAAGGAGAGAGAGAGAGAGAAAGAGAGACAGATGGAGGAAGCTAGCTAGTTCCTGAGGGAAGGAACATGATATAAGAGAGCAGATTTTCCAACTGAGGAGAGTGGGTGGGGGAAGGAAAAAGTATGCAGGTCCCTGGAGTGTAAGGACTAGGAGGAAGAGGGGATGGGGAAAAGAGATGGGATAAATAGTAGGGGAGGGACCCAAACCAGTATTTAGAGATGAAAGCAGCACGGTGGAACTAGCAATGTGAAGGGAGTGGGAGGAAGGATAATGAGGAATAAAGGGAGTGTGGTCAGTGTGACAGTGTGTGTTTGCAGCTAAGCAGTAGAAGGACTGCAGAGAGTGTCCAGTCTGGCCTGGGAGATGGAGAGGGTAATGCCTTAGACCACGTCCACATAAGAGGCACCACATTTGAGGTGGAGTTTGGCAATAATTGCATTGCTGTGTGCAGAGAAGTGAAGGCTGATATCTAACCACTCAGGGAGGTACTTAAAGCATGGGACAACTTCAAGTGGGGAGCCAACTAACATAAAGAAAATGGGGAGGGGATGAGTGCATGAATTTCTGGCTGGTACTGAACGTCATAGAGACAGTTTTTTGTGTTGACTGATAGCTGGTTGGACTGGAACCAGTGCAGAATATTGTGAAACTCGTAATGGAGGAAGTCTGCCACAGAAGCAGTTGAGGGATCAGATGTGTAGAGGACCATATATCTGTATACAGGTATGTGTGAATATGTGAGTTGGCACAGTTAGAGAGGCAGTAATTTAGGAATATCAAGAATAGTACTGGACCCAGGATGAAGCCATGTGGGACCAAAACATGGATAGGGAGTGGTGGGAAAAGGGCTTCTCCTACTTGTACCAGCTGTTGGTGGCACACAAATAGAGGATTGTGTATGAACAGTCATATATAACAGGGATATTCTTGTATCGAGAGTTTTCCATGGTAACAGATAGGTATCATAGGTATCATAGGAGTTACTGAGCATAATATAGACATACGTCCATAGAGCTCACCAGATTTAATTCATTTACCCAGATAAATTACTTTCCTGTCTCCAATGTCTATCTAGATTTACCTTAAATTGCTGCATTGTGCTACTCCTCACTACATCTATTGGTAGAGCATTCCTTGATGAAACTACTCTCTGATTAAACCATCTAGCTCTATTTTTTGATCTTCTGTTATGGCTTACCAGCTGTTGGAGATGTGATCTTGTCTCATAATATTTATCCTTGGCTTGCAATCTTAGTAATTCCCACAGAGCATCATTTTCCCAGGCCCTATATGGTAAACATGTATCTCCCCTATGCCTTCTATACTCCAGTGTATACATATCCAATTCCCGAAGTCTGGTCTGATAAGACATGTTTTTTTAACCCAACAATGGCTTTAGTTGCCCTTTTCTGAACCCTCTCCATCAACTGTAGCTCCACTTTCCTATACGGAGACCAGACCTGTGCTCCATATTCAAGTATAGGTCTTACCAAGGAGGAATACAAAGGAACTATAACCTCATGTTTGCTACTTTGAATATGTCTTAATATACAGTTTAAGATTTCATTTTCCTTATGTGTAATATTACTACAGTGGGTTTTAAAAGAGAGATCCTGCGTCACCATAATTCCTAGGTCTCTTTCTTCCTTAGTTTTTAATAGTGTCGTCCCATTCAATACATAATTGTATTGCTTATTTTCCTTCCCCATATGCATAATCATGCATTTTTCTTGATTTTGGGATAATTTGTGGTCCAGTGTCCAATCCTGTATATAGTATAAGGCTCTCTGAAAAGCCATCACATCATCCTCATTTTCCACTATTACCCCCAATCTACCATCATCAGCAAATTTAGATAACCATATTTTTTTGTGAGAGTATTGAATGGAAAAGACATAAATTAAAGAGGCAGGGGCCCAACACTGAGCCCTGGGGCTCCCAACTTGTCACCTCTTTCCAATTAGAAAATGTCCCCTTTATACAGACTCCCTATTTTCTTGCAGATAGCCACGAATCAACCACAAAACCAGATTTTATGAAGCCCATGTTTTTGCAGTGACATTATTAATTCTGCATGAGACAGCTTATCAAAAGCTTTTGAATAGTCCAAAAAGACCACGTCCACTGATTTCCCTTGATCCAAAGCTGTGTTTACCCAATCATAAAACTGTAAAATATTTGTCTGGCAAGATCTTCCTTTAGTAAAGCCATGCTGAGTTTTGTCAAGTAAATGATTCACAGTTAAATGATTTATGATGTGGTCCTTTATGATACCCTCCAGAATTTTAGATATTACATATGTTAAGCTAACTGGTCGGTAATTGGCTGGCTCAGCTATTGATCCCTTTTTATATAGTGGAATAACTGTAGCTAATCTCCAATACTCAATGACAACCCCTTTGCCTACTGATTTTTGAAATATATGTGTCAAAGGTGAGATGACCTCGAGAGCACAGCTTGAGAGGTACTCTGTTACCAAGGAACCTCAAGATACAAGAATTTCCTTGTTTGTGTATGACTGCTCATACTCAATCTTTTATAGTGTATGGGCAGTCACAGCATAGAAAATCACACAAAACCAGCCAGAGAAGACAACAGAGAATAGAAATGTTAACATTTTTTTTTTTTTTGGTAACTGACACAGTGTGCTGCAGATGTTTCTGCAAGTTCAAGTTTAAAAAATGCAACTTCTAGCTTAACTGGATTGAGGAAAGCAACTATGTGGCAGCATTCCAAGTTGTTATGCTGTAGTAGTGACATAGCTAGTGCAGCATAACAGCTGTGATGACATAGCTACTGCAGCATAACAACTCCATTCTAGTTACGGATTTCTATCCATAACAACATTCTACCATACACTATTATAGGATTGTAATCAGTCAACAGTGGGGGCTGAGAGGCCAGCAGTGCTCTGCTTAACCAGGAGAAAAGAGATGGACAACAAATCAAAGGCTTTGGCCAGAATGATGAAAACTGTTGCTGTAACATGCCCCTGATCCATCCCTGAGTGGTTTTCAGCAGATTGCAGCAGATACTCCATCAAAATCAGGAGCCTTTTTTCTTTTCTGTTGAAGAATGACTTGTTTGACTTCTAAAATACTATATGGAAGCCACCGACCTAGCTCTGAACCTAGAGGCCTACCACCATCAGACACTCTGTTGCAATAATGACATTAAACTCTTGAACTTTATATATACATTTGAAGTATTTCAACCAAACAGCAGCACTACTATTATATATTTATATATATAAGACATATTCAAAGTAGCAAACATGAGGTTATAGTTCCTTTGTATTCCTCCTTGGTAAGACCTATACTTGAATATATTAATGTTTCTATTATCAGTATGTTTACCCTGGGCAACTAATGTCCAGAAAGTTTTATTGTCTGTTGACCAGATTGAGTCTTGCAACTTTTCTCACAAAAGACATTTATGTTTGCTCTACTTTAAGCAGCCACTTACATTCTCTTTTAAAATTGCAAGAGCTCTCCTATATATAATATTTTAATTATTTGTAATTAATCTTACCACTTTGTTCAGTGTCTTTATGTGTAAAGACTCATAGTTAAACCATGCCTTAGTTTTAATTGCACAATAGCCAATTTGTTTCCTTAGGCATCAACCAAATTTCCAACAAGATTATCCGTAGCATCCCCAAATTCTGATAAAATAGATATAGATGAATCAAGGTTCCCATGTCCAAACATGTCAAGAACTTCCTGTTTATAATTACATATTTCAGAGGGTTCTAAAAACTCGAAAACATGTTATGTAATATATTTAGATCAGATCATTCTCTTTTTTATTAACTATATTCATATGATCATGTGCCTTTTTGCCCAAGTCTAAATTACATATCTGGATTTCTATATTCAGATTCTTATCAAATGAATAGGAAAATGATCACTATCCCACTTGTCAATAATTTCAAATCTTCTCACTCTCTACTACTAATATATATATCTCCAAGATATAAATCTAGCAGATAACAGTTGGAAAGGTAACATTTCCTTGTCAGTTATCAAAGGTTCTGCCATTTACAATTCTCATCATAAGGTTAGCTGCATGTTTTAATTAGATGTGTCCCCTCATACTAATATTTTAATTCTTTGAATTTTGCATTGTAATTTCTACTTTGTTATCTAAATTCCACTCCTGAGTCCCCTCCTCTGGGTCATCCCTAATTCTAGCAGTTGCATCTCCC
Source organism: Neoceratodus forsteri (assembly GCA_016271365.2). NCBI lineage: Eukaryota > Metazoa > Chordata > Ceratodontiformes > Ceratodontidae > Neoceratodus > Neoceratodus forsteri. The sequence continues at coordinate 654,353,565 of CM028136.1, forward strand.
AAGGCTAAAACTGTAACATTGTTTTATATACTTCTAATATTAGATATCCCCTCCTCAAACTTCTTAACCGATGGTTGGAAATTACTTAATGTAATGTTGGGAGGGAAATAAAATTTAACTATAGCACTCACGACTCTTCAAATTAAACATACTATTAAGTACAAAATGTAGTTGCTGAAATGTTCTGCCCTTGTACTCTCACTCTCATAATCTAAGATAGTACTTATTAAAAAAACCAGGCCTCCATATAGCCTGTCATAACTACTATGTCTACTTGCTGAGATGACCCGTGTTTGAAAATCTTCTAAAAGAACAGGGATATTTTTTTTTGTTTCACAGGTTTCCTGAAGTAATAAATGTTGAAGTCACTAATAAAATACACACAACCTTTATCCTTATGTTTTTGGATAATGCCTGCAATATTCCAAATTAAGATATTAAGATATTTAGACTGAAATTTATCTACTTATGGGGTGAGTCAATCTTTTTTAAATCCAACAATTCAACTGTAGTATTAGTATCTAAAGATTTAGTGCTTGAGCTTGAGAAATTTATGATAAATAGTTAACATCTGAGTATCTTGATTCTTCTAATATTGTGTAACTATTAATTCTCATGCCCTTTTGAGTTGTTCCTCTCATATAATTTTTTGTCATATCCATTTTACAACTCATAATCACCTATCAGAACATGCACCCTTTCCATTGATTTCATAAAGCCCATTATCCTACATTGTTTCACTGTATTTTGCTGTGTTTACTTGCTGTTTTATTATTTAACATATGACCAGAAGACTTTTCTTTAATAGACCATAATAACAGAGTTAGCTAACCTAATAATAAACTCCTAAAACTTAGCTATTGCTTCCATTAAAATGTCTCCTTTTTCCCAGTTGGAAATTATCAAGCACACCCATCCTTTGTCTGGCTGAGCTTTATACTGATAAGTAGACTTTATAACAGAGCAATTAAATCTGTTTCCAACAATACCCTTGAATAGATTAGCTACTGAGAGTTTTAAAGTAAAAGGGTTTTCATGTTTTGCCTTAGTAAAAAACATTAGAATAAATTGTTTGTAAAATCAGTCCTTTCCTTATTTTCTGTTCTTTCAAATTTTATCTGGTGCTTGGCTAATATAAATAGGTTATTTTTGATAGTAGTTAAAATGCAATCCCCAATGTCAGAAACACTATCAGCATTAGTTACTTCAAAGTGCACTTTTTTGACTCTCCGCTTGGCTAAATGTATCATTGTTAGTACATTTTTTGGCCTCAGGTTTCTTTGGCTATATGGTCTCTTTTTACTTATATTTACTTCAGTATTTGCATAACCATTATTGCTCACATGAGCCTCCTTGGCTGCAATGACCTGATTAAAGTTACCTAAACACATGAAAATCATGCAAGAAAGATTGCTGCACCATTTTAGATATATGTGGTATTTGAATGTCTTTTAGAATACCCTGCCCAGGTGTCAGGGTTTTTGCAAATGACTAACAAAAACATTTCCATTTGCTTCTAAATCAATCATCTGGGAACTATTATGCGGGGTGGTCTTTTTTGATAATCCATCAAAGTTAATCTTTACATCAACTTTACTAGCTTCATGTAATTCTGAGTATCTCAATATGGGCTCAGAGATCTCAGAGGCATTTCCCTTAATGGAGTCTGCATTCACCACATTATAATTTACCTCAGCATCATCCTCCAGTACCATAATGTATTCCTTCATGGCTTCAATGTGTGCTAATAGTGGGTTCTGAGATATATCTCTTTGTTATAACTGGAGAAGATGTTAACTCAGAGTTAATAGAGCCTTTGATTTTAATAATCTCTTTTTCAACAATAATTTCAATTTGACTATGAGTGGACAACAAAAAAATAACCTAGAATTTTTCTTTGCCCCTTCTGCTGTTTGTACATCAATTTTACTGTTTTAACTTTATTTTTGTGCTCTGTTTTTTGAACTATAGTGTTTTTTCATTTGTCCTATTTTAAATAAAAATTATGTTGATAATTAATCAGTAGACAGAAAACAGAATATTAAAAAAAACACACACAATATGTTCCAGATGCTTTTGGTGTTATAGTCCAAAGATTATCATACAAATTATTGTTCGCTTGTCTGGTACAGACATTAGTCTCACATTAAACTTAAACTTCTTGTATAAGTTCTTTCAAAAGCATTGCTCTTTCCCACAGTTCAGAACAGCAGCTATATGAATGTGGCTCTCGCTTTTGAGTCCTGCTTTGTCCAACCATTGATCTGGAACTTTTAATAAGACAAGTGTGTGAGTCTACAACCAGGCTCACTAGGAGGAAAGATTCTTGTAAGGCAAATCACAGTGAGACACAAACTACACTATGGGCCCAATTATCAAAGGACATGGAATTATGCAAGGGACTTGCATCAAAAGAGTTTGACCCAGAAGGTGGCATAGGGAAGTCAGGGGGACAGCTGGGCTGTGAGAGTGATCTGGCACTAGGCAGGGTGTGTTTGCATTGTATGGTATTATTATATGCATAGTAACCTTATCTTCCCTGGTGGTCTAGCACCCCCCCAATCCCGAATTTCCCCAGTACATATTGTGATATATTCTCTGGTCTTCTAGTGGATCCCACCATCCTATACCTCCCCCAAACCATGTATATAACAGACTCTGTTGGTCTAGTTGACCCTCTACCCCAGCAGGAAGTGCACCACCACCCTGCTCCCCCATCCCTTCCATGAGCTGGTGACTGGCACACCCCTCTGCTCTCCACCATGTCTGGACACTGATTGAGCTGTCAAGGAGCATGTACTGTATACAGGGGCACTGTCAATAGCGTCCACCTTAGAAAATGAAAAACGGTGATGGTACATCTTTTTTGGATTCAAGCCCCATTGCAACATGGCACATGCATTTTTTTAACACAAGCCTGATGCAAGCCACTTTGGTGCAGGCAGTTCTGCTTTTGATGCAGGCAGTATTAGAAAATAAGATTTGCAGCAAGTTATGACACAGCTTGCTACTTGTTATTCTTTTCTGGTACAAGAACCTTACATCATTCTTGACCATTTCAAAATTGAGTTCCTTTGTTACTTACTTAGAGAAAGCTTTACGCGGCATATTCACTGCTGCTAAACTGACTAGAATCTTTGCCAAAGGCAACATAAGTTTTTAGTATAAGTTATAAAACACTAATGTTTCTTGGCACAAAATATTTTATTTAAGTATTAGACAAGGAGCACAAGACACTGAGAGGTACTCCCCACATCAGCAAACAACCTCTCTGCTTCTTTGTGCATCTCAAGTGAATAAACTATACCCACGCTGCACTGTGATGTCACAAGGACAAATGCCATTAGCTAAGGCTAAAATAAAAAACAAAACCTTAAAACCTCAGCTTAAAAAAGTGATAAATATATAGATGACTATATGTAAATGTGTGACATTTTATAGCCCAAAGAATGGATTTCTGGTCTTATATTTAAGCAATAATACCTGATAGGGTGGGCAATATTGAAATATATAGCATTATAGCCCATGGAAGGTCCAATATAGCCCAATACCGCCCACCTGTTGGGTATTATTGCACTTAGAAAATGGGTTCTATAGAGCATTTTTAGAAACAAAAATTAAAATGTTTTAAAACATGAAAAAAAAAACATTGCTGAAAATTATTCAGATCAGATTTTACTGCAAAGCAGTCCCACTGCTGGTACAGAATAACCAATAGATGGCGCTAATGCTTTTAAAAGACAGGCTATTTAATGGTTGCTGTCCCTCCACCCCAGCCCCAACCTCTGTTGCAGTGCTTGTGGGAAGTTGTTTACTTTGTATGTTGATGGTCGTCTGTGTAATTGTGGAAAAAAAAAAAATATATATATATATAATATATATATTTTATATATATATACATTGTTTTCTAATTGCAATCAGACCGAATGGCTGGGTAAAGCTGAGGGATGTTATAAATTAGCATGAGTGCTGCAGTGCCATTAATGTAAGGTAAGTTCTGGCACTCCTGGCAGTAGCTGTGCTGTGATTTTTCTACCCCTAATGAGATGTGGAAAGAAACAAACAAAAGCAGTGATTGAGAATGTACTGTGCCTGCCTACAAGTGCCGGCAACAGCCAGTGAAGGTGTGACTGGTAACCGTATGGAAGGTAAATATCTATAGTCAGCATGGTCAGACCCGATGGAGCTTTTGTCATCTGTTCACTTCTTTTTGTTGGTGGTGCAGTGAGGTGTGATTGGATGACAAATCAGTGTGTGTGTGTGGTGGGGGGGGTCATTCTGTTTAATGTGGCTACTGCCATTGTGACTACTGAACAATTGAAGTGTGGGGTCTCACCTGCTAAGGAAAAAAAAAGCATGGTGGGATTTCTTTTGTACTTGTGCCCATGAGTCAGGAGGGGGGGATGCAGCTTTCACTTGATAAGTGAGATGAATTGCTGCTCGTTGATGTGGGCAGCTGGAGGAATAGATGAGGTGGGCAGGATGATAAGCCTGTGACCTGACCTGAGGATTCATGGAGCTAAGTAACAGTACTATACCGAATAAACTGTATTTTTTTATTTGAAAACTGCAAGGATGGAATGTGAAGAGGAACATGGGGGGTAGTCAGTAACTGGGGTTTCGCTAAGCGAGAGTAAAACATGGTGCCTAGGAATATGCTTAGAATTCCATGGCACAATGATATTGGTAATCAGGTCAGATGGAACTTGTTCCTGGGTCTCTACTAAAAGTTAATGTACCCCTCTGGAATGGGTGCTAGCCAATCAGAGCCTGGGAAATACAAAGATTATTTTCTAAACTTATGATGTTCATGCAGTTTAGTATTTTTTTATTTACACATGTACTAACAATCTTATTCAGGAGAGTAAGAGAACACAGAGTATAAGCAGCTAAAAAGTATCCTGGCTATGAACTGAAACAAACTGGGTGTGATTTTTAAACAAGTGGACACAACACTTGCATACAAATTCCAAGTGCATGCTGCATCCATGTAAATGCGTCCAAATATTTGTGCCTTATTCTCAGGTATTTGGGTGTCTTTGTGACAGTTGCCAGCTTATTGCAATTTCTGTCACAACTACAGGACTTGCATGTGTTTTCTGCATACAACTGTCAAGTTCTATCCTGGGAGTTAGATCAACTTTTCATGGTCTAACTCCCCGGATGGATTTTGGTAGCTATGTCCAAAAAAATTTATGTAGCTCTTTGAAAATACTGCAGATTAGGCAGTATTTGCAAAAAGATCCATACAAGATGCATCTGCTGTTTTTTTTTCAAAGCAGAAATGCGTCCACACCTGTTAGACCATCTATTAGATGGCCTAGCAGCATCAAACGTTTTCATCCATAAACAGATTCAGTTACATCTAAAAATGGACCCAATTGCACTTGCATCCAATTCAGATGCATTTGTGTCCATATTGTACCTCAAAATTGAGACTTTTTTGTAATAATGGATGCAACTTCTTTAAAATAGCTGCAGGCATACTTCTCAGATGTCCCTGATTATGAAAGACATTCCTTATTTTACCACTTAAAATTGCTCTGTCCTGCATCCAACCCTCATGGAAAAGATACTGCCCACACAGAGAATGTGCTGTAGACTCAAACTTTAAAGCAGGAATTCATAATATTCTAAGATACTAAATTGAAAATAAACTTTGTACAAGGAAACACAGTGGTTCACTTATCTGAGTTTGTATCTCCATGTTTGAGGATGTGTCCCTCATTATGGGAGTCACTGTCCCCCATTGACCCTCATTTTTAGTGTACGTGTCCCTCATTTCTGTGACAAAAGGTTGAGAGGTATGGCAGCAGAGCTGTCTTAACACAATAAAATGGATGCAAATGTAGCATTCATTTACATTTCTGACCAATCCTTTTAAAAAAATTGCCCCATTAACTCTAAAAAACATTCAACACTTAATGCAGTATACCATTTGTTAAGAAAGGAGCTCCAGGTTATGATTAAAATTGAGCACCAGCTAAAACGATTATGTTCACTAGTCAGTTGCCGAGCAACCATTGCCTCTCTGCCTTTTATATTTATATCATCTCTCTTTCCATCATTTCAAGTTAAGAAAAAGACTGCACAGTTGCATCCACTCAATTCAGCCTCTTCTGGAGGTCTTTTTTACAATATTCTGCTCTTTAAATTCTCTCTCTCTCTCTCTCTCTCTCTCTCTCTCTCTCTCTCTCTCTCTCTCTCTCTCTCTCTCTCTCTCTCTCTCTCTCTCTCTCTCTGTTCTGCTTAGAGAATTCACCTCCTTGGCACCTTTACATTCAGCACAGCTGACTTTTAATCTATGGACCCTTGGCTCAGACCATGGGACACTGTAGGCACATTCAGGCACTAGAAGCCTGTAACCTCTGTAAACAAATGGAGCAAGGATCTACAACAAAACAGAAAGCATTCCTTTTAAAGTAGTTACCTCTCGAACAGTAAGAAAGGTAGAAAAATATATCCTCATGTGGAGCCAACATAGATGGCTTTCCATAAATTAATAAAGCCTTTAATTCAAAAAATATTCTGCCCATTTTCCCAACCTAACAGAGAGTCCTCTCAGCAGCTACATTTTTTTTCTTTATACAAACAAGTAATTTTTATGTAGCTTTCAGACGTGTGGCACCCATCTTCCAATTCAGTCAGTGTGTTTGCAGGCACGGCCCCAGTTCCTCAATCACTGCTGCAGCTGTCCATGACAGCAGTTGAAAATGCAGTGGTTGTACAGTTGAAGGGAGAGCTCCACTTCAGTGAGTAGAGCTCCCCCCTCCACACACACACGCATGCACGCACGCACACTGCGTGCTCATGCACCTTCCCCCTTCCCACCACGCACACACTGTATGACCGACGGGGGTGCCCAATCCCCCATCGGCTCCATGCCCACCCAAAAGCTTCCAGGTGCAATGCTGGGAACCCACCCCAGCATGGCAAAATTTGTTATGGCCGACGGGAGTGCCCAATTTCCCATCGGCTCCACGCCCCCCAAAGCATCCAGGTGCCACACTGGGAGCCCACCCCAGAGGGGAAAAATGTGTTATGGCTGACAGGGGTGCCCAATCCCCCATCAGCTACAGCCTCCCCAAACAGCCTTCCAGCTGCCACGCTGGGAGCCCACCGCAGCGTGGCAAACGTCCCTCATCGTCTTATTAAAAAAAAAACTGTAAATACAAAAACTGTCCCCCAGCGCTTCTCCCTGCCTCCCTCCCACAACCCGCACCCACCCACTGCTTACCCTGCCTCCCCACACCCCCCACCCCATACTTACATCCGGATCTCGGTGCGATGATCTTCGGTGGACCGGGAACACGTCTGCATTCTTCAAAGCTGACTGTGAACTGAGCAAATGCCGGTAAGCTGTAAAATGGGATAGATAGGGTTTTTTCAACTTTGCAGCATATCTCAGGTATTTTTGGGAATTTTGGCACCAAATTTTCAACATGGGGTTTTTGGGACCCCTCCTCATGAATTTTGTCACTGTCATGGCATTAATCAAGCACAAAGGGTGATTTAGCGGTCACTGCATGAAATCACCGTTCAAGACTGATCAACAAAATGACAGTGCCAGTGTTCATAAGGTGGGCTCTCAAAAAGCCTATGTTGAAAATTTGGTGAAAAAATTCCTAAAAATGACTGTTTTACGAGCATGCACTGCGTAGTTCCTACACACACTTGTAAGTTCACAAATTTTTAATATTTGCACTCCAGATTTTCAACACTGCCATTTTACCACACCTCCTTATGAGCAGTACAGCTGTCATTTTTGACATCTTGCCCAAAATGTGTTCCGTGCATGTAGTGCACAATGCATATTCGATGTCAATCAATGTTTGGGACAGATTAAGAAAATCACAGTGACACTGTTCATGAGGGAGAGGTCTTAAAATGGCTATGTTGAACATTTGGTGAAAAAATTCCCTTCAGATGTTCTGCAATGTTACTAATGAAGACATTGAACAGGACTGGCCCCAGGACCGATCCCTGCAGCACCCCACTGGTCACCCCCCCTTCCTAGACTGCACACTATTTACCACTACTCTCTGCCTCCTGTCTGTTAGCCAATTTCTAACCCAGTTTACCACCCTTTCCCCCATGCTTAGCCTACCCAGATAGTTTATCAGCCTCCTATATGGGATGATGTCAAAGGCTTTGCTGAAATCAAGGTAAGCGTTGTCCACTGTCCCACCCTGATTCACTTCCTTTGTCACCCAGTCAAAGAAATCAACCAGATTTGTCTGACATGATGTCCCCACTGTGAATCCATGTTGTCTGTGGTCCTGGGCTCAGATGGCTTCTAGATGCCCCACTATCCTTTCTTTAAGCAATATGTATACCCTTGAGGAAAGAAGGGAGAGGGGGGACATGATAGAAACTTTTAAATACCTCAGTGGAATCAAAAAAGTCCAAGAGGGTAGCATCTTTCAGAAAAAGATACGTGCAAGAACAAGGGTACACAATTTAAAGATAGAAAGAGGGCAGTTCAGGGGCAATGTGAGGAAGTATTATTTCACAGAGAGGGTAGTGGATGCATGGAACAGCCTTCCTGAGGAGGTTGTGGGGTCTAAAACAGTGGGAAAATTCAAGAATGCATGGGACAGACATAAGGCAATTCTTGTGGGGGGTAGGAAGAAATAGGCTGTTGGTTAACTAGGAACTGCGGCCTATCCTGTAGGTAGGGAAATGGGCAGACTAGATGGGCCAAGCAGTCCTTATCTGCCATCAAAGTCTATGTTTCTATGTCTATATGTTTCTCCATGATCTTCCCCACTACCGAGGTGAGGCTGAATGGCCTATTGTTCCCTGCCTCCTCCCTGCTGCCAGACTTGTATAGAGGGACCACATGTGCCCTCCTCCAATTCACTCATGTTGAATGACTCAGTGAACATGGCTTCCAGAGGTACTGCTATCTCCCTTCACAGTTCTCTTAATATCCTTGGGCGTATGCCATCTGGTTCCATCGCTTTGTCCACCTTCAATTTAGTGAGCTCCTGCAGGACTCCTTTTCCTTTGAATGGACTATTGTCCACCTCTTCACCCCCTTTGCAACTGCTGTACTGCTTTGGCCCTTGCCCCTCCCACTCTTCTCTGAATACTGAACAGAAAGACACAGTGGATGTCTTGGGAGGAAGGCATGGAACTATCACTTCCAAATACCTAAACATCACATACAAGCAAGCAACATTTGGCATTGACAAATGCTTGTTTATCACAGCGATGCACTTCAGGATGTGTATAGTGCTAGGGTACTGTCACTTTTTGGTGTGGGTGCCATTCACTATCATGAACATCTACACTAGGCATGATGTTATCCATGCATAACACACATCCTGACATGCATTATTGCATAATTTCATCCAATTCTTGTCTTTATTACTTTCTATGTTGCCCCCCCAATTCTCCTTGCCAGCTGTCAAATCCTCCTTCCACCTGCCCAAGCCTTTCTGTCCACTGTAGTGGTCCACTGATATTCCAACTTCCCACCAGCCTTTGCTCAACATACTCTACAAAAAAAAAACTGACTATAACCTACAGCTTGCCCCCTGTGGGTGGGACCTCCCAGTTTCCCAAGCTGGGAGGAGGACACTTCACTCGACAGTTAAGGCCTGGGAGGGAGGAGGAGCTGGTGAGGCACAGAGAGGTCAGAAGAACACTACTGTGATATGCGGGGGGGAACATGGATTCATCTGTCTGGTGCTTCCCTGGTATTTTCACCCCTAAGCACTCCCTTGTCCCTCCTCAGGTCAGGAGCCTTAGTAATGAACTGGCATGACACCTATCAATGCTATCAGAAGGGCAGGTTAGCCTTGCCATATCTTCTGGACTCCCCATCTGTACCAACTCTGGAGATGACACCTCTGTGTCACTTGCCAAATGAGTGGATGTATGCTGACCCCAGGCTGCTCCAGAGGGACCACTTGTTCCTTCCCTCATGACACATCCTCCACTTGGCCACCAGGGCAGTGGTACAGAGAAAGAAGGAGCCCTCCCTCCATGAGTCAGGAAGCTTCAAGAAAGATGCCAGACCCCATCTCACCAGTTGGCACAAAAAGCCTGGGACTCAGGACAAGAACCCGGGTCATCTGGATGGCAAGTGGTAGCTCTACTGCTGCACTAGCCATCTGGCCTCAGTTATGCACAATTCTGTACCTCTAACTGGTTGACTGTACTTCACAGAAATAAAGATTTCAATGAAGATTTCAGCTTCCATTATTACATTCCTGCATAATGAACTTCATCATCACAAAAGCTTAAGAATGTTTGGATGTAGAGCTGTGGAATCCTCCCAAAATTTGATTTTATGAACATGGTCTATTAAACCTGGTAAAATTTGCCAAAGGCTGCTTAGTTTCAAACCAGTTTGCCCTGGTTTAATTGTAGGCAATTGTTTTGTGGTTATGATGTACTGAGAGATTATTTCCTGTTTTCCAGGGTATGTCAAGCTCAAAAAATAACAACAGATGGGTGCAGTGCCTTACAAAAATCTGATGACAATGGTGCATTAGCCAACAGTGTGTGGAAGGCTACTGGTTCCATAAATTATGCCCATTCAGAAACTGCCAAATGCAAATAAAGTGCTTGGTATTTTGCCAGTAATAGTTACAGTATTTGACAAACTTTGCAACAAAATAAAATGTCTGTAACTTTTTTGTAAGGTTGTTGATGACATGACTGCAACAAGCAGTCTATATGCTGTATGGTGCACCACTGGCCAGAAAAAAGTCTTGTAAAAATTTCTCACAGTACAAAGCTGAAATAATGTAACCTCCCCCATTGTGTAAAGGACCAGTCAACTTAAGTTGGTCCCTGAAGTTTAAAAAAATTGTCCCATTCTCCAAGATCTAGACTTGGGGTTGTATATCCTGTATAGTCAGTCCTGCAGAAATCATTAAAAGTTTGGTGTGTACCAGTTGATCAGATCAGACAGACATGTGAATGAGACACCTAGGAGTATATTAATAACCTTACTGAGCAGTACGCAGCAAGAGGAGAATGCAGCCAAGATTGGCAGTCAATTAAAAATACAACAGATAATGGCGAAAGTTCAGCAGTTTGGGACAGGGAAAAAAACCCACCGGGGCAGCATGAAGATGAACTCTTGGTTAAACTGCAGTAGTATAACTTAATGTACACAGAAGTCTTCACTGTACATCATATCATCTTCAGGTGTCAGCTGGTAGTTTAGAAAATGTATTATCTATAGTTCTTGTAGTAGAGTAGGTTCTGTTGGGGAAAAAAAGAAAGGTTATATTTTAAAAATCAGGCTGCTCTACTTTTTTTTGTGGAATGGTACATTCATATGCCTGTATTACTTACAGCACTAAATATCTTCTTGAAGTATATTTTTCAGGTGGACGGCTAAGGTACTTAATGGCTACATCTGTGAAAGAGGGTCAAATGGTCCTTTTCTGGTGTCAGTACATAATGGACTTTTTTCCTTCTGCCAGTACAGTGTCCTCATCCAGATATACATGAACCATTTTCTTAATTGGCATGTCTGGCACCACTGTGAAGGACAGTGATTTGATCATCTTTTTAATCAAACCATACTCAGACAACTGTTCTCATTGTGGCTTCTCCCAAGAATAACTGCCCTATAGGCAATGGCATTCCCCACTCCTGAAAAGAATGCATAAATGTGGCAAATGTAATGTTTGTGAATTTTGCCATCAAAGTAAAACATTTCAATTGGAGGGTTATGAAAATACAATGGAAATCAGAAGCTTTGTAAATTGCAGTAGTGCTTATGTTATCTATTGGATTTGGTGTCTCTGCAAATTGTTATACATTGGATGCACAGTCAGACTGATCAGACAGCACCTACAAGAGCACATACGAAACAAAGTTTATTTACAAAATCATTAGGATGATAATATTTAGAGAAACACAACTGTAAAACTGATGGTATCAAATTCGTGGTGTTGGAATTCATTCCGAGAACACTTGTGGGGGAGACACAACTAACAAACTTTTGCAACAGGAAAGCTACTGGATTTTCCACCTAGGAAGCTTACAACCCCAAGGTCTGAATACTGAATAGGATTTAAAACATTTAAAAAAAAAGAAAAAATAAATCTGATTATCTGGTAAACAAGAGGGAGAACAATAAATGTGATATGAGCCTTCTACCATAAGGGGATGACAACATTGTTCTCTTCTCTTTCTTTTTCTATCTCTCATAGAATCAGCTGACAAAGAAGTGATGATTTTGGACTTTGTGGATCTCTTTAAGCAAAGAATACCATGAAAACAATTGGTGATCACATCTCCATTAGTACCAAACCAAACTCTGCAATTCTCTTCCTTTAACAGTGATTTTAACTGTAATTCATGAAATAGAGATTTTAAAATGTTAAAATACTACAATAAATCAGTAAATAATAATTAACTGCTATTATGTTGATTTAGTCACTGAATATTTTTTGATTAAATTGTAAAAATGTGATTCTATTTTGTTTCTTTTTAATACATAAACCATTTATAAAATTAATTTAAATCAGTCTACATCATTTTATGAAGTTTATTTGTTGAGATAATTTACAAGTTCATAAATAATGTAGTTATCTTTATTTGAATCCCACCACTTGTCACTTAAAAAATCAAATGTGACTAAATAAAATATCACTAGATGGCAGGGAGAGCCATTGAAAAATGGCATAAAATGGGATAGTGTGATACAGGAAATTTAGTCCTCTAAGGAAGAAGAAAGTTGAAGCATGGGTGTTTCCTGTGGCATTGCCATGTTCAAACTTGTGTCAGAATTTACTGAAGTAAATCCCAAGGAGAATTTTCAGGATTGAATTAGACTCCAGTCTTGATTTACTTGTGCAGGAGCCAGTGATTGCTGAATGGCCTTAATCCTTTTATTTGATGTTTGGGGGTTAGCAACCTCCTGTTCAGCACTGAGACTTTTCCATTGAGCACACCTGTCCTTAATCTTTCTCAACAAACAGCCTGATCTTTAATGCAACCAAAACTGAGCCTATGTTGTTTGGATCCTGGAACATGTTAACTCATTTAACTGATCCACTTGCAATCATAACATCAGATGGCAACACTATTGAGCAACTCAATGTAGTCAAATATCTAGTAATCTGGCTTAATGTATCACTTTCAAACAGTAGGAATGTTACTTACTTTTCATCAGCTGAAGGGCCCAAGCTCAACTTTCTCTACAAGTCTAAACAATAGATCAGTGGTGACAAAAGGAAACTGGTAGTCTCCCAATCCCTGCACCTCACCATATACCACTGCCTAAACAAAAAACACTTTGCTGATCCTGTATTTTTTTTTATAACAAGATGTGCAGATTCATCCTGTCCTGTGACTGGTGTATCCATCACTGTCTGCTGTATGACAGCTTTATTGGAAAAGTCCATCAAGTAGATGTGACAGGCACTGGCTTTGTTTTACAACTATGCAAGAGGAAAAACCTCTGAGTATCTCCAGCCCTCCTCACACAGTCAAGCAGTGCCTATATGCTCCTTTTAACAGCAGCATTTACCTTCTCAGTTCCCAGGATGAAGCATGAATTTGGTAGAAAGGCCTTTGCTTTTACAGCACCAGACACCTGGAAAAAACTTCCTATCCAGCTGAATAATTTTAGCTGGCAAGTGTTCAAGTCCAGTGTTTCCAGCCACCTTAGAATTCCCTGTATTTGTTTTGATCCAGAATCTTCACCAAATGCACCACGATCAATCATCATAACAATGCTAATGCTCTTTGTTTGCAGTGACCCCACTTTGTTAACTTGTTTTGAATGCTGTTTGGATGTAACCTACTTACCTTTGGAGCTTGTTTCTCTGTCCTGTATATATTTTAGCCTGTATGTAACTGTCCTTTCTGGACTATGTTAACCTGCTGACTGCTGCTGTCCTCCCTAGGACTCCCATGAAAGCGAGACATTGCTTCTCATTGGGCTTGACCAGTTGGACTACTTCCAAGTTAATAAATGAACAAAGATGGGGGCTCTGCTGCCACTTGAAATTTGATGACTTGCTTCATCCTTCTCCTCTCTGCCCACAACGTTCACTTCTCCCTACCTGTCACCATTATAATCATTGGCTAGTGACAATGTCATGTGTTGGTATCCCTTCTCATACCAAGGCCTACAATATGTGACATAAGCAGATGCCTTTTCCTGTCAAATGTTTCCAGTTGTGCACACTCTTTACATCTACAAAGCCTGTCCTTGCATTACCTGTTACCCATCCATGCCCCCTTTTCCTTTAAAGAAAAACACTGCCATATGTCTAGGAGGAAATGGCCACAGCCATCATTTTTTTCATTTAATTTTTTTATTTAATTTATAAATTCAATAATTTTACAGGCAGCAATACATCACTTATTAATACCAGTTGATAACATTACAATACATTACATGTATACTTGTAGCAGTCATATTAGGGGAAATAAATTAACATCTTATTACTTCAGCATCCAGAGAATCATAATTACTCATTTTAAGTTCAGTCTGTGATCCATTCAAATCAAATCAGGCATAGCACGGTGAGCCCTCCCCTGTTCCTCCCAGATTTTATTCCCATTAAAATTCAAGGAGCATCACAGATCATATCCCAAGTATCTTTTCAGTGCAAAAGAAGTGCAAAATTACATGTTCAGTACATAGCTGAAGGTACAAAATCTTCATAATGATTTAGTAGGTATGATATCCACTTTTGCCATTGTACATCAAATTTTTGAATTTTGTTCATCATCATGGCTGAGAATCGCTCAAAGGCATATATCTCCTTGGACAAAACAATCCAGGCTTTTTTAATGGGTATTTTATTTGTAAACCACAGACTAGTGATAATTTTGTGGGCTGCTGTTATAAATTTTTTAATTTGTTTCAGCAAGTTTTTGTTAATTCGCAGACCTTTTGGTTTAATAAAAGTCAATATAAATGTGGGAGTGAATAAATCAGTGGTGTCATAAATTGCACTCAGCTCTGTGAGGATCTCCTTCCAAAACTTGGATAGCTTAGGACATGACCAAAGGACATGGCTCTGATTTGCCCTATCATCCCCACATTCTCTCCTACACTGTCCCTCCCCTAATTCTCCCATAATAGCCAGCAAGGCTGGTGTGTGGAAGAAACGAGAACGGAGTTTCCACATGTAGTCATGCCAGTATGGTGAGAAAAAGATTTTAATAGTTGGTAAAACAGAGTCATTCCAGTCATGCTCATTGATTGATACCTGTAGTTCTTGTTCCCATCTAAACCTGATTGAGTTGGTCAGGTCATCCTGTCTTTCATTTAAGGCCTTATATATCTTACTAATCAGGTGATCCGAGGTTGTTCCTCTGATATGAGCTTGTAGCAGTTGTATTATTTGAGTAGGGTTTTCACTTAGGGCCACGAGTGACCTTTCATATGACTGAAGATATGATTTAAGATGTAAATAAAAAATAAAATATTTATGGGGCAAGTGATATTCCTTCTGAAGGGAGACAAATGGAAGGAGACCTGTCTGCCCACTAACTGGAAAATGAATAAAATGCCACATCTCTGTCTTTGAACTACATAGGGGCCTGAGGGACCAGCTGTCAAATTTGCATTATACTTCAATGTTCCCAAGAACAATTTTTCAGGGAATGTAAAATAATCATTACTGACCGTAAGCCATATTTTTAAGGGTTCCCTGGTGAACTTCGGATAATTCATTATCCTTTGGCACTTGGGGGGGTGTCCCATAAAGGAGCTCCTGAGTGTTGTGTAGGTCTCCCCAGGTTACTTCTACTTGTTTCTAGTGTGCATCATACTGTTTATTTAGCCAGTGTAGGACTACCCTTAATGGTGCTGCCATCGCATACTTTTTGAGGTCAGGGAGGTTAATGCCACCTCTCTCACTGGCCAGTTGCAGAACAGAATATCTAATTCTGGGATGCTTTCCAGTACAAATAAAGTGGGATATCATTCTGTCCCACACCTGGAAATATGTTTTAGCCAGGGTGAAGGGTAGTGTTTGAAAAAAGAACAATATACAGGGAAACATATTCTGCTTAAATGTATCTATCCTACTCAAAAAGCTTAGGGGGAGACGTGACCAGTGAGATAGATATTCTGTCAATTTTAGGGTTAAAGGTTTGAGGTTTGAGAACTCTGCATGAATGGGGTTTCTTGTGAGCTTTATTCCCAAGTATCTCATCTCTTGACTGTGTCATTGAATGGGAAAGTCTTATTTGAAGTGGGGAGGGAGGTAATTGTACGTCATTACCTCGGTTTTTGATTTGTTAATTTTATATCCTGCTAGCTTACCAAATGTTTGTAGCTGTTTCCATACCTCTGGGATGGATTGTTCTGGCTTGGTAAGAGCCAGCAGAATATAGTCCACAAATAGTGATTTCTTGTGCGGGCGACCTCCCTTATGTAAGGTCGTCTATGTACCGAGAAGATCTAATGGCAATGGCCAGGGGTTTGAGATATAGAGCAAACAACATTGGGGACATTGGGCATCCCTGGCGGGTGCCCCTAGAGACTTGGAATGAATCAGAAGGTGCCCCCACCCACCTTAACATTTGCTTTAGGGGAGGCTTAAATATTTTGTAATTGTTTTATAAGTTGTTCCAGGATTCCAAAGTGCTCCAGAGTCTGCCATAAAAAAGACCAGCTGATCCAGTCGAATGCCTTTTCAGCATCTAACCCCAGTAGCACTAAAGGGATTTGTCTTTCTATGGCATAATCTACTAAGAAATGTGCATGCCTTATGGCATTGTGGGCCTGTCTGCCCTTAATAAAGCCCACTTGATCAGGGTCAATAATAGCTGGTAGTAAATGATCTATTCTAGAGGCCATGGCTGATATTTACATTTTGTAAGCATAATTTAGCATTGAAATGGAGCAAAATGAGGTTGGATGTTCAACATCTTTATGGGGATTAAGTATGGCTGATATGGTGGCATATTGCCATGTGGGGGGGGGTTCTCCCTCCTGGACCACATATAAGGTCGGGAATAATATGGATAGTAGCAGCTTTTTGAAGTTGCTATAAAATTCAGAGGGATACCCATCTGGACCTGGTGCCTTCAGGATCTGAGCTTTTTTTAGAACTTGGAGTAGTTCTCCCCCTTTGATTGGTGTTAGCAAGACTTCAGCCTGTAGTGGGCTGATTCGTAGTATTGGTAAACTCTGTAAATATGATTTGATGTTGTCTAGGGGAATTTCCTCTTCTTTAGTGTACAACTCGTGGTAAAAGCGCTGTAGAATAAGTCTAATTTCCTGGGGTCTTTTTGCTAATCTCAGTTTCAGGAGTTCTTTCAGAACCCTTTCTTCTGTGAATGGACTGGTATTGACCCACCTATCCAGAGTACTTCTATTGATTGAATTAGGCACCTCCCCTCCTCTTCTTTTGTGAATACTGAACAGAAGTATTCGTTCAATATCCCTATTTTTTCACTGTCACCTCTGCCCACCCACCTCCCTTTATTAAGCATCACTATCCCTCCCTTGGTCTTTCTTCATTCCCTAATGTACCTATAAAAGGTTTTATCCACCTTCTTAACTGAGCTGGTTGTCTTTTCCTCAGTTTGGGCCTTTGCTATTCTGACTGCATTCCCGGCTTCCTTTTGCTTTAGCTGGTACAGTTGTCTTTCCTGTTACTTCTTTGTTTCCTTATACTTTCTGAATGCTATCTTTTTCTTTCTAACCTTCCCCACCACCTCTTTTGAGAACCATAGTGTTTGTTTCCTTTGTTTTGAGTTGTTTATTTGCTTTTTACAAAGGCATGTTGCCTCTGTGATGGCAGTTTTGATGTTTCCCCATTGTTCTTCCACCTCTCCTTCTTGCCCATTTGCTAGTGCTTTTGTGAGGCACTCTCCCATTTTGCCAAAGTCAGCCCTCCTAAAGTCCAATACCCTCACATTTGTATGGCTTGACTCTAGGGATGTGTTTATTTACTGTTTGGTGGTCACTTGTTCTCAGATGTCTATCCAGTTCTAAATCTGAGATCCTCTCTCCATCCATGTTTGAGAGTACCAGGTCTAAGATTGCTCCCTCCTGAGCGAGTTCCAGCACTAGTTTTCTGAGGCATGCCCCCTGTAGGGCATCAAGAATTACCCTGCTCTTGGATGTTGCTGCAGCAAAGGTGCTCCAGTTAACATCTGGCATATTCAGGACCCTCATCCACAATCTGTCCCCTTTTTCTGCCATCCTAATGATGCCTTCTATCATATCTGCCTATTTTTAAATTATTTAAAATTAGTGCAAAAATCATAATGTATTATAGAGTCTGTTTTGAAAATGTTAGAATTTAAAGTGATTTTGTGAGGTTTGCCATAGCAAACAGGAGTGGTGACCTGTAGGAGTTGTGATTCAATCTCCAGCCATTCAAACTGACAAAAAATGCTGTTTTCCATGAAATAGATGCTTTTATTTCTGTGCTCTGCTTCATTTGCTAAACCCGACCCTTTTTCTCAGTGCTGCAACCCCCAAACGTGACATTATGCAAGGAAAACTAAGTTTTTAAGCACTGCTTTGAAATGGAGCCCTCTGTTGGTCAGTCTTGGTATTGCAAACATCTACACTACTGACATAGGAGACTACATCTCTCAGTAAAGGAATCTTATCAGCTAGATACTATATGTACAATGCCTTGCTTTGAAACTAAACATATGAGAGCTTTTATTGTTGAAGCCACTACAGAAATATGAGACTGCACCTCACAGTAAGGGAATTGGAAAACAACTTCTTATTGTGCCCACAATGCCTTGCTATGTACATCTACATATTAGCTGCTGTCACCACCACCAAAATAAGGGACTGCTTCTCTGAGTAACTAGCATTTACACCATAATTTATTCAGAATTTTTTGCTGCTCTGAGTAAAACATTGACAGTTCCCTTGCATGACATCATTCTAGGGGTGTGGCCACACACAGAAAATGGGAGGACATGGTGCCGATAAAACATAAATAAAAATGACTATGCCAGATTTTTTTACAAAGTAAACTGCAGCTTCAACATCTGAGGCATGGGAAAGTAGTGGTATACTACGTAAAAAAGGCATCTGTGAAACCTCACAAAATTACTTTAAGATCAACTACAGTATAAAAAAATCTCAGGAAATATTTGATCTAGTCTTTGGCTGCAACCAAACAAGAAAAGTATTGGGATGTGAATAGAAAGTGAAAAGAAGAACACTACACATGAAATAGCAGGAAAACCTGTAACACATATGGACAATAGAATTCTGGGAGTCGTTTTTTGAATCGGAGACATGGCTGTGAAAAACTGAGAATTTTGCTTAAGCTCGGCCTCTAATAAGGTAACTATATGTTTAAAAAAAAGGATGAATTTCAGAAAAGAAAAGGATCTTTTTCATTGGAATGTCATGATCAAACAAACTTAGCACAAAGTACCTTGGGATTGAATAGAAAAGACACTGCTATAAGTATGTGTCAAAAACTTTTATTAAGACATCGTTGTGTGTTAAAAAGTTAAATGCAGACTGGACTAGGAAAATAAAAACTATGGGCAGGATTCATGAAACTCGAAGAAATACCTGCAGCTGTGGGTAAACCTCGGCGCAAGTAGATTGAGACTTGCAGATCCGCAGGTTACCCTCAGCGGTGGCTATTCACAAAGGTGAAGCTGGATTATGACCAGCTCCATGATCTACAGCTGCTTATGGGTGGTGTCGCCGGGGAGATGGCCACAGCAGCGGGAATGGGCTATGGCTGGTGGAAGCAGCCGTAACACCCTCCTCAACTGCTGCAGCTGTGAATTGCTAACTCCGCAGCTACAGGTGATTCCAGTCCACAACAGCAGTTGCGGAGTGGGACTTAGTTATTTAGGCTTTGTGAATCCTGCCCTTGATGTTTTTGCTATATCAAAACACTTTTTCAAGAGTGAATGTAACTAATGTAAAAGTGCATTTATGTACATAACATTCCATGTAAAACATGTGAAAATCTCTGTGCAAAATACATGCTTTCCACATACTAACAATTACAACACCAGCACCTTCAATTAAAAACACATTTCATTAAATGGTTGTGGACCATCCTGCACCCATGCCCGATGTACACATAGCAAAACCCTGGAGTCTAGTGGTTTCCCCTACCCGATGCTCACCCGAGGTAAAGAGATGGTTGGCCTGGAGTCCAGTGGTCCCTCCTCCTATCCTTTACCCATCCACATAAGGTTGACAGTCCTCCCTGTATGCTAACCCTGTGTGAATCCTGGTGCAGGTGTCAGCCCACCCCACAACATAGCCCCAGCCTGTTCCAAAACAGTGCACTTCAGCCCCCTCCCAGTTCAATCCTTGTTGGAGGTTAGTGGGTCCATCTCCCAATTGTGGCACTGACAACCCACGCCCCAGTCCTTTTTACCTGACTGTCAGTGCCAATGCACTCCCTGCTCCTCTCTGATGGTGGGAGGTGAGGTGATGTGTGGTAGACTGTGTCACTCACAGTTGATTCACCATGGCACCAACAGTCAGCTAAGGGGGAGACCAGTGGGGTAGGTTGTCAGTGCTGAGGAGGGACAGGGCCAATTAACCACCAAGGAAGGTCGGGCTGGGGGGGCTGAATGGCACTGTTCAGTGACAGGCCAGGGCTGTGTTGTAGGGGGGGATGATACCTGCACTAGGCTTCAAACCAGGGTGGCATAGAAGGGAGGGCTCTCAATCTTTCAAGGATGGGGAATGGATGGGGAGAGGACCACTGGACATCAGGGAAAATTCCTTTTGTACATTGAGTGGGCATCAGTGGGGGGGCATTAGACACCGAGGTATTACTATTTGTACATTAGGCATGGGCGTGGGAGGGGAGAGGAACGACTAGACACCAGAACCATGGTTTAATACATTGGGTGAGGGATCAATTGGGGGTAGGACCACCGGACACCAGGGAAAAAAAGGTATACTACATCAAGCGAGAGATCGGGTGGGCAGAGGGACCACTGGACACCAGGGACAAAGGTGTACTACATCCAGCAAGGGATCAGGCATGGGGGAACAACTGGACACCAGGGCAAAGGTTTACTACATCAGATAAGGGATCAGGTGGGGGAAGAGACCACTGGACACCAGGGACAAATGTGTACTACATAGGGAGAGGGATCAGGCATGGAGAGGGACAACTGAACACCAGGGACAAATGTGTACTACATCAGACAATGGATCAGGTGGGGAGGAAGAACTACTGGATACCAGGGACAACTGTTTACTTCATCAGGTGAGGGATCGGGTGGGGGGAAAGGACCACTGGACACCAGGGACAAATGTGTACTGCATAGGGAGAGGGATCAGACATGAGGAGGGACCACTGAACAAAAGGGACAACTGTGTACTATGTCAGGTGAGGAATTGGGTGGGAGGTGGGACCACTGGACACCAGGGGGACAATGATATACTGCATCAGGCATGGGATCAGGTGGAGGGAGGGACTACTGAATACCAGGGAACATTCCTTTTGTACATCAGGTGGGCATTGTTTATGGGGGAAGGACCACTAGACACCATAGAGTGGGGTGGCATATACAGCAAGGTCTGGGGGGGGTCACACTAAACTCTTGCACAGCCTATGTAAATGAGCCCATAATGTGCATGCAAATGGCAACAGAGTGCCTTGCATGCCCAATGGTCTGATTTACATAGCTACTTTTTTGGATAGGAAATAGCACACTTGCATTATCTGTCACCAAGCCTTACTCCTGACTTCATGTCAGGGCAGCACTACTGGAGTTAGTGTTTACTTGACCTGGGTCTGTGTTCAGTCAGACAGCATAGGTACACTATCCGAAAGAACATAGTAACCTTGGACATGTGGCCAAGCGCAAAGAGCAGTGCAAACTTTTGCGCTGTCCTTTGTGCCTTTTTGAGAATCAGATTCCTGATGTTTTAATTATTGCTAATTGTCAGCATGAGGAAAGCATGTATACTGCACAAAGATTTTCACTTTTTACATTGGATATTATATATGTGCGTGTGTATATATATATATATATATATTAGAGGCAAAAAACTCCGTTTAATGCAGTAGTTAGGGTTGTTCCACAGTGACAAAAGTGAGGAAATTCAGTGTTAGGGTTGAAAACCCCTTGGACCCTACCCACCCCCCAACGGCATTGGGGGTGCATTGAGTCATCAGCCCTAACTCTCACCCCATCACATGTGTAAAGCAGCAGAAGTATAGGAGAATGGGGTGAGAGTTAGGACCGACGACCCCAATGCACACCCCAATGCCAGTTGGGGGGGTGGGCAGGGGGTCCAAGGGGTTGAGGAAAGGAGCACAGAAGGGCTGTTGAGGTAGAAGAAACATTATGTAGATGTACTGAGCTAAGGAGATTTGAAACAGGAGCAAAAAGATGAGACAGCAAGATAGTCACACAGTAATATTTTGAAAGAGGCATGGGATGATGCCAGATGAATAGTTAGAGGGAGGGAGTTCCATTTTTTCGGGGTATGGCAGGAGAAAGCACTAGCACCTTTAGAGGAGTGATGTCTAGGGATGACAACATGGGCATTGGCAGCTGAGCGTAGTTCATAGCTGGACGTCTGGTTTAGAAATAGTTCCGCCAGTGGTTTAGGTGTTTGATTTCTGATGATATTGTCAATATTAGAGTAAAGTGCATAATCTCAGGAGGCTGCCAGAGAAAACCATCCTAGTTCAGCGTAGAGGAGGCAGTGATGTTTCAGTCTATGTGAGGAGGACACATATCTACAGATATTGTTGTATGCGACATCCCACTTCTGAAAACTAGTCTTGCCTGATGAGGAATATGCTGCCACTCCATAAGTGAGTGACGGAAGGAGAAGGCCACGAGGTATGGCAAGCCTAGCTGATGGAGTGAGTACAAAGCTGGAGTGGTTGGCCATACCAAGTTTCATGTTGGCCAATTTGCAAGTCTGCTGGATGCGGAGATCAAACATAAGAGCTGGATCGAGTGTGATACCCAGATATTTAAGAGAGGGTACAACCATGACAGACGAGCCATTTATAGTGGATACATTAAAAGTGGGTTGGGAGAGTTTACATTTAGCATTGGAACCAAACAGCATGACTTAAGTCTTAGAGACATTTAGAACAAGCTTATTGCTTATCAGCCACTCTTCAATTTGTTGGAAACCTTGGGAAAGTCATTGGTTGATTTCAATGATGTTCTTTACACTGGTGTACAAGACAATGTCATCAGCGTATAGCAGGGAAGCAGTCTGGGGAATGTTTGAGGTAATATCATTTATAAAGATGGTGAAAAGCAGGGGACCGAGAATAGATCCTTGCAGCACACCAATATTTATGGTAGTGTAATCCGACAAGGTGGAGTTAAATTTAACTAGTTGAGTGCGATCTGTCAGGTAGCTGTCAAACCATGCAGTTACACCCAGTAAGAAGCCTAGAGTTCTTAGAGCAATGAGAAGGATAGGGTGATCAACAAGGTCAAATGCTTTAGTCATGTCTATGAAAATTGCCCCGTTAGGAGACCTGAGTCCATGGCTGCTAAGGTATCAGACGTAAATTTGAGTAAAGCAGTGGTGGTGCTATGACCCTTGCAGAAACCATACTGCGTAGACATGAGAAGGTTATGCTCCTGCAGGAAGTCAGTGGTTTGAGTGGCTACGAGTTTCTCAAGGATTTTTCTGAGCACAGACAATATGGCAATGGGCCTATAGTTGGAGGGATTTTTGCGGTCACCTTTTTTGAGAACAGGAGTAATCCTGGCAGTCTTCCAGATATCTGGGACAAGGCTGTGACAAAGGGAGAGGGAAAAGATTTTTGCAAGAGGTGCAGCTATGTAAGAAGCAATGAGCTTTAGGAGCTTAGGTTCAAGGTTGTCCGACCGAGCAGCAGTGAAATTGGAGATTTTGTTGAGCAGTCTTGGAACTTCCAGGCGAGTGACAGACTTGAAAAGAAATTTGGGCCCAGCAACATCAGGCTGGTCATTTGAGTACGGTCTAACCAGGAAAGATGAGGTATAGTTGGAGAGGTCAGAGAACTGGGCATTGAAAAAGTTTGCAATAGTGGAGGGATTGTTGCAGTGGACTCCACTGAGAGAGACATTTCAGTTGAAGTGGGGGCTGGATTTGATCCTCTAAAGCATTTAATGTGGGACCAGAATTTTTTGGAGTTACCATATGGTTTAGTTAATAGGTCCTTACAATAACCACTTTTGGCCCTTTAGATTTCCTTCTTGCAGGAATTTCTGAGTGCTGTGTAGGAATTTAAGTCAGCTGGGAGCCTGTGCTTTTGTAGTGTAGCCAGGATTTGTCACACTGTCGCAATTTGGAGAGACGGTCAGACTTTAACCCCCGAATATGTTTATTTTTTACATGACAGGTAACACGAGGGCAATGTTTTTCCTGGACCTCCAGGAAGTAAGTCAGGAATATATTTAGAGTAGCCTGAGGGTCACCAGAGTTAAAAAGGGGGGTCCAGTCAATAGTGACAATGTCCAGTAGGAAGGATTGAGGGTCAAGATTTGCGTAGTTAAGGAAAGTAATAAAACAAGGCTTAGAAGGGGAGGGCGTAGTTTTACCCCATATACAAAATGTGGGGGAGTGGTCTGTGATGGCATCAGCTAGTATGCCAGAAAAGATAATATTTTCCAGGTGGTTGGTCATTATCCTGTCAAACAGAGTACTTGAGTTGGTGTACAGGACAGTTCTAGTAGGGTCACTGATCACCTGGTGAAAGTTGAAACTTAGAATCTTGGACTGTAGTGCATGTAGGGAGTTTCCGAGCCAGGTTTAGATTGAGATCACCAAGTATAAGAACCTCATTTCTCCCAGAAAGGAGAGAGGTCTGATCAAGTAGCTCATCAAGTCCTTTTAAACCACTGGATGGGGGATTATAGGCACAGACAATATGTAGTTTTTTGGAACCAAGAGTAAGTAGGACATAAAGAGCTTTGCAGTTGATTAGGGGAGATGAGGAGATTGTGGAGAGCTGTAGGTGATCTTTAAAATAGACGGCTGTGCCACCCCCTCTTTTTGGAGCAGGACTGTCAAACCTCAAGAGATTGTAGGAGGGAAGAGGGCACTGAGAGTCCTGGATGGAAGATTTAAGCCAGGTTTCTATAAGGCAGATGATATCTGGTTGGTATGGTGACCCAGGATTCTAATTAAGCAAAATTGTGCAGTAGGCTCCTGATGTTAAGGTGCACTACAGTAAGACCCTTTGCATTAACGAGGGGATTCTGTATGTTATTGCTTGGTCCAGGGTTAAAATGTATATCACCAGAGAGTAGCAGGACAAGTATGAGGAGACTCCAGAGTTTATGTCGCAGGAAGGGACATAGGGTCCTTGTGTTCAGGGGACATGGTTTTAGTACATGGGCTACCAACAGGAGCCAGGGCCTATTTGATAGAACTGGAGTAGGGTCATAATGGAGAGAGTGCAGCAGGAGAAGGTTGGAGTATATGTAGTCGCAGGGTTGGAAAAGTGGGATAACCATGGGGGCCATGGGAGCAGGAGGAATAGTAGGCAATGATAGGTGGAGTAGAGCAAGAGAGGGCATAAGAAGAAAAAGAAACATGGGTAGTTTATTTGCTAAAGCAGATGTGGGTACTGGCTTGTGGAGAAAGTGAAAATCAGGTCCAGCCAGAGGGAAAAGAAGGGAGAGATCAGAAAAAAGATAAAGTTGTTGAGAAAAAGGATTGAAACTTTGGCTGAATTTTATCATGAGAGAATTATAGTCTGGCTATTGTATGCCACTTGGTTGTTACCCTGCTAAAATGCATGCCCTGTTGAGTGCCTGTATTTCCACTGTTCTATGTCTGAAATATAAAATCAGTCTTGTTATCTGTACAGGCAGAAAACAGGAACTGTTCTATGCCTGAAAACACTGCATTCTGCCTGTGCAGGCATCACTCAAAAAACAGGCATTATGCAGTAGAGTAACAGTAGCTGTTTAATGCCTGTCAAATGCCTGCATTATTTGGATATATAGCATACCTGTTTAATGCCTGTCTAATGCCTGCAATGTCCAAGAGTTTCTGCAGGCATTCTGTTACTTAGAGTCCATGTACCCTTGTAACTCCCCTTCTTTGCTGCTGAACTAGCATCCATCTTTCAATTATCTTTTTGCACATAATTAGTGAAAATTCAGCTTTTAATTAACCTATTGCAGACAATTATTGGTTCCTATTCACAAAGGTGCAAAGTGGATATGCGCCACGTAACTCCAGCACGTAGCTCACCCTGCATCTGCCCGTGACCACTGTGCCCCTGAGAGGGGGGAGCAGTGTGGGGGCATGGCTGCACTCCATGCCATTCATGAAGTTGCAGAGTGCAGCGCATTGGGGAAGCAATGCTATGCTATCTAAGGTTAGCTGTAACATTTACACACACACACCGATGCCACCGCATGTTATTGGATCCCCCACTTCAGCTGTCACAGTCATTCAGGAACTCTAGGAGGGCAGGGGGTGGACTACTGGACTAACCCTTCTACCTATGCTGTCTGAGCACTGTGTGCTGGCTGCCAACATGGTGCCCCATGGGCACAAGTCATCTGCCGTGGGACCCGGGTCATGCAGCTAATTGGCTGCCTGCTTAGGTCTGCCACTCCACACCCGATTGCCCCCATGAATCTGCATACCAGTGGGGTCTGGGCCATGTACAGGAGATGTGCATTGGCCAGTGTACTGGAATATGGCCACCGAGCGGATCTCACAATGTTGCGGAACTGTGCATTGGAGCTTATGTGCCTTTCATGCATACCCCCAGCCACCTTCATGAATAGGTAACCTAGTGAAACATTTTTTTTTATTTATATACCAGAATGATACATTTACACAGTGGAGTTTTTTTTGGTAAAATAAATGAAATATTTTGAAGCACTAATATTCTCTGTTCATCATGGTTTCCAGTTCATATGCTAATTTACCTGTAATGTAGTTTTGTAGTCTCAGTTAGGCAGGCAGTAATGGTACATGGTGCCCGCTGCTAACTATTACAGATTGGAAGGTTTTGAAAGTAGTCTTAGAACACACCCCTTCCCCAGTCAAATTCACTCAGCCTCTATTCCAGTTTGTAGGCCAGTGGGGTAAAGTGGACTTTGTTATAACCTCTATACTATGTTGACAATCTCAGTATGACACACTAAGTGGCCTACAGTCAGTCTGTCAAGAACCCAAGGGTGAATTGTTAAATTGGGGGGGATTGCTGGCAACAACAAAGCAGGAAAGAGTCCTGGGGGTAATCATTTTGGATCATATATAGGTGGCCAAAGAATGTGATAGGGCAGTAGGGAGAGCTAGTGGGATGCTGGGATGCATAGAGTGAGGTATCACCGGTAGTAACAGGGAGCTATAGATGCTGCAGTATAAACCATTGGTGAGACCTCACATGGAGTGCTGTGTCCTGTTCTGGAGACCACATCTTCAGAAAGACAGGGGCAGGGTGGAAGCAGTCAAGAGGAGGGCAGCAAAGATGGTGGATGGCCTGCACAGTGTGACCTATGATGATTCAACTTCTATGTTTCTATGATCTGAATATGTAGTCCCTGGAGGAGAGGAGAGGGGAGTGATGGAGGACATGATAGAGACTTTCAAGTACCTCAAATATATAAACAAGGTACCTTTATATAGTATTTTCAGGAAATGGTGCTACTCAAAGACCAGTGGACACAGAATAAAACTAGATGGGGTAGATTCACAGAAAGTACTACCTCACAGAAAGCATGATGGATGCACAGAACAGCCTCACAACTGGTACAGGTAAAAACTGTTGCAGAATTCAAGAAGCCCTGGGCACAGGGCCATTGTAAAGGGCAAGTAGGTACTGTTGGAATTCAAACCCAAGTCTCCAGGCTTGCAGCTCAGTGCCCCATTCTACCCATTAGTGCCATATGACATCAGAACCATCCATTGCTTAACTTGACCCAAAATGGCAGCATCAGATACTACAGATTCATTTATTTGACCTTATTTTGCTTGGCTTGTAAGTTCTCCATATGAACCAAGCGATTGCCGAGTGCTGTAACCTCGACTAGAAAAACAGCACTTTGATGTGAAGTATGGGATGTGGCTGCAGGCACTCTATGTAGTTACTACTAGAATCAGGGAGAGGGCTGTCTAAATGAATTACGATTATCTTTACTGGCAGTTATATATGATATACTAGCCCCATACATGTAAAACTTATAGCAAAGATAATCATAGTGCATTTAGAAATCCCCCCTGCCTGATCCAATTAGTAACTACATAGAGAACTAACAGATCGCCTGCAGCCCAGCCTCATACCTCGCGTCAAAGTGCTGTTTTTTGGAGTGGACTGCAGTGCTTGGCAATAGCTCAGGTCGTACAGAGAATTATGAGTCAAGCAAAATAAGGTAAAATAAATACATTTACACTATTTTAAAAACTACTTCCTCTTGCTTATTTAGCTTATCAGGCAGGCAATTCCCTGGAATAAGTTGCCTTCCAAAATCATGTCAGTGGCTCTTTAGGCATTGCCCCATACCTTCTATCCTATACATAGAAACATAAAAACTGAATTTGAGGGCAGATAAGGAACTAGTAGTCCACCTAGTCTTCCCAATTTGCCTAGCTATTGTACCACCGCAGGCCCTACCTGGTCTCTGGTTATTTCCTCCCTATCTTGGCCTGGCCCCTTACAATGCTCCTGCACCTGTCCCAAGCCTTCTTGAATTCCATTACAGTTTTTGACTCTGACACTTTAGTTTGGAGTGTGTTCCATGCATCCGCCACTCATTCTGCAGTACTCTCTTATGTTTCCTCTGATTCTACCTCCATCTAGTTTCAATCCATGCTCTCTGGTCTTTGAGTAACTCCTTTTCTTGAAAATGCTATCCACAGGTACTTAGACTACCAGAGCTTTGTATACAGTGCATGTTGAAGCAGCTGTCCCTCTGTGCTCAGGTGGAGGAGGAAGTCCTGCACTTCTGGCTCTGG
Source organism: Neoceratodus forsteri (assembly GCA_016271365.2). Classification (NCBI taxonomy): domain Eukaryota; kingdom Metazoa; phylum Chordata; order Ceratodontiformes; family Ceratodontidae; genus Neoceratodus; species Neoceratodus forsteri. Next base: position 654,382,423 of record CM028136.1, read on the forward strand.
AGGACACCTAAGCCTACACTTTGATTCATCTTCCTGGTCTGCCGAATGCACCCCCCATCCTGACCTAGTTCACATAATTGTTTAAAAGACAGTTTTTTTTAAATACAGAAACATAGAAATTGTCAGCAGATAAGGATGGCAAGGCTCATCTAGTCTGCCCGTTAGCCCTATACTTGACCCTATCTGCTCAGTGGCTTCCCTTCCCTCTGCCCTACCTCTAAGATTTCCCTATGCCTGTTTTTTTTTCTTTAGCCAGCATTTTCAGTCTGACTCATCTAATTCCCTAGCTTACTCTTATAATGGCCTGGGAAGACATAAAAGCGATCAGACTAGGTCCGGCCTTACCAAAACCCATGTTTTCCTAGAATTGCCTTTGACAGATTGCTCTCAAGGCCACAACCTTGACCACTCCCACTGAAAGCTTGTGGAAGAATGTTTCCTCATCTTCTTGGCAGCTGGGATGGGCTCGCCACTGTCCTCGTTCCACCTGGATGTCAAATCACTCAACTCGGAAATATTTTAAAGATAATGCGCTTTTGCAGTTGTTATCCTAGCCACTGCTAAATTACCCTCTGGTCCCTCACAATGCACCACTGCCAACTCAAACTACAGGACTTGTAGTACACAGATATTGGCAGCTGCGCAATAGAGTGAGCCAGTCGGGGAATGAGCGCCGTGAGCACGCACTCAGGACTCTATTTATTTATTTATTTATTGAAGATTCGGATGTACCTTTGAGTCAAGGACTCATTTACAAAGGTTCCACGTCACAGTTATTACATACAAGGAGAGAGGTTACATAGCAGTACAGTAGTACATAGTCAGGTATTACATATGCAGTAGTTACAGAGGCCTTTATGGGGCTCTCAGAGGAGACATAGGTCAGGCTTAGGCAGACAGGCAACAAGGCATAGCAGTGCAGGGCAACAGGCAACAAAAAATGTGGTATAACAGAGCAGAGCTAAGCAAAAGGGCACTGCACAAGGTAGGGTTAAGCAGAGGGGGAGCCGGCCATAGCCTGGGTCTGCTGTTGGATGAGGTATTAGTCAAGGACAGTCACAAAGGTTTGAGGCCTGTAGGTGGGATCTAAGAGCAGTTTTGAAGGATCCTAGTCTGTTTTCATTTGCAGTCGGTGGGGGCAGACTATTCATCCAAGATGGAGCTCTGCCGCTGAAGGACTTCTGGAATAGGGAGATACGGCAGTGGGGGACAGACAGTAGATGTTTTCCATAACTCCGAGTGTCTTTAGCAATTGGGCTGGTCTTATTAGTGGAGCAAGGCCTGAGGGGAAGGGTCCAAGGGCAAATTTTTTTGCCAAGAGGCAAGTGTGGAACTTGAGCCTATTGTCTAGGTTAAGCCAGTTGGTTGCATTGTACAGTGTGCATGTATGGGTTAGCCGGTCGCAGCCTAAAGTGAGGCGGCAAGCTTTATTTAGGGAGACACGTAGTCTGTTGAGTGTTGAGGAGTTAGCCGCCCCATAGATGACTAGGCCATAGTCCAGTAGGGAGAGGACTGAGGAGGAGACAGCTAGCCTTAGGGCATTCGGGGTAAAGCAGTTCTTGAGGCGATACAGGAGCCCTAGCCGCACGTTGAGGGAAGTCGAGAGGAGGTGGATATGCTGTTGGAATGAGAGTGCAGTGTCAAGTGTTAGGCCTATCGCACAGACATGGGAGATAGCTGCATTTTGCGTGTCTGCAAGTGAGCAGGTTTAATTCTTATTTTATGGGTCTAACCCATGAAATGTGGGTCACTTGGAGGTATGAAGTCATATTCCTTGGTGAATGGGCTGTGAGAGTGGCAGTGAGCCAAAGGCATCCTGCAAGGGCTAAAGGAGATAAAATGTGATAGCAATAAATAAATTAAAACTGGCGCTAACTGCCATACACTTCCTGTTTTTTTGTTGCAAAGAGTTGGATATATTAGCATACTGCTCTTTCATTTAATTTATTGCTTTACTGGGATAAGGCTGCATTGAGCAAGCTCATTTACAAAGAGGTCCTGGGAGCTCAACAAATCATAATACAAAGTATAACAGTCACCATAGGATGAGTAAATAGTTGAACCAGTATAGGTACATAATACAAAGGACACAGCCTAAATGATACAGTTTCTGAAAAGAGTCACAATTATATCTTTATTTTAAATCCTACTTTTACAGCTGTACAACTACTTTTTCTTAAAACTGTTCCTGTTTTTCACTCCCTCCCAGTTGCACCCAAGACAAGTTCTTTGTCTCTAGCTGCTGCCTTCAGCACTATATGAGCCTTTACTCTGATCTTGATTGTAGAGTAAGAACATTTTCATAAACACAGGATCCTATTTCTCACTCAAGCTACATTCTATTATTTCAGCACTGGACATTCTGAACTGCTAGTCTCGTGAGACTTCTCGGTTCCAATTGTCTCGCGAGATTAGCCACTCTGAGTTGCAGAAATAGTAAAATTCAAACAGGGTCTTGCGAGAGGTGCTGCACTTTTTGTTTTGCTCTGCATTAGCCCTTGGAGTAAGTGGCTGTTAGGTATTCCTAAACTTTCCTCATGTCACACTGCATGGAGCAGCTTGCAGGTAAGATTTATTACACTTTTACAGAATTTTAATTTGCAGCTGGGACGAAGAAAGAAAAGGGAAACATTTCAAAAGGTCTGTTTTGTGCTGTGCTTCCTCAGATAAATGTTGTTAGTGTGAGCAAGATGGAGACTGTACTATGCAAGGGTGTAAATATCATTGTGCCCTGCCCCGAGTGATTAATAAACTCCTCCTTAGAGTTTGCAAACCAGAGTGCTCTCACCATTGGGCAACAATTGCGATCTCCAAACAGGAAGGAAAACCATTTGTCTGAAGCAGATTCCAGCTGTCTTTATAGCACTGACTGATTTACTGGCAGGCCACATTTGTAAATCTCCTTGGCTTGCAGCATTTACAAAAAGCATTGCTTTTTACTGTCTCATGTTTTTTTAAAAAGTCAGAAAATACAAAGCCGCTCTGTAAGCACTAAACTTAAAATAATGGTCAGATTGCTGGCTGTGATGACTGTACAAATGAAGAAAACAGCCAATTGACCCATAACTTCTTTTCTTATTTGCCAATCAAAATCTGTGAGTGCTTGCTGATGTACATTGTAAACAGACAGCTATCCTGAAACTGTTAAGTAAAACCAGTCAGGGCCATACTGTGTAAAAGACTAGCAGTCTAACTGTGCTGGCTCCATTAAAAAAAAAAAAAAAAAAAGATTTGTTCTGGGCTACCAAGACAAACTACTAAACTGTTCCTAGGCTAAACAGTCTAGATTTGAATTACTTAGAAAGAAGAGCTGGTTCTATTAACTTTATCTTGGCCAGGGAAATAGTAAAAAAAAAAAAATAGAAGAAAATTCATACAAATTGATGACAGAGAGTGAGTGTGAATGATACTAGTGGGCCCTGTCTGCCCACTTTCCATCTCCCTGCCTTGTCTGCACCTAGCAAAAGTGAAGGCTCTAACATTTAAGTGGGTAGCTGGCTGTTGGTTCCTTTAGACGTGGCATACCTGGTTGCTCTGCATGTCTACACTGAGCTGCTGTATTGTACAGTACAGGGATAATGGTCACTTTCCTTCCTTTGTCCATGTGACAGCTTGACTTGAACACTGCCCTGTGTGTCTTATTTTATTTATTTATTATTTTGTTTTTGTTGACCAGGAAAGGAGGACAAGTCAATTCTGCCTATTTTCAGCCTCCTCCAAGGGGAAGGGGATACAGATGGATGCCATTTGTCATTGAACCAGATTAAGTTGGTTGGGGTATTTTTAGTGAATGGGGGAAATCTGGCCAGGACACCAGGGAAATTCTCCTGCACTTTTTGAAAAAGTGTCATGGGATTTTTAACATCCACCAGAATAGGCAATGGGACCTCAGTTTAACATCTTATCCGAAAGATGGCAGCTCAGGAGTGCATCTCTCCCCTCCCCAATGCTGCATCACAGTGTCAGTATTCAGATTTAATCCAAGTGCCTAGAGTGGGGATAGAACCCACAGCCTAGTGGGGACCCCATTTTTGGGGGTATTTTAGGAGGACCTGGGGAAGCAGAAGCAGTGGAGGGGCCCAAGAAGGCCAGAGCTGCAATCTCGCACCAAATGGGCCCAGCCACAGAAATCAAAAAGTAGAACTAGAAATGGCAATGCCACCTTCTGAGGTATGTAAAGTGCACTGCCATATTTTGGATGGTGAAAATCACTGCCTCTGGGGGATCGCCATTGGTTTGCATGTAGGTTTGACAGTTTAGCTTGTAATGTTGTCTTGCCCCAAAACCACGTGTCCCACATTCCTGCTCTTCTGGCCCCTCATACCGCAAATTGTGGCCAGGGGAGCACTCCTAGCACCATAGCATTTGTTTTGTGTGGCTGTAATCCATATGCATGTTCCACTATGCAACCCTATTGTGAACTGCAGATAGTGACTAGAGAGCACACAGCTGTCTTTTCTTTTGCAGTGGGGGATCCAGCTGCAAGGGGACAGGCATCCCCACACAATTCTCCAACAATCAAACTTGACTTTTAGGGATCACCCTGGGGCTGAGACAGAGAATAATTCTGTCCCCATGCTGCATGCTGGGCTGCTGTTGACTGAAGATAAACAGAATGGTACTGGTTGTTGCAAATTATTCTATTTTGTGGTGGTTTTTAACAGTGTGAACAGATTCCAGAACCAATTGTCCACTACCCCCTAAAGAAATCTCCTCATTCTCACTGTAATAATCAAAGGATTTTTTTTTTTGGGGGGGGTTATTGCTTGTCATCTTCAGTTTATTTTCCTTTTCTTTAGATGTTTTTTTTTTTTTTTGATGGTATGACCCGAGATGGCTTAAAAGACATAGATGTTTGACAGCAGATAAGGACCGCTTGGTCCACCCAGTCTGCCCATTTCCCTACCTAATGGATAAGCTGCAGATCCTAGTTAACCAACAGCCTACATCCTCCTACCCCCACAAGAATTGCCTTATGTCTGTCTCATGCATTCTTGAATTCCCCCCTGTTTTTGACCCCAGGACCTCCTCAGGAAGGCGGTTTCATGCATCTACCACCCTTTCTGTGAAAAAATACTTCCTCACATTGCCCCTGAGGGAACCCCTCTCTATCTTCAAATTGCCCCCCCCCCCCATCTTCAAATTGTGTCCTCTTGTTCTTGCACATCTTCTTTTGAAAGGTGCTACCCTCTTGGACTTTGTTGATTCCCTTGAGGTACTTGAAAGATTGTTTCATGTCCCCCCTCTCCCTCCTTTCCTTGAGAATATACATATTAAACTCCTTAAGTCTCTCTTCATATGGCTTCTGTTGCAGACCTGTTCTTGAAGGCTGGCTCGGGGCCGGGGCTGAAGTTTCCTTTTAGTTCTGTGACTGTGCTTCCAAAACCATCCAGGGGAGGCATTGTGCACATGCAACCCATGCATTTTCATGAGGTCCCCAGTCAGCAAGACAGCCTCCTTGCCCTGCTGTCCCACAGTCCACTCTGTTTACATATATTGTTGCTAAGCCCACCACCATGATAACTAAAGTTTTGCCATCCCCTTGTCCTGCTGCTCTATTTATTTTTCCCCATATACATTTTATCCATTGCCTGGTAGTCTTCAGTGATTTACCCTGTTTGTGCTGAGGATTCCAACCATCATTTAGACGGGTACTGTTCTGTCCCCCCCCCCCATTTTCCTTCTCTCCTCCCCTGGCATGGGTGATGCCTATGTCTGCTTTGCATACATATCTTCCCCTGCAGCAGGAGCAAGCTCCCAGGCAGACTAGAAGTGGTCAATGGGGTGATGGAACCCATCGCTAACCCTTCTCGGCCAAGCATCAGCTGTCTCAGCCATGGTCTGCCCCACACGACAACTTCCAGGGCTTGCTTCTTAGCCCAGGTCATCTGTGCCACAGCGGCATCCCTTCTGTTGCTCAATTGAAATCAAAGTTTGACTCTCAAGGAGATTTTGGGGTGGCTTTTTGGTAGCAAGAATCGAGGATGTTGGGTGAGAGGGATGACAGGATCAACTAGATTAAATATAGAGTATGCAGCAACTTGGATAAAAGATGCAGTTTTCCTCAAAGGTGCTAATTGGAGGCTGCCCATACATTAAGGTGTGGGATATTGGGGATGGATGTTCCCCTTTAGTTGATGGGGGGCTGTGGGCTGCATTGCACCACTGTCATGTTGGCTCTTGGTGGTGGATAGTGGTGATGTCTTAGGCGGCATGGGGGACCATGTGCTGCCGGATATCCCCCACCCCAGGATGCAGCTGTGGTGCTTGCTTGTGTGATAAGGCGGGGGACAGAAAAATGGAAATTGGGCCTGTTCTAGCCCTGCTGCATGACGGCTGCCTGATCCACTACACCGTGGTCCCCAGAGTGCACCATCTCTGTCCACCGTGACTGCCAGAGGTTGCATTCAAACTTTCTCCCTGTTCCCCAGCTGGGGTGAGGGGCCCTTCTTGTAGGGTTAGATCCAGACCTCCCCCAGTAGTGAGGCCCATGGAGCATGACTGGTGCCGGAGTGACCGGCGGGCAGTACGGGCGATGTGAGCCTCAAGGAGTGGCGAACTAGTGGCCTGGGTAAGGAGTATAAAATAAAATGCTTATTAGGGAAATCCAGGTGCTGTCAATAGTTGAGGGAGTGAGGAGTGCCTACCCACAGTCCTTTCAGGCTCCATGCAGGCTCATCCTGTTCTCCCAGAGATTCATCTGTGTGTTCCTATAAATGACATTTATTTCCTATGAAAAATGCAAGCATATGTGATAAATTTTTCTATAGACTGAACCATTTTTCCTGTAAAATACAGGGATTCCTGTAGATTTGGGAACTCTTACTGTGCAATCTGGGTCAGAGTAGAATGAAGACAGTTTGGCATAGTATTTTGAGCAAGGAGCTGTGATCCTGGAGTTCCATCTAATAAATTAAGTGTACTTCCACTATTTGGTTGTTTTGATCATGTTAAGTTATTTTTTTATTTTTAGGCATCACTCAGAATCGTATCTGATGAGCTCTATGGAGCAGCCTACATCAGGTCTATGTAGCAGCCTACATCATGTCAGATAAGTGTTCTTTACCTGTTTTGCCTTTCCTGTCTTTACCTTTCCCAAAGAACTACAGATCCTTTGTGACCCTTTTGATTATCATTTTACAGGTCCCTCTCTATTTGGAACCCTTGCATTAGGCTCACCTAGAATCAGGTAAGCAAAACCTTTAATCCCTGACTATATTTGATGGGCAATTATCCTCCACACCCTTGTTGTATTGCTTCTGTTAATGTCTCAACATCCTACTCATATAGAAGGCAGTTTTTTACTGGTCTGGGCAGACATTATGCCTTACCTGTTTTCCATTGCCACCTTCTGTCATTGGGCCCTTCGGAGTTCTCCTGAGGGTTGACACATATAGCAGGAGGGGGTGGCATGTGCTTTTTTCACAATTCACTCCCAGTTCCCTACGCTGGGGCGAGCCCTGGTGCCCCACATTTCTCCCTTCTACTGACCTTGACCTACACTATCACCTTACCGTCATCAGCTGGCAGTCATTTGGTGGAGTGTGCAGGTCTTCCACCCCACCACCGAGAAAGGAGAGCAGCCATCAGGGGTGCAATCCTTTCCCTCCTCTCCCCTGCCAACCGCCATCAACGTGCGCTCTTCACCAAATACTGGTTGCCAGTGTAACAGGAGGTAGAGCGCCAGTGCTTCAGCCATCCATGCCACAGTGCCGGCCTAGAAACATAGTCTGACAGCACATAAGGACTGCTTGATCCAACCAGTCTGCCCATCTCCTCTACCTACTGTAACACTTCAGACCCTACTTGATCTCTGCCTCCCACCCCTTTATCACTAAGGTTCCCTTGTGTCTGATATATGCCTTCTTGAATCCCATTAATTTTTGCCCCCACCACCTCTGTTCCAGGCATCCACTACATTGCCCTGAGCCTACCCCCTCCAGCTTAATGGCATGATCCCTTATTGTTGAGCATCTTTTTATCTGAAAGACTTCCCTCTTGAACCTTATTTATACCAGTGAGGTATTTGAAAAGTCCCTGTCATATCTCCAACTCCCTAATTTTTTTCAAGGTTTACAGATTGAGGTCCCTCAGTCTCTCCTCATAGGGTTTTAGACCCCGCACCATTTTAGCTGCCCTCTTCTGAACTGCCTCTTCTCTGTGTCCTTCTGGAGATGTGATCTCCAGAACTGGGCACAGTAATCTAGTATCACCACCTCCTTCTTTCTGTTGGTGATACCCCTCCCTATGCACACTAGCATCCCACTGGCTCTCCCCACTGCCTTGTCACATTTTTTAGCCACATTTAGGTAATTGTCTATGGTTACCTCAGGTCTCTTTCCTGTTCGGTGGTCACCAGTACTACTCCACCCCAGAGTTTCTGCATGCAAACTGCATGATTTTGCACTTCACATTTAAACTTAGAAACCACCCTCTTGACCACTCATAAACCTTTCTTAGATCCCTATTCACCCCCCCTCAATATCCAACTTCATCGCATGCCCTCTGGTTCTGGTGCTCTTTCTCACTGGAAAGAGATTCCTGTCCTGCACCCTATTCAACCTCATGAGGTACTTGTAGATCTCTATGATGTACCCTCTTTATTCCCTGGCTACCAAGAGTATAGATCTCCATCTCTCATCATAGGGCCTTTTGTGCAAGTCCTGCACCATATTAATTCCCATATGATTTAACATACCCCATTCAGTTTAACAAGCTAAATGTTTAGAAATACTCTATTATATAATTTGGGCCATTAATTATGTACTAGGGGTGTGGGAATACCAAATATTATTTCCCAAATACCACGAATAATGAGCTATTGGTTATTCAGAATCTGAATAATGAATAGCTCACTATTCATGCATTATTTGGGGAATAATATAACCCTCTTCCCCCCACCCTCAGATAGCACCCAAAACCCCCTCCCCCCAAGCCCCCAAGCTCACCAACTAGTTTAACAATTAAAAAAAAGTCAGCAATGTCTTTTGGGGTGACCGGCACAACTCCACCCACCTCCATGGCCGGCCAGCCACCAGGTTTCATACATTCATTACTACAGTAATTGAAAAGTTCAAATAGTCCTCCTGTGGTCCACCCTCATCCTCCTTATTCTCACCCTCACCCCGGTAGCCAGCAGCAGCCCCCCACCTCCCATCTGAACCCTGCCTGCACCTAAGAAGAGTAAGAAAATGTAAGCAAAAGGCAGCCGGCACAGCCTGCCCTCCTCCATGGCCAGCTGCCTTCTTGTGAATGAAACTGAGCTTGCTTGCTCTTATGCAGAGAATAAGCTGATCACAGTTGATACCTGTGCCAGAGAACCATAGTGATTTCCTCCTCCTTTTTCACTTTGGCCACTATCCTAATGTATTTGTTTGTTTTATCCACTATGGCTCCTTTCAGTTTCTCCCATTGTTCTTCCACCTGCTCTACTACCTCTCCCTTCCCCAGGACTGCTTGTATGCATCTACCCATTTCAGTGAAATCCGCCCTCTTGAAATCTAATACTCTTGCCCTTGTGTGGATCAATTGAGTCCATGTCTCCATGCTGAACTACACTATGTCGTGGTCAATGGACCCAGCTGCCCTTCCACCTGTAATTCTTTGACTCTGTTTCCATTGGTCCATACCAGGTCCAGAATTGACTTGTCCCTGGTTGGCTCATTCACCAGCTGCCTGAGGCCAACCCCTTGCAGGGATTCATGGATGGCTGTGCTTCTGACTGAAACAGCCACCTAGATGGCCTAGTCCATGTCCAGCATATTAAAATGCCCCAGTAGCAAGATTTTGCCTGTAGCTGCCATGTCATGTATGTTCTCCACTAGTTCTCTGTCTACTTCCTCCCTCTGCACTGGAGGTCTGTAAATCACCTCACTGCGTATTGCTGTTCCATTCTCTGGCTCCAGGATGACCCACATTACTTTGGCCTCCCCCTGTTTTCCTTGAACTTCTGAAGCCTTTATACCATCTCTGATGTACAGGGCTACTCTCCCACCCTTTTTACCTTCACTCTCCCTCCTGAACAACTTATAGCCTGGTACACTGACTTCCCAGCCATGATTATCAGAGTACCATGTCTCTGTTATTGCTGCTATTTCAAGGTATGCATCTACCAACAGGGCCTCCAGGTCTGGAATCTTATTTCCTAGGCTACAGGCATTTGTTAGCATGACCTTCCATGTTTTACATTCTGCCGCCATCTTCTCTTGTTCACTGTCTCCAGAATCTACACCCACCTCCGGTTTCCTTTCCGTTGTGCTCTTGCTCACCCCCCTTTTTTCATTCTTTATACATTCTTTACCTGCCAGCCCCTCCCTGCCTGCTTTAATTGTACTCATAGTCAACTGACATTCCTGCATGTTCCCATGGGGGTGTTCCTTAGTCTCCTGGCTATACCCCTCTGGCCAGTTTAAATACTCCCTGCTGAAGCATTTAAACTTCTCACAAAGGACCAAAGTCCCCTTTTCAGACAGATTCAGGCCATCCTCCTTATATAAGCCTGCATCTTCCCAGGTCAAGCCTCAGTCCCCTGTGAAGCCAGAACCCTCCCTTTCACACAAGTCCTTCAACCAGGAGTTGACAGTATGGATGTGGAGTGCCCTAACGTCCCCTGTGCCTGGACAGGTAGCACCTCCAAGAATGAGACAGAGTGTGCTGTCTGTTTCAGGTTTCCCCCAGCTTCCTGAAATCATTCTGGACTCTAACTCTACCCTTCTCCTGGCCAGGTCATTGGTCCCATGGTGGGCAATGACATCCAACTGCTCCCTCCTAGCTATTGCTGTAGCGATCCTATGGATCCTCTTCCCATCCCACTATGCAGCACTTCCTGGGAGGCACTTGACCTCTCTGTCTCTCCCCTGCAAGGTAATCCTAACTCCACTCCCCAGACAATAGAGTCCACCACTAGGAGAAGCTTCCCCATCCACCAGAGTTCCCTTCTTCCCTTCCCTGGGGCCCCATCCTGGAGGACTATCCCATCCTCCCTGGTCTCAGCCTTGGGTTCCTGAATGGGGCTTTTCCCACAGACATTGTATAGCTAGTCCCTTTTTTTTCTTTTTTATGCTATCCTCTGATCACTGCTTGTCTGGCTTCCAAGGAAAAAGTGATAGGTAAGTCCTCTCACTCTCTCTCTTTAGGCTTTAAGTGTCTACCCTCTCTTAGCCCTCTGCTATATGCAAGGCCCCTGGAATTCTGCAATTCTGCTGTTGTGGAATTTTCTACAGAATTTGCATCATGACACAAAATATATATGGTGCTGCAGAATTTATTGCTTTTTTTTGTTTGTAAGTTTTCATTCAAATATACAGTTTTTCTGTAGTGTCAGGCTTTCTTTCCCATCTTGTTTATCCTGAAGCCCCTCCTTTACACTTAAAATGTGATGTAATCAATGACATCACATCATATTTAGCCAACGGCAGGACTGCATTCTTCCAAAGAAATGAATAAATCATGCCACAGAAATAAAAAAATGCTACCGCATAGCATTTGGGGCCCTGGCTATATGGTATTCCTCCAGCATAGTACCCCTCCCCCATAGTTTACTTCTATGCTGCCAATGGCTGCTACTTAATTGCCTGCTGCTCTGGTTTCCTACTATCCCACTATTGGTGGCTCCTTTATCATCCAATTGGGCTTCCATCATGTACACAAATGCTTGCAGTCTGGGAAACAAGATGCCAGACCTGCAGGCAATAATGATAGAGGCTAAACTGGGCATAGTAGCAATTAGCAAGATGTGGTTAACCAGTAGCCACACTTGGGAGACTTCAGTACCTGGCTATGTACTGTTCAGAAGAGACTGAGGTTCAAAAAGGAGGCAGTATAGCACAGTGGTTTAAGGCTCTGAGCTGCAAACCTGGTGACATCCAACAGATCAGACCTGGGTTTGAATCCCACAGCTTCCACTTGCGTATTGTGTGACCCCGAGCAAGTCACTTAACTTCCCTGTTTTCCCAGGTCGCTCCTGTAGAAAAGCTTTCAGCTTAGTGTGCTACTCCTGGTTAAACAAAAAAAAAAAAAAAATTAAATGGGGGGGGGGTGGAGTGGCCCTGTATGTCAATGAAAATATCAAAACTACAGAAATTCAGAATACACATAAGGAACCAGAAGAACTGTGGGTCACCCTGGAAACAGGAAATGGGACAGACATATGAACTGGGGTTGTCTACAGGCCCCCAGACCAGGGGGAGGACATAGACACATTACTGTTAGAAGGTATACAAAACATGACAGCTAAAGGGGAGGTACTGATAATGGGAGACTTCAACATGCCAGATACAGATTGGTCAATACCAGCAGGAACATCTGCCAGAAGAAGACACATGATGGATTCCCTGCAGGGGGAGGGCCTAAAACAACTGGCACAACAACCCACAAGAGATAGATCTATCCTAGATCTAGTACTGACTAACAGGGAAAGGATCACAGATCTCCAGGTAGAAGGTCACCTGGGGGGCCAGTGACCATCACATGGTATGGTTCAATTTGGCCACTAGAACTAAGTCATCCTATTCCAAGGCAAAAATATGGGACTTCAGAGGAGCTGACCTTGATAAGATGGCCAGCAGAGTTAAGCTAGCCCTGGCAAAAAGAAATGCAAGTGGGGGGTACAGGCAAAGTGGGCAAGCATAAAGGATGTAATACTTGAAGCAGAATGCCATTGTGTTAGAGAGAAAAGGAAGTGCAAAAGAAGAAGGAAACCACTTTGATTCTCAAAAACAATAGCAGAAAAGGTCAGAGCCAAAAGGATGGCATTCAAGAAATATAAGGGAACGCAGCGGGATGAAGCTAGGGAGGCATACCAAACTTCCCTAAGGGAAGCAGGGAAGGCAGTAAGGCAGGCAAAGGCCTAAACTGAGTAAACACTAGCACAAACAGTAAAAGAAGCTGACAAGACTTTCTATAGATACATTAATGAAAGGAGAAACTCCAGAGAGGGTATTGCTAAGATCAAAGGGGATAAGGGTGTGTGTGAGGAGGAGGAGGAGGACCACGTAAAAGCATTTATCCTAAATAGATACTTCTGTTCAGTATTTACTGAAGAGAAGGTAGGGCAGGGCCCACAGCTCAGCACCATGGACACAGGGGGGAAGGAAGTGTGCACTAGTCCCTTCACCAAAAAAAGGGTCCTTCAAGAGCTCGATAAGGTCAGGGTGGACAAGGCAATGGGACCTGATAGCATACATCCCAGGGTACTAAAGGAGCTAAGGGTGTAACTAGCAGAGCCATTATCAGAATTGTTTAGTGAGTCTCTGAGCACAGGAGAGGTCTCAGAAGACTGAAGAAGGGCTCATGTGATCCCATTCCACAGAAGTGGTAGCAGGGAGGAGGCAGGGCACAACAGACCAGTCCGTCTTACCACAGTAGTGGGCAAGATTATGGAGGCACTCTTTAAGGAAAGGATGGTGCAGCATCTGGAATCCACAGGAGCACAGGATCCAAGACAACATGGGTTTACAAAAGGAAGGTCCTGTCACATTAATGTCATAGATTTCTTTGACTGGGTAACCAGAGTGGTGGACCAAGGGGGGAGAAGTTGATGTTGCCTACCTTGACTTCAGCAAAAGCTTTCGATACTGTTCTACATAGAAGATTGATTAATAAGCTGGGTAGGCTCTGGGGGCATCAGAAGTTCATCAACTGGGTGGCAAACTGGTTTATGGGCAGAAAACAGAGAGTGGTGGTAAATGGTATACAGTCAGAAGAGATGCAAGTTACAAGTGGGGTACCTCAGGGATCAGTCCTGGGGCCAGTCCTCTTCAATATCTTCATCAGTGACATTGCAGATGGACTGGAGGGTAAAGTTTGTCTGTTTCCAGATGATACCAAGATCTGCAATAGAGTAGATGATCCAGATGGGGTAGGCAGAATGAGAAGAAATCTGGATAAACCAGCAAAATAGTCAGAAGAAAGGCAACTGATCTTTAATGCAAAGAAGCACAAGATCATGCCCATAGGGAAGAGAAACCCTGAAGCCATCTATAGGCTGAGAGGGGAGTTGCTGGCAATCTCAAGGGAAGAAAGGGACTTGGGCATCATCATCCCTGATGACCTGAAATTATCCAACCAGACCGCTAAAGCAGTAGGTAAGGCTAGAGGAATGTTGGGGTGTATTACTAGGGGTATCACAAGTCGGAAGAGGGAGGTAATAATCCCTCTTTACAAGACACTGGTTAGGCCTCATCTGGAGTACTGCATGCTGTACTGGAGGTCACACCTTCACACGGACATTAACCAAATTGAGGCAGTCCAGAGAAGGGCAACCAAAATGGTGCAGAGACTGCATCAGAAAACATATGAGGACAGATTAACAGAGCTCAATATGTATACCCTAGAGCAAAGGACAGAGAGAAGTGAAATGATTGAAACATTCAAACACCTTAAGGACATTAACAAGGTGAAAGAGTCTATCATGTTTCAGTATAACAAATATAGCAGGACAAGAGGACACAGAATGAGATTAGACAGAGGCCGATTAAGGGGTAATGTGAGGAAGTTCTTTTTCACAGAAAGGGTGGTGGATGCATGGAACGGTCTACCTCAGGAAGTGGTGGATATGAATACAGTGTAGGGCTTCAAACAGGCATGGAATAGGCATAAGGGAGCAATACAGATGAGTATGAATAGATATGCCATTAGCAGAACAAAGGCCGACGGCACATTTATAAGGTAGAAAAAGAAATGTGCAGACTGGATGAGCCTTGTGGTCCTTATCTGCCATTTACTTCTATGTTTCTGTGTTTCCACGTATTCTATCATCGGTGGCTCCTTCATTGTTTATCAGGCTTTGGTAACTTGCTCTGACACCATGGAGGAGGAAGACAGAAAACCAGCAGTCTGGTGAAAGAAGCCCTTGTTGGACCCACCAGATGCCAGGGATACTCCATTTTAAAGAAATGGGCCTATAGCCCAAAGTCTACACTAGCTTACTGAACCACTGGCTAAATCATATTTAATAAGACCACCCCACAGCACTTGCTTCATTTCTTCATCTCTTTTTCTTGTTATTTTTTTTTTACTTCTAGATCTTTTTTCACTCTCTCCCTCACTTTTGCCTTAAGCACTTACTTCTCTAAATTATCTTTTACTTAATTTCAGGGCTCGCACTTTTACTCTTGTACCTCCCAATGTGTACCTCCCATACATTTTGACTGCATCACTGCTATTTTACAGGAACAACTGGATATCATCCCAAGACCCCATCTCAGGCTTCGTAGGACCCAGGTAAGAGATTCCCTGCATATTATCTATACTAAATGACTGAGCTATAACAGTACAGTGACTGTAACAGAGGATGTTTATGGTTGCATAACTTTTGAAGAACAGACAGATTGTATGAAATAGTAACAGAAAAGTATAGCATAAACAAAATATATTTTTTACTAGTACAGTAACTAAATACAGTTTTCTTATAAGATACAATGCCTCTGAATACGTTGCTTTTCATGTGGTGTTTACCATCAGTTATACCTGAAATGCATCCGAAGTAACTGGGATTAATATGATAATTAACTGAGTATTGTTACATAAAGAAAAGGGAGCCTGCACATGAAGAGGTACAGCTAGAATTATTTTTAAGTCAAAAAGAACACTTTATGGATTGTTTATGCCTTACATTAGGCTGCATATACAGCAAAATATGTAAATGAGCATGTTTTGTTTACATTTGATTTCTTTTTAGAAAGATTCTATTTACATTATAAATAGAATGTTTCTAAAAAGACATCCAAATCAAAACATACTCATTTACATATTTCCCTGCATGTGCTTTAGGATGTTATCAGTTTACTACCAGTATTTTTGCGTTTTTGAAGAGTAATTTACATTTTTCGTGCAATTTTTGAAGGGCATTTGAGAACAAATTGAGTCGTTTTTCATTGGATAAAAACTGGTGTTCCAAGTAAAATAGAAGGCAATTTGAATTACTTCAAAAACAATTACAAAGACTGAAGAAAACTTGAATTTGAAGGCATTCATTTTAGGTGGAAAAGAAGGGTGCTTAAGGTACAACTGAAGGGTTTGTTCAGAACAGTTTTTTAACACTCTTTTTCCCTTCTTTTTGAAGGCTAATTAGCATTTTTTAATGCACTTTTTGAAGGGCATTTGGGAGCTAATTGAGATGTTTTTCACTGGATAAAAACCTGGTGTTTGAGGTACAGTTGAATTCAGTTTGAAGTACTTCAGATAATGTACCAGTTTTTTTTTTTTTAAACTGATGACTACTTGAATTGAATTTGAAGGCCTTTGTTTTCTGTGTGGGATAACTCTTCTTCTTTTGCACTGCTTATAGTGCTACTTTACCATTTTTTAGGCCATCTCTGCAGAGCCCAGCAGGATAAACCAGTCTTTTGGTACTACTAATCCTTACCTCCATCTTTCACATAAATGTATGTGACAATAACTCGAGGATCACATTGGGTAGCTATTATGCAGTGTTCAGCTTTACCTACTTTCTTAATTTTCTTACTACCCAAGAGACATGTACTGTACTTAGTCTTTCTACCACATTTACATATGTTGTATCATTCTTCTCATATTGGGAATTTCTGTGAACACAATGCAGGTTAATTAGCCACTAAAGGCAGTATTTGGCATAAATGGCTATATCAACCCTTATGGCCCATGGGGCATGCTCAGAGTGCTCCAACACATGGCAGAGGATCTCTATTAGTCATCACCGACTAGGTCTGATATTTGCCTCTTCCTTGCCAGCACCATGCTCAGCTGTATATTGATGTCTGCCCTTTTGTTACAGAAGCCACTGCATCATCATGTAGTACAGTGCTTTTTGAAACTGTCAAAAATTTCACATAATTTCACTAAAATTGTGATTGGAGTTATTTCCATCTCGTTCTTACAAGACCATAGAAAGAATACATAGTATTTATAAAAGAATTTATGCCTGCTTTACATGATAAGCCAATATCAATACCTGAATCTTTTTGTTGTTTGTATAAATACTGTATCACAGATGAAAGCAATAAAATGACTGCTGTTTAAATGAATTTGACTTACTGTTTATTTGTGTATAACTACAGGACCACATCCCTTGAAATTGCTTGCAGACAGCAAGTGAAATATTGAGAGCTTTTTGCTAAATGTGATGTGAAGATATGAAACCTTGAAATAAGGGATAAATTAACTGATTTCTGAATATATGAGTTGTCGTGGGTGTCAGTTTCTATCATTTCCTTTCTAACTTACTGTCCAAAGAATCTGACCCTGGTTACTGACTAAGCTTTATGAAGTCAGCATTTAAGACACAGGGGGAACCTCCAGTATGGAGCTCTAAATACCCCATTCCACAAACTTGTTGAACTGAGATTAAAAAACAAAAAGTTATGAGTATTAGAAAAAATACTTAACTAAGTCAGAAACAAAAATTGAAATGGTTGAGCATGTGCAGTATGAATTCTATACTGCAGGATTTAATTGTTTGAGGGATATTTTTTCTATGACTTGTAGTTAGAGCCATGGTTCATCCAACAACCAAACCCAAACTGAACCCAAACTATTCGATTTTGGCTAGATCTTAACCAAACAAGAACCCTTTAAAAAAAACAGATGAGCCCAAACCGAACCCAAACCCAGACCATGTGAGATGAGGAGAACCCACATGGAGTCAGTAGGGTGAATTGATTAGAATTCAAACTGATAAATTACACACAAAAAAACCTCAAATCAAACTGAACTTGAACCCTAACTTCTACTTATCAAATCGAACTGAACAAAACTTGAACTGTACCCTGCTGAACCCAAACTGAATTAGAACCCTAAAAACATGTTGAACCCTGGCTCTACATGGAGCTTTTTTTTAAATTGTATTGCCATATTTGAAGATTGGGGTTCCTGCCATCCCCCACATGAACATGGAATTGGGTTTTTGCCAGATTTTCCACAAGTCCAATTTCAGACACAACTATTTTTCCTTAAAAATCCTAAGTCCCTGTTTTGGGACAGTTTTTTTTTTCACCTTTATTCTTCCTTGCTTATTGAGATGTGCCTTGGGGGTATTGAGGATTGCCAATGAGGGACACTGAGGAAAAAATATCAAGAGAATGGACTGGGGCACCAATGGGGAAAGGGAGTGGTTTGGGTGCAAGATGGTGGAAAAGATAGGAGAGGGATAGTAACAGTGGGGTTGGTCATCCACCACCAGTGTCCTTAAACATTGGGTGTGCTGTAGCAGGTGCTCTTAAGCAGGTATAGGGTGCTTCCAAGAACATTGAGGATTTACATCAAGGGACAATGGGGAAATGTGCTGAGAGACTTCACTTGGGGTCTGGTGAGAAGGAAGAGTGCCATGGGTGATAGAGGGTGGGCAAGTTTTTTTTTTTAATTTAGTGTTGTGTAGAGGGACTAGTGGCAGAATTTGGCACTCACTGCTTGTGCTTTTTAACATTTAACATTTTCTTGATTACTTGCAGAAAGAGAGATGTGTTGAGGAAATTAAGGATATGTATCAAGGAAAATTGAAGAAACATGGCAAGTGAGTAGACTTGGGTCTTGGTAGGGGAAAAGGGTGGTGTGGGTGTCAGAGGATGGGTGAATGTAGAAAAGTTGCAGTTGGAACAAGCCTCCCCAAAAATCTTGGAATTTATGAAATATTCTACATTAGATACCCCAGATTGTTTGCATAGATTATCTGTTGTGGATTGGTCCTATTTATAACTAATACCAGATATTGACTGTGCACTTGAATTTTTCATTAAAACCCTTGTGGAAGTCGTGAACTCCTGTGTCCCACTAATTAGGAGATGAGTGAGTGGAAGGACATCTAAATGGTTAAATAATAACCTTGTTAAATGATAAAGGCTAGGGATAACACTTGGTTTACTTACAAAAAGAGTAAATCAGTTCATGATCTAAATGAATACAGGGAAAACAGAGACATCTTTAAAAGGGAACTAAAGTTAGCAAAAACTACTTAAAAAAACAACAGGTGGAGAGTTTGTCTAACTCTCCCAAATTTTAGAATTCTATTAGAAATCTTCTTTCCCCTACTACTGCTAATTGTTCAACTATGTCTACAAATGGTGAGTTACTTACCTGTCCTACAACAATTGCTGAAGAATTTAGCTTGCAATTTACAAATCTGGATTGTTATCAGTAAGGTTTAAATGAAGAAGTGTGCACTAATCATGAGGTTAATCTGGAAAGGTCTAGTTTTTATTTAAAGGCAGTGAGTAGGGCAGAAGTTTCACATTAACTTAAAAAGATAAATCCCAGTAAATCCCCTGGATGCGATAAACTGCCTCCAAACCTTTTGACTCTCGCAACATTTGAGATAGCCAATCCAATAAGTATTTTACTTAATTTGTCCTTCCAACATGGGCAGGTACTGAAATTATGGATAGATCTGTCTCTTTGACTAATTTTTGTAATTAACAACCTATTTCCATACTTTTGGCCTCATCCGAGGTACAAGAGAAAATAGTTCATAAACAATTTAACAACTACATTAAGATTCATGATTTGATCTCTACTAATCAACATGGATTTAGGGGGAGTCATAGCACCGAGGCTGCCTTGGTGCCTTGGTTAGGTTCATGGATGCAGTTCACAGGCTTCTCAGGCAGGTTATCTCATTGGAGGCTGTGTTCGTAGACCTAACCAAGGCATTCATTTGACTTTTTTGACCATTACTTTCTGATTAACTGTCTTAAAAGTGTAGCAGTGGGTAATTCTGCTGTAACATCATTCAGTGATTATCTTTCTGACAGACCACAATGTGTAAAATTTGGGAGACCAATATCATCTTATAGGAGAGTTTAGTATGGAGTGCCTCAGGGCTCCATGCTGGGACCTCTGTTTTTTTCCCCTTTTTATTGATCCTATTTCTCATGTTGTTCAAAACTGTGAGCTAATTCGATATGTGGATAATTCAGTGTTGTTGGTGCCTAGTTCTTCTATAAATGAGATTAATTCCAGTTTGACTTATGAATTTTCAAAAGTGCAGAGCTGGATTTGTTGCAATAACATGGTTCTAAACAAATCTAAAACTAAGCCTATGTTATTGGGTTCTGCTCCTAAACTGTGTTTTTTCAAGATTGCAATGTACATAGTGATGATGAGGGCATACTTGACAATGTTGACTCTTAAATATTTAGGAGTCATATTGCATCCATCATTAAATTTTAATATTCATTTTGACAAAGTAACTGCTAAGTTACACTCTAAAATCGGTATACTTTACCATATTCAGAATTATTTGACCAAACAAACTCATATGGCTATAGCACAATGAAACCTTTAATCAATTTTTAATCATGCGTCTACTGTGACTGACATTGCACTTGCCTATATTATATATAGTCATTGCAAAACAACTTGGATAATGCATCAGTTAGGATTCTTACTAAAGAGATGAAAGCAGGGAAATGTGGTGTTAGGTTTTCCAAATCTAACACCCCACTCCCAACTTGCAGACACTGACAGGTGTCAGGTGTGTGGTTTGGGGTCGTTGGCCCTAATGCTCACCCCATTCTCCTATTCTGTGCCCATCTCAGCTTAATTACTTATGGAATGGGGTGAGCATTATGGCCGATGACCCCAATGCACACCCCCAATGCCCGTCAGTGTCAGCAAGGTGGGGTCGGTGAGGTGTTAGGGTAGGAAACCCTAACAACACATTTCGCTGCTTAGGTCACTTTAGTAAGAACCCTAACTAATGCATTAACCAAGTTTTTTGCAATGACTATATATATATATATATATATATATATATATATATATATATATATATATATATATATATTATAGTGGTGCAGCACATCCATGTTAGTTAGGGTTAAGTGCAAACTTCTGCATTGAAGTCTAATTTATGAACCTTAATAACTTTGGAACTGTTCCATGGATATGCATGAAATTTGGCAAGCATAACTTCTTGGGGTAAGCCTCTTGACAGGTCATATTTTATGTGACCTTGTTGTGTGGTTTTTCAGATAAGGCCTTTCAGTTGCTGCTTGAGCTATTTTCGCTCAGACTGCCAGCCTTTGTGTTCTCCCACTATTAATTCGAGCTACTTTCTCCTTTCTCTAGCCAAGGGCGGTATACATTTATTTTGCGTAACTCCGTTTTTAAACTTCCTCAAACAAGTCGCATATGGAACAATGACCCCTGGGACCTATATAATCTTCCATTGGCCCACTCCACTCAGCACAGGCACCTCTATCAGCCCCCACTGAAGAAATATATCTTTTGCAATCCAGACATTTTCCATCCTTCTGTCCATTCTCCTTCCCTTAATGAGGAACCCACATGAAATAAATTTTGTTCAAAGATGCGCCACTGTCAGGGCTACTCTTAGATCCCCTTTTAGTGCATACTGACCCCTATCTTACCACAGCAGTAACTACCCATGCAACAAATTTGGGGACCTAAAGACTGGTTAGCAGCTCCCACGATAGTACAGTCCACTTATTGAATAAGCTACCATGGCAGGTCTCAGCTGGCTTTACTTACTAGCCTGCATTTCCTTGATACCTAATATTAGTGGACCCCCTGACAGATTTGACTCTTATAAAGGGACATGCCCTACGCCACTAGGACATCCACATAATAAGACTATGTATTCATTATGCTGCTCCTGGTTGGCTCTGATTCAGTCAAATTTTGTTGAATTCACTCGAAGGGGGACTGCAAACTATTCAGCTATGCATGGTCCCAAACCTCAGCCACCCATACGTTGCATAGTCGGGTGTTACTCTGCATGGACCTTAATCTACGTACTGGCAGGGCAACACAAGAGGTCAGCTCGGTCCCTGGATCCCTGCAATCTAACCTACACAAAATGCAACAAGGCCCGGTGCATTTAAACATCTCCTTGCCAATCTGAGAAGTATTGTGCTCCTCCTACTACTGTGCTCAGGAGACGTCAAGCTCAATCCTGGCCCCACAAAGTTGATTTCATCTCCACCCGAAATTACTACCCTAAAAGGAATCAGTTTTCTGCATGCCAATGTCTGCAGCCTTCTAAAGAAGTTGGATTCTGTCCAGGCCTGGATTATCCACACTGCCCGAGACATACTTGTGATCTCGGAATCCTGGCCTCAAGCATCCACACCAGACTGTGAGGTTAATATCCCCAACTACCTCCTCTTCATAGCAGATAGAAAGACTGGGGGGGAGGAGTAGCCATTTATGTTAAAAACAAATTTACAGTATCTATATTAGATGCTACTTCCATTGCAGGGGGCTTTGAATGCCTGTCTCTCAGGGTCGAACCGTCCCAATCTGTTGCACTCCGCATAATAGGTTGCTATAAACCACCAGTAGCAGGACCACAGCTCCTGGCTCATCTGTCTTCACAAATGGACATGACACCTCTGGAAACAATTATATTAGGTGACCTTAACTATGACTGGATAGCGAACGGATCACTACCCCTAAAACAATTCTGCGACTCCCCTGGGTTCACCCAAATGATTACAGAACCAAAGCGCATCAACAAGAAAAATCCAATGAAAAGCACTCTTCTGGATGTCCTTCTTGTCAACAAACCACACTACTTTTCCCATGCCGGTATTCTTCCAGCAGATGTTAGTGACCACTGTCTCATAGCTGGCATAAGAACCATCTCGAACCCACTATCTACATCAAAGTTTTCTACTAAAAGATCCAGACGAAACTTTGACCCTCTGGCCTACATACAAGAACTGAAAAACTCCTTGCTCTGGCAGACTTTCTACCTGGCTAAATCAGTGGGTGATGCCTATAATGTTCTCCATGAAATCATAGCCAATGCCCTAAACAACCATGCTCCTCTAGTTAAAGCATGAATAAAAACCAGAACCTGCCATTGGTTTTCACTGGACCTGAAGAATGCTTTACTCAGAAGAGACCAGCTATGGAAAAAGGCCCAGAAATAGCAGGCCAATGTAGACTGGTGTCACTTTAGGACAGCTAGAAATGCCTGCATGAAAATGGTCACAGAGGCCAAGGCCAATTATTATCAAAACGAATTACTATCCGCATCCAACAGCCCAACCAAATTCTGGTCCACCATAAAGGAACTGTCTGGACACTCCCCAGGTAGTGCACTACCCTCCAAAATCACCATCGACAATGTCACTATCTGAGATAAATCTAAAATTCTTCAAGCCTTCAACAACCACTTCGCCACTGCAGGCATAGCATTCGATAATGCACCAGTAAGTAGTCTCTGTCCACAGCTCACCACCCAGCCTCCAGACCAAAGTAACAAAGATACGATCTTCTCCTTTTCCCCAACGACCATAAAAGAAGTTGAAGACCTTATGCTATGGTTAGATACCAGAAAAAGTGCAGGAGCTGGCTCCTTTGACCCATACTTTCTGAAAATAGCATACTGCACACTTGCCCCACCTATATCACACTTATTCAACCTGTCCCTAGCCCAGGGCTCTATCCCAGCGGAATGGAAAACCGCTCATGTTATCCCCCTATTTAAAGCAGGGGACCCATGCGACCTGAACAATTATAGGCCAATCTCTCTTCTACCCATACTTTCAAAAATGCTGGAAAAAGTAGTGGATTTACAGCTGAGATAGTTTCTAGACAACTCTACATTGCTTAGCCCCATGCAGTCTGGCTTTAGAGCAAAGCATAGCACTGTTACAGCGCTGGTCAAAGTCACTAATGACTGGCAACAGGACCTTGACAACAAAAAATTTGTTTGTGCTGTGTTTTTAGACCTCAGCAAGGCCTTCGATGCTGTCGACCACTGCCTACTTCTCTCCACCTTAAAAACCATCGGTATGGATTCAACCTCACTGGACTGGTTCCAGGATTATCTCTCTGATAGGCAGCAACAAATTAAGGCTGAAGTTGAGCTCTCTCCTCTCAAACCAATAAAAAGAGGAGTCCCATAGGGTTCCATACTGGGCCCTCTACTGTTCGCCATCTACATTAACAACTTGGACCTAGACATTACAGAAGCCAGTATTCAATTGTTAGCCTATGATACGGTGCTCTATCTAAGCCGTGACTCTCCTGGGGCCACATGCACAGATCTAAAAACTGAATTCAATATGCTGCAGCATCAGCTTCTCAGCAAAAAGCTACTGCTAAATGCAAAAAAAAATTAAGGCCATGCTCTTTACCCCATCTAGCACTAGGGCCTTCTCTGCTGCTGCTGGTACCCTTCCTCCCATAACTACCCTTCTAGGCGAAGATCTTGAGTTCGTGCTTAAATTCAAATATCTGGGTATATGGCTGGACAACAATCTCCCCTTTGCAGAGCACACAGAAGAATTGATGAAAAAGCTTAGGCAGAGGCTTGGCCTCTTCTTCAGAATTAAACACCTTCTGACTGCAGACGCAAGAAGACAGCTTGTTCAATCAACTTTCCTCTCATTAATCGACTACGCCAACATTATTTATGGCCAATGCTCTGTCTCACACCTTGCAAAACTGGATGTCCTGTACCACAGAGTGCTAACATTTATAACTGGTCTCCCATCCTCCACACAACACTGCTCTTTATATGCAGCCGTAGGGTGGCCTTCCCTTCAATATAGGTGGTGTAGAAATGCAGCACTCTGGACATTATGAGCCCTTACCAACAAACTCCCAGATTACATTGCTGCCTGCCTCCCCCTGAGCCCAATCAGTAGCTACACACTAAGAAGCCACTCACTAATTTCTCTGAAAATCCCCAGGATCAGTACCCACTTTGGCAGGGCTACCATAAGCCATGCTTTGCCTACGCTCTGGAACAGGGTACAAAGATCCTTGAGACTCAGCTCTCCTGTCATTTTTGCCTGGTTTAGGATCATTTATAGCAAAACATTTGCCGAAATCTGTAAGTGTTTCCATAATTCCTAGCTGTCCTGCTGACAGTTCACTCCTTATCCTTACCACATCCAGCCATGAACCTAGTTCATCCCCTCCCTATTTTAATCAAGTCCACTAGTCAGCTGCCATAGTGGCCCTCGGCACCCAAGGCACCACTTCTCCCATATTACTCTCCTCTCACTGTTTAAGTGGAACATACAGACCTCATTAGGGGCCCCATTGCAGCCCAGGACCCTCACCCAAGTATGGTAAACGGTCACTGAGGGCTGAAATGCAAAGAATTGTACCCTCTGATGGAGGCTTGACTAAGAATGACTAAACATACCACCTCAACTTCTGCATACATGGAGTCTGTATGTACCACAGCAAAGTTGAGCAATGCATGTATGTTCCTACAAGAAAGCTTGGAATGTATATCATGCACCTACCACTTTTCTGTAAATTTGTTTGTAACTCTTTGCACATCTTGTACTTTGTATTCTCAGTCTATGTATGTATAACTGTCTTGGACAACAGCAGGTCCATCTTGTAAATGAGCTTGCTCAATGATGATCACCTGGATAAATAAAGATTTGATTGACTGATTGATTGGAGTGTCACAGAATCCTAAATTTATGTGTTTTTTGCATTTTTTTTCATACAGCTGTATTTCAGAAATGGCGTTAGGTTGTGGTCTGAAATTTGTAGGGTAGGAAGCCTTTGCCTCACAGATGTGTCTTTCAAAGGCTTGGTGAAAAAATATTATTCTGTTCAAAAGTTATTAAATTTGTAACTTTCCCAATATTACCCATGGAAAAAGTTAGATGATCTGCATGAAAATACTTTAGTTTTCACAGGAGGTACTGCATTTTTGCATGTGTGGTCACTTAGAGCCTAGTTTGTTTTCACAGAGCTCTGTTGTGTCTGCCATCTTGTTTTCCCATTAGCAAGAGATACAAAATAAAGACAAAAATGTAAAAATGAATGTAACAGAAAAAACAAATATCAGAACTTAGCTTAACAGGACCCATTTATCTACATTCTGATGTTTGTTTTTTTCACAATTGTACCAAGAAAAAACGTTTCTGGGCACCCAAAATCCTGGATGCTGAGGTCAGTGAAAGGATTGCTTCTGCCCTGTTCTCTGTATGAGAACAGCGGAATTTTGTAGACTTCTGCAACCATAACTGGAACTCATGCTGCTGGCTACAATTTAGCTGTGAGCCACTGTTTTCCTGATGTCTAGTGGCACCCTGCACCCACCAATGACTGTCTGCTATGCCTGGTTTCTAGTGGCACCCCCAACTCTCCCATATCTTTCCCTGTTGTGTAGTGGCACCCCACCCACCATCCAATTCCCATTCTTTCTTTATTTTTGTATATGTTCTGACACCTGGATGGCAACCCCTGGTGTCAGATGCCCCCTCCCTCGCGCAACCTGTTGTGTTTAATATTTGCCAACATCAGGGGACCCAGTCCCTGTGCCAGCATCACAAGCTGCGTAACCCCCCGGCAGAGTGGGACACTGGGGAGCCCAATCCCAAAGTCCCCAAATAATAATTTATTTCTAGCTGTGAAAGGAAAACAGTCCTCTGATGTCATTTTTTTCTTTACCTGAAAAAAAGAAAATGGACCCTCATCATCCCTGTCATCTCCCTTCCCCATCCTGACCCTCCCACTGAGCACTCACCACCCCACAACCCCCCTTTCCCTATATGTAGCTGAAGTGGATATTTCATGTTCGAAAATGTGGTATGTGTGAAAATAGGTATAGGTTATTTTCGCACATACTGCATTTTCAAAAATGAAATATCCACTTGCAATCAAGGATGAATGACACATTTCATTAGCAATGAAAAAACATTGTGTTAGCTGTAGTTCCTCTGTGGTACAGAGGACATTGCTCAGCGGTGGGACACCCAAGGGTGCTGGGTTTGAAAACAATCTCTGCATTGTTTTGTTTTCACCTACAATGAAGATGAAAAAGATGAAGGAAGGGTGGCCTTAAACTGAGGATCCCTGCACCCACAGTCATGTGCCATGTGCCCCACACCACAGGACAGGTACTAAAGATGTGTGTCAATCATCTTCATGCTTGACAGCAAATGGATAGTTCATGTTCAGATATGTGGTATGTGCAAAAATAAGCATTGCTTATTTTCGCACATGACACATTTTTGAATATGAACTATACACTTGCTGTAAAGCATGGAGATGATTGACAGCATGTGGAGCAGAGGGGGAGTTATCCGTTGAGACCCATTTGATGTCCTCTGTATGGTGGCAGCCCCCTTTGCTGTCCCTGTGTTGTGGCAGCCCCCTTTGCTGCACCTTGTGTGGAGGCAGCCCCCCTTCCCAACACCCCTTATGTGTTTACTTGTTGTCTAGTTGCCCCACTCTCTGACTCCCATTTATTGGGGAGTTTCTTGGTGTGTTCCCACCCGGACCCCTGTGCAGTTTGTCGACATCTGGGGGACGCAATCCCTATATCGACACTAGAAATGCCCCCCTTTCTCAACACTGTGAGACATGGGGGAGCCCACTCCCAGTGCCCCAAAATCCTTGTTGATTGTTTAGTTAAAAAAAAGAAAACATTCCCAGAAGTCTTTTATTCTTTAATCTTGTTAAAAAGAAAATGGTCCCTTGTCGTCCCCGCCATCCACCTTCCCCATCCCCACCCTCCTACTGAGCACCCACCACCCCACACACCCCACCCTATACTTACTTCCAGAGATCATACTCTGTCATCTTCTGTGGACCAGGACAAATCTGCACTCTTCAATGCTGAACCGCAATCTGAGGAATCAAGGTAAGTGCCTTATAATGTTTTTCATTAGCACTTTGAACTTATGTTGATATCTTTGCCATTTTTAGGTATTATTTCACAAAATTTTCAACATGAACTGTTTGTGACCCCTCCTCCTGAACACTGTCACTGTCAATTCATTAATCAGGCCCAGAAGGTGATTTTGCGGTCGCTGCATGAAATCACTTTTTGGGACTGATTAATGAAATGACAGTGACAGTTTTCATTAGGTGGGACCCAAAAAGCCCATGTTGAAAATTTGGTGAAATAATTCCTAAGAATGGCTGAGATAAGCTTGGCCATGGAAAGTTTTTAATGCACATGTGTAACTATGGTCATTTTTAATATCTTGAATCCAAATTTTCAACATCGCTATTTTTTCACTCCACCTCATGAACAGTACAACTGTCATTTTTCAAACCCTGCCTGAAACATGTTTTCCCACCTGTGGCTTGGAATGTCATTTTGGCATGGATTTTCAAATTTTCACCTCTGAGGTTTGTGAGGTGGGATCATAAGAAGACTATGTTGAAAATATGAAAACATGACAAACTTATGACCATTCATTTCAGTTTTGCTACGCCCACTTGTAACTTCAGAAATGGTAAATATTTTTACCCCAGATTTTCAACATAACCTTATTACCCCACCTCATGTATGTCACAGCTGTCCTTTTCTTAATCCTGCATAAACTGTGCTTTCACACCTACGGCATGGAATGGCACTGCAGTTGTGCAGAATTATGCTTTGTCATGGATTCAAAACATTTTCTGTACTGGAGTACTTGAGATGGGGTAATAAGATGGCTATTCTGACAATTTGATCACTGTAGTTATGTAAATGGAAGCTCAGGGCCCAGAGGTCCCTGCATTTTCAAGGCTACATACATACACATATCTATGGAGGGATGGGAGCACAGGGCCCAGAGAGCCCAGTGCTCCCTCAGAAAAATAAGCATAGGATTAATTATCTGAAAAAGTAAGGAACTTCATTGCAAAAACCTTTGTTAATGCAACAGCTATGGTTGTTACTAAAGCAACAAAAGCATGTAAATGTGGCATCAGGATTTCCACCATAATACCCCACCCCCACCCAGCAGACACTGACAAGTGCCAGGGAAGTTCCTTGGGGTTGTCAGCCCTAATGCTCACCGCATTCTTCTCTACTGTACCCATCTCAGCTTATTTACTTATGGAATGGGGTGAGCATTTGTGTTGACCACCCCAAGGCACCCTCCAGATGCCTATCAGTGTCATCAGGGTGGGGTAGGTTGGAAACCCTAACACCACATTTCCCTGCTTTTCTCACTTTAGTAACAAGCCTAACTGATGCATTAAAAAGATTTTTGCAATGAATATATATATATATATATATATATATATATATATATATATATACACATACATATATGTGTGGGAGTGTATGTGTGTCTATATATATATATATATATATATACACACACACACACACACACACACACACACACACATATGCACAAATTTACTACTGGAGAGACCTATTGTGACTCTCAGGGCAAAAAATAAAGTCTGTTTGTTTCTCATGACTATGCCTCTATTAAGATGCATATATATGCTACTGTTGGTATGCAAACTATAGAGATAGTTCATGAAGTCTATGTTATGGAGAAATGTATCCAAAGTTAGAATATAAAAACTCTAACGTGCATAACATGGTGTCTTACTTGTTTAATTTCTAGTTATGTAAATAAAAGCATCTTTTTAAAATAGCATGACTTCTTCTTCTATTTATGGGCTGTAGTATTGATATTTCATTGTTTGTTTCTTATTCATTCTGGGGAGGGGCTTAAACAGCAGTTCATCTTAGGACACCATTGTATGTTAAACTTTGGAATATAGCAGTTTTGTTGTAACTTGAATCTTTCTAATATTCCCGAACAACCATGCTGTGTAGCCTTCAACACCTTTGTTTCTAAGACAGACAACTCTGCATCTCCAAGTTAAAATAAGAAATGTTATTTTTTAGCATTTTTTTTCAACAGTTAACATGTGCTACAGGGACACCACATTATCACAGTGATACTGTCTCACCATACAAACTAAAGCTAACTACTACTTGTTTATAAAACAATGCCATATTGACAAACACACAACTAAGCTACTTACAAAGAACTATATACACTTAATTACACTATGTATAAGGTATATAATTTCACCTGATATGTCTCAGCCATCCTCATAGCAGCTGGTCCCAAACCCAGAAAAGAGTGATGGAATCCAATGTAGTACATTAATAAACAATAACCATCAAAATATTGCATTGATAAAATGACTGTTGGGTTTGAGGC
Organism: Neoceratodus forsteri; assembly: GCA_016271365.2. Taxonomy (NCBI): domain Eukaryota; kingdom Metazoa; phylum Chordata; order Ceratodontiformes; family Ceratodontidae; genus Neoceratodus; species Neoceratodus forsteri. The sequence continues at coordinate 654,412,308 of CM028136.1, forward strand.
AAAAAGTAGAGCTAAGGTTTGTGTAGTGGCTATGGTGTTCCTAGACTTTAATAATGCATTTAACATTATGATGCACAGAACATTTCTGCACAAAATGAGAGCCCTGGGGGTGGCTCCAAAGATGAATAGATGGATGAAGAATTTGTTGGAGGGAAGGAGGCAAAGGGTGATCATTAATGGAGTTCCATCAGGGTAGGGAAGGGTGACTAATGTGGTACCACATGGTTTGCACCGGGTCCAATTCTGTTCAATATTTTCATTGGGGATATTGGGGAAGAGCTTAAGGGGATGGTCTATCTATTTACAGACAGTACAAAGCTCTGCAACAGAGTAAGAACTGTTGATGGGGTATAAAAAATGAAAAGGGATTTGCACAAACTAGAGGAGAGGCCAAAGTGTGGCAGTTGAGCTTAAATGCCAACAAGTGCATAGTTATGCCAAAAGGGAATAGTAATCTAAAAACAGAGTACTGGAAGTGATAGTACAGGAGACAGAACTTGGTATAATCATATATAATGATCTCAAGGTGGCTAAGCAATGCAAGGGAGCAGAAGTGAGGGCCGCTAGAATGCTGGAATGCATAGGCATGAGTATTATGAGCAGAAGGGAGAAGGTGGCAATGCCACTGCAAACAGCTAGTGAGGTCATACCTTGAATATGGTGTCCAGTTCTGGAGACTGTACCTCAGGATGGATGTGGAGAGAGTGGAGAGGGTCCAGAAGAGGGCAATGAAAATGGAGTGAGGAATAAGCCATTTGACATATGAGGAGAGGTTGAAAGACCTCAACATGTATACATTGGAGCAAAGGATGGAAAGGATGGACATGATAAAGACCATTAAGTACCAAAAGAGTATACACAAGGTCACAGATAGTAGTATATTCCAGAATAAGAGGCTCTTAAGGACAAGGGGTCATGACATGAAGATAGACAGCGGATGATTCTAGGGAAACATCAGGAAATACAACTTCAAAGAAAGGGTTGTAGAAGAGTGGAATCAACTCCCTGAGGAAATGGTTGGGGCCAAACCAGTGATGGTATTCAAGGTTGCATGGGATAGGTACAAGGCAGTTCTGGAGATGGGGGGATTACCCAGATCACCAAGGTCCTTGAATAACATGGAGATGGATCACTTGGGCAGATTTGGTGGGCCTGGAGGTCCTTGTCTGCTGACAGTTTCTGTTTCCATGTTAACTAGCTGCATCAGTAGACAGTCATGGGAGGTATCCAGCAATGTCTAACTCCTTGTGATTTTGGCCACCAGGATCTCCCAATTAATGTCTGGCAGATTCAGTTATCTGACCACCATGACTTCCTTCATTGGGAAGCTGTAAAGCGTAGTCATTGGGGCACTGAGCTGCACACTATGACCTGGAAATGATAGACCAATCAGTCTGACCTCAGTGGTGGATACAATTATAGAATCTCTGCTAAAGAAAAGGATAGCAGAAAACGTTGAAACAAGTGGAGCCAAAGATCCAAGGCAACACAGATTCAGAGAAGGAAAGTCATCTCAAACTAATCTGATTGATTTCTTTGAATGGGTCACTAGGAAGGTAGATTGTGAGGGAGCAGTTGATGTGACCTACCTTGACTTCAGCAAGGCATTTAACATTGTTCCACATAGGAGACTTGTGAACAAGCTGGGAAGCCTGGGACTGTGGCATAAGGTGGTCAATTGGGTTTGAAACTGGCTGAAAGGTAGGAAACAGGGTGGTGATAAATGAGATAAAATCCAAAGTAGGGAGGATGATCATCAGGGTGCCACAGGGTTCAGTTCTTGGACCAGTGCTTTTTAATATCTACATCAGTGACATTGCAAAGAGCTGCAGGGGAAGATATGCCTCTTTCCAGATGACACAAAGATTTGCAATAGGGTGGACAGTCAAGGAGAGGTGGAGAAAATGAGGAGGGACCTAGCTAAAATGGCAGAGTGGTCCAGAATGTGGCAACTAGGATTCAATGTGAAGAAATGCAAAATCATGCACTTGGGGAACAAGAATTCAGGGGAGGACTACATGACGAAGGGGGAGACATTAGCAGTCACAACACAGAAAAAGGATCAGGGGGTCATCATATCTGATAACTTAATGATTGCCAAAAAATGTGCCAAGGCAGTGGGGAGAGACAGTGGTATGCTCAGGTGAAATGGAAGAGGTATCACTAACAGAAAAAAAATAAATCATAATGCCACTGCATAGGTCATTAGTGAGACCTAATTTTGAATGTTGCATCCCTCATCTCAGAAAGGACATAGACAGGGTTGAAACTGTTCAAGGAAGGGCAAGATAAAATGGTACACAGTCTGTACCCCTTATCATATGAGGAGAGACTACAGGAACTCAATATGTACACCATGGAGGAGAGGAAGGAGAAAGGAGACATGATAGACATCTCCAAGTACCTCAAGGGAATTAATAAGGTATAGGAGGGAAGACTGTTTCAGAACAGAAGCTGCCCTAAAACAACAAAAGGGCATAACATGAAACTACAAAGGAGTAGACAGAGGGTCAGTGAAAAGAAGTACTTTTTCATGGAAAGGGTTGTGGATGCTTGGAATGACCTGCCCCAGGAGGTGGTTGGGGCAAACACAGCTGGGGGTTTAAACCAGCATGGGATAGACATGAGGAAATCCAAGAGAGGGATGGAGAGGCAGCAGCAGTGGACCAGTAAGGTCAGTAGCAGTTAATTAATGGTAGGCTATACAGGCAGATTGGATGGGCCTAGCAGTCCTTATCTGACATCAGTTTCTGTGTTTCTAAATCTATAGACATATGTTTGAATTCCCTCAGCCCCTGCTTGCGTAATGTGTGACCCTGATGGTAGCAGCTCAACACCACCTTTATTTGCTTACATCCATGATTGTTGACATGGCAAAAGACTAGCTACTTTTAATACTTCAAAATCCCTTTTTCTTACATTGGGAATGAAATAAAGCAAAAAGAAAGTTATATATATTGAGGTTTTGGTTTTCCTAATGGCCCACCAAATTATTTAAATTATTGTTAACTGATACTGCTGCTTTAAGAATTTTAATCTGTGTTGGGTGGACTATCAGAAAAAGGTTTGTTACACTGAAACTGGAACAATAGGGTGAGAAAAAGTGTGAGTTGTCCCATTTACCTAATGGAACATTAACTGCAAAGCTTGCTTTTGAATAGCACAGTAAGCTTCTGTCAAGGCATGTGTTCAGTCTGAATGGGGCTGGTAGTTAAGCTGGTGAGGTGGGCACCAGAATATGGTGACGCAATATGGTTGAAAGCCCGAAAAGCGAGGGGGCAGGGAGGGTGACCAGATGTGGTAAGGTGGACAACCCTTGCAACAGGATGTCACTATATATACACATGTGGGGGGGAGCGAGCACATCAAGTGTGGCCTGGGAGGGGGTGGAGGGGATTTAGGGGATGGCACTGCCGGTCAGCTGCCGAGCTGCACCATGGCATCGGGGTTGGTCTCCGCTAGCAGTGCTGGGGTTCCGGCTTTGGGTCTGGGTCCAGGCGCTACTGTGCTTTTGTTGCACCCAGACCAAAACTTGCATTTTTTGCTTTAGCCCCAACATGCACCCCCTAGATTGAGAATCCTTAAGTAGGGGAGTGCGGAGACAGCCCAAGCAAGTAGTTTTAAGTCCCCGCACCATTCTTCCGTGTCGAGGGGTGGCCAGGGGTGGCGAACGTTTCGCTGCCTCTGATGTCACGATACGTAAGTCGCCATTCCAAGACTTGCCATTATCACATAGAACCAGCTGGCAGTATAGCATAGAGGTTAGAGTAACACATTGTGAATGAGCCTGGTGCATCCAGCAGACCTGTGTTTTATTCCCATAACCTCCACTTGCATACTGTGTGACTCTGAACAAGTCACTTAACTTCTCCAGTGTTCCTAGGTCACCCCTGAAAACAGGCATGTGTGCTTAGTGGGCCTTACCTGATTACCAAAGAATAAAATAAATGGAATTTGATTCAATTGTTTGATGAGTCTGAATGGCTCTTCAAGTTATACATGTGAATTTGTTTTTGGAGGTGTTGGTAACAGTGATCCATTGCTTGGTGGTCTGGCACACATGCACACATACAAAGGCAGTCCTTTCACATGTTCCAAACAATTATTTTAACATCTTTTTTCCCAAGAGAAAGCTATGGAGGGCCTTACATGCAGCATATGGTACACCAAAACATTACTGAAAAGCAACATCCTTTACTTGTAAATTAAGAAAAAACTCAAACTTTCAAAAAGAAAAGTGTCCTTATATATAAGTATGTTAGCACTCTGCAGTCATCTTGGGGGAAAATATTTAAATGACACATTTAAAGCTGTGTTCAGTACAAAGGAAACAGCCACTTTAGTTTCCCCTGTACTGAACATCGACTGGAGCAACTAAACTGCCCAAATGTTTCAAAAAAGCAAAAAATAGTAAAAAAGCATTAGCATTGAAGGTAACTATGGGCTAGTTACAGGTCAGAGCTGGCTCCTGTTTCAAAACTTTATTTTACATCTCTTTTCACCAGAAATGGCCATGCAGGGCCTTACATGCAACACATGGTACCCCAAACAATTACTCAAAAGCACCAGAACATGCTCTGAAGTACATTAAAAAATCTAACTTTTAAATACAAAGGCGCTTACGGATGAATTTATTAAACCTCTGCATGCATCTGGGGAAAAGATATTTAAATTGAGCATTTAGAGCTGTGAGATTGGCCCAGGCTTATGTTCAGTACAAAGGAACCAGATTTTTTAGTTCCCCCTGTACTGAACATTGACTGAAACAACCAAACAACTTAAATGTTGCAAAAAAGAAAAAAATGTGAAAATACACTAGCATCGAAAGTAACTATGCACCAGTTACAAGCCAGAGCTGAACCAGGTTACAAAACTTTATTTTACATCTATTTTCACATGAAAAGGCCATGCTGGGCTTTACGTGCAGCACACAGTACACCAAACAATTACTCAAAAGCACCAGAACTTGCTCTGAAATGCAATAACAAAAATCCAACTTTAAGTACAAAGGTGCTTATGGATGAACTTGTAAACATTCTGCAAGCATCTGAGGAAAAGAAGTTTAAATTAAGCATTTAAAGATTTGAGATTGGTCCAAGCTTATGTTCAGTACAAAGGAACCAGACTTTTTAGTTTCCTCTGTACTGAACATCAACTGAAACAGCCAAACAACACAAATGTTACAAAAAGTAAAGAAAAAAAAGTGAAAATACATTAGCTTCAAAGATAACTATAGGCCTGCTACAGGCCAGAGCCGGACCAGGTTGCAAAACTTTATTTTACATCTCTTTTCACCAGAAAAGGCAATACAGGGCCTGATACACATCACATGGTACACCATAAACTTACTCAAAAGCACTTTAACATGCCCAGAAATGCATTAAAAAATTAAACTTTCAAATACAAAGATGCTTAAAGATAAACTTGAAAGACCTCTATAGACATCTGGGGGAAAAAGAGATGTAAATTCATCATTTAAAGCTGTGAGATAGCTCAAGCTTATGTTCAGTACAAAGGAAACAGCCCTTTTAGCTTCCCCGTACTGAACATAGATTGTAACAACTAAGCAGCCTAAATGCTCCAAAAAAAAACAACCCCCAAAATGCAAAAAAAGAACTAGCATTGAAGGCAACTAAGGGCGTGTAATTGGTCAGTCTTGGCCCAGGTTACAAAAAGTATTTTACATCTCTTTTCCCCAAAACACCCATGCAGGCCTTAAGTGGAGCACACCATATACCAAGGAGTTACTGCTAGAATTATTGCAGGTGAAACAAGCAATGCAGAAAAGTACAGTTGTTGAAATGGCTGGAAGGCATCACCAGAAAGCTGATGTGCATTTGAAGATAATGCTGGCTGACTGAGTAGCATATGTTTATTACAAAGGAACACTGTGAGGATGACAGAATGTTCATCAGACAAAAGTATGATTGTAAGAAACCAAGAACTGCCAGTCACGCCTTTTTTAAGACCTGGTGGATGACAAAACCAGGTGCTGATGTATACTTTGAATTCTCATTTGTCTGAACTGCGGCTAGGACAGTACCTTACATGAGTAACTATAGGACATTAAGGAGGGATCACCGCAAACTGTAAAATCAAGCAAAAAAGGAAAACTTATACAAAGAAATTAATTTTAAAATATGAAAGGGTACATGAAAATGCAACATTGCAGAGAGCTGCATTGAAATTGCAAAACTCTGTAATAAATGCATAACACCAGTCCAGCAAGGTATATAAAGGACACCACATGTTGTGAATGTAAGAGGGCAATCCAAAGTGGAAAAAATTGCAAAAATACGTTTATTTAACCAAAGCCTCTAAGTAGGGGGATACAATAGGTTATCTTGCAATGAATGGAATCAAATTTTGTTAAGTAGAGCACTGTGTGCATGCAAATAATTACAGCACAATTTGTGATAGGCAGAAATGTCATAAATGGATGCCAGTTTAAGATAGTGAGAAGGCAGTTGAAGGGCCATAGTAAACAAACTCAAATTTAACAGCAGGTCATGTTATGCCCAATATGTCTTATGATAGATCACTACAAAACAGAGATGGAATAAAAGCAATATGACACTTTTTTTAAAAATGACAGGGTAAAATTGTGCATAAGGTATGAATCTCTCCAGTACTGTACACAGAGTCATATATATATATATATACAGTATATATATATATATATATAGCCCTTCAGATAAGTCTATTTTGGACATATTTTACATCCAAGAATTAGCTCATAATGTCCAAAAATGTAGTGTCTGGAGTCACTGACATTCAGTAGCATTTCCCTTGCTTGAGACTGACATCCTTTTTTCATTGTGTGGACGTCTGATCTTTAAGGAGATAGGAAATTGTTTGATGATGTTTTTATCTGTTAAATAAATAATAAACATCAAGAACTGGCCTCCGTGTGTGTTTGTCATTACTGTATATGCTTAAAATACATATTACCATGCTGCTGCTCAAGGTTGGACCCCTCGTTGGTTTCACAGCTTTTTTTCTTAAAATTTGAGTCAGCACATGCCAAGTTTCAAAAGGCTGAATGAATGAAACACATGTTGTTTTGAGCCTATGCTTATGTACACAAAAGGGTGGCATCATCCACTGAAGCTGCGATTAAAACAGCTCGGTGTTCTTGCATGTAGATTTCGGCAGCAGTCTAAAACCGGAGTCACTGATGACAGCCTTTTGAAACTTGGAATGTGCTGACTCAGATTTTAAGAAAAAAAAGCTGTGAAACCAACGAGAGGTCCAACCTTGAGCAGCAGCATGGTAATATGTATTTTAAGCATATACAGTAATGACAAACACACACGGAGGCCAGTTCTTGATGTTTATTATTTATTTAACAGATAAAAACATCATCAAACCATGTTTTGGTTAATTTTAAAAGCATAAATCAATTATCAGATAAATTAGAAAAAAGTTGTTAAATATTAACAGTTCCCATACAACAGTGCCAAGATAAAGTACAACATAGGCAGAGGAAGCTGCCACCTGTTTGTGCCCTTTGTATATTCAGGAGTCTCTTACAGATATTTATCTATCTGTGACAGTGCACTGACCCACTGGGTATATGATGGAACTGGCAGTTGTCATCAGAAGGCACCCACTACAGTACCTGCTATCAACTTGATCAAGCTACTATTGGCCAGGGCAGATTGACCAGGGCAAGCACACACTAACAGGGGCACCACACCACTAAGAGCAGACCACTCACAAAGTATCCACAATGGGAGATGGGATCAATCAAGCTGTTTAAAGGAGATAGGAGTAGCACACTAAGCTGAAAGCTTTTTTACAGGTGCGACCTGGGAGCACAGGGAAGTTAAGTGACTTGCTCAGGGTCACACAGTATGTGAGTGGAAGCTGTGGGATTCAAACCCAGGTCTGGTCTGCTGGATGTCACCAGATTAGCAGCTCAGAGCCTTAAACCGCTGTGCTATACTGCCTCCCAAATGTATGTAGGTCAATAGCTGTAAACTGCTAAGTTGTCTCTTGGGTGTGTGGGTGGGGGTTGCTTGCACACAACAGAGGAGGCACCAAGGGGGGCAGGCAGCTTATTTCTTCTATGTTGTTGCTGACAGCTGCAACTTGCATGGGCAAACTCTTGTTTACCAGAATTACATTACTGTGTACTGTACATTTTCATTTCCTAACATTAAGAAATGTATTTATGTGGGTGCAGCATGAATTATAGTGAGGTATTCAGAAGGCCAATGAGTTGACTTCTAAAACTATAGGACTTGGATTATTTTGACTGCCAAAAAGTTGACAGCTGGAGTATTTTGACTCCAATAAAACTGAAATGACTTCCAAATTTCAACCCATAGAAGTATTTGACTGCCACCAAAAAAAAATATCTGAAGTCCTATATATATATATATATATATATATATATATATATATATATATATATATATATATATATAGATATAGATATATATATATATATTCATGGCAAAAAACTATTTAATGCATCAGTTAGGGTTGAAGTGACAAAAGTCAGGTAATGAAATGTTGGGGTTAAGGCCTAACCCAACCCACTCACACATCCTCCACAGAGTGATGCCAGGGTGTGCCATGGTGTCATCAGGCTAACTCACCCCATTCCATGTGTAAGCAGGTTGACATGTTACAGTAAAGGAGAATGGGGTGAAAGTTAGGCCTCATGACCCCATGGCACACCCTGGCATCTGTCACTCTTTGGAGGATGTGTATGAGAGCTGTTTGGGAGGCATTAGGGGCTCAACCCTTACATTTCAATCCTGACTTTTGTCACTTTACACACACCCTACCCAGCAATATTCAAGTTCTCTGAAAAGAAAAGAGAAAATGTCCGGTGACGTCCTTTTTTTTTTTTACTTGAAAAAAGAAAATGGTCCCTCATCATTCTTGCCATCTCCCTAACCCCTTCCTCTCCCTCCCACTGAGCCCCTCCCATTACCCAATACTTTCTTCTGGGGACCAAGACACATATGACAAAGCTGTCTTTAATAAAGACATCTGTGTTGTATAGTGCAAGTACTATATGACACAGCTGTCTTTAGTAAACGACAACTGTGTTGTATAGTACTTGCACTATACAACACAGCTGTTGTTTATTAAAGACAGCTGTGCCATATAGTGTAGGCAGCCTTTGTTCATGGTTGGTACAGCTGGTCAGCTATGGGCTACTGTTATGGTAGCCCCGCTAGTCTGACAGTCACTAAATTGAGCTGTTTTCTGCATACCGGGGGCCCCTATCCCCAATGGCAATTTATTTATTTATTTCTGTCTGATGGTTTCTCCCCTTTCCCTTTGCAGACCATCTATTTTATGCAAGTGCGAACATCGAAGTGCCAAATCCCCGGTTTGGCTTTTGCACCCAACCCAGCAGTGTGGGACACTGGGGAGCCCACCCCCAGTGTCCCTAAATACTTTATTTCTGTATTGATTTCCCTGAAAAAAAAAAGTCTAGTGATGCCTTTTTTGTTTTTATTTTTAACCTGGAAAAAAGTAAACAGTCTTTCATCGTCTCCACCTTCCTCCTCCCCCATCCCCACCCACCGACTGAGCACCCACCATCCATTACCCCCCTTACCCAATACTTACCACTGGAGGTTGGGCGCTGTCATCTCCTGTGGACCAGGACACATCTACGGTCTTCAAAGCTGAACAGTGAACTGAGGAATAAAGGTAAGTGCTGTATAATGTATTTCAAAGGACTTTTAAACTTATGTTAATATCTTCACTGTTTTTTTGAATTTGTTTACCAAATTTTCAACATAGGTTTTTTGGGACCCCCACATCATGAACACTGTCACTGTCATTTTGTTAATCAGGCTCGGAAGGTGATTTTGCGGTCGCTACACAGAATCACCTTTTGGGATCGATTAATGAAATGATGGTGCCAGTGTTCATGAGATGGGGTCCCAAAAAGCCTGTGTTGAAAATGTGGTGAAAAATTTCAAAAAAATGGTGGTGTTATGAGCATGCATTGCACAGTTTCTACATAGGTGCATAACTTTGGTAATTTACAATAGTTTGACTACAGATTTTCAGCATACCCATTTTGTCACAACACCTCACGAACAGTACAACTGTCATTCATCACATCCAGCCTAAAACATGTTTTCACACCTGTGGCACAGAATGGAGCAGTCGCTGTGTGAAATCAACCTTTTGAGTCTGATAAACAAAATGACAGTGGCAGTGTTCATGAGGTGGGGTCCCAAAAAGGGCATGCTGAAAATCTGGTATAAAAATGAAAACAAATGGCCTATTTACGAGCGTGCATAGAAAGATTTCTATGAAGGCACTTACTATTGGTAATTTATAAAATTCTGACTCCAGATTTTCAACATACCCATCTTTTCACACCACTTCACGAACAGTACAGCTGTCCTTTTTCACAGAAAGGCATTTCAGCATGGATTTGAGCATTTTCACCTTTGGGGTTTATGAGGTGGGGTCATAAGAAGAATATATTTAACGTTTGGGGTAAAAAAATGAAAAAAAAAATATCAAGAAACATTGTTTGCAGAGATGTCCATTGCACCTCTGGGGGACACACTGCCTTTCCATGGCAGTGAGCTGAGTTCAGGTGTGCACTCATTGAGCTGGTTTACTGAGACAAGGCTGATGGGGAAGGTGCTGCAGCATGCAGCACCAGTCACTCCCTAGGTATGGATGAAGCAGTGTTTTGGTGCAGACACCACACCCTGTGGTGGGTCAGGGAACCTCACCCACAAGGTATCGCCATGTGTGTTGGGGTCTGCTGGGCCAATGCACTGCATCAGGACTGTCTCCAATATTGTATTTTGCTCATTTTGCTCAAGTCCCAAAAGAATCTGTGCAAATGAACATACAATTCCAGGACTGTCTCCAATATTGTATTCATCTCATTATGAGGCTGCAGTTCCACTATCACAAAAAGAAGGGAAATTAGTTGCAAAACACAACGTTAATGCAGACATTAAGGTTGTAAAAATGCAGAGTGTACAAAGACTGAAAATGAAAAACTATTAGGGATTTATGTCTCTGTGGTATTGATGAATCAGTGGTGTGGTCATACTTAGAGTTGTCAACCCTAATGCCTACTGTCCCAGCCCATAACCACCTGTCCGAAGCTAGTGCCTCATAGTGAAACAGTATGGCCAAGATAATCTCTCAAAGCTCTTTGATCTCATCTGATCCAGGGTAGGGGTGGGAGTTAGGGTTAACAACGGCAAGTAAGACCCCACCACTGATTCGTCAATACTTGGGAGACAAAAATTCCTAATGTTTCTTCATTTCCCGTCTTTGTACGGTTTGCATATTTACAAACTAATCTCTGCATTAACATAGTTTTTTGCAACTAATTTTGTATTTATATATATATATATAGAGAGAGAGAGATGATAGATAGATAGATAGATAGATAGATAGATAGATAGATAGATAGATAGATAGATAGATAGATAGATAGATAGATAGATTATAGAGGCGCTAGGGTTGAGCAGCAGTTTCTATGTCAAACCTGAAATTTTGCACTTTAGTAACTTTGCAATTGTTCAACAGACTTGCATAAAATTTGGAATCCTGTGTCCTGTGGGTAGATCTCTGACGTGGCAAGTTTCATTCCAGTTGGATGTGCAGATTCTGAGATCCGGATAGTGAAAAAAAGTAAAAAACACCCAGTTTTGATGTTTTTTCCTCATTGCCTTGCATTCATACAGTGCAGAGTTTCTGCCTGATTTTTGCAGGATGTAAAGAAATTTGGTAGAAGAACAGACTGTGTAAATTGTGTGCAAATCCATTGATTGGTTGCAAAGTTATTACATTTTCTAGTTCCCATTATATCCTATGGGACTTTGCTGAACATTCCATTTCTCAGACAGAGGTGTTTCTCATGAAGGGGGATTTTGTCTCACAAAGAAGGACTGAGTTTCAAGATTTGGAATCCCTCTTTGTGAAAATAAAATTCTTCTACATGAGCCACCATCTTGTTTTCCATTTTTTTTTCATTATTGAAAACCCACAAAAATAAAACTAACAAGATACAGCAAGGCATGTATCTTGTTCATCCGAACTCCCTTAGATGGATTCCAAAGTGACTCATGCAGTGCAGCCTCTGAGGGTGTTTTATTAGCAATCTAAATTCCTTTTTCACCACTTACTAACTAGCCAGAAGGAAGTTAATGAGTGGCAAAAAGGGAATCCTTTTCACCACCCTCTGGTCATTTTCCATGTTTTTTTCACAAACAAAACAGCCAATATCTGGGTGCCCAATTCCCGTGTTGGCTGTATATCCCCCTCCCTGCCACTGTGGAACACTGGAGAGCCCACTTTCAGGGTTCTCTATTATGTTTTATTTAATTTTCCAACATGGAGTGCTCAATCTCCATGTCGGCACTAGCTCTCCCCAGCACTGCCAGTGTGGGACACTGGGTAGCCCACATCCAGTGCCCCCAGTTATTTGACTCACTATGCAATATTCTGGTACACTGAGGAGCCCACTACCAGTGTACCCAAACAATGTTAAGTCCCTGTAATAAAGAAAACAGTCCCCAACATTTTTTCATTTTTTAAAAACCTGTAAAAAAGAAAAGTGTCCCTCGTCATCTCCCCGTACCCACTCCCCCATCCTGAACTTCCCTCTGTGCACCCACCTCCCGCACCCCATACATACCTCCCGAGGTCGGCAGCTGAAATATTCTGTGGCCTGGGACTCGTCTGCACTCTTCAAAACCGAACTATGAGCTGACGATTCAAGGTAAGCGCCAAATAATGGTGGTCAATGGCATTTTGAACTTGTGTTGATATCCTAGCCATTTTTCGAGATTTGTTCACCAAATTTTCAACAAGGGGTTCTTGGGTCCCCACCTCATGAACATGGTCACTGTTGTTTCGTTACTCAATTCTAAAAAGTGATTTTGTGGTTGCTGTATGGAATCACCTTTTGGGACTAATTAACAAAATCAAAGTGCCAGTGTTTATGCGGTTGGGTCCCAAAATGCCCATGTTGAAAATTAGGCGAAAAGATTCAAAAAAATTACTGTGTAATGAGCATGCGTTGTGCAAATTCTACAAACGCTCATACTGTTGCCAATTTTTTCATGTTTATAATATGCTTTATTGAGGTTTTTGGATAAAGCAAGCAGTAAAATACAATACATACAGTATATCATCATTTAGCATCTGACATTCTGCATTGAGAATTCCCAAATCCCTTGCTCCTCCCTCTATCCCTTGCACATTTTCCTCCCCCCAGCTCCCACTGTTACAAAATGATGTGTCACAGTCTGATATCACCCCCTTCCCTACCCCTTTCCTCTGTCTCCCTCCCTTTAATAAAGGACATTTCCATTCAGATACTTAGGTTTCCTTAAGGACACTTTATAGTGAAAAGTATCAACTTTGATCCTTACATCTTTTTCTCTTTCCTAGAAAGTTGAACTGTTACTGACCAGCAGGGTTTTTTAACCTCCCAGCCATAAATACTGTGAATTGTTCCCATCTCTTGTTGAATATGGATGTACTGTGAAATTGTGATGCTATCAACCTTTCTGCATAAAAGGCTGTATGAACCTCTTGAACCCATTCTCTAAAGGGTGGTGCTATGCCTTTAGTCCAATATCTCATAATAAGAAGTCATGTAACTGTAGAGATAAGAGCAAAATAGTATTTATATGTTTGAGACGGTATGGCTGAAATGTTACCCAATAAACATGTTTCTATATTAAAATTGCATAATCCTTGAAACAATGGATCTAAGAATTTTGTTACCTGTTGCCAAAAATTATGAATTATGGGGCAAGACCATATCATATGTTTTAGAGTACCAAGTTCTTGATGACATCTTGGACACATTCCATTTTGTGCTTTACCTATTGATTTAAAGTTTTGTTGGTGTATAATATACATTATGCAGTATATTAAATCTTATAAATCACAATCTATCCTGTTTTAAAAAATCTATAATTATTCCTCCAGATTTGTTCCCATATATCGGATTCATATGAAACATCTGCTGCATGTTTCCAATAAAATGCTGTCAAGGAAAAATTTAGCCAGAATTTGTCCAATAAAAATTTATAAATTTGAGAAATAGATCTAGACTGAGTGGTAAATTGAGATACTGACCCTAAAAATTCTTCGGTCCGAGACGACCAAGGTGGGGATCCTTGACTAGCCTGGATACATTTTTTAATTTACAAGTATTTAAAAACAGGTAGACTCTTTATGCACATAGTTTTCTGAATTTTTTAAGGGAGCTTTTTTATTATTTGATATCAAGTCTGACAGAGATACCCCTTTTAGATCACTCCAGAAGGAGGGAGTAATAGGCTTGCTCCCTATTTGTAGGTTCAGATTATAACACAGTGGTTGTCCCAAGTCATGTCTATTATTCAATTTAAACATTGTGCAAAATTGAGTGTGCACACATACTGACCACGATATGGGGTTATTGTGCCAGGATTTAGGTATTTTTTTGTGAATGGTATAAAGTAGAGCCCATGTCGATGAAAGGTCTCATGGGCCCTAATTCCTTCTATTTTAAGCCACGCTAACTGTGACTCTGAGCATTCTTATGGTGTCAGCCATTGAAGATATTTGCAACTCTGGAAGGCTAAGTAGTAGAGAAATAAATGTGGAATACCCAGCCCTCCTTTTGCCTTCTCCCCTGTCAGTTTACATATTGCACGTCTAGGTCTTTTATCTTTCCACAGGAAAGCTGTCCAAATGGATTCTACCTTTTTAAACCATGCTCTAGAGAGGGGAATATTTAGCATAGAGAGAGGATGCATTAATCTGGGAAAAATCACCATCTTAATAATGTTGGCTCTTCCCCAAAAGGATAAAGGTAAACCTTGCCACCTCTTTAAATCTTGTTGCATCTGTGTAATAACCGGATCAATGTTTAATGCTTTCAGTGTCTTAGTATCCAAGGTAATTTCAATTCCTAAAAATGTAATTGATTTAGACATCCATTTCAGGCCTAGCTCCTCCACCTCTCTCCTAGTGCAAGCTGAGTTCAAAGGAAGAACCATTGTTTTATTATGGTTCAGTTTATATCCCGACAGTACACTAAAATTCTCTATTATTTTCAGCACCTCTTTAAGGGAAGCTTGCCAACAAGAGAGATGTAGAATGTTGTCCACAAACATGGACATTTTATAGTTCTCTTTCCCTATCATTATACCTTTTATCTGTTTTGCACCATTAATTTTTCTTGCTAGAGGTTCAATAAATAGATTAAATAGCATGGGAGACAAGGGGCATCCCTGTCTAGTACCTCCTGTTAGTCTGAAATTACTAGAAATGGCCCCATTGCAGGAAATTCTTGCTGAAGGGGATGTATATAGAATTTTAATCCATTGTATAAATTCTAAAGGTAATCCATATCTGGGTAATATATCAAATATGCATCCCTAGCTAACCCTGTCAATTGCTTTTTCCGCGTCGAGGGATACCAAGATCTTATCACTGTTGATATCCCCCGAAGTGGAAAGCAGATGATAGATCTTTCTAAAATGATCACTTGAATGTCTTCCTGAGACAAACCCTACTTGATCTGGTCCTATAAGCTTGGTCCAGACCTTCTTAAGGCGGTGAGCTAATATACTTGCTAATAACTTTATATCCACATTCAGTAGTGATATCGGTCTATAATTTTCGGGCCTAGTTAAATCTTTTCCTGGTTTTGGTAGCACCATGAGTCTAGCCTCAAGTAGCGTTAGCTCTCTGATAGGAAAAGAATATAGATAATTAAACAGGGTTTTCAAATAAGGGACAAGCTCTTCCTTGAAAGTTTTCTAAAATAATGAAGAAAAACCATCAGACCCAGGTGCTTTGTCTAATGGTAATCTTTCTATAGCTTCCTTAATTTCTTGCACGGTGACTTCCCCTTTAAGCTCTAATTGCTGTGATGTTGTAAGTTTGTGGAGTTCCACATTATATAGAAAGCTCTCTAGATGCTTATGATAATCAGTGTCTGAAGGTGGGGTTGTGTATAGTTCTGTATAGTATTTTATAAAATTGTTTACTATACTCTCCGGGTTCGAAATTAATTTCCCTGTGTAGCCTCCTTTTGTTTTTTTTGTGCGAGTAATTTCCCTGATTTTTCTCCTTGCCCTATGTATGTAGCATTCCATTTTGCTGCTGATTTCAATGTAAGATGTACGGAATAAGCTGCGTATTTGGCTCTTAGAGAATGACGTTCTTCCCCCATAAGCTCATTCGTTGTTTGGTTTAAATGAGTTTCTATAACTCTCATTCTAGTTAACCATTCCTCTACCTGCTAAGATTGCTTATGCTTTCTTATAGTAGCTAGTCTAATAAGTTCACCTCTCCACACAGTTTTCATAGCCCCCCACAAGATGTCTTTTGCATCTACCGATTCCTGGTTACATTTCCATGAGTCAATAATGAATGCTCTCATATGTTCCACTATTTCCTCCTCAGCTAAAAGTTGGTTATTAATGGACCATGACTTTGAGATTTTGTGGTAATTTTGAAATCTCAATTTGAGCCAAATTGGAGAATGGTCTGACAAGACTCTGGGGTGTATACCCACTTCCTCTACTCCCTGCAAAGCAACCGTACTAAGGAGAATATTGTCTATGTGAGAATACACCTTGTGAGGTGGGGAATAGTAAGTATAATCTATCACATGGGGATAGTGAGCTCTCCATGGATCGATTAATCTGGAGTCCTTCAACAATTCCCTCAATGCTCTCTGAGCAGGCAATAGTGTGGCTGTCTTTCTATAGGATCTATCTATATCATTTGAATATACTAAATTACAGTCCCCCCAACAAACAAGGAATGTTAGGGGCAGAGGCAATAATCATTGCTAGGGGCAGGAAAAAGGAGGGAGAGTCCACATTTGGCCTGTATACGGATCCCAACAGTATCTCCACCCCTGCAAGTTTCCCTTGGACTAGAATATATCTCCCATCTGGGTCACACCAGGATTTTGTTTCTTGAAATGGTATATTTTTTCTAATAAGAATAGCTACCTCCCCTCATCAAGGACTTATGCCCATTCCAAATACCTGGCCCACCCAGAATTTCCATAGATTTGACAACTGATTAGTAACAATATGGGTCTCTTGCAACATAACTGTATGTGGGTTATATCTGTTAAGATGTCTCAGTACAGTATATTTTTTGGAATTGTCCTTGCCTCCTTTAATATTCCATGACATTATGTTCTAACTTCCCATAGAGCTTCTATGTCTTTAGTCCTCATTACTAGTGTCCTACCTATCCAAGTTAGTCCTTTTTGCTTACTTTTAATTAGAAATATCTGTCTAAACTTCCCCCCTCCCCATCTATCTATGCCCATAGTACAATCCCTCCCCCTTCCCCATGTCCTATTCCCCCCTCTCCCCAGGCCAAATGCATACTCCTAAATGTTTTGGTCATAACACCGTGGTGCAGCATCCACAGAATTATGCACGCTATCCAATGAAAGAAAATAAAACATAGGTTTCCTCCTTTTGGTATATTATGTTACCCAGTTTCACCCCCCAATGTTACACGATTAAATGGGAGGAGCCTCCAAACAGCTTTCAACACATCGTTACTTTAACTAAAAGCTCGTAATACCCCCCTCTATCATATAGTATTTCAACATTCGAGTTCCCCTTGTTTAAATTCTTTAATTATTTGTCTGACAAACTTGACCTTCCACTTCCATCTCCAATAGATCACCTCCCATAGATCTACTTCTGAGACATCTATGTTACCTTTAAACAGTATTCAAGAGACTTACAAACTTGCTTTTATAATTGGTGAAGCAAGGGTAAAATGACCTAAAACAGTAGAAATCAAAAAGCACCAGAACAATTGAAGAAGCATCTCTGTAATTTGCTCTAGTAATATGAAGAAACAAAATTAAATGTCGCAATGTTTATGAAGATTGTCTTGCGTCAAAGTTTAATAAATATGTGATGCTAGATGGTGCTCTTACTCCTTCTCATAACGCTGTATTGAGCAGTTCCTCTCAAAGTCCCCTCTGTAAAAATAAAGCACATTTTTCAGATCCCAAACGAAAGCTCCAATCTCAGCCCAGCCACATCTGATCTTCCTCCCAGTCTCGTTAAACTCAAAGTCTGATCATATCAGTGAGCCTAGCGAGGCACAATAACGAAATCCCCCAAGTCCTACAAGCACTCTGCAAGTTCACATCAATTCCAAACTTCTGTTGGATCCCCGAGAAAACTTCACCTCTATTTGCCAAATAATTCTCGTAGTCTCGATTTAAGATCTGCAACAGCCTACAAGGCAGATTCATACCTATGGTTGTGATTAGGAAGGGAGACCTCTAGCTGTGCTGGAAATAACATTCTATGTTTTATTTTCACTGCCCACAGCTTAGATTGAATTGCTCTATATGTAGATCTCTCTTGTCGAACCTTGTATGTAAGGTCAGGCACTAGACATAGACGTTTACCTTCCCAAATTATCTTATCAGCACTTCTGGCCACTTTCAGAATATGATACCTATCCAAGTAGTTGAGGACCTTGAATATGATCGGGTGAGGAGCTTGAGCCACTGCAGATTTCAGCCTAATGGACCTGTGGGCCCTTTCCACCACATATGTAGGGCCATTGGGCGATGGGCCTGCAATGCGAGTGCACAATTTCTGAATAAAGTTGACTGTATTTGTCCAGTCTTCTCCTTCTGGAAGCACCAGCAACACAAGGTTGTTGTGTCTGGATCTGCCTTCAAGGTCATCAACCTTGTCTTCCATTTTTTTAACAATTTTCTTTAGATTTGTATTCTCTTTCTCTGCTTTCTCCAGCCTGTCCTCTATGGAGGAAATACAGGTTTCAGCATTGGAGACCCTGATGATCAGTCCAGATAAGGAAGCCTTCCACTCTCTGAAGTCTGCAATGAACGAGAATAGTGAGGATTTAATCGTAGAAATGTCCTGTTGCAGTTGTTCTGACGCAGGTGAATCTACATTGTCTGCCAGTGAGGAACTCCTATGAGGCCTTTTCTCTTCTAGACCCCCCGTATCCTTTTTACTATCATCGTCGGTGCCACTGCGAATTGGTTCCTTTGGTGATTCCATAGCAGTTGACCTCTTTGCTCCCCAGGGTAAGATCTTGTTTTGAAGTGAATTGAAAGTGACTTTTTTTGGTGGAAAATGTAGAATTTGCTGCATAAATTCGCGGAGCTGCTACAGCATGCTTTTTACTACCTCAAGGGCATCACATGACTCCACCTTTGCCAATTTGTTATATTTTCACTCCAGATTTTCAACACTGCCTTTTTTTCACACCTCCTCATGAACAGTATAGATGTCATTTTTCACATCTTGCCCAAAATCTTTTTTCGCATCTGTGGTGCATAATGGCGCGGTTGCTGTGCAAAATCAACTTTCGTGACAGATTAACAAAATTACAGTGCTGGTGCTCATGAGGAAAGGTCCCAAAAAGCCCATGTTGAAAATTTGGTGAAAAAAATGGGCGTGTTATGAGCATGTGTTGCGCAGTTTATATGCACGTTCGTAACATCGCAAATTTTTCATATTTTCACTCCAGATTTTCAACATTGCAATTTTGCACACCACCTCATGAATAGTACAGCTGTAATTTTTTAAATCCTGCCAAAAATGTTTTTTCACATCTGTGGCATTGAATGGTGTCACAGTTGTGCAGAATTACATTTCAATGAGGATTTGAAAGTTTTTGGTACTGGGTACATGCAGTGAGGTGATAAAAAGGTCTGAAGGACCCTGTGCTCCCAAAGTAAAATAAAAATACTATTTTACTATGTAAGAAAGTAAGGAAATAAACTGCAAAAAAACTTTGTGAATGCATCAGTTAGGGTTAAAGCATCAAAAGTAGGGAATATGGCACTAGGGTTTCCAACACTAACACCCCACCCTGTGAAGACAAAGAGGGATTGGGGGTTGGCATTGGCACTATTTATCATCCTCATTCTCAAAAAGAAGGGAAATTAGAGGTAAGAGAAAATAAGTAGCTGTACAAAAAATGTAAAAAGAAAAAAGTAGATATATTTCTGAAATGAAGCCTGTTTGTGTCATTATCATCTTGCATGTGTAAGCTTGTAAATAAGTCTTAATAAGCACCCTGTTGTTCTTTCCTTTGAAGGCATCTATCAATACTGCAACCACAATGTAAAACACAAGATAATCAGTCTTCAACAACAGCAGTAGATGTAAAGTTGTAAAAGTGTTAGCACACATCTAAGTTTGTGGTTATAAACATGCAGCTGTTTGTTAAGGGCTATTTAGATTCCCCTGAGTACATGTGGTCATTGCTTGGTTCACAGTAAAGTGTTAAAAATTGGTGTAAGTTGACATTTATTGAGCTAGATAGCAGATCAGTGTTTTTGCAATGTTTTGTGACGCTCCCCAAAAGAATCTATCAACAGACAACAAAATGCAGTTGCTGTAACCTCTGAATTGATGTCAGACAACAAAATCTGCACTGCTGAAAGGGATGTTTGTATAGTCTTGTACATCCATACGAGTTGAACATTAAACGTAGTAAACCAAAAGTAAATAAAAAAAAACTTGGTAGTGAAACACATCTTGCTGGTTCTTGCAAGACCTAAATGGTAAGCCTATCAGCCTGAGCTCACTACAGCCAAAACTGTGCACATTAAACAGATAACCTTTATGTATATCAGTAAATAAGCAAGCTGCATTTGCACAGCATTGCATCCACAATACAAACAGGCCAAACAGGATGGTTAAACTGTAAACCCATTATCCCTGAATTGATAAGTACTATGTCAGCAAGTGTTTGTAAAAAAAAGAAAAATATGCATTTCTGGACTGATTGTAAATAATTTATCTCTGTGAATAAATCATACAATGCATATTTTTTGTGTTTTTAGCAATAATACTACGGTATTGTAACAGTACCAGAAAAATGTGTTAGTAAAAATCATCCATGATGAGTGTGTGTGTGTGTGTGTGTGTGTGTGTGGCATACTGTGGGGGGGGGGAGGTGCCAACAGTATCAATTGTAGCAATGATCACTATGCAAAAAAGGCAATATACTTCGATAAAATAAAGTATCATTCCCCAAAAAACAGAGTAGCTGAACTGCAACCTCTACAGAAGTTGATTGCTGTGGTGACTCCAGTATATGCATAAAACAGAGTTAGTAATACATGAACATGATTAAATGTACCTGAAGTCTCACCACATACTGTATGAATGTGGTTTTCATCGCATCCTTTGACTCTGCATGTGTACCAATAACCCCCTTCAGTAATCCCTCTGGCACAGTAAATAGAAAAAGTAATAT
The DNA here is from genome assembly GCA_016271365.2 of Neoceratodus forsteri. Classification (NCBI taxonomy): domain Eukaryota; kingdom Metazoa; phylum Chordata; order Ceratodontiformes; family Ceratodontidae; genus Neoceratodus; species Neoceratodus forsteri. The sequence continues at coordinate 654,433,569 of CM028136.1, forward strand.
TTAAAAAAAAAGGGACCCAGAGTAAATATACAATCTCCACATCATTATTAGTAAAACAAATCCCAGTATAAGAGAAAGCCCAGGGACCTTGTGACTACCGAGGAAGTGCAGGTTCATAACTTAGCAACCGCTTACATCCAACAGAAAAGTGTGGGAAAATGTAATTAACCAATCAGCAACATACATGTTAATGAAGCAAACCTGACTCAAAGCCATGGAAACCATAGATTTCAGCCACCAACAAGGAGCAATTATTGTTTTACTCACGTTGTCAACAACCAATTAGAAGCCAATTATTTAAATCCGTGCCAACTATAAGTCGTAAAGCAATCGCACGTGAATCAAAACTGTTCAGATGAGTGGTCACACTAAAACGGCAGAATAAAAAGCCGCATCACAATTAATCCCACATTAAAACCTTAGGGATAAAAAAACATATAGTCAACATAAGGAAATCCAGGCGTCTTGCCAAGAATTTGATCACTGCCATTGTATACATCAAATATGCACTGATCCATGTTAAGATATCAGAAATATCATCACTCGTAGACTTTGCCCTCAGTGAATACTCACTCGTGGCTCCGCCACTCGTGAGGTCACTGAGGTCTAAGTCTACCTGCGAAGATAGTTCTGATACCTTAACATGGACCAACACCTACCCCACACACAAATATATATATATATATATATATATTATGGTGGCATGGTAGTGCTACCATAGTTAGGGTTGAGTAGCACTTTTTAAGGTTAAAGGGTGAACATTTGCACCTTAATAACTTTGCCACCGTTCAATGGATTTGCCTGAAATGTGGTATGAATGATTGGGCATGTAGATCATGGGATCTGCCAAGTTTCCTACCGGTCGGATATACGGCTGTGGAGTTATTAAGTGACAACCAAAAGCGCAGTTATGTTTTTTTGCAAATTCTTTGCTCTCACCTACAGGTCACACAGTTTGAGCGATCGGTCCGAAAACATCAGGGAACGTGCGGCTAGGGACCCCGATGTGCCTTTTGAAGAATTTGTGAAAAAATATTAAACAGTTCAAAAGTTATTCAAAAAACAAGTTTCCATTATAAGTCAATGGGAAAAGTTAACAAAAAGTTTGAAAGTGTCACAAATGCACTTTTTAATGTCACAAATGGCCATAGTAGTGTCGCAAATCCACCATTTTATTTTCAGTTAGTGATCAGAAAAATGCTTTGCATTTAAAAATTGGGACCCTCTAGGGACACAATTCTTTCTGTGTTCACCTAGTCAGACCCTGAGGATACTAGCCATGTCTTTATTTTGGGTTAAATAACACAGAAATATGTTTTTCAAATTTCTGGAAACAGTAGTGTCACAAAGTAGTGTCAAACCTGTGACACCTTTGCAAATTTTTGTGAAAAGGGTCACAAATTGCGACACTACTTTTCTAGACTATGGTCAAAATTACAGGAGTCCTTTGCCACCCTGCTGCAAAAGAACGGTTTGGTCTTTTGGGCTGAAATTTGGAGGGAAGGCAGGCAACATCTCACATATGTGCCTTTTCATGGCTTGATGAAAAAATATTGCACAGCTGCCAAGTTATGGTACTCCGAAGTTAGCATTTTTTCCCATAGACTAACATGGTGGCATCTGCTGTGCCTTTGCAGACTTGTATTTCTGAAATGGTACGAGATATAGAATTTTTGTCGCTACACATTCAGTGAAAACATAGCCAGGAAAATCATGAATCGTGAATTTTTTTTCCCTACGTCATATGGTTACTGAGATGTAAGCAATTTAGTATTCCAACACCTCATTTTCATCTCCAACGCCCATTGTTATGCATACATTCTTTGTACACATTGTGTTTCTCTATGAAGCTGTTGGGGAAAAACAGGGTATGTGCTTCTTTTAATAGTACAATTACTGTTTCCACTTGTGTTTACATACCCATTTGTGTTACCATTCCCGTCTACGACACCGTGTGCATTACCCTTTGTGTTCTCGTTTGCGTTTGCCTTTGAGTTACTGTTACCATTTACGTTTCCACTACTGTTTGTGTTTGCATTTGGGTTTGCATCACCGTGTGCATTGCCGTTTACATTTATGGCAGCCCTTTCGTTTGCATTTGCGTTTGTCTTTCATTTTGCATCTTCATTGCTGTTACTATTACCATTAGCGTTTCCTATTGCATTACTGTACCCGTGCGCATTACAGTTTGCGTTTCCATATGTGCATGCATTTCCTTTTGTGTTTCTGTTTCCTTTGGCATTATTGTTGCTGTTATCATTACCATTTGTGTTTACAATTGCGGTAACATGACCATGCACGTTACGGTTTGCATTTACATACGTGTTTGCATTCATGCTTACGTTTCTGTTTCCTTTGGTGTTATTGTTCATGTTAACTTTACCATTTGCATTTACAATTGTGGTACTGTGCCCATGCGTGTTATGGATCGCATTTATGTGCGCGCTTCCATTCACATTTTTGCTTCTGTTCTCTTTGGCATTCTTGTTGCTGTAACACTTAACATTTGTGTTTACAATACCAGTGCCATCACTGTGCACATTACCAGTTGCATTTTCTTAGGCACTTGTGTGTCCGTTTGCATCACTGTTTGCTTCAGCGTCACTTTACTCTTGAGTTTCTATTAACGTTTGATTTACCATTTACGTTTGCTTTACCATGTGTGTCACCATTGCCTCTAGCGTTTGCTTTGCAGTTCCTGTTACTAAGTAACAAGACATCATGTGGTGGGAGTGCGGGGCCCAAAAGTCCCTGCAATCCCGCCACTGCATTCCATTCACTATTTATCGTCTTCATTCTCAAAAAGAAAGGAAATTAGAGGCAAAAAACTCCATTTAATTCATCAGTTAGGGTTGTTCCACAGTGAAAAAAGCAAGGAAATTCAGTGTTAGGGTTGAAAGCCCCTTGGACCTCCCCAGCCAACCCCCCAACCGGCATCAGGGTGCACATTGGGGTCATTGGTCCTAACTCTCACCCCATTCTCCTATACCTCTGCTTCTTTACATGTGATGGGGTGAGAGTTAGGCTGATGACCCTAATGCGCACCCTGATGCTGGTTGGGGTGGGTTGGGGGTCCAAGGGGGGCTTTCAACCTTAACACTGAATTTCTCACTTTGTTGCTGTGGAACAACCCTAACTGATGCATTAAATGGAGGTTTTGCTTTAAGATATATATATATATATATATATATATATACATATATATATATATATATGTTATGGTAGCACGGTAGTGCTACAATAGTTAAGGTTGAGTAGCCCTTTTAAGGTTAAATGGTGAAACTTTGTACCTCAATAACTTTGCCACTGTTCAACGGATGTGCCTGAAATTTGGCAGGCATAGACTGGTAGCATAGATCTTGGGATCAGCCAACTTTTTTACCAGTCGGCTATACAGCTGCAGAGTTATTAAGCAACATTTGTGTGCACAATTACTGTTCTTTGAGAATTCTTAGCTTGCTCCTACAGGTTGCACAGTTTGCGCGACCTGTCCAAAACTTCAGGGAATGTGCAGCCGGGGTCCCCAATGTGCCTTTTGAAGATTTCATGAAAAAACGGTTCAAAATTTTTTCAAAAATCAAGTTCCTATTATAAGTCAATGGGAAAAGTTAAGAAAAAGTTTGACACTGTCGCAAATGCACTTTTCCTTAGTAGTGTTGTAAATCTGCCATTTTGTTTTTAGTTGGTGATCAGAAAAATGCTTGGCATTTAAAATTGTGACCATCTAGGGACACAGTTCTTTTTGTCTTTGTCTAGTGAAGCCCTGAGGATGCTAGGCATGTCTTTATTTTGGGGTTAAACACCCCAGAAATATGTTTTTCAAATTTCTGGAAAAAGTAGTGTCGCACCTTTGACACTTTCACAAATTTTTCGAAAGCTTTGGCAAATCACGACACTACTTTTCCAAACTATGGTCAAAATTACAGGAGTTCTTTGCCACCCTGATGCAAAAGAACGGTTTGGTCTTTTGAGCTGAAATTTGGAGGGAATGCAGCCAGCATCTCACAGATGTGCCTTTTGGTGGTTTGGTGACAAAATATTGCATGAATGCCATGTTACGGTACTCTGAAGTTGATGTTTTTTTCCCATAGACTAACATGGTGTCAACCACTGTGCATTTCCGGGCTCGTATCTCGGAAACAGTGCGAGATACGGAATTTTCGCCATGACATTCCGTGAAAATCTAGCCAGGAAAGTCATGAATCATGTGAAATTTAAATTTTTTTTCTACATCCTATGGTTCCTGAGATATAAGCAATTTAGTATTCCAACAGCTCATTTTCTGCTCCGAGGCCCATTATTATACATACATTCTTTGTACACGCTGTGTTTCTCCATGCAACTGTTGGGCAAAAACAGGGTGTGCACTTCCATTACTGCTGTAGTTAGCGTTTCCACTTGCATTTCCATACCTGTTTGCATTACCATTTCCGTGTATGCCACTGTGTGTGTTACCCTGTGCATTCTCATTTGCATACGCACTTGCATTTCTGTTTCCATTTCTGTATCCTTTGGCGTTATTTCTGCTGTTAACGTTACCATTTGTGTTTCTGATTGCGGCACCGTTACCGTACGCATCATGGTTTGCATTTCCTTATGTGCTTGCAGCTCCTTTTGCGTCACTGTTTGCTTTTGCATCACTTTGTGCTTGCGTTTCTAGTAACGTTTGCTTTTCCATTTACATTTCAGTCACCATGTGCACAACCATTAGTGGTTATGTTTCCCTTGCACTTACCATTCCTATGTCACAAAAAGTCATGTGGTGGGGCCTCGTGCTCCCACCACCACATTCCATTCACTATTTCTACAGCACAGTCTCAAAAAGAAGGGAAATTAGAGGCAAAAAAACTCCATTTAATGCATCAGTTAGGGTTGTTCCACAGTGACAAAAGTGAGGAAATTTAGTGTTAGGGTTGAAAGCCCCCCTTGCACCCCCCGGCCTGCAACCCCAACTGCCAATGGGGTGTGCATTGGGGTCGTCAGTCCTAAATCTCACCACATTCTCCTATACCTCAGCTTGTTTACTCATGTGATGGTGTGAGTTAGGGCCAATGATCCCAATGCACACACCTCATTGGGTGGTTAGCAGTTGTGGGCTGGGGATATAAGGGGCTTTCACCACTACCAAATTCCTCACTTTTCACTATGGAGCAACCTAACTGATACATTAAATGGAGTTTTTTGCCTCTAATCTATATATGTGTGTGTGTGTGCATCTACAGTATATATATACATATATAGATAGATAGATATATGGGTGTACATCTACAGTGTGTATATATATATATATGTGTATATATATATATATATATATATATATGGGATACATGATGGGCATGAGTGTGATATGGCAAATATTGTCACTCCTGCAGAGTGAGATATCCAGAGCTCACGATGCAGGAGTGACAATGTTTGCCATAGCACACAATGCACATCATGTATTCGACTTCTACAATAGGGCTAGGAGTTTCAGAAGTATTGCTATGTTGTCTTGTGTTCTGTTCCTGTTTATGTGTTCACTCAATTTGTGTGTGAGTTTTTCTGAATGAACTGGCAATGTTACAAACTCTGGGAAACAGATGGGTGTGTTTTGCAATGCTAAATGAGTTAGTTTTATGTAGGAGTGAGAAACAGACTATTTTGTGAAGCTGTATTCTTTAGAAGTCTGGCTGCAGTTAAGTTGAGAGTATCACAGTAATGGTAGTGGGCTGAGAGTCAGAGTGTGAGGAACAGCTGAGACTGTTTTAGTGGTAATTGAGTTAGCTGCAGGCAGCAGTGAGGAACAGACTGTTCTGTGAAGCTGTGCTCTTTAGAATTCTGGCTGCAGTCAAGCTGAGAGTATTACAGTAATGAGCTGCAAGTTAGAGTGTGGGGGATAGGTGAGAGTGTTTGGTAATGCTAACTGAGTTAGCTGCAGGCAGCAGTAAGACCTCTCATGTAGTTCTGCATTTGTGTCTATGGTAACAGCACAGGTGTTTCTTGTATGACCTGTGTGTGTAAATGGCTGTTATCATAACAGTAGAGCAGAGGGTAAAAACATCACACTGCAGTGGATGATACACTGTTTTACTTCACTGATTTATCACTTACCCATATTTTGTGTGTGTGTGTGTGTGTATGTATATATATATATATATATATATATATATATATATATACATATAAATATATACATATATTATGACACTTTCTCAACTACAAGAAAAAAAAATGTCATCCTTGTAAATGAAGCCACACTTTGTCAGTCCACATGGTGTGGATTGGAAAATCCAGCTACATCCAGCACCAGGGATCATGTACTGCTGGACACATGTATTACTGACACAGGGTGTCATGGCACTCATTAGGGAGAGGCCCTTACTGGACCTGCTACTGTTCAGTAGTGTACATGTCCAGGATGTAAAGTTGCAAGCACCACTTTCAGGGAGTGACCACCACATGGTTTACTTCCACCTGGAAATGGACAGAGGGATGGTCTGGACCAAGATGAGGCTTTTGGATTTCAGGAAGGCTGACTTTCATATGATGGGAGAAATTCTGATAGAGCATCTTGCTGGGATCAGTAAGGAGATGGAGGTGGAATAGAAATGGGCCATAATAAAGGAGTGTCTGATCAATGCCACTAACTAGTGTGCCAAAATCAGAAGCAAGAAACCTAAGGTCACAAAGACCAGCAGGTTTGGAAAAGAAGTGGCAAATGCAATAAGGGAAAAGAAGGAAGTCTTCAGGGAGTGCAGATGTACACAGGATGAGGAGGATATGGAGGTCTATAATGCTAACTCAAGGGTAGTGGGCAGAGCAGTTGGAGAGGCCCCCAACAAAGAATCATAGTGATCTGAAGCAATGGGGTATTCTCATATGTCCTGACTTTTTTGTGGCTCCCAATAAACAGCACTTGCAGCTTATTGAACCTCACATCAGCATTTCATTTCAGTGTTTTGTGCACCATGTTTTGAGCAGTAAGAGTGGTAAAGAATTCTAAGAAAGTACAGCTGGCACAAGGAGTAAAATCAGGGGCAGCCTTCTTCAAAAATATAAAGGAGAAGAAGGATATTAAAGATGAAATTGCCATTTAAAAAATAGGTGGGGGACTGGATAGAAGGAATTGAAGAGAAGCAGATGTGCAGAACAAGTACTTCTATTCCATTTTCACTAGAGAGAAGGATGGACCAGTGCCACAACGGAGCATGAAATGAGGCAGGGAAGGAGGAGTCACCGATGGTAAAATAGAGGTGTACAGGGTGCAAAAGGGTCTAAAGGCCCTGAAGGTGGACAAATCACCAGGGCCAGATGTAGTTCACCTGAGGGTCCTGGGAAACTGGTTGAGGTGCTGGGTGGCTCTCTGGGAGACCAGTTTAACACTGCTCTGTAGTCCAGGAGTGTTCCCACAGACTGGAGAACTGTACATCTGGTATCTCTGCATAAAATCAGTCCAAGGGATGAATCAGGGAATTATAGGCTGGTCTGTCTGATCTCAATAGTAAGGAAACTGATGGAGACTACTGTGAAGGAGAGACTGGTGGGCTTTCTCAAGGAAAATGGGCTTCAAAATGAAAGGCAACATAGGTTGGTTTTGGGGAGGTCCTGACAGACTAATCTGATTGACTTTTTTGACTGGGTGAGCAATACAGTGGACAGGGGCCAAGTGGTTGATGTTGTGTATCTGGACTTTCAGCATGGCCTTTGACTCTATGCCTCTTAGGAGATTGGTCAGGAAGCTGAAGGATCTGAGAGTGGGGAGCCAAGCTCACTAAATTGGTGAAAGACTGGTTGAAGGACAGAAGTTAAAATGTGGTGGTTTGGAGCAAATTGATAGAAACTAGGCCAGTGACCAATGAGGTCCTACAGGGTTCTATGCTCAGTTCAGGGTTGTTTAACATCTTCATGGTGACATAATGGATGGGATCAAGGGTATAATCTGCTCACTGAGAACACAAAGCTGTGTGGAAGTGTGGACACAGAGGAGGGGAGATAGGAATTAAGGGAATATCTGGCAAGGTTACAGAAGTGGTCTGGCATGTAGCAACTGAGGGTGAACACCAAAAGGTGCAAAGTTATGCACCTAGGGGAAAGGAACCCAGAGACCAAATACTGTTTGGTTGCTGTGCAATTCACCAAGTCTGAGGAAGAACATGACCAGAGGGTTATCTACAAGAGTGACCAGAAGCACTCAGCACACTGCAAGAGAGCAACAACAAAAGCAAATCAGATTCTGGACTGCAGAGCCAGGGGGGTTACCAGCAGGAAGGTGGAGGTCATACTGACACTGTACAGGGCACTGGGAAGACCACAACTAGAGTACAGTGTGCAGCATTTGTGTCCTTATCTTAATAATGATGTCAGCTTCCTAGATACAGTCCAGAGAAGGACAACTAAGATAATCCAGGGCCAGCAGGGCAACATATGTGAGAAGAGGCTCAAGGAGCTCAACATGTACTCCCTTGCAGACAGAATGATGAGGTGGGATATGATTGGAGACCTTCAAATACCGTAAAGGTATTCGTAAAGTGAACATGGAGGGCCACTTCAATCTTACTGGGAACAAGTCCACTACAGGGTAAAGACTAAAGTTGGTAGGAGGAAGATTCAATAGAGAGATGAGGAGGTACTCTTTCACCAAGAGAGCAGTGGCCAAGTGGAATGAGTTACCCAAGGAGATGGTCTCCACAAAAATGGTGGATAGCATCAAGAGAGGATGGGACAGAATGATGTGGAAAATTGCTGGGGGAGAAAGGGTTACTGATGAGGGTCAGGGGGATTAAGGGAAGGGGGCATGTCCCACTGCAGACACTGGGGTTTGCTGCACAATTGAGCAGGCAAGATAAACTGCAATGCTTTTACCTGCTAGCATGTTTGTATGTTTGTATGTAACCAACAGAGTTCTGTTAGTGTGCTTTAGGGGAAACAGTGCAAAAAGCACAATATACATAAATTCTGTGATCACAGATTTTCTCGCAACTACTTAAAAAAATATGTCAGGATGCTGCATGCTGCAACATGGTGAAATACTGTATTTCAGTCCCACCAACACAGTTCTAATTTTTTACCTCTTTTTCTGCACTCTGGGATGGCAGGGGAGTTACCCCCTCTCAGCACCCAGACCTCACATCTGGCATCCCACACCAGGCTGCCCCTGATCTGGGGTTGCCTGCAGCTTGACACCTGCGGTGGGGATCCCCCCAGAGGAGTAGGGGGAGAGACCAAGATGTACCAAAGGCCGCAACCAAGGCTAATGCCTTGGGAGTCATTCAGGCAAAGGTCCAGGGGTGTCACAGTTCAGTGGCCTAGAGGAATTTTCCCTTTGATTGTCTCCTGGAGTTGAGGATGTGCAATGACATCAGCATGGATCAAGCACTCTCCTGCACCCAACCTGCAGACATCCGCCATTGCCTCCTCACTGAAGAGTGATCCCAGCTGTTGCATACCCAGCTACAACTGGATGTCGCTGATTGCTAGGGAAACCATGACCCTCCCAACAAGAAGAGGAGAGCTGTCCATGGGACGCTTATACTACCTTCCCCCAGTCAACCCTCTGATGTATTGCGATTACTCTTGAACATGGGTCATCAGCACTGCAGGTGGCAGTGCTACTTCTGCAATGGCAGTTTGGATACCAACACAGTTCTTGTAATGCACTTTTGGAAAATAGTGCAAAAAGCACAATATACATAAATTTTGTGCTCCCATAATTTTTCTCAGCTACCAAAAAAAAAATACATCAGGCTGCTGCCTGCTGGAACATGGTTCCACTCTGTGTGTCAGTCCCACGCAGAGTTACTATACTGGAATTGAAAGATTATAGAAGGTGGTTGCCCATGTATGAATCATCTCTCACTTCTCAGTAATTGTATTCCTGAATATCTTTGTTAGTCATGTATTTGTCCAAGCTTTGTTTAAAGATTTGTAGTGATTCTGTATGCACTACCCTAGCCAGTTCCACATTTTCTGGACCCCATGAGAAAACAGTGTCCCCTGTTTGTGGTCTTGTAACTAGAGCATTCTAATTGCTTTTCATACCCTTTGAGACTATGCCCTGTGTCATTAAATCCCATGTTTAATTTAGTCTGTAACGTGTTATCCAATATGACCTTAAAAACTTGTAGAATGTTGCCCCTAATTGCCTTCTCTCTATGTGTAAAATCCCAGCCTTTTCATTCTTTCATCATAGGTGAGGTTCCCAAAGCCTGTTATTTTAGTTGTCCTTCTCTGGATTTTATCCAGGGATGCCACCTCCCTTCTCTACATTGGGTTCCAGAAAGATGAACAATAATCCACATGTGGCCTTACAGTTGATTTATAATGGTGACAAGCTAGGATTTTTGTTGATAAATTTCTTCTTGTATATACGTCCCTGTTAGCTTTGCTTATTATTGTTTTACTTTGATCATCTGGATTTAATGTATTATTTACAATAACCCAGGTCTCTCTCCATGGTTACTTTTTGAAGAATGGTCCCATTTAGCTTGTATCCCTGTTCTGTATGACCCTTTCTGAAATGCATGACAACACTTCCCAGTGTTAAAGGGCATGCTGTTCCTATGTGACCATATTTCTACTGTCTTGTGGTCATTCAATAGTTGTCTATCAGATGTTGTCTGTACCACTCCTCCTACTTCAGTATCATTGGCAAATACATTTGCCCACCCTTTTATACCAGTAGTCACATCAGCCCCAAAGACTGAAAATAAAGTTGGGCGTAGGATTGAGCCCTGGAGGACATCACTAGTCTCTGTGCCTGTAGCTGATTATGTGCCATTTATTTGTACTTTTTGGTTTCTGTAATATAACCAGTTGTTTATACAAATAGTCAGAGGTTTGCTGATGTTACTGTTTATTAGTTTATTGACTACTTTCTGATGTGGGCCTTCATTGAATACCTTCTGATAGTTGAGAAAGATAATGTCAACAGGCTTGTTAACATCCATAAGATTACAGACTTTCTCATAGAAGCTTAGCAGGTTCATTTGACGTGAGTGTTTTTTTTTTTATGAAACACTTGCTGATTCTGTTGCAAACAGGGTGAGGGGTGCCTCTAATTTTCTGCTGTAACATGGAAACTATTAATCCTTCAATAAGTTTCCCAATAATGGAGCTTAGTCTAATGGGCCTGTAATTTGTGGGCTTTGACCCATCCCATTTAAAAAAAAAATTGGGATGACTTTTGTCATACACCAGTCTTTATTTAACCTCCCCTGTGGCAAATGATGTGTAAAACAGTTTGTGTAATGGTGTGACAAGTTATTCACTGATGTCTTTGAGCAGCCTAGGGTGAAGGTTGTCTGGACCTGGTGATTTGTTTGTATTGATTTTATTTAAATGTTTTATATCTGCCTTATTAATGTACATGTCTTAATTGTATCATCCCTACCTAATTCCACATTGGTGCATTTATGGCACCATTTTGGTGATAAACTGAAAAGAAAACAATCCTTAACTTGGTTGCCATATCTGCAGACCTACTAATTTTAGTCCTGTCTATGACTAGGGACCAAATGTCCTATCAACTACCCTTCATGAAATAGTATACCAATAAAAGGTTTTCATATTGTTCTTCATATGGGCTATTACCATCTTAAGCCTGTATCTAGAATTTTTAATTGTGTATTTTATCTCTCAAAATGCTGATTTATATTTGGATAGGTTAGCATGTGTATTATTTTGCTTTAATTTTTGAGCAGTTTGTGCTTTGTTTTGATTGCTCTAGCTATTTTCTCACTTAGCCACTCTGGCTTTTTTCCCTTAGAGTTGTACAATTTTACTTTTGGAATGTATTTTTGTTCAAGATATAATACCCTGTCCCTGATGTTGGTCCGAATAGTCTCCTCGTTGTCTCCTAGGTTTTTGTTGATTAACCTGTCACATAAGTCTTCCCTTATTGCTATATAATTCCCTCTGTTATAGTTGTATACAGTGATCCTACCAATCAATGTCTTATTATCTTTTAATAACACCAAGTTGCACCATCCTATGGTGGCTACTGCCATCCCTTACAGAAATTATTATATGAAATGTTTTCGTGCTGCACACATAAAACTACCAATGTGATATGCGTGCTGCAAGCATGATTTAGATGTTCAATTGGAACCAAGTGCAAGCATGTGGCATACGTGTTTCAAGCAAATGTGGAAAGCATGCTCTTTATGTTAAATTGGAACAGACTGCATACATGTGGCATGCGTGCAAAAAGCAAGTGGTCACTGATAACTGCACACATAAAAGTTAAGTGAGTTCCTCAGGATCACACCATATACAAGTAGGGGTTGATGAGATTCAAACCCAGGTCTTCAGGTCTCCAAGTGTCCTGGTTTGCAGTTCAGTGCCTTTAACCACTAAGCTATACTGCCTGTACACATATGCCTCACTTATACTTCAATACAAATCTGCATACATCTGCATGCATGCAGCACTCTTGTAGCCACTGTTATACTTTTTAGGTTTTTTGTCCCCTCTCATCTCAGCTGCACATCTGAACTGTAGTACACATACCAATAGAAACATGAACTTCTTCCCTCCCCCAGTACACACAGTTACCCAAAAAATGAATTAATTACTTCTGTCTGGACTGTACTCCTACTATTTTCTCTCCATAGTTTTGAATGCTTCCACATAAACAGACTTTAAGGGGCAAACACAAAAGTAGCAATAACTGCATACCCCCACCCAAATGGCCATCCCCTCCCATGCACACTCACTGCAGCTTCTGTGGCCATGCTACTACAGACAACCCACCAAGTATAGATGTAAGTCAAGAGCCTCTTATCTGTTTACTAGGGAGTCTGAGGCAGGAGTATTTAAAAGATGATGTCCATGGGTCAGAGTGCTGGGGTGTACCCCCTTGAAATGAATGGAGTTATGTTTTATTACTGTCTTATTTATTATGATGGAGAGTTGGAGAATAATGAAGGCCATTGTTCTACTAACAAGGCCCTTGTAGTCAAGCGGTAGCCTTCATTAATCTCCAACTGTCCATCAATAATGTATAAAATAGTAATAAAAAATACCATCATTCATTTCAGTGATGCACGCCCCTGCAGTCTCCCTTTCCCCTATGTCATAATGTGCTTGGGAGTGGGGATGTGGAGGTCAGCTTCACTGGGGGGGATAAGCCTGACCATATTGGAGCTCCAATAGTCTGTACATGCCACACCACTCAACTGTCCCTGAATGCAAGAGACAGCCCTCATTTTACACCTGAAAACTGCTCTTCTTCTCATCCATCCCTCATGGGAAACATGCTGCTTACACTGAGGATGTTCTGAAAATTTAGACTTTATAGCAGGGGCACCATTTCACATTTCAGCAGGGGGGAGCCAACAACCAGTGGATGCCAGGTGCTAGTTAGCCCCTTGGTGGCAAGCTCTAGAACATCTGGAATGTCTCTAAAAGGTAAGATTTATTTGTGGTGACTGAAAAGTGATATGAAAATCAGGAAACTTTCAGATGTATAAGATTCATCTGTCTATGTCCCAGAGCAGTGTATCAGATTTGGGGCTTACCCCAACCAGTTACTAACCAATTTTTTTCCTGGTTGAAGTTCTGACCCCACAAAAAAAAAAGTTGTCCTGATTTCTCTCCCTGACTCCATTTCATTCAATATCCATCAAATATGGGTCATGAAGCCACCCAAAGGCACAGAAATGTGAAAAACACATTATTATTTCATTCCTTCCTCCTTCCCCAATCCCCCTTTAAAAATATTATGTACTTTTACTTACCCGGCCATCTGGCCAGAACCTGCATCCTGGCCGAGTGTGCCACCAACCCAGTTTTTAGTCCACTCCTCCTCTGTCCTTCTGCCAGAAGCTGGATGCTAGATCCAAACATCCCGGGTCCCCAATGTGGTCTGTGACCAAGTCATCTCACTAACTGAACCCACCCAAGCTGTGTTGCTTGCTTCTTGCTTGGCTTCTGTCATGGCTGCTGCTGCACTGCACTAATCAAGGCCTATGAAGGCCATCCACACCACTGTCACAGCTGCTGCTTGGCCTAGCTTTCTGCTGTGGGAGAGACACCTGTGCTGTTTTTTTTTGTGAGGTGAGCCAAGTTGAGTAAGTAGGTAGCCTAGTCTTGAGTTAGCTTCTAGCTCACCCTCTGTCCCTTCAGCCACCAGGGGAGAAGGAGACACACTAAGAGTAGACCAACAAAAATATGCCACCACAACTCTGCTATTTAAAGTTTAGTGCACACCAATTCCTCTAAGCTGTAGTTTGCAGCCTGTCTACTCTGTGGTGGGAAGACAGTGTCACACTTATGTGACACACATGCTCTTGCTTGGCTGGAGCTCCTCCATGTCACTTGTGATGGCATTGCTGCTAATAGGTGGAGAGGGAGAGTCAGACTTGATAGACCGTATGGCCTAATCTGCTGGCAAATAGTAACACAATACAGACACAGTCAAGTCAAGAGTGCACTTGTAGCGTAAGTTCACACAGGCCGGGGGGCACTTATTGTGCAGAAGATTAAATCCAAATTTCATGCCATTATTGCCACACAATAACAGCAACCTAAGCACACATGGGGAGCACCCCTACTTTATGGTAGAAATTAATTCTCAGGTGCTAATATTGGTACAAGTAAATACAATGGTTTCTGCTGTGTTATGAGGTACTGAATCTCCATGTTTCAGGATGTCTACTGATCATCGTGAGGGTTAGCGTCCTCATTGTCCCTCATTTTGAGTGTCTATGGCCCTCATTTCAGTGACAAAATGTGAGGTATGATGCATGATTCCAAGACCCTACTCTGCACAAAGAGTGCTGAGCATGGCCATAGTGTATACGCTCCATACAGAATGACAAAGGGAAAGTAAGTGAGGCAAATCAGTCATGGAGAAACACATTTCTAGTACTAAACATGAATAAGGGGATTTGCATGGCCCAAAACAAAAAGGTTAGCCTTCACAACACAGAGGCCCCTCTTCACACATCCGGGATGAGGGATGTTGGCTGACTATATCCTAGGCATTTAAAGCATTAAGCAAACAATACTTTACAAATGAATGAAAATTTAATGACAAAAAATCAAAAGACATTAAACAACTTGCAAAAGGATGAGTTTACCTAATTTGAATGGGAAATCAATGAAAATTGTATTTTAATGGCTCTAATTGCTAGCAATAGTATGAGAAATGGAAACTGATGTGTTTTTTTAGATGAGATTTGCACCAGCTTAGTTGCTGCACACATGGCAAGCATGCAACATGTGAACCTGACATGATTTAAAATGATGTTCACACCAGCTTAGCTGCTGCACTCATGTCATGTGTGTAACATGTGAATCTGATGTGATTTTTAGATGTTCCCACCAGCTTACCGGCTTCACACATGTCAAGCTTGCAGTACGTGAACCTGATTTGCTTTTTAGACCTGGTTCACATAGGTTCACTTTGTGTATGTGAACTGCATACAGACACTGCACAATTAAACATGTGGCATGCATTCTGCATGTTTATTTGTTTGTTTGTTTGTTTATTTTTATCCTGTATGACCAGTGAGCATACAATGCCCATTTTCACTGGTGCCCAGTCACAACATAATTACAACACAATATGTAATACAAAAAACATACAAAGTCATACATATGAATATATCAATTAAAACAATGGCATTTTGCTTCATTAGACATAAATTTTGCTAGAACACTTTTGAATAATGAGATAGTTACAGACTTGGTAATATTATAAGGCAAATCATTATGTAATTTCAGACTTGGTAATATTATAAGGCAAATCATTATATAATTTAACTGCATGATATTGAAGTGAATTATGAGCCATTGTACTTTTATAAAAGGAATTTGAAATTTATAACTAACTTGTGACCTTGTCCTAACAGAATTAAACAATCTTGGAAACATCTTACAAATAATACCAGGTAAAAATCCTAGATGTATTTTGTGCAGAAATACTGCAGCATGCATTCTAAATCTATCTAAAGGACAGACACCCTAAAGTACTATAAAGAGAACAATCATGAATTCTTTTGTTCTGACCAGTAACAAATCGAATGATATTATGATAAGTTGTTTTAAGCTTTGTTAGCATCCTATATGAAGAAAAAAAAATATATTAATAACCCATAATCAACAACTGAAAACAACAAACTATGTGCCAATAATGCCCTAGTATCATATGTTAAGTATCTTTTTAGTCGATACAACATTCCTAATCTTTGATGTATCTTACTAATTAATTTCAGTATGTGTAATTCAAAAGATAAGTAGCAGTCTATAGTTAAACCCAAGTAACATATTTCAGAAACCCTTTCAATTTTATTATCATAATTATCATTCAAGGTCAGTTCAAAATTTACTTTAGACCTATGATTTTTGAAAACCATGCATTTTGTTTTAACATGAATCAACACTAAATTATGCCCAATAAACAAATCATGCAGTAGGCTAAAATCCTTTTGCAAATACTGTTGTACAGATTGACAGGAATCTCCAATACATAATAAAACTGCATCATCTGCATATAAAATGAGCTCAGTATGATTATATACGTTATGCAAAGAGTTCAGAAAAAGAGAGGACAACAAAGGGCCCAAAATAGAACCATGTGGAACACCACACATCAGATTACCCTCATCAGACATTACACCATTAATAAAAGTTTTCTGCACCCTTCCAGATAAATAATTATCAATCCAAAGTATCACTTCATTGGAAAAATTCACCTTAAGTAAACTCAATAATAGTTTCCTATGGTCAACAAGGTAGAATGCATTGGTGAGGTCCACAAACCCAGCAGCCACTATTTTACCCTCATCTAAGGCCTTATATACCTGGCCTGTGAACCTCACCAAGGCAGTCTCCATGTTGTGTCCAGGTCGAAAACCATGCTGAGATGGGGACCAAAGCTGAAACTTATCCAAGTGCTCCTTGATCTGATCGGAAACAACCCTCTCTAACAATTTAGATAATGGAGCTAACAATGTAATCGATCTATAGTTATTTACATTTAACAAACTACCAGATTTAAATATGGGGTGACAATACCACATTTCCATTTTGTGGGAAAAACATTATTGCTTAAGGAAAAATTAAAAATTTTAGTCAACATTGGGGCAATTAAAGTACCAGCTTTTTTCAAGATCCTATAATCTATTCCATCTACCCCTATATTAGGTCTGGGATCCATCTTTAATATATATGTCAAAATACCCTCTTCAGTCAATGTCCGAAAATAGAATCTTGGAACTCCAATCTGTTCCATATTATCCACTTTTTTGGCCAATATCTCCTTTAATTCGATATTTGAAACCCTCCCTTGAATATTAAACCTATCCAAATTAATAAAATGAGAGTTAAACCCATTTACCACTTTAGTCGGATCATTAACCAATTGCCCATCAAGCTGAATGGAAATATTCTCTGATTTCTTACTCCTACCCATTAAACTATTTAATATTTTCCAAAGGGCCTTAGAATTACCTGACCCAGTACCTAATTTCTTCTTAAAATAGTCACTTTTAGCTTTCCTTACCTTAGATTTACACAAATTACACAGTCTCTTATATTCTTGTTGAAATCCAACCGTTTTGTATTTCCTAAATCTATTCCAAGCCCTATTTCTATCCTTGGTAATCTTTCTCAATTCTTGATCAAATCAAATGTTTTCATCAGTTCTTATTTTAACAACCTTAATCAGCAATAACTTATCACAGATATTAATAAAATGACAACATTTATCAAAAACTTCATCAATATCCTTAATTACATCTAGGAATGACCAATCGATTAGATGAACCTCATTAGAAAAGGACTGCAGATGAAAATCAGTGACTTTACGATACTGAATAATTCCTTGTGGTTTTCTACAATCTTTCACTGTCCACCCACAATGTATGCAGCACAGTTATATTTCTGTAAGGGATGTTCCTCGCGAACCTCAGTATTTGTGATTTTGGTCAGATTATTGGTGAATGAAAGAACTAGAGTGTGTTCTAGTCTGGTGGGTTCTTTTAGTATTTGTGTTAGGCCAAATCCCATGAATACTTCATGGAATTTCATCCCTGAGGTACCCTCTGCCTCATCATTTCCCCAGTTGATATTAGGTAAATTAAAGTCGTCCTTTACTACAGGACTTCCTTTATTCATTGCCTCCTTAACATTCTGTATTAATGTTTTATCTTGTTTTGTGGTATTATTTGGTAGTCTGTAGCATATACAGCAGTTTATCTTCCTGCTGCTTGACTCATTAATAATTACCCATATACTTTCCATCTTGGCTGTTGTTTAGCCCTTTAGGTTATTTGCATGACCTCCACCTTGTTGCTCACATATAGAAATATGCCCCCTTTTCATTCTTCCCTGTCCTGTCTATACAGTTTATAGCCCTCAATATTTTGTGTATTATTGTTTTGAGTAATCCACCACATTTTGATTATTGCAACCATATCCATGTCTAAATGTTATAGTTATATAATAAAGTTGTGACTGTTTTACCAAGGTGAGGTTCCTTGCATTTACTAGTGGGCCGTTTAGCTGAGACTTGTTTTTTACCCTGGCTATTCCAAAATGTTCCACCTGTTGTTCTTATAATGCACTTTAGGGTATGAATTTTAGTGGCAAATAGTTATAGTAGCAGAGCGTACCTAAAAAGGAGCTTGAAAGCTTGCAATTCATTTAAGTGAATTCCATTTTCTAACATTGTCTTCATTCAGTCATTGTAACATTGTAAAGGGGTTCTTGATATCATCATTCAGCTGAATCATGATTAGTCTAACCACCACTGACAAGGTGACCCCTTTCATCAGTCAGGTAACTACACTTTAAATTTTAACAAGCCAATATGGACTGTGGTGCCACTGCTTCCTCTCTTTGTCATGTGGAAACCACTCTGGCTTCATCTTTAAAATAGAATGTTGTGGCACATAAGAGTCTTAAAGGTGGCCATTCAGGAGCTCACTAATTAGAAGGCCACACCTTCCCATTTTCTAATGCAATGTTAAAGTTTAGCAAGCTGAACCCTGGCTAACACAAAGAAATTTCATCACATTTCTTATACATTTTCTTACATTTTGCAATAGTGCTTCTGGTGAGTGGTCAGAATCAGAACTGAACAGTTATAGTACCAGTTTTCCTCCTAAAGAAATCAGCTTGAAAGCCTGCAGTTGATTTAAATAAATTCCATTTTCTTACTTCATCTTCATTCAATTATTTTTACATTTGAAAGGGGTTCTCGGTCTCATCATTTGGATGAATCATGATTAGCATGACCATTGATGACAAGATGACCCCCTAATGAGTCTGGTAATGACATTTTAAATTTAAACACAAACATGTTGGCTTGTGTAGCGTTAAATTGACTGAATGAAGACAAAGTAAGAAAATGGAATTCACTTAAATGACTTGCAAGTACTTACAACTTTTACTATAACTGATTCTGATTTTGGCCACCTGCAATATTTTAGAAAAAAATTGAATATCTGTGATAAAAACTCTTTGTATGTTAACCAAGGCTGAGCTTGCCAAACCTTTAACATTGCATTAAAAACAGGGGAAGTGTGGCCTTCCTCTAATTACTAAGCTCTGCAATGGTCACCTGTGGGCCTCTCATGGGCAAGAGCACACTATATAAAAGATGAAGTCAAATGGTGATTTCAACTTAAGAAAGAGAAAAAGCATAGGAACCTCAGCGCCACTTAACTGACCGATGAGGAGGCCACCTTGACCTTGATTGTCAGACTAACTGTGATTAGGCAAATGATGAGACCAAGAACCCCTTTAAAATATTAAAATGACTGAATGAAGACCAAATTGGAAAATGGAATTCATTTAATATATTGTAGGCTTTCAAGTTGGTATTTTTTAGGGCAGCTACTGACACTACAAGAGTTTGATTCTGATTTTGGTCACACACCAAGAGCATCCCTGCAAAATTTAAGAAACATGTAACAGAAATGCAATACAATCTCTGCGTATTAGCTAGGGTTGTGCTTGCTAAACCATTAACATTATGATGAACTTTAGTTCCCAGAAATTCTCAGTCAAATAAATTATCCTGTCCAGAATTTTTTTTTTTGCTCTTTAATACACTTTATTAACTTTTATACAAATTACACATAACAACTGTACAAACACAAAAAGTCTTAATATAACAATTTGAGCAATATAACATAGTAGTACAAAAGCAGGGAAAACATGAAGAACAAAATAAAACAAAAAAACAATACAAACAAACCCAATTCCCACTCCCCTCCTCAATATTCCATCCCAGCCTAACCCTGCAATCTGTATGAGTTAGGAGAAAGAAGAGTAGGGAGAAGCTATTTTGGTGAAGACAAAGAGAGCAAAGTATATAACGTTTCTCATTTAGATCTAGAGACAGGCTTGGATTTATAAAAATAGGCTATAGGTTTTTTAATATTTAAAGACATAAGGGCTTCATTGATCCATTCAGTCCAGGTGGGGAGAGCCAAGTCAAGCCAATATCTCAAAATTAAAACCTTTGTAACTGCAGAAATTAGTGCCATGTATGCCTTGCAGAAAACACCTGTAATTATGGCATTGTTCCCCAAGATACAGATTTCTGGATTGAAGGTATCCTGAAGGTCTAATAGTGGGTCTAATTTAGTTTGTATAAGTTTCCAAAAAGAGTAGACTGGTGGGCAAGGCCACAACTTATGTTATAAGGAACATTCAAACTCTTTGCAATGGGGACATGTAGGAGACTCAACTCTTCCCATCCTATACATCCTCAAAGGGGAAAGGTATAGGTCATGCAAAATGTTCACTTGCTGTAATCAAAATCTGTCCTGTTTGATGTATTTGTGCAAATCTGTCCAAATACAGAACCAGTAATTATCATCACGGTCAATATGGAATGTGTGTGCCCAATAAAAAGAAACAAGTGATGTTGATTCCCACAATATTTGGCCTACTGTCCAGAATTTTATGCATGAGGAAACAAAATGAGATGGGCTTCCTGAAGTAATATGCTGCTTCTGCACTTTGTATGTCTCCCGCCACAGCACCTGTCCTCATGAAGTGTAGTGACCAGGAACTCTAAATAGTTTCTTAGATGATAATACCTGTTTGGCATGCAGATCAGAATGATAATCTTTGAGTATCGCTTTCTGTCTTGGAAACATGGAAACATAGAAGTTGTTAAGGACCTCTTGGCCCACCTAATCTGCCCTATATTGTCTTCCTACTGTGCCACCACAGACCCTACTTAATCTCTGGTCTTCTCCCGCCCTTGCCTTACAACTATGGTCCCCTTGTGTCTATCCGATGCATGCCTGAATCCTGTTACAATTTTAGCACCAACTACATTTCATGAGAGGCTGTTCCAGGCATCCACCACCCTCTCTGAGAAGAAATATTTCCTCATATCTCTTCTGAGCCCCCTCCCCTTCCAGCTTCATAGCATGACCCCTTGTCTTGGGTCATCTTATTCTATGGAAAATGCTACCTTCATGTACCTTATTAATACCTGTGGGGTATTTGAACATTTCTATCATATCCCCCCTTTCCCTCCTTTCCTCTATAGAGTATATTTTTAGCTCCTTTGAGTCTTTCCTCATAGGAGTTTTTGATGCTAGCTCTGCACCATTTTGGTAGCACTCCTTCATACCGCCTCCACCCTATCTATATCCTTCTTGAGGTGGAGCCTCCAGAACTGGACACAGTACATGCGGTGGGGTCTTAGAAGTGATCTATACAGGGGTAATACTACCTCCCTCTTTATGCTGGTGATTCCACTCCCTAAGCACCTGAGCATCCTGCTAGCCTTTCCCACTGCCTTATCATACTGCTTGGCTACCTTCAGGTCATCAGAAATGATTACCCCTAGTTTCCTTTCCTGTTTTGTTGTGGATAATACCTCCCCACTCAGTTGATACACTGCTCTTGGGTTTCTGTGCCCCAAGTACATGATTTTGCACTTTTTTTTTTGCATTGAAACCTAGCTGCCATTCTCTTGACCATTTTTCGAACATTTTCAGATTGTCCCTCATTCTTTCCTCCCCCCAGTGTGTCTGTTCTGTTGCAGATTTTTGTGTCAGCTGTGAACAGGCATATGTTTTCTTCCAGCCCTTCTGCAATGTCACTAATAAAGACATTGAAGAGGACCAGGCCTAGTACTGACCCATGTGGCACCCCACTGGTCACCTTGCCTTCTTCAGAGTGGACCCCATTTACCACCACCCTCTGACTCCTATTGCTTAGCCAACTTCTTATCCATTTTGCTACTTTTTGACCCACTCCTAGGTTGCACAGCTTGCTAAGCAGTCTTCTATGTGGAACAGTGTTGAACGGCTTACTGAAATCAAGGTAGGCCACATAAACTGGTCCTCCTTTATCCACTTCCCTGGTCACCCAGTTGAAGAACTTGATCAGGTTTGTTTGGCAAGACCTCCCCCCATGAAACCATGTTGCCTCAGTTCCTGCAATCCACTGGTTACAAGGTATTCCACATGCCATCAAAGATAAGTATTTTTTTTGTTACTTCTTGGCAGTGGGAAGCAGGTGGAAACAGTGTCTTTGTAACCATTTTTCCCCCCATTTCTCTCTTCTAAGGTATTTATCACTAGGGTGATTAAATCCTTCTGTAGCATTGGTCTGGCCCAGATCTGGTTATTTAATTTGGCAATGTTTCCTACCAGGGAAGGTAAATATTCATGTTTCTTCATTTTTGTTTTTAAATACTTAAATGTTATTCATATGTCACTCTCTGAGTGTTTTCTGTTCTTCTTTCAGGTATTTTTCAGCTATGTGGCAATGTAGAATCAGGCACCAGCATCAAGTTGATGACTGGTGTTCATGTGGGATACAGAGGATGAGTTTACTGTAATACAATCGCACAAAATGGTAGCAAAGCTGAAGGAGGAGCAGGAGGCCCAAGCATGATGCTACAGTGTTGACCACATCAACGATCTGGTGAAGATGATGATGGCTTGCTTGCTAAAGAAGGAGGGATTCATGACAGAATGGAAAGAGACCTGCGAATACAAGATAGAAATTATTCAGAATCTAATAAACTCCCTATTTTGTTGCACCTGTTAAAGGAAATACAAAATAAAAAAAAATGAAAGAAAACGTAACTTTTGGAAAGGATACTTACTATCACTTATGTGATGACCACGCCTGGAAGTGGCATAAAGGTGCCATGACAGAGGTGGTGAAGAAAAAGATGACTTGCTTACAGGATGAGAAGGCAGTAGGGCAGGAGACTTGTAAACAAGAGAGAAAATTATCGTATTTTGACTCTACTTAGTTAGCCACTATGATGACAGCATTGATGGTATATCCATTATCCACTCCAGTTTTACTAGACCTGTTGCCAGTGATAAAAAATAAATTATTTAGCCTGACTTGGCCACTGTGGTGTCCTGTTCACTCACAGTCTTACTATACAGTGCCTGTCACCTATGAAGAGAAAAGAAAAATTATTGAGCCTCACTTAGCCACCGTGCCAGTGTTACTTGTGAAAGGAAAACTTAAAATTACATGTACTGACATGATGGTACCACAAAGATGGTTGGTAAGGGAAAAGTTATCTTAAGTCCATGCCTTGTGGCCTGTTTGGCTTTGCATCTGGCTTGCAGTCATCCCAATGAATGATCAAAATCTGCATTGAGAGGGAGGTAATGGGAAAGAAACTTATTTTAATGACTTGCAATCAAGGTGGAAGTCATTACTGTGTAAGGACATAGTCACCCTCAACAATGAAGATAAGAAGTGTGAACAACAGTGAAAGTAACTCACCATCACAGCAGACAAAGTTAGTCCTTGTTGGACTTCAGGTCTTTTTACCTTGATTGACTGGCTGGCTGACGGCTCAGATTGAGAGCTAGCTGGCTGGCTGGAGGTCTATCAGAAACAGCATTTATGCTGACTTAAGAATCTGGGTCTCTCAGTCTGAATGCATGCAGTGGAGGTAATAGTGACACATGTTGTTGATGTATGTGGAGGACGACACAAGGAGGCCAGAGTAGAAAGAAAAGACAGCATCTTGATTGCTGGAGGATGCATGATCTGCAGTGCTGGCAACAGCATTTATGCTGACTTAAGAGTCCAGGATTCTCAGACTGGATGCATTCTGTGGAGGTGGCAATGGCCCACATTGCGGTGCATGTGTAAGACAAAAGCATCTCAAAGTAAAATATTACTGGATCACTGGAAGCACCCCATTAGATTTGCTAATTTATTCTTAATGCCGCTTCAATAAGAAACCAGAACCAACATTTCAAGACTAACAAAATAGTCTCTTCTTCAGGGTATGTGGCTATAATAAGAAATAAAATATAACATATAATCAGTAAAACTATAAAATAAATTAGTACACATAAACATTTAAATTCATATTGAAAAATGGATTAAACTAAAAACTCATATTTTACCTAGTTGTGCACTTTTTAGTGGTGTCTCTCTGTAATGCATCCATCTCTTCACTTTATATTATTCTCGAAAAACATAATAAATGAAAAATAATCATAAACTATTAAACAATACCAATAATTAATTTCTTACACTTTTTTTAATAAAATGATGGTCTCGCTTCTTTAATCTGTGTTAAATGAGATGTTTTGCTTCTTTCTTTTTCAGAGTGAAAATTCACTCAACTCAAATCAAAATTATAGAAAGATAAATGTTTGTAATACCAAAAAGGCTAACTAATTTAAAAGGGTTAACATATAAATATATGATACCTTGGTCATTTCATTTTCTTCTTGAATTGTTCACTTTTTCCAAAATTCTCATCAGTGACAACCTTTATAGACAATAATGTATCTGAAAGGATGCTCACATTTTCTCTAATTGTAGATTAAGCTATCTTTCCTAGGGCTGCTTCTCCCTCATTTTCTGGACACTCACTTGTAGGTGCATCTCTGTACCAAGACCAGGGGCCAGATATTCAAAACTTAGCACCGGGACTAAATTAGCAATGCACTTCATGCTAAATTAGCCCTGAACCAGTAGCAAGCTATATTCAGAGGAATAGCTCCAGGGCTAAACCTGCTGAATATAGCATGCAAAGGAAGCAGTGTAAACAGGACTGGGAGTGCAGTGCTAAAATAGCCCAGGAAATAAGACAGCACTGAATATAGCAACAGGGAAGTGTGAAATGCAACAGCAGCTCAGTAAACACAGAGGTGGAGTAAGGCAGAGTTGAAATTGGTGGACAATGTGTGTGACAGCAATGAAGTGGTGCACAACAACTGCAAACAACAATTAAGTCCACACACTGTAGGACTGTGTTATGCTTGTGAGAGGTTTGCCCAGGGCTAACATAATTACACAGTGAAACACATTAGCCTGGTAAAAACACATTAGCCAGGGTCAAAAGTTTGCTATATTCAAAGCACCTATGCAAATGAGCCTATTTAGGTAATCCATGTGCAAACAGCCACATTGGCATCTCATTAAGGCCTGCTTAACATACATTAGCATGAAGATTGCCTGATGCTATTCCATGGTGCACACAGCTCCACCTGTAGATCAGCCTGGAACTACAGATCAAAAACCACAGGCTGGATGGTGCCCATAGCTCCACTTGTAGGTCAGACTGGACATACAGGCTAAAAGCCACAGGCTAGGGTGTGCACACAGTTCCACCTGTATGCTAGCCTTGAGAAACAGTTTGTTAGTTGCAGGCCATGGGTGTCAGCAGGCATATGCAGTACATATCTACCACCCAGTCAGCACTGGAGGGACACAGACACTCTGAATGTGGAACAAAGAGGGACACTGATCCCCATAATGAGAGGCACATCTAAAACATGGAGACACAAACTCACAACACAATGGAAACCATTACCTTCATATGTACACAGGGTAAGAGTTATATAGCACCACAGAATCATATAACTCCCTGTTTAAAAGTCTGGATGTACAGTACAGTGTCTGTGTGTGCACCACTGTTCCCAGGAGGGATGAATACAGGTCAGGGCTATAGTGAGAGGAACACAAAGGGATGTTCCATGTACTGAGGGACACTGTAGAGGACTGTATAACTGTGTGTGTATATATTATAGTGGCACGGTAATGCCACCATAGTTAGGGTTGAGGAGCCATTTACATGTTAAACCCAAAAGTTTTTACCTTAATAACTTTGCAACCGTTTGATGGATTTACCTGAAGTTTGGAATACATGATCAAGACCCATACGCCTTGGGATCTGACAAGTTTCATACCAGTTGGATACACAGCTGTGGAGTTATTAAGCATGATCTGCGATGCGTTTATGCTTTTCTGGAATTCTCTTGATCGGCATACCAAATTCGCACGTTTCTGCGACCAGTCCAAAATCTTCAGGGAACATGGCTGAGGTCCCCAATGTGCCTTTGAAGATTTCAAAAAAATATTAAATGGTTCAAAGTTATTCAAAACAATTTCCCATTATAAGTCAATGGGAAAAGTTAACAAAAAGTTTGACAGTGTCACAAATGCACTTTTTACTGTCATAAAATGGCCCTTTTGCTGTCGCAAATCCACCATTTTGTTTTCAGTTAGTGATCAGAAAAATGCTTGGCATTTAAATTTGGGACCCTCTAGCAACCTAATTCTTTTTGTATTCACCTAGTCGGGCCCTGAGGATGCTAGCCATGTCTTTATTTTGGGGTAAAACACCCCAGAAATATGATTTTCAAATTTCTGGAAAAAGTACTTTCGCAAACTACTGTCGCACTTGTGACACTGTCTAATGCATTTGCGAAAGCTTTCGCAAATTACGACAGTACTTTTCTAGGCTGTGGGAAAATGACAGCAGTTCTTTGGCACCCGGCTGCAAAAGAACGGTTTGGTGCTTTGGCCTGAAATTTGGAAGGAATGTAGTTGACATCTCACAGATGTGCCTTTCAATGTTGCATTGAAAAAATTATTACATGGTGGCAAAGTTATGGCACTCCAAAGTTGATGCTTTTTCCCATAGGATAACATTACGACATCCGACGCATTGCAGCAATCCTTTGGCGCCCTGCTGCAAAATAACGGCTCTCTCTTTTAGGCTGAAATTTGGAGGGAAGACAGCCAACATCCCACAGATGTGCCTTTTAGTGGTTTGGTGAAAAAATATTACAGGGACCCAAAGTTATGGCACTCTAACTTCTCTTTTCCCATGGGATAACATTCACGGCGTTGCCCTTTCAGGAGCCGGTATCTGGAAGCGGTGTGAGATACGGACTTTTCATCAAAAATGCTTAGCCCCCTAATTTAGGGCTAAGTACAAAATAACCAGGAAAGTCATAAATCATATGACTTTTAAATTTTTCCTACGTCGTCACGGTTCCTGAGATATAAGCAATTTAGTATTCCAACTCCTCATTTTCTGCTCCAAGACCCATTATTATGCATACATTCTTTGTACTCACTGTCTTTCTTTATGCAGCTTTGTGGGAAAACCAGCCTCTGCGCTTTTACTGTTACGCTGCCCTTTCGCTTTCGGTTCCGTACCCGTTTCACTTACCGTTCACGTCTACGCCACCATGTGCGTTATCCTTTGCATTTCCATTTGCGCTTGCATTTCCGTTATTTTTTGCCATTTGTGTTTACAGTACTGTTTCTCTTTCTGTTTCACTTTGCAGCCCAGAGGGCACCACGCTCCCGCCACTGCATTACATTCACTATTTCTCGTTAGCATTCTCAAAAAGAAGGGAAATTAGAGGCAAAAACTCCATTTACTGCATCAGTTAGGGTTGTTCCACAGCAACAAAGTGAGGAAATTGATTGGTAGGTTAGACCCCCCTTGGACCCCCAGCCCACCCCCAACTGACGCATTTGAGAATTAGCATTATAGGGGTGTTCGGTCTAACTCTCACTCCATTCTCCTATACCTCTACTTCTTTACATATGTGATGGGGTGAGGTTAGGGCCAATGACCCCAATGTGCACCATATGCTGGTTGGGGGTGAGCTGAGGTCCAAGGGTTTCCCAACACACCTTCACTTTTGCTCGCTGTGAACAACCAACTAATGCAGTAAACTAATTTTGCCTCTAACAAATATATATATATATATATATATACACACATACATATATACATACATACACATACATACATATATATTCATGGCAAAAGAAACTTCCATTTAATGCATCAGTTAGGGTTAAAACTAGCGAACATGGGAAATGACACATCAGCTGGAGACCCTAACCCACCCACCACCGCATCCTCCATAGGCCCTACAGATGCTGGGTGCCATGGGGGGTTGTGGAGGCCCAATTGTCACCCTATTCCATGTGCAAACAGGTAGACATGCTACAGTAAAGGAGAATGGGGTGAGAGTAAGGCCTCATGACCCCATGACACACCCCTGCGTCTGTCAGTCTGTGAAGAATGGGGGGTGGGGTGGTGGTGGGGTTAGGGGCTCAACCCTAATGTGTCATTTTCCCACTTTTGTCACTTTAACCCTAACTGATGCATTAAACAAAGTTTTTTGCCTTGAATTTCCTTACTTTTTGAAAAAGTGTAATATAAATAGTAAGCAGAATGTGTTTGGTCCCACCAAGCTGCTCATTTCTGCATATCGATATGTATCTGTGGGAGCGCAGGCCCTCTGGGCCCTTGGCTCCCACTTACACATAGCAACAGAGCCATACAGCAGCCCTATAGGACAAGGAACCCTCATAACAGTAATTTGCCAATATCTCATGAACAGTAGCAGCTGAAAAAAATATCAAGTGTTGTTGTAATCATGACAGTGCATACTGCACACAACAATAAATTACCAAACCCATATCTCACATTGTTTATGAAATATGGCCACTGAAAAGTGTTGGAAACGCACCCTTGGAACCCTTGTGACACTAATTTGCCAGTAACTTTGTAACCTTGGCATATAGGAAACAATTTTTCACTGCTGGTGTAATCTATGATTTCCAAACTTGTTTCTATAGCTTAGTTCACCTTCAGGTGAACTAAGCTGTATGCAGTGAAAAATCTGTATCTCGCTTCGTTTTCGCAATATGGGTGCTAAAAGCTGTCATGAGCATCGCAATGTTATCCTATGGGAAATGTCTCAACTTTGGAATGTCATAATTATGTAACCAATGCAATTTTTTACACCAAACCAGCATACATCACATTTGTGGGACACCCCCTTTGCACCCTGCAAATTTTAAGCCAAAAGTCCATACCGTTTCTTTGCAGTGAACTGGCAAAGTTTTATAAATCCTTGTTTGTGAGCTGTCAAAATTCCCTTTCATGAGCTGAATCCCCTTTTGTGAGGTGACAAAATCCTCGCTCGTGAGCCGATCCCCATTTTTGAGATATAGCCATCTGGTCTTCCTCTCACTAGTGGGGATTTTGCTAGCTCACGAACTGGGATTCCTGTTCGCAAGACATGGCCATCTGGTCACATTCTCACAAACAGGGATTCAAAATCCCCATTCGTGAGTCGAATCCCCATTTGTGAACTTTCAGAATCCCTGTTCATGAGAATGTGACCAGATGGCCATGTCTCATGAACAGGGATCCCTGTTCATGAGCTAGCATCCCCGTTTGTGAGCCGATCCCCTTTCATGAGATATAGCCATCTGGTCTTCTTCTCATGAGCAGGGATTTTGCTAGTTCACAAATGGGATCAGCTCATGAATGGGGATTTGGTAGTCTCATTAACTGGGATCAGAAGTGAGTCACGAACAGGGATTTTCAAATATAAACATGGCTGTTTTTTGAATTATCTGATGTAAGCCAAAACACATGGTTTTGTAGAGGGCATCACCCTGAACAAAATCCATGCATTTGTGTTTTCAAAATGCATCTGTGGGGCAAGTTACAACATTTTGTTTTGGGCTAAAAGTGAAAACAAGATTGCAGCTCATGAACAGGGATTTTTTTCTCATTAATGGGGATCCCCATTTGTGAGAAAAAAATCCCCGTTCGTAAGCCCAATTCCTTGTTCACAACTGTACATCTAACCAAAAGACTGAACTGAGAATGCTCAGAACCTGAATTTTCACAATTGAATAACTTTGGATCAGAATAATATGTTTTCAGCAAACCAACACAGATTTGTTCCTTATGATAAGCTCCTTCTTTTCTGAAAATTTCAGGCTAATATTCCAAACCTTGTGGGTGCAGGGTGACGAGGAAAATTCAGGAAAAATTGGCAAGCCAAAAACACACTTTTTTGCATGTGCACTGTGCAAAATCTGCATATCCAATCAAAACAAAACTTGGAAAGTCAAGAGATCTACCACACAGGACAGCACATACCAAATTTCATGCAACTCCATTGAATCATTGCAAATTTATTAAGGTGCAAAATATGGGGTTTAACATTAAACTGCTCACTCAACCCTGTTTGTGCCTCTATACATAGATAGATAGATAGATAGATAGATAGATAGATAGATAGATAGATAGATAGATATATAGATAGATATGTTATTTCTATAGTGCCCCTTTCCAGGGACTCAGAGTGCTTCATAATTAAAACACAATATAACAATTTTAAAATATACATAAAATACAAAGT
This sequence comes from Neoceratodus forsteri, assembly GCA_016271365.2. Classification (NCBI taxonomy): domain Eukaryota; kingdom Metazoa; phylum Chordata; order Ceratodontiformes; family Ceratodontidae; genus Neoceratodus; species Neoceratodus forsteri. The sequence continues at coordinate 654,463,994 of CM028136.1, forward strand.
TGGAACAAGCAGCAATATCCAAACAACATAATATATATATATAAAACTATCTATCCAATCAATTAAAGTCTAATTCATGCAATCTACAAATTAAAAGCCCAGCTAAACAAATATGTTTTTTAGTCCTTTTCTGAACGTATCCACCAAGAGTGCCTCCCACAGCTGTTTAGGTAGTAAGCTTCATAGGGTAGGTGCAGCCACCGAAAACGGTCTATCACCAGAGTGATGCAACCTAGCCCTAGGAACACTAAGGAGACACTCCTCAGTGGAATGGAGAGCCAGAATGGATGGTGAAGCACAAGGAGATCTTGCAGGTAGACTAGTCCCCCTTCATGTAGGGCTTTATAGGTCAGTAGCCTGACCTTGAAGGCAATCCTTCACCTAGCCAGCAGCCAGTGCAGTTTTCGGAGGATGGGTGTAATATGATGACACCTACACACACCCGTCAATAATCTTGCCACCGTATTCTGCACCAACTGCTGTTGATAGAGGTTACCTCCAGATAGCCCTAGGTACAGGGCATTGCAGTAATACAGTCTAGTCATTACAAAAGCATTTACTAGTGAGGCTAGGTCCTTGAGGGGGTAACAGGTTCTGAATCCGAGAAATGTTCCTCAGATGATAGAATCCACTCTTAGCAAAGGTTGACACCTGAGTATCAAATGTCAAGCCACTGTCAAGGGTCACACCCAGATTCTTCACCCGTTCAGATGGAGACAGTAGCACCCCCCCCAGTTCAAGACTAGGGGGTCTCCACAAACACCCATCCCCCCCCATGATGACCCAGATCCACCACTAGCACCTCTGTCTTGTCTGGATTGAGTCCCAACCAGTTATGGGACATCCAAGCCCGGATCTCAGACAGGCAGTTTTTAAATACAGAGTCCACCACCTGGTTACTTGGTGCACAGAACAAGTATAGCTGGGTATCATCTGCATAGCAGTGAAAACCCAACCCATACCATCTGATAATGTCTCCAAATGGCAAAATATACACTGTGAACAATAAGGGCAACAAGACTGACCCCTGCAGAACACCACAGGTTAGAGGCTTCGGGCTAGATGAGGCCAACCCCATAACTACCCTCTGCACTCTACCTGTCTGGTATGACCTGGACCATTTGATGACCTTACTGGACAAAGCACACTGGAACCACAGTCAGTCAAACAGCACCTCATGGTCCACAGTGTCAAATGCCACTGGGAGATTGAGGAGGACCAAGATGGAATGATCTCTCCTATCTCTCACCATTAGGAGATCATTAAGCACTTTCACCAGGGCGGTCTCCATACTATGCCCAGCCCTAAACCCAGACTGGAAAATCTCTTAGGTGGAGATGAGGTGAGATGCTCCTCAAGCTGACATGCCACCACTTTTTCTATAACCTTCCCTAAAAATGGGAGGTTAGAGACTGGCCTGTAGTTGACGAGACAGTCTGGGTCCAATGAGGGTTTCTTTCATAGGGGTCTAACCAAGGCCTCTTTTAAGGCCAATTGGATGATCACACTACTCAAAGAACTCTGGCTGATCTTGGCAACAACAGGTCCAATTGGGTCCATACATCTAACCAAAAGTTGTGTTGGACCTGGGTCCAGATCACACTGTGTTTGTTTCAGTCTCAAGACAACCTTCACCACCTCCTCCACCCTAACCAGATCAAACTAACTCCAGACAGGAGAAGTGCTCTGGAACACCTCAGCATGGACCCCACAATCCCTTTAAGTGATGCTGGAGGAGATCTCAGCTCTGATAGAGGACACTTTGTCAGACAGAAACAGAGCAAACTCCTCACACCTAATGCTTGAATCAGCTCCCCCCACACGGAGGCAGGCAGGATGCAATAGCCCATCCACCATGTGGAAGAGCTGAGCTGGTCTGTTCCTTGATACAGCAATCTCCCTTGACAAAAATTCTGCCTTCTTACAGGAGATTGCCCCCTGATTATCCTTACAATTGGACATTAGGGCCAATTTGTCCTCCATCACGACAAAGCCCCTCCAACATCTCTCTAACCTCCAACCCTTAATCTTTAACTCTCTAAGTTCCTCATCAAATGAATCAATGAATATATATATTCATTGCAAAAAAAATTTGTCAATGCATCAGTTAGGGTGAATAATATATTTATTTATTTATTTTTTTTTTGTTTACTGGGTAGTGCACTAGCCATAGAGATGACTATTTTCAGGCACGACCCGGGAGGTTGCAGGATACAACAGTACAGAGACTCAACAATAGGTAGTTACAGCAAGGTACATACAAGGTGGACACATCAGGTTTATACAGTACAATTAATAAACAGGTTATTAGTGGGTAGGATACAAGGTGATAAAACAACATTGGCAATCAGTTGATACAATTAAGGCAGGAGGCCAACACAATGTAATTACAAAGTACAGGGAGCATAATTGAGATACTTGGGTATAACAACATAATAAGAATATAGCCAAACAGCAGATAAGACCCTACATTAAGACAAAATTTAAGACAGACAAGTAAGATGCAAGACATAATTACTGATAAGTGCACAGGGGGTTAGGAAGCAGGAGAAAGGGAAAAGTGGGGTAAATAAGTTCGTGAAAGGGTAGGTTTCAGAGACATAACAGCTAAGGCAGGAAAAGGTGGTTGAAAGGCAGATTAGACAGACTACACAGGAGTAGGTAGGTGAGTGTGTATTGCTAATAGAAATAAGATGACAGAGCCAGGTAAGGGCAAGGGGTAGTGAAATGCAGGTGGTAGGCGAGCAGAGATAGATAAGGTTAGGAACTGGGATTAGTATAGGAGATGCAGGACCAACAGAGTAGGTGGGTCTACCTGGAGAGAGGCAAAAGAGAAAAGAACAGCTGGGAAGTAGAGTTAGCAGAGATAGGATGGAGAGCTGAAGCCAGGGAGGAGGATAGAGAGCTAAGGTGGTTTAAAACAGGAGCATTGGTCAGCTGAGATAAGGTGGAGATGGAAGTCTTTTTCAAAGGTGTTGTGGGTGGAAGTTTGGTGGATATCTAGGGGGAGGGAGTTCCACAGTTGAGGAGCTTGATGGGCAAAAGCACTGGAACCTTTGATGGTTGTGTATTTAGGCACACGCAAGATAGATTTGTCAGCAGAGCGTAGTCCATAGTTTGAGGTCTGCAGTGTGAGCAATTCAGCCAGTGACTTAGGAGTTTGAGACCTCATAATACTGTCTATGGTAGATCCCAAGGAGTAGAGCCTGGTGGCATTAGGAGATAGCCAGTTGAGATCAGAGTATAGGGTGCAATGGTGTGTCCGCCTGTGGGACAAGGTGGCATACTGACATATATTATTATAGGAAATGTCCCACCTATGGAGATTTGTTTTGGGTATGGTGGCGTAAGAGGATACTCCATAGGTTAGTGTTGGTAGGAGTATGCCCTGGGCAATAGCTAGTCTCGTGGAGGGGGTTAAAGCATAACTAGTACAATGGGCTACACCTAACTTGGAGTTCACAGACTTACATGTATTAGAAATGTGATGTTCAAAGCTTAAGGATTGATCCAAAGTGACTCCCAGGTACTTAAATGAGGTAACTGAGCCAATAAATGAGCCATCTAAGCAAGAGACCCTAAAATTGTTAGTGTGTGATTTAAGTTTCAATGGTGTTCCAAATAGAATGGACTGAGTTTTGGTCCTGTTATGTACAAGGTGATGATCCAAGAACCATGCTTGGATGCACTGGAAATCAGCAGAAAGCAATAGATTGATGTCAGATACATTAGCTGCACTGGTATAGAGGACTATGTCATCCGTATAGAGTAAGGCAGAGGCGGAGAGTTTGGAGGAAATGCCATTAATGCAAATAAAAAATAGAAGTGGTCCCAGGATGGAGCCTTGGGGTACTCTAACATTGACTGTAGCCTGCTCCAAATAGGATGATTTGAACTTAACAACTTGGACTCTATTTAAAAGGTAGCTGTTGAACCAGCTATCTACGTTTGGTGCAAAGCCCATAGCTTGCAGAGTGACGAGGAAAAGGGAGTGGTTAACCAAGTCAAAAGCCTTCGTCATATCAATGAAGACAGCCCCTGTAAGGAGACCCCTGTCCATAGCCGTGAGAGTGTCTGTGGTAAATTTAAGCAAGGCAGTAGAGGTGCTATGGCCATTGTGAAAAACCATGCTGGGCTGTTGTTAGAAGGTTGTGCTTGATAAGAAATTCAGTTGTTTGGGTTGCGACTAGCTTTTCTAGGATTTTACTTAGCACTGATAGGATGGCTATTGGTCTATAGTTCAGGGGGTCTCTGGGATCCCCTTTTTTAGGGACAGGGGAGACTTGCTCTATCTTCCATATGTCAGGGATGCTGCTTTGACTCAAGGAGAGGGTAAAAAGTTTAGCCAGAGATGCAGCAATAAGAGGGGCAGCTATTTTTAGTAGTCTGGGCTCAATACAATCAGGGCCAGTGGCAGAACTATCAGACATCAGCTTAAGAAGTTTTGTAACCTCAGCCGGGGTAATGGCTCTAAAGTAAAAGGGGGGCTAGAAGATGCTTTAGTAGAGGGAGCTGGAGGCACTTGTTTAGGGGAAGGGAAGGAGGAAGAGAATTTATTTAGGTCAGAGAACTGATTATTAAAGAAATTTGCAATAGTCTGAGGATTGTTACAGTGAGTACCATTTAGGATTATATCACTAGGGGGAGATAGTTGAGTAGATCCTAGGAAGGATTTGATGTAGGACCAGAACATTTTAGTGTCATCTGAATAAATAGTTAGAAGATTTTTGCAGTAACTGCTTTTTGCAGATCTTACAGCCTTTTTGCAGGCATTTCTTAGCATCCTATAGGTGTTATGGTCCTCTGAGAATCCAGAGGACTTGAGGCAGGACCAGCTCTTGTCTCTCTCTTTTATTTTGGTAAGTAGATCCTTTTTAAACCATCTAGTGTGTTTACCCTTGACACGGCGGGCTTTATGAGGGGAGTGATGATCCTGTAGTGTTGAGAAATTAGAGATGAAAATGGCCAGTGAGGACTGTACATCTTAAGCATTGTAGAGATCAGACCAATCAATGTTTGCCACGTCCTGTAGAAAATGTTGTTGATTCAGGTTGGCAGAGTCGCGAAAGATGATGAGACGAGGTTTTACTTGAGAGGGTGGGGCCGATCCCCAGATGCAAAAAATAGGGGAGTGGTCAGAGATAGCATCAGCAAGAGTACCGACAGACTGGATGTGCTCGGGTCGGTTAGCTAACAACCAGTCAATAAGAGTGCCAGAGTTTGAGCGAGGAGTATACTGAGTTAGTTCAGTAATGAGCTGATGGAGGTTATGGATCCGGACCTTGGTTAGCAAGGTAGACTGGTATTTTCCAAGCCAGTTTAAATTGATGTCACCTAGGAAGATCCTTTCATTTTTGCCAGAGAGTAGGGATGTCTGGTTTAGAAGCACATCCAGGCCAGTGTGACCACTGTTAGGTGGGTTATAGGCACATATGATATGCAGTTTTTTATCCCCAAGTGTGAGGAGTGCATGTAGCGACTCATAGTGCATCATTGAATCAGTGTCTAGGGCAGTGAGGCGAAGGTGACTTTTGTAATAGATAGCTATATCCCCACCCCTTTTGGGGGAAGGTCTGTCTTTCTGAAGGAGGCTGTAGGAGGGCACCAAACAGCGAGAGTCAGATATTGAGGATTTTAGCCATGTTTCGGACAGGCACAGGATGTCCGGCTTGTAATGAGAGATTCAAGCTTCGAGTTCTGCAAAGTTGTAGTTAAGGCTTCTGATGTTTTGATGGGCTATAAGGAGATTATTTGGGGACCTTTGGGGTGCATTAAAGAGGGAGAGATGTCCAACAGGGCCAGGATTTGTCCCTATGTTCCTGGACAGCAGGATGGCTGGTAGCAGGAAGAAACATAGCTTCCATTAGATAAGAGGGGAGAGAATTAAGCGGTGAAGGAGGCATTTTTTAGGGTTATATATAGCTTGGTAGATAACTCCCTTATTTAATAGGAGTGGGGACAAATCCCAGGATGAATCATGATGGAGAAGGAGGTTGGAGAAATGGAAGTTGTCTGGAGATTGGATGATGGGAGGGTGGGCCCTGTTGGCATCGTAGTCAGTGGAGGATGCTATGTAGAGCAGTGAAAGAAATAAAGTAGTGGAGATTATGTGCATTAGGAGATCCATGATAGAGGAAGTATAAGTCCCACGTGGGAGCCTGAGTTATGGAGGAGCAGAAAGGCCCAGGGATTGGAAGCAGCCTTGATGATAGTACTGCAAATAGTGAGGTCTGGGCAACGTGGGTAGAACCGTTGAGGAGACCTACGAGATTTGGCCCTATATGGGCAAAAACATGTAGTGACAGAAAAAGGCTAAGAGAGAGTAAGTCAGAAATAAGGGAGTGGGCTAGGAGTGAGAGAGGAGACTCAGGGCAATGGGGGGGTGGAGTAGGGAAATAGTAAAGTACAAGGGGAAGGGATAGAGTAGAGTGATTAGACACAAAACAGGCAGAAGTGAAAGTTATCAAATAGCCAAAGGCAGTGTCAGTGAGACAGAATGGGCTGTAAACCTTGAAATAGAGAGAGAGAGAGAGAGAGAGAGAGAGAGGGAGGACCAACTCACTGAACCAGTGTTAGTCAGAAGCAGACAGAGGAAAAGATTGCAGCCAATAGTTATTCAGGATGAGGCTGGGGGAGGAGCAAAGGAGTATTTAATAGAGGCTGGGGTCAGGGTGGGCAGTGTGGGGCAAAATTACTCACTACACAGCAAAGCAAATAGTAGCTGGTGAATTAGTAAAAGAAACCACATGCTCAAGTCCAAAAGCTACCAGCTGTCAATAGCGGGCCAGTAGCAGACACAGTAACCAATGGTAGAGTAGGCAGGAGGTGGCAGGGGCCAATGTGATTACAGCTTTTAAATCCTTCGTGGAGCCGTACCTGTTTAGCCGAAGAGGTGAGGGGTGGCCAACTGGAGGACCGCTCCTCGCCGCGGTCGCTAGAAGCAGTGGGGATCCCTTGGTTTCAGCTTAGGAGCCAGACAGTCATGTTGAGGAGAGTGGGCGGTCGACGGAGCTCTGCTTCATGCTGCAACTGCTTGAAGAGGTGAGGGTCCTGTAATGGGAAGACAGGGACAGAGTTAGCAAAGGATAAGGGCTGCTCCGGGGGCTGGCGCTGAATGTAATCAGTGGGTGTGGAAGGCAGGAGGCCCCTCCAAGTAGGACAAAGGAGGTGAGAGGGACAGTGATTTAGAGAGGTGATTTAGGTATAATGGGGGTTGGGGGAGTCTGGAGCCTGGTGAGAATACAGGACACAAAGAGGGGGAGGAGTTCAACTTAGAGAGACAGAAAGGACAGCAGAGATTATGATAGATGTGGAGACAAGTAGAGATTAGAGAGTACAGAGCTGAGATTAGTTGCAAGGGGTATTCTGTTTGCAGAGTGGGGAGAGGGAGGCAAATGGCAGGGGAGGTACATTCGAGGATAGATAGAGCCAGCGTTAGGGTTCACTTGGCTACCATATATAGTGACCAAAGCAGGGAAATGAGGTGTTAGGGTTTCCACCCCTAATGCCTCACCCTCAGGGTTCCCACCCCTACCACTCCATCCCCATCCCTCCACCCTCCACACACCAACAGGTGTCTGGGTGTGCGTTGGGGTCAATGACTTAACTCTTACCCCCATTCCATGTGTAAACAAGCTGAGCTGATGCAGTACAGGAGCATGGGGTTAAAGTTAGGTTAACGACCCCAACACATACCGAGATGCCAGTTGGTATGTGGAAGTTGGAGGGGTGGGGGTGGAGTGGTAGCCCTAACACCTCATTTCCCTGTTTTTGTCCCTATAGTATTCACCCTAACTGATGCATTAATGGAGTTTTTGCAATGAATGTTCCTTCCTCTTCAGATACTATAATTGTATTCTCATTTTGCTGTGGGAGTGCAGGGTCCCATCCCTCCATCCAGATAGTACAACAGTATCCATATGTCACAATGGGACTGCAGGGTCCTTTGGACCCTGTGCTCCCATCCTTCCAAAGATGCACATGTGTCTAGCTGTGGAAACACAGGGGTCTCTGACCCCTGCGCTTACACACATACAGTTACGAGCAGGCATAGCGAAATGGCAAAAGATAGCCATAACTGTGCCATATTAAATTATTTTCACCCCAGATGTTCAATATAACCTTCTTATCACCTCACCACATGTACCTAGTACAGAAAACCTTCAAAGACCTGTGGAAATATAATGCTGCGCAACTGAAAGCCGTTTCGCACCACAGGTGCAGAAAAAACATTCTTGGCAGGATTTGAAAAATTACAACTGTACTATTCATGAGGCGGTGTAAAAAATGATAATGTTGAAAATCTGGAGTGAAAACATGAAAAATTGGTGAGGTGAAAAGTGTGCGTAGAAACTGTGCAGTGCATGCTCGTAACTGTCATTTTTGGGAATTTCTTCACCAAATAGTCAACATGGGTTTTTTGGGATCTCCCCTCATGAACAGTTCCACTGTGGTTTCAGTATTCCATCCTGAAAGTTGATTTTGCACAGTGACCACGCCATTCTGTGCCACAGGTGCAAAAACACATATCAGGCAGCATGTGAAAAATGACAGCTGTACTGTTCATGAAGAGATGTGACAAAATGGCAATGTTGAAATTCTGGGGTAAAAATATTAGAAATGGCGAAGTTATGAGAGTGCGTAGATGCTGCCCAACACACACTCATAATGCAGTCATTATTTGGAATTATTTCTCCAAATTTGAAACATGGGCTTTTTGGGACCCCACCTCATGACCAGTGATACTGTTGTTTCATTAATCAGTCCCGAAAGGTGATTCCGTGCAGCAACCACTAAATCACCTTTCAGGACTGAGTAACGAAATGACAGTGACAGTGTCCATGAGGTGGGGTCACAAGAACCCCATGATGAAAATTTGGTGTCAAAATCCCTAATAATGGCAGATATATCATCATAAGTTGAAACCCCCAGTGACAGCCATTATATGGTGCTTATCTTTGATTCTTCATTTTGCGGTTTGGCTTTGAAGAGTGCAGACATGTCCCGGTCCTCAGAAGATGACAGCGCTGACCCCCTGAGGTAAGTATGGGGTAAGGGGTGCAGGGAGGTGGGGGCTCAATGGGAGGGTGGGGATGGAGGAGGGGGGACTGGGAAGACGAAGAGGGACAGTTTTCTTTATTCCAGGTTAAAAAACAAACATATACACGTTGGGGGATGGTTTTCTTTATTTACAGGAACTAACAGTGAATAGATATATGTGTGCACACTGGGATGGGCTCCCAGTGTGCCACATGACTTGGGGGTGATTCATGCTGCTGACAAGAGGATTGGGCAACCCAGTTGTCAAAGCATTATTTAAAAAGTAATATGACATTTGGGCACACAGAGGTGGGCTCCCAGTGTGCTACATGAGTTGGGGGGGGTACAGGCTGCCAACAAGGGGATTGGGCATGCCCCATCAGCAAGGCATTATTTAAACAGTAATATGACATTTGGGCACACTGGGGTGGGCTTCCAGTGTGCCATATGAGTTGGGGGGGGATACATGCTGCCAACAAGGGGATTGAGCACCCCCATCGGCAATGTGGGTGGGGGGAAGATACTAGACTACCAGGACTGGAGCTGGTGGTAATTAGAAGTTACACTTCAAATTACTGTGGTAGTAATTCAAAGTGTCACTTCTAATTTCTTTGGGTTCCACTGCCACTTACCGCATGCTTTTTGCAGCCAATATTTAGCACCACGCTACTGGTAGCACAACAACCTGTATCTCAGTGCTACTATTTTGAATATGCCGATGTGCCAGCATTCATGGCCACTCCCCTACCTCCCTCCCCTGCATACATTAACTTTTAGCGGCGGCACTATCACACATCCCCGGCACTAAAAAGACTTTTGAATATTGCAGTCCGGCACAAATTCTGTTCTATTCCAGCGCTACAGATTTGCGCCTGGTGCAAGGCTTGGAATATCTGGCCACAGTGATTTAATTATTTGCCAGTATGTAATTCATATCCATATGATAACTTTTGATAACTTTTACTAGCAAATAACTATTACTAGTGCCTAGATGTGGAATACTACTTATTACACAGTTAAGTATTGCCGTTTTCAGCAAATAGCAATATTGAGTGTTATACTCACCAAATGTTTGGAACACTTCCTCCTAGCATTCTCCTCGTGCTTTCTAACACAAGTAGTGAACAGGGGAATGACCTCAAATTTCTTTTTCCTTTCATACCAGGCAACTAGACAAGCTCCAGGAAACATATGATGTCTGTGACTTGAGTGATGTCACAATCGTTCTGCATCAGACAACTAGTGAGATGGGCTCACCACTGTACTCCTTAGGGAAGCTAACAAAACAACTATTATTAGTAGCTCTCTGCACAGTGTGCAAATGTGAGCCCAGAATGTGCTCAGTGGCATTGATTGTTCCTATTTTGTAATACTGGACTGTGCTGTGTTTATGAAGTGAGCCTTTGAATTAATATCACTACCAAAATTTACAGTACTGTTGACCTTAATTATTATTTTACTCTAAACTAGTTTGAGGATTTAACTATAACATGATATATGGTTAGCTTCATTAAGGTAGTTCTACGTAAAGTAATAATTAGACTAATATTTTATATTTTGTTAGTGATATTAATGCAAACGCAGCACAATCAGTATTACAAAACAGGCACAATCAATCCCAGCAAGCTCATGCTGGGCTCACATATACATTGTGCAGAAATCTGCTGTGAGCTCTTTACTTCCGAACTGTGAAGTCCAGGCATGGACCATCACACTAGCCATGTGATGTTAGACTGTCTGTGACATCACTAATGCTGCGGATGTCACGTGCTGACCGGAGCGTGACTAATTATCCAAGAATAAAAGTGCTCAGAAATATGGTCTCAGCCCCTTTTACTACAGGAGCTAGAAGGCATGAGGAGGAATGCTAGAAGGAAATTGTCTTGATATTCACTGAATAGGAGAATTTGCAGTTCTTTACAAATGGTGACACTTAAGTGTGTAATAAGTAGCATGCTACATCAAGGTGATAGTAAAAGTTATTTGCTAATGAAACCTGTGAAGGGGGGAGGGATGGGAGAAAAGGCTGTCGAGGGGGGTCCGATAAAGGAGGGAATCTTTCTCCTCCCCCCCGGGGAGCTGGAGGAATGCGAGAAAAGGCCGACTGGTAAGGTGCTGACCAGGGGAAGATGGAATTCCCATGGGAACGCGAGCAGGGGAAATGGAAGTATATGGAAAGGGTGGAAGGTAGTCCTGATTGATGCCAGGACCTTGGGCAATAAAATGCCTGAGCTCCAGGTGATGCTAACTGAGGGAGAGGTGGATGTGGCAGCGGTCATTGAGACCTGGGCCACAGCAGGGCACGACTGGGACCTGAACCTGGAGGGTTACACCATGTTCTCAGGAAGGACAGGGGGAGGAAGGGGAGGAGGGGGAGGAATAATAGTCAAAAACTGCATTGGCATAGGAGGAGTGGAGGAGGTGGAGGGAACTGTGGAGGTGATTTGGGTTACCTTGATAACAAGGGGGGGCAAGAAAGTAAAAATAGGAGCGGTGTATAGACCACCCACGCTGGCGGAGGAGCTGGAGGAGAGTCTGGTGGCAGATGTGGGGAGACACTGCAGTTTGGGCAGGGGAAGGGTGGTAGTGTTGGGGGACTTAAACGTGCCAGGAATGGACTGGGGGACTATGACATCCTAAGTGGCCAGGGAACAGAGGTTGTTGGATGTCTTTCAGGATGCGTTCCTAACTCAGCAGGTGGGGGAACCCACCATTGAGGTGCTGATACTGGATGTGGTCCTGGCAGACAGTGACCAGATTGGGGGCCTGGAGGTAAAGGACCCATTTGCGGGGAGTGACCATGCCACAGTCTGGTTCTGCCTGGACCTAGGAGGGATAGAACGCTGCACAAAGATGGAGGTAACTGACTTCAGGGGGTCGGATTTTAAGGAAATGGGAAGGATCCTTAAGAAGCATTTGGATGGGATTGGGCCAGACATGGACGCTGACAGTAGGTGGGAAATCATCAAGAGGGGGGTGCAGGATGCTACCAGCACCTGTACAAGAGTAAGATGAAAATGCAGTAGGGCTCATAAACCTTGCTGGTGAATCAGGGAGGTTCAGGAGGTGATGAGGGGGAAAGAAGGCGGCTTATAGGCATTTCAAGTGCCCAAGGAGTGAAAGGGATTGAGGGGAGTATGAGCTGATGGAAGAAGGGCCACTAGGGTAGGGTGGTAAGGGTGACTAAAGCAAAGAAGGAGCAGAACCTGACCAGGGAAATTAGGAGAGGAAACAAGGGATTCTTTAGATACATTGGGGAAAAACGAAGGGTGAAGGGGCAGATTAGCAGGATTAAAACAGGGGAGGGATGGGCACAAGACCCAGGGGAGCAGGCTGAGTTACTAAATGAGTACTTTGCCTCAGTTTTCACCAAGGAAAATGGGGGAGCTGCATCATACATTGAAGGAGACAGTGAAATTGAGGAAGGGGGACCCTTACCAACAAGCGGGTCTGGGAGAGGGGGCCATCGCTGGCAGGAGGGGGAGGCAAGCAGGGGGCGAGGCAGGAGGTGGAAATCATGGCAGAGAGAGTGAGGAAGCCCTCAGGTTCCTTTAAGACAGAGAAAGCACCAGGGCTGGATAAATTACATCCCAGAGTGCTGAAGGAACTGGCGGATGTCCTGGCAAACCCCTGGCAGAGCTTTTCAGCATCTCTCTGAGGACAGGGTGGGTGCCCCAGGAGATAAAGGTGGCACATATAGTGCCTATCCACAAGGTGGGATCAAGGGAGGTGGTGGTGAACTACAGGCCCATTAGCCTGACATCGGTGGTGGGCAAGGTGATGGAAAAAATGGTCAAGGAGAGGCTGGGGGGGACCTGGAAACATTGGGGTGCCTGGACAATAGGCAGCATGGATTCATCCCGGGAAAATTGTGTTAGACAAATACTGTGGAGTTCTATGACTGGGTGACAAGTGCCTTGGACCTGGGTAGACCTGTGGACATCTTCTTTCTTGACTTCAGCAAGGCGTTTGACTCTGTTCCTCACTGGGACCTGTTGGATAAGCTGGGAGAAATGGAGTAGGGAACCAGATGATCAGATGGATAGGAAATTGGTGGGATAGTCTCATCCCAAAGGAGGGTCATTAGTGGGGTCCTTCAGGGATCGGTCCTTGGGTCCGTTCTGTTCAACACCTACATCTCTGACATAAGGAAGGGTATCAGGAGTGAGATGAGTCTCTTTGCGGATGACTCAAAACTGGGGGCGGTGGTGGATGGGGAGAAGGGCAGAGTGGCCATACAGGGGGACCTGGAGGCTCTGGAAAGGTGGTCTAGAAAGTGGAAGCTGAGGTTCAATGCAGGGAAATGCAAGGTACTGCACCTGGGAGCCAGAAACCTGGGCCAAGTGTACACCCTGGGGGGGGGATAATACAAGTCTCAGTGGCTGAGAGGGACCTGGGGATGGTGGTGGTTGTCAAGATGAAAAACTCTGAGACTTGTAGGAGGGCAGCAGCCAAGGCCAACAGGATGTTGGGATGCATCGTTAGGAGGGATCACCTCCAGAAGGAGGGAAGTGATACTCCATCTGTATAACTGCTTGGTGAGGCCACACCTCGAGCACTGCATGCAGTTTTGGAGGCCACACTTAAAGAGGTACAACAAACTCCTGGAGAGGGTCCAGAGGAGGGCAACCAAAATGATCTGGGGCTTGGGGGACAGAACCTATGGGGAGAGGCTCGAAGAGCTAAATATGTACACTTTAGAAAAGAGAAGGGACTGGGGGAACATATTAGAGGTCTTCAGGTACATGAAGGAGGTAAATAGGGGAGGAGCAGTCAGGGTGATCCGAAGGAAGGGGGGCAACTAGAGGGCATGGGTGGAAGCTGGAGGGGCAGATTCAGGGGAGAAAGGAGGAGGTGCTACTTCACTGAAAGGGTGGTGGAGCCATGGAATGTGCTGCCCAGGGGGCTGGTGGAGGCAGAGACGATGGAGGGGTTCAAGAGGGGGTGGGACAGGTACAGGGGAAGGGTTCTGGAAGCAAAGTCCTGTGCGGTGAGAATATCCAGGACTGGGAAGGGAGAGCCAGAGAGGGCAAGGGGGGCAGCAAGGTCAGCTCCCAGGGTGGGGGCTGACCAAACGAGCAGACACGAAAGACCATTAGGCCTATTCTGCTGCCGTTTTAGTATGTTAGTATGTTAATGAAAGTTATCATATGGAGGTAAATTACATTCTAGCTAATAAATGACTCACTTGTCTTGGTAGGAAGAATTATCTACTGTACAAATGAGGCAGGAGCACACTGAGGAAAGAGTGCTTAAGCTATAATAAGAGAAAATGTGGGCACTATTTCAGACACATTGAAAATGTAGTGTTCTATGGTAATTTATTCACTGAATTACTTTATTGTCGATAAATGTTGTTAATGATGAGAATTTTTGAAAAAGTGGATGATTCAAGAAGAACATCAAATAACCATGTTATCATATATTTATATGTTAACTTTTGAATTAATGTTTTTATTACTAACATTTATCTTTTTATGATTTTGATATGAGTAGAGTGAATACATGCTCTGAAAAAGAAAGAAGAAAGAAAATCCCATTTGACACATATTACAAACATGAGTGAATTATTTATTTTTATTTATTTGAGAAATCGGTTTACAACCTTTGAGCCAGAGGCTCATTTCCAAAGGTACCTCGTCACAGTGAGGACAATACATAACAGACTTACATATGATGCAGAAAAACAACTGAATTTTGGTTACAGCATTTGGATTAATGGTAGCAAGCACAGGAGACAACTGAATTTTGGTTACAGCATTTGGATTAATGGTAGCAAGAACCAGTGACTACATCCGGTCAGCAGATAAGCAAGTTTGCAAGATGTAGCAAGGTCAAAGCAGTATAAACAGCAATGGATGAGGATTTGTGCAATGTGGAGTGGATGCTGCCCAGTGGGCATTGTCAGGGCACTGTGCAGCAACTCAGTTATATACAGGTGCAGCTTCATGTTAAATAGTTGGCTGCAGGGCTAGTTTAATTTGAAATTGTGGGGCATCTGAGATGGGGGCAGGGAGCGTTATACCAGGACCTGGGAGCTCTAAAGCAAAAGGATCTCTGTCCATAGGATGTTCTGGATCTTGGGACCAGAAGAGTGGCCTTGCAGGAGGACCGTGTGCAGACCAAGAGTTGGGCTTGTCGGAGCAAGGCTGTCAGCCCAGGTGGGGAGAGTCCTAGAAGGGTTTTTTTTGTTATTAGGCAAGTTTGGTAGCAAAGACGTTCGTCCAGATTCAGCAGTTTCACCATGTCATAGAGCTGGCAAGAGTGCGTCATCCTGGGGGCCCCAGTGTTTAGCCTGCATGCTTTATTTAAGATGAGGCAAATTTTATTGAGGGCGGTTGTGTCAGCAGCACCGTATACTGGGAGGCCATAGTCGACCAGGGATAGTATAGAGGAAGTGACCGCTATACGGAGGGCAGTCGGGGGGAGACAGTTTTTATGTTGGTTTAAGATGCCAAGTCGCACATTAGTGGCTGAGGCAAGTGCATCAATGTGGGTGTGGTAGGTGAGTTCTCTGTTTTATTTTATTTTGTTCTATTAAGAGAAGCTTAAGAAATTATTGTATTGTTTAATAGTTTATGTCTATTTGTCATTTATTATAAAATAATAATATTAAAGAAGAGGTGGATGCATTACTGAGGGACACCACCTAAAAGGTACAGTTTGCTGAAATGAAATATTTTAGTCCAATCCACTTTTCAGTATGAATTTAAATGTGAATGTGTACTGATTTAATTATAGTTACACTGATTATATGTTATATTTTGTTGCTTTTTATGGCCACATACCCTGAAGAAGAGACTGTTTAATTAGTCTTGAAATGTTGACTCTAGTTTCTTAACAAAGTGGCACTGAGAATAAATCAGCACTGAATCTACCAGGATGCTTCCAGTGGTCCAGTAATTTTGTATTTTGAACTGCTTATCCAGTACTCTGACACGCTACAATAATTTTCACTTTAGGGCACATTAAGAGAATGCTGCTGTCATTTTCAAATGCTTAAGACACAAGCAGGCTATAGGAAAAGGACAAAGCAATTTCCTAATTGCTGGAGGCTGCATGATCTGCATGGCTAGCAATGGCATTTACACTCACTTAAGAGTCCTGGGGCCCAATTCTAGAAGATGGGCGCAGGGCTTGCGCCAAGCCCTTTGTCCACTGCAAAGTTTGTTGCAGCTGCAACAAAGCCTTCAGAAGCAACTGGTTCCTTTTCCAGAAGGGCTGGTGCAATTGTGACAGTTTTCCCACTTTACAGTAGCTTATACCAAATGTTTGGTGCAAGTCCCATACAAAGGGTACCCCCATGGACAAAAAGGTAGATCGGGGGGGGGGAGCTGGTCTAACTTTGCTGCATTGGGGACTTGTGGCAGCCTGCTTCCAGAATAGCAGTTTTGACACAAATTAGCACTTGTTTTTTTTTTTTGTTTTAGTCCTTGGTAACCGGGTTAGGCCCACTAGGCACAAGTGCCTGTTTTCTGGGGAGACACGGGAGCACTGGGGTGGTTAAGTGACTTGTTCAGGATCACAAAGTATGCAGGTAGAGGTTATGGGAATCAAACCCCGGTCTGCTGGATGTATCAAGCTCATTCACAGCTCATTACTTTAACCTCTAGGCTATACTGCCAGCCCCAAATTTGTATCAAATGCCCTGCCACAAGTCCCCTGTGGTGATTGCAGCCACTTCCAGAATTGGGCCCCTGGTTTTTTAGTCTGGATCCATATGGTGGAGGCAACAGTAGCCAATGTTACTGCTGGCAAACTGGGCATTTAATGATGTGATGTTCACTGATTTTCTAGTTTGTCTATAGGCATCACACAGCAGAGAATGGAGGCAGGTAAGCAGAGGGATATGGCAGTACAACTTTGGGAAAAATTATAATTAAATGAAAGCAGAAATGTATCATAAAGAAAAGGATTTAAGTGATGAGGAGGAAAGGGTGGACAGAACACATTTACCTTTATGCTTCAATCATCCTCATCAAGGAAGCAGCCCACACAGTCTTCCAGACTGGATTTGTTCCCTACATGGGAATTCTTTCTCCATCCATGCTTCATCTACCTCAGTAGAAGGCAATTTGCCAATGTCAGCAACCTCAGGCTCATCAGGTTCATCTTCACCACCACTGCCACCTTCATGTGGCACTGTAGATATGCCGACATGACTGTGTTGTATTTAGTGTGCCACACATTCATTTTAATAAATGTTAGTATGCCAGCATTTCTAGGGGACATATTTGTATGCCTGTCCCGCACAGTGGCCCCCTGCCAAACTGAATATCTGCTCCACACAGAAACTCAATGGTGGACAGCCCAGACATTTGATTTCTACTGAGGTCAGTGCTGAACAGTTAGTGACCTTTCTACCACAGTACAGCAGTGGCTCTTCTGTAATGGCAATGTGCCTGCTCTCCAACAAATATTCACCCATCATGCATTGCACTTCCTGCAATCCTGCTACATCATCTGCCTCCTCCTCCTTTTCCACTGCATCTTCAATTCCAACCTAGTACACAATGTGCCAAAGTGGATTGTGATTATCTTTTCCAGTTAACATGTATGTTGTATCAGCCTGTTTATTATTAGAGTTGGTAGTACCACCAGGTCTATGTTTAGTTTTATGTTGTGCCCTACATAACTGACTTTAACCTTTGTGCTCCATGTACTCCTCTTATCAGATCTGCTAAATTTTGGACCTGATCATGACCACCTTCAAGTATTGTTGACAGAGCCCTTTTATACTGTGGGTCTAGTGTGGTGGTAATCCCAAAATCTGTAGACAGCTTCCCATATCACCCCTCAATTCCAGCACCTGCTGTACATTCAACAGGGTCTGCCTCAGCAGGCATAGAAGTAAGATGGAATGACTGATACAAACAGTGTCCCCACTAACTGCCTGTGTTGCATGTTTGAGTAGCCTTACAATCATAATCAGGCCATCCATTAGCAGTCACTGGTCCGCTGTCAGAAAAATTGATACTCCAGCACTGTCATGGCTTCTATACAGCAACAAATATTTAGAGATGGCTGTATACTGCTCATTCAAGCCTTCAATCATTGACAGTGTCAGCTTCCATCTGGTGATGACTTTCAGCTTTATACAGTGCTCAGGCAGTTTGTTTTGGATCTTCAGGTGCATGAGATGGTCATAGGCCTTTCCAGAATGGGAAAAGTTGGCATAGATACAATGGGCCACAGTGTACATGGGCTTGATATCAAGATATACTAGAAACTCCTGCACAATAAGAAGAAGACAATGTGCCAGGCATGGCACCCTGTGAAGCCTCCCATCACTGATGACTTTCACTACATTGGAGTCATTATTGCTCACAATGAAACCCACTTTTAGTGACTGTGGGTGTAGCCACTAATCGAACTCAGTCAGGAGCATTCTACCATTTAATGACATATATGTGATCCAGTTACACTCTTCATTGCTAGTGTGGCATACTGGCAAGTACCCAGAGTGTTTCTACCACCGCAATTTGGCTTAGTAAAATGTTTTCCCTTCCAGAGTCAAATCCTATCCCTGGTACCTGTACCCAATGTGCTGTAATGCAAAGATCAGAGCTGCCAGCTGTTTGTCCATTTTTCCACATATGCATACTGAGATGTATCGTGATACCGAATTCAGCAGAGCATGGATTGGCATGCATGACGCTGTCCAATAAAGTTCTGAAATGGCATGTGTGGAGAAGTAAGTTCTTGAGGGAATCTGCCATTTGGGACAGCACCCACCATCAACTTTCTAAATCCCATATTTTCCACAAAAGAGAATGACACTAGATCAATTGCTAGCAATTTAGATGTTGCTGCTTTTAGTTCATGTGCAATAGCATAACTGGGCAGATACTTTGTATGATGATCAAACATGCTATACAGTGCAGGCTGAACCTTTTTGGATTTTGGACTACCAAACAGCTGGACTCATGAGTGCTGCTCAAATGAAAGCAGTGATTTTTTTGGGGGGGGTCTGCATTTGAGTTGCTGTGGTTTGGTGCCTATGAGTGCTAGTACTGCACTCCCCACTGCTGCTATGACCACTAGTAATCGGTCTCACAGACTTCTTCTCATCTCTGTAGTAGTCCTCCACAGTCAACCCTTCCTCCACTGGGAGTATTTCCCTGTCACTTCTGTATGCCTTGGCTAATGCAGATGACAAGGGAGAGGGACCCCTTGTGCCAGTTACCTTTTGGTGCTGAGTCCAGCCTAACATGTGCCTGGTCTTTCGATGGATGTGTTGGCCACCAGTACCTAGATGGCTGCCCTTGCATCACCAATTAACTCACGCTTGACACAGCTGACACATAGCAACTGTTTCATTAGCTGAGTCCAGTCTGTAAAAATCCCAAACTAAGGATTTTGCATCTCTTGATTTTACATGCTGGTTGGAGTGAGACAGAGGAAGCATAGAAATAGGTGTTTTTTGGATTATGTATGGACTTTGACACTGGTAATTCCTGTGGTGTAAGGGGCACAACACATGTAAGAGGAACTGCTGTTGTAGTATTGAGGGGGTCTTTAGTAGTTTGACATACTGGTGTTCAAAGCCCCACATGCTCAGCAGCAACATCCTTCCCCTTTTTCTTTTCCAGTTCCCATAGGCAGGGACCCTGGTTTTCCATTTTTACCAGTAACACTGGTAACTATCATGGAATCCTGCTTGGTTTGTGGATTTTAAATTCTTGTACCCGTGCCTCACAGAAATTGCATGTCACTGCATAGAATCACTAAGATTTCAGTATCTTTTTAATTTTTTTTTTATTTTATTTTCCCTTTCTATGTCCCCTTCTCACATCATCAGTCTCCACTTTTCAGAGATCCCAAGGCTGGGTATCCCCTAGCTTCATCCCCAAGTATTGCTCAGGAGCTCCCGTGGGCCTGCCCCTATCCTGCCTGGATTGTACCCCCCAGGTGGGAAGGGAGGGGACCCCAGGTCACCCCTCCACACTCACTTAGTGTGTGTCAGGCAGCTCAGTGGGTCCCTCATGGAGCCTAGTTATGAAGTATGGGGCACCTGGGTCCCTTCTGCCAGTGGTCAAAGTGTAGTGATTGTTCCTAGTTGTCTGGTCTCTGTCCCTGAGGGCACCAGCACTAGAGATCAATGGAGATAGGTCACAGAGACATGCCACTGCTCCAGATCCTGGCTAGTGTCCTTCCCTCCTGATCACTCTGCAGCACCTTTGCACCACAACCCGTGGTCACACAGGTGGTGATAAAGAAGCAGGACCTGCAGCCCACCCTCCCTGGAGGAGGAGAGCAGTCCCCAGATGCCCAATCCTACTCCCTTGGCCAGACCTCCAGCAACCCGAGTTTGCTTCTGACCCCTGGGTCACTGACATTGCAAGGCAAGCAATAGTGCTACTGCAGCACCAGCAGGCTGACCCAGATTTCAGCATCTTAAAATGAATACTGCTGTGCTTTGCATTCTTTCTGCTTTGCTGCATATAAAGTCAGTAATTAAATGACCCGCACTGCTTTGTTGTAATCAGCCATTCAGTTTAACCACCCATGCCTAGTGGTTAGAGTAATAAATGGTGATTGAACTGGGTACATCCAGCAGACTTTGGTTTGAGTCCCACAACCTCCACTTGCATACTGTGCGACTCCAAGCAAGTCACTTAACCTCCCCAGTGCTTTTAGGTCACTCCTTAAAACAGACAGTTCTACCTAGTGGACCTTACCTGCTTTACAAAGAATACAAAAAAAATACCAATGTATGTTTACTACATCATAGAATAGTAGTCAGGGTACCATGTAATTTACCCGAGTTTTACTTAGGCTGCAATGATTTTGTATAGGTAAAGATAAATGTTCAGATACATTTTATGTGTTTTATAAGCTTGTTTTTAGATTTTTGTCAGGTTTTTATTGTATTCTTTGCTTATAAGCATCTAGGTTGTAGATTGCTAAATGCAGGATCACTGTTACCAACTAACTTATTCAAGTTTATAATCAGTAGGGTCATCCAAAATCCTCAGTTGTTTGAATGAAAACTAGTCTGAATGAAAGAATGTTCACAAAGAAGAAACTGCCTTACTACTTATGAAAAGACTTCACAGTTAGCACCCCATTTAAGTGAATTGGATCATTTACACCTTTCCCCCCACCTGCTGTTTCAGTCTCTGTGACAACAAAAAGTTTTCTGAAAGACTGCTTTCAACAAAAAGCAAATATTAAGTATTTAAGAGTACTTATGTTTGGCCAGTGGATTTTGAAAGCACAGTCAATGACATACAGAAGGTAAGACCCCAAGGACTGTATGATACTGGTGGGCAGAGTAGTGTTCAATTCACATCTGAACAAAGACATGAAAACTGGGAGACACCCTTTTCATGGACACCAAGTAAAAAAAAAAAAAAAATCTTGTCAGATCCACGACGGCTGCATAATGAAGTTTGTGAAGAAAATGGGCAGACTAGGATGGCCCCTGTGGTCCTTACCTAGTGTCAAATTGTATGTCTATGAGGGTAATGTAGTCAGTTGCTTTGGAAAATATAGAATGTTAATACACCAAGAGCTATGTTTTCTATGTCATATTGCCAATTCTGATGGTAAATTCTGTTTAAATTACACCAAGACTAGATGTAATTAAATATATTGTTGCAAAACAAGGGCACTTAACATCACCTGCTGAAAGCCAGGAGATTAGCTGGGGATAAATAATGGTGTGCTAAAGATTCATATTTAGTCCACTGTGTGATCCCTAATATTGTACTGCTAGGTGCAAGATCTTAAGGAGCCATTAATCACACCTGGGCATCTGGAACAATGGCAAACATTAAAAGAAATTAACATGCTCAATTATTCCAGAGAACACTAGCACTGCTATGAAATCCCTTCTCTGCACTTACTGTTCCCCTTGACAAATTACCTAGGTCTTGCATGATTGAAGCCTCCCAACCCCCTCCACCTACAACCAAGTATACACTACCACTGCAATGATGCTGGACCACACATAACAGAAACATGTTATGTTCCCTGGAATTCTAGTTGGTTTGTGTTTATTAGTTCAAGTGGGATAGCATATTTCACCCCAATATTCCATCTATCTCTGTCTCACCCCTCATTCTCCCATCCATTTTTACCTCCATCTGTACTATCTCTCCTTTCTTTCATCCGTTCCCCGCTGCCATTGTTGGTCTGGGGCACATTTGGAGTGGAAGCCCAAGCTAGCTCCCATCCAATTTAAGTTGTGGTTGAGAATTGTGTGTGAGGACTTGGCAGCTCTTAGGTTTAAGGGGCAGAGAAGCCAGTTTCGACTTTGACACAAGAAACCGATGTGGTATGATTGGAATTATTATCAGGGCCGTGAACATGGCCAGCCCCTCCTCTTCAGAGGCAGCAGCCATTGTGAACTTGGGGGGAAGGGGGCTCCAAAGTTTTAGGGAAGTAGCTGGCATGGAAAAGGTGCCAAAAATACACTGGAGAAGTGCAAACATTTTGGACGTACTTTTCCAAAAGAATGTCATTCCAGCATATTGCATATAACTTGAATATAAGGCAGAAAATACAAAGAAAACTTTTGGGAAAGTTACATGCCAACAGAGAGTGTCACGGCGACATCCACTGTTGTGATAGAAAGAGGCTGTGACTTTTATATTGCTGAAGGTACTTTGAGTGTAGCACTTAATAGTATGGTCCACACTGCAAGACAACTGCCAGCAACATGTAATGTGTAAATTGTATAAAAGAGATATTGTACTACAAGGAGAGAAAACATGATAAGCAATCCACAATAGATGGGCACACAGTCGTCTTTCACAGATACAAGTGTATTAACCCCATCAAAAAAATAAAATAATCAAAGTCACTGCAGGCAGAACACACAAATGTACAAAGATAAACTAAGCACATTGACATAAAGGCACACCCAGTATCCATGCCAGAAGCAACACAGCACACACCACCACAATATTCCTATACAAATTACCAGATACACATGGGCACAAGTCTGACACCACAGCGCATAGCACAAAATAGTGGTGGTGAACGTCTGCATGTAGGATACAGTGGGGGAACCAGATGATGGTTTGGGGACAGAACCCCTGTTTTTTATTCCACAAATTAGTGGTTCTTCACACCGGGCTACACTAAAAATGTGTAACCCTCAAGGACATTGCTAGATCTGATCCTGGATGTGAGAACGAGTGCCTCCCCCCCATCCGTGTGGGATTGACTGTCAGCGCTTGCGCTCGGCCAGCCCGCAGCTGCCTCCCCAAAGCCTGTGGTCAGCTTGGCAGGAAAGCTGAGGTTTCGTACTTTCACTACTCGGCCCAGCCAGCTCAGTGCTGCTGAATGCCAGCCAGCCCTGCAGCAGGGACAGAGCGCTGGAAGGAGAAGAATCCTAGCAACAGGCAGGCCCTTTTTATGCCAAAAGACAGACATTACGATACAAACACAAACCGCCTTCACCAGCTAAATCAAGAAGGGGTGCCGCCATAGTATGTTCTACTGTATTATCATAATCATAATGCACAGCAATAGTACTTCTGTCCAAGCTGAGTTGTAAGCGGCTTTTGAAATGCACCCGATATGCCAGTGCTGAAAAACAATTGCGGCTACACACCAACGGGGCACAACACTGATATGCAAACACACTATCAGTACCATTCCCACATAATGTTCAGTCACAGCATAGCCAGACAATAAAAATGTATACCATGACCACGTTTGTTGCCCCACCTGACACAATAAACACACCTTTAATATGCCATCGTACTGTTTGTTGTTTTCATCCACACGCTGGGAAATACAGTTGCTATCTATTGCTCTCTCAAGGTAGCTACATACCACACTCAGTGCGTGTATTGTAACGTTCCTGGGATGAAAAGATAAATCTCAGTGGCCAACTCTTTTAGTCGTGTCTTTCAGGTATGAAATTACCACAATGATCCACTGGCATTTCGCTGCATTGCATTAAGCAGTGTTGCAGTGCTGAGCCTTGTTGTTGCCCCCTTGTACATTATGGAGTATGTCTTCTTACACCCTTGTGTTCAGTTGACATTAAATACGCCGGGGGAGGATGGGTCAGTTTCTTTACAGCCGGGGACATCTATACTCATTTCCAGCGAGTGCAGACCCAAGCTTGTCTAAAGGCCATTTTCAAGATGTGCAGAGAAGATGCACGCATTCCTGTACTCCTTGAACAGAGAATTGGCTGCTGCTGGTCCTATAGTGAGTGGGAATCACCATTGGATTTTGGGTGGAACAAACTCTCTGCTGCAGGACCTAAATTGCCAGTTTAATGTCAAGACATCCTTATTCCCTGCAGTCAACATACCTCTCAACCCTTTATCACTGAACGGTGGGACACCGACACTCAAAAATGTGGGGCACTAGCTAACCGTCGGAATGTGGGACAACTTATTTAAAAGTTTTACCAGGAAGTCATACTGAGCATGAACTACTCATTTCCAGTTGCGTCCTGGGGGGGAAGGGGAGGAGGGAACAGACAAATAATACAGACTAAATCAAATCTAGACACATGCTTAGAACCTTGAAATCTAACGGTTTGTGCAGAGTTTAATTTTGATTCAGCATTAGTGTTATGAATTTCTACTGAGCATCTTTATGCAAACAGCAGCAACTTTTCCATGTGGGGTGGCTTGGGACAGGGTAATTCAAAAGTGGTAATGTGACAGATCATATCATTTGTAATGTGGGGCAGTTAAGAGATTTGGCAGTCAGTGGAGGCAACTGGTACCAAGTGCTCATGTTGTTATGGGGTAGCTCGATGCAATACTGTCCACCAACTGGGGCATAGCATTTTTGTTTTTTACTAGGGCATGTGCCCCACTGTAGAGCCACCACTGTCTGCTGACAGTACCTGTATAGATCAGACAGATATCGCAACTCTGTAAGATGACTGTCTTTTGTTGGTCACTTTCCCCGTCTGCGATTAAATTATGTGGGTAGTACAAAGTTTTCGCAGTAGTTGGTATGGCAGAGTCTCACCTGGATATGTCCAATATGTTTTGTTTAGACAAGATGGGCGTTTCTTATTGCATACAGTTAGACAGCTACACTTTTTTCAGGCCGAAGACAGTCAATGTTTGGTCATTGCATAAGTTGCTGTGGTGGGGAGGAGCAGCTGAAGTTTTTGAAAGATGGGGATGAGCCTTTTGCCCCAGTGCTGGTGCAGACTTTCTCTTACAGGAGTTGCACACAGGCGATCCTGCAGGCACTAGCAGCTTTTAGGGGGTATCAGCTGCGCTCCTGCAACAAGTCCAGAATTGCACGACCTACACGTTCTCTCAGCACACACCCATCCTTGGGATTTCATCAGATCCCTGCAGGACTCGGATATGAGGTAGGCCTGCAGTGGTGGCTGGGTGGAAATATGGGTGAAAAGTGACCAGCAAGGGTGCAGTGGCAGCAGGAGAGGTAACGTAGGCCCTGCATGTGATGAGCTGGCATTCTGCATGCCCCTACATGACCAGCTCTGGCAGCAGACTTTCCCCAGCACCTTGCCTGGTCCCTTTAATCAGTCCGATTAACCCCTTCCCAACCATCGCTGAACACACAGACCCCCCCCCCAAGTTTCCTTTTCCGATGATCCTTGTAAGTGGAGGAGATGATTTTTCTCACTCCGTCCATACTCATTTCTTCATAAAGTGTCGAGTCCAATGTTTTTGCTGCTGCTGGACTCTGGCTGGTCCCCGCTTTGGGAGCAAGAGAATTGGCAATTGACTTAGCAGCTGCACTTGTGTCAGGCAGGCAGGGAGGGAGACGCCTAGGTGTGAAAGGTTACCTAAGGACTCTCACTCGCTATACATATCTATATGCATACATGGAGCTGACATTACAGCTCTCTTCCGCCCTGCATTCCTTTATTTCTGTGAAGTGGCACCAAGTTTAGGGTGAGATCCAACTCTAACTTGCAGCCTGTAACTAATTAGATCACAGATAAAGCCCGTGGCTTGCAAATAAGTGGGAAATGCGCTACCAGTAAATTATTTTTATTTCTGCATAAATACAAAGTAAGTGTAGTCATCTCATGATTTTAGAGAAGTATTGCACTCTACATTGCCCCTTATAGGGAGCCGTACATTTGAACACAGACTGGTCAGGATTTAAAGTGAGTACAGCACACAGCCACCTACCCTTTCTGCTCTGACTCGGCTTCAGAATTCCCCATGGGAAGGGACAGAAGTAACAAAAAAGGCCCATAAAAAAAAAAAACACCCTCTGTGATATAGTGCAGTGCTGCAGTCCATAGAGCAACATTGGCAGATTGCTTCTTGGGGGAGGGTCAGGTGGAGGAAAAACAGTTCCACGGACGGAAAACATGACATCATCCCTTTTCTACATGCAAAACATCTGCAGGGCTCCACCCATGCAGCTGCAAAAAAGCATCCACATGTCTGGGAGAAGCATGAATCCTTTTGAAGGTCCTCCACTAATCACTTGTGGATTTTTTAGGTGAAAACACTTTATTTCAAAGAAGCAAAATCAAGCAGTTTTTTTTTTTTGCTCCTCCTACCCCCTGGCTATCCACTCCTTCAGGCCTGCCAAGGCCCCCTACCACCTGCTGAGTCCTGACCACCATCAACTGACCCTTACTGCTGTGCTACCAGGTAACCCAAAGTAACCCTTCATTGAGTGGGCCCCTACCCCTGTGGGAGACTACCAGGGGAAGAGAATTGCCCCAAAGAGCTTCCTGTGTATCCTGGGCATGGCAGGGGTTGGATCAGACACATGTCTGGGGCTTCTGGCTTATGGAGGGATGAACAGCCATCCTTCAGTTGGTCAGTGGGTGTTTTTCCATTTTCTTGGGAGCGTGACAGGCCACATGATGTCAAAGCACAAGCCGACGTCCGTCATGCTGCCTCCTGCAGTGAGGACTGACATGTTGTCCTGCCTCTGGCCTCCACCATGGGCCAGCAAATGCTGAGCCATGAACCCACCCTCCCTCCCAGGAGAAGGTGAGTGGTTGTTGGGCACTCAAGCCTTCACCCACCAGCTGGCTCTCCAACACCCAAGTCTGTTCCCTAACCCTGATCAGTGGTGTCACAGGCAGAAATCCAATTCAGGCAGTTAAATTATAGATGTGGAAAAAGAAAAGGTAGTCCACCTTAGCAGTGATAGTTCAGATTAATTCACTTCTGAGTTCTAACAAGCAAAGAGACCAGGTCATTTGTAACTTATGCATGTGGGGTGTGGGTGTTGAAGAAAGGGGATGATAGTGCTGTCACTACTGCCATCACCCCAGAGGGATGTGGACTGCATTGCTGCTACTGCCATTACGCCGAAGGGGTGGGGGCTGTTGTGCTTCTACCATCACCACTGGTGGATGGGGAATGTAGTACTGCTGCCGTCCCACCTGAGGGACGGGGGCCATAGTGTTGATACTCTCATCACACATGAGGAATGGTGAACATAGTACTGCTTCTTCTGTCACACCTGAAGAGGGGAGGGAAGGAGGTAGTAGTGCTGTTGCTGCTGCCATCACACCAGAGGTACGGGAGCCGTAGTGCTGCTTCCATCACATATTAGGGATGGGAGCTGTAGTGTTGCTGCTGCCATCACATCTTGTACCTAAAATAACTTTAAATTGGTACAAGGATGGAAGGATGTGTAATAGTGGAGGTCAAAATTGCTAAAATGCATGTTAGCAGAGTTAAAAATTGTTAAATAAAGTACACAAAACCAAACACCGGTAAAACCGGAATTTGACTTAGCAGACACCGGTGACAACACTGTTTTTTTACAATGTGCAAAAAAGAATATGCCCTTTCTCAGTCCTGGTAAACCAGTGTCCCTGCTCATAGGGAATCCAAATCATCATCTCCACCACCATGGACATCCTCCTCCTCCTCCTCCTCCTAAGCTCTGTCCTCCTCATCTTCACTTTCTCCAAGTTCTCTCTTCCTCTCATTATCTTTAGTCAGAGACACATTTTCAATGTATTAATTTCTGATTGCACAGATCTCACTCCTCAGATTTTGACTCATGCTCAAGCTCCACACACTCATTTGGGAATGGGAAACTATCATTAAGGTCAGGCTCAGCTCCATCACCACCGCCAGGAGTCATGGGGACATCAACAAACCCTCATCAACCTCTGTGCCTGAGCAAGACATTTTCCTATCTCTTGGACTCTCCTCTTGTTACTGTTTTTGCCTCCTCCAGCCCTGGATGCCACAGATGTGGCAGAGAAAACATTAACCACTCTAATGCCACTGCCACTGCCGACAACAACTCATTTAGTACTATTACCAGCCCTGGAGTCCATAGAAGACACTACTGCAGATGTAGTACTTTAGCTGCAGCACCCTTTTACCCCACAAAACTTCAGCACTTCTTTGCTGTCTTCTCAGCATTGCTCCCTTTAGTCAAGCATCTCTTCATAGTCTTTTTATATATTTAGAATTGTAATATTGTGAGGGAAAAAAATAAAGAAACCCTTGAGTACAACTGAATAGCAGCAGCAGGAAACCCCTCCCTTGGGATTAGCCATGTGATCTGAACAAAAGGGTTTACTGAGCTAATAGTAGCTACAATAAAACCACCAAACAAAAAAGGTTTCTTTTCTTTTTTTTTTAAACATGACATGGATTAACAAGCACACATGGCGGGGTTATTAAAAAGTTACTGTGAGTGATAGAACACTGTCCCTTTAAGAACTAAACAAAATAACCTCCACTAATATAGAAAGAGACTGATACAGTAGCTCATTTAACAACACTAAACTGTACTAAAGAAATAAAATGAGAAATCATAGACCACAAAAAATAATTAACAAGAAATACTGAGGAAAACAACTATGAGATATCTGCTGCACACAGACTAGTGCTCACAGTAAAAAAAAAAAAAAAAAGGTTCAAAATATATTTCTGGGCTGCCTTGCTAACTGAAACAGCTCCCCTCCCCACAAAGCAATGCTTCACTACAGAAAACAAAATTACTACTTTAAGCAAAATAAAGCAGCAAATTTAGAAACAAGCAGCCCTAATCTAGCTGCACAATGCCCTCTAGATATTTTTGTGAGTGATTTTGTTTTAAAATAATCATTTTCTATATTAATTTTAAACGTTGTTTTGTTCAGATATGCAGGGAGGGACTTTTCTCCATCATTCTTTTCAGAAGACCACACTCACCACAGTTTTTGCATGGCATGCAGCTCATTTCAGTAACACGTGACCTCTAGTCATGGAGTACCTAGCAAACTTTCATGTGGGCCCCACTTCACCAGTAAAGTTATCGAATTCGCTATTCAGAGATGTATTCCAATGCTGTGAATTGGCACTTTGCAAGGTAGATTAACTTTGCAAATTGTAGCAAATTCACAAATTAATTTGTGAAGCATTTTTTTCAACTTTGCACATCACTATTCATGACCACTAAAGAACAGTAAATGTAAATCTCACCAGATGTGATTTTGTTAGGCTGATGACCCAAGCCATTATGGTTATGACTAAAACAAATGAAAAAAGCTACATAGGTATGAACAATATACATTTAGAATATTAGTTTTTTTTATTTTCATTTAATTCCCTTGCCTGCAGTACAGAGTGTGTTAAAGGACATTGAGGATTTGCAAAGTGTGTACAGGTGAAGGAGGAGGGGAACTCCAGTATCTAAAATTAAAAAAAACAAATGTAGATGTTATTTGACATCATAATCCTCCACACATATACACACACACACAAACACATATAAACAAATTTAAAAAATGAGATAGTACAGTCCTAACAGTTGTCATTTCTGGTGTTTCTTTGCTGCCCATGAACAATCCCCCTTTTATCTTTGCTTGTTTATGAGGAAAATCTCTGCTGTTTAACCTGCCACAGATAAAACTGAACCACTGATTCCATCTGAGGCCCTCTAGTGTGTGAGTGTGGGTAAACTTTCTGCCACAAAAACTGAGCAGAGATTTTAGTTCTTGTATTTCATTCATAGCAAATATTACATCTGTTTAATGTAAGAAAGGGAAAACAACAGGTTAGTGTAATGCAAGAAATAATGCAAAGATAACGTGGGATGATGGAGAAACAGATGCTGACAATGGGTGTAGGTTGAAAAAATGGAGGAAATAAGGCCTAGATTAAAAATGATATACACTTATTTTGCTGTGCAGATATTTGAAACTGAGATGGTGTAAAAATGTTGGGATGTATAGAAGCTTTTTTGGTTGAGTGGATGAACGTTTGTTTAAGTCACTAAAATTTTCAACATTATTATATTTGTTTTCCATTTCAATCCTTATCAATAAATCCTGAAGCCATTTGAGTGTATAATCAGAAAAAGACACACCATGGTGTGTTTTGTGGTGGGATAATGGCACTTCTTGGGTCATTGAAGGCACTTGGCAGTGACTAGTGCCTAACTACTTAACATAGAGCATGCCAGTATCCCAACACAATGCACACCCTGACATGTCATGTTATGTAAGCATTATGGAATGTACTGTATATGTAATATTATAGGCCCTATAATATAGGGGAAAGTGTGTGCCCCTATAGTTATGGTTGAGTAGCATGTTTAATATTTAACCTCAAATTTTGCACTTTATTACTTTGCAATCAATCAACGAATTTGAACATAATTTGCCTTGCACTCACCCATGGTGTAGATCTCTTGATGTGGCAAGGTTTGTTCTGGTTGAATGTAGGGATTCTGAGATCTGAATAGTGCAAAAATCTTAAAAGTCACCACTTTTTGTAGTTTTTTCCTTATCGTCTTTCACCCAGACAGTGTAGAATTCTGGTGTGAATCTTTTATGGTAGAAATAGCCTGGGTTGAGCCAGCCCAGTGGTGCTGAGGGTTGAGGTGCTGGGCAACACACCTCACACCATACTGGTGACCCAAGGTTTGGGAATGGACTCAGGTCATCTGGTTGCCAGCACAGGGGGAGGGTGGGAGCTGGAGCGAACATTGACTCTCCTCTCCCTGGATAAAGGGTTACCTGTCCATAGTCCCACCATCACTGGTTGGAGGTCTGGTGGAAGGTGTAGGCAGTAACAGAGTGACTGGTAGGGTGGGGTGTCCTGTATGGCATGATGTTTGCGTGCCTCCACTTGCGTGCATCATGTCGAGGATGTGAGGGATCGAGACGGGATAAAATGAAAAAAGCACCTAAAAAGTACTTATGAAAAAAAAGAAACAGCTTGGGTCACAGATCTGCCTTCCATTTGTTTGGTGAAAAAATATTAATCTGCTGCAAAGTTATTTGATTTTTAAGTTTCCATTATTTCCAATCAGAAGAGCACTCTTCAAGATAGAGGTATAACGTTCAATAAAGATTTGCCTCATGAAATAGGATTATTTTTCATGAGGGCCCAATCCTTTTTCATGAGAAAAAAATTCTTTTTGTTTGCCATCATCTTGTTTTCCATTTTTTTTTATATTGAGAACCCATGAAAATGAGTTGCTGTAAGGACAACAGGAAATGGATCTTCCTCATTGGAATACAGTTAGTTGGGTTTTGCAGCTGTCTGGTACAAAAATAATCCTGCGATGGTTTTTTTTGTATGTTTTAAATCCTTTTTCATCACTCACTAAGATCCTTTTTTGTGAATTCTTTTTCATTCAAATAAAAAATGATCATGAATGACAAAAAAAGATAAAAAAAAAAGTTCAACAGGACTGTTTCTATTTTTTATATTTTTTTCCTGCCACCCACCTGACCCGCCCTCTCAGCTCCCACCCAGAAATGATACAGTCACACTGAAGGTGCCCAGTCCCCCAGTGCAGGAATCCTCATGGCACACACAGATTGCAGAATGCATGACAGCTTCAGGGGAACAGCGATGAGGAGAGTCAGAGGAGCAAGTGACTGAGTGTCACCACACACATTATCTAGTGGCATCATTTAGGGGTCACCAGGGATCACATTTGCAACCCCTATGAATTTTTTGAGCCACTGTTGCTTTCCAGAAGTTTATGCTGCATATGCAATTTCTAAGTTAAAAATAAGGCACAACGGAGTAGTGGTTGTCATGGGTTAATCTGTGCTCCCAGCCTCCGATGCCTAGTAAGTCATTTACAAAAAAAAAATGAAAAGGTTAAATAGTGAATGGGTTTAATTGATCTTTTCTTTTTTACTCTAGGACCTAGATATTCAAAAGGGTTGTGCCATGCGCAATAGGGTTGCGCCAGCTCAAGTCCGAAAATGTGCCATTCTGCGATATTCAGCAGGAGGCAGTTGTGGCCCCCAAATCACGCTGACCAATAGCGCAATGATAATGAATGTATGCGCAACTGAAGGGGGAGGAACCATGCATAAATGGCACAGTGCAATATTCAACAACATGCGCCATGCGTAATAGGGGAGCAAATGGAAATTGTGCAATAGTGGAAATAAGCCAAAATAAAAAGGAACAAGGGAGAGGTGCAAGAACTCTACAGGGAAGGCACATGTTGCTGAACTATAGCCAGCCACACAGGCAATACACGCACACACACACAGGGCAGGACAGAGAAAGGGAACCTGGAACCCACAGGCTCAGGGAAGGTGTGGGGAGCCACAGCCACAGTGCAGAAGGGGGAAGTGCCACACAGCACTGAGGCCAGCACAGTTAGGTGTTCCCGGTGCAGGGGAAGTAGCAGCCAGGACAGTGGGGGGAACACAGAAACAGCTGCCAGGAGGGTGAACACAAGCCAGGGACATGGCCAGTGCCACCATCCAGATGGAGGCAGTAATGAGGGAGGTGAGAAGGTGGGCAGCAAGGGGGCACAGCCATGGAAGGGCCCGTCGGTGGTATGCCCCCAACAGGCAGTACCAAGCCCACACCAGCTTCGAGCTGTACAGTGATACTGAGATCGTGGGCCGGTACCACATGAATCAGGCAATTCTGAGGTGGCTCTGTGAGCTGTGCAGTGATGTGATGCAGGCACCCACACGACGGAGCCATGCTTTGTCAGTGGAGACTAAAGTGACAGCTTGCATGGGCTTGCTCACCACGGGTACCTTCCAGAGTCCAACAGGGGACACCACAGGCATAACCCAGTCAGCTGTGTCACGCCACCTCACCCAGTTCCTCAGTGCACTGCTGCCACATGCTGCAGAGTACATCCATTTCTCCAGCACATCGGCGGAGCACACAGCAAACATACAGGAGTTCCACAGGGTAGCACATATGCCTGGCATGCTAGGGGCAATAGGCTGCACCCAAGTGGCCATCCGCACACCACCTGGCCCCGAGGGGGCTGCATACATTAATCGCAAGGGCTATGCTAGCATCAACTGCTAGGTGGTGTGCAATGTCAGGGGGCGCATGATCAATGTCTGTGCCAAGCACTCTGGGGGAGCACACAATGCCTTCATCTGGCACCAGTCAGCACTGTGCCACAGATTTGAGAGTGGGGACATCCCCACTGGCCACTTAGTGGGTGAGTATGCAAACCACACGGACAAACATAGGGGCTTGGGAGGGGCATGGTCAGAGGTGACATGGGTAGTGGCCTACATGGCCCAGGGCAGGGCGATGCTGATCACCAAACTAACCTCCACCCTCTACACACAGGTGACAGTGAATACCCACTCCATTCCTAGCTGCTCACACCATACCGGTGGCCCGCGACCCCATTGCAGCAACACTACAATGAGGCACATGCTACCACACGTAATGTCATCGAGTGGGTGTTCAGTATGCTGAAGGCACATTTCTGTTGCCTAGATACCTCCGGCGGTGCCCTACAGTACAGCCCCTCAAAGGCCTGCGGGCTATTCTAGGCATGTTGCATCCTGCACAACATGGCCAACGAATGTGGGATAGCCGTATAGGTAGAAGAGGGGGACAGTGATGGGGACGATGAGGACACCAGTGACAATGGTGATGGGCAGCCCCTCCTTGGGTGACGGGACCCCCGACTGCTCCGGCTGGCACAGCTGCACCGGGACACCATCACGGAGGAGCACTTCAGCCAACCCAGGTAAGTCATAGGGCCATGTGCAACCACCAGTGGCAAAGACACAACCCACAAACATGCATGGACACACACCAGGGGTGCATGCCATCTAGGGAAGTGGCCGGGCATGGAACCACACACACCACCAGGGATGGGTGAGGTCTAACATGGCACTCGGACAGACACACACACACACACACACACACAACTCACCAGACATGCACAAAGGGTAGGAGGCATGCCGACCCAGAACGCCACCCCTAGCCACACACATGTCCACAGACCACCACGCCCACTGCCTGTCATTGTGCGTGTGTCAGACGCTCGGCACCATTGCACATTGGCGTACAGCACAAAGCAGGCATCATCATGCACATGCAGCTGCGGAAAACAGCTGGGAGGGTGTGCAGATGGACTGTGTGTGTGCGTGCAGGGCCGGGTACCCACCCGTGAATTGCCTGCTGAATGACACAATGCACACAGGGCAGCATCAGACAGTAGCCACACTGGGAGACAGGTCAGTCACATGCCACAGTGCCCCAGACACCACATATGCATGGGCGGCCCCACCGAGACCTGCCAGCAGTGACAGGCTGACCACTGGCCTCATGGGGTGGCACCGATAGTTCCCCAGGGGTTCCACTGTGTGAACATGACCATGCTCATGCAGGGGTCTGCAGCACACCGAACATGCCTGCATCAGGCGTGCTTGGGATGCCCACAGCTGAACCCGGTGTCGACAAGGATGGTATTGCACGACGCCGGGAACTGGGGGTGGACATTGCACTGCGCGGTGTCTGCGACAAATGGGCAAATAACTGTGTGCCCCCTGCGGCCATGGCAGCTGTGATTGTATGTGTTAGCCTGTCAATGGCAGCGGTCACATCCTCCCGCAACTGGTCCATCCCTACCAGGAGCAGAGCAGTTTCTCTGCTGCGACAATCCTCTGCCCGCTGCAGAGCCGCACTTAGTGCATCCACCGCCATCACAAGCCGCATCTGCTGATTGACTGATGCTTGCAGTATGCTGGTGTGCTCATCCAAGAGGTCATCTGCCTGATCAGCATGCTGTCCCTCAGGGTGTTCGCGGCCCTGATGCTCATCACCCCTTGAGGGTGGGCGCTGCACACCAGGGCCAGGCCTGGGCATATCCACAGGCGGTGCACTGACGCCGCCCCCTGACACTGCACCCCAAGCCCATTGGCCGACTGCTGATGCTGCCCCTCCAGCTGCCACTGCCCAAGGCTCAATGGTGCAACTGCAGTGGCCACAACAGTCCCACTGTCCTGTACACACACCAGTGCTGCCCCACCGGTACTGACAGGCACAGGCTGGGACTGTGATGACACGCTGGCCTCCACAGCGGCACCACCCACAGCCATGGCCATGATGTTACCTGCTGTGTGGCCATCCTGTGGCACACACGTGTCACTGCCCATGATGTTAGCGACATTATCATCGGTGATGGACCCGGCACCAGCCCAAGTCTCAGCATGCTGGCATCTGTGGACACTGGCATGCTGGGACATGGGCAGGGCCTCCTCCTCACCTGCTCCAACAACATCAGTCTGGACATCCAGGCGGGACCACTGTCACCCTGAGCAACGTATTCCTGTGGAGGTGGATGGGCCCTCCTCCATCTCCATCTGCCTGGCCTCAGTGGAGAAGCCCACCACCGCTGACCCATGCAGATGCTCAGAAGCTGTAAGGGAAAACAAAGTCACGTTACTGCATATGACCTACTCTGTCCCCCCCAATAGACAGACCATGACCTACCATGCAGTGACGGGCTACCACCAGTCTGGAATCCACCACCTGGAACACCCTCAATGGCGCAATGCTGCATGCTGCCAGCAACCCGCTCCTCCTATGGGGTCTGGCGTAGCACCTCCAGCTGTCCCCCACCTGTCGCAGACCATGCTGCCCTGATGGCAGCCACCTTCTCCTTAATCCTCCTCCTGTCTGTGCCCATCTTCTTCTTGCACTCCTACACAGAGCGTTGGTGGCTGCCATGCAGGTTTACAGCACGCGCCACTTCCTCCCATGCAGCAGCACGGGCCTGTGGTGTTCCCTGGCATCTGCTGAGAAGTGACTCCTGGTCTAGGTAGGCCTCGAACAGGGCATCTGTCTTGGCCTTCGTGAAATTTGGCCTCCTCCTCCTCCCACAGCTCTGTTCCTCTTCCTCCACAACTCGCTCGGTCATGATTCAGCCTGTGAAAATGACAGGTGTTACCTGTGACTGTGCAGTCCTATGCATGTCCCAAAATCCACAGTCCACACTCCAAAACAGCATGCAACTCACCAATAGACTGAAGTAACCGACTATGGCCAGTGCAGCCCAATGTCGCACTTTGATAGCGCAACCTATGCAAATGAGGCGAAGCGCATCTTTAAGTGGACGCAAATGCAGTGACTGCGCCATTGAATGGCTGATTAGCTGATTTGCATATGACGGCTGAATATCGCGCTGTTGCGCTTTGCGCAATTGTGTTGAACGTGCTGAGCCAAGGGCGTAGTTCTGTGACATGC
Source organism: Neoceratodus forsteri (assembly GCA_016271365.2). Taxonomy (NCBI): domain Eukaryota; kingdom Metazoa; phylum Chordata; order Ceratodontiformes; family Ceratodontidae; genus Neoceratodus; species Neoceratodus forsteri. Next base: position 654,500,413 of record CM028136.1, read on the forward strand.
GCAGTACACACCTAACTGAGCATGCCCGGGTTGATGACGCAGGCATCTGCCGCACTGCTGATGTGCTGTGCATGGGATGCAATGCAGGGCACTGCCACCATTGTGCCAGTGGTGCTACAGCGCTGTTCACCTATATGGCGCTGTGGCACTGGGGTGTCGTAGGCACACTGGGGCAACAGCGCGGTAGGCTACTACAGGAGGTGGCTTACGGGCACCCAATCACACTAGATGCGTGGGTTCCAATCGTCGCTATTGGCTGTCCATGCGCCAGAGACCCTTGACCCTGTGCCCGACCTTTGCCCCTTAGGCACAATGCATCAGGCATGGATGCACCACTATCATGCTATTTGGTGACAGCGCGATAGGGAATGGCAGTGCTGTACCACGCAGCATCTGCACATGGCAGAACCACGCTGCAGAGTGCCATTTTGACTTAACTGAGCAGTAGAGATGGTGCGGAGGAGAGCTGTACAGTGGAGCCAGGTAGAGCTGGCAAACTTGGTTGCCATTGTGGAGCCATATGTTGGCCCACTATTTGGTGAGGCACCCCTGGACAGGGCCAGGAGTCAGGTGTGGCAGGAGGTGGCCGGCGCCCTGGAGGAGGCCACCAGTATGGGATGGACGGAGGAGCAGTACTGCCACAGATATGGGGACCTGAGGCAGAGGGACCCAGACCTGCTTGCCTACCTGTGGGCACATGCAAGGAGGGGCACGGTGCCACGGCCAGGTACGTGCAACATCCATACACTTTCATCTTCCATACGGGTATCACTGTTGCTTGTGTCTGACACATGGGGGCCATCTGGTGTTGGCCGTGGTGGTGTTATCAGGTTGTGGGGTGGGTGGGTCTGGCTGTGTGGGATTGCACACACATGGGGGGGGACTTTGCTGGGATTGTTGATGTTCTCTCTCCATATTTGCACCTTAGGCCCAGGCGAGCAGGCTGGTGAGGAGAGAGGCACCAGCAGGAGGACCATCAGTCCGGGAGGGGCAAGGTCCTGCAGGCGCGGGACCAGCCTGATGATGGTGAGTGCCTTACATCCATGATTACTGTTGCATGCTGTGTAACAGGGCAGGCAGTGGGGCATGGCCACCATCCATTGACACCACTGCCATGCACGCAACTTGTTACAGTCCAGCACTGTCCAGTGGCACTGCATGTCTGGGAGTGTGTCAATGGTGGTCCATGCGTGCACCGGGCACATGGCTGTGCCACTGCCTTCACACCACATAGCCAAGTCACTGTACAGCCATGGTGGTGCTGTATGGGATATGGGCAGTGGGTGTATGCAGTGGTCCACATGGCTGTGGCTGCCTGGGTAGGCAGGTCTTTTGGACACGGTCACTGTGGGAGGTCACACACCATCACAGGGGGGTGGCACATGGCTGTATGCCATGCACAATGAGTTTGCTGCAGGGGACTGGACAATCACACATATTGACTCTGCTCCCTTGTCCTAGGTGGACAATGCTGAACGGCCCTGGAACGGGCAATACAGGAAATCCTGCAGCTGGCACGGGCATCCCTGTCAGCCTTGGAGAGGTTGGAGAGATATGGGGTCTGGAGGAGGAGAACCCAGAGGCACCACAGGAGTGCAGAGCAGGTCAGGGAATAGGCCCTCCATGAACCCCTGACAACCATACCCCCTGGACCCACCCTCACACCCCTTCTTCCCTCTCCCATTTCTACACCCCTGCCCCATGCCTGCCCCCACCTGGTTTGTGGCCCTTTCCCCCCTTGTATATATTTGTAATTATGTTACATAGTTGTTATATTTTAATACATACATTTTGTTATAACAATTGTGGTGGTCTCTGATTTGCAGCGGGCTACAGGTGCTCAGCTGCAGTATTGTGCATGGCATCAGGGGTGGTGCACACATGGGCGTGTGTGTGTGTGTGCAGAGGTATCAGTCACTGTCTGTGGTTTGTGTGTTGTACTCTGTGCACTGGATGCCTATGTGCAGTGGTCCATGGGGCCTGCACTGTGTGCATGGCACCCCTGTCAGACTGTCCATGGCCTGTGCAGCTGACACCCTTGCATGTCTGTGATATGCACAGTCTGCTGGCATGTTAGTGGTGGCTGCTGTGGCCAGTGCTGGGATGGGATGTGTCCTTGGGAGGGTGTGCAGAGTGCTGTACCACTGGAGGTGGGGTCCGGGGCATGCCCTGTTGCACATGGGGTACCTCATGTGCTGACACATGGTCGGTCTCTCAGCTGTACCTCGAGGGGGACGTGCAGGGTGGCACTGTGTATGCATCTGTTGCATCACTGTCTGCTGCTGCCCGCTGCAGGGTGTCCATGGTGGGGCTGCCTTGCATGGCTCCATGGTGCACAGGGTTGCATTGTCACAGTGAGGGTGGTGGCATGCATGAGGTGTCCTGCACTGTTGGGTGCTACTCCTGGGCAGGGTGTATGGGGATCATGGTGCAGGGTGTGCTCTGCATTTGTGGAATGGTGTGGTACGGGGTGGTGGGCTATCCTTGTGTGCTGGTCACAGCTTGCCAGGGGGTGTAATGGGGCACCATGGCCCGGCTGTGGGTTGGTTGCTGGTCTCCATGGGCCAGTGGTTATTCCAGCCCTCCCCCAGTTGTGAAGTGCATGGTGTGTGGGGAGACGATGTCTGTTCTGCTGTGTGTTCCTCTGCCCATCTGTGGCATGGGTGGTGGGCCCCTGCATCCCTGGTTGTGCTGTTGCATTGCTGCCCTGCTGCTGGGGTGCATCTCTGGTTGTGCTATGGCACATCTGGACTGCTCAGCTGAACATTCCTTGTTGCACTATGGTGCATCAGATATGCTCAGATTCACCTCCCTAGTTGCGCTATGGCACAGGTGGTACAATATTCAGTCGTCGGCCGTAGGCGCATCTTGGCCTGCACAGTTTTTTTTTTTTGCAATTCACTTTTTATTAAATTTTGAAAAAAGTGGATACAGAGACTTACAATGCAAGTATCATACAATAAGTAAACATCATTAAGTGTACATTGAGTAAAATAAGTGTGGACAAACCGTAAGCCTCTCACCCCACCCCCACCCCCAATCTCCCAAACTCCCTACCTCCCTGCACAGTTTTGAATATCACACTTCTTATACATGGGCACAATGGACTTGCGCTTGCTTCTGCTGTTGCACACGTTTTGGGCACAGTTTGAATATCTGGGCCTATGTGTTTGTTACAGAGACAGGTGTTGGATTTCCTCCTCACCCCACTTGCCCCTCGAGTGCATGGCAACCAGCATCTTCTCGATCCTGTCCAACTATCTTTTTTTTTATACATATTTAATGCCCCTTCAGGCTTATTGATGATTTACTGCCATAGAACTCGGCAGCAAAGGTTGCTTAAGGAGTTGTGTAGTGTCCTCCCCCTGGTCACGATCTCCATGCCCTGTCCCCTGACCAAGTGGCATCCAGAATTCTCTCAGACTCCCACCTTCAATTCCCTTCTACATTTCTGGTCATCTCCAGACTGACATAGACACGATCAGGATGGCAAAATTGAGTCACTAACTCTGATTTCTTTTTTTTTAGTTTGAAATATAGCTCTGCTCCCCATGATCAGTGTAAAATATTTGGGCATACTTACACATATTCACAAGTCACAATGCCCAAAGAAAGGTGAATTTAGAAGCCCTCTGGAAGAAAATACAAGACCTGGACAGATACTACTCCCTCTATTCCTGTTGGTGCAAACCAGCATAATGAAGATGAATTTACTAGCATGCTTGTTATGCCCCTTATACTCTCTTTGTTTGTACACAAGACCTAGTTAAAAATGTGCACACCTGTATCTCATCCGTTATATGGTAAAATTAATTCCTTCAGAAGATCTTATCGTAAGCTGACAGAAATAAATCCCATGGGAGGGGGGACTTAGCTTGTCAGATTTCTATATCTACTATTTGACCCTACAGAGTAGCAAGTTACTACAATGGGGAAATAGCTTTGCAGAGATTGATCCAGAGGCATATATCCCACACCAGAGAATATTAGAGGAAAATTTCTCCACTATGTGTCACATTCAAGCAGCAGCCCTGCTGCTCACAGACTATAACAAATTCTGGTCACAGCCACTATGGCTGCTAATGCATTTACTTGATAAGTGTGTTTCATGGGCTTAAATGTAAAGATGAATTACTGTAGTCAGCTTTTTGTGTAAATTTCATTTTTGGTAAAGTTAAATCATTCATCTGGTTGATTCTGTGTTTCCCATGTGTTTAAAATGGAGCAGAGAGTGTATCTTGTACAATGTGGGGAAGGGGAAGGAGCTGTGCACCAAGGTCTTCAAGTTATGGTAGAAGAAATGGTGCAGAGAGAAGAGATATGGCTACAATAGGACTGAGGGCCAACCTAGAAGGATAAGAGCCTATACGAAGGTTATGGCCAGCTTCCATTAAGGAGAGAACCATAGTCCACAATGCAGTTTAAATGTCACTTTGATGGACATTTAAAGTAGCTGAGGAAGTTGATGGAAGAAATGGGGGAGGCAGAAAGTGGGCCACCACAGGCTGAGATAGAGAGCAGGGAGATCTCAAGCAGGGGGTTAGCAAAGCAGAAAAGGGGAGAAGAAGCAGTCAAAGAAGAAAGGTGAGGAAGGAGGAGCTATTGAAAAAAGGAGAAAGCAACAAGAAGAAAGCTGAAGGATGTCAAAATGGTGCAAGGTCTGCATCAGAATCCCTATGAGAGGAAACTGATAAAAGTTCAATATGTACACCCTGGGGAAGAGGAAGGAGAGTTGGGATATGATGGAGCCATTAAATACCTCACGGGGGTTAACGAGGTACAGAAGGGAGGTATGTTTCAGAGAAAAAGGTGCTGTAGAACAAGGGGTCATGATATGAAGCCAGAAGGAAATAGGTTCAGAAGAGATGTGAGGAAGTACTTCTTCACAGAAAGGGTGGTGGATTGCTAGAACAGCCATTCTTGGGAGGCAGTAGGGGTGAAACCAGTGGTGGGTCTCAAAAATGCTGCAGTTAGGTACAAAGGAACCATTAGGAGGAAGGAAGGAAGTGAATGGAAGAGAAAGTGTTGTACATCAAGTTAGGCCTCCAGCAAAACTAATCATAATTAAAAATGGACAGACTAGATGGGCCCAGTGGTCATTATCTGCCATCAGTTTTAATGTATGACAGGTTATGCGATTCAAATGGATACAGTGTAAAATTATTAATATGCACAATATCGATACTGTAAACTGTGTGGTACAAATAATTAATGTTATACTATGCTACACAGACATGATAATCAAATCAATAAAAATATATGCATTGAGCAAGGGAGAACAATTCAAGGGGAACATATGTGAAGAAATATACTACTAATAGAGTCGTGACACCATGATAAGTATATACTATATGAATGTACTGTATTGTGATAGTAAATACTGTAGCTGTATGCCAATTTTGAGTAAGCTACAAGATGGGATTTTATTGACTTTTGTTTTATTTTTAATAATCCAGACATTGTCTACACAGTAATGACATATAGCCAAGGATGCTCTTTACAATTTGCGACCTTGTTTATATTTTTTGTTTGTTTATCCATTTTTGGGAAATCACTTGTAATGTGACTGTATTGCTGTTCAACCAGTTTAACTTTTGGTTTGGAGGACAGAGGGCGGTTGAAGAGACAGCGCTGTAGATCATTTGGGTCTGCAGGAAAAGTGAACATAATTAAATACATACAGACTAGATGGATGCAGCAGTCATTATCTGTCATCAGTTTCTATGTTTCTATGTATCACAGATCATCTGATTCAAATGGCTACAGTGTAAAATTATTAATATGTGCAAAGTTGATACTGTAAACTGTGTGGCACAAATAATTTATGTTGTACTATGATACACAGATGTAATACATGGGTAATGGAGGATAGAGGAGTTAGACAGGTAGGTGTTGCAAGCTCTGTGACAGCTGGTCACATGTATTTTCCTGTGAACAGAGTGCAGAGGGATGCTCCGATAACTGCCAGCTATGTAGAGGCTGATGCTATGCCTCTACACAACACTGTAGGTATAAACAACTGATAAGACTTTATTATTTTCCTGTTTCCAAAGCTGTTTTCTCTAATATGTAAGAGTTATTACTAGGAATTCTGAGACAACAGAAGACATTTTACATTCATATATAGTTGTCTCATAATCATGTAAACTGGTCATTTAGTTATCCCCCCATCCATATGAGTCTAGTTTTCTCTAGGTTCCTTATTCTCACCAAGGGCTGTGATAGGGAGTAAGAACTAATAGAAATTACTATTGTCCAACTCTAAAGTGTAATAGAATATGATTTTGGGAGGGGTACAAAATATTTCCCTTACACATCCAACAAATGGTCCAGTGCTGCTTCATGCCTGCTGAGTAAATGTTAGGGTCTAAAAATTAGGCACTGTCTAAAATGCACCCAGTGTTTTAGTCATTTGCAGACTGAATTAGCCACTCTACAGACATTGTCTGAAGCTGCTTTCCTATCTCTGTGACTGAAACATCCTGGGGTTCTCCACTGGTTGGTGCCAGAACTTGACTGACATAATTCTCAAGGGGCAATGAGTGAACTTGCACTCTCTAGTAGGCTTTGCTCATGATTTTTGTGAAGACAAAAAAAATTGCTCTGCTACATGGCACCAATTGGCTAAATATACTGAAGGATTTGACAGTGTTGGCTTGCTGTGGTGTGGTGCAACAGCCAGCCATATTCAGTTACATTCATCAAAATGTCTTAGCCACAGTAGTGAAAGGGAACCTAGATGTGTTAGCCACATTGATTTTGCTGTAGCCATTGGTGATGGTGTTGATCCTTCATGCACACCCAGTGCAAGGAAGAATAAAAATTGACCCCTGTTAATGACTGATATGGATAATGAATGGGACCTCCCTCTTTTTGGTCCCTTAATTCTTATTTTAAAAGAGTTACTGTCAGCCCTTTTTTACATCATAATATTTCTAGTTGAAACCCATATTTTCTAATTGCTTACCTTTTCTAAAATTTATTAATGTTGCTTGTTGTTTTATCTGCTCCTTTCATAGTAAAAACTGAAATGCATGCTAATGGTGTTACTATACCCAGAGTTGTTTTGTTTCAAATCCTTGACCTACTCTTACTGTATACTCCCTGAACTTTAGGAACACCCCAAACAATGCAGCCTCTCATAATGCCATATTCTCCTCCCCTCCCACTGTGTAATGATGTTTTATTTGGGAGGTCCTAAGTTCAGGCTAGATGCAGTTAGAGTTGATCAGGGACTGTAAACAAACATGTTTTGACAAACAAGAACCTGATGTCATGAGCTGAAACTGGAGGGGTGAAGGTTTAAGAGGGATGTGAGGAAATTCTATTTTATGGAATGGTGGTGAAGCTGCAGAATGGTCTGCCAGCAGAGGTGGTGGCCACCAAGACCATAAATGGTTTCAGGCATGGCTGGGATGGAGTGAAGGGCTCTTTGGTTGCTCAGGTCAGCAGCATTAAGGAGGGGAGAATGGGGTGCTCTGTATGGACAATAGGTCCCGGACAGATAGGGAAGTCTAGGCAGACTAGCTAGACCTTTGGTCTTTGTCTGCTGTCATTGTCTATGTAATAATATATGCATTGAGCAAGGGAGAAAAATAAAAGGTACATGTGTGAAGCAATATACTACTCATAGCGTGGTGACACCATGATAGATACATACTGTAGGAAGTTACTGTATTATGATGATATCCAGCTGTATACCAATGTTGAAAAAGCTACAGTATGGGATTTAATTTATTTTTGTTTTATTTATAATAACCCAGACATTGTCTACATAGTAATAACACACAGCCAATTATGCTGCTTACAATTTGAGACCTTATTTTTTTTAAACACTTTATTCATTTTTGGGAAACATGGCTACAATTCTGTTCGGCCAGTTAACTTTTGGCTTACCTATGGATGACTCTTACAAGAGAGTACTACATGACTTAATGCCAGTGAACAATATTACCCTTGGGACAGGTTGTGGAGAGCATTTGAATAGATGTAAAAATTTTAGCACTGCACTGTATGTCAAGTAAGAATGGTGTCTCTGATTGTGATTATTTGTCCCTGATTTTACTACGCAGTGTCCCGCATTTTGGTCCTGGCAGGGTGAGAGGTATGCATTCTTGGGTAGCCAGGTGTTGCAGTTAACACCGCTAAGATTTCTTTGCAGTCCCCTATGACGATCCTTGCAACACCTAGAAATCCATAAACATTAGTTGCCTAGCATTTACCCCTCCTACAAATGCAAAGCAAAAGAGATATAAAGCCGTTAACAATTAGTTAGATCCTGAAAGGTTTAACACAAACCAACACTTCAGAAAAGATAAATCATTCACACACACACACACACACACATATTTGGGAGTGATAAAGTAATTTGAAACTCCTCTGGAATTTCCTCTAAAAGCTTGCTGTGTCCTCTATCGCAAATTATGTCAGTAAATTATGTAGGTTCCAAAGACTAGCAATCACATTTCAATAATAAATAAAATTAGCAAGCCAGCAATTGAACATAGAAAGACTTCTGATGTTTTCTTCTTACAAATCTCTGGTACATCTCTGGCTGTAAACTGGACAGCTATCTCTGTCTCTCTTTCTGTCTCTCTGTCTCTGTCTGTCTCTCTCTCTCTCTCTCTCAGTAGCTGGACACATTTGGGAGTGATAAAGTAATTTGAAATTCCTCTGGAATTTCCTCTAAAAGCTTGCTGTGTCCTCTGTTGCAAATTGTGTCAGTAAATTATTTAGGTTTCAAAGACTAGCACATTACATTTCAATAATAAATAAAATAAACAAGCCAGCAAGTGAACATACAAAGACTTCTGATGTTTTCTGTTTTCAAATGCCTGGTACATTTCTGGCTACAAACTGGACATCTCTCTTCCTCTCTCTCTCTCTCTTTCTCTCTGTCTCTCTCTCTGTCTCGCTGCCTCTCTGCCTCTCTCTCTCTCTCTTTCAGAGTAGCTGGATATTCAAGCAATGCTTTTTTTGACAGTAGCATACAAAAAAAGTTTATAATTGCACTGCTGCAGACAGTTAAACTGCTTCAAAGAAGTGGTGTAAATAACTTGCCTTGTGCATACTCTAAGACACTAGATTTCAGGTCACTTAAAGCAGGCATGACGAGAATGGCTAACAAGCTAAAACTAGCAACCATGTTATCACACAAGTCCTGTTATGCACAAAGTAAGACTGAAATACATGTACTGTTATTGTGACCATTATTTCCCATTAAAACTTAACAACACTGTCAGAGTAAAAGAAAATAAATGCTTCTTGCCAACCACTGCAGGATAGCATACTTACAGGTGACAGCCTTGTTTTTAACCCTTGCAGATCTCCTGCAGTGATAACAACACTTCATTCTGTGATGATCTGAATAAAATCTGAACCTCATTCCTCACTGGGAAACATTGACTAACAGAAGAAAAAATAGTGTGGTAAACAGACTGCTGAGAGGAGGGATTGCTATAAAACTTCAATTTTATGAAGTCTGTTAGGAATCTGCTGAGCTCCATTTTTCTATGTGCTAGTAAAATGCCTGCAGCCATAAAAAGCTACCAGCTCCCTTGAAAAACACCCACATATGAACATAAATGAAAATATACAAGCAGCTATGCTAATATCTGGATTACAAACTGGATGCCGATCCAGAAGAGCCCCTGTGGGGAAATCCCAGCTTTAAATGTCAAACCCTTATACAGCCAAGGAACACCTTGAACAGAAAAGGAATTAAAGATGTAGGCCAATTTCTCCAGAATAATGCCATTATTTCCTTTTGGCAATTCAAGGAGATAGACAAATTAGACAAAACAGATATATTTTCATATTTTCAAATAGTACATGAAATGAGCAAGGTTAGAAAGATTGCCATGGAGGAAAGGAAGCACACAATCAATTTTCTCAAGAAAGTGGCTCAAGGTCCTCACTCAGTATCAGTGATATATGCAGCAATAGGTGGCACTGTACACTATAAATGGGGTAAACCCTGTAGTTACTAGTGAAACATGGCAGCATACCAAAATACAGATTGATACAGGGTATGGAAGAATGTATATCATTTCATTAAGTATGATTACTATTGTCTGATACAATATAAAATTTGTAATCACATGTATTATACCCTGGCTAAATTAGCAAATAGGGGAAACTTACCTTGCCTGTATGCACTAGATGTCACGAAGAGGGGGTACTTTTTTATACATTCTGTATTATCGCACTAAAGCTCAACCACTATGGAACTCTGTTATGCAAAAATTAGATCCCATGTTGGGCCTAAAAGAATGTTTCACACCCCAAGTGTGTATATTAGGTGTGGGTGTTGAAAAACTGATTGGCAATAGAACATATCATATATCACTGATTGCCATGGCAGTGAAAAATCTTATACTGAGACATTGAGGGCATGGCTAGCTGACAGCAAGATGGCAGATTAATCCTTTACCTGCCGCTTCATCCCAGGAGAATCAAGCTGAATTGATGCATTAGAAACAAATGACAGATTTTAGTGACTGAGTCCGTCTGCTCTCTCATTGATGTATTGAAAGATGTGTCTCCTGTACTGATATTTGCAGTCTGCTGGGAGCAAATAGTTAAAGACTATTCTGCCACATAACTGATGCTGGCTGGACAATTTAAGGTGATCTGCTACAAGATTGCTGTCTAGACACAAGGCCCAGACCACAGTTATCTATCATGATACTGCAATAGCTTCTCCAGCAGCCTCTCCTTTTGGAATGGCATATATCACACAGCTCCTGCAATGAAACCTGATTGATACTGCTGCTATAAAACAGGCAGTGGAGCAGACAAATAAGGACTTGCTGGTGCTGGTGTTCCTCTCATCACTTAATCATTCAGATGCTGAAATGAAGAAAACAGTCCCTCAATGTTTTTTTTTAACTGTAAAAAAAAATGGTCCTTAGCCAATCATCCCCACTCACATCTCCCACTCAGCACTCACCCCCCACTCCCCAGTACACCCCCACATACCCTCACTCACCTGAACAGGTCCCAGGTTCAAGACCCACTCTCTGATCAAAGGAACTTCTTGTTGCTGGAACTGGCAACTGCAATATGAGAAACTAAAGTACAGTGAAGCCCGCCAGGATAAAGTGCAATATCACAGGTTTACTGCATGACAAAAGGAATTAACTCCCTTTGAAATTGCATTGTTTGCTGCAGTAGCTCTACTGCAGAATTCTGCAGTGGTACGCTTCATCCTGGTGGGCATCACTGTAAATGCGGTTCAATGTATTTTAATGGGGGTTTCAACATTTATGTATAACTTTGCCATTGTTTGAGATTTTGAACTCAAATTTTCAAAATGGCCTTTTGGGGACTCCATCTCATGAACAATAGGACTGTCATTATGCAACTTATGTCCAAAAGGTGACTGTGCCGCTGGTTGGCAAATTCAACTTTTGGACAGTATTTGACAATTTTCCATGATCTTGTTCATGAGGTGGGGTCATAAGAAAGCTATGTTGAGAATGTGGGTCAAAATATGAAACAATGCCAAAGTTATGACCATTCATAGCAATTTCATTACACACGCTCGTAACTTTGGAAATTTTAAGATTTTGACCCGGATTTTCAACATAGCCTTCTTATTACCCCACTTCATGTATGTCACAGCTGTCAGGTTTCAAGTACTGTCCATAATCAGTGGCACAGAATGATGTCACAGTTGTGCAAAATTATTTGGCTGGGATTCAAATATTTTCTGTACCAGGTACTTGAGATGTCGTAATAAGATAATAAGATGGCTATGCTGACACTTTGGTCACTGTCATCAAATAAATTGAAGCACAGGGCCTGGAGGGCCCTGTGCTTCCACAGATACATTGATATACACATCTACAGAATGATGGGTGTGCAGGGTCCAAAGGTCCCTACTCTCCCACCATAAAATAAGGATACTATTAAACTCTCTCAAACAGTAAGGAAATAAGTTACAAAAAACTTTATTAATGCTCCAGTAAGGGTCAAAGTGACAAAAGTTGGGACATGAGACATCAGGGTTTCCAACCGTAACACCTTACTCTCCCAAACCAGGCAGGAAAACAGGTGTGGGGAGTGCCTTGAGCTTCTCAAGCCAAACACTCACCCCATTCCCATAAAGTCTACACATCTAACATTATTTACAGGTGGAATTGGGTGAGTGTTAGGCTTAAGAAACCCAAGGCACACCCCAAACCTGCTTTGCTGCCTGGTTTGGGAGGGTGGAGTGTTAGGTTGGAAACCCTAATGCCTCATTTCCCAACTTTTGTTGCTTTGACCGTAACGGGAATATTATTAAAGATATGCATATATATATATATATATATATATATATATATATATATATATTATATATATATATATGAAAGAGGAAAACAACTCCATTTAATGCATCAGTTAGGTTGTTTTACAGCTAAAAAGCAAGGAAATTCGGGCTAAGGTTGAAAGCCCTCCCTTGGATCCCCCCAACCCACCACCCAACTGGCATCGGGGTGCACATTGGGGTCATCGGCCCTAACTCTCATCCCATCACATGTGTAAAGAAGCAGAGGTATAGGAGAATGGGGTGAGAGTTAGGACCGACGACCCCAACGCGCACCCCAATGCCGGTTGGGGGGGTGGGCTAGGGGGTCCAAGGGGGGCTTTCAACCCTAACCCCATATTTCCTTGCTTTTTCACTGTAGAACAACCCTAACTGATGCATTCAGCTGAGTTTTTTGCCTCTAATGTCCCTTCTTTTTGAGAATGAGGATGATAAATAGTGAATGGAATACATTTTCTTGTTGCAGTAAGGCATGGGTTTTGTTCAGAGCGATGCCTTCTACAAACCCATACCTTTGGTTTGCTTTGTTTTGGCCAAAAAAGGGGCATTTCAAATTTTGAAATTCTTCTTTCAAATCTTGCTTCTGATCCCCTTTTGCTAGCTGACATAATCCCAGTCCATGAGCTGATCCCTTTTTGTGAGGCAGTAAAATCCTTGATCATCATTTAAGGACCAGATGGCCCTTCTCGTGGACAAGGATTGACCCATGGTAAGGATTATGCTGCCTCATGAAAGGGGATCGGCTCACAGACTAGGATTTTGTCAGCTCATGAAAGGGGATTGGGTTTCTGAGTCCCCTTTCATGAGCTGACAAAATCCAGTCCATGAGCAATCCCCTTTTGTGAGGAAGCAAAATCCTTGACCATGACTTAGGGACCAGATGGCCCTTCTTGTGGACAAGGACTGACTCATGGTCAAGGATTTTACTGCCTCATGAAAGAGGATCAGCTCGCAGACTGGGATTTTGTCAGCTCACGAAAGGGGATTGGGTTTTTGAATCCCCTTTCATGAGCTGACAAAATCCCAGTCTGCGTGCTGACAAAATCCCCATCCACGTACAATCCCCATTCATAAGGTAGCAAAATCCTTGACCGTCACTTAGGGACCGGATGGTCAAAATCTAACGGTCAAGGATTTCTCACAGACAGTGATTTTGGCACCTCACAAAAGGCGATGGACCTCATGGTTGGAGATTTTGCTACCTCACGAACTAGGATTTTAAAATGTTGCCACTGCATTGTAAATAAACGGTTTCATCTTTTGACTTGAAATTTGCAGGGTATTAAGGGGATGCCCCAGAGATGTGAATTATGTTGTTTAGGTGTTGAAAAGTTAATCAGTTCTGTAGATATGTTATCACAAAGTTTTGATTTTTCCCATAGGATAATATTTGTGGCACCCATGGTGACTTTCGGCACCCGTATCTCGAAAACGAAGCGAGATACAGATTTTTTGCTCCCTACAGATTAGATCACCTCTAAGCGAGCTAAGCTGTTGCAACAAGTTTGGAAATCATAGATTACACCAGCAGTGGAATTTTCTTCCTACTTGCCTTTTCAGCACTTTCCAGTGCCCGTATCTTGTAAATGATACAAGATATAGATTTCATTGACATACTCAACATGGAGGTCTCACTGTCTCACTGTCTCACTGTCATGATTACAACAGTTGAATTTTTTTCATAGCTGCTATGGTTGCTGAGATATTTGCATATTAGTGCTACAAGTGTTCTTTGCCCTATAGGGCTTCTGTATGGCTGCATACTGTTGTGTAAGTGGGAGTGTGGGCCCAGAGGACATGTGCATTATTATGCACAAATGGGAAGTTTGGGGCCCTGCACTCCCAACAACACATACCATTTAGTAGCTGTATTACACTTTTTCAGAAAATAAGGAAATTCATTGCAAAAAAAACTGTGTTAATGCATCAGTTAGTGTTAAAGTTCAAAAGTGGGAAAATGAGCTGTTAGGGTTGAGCTCCTAACCCCTCCCATACTCTCTCACACCTGTTGGTGTCTATCCAGTAATTATCAAATGGGATTGATTAATGTGTAACATCTGTTACGATTGTTTAAGTATATAAATGCTCTGCTACTGTATTAATGTCCCCCTAGGATTGACTTGCAAAAAGATGTTTTATATATATATATATGAACTAGTTATTACACCTGTGAATATCCAGGTGTGAAAAAATTGAAATACATTAAAGTAAATAATGTTCACTTCCCCTACATGTATTAATATTTACTCACTATGTTGTATCTATATGACATAATAGATTGTTTTTCACACTATGTTTGTATTGAGTTTGGAAGTTTGTTATATTCTTCGAAAGAATTCTGCATTGCATAAGGAATAAAATGAATGACTGTCACTTGAAGTCAAATTGGGTAATAGTATTAGTTCTTCAATTATATAAATAGATGCCACTCAGGATTGCAGTTTTCAATTAACATATGGCAAACAAAGTCTTTGAAGAGGTACAGTTCCAGTCTATATTTATATACTGTAACATCCACTAGGGGAATATTACTTTATACTCAGATTTCAATTTAGACAAGACGTAATGGGGCTAGAATGTAACTTTCTTCATTTAGCATTCTAAATTTGATAGAAAAATTCTAATAGCTGATGACATTACCTTGAGAACTTCTTGCGAAAACCACATAAATATAATGGCACCCAAATTCAGAAGGTTAATGCAGAGCACAACCTGTTTGCACTGGTGCAAATGGCTGACTGAGCCAGAGTGCAATATTTAGTCATTTGTGCTGCACCATGCAGTCACTCTAGCATCCGATCAGACATAATGGGCTGGATTTTCAAAGGGCCTCAAATGCCATAAGTCCCAGGTGTGCCAGACATATGGCGCACAAGACTTGCAGCATTCTTCTGGCCAGTGATTGGGATTTTCTATTCCTTGTGCCATTTGCCGCAAGTCAGACCAATATTTTCTGGTTTAACTTGTGGCAACCCTGGGTACCCTTTTTATAGGTCTTGCACTGAATATTTGGTGCAAGTTGCCATTAATTGGGTAAAATGTTACAAATCTGCCCAAACTACTAAAATCAGGCACGGCTGCAGCAACAGTATTTGGTGCAGCTGTGCCACAAAAAAGGTTTGATTTTCGGGCTTGATGCAAACCCTGTGTTGCCCTTTGAAAATTGGACCAAATGTACCAGCGTAGAAATGGGAGATGGTGACATGAATATGATATTCAGCATGTTTGTATTGTGCAAATGGCATTTGGCATGACTTAGTACTGAGCAAATTAACACCTATAAAAAACAAGTCTTAACCTGGGCTAATCCCAGAGGCAGGAAGTATCACTGCCCAGTCTGAAATGGCTCATGTTGTGCAGCTCGTGCAGGCTGCTATGGATGATGAAGAGCAAGCAAATGCCCCCAAACCCCCAGGAACTGAACAGGCCCCAGAGGTGCTGCAAACAGACAGTACCATCTATGAGTCACATCTGAAGTCCTTAAGGATGAACAAATCATGGGTCAGTAGAGGCTCAACAGGCCAATGCTCATGCAAATGTGTGAGCTTCTGCATGGGCAGCTCTGGACAGATACCCACTGCAACATGTAATGTCCATAGAGCTCAAGGTGACAGCATCACTGTTCTTCCTGGTCACCAGAACATTCCAGATACCAATGGGTGACACTACTGGTATCACACAGTCTGAGACCTCGCACCAGTTGAACCAGATCCTGAATGCCCTGCTAGCCCATGCTGAATAGTTCATTGTATTCCCACCACATAAGCAGAGCAAACAGCAACAATACAGTAAATGTATTAATCTGCTCACTAGCTGGCTATACTGGATGCCACTAACTGCACCCATATTGCCTTCAGTGCATCTTGAGTGAATGGGGTGGAGGTTTATGTGAATATAAAGGGCTTCCACTCCATCAACTGCCAGGTGGTGTGCTATACAACAGAGTGCATTATCAATGTCCTGGCACAGTACCTCAGCAGTACCCATAACACCTTCATCTGACAAAGCTTTATTCTGTGCCAGAGGTTTGAAGGCAGGGATATACTTTTTGGACACCTTGTTGGAGAATAGAGTATATGCCCAAGTACCCCTTCCCCCTTATCTGCCATTGATGTCACTAACCAATGTCCTCTTCCTACAGAGGCTCAGTGCATATCCTGTGCATGTATGTGACAGGGAGATCCTGCCACTTTTGAGGACTGACCTTTTCTTAAATCTGTTGCAACAATTCTTCTATTTCTTAGTCTATTCTATCTTTTACAATTTCTAGTACATAAGATTAGCCACCTATGGGCACCTCCTCCCCTTTCTTGACTATGCTATAGTGTCCTCTTTAATTTTCCTTTTCTCTCTCAGGTCCTCATGCAGGAAGGTTATTGTGGTGACCTCCAAGCATATGTAAAACAGGTTGTGTTTATCATTGTTGGATCTAGTATGTAATAGTACTATGTCGTAAAATACCTTGATGTATATAGCGTATGTTTATGAAACCTGTAAATGTTGAAAATACCATGGCACTAGGTGTTTTCGATAATGGTAAAAAGTAAAAGGTGACTATTATAGAAATTAAGTTAGTTGTGCTATTCAAAATGCATGTAAATTGCTGTAAACTGAACAAGTCTGAAATGTCATGGAGATTTGCATATACCCCAAGATGCTTTGCATTATGGAAGTATGTATGATGTATTTCTTTGAAACTTGATCTGTTGCCAATCCTCTTTGGGTAACACTTTTGTCAGTGTTTCTGCACTGAGGTTCTTTGTTTTTAGCTTGTTCTTTTTTTTGTTTTGTTTTTTGAGCCCCAACTACTCAAGCAAACAGGTCTCACGTAAGGATGAAGGGTTTTCACTGAAAGGCGGTTAGATCAGCAATCAGTGTCAGTAGGTGCTGGCTAAGTGCAGAGAAAGGACATACATATTCTGTTGCTGCAAACTGATGTACTGAAAAAGGAATATGATATTGCAGAAGCTTATTTCCTGTATTTTGAATAAACATCACATGGAGATTGTGTGTTGAACCTGAAGTTCGGTGTCTGGTCCATCTGTTATCCCACAACCCCTCCACAGACTTGGTGTCAGCAGTGAGATAACTTGCTGGAAGCATCTGGACTGGCTGAAGAGGGACATTTTCTGGTGAATATCTCCCAGATATCCCAGGTGGACTGATGCACCAGGAGTTGCCAGAGGAGAACCCAGAGAGGAAAGTCTGTGAAGTTCTGTCCAGAACCATGGCTGACAGAATGGGAGAGAAGCTGCTTCCTGGACTAGACCTGGGAGCTTGGAGGAAGGCCAAGCCTGAAGACAATGAAGAGATGCAAGAGGATGTGGAAGAACTGAGGGAGCTGCCTCTTCTTGAAGATGCTCCACCTGAGGACATAGTGGAGTTGCTGAAATGGCTCTGGATAAAACAGGTGCAGATGGAAAGAGAAAGTGACATTGAACAGAGAAGTCAAGATGTCAAATGGGCAGATACTGTGAGGATCTTGCATTCCATCAATGCAGGGTAAACAGAAAGAGCCTGTAGCCCAAAAGACATTAAACTGTCTAAACTTTTGGACAGTGATGACATTGAAGCCTACCTCACAATGTTTGAGAAGATCACTTGAACATGCACATGGCTAAGGGAACAGTGGGTTGTTCAACTGGCACTGCACCTGACAGGCAGTACCCAGTTGGTTTATAGCCACATGGACTCCTGAGAGGCAGAGGACTATGACCGTGTGAAGCAGGAGATCCTCAGGCGTTATGACATAAACACTGAAACCTATCATCAGAGGTTCAGGTTTCTTAAACTGCAGTCACTGGACACCCCCCAAAAGACTTATGCCCATCTCAAGGAGCTTGGCTACAAATGATTACAACCGGAGAACAAGAGCGAGGACCAAATTCTGGAGGCAGTGATTATTGAACAATTTATTAAAGTTTTACCCCAGGATGTACAACTTTGGGTTTGGGAGCATAAACCGGATTCCACTGATAAAACCATCACATTGGCAGAAGACTTCCTAGCAGCCCGACCATCCTGATTCAGAGGGTTCCAAGAGACATCAGAACTGTGACCACCAGCAATCTGGGACCCTGAGACAGATCTTCTGAAGATGGATGGTGGAAGCTCCATACCTTCCTGGGACAGGAAGGTGATAAGCAGTCTGCAATAACAACTTCCGTTTTAAGATGCGGGATATGTGACAGGGAGCTCTTGCCACTCTTGAGGACTGACCTTTTCTTAAATCTGTTGCAACAGTTCTTCTATTTCTTAGTCTATTCTATACTTTACAATTCCTAGTCCATAAGGTTGGCCACTTATGGGCACCCCCTCTCCTTTCTTGACTATGCTATAGTGTCCTCTTTAATTTCCCTTTTCCCTCTCAGGTCTTCATACAGGAAGGTTATTGTTGTGCTGTCCATGTGTATGTAAAACAAGTTGTGTTTATCATTGTTGGATTTAGTATGTAATAGCACTATGTCATAAAATACCTTGATGTATATACCTTATGTTTATGAAGCCTGTAAATGTTGTAAATATCATGCACTAGGTGTTTTTGAGAATGGTAAAAAGTACAAGGTGACTATTATAGAAATTAAGTTAGTTGTGCTATTTAAAATGCATGTACATTGCTGTAAACTGAACAAGTCTGAAATGCCATGGTGATTTGCATATATCCCATGATGCTTTGCATTATGTAAGTATATATGATGTTGTAAAAAAACAAAGACAAGGCGCTGCGTCAGCATGTGGTCTAAAAGCAAAACAAAATGGTTATATTAAATGCATGCTGAAAATAGAAAATAGAGTTAAAAATCTACGTTTAGACCTTAGGTCTTCTTCAGGAAATATCTAAAAGAGAAAAAAAACAAGTTAGTGTAGAGGAGAGGTAAAATGAGAGAGATATATATGTGGAGAAAGAAGAAGGGGGAGGCAAAGGGAGAAGAAGTGATAAATGATAAGATTAAGAGAGAATCTGTGAAACAAAAGGTGATGATGGGAAAGATAAAACATAATGGGAGAGAAAGAGCTGGGAAGATCCCAGGTAGAGACTGATTAACAGGGCCTTGTAAGAAGGCTGAAAGGTGACAAATGTGTGAGAAGGAGACAGAAATGGAGACATATGGTGAAATGAAAATAAATCAGTACAAAAACAAATTGACTTTAGGGAAAAAAGGGAGGCTGAAAGATGTTAGTGGAAAATAAGTCTATCATTTAAACCAGAGGGCTGCTGGGAGCCAAGCAGGATGATCAGCTTGGCTTCCATGTTTTTCTATGGTTAGGATCCCGAAGCCCTGCTGAAGGACACAAACAGAAAGGTCATTGACATTGTGGTCCCTGGAGATAAAGTGGGATACAATGGGTTTAGCAGTTTCACCATTCCTGACCGCTCTGTAATGTTCCTGACACGGTCAGCAAGGCGCCTATCAGTTTCTCTGATGTAAATAGCTGAACACCTCCTGCAAAGAATACAGTACACTACATTAGTGGAGGTGCATGAGAACTCCTTGGTGATGTGAAAACACCTGTAGGCCCCGAATCTCAGTTACACTGGAAATAAATTTGCAGGTGTAGCAGCGAGCCCTGTTGCAAGGTTTGATACCTGGGGGGGAGGAACTGTTAAGAGTGGGTAGGCTGCTTTTTACCAGGAGATTGCGCAGGTTAGCTGGCCGGCGGTAGGAGTCAATAGGTGGTTCTGTATATGATGTTGTATTTCTTTGAAACTTGATTTGTTGCCAATGCCCTTTGGGGTAACCCTTTTTTCAGTGTTTCTGCACTGAGGTTCTTTGTTTTTAGCTTTTGTTTATTTTCTTTTGGAGCCCCCACAACCCAAGCAAACAGGACCCGCACAGGGATGAAGGGTTTCACTGAAAAGTGGTTAGATCAGAGATCAGTGTCAGTAGGTGCTGGATAAGTGCAGAGAAAGGACATACATAGTCTGTTGCTGCAAACTGATGTACTGAAGTAGGAATATGACATGGAAGAAGCTTATTTCCTGTATTTTGAATAAACATCACACGGAGATTGGGTGTTGAACCTGAGGTTCAGTGTCTGGTCTGGACTAGGTGGGCCAAGCAGTCCTTATTGGCCATCAAATTCTATGTTTCTATGTTTCGTCCATTTGTTATCCCACCACCCCTCCACAAAGTATGGTTGCTAACACCTGTCCTTTGATCCACATCTGTTGCAGAGGACAGGTACAATGAGGCACACATCTCTACATGCAGTATCATCAAGCGAGACATTAGCATGCTCAAGGTGTGGTTCAGAGGCCTTGACTGTTCCAGTCGTGCCCTGCAATACAACCCTCAGAAGGTCTGTGCCATATTCCTTGCCAGTTGCATACTACAAAACATGGGACTAAACCATGGAATATGCTTGCTTGCCCCAGAGGGAAACAGTGCAGTGGATGTCAAGCAAACAGACAAGGGAATGCTGGACCAGAATGGTAGGTGTGACCCCAGTATGAGAAAGAGGTCCAGGGAGTACAAAGACTGCCTCACTGCAGGCCTGTATAGACCCAGGCTGTGAGTGCAGATGACACAAGAGACAATAATGGTATAAGAAAATGTATTTTTAAGATAACACATACAAATCTGAAAAATGGAGTGAATAATAAAATAGTCTCACAGAAGGGGAAAGGAGGCTAACAAAACAAGAGCCCTTCTGGCAGGGAAGGAAGGGAGAGTCAAACAAATTGCCATCCTGGCTGTGTGAAGGGAAGGGGACAAAAAAATAAGAGCCATCCCAGCAGGGGGGAAGTGAGATGCAAAGTAATTATAAGCCATCCAGGCCGGGGGTAAGGGAGATGCAAAGTAAATACAGGCCACCCCAGGGGGGGTTGTGAATGCAATGTACATTTAGGCCGTACCAACAGGGAGGAAACAGCAATGCAAAGTAAATATGGGCTATTCCTGTTTGGGGGGGTGCAAAGTAAATATAGGCCATTCAGGCAGAGAGGAGTGGGATGCTAAGTAAAATAAATCATACAGGTGGTGGAAAACATTGTTTGTGGGAAGGGGAGCTTTAGTTGGCAAAAATGGAGGAGGGCAAAGGTGTCACATGCGCCCTAGGTGTGGCTCATACCCCTGCCATGGACATTGGGCTGGCATGTGTGATGCATCCTGGGGGACATTAGTGTGAAAATTGTCTATGCAATTTGGGATTGGAGTGGGAACAGCTTTAGTCTTCCACGGCCATAGCCCCATGTGGTAGTGACCTCTCCATGGAACAGGAAATGGTGAGCAGCATCTGGCTATCGTGTGCCAGCATGTGAACTGTGCTGGATGTCCTGGGTTTCTGTGTGCCCGCACCACAGGGGTGGCCAGATGACAAAGTATCTGCTACTGAGTGACACTCCTGCCACTGGACTGGCCAGTGCTGAGGCTGGCACCCACATTTCTGGAGACAATTACTGTGGCCTCCTGCAGGGTGGTGACCCCCGCATCAAAGCCAGTTGCAAGTGACTGTTCCAGTCTCCTGAAGCCAGTGTCCAAGCTGACTAACAGGGACTGCTCTTGTGGCCCATCTCAGCCTGCAGGCTCACCTTAGCCTCCATGGCAGAGTGCAGCAGCTGCCTATTGGTTGCCACCAGCTGCCCCATGGACTATCCACAAGACAGAACTGGGCTGCACCCAGGCCAATTGTGTGAGCTGGGGTTGCGCTGCAGTCAGTGCTGCACCAGGAACATGACTTCTGGTTGGCATAGTGGTGGCTGTGCCAGGAGGATTGGCCTGGGATTGCAAGATGGTGGAGTGTCTGGGGGCATAGGTTTGGGGTGGCATGCTGGTGGCCTGCCTTATTCCACAAGACTGGGGTGGCACAGTGGTGGCTGGGTCAAGGGCATTGGTCAGAGGTGGCACAGTGATGGCTTGTCTATGGAGGTGGGATGGCTGGGCCCCATTGGAAAGGTGGTCAGCAGGGATGGACAGCTCTTCAGTGTCTAAGTTGTACCCAGAGATCTCCTGTCATTGTCACTCCTCCACAAAAGGTCTTGACTTCCTTGTCCAAAACTAGGTGGGCCCCCCAGTAGGGCTCAGCCTTATGAGCAGCAGCAGTCTGGTCAGTCCAGACTTTTCCTTCTCCACTGTGTCCTCCACCATGAATTGGGTTGTTGAGAAGAGAGAGTGCCATTGCTGAGTAATGCACATACCCGTGACCTGACAATGGCAGCATGCAGGCTCACTGTACTGTGTGTCATTGCACACGGGCTGCCCATGCAGTATAGTGCCGATACACTACCAGTGCTGTACACATCACACACCTTCCATCACAAGTGATCACACAGTATATGACACTCATGTGGTACAGTATTGTATTGCTCCACTGATGTCAACACTACCAGGATACCTGGATAACACCATGTGGCCTACACTCATCATGTAACTCATCCAACAGCTACACCATTACTGGTAGTACATGTGTCGGTGATGGCGCACATGCTTGGTGTACTGAGGCCCATGCAAGATTTATGCATAGGGCTGCAGCTTGATGCTTACATAGAACACTGATCTGTTCAATACATCTAATGTTCTTTCTTTCTTTCTTTATTTATTTATTGATACAGATTTTGGAGACACACTTTTTACAAAGGTTCCATGTCAAATTGTCCATAGCAAGCTATGAGTTGAGGCAGAGGAGTTACATAGTAATAATGAACAAACATTTCAATGAAGCAGTACAAAGAGTCAAGATACAATCAGCTACTAGAAAAACATTGTCAGAGAAGGCAAGAGCAGAGGGGGAGAAAGTGGAGGGTAGTAGAGAGGGAATAGGTAAGGAGGATGGGAAAGAAGTAAGGTGTGGGGGGGTGTTGGTGGCTAAAGTCAATTTAAAGGGTGAATTTAACTGTTGAATGCAGTTGCAGGCTACTTTTATTAAAAAGTGCTTTTCAAGGCTGACTTGAAAAGACCTGGAGCGGTCAGGTCCTGTATAATGGTTGGGAGCTCATTTAGCCATTTCGGTGATCTAACAGAAAAGGAGCACTTTGCCTGACTGGTCCTACAGAAGAGAACACATATGGATCCTCTGAGGGCACTCCAGGTGGAGCACTTTTAATGAGTTGAGCAGAAAAGTGAATTACGAGAGGGGGAGAGGTCAAAGAGGGCCTTTTTTTCCTATGTAGGCACTCCTGGTATTTGATTTGAAGGTCTAGCTGTGGCCATCCTGAGTCAGTGTAGAAGTCACAGGTGTGTGTCAACCTGTTGGCACCTAGAATTAGTTGACACACTTTGTTAAGTGTGACCTTTACTCTATGTAGGACTGAGTCTACAGTTCCACTGTAGACTACTATCCCATAGTCAGTCACATGGAGGACTGAGGAGGCGACTGCTAGCCGCCTGGCCTCCTCAGTCATGTAAGCTTTGTGTCTATACAGGGCACCCAGTTTTTTGTTTGTGCCCTGTGTTTGACTGGCTGTGGTTCATGTCACCATGGCAGGTCTCCCTCTCACAAGTATGTAACCCCCAACACCACTGGTTCATGTGCACACATGAGCTCAATGTGATGGGGTTACTGCAGTCACTCACATGGCTGTGTTGGTCCAACCTGGCTTTCATAGTCACCTCCTGTGATGCCGTTATTGCCTTGTGCCACATAGTACCATCCATGACCTGTTTTGCAGGGGCTAGGGGCTCTGCATTCCTGGGCTCACCACCTGTGGCCTGGACATGTGATGGGTCCCTGGCTATGACATTCTTTGTCCTCTTCTTGAGGTTAGTAGCCCTTTTCTTAACCTCCTCCCATATCAGCTGATCCACTGGCAGAGCGGTAGCACTATCGCTTGTGGTGCCAATGATCCGGCTTCAGGAATGAGCCCAGAACAGCTGGGGGAGGTAGCTTGAGTGTCCCTATGGGATGCTGTCCACCTCTGTTGGGATGGGGAAAGATGTGCCTCTGGTGTTGTACCACTACTTAGGTGACCATGGTTGACGGAAAAGCACTGGAACCATGCTTAGGTTGGTTGATGTTGATGTGTAGGTGTGTGGTGTGTGGGAACAATCACCCCATGTATGCACTGACATCACAGGGTGGGAATGAGAAAACTGTGAAAAAACCCTGTCCGTTGGAGGATGCCACCCTTGGCATCCCAGGCAGTGCACCATCAACCATGGTGCTCTATTCCAGAACTGTGCTTGAGCATCACTAGGGAGTGAGAAGTCCCCAGGTAGCCCCACCCTGGGGGGAGGCCAGCCAGGGAGGAACACAGGTGCAGTCATGTCCCAGAATACGGATGATGGGGCTGAGTGCCCAGGTTGGACCGAGGGGGGCAGGCCAGGTAACAGGGGAGAAAAGGTACAATAAATAAAAAAAACTTGCATGTTTGACCCCTTCCTCCAATGGCATTCACTTCATTGGTGATGTCATCCCAGGCCTGTCTGATCTTGAACCTTGTCCCTCTGCCAACCAGGTCCTCTCTCACCATGTATGTGTGGCCCAGGGCCAACACCTCCTCTGAGAAACACCTCTTTCTTATCTTCTTTTCCTCCATCCTGATACTTGTTGGAAATTGGGAGGACAGGCAGCATTGAGCATTGCATACACTCAGCAGAGTATATAACACAGGTATAGCGGTGAACAGGCTCCAGTGCTACCTGGCCAAGACACATACGTGTCCCTGCAGAGAAGGGTCAAACACACAGTGAGCTGCATGCCTGTCACAGACCCTGATGAACACATGAAAGAGAACTGACACAAGTTTAAAGTGCAGGCTAAATTTATTGTGCATATAACACATTACAGACAAGACAACTGAGCTCACTATGCAGGTACTCCAGTGCTTCATTAGCCTGCATTTTAAGCTTGTGTCAGTTATCTTTCATGTGTGCACCATAGTCTAGCTTTGCACTGTAGCCAAGTAAGGGTAGCTGCACTCTGTGGTAGCACCAGCACACCTTCTCATTATCATCAGTTGTTCTACAGTGTACCTATCACTGATCCAAGGACATGTGCAGATACAGCAGAAGTACAGTCCTGATATTGCATCAACATATTGGCCATTCACACAGCCACCAAAGCTGTCTGGAAGGTACCCAAGGTTAGGACCACTTTAGCCCAAAGATCTTTCTCTTTCAGAGCCCCCTCCTGGTATAATACCCTCCCCCCTGCTATCACTGCAATATCCAAGCTAGGGCCCTTCAAGGCTGCCCTGAAAACCCACATTTTATCTTCCCACAACTGCCAGTGTGCTCGCTAGCCAAATCCTAGGCCCCACTGTATCACTAGAGGTCGTACCTGGCCTGCTGACAACTCCTCCACTGAGGCTGCACATATCTCCCACCTTTAAAGCCCAAGGGTCCTAGGCCTAACTTTTTAACTTCATAGCTTATTTTCTGTGTTAAGACTCATGACAATTCCTCCCTTGAGGCTGCACCCTGTTATCTGACTGTAACCTTGTGACTCAACTCTGCTTAGCCACCAATTGTATAGGCAAATTAGCTTCCTTGTATAGCAAATTAGCTTAGCCTCCACCTGTATAGGCAAGTTCCTTATCAGTATGTATATTATTTCATGCCTGTATAATACCTTGCTGTATTCAACTGTCATAATCTGTTGTTGTTTATCGTATTATTCTGTACCTGACGTGGAGCGTTTGAAAACGAGTCTAGGACTCAAAGGGTTGTAATTCTGATGTTCTAAATAGATAAATAAATAAATATTGCTATGATCTGTCACTGTTGTAGACCTTTTTACAATACACTTACCTCTAGCCACCTGCAGT
This sequence comes from Neoceratodus forsteri, assembly GCA_016271365.2. Lineage (NCBI taxonomy): Eukaryota > Metazoa > Chordata > Ceratodontiformes > Ceratodontidae > Neoceratodus > Neoceratodus forsteri. Next base: position 654,526,431 of record CM028136.1, read on the forward strand.
ACCTCTGTGGAAGCTGTGTGACATTGCTGTATGGCATTGCATATGTGCTGTGAGGTACTGTGTATACACATCATGCCCATGGGAGTCACACCACTGTCTGTGTGCAGCCAGGAATCCCCCAACCAGAAACAAGCATAGTTCTACACAATTTTATGTTAGCAAAGCACAAAGGATGAAACAAGAAACAAAACTAGAAAGACGGCATGATGGCAGACAAGCACTCGAGGATCAGGGGTATGGCAGAGGGGCACCAGGTGGTCAGCAGTTGAGTTAGCCAACCTGGTTGACCTGGTGGTTGTAAGGGGGAGAAGCTGCTGCTGGGTGAGGGTGGTGAAGCAGCAGACCGACCCAGATGTGAGGTATGGATATCTGTGGGGCAGTGATTGTGCATACCGGTGACAAGTACATCCCCAGATTTAATGATCTATCCCAGAGGGCACTGCATCACCTGCAGCTTACCCCTGACAAGGGTGCCTCTGCTGCTGCAAGCAGCCCGGTGGGTCCCCTCTGTTCACCAGCTGCCTCCTCACTGTACTGCCCGCAGACCACCAGACCGAAGCTTCACCCCTGACAAGGGTGCCTCTGCTGCTGCAAGCGGCCTAGTGGGTCCCCTCTGTCCACTGGCTGCCTCCTCTCTGTACTGCCCACAGACCAACAGACTGAAGCTTCACCCCTGACAAGGGTACCTCTGCTGCTGCAAGCAGCCTGGTGGGTCCTCTCTGTCCACCGGCTGCCTCCTGACTGTACTGCCCACAGACCACCAGACCGAAGCTTCACTCCTGACAAGGGTGCCTCTGCTGCTGCAAGCGACCTAGTGGGTCCCCTCTGTCCACTGGCTGCCTCCTCCTCCCTGTACTGCCCACAGACCACCCAACTGAAGCGTCACCCCTGACAAGGGTGTCTCTGCTGCTGCAAGCAGCCTGGTGGGTCCTCTCTGTCCACCAGCTGCTTCCTCGCTGTACTGCCCACAGACCACCAGAACGAAGGTACACTGCTGAAACTTCTGGCGTATCCACGCTGACTGGCTGGATCCATCGACTCAGCCTGCTGATTAGCTGCTACACTTATTGAATTCTTTGCTACTCCTATTCCTTTTGGACTTGAAGCTAATTTTATTTACAGATTCTGGTACTGGTTAAGTTTCTCCAAACTGTCCTGTGAATGCTAACTTAAATGTGAATCTAAGCCTGTTTACAGCAATTTTGCACTTGAAGGTTGTTTGCAGTGCATGATCCGTTAGAGTGCAGGTTTTTCTCAGGTTTTAAAGTATAACAGCTCTCTTTGTTTTAAGGTCCAGTGGTACTGTACCCTGGATCAGAAACTAAGCTTAAAGTAATACAGCATTTTGTGAACACTTCTTTGTGCAGACCAGGTTTCATTTGTGGCACAGTTCAGGGTTTTAAATAACTGATTAGCAGTTTTTTCTTGGGACAATGCTGACTGTATAGAAAGAATTTATATAGGTTTTCTAGAAGTGTTACGTTTGTTATACACAGTGAGGCAAGTGCTATGCATTTTCGCAATGTTTTAGCACTTTTATGAGCAAAATGCTAATCAATTTTTGGAGTTAAATAAATCCCTGTAGTTGTAGCAATGCACTGCAAATGACCCCATTTTTGTTTCACTTTCTCTCCTTCTTGCTTAAATTTTTTTCGCTCCCCTCCCCCCCAGCCTTTATTAAATACTCCCCCTTCCCCAGTGGCACTGCCCATAGGCAATCTTCTTCCTCCCCTATTACTAATATTGCAACTCCCCTTAAAGATACAGAATACAGTTATAGGGCCCAACATTTGTCAGTGCTAATTTTAACTCTTTAAGTTTAATTTACTGTGATGCATCTCCCGCCCCTGATCTAAGTTCTCATCGTAGTATTTGGGTGGTATTCCGCCATACGTATTAGTCTTCCGATTTGCCTAATTCCAAACTTAACCCCTGACAACAGCAAACAACGTGAGCTGCACTACTCTCCTACTCATTGCTATCACAATTGGGTCAGTGGGCCCAGGCAGCCTTCAGGTCACCTGCCCCTCTTCAATCTACCCAAAACACTGCCTTAGAACTGGCCGCTGGCTAACAGTACCAGGAGCAACCTTCACAGAGGGGGAATACCAGCAGTCCTACTACAGTGGGACCACAACAGGGGAGAATGCATCCGACACACACCACAGCTCCGCCAGGCTACCACCTCTCACACACACCCCTCAGAAACTGGAGAAGCCTCTCCAAGTAAAATAAGAAAACACAAGTCACGAATCTCTATAACCCTCTGCATCACAGTGAGGAACCTTATCCTAATGCTCCTCCTGTTATCTGGGAATGTGCACCCAAATCCTGGCACTCCGCTGCCATCCGGATCTATGGGTATTAAGACAAAGGGCCTGACAATAGCTGCAATGAATATTTGCAGCCTAACAATAAAGTTTACACAATTACAGGCCTGGATGGTCCAACACAAACTGGACATAGCATGCCTAACTGAGACTTGGCTGACAGGCAATATAAAAAACAGTGAAATAGCATTACCGGGATACCAGGTATTCAGGAGCGACAGGCATGGCAAGAAGGGTGGGGGTGTGCCTTATCGACACAAAAGACTCCCTCCATGGCCCTGTCCTCCCTATCTCCAGGATGGCCACAGACCATGAGCTCCTTGTTGTGAAAATACAAGTCAGACAGCTGGGTAAGACACTAACCATTGCATCAGCCTACCTACCCCCAAAAAAATCACCAGACAGTGTGCTCAAGGTCCGGGATGCAGTGGCCTCCCTACGCAAGGATAGTGATTTAATTATCACAGGGATTTCAATATAAACTGGGAAGGCGACAACTCGATGCCACTCAAGGATACTGTGGCAAGCGCATATCTCACACAACTAGTCACGGAGCCAACCAAAAGAAACCACAAGACAGGCAAGAGCTCGCTCATTGACTGGATCCTCACAAACTCCCCATCATGAATATCTGAGGTCAAGGTGCTACCAGATACACTGTGCGACCACTCCCCTGTCACCCTCAGATGGTCAAATAAGTTCAAAACAGTCCCCCATCACTATACAGAGCAAGATCCTGAAAAGAGGTCAGTTAGGATTGCTTACAAATGCCCTATCCCACCATGACTGGTCACCCATTGACACACTGCCAGATCTGGACCAGGCCCTGAGGTACTTCACAGATGGAGTCAACAATATTTATGACCAATATGCATCCTTAAAAAGGAGGAAAGTGCGGGGGACCACTAGTGTTTGGATCACAGGTGAGCTCCTAGCCATGATGAAGGAGAGGGACAACCTCTGGTTAAAAGCCAGGGCCTTGCATAAAGACCATGACCATCAACTGTACCGGGCAGCTAGAAACCACTGCATGCATGTAATACGGCGGGCTAAAGCAGATCACCACAAGGAACTGCTTGATAAATGCTGCAGTGACAGCAAAAGGTTCTGGGGAAACAAAGAATCTCTTGGGGGAAGAAGAAAAGAGAAACTCACAGCTGCTCCACATTAACGGCTCTACAATCACGGACTCACACCTCATTGCAGAGTCCTTCAACTCTGCCTTCACAGAGCTAAGCACAATACTCCCTCCTGACTACCTACACTCCACCAAGGTTCCCTCAGATGACAAAGCACCCAATACTTCTCACCCTCCCTTCTACCTCAAGAGAGTTACTATAAAGGAGGCAGCATTCTGCATAAAAGAAGTGTTCAGAAAGACCAGAATGGGCAACGATGGAGTAGACATGAAGCTGGTGTCTCAAACTCTTGATATGCTTATGAAGCCTATTACAAAACTATTCAACAAATCCCTGACCCTGACATGATTCCCAGCCACTTGGAAGCAAGTGCTGGTCACTCCTGTCCACAGAAGTGAGGACAGGACCAATGTGTCCAATTACAGGCCAATCTCAATCCTCTCCCCCCTATCCAAGGTCCTTGAGAAGATTGTGGTGGACCAACTAGCAGACTACATCAGCAAATACCAACTGCAATGCCCCATCCAGCATGAGTTCAGGCAGGGGCATAGTACCATGACTGCCCTTGTAGAGTTCACCGACTATGCTCACAAAGCTATGGATGAAGGCAAACTAGTAGGGGTGATGTTCATAGACTTAACAACAGCCTTCAACACTGTCAACCACACCCTTTTACTGGCCCAGCTTCAAAGCCTGGGGGTGGCTGCCAATATAACGCTCTGGTTCCGAGACTACCTGTCCCTCAGGTCGCAATGGGTAAAAATAGGACAAACAGTGTCTGACCCCAGGGAAGTCACACTGGGGGTCCCGCAAGAATCCATCTTAGGACCACTGCTCTTCAGCCTGTTCATAAATAATCTCTCTCAAGCCTGTGATGCCAAGATAATCCTATGTGTGGATGACACTGTCATCCTCAACAGCAAATCTCAAATTGAGCCATTCCAAGCAGCACTTCAGCACTCCTTCAGTAAAATAGAAGGCTGGTTCTGCGAGCACAAACTTCTGCTCAATTACAAAAATAGCAGGATCATGCTCCTATTCAGCCCACAGCTCAAGAAAAGGTTCCCCACCGTAAACCTCACCAACAATGTACTTGCCCCCTTGGAACAGGTACACTCCTTCAAATATCTTGGAGTCACCCTGGACAACACCTTATCCTACACTCAACATATCGACCAGGTGATCAAGACAGTCAACATCAAGCTTGGTGTGCTTTAGAGGCACAGAAAACACCTTACCATGGCAGCCATCTGCCTATCAGTCATGAGCTCCATCCTCTCCACCATTGACTATGGCCTGGTTGTCTACAGTGTAGCATCAGACTCTGTGCTCAAGAGGGTGCACATAGCTGTCAACAAGGCCTGCAGGCTCATTCTGAATAGTGATTGAATGACCCACACCTGTTCCCTCTATGAACAGACACACCTGCTGTCTCTTGGGTGTAGGACTAAATTCCTCACATGCCTCCTAGGCAAAAAAGCATTACTGGGGAAAGCCCCCTTCCTCCCAGGCTCAGAATATATAACCAGAAACAGAACGCAGGGGGCCCTCGTGGTGCCATTCCGATGCACAGCTCTCGGAGAGCAGCCTTCTCCTAGAGAGCCCCTCTCTGGCTTAATGAGGTACCTGAGTCCATTCAGAACTCCACTAGCCTGTCCAGCTTCAAATCAGACCTTGAGCACTACCTGGCTACCAGCTCTGTATGCACCTGCTTCTCCAACAGCTGATAGACTCTGGGTGACAAGACCTGGCTCTGCTAACAGCAACTATTCTCAGCATAAGACAGAAGCCACCACCTCCCCACATGCTCCTTGACAATACCACTGAATTACTCTAAGGGGCTGCTCCTGTGCACCCCTCCTCCCTACCCCCCCATCTCCATGCTAGGATGGGTCTATTCCTCCCTGGCCTCAGTGCTGCCTCCTTGAGCACTTTTACTAGAGGCCCCCCTCCTCCTCTACCAAAATTCTGTCCTTACTGACCCTCTGCCCAACCTAACCTAACCTCTAGTGCCTCTGCACCTTACCTGCACTTGTAATCAACTAAAGTTGATGTCCATATGCTGTATAGTGTATTAAATGACTAAGAAACTATGTAACCTTTTCCTGATTGTTGTGCTGGTCAGTGTCTCAAATGTCCTAAAACTCTGTAACCTTCTTGATTGAATGTATATACTCTGTTCACGTGACGTGGAACCTTTGTAAAAGAGCCTTGGCTCAAAGGTTATTTTCTGAATACCAAATAAATAAATAAATAAAATGCAGCAGCTGAGGGTAATGGTAAATAGTGATACTGTGGTACACTCAGGTGAGTACATTCAGGTATACTGTATGTATGTATGTATGGTTGCTGTGATGTGTAGTGTGTTGTACTGTTTTAGTGCTTCAAGACTGCTTTGATAATTTCTCTGAGACTTCAGGGTAATGTATCTGTGTTTACCGCTTGGATGCACTATTTCCTATGGATATTATGTTGCTGCAGTGTTCTATAGAGCCAGTGCAGGTCTATGGGACCATTGTTCCTAGAAATGCCCACATTGCCCTGTACAATACAGAGCTCATTGTGGATCTGGGAGCCCTGCTGTTTGCCATACGTTCAAGGGTGTGTGATACCACATTGACATATGATCACTGTGTATGTAGACAGGCACTGTGTGTGGTCCTATGAATGTGTCATGTGCAGGGGGTATTGGTAGCTAGGATGTTAGATGTATAGAACAGCATGTTGCTGGAGCCAATATCTGTTCCATATATGCTGTCTGTGGTATACAGCAATGGTGAAGCTATGAATACACTATGTTATGATGGATTCAAATTGTACTGGAATGGGTGTGCCAGTGTAGTACCCACTGTTGTGTTGGTTTACACTTACAGTATGATATTCACCCTTACTTTGTAATGGTATGATTATTATGCCCTTGTTGCATGCGACCTTAGGCTACATACATCCTACTAAGTAATATGAGGTGTACATGGCATGTAGTTAACACGTGTGGGTATGTTGGACAGGGATGGTGAGGACAGTGGTATGGGGGCATGACAAAGACCTTGCCTACACAGTGCTAGGTCACAGCTACAACACTGATATGTTATGTTGAGGCTATGCCCAGTCAATAATCACACTTGTATGTGTGGTACTGCATGGCAGTGCACACCAGTAAGACATTTCCCTACATTTATTTTATTTTATTTAGTTTTTGTTGACTGGGTAAGTGCACTAGGCAAATTCTACCTATTTTTCATGCATGACCCGGGGGAGGGGGATACAGATGAATGCCAACTGACAATGAACCAGATTAAGCTGTTGGTGGTATTTTTATTGAATTGGTCCTGTCCATCTACGCCATGCAAATGTGGTAGTGGCTGTGGGCACAGTACTGGTTTATAGGTGTGTGTACTGGTTAGAGTACATGGTACTGTACCATGTGTTCTGCTGCATTCTGTTGATCACATGTCATCTCTATCCCCCCTCCACAGACCCAGCATGGGCAACCCAAAGCCAGCCCACTGGAGTGGGTCCACTAGGACCACAGATGTGGGAAGGGGACACCCGGCCATTATGGGGCACAGAGGAAGTCGAGGCAGGACTGACAATTCTCTAACACACTTCCACATAAGTACCCTGAATTGTGTGTGTCACAATATGGGTTGCATATCTACACTATCCCACATGTTTCTGCTGTTGAGGGGATGCCATTGCATGTCTCAACAGGTTACATGCATGTCTGAGGAGCAGCACCTAGGTGGTTGTTTTTCTAGTCCCTCACATGGCCTTTGAGGCATTGAACCCCCACTGCTACTGTGGTATGTCAAGGGCTGTGCAATCTACAGGTATGATCATCATTGCAATAGTCATGCTGCCCTGTAGCTTAACTTTGACATGCATTACAATGTGCGGTGCATGTCCACGTGCCACCTAACTGGTACATCAGGGCATAGGCAGTGATTCTCACAGACACTTGTGGCATGCCTGTCATTGTTTGACATGTCTGTCATGCCGCATAGTTGTGCCTAGGTATGTGTATCTGTCTGGCAGTAGTAGGCAAAGGCACTTGTTGCACTGGTACACCTTTGTGACAGGCCATGTGTGGCATATAGCACCTGTGGTAGTCCCCATATCAATACCATCTCAGTTCCATGTTCACCGGGTGTCATGCCATTCCATCTCACCAGAGCTAACATTATGTGGCATGGGGTCAATGGTAGGGAATGTTATTGGTGGGCCTCGAATGTACATTGCCATGTATTTGTTTGATGTTATTCATAGTTGGTGGTGTTTATCCTACACATTGATGTCCATAGCATGATCATTCTGCGGTACATGAGTGGTGACATGCATTCATTGCAACAAAACTGACTCATCACAGGACTGATAACCTGCACAGCCTCTGTAAGTGAGAACCTCTATAATTAGGGTGGGATCAGCATCTGCTGGGACAAAGGGGGCCTACAGGCAGCTCTGTATCTCACACCAGTGTTATAGTGACTACAGTACAGTGCGTACAATGCTCACTCACATACCACACCACTGAACACATGTGTTACCCTGCCTGCTGCACATGGTGCTGTATGATGGCCCCATCCATATACAACTGTGCTGTGCTGTGCTGTGTGCACCCCTTATGTGTAAGTGGGCCCTGCCCTTCATGTTGACTGGGGAGGCTTATGGATGTCCATTGTCCTGTAGGTCTGTGTGGACCTCTGTGCTGAATGCCTCGCCTGAAGGGCACTGGGTTTGGGGATTCAACTCTTAGTGTCTTGTCTGTTACACTACCTATTGCATTCTGTCTTGGTGCTGCTGTGTCATGTGCTCCATTTTCACATCAGGCATGCCTGCCAGTGTTGTATGTCCCTTGCACTGCTTGGCCCTGTGCTTCTGCAGCATGGCACACTCATTGTATGTGCAGTCCTCTACTGCTTGGGGCAAAATGCTGTCTCTGGTATGCCACACACATTCCACAGCAGCCATGTGACTCCTTCCATGCATGGTATGTTGGCTCATGTGCAGACTGGTTTTACATCTGCTGTGCACAGTTTGCCACTCTTGTGTCCCTCATCACTTGTGCACAGCTTGCAGAGTTCAATGTATTTCTTTCCATTGTTGCCTGGATGGGCTCAGGTGGCAGAAGGGATGCCATCCTCAATGTAGGCTTGATGACCTGCTGCAAAGGCAGATCTGTCTGCAGTGAGTATTAATAAGTAGAGAGGAGGAGAATTTGTTCACCATTCAAGACATGACTGTGGGTGCAGCAGCCACTACCATCATCACCACAACCAGCCACAGCAGTCTCTTGAGGGGGTTGATATTATTTTGATGGATGGTTGCCCCCTTTAATTTTAGCTGTCCCCTTTCAGCTGGTAGTTGCCCATATTATTTTGTTCCCCCCACACGTTTTTCTATAGCTGGTTGCCCATATCCTTTTGGTCCCCCCCCTTCTCTAGGGGCTGTTGCCCATAATCATTTGCTTGTCTCGCCTTCTTTTGATGGGCAATTGCCCATATTCTTTTGTTTGATCCCCCTTTTTCTATTTGCAGGTGCCCTTCTTCTTTTGACCCCCCAAGTGGGTATTTGCCCTTCTTCTGTTATTTCTTACATCTTTATACAGGTGTTCACCCTTGTTATTATTGTATTTTTATTTTGTTGTTAGTTATGGGCCCTTGGCCACTGTACACAGTAAAGCTTATTTTTGATACATATGCTGCTGTGTTTTGCATCTTTCCTTGGTAACTGCTTATCCCAACCCTCACCCCCTGCCCCATTCTTAATGCTACTTGCACTGCACCTGAATGTAGTGCTATATTCATTGTTGCGCTTGCATCCTGCACTGTGCTGTTGAGCTAGCACTATGCTGTTGTGCTGCACATGTGCACTGGGTTGTGGCCCAATATTCAGTGGTGTTATCATGTGTGCAATACTTCAATATATCTCTGTAGACATGTACATGTGCAGGTACTAGTGCTATGGGGCAAAAATGTGCACAGCTTATGAAGATCAACTGTGATCAGTTGTTATGTGATGAACTAAAATACTTTCATGCAACAGTTCATAGCCTAGTGGTTACAGTTCAAAGCTGTGAACTGAGAAATCCAGGTTAACAAACCTACAAACATCTTTATCTAAAGGGAGATTGGGTTTTGTTCCTGGTATGCATCTGGAAACTAGCTATTTCACAACTCAGCATACCTTCCTGATAAAATATATTAAATAAATAAACACATGAATGGACATAAATATTTTGGCAAAACACTCAGATGAGATTACTTCTTGATTAAATACTGTATGATGTAATTTGCAATGTTTTTACTTTTATTTGTATTATATTTTAAATGTCAGATTTTGCTACAAATTAGAAAGATCCTAAATGGCTCCTGTTAAAATAACTGTAAAAGTATTTGTAAAGCTTTGTTTAAATATATAAACCCTTTGCTACTGTATACAGTTACCATTATGTTCCACTTTCATAAAAAGATGTTACACCTATAAAATGTGTGTTACACCTATCAAGACCCAGCTGTACAAAAAGCTAAGTTAATACAAACTGTAACTAATACATTCTGTCACACACTTAAATATTTCTGATGAGTCACTATATTGTATCTGTAAGACAGAATGGATTGTGTTTAAGCTAGGTGTGTATTAAGACATGCAGTATGATATATTCCTTGAGGATTTTTGAATGATGTGAGGAAACATATGGATGATTGTCCTTTGAAATCGCATAGGACCCACATATTAGTTCTGCCTTCCTTAATGTACATAGATGTAACTATGCAACTCAGGCTTGACATTTTTGATTAATGAATTGCAAACAAAGACTGTGGAGAGGTAATATTCTACATTTATGTATTACAACATCCACCAGGGATGCATTACTTTATACTCACATTTCAATTTAGATAAGTAATAATGGAACTAGAATGTTGTTTCTTTATTCATATACTGTACATCCCATGATGCTTTACATTATTGGGGTGTGTGTGATTCTGTATTTCTATGAAACTTGACTTTGCATTCCAGCTGAAAGCGGAACCAGTCTACGTTTTTTCATCATGATTTACACACACATCCAATGATGCTTTGCATTACTGGATTATTTGGGATATAATATTTCTTTAAATCCTGACTTTGTTAACAATGTCTTTTCTGGGTGACTCTTTCTTCAGAGTTTTTATTCTGAGATTATTTACCTTTTTGGATAGCTTTCCTCTTACTATGACCAAAACCCGTACATCAACATCATAAGGGCTGATTCATTTTTTTCTGATTTGACATACAGATGAGACACATTAATGACTCCTGAGAATGCCAACCATGTGTATGTGTCTTCTGCTACTAAAATGGGCCACAATTTATTTTTCAGGCAGGTGAAACAATGTACAAAAATAAAATAATATTAAACAGTTTATGGATGTTTAAAAAAAAAAGGTCATCCACCTCATAAAAATAGTCCCAGCATATCCCAACATTAGTATGTCATCTCTGTGATATATATATACTATAGGGGCGTAGTCACACCCCTACAGTTAGGGTTATGAAGGCACTTTAATGTTAAACTTAAGATTTTGCATGTTAATAACTTTGGACCTGTTCAACAGATTTGTATGAAATTTGGTATACCTGGTGGGGCAGGGTAGGTCTCTTGATTTGCCAAATTGCACTTCAGTTGGACTTACAGTTTTTGCACAGTGAATCACTGAAAAATGCACTTTTCACCAGTTTTGAGGGATGTTTTTGGATTTTGTCTGTGGCGCTGCTTGGCCACCATGTGGCTTGCTGGTCTGAAACTTGGCATGTAGAAAGTGTTTGTGTAAAGGAACATGCCACTTTTTGTTTGGTGAACAAATATTAATCCATTCAAAAGTTATTAAACTTTTTAGCTCCCATTATAAGTCTAAGGAAAAATGTATATGGTTGTTTTGCGAAAGAAGAATGGGTTTTGACCATCTGGTCACTCCTCACGATCAAAGAATTTGCAGACTCATGATCAAAGATTCTTTGATCGGGAGAAATTTATCGATGGTGATGGCCGCCATCTTGTTTTCAGTTTGGGAATCAAAAAAACCAAAATCTCAGCCCAGGGTGACTTCTGAAGTAAAACTTGGATGGGTTTTGCTGAAGGGGCTTCCCTCTATCGAGCCATGCCTGTGGTTTAATGTAGTTGTGTTAAAAAATGGAGTTTTAAACTTTTAAATTCTTTGATCACAGCTCGCTAACAATCTTTGATCATGAGCCTACAAATTCGCTGATCATGAGATTCTTTGATTGCGATCTTCGTTCATGAGGGAGGGACAAGATGGTCAGATTTATGGGTTGGAAAAAAACAAATATCTCAGCCCAGGGGTGACTTGTGAAGTAAAACTAGGATGGGTTTTGCTCAGGGTGCTTCCCTCTATCGAGCCATGCCTGTGGTTTCATATAGTTGTGTCAAAAAATGGAGTTTTAACATTTTAAAATTCTTTGGTCATGAGATTTCTTTGATCACGAGCTTCGTTCATGAGGGCGGGATGAGATGGACATTTTTTTGCTGGACCAGATGCCTCTGGGAGGGACCAGATAGCCCAAATTTCATGACCAGATGTCTCTTCATGATCAAAGATGATCTTTGATCATGAGGTCATGGCCAATTCTCAGATTCAAAGAATTTTTAAAGGTGCAAAAATGTTAAAATTAAATATCTCAGAAACGGTTTAGTTTTTTAACTTGATATTTGGAGGGTGTTGAGGGGAAGTCCTTCAGATGTGAATTATGGTGTTTAGGTGTCAGAAAATTAAATTGCGTGACACAGTTTACGTTTTGCGTATAGTGTTCTGCATTGAGGTAGTGGCTTGGAATTTATAGGGTTGCTAGCCTTACTGCCACAGAGGTACTTTTCAGTGGTTAGGTGCGTAAAATGTAAAAGGTGCAGAATTATGCCACTACAGTGAATGAAAATCTTAAACTTTAAAACTAAATATCTCAGAAACGGTTTGGTCTTTTAACTTGAAATTTGGAGGGTGTTGAGGGGATTTCCTGTAGATTCGAATTATGGTGTTTAAGAATTGGAAAATTAATTTGCTGCAGAGATATTGCGTGGCACAGTTTACATTTTGTGGATAGTGTGCTGCATTGTGGTAGTGGCTTGATATTTATAGGGTAGCTAGCCTTACTGCCACAGAGGTAATTTTCAGTGCTTAGGTGTGCAAAATATAAACAGGTGGAGAACTATGCCACTCTGACGAATGAAAATTTGGTTTGTTTCAAGTTGGTGGGAGCATGGGGCCCGAAGGGCCCTGCACTCCCACCAACATATATGATATTCAGTACTTGTACTGTTATGTTAGGCAAAAATTTGCAAGTTGGCAGGAGTGCAGGCCCAAAGATCCCCACGCTCCCACCAACTTATGCGACATAGTACTTCACTTTGCTTTCTCAAAATATAAGGAAATTCTTTGCAATAACCTGTGTTAATGCAACAGTTAGGGTTTTTTACAGTAACAAAAGCAAGTAAATTTGCCTTTAGGGTCACCACACCTTGCACCCCATGACCACTCTGCCCCCACCAACAGATATCGGGGTATGCGTTGGGGTCATCAGTCCTAACTCTCACCCTATTCTTCTATACTGCACCACCTCAGCTTATTTACACATGTGGTGGGGTGAGAGTTAGGACTGATGACCCCAATGCACACCCTGATTCCTGTTGGTGTGGGCAGGGTGGTCATGGGGTGCAAGGGGTGGCAACCCCAATGGCGTATTTCCCTCGCATTTATCACTGTAAAACTCCTAACTGTTGCATTAACACAAGTGTTTGCAAAAAAAAAGTGTGTGTGTGTATGTATATATATATATATCTATATATATATATATATATATATATATATAGATATATATATATATACATACATACATATTATAGTGACACGGTCGTGCCACTATAGTTAGGGTTGAGCAGCCAGTTACATACTAAAATCAAAAGTTTGGACGTTAATAACTTTGGACCTGTTCAATGGATTTGCCTGAAATTTGGTACATGTGTTGGGGCGCACTAGATCTCTTGATATGCCAAATTGTATTTCTGTCAGAGTGCTGGTCTTCATGTACAAAAGTGCTGAAAAATGCAAAATTATCCAGTTTTGGAGGCACCTTTTGGTATTCTTAATGTGATCCTGCACAGCTGTTGTGTGGTGTGCTGCTCTGTGAGATGGCTTGTTTTAAAGAGCTTTGGTGGCTGAACATGTCACTTTTTGTTTAGTGAACAAATATTAAGGCATTCAAAAGTTATGCACTTTTAAGTTCCCATTATAAGTCAATGGGAAAATTTATATGTATATCTTGTGATCAAAGAATCAGGGTTCTGGCCATCTTGTCCCACCTGGTGGTCAAAGAATGTGCAGCCTTGCAGTTCAAAAATCTTTGATCCCAAGGAATTTCAAAAATTATTTGACCGCGAGGTCCTCCATCTTGTTTTCAGTTTTTCGATTGCATAAACATAAATATCTCGCCTCAGGGGTCACTTCTGAAGTAAAACTTTGATGGATTTTACTCAGGGGACCCCGATCTATCAAGCCATAGCTTTGGTTCCATCTAAATTGGTATAAAATAGAGTTTTTAGCTTTAAAATTCTTTGTTCATGGCTCGCTAATGATCTTTGATCGCAAGAATCTTTGATCGCAATCTTGCATCGCGAGGGACGAGATGTCCAGATTTTAAAAGCAATTTTCTCAGCCCAGGGGTGCCCTAGGCTGTCAAATAAAGCTGTTTTTTGTTCAGGGGGTTTCGTTGTGTCCCATCTGCATGGCCAAATTAATGTTATAAGGCTCCCTGGTAGTCTAGTGCCCCCCTCCCTAATAAGATATTTACATCCCTGGTAGTCTAGTGGCCCCTACAATAAAACATTTATAAATGAAGTAATGCACTGGTAGTCTGGTGGCCCAACCCCCTGTTTTTTTAAGATCCCTGGTAGTCTAGTGGCCCCTGAGCTGTACTGTTGCTATAAAATTTTATTAATGTCAGTCTTTATATCCCTGGTAGTCTAGTGGCCCTTCCAGTGTAATGTAAGAAATAGTGATTTAATCATATACCTGGTAGTCTAGTGGACCCACACCCATCCTTCCAGCCCACCCAGCACCCCCTATCCTTCGCCAGCTGGCGACTAGCACAGCCCTCCTCTTATCTCCATGGCCAGCCACCGACTGTCTGCATTATGAGCAGTAATGCAAGAGGTGCTCTGAAAATATTTCTGAGTGCCTCTTTGCATGCCGCTCATAATGCAGAGATGGTGAGCTGGCCGTGACAGAGAGGGAGGGCTGTGCAATGCTGGCTGGCGAGAGTGAGGTGCTGGGTGGGCTTGTAGATGGTGGAGACCACTGAACAGGCAACGTAAATCACTGGCTGCAGAAACCGCTAGACTGAGGGACTGGGTGACGATATGAATATAACGCAGCCAGCATCGACACTGAACTCAGGATAAAAAAGTGGGTGAGGCCAGTGGTCAGGGCATTAACTGAACTATATGGGGCCACTAGACTACCGAGCAAATAGCCACAACCTGGGCTACAAGAATCTATAACATTATTTGCATGCAAAAGAACTTCTTTCGCTGAACAAAAACGTAATAACCTAAGTTGCATACCTAGGCTGAGAAAAAAAACGTGCTAACATCTGGCCATCTAGTCCTCACTCTTGTTAGCGAGCGAACAATTTCTTTGATAGCGAGAATGCAAAAACTTTGACCGTGAGATTCTTTGATCGCGATCGTGCATCCCAAGTGAGGGAAGAGATGGCCAGATGACAAAAGCAATTTACTCAGCCCAGGGGTGTCGTAGGAAGTCAAATAGGGTGGGTTTTACTCAGGGGGCTTCGTTCTGATGAACCATGGTGGTGATTTACTGCGATTATGTATATTTTTCAAATTACAATAGTTTTAATTCTTTGATCATGACCCTGCAAATTCTTTGATTGCGAGCCTGCAAATTCTTTGATCGCAAGATTCTTTGATCGTGCATCGTGAGCGAGGGATGAGATGACCCAATTAAACAAACAATTATCTCAGCCCAGGGGTGTTGTAGGAAATCAAATGAGGGTGGGTTTTACTCAAGGGGGCTTTGTTCTGTCGAACCATGGTGGTGCTTTACCGTAATTCCTTCAATGTTTCAATGTATAAGGTTTTGTAATCTTTGTTAGTGAGCCTGGAAATTCTTTGATTGTGAGCCTGCAAATTCTTTGATCGTGAGATTCTTTGATCATCATCTTTGATCGTGAGAAGGGGCAAGATGGATAAATTTTTTATAATGGAATAGATGGGGAAATTTTAGTAAACTTTGATATTGAATATCTTGGGAACGGTTTGGTCTTTTGACTTGAAATTTGGAGGGAAGAAAGGCAATATTCCACAGATTTGTCTTTTGGTGGTTTGGCAAAGAAATAGTACAGGGCAGCAAAGTTATGACACTATGAAGTTGGCATTTTTTCCCATAGAATAACATTATGGCATTTAACGCATTACAGGAATTCTTTGCCGCACTGCTGCAAAATAACGCTGTGGTCATTTGGGCTGAAATTTTGAGGGAAGAAAGCCAACATACCACAGATGTGATTTTTGGTGGTTTGGTGAAATAATATTACAGGGTGGCAAAGTGATGGTACTCTGAAGTTGATGCTTTTTGCCATCGGATAACATTATGGCGTCCATTGCGTATTTCAGGGCCTGTATCTCGGAAACGGTGTGAGATATGGACTTTTCATCAAAAAAATGCTTAGCTTCCCAAGTGGGGGCTCAGTATGAAACTAACCAGGAAAGTAATAATTCATACAAAATTTAAATTTTTTCCCTACGTCGTATGGTTCCTGAGATATAAGCAATTTAGTGTTCCAAGTCGTACCTTTTTGCTCCAAAGTCAATTATAATGCATACATTCTTTGTTTTCAATTTGTTTTTTCAATGCAGTTTTTGGGGAAAAGCAGGGTGTGCCCTTTCATTACCGTGTCAGTTAGCGTTTCCAGTTGTGCTTCTGTTACCATTCGAATCATTGTTCCCATCTACTCCACCATGTGCATAATGGATTGCGTTTTCATATGCACTTGTGTTTCTGTTTTGTTCCATGTTATTGTTGCTGTTACCATTACCATTTGCATTTGCAATTGCGGTACCGTGCGCATGTGCATTACGGTTTGTATTTTTGTATGCGCTTGCGTTTCTGTTGGTTTTATTGTTGCTGTTACTGTTACCATTAACAATTACAATTGTGGTACAATGACCTTGTGTGTAACAGTTTGCATTTCCATACGGGCTTGTGTTTCTGTTTCTGTTGGCTTTATTGTTGCTGTTACCATAACAGTTTGCCTACTGTTGCCACTTGCATTTGCTTTGCAGTTCCTGTTGCTATGTAACAAGACATCATACTTAATTTGAATGCAAAGTCAAGTGAATTGAATAGTGAGAGGTGAGGGGGAAGGGTGGATTTCGAGATTGAATGAAACATTAAATGGTACATTGTTACCTTGAAGAGACACATAATAACTTTGAGCACTTAGAAGATTTGTATTATAGACTGCTACATTGTTAAAAAAAGTTACAAAAAATGTAGCACTGAGACCTTCAATGGCTGGAGTGTTACTGTGTTTTTAAACTGTAGGCAGCTGTCACACTGCAAGATGCCACATGCAGTACTTAAGTGTTATAATGTGGGTGGCTCATTTTTCCTTTAAAGTTGTTGACCTCTGCTTTTTAGTTTTTTTTTAAAAAAACTTTATATGTACCTCTCCAACCCCAAACCACCACTAATGGGTATGATTTCATTTTGGGCAACCTGTACTAATAAAATTGTTCAAAAACTGTATACATTGAACTTCTTTTTTTCTATCATTCTACTAACACACCACATGCTATGGCCAACTCCAGTGAAGCTTAATGAAGTTAAAAAGTCCCTACTTTAGAATTCTGTAGCCCTCATGCTAACCCCGCTCAGTGTCCAAGATGGCCTTGTGTAATTAACAGCTCATTAACAGCTGCAATTATCTGGCAGTTCAAGAGGGGTAGCCAACAAAAAAGGACCTCCTAACACTGCAACTAGGAGAGTCACATTCTGTATAATCAGTGATTTCATTGTTTCTTTCATAATGGCACCTCTTCATCTTTAGAATCCACAGAATATGTGTCCTGCATGTCATCTGTTCTCAGCACTGTACCTGAGATGTTACTGTCTGACATGAAGTTCATGGTCTTGTTATTGGGGGGGTACTCTGTACTCTGCAGTTATGTCCTCCACCATAGGATACTGGACCAGTGTAGTGTGATTGCCACCTGGGATGAGAACTATTCTGATTTTTCATTAGGGGGAGTCGCATCCAAGAATCCCATCAAACCACTTAAATCTAAACTGAAACTTCTATTTTTCTGAGTGTTGCTGGACTTAGCAAATGAAAGTCCCATTACTCACTCAAAGATCTGAGAGTAATTCAAATTTGAGAAATTTTAAAGCTCCACTGCTAGGAGTCCAAGCAGAAATAAACAGTTTTTTGGGGGTTTGTGATGGTTTGCACCATCACGTTTGTAAAAATCACTGCTTCAGTCACAATTTTGTAATGTTAAAGGTAGCACTTATTTGAGCATACTGTTCATTTCCATGAAGTGAATGGGAGCCAACAAAGGTCTGCAAATCATGCAAAAACTAAGCCATAAAACCAAAACCGTGTTGTTGTTTTTTTCTATGCTCCAACCATTCAGTTGAAGTATGCACCAGTAACAGTGATTTTTACTCTGGTTATGAATGAAGCATAATGTTATTGCAAGGCTTTTACTGCTCAATACCTCTTCTATTCAGTGGACTACTGTTGCGTTTGTTCCAGGCATTGGTGCCATGAGTGCAGCCGCGGTAGTGTGATGTCAGTACCAGGAAGGAAGTAGAAATAAAATAAAACATCAGTGCACATGTATGATTCCAATAGTGAATATTTGCACATATTTGGGGAAAAGTTTAAAGCATGCTGCTTTGAGTTCCAGTGCCTACATGATTATCTGCAAAGGTATTATTTAATGCTCAAATAACTCACTCACTATAGGAGTCATGCATGTGCACAGTGCAGTGCACTGAAGTTTCTTTTATTTAAACCTCCCTCCTTGTATTAAACCTGCCTTCCTGGATTCAAATCCAATCAATTAAATTTGCACTGCAGTGGGGAGGGGCACATTATAAGGTTTAAGGAACAGGAATTCTGTATTCTTTGTTTTAAACTAGCACCTGCTGTACTGAAGCAAGTGGTATTGGGTGGGAAACGGTTGCTGGTGCTGGCGGTCAGTCCCTCATTGTCCAGTAGCCAGTTTGGGTCACTTGAGTTGTCCAGCTTAGTGTTTTAGCCAATTATATCTGAGCACCTAAAGTCCAGCACTTGCTTCTGCTATTTTCAATAAGGACTGTCCTGTCGGGAGTAACAAGTCCAACCCCCAACCCCAACCCCACCACTACTACATACCTGAATTTATGTAGACATGGATTTCATTTCAATATAAGGAAATAAGATATTGCTCTAAACTGAAGTTCTCATTTTTCCCTTTATTATTTTTACATCTATATAAATAGTGCTTCATGTGAGGAAGAGATGGTGAAAGAAGGGTGAGGAAGAGATGGTGTTTTTCAGCATTGCTGTGAAGTCTTTTTATAAAACAGCCTGTCATTTCTTATTACATTACCCATTCTCATGAATACCTCTTCAGGTTATGAGGGATATAGCATAGTACGACTGAGCATCAGATCATTGCAATATTAAAATCATATCTTTTTTTGAAGTCTTGCCCACTGCCTGCCCTAATTATGGCAATGTCTATGGATTTATTTATTGATTGGTTTGTTTTCTTGTTTATTTATCTATTTATGTATTTCTTTACTTATGTATTTTGCTGCAGACTGAACTACAAGTGAGACATTAGAGATTACTTAGCCATTCAAATACATCAATAATTTCCTTCTTTTGTATTTTTTACCTATTTTTTATTGCAGCAATGGATGCTGTTGTACTTAAGACACTGTAATGCATTTTTTTTATTTCTATTGTAAGGGTTTTTCGGATAGTAGTGGTTATGTGTTGCTTTTTTATTTCTATTATTTCTCATTTCTTTACCATTAATTTTGTTTCGATACTTTGTTCTTTACTGAACTGTATTCATTTAAAAAAGTGGCCTTTTTTGCTTTTAACTCGGTCACCAGGGACTTCCTTATCAATCGGTATCAGCTGCCTCAGCTGGCTAATTTTTACAGAATAAACCTAATAGAAATAAGTAATGTTAGAACAATAGGATGTCTCCAAGTATTTATTACATCCAAGTGACAATTTAATGTACACCATAATGAAATGAATTACAATGGTTCCATGTCATAATAATCAAACCCTGAAATCCATTTTATCGCATTTTGGGGTTCTGACCTTTACTGCTCTTCCTGTAGCAATGATCTGCTGAAAGTGCCCTGCTGTTATATCACATCCATGGTGCCTCATGGTCCCCCACCCCTGTGGCTGTAAATGTTTCACGTTAAAAATTCAGGATTGCTTGGATGACATTCCAATATTTGACCAAGATCTGATCATTCAGGTGACAGGAAAGTCTCAACCACATTTAAGCACTGGTCTTTCACAGTGAAAAAAGAGACTTGCAGAAGGCTGGACTGTTAACAAGTGGTCCTGGGGTGATTCTAACCTTTTATGCAATTTCACAGTTCAGAGTACTAAAATAGCAGCCACATGAAAAATAAGTGTCTCTGGAAATGTTGCAGTGTAGACAGATGAGGAATGTGATCACTCTCTATGGGAAAATTGAATTTCTGAAGCAAATATCAGCATTTGCAGCACTAGCAATGTTTTGTAATGCTACTATAGAGTTTAATTTGCCTGAATGGGGAAAAAGAAAAGGTGCAAAATTGAAATATTTTGTTAACAATATACAGTACACAGACCCACGCTATATATTCATTGGCACTTTCTGCACCGCCTCATCATCTCTCTTGTCACTGTATTCCGCAATAAATTGCTTGTCATTAACAATGTGAAACAGAAGAACCATATTTACTCTTGCACATTTTATCTGGGAATAAGACAACTGTAATCCCTAGTTCAGATATAACCTTACATACAGTATGTGCTATAATATGGTGCTGCAATTATTGTTTTACTTCTTCTGTTCATGCTTCTCAACCAGCTAACAAAACAGTGCACAAAAACTACAGTATATGCAAAAAAGTATTACATCACATTTCTCAGTGTTTTAATGTGCAAAATGGCAAATGGATAGACAGAACCCATAGAGTGGCTTTGTATTCTGCCTGTCCATTTGCCATCTTGCACATTAAAACACCAAGAAATGCACTTAATGCTTTTGTTGCATTTACAGTATTTTTGTGCTCCTTTTTGCTAGATGGTTATATCATTGTTTTGGTTGCTGCATTTGACTGCGCAAACTGTTGTGAAGGGTAGGCAAAAAAAAAATGAACAATACCAGTAGTGGGGGGGAGGGACTGCTAGCCACCAGGGTCAAGGTTGTATACACATTGATGAAGGAGGGACAGGTGATCAGGTGCAGGGGGAATGACAGCTCACCACCAAGGTTATTTATTTTTTTATTTATTTTAAACACATCTGGGGGCAGATGTTGGGGGCAGCTAGTCATCTTTTTTTAAAGACATCTGGCAGAGAGGTAAAATCTGTTTATTCTGAGAGCTGATAAGTTATAAATTCAAGACAAGGTCTGTGTGTGTAAGTGGTCATGGGGTTTGGAATTAATTGTTCAGCAAGCTCTTCAATGTACCAGAATGCTGCAGTAGCATTTTGGTAGATAATATTAAGCATTATATTACCACAGATTAACACACAGAACTCCACTCTAATTTACTGCAAAATGGACTGCTGCATCAAATATGTTTCTAAACTGTAAGTGATGATCATGGCTGTAAGGGGCTGCATGCAATATTTAATTGTTATAATGTTGGTGGCTCATTTATCTTTTTAAGTTGCTGGCCTCTGCTTCTTAGTTTGTTTAAAAAAAAACTTTGTAAGTACCCCTCCAACCCCAAACCACCACTAATGGGCATGATTTCATTTTGTGCAACCTCTACTAATAAAATTGTTCAAAAACTGTATACATTGAACTTCTTTTTTTCTATCATTCTGCTAACACACCACATGCTATGGCCAACTCCAGTGAAGCTTAGTGAGGTTAAAAAGTCCCTACTTTAGCATGCTGTAGTCCTCATGCTAATCCCGCTCAGTGTCCCAGATGGCCTGGAATAATTAGCAGCTCATTAACAGCTGCAATTATCTGGCAGTTCAAGAGGGGCATCCAACAACAGAGAACCTCCTAACACTGCAACTAGAAGAACCACATTCTGTATAGTCAGTGATTTCATTGTTTGTTGTTTCATAGTGGCACCTCTTCATCTTTAGAATCCACAGAATATATTATACAACATTCTTGCGAATATAACAAAACGGTGCACAAAAGCAAATTGTAACAAAAGCATTACAGTACATTTCTCAGTGTTTTAATGTGCAAAACGGCAAATGGATTGACAGAACCCAGAGAGTGTCTCTGTATTCTGCCTGTCTGTTTGCCATCTTGCACAATAAAACACAACGAAATGCACTTAATGCCTTTTTTGCATTATTTTCGCACCTTTTGCTAGCTGATTATGTCATTGTTTTGGGCACTGCATTTGAGTGCTCAGACAAACAAATGCAAAGGGGATGCAAAAAAAATCAACAATACCAGTAGTGGGGGGAGGGACTGCTAGCCACCAGGATCAGGGTTGAATACACATGGGGGAGAGGAGGGGCAGGTGATCACGTGCAGGGGAATGACAGCTCCCTCATCACCAAGGTTATTTATTTATTTCAAACACATTAGGAGGGCAAGTGTTGGTGGGCCAGCTAGCCATCTTTTCTTTAATGACATTGGGCAGAGACATAAAGTCTGTTTATTCTGAAGGCTGACTAAGTTATACATTCAAGGCAAGTTTTGTGTGTGTAAGTAGTCATGGGGGGGTTGGAATTAATTTGTCAGCAAGCTCTTCACTGTACAGATTGCTGCAGTACCATTTTGGTAGACAATATTATGCATTGCATTACCACAGATTAGCACACAGAACTCTGACTCTAATTTACTGAAAAATGGACTGCTGCATCAAATAAGCAAATGTAGTTAGTTGTGTAACAAACAGCATATTTCATTCAAGAATGCAGCATCATTTTTTTTTCTGTCTGCTAACTTCATTATTGGAATGTGTGATCACATGAACTTTTTGCAATTAAATCCTGCATTTAACAACTGCCAATGAAAGTCTATTCCCTAAACCTTCTTGAGTCATATGAGCACAACCAACTCCAGAGACAAAATAAAATGAGTGTACATCCTGGTCTCCCACACGTTATTTTTTAAATATACTGTAAGCACCCATTTGATACTGATGTTCCATTTTATTTTATTTATGTTCAAAATAATAAAGAATGCACAAACAAAGCTCATGCAGAGCAGATGTTAAACTAATAATTAAAAAAAACAAGGAAATAGGCTGCACTACAATTTGAGAATGTACAAAAAAAAAATGAAATGGCCTGAAAAAAGGGATGCAACAAATTGAAACCTGATGCCATCTGTAGGTTGTTTCTGTGGGAGAAATGCATTTACACTTTAGGCTCGCAATATCACTGTGACGGCTGTTGTTGCCTTCATGTGGATGTGTGAGGAACATCATTTAAAACACTTTTAAACAGCTGCTATAATTGAGCACCGTGCACCGCGGTAATGAGCTACCGCTTCTGTAATGCATAGGACAGACCGGTACCAAGCAACATAACTTGGTACCGGGCAACGTTACTGTAGCAACCACTGTATCTACATATATATATAGATTTTATATATATATATATATATAGATATATATCTATATATATATATCTATATATATATATATATATATATATATACACACATACATATATATATATATATATAGTATAGCATAGAAAAAACTGCATTTAATGCATCAGTTAGGGTTAAAGCGAAAAATGTCAGGAAATGAAACATAAAGGTTGAGCCCCTAGCCCCCCCACACACAACTCACACACACACATCCTCCACTGAGTGACAGACACCAGGGTGTGCCATGGGGTCATCAGGCTTAACTCTCACCCCATTCCATGTGTAAGCAGGTTGACATGCTACAGTAAAGGAGAATGGGGTAACAGTTAGGCCTCATGATCCCATGGCAGACTCTGGCATCTGTCACTCTGTGGAGGATGTGTGGGTGGGTTGTGTGAGGGGGTTAGGGGCTCCACCCTAACGTTTAATTTTTAAAGATGTAAAAACTTTACCATTGCATTGCCAATAAATGGTTTGGTCTTTTTACTTGCAATTTTCAGGATATTGAGAGGATGCCCTAAAGGTATGAATTATGCTGTTTAGGTGTTGGGGAATTAAGCAGTTCCATAGATATGCCATAACAAAATTGAGATTTTTCCCCATAGAGCATTGTGGCACTCATTGTGCTTTTTGGCTTCCATATCTCAGAAATTAAGCGAGATACAGACTTTTCACTACTGCAGCAATCCATTGGAACAAGATTTTTATATTTTTTGTATTTTTTTATTTCGTTTTTTGTTGACCGGGTAAGTGCACTAGAAAAATCCTGCCTATTTTCAGGCATGACCCGGGAGAGGGGATACAGATGAATGCCAACTGACCTTGAACCAGATTAAGCTGTTGGTAGTATTTTTAGTGAATGAGGGAAATTTGGCCAGGACACTGGGGGAAATTCCCCTACTGCATTGCTGCCAGTAGGGGGACTTGCTGTTGTGAGTCAGATCACTTGGTGGTCAGACTTGGTGTAGGATGGATGTCGCAGTGAATGGAGAGCAGTTGGGCTCTCCCTTGGTGTTGCAGGAATCTACTGAGCCCGCAGAGCAGTTGTATCCAGATAAGGACATGGAGGGGGGTGAGATTTTTGTCTCAACTGAGGATTTATCGAGTCTTACTGTGCCAGAAATGACGTGGAAAATGTCTACAAAGCTTAGCGCTGAAGAACAACTGAAGCTGCAGCTTGCAGAATTAAACCGGGAGCAAGAACGGATCAAACAGCAGCTGTCAGCACTTTGTGCAGAGGATGTATCTGTCACTACCTTCCCGGAGGCTGTCAGTGCTTTGAACTGTGAGTCAGTGCCTCCTGTTCCCAACGTGGAGTAGTCAGGTGAGTTGCAAACTGTTTGTGCCTTGGAGCATCCTGAACAGACTGTGAATGTTACGGCTAAGGCTGGCAGTGGAGAATCTAATCAGATTCAGTGCCAAAAGCCTTTTTTCAAATGCGGGAGTACTCGCAGTGTCTCACGGTTTACTGCAGGTTGCTAGGGTACTCCCACAGGTCCCAGATGTGTCTATGTTGGAACACAGAGGCTCAGTTTCCTCCGGGTATACAGCCACCCTAACGAAAGAAGCAGGGTTTGTCTCCGAGAACCGTTCTCAAACTCCTCTTCCACCCTGCAACCTGCAGAAATAAACTGTGCATTTCAGATGGACCCTCTTAACCAGGAGGGAGTCTCTGACTTTTCTTTTCTGAAATGGCCACCGATACATCAGGAGAAATTAGGAGATGAGGGAAAGGAGAAGAGAGCAGCAGTGATTTTCGCTAAAAGGAACTTAGGGACACTAGAAGAGGGGCATGCTGATTTTTCTACTACTGAAGCAAAGACTGGTCTGAGAGCTTCTGTTACTGTTCCTCCTGGACAACCCTTGACTAATGAAACATGGTCCCCTCAGCAAGCATTAAGAGACACCGGATGGACTCTGGATAAAGGGTCTTGGCAGCCCACATCTGATTGGGACCCTAAATTAAATTTTTCCCAGAATGAACCTACATGGCAACCACAGTTACCAGTTTCACCAGTACCTGCTGGGGCTTCTGAGGGGGTACGGGGAGGTGAGGCCTTCTGAGGTTGCCTTGCAGGCCGATGCTCCAGTGGTCACTAATAATTTGGGAGTTGAGCAACAGGTGGTCACAGTACAGGGTACTCCTGTCACTGACAAACCCCTGATGTCTGAATTATTCTTTAGAATTAAAAAAGAAGCAGCACCATGCAGAAATGCTGTGCGACTGCGCTATAAGGGGGTTCTTGAAGTTAGGCTTGATAGGCTGTATGTCGGGAAAAGTTTGTTAAAAGAGTCTTTACATTTTTCTCCCAGGGAGGTATTTGCGTTTATAAATATATCTGCAGAAGATAACATTGATGTGAGCTTTCGTTCAGCCTATGCCCTGGATCTTTTTTTTTTGGGAAAGATACAACCAGGTGACATTTTCCCCCATATGGGCACCCTTTTTGGTGATTCCCTTAACAAAACCATTAATTAAATATGTTACCATCATGTTTAGGAATGAGGGTGTTCATGTGGATGATATTTCATACTGGTTGTCTTAGAAATGTGAGATCTTGAGTCCTCCTGAAGCTATATTAGATTCTGAGCAGTTTTGGACAGGGGGATGGTGCTTCAAAGTTAAGCTTAGGCAAACTGATACTGGGATAGACAATATTCCAAATTTTTTCTTGTTAGGACGGGACAGAGGGGTGTGCTTTTATGCAGAGCAACCTTGTGCTTGTTACAAATGTGGTTCCAGAACACATTTATCCAGTTCTTGTGATAAGCCTCAATGTGACAACTGTGGGGAAATTGGTCATATTGCTTTTCAATGTGCTAATTTCACCAAATGTGACCTCTGTGAGGAAACCAGTCATGTTTTTTTGGACTGTGTGTGGGCTGCCAAAAACAAGGCATCCAGTGGTAGTCCACATCTGTTAATTCAAAAAGCTCAGGACCTGGTTACGGGTGTTGCCCAGACAGTCCGTGTGTCTGGAGCGGAAGAAATAGATCCTTCTTCGCATCCTACCACGGCCATGACAGAGGGTAAATCCTCTGAGGCTTCAGGTCAGATGTCTCCCATCCTTTCTCCTGTCTGTTATTCAGCACAAAAAGGAGGGAGTCTCAGGATTCCTCTAGAGCTCCATCAGTTATCCCAGTGAGAAGGTCTTCCCGGAACCTTAAACCCCCTCTGCCCCCCCCAGCAGACATGGAAACTAGTAATCCCTTTGCAGTATTAGCAGCTCAGTGGGGTGATTCAGAAATGGATTGCCAGAAACCTGACTCTCAGCCTATACAGGATAGTCCCCCTTCCCCCTTTCAGGTTCAGGAAGGTTATAAGGGTAAAAAGAAAAAGAGAAGGAAAAAAGATGGTTGACCCTCACTTTCCATAACTGTCTGGGTTTAAACTCGGTTCATTGAATGAATACAGTTTATTAAACTTTAAAAGAAGGCAGGTGATCTATGATTTTGTTCATAGTAATGCTTTAGATATCTGCCTCCTACAGGAAACTTGGATGTAATCCCTAGACCAGGCCGGGTTTTTCCAAAGAGATTGGTGTTGGGGCCCATCCTATTGGTCCTTTGGACAACAAACAGCAGATGGCATAGGATTTATTTTTAATTCCTATGATTTTTCATTAATTAAGCTAATGGACTTAATTCCAGGGTGGTTAATGATCTTGGATGGGGTTTGGAGATCCATGACATGTCGATTTATCAATGTGTATGGTTCACAGGTAAAGGCAGAACGGGTGGCACTTTTTCATATGATAAAACCTTTTTTATTGACTTCTTACGAAATCTTTCTGTGTGGGGACTTCAATTGCGAGTTGAAGGCTTTGGGAAGCCAAACCCTGGGGGTTGGGAAAAAGATTTACTGTGATTCCAATGCATTATAGCAACTGATAAAATCATCCCGATTGGTCAATGGCAGTAGCCATCAACAAGGAGGTTTAAAATTTACTTATAAGAGATACCTCTATACGTCTACCATAGACTATATCTTTCTTTCTGATAAACTTCCCTTTAAATTTTATACCTTCCTGGTTTCCTTTTCCGATCACATGCTCCTTCAATGTACTTTTTCCCCTCATCCTGTACCACATAGACAGCGGGCACGATGGAAACTTAACGCACTTTTGCTAAACTGACCTGAGGTAGTAGTGAAGATTCAAGCATTACTTTTAGCAAGACTTTCTGTTTCCTTTTTATATGAAGACTTGGGGCAATGGTGGAAAGATTCTAAAGATGACTTTTGTAATTTATTAAAAAATCAAGGGCTGTCTAGGGAAAATGAAAAATTTCTTCATTATCTCAAGTTGAGGCAGCCATTGTATTATTTAATTTCTGTAGCAAATACCTCAAAGAGTGATCTCTCCTCCCAAATTTTAACTCTGAAAAAACAACTTCAGGAGGTTCAATATAGTAGGGCTAATACACTTAAGGTACTTTTCCAATATGGGGTGAAAAAACAGCCTTCTGCAGATCCTTATGAGGCTTTTAAAAAATATAAACATAATACACATTTGGACACCCTTGCGAATCAGGATGGACAACTAGTGAGGGTTTCAAATAGCCTTCAAGAGGTGATGAAAACTTTTTTTCTTTCTCATATGCCAGAGGCACCTCTTAGCGTGAATACTATGAGGCAGTTTTTGAATAAGATAAAACTACCAGACACACAATTTAATAAATCATTGTTAATTTCTTCCATTACATGTGCAGAAATAGTAATGGCTATTAAAGCTCAAAAATTAGGTACATCACCGGGGATTGATGGACTGATGGCAGAATTATATCAAGCCTTCCCGGCTGAATTCTCTGAATGTTTGGAGCTGGTATTTAATTTTTTTTTAGCCTCAGTAGAATTTCCAGTTTGGTTCTCTGAGAAGTTGTTAATTTTTTTGTATAAATCGGGGGATAAAAAACTCCTAGTGAATTGGAGACCAATTACGCTTCTGAATTCAGATTATAGGCTTTTTGTGGGTATTATAAATACAAGGCTTAAACAGTTTGCTGTCACTGTCCTTTCCCTCTATCAATTTTGTGGTCTTCCGGTAAAAAAATTCACCACGCTCATATGAGTGTTCAAGATTTGATAGAATATTCTAATTTGAATAAACTTTCTGGCTGTATTATTTCTGTTGACCAAATGAAGGCTTTCGATCAGGTTTATCACCCATTTCTATTTTTGACTTTAACACAATATGGAGTGCCTGAGGTTTTTTTTTAAATTGGGTAAAATCTATCTACAATAATGCTATTACTCACCCCATCATTCAGACAGAAATCATGGATGGGTTTCGTGTTCCCACGGGGGTGCGTCAGGGATGCCCCCTAAGTCCTTTATTATATGCTTTTACAATAGATACACTGATTCAATCTCTGTCACAGTACCCACTATGAAAAGGGGTCTGTGGCCCTCCCATATTGGAGGAATTACATGTACAGGCATATGCTGATGATTTGTGTGTTTTTTTTCTAACTATAAACAAGTAGCACGGTTTTTGGAGTTTATGGATTCTTATTCTTTGATTTCCAATTCCAAACTTAATAAACAAAAGAGCCAAGGATTGTTTATTGTGGTAGGCAATCTGGCCACACTCATTATACAGGGACTTTGTATTTCATCTGAGCCTATAAAAATTCTGGGATTATTATATGGGTCCCAGAATTTGCCTGAGTTAAATTAGGAAAAGGCATTAACTTCTATAGAGGGGAAAATTCAAATTTGGAAACATTGGAAATTGTCTAAATTAAAGCAGGTACAAGTAATCAAACAATCTTTAATTCCGGGTTTATTATACACGGCGATAATATTCCCAATACCAATAAAATTCGAAACAAAGATCCACAGCTTATTTTTTCAGATGGTATGGGGTAATAGACTCAACCCAATTAAGCAGCAATACACATATTTGGCGAAAGAAAAAGGGGGATTAGGGATAGTGGATCCAGTTATTTTTTTTTTCTATGTTATTTATAACACTAGATATAAGGGCTGGGTGGTTGACATCATCATCAAGATATGGGATATTAATGAGACAGGTGTTGGTTCATTATTACTCTGTTTGGCTCACAATCCCTCCTAAGCCTATTTCTAAATTGTCTATACCATATTACTTTTTTCCAATTGCAAAGAAGCTATTTAAATGGGGGTTGTTGGGCCAAGTAATAAGGGATAGTACAGGACCACAGTTGTATACTAAAGTTATGCAGATATTATATCCGAGTGAACCAGCCTTTAAAAACTGTCCTTCAGGTGGCACAGAGGCAGTGCTTCAGAGGTTAAAATAATCTTAGACTGCCACACTATACACGGGAAATTTTATGGCTCATGGTTTATGGAAGGATTGGGGTTCAGGGAAATACTAAGCATAAAGCCTTAAGTGAAAGAACGTGCCCCTTTTTAGAGTGTGTGGCTCAGGAGGAAACAGTGGAGCATTTTTTCCTTTTTTGCACATATGCCAGGTCTCTTTGGAAATTCCTTGCCTTTAAATGGAAAATGAGGTGGTTATTGTATTTATATTATAATATATTGGTGTTGGGTCATTCTCCTCAGTTGGGGAAGAGGTATAATTTAGAGACTCTGCAGATCTTTTGTTGCGCTTTAATATATTATTTATGGCAGGCTAGGTGCCAATGGGTTTTGTATCAAAAACTGATGCCCTGCACTACTGTAGGGTTATTGATTCAGGGAGCCATGGAAAGGGTGTTTCTTCATGATTTAGGGTTTTCAACCACTAGGAGGGTGACAGATTGGTGGAGAGAGTTCACACGGTTTATAAAATATAAATAGTTAAGGGTTGTATATAGCATTTTGGATTGCTTTATATGGATAGAAGGGGAATACGGGATGTTTTAGGCTTATATGGGTATGTAGAATGATAAGAATTAAGAAAATTAGAAAGATTCTGTTTTGTTTGCTATCTGACAATAATATTTTTTTCCCCAGGATTACTATGTGTACCTGTGCTGTATTGTAAATATTTTCTTTGATGTAATATTAATAAAAAAATTCCCCTACTCTTTTCAATAAGTGCCATGGGATCTTTAACATCCACCTGAACTACCAACAATCCAGGCAGATGGGACCTCGGTTTAACGTCTCATCCAAAAGATGGCACCTCAGAAGTGCAGCACCCCTCTCATGCTTCACTACAGTGTCAGTACTGGGATATTAACCCAAGTGCCAGATGTGGGAACTGAACCCACAGCCCTCTAATCTCCCGGCCTCAGAGGTGAGTGTGCTACCTACTGAGCCACTGACACTGTTTAGTGTTGGAAACCACAGACAACACCTGCAGTGGAATTTTGTCATGGGTTGCACGGTTAATGAGATATTGGCAAATTAGTATCACAAGGGTTCATAGAGTGCCTGTCCAGTGCTTTTCCTGCCCATATCTTGTAAACAATGCAAGATACGGGTTTGGTCATTAATTGTCGTGAGCAGTAGTCCCTGTCACGGTTACAACAATACCTAAATTTGTTTTCTAGCTGCTATGGTCCCTGAGGTATTTGCAAATTATTGTTACAAGGATTCCTTGCCCTATAAGGCTGCTGTACGGCTCTGCAGCTATATGTAAGAGGGAGCACAGGTGAGATCGCAGGGCCCAGAGTGCCCACACTCTCACAGATGCATATTGGTATGCAGAAATGGGCAGCTTGGTGGGAGCACAGGGTCCAAAACACATGTTATTTACTACATTACACTTTTTCAAAAAGTAAGGAAATTCATAGCAAAACACTTCATTTAATTAATTTATTATTTATTTATTTATTTCAGTTTCAGGTATATACCTTTGAGTCAGAGACTCATTTACAAAGGTTCCACATCACATAGATAGATACAGACAAGACTTTACAGCAAATGCACTCAGAGCATAAAGATTCAGGATTTTACAGAGAACAGCCAAGCTAACATTAGGATACTAGGGTTACTTAGCATAGTTAATTACTTAGTGCATAACAAATGCAGATATAATACAACATTTGAGCACTTAATGGAAGAGGCAGGCCAGAGTCCACTATCAGAGATGGAGGAGGAAGAGGCCAGAGTTCAGTAACAGTCACAGTTGCTTAAGGACAGGAGGTGGAGCCTAAGAAGGGTTTTAAATTGACCAAGGCTTTGTTCATTTACCAGGGTGGTGGGAAAGTTGTTCATCCAAAAGGGGACCCTGTAGCTGAAAGACCTTTGGAATCGAGAGATACGGCTGGGGGGAATCGAGAAGAGATAGTGGTTAGAGCTATGAGTGTACTTTATCTTATTATATGGGTGGATTAAGGGGGAAAGTCCTGTGGGGGAGAGGCCTAGGGTAATTTTTTTGGCTAGGAGGCAAGTGTGGAAACTAATTCTGTTGTTGAGATTAAGCCAGTTGGTAGCACTATAAAGCGTGCAGGTGTGTGTAAGGCAGTCGAAACCTAATACAAGCCGGCAGGCTCTATTTAGTAAGAAACGGAGACCAACTAGAGATGAGGTGCTTGCTGCCCCATATATCAATATACCATAGTCAAGCAGAGAGAGGACTGAGGAGGCGACAGCAAGCCTGAGGGCATCAGGGGTAAAGCAGTGCTTGTAGCAGCGTAAAAGTCCCAGCCTGGCATTAAGGGCCTTGGTTAGGAGGTGTATGTGTTCGTGGAAGTTGAGACCTGAGTCCAAAGTGATACCCAGGTATTTAAAGGAGTCCACTTCATCTAACCGAGTCAGATTTGAAGTTAGTACTTTTGGGCAGTGCACCTTTCTGGTATTCTGTGGGTGAGAGACTAGCATTGCATTGTTTTTTTTATAATTAAGAATAAGGCGCTGTGCAGTGAACCAGCTTTCAGCACAACTGAAAGAGGACTGGAGGGAGTGATGGAGATGCAGAGGGTCAGGGCTGGAGGAGAAGATGACTGCATCATTCGCATAAAGTAACAGATTGCCAGGGCAGAACTCAGGGAGGAAGTTAAGAAGAGGCTAAAAAGTAGCTGTCCCAAAATGGACCTCTGAGGGACACCAAGGAGGACAGGAAGTTACTGGATAAATCACCACCAATTTTAACCAGTTGAGACCAGTTCGAGAGGTAGTCAGTGAACCATCCCAAAGCATCCTGAGAGAGTCCCAAGTTGGTCAATGTGGTTAGAATGAGGGAGTGGTTGACGGTGTCAAACGCCTTAGTGAGATCAATAAAGACAGCACCAGTGATGTGACCCTTATCTAGCGCAGAGTGTATGTGTGTGGTAAATTCGAGGAGGGCAGTGGTAGTACTGTGTCCTTTGTGGAAACCATGTTGCTGTTTGCAGAGAAGGTTGTATTTATTGAGGTGCTCTGTGAGCTGATCAGCTACAATCCACTCTAAGGCTTTGGAGAGGGGGTGGGAGTATGGAGATGGGACGGTAATTATTAGTATTGGAACGATCGCCACTTTTAAAAATTGGTGTGATGAAGGCAGATTTCCACTTAGAGGGGAATTTACCTAGACATAGAGACTAGTTTAAGATGTGGGTGAGGTGGCAGAGAACCTCATTGAGGGTGAGGTGAAGGAGCTTCAAGTCCACAGAGTTGGAGCTGAAGGAGGAGTGACTAAGGGCAGTTTTGAGGTATGGCTCTGCAGACTTAGGAGTGATACAGTGCAGGTAAAAGGGGGGATCTACAGAAGGGGGAATAGGGGCATTAGATGATGGAGGATCAAAGAAATTAGGAGGGAGAGCATTGTTAAGGTTAGTGAAGGAACTATTGAAGGCTGTGGTGATATGGGTAGGGTCATCGGTCAAGGACCCATCAATCATGACCTGTGTCGGGACTTGGTTGGGGTCCTTACCACAAATTTCCTTAATATTGTTCCAGAACTTGCACTCTGAGCCCCAGGAGGAGGTTAGGGAGGACTTATAAAAGTCTGCTTTTGCTCTGTGCGCAGCCCAGGTGTACTTATTCCTAGCCTATCTGTACTTATTTCTGTCAAGGGGGAGGCCAGACTGAATGGCGCGTTGCCACAGTGAGTCTCTAGACCGCAACAAGGCCATGAGGCAATCTGAGATCCAGGGCACATGATTAGCTTTAACCATTCTTTTAGTGAATGGAGTAAATTTGTCACAAATGGTGTTGAAGGACAGGATATATCTGGGTCAATGGAGTTAGTAATGAAGGACCAGTCCATGGCCCTGAGATGGGCTTTAAGAGCCACAAGTTTACCAGGGCCAAGTTTGCATTGTGCCATTAATTTGGGAAGAGGTCTAGGGACTTTGCAGGACCAGGAGCAAAGGACTGGGGAGTGGTCACTAAGGGTATTTGGGAGAACAGAGACACTAGTGATTTTATGTGGCTGATTGGTGAAGACAAGGTCAAGCAGTGAGGAAGTTCCAGTGAGCCTATCAAGGTGGGTGGGATAAGTGACCACTTGGGATAGGTCCTGGGCCGTGGCAACATCAATGAGCAGAGTGGCATTCTTACTTAAACAGTTGATATTGAAATCACCTAGGACAATTGTTTCTGAATGTGATGGTAGGGTGTCCAAGTAAGATAGTACCGAGTGAAAGGCTACTTTTTGGTCCTTAGGTGGAAGGTATACCACAGTGATGTGAAGCAGGGACTGGGCAATCCCCAAAGTTAATTTAACAGAAAGGGCCTGTGGCCCAGGTCCCAGCTGGGGCGAGGGGAGCTGTTGAACATGGATTATGTCCTTAGTATAAATGGCGCAGCCACCCCCACATTTACCCTTTCCGTCTACACTGAATAGATTATAGCCGGTAAGGGTTACTGAAGAGTCAGGAATCCTAGGGGAGAGCCAGGTTTCAGTAATGACTATGAGATTGGGTTGGTATTGTACCACCCAGCCCTCGAAGGAGTCCCGCTTTTTTAATAAACTGCAAGCATTGAAGGATGCAGTTCACAGACCACCAGGAGTAGATTGAGAAGAAGCCAAGGGTACTGGGGGCCCCGGGTTAGGATGGACATTGTCTGACATGAGAAGTAGAAGAAGAAGGCACCTTAGTGCAGGATACCAGGACATCTTCCTTTTGTTGTAGTGTGAGAGCTTGGGAGAGCGCTCAGTGGAAGAGCTGGTAGGAGTGGGGAGTTTTTGTAAATACGGGGTAGCCAGGAGCAGGAATTGGCATGAAGGGTGGGATGACTGCATCAGTAGATGCAGGTGGTGAGGCTGCCAATCTCTGGAGGGCGAGTCCAGTGTTGTGTGCCTAAGACGGTGACCATGGGAAGTAACTAGGGCAAAGATCATATGCTCAGACCCATTTTTAATAAACTGGGGGGGTGAGGGAGGATACCCATGAGTTTAAGAGCTGCCAAGAATCCAGACTATAATCTGGTTCAAAAGGAGGGGGTGGTTTGATGTGATAAGACAGGGCAGGGGTCTGTACAGTGGGAAGCAGAATGCACATGTGGAAATAAGGGAAAGCATCCTTGTGCTATAAGTGTGCTAAATTTAGGGATGAGTGAAAGCCAAGATAAAAGCAGTAGAGCAGCCTCTAGTGGAAGAAAAGTATAAGCTGCTAATGGAGATGATGGCTGATTGGTTAAAGACACCTATATAAGGCACTGTTGAGCAAGAGTGGTGGAGGGGGCTCTGGGGAGCTGGCGCCCTGCATCAGCGGGTTCAAAACAATGCAGGTCCTTCCACGAGGTTAGTAGGGAAGCTCCTCACCACGTACCTGTGATTCTGTGAATGGGGAGGGTCACTTGTTTCCCATGGCCCTCACGACCACTCTGGAGACCCTCAGAGGATCCTTATCTATGGAGGAATGTACAGAAGGGTAAGCAATTTATACACTGGAAGTTGGGGGTTGTATCAAGGGGGAGAGTAGATGGCAAGCCTACTGAAGGCAAGCACACTCTTGAATCCAAATTAAGCAGGAACACTGCTGTGGTGCTGTGTGTCCTCTAGCAAGCATCCGTTAGGGTTAAAGCAACAAAAATGAGGAAACGAAATGTTAGGGCTGAGCCCCAAACCCCCACACACACCACGCACCCCCATACTCCTTAAACTGACAGATGACAGGGTGTGCCATGGGGTCATGAGGCCTAACTCTAACCCATTCTCCCTTACTGTAGCATGTCAACCTGCTCACACATGGAATGGGGTAAGAGTTAGGCCACATGACCCCATGGCACACCCCAGCATCTGTCACTCTGTGAAGAATGGGAGTGCAGGGTGTGTGGGGTGTTAGGGGCTCAAGCCCTCCCCCTCACCGGAGCACTGTGCCATCTTGAAGGACACAAAGAAAGGCAGCCCTGGGTCATGAGGGACACGTCAGGTTGCCCTCCCCCTCACCGGAGCACTGCGCCATCTTGAAGGACACAAAGAAAGGCAGCCCTGGGTCACGAGGGACTCATCAGGTAGCCCTCCCCCTCACCAGAGCACTGCGCTGTCTTGAAGGGCACAACGGAAGGCAGCCCTGGGTCATGAGAGACTGATCAGGTAGCCCTCCCCCTCACCGTAGCACCGCGCCATCTTGAAGGGCACAAAGAAAGGTATGCTGATCGCGATTGAAAGAAGAATGCCAGTGCTCTGAACTGTGTGTGTGTTTGAACAAAGATTGGCGCCTTTTTTAAAGGGGGACTTTCACAGAAACATTGTTGTCTGCACAGCTGTACTGATAGTTTTTTAAGCTAATGCCTGCAGTAATCTTCCTTCATATCTTGCCCATGCTAACATTGCTTTAAGAAGCTGCTGGTAGCTCCTATTTGCTGGAATTTTATTTCTTATGTCTATGCTTTAAACTTGGCTACCTAGGTGATTGGCCCTTAAGCCCTGGTGTCTACATTAGCGTGAGCTCTTTAGTTACAGCCGACCCTGCAAATGTGTACCAATGCTCATAATTTGAAGCTGTGAGGAGCATGCTTTTGCATTTAAGCTGAGGAATTTTCATTTTAATTCCTTTTATTTTAGCAGAGCTCAGTAATGTCCTGCAGTTGTACATGTGCTGGGGGGTTACAACCAAGTTAGAAGCATTTGTATCAGAGTTGCTCGCATGCAGTATTATCTCCTGCTAATCACAATACGGCTCTGAATTGTAGTTACCTTATTGGTGCAGCTTGTAGAGCCTGTCCCCTGCTAACATTTACTCCTCCTTCTGCAGCCTTATAAAAACTGCCTCTGTCCTTTCTCCACAGGCAGCTTTGGGTCACGAGGGACTCTTCAGGTAGCCCTTCCCCTCACCGGAGCACCATGCCATCTTGAAGGGCACAAAGAAAGGTACGTTGATCACTATTGAAGGAAGAGTGCCAGTGCTCTGAACTGTGTGTGTGCACACTGCTGGCACTCTGTGCCAGCTGTCCCACCACCCCCACCACCAGCCTTGGTGAGCACTGTGTTATATAGAGGTGACCTCGTGATTGCCAGAACCTATCAGCCCACTCTCCCATTAGCAACTTATCTTAACACACCACTAGTGGCCACCCTACAGACTGCATACAAACTACAATCACTATGTTGACTCTAAATACTCTACTACTATGCCTGATTATTTCCCTAGCCTCCCTCCCTCCTGCCACCTACCTGGAATGGCAATCAAAACACACAACTGTCTTGTCCAATG
This sequence comes from Neoceratodus forsteri, assembly GCA_016271365.2. Classification (NCBI taxonomy): domain Eukaryota; kingdom Metazoa; phylum Chordata; order Ceratodontiformes; family Ceratodontidae; genus Neoceratodus; species Neoceratodus forsteri. Next base: position 654,563,297 of record CM028136.1, read on the forward strand.
CAGCTCCCAGCCCCATATCTACAACTTTCACCCCTGCGCAGAAGCACCATAGCCCTCCAATCAACTGGGCTCTTGGTACTTCCATTCTGCCACCCTCTTTTCACACTGGGCTAACAGCTCTACATATCCCCACCTTCAGCGGTACCCCGCATCCCTCACAGCCCCTACCAGCCCCCCGCAAAACCTCTAAGGGCCTTGGTCATATCAAAACAGCTTGTAGTGCTGCTGCTACTACTGGCAGGGGATGTTGAACCTAACCCAGGACCCAGCCTTCCTAAATTGACTGCCCCATTTACTCTATCTAGAGGGCTTCAGTTAGTGCACCTCAATATCTGTAGTATCCTAAATGAAATAACCGCTCTACAACCACCAGCGTTATCAATTCGCCCTGATGTATTAGTCATCTCTGAATCCTGGCTGAAGCCCCACCACTCGGATGCTGAATTCTCTATCCCTGGTTATTCACTCATCAGACACGATCTCAAGGGTAAAAAAAGAGGTGGAAGAATTGCCATGTACATCTCCTCCAAGCTCCAGTTCACCCCTGCTCTGCTTTCTAATCCTTCGCAGGATATAGGCTCCTTACTAATTAAGCTATCACTCCCACACTCTGCTCACATTTATGTAGCTGGCTCCTATTGTGCCCCTGGCACCAACCTATCCACCGTCCTGGACCACTTGTCCTCCCTAAAGGAGTTCACTTCCACAGGCGAGCTACATATCCTTGGGGATTTCAATTTTAATTGGCTCACCAACGCGAGTTCCGAGCTTTGCAGTAAGATAAAAGCCCTAAACCTCACCCAGCAAATTTCCCATCCAACCCACCTAAACCACAAATCGCAGAACCATTCTCTTTTAGACAGAGCCCTTACCTCTCACCCCCACCGGATAACTGAAGTGGGACTTCTTCCTGACTCCTTAAGAGACCACCACATGATCTACATGATCAGGAAGGTCCGTAGGCCAAAAGCTCCACCCCCAAGATCGCTGCTCACTAGATCATACAAAACTCTAGATCAAGCGGCACTCTTAAATAACCTAGGTCATATCGACTGGTCCTTTATCCCTAAAGCACCCTCCATTGACGCTGCACTGGATCTCTTTAAATCCTGTTTTCTAGCAGTATGGGACTCCCATGCACCCCTCAGTAGGACACAGGTCAGGGGTGCCCACCTCCCCTGGGTGTCCGCCTTTCTGATTGACAAATTCCATGCCAGGGACCAGGCTTGGAAAACATACAAAGTTACAGGTGCCCAGGGATCACTTGAATTGTACCGTACACTCCGAAACTCCTGCACCAGATTTCTCCGGCAGGCCAAAGCTAAGTACTTCAAGACTATTTTTAGCTCAAATCTCAACCACCCAATGAAATTCTCGCAAACAATCAAATCTCTTCTCTCACCCCCTGCTCAGCCACCCACCCCGACCCTTACCATCCAAGGCTCCACTGTCTCGGACCATGCTGAGGTGGCATCTGTTTTCAACACTTTCTTCACTAGTTGCGCAGCTACTCTTTTATCTGACCTACCTCGCTCCCCCTTGTGTACAACTCAGCTAACACCACCCACCTTCCTGACCCCCAGCTTCTCATTCTAACTGGTCACCCTGACCGAAGTATTAAAAGAACTATGGGCACTCAATCCCAACAAGGGAAAATGCCCCACAGGCCTGGATGCAAAAATGCTTTACCTGTCAGCACCAGCCATCGCCACCCCACTAGCTGCTCTCTTCAACCTCTATTTTATGCTTGTTGACATCCCAATTGACTGGAAGCATGTCATAGTCATACCCCTTTCTAAAGGGGGTGATCATTCCTCACCAGGAAGCTACCAGCCCATCTCCCTTCTCCCCATCCTGGCTAAACTATAGGAGCATTTTGTACTAGCCCAACTCACCTCCTTTCTCGACTCCTCTGCCTTCTTCTTCCCTTACCAGTCTGGTTTTTGGAAGTCACACTCAACCATTACTTCCCTTCTAAGGCTCACTGGTACCATCCTCTCTGGCATGGACAAAGGGCACACAGCCTCAGTCATTTTCATCGACCTTGCAAAGGCCTTCGACACCATCTCCCACCCTCTACTTGTATCCAAACTTAGGTCAGCCAGACTCTCCAGTGCTGCCACCAATTGGTTTCACTCGTACCTGTCTAGCAGATCTCAGTCGGTAAAAATTGGACCACACACTTCTAGTTCCCTTCCAGGTCAATACCGGCATCCCCCAAGGCTCAGTCCTTGGACCGGTACTCTTCTCCTTTTTTCTGAATGACCTACCCTCTGTATGCCCACACACCTCCATTCACATGTATGTGGACGACACCGTCCTGTATGCCTCAGGCCCCTCCCCTGCTGTAGTGGCCTCTACACTCCAGGAGGACTTCAGTGCCATTCAGTTCTGGTTCCGTGCAAACCAGCTGTTTCTCAATACTAAGAAAACTGTCTCTCTAACCTTTGGCTCACGTCAAAGACTCTCCCATCTCCCCTCGCCTCCCACCTTCCTCACCCTCGATGGGACCCCCTTGGAGGCTTTCACCTCTTTCAGATACTTGGGTGTCTGGCGCGACCAGCACCTTGATTTCTCTATACACATCGACTCGATCCACAAGAAACTTCATCCAAAATTAGGAGCCTTATATTGCAACAAGGACTGCATCCCCACACCAACCCGAAAGGAAATTGTTCAGAGGATGATCCTCCCTTTACTTGTCTATGGTGATGTAGTCTATGGCGTGGCCCCCACATCCTCCCTCTTCAGTCTGGACACACTCTTCCACTCCTTCTGTCGCTTCATCTTGGAATTCCCCCCCACAACTCACCACTGCAACCTCTATAGGTCCCTTGATCTGCCCTCACTCCACGATCACAGGCAGCTGCACAGCACTAGAACCATAGCAAAATACTGGGCACAGTCCCTTCCACCCTATCTTGAATCCACCCTCTCCACCCAATCACTACCTGCCTACTCCCTCAGGAGCACTGACACCAGGCTCTTTCATGTCCCACATATGGGGTTAGCTAAAGGACAAACAGCCTTCAGTTACCACATGCCCAAACTTTGGAATACATTGCCAAAAGACATCAGCCTCACTGCAAACTCTCAGCAGCTCAACCACCTCCTAAAAAAACACCTCTCCTCCACATGTTCTTGTACCTAGGGCCATCTAGAGGTGGCACCCAATGCCATACAGCTAATTAGCCTCACTTAACAGGTCCTTCACACCCGTATGCTATGCACACAGCCTTGAACATGGGCTAGGTAGCCACCAAACCCTCCCACTGCTGGCCACATCACAGTTATATAGTCATCCTGAGCAGCATTTAGGGTTCAGTTATCATAGGTGCCTCAGCAATACCTCATTGTCTATCGTATAACCGTTGTTACTTCTAGTTACTTGTTAAGCTTACCTGGGGCTCTCATTCCTGGGAGCCCTGTTAATCTACTGTTAATCTACTGACATATGTTCTATGTCCCTGAGACAATCCCATAATCTTGTATGCCCCATGCACAATTCTGCACAATGGAATATTATTATTTATTGTCTGTATTATTAATTGTCTGTATTCTGCTCCTCTTCCCCCAGGACGCTTCTGGAATCGAGCGGTATCTAAGCTCAGTATGCCTTCCTGGTGAAATGCTTAAATAAATAAACAAATAAATAAATAAAATGCATTTTTTTTGTTGTGTGTGTATGTATGTATATATATATATATATATATATATATATATATATATATATGTATATTTATATACATGTATATATATATACATATATATATATATATATATATATATATATATATATATATATATATATATACATATATTTATACCATTGGGGTGAGAACTCCCTCAGTGGAATAAACACTGATATATACACTTCACTAAAAGTAATCCTGCTGACATCAGTAGAGTGAGGATATCACACATTTATCCACACTTTGCTTGTGTCACCGGAGTGAGAATAACAACCACTTATTCTCACTCTGCTCATGTCATCACTCATTCCCCTCCCACATTACATCCAAGACAAAACACGGAAAAATAGCAGAACAGAACTGTTATCCTTCACAAATTACTGATGACCAGACAAAATTAAACCCACCTGTCTAGAAAGCAATAAGTGTGGCCCACATAGCACTCCTCCTCCAGATCTGCAAGCACCTTCCCGTCTGTGCAAAATCTGCCTCGCGGTAAAACCTGAAAAAGTGAAAAATATAAAACAAATTATGACTCTTCCTAAATAACAAAAATGGAAACAAACAACATTTACATTCACCAAAAAACATCACAACAGCCCTGGATCAATAAACTGACACTACAGAAAAGCTCCAAAACTATCACTCTGCAAGAAGAAATCTTCGACCTATGCACACAGTTTGAACACGATACCGAGCCACTTCTTGAACTGGACAAAAACACACAAGACCTAACAGTTCCTGAGATGCAAGAAGAAAAGATGCCAAGCAAAAACAAATATGTTCTCAATCCACAGTACATAGAAAACTACATCCACAGCTCCAAAAACTCAAATACCCTAAAAAAAAATGCCGATATAAACCATTTGCTTCGATTCCTACAACAAGACATGAACATCAACTCTAATATTGAAGACATTCCTCCAAAGCAATTAAATGAACTGTTATGTCACTTCTTCATCTCGGCTAAAAAAAAAAATGGATCCCATTATGAACCACTTACAGTCCGGTCCAGATTCCAAAGTTTGGAAAGATATCTAAAAGACAAGTCTTACAGTGAGTCACTATCAACTTCATTCAAGTTTGAAAAAACAAGACAAGTAATTTTGTCCAAACAGAAACACCTGAAATAACTAGGCATGGAAAACAAACCATTTGCATCAGATGAAATCAATGATGAAATAACTGAAAAATCATACGAGTCTCAATTACTAGGTCCAAACAACCTTCAGTCACTAATTAATACCATGTGGCTGACTATAACACTTTACTTTGGAGTCCGAGGTAACACTGAGACTTACAATATAAGATGGGGAGATATCTCTCTAAAACAGGATGCTGACAACTGAAAATACCTAGAATACTCAACAGAGCGACAAACAAAAACCCGAAGCAGATCTAATCCGAAAGACACCCGCATGACCAAACCACAAGCCTATGAAGTAGCTGATCCTACAACCTGCCCTATTAAGAACTACCTAATATACGCTAACAAGCAACCTACAAAGAGCAACGTTCCAGAAGCTCCATTCTTTTTAGCCATCCTCTGCCCTATCAGACTACAATGCAACACTTGGTTTAAAAACCAACCCTTGGGAATAAACAACATATCCAAAATAATGAAAACAATGCTAGAACAAGCTGAAGTCTCCACAGATAAAAGACTCATCAATCATTCAATATGCAAGCACTTAATTCAAAAGCTTGCTGACAATAATATTGCCCCAACTGACATTATACAGATATCGGGACACAAAAAAATAGAATCCATTAACACTTACTCCACTCTGAATTACGAAAAGAAACGAAAAATCTCCTCAATACTCAGTAATTTCAGTGATGATGACCCGAAACCCAGCACAAGAAGACACACTGAATCTGAAGCAGAAAACAAACCAATCGAATCACACAAGAAACCTGAACCCAGTAACATGTTACCAGCTACCTGCCTGCAAACTATACCATCCACATTTCAAAATGTGACAACAACAGCTACCAATATTACCTTCAATATCATTCAAGGTAAATACAAGCTGAACCATATTTCAAAATACAGTCTGCAGTAGGTACAAAAATCCATTAATTAATGTATCCCATTCCTTTTTCAGGACATCAATACCTCTCTACAAAAGACAGAAAACGACCACGTAAACTATCAGACTCAGAATCCAAATAACTCACAACACCTTCACTGAAATGACTGACTGCACTTAACCGACATATCTTGAAATGAGACAAAGACATACTCCAAACTGCAATTACCAAACTTTAGCCGACAGAACAACAGCTGCTATTATTTTTTAAACATTTATCTTTCTTTCCATATACAGTACTGTATGTTTTCAGTTAAATAAATGTGAAACTTCTCAATTTATGTTAATTTACATACCTGAACAAAAGAACATGTATTCAAATAAAACAAAGTGCTGTTTCAAAATGTAAACATGTCTGTGGCTCCACTCCTCACTGACTTCAGCAAATACACTGCCAATAAATATAAAGTGCACCAAGCATAAATACCCAAACACACCAAGTTACTCCGAGAAGTGAAGCAATTCTTCCGCATCTCACCACACAAACACACCCCAAATGACATGACACCAACCAATCACAGAATAGCCACACTCACACTCACACATATCCACCAATCACATGCCTCACACATATCCCATTCATATCTACTCCTCACAACTAAAACCTCAATAACCAGTTGGATGAGCTCCCACCCCAATGGTATAAATCGCACACATGATGGGCAGTTTGTGAGATATGGAAAATATTCTCACTCCTGCATCATGAGCTGTGTATTCTCACTTTTGCCTTTGGTACTCATGAGAATACACAGCTCACTCTGCAGAAGTGAGAATATTTTCCATATCACTCCTGCCCATCATGTATCCTATACATATATATATATATATATATATATATATATATATATATATACACACACACACACACACATATATATATTCTTTGGAAAAAACTATGTTAATGTAACAGTTAGGGTTTTTACAGTGAAAAAAGTGAGGAAATTCACCATTAGGGTTACCACCCCTTGTACCCCATGACCACCGCACCCTCACCAACAGGCATTGGGGTCATTGGTCCTAACTTCCTCCCCATTCCATGTGTAAATAAGCTGAGGTGGTGACGTATAGGAGAATGGGATGAGAGTTAGGACTGACGACCCCAGCACACACACCCAATGCCTGTTGGTAGGGGTGTGGTTGTGTGGTGCAAGGGGTGGTAACCCTAATGGTGAATTTCCTCACTTTTGTCATTGTAAAAAAATCTAACTGTTGCATTAACGCAGTTTTTTGCAAATAATTTTCTTACCTTTTGAGAAAGCATTGTAAAGTACAATGTCGCCCAAGTTGGTGGGAGCTCAGAGCCCTTCTGGCCCCATGCTCCCATTAACTTGCAGCTTTCTGCCTCACATAACTGTACAAGTACTGAATAGCATATGTATTGGTGGGAGAACATATTGGTGGGAGCCCCTTTGGGCCCTGCTCTCCCACCAACTTGAAATAAACCAAATTTTCATTCTTCAGAGTGGCATAATTCTACAGCTGTTTATATTTTACACACCTAACCACTGAAAATTACCTCTGTGGCAGTAAGGCTAGCTACCCTATAAATGTCAAATCACTACAACAATGCAGCATGCTATCCGCAAAATGTAAACTGCATCATGCAATATCGCCAAAGCAAATTAGTTTTCTGACATCTAAACACCATAATTCACATCTACAGGACATCCCTTCAACACCCTCCAAATTCCAAGTTAAAAGACCAAACCGTTTCCAAGATATTTAACTCTAAAATGTGAGATTTTCGTTTGTCAGATGGCATAATTCGGCACCTGTTTACATTTTACACACCTAACCACTGAAAACTACCTCTGTGGCAGTAAGGCTAGCTACCCTATAAATTTCAAGCCACTACCACAATGCAGAGCGCTATCCGCAAAAAGTAAACTGTGTCACATAATATCTCTGCAGCAAATTAATTTTCTGACACCTAAACATTTTAATTCACATCGGAATGACTTCCCTTCAACACCTTCCAAATTTCAAGTTAAAAAACCAAACCATTTCCGAGATATATAATTTTAAAGTTTTTGCACCTTTAATAATTCTTTGATCACGAGAATCGGCCGTGACCTCGCGATCAAAGTTCTTCTTTGATAGTGAGGGACATCTGGTCATGAAATTTGAGCTATCTGGTCCCTCCCAGAGACATCTGGTCCAGCAAAAAACTGGCCATCTCACTCCACCCTCATGAACGAAGCTCACAATCTAAGAAATCTCACGATCAAATAATTTGCAGGCTCGCGATCAAAGAATTTAAAAACATTAAAACTCCATTTTTTGACACAACTACACTAAACCACAGGCATGGCTTGATAGAGGGAAGCCCCCTGAGCAAATTCCATCCTAGTTTTACTTCACAAGTCACCTTTGGGCTGAGATATTTGTTTTTTTCCAACCCTAAAATCTGGCCATCTCGTCCCCCCCCCCCATGAACGAAGATTGCCATCAAAGAATTTCACAATTAAAGAATTTAAAAGTTTAAAACTCCATTTTTTGACACATCTACATTAAACTACAAGCATGGTTCGATAGAGGGAAGCCCCCTGAGAAAAATCCATCCACAGTTTACTTCAGAAATCACCCTTGGGCCGAGATATTTGTTTTTTTTTTTTCAACCCCAAACTGAAAACAAGATGGTGGCAATCACAATCGATAAATTTCTCACGATCAAAAAATCTTTGATGGTGAGCCTGCAAATTCTTTGATCATGAGGAGTGACCAGATGACCAAAATCCCATTCTTCTTTCGCAAAACAACCATATAAATTTTTGCATAGACTAATAATGGAAGCTAAAAAGTTCAATAACTTTTGAATGGATTAATATTTTTTCACCAAACAAAAAGTGACATGTTCCTTTACCTAAGCTCCTTCTATGTGCCAAGTTTCAGACCAGCACACTACATGGTGGCTGCGCAGTGTCATGGAAAAAATCCAAAAAAACTGGCCTCAAAACTGGCAAAAAGGGCATTTTTCAGTGATTCACTGTGCAAAAACCATAACTTTGACCAAAACTCAATTTGGCAAATCAAGAGATCTATCATGCCCCACCAGGCATACCAAATTTCGTACAAATCTGTTGAACAGGTTCAAAGGTATTAATGTACAAAATTTCAAGTTTAACATTAAATTGCCTTCATAACCCCAATTATAGAGGCGCGACCATGCCCCTATAATATATATTTATTGCAAAAAACATTATTTTATGCATCAGTTAGGGTTAAAGCAACAAAAGTGAGGAAACGAGATATTAGGGTTGAGCCCTTAACCCCCCCAACACCCCACCCCCCTCCTCCACAGACTAACAGGCACCGGGGTGTGCCATGGGGTCATATGGCCCAATTCTCACCCCATTCCATGTAAACAGGTTGACATGCTACAGTAAAGGAGAATGGGGTGAGAGTTAGCCTCATGACCACATGGCACACACCCACACCTGTCAGTCTGTGAAGGGGGTGGGGTGTTGGGAGGTAGAGGTTCAACCCTAACATCTCATTTCTCACTTTTGTTGTTTAACCCTAACTGATGCATTAAACAAAGTTTTTTGCAATGAATTTCCTTAATTTTTGAAAAAGTGTAAAATAAGTACCAAATAGCATGTGTTGGTGGGAGCGTGGGTCTTTCAGGCCCCGCGCTTCCACCAAGCTGCCCATTTCTGCATAACAATATGCATCTGTGGGAGCGTGGACCCTCCGGGCCTTGTGCTCCCACTTACACATAGCTACAGAGCCATACAGCAGCCCTATAGGGCAAGAAACCCTTGTAACATTAATTTGCCGATATCACAGGAATCATAACAGCTAGAAAACAAAATTCAAGTGTCATTGTGACAACGAGCACTGCTTGTAACATAATTTGTCCGAATCTGTATCTCACATAGTTTACGAGCTATGGGCACCGAAAAATGCAATGGGTGGCACAATGTAATCCTTTGGGGAAAATCTGAAATTCATGATTGCATATCTATGGAACCACTTAATTACCTAACACCTAAACACCATAATTCACACCTGTAGGGCATCCCCTCAATACTCTGAAAATTTCAAGTAAAAAGACCAAACTGTTCATTAGCAATGCAATGGTAAAGTTTGTAAAATCCTAGTCCATGAGGTAGCAAAATCCTTGACCACAAGCTCATGCACTAGGATTTTGACAGCTCATGGACTAGGATCATTAACAAATCATGGTCAAAGAATTTTTTCATTTTAAAAAGCTATTTTTTAACGATAACAAGCCAAACCAAATGCATGGCTTTGAAGAGAGGGGGTCACCCTGAACAAAACCCATGCATCATTTGGCCCAAAAGTCACCCTTGGAGAAAGCTGCAACATTTTGTTTTTGGGAAAAAGTGAAAAACAAGATGGCTCATGGACAAAGAATTTTCTGGGGGACCAGTATCCTAGTCTGTGAGCTACAAAATCCTTGACCTCGAGCCCAATTTTTGTCTGAAAAATAACCATATATATATATATATAAATCCTATATATGTATGTATATATATATATATATATATATATATATATATATATATATATAATATATATAGGACCCCTAAAGTTAGGGTTGAGAATGTTAAATCTCAAATTTTTCACCTTAATAACTTTGCAAATTATCAATGGATTTGCTCACAATTTTGTATGTGCTGTCCTTTGGAGTAGTTCTCTTGATGTGACAATTTTCATTATGGTTGGATGTGTAGATTCTGAGATCAAGACAGTGCAAGAAGTCATAAAGTCAACACTTTTGGCATATTTTTCCTCATCACCCTGCACCCTGATGGTGTGGCATTTTAGTATGACATTTTTATGGTAGAACCAGCTTTGGCAACAGAAGAGACATGGTTAGTTTTGTGAAGAAATATTAATCTGTTGCAAAGTTATAAGGTCTTTCATTTCCCATTGTTTTCAATGGGAAGATCACTTTTCAGGATAGATGGAAAACGTTTGACCAAGGATTTGTTCTCACAAAAAAGGATTCACCCTCATGAAATCCATTCCTTTTTTGTGAGATTTAAATTCCTTTTCATGAGCCACCATCGTGTTTTCTATTTTTTAAGAAATTATTTTTTTTAAAAGCCACAAAAATGATGTCCTGGAGAGAGATAACCACACCTAGCTGGCTGATCAGGACCCCTTTAGGTGCAATCTACACTTCAATGTTAGAAATATGCCCTAAAAATGTGTTTTATTTACTTTTAAGAATCCTTTTTTGTGACCGCTTGATATGAAAAAGAATCCTTTTTCATATCACGAGTCATGAAAAAGGATACTTTTTTTATGACTCGAGAATCATTTCCCTGTATTTTCTCTGGTGTCTAGTGGCACCACCCACCCTCCGATCGCTATGCCCAGTGACCTTTACTAATGATGAAAGTCTGTTTTTTCTAGGTTTCTATTATAGCACAATGTACCTGTCAGAATATTGCATCGCAAGCAAATCATAAAGGGACACGTTTTTCCAAAACGTTTCTGCAACTCTGTGCAGATGGCAAAAATCTTTTGCAAACTGCATTCAGAAGCTCTTGAAATCTTTCAGTTAGACAAACAGCGCTCTGGTGGAGCATGATTTTTAATACCTAGATCCAGTTCAGGCCATAGCCATCTTGCAATAGCAGGAAACACATTTTGCTAAAAGTTAGATCACAGGGGCTAAAATACAGATTTCATACCCAGGCCCAATCCTCTGGTACTAGCTATTTACCAAGGCAAGATATGTCCTCATGCTGCAACATCCTCAGCTTCTTTTAAAATCTGAGCTCCTAAAAAAGCATAAGCAGGGGGCTAAAGCAAGAGTCCCTCTCCTGCTTAGTTTTTAATTTATTCTGTGGTGTCTAGTGGCACTCCCACCCTCCGATCACTGTACCTTACTCCTCTTATCATTAATGTGAAATATTCAACACCAGGATGCCCACCCCAGTGTCAGATACCCCCCCAACAGCCCATTGTTTTATATTATAAAGCTGACATCAGGGGGCCCAATCCCTGTGTCAGCATTTAGTGCACTGCCCAAGCAGTGAGGAACACTGGGGAGCCAATCCCCATGTCCTGTTATATTTAATTTATTTATTTAGACTTGAAAAAAAGGAAACAGCCCCGATGTCTTTTTTTATCCTGAAAGAAGAAAATGATGCTACATCATCTTCCCCATCCCCCTCCCCATCCCTACTCTCCCACTAAGCACTAAGCACCCACCACCCCACACTCCCCCTTTACCCATACTTACCACTGAAGGTTATAGGCTATCATCTTCTGAGAACCAGGACACATCTGCACTCTTCAAAGCTGAACCATGAACTGAGAAATCAAGCTACATGCCATATAATGTATTTCAATGACATTTTGAACATAGGTTCATAACTTTGGCATTTTTTCAAATTTTTTTCACCAAATTTTAAACATGACCTTTTTGGGACCCTACCTCATGAACACTGCAAGTGTCATTTCATTAATTGGGCCCAGAAGGTGATTTTGCAGTCACAGCATGAAATCACCTTTTGGGCCCAAATAATGAAATTTCACTACCAGTGTTCATGAGGTGGAGTCCCAAAAAGTCCTTGTTGAAAATTTGGGAAATAATTTCCATACTTTTATCTCTGAAATAGGAACCCTAACTGATGCATTAACAGAGTTTATTTGGAATGAATATATATATTAAAGGGGTGCGGTTATGCCCCTATAGTTAGGGTTGAGTAGGCACTTCAATGCTATTTTGAAGCTTATGCACTTTAATAACTTTGCAAACGTTCAATAGATTTGCACAAAATTTGGTATATGCAGTGCTTTTGGCTAGGTCTCTTGATGTGGTAAATTATGTTACAGTCAGATTTGTGGTTTCTGCATTATGGAGAAGTGAAAAAAACATGTTTTCATTGATTGACTTTATTTATTTATTTTTATTTATTAAATTTTGATAACCGGGTAAGCCTGCTGGGCCCCGAAGGTCCCTTTTTCAGGGGTGACCCGAGGAATTACATGGAATAATACATGGGGTAGTATACAGCACAGGTACATTACACTAGACAGCGAGGAACATAATACATAGTAGTTTTTTAGCAGTTACATTTAAGAGGTAAGACATAGTAGCTTTTTAGCAGTTTACATTTCCTGGGTAAGCTCTAGAGATGGGGTGCAGTGCTATATAGATGGGGTGCAGTGATAGTCGCTATTTCAATACGAGAGAGGGTGGGCTTTCCATAGGAGCCTCTCACTTTGTGCAGTTGCATATGAAGGTGACCATCATATGAGCCTTCAGCCTTGTGCGGAAGGTGTGGGTAGAGGTAGCATCCTGAACACCAGGGGGCAGGGAGTTCCATAGGGTGGGCGCTGTGATGGTGAATGACTTACCCCCAACCTTGGTTCTAACCCTTGCCACTGCGAGGAGGGTTCTGTCCATTGTTCTGAGGAGCCTAGGGTTTCTCTTTTGGGCAATGAGTCCAGTGAGGCTGGGAGGAGGGGATGGGCTGAGTAGTTTATGAGTGTGGCAGAGTAGGGGGTATTGGAGCAAGGCCTCCCAGGAGGGCCAGTTTAGTTGGGACAGATTGTCACAGTGGTGAGCCCAGGAGCTGGATAGGGTGGCGAAGCGAGCCACCTTGTGATAGAGAACTTGTAATCTGTTCATCTCTTGTTTGGCAGCTCCCTGTATCACCGGGGCTGCATAGGAGAGGGTAGGGAGGAGGACACTTGTGGCGATGGAGGCCCTGGCTGTGGGTATCAACTGGTCTTTCAGCCTATACAACGTCCTGAGTTTGGCGTGAATATTTTTGGTTACCTGGTCGACATGATCCTTGAGGGAGAAGCACTGATCCAGGGTGAGGCCAAGGTATTTTATTGATTCAACCACCTCAAGTCTTTTTCCTGATTTGGTCATCAGCCTGAGATGTGGGCTTCTGTCCCGGATGAGGGTTCTTGGGCCAAATAGCATGGCCTTGGTCTTGTTAGGGTTAATGATCATTCTGTTGGTGACAAGCCATTGCTCAAGGGACCCCAGGTCTTCCTGTAACCCAGAGCAGAGATCTCCCAGATTAGAGGAGGGGCGGTATATGCCCACGTCATCCACATACTGTACCACTGAGCTACCCCCACAGTGTTTACTGAGATTGTTTGTGAAAAGAGAGAAGAGAAGGGGGCCAAGGATAGATCCTTGGGGCACCCCATCCATGAGGGGGAAAGGCTCCGACAGGGAGTCTTTCCATTTTACCCTCTGTGTTCTCCCTGTGAGGTAGCTGTTGAACCATGATAGGGAGTGGCTGTCTAACCCGACCTGACTCAGTTTTGTAAGGAGCAGGTTGTGGCTTACAAGGTCAAAAGCCTTGGAAAGGTCAATGAAGACTGCCCCAGTGGGGGATTCCTTGTCCAGTTCTCTGAGAACATCAGTGGAGAACTTGATAAGCGTGGTGTCAGTCCCATGATTGGTTCTGAAACCATGCTGGGAGGGGGCAAGTAAATGGTGGAGCTCTAGGTAGTCCCGGAGTTGTCCATAAATTAGTCTCTCTTGAATCTTATCAAGGCTAGATAGCAGGGAGATGGGCCTATAATTGTTGGTAGTCTCCCTTGAACCACCCTTGTGGATGGAGACTACGTAGGCCAGTTTCCATTGTTCCGGGATGGCACCTGCGATAAGGGATCAATTGAGGAGCCAGGTGAGGGGCCTGGAGAGTGCAGGGGCCTACTTTGCTGAGATTTTTCCTTGAACTTGTTTATGGCTCAGTTGGTTTAGTTTTTGGGTCTGAAATTTTCAGAACAAAAAGGGGCCAGCACACAGATGTGCCTTTTGCTAATCCTGTGAAAAAATAAAAAGCCATTTTTAAGTTATTGTAATTTAAAAGCTTAAAAAAATTGTTTCTGCATATGTTCAGTAAGCACTTTAAGACAGCTGTATGAAATGAAAGATGAATCCACCTTCATGTGGTCTAAATCCTTGTTCGTATGGCCACCATCTTGTGACTGTTTTTTTTTTCCAAAAATATGTGTGCAAAAGATGGTAAAATGATATACCATAGCGATTCCAACATATGCTTGTGCCTAATTAGTTCCCTACTAGTTGTGATTTGAGATTTTTTTAACTGTTAAGTTAAAAGGAAGCGTTTTGTATATTTTAACATCCCGGATCATGACTGCAAAATACGAAGTAGGATCTTTCTTCGTATGATGAGATATGAAGTAAGATCTTACTTTGTGAGCAGAAAAGCCAGGATATTTAGTTTTTTAAAAAGTTTCTGCCGACATCAGGGTGCCCAATCCCTGTGTAGATACTAGATGCACCCCGACACCCCACCAGTGTTGAACACTGGGGAGCCCACTCCCAGTGTCCCTAACAGAAGAAAACAGTCTCCTGAATTGCCAACAACAGGATGCCCAATCCCTGTATCAGCAGTAGCCCCCCCCAAGGTGGGACACTGGGGAGCCCACTCCCAGTGTCCTGAAATGTTTATTTTTATATACCTGAAAAAAGAAAGCATTCCCCAATGTCTTTCTTTTGCGTCCTGTAAAAAAGAAAATGGTTGCTTATCATCTCATTGTCACCCCATCCCGACCCTTCCACTGAGCAACCTACCACCCCACACCATCTGCCCTATATTTACCACCAGAGATCCTCTTCTGTTATCTTCTGTTGACCTGGACATGTGTGCACTCTTCAAAGCCAAACCACAAACTGAAGAATCAAGGTAAGTGTCATAAAATGGCTGTCAATGGGGTTTTGAACTTATGTTGCTATTTCAGCCATTTCCTTTCTATTTTTTTCACCAAATTTTCAACATGGGCTTCTTGGGACCCCACATCATGAACATTGTCACTGTTGTTTTGTTAATCTGACCAGTAAGGTAAATTTGTGTTCGCTGTGCAAAATCACCTTTTAGGACAGAGTAACAAAATGACAGTGCCAGTGTTCATGAGGTGGGGTCCCAAAAACCCATGTTGAAAATTTGGTGCAAAAATACCAAAAAAATGTCCGAGTTACAGGGAGTCATTGAAATATTTCTACGCACGCTCATAAATTTGGCAATTTTTAACATTTTCACTCCAAATTTTCAACATTGGCATTTTTTCACATCACCTCATGAACAGTATAACTTTCATTTTTCACATCCTGCCCTAAATGTGTTTTCACTACTGTGGCACAGAATAGTATGTATGCTGTATGAAATCACCTTTTGGGACTGATTAACAAAATGACAGTGACAGTTTTCAAGAAGTGGGGTCCCCAAAAGGCCGTGTTGAAAATTTGATGAAAAAATTCCAAAAAATGCCCGAGTTGCATGCGTCCATTGAATTTATTCAACACACGTGCATAACTTTGGAACTTTTCAATATTTTGTTGCCAAATTTTCAATATAGCCATTTTTTTCACACCACCTCAGGAACAGTACAGCTGTCATTTTTACATCCTGCCCAAAATGTGTTTTCACTCCTGTTGCACAGAATGGCGTTGCAGTTGCACATGATTACATTTTGCCTTTACATTTCAAAATTTCTCTGTACATGAGGTGGGGTAATAAGATCGCTATGCTGACAATTTGGTCACTGTCATTGGACACATGGAAGTGCAGGGCCCAGAGGGCCCTGTGCTTCCATACCTACATACATATGCACATCTACAGAGGAATTGGAAAGCAGGGTCAGAAGGACCCTGTGCTCCCACAGAAAAATAAGGACACTGTGTACTATCTCAAAAGTAATTCATTGCAAAAAAAACTCGTAAAATGCATCTATGAGGGTTCCTATCACAGTGACAAAGTATAGAATTCAGTGTTTGGGTTTCCACCCCACCCTCCACACACCAACAGGCATTGGGGTGTGCCATGGGGTTGTTAGGCCTAACTCTCACCCATTCTCCTAAACTGTACCATCTCAGCTTCCTTACACAGGAATGGGTGAGAGTTAGGCCAATGACCCCAAAGCACACCCCAATGCCTGTTAGTGGGTGGAGGGTGGGAGGGGTAGGGTCATGGGTGGAAACACTAACACTGAATTTCCATAATTTTTTCACTGTAATAGGAACCCTAACTGATGCATTAACAGAGTTTTTTGCAATGAATATATTATATAGGCCTGGTCATGCCTCTATAGTTAGTGTTAAGTAGCATTTGAATGTTAACCTCAAATTTTGCACTTTAATAACTTTGTAACTGTTCAATGGATTTGCACAAAATTTGGTATGCACTGTCCTGTGAGGTAGATTTCTTGATGTTGCAAGTTTCATTCTGGTCGAATGAGCAAATTCTGAGTTCTGGGTAGTGAAAAAATAACAATCCAACTTTTTTTCATTGTTTTCCTCATTGCCTTGCGGCCAGAGAGTGTGGAATGTATGCATAATTATTGTAAGGTACAAAGAACTATGGCAGTAGACCAGACAGTAGAAATTTGGTGCAATAATATTAATCTGATGCAAAATTATTAAGTTTTTTAACTCCCATTATAATCCTATGGGATGTTTATGAGCATTCCAATCTTTAGGATAGCTGTCTTTTTTTTGACAAAGGATTTGATCTCAAGAAAAAGGTTAGAGTCTTGTGAGAACATTCCTGTTTTGCAAGATCTGTAATCCTTTTCATGAGGAAAAAATCCTTGTTTGAGAGACGTCATCTTTTCTTTTGTTTCATCATGAAAAAGGATTACAGATCTCGTGAAACAGGAATGCTTTCTGCCCCATATCCTTTATCTGTCACCCTCATTTCCTCCCTCCTTCTCATACTTGCTGCACCCAGTCCCCTATTAGGCTGCTCATTCATCCTAAGGGGGATTGGGTTCTGAGTCACTGACCTTCCTGCTCTGACTTGCCAGCTCCCTGTCCCCTTGCAGGGTTTCAGCATCCTGAAGGGGAATAGGCTCTGGCTGCCCTCAACTCCTCCCCCATCCTAATACATCACATAATAGCACTCAGTTTCCCCACATCTATCTTCCACTCTTCCCTTGCAGTTAACAACGTACCTCTGTTCCAACCAGCACTTGGAATTATTTTTGTTCTCCCTTGTACTGTTGCACTATCTGCTCATTCCTCTTACCTTCCAATTTTGTTTAGACTTAGCCACTGCATCTTTTAATTAACTGTGAAGTCTCTTATTCATGCCCCCAGGTTCCATTGCCCCTTGTGCTTCAAATGTATAACTATGCTGTCCACTTGCCTACTATCTGTATACCTATTGTATCCAATGCTTCCTGTATATGCTTACTATCTGTATACCGACTGTATCCAGTGCTTCCAGTATAATTGTATAGTATCTGTTTGTATACCCTCATTGTAACCCCTCCCAGGTCACACCTGAAGAAGAGCAAGTTGTTGTTCAGTGTGCCTTCCTGGTTAAACATTTTAATAAATAAAATAAAGTAAATAAATAAGTAAAAAGCATGGAAAATACATGAACATAGTGTGATTTAAAAAATTAAACTCCAGAACCTAGCTAAACAGGCCCCATTTATATAGATTCTTCTGTTTGTTTTACAGAATTAGGGCCAGAAATACCTTTTCTGGGCACTTAAAATTCCAGATGCCCAGCTTAGTGAGGAGGAGCACTTCCCCACAAGTTCTCTGTATAAGAACAGTGGGAATTTCTTCAGTTCTGCAGCCACAGCTGAACTCCTGCTGCCGGCTACAGTGTGAGCTGTGAGCTGCCCTTTTCCCTGGTGTCTAGTGGTGTCCACCTGCTGATATCTGTCCATATAAAGAAAATAAGTATTCCCTGGTGTCTAGTGGTACCCCCACTTGCCAATTACTGTCCTTGACTCCCTATGATTGACAGACAGACAAGTAGACAGTCAGACAGCTCATATTCTTTTATTTAATGCATGAGTGCCTATTAACATTTGTGAGGTTTTCATAAATAAAGTAGACATCAAAAGGTAAAATACATATGTACTAAAACTGTTTTTGCTGCAGAGCAGTTTCCTTCCATCTGTAGGTCTTAAATTGTTATCACTCACTTTATTTATTTAATTACCCAGTAAGTTTACCTCTTCATGTGATTTATTGGCAAACACACATTCTATCATAATTCTTGTATTTGTCTTCGTTTACATCTCTGCTCTTAAAAAGACATCATTCAGTTGTGTTTTAAAAATGGACAATATATTGTTATGATAGCAATTGGTGTGAGGATGGTATAAGACTGAGTTCTGCATTGACCGTAACTCTATATGTAACCTATCCTGCAACAGTAACAGTTACTGACTGAGACAAAGCAATAGTGGTTTTAGCTATTTTGGGTCACCATCCATGCTTGTAATGTGTACCCCTAATTTTTGAAGGCAAATTGTAGTGGAACTCCTTTGCACTGAAATGGCAGTGTTATAAAACAAATTTGCAATGATTTACCAAAGGAATTCCAGCTCCAGTAGCTTCTGTTGACTAAGAATTGTAGGGTAGCATGCTGGTGGTAGCATCCCAATGGGATGCACTGGGGTTTGACATGCAAACAGTTTTATTGAAATGTAAAACTTATTAAAAATCCTCCTAATGGGATGCACTGTGGCGAGGTGGTCACTGACCCCCCCCCCACTGAACCATATATTGCTTTAACAAAATTGGGAATAAAGGAATGAATGCTGGTTTGTCTCCCTGTACTGTTTTTTCTTCCAGGGGCTTGGTGCTCAGCTTTACAAAAAAAAGAAGTGAAAAAAGAGCCAATGCTGGTTTGCCTCCTTGCCTTGATTTGCCTCCATGGGGTTTGATGGTGTGATACATTTCTATTTGCCCATGTAGTTGCCATACTGTATTTAGCCTAGTACCTTCCTGTAGTGTTGAATATTTGCATGAGAATTTGTAAGTGCAAACCTTTTGAAAATGCAGACTGTGGCTCACACACGCAACAGGAAATGTAATCTTTGCACTCTGTTGTTCGGCTGATTACAGCTGGCAGCAAGCCTTTATTTGTCTCACTTTGATGTGTTCCAAAACTACAACAGTACAGAAAAAATGGGCAAGATGTTCAAAAGGGTTGTGCCATGCACAATAGGGTTGCACCAGGGCAAGTCCAAAAATGAGCCATTCTGCGATATTCAGCGGGAGGCAGTTGCGCCCCCCAAAGCACACTAAGCAGTAGTGCAATGATAATGAATGTATGTGCAACTGAAGGGGGAGGAACCATGCATAAATGGCGCAGTGCGATATTCAACAAAATGCTACATGCGCAATAGAGGAGCAAGCAGAAGTTGCACGATATATAGTCCCAGTAGAGAAGTCCACTCACACAGCAGTCCTTTCTCCTGGTGTCTTCTGCCAAGCTACTAGCAGAATCTTTCTAAGGCAGTCTTTAAATGTAGCTTCCTTCTAGCTAAGCCACTCCCCCTACTTACTAGATCTTTCTACAAGTAATTTAAACCTCACAGCGATCAAGTCCTTTCAATCACCTGCGATTTACACCTAGATAACTGTTCAGATAACTATTCAGTTCAGTTAACTCAGACAAACACACACTTTTTTTGTTTTGTTTGTTAGTTTTTTTACCCTAAATTAAAGGTCCAAGTACAAGAGTGCTACTTCTTTAGTCCCAGCAGAGAAGTCCAGTCACACAGCAGTCCTTTCTCCTGGTGTCTTCTGTCAATTTTTATAACACTGCCATTTCAGTGTAGGTGTCCTAAAGATGAAGCACTTGTCCAAACTGCATGCTTGCTGGTCCCTGAGTGGGTGGGTGAGTAATGGATATAACCCCTTTCAATATTAAATTATTGTTACTATGTTTATTTATATTAGTTTTCTTGCAAACCAGTTTTATTTGGGCAATTAAATTGTAACTGCATGTGATTGGCCCACTCCATTTGGAAAACAAATGTGGATGAAATATACACTGACCTGATGAAGGGAGTATAACTCTAGAAAACTAGTAAAAAACAACAACATTGTTAGTCCAATAAAAGGTACCACCTGCAAAACATTTGTTGTTATTGTTTTTTTTTTTTTTCTGCTGCAGTAAGGGTAAATTATATTTAAAAGTGTAAAACCCGCAACCAAAATCATCAAGAGGAGTGACAATCATAGATATGTGAAACCCTAAAAATCCATTGTAGGTGTCCTAAAGGTGAAGCTTGCTTAAAGAAATGACAAAAATTGACCCCACATGGTTTTGGCCTTATGGTCATCAGGTCAACCCTGCTTATTTTTTGTGAATTTACCTACTACCCCTTGAAGTGGGACAATTGGAACCTGTTAGTAAACAAAATTGACAGACCTTAAAACATCCATTTTTTCTGTACTGTTGTAGTTTTGGAACACACCAAAGTGAGACAAATGCTGCACAGGGGAGGGAGCTGGATGTCATTGTCCACCTAGGGACAAATGACTTGGCTAAGAAAGGGATTAGAGAAGTGCAAGAAGAGTTTGTGGAATTGGGGAGGGGCCTTAGACAAGTAGCACGTACGGTAACCTTCTCAGATGTGCTGCCCATCTATGGAGTAGGAGAGGCTAGGGTGTTCTGCATGATGGGATTCAATCAGTGGTTGAAAAACTGGTGTGGAGCTCAGGGATTTGGCTTCATTGGGACTGGGGGTCCACCTGGAGTGATGCAAGCCTATACTGGCATGATGGGCTGCATCTGTCCAGGAGGAGAACCAGGATCCTAGGTGATAGGTTTAAATGCTTCATTGGCAAGCATTTAAACTAGCCAAGGGTTGAGGCACTGGAAAGAAGCAGGGAAATCCTAGCCCCCCCCGAAAATAATGGTATTAAGTGTGGTAAACACCAACATAGAGGTGTCGATAGGGAGAAGGGCAGGGGTAAATGGAGAAAGGAACAAAGGCAAGAAGGACAGGGGTGGCTCAAAAAGGAGTAAGGCCATCAGGAAATGGAGGGTAATGACTACCAATGCCCTTAGTCTGGGCAACAAGCTCCCTGAGCTGGTGGCCTTGATGGAAAGAGGGATGCCTGGATATCATTGCAGTCACAGAAACATGGTACACAGAGAACTATGACTGGGATATTAACATACCAGGGTACATAACCTACAGGGGAGACAGGCACGGGAGAAGAGATGGAGGAGTAGCTATCTATGTAAAGGAAGGGATACAAGCAACTGAACAAAATAGTAAACAGGGAGGAGAGGAGGCACTGTGGGTCACCTTGGAGACTGGAAAGGGCACCATGATCCCCACAGGGATTGTGTAAAGACCCCCATGTCAGGGGGAGGGAATGGACACGAATATGATAGAAGGCATTCTTAGAATGGCAGAGAAAGGGGAGATACTGTTGATGGGAGACCTGAATATGCCAAATGTTAACTGGAGCACATTTGCTGCAGCCACATCCAAGAGTAGGGCCATTATTGATGACCTACAGGTGGCAGGCCTCAGACAGCTAGTTTCGGAACCCACTCATGAGGGAGCAGTCTTAGACTTCATACTCTCAAACGGGGGCAGTGAGAGGATCTCAGATCTAGAAGTGGGTTGCCATCTGGGAACAAGTGACCATCAAACAGTGTGGTTCACATTAAACTCAGCTACAGAGTCAAGCCATACAAAAGTGAGGGTACTGGACTTCAGGAGGGCTGACTCAAGCAAGATGGGAGAGTGCTTCAGAAAAGCACTAGCAAACAGACTAGAAGGAGGTGTGGAGCAACAATGGGGAATCATCAAACTGCCATCACAGAGGCAACAAGCCTTTGTATGAAGCAAATAAACAAATCAAAATGAAAGAAAAGCCACTATGGTTCTCAAAAGAGGTGGCTGTGAAAGTCAGGAAGAAAAGATAGCATTCCGGAAGTATAAGGAAACACAGAAGAAGCAGGACAGAGAGCTGTACCAGTTAAGGCAGAAGGAAGCAGCGAGGGAAGTCAGAATAGCAAATGCCCAAACTGAGGAAAAGATAGCCAACTCATTTAAGAAGAGGGATAAAACCTTTTATAGGTACATCAGAGAGTGTAGAAAGACAAAGGGAGGGATAGTGAGGCTGAATAGAATGAACGGTGGGTGGGCAGAGGGGGACAGTGAAAAAGCAGGGATACTGAATGAATATTTCTGCTCAGTATTCACAAAAGAGGAGGGGGAAGTGCCTAATCCAATTAACAGAAGTACTCTTAATAGGGGGGTCGATCCCAATCCTTTCACAGAAGAAAGGGTTCTGCAATAACTCCTAAAACTGAAGGTGGACAAAGCAATGGGACCTGATGGAATTCACCCCAGAATTCTAAAAGAATTAAGGGGGGAACTAGTGAAACTACTGGCTACTCTTTTTAATAAATCATGGGAGGATGGTGTGGTACCCGAGGATTGGAGGAAGGCAGATGTGATTCCTCTTCACAAAAGTGGGACCAAGACAGAGGCAGGAAAGTACAGACCTGTCAGTTTGACCTCTGTGGTAGGGAAAGTGATGGAATCACTTCTGAAGGAAAGAATAGTTGAGTACCTAGAGGCCAGTGGGGCACAGGACCCAAGGCAGCATGGGTTCACAGCAGGAAGGTCATGTCAGACAAATCGAATAGATTTCTTTGACTGGGTGACCAAAGTAGCAGACCAGGGAGGGGCTGTGGACATGGCCTACCTAGACTTTAGCAAGGCATTTGACACGGTCCCACACAAAAGATTAATAGTCAAATTAACCAGCCTGGGAGTGGCTCCCAGGGTGGTAGCCTGGGTAAAACATTGGCTGGACAACAGGACACAAAAGGTAATTGTAAATGGAGTCCACTCTGAAGAAAGAGGGGTTACTAGGAGGGTACCGCAGGGTTCAGTATTGGGTCCAGTCCTTTTTAATGTCTTCATAAGTGACATTGCAGAGGGACTGGAAGGAAAAGTATGCCTCTTTGCAGATAATACAAAGATCTGCAACAGGGTTGATACACAAGGAGGTGTGGAGAGGATGAGAAGGGACTTGACAAGCTTGGAGGAATGGTCAGAAGTATGGCAGCTGGGATTTAATGCAAAGAAGTGCAAAATAATGCACCTGGGAAACAAAAACCCAGGGGAAGAATACACAATGGGGGGGAGGTAGTAACAACAACAAAAAAGGAAAGGGACCTGGGGATAATCATATAAGATGACCTTAAGGTTAGCAAGCAATGTGAGAAGGCAGTAGGAAGGGCTGGGGGTATACTGGGATGCATAGAGAGAGGCATCAGCAGCAGAAAACAGGAAGTTGTTATCCCTCTGTACAGACAGTTGGTGATACCCCATCTGGAGTACTGAATCCAGTTCTGGAGACCCCATCTCCGCAAGGACATAGACAGGATAGAGGCAGTCCAGAGGAGGGCAACCAAATGGTGCAGGGTCTGCAAGAGAAGCCGTATGAGGAGAGACTAAAGGAGCTTAATATGTATACCCTTGAGGAAAGAAGAGCGAGGGAGGACATGATAGAAACTTTTAAGTACCTCAGTGAAATCAACAAAGTCCAAGAGGGTAGCATCTTTCAGAAAAAGAGATGTGCAAGAACAACGGGACACAATTTAAAGATGGGGGGGTGGTTCAGGGGCAATGTGAGGAAGTATTATTTCACAGAGAGGGTAGTGGATGCATGGAACAGCCTTCCTGAGGAGGTTGTGAGGTCTAAAACTGTGGGAGAATTCAAAAATGCATGGGACAGACATAAGGCAATTCTTGTGGGGGGTAGGAAGAAATAGGCTGTTGGTTAACTAGGATCTGTGGCCTATCCTGTAGGTAGGGAAATGAGCAGACTAGATGGGCCAAGCGGTCCTTATCTGCCATCAAAGTCTATGTTTCTATCTTTCTAAGTACTCATTTTTTAGGAATTTCTCTTCCACTGCTACCCGTGATAAACTGTAGTTCCCTGGAGCACACCAGCTTAGGAATCTCTGTCTATTTGACTGTGTTGCTAGCCTTTAGCATGCTGAATGCTGAGCAATCCTAGAAATTATCAGTTCAAAACACAACTACACATCTCCCTGTGCACCTAAACTTTCTGCTGTGCTCTGTATTCACTGATACTGCTTCTCTTCTCTTATATATCAGTATTAGTGGCTTAGTGGGTGGCACACTAGCATCTAGGGCCCAATGATCAGATGGTCATTAGTTCTAATCTTACACCAGGCTCTTGGGTTAATACCCATAACTGACCCTATAGTGCAGAAGGGGGAGAGGCTACACTGTTGTGGTGCCATGTTTCTCATGAGATGTTAAATCTATGCCCCTTTTGCTTATCTCTGGTCAGTGTGCATGTGATAGTTAAAGACATCAGTACACTTATCAAAGATGAGTCAGGGATTAATATTGTAACTGACAAATTTATTATGGTATTGATCACAAATCCACACCTGAAAAAAACTTCAAACAAGATGATATTAAAAAAAAATTAAACCATCATAAAATTGTACATGGATCGCCCTCAAACAAGAAGCTGAGTAGAGGTGCTCCCCAGCATAATAACCAACATTCCCCTGTCAATAAAATAGCTGCATGCAACCCACCTCCAGGATGCACCTAGGAGCAAGCTATCATAGCTCAGTGGTCCATTCCTGGTCAAAATTATAAATAAATAAAATGTGTTGAACCTTTGTGTTTACTAGCACTGGACTGGAGCCTCTTTATTTTTACAGTTACAGTACCTCAAAGATTAGCTAAAACTTGATTGCATTAAATTTACTTTGACAGACTTAGTCTGGAGATGGCAATAATACATTGTGTGGAAAAAAACAATAATCTATATTCATAAATATATCTTTAAAAGTCCAAGATCTCCTATCTTCTTAATATATCTGTAAGCCCCTAATGTTGACTTTTTATTTAACTTTATTTTATTGGAAATTATGTTTTCCAAACATTGACTAGGTGGTGTTTAAGAGAACATAAGACCATTGGAAATATCCATGTAATATTTTGGATGATTTTATCTGTAGACTTTTAAAGTCTAAGCTTTTTAAAAATGATTTATTTGGCTCTGTATATAAATGAATAAGGGGGGTTGCTGAACAAAATAATTTTGAAAAAATAAAGAAAAATTTACTTGCCCAATGGCTCAGTTTACAGTGCTGCCAAAACACACCATGTAGGTAGTACATACAGCTCAACCTCTCAGAATTAGAATGTCTAACACTGGCCATCAAGCTGAGAAGAAGTGGCCAGAATGTGTAACTCCTTCATATTTTAAGGAATAAGTTTAAGCATAATGGACACCTTAATGTTGACAAATGTTTCTATCAAATGAGTTTAATATTTGTAATAGTTTGTGTTCACAGAAATAGCTCCAACATTCTGTCAAATATCAATATATCCTTGAACAGAAAGGGTAAGTAAAATGCAGTGGGCTATGAGAGAGAGAGATATGATCCAGTATAATGTGTTGTCAGATGATCTAACTTGTTAATAGAATCTGTCATAAAAGACTTTGTACCCCCCCACTTCATCCAGCACCTACAGAAACATTATACCCAATAATTAAACTAATCAGAATATGAGTAGAAAGGGAATTCACCAGTTTGAAATACATTGATTTGCAAAAAAACTTGGTAGTTGCTGTCAAAGGATATGTTTCACTGTGTTGGAGTGAGTGCTATGGAGAACGCTTTAAATACTATTGAACATGTGCTAGTAGAATCTATTGGGATTTAGGACACCTGGCAGCTAATAGGGTATGTATTTCACCTGTCTGGCAATCTCCATTGTATCTCTAAGTGGGGAAGGGATGTGCTTTATAATAAAAGGTACATATTGCCAACAATAGGAAATGTCTTCCCTAGACTTAAGTTACACATCTGACATAAAATCATCACTGGATATCTGGCTAGTTAAAATTGTCATAATATTGACACTAAGGAGTATAGTGGAAAGTATGGTACCCACTGAGAACTCCTCCTACCCCACTTCTACTAACAGTTGCAGAACACTTGACTGCACATGCCCAAAACTGTTCCTCAAGTGAAAGGCTGCTGTCAACCATTTGCTGGAGAACCTCTAATGAGGTCCATGGTTGCTTGGAGGGCATCTACTGGTTGCACATTCCTACCACTAATGTTAATATGTGCACCAACAGAATGCTTTGGACATAATCAAAAACTTGACTGACCTCAACAAAAATAAAAAAATAAAAATAACCAAGTGCTCAGTTTTAAATAGGATCCCTGGAAGTAATATTTCATGACCATCACATTCCATTAGAATGTAAAAAGTCATCCTCTTTGTAGAATTAAAAAACATTCAAACATCTGAATGTTACAGTTCATTAATCAAGTCTGACATTGTGGATATAGAGTTCAGCGTGTGTGTGTGTGGCGGGGGGCACATTCCATTCCTAACATCTGATATTTGTTTGCCTTTTGGAGAGTGTGTAAACTAAATGTGCAGTGGGTGACATCCTAAGATGTGCATGTTTATGGGATTCTCGTACATATTTGTTCTGTTAATACTGTTACACATACAGTAAGATTACATAGCATGCACATTTGTAGTTGTAGTTTGCCTATTAGAAGAATTATTTTATGATCAATATAGGCTAACATGATTTTATCTGGACTCCAGTCTTTCCACATAAATATTTACATTATGATGTTTTTATGAATAAATTAATTTTATTGAGATTTGTCAACACACAAATATAAAAAAAATACAATTACATTATGTAGACAATACGTCTCCCTCCCCAATTTAGGTATCTAATATTCTCAGTAGGGCATACAAGCTTTTCCACATTTTCTGGAAGTCTCTTCTGGAAGCCCCTGTAATTGTGCTTCGTGGATACAAGTATTAGTCTATTCTATGAACTTTACTAAATGGAAATGTACTTGTTTCACACATATACAGTACTGTAACTGCCGGGCCACAACACATTAATAAACGAATATGTGATCTTTATAAAGTTTGTACTAACTGAAACATGGTTCAGGAACTAACAATAGAGTGTTAAAAAAGGTTAGGCATTGTAATTCTTACATGTGTAAATAAATCAAATAAATATCTTATTCCACCAGATATTACTGTAGGAGAATGGATCAGAAAACCATTGGAAACAGTGGAAAAACAAAATCCCTCAACAGATATTTGTAATGCAGAAATAATTATATTGATAAGCTAGATTGTGAAGGTTTGCACTGGCTGTTTAAAGGTGATATATCATTTTTAAAAATAGTGGAAACAATATGACAAATTTGTGATACATGCTTTTTAAAAGAGTGACAATATGACAAATATATTGATAAATATATCTGCCAACCAGACTTTTCATGATGGAAACTGTATGTGCTTTTAAGTTTTTGCCATCACTTGAATAGTGACTCCATATAGAAACTTTAACCTCAACTTTTAAAGCAGGTTTTTGCCACCAATGATTTTTTGTGTGCATTTTAATTCCAGTATTATTCTGATGCATTTGACAGTAGCCTGCCTCTTTAAAGTTGATAGAAAACAGTTTTTACACCTCTAGAAGCCCTCTAGTTGTTCTTTTATTGGCTACTTACTATTCTGATATGTTTTTGACCTTTTGTGTTAAATGAATAAACTAATTTTGTTGCCTTTTTAAAGACCCTGTATCCCTCTCCTTGGCAGTTGCTGCTCTCTCTCTCTTTTCATACTGCCCGAACATTCTATGACATCACAAACACCATTCCAGGCCATTCAGATGATTAGCATGGAATGGGAGTTTCTGATGTCATAGAATGTCTTAAAAATATGAAAATCAAGAGCAGTAGCTGGTGAGGAGAGTGGAACTCAGTGAAGATCTGAGGGTACCCCAAAGCTAGATTACTTATTTATCAAAAAATCATCAAAGCATATCAGAATACTTAACTGACATGTAAAGGAAGAAGAAAAGGCAGTGAACTATTTAGAAATGATTTATTATCTCCTTTAACTAGAAGGTGAAGGAATCCATGGAAGCCTTTGCATATTAAAATGGGTATATATGTGGAGAGGAACACATATTGTTATTTGTTTGCCAGAATCAGTTGATGCATAATAACACCACTGTTGTGAGGCCACAGCAGCACCCTGAGTAAGAAAGTCACTTTCCCCTCAAGTTCATTCTTGTAAAAATGCATTATAATGCAAGGCTTGAGCCCCCCCCCCCCAGTACTTTCATTTACAACGGGTACTGAATCGATTAGAAAACTCCAAAACATTATCCATCATACTACAACATGCAAAATAAGAAAGGGTCACAGTTTGTATGGTCTGGGAAAACAGATTTAGTGGACTGATAATTCATCACAATTATTTTGGACTGTAAGATAAAAAAAAATGTTACCACAACCAATGGTGTGATTTCACCAGAATTTGGTATTCTTACATAACATTATTCTCATCAGTTCCCTCCCCAAAGCCATTAATATTCCTCAGGTATGCCGCATCAAAAGACATGGTGGTTTTCAACAGCATTTCTTGCTGTTGTTACTGCAACTGCAAATGGCTCTATATCACATGGCCAATTTGCCAGAGTTATAGAAAAAAAAAACACTCATTGTTTGATTGTGATTAACATGGAGCTAGTTTGTTAGTTGTTTTTTTGATTTTTTTTTGCACCGCTAACCACCATAGTTGTAATCTTATGAAGTGTACTGTATTGTATTAATGCCCAGGACCACCTTGAAAATGAGCTTGGTCAATGGTGTTTATGCCTGGTTAAATAAAGTGATTGATTGATTGATTGATTGAGTTTGTTGTATTTTTTATAGTTTGAGGTCCAATTGGAAAATATGCAGGCAGTAATTTGAACTATGAATTTTTAAAGATACTTGAGAGTATGAAGGTGGTAAATGTGAAATTTATTGAAATACAAAACAAAAAAAAAACACAATGAAATGATCTCATACTGACAGCCATTATCAAATCTATTTACACATAGGGCTGGGTATTCAAACTGTGCCATTCTGTGGCGCAAGCCCTTGTGCTGCACAAAATGGTTGCGCAGGGGTGTGGCCGAGGCGATATTCAACAGAGTTGCGCTATTGAGCAACTCCTTTGAATATCATCCCCCAGCCACAGCCACTGTGCATGGAGCAGTGGAACTTGCACCACCACAAGTGGTCAAAGTGGAGCATTCAAGATGCGGTTGCGCAAGTTCCATTGCGCCATGCGCAAATTTCCGATATTCAAAAGGTGACATGTAAATGGGGCCATAATTCATGCAAGGCACTGGGGGTCCATTTGCATCTATTTATGGCCCCATTTGCATGCCATTAGCATGCAGGTGTGCCAATCCCTGAGGACTTGCGCCTGGCGCCCTGCCAGGCAGCAGCCATCGGGGACCGACGCCTCTTGCAGCCCGATCATGGGCATAACTGTTGAAATCCCCCCACCCCCCGACTGGCCCGATCGCGGGCATGCGTAACCACCCCGAATGGCCTGATTGCGGGCATAAGTGACAAAACACCCCTCCCGACTGGCGATCGCGTGGGCATAAGTGACAAAACCCCCACCCCCACTAGCCCGATCGCAGGCAGAACAGATTTCAACCCCCAAGAACATATCCCTGGTGGTCCAGTGGACGCGAAGCCCAATCACGGGCATTAGAGTCCACCCCAGGTCCACCTACCCTGTGGTGATCTAGTGGCCCCAACCCCACTTGCAGGCCCACCACTCCGCTCCCCGTCAGCTGGTGGGCATCAGCATCCCACCCACCTGCTGCCCCACCGCCCACCGATTGACTGCTCAGTAGGGCTGCATGCCCATTCATTCATTCACATATCTGGACTGCCTTGTGCGGTATGGGCTGCATGCCCATTGGCTCTTGCTCTGAACCAATGGGCATGCAGCCCTCCGACAGTCAGTCGGCAGGTGGCAGGTCAGCAGGCTGGTAGGATGCTGCCGCCGCCCGGCTGACGGGGAGGAGCGGTGGTGGGGCTCCGAGGGTGGGTGGGTGGGGTGGGGGCCACTAGATCACCAGGGTAGGTGGACCTGGGGGTGGTGACCTAATGCATGCGATCGGGCTTCGCGGGTCCACTGACCACCAGGGATATGTTCTGGGGGGTTAAATTGTTCTGCCCGTGATCGGGCTAGTGGGGTGGGGCTTTTGTCACTTATGCCACACGGGCTGGTTGGGGTTTACACTTATGCCCGCGATCAGCCAGTCAGAAGGAGGGGGTTTCTTCTATTATGCCCGTGATTGGGCCAGTCGGGGAGGGGTTACTATATGCCCGCCATTGGGCTGCAGGGGCACAGGAGTCGTTAGGGCCACCCACAGGTGGAAGCTGCTGTGTTGCGCCCTGCAATGCGGCAGCTCACCTGTGGATGGCCCCGACTTACCTTTTTTGCTCAAAGTTGTGCAGGCGCAGGTTGGGGTTGCGCCTGCACAACTCTGCACAGCCTGCTGAATATCGGGCTGTGCAGTTTAAGCATGGTTTCTCCCCCTCCGGTTGAGCATGCCTTCATTAGCATTGCACTGTTGCTCAGCTTGACTTGGGGGGGTGCAACTGCCTCCTGCTGAATATGGCAGAATGGTGCAATTTCAGACTTGTACAGGCGCAACCCTATTGCGCATGGTGCAACCCTTTTGAATATCCAGCCCATATTCTAAAACCATTTCCGAGTGTTTTTTAAATGACTAAAAACCATGCACAAAATGTTATTTACACATTTATTCTTTTACATATTTCTTATAAAAACATTTCCCCACTTATTTCCAGTACATCCCTTTTGACCCCCTCCCCCCAAATGCCTTTTATATTTTTCAAGTTTGCGGTGTGCACTGGAACAGCATGGGTGCCCATATCTCAAATTTGTTGTCATATCTGTGGCAACTCTGAAGTTGGATTAGGCCTATATTTTCATTTTTATTACCTGCTCCAAGCAAATGCAAGCCAGTGTACTACCTGATCTGTTTTGGTTGGAGTAAGCAGACCCCCCAACCCCTCGATATACCACTGATGGCATTCTGCATGAAAGAAATGATGGTCTTTCAGTGCATGTCATCACAAAACCACTTCCTCACATAGTATAATATCACAAAGCAATGCTGCATGGCTGCTATAGCTGTCAGACAATGGAGACGCAGTTTTACAGCAGCCAGCTTGAGAGCCCCTGATATGCTGAGGCTGATTTAATCAATATACTGGAGATGGAACTGGCTAAAATATAGGCTACAAAATGATTTTCTGTACTTACTGGTTGCATCTCCATTTACAACTCATGCCACTGAGTTGCTTTTTGTCATCTGCCATAACTGTGAACAGCCCATTTTATAACCAATCGTATTAAAATGTGGAGATAACTGTGTGTTAAAGTAACTGAGGAAACATAAAGTACCGTTGTTTTGCACAGGAGGTGGGAAGACAATATATAGCATTAGTTGTTTTCAGCTCACAATGCCTCTTACAGACAGACACACACACGCACACACACACACACACACACACACACAAACACGTAATCAGATTTCTAAAGAAACAACAACCATTAATTTTACTTTGTAAGAACAAAAATCACCATTTTCAATCATAAAGCAAAATAACAAATTGGTGGTACTGCCAGATTTAGACGGTCATATTTGTGTACATTTCAAAACATCAGAAGTTCTCAGGAATGGTGGGAGGGCTGGGTGCATGATGTAAATCATGCTCGAATGTTGACTTCATTATTAATTCTTCTGCAGTTGGATGGAATTTCAAATATAGCTATCGAGGACAGAATAAATATTTTATATATTAGGCTATACCACATTTCCTTCTAATTCTCAATGTCTCATAGTAACTAAACCCCATTTATTAAGAGAACTATTTTAACGCTTGCCAGTCACTGGGGAAAAAAAACTTAAGTATTTAGAAATATGGTACTGTAGAGTGTTTACAAGTGTTGGGAACATATACTATACTATTCAAGATCTACATAAAAAGTGCATGTAATACATTTGCTAATAACCATAGGTGATGACATCATAATTAAACTAGAAACAAGTGAGTTTGAAAGTTAACATAAAGGCTAGTCCAGAAAATTATAGCTTACATAGGTTAAGAATATAACAGTTTATGAAATAAACCAAGATTTTCAAGTTACAGCAAATTTGTGTTACAAATACCTGATATATCATATTTATTAAAACCCCAGTCTGTTAATAAAGAATATCAGTGCAATAATATACTCATGATAAGTGATAAATACATTTTGTGTAATGCCCCATAAAAGCTTCAAGGTGCTGTACAATAATGCCTTAAAACTACTGTATAAAGATGCTCAGATTGTTACATTATAAAAGGCCTTTAATTTGTAGCAGCCGCTACTTTATGCCATATGACATATGTCCTTATCAACCTAGTTCATTATTTTGAGTGAAATGGACCTAAAATAAATGTTCTTTCTTTGGAGTGAATTATGGTATAAACCAGGACACTGCTATATAGCAATTATTAGTGGATGACATAGCTATGTTTGCATTTCATTTATGGGCAAATTCTACCAGCAATCCTAAACAATTCTAAAGTAATGGTGTATTTCTGCATACTCTAAATAGTAGTTTGAGCCACAGCTACCTGGTTTTGGAACCAGAAAATGTTTAGTCGGAAACAAAAAAAGTGGTGGACCACACCCCTATAATATCTATCTATCTATCTATCTATCTATCTATCTATCTATCTATCTATCTATCTATCTATCTATCTATCTATCCACATCTAGGGGGTATGGGAGTGCAGGGACTCTGCGCTCCCACAGTAAATAAGGATACTATCATACTATCTCAAAAAGTAAGGAAATAAGTTGCAAAAAACTTTGTTGATGCTCCAGTTAGGGTCAAAGTGACAAAAGTTGGGAAATAAGGTGTTAGAGTTTCCCTAACACCCCACTTTCCCAAACTAGGTAGGACAGCAGGTGTGTGGTGTGCCTTGGGCTTCTCAAGCCTAACTCTTACACCATTCTCATATAGTCTACATATCTGACCATATTTACAGATGGAATGCAGTGAGTGTTAGGCTTGGGGAGCCCAAGGCACACCACATACCTACCCTCCTGCCTAGTTTGGGAGAGTGGGGAGTTAGGGAAACCCTAACACATCATTTCCCAACTTTTGTCACTTTGACCCTAACTGGAGCATTAATTAAGTTTTTTGCACTATATATATATAGTATACTGGCATGGAAGAGCTAGTATATTAGGGTTGAGTGCTAACTTCTATGTTAAACCTGAAATTTTGAACCCTAATAACTCTGTAACTATTCAATGGATTTGCACACAATATGGCATGCATAATCTCTAGTGGAAGTTCCCTTGATGTGCCAAATCTTGAGTGAATCCATTGTGTTGTTTTGGAGATACAGAAGGTCAAAAAACCATAAATGTATCTGTTTTTTGATGTTTCTTTGTCCACTTGTATCTCAGGAATGGTTTTATGCTGTGGTCTGAAATTTGTAGTTTTTAAAACCTTTGGGTCACAGATGTGCCTTTTGAAGGTTTGGTGACAAAATATTAGTTCATTCAAACATTGTATCAGTTTTAAGTTTCCCATTACTTCCTATCGGAAAAGTTAAGAGTTCAGCATGAAAGGGTTTTATGTGATAAGGGCAATTCCCTTATCATGCACCACACAGACCATGATGCAAATATTGCCCACTGAAAAAGGGTGACTGTGAAGAACAATGACTGCCACAAACAGGGACAGTACTCAGGTTAAATTAATATAATCAACTCTGGGGAGGGGGGGTGGACTTAAAAAAAAAAAAAATACAGTATCATGCTGTAGGACCACAACCCGAGTCCACTGGTTTCGTAGGCAGTGGCTCTAGCCAGTACGCCAAATGGCCAGCTAGGCAGGTTTTGGCCACACACCTGCCCTTATTCTGTTATAGCAAGTGTAGTTCACTGCTACACTTGCTATACAGTATCATTTGCTATCTTCTGACAGTCACTCTAAACAATCGTGATAATATTGAGTCACTCATATTGAGCCACTCAATAATACTCACCCTAACAGAGTGCTACCACATGAAAGTACCGTATTTTCACAAATCATGATGTGTGTGCAAAAATAGGTGTGTCCTATTTTCGGACACACACCATGACTTGTAAAAATAAGGTGGCTAATTGCTGACAGCAAGCTGCCCAATCCCCCGTCAGTATTTCCTCCCCCACTGTGGCTCATTGGGAGACCACCCCAGTGTGCCAAATAATTGTTTTTTTTTATCTTTTTCTGACAACAGGTGTTGGTTGCTGATGGCAGTGTCCAATCCCCCTGTCAGCAGCATGTATCCCCCCAACTCATGTGGCACACTGGGAGCCCACCACAGTGTGCCCTAAAGTTATTTTTTTATTTATTTTACTTTGCCAATGGGGGTGTTCAATAAGCCCACCCCAGTGTGCCCCAAAATTTTGTTTTTTTAACCTGTACATAAAGAAAACCATCCCCCGATGGCTTTTTTAACCTCTAAAAAAGAAAAAGGTCCCTCATCATCTCCCCAGTACCCCCTCTCCCATCCCCACTCTCCCACCAAGCATCCACCTCCCTTTATCTCCCTTACCCCATACTTACCTCTGGAGGTTGGCATTATCATCTTCTCTGGACTGGGACACATCTGTACTCTTTAAAGCCAAACTGGGAACTGAAGAATCAAAGGTAAGCACCATATAATGGCAGCCATTGGGGGGTTCAACTTAGGTGAATATCTTAGTCATTTTTAGGAATTTTGGCCCCAAACTTTCAACATGGGGTTCCTGGGACCCCTTCTCAGGAACACTTCAACTTTTATTTCGTTACTCAGTCCTGAAAGGTGATTTCACAGTCACTATGGGGAATCACCTTTTGGGACTGACTAACAAAATGACAGTGCTACTGTTCATGATGTGGGGTCCTAAAAAGCCAATTTTTGGAAATTTGGTGAAAAAATTCCAAAACGTGACTGCATTACGAGAGTGCATTGTGCAGTTTCTACGCATGCTTGTAACCTTGCCAATTTTTTATATTTTCACTCCAGATTTCCAACATTGCCACTTTTTCACACCTCCTTATGAACAATACAGCTGTCATTTTTCACATCCTGCCTGAAATGTATTTTCGTACCTGTGGTGCAGAATGGTGTGGTCGCTGTGTGAAATCAACTTTTGTTATGGATTAACATAATCACAGTGCCACTGTTCATGAGGGGAGGTCCCAAAAAGCCCATGTTGAAAATTTGGTAAAAAGGTCAAAAAAATGGCCACGTTATCAGCGTGCATTGTGCAGTTTCAATGCACGTTGGTAACTTTGCCAAATTTTCATATTTTCACTCCAAACCCTAATGCTCACCCCATTGTTTTATTCAGTTCCCATGTTAGGTTATTAACTGTTGAGATGGGGTGAGCATTAGGGTTCAGAACTCCAAAGCACACCCCTCACAGCTGATCCTACATGCAGGGTGGAGGTGAAGCCTTAGGTTTGGAAGCCGATGGTGGGGGTGGGGTGTTCAGTTTGGAAGCCAAGAGTGGGGGTAGTTTGTTAGGCTTGGGAACCCTAATATTGGTTTTCCCTACTTTGTATGCTGCAACCCTAATGGTGCATTAACAACATTTTTTAAAGTAAATATATACATACATAATGACAGTATCACCAGAATAACCAATGATTTCAATCCCCAGCAAAGTGCATGGACACCCCCTCCTGGACATTTTGCTACTGTTGATTATTTTGTTAACCAATGCATGTAATACACCACTAACTTCAATCTTCATTGCAGGCATAACCAATCCAACCTGACACCTGGTGAGCATGTAGCCCTCAGATCTCTGTAATGTAGGAATTACATTTTTATCAAACCAGCTGATAAGGGAGGTGCTGTTGTGGTCTGGCAAAAGGAGCTATACATCACTGAAGCCACACAGCAACTCTCAGACACCAGGTTTTATTCTTCTCTTCCACAGGACCCCACTGCTGACTGTCAGACTGAGGTCACCACCACCATCACCTCTGTTATTGAAAATGAAGAACTCCCTACTTCTGCTAAGAGACTCATAGTTCAGCATTTTCCAAACATCCAACTTTTATCTCCTTCCCAAAATCCACAAAACAGGTAACCCTGGTTGTCCTATTGTGTCTGCCTGCTCCTGCCCCACATCCCACATCTCTGCATTTTCGGACAGCCTCATAAGACCACTCATTGAGTCCTTGCCTTCCTATGTTAAAGACAATAACCATGCTCTACTGTTATTTGACAGGTTCAGATTCAGTAACTCTCATCAGCTCATCTTCACCATGGACATCAAATCTCTTTATACAGTGATCTCCCATGATGATGGTCTGACAGCTTTGTGGCATTTTTTGAATAAGTGTGGAAGTCCAGCAGCCACCCACACACACACTAACTCATCTAGTAGAACTTGTTCTTACACTCAGTGCTTTTTCTTTTAATAACAGTTTTATTTCAGCAGGTCAATGGAGTTGCCATGGGTACCAAGATGGGTCCCAGCATTGCTAATCTGTTTGTGGGTTGGGTGGAAGAACTTGTTTTCTCTCATTCACAGGGACTGAGCCTGAACTATATAAATGCTACATAGATGACTGTGTGGGGGCCACCTCCTGCTCCACGGTGACCCTCCAAGTCTTCCTTGACAAGTTTACTAAGGCCCATCCTTCCCTTCAGTACACTGTTGAAGTATCCCTCTCTACACTGCCTTTTCTGGATATCCAGCTGTCAATACAGAACACCGATCTGAAGACATCAGTTTATTACAAACCCACTGACTCTCACAGTTTCCTCCTCCACAGCTCCTTCTATCCTAAACATGTCAAAAATGGCCTGCCTAATTCATAGTTTCTTAGACTTCGCAGCTTATGCAGAGAAGAGGATGATTTTGCTGAGCAGACCAAAATAATGTACAGTCTTTTATCAACAGGGGATACCCCAAAAGCACAGTGGACAGAGCACTCTCCTGGGTCAGTAACATGCCCCATAATCTTGAGCCCCACAGGAAGGATACTGTCACACAAGAACAATGGTGAATTCCACTAGTGCTTCCTTTCCATCAGAGCACACCTTCTCTTCATAGGACCATCACCAGTAACTTTCCCATTTTGAAAACTGACCCTAACATTGGTGCGTCCTCTACAGAACCACCTATTGCCTCTTACTGCTGGCCACCTAACCTTCAGAATCTCCTGGTTAAAAGCAGCCTATCTACTCCTAACAGTTCCCCCCTACCATGTACCAAACCTAGCAACAGGACTCGCTGTTACACCTGCAAATTTATTTCCAGTGTGACTGAAATTTGGGGGCCTACAGGTGTTTTTCACATCACAAAGGAGTTCTCATGCACCTCCACTAATGTGGTATATTGTATTCTTTGCAGGAAGTGTACAGCTATTTACATCAGAGAGACTGGTAAGCGTCTTGCTAACCTTTTCACTGAACATCACAGAGCAGTCAGGAATGGTGACACTGCTAAACCCATTGTATCCCACTTTATCTCCAGGGAACACAGTGTCGATGACATTTCTGTTTGTGTCCTTCAGCAGGGCTTCTGGGATTCTGATCATAGAAAAAAACATGGAAGCCAAGCTGATCATCTGCCTTGGCTCCCAGCAGCCCTCTGGTTTAAATGATAAACTTTTTTCCACTAACATCTTTCAGCCACCCCTTATTTTCCCTATGTCTGTTTGTATCTGTACACATTTAATTTCTTTTTCATTTTCACCATAAGTCTCCATCTCTGTCTCCTTCCCACACATTTGTCACCTTTCAGCCTTCTTACTAGGCAATGTTAATTAGTCCCCACCTGGGGACTTCTCTAGCTCTTTCACTGCTATATGCTTTAGCTTTCCCATCATCACCTTTTCGTTTCACAGATTCTCTCTTAAGCTTGCCATTTACCACTTCTTCTCCCTGAGCCTCCCCTTTTTTCTTTCACTATATATATATATATATATATATGTGTGTGTGTGTGTGTGTGTGTGTGTCTATATATATATGTCTATATACATATATATATATATATATATATATATATAGGATACATGATGGGCAGGAGTGTGATATGGCAACTTACAATCAAGGAGCCATGATTTTCCTGTCTTCACAAGGCAACCCTCACTACCTCTGACCTTGTAAATTAACCATGTGCTGTCAGGTCTAACATCTGCCTTGTAGTCAAACCATTTAGCCACCTCATACAAGCACATATTGCCCATGTCAATGTTCCTGTTGCGGTAGTAGGTATCAATTAGATTACTTTTCAGGATGTTACATGAAGTAGGATGGTTAGAAGCCAGCTCTTCAATCTCAGAATGAGACCTTAACGCATGCTTATGTTTCTCTTTGAAACTGACAGTGAGAAATTGGACAGCATCAGATTTGCTGTATAAGTGTGTGCCTGTCAAATGATCACTGGCTTCATATGCTCCACATACCCTGTGAGACAATATCTTCAGTTCAAGTGACCAGAGTTGTGAATTCAATGAACAACTGGAAGTAGCAATGTCTTCCCAAAGTTCCAGCAAACTTGTCTGCTCATGTTTTGTTATGTATGAGGTGACGTGTCGAACAAGAGACAGAGAGTTGTCAGCAACAAACTGCACATCAATGTTTGCCTGCCACATCAGAAGTGTTAGATTGTAATCATTGATGTACACCTCATTCTCCTGTCTGGGTAACTCATACACCCTTTTTGTGCACTTCACCTTGAGATGATGACGCATGACTGAGAACAGATCATTCATGCATCCCTGCTGGCAGACATGGCTTAGAAATCCAAACTGGCACCTGGTGTACCACTGATTATGAGTCTTGACTGCTCAATGGCAGTAATTCACATGAAGATGATGCTGAAACTTCTGTACCAGCTTCCACAATGTTGGACTGTCATATTTGTTGGGAATGTGACAAGTAACAAAACGCTGAATGAAATTCATTATTTCTGTGGCGTTACTGTTACCAATACGAGGTGCATCTTTAATCCACAACAGCATAAGGATCTGTGGAGTACCTCGTACTTGATATTCCATCCTTCAAAAGTAGCGCACAACTATTTCAAGATCCAGGTTGTCCTTTGACAAAATAAATGTCAATAAGTCATGGAAGCGATGGTGAAAATGAAGTGACACAGATACTGGATCAAGAGAACACATTTCACCAAGTGTCATTGAGGAAATGCCCTTGACATCAACATTGGCCCACCTCAATAGGTCAATCAACTCATCCCAGCTGTACTCTGCATAACTGAGAGTTATGAACCAAGTAGCAGCACCAAACTCCCAAAGCATGGTCATAACTTCTGAGTGTCTTCAATACCAGTAATCTTTTGTGCCACGCAAACTCGAAAGTATGGATGTCAAATTCACCTGCAATGTTTCATCCTTCTCTTTCAATCTTTGGAAGAACTTAACTGCAGTGATTCCATCCAATGCAGAAGACAAGCACAGAGTGTGTGCAATTGAAGCAGAGAGGATACCAAGTTCACTCTCCCAAAGCAGGTGGAACAAATATTGAATATTCCTCTGAAACTTTCCATCCTTGCTCAACACTCTTGATGTGTGTTACTCTGCACCTGGAACACGCGCTTCACATTGGCCCAAGTGACCTCCTGCACCTTGTGGAAACAAGTCAGGAAAACACCAGGCTTCCCGTGTTTCCTCCCAAATGCTAACAGGTTTACCCTCAACTTGCTTCATCTGATACAAGGGAATATTACAGTAGTAGCCAGAAACATGGCCAGCTATTTTCCAAAACTTCTGTGATATTTCTAGAGAAATCTCCTGCTTTCTGCATTTCCACAGCAGGGGCAGCAGAGAGAAACTCTATAGAAATTTCACGAAATATCTGGAACTAGCTGGCAATGTCTGTGGCTTCTACTGTATCACCAATTGAATCCTGACCATGTGGAGGGTGAATAGTGTATTGTTCATACACATTTTCAGTAGATGCAATACCAACCTTCTCAGTCATTAGCCTCCTACTGTCCAGCACTCCAAACTGACTGTCAATGTCAGAGAATGCCTCAACATCAAGATCAGCATAGAAAGGATTGTTACTCTTCAAATAGCATAGAGCAGGTGTCTGCAACCTTTTCGGGCCTGGGAGCCACATGACCAATGACCAAAAAATGGCCAACTGCAAAAGAGCCATTCAAAAATGTGGTCATGACTAACATGCACATATAAGTGCCAGACATTCTCAAAATATGTCATTTTATGCAAAAATGTATGTTACTTTGTTAAAAGAACAACACAGACTGCTATATTAAGAGGAATTTAGTTTTTATTGAATACATTTTCTGTGCAAATGAATTCACTGTTTCTTGAGCAATAAATAAATTCTGTGAAAACGAATGTGCTGTGTTTATTGAATACATACATTTGCTGTGCAAATGAATTAGCGGTTTCTATTGAATAAATACATTCTGTGCAAATGTAGCAACCTCTTGTTTCAAACCCCATTTACC
This sequence comes from Neoceratodus forsteri, assembly GCA_016271365.2. Lineage (NCBI taxonomy): Eukaryota > Metazoa > Chordata > Ceratodontiformes > Ceratodontidae > Neoceratodus > Neoceratodus forsteri. The sequence goes on from CM028136.1 coordinate 654,604,275, forward strand.
AAAATACAATAAGGTTCATGCCCCACTATCTGTGCCAGAGCCTAAACTGCAGGTTATTCAACATCCCTGTTTCCAAAACAGACAGTACTGCTTAGGCACCATGTTTCTGTGGCAATGCATGAACTGCTGAATCATCTTCCCATGATCAGACCAGTACTGTTCAGGTACCAGGTTTGTATTTTGGCAAGATGGAGTTTGAATAACCAGAATCCACCTCTGTGCCCATGCACAAGCTGCTGGTTATTCAACATCCATCTTACCAAAGTACAACCAGCATTGCTCAGCCACCAGTTCTCTGTACCAATGCATGAACTGCTGTCTACAAGCAAAATCCCTCTCTGCAGTACTTGTCAAGTCACCTCTTTTCTGTTCCATTGCACAAACTGCTTGCTATTACAAAAGCATCTTCTCAAGATACAACCAGTACTTCTCTGACACCACTTTTCTGTGCCAATTAATGAAAGGCAAGCTTCCCAAACAAACAAAAAAAAAACAAACAAACCAAAAAAACAAACATACACCTTTTCCCCAAAATACAGACATCACTGTTCAATTCAGTACTTTTTATTAGTGCGATTTCTGGCCTTGCATCCCTTTGCTCAGCTTTTCTATATTTGGCTTATAGCTGGTTAGTTTTAATCGAGTACAGACATCTAATGATCCATCAGTGAGCTGAGAGTGGAATTTGTTTTTACTACAGTTCATGTGAGAGAACACTTGTTTGCACAGCTAAGTGGAGCCAAAAACTGACAGCATGCCAAAAGCAAGGTGCTTCATTGTCTTGAAATTATCAGGGAGTGCCATCCAAACTTGGAAGATGAGCCCATCTGTCTTTGGCAGCCTTTCCATCTCAGCCCACTTGTGTGCTGCCACTAGCTCTGCCCTTCGTCTTTCCAGATGTTCTAGCTCTGCATTTAGCTGTCTAAATTTATCTGTCCAAATGTGTGACTCTTCGAATTCAACCACTTCCATCTCCAAGTCAGCAATGGGGATGTTAAAATGGTCTAGCCGCATTTCTTCAAGATTTGACTGACACGGCTGGGTCATAAACTGGAAGGTTGGTACATATTTTCTGAAGTCATTAAATCTGTGACTGAAGTTTTTGATCAGCCCATTGATGGCTTCCTCAAGCACTGCAGTGTTCATAGTGAAGCTGGGTTCTCGTGTCTCATTGTCCATTTTAAATTTACGAAGGTATTCAAAGTGAAATAGTGTTCCTCTTTTTAAGTCATTCTGGAACACTTTCAGTTTTGACGAGAATGTCAGGACCTGTTCACACAGGGAGAACACAGTATTGCCGCTTTCTTGCAGACCAATATTCAGTCTGTTCAAGTGTCCAGTCAGATCAACCAAGAAGTAAAACTTTTGGAGCCAAAAGCTGTTTGACATTTCTTCTTGCACAATGCCTTTCTCAGGTAAAAACTGCTTAATTTCAGTCAAGCAGTCTGCAAACCATTTCAGGACCTTACCCCGGGAAAGCCAACGAACATTGTTGTATATCAGTAGGTCAGAATATTGTGAATCCAGCTCTTCCAGAAGGTATCTGAAGTGGCGATGGTTCAGAGCCCTGGCAAGAATAGTGTTTACAATTTTCACGACCAGTGCCATAACATCTGCCATCTCCTTTCCAAGGGACTGGGCACACAGTGACTCCTGGTGAAGAATGCAATGAAAAATAATAATTGACCGTTGCAGTTTCTCCTCGAGCAGCTTTACAAGTCCTTTGTGACATCAAGTCATGCTGGGGGCTCCATCAGTACAAATACTCACTATTTTGTCAAGGGGCAGGTTCTCCTTCTGGAAATACTCACAGAGAGCACTGAAGAGGTCCTCTCCTCTGGTTTGTTGCTTCAGGGGGCAAATGCTCACTAGTTCCTCTTTCACTCCGGACCCACAAACAAAATGAACCATTATTGCCAGTTGTGCTGTGTCCTTGATGTCTGTGGATTCATCAAGTGCTAAAGAAAAACGTGAAGATGATATGATATCTTTCACTACCTGAGAATCCACATCCTGCATCATTTTTGTGTGTACGATCCTTCACGTTCTTGGCAGACATTGGCAAATCTTGAATCTGGCAAACAATTTTGTCTTTTTCCCGGAATTCTGCAAACAAATATGGAGCCATTTCAAGAAACGTGTCTTTCAAAAATTCTCCATCCGTGAAAGGCTTCCCTGTGCGAACCACCTGCAGAGCTCCAATGAAGCTGGCTGTTGTGAGATGATTTGCAGATGACAACCATGATGTCAGCACAGTTTGCTCCTTCCCCAGTTTCTTTTCCAGCTCCTCAAAGACCTTCCTTCGGCGTGTCTTTCAGGGTATTTAGTGGCAAATGCTGCATGTTTTGTCATGAAGTGACGCTGTACATTTGATTTCTTGTTTCCGGCAAGAGACTCTTGACAAATCATGCAGAACGGCAGTCCCTTCCTACCGATGAAGCCATAATCAAACCAATCATCTTGAAATGTCCGGTTCTCATCAGCAATCTTTCTTTTTTTAGCCGGATGTGTCATGTTTCTTTGCAGTGTACACCAACCAAGATACTTTCAGAATAGTGGCCACAAAAAAACCAAAAGAAAGAAGTCAAAAAAAAATCTAGAAATGTGATTAGCAGCAATAAGATCATTAAAATGGCACACCACAGCTTTGAGACACTTGAGGGAACAAGAAAAACAGAATGAAAAAGTTCTGTTGCATGAAGTATGTGAACAGAAAAAATAAGAGCGCCACAACCGGAAACACATTATGAGGAACGGGAACAACATAATACTCAATCTCTAAGAAATCCATGTGGCAGAAGTGCGCACAAAAGGAGTTCCAAAGCTTGCTAATATGCAGTCCAGATGAAGGAAAAGATCATGCCATGGACACAAGTGGGATCCAGAATTATATATAATCACAGGCATTGGATGATTGCAAGATGCAGAAACGGAATGTTTATTCTTATGCAAGACATTACTAAAGGGCACAACAATCAATATCAGCAGAGAAGCATTGTTTTAGGATGCAGAACCAATGAATGCAGCACAACAGAAGTCCCCCCCATATACAGTCACTCCAAACAAGGCAGCACAGCACATCATCTTATTTATTAAACACACAGAAGTGACAATGCGACAATGCAGTGGCCAGAAGCCAGAGACAGGCCCAAATGTAAACACACAGTGTCACGTCACCCCAGCCTACCCCACCAATAAAGACAGTTTACAAGAAAAATGATATTAACACAAATAAAGCAACACAGCAATCCAAACAACCTCCCACCCCTCCGACACAACAAACAGGCAAAGTGAAGTCCTTTGGTTTGGGTGTTTTGGGGGGTGTGGATATAGGCTTGCTATATATATATATATATGATGCTGATATTTGTATTGATATGAGTGGTGTTTCACACAAATTATGCCATAATCAGGTACGTCAGGGGTTGAAACTAACTTTTTCAGCCACCAGCCCACAGGCCTAGTGGCGGAAAAAATCCACTGGCCCACCATGATTTTCACTAGCCCGTCACCCAAAAAAAAAAAATTAAGAAAAATGCACACACACACACAAACTCTGGTTTAAAAACTCTGGTTTAAAAAATAAATGTTTTATTGCTGGGGAGTCCCACAATGGGACTCCCATCCCCTCTTGAAGCCCACCAAGGTATTCATTTCCACCACCTCCATGGGTGAGCCATTCCACCCACACCCCACTCTTTTCATGAAGAAAAGTGTTCACATCCTTTCTGACCCCCACCCCCATCAGCTTTGTACCATCATGTGCTCTTGTGGTGGACCCCTTGAAACACCTGAAGAGCAACTGGCAGTCACACCCTGTTCATCTCTGAGAAACTTGAATGTTTCCATAATGTTACCCTGCTCCCTCTTGGTCTTTATTTATTTTTTGTTGACCGGGTAAGTGCACTAGACAAATCCTGCCTATTTTCAGGCACGACCCAGGGGAAGGGATACAGATAAATGGCAACTGGCCTTGAACCAGATTAAGCTGTTGGTGGTATTCTTAGTGAATGAGGGAAATTTGGCCAGGACACCAGGGAAATTCCCCTACTCTTTTCAATAAGTGCCATGGGATCTTTAACATCCACCTGAACTACCACCAATCCAGGCAGATGGGACCTCGGTTTAATGTCTCATCCGAAAGACGGCACCTCAGAAGTGCAGCACCCCAGTGTCAGTACTGGGATATTAACCCAAGTGCCAGATGTGGGAACTGAACCCACAGCCCTCTGATCTCCTAGCCTCAGAGGCGAGTGTGCTACCTACTGAGCCACTGACACTGACAAGTTATCTTTAGCGAGTGGGTCAGATGGAATCGGAAATGGATTGGCATGGCTCTCTTATGGCTCTTTTTTTTTTGGTACATGCTCCATGTCACAACAGTCCTGTTCACACTGCCTGCAACAACATTGTTGTCCCTGCTAGCTAGACTGGCGACCTCAAGTTACTGATAAGAAGGGATCACATACCTTACTTAGCGCTAGCGATCCTCTTCGATTTGTCAGCCGAGTGACAGAAGTTTTGGCTGATCGAAGCTTCCGTGTACTGCCAGGCTCTGTGCACTTAATTGGACCGCTGTCTCCCTTTGAACCATCCGACGGCAACACTGGAGAGAGGGGCTCTTGAGCAGATGCGGCACAACAACAGCTTCTCCTTCTTCCGATCGCTGCAGGGCTGGCGTTCCAGGGTCTCGGGATAAAAAGAACTTCACCCACGGACAGTACGGAAGGACGATCCCGAGTCTCCGAGGCTCTCTGCTGCTCTTTGTTGCAGACTTAGTGACAGACAGTTCTTCTATGAATGGACAGCAGTTGAGGGAATAGTAAAAAATGTGCCGGTATTTAAATGCAGTGCAGAAACGAAGCAACGCCCCCATCTTGACGTCACAGCCTATTGTGAGCGTTATTTAGCTGGCGGACCCAGAGGTGTAGCCAGGAATTTCTGAACTGCACACCAAGTGTGGAGTCACTGCTACCCCCCCCGGTTAGGGTGAGCTACCCCTTCCCCATCCATACTCCCTCACCCAATGCAATATTTTCTGTATTATATACCAGCACACCACTAGCCACACCACCAAAAGGTGTAGCAGACTGGCTTTTGGTTACAATATTTTACTGTGACCATTCTATACCTCATCATCAAGGTAGCCAGTCCCACAGAGGTCCATTCACACCATACCAGACATGCCACACCAACAGGTTTCAGACTAACAGATTGGCTTTTGGTTACAATATTGCATTGTGACAAGCCTCTGTACCACATCATGGTAGCCAGTCCCACAGAGGTCACCTTTCTAACTGGATTAAAACAATTCTCTCTTCTGCAATAATATGATGGTGTCATAGAGACAGTTTGGGAATTTTAGGGTCACGCATCAAAAGACAAAGTTAAGAGGAAATATTACATTTCTTGACTTCAATGTTCACTTACAACTTTGTGATTTTTGCACTTTTTGGCCTCAAATGTGCACATAGCCCTTTTGTTACCACTTACCCCACCGGCTGAACATAAGTGAAATTTTTCAAATCACCTTTCAGACAGGATTTTAAAAACTCCACATATCTTAATCATAACATAGAGTCATGAAGACATAAAAAATGTGGGGTCACAATGTGAAAAACAACTAAGTAATGAATAAACATTGGATTGTTTCAATGTTTACTCAGCTTTATTTTTGCAGATGTTGGCCCCTAATGTTCAGCATATTCCTTGTGTTATACTACCTCATGAAGGTGAACATGATAGAAGTCATTTCATTTCTAATGCCTTCCAAAACATGTTTTTACACTCAGCAGTGTGAAATCACTTTTTGGGTGAGATTTTAAGAATTCCACCTGTCTTGTTGATCATAACATCAGGTCAAAAAAGACCATGTTTAAACTTTGGGGTCAAAATATGGGAGCTCAGCTGGCCTATCTGGGTAAATACTAACTAAAAATGTATAAAAGCAGGACACCACTGAGAATGAGATATTGCAACTACTCATCTGCTGTGTCCTGAGTAAGTATGTAGTAAACATGTAAAAGCAGGACCCCAGTACAACAAATCACCCATTTGACTGTGTATCTATGCTGCTTTATACTGGGAAAACCACATTATGAAAGCTAGACCCCACTGAACATGTAACTTGCCTTTCAGCTGAGATATCCTGGATAAATGTAAAACAAATGGGTAAAAGTGGGGCTGCAAACAGGCATGGGATAGGCATAAGGGAGCAATACAGATGAGTATGAATAGATAGGCCACTGACAGCAAAGGCAGATAGCACATTCATAAGGTAGAAAAAGAAATGGGAAGACTGAATAGGCCTCACTGTCCTTATCTGCTGTCAACTTCTATATTTATGTTTCTATGTATATATGGTAAGCAGATCTTCTGAAAACAAGATGCATCCAAGCTGCCTTGGGAAATACAACTAAAAAAATGTGTCATTGAAGGGCCCCATTGAAAATGATATATATTTTATCCCAACTGGATTATCCTGAATAACTATATTGCAAAACTGAAAACAGGACTCTACAGTAGAACTTCACGAACAAGGAGATGTTGCATTTAGCCTTGAAAAAAATTACGAAATCAGAACAGTGTCACAAAATAATTACCACTGATCCAAGTGTGCTTAAAATCCTTCCACTCAAGTTACTGATTCATAAACCAAAGGTAAAACAAATGCTGGATCAGGATGCAATTAAATAATTAGAGGTAACACACCTTAGGCAGCAGGCTGCATAGCCTCAAATACGCTGGCGCTTTGCAGCGCGGGCATCCGATGATCAGTGCAGTGGTGACTGGTGGTGAAGGATTTGTTGCCACTTGCCAAGTCATTAAAGTTTCTGTTGCAGGCACTCGACAGCAGACAGCATACAAGCTTTTATTTAATTAAAAAAAAAAACTTCACAGATGTTATCATGCTAGCCTAGAAATACCCAGCCCTGATCTGTTTAATTCCAGTTCTGATTCTCTGTCTAACACTCAGCAGTCCGCAGCGGCCCGCCTGATCAGAAAAGTGAAAAAATAAGTTTTTGTCAAAAATTTTCTCGGCATTTAAGGAGCCCGCCCGACCCCACTCCACCCCTTACTAGCCAATGTGTGGCATGTGACACGCCTTCTTTCTCTTATGCGGACCTGGTTGAGATAGGCAACATATTCCTCAATCAGGTCCGATGGCCGGGTCATGTCACACCCCATCTCCCCCACTTTAAAACTTCACAAAGGCCTCAGGGTGGCCAGGAAAAGCCTGCAAAAGGCAAAAAAGGTGCCAACATTTAAAAACAGCCATAATAGCCATGCAGTTTGGTGTTTTTTTTCTGCAATGGATGCACTTTCACCTGTGCAAGCAGGGGAGCTGCAACTTAGGGCAGGGAGAGCCGCATGCGGTTGTCGACCTTTGGCATAGAGTATTTTTCACTTTCTGTATATTGACAATATCTTGACAAATAACCTTTGACTTTGTGGTAACTCCATTCACTGGTATGATCATACTGTTTTCATATGAGTTTGTTTCCACATTCTCTTTCAGAGGCAGTGGCAAATACATCGCAGAACCTTTCAAGGCGTTGACAAGCTCTTTCAGGGCTACATTCCTTCTCCTAGTATTCAATCACATAATAGTCTGAAATAGTTTCACTGTCTGTATGAGGATCTGTTCAAACATATTTAGCTCAGCAATCTCCTTAGGTGTTGTGTCTGCCTCCATGTTGTTCAACACAGACCTTGGTGGCAGAGTGTTAGCCTTCACCTTTGTCAAACAGTAATGGCACATGATAACCACAGGGTTCAAGGCAAAGTCATGATTTAGTAATTGTAAAGCCAACAATCATGCCCATATCTCATTGAAAGACTTAATGTTCTCCAGATCAACAGTCACAGTCTGAGATCTGTAAAGTCGTCTATGACAAGAGACACTCACAGAGTCAAACTTCTCTCTCTTTGCCAATTCAAACTTGGCAATCTGTTTACCAAACATGGTAAGTATTTCACATTCACTAACAGAGACAGTACCTGACTCAGTGCCGGATGTGTCATCACACACATCGGCAGCCTATGTAGCACAACGCATAAAGTCTCGTATCAGAGCTCTTGCACTGAGTATGTCACCAACTTTGTGCAGTTTATCAAGCTGTTTGTGCTGCAACACAGCTTTTTGAACTGTATAGACTGTGCACAAATCTCAGCATTGCAAGATTGTGTACCGCCAACATACGCATATGGTGAAACACACTATTGCATACACCACTATGTAGACAAGCTAATGAATGTCTCAGCAATCCTTTATGCTGTTGAATCTCACAAAGGCCAAAGGTATGTAACATATCACATCTCTCTGTATTTTATTAAGAACAAAGAGACTGAAAAAATCTGCAACAGCAGCACTTTAACTGGCTAGAACATGTATGGTTGAACAAGATGAAAGAAATCCTTGTCTGGATTGAAATCCATTTGAAAAGTCATGCTTAGTTTGCAGCAGACTCACTTCCTTCTTGGTAAATGGAGCTTTCCTTGGGAGCTCTCGCTCCAAGTGTCCACAGTGAAATTGAGTTAGTTGCTCTCACATACGTCAGCAGAAATACTGTTGATTTTTAAAAAAGAAATGTAAAGGGATGGTGTTAAGCCAGATGAAATACATCTTCCTCTGGATGAAAAAAACATCTCAGAAGTTATATTCAGTTTGCAGAAGCCTGGCTTGCTTCTTCATAACTGATGCCTTCCCTATGAGCACTTATTGGATTTGTACATAGTGAAAGTAAATATACAGGTAGTAAGTCTTTTACTCGCTTAGTCATGCTCATCAGCTAGAACACTGTCCTGTGAACATTGTAAAGGGTTACTTCTATTCCATGCTTTGTTTCTGAACTCAGGTAAACAGCACTACTCACTTAGTTTAAAACGGATGTCTTGTTTTCTGTTTTTTTAGTGCTCGTTAAATGATGGCATGGGTGTCACTGGCTCCATTGATGTCCCACTGATGAGCTTGAGCTGGATTGGGCATCTTGTACAGGCAGTTCACTGTAAATCCCGGTTCATGAAGCACCGGTGAATTAGCTAGAAACTGTATTTTTAATACTAATCGAATCAATATCACTGGTAAATAAATTGCAAATAGCGTTAACAAAACTTGTAAATTTCAGGTTGTCAATGTGAAATGTAGCAGCAGGATTATTTATACAAATTTTTTTGGGGGTGTTTGAGTACTTTTATGTTATAATACTAAACTGATTTCAACAGTTCTTTTCATTTTACAATTTTTAATTTTTAGTTTTTTTATACACATAGTCTAACTTAATCTGCATGACATATACAGCATACCAAAGTTGAATACTAAGTCAGCATTCATTGATATATAGAAGGCAGGCACCAAACCAAATGATCTCTGAATCCCGGATGTTCTACTTTTGTTGTGAACAATAGTGGTTTACTCTTTCTCCTGCCAGAGATTACTTGTCTAATGTAAACAGTTTGTCACATCTGCTATGGTCGACAGTTTCTCAACTCCCCCCACCCCTCCCCCTCCCCCACAAGTAATGCACACAACACAAGTGCTTTATTCCATAGTAGTACAGGAAGGTAACTGTCTAACATATTGATGAGCTGAATTTGAAAATTTACTGTGGGCACCAGGGCAGAATTTTTGAACCAAGTACCAGGACACATCAGTGGTCCTGTATTCATGCAAGTTACAATTGTGAGAGGTTAAGAAAGTGCCAGGGACTCTGAAATGATATGCCACTAACCCACTCCCAATCTCTGCACAGTAGGTCTTAACTCAGTGAAAGCCTTCAGTTTTTGTGTTCATGCAGAGGGAAAAATCAAGCAGATAGAATATGGTGGTTATACAGCTACAGAATTCATTGGTGAAACTTCATACTGTGTTCAGTTGCAGATAATACATTCATGGAGTGACATACTGTAGACAGAGTTGGGGCCATCCAGCTGAGACTTACAGAAGTGGTGCTTAGTATGTACCATACCAAAAAATATATGAGATGATGTTGAATTACCTTAACATGTACACCAGAGTACAAAGTAGAGAGAGGGGATATATGATAAATATTGTTACATACAATACGTAAGTACAATAAGAAGATCACAAGTGACAGTGTAATCAAATAAGACACATCACTGTCATTTTCACTCCCAATCCTCACTACCAGGGAGGGTTGGCAAAGAGCAACACAATCACTGGCATCTCAGTGTGTGTGTGCATATGTGTGTGTGTGTGTGTGTGTGTGTTTATTTGATATGTCTCAATGACCATCAAATAAGAGCCAATAAAGACAAATTAGAACTGTGGCAAACTTTGTTACAGCTTTACTGTCCAACACAATCTCAGAAATTATTTATTTATTTATTGGCAAAAAATCCTGGAGCAGGCAGTCAGCACACAGACAAGTAACATTAGTTTAAAGTATAGAAATTAGTAAGAAAGATGACAGGAGACAAAGATTCTGAGATGAGATGGTAGTAGATTTTTTTTTTCAGATGAACAGTGCAAAAGCATGTAATGCAGAGCTGCTTGTTAAACCTTTTTTGGGGGGAGCACATGACAACAAGGGAATTTTTTTGTTTGTTTTAATAATTACATATTTGGGGCAGCATCATGGATCAGTGAGGGCTTGACACACAGGGGACATGTTTAGGTGTTTTCATAATTACATAGTTGGGGCAGCATCAGGATCAGAGGCTGCTTGACAAATCTGGAAATGTTTTTTTTTTACTACAATAACACCTGCCAGCCAATAACTACTTTTTCTTTTAACAGCTCATAAAATGACACTCCAGGAGGGCAATCACTCTGAATGAGTGGTGATTGCCATCTTGTGATGAACTGAGGAAGTGCATTATGACGTGGAACCTTTGTAAAGGAGTCTTTGACTCAAAGGTATGTTATCCGATATCTTCAATAAATAAATAAATAAATAAAAATTAAGCACTTCCTGGAATGTCACATCTAGCACCACATTACCAGTCCAGTGACTCTGTACCAAGTGGCATACCTGGGTACTACCTCAGTAATGAGTGGCATGCCTGAGTACCGTATATTTATTTAAATATGTATATATATATATATATATATATATATATATATGAATATATAGGGGATACATGATGGGCAACTGTGGAATATGGAAAATATTTGCACGACGAGTGCAGAGTGAACTGTGATAATATCATGAGTGTCAAAGGCACGAGTGATATTATTGCAGTTCACTCTGCATGAGTGCAGATGTTTGCCATATTTCACAAGTCGCACATCATGTTTGCGATTTACACAATAGGCCTAGTATCCTTTGGGAAATTTTTTTTCTGTGTTTTCTCCCTGTTTACTCTGTTTTTTTTTATTTTGGTAATTCAGTAAGTTTTTGGGGGGGGGGGCCTGGGGAGCACTAGGTAGTTAAGTGATTTGTTCAGAGTCACAGAGGATTGAAATGGAAGTTGTGAGAATCAAACACTGGTCTGGGCTGCTGTATGTAGGAAGTTTGTTCATTGCTTGTTACTCTAAACTCTAGGCTAAACTGACAGTACTGTTTGTGTGTGGTCTGAGTGTGTGTAAGTGTGTCTGAATGGACAGAGACTGTTAGACACTATGAGAAACAGGTGCATGTGATTTGCAATGATAATTGTATTACCAGCAGCTAGGAGTGAGAAACTGACTGTTTTGTCAGTAAGTTGCAGGCTTCACTGAGACACAGAAACTGTTGAGGTCAGCAGTCAGAAAGAGAAACTGAAGGAGGCTGGTTTGAAGATTAGAGCAGCACAGTAATGGGCTAGGATTGTCAGAATAACTATGGGACACAGGTGATTGTCTTTTGCAATGCTAATTGAGTTAGTTGCAGGATTCAGTGTGAAAGAGAAACTGTGAAGCTATTAAATGCAGGCTGCAGTGTAGATGGTCTCACTCTGGTGACATCACCATTGCTGTATATTTGCTGGTGATGTAGACACTGTGGGTTTATCAGGAAATAAATCCACAGTGGTGATGTCATCACAGTGGTTATACAATGGCTGTGAAAATAACACCATTTACTTCATAACATATCACCTCACCCCCATTGTATAAATATATATATACATTTAAATATGCATATATATATATATATATATATATATATATATATATATATATATATATTCATTCCAAAAAACTCTGTTAATACATCACTTAGGGTTGAATCCACACCAACAAAAGTCTGGAAATTCAATGTTAGGGTTACCAACCCTACCCCCCCACGCCCTCCACAGACCAACAGGTGCTGGCATGTGCCTTGGGGTTGTCGTCCCTAACTTTCACTCCATTCTAGATGTAAACAAGCTGAGATAATAGAGTATAGGAGAATGGAGGGAGAGTTAGGCACAATAACCCCAAGGCACACCCCAGCTCCTGTTGGTCTGTGGATGGTGGGGGTGTGTGGAGGGGTAGGGTTGGTAACCCTAAAATCAAATTTCCAGACTTTTGTTGGTGTGGAATTAACCCTAACTGATGCATTAATGGAATTTTTTGCAATTTATTTCCCTTCTTTTTGAAAAAGTGAAATGCTATTCCTATGGTTTCCATATGTGGGAGCATGGGCCCTCCCGGCCCTGTGTTCCCACTCACCCAGTAGTGTAGAGGCATACTGCAGGAGGGCCCATTGCTCCCAGTTTAGCATAAATAGTATGCATGGGTGGGAGTGCAAGCCCTCTAGGTCCTCTCACTCCCACCCACCCATAAGTACAGACACATAGCACAGGCCTAGAGGCATTCCAAGTAACCCTTGTAATGCATATTTGTTACTATCTCAGTAACTATAGCAAGTGCAGAAAAACCTCTTTCACAGTTGTAGTCATCACCTAGCCATGTCCACATATGCTTAGTAAAGCTGCATTTAGCTATCAGTCCATATCGCAAAACGTTTTTGAGATATAGGCACTGAAAAGTGCCGTGGCCACCATATTGTTATCCTATGGGAAAATTCTCAATTTTGGAGTGCTGTAACTCTGGAACCAGTGTAAATTTTTTATCCAAATCAGCAAAATTCACATCTGTGGGGCAAGCCCTTTCTACCTGTAAATCTCAGCCCAAAAGTCCAAACCACTTAGTTGCAGTGAAGTGACAAAGAGATGCGTTTGGGAGCATTTTTGGGGCCAGTACTGTCGCAAATTGTGACAGTGATCATAAAAGAATGTTGTGATTTGTGACACTATGCTGCCACAGTGCTGCCAAAATCATAAAACTGTCATGCTGTACTGTCACAAATTGTGACAGTACAGACAGGAAAAAAGGGGAAAACAAATTTCTGGGAATTATTTTCAAAATCTGATGCCAGGATCATGTTCCTCAGGCCCCGTTTATGTAAACACAACAGTTATTGTTTACCAAGGGGCATGCTGATTTGAATTAAAAAAGGTTTCTCCACCGCTAACTGAAAACAAGATGGCCACCACACAACAGTACTGAGGGCAGTTGTGACAGAAACAGGTGCTTTCACAATACAACTTACTGTTGTGCAGAACATATATTTTTTTCCCCATAGGATATAATGGGAAACTTTAAACTTTAATAACTTTTGAATGGATTAATACTTTTCCACCAAACTTTGCAAAAGGCAATTCCCTGACCCAATCCACATATACCCAGAAGATTTTGGACCAGATGGACAAACCATTCAGGCTATACAGACGAGCAAAGAATTTGCAAAAGTTGAGGATTTTCGCACTTTTTGATGTTTTGCAGCTCTGCAACCACAAATCTGGCCAGAACAAAAATTTAAAGGTCCAGAGATCTATGGTACAACACTGTGCATACCAAAAATCAGACAAACAGTTGAAAAGTTATTAAAGTGCAAAATTTATGTTTAACATTGAAGTGGCCCTGTACCCCTAACTACACTGTCCCTACCAGGCTGGTATTGTGTATATATATATATATATATATATATTGATAGCATGGTAGTGCTATCATAGTTAGGGTTGAGGAGCCATTTACATGTTAAACCCCAAATTTTGCACCTTAATAACTTTGCAGCCATTTGACGGATTTGCCTGAAATTTGGAATACCCAAACAAGACCCATATGCCTTGGGATCTGCCAAGTTTTGTACCGGTTGGATACACGACTGTGGAGTTATTAAGCATGATCTGCGCGTGCGTTTATGCTTTTTCTGGAATTCTACGGTCGCACCTACAGGTCACATAGTTTGCGCGACCAGCCCAAAATCTTCAGGGAACGTGCGGCCGGGGTCCCCGATGTGCCTTTCCAAGATTTTGTGAAAAAATATTAAACGGTTCAAAAGTTATTCAAAAAACAATTTCCCATTATAAGTCAATGGGAAAAGTTAACAAAAAGTTCAACAGTGTCGCAAATGCATTTTTACTGTCGCAAATGGCCCTCTTACTTTCATAAATCCGCCATCTTGTTTTCAGTTACTGATCAGAAAATTGCTTGCCATTTAAAGTTGGGACCCTCTAGCAACCTAATTATTTTTGTATTCACCTAGTCGGACCCTGAGGATACTAGCCATGTCTTTATTTTGGGGTAAAACACCCCAGAAATATGTTTTTCAGATTTCTGGAAAAAGTATGTTTGCAAAGTACTATTGCACTCATGAAAGTGTTGCAAATTTTTGCAAAAGCTTTCGAAAATTGCGACAGTACTTTTCTAGGGTGTGGGAAAATGACAGCAATTCTTTGGCACCCTGCTGCAAAAGAACGGTTTGGAGTTTTGGGCTGAAATTTGGAAGGAACGCATCCGACATCTCACAGATATGCCTTTCAGTATTTCGCTGAAAAAATATTACATGGCAGCAAAGTTATGGTACTCCAATGTTGACGCTTTTTCCCATAGGATAACATTATGGCGTATGACGCATTGCAGCAATCGTTTGACGCCCTGCTGCAAAATAACGGTTTGATATTTTGGGCTGACATTTGCAGGGAACACATCCAACATCCCACAGATGTGCCTTTCAGTGGTTTGGTGAAAAAATATTACAGGGAGGCAAAGTTATGGCAGTCCGAACTTCTGTTTTTTTTTCCCATAGGATAACATTACGGTGTTCGCTGCGCCTTTCAGGGCCCGTATCTCGAAAACAGTGCGAGATACGGACTTTTTGTCAAAATATTATTAGCCCCCTATTAGGGGCTAAGAATAAAACTAGCCAAAAAAGTGATAATACATATGACTTTTACATTTTTTTTCTATGTCGTACGGTTATTGAGATATAAGCAATTTACTATTCCAAGTCCTCATTTTTGTGTTCCGAGAGTCATTATTTTGCATACATTCTTTCTACTCACTGTCTTTCTCTATACAGCTTTTGGGGAAAACCAGCTTGTGTGCTTACATTACTGTTACCATTACCATTTCTGATTGTGGTTCCATACCCGTTTCACTTACCGTTCACGTTTACGCCACCATGTGCGTTACCCTTTGAGTTTTCATTTGTGGCTGCATTTGTGTTGTTTTTAACATTTCTGTCTACAGTACTGTTTCTCTTTCTGTTTCACTTTGCGTCACCATGCGCATTATGATTTGCATTTGCGGGCACAATGTTACAATGTGACAAGACATCACGTGGCGGGAGTGCGGGGCCTGCAGGGCCCCACGCTCCCGCCCTGCCCTCCTGCCACCGCATTACATTCACTATTTCTCACTATCATTCTCAAAAGAAGGAAATTAGAGGCAAAAATCCATTTAATCGTTACTTGATAAGAACAATAGTGAGGAATTAGATAGGTTGAACCTTGCACCTCCAGCCCACCCCCCAACTAGAATCAGGGTGCACATTGGGGTCATCGGTCCTAACTGTCACCCCATTCTCCTATTCCTCAGCTTCTTTCCACATGTGATGGGGTGACAGTTAGGGCCAACGACCCCAATGCGCACCCCGATTCCAGTTGGGGGGGTGGGCTGGAGGGTTGCAGAGGGGGTTTCAACCCTAACATCGAATTTCCTCACTTTTGTTGCTGTGAAACAACCCTAACTGATGCATTAAACAGAGTTTTTTTGTTATATATATATATATATATATATATAAATATATATATATATATATATTATACTGGCTCAGTATCACCAGTATACTAGGGACAGTGCAAACTTCTATGTTAAACCCAAGCTTTTGAACCTTAACAACTTTGCAACCACTCAACAGATTTGCACAAAATGAGGCATGCATAATCTCCAAGTGTAGGTCCCTTGATGTGCAGAATTTTGTTCAAATCTGTTGTGTGGTTTGTGAGATGGAAACTGTCAAAAAATACTACACATACCAGTTTTGTAACATTTCTTTGTCCACCTGTATTTGAGAAATGCCTTTATGTTGTGGTCTGAAGTTTTCAGGGTAGAAAGCCTTTAGGTCACAGATGTGCCTTTTAAAGGTTTGGTGAAAAACATATTAATCTGTTCTAAAGTTATTAAATTATTTGTTTTCCTTTATTTTCTATGGGAAAATGTATATGTATAAAGAAAGTGAAAGTACTTTTTGCACACTGTCATCCAGTTATGCATATTTTGCACCTTAATTACTTTGCAACCCTTCAATGGATTTGGACATTTGGCAAGCATAATCTCTGGGGGTAGGTGACAGGATGTCCCATATTCTGTGTTAATCGTATTTGTGGTTTATGAGATACAGTGTGTCAAACAATCCTACATTTAACTGATGCGTTTTTTTTTTTGTTTTTTTTTTACATTTCTTTGTACACCTGTATCTCAGAAATGGCTTTAGGTAGGGACAGGACATTTTCAGGGTAGAAAACCTTTGCCTAACAGATGTGTCTTTTGAAGGTTTGGTGCAAAAATATGAGTCCGTTCAAAAGTTATTGCACTTGTAATTTCCCATTATTTCCTATGGGAAGATTTATATGTCAGGCAAGAAAGTTGTAATTTGTGCAAGTTACGTAACTTCATAGTTCATAGGTTCATAGTTGAGTACAAGCTCAGGAGACAAAAGCCTATTGTTGAGCTTGCCACCCAAAGGTAGGATATTTTTATATATTGTCAAATTTTGAATTACCCATAAATTGGTCCAAATTATCTTTAAAGGTGTCAGTGGTCTTACTCTCTACAACTGATGCTGGTAATGTATTACATATATTGATAATTCTTTGAGAAAACCATTGACTTCTCTTTTTAGTTCTAATTAGTCTATTATTCTAAAATTATGAGATCTTGTTTGTGATTTATAAAAATCTGTTTCAATTCTTCATGTTTCAGAAAGGCAAGGTTCCTATATGGCTTTAAAAGCCAAACAAAGGTCACCAGATAGTTGTCTGTACTGAATCAGATATAAATTCAAACTTTTTAACCTTTAACCATAGGGTTTATCTTTCATACCCTGAATTCTTTTAATCATTTTTCTTTGTACTCCTTAATTTGTTTCTTGCCCCGAATTGTAGTAGGTGCACAAAAAGGTACCCAATATTCTAAGTGCGAACTTACAAGACTAGTGTAAGGATGTAAAATGACCTGAGCTTGTCTGCTTTTGATATGCAGCCCATTATTCTTTGGCATTTCTTAACTTTAAATAATGTGTTATTTTCAAAATTAAGCAAATTATCAATATTTATCCCAAGGTCTTTTTCGTTTTCAATTTCTTGTAATTTTACATTATTAAGAAAATTACTATGCATAAGATACTGTTGTATTTTGCACAAGTTACGTAATTTGCACCAAATACAACAGTATCTTGCACAAGTTATGTACTGTAATTTGCGTAAAATACATGTTAAACCCAAATATTTGAACCTTAATAACTTTGGAACTGCTTTATAGATTTGCATGAAATTTGGCACAATTAATTTCTTCTGGATGGTCGCCTGATGTACCAAAATGTGTCGCAAATCAGCTTTGTGGTTTTTGAGATACAGAGCATCAATAAATCCTAAATTTACCAGGTTTTTTTACATTTCTTTGTCCACCTGTATCTCAGAAATGGCTTTAGGTAGTGGTCTGAACTTTTCAGTGTAGAAAGCAATTGCATCACAGATTTGCCTTTTGAAGATTTGTTGAAAAAATATTAATCTTTTCAAACATTATTAAACTTTTAATTTCCCATTATTTCATATGGGAAAATTTATATGTCAGGCAGGAAATTTGTAATTTGCGCAAGTTACATAACTTGCATAAGAGATACTGTCAGGCACAAAAGTTGTAATTTGTACAAGTTACATAACTTTCACATGATACTGTTGTATTTTGTGCAAATTATGTAACCTGCACAAAATAAAACAGTATCTTGTGAAACTTATGTAATTTGCACAAATGGGACTGCAGGGTCCGAAAGGTCCTGTGCTCCCACTCTAACATAATGATGCTGTTATACTGTCTAAATGGAAGGATGGGAGTACAGAGTACAAAGGACCTTGAGGTCCTACTGTATCATAAGGAAAATGTTATACTGTCTCAATGGAGAGATGGTAGCACAGGTTCCAAAGGACCTGCACTCCCACTGTAAAATAAGGATACTATTATACTATCAGAACACTGCCCAGCTGAGGAGCTTGTAGCAGGGGACTGCAGAGAGCCTTAAGAGGTAAAGCCTCCTACCTTCCAGCCTGCTTGTGGTGAGGTCCTACCCAGTCCGTGCTGCACATGGGCTGCTCAACCACCCACAGCACTCCATTTATTGCTGCTTACAGGTCACATGACATATCATGTGACCTACCTCATCTTTTACTAAGTGCCCACTTTCCTATTTGCATCTTATACACTTCAACCACTAGGGGTTGGTGCACTATCATCTCTGGCACCACCCCCCCATCTCCACTCCTTCTTAACAACTAATTCAACCCTTGTCCGCTAGAAGTACTAGCATTCTCTCCTAACCCTTTCTGATGCCTTTCTCTTCTTCTCTAATCTCTACTCTCTCCTTTTTATTGTCCCACCACAGTCCCTTTGCAAGTCTCAAACCCTGTACCCCCAACTCTGTCTGTAGCCCATCCACTAAGCCAATGAACCAGGCCAATATCTGCCTCTATTTCAAAGCCTTTAACCCTTCCTTTCTCCCTACTTAGAAAAAATATTTATCCTCTGTCCCATTGCAGGTCTCAAATCCTGTACCCTTGCTGTCAAAGTCAGCAGATCTACCACTCAGCCATCATATATAGCTATCTGATCCTTACTTTCTAAGGCTCTCACAGTTTCTAACCCCAATAGTCTGCTAAAATAATATTTGTGGTACTACTGCAGGCTTCAAACCCTGCACTCTTGCTACCTGAGTCAGCAGCTCTACTACTCAGCCATCATATCAGACTATTGCTAGCTGTAGTTTTTAAGGCTCTCAAAGCTTCTAACCCCTATAGTCTGCTAAAATAATATTCATGGTACCACTGCAGGCTTCCAACCTTGCACCTTTACTGTCAGAATCGGCAGCCCTGCCATGCAGCCATCATAACTGGCTATTTTTAAGCCCCAGTTTAAAGGATCTCAAAGCCTCTGCCCCCCCCCCATAGTGTGCTAAAATAAAATTTCTGGCATTCACTGCAGGTTACGAACCCTGTACCCCTCTCACCAGTATCCTCAGCCCTACCGCTGAGACAACCAAAGCAGGCTAACTCATACTTAGTTTCTAAAGCTCTCAAAGCCTCTATTGTTATAGTCTGCCTAAAATAAATCCCTCCTCTGTCCCACCGCAGGTCTCAAACCTGGTGCGTTTGCCACCATAGTCGGCAGTGCTGCCACTGAGCCTACAAGTCAAGTCACAGTATTGTGACATATCTCAAAGCTCTTACAGCTCTTCTAACTCCCATCACAACCTCTTTGTTCTGCCCCCAAAGCTATCTAGGCACCATGCCTGTTCACCTCCACCTTATGTGCCTCATCCTCATAACCACCCTGGGTTCACCTACCACCAGCCAGACCTCACATTATGTCCTTTGTGGACTGTGCCATTGCAT
Organism: Neoceratodus forsteri; assembly: GCA_016271365.2. Classification (NCBI taxonomy): domain Eukaryota; kingdom Metazoa; phylum Chordata; order Ceratodontiformes; family Ceratodontidae; genus Neoceratodus; species Neoceratodus forsteri. The sequence continues at coordinate 654,624,150 of CM028136.1, forward strand.
CGCTCCAGATTTGGTCATCCCCCCACCTTGTCATCACACACTGGACCCCTGTATCCACCTCCTACTGGCAGCCCCAACCCCAACACCCACCTGGGCCTCCCCTGGCTCCACCCCTTCTGTGTCTGCCCATCCCTCCAAACCCTGCTAACAATTGAAAAGAGCCTAGGTGGCAGGTTATGTGGTCCAGCAGGGGCATCCCTATGGTGAAAGGCTCTGCTAAAGTGATCTCACTCCCTGAAGGCTGGACTCAGATCTCTCCCCTATTCTCTAGGGTTAGGAGAGATTAAGCACCAATTGATGTACAGTCCCCTATGGCCCTCCAGGTACACCCTCCTGCTGATACTGCTGGCTCCATTTTCTCTCTTTATGTGAGTCTGGAGATTAGCTTTTCTAAACTGGTGTGTCCATTGGGAACCTCTGCTCAGGTCCAGGGTCCTGCCAGGTGGATGGGTGGCTCCATTGGCTGTTTGCTTTCTTCTGACCCTCTAGAGTTTCCTTCCCCACAGTGATACCTTGGCCCCTAAATGGAGGGACCTTCTGGAGGTTAATGACCCAGACTCCTTTTCCTTATCTGGAATGGGTCTTTCCCCCTTTATTCCACCCCTGAAGGTATAGTAGGGGTTAGGAAACCTAAAGGAAAACTGGACAATACATCCCCTTCTGTTAGGCAGGAAGAGTACTCTCCCTGTGCCATCCTATCTTTTGCTGAGAAGGGAAACACTCTTAGCTGTAGGTTCAGCAAAAGCTTGCCTTATAGCTTGTCACAGTCATGCTCTTCCAGTCTCTCACCACTTTTGGAGGTGATATGTACCAGACTGGAGCTCCACTACAAGTGATACTTTTCCTCATCCCACAGTTGGATTCATTGCAGATGAGGCCAGGGCTATTTCAACCTTGAAATATTCTTTGTAAATAATCAGTTTACAGGTTTTATCATATTGTTGATTGTTAAAACTTTGTTCTAGGTGTAAGATCATGCATTGTTGTTGGTTGCTATATTACAAGTGTGTTCTCCTCCATGCTTCACTTAATAAAGTTTCTCATTTTCACATTCCTTATGGTGGACCTTAAGATAGTCTCATATAATGTGAGGGGCATCAACAGTCCCATCAAAAGGGCCCATATTTTTCAGGAACTTCAAAGACAACAGGCCACTATAGTTCTCCTGCAGGAGATGCATCTGACACCACAGGAGCACCTTAAATTACAGCGGGGGTGGGTAGGAGAGGTACATGCAGCACATTATGTAGAACACCCACACTGTAGAGGGGTGTTTTTTTTAGTCAGATGGAATACACCTTTGAGGGTGTCCCAGGTGGACAAAGACCTACAAGGAAGATTTATTTGTGTGTTTGGGGAATATAGGGGCCAGCAGTGTCTACTGCTTAACCTGTATTCCCCCAATGAAGAATTGGATCACATCACTTTCTTTACTAAAAGTACTCAGTGACACAGTCAGGAATGCCCAGAGTCTGATAATAATATGTGGGGACTTCAAAGCTGTTATGAATGCTGCATCAGACAGGACTGGCTCAGGCACAAAGGGACCAGTCCGAACAAAGAAGGTGTTGTCCCATCTTTGTGCGGAATTGGATTTGGTGGATGGGTGGCAGTTTTTCCACCCTAAAGGGTGAGATTACACTTATTACTCCTCCAAGTACAATATGTACTCCCGCATTCATTTTTTCTTACTTTCCACAAACTGAGTTCCCAAACTCTGTGGTGCTAGGATTGGTTCTATGTCCCTCTCTGACCATGCTTCAGTCCAAATCCAGCTGGATACCTCCCTGGTCCCCTCAGAGACCTTGCTGGAGACTAAACATAACTTTACTCACTCAAGCAGAATTTAAATAAATGGTGAATGAGGCGGTCAAAACATTTTTTCAAACAAATCCCCCAGAAGACACCAGATATGGAGTCAGATGGGATAAAATGCTATCATGGGGACAAATTATCAAATTTTCTTCACAAGCAAAAAAGGCCCATACCCAACAGAGGTTAGAGCTAGAATGAAACATTGCAGATTTAGAGTTCCATCATCAGATCTCTGTGGATGACAAAGTAAAATGGTAAATAGTACAGGAGCAACATAAACTGAATCAGCTAATAGATGCCCAAATTAAAGGCCAACTCCAATACTCAAAACAAAAATACTCTGAGCATGGTAATAGATCGAGTAAGCTGCTGGCCTGGCAGCTTAGGAAAGAGATGGCTAGTGTTGCAGTTCTGTGTCTCCAAGATGTGGAGGGGACATTTATTTTGGGAATGCCCTAAGCTATTAGAGTTTTGCAAAGAGGTACACACTACACTTCAGCAGCTTATGAGACTCACATTTCCCTTAAGTTTTGTTGAATTAGTTTTGGGATTCCCAGCCCTACTGTATTGCCCTAATGGTACCCACAGGTTGGGTCAGATTCTGAGAGTGGCAGCACTGAAGTGTATCACTTCCAGATGACTATCCCTGATACCCCCGACCCTGTACCAGTGGAAAATTAGGATAGCTGAATTAGAGAGAATGGAACAGATAACTAGCTCAGTCAGATTACAACACAATAAGTTCCTGGAAATATGGCATCCTTGGCATCAGTGGCAGATAATATCCTAAGGAAAATTCCTACATTGAGACTATTTCACTAGGATGTTTTTAGTTGAGTGGGGGCTACACACGCTGTGGTTTTACTGTTTGATATTATTCTGTTTCTTTTTGTTCTCACTGTTCTCTTATGTATCCAGTTGATTATTGATGTTAATATCCTTCACACTTTGAGCATACAGATATTTTATTTATCTCAGTATCATCTTTTTTTTGACCAAATTTAAAGGACCAAACTTGGATAGATTATGGACGAAAGGCCCATATGAACTACGATGCCACCTTCTAATAGTGTTCTTCCCTTTTTATTTGCAACAAGATCCAGTAGTCAACAGTTAGTCAAGATATGGCTTTAGAATCTATTGGTAAGTTTTTTTTTCCTTTATTTTCATTGACAGATGCTGTATAAAGTAACGGTCCATTGAAGATATATGTATGATTGTCATATATGCCAAGACAGTGCAATTATTTCACAATAAAAGATATGAAGTTAAAAAATATACATTTATTTATTCATTTATTCATTACAAATAGGGTTTACAACCTTTGAGTCAGAGACTCATTTACAAAGGCACCTCATCGCGGTGGGGGCAGACATCAAGACAGTTATTACAGTGCAGATTAAAACAGAAGATAACATTGCAGGTGCAGTAAAAGGAACATTTAACATAGTTACACTTAGGTTACATAATGCAGTAGTTTGTATGTTATTTAGGTTACATAATGTTACAAAATTGTGAATTACACTCATGGATATAGTAGGTCCTCAGAGAAGACAGTGGGTTACATCCCTGTTTGGACCTAGTAGGAAAGGGATAGGTCTGTGGGAGGGAGATGCTGTCCAGTGGACATTGTCGAGCATACATAAGGAAATCATGACTGGGAACATAAACACAGGGCTCTACTGAAAACCCACTGACAGGAATACTATTCTTCTTGCCAGTAGTTGTCACCCAAAACATACTGTGGAAAGCATTCCAATCAGTCAATACCTAAGGATTAGGAGGAACTGTAGTGAGGAAAGGGAATATATTATAGAATCTGAAAACATGAACAAAAAGATTCAAAAGGAGGGGATACAGTCAGAGGTGCATTAATAAAGCTAAGGAATTAAGCAGAGGCAAAAACAGAGAGGACCTCATAGGAAATAAGGAAAAGAATAAAAACTAAGAAAAACAGACAGAGGGACAGATAAACTTTGTTACAACATACAATATAAGAGCAGGCAGGGTCAGAGAAATAATTGAAAATAATTTTTGTTTGTGTTGATGAGTGACACTAGATTAAGGGAAACAGCAGAAACACCCCCAAGCCAAGTGTATAGGAGAGCAAGGAATATTAGAGATTAGCTTGTACACTCAGTCCAGCCAATCAATACACAGAGTACATGGTTGCCTCCTCTACCAAAGGCCTGCATGCAATGTGGCAGGTGCAAGTACTGTACATATCTTAATGAGTGTAAGGAGTTTATAAACCCCAAAACAAAAGAGATCATTAATATCTCCTCCTTCATTAATTGTGATGCAACACATGTAGTCTACAGGGCAACATGCACATGTGGAAAATACTATGTGGAAAGAATGAAAAGAAAGCTAAAAGAAAAAAATGGGAGAACATATTAGAGTGGTAAGAAATGAAGATCTAGAATATGCATTAGCAGTACATAACAAATCAGTAGAAAGAATAGAAGAACAGTCTGTAACATTTATAGGGATGGAACATGTCAAACTACAATAAGATAAAGAGGGGGCAATAGAGATCTGGCACTCTGTAAAAGGGAATCATACTGGATTTATCAACTCCGTGCACACAACATCAAAGATGGGCTAAATGAACACATTGAGAAATTACCATATCTGATGGAAAAAAAGAAAGTAATACATTTTTTGTATATATCTTACAGGTGATAGATGGAAGACCATGGCAGCCCATATGTGTGACCTCCTTTGGAATCAGAGACTGGTTGATTCTATTATCCAGCTGGAGAATTGTTGTCTACCTGCCTTTAAGTAGGAGTAATAATATTCATGATCAGAACTTCCTTCATGTCCTTTATATACTGACTTTCTTAAATGGTGTTGAATTTTGGTCCCCAATAATATTGTTTTAATGAAGGTCTGAGCCAACGTTGATTCCACCGCTGTAGATACTTGATGAATGATAAGGGAACAAACAGCGATTACAATGGTTTAAATATATTTTTTTTAATGTTCAGAACTGTTAAAAGTATGTCAAAATATTAGGATATGTGTAGGAAATGGTAAAAGCTCAAAAAACAATAGGATCTAGACATGACTTTTTGCAAGTGTGATGACCTGCACTATTAGCAGGTTATGTTGGATAAAAACTGTGTACATGTTTGGGGTTGGTGTACACTATTCTGGTTCAATAAGGATGTGTCTTTACCCTATCCTTTCCATTTCCCCCTCCCCCCCACACCACTTCATTCATTTTCCCAGTGTCAGTTATGTAACATGGAAGTTTCATGATTAAAAATTTAAAAAATACAATAAATAGAAATTACAAGAACTGACTACCCCACTTCTCTCTCATCCTCAGAAAGGCATATACTAATGTTGTGAAACCTGAATTTAAAACTGAAATTAACACGGTTTGCATTTACGTGTGCGCTTGCGTTCGCGTTTCCGTTTCTGTTCCCTTTCGCGCTCTTTTTGCTGTGACACTTAAAATTTGTGTTTAAAATACTGCTGCCATCACTGTGCACATTACCAGTTGCATTTTCATACATGCTTGTGTGTCCGTTTGTGTCACTGTTTGCTTCGGCGTCACTTTGCTCTTGCATTTCTGTTAACGTTTGCTTTACCATTTACGTTTCTGTTACCATGTGTGTGACTGTTGGTGCTTGCATTTACATTGGTGTTCCTGTTTCTATGTGACAAGACTCATCCTCATTCTCAAAAAGAAGGGAAATTAGAGGCAAAAAACTCCATTTAATGCATCAGTTAGGGTTGTTCCACAGCATTACACTGCCATAGTTTAGAGTTTTTCTGAGCTGTTTTACATAATAAAACAGACCATAAACTAAGGCATGTGCCAACACATAGCGCCAGTAAACCGACTGAGGGCCAGATATTCAAAACTTTGCCCTGGGGCTAAATTAGCACTGCCCGGTGGGCAAACTTAGCCTGGAGCACAAAGCAAGCTATATTCAAAAAGAATAGCCCGGGGCAAACAGCTTCTGAATATAGCATGGAAATGAGGCCGGGCAAACTGGGCTGGGAGTACAGGGCAAACTTAGCCATGGAATAAGACAGTTCTGGATATAGCAAACAGGAAGTGCAAACCACAACAGAAACACAGTGCACAGTGACATGAAGGTAGGTAGAGGTGAACTATGTGGCCAATGTGTGTGCCAGCAACTGTGTGGACCCAGTACAGCTTCAGGCAGCAGCGCATGTGAAAGTACAGTGTTCAAAACTGTATAATATTCCCTGAACTGTTTGTGCAGAGCTAACATGATTGCGTGGGTTAAGCGCAGGGCTAAAACATTAGCCTGGTGCAAACACGTTTGCCCGGTGCTAAACTTTGCCATATTCAAAAGTGACATACAAATGAGCATACTTAGGTAGTCTCTGGGCAAACATCCAGATTAGCATCTCATTATGCCCTGATTTGCATGCAGTTTGCACCAGGCTAACGGTTTAGCCCTGTGCTAAACCTGTGCAAATGTGTTAGCACTGCACAAACAGTTCAGGGAATATTATACAGTTTTGAACACTGTACTTTCACATGCACTGCTGCCTGCAGCTGTACTGGGACAACACAGCATAGGCACAGATGGTGGTGGTGCTGCATGCAACTGTCACACTGTAGGTCATGCTACAGTACACAGCAGACACTACAGTAGCAAGGGGACCAGTAGTGTGTGGACACAGAACTGCCTATGGTGTGTAGGGCAGTGCTGATGATGGCACTATGCACAGTGGCAGGCCCAACATGCAGGCATTTACTGACAGTGGACACTACTATTACACTGTTGTGTGACCCACAGATGCTGCACCTCTGGCATGGGATGCTCACAGTGACATATACATGTCTGGCTTTGTGTGCTGTTGCAGTTGTACAACTGTACTGTATGTGGCCGGGGGGGCATATATTATCAGAAAGGCACACTGGTGTTGGGGTATTCCCAATACTGGCCCATGTGCACTGCATCATGTGTCTCAGCCTTGTGGCCACACCTGGTCTGTGGCACAGCCTGGCCACCCATACACTCTCCTCTCAACATCCTCCATGCCCACAGTGCTGCATGTGTATAATGGTATCTGTTGGTGTCCACAGAAAAGTGGTCCACAGGTGTGTGCTGTATGGACACACTGCCATGCTGTCCACTGGCGGCAGGGTCACCACTTACTGCCTGGCATGGCTGGGACTGGTGGCAGATGATGGCATCATTGTGATGCCATCAATGAGAAGTATGTTTCCTCAATGTCTGGCTTTGTCTATGTGTCATATTTATTTGTTAGGGTCGTACAAAGCTGCACAAAAGCCATGCAAACACCGCACAAAACCATACTGTCACACAAAGCTGATTGCCCAGGGTTAAGACTACCTTTTCCTGGGCGGTAATGTGTGCCACGCTAAGTGTAGCTCTAAGTCATGCAAAACCACTTTGTATGGCGCTAGTTGCTGAATATAGCATTGCGCCTGTATTCATGTACACACCCACTTAGTTTGCCCTTGCATACATTATGATTTTGCGCAGTGCTAACGCAGTTTGCATGCGTTATTTGGCTTTTTGAATATAGCAAACCTGTGCTAATCCTGCGCTAAACCTGAGCAAACAGTTTTTGCCTGGCGTAAAGTTTTGAGTATCTGGCCCTGAATTTGGAAAAATGCTCTGCACATCCACACACACGATGCACAAACCACGATAACTAAAAAAGTATACCTTCTAGCCCCTAGACACCTGCATGGAAAATGTTCACAATAACAAGAACTTTAAAATGATGGGTCACTCATGTTATGGGCATTTGCAGATATTTTTTTACAGTTCCTGAAATGATAAAAAATTAGCATTTTTTTTACATTTAGTTCCCAAATAAAAACCTACATTATACAGTGGCAAGAAAAAATCCTGGACTCGGATTGGTCAGTCTTGGGCAGGACCCGTGATGTTATCCCAGTACAACATCACAGGTCTAGTCTGAACCTCACTGTGAACCTGGAGATGAACTTTTGCTTGATTATGTGCTGCTTGATGTGCTTGATATTGTGCTTCATTGTTTCATCTTCTTTTAAAAAACCAAAATATTTTTCCACACAAAAACATCTTTAAAATAATTTTTTTTAGTCTGTATAACAACAAGCCATTGTATAATAGCAATAATGCCCTCCAGGGTGTGTGTCATTTGGGATAACATCATGCCTCAGTTATTGGATGCACTCGGCCTGCAGCCTTGTGCCCAACCACCTGAGGCATGATGTTATCCCAGCACGACACACACCCTGTCAGGCATTATTACTTAATTATAAAAAGTACACCTCCTAGACCCCAGACACCAGCACGACAATTGTCCACATTAAAGAGACCTTTCAAATTATGGGTCACACACATTTCTAGCATTTACAGTTTTTTTTTACAGTACTTGAAATGGAGGAAAATCACATTTTTACACTTTTTTTATCCCCACAAAACTAAACAAAAGTACACCTCCTAGCTCCCAGACACCAGCATATTAATTTTTCACAATGAAAAGAGCTTTCAAATCAGGGATCACACATTTCTAGCATTTACAATTTTTTTGGACGGTACCTGCAATGGAGAAAAATAGCATTTTCTTCAGTTTTTAACCCAAATTAAAACCTAAAAAAAATCTGAAAGGTAGCAAATGTGTCCAATATAAAGTTGGTATTCTCGTAGGTAGGAATGTTTCCTACCGACCTGCACTTACCAATAATCTTATTCCTGATTGGTTGCTCCAGAAAATGCATAAGAAGTGCAGGACGCATATATGCGTTCTGGGGATAAGATTAAGTGAATACCTGACGCACATATGCGCTATGGGAACTAGAGACATTTTCCTGATGACGCACATATGTGCTATGGGGCTGAGTGAGTTAATGCACTCCATAACCTTTATTATACTCCACTTAGATTATATTGTATGGGCAGACAGATGACTGCTACGTGTCATGCCTTCAAGATGAAGGTTCCTTGTTCCATAAGGTTTGGGCCTGTCCGGGTGTGATCTCCTTTTGGCAAACTATTAAGCAAGTTCTTTCCCCATTCTTTGGTCACACTAATTATTTTCCATTAGAATAATGTATTATAGGCAATTATTGTTCTATTGGACCAGTGCAACACAGGGCCTACATGGCTCTTATTTCTGCAGTGGCTAAACTTCTGTAACTAAGACATTGGATTAGTGACTCTTTCCCAACACAACAGGAATGGCTTCAAGATATTTTCTCAGCAATGAATGCAGAGAGGGCCATCGTGGTACAAAATCAAAACTTAGCAAAGTTCAGTGCCCTATGGGAGCCCCTCTAGCAATTTCTTGCAGGGAGGTGAATCATCTTAGTTGGACTATTTATCATTCTTGCCCCCTTTAATGACTGCAGAATCTACCATGATTTGAGATTTTTGAGTCCTGTATTTAACAGTTATTTATTTGTCACCTTTCCTGTACATACCTAGATTAACGTATATGTTTTTTTGGGGGGGAGGGGATTGGTGATTGGGGAGGTAGTTGGGAGGTTAGCTTAGAAAGGGTTTTTTTTGAATAGAGTTCTTATCTTTACTAGTGTACTACTGCACTATCACTTGGGGAGGAGGATGTATGGGGTGTTTTGTCTCTTCTTTGAGTGTACATTGTGTGATTTCTGGATTTCATATTTTTTTTTTATATATTCAATAATGTTTATTTAATTGGGGAAAAAAAAGAAAATTTAGAGTCAAAATATGAAAATGTGCAAAACATATGATCATTCATTGCAATTTCACTACGTCCACTTGTAAATTTTGAAATTTTAAATATTTTTACCCAGATTTTCAACATAGAATTTTTAGTACCCCACCTCATGTATGTCACAGTTGTCATTTTTAAAATCCTGCCAGCAATGTGTTTTTGCAACTGTGACATGGAATGACGTTGCAGTTGTGCTTAATTATGTTTTGGCTTCAGTTTCACAATTTGTCTGTACTGGGGTACATGAGGTTGGGTAATAAGATGGATATGCTGACAATTTAGTCACTGTTGTTCTATACATGGAAGCACAGGGCCCTCCAGACCCTGTGCTTCCACACCTACACACATATGCACATCTATGGACAGACACAGAAGGGTATGATTATACTACCTGAGAAAGTAAGGAAATTCATTGCATAAAACTCAGTTAATGCATCAGTTAGGGTTCTTACTAAAGCAACAAAGCAGGAAAATGTGGTGTTTGGGTTTCCAACCCTAACAACCCACCCCCATCCTGCAAACACTGACAGGCATTGGGGTGTGCTTGTGGTTGTCAGCCATAATGCTCACCCCATTCTCCTATACTTTCCCCATATCAGCTAATTTACTTATAGAATGGGGTGATCATTAAGGCTGATGACCCTAAGGCACACCCCCGACACCTGTCAGTGTTTGCAGGGTGCAGTGTTAGAGCTGGAAACCCTAACACCACATTTCCCTGCTTTTGTAGCTTTAGAAAAAACATGAACTGATGAAATAAAGTTAGGGTTAAATTGACAAAAGTTGGGAAATGAGGAGTTAGGGTTTCCCTAACACCCCTACCTCCCAACTCAGGCAGGAGAGCAGATGTGGCGAGTGCCTTGGGTTTCTCAAGCCTAACACTCACCCCATTCCATCTGTAAATAAGGTCATATGTGAAGACTTTGTGAGAATGGCATGAGCATTGGGCTTAAGAATCCCAAGGCTCACCTCACAACTGCTCTCCTGCCTGATTTGTAAGGGTGGGATGTTAGGGAAGCCCTAATGACTTATTTCCAAACTTGTGTTGCTTTAACCCTAACTGGAGCATTAACAAAGTTTTTTTGCAACTTATTTCCTTACTTTTTGAGATTGTATCATAGTATCCTTAATTTACCTTGGGAGCGAAGGGTCCTTTGGACCCTTCACTCCCATCTCTCCATAGGTGCATATATGTATGTAGCTGTAGAAGAACAGGGTCCTCCAGGCCCTGTGCTCCCATTTATAGGACAACAGTGACCAAATTGTCAGCATATCCATCTAATTACTCCACCTTATGTACCCCATACAGAAAATGTTCAAATTCCTGTCAAAACATAATTCTGTGCAACTGCAATGCCATTCTGTACCACAGGTATGAAAACACTATTTTAGGCAGGATCTGAAAAATGACAGCTGTGACATACATGAGGTGGGGTAATAAGAAGGCTATGTTGAAAATCTAGAGCAAAATATTTAACATTTCTGAAGTTATGAGTGGCTCTAGTGAAATTGCAGCAAATGGTCACCACTTTTGCTTTTTTCATATTTTGATCCCAAATTTTGAACATAGTCTTCTTATGACCCACTTCATAAACCCCATAGGTGAAAATGATTAAATCTGTTCCAGAACACCATTCCATGCCACAGGTGCGAAAACACGTTTCAGGCAGGATGTGAAAAATGACAGCTGTAACGTTCATGCGGTGGTGTGAAAAAAATGGCTATGTTGTAAATTTGGACTCAAAATATTGAAAACTACCAAAGTTATATGCATGCATAGAAAAAGTTCAACAAATTTCACATAACTCTTCCATTTTTAAGAATTTTTTCAACAAATTTTCAACATAGCCTTTTTGCTACCCCACATCATAAACACTGATTGTGAAATTTCATGATTCTGTCCCAAAAGGTGATTTCACGATGCAACTGTAAAATCACCTTATGGGCCCCTGATTAATTAAATTATAGTGCCAGTGTTCATGAGGTGGGGTCCATAAAGGGCCATGTAGAATATCTGGTGAAACAATTTCTAAAAATGGCAAAGTTATGAACATAAGTTCAAAACACCATTGAAATACATTATACAGCACTTACTTTGACTCATCAGTTCATGGTTCAGCTTTGAAGATTGCAGATGTGTCTTGGTCCACAGAATATGACAGCCTACAACCTCCAGTGACAAGTATAGGGTAATGGGGAGGTTTGTGTGGTGGGTGCTCAGTGGGAGGGTTGGGATTGGGGAGGGGGATGGGGATGACAGGGATGACGAGGGACCGTTTTCTTTTTTCAGGTAAAAAAATAAAAATATGTCAGTGGACTGTTATCTGTTTACAGAATAAATGTCATGTAAACTTTTGGGACACCGGGGATGGGCTCCCTATTTTCCCACACTGCTGGGGGGAGCTCTAAATACTGACACGGGGAACATGAATTGTTTCATATTATTGATGTACTTTTATTTTAGAGGTATCTACCATCAACTCTGCTGTCCAAAACATCACATAATTCTTGTCTCTGAAATATCAGATGTGATTAAAATTTAGTTGGCTTTTTTCTCTTTTTACACATATTCCCCTGAGCTATGGATTGTTTGTGACCCCCTTTCACTCATTTTATTTTCAGACATATTCCTGATAAGGTTCTTCAAGTGGACCCCACTCTAGGACAGGTGAGTATGTGCTTTTTTTGATTTTATTATTTACAAAAAAACAAAAATGCATAATGGTGCAAAAGCATCTGTTGTAAGTTGTCACAGCTCCCTCATCAAGAGAGCCAATTTGTGCCTCAATCCCTACCCTACAGGCTGTGCTGACCATCTATTTGTAATCCACTGGAGCTGTCATTTCACTGAACTGAAGATTAGTTGCCAGATCAGGTTTAGAAAGTTGTGCTTCCCCTTCATATAGCATTGATCCCAGTTACGCAGATAGTGAAAATGGCAGTGCATTTTAACTTGAATTGGGTAACTAAACATTTGTTTATTAAAGTGACAGCTCTAAAGTTGGCCCATCAGCACAGTGGTAGCACTGCTGCTTGTGATGCAAGTGAGCTCAGGCTGCTGGGGGCCAATTTGAGAAGGATTTAGCATACATGGACAGCTCATCCTTTGAAGAAGGGATTATATGTGGCTAATGGGGGAAGGTTAGTGCATAGGATCAAAAATGGGATTAAAAAAAAGGACAGCCCCAGTGGACTGTACAGAATCAGTTTCTCCACATATCAGATGAGCTACTTTGTTTAGTTTGTGTCCTGCTTAGCTATCAGGAGCTTTTACATGTAACAGCTTGCTGCATCTATTTCTATGAATTCATCATTGCCGTCTTGGTTGTTTGTGTGCCAAGCTGGTAGTTCCAGCCCAAAATGATGTCAGCAAAACTAAAACGTATTAGCATCATCACTGTCTCTTCAGTTTCCTCACCTAAAATCAACACCCATGATAAAATCCACAAAGAGGAAAGGATCAATTCTATCCTATCTTCCATTGCCAACTGCTTTGGAAGGCCCCATTTACTTTAAAGTCCTTACAGGAGCTAGGGACATAAAAGGGAATGTCATGGAGCCACCTCAAATGCCCAGCAGTGGGGTGCTGCACAACAGTGCCAGTAACCCAGGTTAAGGAAAGAATCAGTGTCTTGGCTTGTCAGGTTGACTTGAGATAGAGGCGCTTATGTTTGAGCATTCTGGCTTCAAAAGTGGAAAGCTACTGTATCACCACTACAACAACCCCTGTGCTAGGCTGAGGAGAACTCTCTTTCTCCTCCACAGGGATGCGTTACACTCTGGCCTGTGGTTCTGATTAGAGGAGTGGGTCAGGTGATGACAGTGTGTTTATCAGGATTGCAAGTGCTTATCAAGTTAATGACTCCTGAGCAGCTAAGAACAGACGAAAGAGTTTAGAGAAGATGATTGGCAGTGCCTTCTACATAGGATCCCTCACTACAGCTGTATGCAGTACTGTGGTTCATAACCACTGAGGTCAGCCTAGCCACCTGCAGTAAATACATAGTGATCCTGGGTAAGCAGTGTAAGCCTAGAGTAGGGTGTTACTACTTGAGGACAAAGAAACAGCTATAAGAAAAATCATGCCATCATTGAGAGGGTCTGTGGTGTACCTTCATCTTCGGTTTTTTCGTTCTTGACTTTTCTGCTGGTTCCTTGGAGTGGTAATACTTATAATTGTCCTCAGCATCAATCTTGTTAGTCTATGTGAAGGCCAGATTAAACATCCATTTGTTTTTGATTTGCAGTGCGGACTATGCCCTGATGCTGCTGGGGTAGTTTGCTGTTTTCTAGTGCGGGTGCAGTGTGTTCACAGTTAAGTATCTATACGTCTTTTTCTTACTAATGTTTACCTTTACAATTTTAGGTGGCCTGCTAGTGCACACAGACTTGTTGAACAGAGAAATTCCTTAATTTTTTTTGTATTATTTTACAATGTTTGGACCAGGAGAGACACACTAAGCCTAGACTTGTTTCCAGGTACATCCTGAGAGCATGGGGAGAGCATGGGGAAGTTAAGGGACTTGCTCATCATCACACAGTATACAAGTCATGGCTGTGGGATTCAGACCCAGTTCCTGAGGTTTGCAGCTCAATGTTCTTAACCACTACACTATATTGCCTCCCAGTGTATAACTTCTGCTTCTCAAGCTCAGTGGTAGAGTCCTGATCTGGTAGCATCAGGAGTAGGAGTTAAAATCTTGAGCCACTGAACTGGGGGCATGAGGTTGCAATGCATTTAAATATCACAGAAATTTCAGTGTAGGCCAACCTGTCAGCACAGTGGTAGAACTCAGCTTGCAGCACTAATAACCCAGGCTCCGGTGTGAACTCAGTGTGTCAGAGAGTTGACTGAGGGAGAATCGTACCTCCAAAAGGCCAATCCCCTCCTTTTGGGGGGGGGGGGGTTGCAGAGCTCACCGAACACCTGGCCCCTAGAGAAAGCTGAGGGAAAGACAGTTTGGGATGGATAGAAATATGACAGAAAGGTGGACATTGACTGTGCATCATGACGCCTTTGCACGCTGTGCCCCAGACAGAAAGAAAATGGAAAATACCATCTGACAGGATAATACCAGACTCCCACAGGTCCTGCACCTGACCGGCCAGGCCCTTCCAGCAGAACCAGAGCCTAATTGATGTTGGGGACTGGGGAACCCTGCCATCCCTGCTAGGGGATAAGTACTAGGGGCAGATAGTTGGCAAGCAAAGTCCTGACTGACATCGGGATGACATAGCTGGGATGTCTGGGGATAGAAGCCTATAATGTACAAAGTAGCAAGCAGAATTTTCCAAAACAGTTTTGTAACTTACTTTGTTGATTATTTTATTTATTTATTAAAAGTTCAAAATGCAGGAAGGTTTATTAAGACCTGAAGATTCATTAAAATCAAAGTCTTGTTCACAAGAACATCCTGTTAAGGACAAAATAAAAACAAGATACAATTAAAAACAAGATAAAAATAAACTAAAAATAACTACAAATACAACTTATAAAATATACATGCAATTAAATCCAATACAAAGAACAGTAGTCCAAAGAAAATATCCAGGTACTCAAAAAGAATTACAAACACTGGTAAATAATGGCTTAAGCAAATTTTTGAAACAGTTTAGGTTATTGCATTAGATGAAATATAGCTGTAAGCCCCTCCCCCCAATTGGGGCTTACCTTGAGGGCTACTGACCCACCCTGTCCTTCCAGTGGCCTGGTGGGATTCGGGCCTGACAGGCTTGCTGTGTTATGTGGCTGTGACTACTGATGTCCCATTGCTCGTCTCCATCTGCGAAAGGGGCTGAGGTCAAAAAAGATGTTCCAGTGCCTCCGTGCACTAATGGGGATAGTGTACCTGTCCAGGGAGCTGCCAAGAATTGGGCAAGCAGATGTAAATAAAAAAATATGGTGGCTCGCTCCCTCTGCACATGCGTGACTGGCAGAGAACATATTTTAAGGGGCCCATGGCTCCATTAATGCCTCTTCAGCTGTAGCCATAAGTTAATCATATCCCCGGCTACTAGGCAGGCAGAAGAGCAGGGGATCATATGGATCAAGCCTATGGGCTTCAGGGGGAAAGGATTCTTGCCCTTTTATTTGTTTTATTCATTTTTTTTTAGTTGTTTAACCAGGAGTAGCACACTAAGCTGAAAGCTTTTTTACAGGAGTGACCTGGGAGCACAAGAAAGTTAAGTGGCTTGCTCAGAGTCACACAGTATGCTGGTGGAAGCTGTGGGATTCACACCCAGGTCTGGTCTGCTGGACGTCACCAGATTTGCATCTCAGAGCTTATACTGCCTCCCTTTTAAGGGTCAACAATAAGAAAATAAACCCAGGACTCTTGGGGTTAAAATGTATACAAATATGGCAGCCCCCACAAGACTACAAAAAACAAGGGGCTACTTAGAAAGAGGCTAGAGGGTATGAAAAATCCTGGGATTTGAACAGCCAATGAAAAGGGAGCTGCTGGAAGAGGATATAAGTGTCTGCTTTGCCTGCCAAAGGGGGGGACTCAGCTGGTAATTTGGGAGCAGGATCAGTGTGCAGAAGAGTCTGTGGGCCATTCAGCCCAGGACTTGGTCATAGTACCCAATGGCCTGTCTGGCATTAGCAGAAAATGAGCTTCAGAGTGCTTTTTTTGCTGCAGGGGAAAAGACTTGGCCAGCTGCTCCTGAAAAGGATAGTGAAACTGTGCTGCAGGAAGAGAGATTTGAAGTGCTGCAGAGAGAGCAACTGGGAGTTCACTGCAGAGACAAAACCCTTTCAGAATTTGTGCTGAAGAGAAAGTGTCTGGAGCTGCAGTGTGAGCAGAGAGGCTCTAAGTTGTGCAGCAGAGGAAGATCTAGTTCTGCAGCAGAATGGGATTCTGAGCCACTGTGTTTTCCCCTTGGTGGGGTAAGCTTTGAGATTTTTCTAAGTGCTGCAAGCTGGAGAGAATGAGTGAGTGAGCTGAGGCTATAGACTGCGCCAAAGTCCAACCACGGCTGTGTTTAGAGAAGCAAGTAAGACCAGCTGCTACTTGTGCCTGAGAAGGGTGTGCAACAAAAGGGTCTAGGGGACCAATCCAGTCCTGCCACCTAGACCGAAGATGAAAAAGACTGGCAGAGGAAGACATTGAGAGGTCTGCCAGGTGAACATTGTCCATAAGGCCTCTGAGGTGAAGCTGGCAAGGCCAGGCAGGTGAAGACCAGTATCCTCCCTCTTCCTTCTCAGCCAGCTCGGCTGCTATGGTGGTGCACCAACAACCCCTCTTTGGACTGATGAATTGTAAGTACCCTGAGCTGCAGCTTTGGGTAGTCTTTATTTACCTAGCTAGCTATCTAGGCTGAAATTAGAGGGTTGAGCTTGGGCTGCACTGTGCCAGAAAACTGCGCCCAGGCTTGAAAGTTAAAGTTAAGAAGTGTGAATTTAAAGTTTGGGCCTCAACGAAAGACCCCCCGTCAAGTTCTGCACTGTGTTGAGGTACCCACTGAGAAGACTGCATATACTTTCTGGACAGCTGCCAAGATAAACACGTGTGCACCTGCAGGTTGGAGGCAGGGATTGTTTGGGGTAGAATTTGTTAGCCAGTTTTTATTGTGGTTACTGTTTTATTCCTCCGTTTCCCCTTCCCCTACAATAAAATACTGTTGTTGTTCTTGTTAATTGCTGCTATACAGTGTTTCCATTAAGAAGGGGGATATTGTCAGTGTGTGTGTGGAACTGTTTGAGGGGCAGCTAATATATTTTCCTGGGGGGCTGTAACCTGCTATTTGTTCACAGGTATTTCCTACCACTTGCTCTGGTGGAAGCACCACGCCACTCTACACTTAACCATCCTAACCCAGGCCAGCCCCCTCAATGGTGATTGCTGTGAGGACCTCGAGGGCCCCAGGACAGCCAAAGGTGAATCTAAGGGGCTGCTACATAGCTAACAGTTGGAATGCACCACCTATACTCCTGATGCTTTGTGCCACACTGACCAACCCTCTGGGGCCTTAACAGTGCATTCTAAACTTGAGCTGAATAATTAATAAAGTAAGTTACACACTACTTAGGAAATTTTTTGTTCATTTGAGTGGTGTGGTCTTGCTTGCCCATGGAGTATTAAGCAAGATGTTAACCCTCGCACCCTGCATCATGTTTTTCACCTGCCTACCTGGTGTGGGTTGCAGACACCATGATGAGAATGGGTAGGCCTGAACATGATAGAGAAGAGGAACCAGCTGGGCTGTGGTGGTCCACTGACAGTGCTATGGAAACAGGTGGCCTCGGGGGAGCAGTTTCTACTAGGACAGCCATGGGCTGGGGCTAGGATTTGCTGAGGTGGTCCAGGGGCAGTGCCAGTGGAAGCAGGGTGGCCAGTGAGGGACAGCATTAACCAGAACAGCCTGGAGTTGGGGTGGAACTGGGCAGAGCCATGGGAGCTGAGGGGGCCAGGTAAATCCAGGGCAGAGAGATCTTGATTGGTACAGGGGAATGGCCATGGAAATGGAGAGATCCATAGAGGGCCAGGGCAGCTCAGACCTGGGATAGTCCTGGGAAAGGGCTATTGGAGCTTGTGGGCAAGGTGAGCCATGTATGCCTGAGGCAGGGGGAACAGTGGTGGACTATGGATGGAGCTGGGGCAGCTGGTGACTGGAGAAAGGGGGAATGTGGTGGTCCTGGAGCAGGGCTATGGGAACCCGGAGACCAACAAGGACCAGGACAGCATAGAGTTGGTGCAGAGTGGAGCTGGGATAGTTATGGGTCATAGGTGGGTTAGGGCAACCTGGGCACAGGTGGGATGGTGGTGGATGTGGCAGGGCAGAGGGGCTGCTGTGATCCACAAGAAGGACCAAGGGAAACATGGTGGATGAGGGTGGACAGCGTGATGCTGGTGTTGACAGGGTCAGGGCCATGTGAGCTGGGAGGTGCTGGTTAAGCCTGCAACAGGGAGCTGGTGTGGTCCAGATGAAGGGCCACAGGAACATAGAGAGCCAGGGTGGGCTAGGACAGCCCGGGGCTAAGCTTGGGCTGTCCTGGGGCAGGGGTGTGGTAGGTGGGGTGGGGCAGGGTGAGGGAAGCCCATGGCAGAGGGAGCTGATACCTTTGGTGGCAATTGAAGGAAGGGGATGGGGCCACTATCCACCCACAATGTGATTGAATGTATTTACAGATGCTTTTGGCAGCGATTGGAATAGTCACACTATGTCTTTACTTTTTATGTTTCTGAGAAAGAAACTAAGGCACACATTGGTCATTTTTCTTTGTTGTAAAGTCTACTTTGAGCAAACTACTTTTAAATATATCCAGTAATATGATGACTGACAAGTAACTGTAGTAGATAGAGAGCCTCTGGTGAGTTGAGCAGCCCTTTAATTGCTGGATTTAAGGTAAGATGTTAGCACAGTCATGAAATATTAAATGTTAAGTGCACTCTTAAGTACATCGTGGTCTATCACTGGGTTTACATTTTGAGATATCATATATAGCGTGAGGCCTATAAGTCAGCATGAAAAGAAATGTAACTTAACAGTTTCAATTGGTAATGTCTGGCACAGGAAAAGAACTACTGAAGGAGTTGATTAAGCTTGGATTTAGAAAAAGTGTACATTTGTTGCAGGTTTTTTTTTAATAGAGATAAACCCAAAAAGGTATACTACACAACCGTGTTTTAAGGTTCAGTGTATTCATCACTCAGTTTGGTCATAAAGTTACATGCCTGTGCAGTTTCAATAATTATTTTGCCATTTTAGGTTGTTCTGCACAGCAAAACATCTGGCTCCACCATCTGGTGTAATCTTCTTTAAATCGGTCAAATGTCAACAAAGATAAGTTCATTTTTATTTTATAAGGCTTTCATTAGAGGGGTTAATAATGCTGGACAAAATTATTTTATATGCCTTAAAATGGTATATCAGCATGTCTGTTGCCACTGCCCACATGTGCATAGCAGCACGGTGGGGACACGGCATGGTATGTAGGTAGAGTGGAAGACACCAACAGGAATCCAGTTGGATTCCCATCCTGCCAGTAGATTGGATTCCCGGCACCACTGGTGTGGCAGGAGACTTCTCTCATCAGTTAATGCTGGCTGAATGCAATGAGGGCAGGCGGTCCTTATGAGAGGCCAGTGCATTCCAACTAGGTGTGTCATCATTATAAATAGGGAGCCACAATTTTGAGAAAAATCACTTGAAACAGCACCACCTAATGGTCAGGAGGTGGAGCAGATGGTGACGTAAAATGCAGACTGCAGTGACTGAGAACACTTCTAGCTCTTTTAATGTGTTTATTTTATTTTATTTGCTGTTTATTTTACTTGTCATCAGTCGTTGATTGTACCATTATCCAGTGATTTTTTTAGAGGTTTAGCAACTTAACAGTTTATTTTAGATATCCTCCATGGTTGAATTAAACAGGTGGAAGTACTCTTTGAACTGGATGAGTGATAAGGGCTTTATTCTTGTGGTGAACGTTTTTCAGGTGAGCCGGGCCGGGCTCTAAATATTTGTGGCATTGGATTGTGATTAGTCTGCACTACTACTGAGAGACTGGATTACGAGTAGGAGAGTAGAGACTGGTGTGGATAAGATGGCTGAAGAGTCATTAGAGAGGAGCCTGGATTCGTTGGTTCCCTGGCATGGATGAGATTGAGGGAGAGTCGGGAGAGAGGAGTCTGGATATGCTGGTTGGCTCCCTGGAGTGGTCTACAGACCGTTTTTGTCATTGTCTAATTCTCCTGCACTGGGACCTGGATTTGGGACTATTCGAGGTAATGTGACTCTTGGGGTAAGGCACCGGAGGCGGCCGCTGTTCTGGTTGGGCTCGGGACAGGTGATGCTGGTTTCGGGTCTGCTGAAGGGTGGGTGCTAGTTACTGGTGTCTTCTAGGCTCACTGGGGGATCTGCTGGTGAGTGGATACCGTGCCATGGGGCGGTTGCTATGGACCTGACCGGGGGCAGTGACCTCTTGGAAAGGTGATTATTTTCCCTTCATATTATGAGCCTTTGACTTACCAGTGTTCCTGGATTTGGAATCATTATTATTATCGTGACTAACTTTCAGGATCCCTGAGAACGCTGCTTACACTGCACTGGTCTGTAATTCTATCTTTTTACTGTATTTTCTCTCAGATTGTTGGTGAGAGCAGAGTCTTAGAGTGAGAATTTTGGTTTTGGCCAAGGGAAGTGAGAGATTCCTGGCCCTTCAATAAAACATTTAAAGTTGTCTGCCTGGATTTATTAGTGAGGTTTGCTGGACTACTGTTACTGCACTGAAGTTAAGTAATCCTGAACTGTGATCGGATTTACATGGATTGAATATGGACTGGAAATCTCTGCAGGACTTAAATTTGGACTGATATTTTAAATAATTTGTTGATTTATTTTGATGTTGAAGTTATACTGTTTATTTTAGTGATTAGTACATGTGTGTCATTTATAAGTTGGGTGGTGATTGTGTTGAATGAATGGTTGACAGTGGGTTGTGTGAGAGACACCTCACTGAGGGTGAGTGTATATGTGTGGTGATGATAATTGCAATGTGGCATCGTGGTTCTAAAATTCTTGGGTTTTATTTATTTCATTATTATTAATTAAGGTGTGTTGGGAGGTTGTTACAGCTGGGTTCTTGGTGATACACTGCCAGAGATTGGATTGTAGGGGCGGGGGTGTAGCCATTTTGTTTAAAACGGAGCTGAGTCTTGTGGTTGTGCCAGTGGGATGCACTCAGTCTTTTGAGTGTATTCTGGGAGCAGGTGTAGGGTTCAGGATACTCCTCATCTACCATCCATCTGGGGATAGTGGATAATTCCTGAAGGAGTTTGCAGACTTCATTGTCGACATGGCATTGGAGTCGCCCAGATGGTTAATTCTGGGTGACTTCAATGCCTGGATCAACAACGAACTCTCGTAGTTTGGAAATAATCTCCTTCAGCTTATGACTATGCTGGGCCTTACACAGGTGGTTGCCTCTGCTACCCATATAGGGGGTCACTCATTAGATCTTGTGTTTCTCCTGGGGATGGAGATCATGGGATTGGGGGTGGAACCAAATGGTCGGTCAGATCATCACACCATAAGGTTCAGCTTCGAGGCACCCCAAAATAGGTCTGCCCCTATGGAGATGGTCCAGTATCGCCCTTTGAAGGGGGTTACCTCAGAGGGCCTATCAGCGGTGCTTGACCTATCGGGTTTATCAAGTGAATGCATGAGTCCAGGGGATCTTGTACTTGCATATAATAAGGTGGTGAGTGATGCCCTGGACTTAATTGCTCCTGTTCATGTTCGTCCACTCACTCTGCACCCGAGGACCACTTCGCTTGATGTGTCATTGAAGGAGCTGAGAAGAGTGGGGCAAAGGCTAGAGAGATCTTGACGGAAATCCAGCCTGGATGCTGACAGGCTTAGGATGATGGACCATTATGTGGTCTATCAATCAGCTATCACCCATAAGAAGGCAGAATTCCTGTCCGGGGAGATTGCTGCTGCATGGAATCGACTGGCTCAGCTATTCCGGACCATGGACAGACTGTGCAATCTAGTCTGTCTTCAGTCTGGAAGAGATTTTTCACAAATAAAGTGTGACGAGCTTGCTTGATTCTTCACAGATAAGATTGCCAGCATTAGGTCGGGTATTGGCCCAGCTTTCTCTTTAAGGGATTGCGGAGATTGGCAGGAGGTGTTGAGCACCTGTGCTACCTGGTTTGACTTCAGTAGGCCGGAATTCATGGACATTGTGAGGATTGTCCAGACTGTATGACCAACCAGTTGTAGTTTGGATCTGGGCCCTACACCACTATTGTTAGGTTGTGTTGATGTTATCTGCCCGATCCTTGCTGAAATTGTCTGGAAGTCCTTGGAGCAGGGGGTCTTTCCTGATCCCCTCAAGGAGGTGGTCGTGTGACCACTCCTTAAAAAATCCTCCTTGGACCCAGACTGTCTAGCTAACTATAGACCTGTCTCTAACCTACCCTTTGTGGATAAGGTTATTGAGAAGGTGGTTGCACTGCAGCTGGATGACCATCTTACAACTCACAATGTCTATGACATTCTGCAATCTGGGTTTGGGAAAAGACATAGAACTGAGACCGCTGTGGACCAGGTTTTAAATGATCTCCTAATTGCGAGAGATCAAAAGGCTCATACTATTTTAGTCCTTCTCGACCTCTCTGCAGCATTTGATACTGTGGACCATGGTATGCTTTTGAAGTGCCTGTGACTTCTTTGTGGACTGTCCAATACAGTTCTACACTGGTTTCGATCTTTTATTGCAGGCAGGACACAGAGGGTTGTCATTGGAATGTATGCCTCTGACACCATCTCCCTGTCCTGTGGGGTGCCCTGCCATTGGGAAATATCATCAGGTGATACAGTTTGGGTTTTCTCTGCTATGCAGATGATACCTAACTGTATCTGTCCTTTATTCCCCATGCTTAACAGCTGTCTAGCCAAAATCAGATATTGGATGAGCACTAGCTGGCTGAGGTTAAATCCGGATAAGATCGAGGTATTGGTTGTGGACCCGGGTCACCCTGAGGTGGGTCTTAGGGCTGGGCTTCCATCAGGCTTATGGCTTGATGGCGTCCAGCTCCTGACCTCAGACCGGGTGCGTAACTTGGATGTTATTTTTGATGACGGTTTGACCCTGAAATCTCAGGTGTCTGCCGTTGTCAAATCTTCCTTTTGTCATCTTAGGAATATCACTCAGATGAAACACCTGGTTCCTCTGGCTGACCTTCCTACATTGGTCAATGCCTTCATAACCACCCGCCTTGATTACTGCAATGCCCTTTACCTAGGGCTTCCAGGGGTTGATGTCCGTTGCTAGCAGCTAGTGCAGAATGCAGCAGCCAGGCTTTTGACTGGTACAACCAGGACTAGTCATATTATGCCTGTGCTGTGCGAACTGCATTGGCTGTTGGTTCAATGGCAGATCACCTTTAAGGTCGGGTTACTGACCTATAAAGCCCTACATGAACAGGGACCCCAGTATCTGCAAGATCTCCCTACTCCCTACTGCCCCTCCCTCTCACTCCGATCCGCCGATGAGGGATTGCTAGAGATTCCCAGGGTTCGGTTAAAAACATCTGGGGCACGTGCGTTTTCTTATGTTGCCCCTTCCCTGTGGAATTCTCTACCTCGTCGGATAAGAGAATGCCTTGCCGTCTTGAGTTTTAAATCTGAGCTCAAAACCTATTTGTTTTTCAAAGCTTTTTCTGAAGGTTTTTAATAACGTTTATGTATGTTATTTAATTGAATGGTTTGATTTTTGTTGTACAGCGCCTTGGTTTTTGAAAGGCGCTTAAAAAATAAAGTTTACATTTACATTTACATGAAAATAAACTGGTACTCCATGCAAACTACCATGGCCCAAATGTATTCTGGCATGAAAGCGGTACACCAGATGTGCTAGAATAGCATTGAATTTGAGCCCTGCTTAATTTGTATATGTGTCCTTCCCCTCTCTGCTACTCTGTCTTTACTCTTGCTACTAACTGAACCCCATACTAACTAATTTTTCCCTTTATTTCTACAAATTCAACAGGATGCCTACCATCTGCTGTCAGATATGTAATGTTTAATGTTTAACCTTCCTTATCTGTATTATTTTCTTCCTAAAGAACTACAGATCCCATGTGATCCCATTTCTATTTCTAGTTTACAGGCACAACCAGGCGTCACTTCAAAACCTTCTTCCAAGGCTTCTCTGGACACTGGCAAGAGATCCCTTATTAATTAACCATGCTAGATTGGTGAGAAAAATGCCTAAAAACAGGCCTCCACTGGAAACATGATACTGCATCTTATGTGGGATTTTCTGGGTAAAAATAATAAATATAACTAAAGGACATGAGTAGAACAAGCTAGTGGGTCTGTTGGGTGGGTGTTTACTGCGGGATCCACTGGGGGGGCTTGTTTATTATTGTGTAAGGGTTGGGAGGAGTATTAAATTGGTGTGTGTGTGGGGGGTGGCAGGATCCAGTCCTGGCCAGCTTTATAATGATATTTCTATTATGAGAAGGATCTGGTGGAGGTAGATGGGAGCTTGTGGGTATGTTGGTAGGGGGTTATTCATGTGATCGGGGGCTTGTTTTATGTTGTACCATGGTGAGGGCAGTAGGAGGGGGTTGTGGCAGTGTTTGATCAGTAAATTAGATGTATGAAGTTGGATGGAGGAATAGTTGGAGCAGAGAGAGGACGGTCCTGCAGCTGCTTCAGTTTGGTGAGTGTACTGATCAGTGGGCTTGGGGGCGAGGAGGCTGTGAGTTATTTAAGCAATAAGGCATGACAGGTTGTGTGTTGTGTAGCAACGTCACGCTTTGAGTGGGTTGAAGCATGTCAGGTGTATTCAACACCTGAGAAGTGATTATTACACAGCACACACCCCCGGAGTGCCTTATTGCTAGTAAACAATGGTAAGTTTGTAAATGAAGAAAAAAGGCAAAAAATATTTTTTACCCATTATCATTTGATTTTATGTGTGTATATAAAATAAATTCAGTTTGTGTCTCCCCCCTAAGTGATGATGATTCCTGCCCAGTTCCTTAGCTTTTCTCTCATTTCAGTTTGCAGTGTTCAGTCAGTCTGCAGTCATGCAGTCATCTTTTATATCACCGCCCCCTTTCTAAGCCATTTACTGTATGGTTGTTGAAGTAGGCCTCATTTCCCTTTTCCTTTGGCAATTGAACTTACAAAAGCGTGATCATTTCTTCGCATAGCTGCCAAGCCACTCGGCAACTGTAGCAAGTGCAGTGCTAAAGTGCCCACATGCTGTGATGAAAGAAGTCACGTCTTCATTTTCATTACTTTTTTTTTTTATTTGTTTGGGGCACAAGTTGGGTACATACTGATCTGTTACGGTGGATCTGTGTGGTCAGAGAAATGAATAGAGGGAAACTGACAGTAAAGGAAGTCTGGTGTGACAACACGAATAGTGATATAAAACAAACTATTCAGGTGTAAGCAGGTCATGCATGTGCTTCGAGTTCATTCATTGTTGTTATTATCAGATAACATCACTGGTCCAGGGGAACAATGAACAATTAGAACACTAGAATTATTCTTGCCATTGCATAATATAGGTTCTCACAGGTTGGTTTCTTGTAGTGGGGGCATAGGGAGTTATTTAATTGCAGGGTGGGTGGGGTAATGCTACTGTAGGATAGTGGGATTTTAGGATATCAATATGTTAATCCAATACCATCCAATGCTAGAATCAGACGTCTAATTTAGATATAGATTATCTTAGCTCGGATGGGATGTACTGTCCAAGTGACCCCATCACAGCCACCCTTACAAAAGACTTCCCAGACCAGTTTGGCAGCTTCCTGTTACTCTAGGGTGATTTTGTGTGTGTTTCTGTGATTACATTATTTTTTTATGGAAAATTGCAGTTTTCCCTTAAAACTTCAGTGAGAACAATATCCTAATAAAAACAATATCTCAGTAAACTGATACTTTTTTCTATAAAATACGAGTCCCTGCAGATTTAGAAACCCTGTTATTGCGTGACCCAGAACAGAGTAGAAAGAAAGGTGAGGGAGGAAAGGGCAGTGTATGAAAGGAAAGGACACTGAGGAAAAGGGGCTCATAGTAGGGCAAACCATGGGCAGTTTGGACTAGTAGTTAGAGCTCAGAGCTGGGATTCTGGCAGAGACCCAGGTTGTATATTTGTAATTGTTGTGTTCTGCTGCCCTTATTTTTTCTTATCTGCATTTTAGAAGTATTTTTCTCTATTTTTTAACACCCCCCCCAAATCACAATTTTCTTGTTACAGTAGTATAATTTTTAATCTACATGTAGTTTAAATCCACCATTTGTGTCCTCTTAAATTTATTACCTTTTTAGGCATCTCTCAGAATCATATTTGATGAGCAGCTCACTGACCTGGATTGGCCAGGTAAGAGATATAACCCCTTTCAAGGTTCTTAATTACCTGTACATACAAGGATGTAATTGTGCTAAGTAGGGCTGGGGTGCATTATTCAGTTTGACTCTTATATGCAATGTTAACCTGCACAAGCACATGGTAAGAGGCAGTGTGGTCCAGGGTTCAAACAGCAGCTAGGGAACCGAGAGTTCACAGGTTCAAACCCCAATAAACTTAAATGCTTGCTGTGAGACCAAAGCAAGTCATTTATCCCCCTCAGTGTTCCAGTCCACTCAGCTGCAGAAATGGGTACAAGCAAGACCCCGCTAGATGGGAGATGTTGCATCTCAGCTAGGTAATCCTGGGTAAATAAACTGTAATTAATGAATGTTTCTTTTCCTTTATTAAGCTTTTCCATGGGCCTGGCAGGGCTTTTAGCTCCTACCAACACCTCACTGACAATGACCTCCCCCAGGATCTACCACAGGTACTCCAGCGGGTCACCCTCCTGGTAGGGCCAGCAGAGTGATAGCCAATCCCCTCCCCCAACTGGCACATAGTCTAGTAAAGGTGGTTCCAGGTGACAGCATGGATCAGGATTCGTTATTCTGGAGCCAGACAGTTTCACTTGCTCTCCCCTTGTCCAACCAGTGCACAGTGACACAAGTGTGCATGTCAAGGCATTCATGCTCTATGCACCTGCTGATGGATGTCCCTTTAAGGAGATGCACTGACTGCCCTGCTACCACAACTCCATGTGGTAGCAGTTTATTAGTGGCACAGCTTGTCCCCCCTCCAAGAGAGAGGAGAACAGTGCTCTGGACCTTAAACCCTCTCCCACTCTGGCCAACCCCCTACGGCCTGAGCTTACTCCCAAAATTTGGTCGCCAGCGTGGCAGGACATAAGGTGTCCTTCACCTCAGTCACTCATGCCACCAGGCTGGCACAAATTAATGAATTTTAAGTAAAACTTAGAACACTGTTACCAAAAGAGGGGTAGAAGTGCAGGAAAGGATGGTGATAAAATTCAACTTTGGTTGACTTTATAAAAAAATGAGTGTAAAGGCAAAGACATAGTGGGTACCAGGTCATTATAGCGCTGCTAAAACAGCGCTGCAATAACCGTGCTGTGGAAAGCACAGAAACATGTAGAGAGACAGGGGTATAACAGCAGTAGAGAATTACCACTACCCCTGCCGTTGACTGCGAAGTGGAGGAAGGGCTGTTGTGCTGCTGTGCCTGGTCAAGCTGCTCCCATGGTGGAGTGGCTAAGGCACCAGCATTTGTTTGTGTTTGTATTTAACAATTTAAGGACAAGTTTAATGCTTATTTTTTTTTATGTGAAACAATATGTTATGGTGATGCTACTTTGCCATTTTGGGAATGCTACTGTAAGAAATGTTTGCTGCTATACAGTCAATGGATTGCTGCTTGCACTTTGCAAATAAGCACTGATGCACTTTTGAACTGGAGGAAATAAATGGAGAAGTAAAGATTGTTTAGTAGCTTGTGTCTTTATTTCTTCACTTTGCTGGAGTGTATCTAATTTAGGTATCATTTTGCGATGTTGGAGTTTCCCACCCATTAGATGCTGTGCCCCCCCCAAGTGACTTTCTGACTCTTGCTCCGATAGATGACTAAATGACAAAGATCAAGCCAAGTAAATACCAAAGGGCAGACATGATACACCCCAGGATCATAGTGGAGCTAATGGAACAATTGATGTGGCTTTTTGCAGTAATCTTTCATAAGTATATCTGGACAGGTGTGGTGACTTCAGTTATAGTGCAAATTCATTTGACAGATATTAGTGGTGCATACTGGATTTGAAGCTAATAACATGCTAGTTAGCAGCAGCCACATGGGTCTGGGCATGGCACAGTACCACTGATACACCTTTTAGTTACACTGTACTATCCTAGTTTTCCTTCTAATAGGAATTCCTTCTCAAAATGAACCACTACACAACCTTGTTGGGTGCTCAGTTGGCAGATTTATTTTTACAGTTTTATAACTATTCCATTATCAAAACCTTATTTACATTCAACCTTCCATAACTGTTTTATTTATACCATGGGAATCCATTTTACATAAACACATCAGATTTACCACATGATTGTTTCCATGAGGCTGAGAAGCAAACTGCACACCTACCTTTCACCCACTGGCGTGCAAAACACGCAAGTTGCATGACACGGCTGGATTCAAACTCAGGCTGTGCTTTGGTTTTATCACCCTATACACCCCTGTGCTCCCTGCATTCTTTACCTGTGCCTCTTACCCCCTCCTTCCCACCACTACCCCTTTTTCCTCTTCCTTCATTTGCCCCTGCTAATCCCACCATGTCCCTCATGTTCACCTGTTGCCCTCTTCCAGCAACCCTATCTTTTCTTTTCTCACAACTTTCTTGCCACTCAACCATTGCCCTCAATTGACAGCGCTTCCCCGATCCTCAACTTCTTGTCCATATGTTTCCCTCTGTCAGCAACCCTTCCCTGTCCTTCTCCCCTTCCTTGCCTGTTGCCCTCTTTTGGCAATCCTTCATGCTTCTGCACTCAGAGACCACATGTTGCCCTCTTCTGGCAACCCAATGTCCATCCCTGGCCCTGTCCCCTTATATATAGCCCTGCAGGATGCTCTGTTCCCCCCTAGCTCTTTAATGGGAGGGTGGGTATGCAAGCTATTTATTAGCAAAAGAAGGATGAACTCGTTCTCCCACTCCTTTTTATAACCCTTACAAGTGGGCCTCCCCTTGCATGCCTTGCCCAATAGCTGCACTCCTAACTTGACGCTCCCATGACCCTTCATTCCTCTACTCTTTCCCCCACCCATCATTCCCCTTCCCTCCTGCAGTTCCCAGCTGCCTTCTCCCTCAGGCATCCCCTGTCCTTTCAGTCAGGAAAACCCCAACAATCTGGGTTGCCTTTCAGCAGGCAACTTACTTTGTCATGGGATTTTCTTCCCAAAATGTACCACTACACAACAGTGTTGAGTGCTCAGTTGGCAGATTTATTTTTACAATTTTATAACAATTCCATCATCAAAACTTTACTTACATTCAGCCTTCCATAACTGTTTTATTTATACCATGAATATGTTTTACATAAACACATGAAACTAATCACAAGGATGCAAACCCATCCCTTGCCTTGGTTTTACCACCCCGTACCCCCTGTGTCCCCTGCATCCTTTACCCATATCTCTTACCCCCTCCACCCCTCCACACTCTCTTTTTCCTCTTCCTTCAAGTAGCCCATCTTGGGCTGGTGCAGTGGAACTGAGGGTTGAGATGCTGGATGCCATACCTCGAGCCACACTGGTGACCCAGGATAGGGAATGGACTCAGGCAGCTGGGGTTGGCAGGGGCAGGAGAGGCTTGAGCATCTGGAGGACTGCTCTCCTCTCCTGGGGAAAGTGGGCTCGACTCCCTGCTGCACTTGGGCTTCTAGCGGAGGCTGGAGGCAGTGTAGTATGCGGGTGTCTAGAAGAGGGCAGCAAGGCAATGTCGGATGTCCTGCAGGTGGGTATGGGAGCACACCAGTCATGCACTGGACATTATTACATGTCCATGCCTCCAGGGGAACCTAAGGTCAAAAATCCCCAGGTACCCAGGAAGGTGACGATAGGAACAGGACCGCCAAAGATGCTCAACACCGGATCTGCCAAGCTGGCCTTTGGTTTCTCCCTGCTGTCTGACTGCACTCTAGATTGTAGATAGAGCGCCAGTCAGGATTTGTCAGCCCCACCTCAGGGGGGTTCAGAACCAGGGGGGATAGTGAGTCAGAGTTGCAGAGGAGGGACACTTGAGACAGAGGCAAGGTGTGGAGGTCTCGTTGTGTGGTTACAGGGTGAGTACCTAGGTCCTGTCTGAGAGAGTCCCATGGGTCCAGGTGCATAAACAGAATCGTAAAAAAAAAAAAAAAAAACTAGCCTATCTCCCGCTATTGCTATGGACAATGGGCTTCCCTCCTTTATACACCAACCTTTTCCCACTCCTCCAGGGCCCCTTCTAACAGCAAATTAAACATATTCATGCCCACATCTATCAGATTTACCCCATCATGCCGTCATACCCTCTTTGGGATCATTTCAGACCATCCTATGGTCACCTCCGGCCACCAACTCCTAACTGTCTTCAAATCCCTTTCCATTTCCTGCATTAAATCCACCCATGGCCATTCCCCGAGATTATTGCCCCCATGCAACAATAACAAATCCAGCCTTGGCAGTTTTACTTTCAGTTCTTCCAACAATGGCAACGGCTGGGCCCATCCCATGCCCTGAACCCCTCTTCAGTGAACCTTTATTGACTTCACCTCCCTCTGCAGCTGCATCCCACCAGGCCTCATTGCGGTTCATCTCTCTTCCCAGTATATGATGGAATGACCCACAATTCATATGTTCTTCCAACAGCCCACATTGGGGGGCATTAAAAATAGGCATTATTTTCCAATCTTCCCGACATATGTTTTATAACAGCTAGACTTCCACCTGTCCACATGTTTGACCCTGCGTCTGAACCCCTTCCCTCATGCAGCAACTTCAGAGGCTATGCCTATCCTGAGTGGATGTGACGAAAACCTGGAAGCATTTCCCTTCCCAAAATTCCATCCCTTTTTTCAGCACTGCTGTTAACTGATAACTGGTGACCGGGCTCCCTTTGCTGTGCACAAACAAACTTTCCCCAAATGCTGGTCTGATTGCTTTGTATTCCTCCATGGCCCTCACCACGCACTTGCTCCCCATTCTTGCTCACCCTATCACCACCTACACCCCATGCTCTACCTAATCCGTCCAGGACCTACTCAACCCTATCACCACTCTATCTGCAAACCACTGGACGTCCCCCCAACTTAATCCTCCAACCCTGTCGCTCTTGTTCCATGCCACCACTTCACTCACCCAAAAGGCACCCCAGAAACATTACTAAGAAAACTGCTGCAAAAAGGCACACCTCATATCAAGAGTGGCAAATGCTATTCAATGTCCCCACCAATTTGTCCTGCAAATTACCCGCTATAGGCCTCCTGGTGTCTATCCTTTTTCCTTGCAGCCTTTGCTAGCCCTGCATCATATGTCTGACCACTGGTGCCCTGCCAAGCTCCCCCTAACCTTGTGGACTGTATACCAAACCTAGTCCTGCTAACTGGATCCCAATGGTAGACTGTGCCACCCCTTCTTCCCATTTTTGCACCATAACCCTCATCACCTGTCCTTCTGTAACTGACTCACTTTCCTCCATCCCAGCCCTCTGTTGGAACTCTTGGAATACTTTCCATGTTCCTTCATACACCTTCAAAGTACTTGCAGACCAAGAGCTCCTGAACAGCAGCTGGGCTCTTTCCAGCCAATTTCCCACAAGTGGAGCAGGACCAACATTCTCCTGGCTGCTGCTCTCAGCACCAGACACCTGAACCTGTCCAACACAAGATGGGAAAGGCTGTCAGCCAACACATTTTGGATGCCTTCATTATGCCTGACTCTTAGTGATAGATTCAGCCTCAACCCCTCCAAGACTAGCTGCCTGGCGACCCTTATTACTGTCTCTATGGTTTCCATTTGCCTGTTCAAATCTTCCACTACTGCCCTGATGTCACACCAAAACACTATCTTCTGATTACACAGCCACTCCACCAAATGATTACTGCCACCCATATCAGGGCAGATCTTATGAGGAGCGCCTCAAGGCACTAAATATGTACTCACTGGAGACCAGAAACCAGAAAGGAGAGGGGAGATATGATAGAGACTTTCACGTTCCTTAAAGGAATTAACAAAGTGAACTGCAGGAAACTAGTTAGCCTGAATACCAATTCGCAGTCAGAGGGACATGAATGGAAATCAACAGAAGCTAGATTCAGGAGGGATGTGAGGAAATACTACTTTATGGAAAGGGTGGTGGAACCTTGGAACAGTCTGTCGGCTGAGGTGGTTGGTGTGAAAACAGTCAAGAAATTCAAGCAGGGCAGGGGCATAATGAAGGGAATAGTGATTACCGGTGGTGACAGGACCAGGGAGGAGAACAGAGAAATGATGAGAAAGGTCAGTGCCCTGGAAGAACAGTAGATTCCAGGGAGTATTTGGAACTTGGGCAGACTGGATGGACCTCTGGTCTTTTTCTACCATCATTGTCTATGTTTCTGTGTTTCTGTATTGGGATGATCTCCAGCAGCATGATGTCCAGCATCAAGCCCCTTGCTGTCCACTCCTCCAAGCACCTTTCAGACATCCTCTCCCCTTTGAAGTATGCCCCCATACCCCATATGCCTGCTGCATCCATATACAACTCTAGGTCCATGTTAAATAGCCACTGATTTTGTCAAAACATAACCACATTGTAATTTTGCAAAAAACTGCTCCCATATCCCCAGATCCTGTCTCAACCCTTTTGAAATATCCACCCAGTGATGCGGTTGTCTTGCCCCCGCTGTTGCCCTAGTCAGCCTGTAGTTGCATGCCCTACCCCGGGCTACTGCCCTGCATATGAAATTTAGATGGCCCAATAGCTGTTGTACCACTGCCAATAGAACACTCTGCTTGCCCCTCACAAGAGTTATCAACTCTCATAGTTTTTGGACCTTGGTATCAGGCAACTGGAAAGCCCCCTGCTCATTGTCAACCTTGATCCCTAAGAACTCCAGCTTACGAGCCAGACCCTCCATCTTCCTCTCAGCCAGCGGCATCCTCAAGTTGCCCTCCACCCTGCCCACCACCACCTCCTTCTGTATCTTTTTTGCTACCAACTCCTCGATATTCTTTACTGACCCCAGGTTACCTGCCCTCATTGCCATCCATTGTCCTTCATAATGCAAGCTAAAACTGTCCTTGAAACCTTCCCTTAATATGTTCCTTGCCTCCATGTCCGGGTACCTCTCTTACCAGTCCATTATTACCTCCACATTGATTGGCATTCTCACCATTCTGAAACCCCCTTCCTCCCTTGACTCTTCTTTTTCTTTATCATCACCCCCCATTACCTGCTCCCAAACCCCCACCTCCACTGAACCCCCTTCCCTTCCTCTCTGTCACATAGTCCCCCTCTTGCTCCACCAAGCTCCCTCAAAAGGGCTGCCCACCATAAGTCTGCCCCGACCCTCTTCCCCATGCTCCTACACCGGGATACCAGGTACGGTCCTGCATACTTCGAACAAACATGCTTGAACTTACAGTTTGCCCAATGACATGTTTTGTTACAGTGGCGTGAAAAAGTATTTGCCCCCTTCCTGATTTTCTCTATTATTGCATATTTGTCACACTGGATGTTTTCAGGTCTTTAGACAAAATATAATATTAGATAAAGGGAACCTGAGTGGATAAATAACCTTTTTTTTTTACTTATTTCATTTATTTAATGAAAAGTTAACCAACACCAACTGGCACTGTGTGAAAAGTAATTGCCCCTAGTTAAATCAACCCAATTAAAGGGATAATTAGAGTCAGCTGATTGAACACAGCCAGGCTTGATTACAGCCAGCCCTGCTCAATATAAATCTCACTTATTTTGGCCCTTACCATCAGAGTCACATTGCCAGCACAAAGATTCAACCAGCACATTATGCCATGATCAAAGGAAGTTCTGAAAAGATCAGAAAAACATTTTGTTGCCCTCTATCAGTCTGGAAAGGGTTACAAAGCTATTTCTAGGCTCTGGGACTCCATCGAACCACAGTGAGAGCCATAATCTCAAATGGAGAACACTTGGAACAGTAGTGAACCTTCCCAGGAGTGGGCGGCCTGCCAAAATTACTCCAAGGGTGCAGTGCAAAATCATCCAAGAAGTCTCAAAGGATCCTAAAACAACATCCAAAGAACTGCAGGCTTCTCTTGCCTCAGCTAAGGTCAGTGTTCATGACTCCACAATCAGAAAGAGACTGGGCAAAAATGGGCTTCATGTGAGAGTAGCAAGGCGGAAACCACTGCTAACCAAGAAGAACATAAATGCTCGTCTCTCATTTGCCAAGAAGCACCTGGATGATCCACAAGCCTTTTGGGAAAATGTTCTATGGGCAGATGAGTCCAAAGTGGAACTTTTTGGACAACATGGATCCCATAATGTTTCGCGTAAAGCAAACACAGCATTCCACAGTAAGAACACCATACCAACAGTCAAACATGGTGGTGGTAGTGTGATGGTGTGGGGATGCTTTGCTGCCTAAGGACCTGGATGACTTGCCATAATTAAAGGAACCATGATTCTGCTCTGTACAGAAAATTCTTAAGGAGAATGTCAGTCATCCTTCTGTCAGCTGAAGCTGAAGCGTGGTTGGGTCATGCAGCAAGACAATGATCCAAAACACAAAAGCAAGTCCACATCAGAATGGCTAAAAGAAGTAAAATTAAAGTTTTGAGTGGCCTAGTCAAAGTCCAGACTTAAACCCAATAGAGATGCTGTGGCAGGACCTGAAACGAGCAGTTCATGCTCGAAAACCTACCAAATGTTACTGAATTAAAGCAGTTCTGCGAGGAAGAGTGGGTTAAAATTCCTCCACAGCGATGTGAAAGACTGATATTGAATTATAGGAAGTGTTTGGTTGCAGTCATTGCAGCTAAATGTCGTAACCAGTTATTAAGTGTAAGGGGCAATTACTTTTTCACACAGTGCCAATTGGTGTTGGTTAACTTTTTTTCATTAAATAAGTGAAATAAAAAAAAAAAACAAGTGTTATTTGTTCACTCAGGTTCCCTTTATCTAATATTACATTTTGTCTAAAGACCTGAAAACATCCAGTGTGACAAATATGCAATAATAGAGAAAATCAGGAAGGGGGCAAATACTTTTTCACACCACTGTATATCCTCAGCATGTGTTTTTTTTTCTGATTTATGGCCCCTACCCTTAATCCTTCCTCCCCGCCTGTCACTTGCACAGTCATTGTCTCAAACCATACGTCCATTTGCCTAGTGTACCAGCAAACATCTCCATGGGATGCCATTCTCTGCCAGAACATTTCATCACATCTCAGCCACCCGTATACCCCTTGTATTGTATGCACATTGCATATTATTGCAGAATAAGTCAAGAAGGGGATGGCCAACTCTGGCTGTTTCTGCAGTGTGATAGTTCTGAAGTGTGTGAAACCTGACAGCCATGTCTCTATGGTCTTACCCCTGGAATTCTTTCACTCCTGCATATTCCTTATTAATGCCAGTTCCACCAACATCTCCATCTTCCTTATATGCTCCCTCTCCTCATATTTCTTGGCTGCCCCTTTATCCCCTAATGCAAACATATCCACATATTCCCATTTCCAAATTTTGTCCTTTAATGTCTATGGCACATGACCTCCCAAGATGACTCCCGGGGCCCCTTCATCTTCTACCCTTTTACCTTCATGCCCCACCCCCTGGTCCCGAGCTGCCTCCTCTTACTCTTTGAGTTCCTGCAGCACCTTCTCCATTTCCTCTTGCTCCTTCCCCCCTTTCTTTGAAGATTCCAGCAAAATACTCCCCAAGACTCCCTTCTAGTGTCAAATCCACCATTGTGCCCTTACCCTTGGGCCACACTGC
Source organism: Neoceratodus forsteri (assembly GCA_016271365.2). Classification (NCBI taxonomy): domain Eukaryota; kingdom Metazoa; phylum Chordata; order Ceratodontiformes; family Ceratodontidae; genus Neoceratodus; species Neoceratodus forsteri. Next base: position 654,660,010 of record CM028136.1, read on the forward strand.
TCCTTTGGCCCCTGTCCCCGGAGGATGTTTTGGCCCCTTTCCAATGACCCCATTTGGTGCCTTTCTCTTCCTGTCATTCTTCTGCAGCCCCTCCTTCTTCTTCGCCTCATCCAGCATGGCTTGTACCTGCTCCATCAACTCCATCGCCTTCTGCACTGGGTCATCACTGGGACCTTTGCCAACTGCCCCATTTTCTTGGAGCCTGCACCTGCTCTTCCCTTGTTCCTGTTATTCTTTGCTGTCATGCCTAGATAACTCCAAAACATAAAACAACTGTTATCAACATTTCCCCCATACTGAGCATTATGCCCTTATCCTCCTCTCACCCTCATTGCCCTAATTTTTTAACCTAATGATGAGCCTTGTCTGGCTCCTTAGTTTACACTTTTTCTTTTTTTTTTTTTTTTTAAGGTGCTATTGGAACTCCCCTCATTCCTTGTGCCCCTCCTCTTCTCTGTATCCCCTTAACCTTGACTGCCTTGAGATATTTCCTTAGGGCCCATCATGCCTTACCCTCCAATGTGAGGAATGCCTTAGTGCTGCATGCTGACTGTGTAATCATCCTGCCATATGCCTAATGCCTTTTATTTTGTGAGAGTGCCCTATTTATCTACCTGGTGACCCCTAAGCAGGTCTATATAGAAGCGGCCCTACAAAAAGATTATGTTCCTGTCTAGATAGCTCACATTTTATCTTCCTTCCTACCCTGGCTGTTAATCACAACTCTTCTTTAGCCTAACATAAAAATAAATGTAATGCGCGTGTACTCCATGTATACAATGAATAAATACTGTATGTTACCTACCTCCCTGTTTGTGACGACCTCACTTTGCTCTTTTGCCTCCCTCTATATTTACCATATTGCCTCTGCGTCTTGACTGTATGTCCATTGTTATACTCTTTGCATTCCATCAAATGTATATATTATTATTTTTTTGGAAAAAACTGCTTTGGTATTACATTTTACCCTCCTACACGCAGCATGCCTGTCCCCACTCATGATGGCAAATGGCCCTTTGCCACGCATGAGTGCCAGTGTCCACCTTACCTAAAACAGTAGACCATGTTGCATGAATGCACCCTGCCAACTTCCTTCCACCTTAAATAAGATGGCAGCCCATGTAGTACGCATGCACCCTGCTGACTCCCTCCACCAGCCTATATTGCTCACATGCCCCTGCTAACTCCCTCCCCTGTTGTGCCAACCCGGGAAAATCAAACTCCCCTGACTTCTCCTAACAGATACAGGCAAACCACCACATGGCCACCACCATATTACCTCCCCCTCTAAGTCACTGCTGAATACCTTTCTATCTGGCTGACCAAACTTTGTTCAGCCCTTTACATGAACCAAGTTCTCCTCCAGATCTACAGTACACCTCAAGACCGACTCTGCCACTCGCACACTCAGTTCTGAGCAAAGCATCCCAGTCCCCCCTTAGGATTCTATTTAATTATTTATTTTTTTGTTTCACATCCTGCAACATCCTTGCCTCTGCCAAAACAGGCTCCAACCAATAGCTTGGCAACCCTGTGGGCAATGCATCATTTCAATTCCTGAGCTGCACATCCCACAAAAACCCTTTTCACATTGGCCCACCCAGATATTGCTCTGCCTTCTGCTCTCCCCTTTTTTTCTTTGACCCCAACAAATGCAGTGAACACAGGCCCTGCCCTGCCATACCTCCCATGCGGCAATGTAAAGGCCAACCTGACCATCTCCCCAAGCAACCTCCTGCTGATGCCTATGTTTTGGCTGCCGCCCCCACCACCATGAATCCAACACCACTGGTGTTGTCAATTCTTTCCTGTATACTGCTTCGACTGCCCTACGACCCCCAAAAATCAAACTGCACCACCCAACTGCAGTCTGAGCTCCTTGTAATCTTCTGCCATAAATCCTTACACATTTTACCTAGTTCCCACCACAAAATGATATATTCCTGTCTAGTCCTGTGTCAACCCAGAAACCTACCCTATCTGTACTTTAGATTCTATGCTAAACTCTAAAGCTTACTGTAGTAACTCCACTGCAAACCGATGTGCTAGCCAAGCTGTTTACTAGCAAATGAAGGATTAACTCCTTTTCCCACCCATTTTTATAGCCCCTAGTTATGGGCCTCCCCTTGTACTCCTTGCCCAGTTGCTACCCTCCTATCTTGACCCTCCCATGATCCTTCATTCCTCTGCTGTCTCTCCCCCACTCCCCAGCCCCCTTCCCCTGCAGTTCCTGTTCCAGCTGCCTTCTCCCTCAAGCACCCCCCTGGCCTTTCAGTCAGAAAACCCCTGACAATCAGGACTGCCCTTTAACATGCAACCTACCTTTTTGTCACAGATCATGGAGCAACATACAACCTGCTTTATAAGTATTATTTACCAATAATCCTTTCCTGTCATCTTTTGCAAAGAACAACAGATCATTTGTGACCCTCCTTATTATTTATTTATTTGTTTATTGATTTATTATTTTTTTTACAGGTACACTGTCTGCTTCTCTCAATCCCTACCCTAATCTCACTCAGAACCAGGTAAGTGATGCCTTTTACTCACAGCCTATATCATATAACAGTGCTGGAGATCAGAGCGCAGGGATAAACCGAGGTCATCAGAGGGCTAGGAGGAAGAAAGGAGGACTGGGAATCCCAGAGGATGCTGTCTGGGGAGTGGGGTGTGACCATGGGTGACAGCAGTGGCAGATGTGGCTTCCAGAGTAGGGCATCTCCTGACATAGAATGGTGTCAAGCAGCTGTTTGCACATCCGTGCATGGAAACCATGCTGCAGACCTCCTGGGAAAGAACAAAAATAAAACACTCCTACTTGCAGGATGATGCACAGTGGTACTCACAGACATTGCACAGTTGGTCTCTGTAGCAGTACAGGATGTGCTTCTCCATGGGGGTTGGACCATCTCATGTCATGGGCAATGTAAAGGTGGTCAGGATGCTGACAGTAGGAGTTTACTGCAGGCTGAGTAGTGTGAGGCATGTGAGAATGGACACAACTAGTAAATTAACCACACCTGGACTCTAAGGGGGGCTTATGCAGCTGTCTTGTTTTGATTGGTGCTCACATCATGGAGGAAATACATTTCATCGGTTTTGACTCTCTGGTGTTTTCATAAACTGCAATGGCTCACAGCACACTCCCCCCCCTTGAGCAAGTAGTCTGCCTGGCCTGCCATGTGGGGTCACTGTTGTAGTGGGTGCAGAGACCAGTCCACCCTAGGCATCACTCTTCCCAGCCTAGATTGCCAAAGCTGGTGATACAAAATTGCTCCTGAACTTGAGTAACTGCACAGAAGCAAAACAACTACTGCTGGGCCATCTGGCAGCCTTCACCCATTTTTGTCTTTAAAGGACCACACCCCACACCTGTCCTTGATGCGTGAATCATCACGGCTCCACCTTTCCCTCCAGGAGGGTGCCAAGCCTCTTACTCACTGCTTGGCTTACAGGGGTGTAACACTGAAGGGTACATTGGTTGATGGGGTGGCAAAACAAGAGTGGAGGATCGGGATGGCTAGGATCCTGGAGGAACAGTGTGCGCCAAGCAAATAGGGAACTCATGCAGACTAGATGACCATTGGTGTTTTTCTTCCATCATTGTCTATGATTCTACATTTTTACCATATATTGTTGTTTTTTTTCTATAGTGCAAATGCAGGCACAATGACACTAACATGACTGGAGAATTTATTTGTAACATATACTGAGCAGGAGGAAAGCTCATCACTTCTCTTCAGCAAGGTATGCACATTTTAATGTATTTAATAAATTAACACTGCAATCATAAATAAAAAAAATGCAAAGAAGGCCTGCCTGCTGGTGGAGTAGTAGGATTCCTGCTTGTGATGTTGATGCCCCAGGTTCAGGAACTGACCTGAGGAGTTTGAGAGCTGGGTGGTGGTAGGATGATTGAGCATCTCATGGACAGCTCTACTCCTCTGGGGGTGGGTGTGAGAGCATCCAGTGAGTTATCAACCCCTAGAGGAGGCCAGGGGGTGAGCAACTGCCAGAGCTGAAGTTGTTGCTAAGGTGTGCCAGATGTCAGCCCTTTGGGGATTCACGTTATTGCATGCCATGACTCCTGCGGACCCATGGCAAGCAAAATGCCAGCTCTGTGAATGATGCCCCACTTGTTCAGTTCCTTCTATGCCTGCCATGGCACTTGGCTGATAAACAAGTTTACCATCTCCATCAGGGAGGCCGGACCCCACTACCCCACCCGGGGGGGGATAAGCCAGGGAGGAACACTGGTGGTCTGACTGACTACCAGGAACAGTGTAAAGGCTTCCATGGGGGGTGCAGCTACTCAGTGACTCCACTCAGAGTGGGAAAGCCTGGGAGGATCATCAAGCAGGAGGTAAATCCCGGAGGGTGAGCAGACCTGAGCAGTAGGAGTCTGGCACCAAAAAGCATAGTAAATTAAAAATGTAAAGGTCAGCATGATAGTAAAATAATAGGCTCAGCTATATTTACTTTTTTACATTTACTTTTTTTATTTTTTTTTAACTCTATTGGTAGTCTTCTAAATGATAACCATAATGTTTGAGCAAATATGAGGGTTTTGAGACTGGGTTACTTCTCTAAAAAGCAGTTTTCACTTTAGTCGTTTTAAAAGTTTTATTTTTTGTCCTTTTCCTTTTGGTCACTCAGTCATGTCCTGCATTTTGGCAGAGGTCTTTTGTGATGGACACCACACTTGAAGCCATTATAGTCAACCTTTTTGACATCATTCAAGCACCCTCAAAAAGGCACAGAATCCTTGAATCTTGTTGCAGCAGGAGTTACCGTCAGCCATCGGTCACAGCAGGTGAGCATCCATTTTCAACATCTAATTCAGAACTTGCCAGGCATACCTTTAAAAAAAGAACAAAAAAAAAATATGACCTGTCTGCACACAGTGCCGTTTGTGACAAAAGACAGAAACAGGGACTACTTTATATTTTTTACTGTATAAGATAAAAATGTAAAATATTTTCTTCTCTTAAAATTGGTAACTTTTTTTTCATCAGGTAAAAGCACAATAAGACACTTTGAGGTGTGGGTTATTGACTGATAAGAACACTTCCAGGTGCTAAAGACAATCGGTGTAAGCATACAGTATCAAACCTCATATCGCACATGGGGCATGCTGCTGCAGTTCTCTGCCAAACACACACACACACACACACATTCATGTATTATTACTTACATAATGCACAGCCACCTATGCATTATTCTATATTTATTTATGTATTAGGGCATCAGACCATAAGTCACAAGAGGCTGTGTTAGGAGTGAGTTGTTATAGTCCTACACACTCACGTTGGAGATGAATTATATATTTTGAGCCACTCTATTGTGTATTTGATTTATGCAAAATAAGTTTATAAGTTACAAATTTGAAATCAGCTTTGTGTAAAGATTACACTCTTTAGCATACCGGGTGTCATCTAATCTCAATAGCAATAAACAACACAACACAAAATTATGCTGCATGTACCCACAGGACTGGAAAGTATCATTCACTTAGCAGTCACAGCCCAGTCCTAAGCAGTATTCTTAACCTTCAATATCATAGTTTATAACAGTCATTAAACAATTCAAGATAGTTGGCCAACTCGATGGCACTGAGGGTTGTGGTGCTGGATGCCACACCACACATCACACCAATAATTGAAAGGCTTGGCTTGTAGTTCAATATACAAGCAGCCAGCCACTCCCACTTCCTGAGATATAGAAGCAGTTCTTCTCAGCCTCCTTCTGAAGCACTTTTTCTTTGCTAGCCAGAGGCTCTGTCCATCTGTCCTCTGCTGCTAGCTGGGGCATGCTGGGTTGGCTTGGACCCCCCCCCCCACCTTGCTGCTTCTGTTTGTCTCTGCTGGTCTTCTGTGTTTGTCTTCCTGCTTCTGGTTTGTATTTTGCCTCTGGCTGTGTGCTTCTTTCTCTCCTTACTCCTTGTTTTCTGTGTTTATGTGTCTTTGTTTTTGTTTTGGGCCTTTGTTCCCTGTTTTCCATGTTTGTGCATTTTGGTTTTGTCTTTTGGGGCTCTCCTCTGTGTTTTGTGTGTCTTTGATTTTGTTTTGTTTTGGGAGGTTATGTTTCTCAGGTTGCCTACTGCCATCTCCTTGGCTTCAGCCTCTGGGATGTCTGCTTCTAGCATGTTGCTAGTCCAGAGCTCATACTACTTGCTCAGTTACTGCTGAGCTCATATTACTTGATTTCAGTTACTCACACCTTTCAAATTACTTGCAATGCAACTGCAACAATTATCTGTGTGTTTTTCTGCTCAACCATAGCTGCTCTCCATGCTGCACTTAATTGTTTCACCTGATTTAGGCTCACACTGAACCATAGCTATGCAGCTCAATCATGCTCTCTCAGCTCATTCTACTTACCTCAGTGCTGCAGTTTCATTGCACTGCTAGATGATAGTTGCTTTCCGAGCATGGCGTCTCCTTTCTTTCTAAGTTTATTGAAGTTTACAACCCAGTGTACTCGATACAGATGCTGCTCTCTGTTTGCACACTGGTATACTCTGAGGTCAGCTATGCTATTGCTGATTGCTGTAAACTAGTTTCAATTAACTGCATGTGGGTCTCAGCCCTTTCCATCACTTTCTTGTTTTTCCTATGGCGGGGACTTGGAAGTGTTTGGGGAGTCGTGGCCCCATGTGGCTACTTACTTAAATTCTAAATCCTGCCTCCACCAGGAAAAATCCTCAGCATATTTGTCACCTTCATTGGCTTTTTGAAATGCCTGGCTGGCTTGCCCCACTATTCCCAGTGCTGCTAATTGCTACTACATTTTTCAGACCTACATGCAGGTCTGACTATTGCTACACTGTTTACTGACCTACGTGCAGGTCCACTCTTGCTTACACAATCTTTGCTTCATGCCTACCACCATCCCCTCAGCTTCAGCCTCTGGAATGTCTGCTGCACTCACTGCTGCATCCAACCTTTGCAAGGTCTCAGTACTTAACACTCATTCAGCTCCTTATCTGTTCTGGGGCATGCCAGCCATACCATTCTGGCTCAGAGTTCCCTGCAGCCGACTGTCTTACTCTGTATTTTAAATCCGCATCTTGAGCATGCTCGACTTGGGGTGGGGTCCTTCTCACCTGGCCCACAGCTGGGAATGTCCTCACTCCGGGCTTGGCTTTAGCTGTTCACTGACATGACAGCAGCTCCTGGTGTAGAAAATAAGACTAGCTGTGAAGGGTGGTTACTCTGATCTCCTTTGGCTCTAGTGGTTCCACTACAGTAGTTATCCACTGGCTTTAGTGGTTTCCCTAGCATGGCACCTTCACTGCATACTCCCTATGACTGCCTGTGGTTCACCTGGTTTGTGTTTAGGGTGAGTAGGCCAGGTGAGTCCCTCAGTAGTCATTGCTCTCCTCCTCCCGCCTTAGTTGCCCTGATGTTTCAGAGCACTCTTGCAAACCTTCCACGGCATTCGCGCTAGAGGGATTGAGTGAGAGCTTTCCACCAAATTGGAATATTTTCCACCTCCCTTTAACTGGATTTCCAAATTGCAGCAGGAGAGCCATCACTAAATAAAACATCCCAAGCCTGGAAGGAAGGTGACCTAGGCCTTGGATCAACAGAGATTTCCTCCTCAAAGGGGGATTTTTCTCTCCTCCATGCCCCTGGTCATAACTGTTAGCACAGTAGTGTTCCCTACTTGTTAGGTAGGTTACACTGTTGGATGGAGGTGGATGGTGTCCCTGCCATTCCCTCTCTCCTTAGATGATCCCCTCATTCTCAATGCAAACCATCAAAATCATGCCACACAAACCTCAGCATCTCATTACGTTATTAAGCTGCCTGATGCTTTATCTACTACTACATCACAGCTACTGTTTTCTTAAATGCTTCGTACTACTTTATTCTTTTTGGGGATCCTTCCTAAGGTACCTTTAGCCATGGGAATCATCCACTGGCACCTCTAGAGGTGGAACCCTCTTTGAGGGTTCCTTGCCTTTGGTACCCCTACAAGGTGGTACTTCCTCTTGAAAAAAGAGTGCGAATGGGCAAAACCAAACTAACACAGTTGCACAAGCATAACACTATACTGGCTGCATAGACCATTGAACTTAAGTTTGGGATTGAGCTTGGGCCACCAGGGGTTGGCAGGGGGGGGTGCTGGGAGATGACTTTAGTGGCTTCTGGACTGCTCTCATCTCCCAGATTGGGGAGGTACAGCTGCTTGCTCTCAGCTGACACCCCTGGAGGCTGAGTGTTACAACAGAGTCGAGGACTGATGCAATGTAGGGGAGGGTGGAAGGAGCACTCAGCTTCCAGGATTGTGTGCACACCTCAATGCATGTGCGTTCACCACATCTGCCATTTCTCTGAGAGGGTGGGGAGAAAACCAGAAAACACCATGTTTCCCTGTAGCCATATGTGACAGCCCCCTCCATTCTCATACCCTGCTCCTTGTGGATCCCCACCAGCATGACAGTGGTGGGAGAGGCAGACAGGGCTGGGGACAGTGGGAGGCCCAATGGCAGGAGTAGATTGCCATGAGGAGCAAATAGCTATATAAAAAAATCTGATTCAAGATAGTTATAAGCAGTAAAATCATACTGATGCAGAACAGTCCTTAACCATCATACAGACTGCGATGAAAACTATTAGCTTAGCCTTTTGATTTCCATCTCATTTAAATTTTTCATGCTATAGGCAGGCTAACTTAAGGTTTCTGACTGTGAAGGCCTTTGAATTCTAAAATACTGCTGTAGCTTTAACAGTCAAACTGCTATTGCAAGGTTAAGCAAATGGCTTTCCTTTTGATAAGGGCACACAAAAAAATATAGTCCTCCTATCATGACTCCTGTTTGTGTGGAAAATAGCTGGTGACACTGTGCAGACAGAGGGTGCTCAACTGCCGGGCTGCCCCATCCCTCCAAAATGTTTCACATGGGACACAAGCCTTTATTTTACACAACAACACATGCAAAAAAAAATGGATCTCATGTCCCAGACAGAGGATACTCAACTGCTGGGCTACACCCACCCTCAAAAATGTTTCAGACATGATGGAAGCCTTTACTGGACAGGACTACACACAAAAAAAGCATTTTTCAGTGCTGAACTTTCACTTGCTGCACTGCGTCTATTGTAGAAGCCTGGGGGAGGGATTTCAGAGGAGCGAGGACTGTGGAGAGAGCGAGAGTGCAGTGGGTGGCAGGAGCCACCAATAAGTAAAGCTGCACCACAGCTAATGTAGAAGCCGGGGGGGGGACAGAGGAACGAGGTCCAGGTAGAGAGAGTGCGGCGGGTAGCAAGAGTTGCCAATAAGTAAAGCCTCTCTGTGGCTAATATAAAAGCCTGGGGGGTCAGAGGAGCGAGGACTGGGGAGAGAGAGAGAGAGAGAGAGAGAGTGTGGCAGGTGTTGGCACTCCAGAGCACAGAAAAGGGGGCAGTCAGGATAACAGCAAGCACTACTAACATTGTGTCACCGGGTCAGCAGGAACAAGTGGAAACTATCACTTCGCAGTTGCTAACACTTGCCATACCAACAGGATATATGCAAAATGTGTTCCACCCACAACCAACAGTCAGGTTTTCAATGTGCGTAGTGTGAATGCACTTTGATGAAATAGGGATTGATGTCGTGTGGGGGTCCAACAAAACAGTTTCTTTCTTACAGCCTCAAGTGCATGATCACAGAAATAGAACCCAGTTTTTTAGTTCTGTGCACACCGTGGGACTCCCCTGCAACCCACTTGTTCTTCACACTGTTAATTGTTGCCATTTATTATTTCTGTTGCATACTGAGCATGCCTGATGTAGGTGGTGCTGCAAAAGGAAAGAAACAGCAGCAGTTACAAAACAGTTGTTTAAGCAATATGTTTAGCAAAACAATCCGCATTGAGAGCCTTTTCCGAGCACCAATCTGCCACTTCCGCCCTGCCCTGGCACCCAACCTCTTGCACAGAGTAGCTGTAAGTAGTGGAGAGCAGTGCCAGTGTCATGTGAAATATGTTTCCTTTGCAGTCTGGGTCCCGACACTGATACATGAAAGATCACAATGGGAATGCTATTATCATACACTCCTTTGTAACGTAATGTACCTAAAAAGAAGTACTTACTACGCCAAAAGTCAGGTTTATTTATTGTAGCATTCCAAGATAGGAAAGGACCGAGAAGAATCACTTTACAGTATCGGGAGAGCGGAACCAATCTGCAAACTAAATTGAGGGAATGCATATCACAGGACACTTTTTGAGGGAACACATTTCACAAAAGACCAGTTGTTGGCTATTCTTAAGATTTTTTTTTTTCGAAAGTCTCACTCAATGAATTTAGCAGGGCATATTTTGGCACTGTAAACCTGCATCATCTGCCCTTTACAGTACTATGTTCTTGATGTGAAGAGTTGGAAACTTAAACCAGTGAATACAAGCAATTGTCAATGCTGAACATTCACTTGCCACACTGCCACTATTGTAGAAGCCTGGGGGGAATTCAGAGGAGTGAGGACTGGGGAGAGAGAGTGAGGTGGGTGGCAGGAGCTGCCAATAAGTAAATCCACACCATGGCTAATGTAGAAGCTTGTGGGGGGGGGTCAGAGGAGCGAGGACTGGGTAGAGAGAGTGCAGTGGGTGGCAGGAACCCCCAGTAAGTAAAGCCACACCACGGCTAAGATAGAAGCCAGGGGTGGGGGTCAGAGGAACGAGGACCAGGGACAGAGAATGAGGTGGGTAGCAAGAGTCACCAATGCGCATGCCCAGAGATATGGCTACAGAAAATAATGAAGCACTCTCTCATTGGAGTGGTTAATTTCTTTCAGCTACAGAACATGCCACATCAGCAAGCAGAACTACTGTCATGACCAGAGTGCCTGGTCATTGGTGCACACTGTGAAGCCCATTGGAGTTTCAGCTGTAATTGGCTTGGCAGTGACACACCTCTAAATTGCCATTAGTAGCAAGATGTTCATTGCACAAATGCACGTGAATGTAAAAATATTGTCCTCCTGTCTCAACTCCTGTTTTCATGGGAAAAGGCTGGTGACACTATGCAGACAGAGGCTACTCAACTGCTGGGCTGCTCTCTCCCTACAAAATGTGTAACACATGATGCAATCCTTTATTTGACAGGACAGTACAAAAAATATGGTCCTCTAGTCCTCAATCCTGTTTGTCTGAGAAACGGCTGGTGACACTGTGCAGACAGAGGCTACTCAATTGCCAGGCTGCCCTTCCATCCAATATGTTTCACATGACAGGCAAGCCTTTGTTTGACAGGACTACTCAAACAAAATATGGTCCTTCTGGCCCAACACCTGTTTTGTAGGAAATGGCTGGTGACACTGTGCAGACAGAGGCTACTCAACTGCCCAGCTGCACCTTCCTAAAATGTTTCACACATGATGAAAGCCTTTATTTTACAGGACTATGCAAAAAAACTATGGTCAACCTATCCTGACTCCTGTTTGTGTGGGAATTGCCTGGTGACACTGTGCAGACAGAGGCTACTCAATTGCCAGGCTGCCCTCTCCCTCCAAAATATTTCACATGTGACACAAGCCTTTATTTGACAAGACTAAACAAAAAAATAAGGTCCTTCTGTCCCAACTTCTCCTGTTTTTTTTGGGAAATGGCTGATGACACTGTTCAGAAGCTAATCAACTGCCAAGCTGTGCCCTCCCCAAAATGTTTCACACATGATGCAAACCTTTATATGACTGCATTACACAAAAAATATGTATGGTCCTCCTGCCCTGACTCCTGCTTTTGTGGGAAATAGCTGGTGACACTGTGCAGAGAGAGAGAGAGGCTACTCAACTGCTTGGCTGCCCCTTCCCAAAACATTTCACACGTGATGCAAGTGTTTATTTGACAGGACTACATAACACAAGATCTGGTCAGAGCCAAAAGGGATGTTAGTGCATTAACCTGAAAAAAGACAGAATGAAAGTATGGGCATGATTTTAATTCATTTGTTATATTATTGTGATATTAAAATTTCAGTCTTAACATCACAATAACAGCAAAAAAAGAAAACATTAACTATCCAGATAATGTAGGAGCAGGTGCTTTTGCACATGTTTGCAATATATTTAATCAGGATCACTATGCTGAGATGCAGTGAGGGTCCTGCTTTTACAAATTTTTACAAAGCATACTTGTTTTCTGAAAGGGCATTAGAATGTCAAACTGGCTTGATCATCATACCCTTCTTTCACCGTGTGCCTTCCCTGATCTGAGTCTGTGGTAGCTGACAGTAATGAATACAGCAAGAGGATAGATGATTGAGAGTGAGGTGATGGAGCAACTGCATCACTAGGTATGCTACGCAGACAGATTGGGTCACTCTTCCTAGCACCACTAACAATATTATTGCTCCACTCCTCCATTGCAGTCATATGTGTTCTTATTGTATTCTTTACAGACAACTACTACAGACTAACAGTGGGGCAGACACACTGTGGGAAGGGCATATGACTAAGCTAGCCAGTTTGACCCTGTAGTGCCCTTTCAGAAATCATGTATTAGTGATGAGGGGGAGTGAACAATATATGTTATCTGCACCTCTGGAGGAAGTTGGGCTGGGAAGATATACTTTAAAGGATGTTTTTGGCTTCTGGCATCATGCCTGCAGTTGGCATTGTTTTAATTCTTATTTTATAGATGTAGGGGCAAGAGCAAGAGGGAGATGGCTGGGAAAGTACAGGAGTGAGAGATGGCCAGGAGGCTTGCCCTTTCTACCTTGGAGAGGAAATAGGCATTTTAAAAGTTTGTTTTTAAGTTCTGTGGTCTGAATAACAGTACAAAATAATGACAACTGTATATTTGACCTCAGGATATGCCTATTAAGCTGCCTATTCTGGAAAAAGTACTCATACAGCCCTGCTGTTTATGTCCTATTATGGCAAACCTTGTAACACCTTTAAAGGAGATTTGAACATTCATACCATCTGTACCAAGATTACCTGCATGTCTAGCACATTTTATGAGTATTTAGATAACCATTCATAGCCCCATCTCCTCCTCCTTCAATAAAGTGATTCCTCATACTCCCAGTCTAGGAACTAAACCACATTTCGCCACCACAGCCCAAACATGGAAGTAGCACAAATGCCAGAAAGTGTATCCTGATCCACATAGGGACCATGATCACAGCAACCATGCCAGTGTCTAATTTGGTGCTAATATATTCAGAACTTCACATATGTGGCTGTGATGGGCACAACCATGTATGGAAGAGTGCAAATGTTGCCATCATTTAGTGAGGACAGTAGAGGTATTGTCCATTTTTAATGTATTTGTATTATGATGATAACACTTGCTATACTCTGATGGTGTTCACCATAACCAAGACCCCACACCCAGCGCCCATGTATGATCCTGGCCCACCCACAGTGACACACTTCAAGCAGGCATAATGTTTTTCCAGGTAAAAGACTACCATATGCTATTAACATCCTTTCTGGCCACACAGTTTAGTAGAGGGAACATTATATGAACTGACACCTAAATGTACAAAAGGAAAACACGATTAAAGGAGAATGTAAACAGGATCTTAAGTTACATCAACCACCTTCAGAAATGAAACAGAAACTATTTAGTTGACATGACATGATCACTGCTGCCCCAAGTATCAATGGGTTTGGGAAAAACAGAGCCAAAAGTATTTAGAATGTTCCTCAAACAGTAGTTTCATGTTGAAAGCTTAATTTTTTTTTTTTTTTTGCAATTTACTTATCCAGGCTAGCCAAACCGGGATACAACACCTTGTTTTCAGTGATCCTGGTTCTACTCTGCAAAGCAGACACTTCTCTTCAGCATGTCATGAGAGAGGAATATGTGGTAGAAAGACAGTGAGTTGTGAGTGAAAGGCAGCAAATCCAGGAAAATGCAAATGTTACCAATAGAACTGTTTTCCTCTCTATCTTAGAACAGCAGTAATACCAGCCTAGGATGTGCATTTCCTTTAAAAAAATGATCCATACTAAAAAACAATTACATACTGTAGCAACATTCTGACATCTTCTGATAAATGCTGTGGTTGAATTGTTAAGGTATGTATGGGGAGATTAAAGAGACAGATATGAGACAAATATAAAGCCTGTGACTACAAAATTATACTAAGTGTTTTATGTTTTATACTGCCCTAACAACATGCCAAAGTTAAGGGCATTCCAGGAGGTGTATATCTCATACCCATAACCCAATAGTTGTAATCATTAAAATTTAATTATTTTTTTTAACATGAGAAAATGGCCTTTGATAAAAAAAGAATAAATGATAATGTTATAATATAAATTGATTTTTTTTTAATAAGCACCAGAAGCAGAATAGCATAAAGTTTAATAAAGTATTGCAATCAGTATCCTGTTTATTTGTGTGACTTTTCTTTTTTCTTAAATTGTCTACAAACTTCCTATACACCTCTCTATATATGATCCAAATAGTGTTATCTCATGTAAGGGATCACGTTAATTTTATCAAGTGATGGAGTGTGCACTTGCACTTTACTGTTCAAACCACAAGCCAACTAACACCCAAACTTAACCATCTTATAGTGAACTTGTCATTGACAAATTTTTTTTTTTTGTAGTTTGATGTCCTAGTGCTATAGATTCTATGGTGTTGTATAAAACAAATTAATGTCTCAGTAAATACAATATAAATAGAATGGCAACTTGTTTTGATTTTTGTTTACTTATGCTCATGCTGAATTTGTTACTGTAAACTTGTCATAATTATAATTTTGACACTGTGATTTTTAAGTTTCAGACCATCTTTAATTATGTTTTTCTCTGATGTATGAGTAGCAAGATTACACCATTCTGGTTCAAAGGATGTTGTGATCCATCTATCTCTTTTTATGATTTTCCTGTGTACAAAAATATAATTCTTACCATTGTGTGAATGTTTTTTTTTTTTATGTTTTAAAGCAGCTTTTCTCTTTCTAACGTCTTCTGATAAATGCTGTGGTCAGATCATTATGGTATGTATGGGGAGATAAAAGATACAGATATGAAACAAATATGAAGCCTGTGACTACAAAATTATATTCAATGTTTTATGGTTTATACTGCCTAACAGCATGCCAACATTAAGGGCATTCCAGGTGGTGTATAACTCATACCCATTGCCCAATAGTTGTAATTATAAAAATGTAATTAATTTATTTTCCTTGCGAAAATAGTCTTTTGCTAAAAAAAAAACAGAATAAGTGGCAATGTTATAATATAAATGAGGTTTTTATTTTATGAGTGCCAAAAGTGGTATGGACAAGGAATATGAGCACAAAGTTTAATAAAGTATCGTTATCAGTATCCTGTATATTTGTGTTTTTTTCTTTTTTCTTAAATTGTCTACAGTCTTCCTATACCCCTCTCTATATATGATCTCAATGGTGCTCTCTCTCGTAAGGGATCAGGTTAATTTTATCAAGTGATGAAGCATGCATTTTACTGTTCAAACTGCAAGTAAAATAACACCCAAGCCAAACCATCTTCTAGCAAACTTGCTGTTGACAGCACGGATTGCTTGTAGTTTGACGTTCTAGTAAATAAGATTTCATAGTGTTGTATAAAACAAATTAATGTCCTGTGGCATCATCTTAAAATTTGTAGTCCAAGACTGCAAGATGAGCAAGCCCCATCCCTTGGCCCCTTTATTCAGTACCCAAGCAATTGGTAGTTTGATTTTGCCTAGCCTCCCAAGTTACTTAGACCCCCCATCAGTTCCAAATTACAAATCCATCCAAAAATTCAACTCTATCCAGTGCAACTGCAGTCCAAGATGCACTCCATTTTGAAAAAGATCTTTAAAAGTGCAATATCTACATATACTAATAATGTAGTACCAGCCACCCTCATTGCTGTTGACTGGGCCAGCCCTGGGGACCAATTAGTCAGTTGTTACCTTCACCAATAAACACTTCAATCATGTTACACAAAGTGGGAAATGAAATTCAACATATTAACAATGCTTTTATATAAAAACACTGGCAAGAAAGCTGGAGAAAAAGAGGGGGCCAGGCTGTTGCAAGTTACCTTGAGCACTCCCATTCAGTAGCAATGTTCCCTGGGAGTCATTATACTGTGGGTCACTACCACCCTCTGAGATCCCACATGGTCTATGAAGCACCGACCCAATCAGGGGGCACAATGGATGAATTCCACTACACAGGGTACAGTAAACTGTTTAGCTGGTACAAGTACTAA
This sequence comes from Neoceratodus forsteri, assembly GCA_016271365.2. NCBI lineage: Eukaryota > Metazoa > Chordata > Ceratodontiformes > Ceratodontidae > Neoceratodus > Neoceratodus forsteri. Next base: position 654,676,183 of record CM028136.1, read on the forward strand.
AACTATGATTTCAAACATGACACAAGACCAGTGACTTTGGGTATCCAGGAATTTCACTAAAGTCCTGTTGCAGGACTGGTAGCTACATTCCCAAGAGGGAAGGGGGGTTGGACTGGTCTGGGCATGCAACTACAGCTTTTTCTGGAAATGTTTTTGTATTTTACACAACATCCCAACATATGCAATATAAAAGCATGCCTTGTTCTAAATCCCTCCAAAATGGTGATGTTGTTACAGTTTACAGATTTACAAGAAATATTGCATTCAGCCATATGCCAGCAGAGCATTTTACAGTTAGTCAAATGAAATCAGGTGAAGGTCAGGAAGCACTAGTAAGTGCAGTCCTTTAAGTGGCCAGTTATGCTACCATAGCTTTTAAAAGGTTCCCAGTACATGCATAAAATTGGTTTGACAAGAAAACACTGTTTTTACTGTGCCTGTTATTCCGTGCATCCAGTGCATTATCAGAAAGAAACCTGCACTGTTCCAAATCCCTGCTTGAGCAATCAAAAACAACATTGTATTATTTTCTTGTTGCATTAGTTTTTTGTAACATCATAGCAGTGCAAAATGGTAGCTTCAACGTACTCAAATTTATTCTGTTTCTCTTTCAAAGTTAATAATGCTCCTTTTACTGATGTCGTTGTTCACTGCTACAATATTACAAAAAAGTATTGTTATAAAAAACTAATACAGTGTTGCCTGAAAATGTAATTGCTACCTTTGAAAGAGATACAGAATAACTCTGAGTACTTTGAAGTTGTCACTGTTAACTGCTGCAATTTTATGAAAAAAAAAGTAATGTTATAAAAAAGTTGCTTTTGATTGCCCAAACAAGGATTTTGAACAGGTTTCTTTGAGATAATGCAATAAATAAAGGGCACAGTAAGAACAGCAATAATTATCATTTTAAATTAATTTATAATTGTAAAGTTTAACACTGTATAAAAATGATATTACTTAGAGGATCAGATTGATGAGAACCTCTTTACTGGTCAAAAGAATCAGTAAGTATTGTCTGTAAAAAATTCAGCATGTTCAGTTTTATACAATCACTTCTCATCCCTTTAAAATTAAATAACAGATCCCATACCAGTCACAGTCAGCAATAAATGTTGGGGCTTGATGGGGATATTACCATTCAGACATCTTTCCTACTACTCTGTTGATAATGGGTTAGTAAACATCACCGATGCCACTACAGATAAGTAAAGTAGATTTCTATAGGTTTATTGTCTGATGAACAAATTAAGCTAAACTTGTACTTATTACCTAAATAATGACAGATGCAATAATATAAGTAAAAAAGGTAGCACAGTAACATAATGTTTGGGTCAGTGAATGTTCTGAAGCAGTTTTCAAGCTGTTTATACTTGACATGAAGTTTTTCTAAATATGCAGGTAAACTCAGTGAATAATATGTTAACATCAATTCCCTTGCCTATCTGAAGTATATTGACTAATGTTTAATACTCTCTTATCTACTGAGGAGTAGGAAAGATGGCTGACATACAAGTGTCAATTTATCAAGCCATGCCCACAGTTAGCAACATGAACATGGATTTAAAATGAAATAGAACAGACAATTTTGTTCACTTCAATGTGCTTGTGCAACTGAATGTGTGGTGATTTGTGCAACATACATAAACTTTGGTCTTTATCCTCTTTTCTTCTTGGAGATACCCCTGTAGCAAAGCCAAAGGCAAGGAACCCTGATGAGGGTTCCACCCCTAGAGGTGCCATGCGACAATACTCGTAGCTAAAGGTGCCTTAGGAAAGAGCCCCTGAGAAGACCAGCATGCCACTGGAGGTGGAGGGGATGGTGCTGGGGCAATAAAACGAGCTTCTGACACAGGAAGGAGGAAACTGACTTAAATAACCCAGGTAGGAGGAATGGCTAGTTGCACCACCCATTGAACTATAGGTGTAGCTTTCTGATTCAATGTGCTTGTGCAACTTAACGTGTGGTGATTTGTGCAACATACATAAACTTTGGCCTTTCGTCTCTCATCTTTTCAGAGATACTACACTGAAGGGAAGCATATGGCAAGGAACCCTGATGAGGGTTCTACCCCTAGAGGTGCCACGGGAGAATGCACGTAGCTAAAGGTACCTTAGGATGGAGCCCCCAAAAAGCTATGTAAAAGAGTATGATGAAATTCGGAATGACAGCATGCGATATGAAGTCTAGAAAGCTAAAATGAGAACAAAACAGAACAAATGCATGAGTCACAAGGACACAAGATACAGGAACAAGCTGAAGCACAGGTACAACTGGATCATAAGTAGAACTGTTCAGCCATTGAAGCTAAGATATCATAAGGGTGCAAAATCTCCTAAGGAGAGAGGGAAGACAAAGTCACCATTCAGGTCCAGCCAACCATGGAAACCTAACTAGGAAATAACTGCCTAAATGTTATGCCCTGAGGCATGGGGGAGATGAAAAAAAAACCCTGTTAAGTGGAGGAATCCACTGTGGATCCAAGGCCTAGGCCGCTTTCCCTCCAGGCTGGGATGTTTTAGTTAGCAATGGCTCTGCAACTGAAATTTAGAGATCAAATTGGTAGAGAAGTAGAAAATAATCCAATTTAGAGAAAGCTCTTACTCATTCCCCCTATCAGGAAAACCATTGCGGGTCGCAAGGCAGGTCCCTGCAACAAGGTACTCAGCAAAGGTGGAAGGAGAGGAGGAGAACGACCTCTGAGGCAGTGCTTGACCTACTGACTACCCCAAATCAAGTGAGCCAAAAGCAGTCATAGGGAGAATGCACTGAAGGTGCTGATTGTAATAGATTAATACTACAACCAAAGGAGATTGCATGTAGCCGCCCTTCACAGCTAATCATAAATTCTACATCAAGAGGTGCTGCAGAATTACAAACAGCTAAAGTTCCAGCTGGAGTAAGGACATTCCCACTATGGGCCAGATAGGAAGGACCCCACCTAGGCTTCACATGCTCAAGATGCAGACTAGGACACAGAGCGAGATCATCAGCTGAGAGTGAGATCAGAGCCAATAAAGTAATGGGCATGGTCAACCAGTGTCCTTTAGCAATATATCAGGTGGTACATGGGAATGCAGGGAGTAACAGGTAATGTGCAGCATGGGAAACATATAGTATGCAGAAGCATGATAAGCAGTAAGAATTGAACAAACAGCTCAGGCTAACCTGGTACCTATCCAGTGTGAGGCGCTATGCCTGGCAAAGTTATAGGACAAACAGTGTGAGTAAAGAGAAAGGAATACAAGCCAACCAGTCCATCTATGAATGCCAATTAAAGGTGACATAAATACTCAGAGGATGTTAGTGGCAAAGGCAGCATTCAAACATGAGGTAGGTGAAGCAACGGGACCATGACTCTCCACTATAACCTCCCTGTCCTCCACTGTAGGAAAAAAGAAAGAAGCCACGGTAAAGTGCCATGACCCTTATGCAGATTTTAAAACTAGTTTACAGTGACAACTGTAGCTGAGCTAACCTCTAGAGCATAATGAAGTATTGTACAAAAGTAATTAACATCTTCCAGCAGTAATTTGTTATGACTTCCAGCAATAGCTGAGCTGAACAATTTAACAAGCAATAGGAACTATAGGCATAGGCAATATATAGGATAGTGCATGGGGAACGGTTGACAACAGGGCTATTCTTTCACTGAGTTAGCACTATGACGACAGATTACCTCGAGAGCGCAGCTCGAGAGGTAATCCGTTAATCATAGTGCCAGCAGTGAAAGATGCGCTGTTTAATTTCCCATGCACTTTCATTATAGTGTATGGTGGAACGCGTTTTTTGGGAAAAAAAAACAGTTACTAGAAGGAAAAAAGAATTTACATTGTGAACGTTTTCACACTAACCATTAATACTGCCCCCGATATTGCTGCTTTCGCCATGTGTCCTGTCTATGGAGTGAGCCCTAACTGTCAAATGCTGCGCGAGGACACAGTGTGACATTCGCAGTACAGTAGAAAACATCATTCTGTTGTACTGCGAACTTCACTAGTGTGTGACTACAAGGTTTCGAAAACGATCGATTTCAGTGGAGAACGACATTCCACCATACACTATAATGCACTAAACAACAACAGTAATAATTACTTGGTGCAATTGCATTTAAGCAGGGTTGAATCAAATGGAGCAAGTAAAACAGAATTGCAGTAGACTCAGGTTTGGTTCCCACCAAGTGCAAATAAACATTAAAACCAAAGCTTGTGTGTCACTCACCCCCTATTCAAAGGGACCAGGAAGCATCTGTGCTAATTCAAAGCATTTTATTGCACAGACTGCCCAAAGCAATCAATCATGCGGCAGAGGAATATTCTTACATTTTACCTAAGTAGGGTTCATCAGAGATTCTCTCAGGCACAACAGGTGAGCATCCACTTTCAACATCGAATTCAGATCTTTCCAGGCATACCTTTAAAATAAAACAGAAAAACTATGAGCAGTCAAAAGGGTAACTAATACATCTGCAGACAGTGCCGTTTATGACAAAAGGCAGATACAAGGACTACTTTTTATTTTTTACTGTACCAGATTAAAAAAAATATTTTCTTCTCTTAATATTGTTAACTTTTTTTCATCAGGTACAAGTACAATAAGACACTTTGAGGTGTGCGTTATTGACTGATAAGAATACTTCCAGGTGCAAAAGGCACTCGGTGCAAGCAAACAGTATCATGCCTCACATTGCACATGGGGCACGCAGTTATCTGGTAATCATACACACACACACACACACACACACTCATTTATTATTGCTTACATAATGCATAGCCACCTATGCGTTATTCTATATTTATTTATGTATTAGGGCATCAGACCATAAGTCACAAGAGGCTGTGTTAGGAGTGAGCTATGATAGTCTTATATACTCTCAATGGAGATGAATTTTATATTTTGAGCCACTCTATTGTGTATTTGATTTACGCAAAATAAGTTAAAAAGTTATACATTTGAAATCAGCTTTGTGTAAAGATTAAATTCTTTAATGTACTGAGTGTAATCTAACCTCATTAGCAATATACAACACAACACAAAATTATGCCACATGCACTCACAGGACTGGAGAGTGACATTCACTTACCAGTCGCACTCCAGTCCTCAGCAGTATTCTTAACCTTAAATATCTTAGTTTATAACAGTCATTAAACAGTTCAAGATAGTTGGCCAGCTCAATGGGATTGAGGGTTGAGGTGCTGCATGCCACACCTCAAACCACACCGATGACCCGAGTTCAGGATTGAGCTTGGGCCACTGGGGTTGCTGGGGGGAGTGCTGGGAGATGATTTTAGTGTTTGCTGGGCTGCTCTCATCTCCCAGATTGGGGAGGTATAGCTCCTTGCTCTCGGCTGACACCCCTCAATGCTGAGTGTTAGAACAGAGTCGAGGACTGATGCAACATAAGGGAGGGTGGAAAGAGCACTCAGCTTCTGGGACCATGTGCACACTTTGATGTGCGTGCATTCACCATGTCCGCCATTACTCTGAGATGGTGGGGAAAAAACAGAAAACACCATGTTTCCTAGTAGCCATATGTGCTGGCTCCTTTCATTCTCAGGCCCTGTTCCTTGTGGATCCTCACCAGCATGACAGTGGGGGAGTGGCAGACAGGGATGGGGACAGTGAGGGGCCCAATGAAAGGAATAGGTGGCCACAAGGAGCAAATGGCTATATATATAAAAAAAAATCAAGATACTTGTAGGCAGTACAGTCATACTGCTGCAGAACATTCTTTAGCCATCAAACAGACTGTTATGAAAACTACTAGCTTAGCCTGCTAATTTCCATCTCATTTAAATTGTTCATGCTACAGGCAGGCTAACTTAAGGTTCTGACTGTGAAGGCCATCATGATGGGCATTTATAATACAATTGACTGTTAAAGATCACAAAACAGTTTGACTGCTAATTTCATTCTAAAATACTTCTGTGGCTTCAACAGTCAAACTGCTATTGCAAGGTTAAGTGAATGCCTTTCATTTTGATAAGAGTACACAAAAAAAAAAATATGGTCCTCCTGTCATGACTCCTGTTTGTGTGGGAAATGACTGGTGACACTGTGCAGACAGAGGATACTCAACTGCTGTGCTGCCCTATCTCTCCAAAATTTTCAAAATATTTGACACGTGACACAAGCCTTTATTTTACAGAGCTACGCATGCAATAAAAATGGTCCTCCTGTCCCAGACAGAGGATACTCATCTGCCAGGCTACCACCTCCCTCAAAAATGTTTCAGACATAACATAAGCCTTTACTGGACAGAACTACACACAAAACAAGCATTTGTCAATGCTGAACTTTCACTTACTGCACCGTGGATATTGTAGAAGCGGGGGGGGGGAGGATTTCAGAGGAGCAAGGACCAGGGGGAGGGAGAGAGAGTGAGGCAGGTGGCAGGAGCCACCAATAAGTAAAGTTGCATCACATCTAATACAAAAGTCTGAGGAGGTCGGAGGAGTGAGGACCGGGTAGAGAGTGTGCAATGGGTGGCAGGAGCCACCAATAAGTAAAGCCGCATCTCAGCTGGTATAGATGCCTTGGAGGGTGTCAAAAGAGTGAGGACTGGGGGAGAGAGAGAGAGAGAGAGAGAGAGAGAGGTGGACAGTGTTGGCACTGCAGAACACAGAACATCAGGCAGTCAGGAAAGCAGTGAGCACTGCACACATTGTGCCACAGGGTCAGCAGGAGCACGCGGAAGCTGTCACTTTGCAGTAGCTAACTCTTGCTATATTGACAGGATATATGCAAAATGTGTTCCTCCCACAGTCAACAATCAGGTTCTCAATGCATGTAGTGCACATGCACTTTGATGAAATAGGGACTTATGTTGCGTGGGGGTCCAACAAACAGTTTCTGCCTCGCAGCCTCGAATGCACAGTCTATGTGCACCGTAGAACTTTCCTGCAACCCACTTGTTCTTCGACCTGTTAATTATTGCCATTTCTTATTTCTGTTGTACATTGAGCATACCTGAAGTAGGTGGTGCTGCCACAGGAAAGAAACAGCAGCAGTTATAAAACAGTTGTTTAAACAAAATGTTTAGCAAAACAATCTGTATTGTGAGCCTTTTCCAAGCATCAATCCACCACTGCCGCCTTTCCCTAGCACCCAACCACTTGCACTGAATAGCTATAAGTAGTGGAGAGCAGTGCCAGTGTCATGCAAAATGTGATCCCTTTCTAATCTGGGTCCCAATGTTTCCATAAGAAAGATCACAATGGGAATGTCATTATCATAACCTCCTTTGTAATGTAATGTACAGGAAGTACTTGCTCCACCAAAAGTCAGGTTTATTTAGTGTAGCATTCTGAGATAGGGATGGACTGAGAGGAACCGCTTTATAGTATCAGAATAGTGGAACCGATCTGCAAGATTAATCTAGGGAATCTATATCGCAGGACACTTTTTGAGGGAATGCATTTCACATGACACCGGTTCTCAGCTGTTTTTAAATTTTTTTTTTTTTTAGTCTCGCTTAATGAATTACAAGCATTTTTCAGTGCTGAACATTTACTTGCCACACCGCGGCTATTGTAGGAGAATTGGGGCATGGGGATTTCAGAGGAGCAAGGACTTGGGAGAGAGAGTGAGGTGGGCAACAGGTGCCACCAGTAAGTAAAGCTGCACCTCAGCTAATATAGAAGTTTGTGGGGGTGATGGTCAAAGGAGCATGGACCGGGTAGAGTGAGTATGGCAGATGGTAGAAGCTGCTAATAAGTAAAACCACACAGCTGCTGAGGTAGAAGCCTTGGGTGGGGGTCAGAAGAGTGAGGACCGGGGACAGAAAGTGCTGTCTGTGGCAGGAGCTGCCAATAAATAAAGCTGCACAGTGGCAAAAGAAGATTGGGGCAATCAGAGGAGTGAAGACAGGGTAGAGAGAGTGCAGCAAGTGGCAGGAGCCACCAATGCACATGCCCAGAGTTACGGTTACAGAAAGAAATGAAACACTCTCATCTGAGTGGTTCATTTCTTTCAACTACAGAACATGTCATATCAGCACACAGAACTACTGTCATGACCAGGGTGCCTGTTCATTGGTGCACACTGCCAAGCCCATTGCAGTTTCAGATGTAATTGACTGGGCAGTGACACATGTCTAAAATGCTGTTAGTAGCAAGATGTTCCTTGCACAATCACAACTGAATGTAAAATTATTGTCCTCTTGTCTCTACTCCTGCTTTTGTGGAAAATGGCTGGTGACACTATACACACAGAGGCTACTAAACTGCCTGGCTACTCTCTCCCTCCAAAATGTGTCACACATGATGCAAGCCTTTATTTGACATGACTGTACTAAAAAATATTGTTCTCCAGTCCCGAATCCTGCTTGTGTGGGAAATGGCTGGTGACACTGTGCAGACAGAGGCTACTCAATTGCCAGGCTTCCCCTTCCATCTAAAATGTTTCACATGAGAGGCAAGCCTTTATTTCACAGGACTACACAAAATGAATATGATCCTTCTAGCCTAACACCTGCTTTTGTGGGAAATTGCTAGTGACACTTTGCAGAAAGAGGCTACTCAACTTTTGTGCTGCCCACTCATCAAAATGTTTCACTCATGATGCAAGCCCTAATTTGACAGGACTACACAAAAAAATATGGTCCTCCTGTCCTGAATCCTGCTTTTGTGAGAAATGGCTGGTGACACTGTGCAGACAGAGGCTACTCAACTGCCAGGCTGCACCTTCCTAAAATGTTTCACAAATGACAAAAAGCCTTTATTTTACAGGACTACACAAAAAATATGGTCCACCTGTACCGACACATGCTTATGGGGGAAATGGCTGGTGACACTGTGCAAACAGAGGCTACTCAATTGCTAGGCTGCCCCCTTCCTCCAAAATGTTTCACATGTGCCACAAGCCTTTTTTTAACAGGACTACCCACAAAAAAATAAGGTCCTCCTGTGCTGACTCTTATTTTTTTGAGAAATGGCTGGTGACACTGTGCAGACAGAGGTTACTCAACTGCTGGGCTGCCCCCTTCCCAAAACAGTTCACACATGATGCAAGCCTTCGTTTGACAGGTCTACAAAACGCAAGATCTGGTCAGAGTCAAAAGGTCTGCTAATTCAGTGGCCTGATAAAAGATATAGAATGAAAGTGTGGGCATTATTTTAATTAATTTGTTATCTTATTACAACATTCAAATTCCAGACTTACATCACAATAATAGAAAAAGAAAAGAAAACATTAAAGATCCAGATAATGTAGGAGCAGGTAATTTTGCACATGTTTGCAATATATTTACTCAGGATCACTTGCTGATGCATTATATTCAGTGAGGGTCCTGCTTTTACAAATTTTACAAAGCATACTTGTTTTCTGAAAGGGCATTAGAATGTCAAACTGGCTTGATCATCATACCCTTCTTTCACCGTGTGCCTTCCTGATCTGAGTCTGTGGTAGCTGACAGTAATGAATACAGCAAGAGTATGGATGATTGAGTGTGAGATGATGGAGCAACTGCATCACTAGGGATGCTAGGCAGACCGATTGGGTCACTCCTCATAGCACTGCTAATGCTATGAATGCTTCATTCCTCCATTGCAATCATATTTCTTTTGACTGTATTAATTACAGACAGCTACTTCAAATTCAGAGAGTGGCAGACACACTGTGGGAATGGGGTATGACTATGTTAGTCAGTTTGACCCTCTAGTGCCATTTCAGACATCATGTGTTAGTGGTGGAGGGTGAACAATGTATGTTATCTGCACCTTTGTAGGAGGTTGGGCTGGGAGGATATACTTTAAAGGATGCAATTGGCTTCTGGCATCATGCCTGTAGCTGGCATTGTTTTAATTCTTATTTTATGGATGTAAGGGCAAGAGGGAGATGGCTGGTAAAGTGCAGGTATGAGAGTTGGCCAGGAGGCTAGCCCTTTCTACTTGGGAGAGGGAAGAGGCAGTTTTTGCTTAAGTTCTGTGGTCTGAATAACAACACAAAATAATGACAACTGTATATTTGACCTCAGGCTATGAATATTAAGCTCACTATTCAGGAAACATATTCATACATTTCTGCTGTTTATGTCATATTATGGCAAACTTTGTATCACCTTTAAAGGAGATTTGAACACTCATACCATCTTTACCAATATTACCTGCATGTCTAGCACATTGTATGAGTATTTAGATAATTCATAGTCCCATCTCCTCCTTCAATTAGGCAATTCCTCATGCTCCTAGTCTAGGAACTAAACCACATTTCACCACAACAGCCCAAACATGGAAGTAGCACAAATGCCAGAAAGTGTCTCCTGATCCACATAGGGACCATGATAGCAGTAACCATGTCAGTGTCTGATTTGGTGCTCAGGTATTCAGAACTTCACATACATAGCTGTGATGGGCACAACCATGTATGGAGGAGTGAAAATGTTGCCATCATTTAGTGAGGACAGAACAGGTATTGTCCATTATTAATGTATTTGCAGTATGATAATAGCACTTGCTATATTCTGATGGTATTCACCATAACCAAGACCCTCCCCAGCTCCCATCTATGATCCCAGCCCACCCACAGTGACACACTTCAAACAGACATGATGCTTTTCCAGGTAAAAGACTACTATATGCCATCAATATCTTATTTGATAATGCAGTTTAGTAGAGGGAACATTACATGAACTGGTACCTAAATGAACAAAAGGAAAATTTGATTAAAGGAGAATGTATACAGGATTTTAAGTTACATCAATCACCTTCAGAAATAAAACAGAAACTATTTAGTTGACATGCTATGATCACTGCTGCCCCCACTATCACTGGGTCTGGGTAAAACAGAGCAAAAAGTATTTAAAATGTTCCTCATGCAGTAGTTTCATGTTAAAATCTTGAATTATTATTATTTTTCTTATTTTACAATATACTTATCCAGGCTAACCAAACCGGGATGCAACACCTTGTTTCCAGCGATCTGGTTCAACTCTACAAATTAAACACTTCTCTTCAGCATGTAATGAGGGAGGAACGTGTGGTGGAAAGAGAGCCAGCTGGGCATGAATGGCAGCAAGTCCAACAAAATGCTAATGTTACCAATGCAATAGTTTACCTCTCTGTCCAAGAAGAGTAGCAATACCAGTCTAGGATGTTGTTTTCCTTTAAAAAATTATTCTTACTAAAAAAAATTTACATACTGTACCAACATTATAACATCTTCTGATAAATGCTGGGGTCAGATTGTTATGGTATGTATGGGGAGATAAAAGAGACAGACAAGAGACAAAAATGAAGCCTGTGACTGAAAAATTATACTCAGTGTTTTATGTTTTATACTGCCCTATCAGCATGCCAACGTTAAGGTCATTCTCGGTGGTGTGTATCTCATACCCATAACCCAATAGTTGTAATTATAAAAATTTAATTATTTGTTTTCCATGAGAAAATGGTCTTTGCTAAAAAAAAAAAACAGAATAAATGGCAATGTTATAATTTTTATTTTATTTTATGAGTACCAAAAGTGGTAGGGACAAGACATATGAGCATAAAGTTTAATAAAGTATCACAATCAGTATCCTGTATATTTGTGTGACTTTTCTTTTTTCTTAAATTGTCTACAATCTTCCTACACACCTCTCTATATATGATCCCAATAATGCTAGTGCACATAAGGGATCGGGTTAATTTTATCAAGTGATGGAGTGTACATGTGCTCTTTACTGTTCAAACTAAGCCAACTAATACCCAAACTGAACCATCTTCTAGTGAACTTGTCATTGACAACATTTATTTTTTGTAGTTTGATGCCCTAGTGTTATAGATTCCATGGTGATGTATAAAACAAATGAATGTCCCATTAAATAAAATATAAATACAATAGAACATTGTTTTGATTTTTGTTTACTTATGCTCATGCTGAATTTGTTACTGTACTTTTCATAATTATAATCTTGACAATGTGATTTTCAAGTTTCAGACTAACTTTAATGATTTGTTTTTCCTCTGACGTATGAGCAGCAAGATTACACGATTTTTGCTTCAAACAGATGTTGCGATACATCAATCTTTTTTTATGATTTTCCTGTACAGAAATATAATTGTGTAAATGTTTTTCTTTTACTGTTTTTAGGCAGCTTTTCTCTTTCTAACATCTTCTGATAAATGCTGGGGTCAGATCATTATGGTATGTATGGGGAGATAAAAGAGACAGATATGAGACAAATAAGAGGCCTGTGACTACAAAATAATATTCAATGATTTATGTTTTTACAGTGCTCTAACAGAATGCTGAAGTTAAGGGTGCTCTGGGTGGTGTATATCTCACACCCATAGCTCAATAGTTGTAATTATACAAATTAAATTAATTTATTTCCCATGAGAAATTGGTCTTTGCTAAAAAGACAGAATAAATGGCAATGTTATAATATAATTTTTTTTTTTATTTTACGAGTGTCAAAAGTGGTAGGGACAAGGAAGAGGAGCATATAGTTTAATAAAGTATCACAATCAGTATCCTGTATATTTGTGTGACTTTTCTTTTTTCTTAATTTGTCTGCAGTCTTACTACACCCCTCTCTATATATGATCTCAATAGTGCTATCTCACAAAAGGGATCAGGTTAATTTTATCAAGTGATGGAGCATGCAGTTTACTGTTCAAACTGCAAGCAAACTAACACCCAAGATGAACTATCTTCTAGCAAACCTGCACTTGACAGCATGTGTTTTTTGCAGTTTGACATCCTAGTGTTATAGATTTAATGGTGTTATATAAAACAAATTAATATCTTGGTGGCATCTTCTTAAAATTTGTCATCCAAGACTCCAAGTTGAGCAAGCCCCATCCTTTGGTCTCTTTATTCAGTCCATCAGCCATTCCTTGTTTGACTTTCTCAAATCTCTCAAACTACTTAGACCCCCCCCATCAGTTCCAAATTACACAACCATCCAAAAATTAAACTCTGCCTAGTGCAAGTTCAGTGCAATGTGCCATCCATTTAGAAAAAGGGCTTTAAAAGTACAATATCTACATATACTAATAATGTAGTACCAGCAGCCCTCCCTTCACTGGACTGAACCAGCCCTGGGGACCAAAACGACAGTTGTTACCTTCACCAATAAACACTTCAATCAGGTTACACAAAGTGGAAAATTAAATTCAACAAATCAATTAACCATTTAAATAAAACACTGTCCCGGAAGCTGGAGGAAAATAGGGGGTTAGGTTGTTGGAAGTTACCTTGAGCACTCCCATCCTGTAGCAATGTCCCCTGGGAACCACTGTACAGTGGGTCACTACCATCCTCTGAGATACCACATGGTCTATGAAGCACCCACCCAATCAAGGAATACAAAAGGATGAATTCCACTACACAGTGTGCAGTAAATGTTTCAGCTGGTACCAGTACTAAAACTATGATTTCAAGTATGACACAAGGCCAGTGACTCTGGGTACCCGGGAATTACACTAAAGTCCTGGTGCAGGACTGGTAGCTACATTCACAAAAGGGGAAGTGAGGTGGACTTATCTGGGCAAGCAACTACAGTTCTTTCTGGAAAATCTTCTGTATTTTAATTAACACCCCAACATATGTGATGTGAAAGCATGCCTTGCTCTAAAACCACAAAATGGTGATGATGTTACAGTTTACAGATCTGCAAGAAATATCACACTCAAACATATGCCAACAGAGTGTTTTACAGTTAATCAAACAAAATCAGGTGAAGTGCAGGAAGCACTAGTAAGTGCAGTCCTTTAAGTGGCCAAATATGCTACCATCACTTTTAAAAGGGTCCCAGTACAAGCATAACATTGGTTTGACAAGATAACACTGTTTTTCTGTGCCTCTTATTCCATGCATCCAGTGCATTATCAGAAAGAAATCTGTTCAGTTCTGAATCCCTGCTTGGGTAATCAAAAGCAACATTGCATTACTTCTTTATAGCATTACTTTTTTGTAACATTGTAGAAGTGAAACATGACAACTTCAACATGTTCAGTTATTCTGTATTTCCTTCAAAGATAACAATGCACTTTTTACTGATGTCATTGTTCACTGCTATAATGTTACAAAAAAGTGATGTTATAAAAAAGTAATACAATGTTACTTGAAATGTTCATTTTTACCTTTGAAAGAGGTATAGAATAACTTTGAGTACTTTGAAGCTGTCACGGTTAACTGCTACAATGTTATGAAAAAAAGTAATGTTCTAAAAATGCAGTGTTGCTTTTGATTGCCCAAACAAGGATTTGTACCTCTGTAGGTTTCTTTTAGATAATGCACTGAATAAAGGGCACAGTAAGAAGAGCATTTATTATCTTATAATAACTCGTCAACAATTCTTCCCATTGCCTCATTGAGTTATAATTTGCTGTTATAACCCGTGGGTTATAACGGCAAACACGTGCCACTTCAGTCAAGAAAGAGCCACATCCTGATTGGCTCATCACTTCCCATGGGTGGGCTAAACACTGACACAAACATGGAGGCTCCTTATACCACTTACTGAGGAGCCGGCATGGTGGAGCCACCACACTGGGAGTCCCATCATATTATTTTAACTAAACAATTTATCTGGTTGATCCTGCTGTCCAGAACTCACACTGCATAGGAATTCCTAAAAAATGCTCCGAAGAGCTTCCCTGCCTACAGACAGCTCCACACTGCTTCACTACCTCAAGTAATAGCTCCACGGTGCTTCTCGGAGGTAAGCGCTATTGCAAGTAAAAGAAACTAAGTGTGACTGCAGTTTGAGGGACACAAAACAAAAAAGAGCATAACAAAAATACTCCTCACAAGAAATACACTTTTCTGACAGCAACAAAGTGTGTGTGTGTGTGTGTGTGACTGAGAGACAGTGTCAGTGAATCTCTATGTTTCAGACTCAGGGCTGCTAAAAATTGCTGCCCAGCAATTATAAATAATGAAAGATGGGGAAGTGTTTTTAAATTCGAAATTAATGGTTGCCCTCAGTGTGGGATGCTTTAATAAACCCCTTGGGTTTCGACCTCAGGGTTTATGTAGCATCCCACACCTCAGACAACCATTAATTTCTCATTAAGCATACTTCCCCATCCATTATTGTATATGTTAAATTAATTAATACTTGTAAACTTTAACACTGGATAACAATGATATTACTGAGAGGACTGGATTGATGAGGTCCCCTTTACTAGTCAAAAGGATCAGTAAATATTGTCTGTAAAAAAATCAGCTTGTCGAGATTTATACAATCCCTCTTAATCCCTTTAAAATTGAATAACAGGTCACATACCAGTCACAGTCAAGAATAAATATTGGGATTTGATGGTGATATTAACACTCAGCCACCTTTCCTGCTCCTCTGTAGATAACAGGTTACTAAACATCACTGATGCCACTACACATATGTAAAGTATTTGTTCTATAGGTTTATTGCCTGAGAAACAATTTAACCTAAACTAGTACTTATTTCTGAAATAATGACCGATGCAATAAGTAAAATGGCAGCACTGTAACATACTGTTTGGCTCAGGAAATGCTTTGAAGCAGTTTTCAAGCTATTTCCACTTGTCATGAAGTTTTTCTAAATATTCAGGTAAACTCAGTGATTAATATGCTAATGACATCAATTCCCTTGCCTATCTTAAGCATATTGACTAATGTTTAATACTCCATTATCTACTGAGGAATAGGAAAGATAGCTGATATACAAGAGTCAATTTATCAAGCCATGCCCACAGTTAACAACATTAACAGAAATTTAAAATTAAATAGAACAGACAATTTTGTTCAGTTCAATGTGCTTGTGCAACTGAATGTGTGATGATTTGTGCAATATACATAAACTTTGGTCTTTCGTCTCACTTCTTCTCAGAGATACCACCCTGTAGAGAAGCTGAAGGAAAGGAACCCCTAGAGGTGCCATGGGAGAATACTAGTAGGTAAAGGTACCTTAGGAAGGAGCCCCAGAGAAGAACAGCATGCCACTGGAGGTGGAGGGGATTGCGGCAGGGCAACAAACAGAGCTTCCAACACAGTAAGGAGGAAACTGACTTAAATAACCCAGGTAGGAGGAATGGTTAGTTGCACCACCCATTGAATTACTGGTGTAGCACTCCCAACAATGTGCTTGTGCAACTGAATGTTTTTTGTGATTTGTGTAACATACATGAACTTTGTCCTTTCACATCTCTTTTTCTCTGAGATACCACACTGTATGAAAGCATAAGGCAAGGAACCTTGATGAGGGTTCTACCCCTAGAGGTGCCATGGGAGAATACTCATAGCTAAAGTTACCTTAGGAAGGAGCCCCCAAAATGTTGTGTAAAAGAATATAATTAAATTCAGAATAACAGGATGTGATATAAAGCCTAGAAAGCTGAAATGAGAACAAAACAGAACAAATGTATGAGTCAGGAGGACACAGGATACATGAATGAGCTGGAGCACAGGCACAACTGGATCATAAGCAGAACTGTACAGCCACTGTAGGTAAGAAAGCATGAGGGGGCCAAACCTACCAAGGAGAGAGGGAAGGCAAAGCCACCATTCAGGTAAAGCCAATAGTAGAAACCTAATTAGGAAAAATCAATCTAAATTTAATAGCCTGAGGAAAAAACCCTGTTAAGAGGAATCCTCTGGGGATCCAAGGCCAAGGCCACCTTCCCTCCAGGTTGGGATGTTTTAGTTAGTGGCAGCTAGCAACTGCAATTTAGAGATCGAACTGGTAGGGAAGTAGAAAAAAATCAAATTTAGAGGAAGCTTCACTCATTCCCCCTAACAGGAATGCCTTTGAAGGTTGTGAGGCAGGTCCCTGCAACAAGGCACTCAGCAAAGGTGGAAGGAGAAAAGAGTGACTGCTCAGGCACTGCTTGGCATACTGACTACCCAAAATCAAGTGAACCGAAAGCAGACATAGGGAGAATGCATTGAAGGTGCCAATGGTAGTAAATTAATACCACAGCCAAAAGAGATCACACGTAACCACCCTTCATGGCTAGTCATACGTTCTACAAAAAGAGGCACCACCAAATTACAAATGGCTAAAGCTCCAGCTGGAGTAAGGACATTACCACTAGGGGCCAAATAGGAAGGACCCCAGCCAGTCTTCACATGCTCAAGATGCAGACTAGGATACAGAGTGAGGCATTGGCTGAGAGCAAGATCAGAACCAATAAAGTAATGGTCATGGTCAACCAGTGACCTTTAGCAACAGAGCAGGCAGTACATGGGAATGTAGGGAGTAAAAGGTAATGTGCAGCACATGAAACAGATAGTATGCAAAAGCATAATAAGCAGTAAAAATTGAACAAACAGCTCAGGCTAACCTAGTACCTTATCCAGTATGTGGAACTTGCCTGGCAAGGTTATAGGATAAATAATGTGAGTAATGAAGAAGGAATACAAGCCAACCAGTCCATCTATGAATGATGCCAATTAAAGGTGATATAAATACTCATAGGATATTAGCGGCAAAGGCAGCATTCAGACATGAGGTAGGTGAACCACAGGGGACCACGACTCTTCACTAAAACGTCCCTGTCTTCCACTGTAGGAAAAAACAAAGAAGCCACGGTAAAGTGCCATGACCCTTATGTGGATTTTAAATCTAGTATACAGTGACAGCTGTAGCTGAGCTGACCTCTAGAGTATAATGAAGCATTGCACAAAAGTAGTTAACATCTTCCAGCAGTAATTTGTTATAGCTTCCAGCAGTAGCTGAGCTGAACAATTTAACAAGCATAGAAATTGTAGGCATAGGAAATAATGCACTAAAAAAACAACAGTAGTATTGCTTGGTGCAATTACATTTAAGGAGGTTTCAATCCCATGGAACAAGCAATATAGAACTGCAGTAGACTCAGGTTTGATTCCCACGGAGTGCAAATAAACATGTTTGAGCAAATTTAAATCCCCAATGTGGCTGTATGAAAACTGAGACTGACATAATGAAAAGCTTAGTAAATAAATTAAATGATGAGGTAAGTACACAGTAAATAAACTCTATTGGAATGTAAGGTTGCTGAGGTAAAACAGGTCCTGCACTGAACTGTGCAGGTGTGGTTCCCAGTCAGGCTACACATGAATGGAGTTGGATGAAGCAAATGAATAAAGAATAGCAGCAGTGGGGTTTTGAGAACTGATATCCAGGAGACCAAACAGCAACTGTAATATGGACAGGCTAGGACCCCCCCCCCCCAAATAGAGGTAGCATAGGTAAGCATATAACAAAAATAGCAGGCAAAATGCAGGTAGAAATAATGAAATTTCAAATGAAAACAGAGACAGCAGAGGCAGCAGTAGCACAATGAACAGTGAAGGAAGCAAAGCAAATGCAGCAGAGACACACTACATTGTTAGAAAAGCAAGCAGGGGAATGAAAAGCTGAGAGTTGCAGCTGCTGTGTGAAGCCTGGCACTAAGGGTAAGCAGGTGTAAACAGTTAAAGATATGTGGATACAGATAGGCTGCAACAGGCAGGGAAACTGCAGGGGGGAACTAAAAGGCACACAGATAAATTCACAGAAGCAGAGGGGTTACTAAAATATAATAAAAGTAAATGGGGAAAAGTAATTGTAAGGAACAGCAATATGTAAGCTTGGAAAGTACACACAAGCAATTGGGACACAACAGCTAGAAAACTAGAGAGCCCCAAAAACAGTAAAAGAAAGAAAACACAAGCAGAAGAGCAAGAGGGAGCAGACACACACAACAGAGAGAAGCAGACTGCAGCTGGAGAAACACCCAGACTTATAAGAGTATAGGAAGTACAAACCAAGCAGAAAGCTAGCAGAAGGCAGCACAAATCAAGCAGGGTCCAAAGCACAAGGGCACAAAAGCAGAAGGGGGGGGAGAGTCTTCATCTGCAGCTAGCATATAGAGCTTCCGACACAGGAAGCAGGAAGCTGACTTAAATAGCCCAGGTAGGAGGAGAGGCTAGTTGCACTGCCCATTCAACTACGGGTGTAGCCCTCCAATTGTTTAAAAAATGCATTCTGTCAAGTAAATGCCATAGCAATTGCTGTACTAATAGATGACTATATGTTTTTAATGTTTTGTTTCTCCTCCAAAATATACAGTGTGCCTTTTATTTTTTTCCCTTTTTGTCTCAACCAGTAAACTGTATGTGATAATAATTATTTCACTGGCTGTATCACAGGATTTAACTTTTCAATCAGGTGTTATGACCCTGATCGTAATATATGTTGGACAGTCCTGACTGTATAGCATATAATAATTATTGTGGAATCATCGATTGACTCTGTTTCTTCTAACTTGTGTTTCCTGTTTCATAGTCACATATTTAAATCCAGATGGAGAGAGAAGATGTGTGTGTGTGTGTGTGTGTGTGTGTGTGTGTGTGTGTGTGTGTGTGTGTGTGTAGGGGGCAGGTCGGTGAGGTGTGTGAAGACATGCATATTTAATTATCAGAACTGAGAAACAAAAACAAATGTGGGATATTTTAACAAATTTCATTATATATTTTAGTGGATTGATAACATACAAAGTGTGTTCCTGTGGGTGTTGGGGGGGGGGTTGGCATTCTGTCACGCAAAGTGAGGCATTGTGAACCATCTCCCATCTGCATGCTCATGTCCTTTATCTGACCACCCCTTGACTTGCCAACTCCTGTCACTGAAAATTAGATCCATACCAACCACTACCCAATCCATAGAAGTGGACTCCAAACCAGAGGGGCATACAACCATACATGTCATTTTTCACTCTGTGTACTCCAGCTTGGTATGGTATTATTTTAAAGGAGAAAAAAATAATTAAAACCACAATCAAAGCCTGTTTACAGGTGCTCAAAATACTAAGAATATGTAGTGAATGAACAGGTGGCCCAGCCATGAAAACTGCTTTAACATTTTGCAGCAGGCATGCTTTATCAAGAAGCTATAGTGCTCCCCTATTACCTCCTTTTTATACACTAATAATTTAAACAGAACAAGTGAAAATAATTAAAAAAACAACATCTGATTCCTTAGACATAATACTTAATGAAGCACTGATGCTACAACACTCAGTCTAATGTTCCTTATGAGCTCATATTGCATCACAACATTATTTGCAAACCTTTACTTAAAAGTATGTCACCTAGTTAGAAAACATACATAACAGGGATCCACTGTGTACAGAGACAACCTAAACCTCTAGAAACAGTAGTCCAAATACAAACACTGATGCTAAAAGGCCCTTATGTGTTATAGCTTAACACAGCAGCAATAGAAGCTCATATTGCATCCTTCAAAGGAACAAAAGTGAGATCTGCCATACATGCCTACAGATCTATAATGTATGCTGAAATGGGCAATTCAACTACTACTAATTAACTCTGAATCATGAGGACTCCAGACCTACTGCATCCATTTAGAAGCCTGGAACTTCAGGCACAGAATTTGCAGAACATGAAGTGTATTAAATACAAACCCATAGTGCAACAGGTGTACACAGTTCAAATGATATAGATGTTAGTATCTGAAGCTGCAGCTAAAGCTTCTATTGCACTGAGTGTAAAAGTGCAACTTGCAAGCATTTACTTGAATGTGTATCAAATTCTCGACCAGTAAAGCAGATATAAAAAGGCAGGTATAAAAGAGATGATATAGAAAATGCTGCTAATGGGTACATAGGGGTTATAGCTTAACTCAGCAATACACGTCCATACTGCACCATTTAAAGAACCATAGGTAAAGGGCACACACTTAATGTCTCCTGATCTACAGTATAATACTGTATATACTGTACTATGATACTGATATGAGCAATGAAACTGTTACACATAAGCTCTCAATTATAGAGGCTCCAAAGAGCAACAGAAGGACCTATTGGAAGCCTGGGAAAGCGCAACATTTGCAGAACCAGCATATATTAATTACATACAAATCCATGGTGAAATAAATCTACATAATTGCAATGACACAGATGTTACTGTCTGAAGCACAACTAAAGCATCTATTGCACCAAGTGTAAGAAGAAACATGCTACAAAAATGGCATGGCTGAATTTTAAGGTACAGGGCAAATTCGGTTTTATCATTTAAACCCCTGGTTGCACTCTGTGCAATAGAAGCTTTAGTTATGGTTTCAGACAGTAACATCTGTATCACTAAAATTGTGTAGCTTTATTATTATGGGGTTTTTTTATGTAACATATGCTGGTTCTGCAAACGTTGCTCCTTTATAACTGAGTCTTGACTCTCTGGAGAGCTTATCTGTAATAGTTTAATTACTCAGTCATACCAGTATGTATTGTCCCAGATTCCCCCCTTTTCCCTAACAAAAATACAGAGACCATTGTATGTTGTTGTGCTCAGATTGGCAATTAATTTATTATATATCATAATTCCATTTTCCATCTCATCATCTTTTATTATTATATCTTTCACAATTGAATTTTATTGCATCCATATATCAATCTCTGATCATCCCTCTTTCTTCCTCTTGCTCTCCCCAGGTGAAAACCTGGGTGTCTTCTCCTTCTGTTTTCCTGTTAGGTAACAGTGAGAACTGAGACTGCTTTTCCTCTTTCAGCTTCTTCTTCTTTTCATCCTATTCCTTTTTCTTCCCCCCTTCCCTCCTTCCCCCCCTTTTTCCCTCTCTGCCATCCACCTTTGGCAGTCCAATAACCGTCCTCCCTCTCTGCCATCCACCTTTGGCAGTCCAATAACAATCCAACCAGACAATTCTGTCATCCACCTCTAACAGACATTACATACAGTCCCTTTCTGACTGTCTTCCCTCATGCTCTATAATTCAAGGGTGGGTGGAGGGATCAAAACTCCAGCAAAAGTGGCTGAACCACTCCTGTGCTGCCATTATGTACCTCTTTAGCCCCTCCCTTCCTGTTGCCTGCCTATTGTTCTGTCTTCCTGCCCTTCCCCCATCCCCCTCTGAGCACACCATCTTCAGGTAACATTACAGCATAGAACTTAGGAGTTGTTTTGCAAAGGAAAAATGAATGGCATTTCAGATTGTTTTTTCCTTTTGCATCTAACTGCCTTACAATCATATTAATAGAGTTCCCCTCACTCGTGCCTGTGGCATGACCCAATGAATAGTGACTTACTGTTTCTGTGTCCTACTTGTGCTGCCTTGCATACTGGAAGCAAATGAAGGTCAACAAGTTGGGGGATATTGTGTGCCATCTCAATCTGCTCTGTTAACCAGTCACATAA
Source organism: Neoceratodus forsteri (assembly GCA_016271365.2). NCBI lineage: Eukaryota > Metazoa > Chordata > Ceratodontiformes > Ceratodontidae > Neoceratodus > Neoceratodus forsteri. The sequence continues at coordinate 654,698,288 of CM028136.1, forward strand.
GGATTAGGGATGGAAATTAGTGTGTGTGTGTGTGTGTGTGTACACATGTGTGGGTGTGTTTGTGTTTTCAGAGGGTGCCACAGACTGGAGGACATGCTACATTTATTTCATTACCCAATGACAGAGTGCAGAGGAGATATCAGGGCAGGGCATGGGAGAAAGAAAGTCGAAGCATTATATGAAGCCATACTGGGTTATAAACCTGCACCTCAAAAGTTCCAAATATTAATGAAAATGACCTTCGATGTCAAAAAAAAAAAGGAGGCATAATTTCAAATTAAGGACAGCACCACCCCAAGATGCTGCCCATTTTAGTATTAAAGGCACAGTAGCCAATTGCTCCAGATAATTTCAACAAGCTAAAAAAGTTTTATATCCTTTCAAGAAAGAAACTGGTTATAAAGCAAGCTATAGATACAAGGAACACTCCAAATGTCAGCTTCCCTAATGTTGGAAAAAAAATTTATAATTGGGCTAAGTTATCAAAATACTGAAGGGGAGCTGTCAAAAAATGATGCTTGCCAAAAAATCAAAAGTGCTAATACAAACTTCAAAAGAAATTAGGAGCAAAGATAAATTGAAGACATTGGGGTTCTCACATTTATTCAGCAAAGTGTCTCTGATTTAAAGTGTACTAAAAATTGTAATTGATTAAATACGCCATGTAAAAGAAGGAGGGAGGGAAAGATTGCCAAAACACTATAAGGGAGCTATACTAAGTGATGATCACTTAAAAACACAAAAGAGAAAGTGCAGACATCTACTGTCTCCCCTTCTTTTTCTGCCACTGTTCAGGATGGGAGACCAGAAATGGTGGAGGGTGAATGAGAATAAGCAGATACTGTATGTCCACAAGGGAACAACTGTCTACCAACTTTCTTTGTTCTCTTGGGCTGAAGGTCAAGGGTTTGCAGATTCTGGTGTATGTGGTACTCCCCAGGTCCAATGGACATAACTTGTAGCCTAATGAGGATCAGAGAAGCTGTGAAAGACCCCGTTGCACTCTATTTTAAATGTTATGGGGTATGCCATTTTATATCTGATCCCTACCATGTTGTCATTTGTAGGGAACCACACTCTGTGATGGAAATGAATGTGTGTGTGTGTGTGTGTGTGTGTGTGTGTGTGTGTGTGTGTGTGTGTGTGTGTGTGTGTGTGTGTGTGTACACTGGGGGAAGGGTACTGCAGACTGGAGGACTTGCAACATTTATTTTATTACCCAATGACAATGCTCAGAGGAGAGATAAGAGCAGGGCATGGTGGGGGAAGAAAGTCAAAGCGCTATAGGAAGCCATACTTGGTTATAAACCTGTGCCTCTGAAATTCCAAATATAGATGTTCATTACCCTAAATATGAAAAAAAAAGAGGCATAGTTTCAAACTAAGGACAGCACCACCCCAATATGCTGTCAGTTATAGTATTAAAGGCAGAGTAGTCAATTGCTCCAAATAATTTCAATGATGCTAAAGAACTTTTACATCCTTTCAAAAAAAAACTGATTATAAATCAAGCTATTTAGATGCAAAGAACACTCCAAATGTCAGATTCCCTAATGTTGGGGAAAAAAACTAATAATTAGAGTGTGGGGGGAGCTAACTGGGGAATGGATGATACTGTGCAATGCTTGTTAATTTAATTTTATTAATTAACCAGGAGAGCTTACATGAAACATTTTTTTTTGGAGGGGGGGGGCAATGTGGCCAGATATGTTTTCATTCATAGCCATTATGTTTCTAGTAGACAATGCAAGGCCAGACATTAAAGCTAAATACATTTATTAGGTCAATGCTTGATAAAGGTAACTAGTATATGCCCAGTTTTCATGAATGGTACACTACAAGATTAGAGATTATCTATTGAAGCTTTGGAAAGAAAAAAAAAGGTAAAAAAACCAAAACAAATAGACCCCTTGCTATACACTGCCTTGTAGTAGTTGGTTCGATCTCAATCTGTAATAGTTTAATTTCTCCTAGGTCCAGACATCCAGACTTGTATTATAGATCAGATTCCGGAGACATTAAGTATTTGTTTACATATCGGTTCTGTTTACACATGCTTCTTTAAAATGAAGCAATATAGTTATATGGGATGCTATTGCTGAGTTAATCAGTAACACATATGTTCCCATTACCATTATTAGCACAAGTTTCTATATAATCTGTTTTACACCTGATATATATATATATATATATACACACACACATACATATATATATCTGGACTGCTTCTGATAGAGAACTTGATATGTTGTAAATGCTTGCGTGTTGGCAGCTGCAGTTTTATACTGGAGTGCAATAGAAGGTTTTGTTGTGGGTTGCAGCTTCAGAATCAAGTAACATCTGCTATAGTATATCATTTACACATTGTGTAAACCAGGCTGTTGCACTATCTACTGTATATGGCTCTGTAGTGTTAATAGGTATGCCGATGGTACAGCGAACCCCCCTAACAGGAAGATGATCACAGTGACAGGAATCGCTGTGAAGGTCTTTGCTCACACTGGGACTGCCTTGCCCGGTGTTTCGCCCCCCTCCACCGAGACAACTCCAACTCAGAGTTGTATCCCTAGAGACCAGGGGGGTGGGGGGCACAGCCCCCCTCATGGGGGGTCAGGGGTGCAGCCCCCTGATAACAACACTGAGACATCCCCGACAGTGCAATGCTGACACTCAGCATTGCGGCTGTTGCTGTCTGGGATGTCAGCATGGCGGATATAGCAACACTATAGGTAAACCATGTTAATACTACTAGATTGCATTTTGTAATACTTTCAGGGTCATTCTGCAAATTCTGTGTGGTCCCTCTCTGCTGTTCTGCCTATGCCATGCTGCTGAAAAAAAGCTAATGTGCTGTGTCAGTCTGCTCTTGTCCCAAAAAGCTAGAGCAACCATTCACACACTGACCAGGCTGAACCCTTTGTACAACAAGAGTCAATAAGCCTATTAGAAGAAAGACCCAGCATAATGCCAGCCCCAGCCCAACTACAGAACCCATAACAGACCCTGAAATGTGCACTGGCACACTTCTGTGCAGTCTTCTGTAGTTCACTACCACCAGCCATCTCCAAGAAAGATATGCCTTACCAAGAAGATCCTTTTTTGTGTACTTACCAATAAATAACGTCACAGCAAAGCAGTATACAGAAAGAAATAGGAATACTTGGAAACTAAGTCTGTGAAGTTGAGTCCCACTGCAAGCAAACAGCGGCTGTAGCAGGCAGGCAGAGGCAGTAAAGTACCAAAATAGACCACACTACTAGTATAAATAAGTTGAATGAAATACAGAGAGACACACCATCCACCATCACCAACCAAACAAAAAGTCAGGTTGAAGTTGCAGCCAGAAGAAATGGCTGTGTGTGTGAGAGGAGAGCCTACTTACTTTTATGTTATACTTATCTAGGAAGCTGACTTTTCTGTCTTTCTCCATTTTTTGAAATTGCAGCATATAGCTGCTATTTGGAGGTGTCAGCTTTCAGGACAACTTCAAACAGCCAGTTGTTCACCCACTGCCATAGAGTGCCATTAAATGGTGTAAAGTTGTCTATCATATATGCTTAGGAGATGAGACTGAAGTCATTATGACTGCCCAAGACTACAGTGAGGAGGTGAGAACTTCTATCCAAGAGCCGGCACCGAGCAGGAACTAACTTCTCTCTCTGTTGTGAGATGTGACAACTAGGCCAGCTCTGTATTTTATTTCATGTGGCAGCTTAGAGAGCACTTCAAAGAGTTGAATAAAGATAGCAGAGTTATTCATGTACTGGGGACCGCAGAGGGGACTGTAGTGCAACTCAAACTTGTTTGGTTGAAAGTAGAAGTGTGCGAAAAAAACTTCCGCTGGCGGAATTTCCACGAAAGTCGGATTTTCACTTCTGAGGAAGTGCAGAAATCAAATTAGCAACTTTGTTCAAAATTCTGACTTAGAACGGCATAATAAATGTTTAAATTGCGGATTATTTTATTAAACTGCAGAGAAAAAAGTCCACAGAACTGATCACTGAACTGCAGAATAATTACATGTATTGCAGAATAATTCATCAAACTGCAAAAAAAGACAATTCCTCAGAACTGTTCAAGTGTATTTTTCTACAGTTCAGCTAAAACATTCTGTGGAACACAATGAAAATCCACCAAACACATTCAGAAGATTCCGATCTCGCCAATGGTGAAAATTCAGAAAATTCTGCGAAGTTTCTGAATTTTCGTGGAACTTCCACAAAAGCGGAATTCACAACTTTCCCCCACCTCCAGTCAAAAGGAATACAGACAGAGGCTACTCAGCTGCAGGCTGGCCCCTCCCACAATGTTTCATATATGACACAAGCCTTTATTTGACAGGACTACACAAAACAAATACGGTTCTCCTGTCCCTACCATTGCTTTGTGGGGAATGGTGACACTGCAGACTGGGGCTACTCAACTGCTGGCCTGCCCCCTCCCCAAAGCACTTCACATGTGATGCAAGCCTTTATTTGATAGGACTTCACAAAAAAAAAATATGGTCCTCCTGTCCCAAATCCTGCTTGTGTGGGAAATGACTGGTGACACTGTGCAGAGGTTACTTTACTGCTGGGCTGTCCCTACCCTCCAAAACATTTCACAGGTGATGTAACACACAAGCCTTTATTTGACAGGACTACACAAATAAATATGGTCCATCCTGTCTGACTCCTGCTTACATAGAAAATGACTAGTGACACTGCTCTTTGGGGTGGTTACGCTGTGACTTCCTCAGCCAGCATCTCACAGTATGCCAGCCCAGTTTCCTTGCTGAGTTGAATATATGTGTAGCTCAGTCAATGCTCTCTCAGTTTAGCCTACTAGGCACAGGTGCCTGTTTTCAGGGGTGACCCAGTGGCACTGGGGAGATTAACTGACATGTTCAGCATCACACAGTATGCAAGTGGAGGCAATGGGAACTTTGGAACTGTCTGTTGCTGGATGTCCCATCAAGCTCATTCACAGCACACAATTCTTGCAAGTTTGCACCACTCCCCCCCCCCCCAACACACAGTCTGTCCCTGACCCAAGTCTTAACCCTCACGTTTTTTTTTTATTAAGTTTTCTTACTCTCTGTTTCATTAGCGGTGTGGGTGGAAACTGGTCCAGGCAAGATTATTCCCTTCCTTCTAAACAGTCACTCAGAGCTTCTCACCCCCACTCCTTAGTCTCTGACCCACATCCCTATCACGTCCCCACCCAATCCTCTGAGTGTTTTGTTGTTGTTTGTTTTTTTATTTTTGTCTTTTCATCTTGAGTGCTCACAAAGTGTCTGACTCCTCCACACACTTGTCTCAACCATGGTCAGAGGCCCTTCCCTTCCCGCCCGACTATCCCCTTGCTTTTCCACTCTCTGACATGTGTCAGAAGTGTGACAGTACTCAGCCACATCTTTATACATACCAGCACAATAGACGTTTTGTATCAACCTTTGCTCAGTCCATTTCATCCTTGCCCCTCCCATGTAACACAAGTAGAATGTTGTGTGCAGTACTGAGTAGCTGTTTCCTGACATCCTTAGGTACTGCCAGCTGTTTGCACATCTGCCAATCTTTGACTCCTTGAGCTGCAATCTGGTGTGTGATCTAGAGAAAATTCAGTCCCAATTCAACAATATTTATGTTATTAAAGCATAAGGGTTATTGTATCAGCATAATTACATTTTAGAAGGTGGATCCTGTCCACATATGTATCCACATGGCAAATGTCTGGGGGGGGGGGGCTTTTAGTTATGAGCAATGCAGATGTTTATAATTCTGGCCTGCAGGATGGAGGCTGGCTGAGTATTTTATTTTATTTCTATATTATTCTTAGGTAACTGGCAAGGCCCTCTGGGCATGGGTGCCTGTTTTCAGGGGTGACATGGGGGTGCTTTGGTGGTTCAGTGACTTGTGCAGGATTGCACAGTATGCAGGTGGAGGTTACAGGGTTCAGGTCCAGGTCTGCTGAGTGTCCCAGGCTCGTTCACAGCTCATTGCACTAGGCTCAGGGCTATACAATAATCCACATCATTAGAATCAGGGTTTGTCTCTGCATTAAATGTATAAAATATACATTTAACAGAAATGGTAGGTTAGAGCCTGGCCACCCTCCTGCATCTAGGGGTATTTGATGGCATCTCATCCAGGAGAGTGCCTACCTTACACCATGATGATCAGTACTGCACCGGCATCAGTCACCTTTGCTTCACAGGTCTGGGGCAATTGGGATCAGTGGCACCAATAGCACCACACCCTGGGGGCACCATAATAGGAGATTACATTCACAAACTAGTTTGTCCATTCCAGTGCTGTAACTAAGCATACTGGTATTTTATTATTTAGCTGCAAGAGGATACACAGTTCTCTGGGCATTGCTCTGTCCATTACTTTTTTCTAGCTGTTTCACTTATCTTTCTCAACCCATTCAATATCATTTTGCAGCCCTATTGCCTATGACCAGAATTTGTTCATATAGATGCCACTATGCAGTGCTGCCATGCACCCATGTAGCACACACAGACACTTTCTGGATGGGTCCCTTAATTGGAAAATTCCTGACTGCAAATGGAATTTTGACTTGGCTTATAGGTCTGGTGCTACCTGGTTGTGACCTTGCCGACTTTTTGACTATGGGTTAATTATGACCATTTTCCAGTCATCTTGCACTATCCAGGCCTGTAAGGAGTCATCAAAGATATCATACAGAGGCCAAACCAGAATGTTTTTTAACTCTGCTAGACATTCCATGGATGCCATTTGAACCGTGAGATTTTCCTAATTCAGAGACAAAATCTGATATGGCAGCACTGCCACCAGTTTAGCCTGCACCTCTTACAAACTAAGATACAATACTGTGAGAATGGAAGTGACATACAGTACAGTAGGATCAATCTGTCTGCCCCTCTGAACTCATGGCAGTTGCTATATTACATTTAAGTATGACACTGGGTACACATCCAAGTTGAATAGGCAGACTGTAACCCCACTCATGCTGTGAAACTGTCAGTGCCATTCTCCCACAGGAATCTGTCAAGTTCTGATACGAAAGCCAGAACAGTGCTAGTTTCAACAGCATCAATGGATCTGCTTTTAACATGTTAACCACCTTTTGTGTAAAGTAATCTTTTCTAATATTTCCCTTATTCACTCCCCTTCCCAGTTTGAGAGCATACTCTGTAGTTCTGCATGCACTCACCACCTCAAACATATTGCATATTTCCCCCTTCCAATCCCCTTTAGTTGTTTAACCCCCACATAGTCTTGTTCCCTGATTTCCAGAGTAAATACTGACATAAAATTATTCATTCTTGCTTTGGTTCATAACTGGTAAATTATGTTCTTATACCTTATGAACACCCTTTGAGATTATGCTTTCTTGAAGCCCAAACAAGAAAAATATGGATGGAACATGTGTTGCTTTTTTCTCCATTTGGGAGGATGTCAATCAGAGATCTAAAACATTTAGATTCATGTACAGTGTCTCGGCAATGGTCAAGCTTGAGACCCTAGATTGATTGGAAAACAGATGGTTTTTTTTTGTTTGAAGAAACTGTTCGATATTCAACATATTTGAAAAGACTTAACTTTCTACCCTCACCACTTTGATTTCCAGTTGTTGACTCTTACTGTGATTGCTGGATTTAAAATAACTCAATCTAAATGCAGATTATGGTTTCTCTTCTAGGAAAAGAGGAATGGCCTTTTCATGGAAGTGCTAATAGAAGAGTAAGATTTGACTTCCAGTTTCTTCCACAAAGTAGAGGCCTGTTGGGAAGCTCAAGAAACAAAGGCAGGGGAGACGATTTGATCTGACTGATCTTCAGTGTGGCTCCACAGTCACTGTTGCCATTTCTGACATTTCAGTGACATAGTTAAAGCATTAAATGCATGACACATATCATAGCAGGGCAACTAATGCAGCAACGTGTCCTATTGTTTTTTTTGTATTCCTGACCTTTTTACTTATAACCAGCTCTGCTTTCACTCAGTGATCACCTCAAGTATCAAGGAGATTAGACACTGCTTGCAGCTGCCTCACAGCAGTGCCCTGCAAATATAAGCTAGCCTGAGTCTAGCAACACACAACAAACCAATTGTACAAAGATGCCATACACTTTCTCTAGAAACACATTTAATTGTGTAATAGAAAATTATGACCAGAGGAGTGGTGGTCTGATTAGGGGACCGTGTTCAATGTGTCAAATTATAGCATGTTATGAGCTTTGTTATTGCATGTTAAAACCATTGCTGGATACAAGGCAGACACTTTAAAACAAATGTTGCAGCTCACTAAAAGCTAAATATAGTACCTTAATATATTTTGATGTGATTCACAAACTGCAGAGCTGTGTGGGTTGTATTATCAGAAATACAGTATGTGACATTTTTCTCACCACATTGCCGTATGCACAACATAAAAGATCAGTGCCACATGTTAATTATTTGCTATCTGTAAATCTGAGCACCACACCACTCTCTTTTGGGTACTGGGTAACAAAACATGAAAATTAATATAATGGTATTTTGCTTAAGAAAACATATTAATGTTGACTGACTTAACAATAAATCCAGAATCCATTTTTTTTTTTGCAAATTAAACTGTATAGAAAAAACAAATATAATTGAAAGGTGGTGTGGTCCTCCTTTTTCCTCCTCTACGAAACACCACCAGTATATTTGAATAACTGCCCAACTCCAAATTTTCAGTTTAAACAAATTCAGTTTCTGTCCATAATGGTTCCAAAGTCAGTCTTTTCTAAAAATATTGTATTCATAAGGAGATAACACTGAAATAGAGAAATCTGAATTTCTTTTTTTTCAATTTGTCCTGGCCCTCTTCCCTCTATAGGGGATTGGCCCCTGCCTCGCCCCCCCATGCCCAGGCTTCTTCCCTTGGGTGGGGTCACTGGGCAGGTGCCCCACCAATGGACAACAGTTTCAAGTCCAGGCTTTCCCCTTATGGAGGGGCCATGGGAGCGGGACCCCCCCCCCGGTGGACACTGATTACAGTGGGAGCACTGGCAGGTAGGATGTCATGGAAGGGGATGGATTTATGAATGCTGTAGAGATCTCATGGGGGTGTGGACATGCAATGATAGCAAGCATCCACTCCCTCTTACTTGAGATGCCAGCAGCTGCCAGAGGTCCACAGAGCACCGGGCAGTCTTCCTCCTCCCCCTGGAGAAGGAGAGAAGTCCCTGGGATGCTCAATCCTTCTTCCCCCTGCTGGTTCTCCAACTCTTGAGTTTATTTCCAAACCCAGGATGTTGGCGCTGCAAGCGGACACCTTGCTGATGTGCTGGTGAGCCAGCTAGAAATCTGAATTTCAACCAATCAGGTGTTACTACTCAGGCTAAAGTCATCATTAATTTATTCAGTTAACTGCTAACAAAGTGGCAAGTTGATATCTCTTGCTAGGGAGTCCATTTTCAATAATCATTGCAATATCCTTTAACTTTCAGAGTGCTTTGTGAGGAGGAGGGAGGGAGGTTGGGCACTAGTGGGAAGGGTAGGGCTGTGCAAATACTGTACCTGTTTCCTAATATTTGAATGAATATTGGATTGGGGGGTAACTATTTGTGTATTCGGCATAGTTATTCGATTGGGGGTGTATGAAAAAAAGCCTCTCCCTCTCACAAGGTGGCCAGAGCTAGTCTCCTGGTTGCCCTCCTGGCTCTGTTAACATTAATCCCTCTCTTTACCCTATGTCTGCTTAAATATTAAAAAAAAAACTGAGATTATTTCTAGCTCCACCAGGAGCCAACACTGACCTGTGTCCTCTGACAAGCCCCACACTTCCCCAAAGCAGTATATTAATTAAGAAAGGGCTGCCCTTGCCTTGCCTTGACTGATGAATTGGGGTGGGTCTTGTACCTTCATTTCTCAGCTAGCTCAGTCAGACCCCTTAGTAGGGCATGTAGACTCTTCTTGCCTGATCTATAGTATCAGCCACAGCCAGCCAGAGTCAAAGCGGAGTGAGCTCAGGCAGTGTGCAATAATGAGGAAGAGGGCAGGTCAGTAGCATCAAAGTGATGGTAGGCAGCCTTAACCAATCAGACTGCCTAGCATCACCTTAATACTACTGGCCCACCCCCTTACTCATGGTGGTGGTGTACCACACACATACTCCTTTGTGATACTGTCTGGCTGGCTGTGGCTGACTCTAGAGAGTGGGCAATCAGAGTCTGCATTTCTGAGGAGGTCCAACAGAGATAGCCAGGAATTGAAGGTACTGTATGAGTCCACCTCCCTACCCCAATTCATCAGTCAGGGCAAAATGAAACCTTGGAACAATATACTGCTTTTGAGGAAGCGTAATAGTGTGGGATTGTCAGAGGACAGGGGTCAGTGGCAGCTCCTGGCAATAATCCCAATTTTAAATACTAAACAGACACAGAGTAAAGAGGGGGATGATTTAATGTTAAAGGAGCCAGGATGTTGGCCAGGATACTAGCCCTAGCCATGTGGCAAGGGGGGAGGAAGCTTTTTAAAAAAGCTTTTTTTTAAACTACCCTGGCAGGTAGTGCCCATCACCCATGTTCTCACCATCCCAAACCCCAAAGTCGGCAACTGGCACAGCCATCCTCTCACCACTTCAGTCACTGCCAACTGAGCTGTCACTGAGCATGTACTGTATACAGTATGCACTCAGTGACAGCTCAGTTGGCAGTCAGCCATGGTGGTGAGAGGAAGACTGTGCTGATCCCTGGTTTGCGGTTTGTGAAGGTGGGAGGGAGGTGATGGGAATTACCTGCCTGGGTTGGGGGCCACTAGACCACCAGGGAATGAGTTTCTTAACATGTTTATTTACAGGCAGATCAGGGCTGGAGGGTGGGGGTCAACTAGACCACCAGGGACAATGACATGAACAATTTGGGGGGTTAACAGGTATTAGGGTGGCACTAGAGTACCAGGGAAGGTACCTACTTTATTCATGGTTCCATTACTGGACTGTACATACAGTCCCATACACATACATCTGGCTGGGTGCCAACATGGCCGCAGCCACCAAGCTGCCCCCCGACTTCCCCATGCCACCTCCCCTGCCACAACTGCACCCAGCAGCCATTGTCCAATCCCCTCCCAGTGGTGCAAGCCACTTAGACCACTTCCTGGCTGGTCTATGTGGTGCCCTTTGCTGTCTTTTTATTTGTAGAGTGCATATCCTGCAAGTATGTCATACTAAGCAATTTGGCCAGACACTAAATACAGAGAAACAAAACAATAATATAAAAATGCAGTATTCTATCCTCAAATGTGTACAACTTGTGTGGCAATTATAAAAGTACCATAGGCTTGCTGAAACAGTAAAGTCTTATGTTTCAACAGAAAAATTGCAAATGATAAGCACTCCTGAGTGTTCAGTGAATGTCTATTCCATAAGGATGGGCCAGCTCTTCAGAAGTGCCTGTCATCCCATGATTTCAGTTATGTACGCAGGACAAGAAGAAAATCTGATGATGAAAAACATCATGATCTAGGCTTGTTTACTGTCATCATCAACTACTCTGCAGGGGACTCGGGCACCAAATCATTAAGCACCTTATAATCAAGTTAAAGAATGAATAAAATCCTCTTCTGTGTTGGAAACCAGTGGAAATTCAAACAGGAGTAATATGGTCCCAAGATTTAGTCTGTATGTGGAGATGAGCATTAATCTTTTGAAATCATTGGAGATGGTTGGTGGTGATCCTCAGAAGCCCAACTAGTAGTGAATTATTCATATTTCATATGTTCATATTAACTACTTATTGCTTGCACTTTCATTTACATTAAGATATCATCCCACTATCGGGCACCTGGCTCATATCTGCTACCTTGCTGCAGCTACCCAACTACAGCTTTCCCTTCCCCTTCTACTCCTGGCTTTATCTATGTATACGCTCCACTGTTCACACTATCAAATCACTCCAACCATCCTTATCCATTATATTCTGTGGTTTGTTCCATCTGCCAAAATGTATATATTGCACACACCAATCACCATGTTTCAGTTATCAGTATGCAATCTGTAAGTCGCTTCCCTGTGTTACATTAGTTGACTACCACCTGTGGTCATCCTATGAGGTGTCCTTGTATGTATATCTTGCCTGTATCATGTTATGCATACTTTATGTATATACTGTTTACTATCTATCTATATATGTACATTGTGAAAGTCTATATGTCACAGGTCCTCCTTGTTAATGAGCTTGCTCAATAGAGTTTTCCTGCAATAAACTTGAACTTGAACTTGAATTACAGTAGTCCAACCTACTAATAATGAAAGCATGAACCAAAGTAGCAATATGAGAAAAACATTAAAAAATCACTGAGATTACTAATATTCTTTAGTTGATAATAAGTAGATTGTTTGTATATTACCCTCCACTTCCAACTTCCCAGTAGTTCCCCACCAATCTTCTCTGAGGTCCGAGGGTTCTGGATTATTCTAGCCTGGGGGCCACCCTCCCAGGTGGCTGAGTAGGGGAGTGACAGTTTCAAGTGCCCTGGACAGAAGCACAGGAGTCAAGGCGATGAGTGAGTGGTGTGCCTGGGGGACAGGTGGCATGGGGCGACATGGCAGCCGTTGTTCAGGTCACCAGGGGTAATTTTCCATTTTCTGGGGCCCCTCCCTTTTCCTATAATCATGTGACTGTGGCAGCATCCTGAGGACGGGAGCGTTTGACAGCATGTAGTTACCCACGCTGTAAAGAATGCCTCCACTAAACCACCTCCAGGAACCATCACAGAGCAGTCCTACATGGCTCTTCCCATAGGAGTGAAGCACCCAAGAGACACTCTGCCTTCCTCCCTGCCAGCCTCATCTCCTTTCATCCAGGCTTGGGATGTGAACCTGGATCACCAGCATGCTGAATCAATGCCCCATCACTCGGCAGCACAGAGCTGGTGAAGATATGTTCTGTAAAAGAACAATCAGAATCTAACATCATGCCCAACATTTTTACAGTTGGTTTTGAAGAAATGCACATAGTATTAATCTCAAGATCAGGATAGTGAATATTCTTAGATAGAGATGAGGGCCCCAAAACTGTCATGCCTGTTTTGGTTTCATTTAATTAGAGGACATTCTGAGACATCCAACATTTAATTTGACATAGGTGAGGCAAAATCAAAGAGGTTGTCTTGTGGTCTGCGTGTAGGTGTCGATATATGAAATGGCTGCCACTGCACATTCAGCCAATTCACTACCAGACTCTGTTTGCTTGTAATGCAATTTAGGATGCAGTGTGTATGAAAAGCATTATATAAATGCTTATTCTTAGTCTTTTCAAAAGAATTCAGAACAAGTAAATGGATGTATCGTCAACATAAACATAATATGAGATACCTAAGTGTCACAGGTTCTTACCCAAAGGAGTCATATAAATATTAAATAATATTGGTCTGAAAATGGATCACTGTGGTACTCATTCAATTAAAACTGAGGCAGAAGACTTGCAATATCTCATTGAGTCAAACAATTTCCATTTCTTGAGGCAATATTTAAACCACGTTAATGCAATTTCAGGAATACCAGACATTGATTCAAGCCATTTCAATAAAATACTGTGACTAACAGTGTCAAATGCCACACTTAAATATATTTTTTTAAATGAAAGTTCATTCATTTTCCACTTAAAAGTGGAGACACAAAACTATATCAGAAATAACAATAACTTAAGATAAAACTAAACAGAGTACAGTACATTGACCATAGCTATGTGAAATATGTAATTAAGCAAACAATTTCCAATGAATGATTTTGCCTCTTATGGTAAGGTAAGTGCACATCATTTTAAGTGTAAGGGCTAGCCCTTTGTTTCATAAAAGCAATATTTTAATTTCCCCATCCTGAGGACAATTGTCTGCTGTCAGTATATCAAGTGTCTCTACCCTTTCCTAGGTTGCTATATATTCTGCGAATGGCAGCCACTTTCCAGTATGATTTCCTTGTTGGTGTCTTAGAAGAGCTGTAATACGCTTCATTCTTTCAGTTCCCTTACCCTTTCTAAATCAGTTTTCCAAATAAAGAGGAGTAGCTAAGAGCCATTTCTGGGTGATGGATTTACTGGCTACAAACACAAGTGTATGATTAAGCCATAATGCATGACATGGTGTGGTACTGTATATCATGGGATATCGACAAGCCTCAGGTGGTTGGGTATGAGGCCTCAGGCCGAGTGCATCCAGTCCCAAATAAGTGACAATATCCTGTGATATACCACATCCTGAAGTGCATTATTGCTTTTATGAACGGGCTTATAAGTGTTTTAGTTAAAATAAATATTTTAAAACCTTTTTGGGGATGTTGGAGGAGAATTGTTTAAGAAAATAGTTCATGGAGTGCTCTGGGCAGCAGGTGGTGCTCTTGTAAATGGAGTTTCTGGAGGAATTGGTTCTGTGATCTCTGTCTCATTTGCCCAGCACCTCCGTCTTTTCCCTGTGCTTGACCCTGTCCCACTGTCTGCTGTGGAACCGTGTGAAAAACCATGTGGAATTTTATTTATTTATTTTTCCATGAAAGCCCACTGTGATGAGAAGTGTGCTCTCAAAGAAAATGATGTAGGTTAACTCTTTCAGTTTTGTGGTTGCACTCCATAAGTTGCACACAGTGGTTATTGGAAGGGGAGAACAACTGTGAAGAATACACTTTGCAGCTTGTGGGAGCATGAGAAATTTAGTCTGTGTGAGGAACAGTACTAGAAATGCAGAGCTTCTGTTTTAAATAGCAGGGGCATTGTGATAGCGAGGTGCTTGCTCGACACTTGCCATTACTGAATTTTGATTGGTGTGGTGGTTTAGATGTTGTAATACCTTTCTGTGGAGAGCGAGTGTTTTTGTGTGTGCTACAGTTGGTGGCAGCTGTAGTAGTGTGTGTATTTTCTTTTTTTTTTGTAACTGCCATTTTAATGTTTGACTCAGTCTGGAGCACGGGACATGGCAAATGTTGCACGTGGAGGAAGTTGTGAGCAGTGAGAAGGCTGGTGGCCAGAGGCTTTTTTGAAGCTTTGAATATATACTCCAATATCATCATGGCTTTAAAGACCTCTCAGCCAATCAGTATTCTCGATTTTCTGCAATCAGTTCATAATATAGGTATTTACTATTCTTTCTGGCCACATCCCATGGGGTGACCCCTAGTATTAGCTAATTAAATAGTATGGGTGATGCTGTTCTTAGAATTTTCCCCATGGCATTGTCAATCTGCTGGTGCCAGAAAACTGCAATTACAGGGTATTCCCAGAAAATATGTTCATTGGCCCCCATCTCTCCACACATCCTTCAACATAAGTCAGATCGATGGATCCCATACTATTTTGAGATGGTGGGTGCCCTGAAATAATGGGTTATAGTTTGCACTGGAGTTCTCTACAGCATGGAGAGATGATACCTTTCCTTGCCTGCTTCTAGATTAGTTTCCATTCCCTGTCAGAGATGTGGCAACCTGCTTCCTCCCACTATTTTTCTCTCACAAGGGCTTCTTGGTTCTCTTCCAGATTCCTCAAACCATAGTAAATAGTTGAAATAAGCTTTTTCTCCTATCACTGTATTGTCAAGTTGTATAATAGGACTCTCAAGGGATTATCTGGCTGTTGTAGAGCTTAATGACATGGCTCTAAGGTGAGATGGTGCCAAATCTGCATGTACCTAAACTTGTCCTGCCTAGGTAATCCATATTCTGCACAAAGTTGATTGAAGGATTTTACATTAGTACCCTCTAAGAGATGACCATAGAAACATAGAAGTTGATATTAGATAAGGACCGCAAGGCCCATCCAGTGTGCCCATTTCTTTTTCTACCTAATAAATGTGCCATCTGCCTTTACTCTGTCAGTGGTCTATCTATTCATACTCATCTGTATTGCTCCCTTATGACTATCCCATGCCTATTTGAAGCCCTGCACTGTATTCATAGCCACCACTTCCTGAGGTAGACCATTCCATGCATCTACCACCCTTTCTGTGAAAAATAATTTCCTCACATTCCCCCTTAATCTGCCTCCCCTCTAATCTCATGCTGTGTCCTCTTGTCCTGCTATTTTTCTTATATTTAAACATGTTAGACTCTTTCACCTTGTTAATGCCCTTAAGGTGTTTGAATGTTTCTATCATATCACCTCTCTCCCTCCTTTGCTCAAGGGTATACATATTGAGCTCCGTTAATCTGTCCTCATATGTCTTCTGATGCAGTCCCTGCACCATTTTGGTTGCCCTTCTCTGGACTGCCTCAATTTGGTTAATGTCCTTGTGAAGGTGTGGCCTCCAGTACTGCATGCAGTACTCCAGATGGGGCCTAACCAGTGTCTTGTAAAGAGGGATTATTACCTCCCTCTTACGACTTGTGATACCCCTACTAATACACCCTAACATCCCCCTAGCCTTAACTACTGCTTTAGAGGTCTGCTTGGATGATTTCAGGTCATCGGTGATGATGATGCCCAAGTCTCTTTCTTCCTTTGTGACTGCCAGCAACTCCCCTCCCAGCCTATAGGTGGCTTCAGGGTTTCTCTTCCCTATGTGCATGATCTTGCACTTCTTTGCATTAAATCCCAGTTGCCACTCTTCTGACCATTTTGCTAGTTTATCCAGATCTCTTCTCATTCTGCCCACCCCATCTGGATCATCTACTCTGTTGCAGATCTTGGTGTCATCTGCAAACAGACAAGCCTTACCCTCTAGTCCATCTGCAATATCACTAATGAAGATATTGAAGAGAACTGGCCCAGGACTGATCCCTGAGGTACCCCACTTGTGACTTGCATCTCTTCTGACTGTATACCATTTACCACCACTCTCTGGTTTCTGCCCATCAACCAGTTTGCCACCCAGCTGACCAACTTCTGACCCACCCTAAGCCTACCCAGCTTATTTATCAATCTGCTATGTGGAACAGTGTTGAAAGCTTTGCTGAAGTCAAGGTAGGTGACATCAACTGCTCCCCCTTGGTCCACCACTCTGGTTACCCAGTCAAAGAAATCTATGAGATTAGTTTGACAGGACCTTCCTTTTGTAAACCCATGCTGTCTTGGATCCTGTGCCCCTATGGATTCCAGGTGGTGCACTATCCGTTCCTTAAGGAGTGCCTCCATAATCTTGCCCACTACTGAGGTAAGACTGACTGGTCTGTAGTTCCCTGCCTCCTCCCTGCTACCACTCTTGTGGAGCGGGATCACATGAGCCCTTCTCCAGTCTTCTGGGACCTCTCCTGTGCTCAGAGACTCACTAAACAGTTCTGCTAATGGCTCTGCTAGTTCCACCCTTAGCTCCTTAAGTACCCTGGGATGCATGCCATCAGGTCCCATTGCTTTGTCCACCCTGAGCTTAGTGAGCTCTTGTAGGACCCTTTCTTTTGTGAAGGGTATAGTGCTTCCCTTCCTGAGCTGAGCTGTGGGCCCTGCCCTACCTTCTGTTCAGTAAATACTGAGCAAAAGTATATATTTAGGATAGATGCTTTTACAGGGTCCTCCTCCTCACAAGCCCCATTTTCTCCTTTGAGCTTAACGATACCCCCTCTGGACTTTCTCCTTTCACTAATGTATCAATAGAAAGTCTTGTCACCTTTTACTGTTTGTGCTAGTGTTTCCTCAGTTTGGAACTTTGCCTGCCTTACTGCCTTCCCTGCTTCCCTTAGGGCAGTTTGGTATGCCTCCCTATCTTCATCTTGCTGTGTTCCCTTAGTTTTTGACTTTGCCTGAACCAACTCTTTCTAATCACAATCATTCCCACCATTTTAATCCATCTTCCAGGCAGATAGGTGGAAACTCTGTGTAGGCTGTAAGGTGTGTAAGTCTGCTCTCCTTTGTGTTTAATTTCCATTTCTTATTTATCTGGTCCCAGACCTGCACTATCAGCCTGGCCCAAGGATTCACAGTTTGTTAGGAGAGGTTACTTTCCCTTTCAACATAGGAAATATGAGCCATTCTAATTGGATTACAGCTGTGTTGTTTCAGGGTCATCCAGTTAGGGGTATCCTGTTGTGCCATATATTCATAAAATACTACAACGGTTCAACCCAACAGTAGGTTGTGAGACAAGAAACCCTAAACCACCTTTCCTATTGGGGGCATCATCCTATTCCATTTAATATGTTGCATTTTGCAGCCGCAAATTAAATTGGCCAAGGTTTTCTGAATTTGCTTACTTGACTGAGAAGGTATTTTTATTGGTAGTGTTGCAAATAGGTAGCTGAGCTGGCAGCCAGGATTCAGAAGTGAGCCTTGATCACTGGGGACAAGATGAGGGAAAGAAGATCCAGCATCTCAGGGGATGTTCTCCTCCTTCTGGGTGGTCTACTTCCCTCACCACTACACTGGCACCAAAGGAGATAGTGTGGCAAGGAAACAAGACAGAGGATGAGGCAGCTATGGAAGTCAAAGTGCTGCCTGCTCCAGCTTGTGCATGTCATGATGTCACAACCTGTGGTGCCTCAGGACTTAGGGAGGGAAGACAGAAAAGGGGCCATGCACCAGGGGTGTTCAGCCTCAGTAAATGCATTCCCCTAATCTCAGTTGGGGCATCTTTGCAGGGAGTCCAGAACTACGTATCCTGTCAGAGCCACTTTGTCTATGAGGGGTGTCCATGGCTACAATGAGGACTATGAAATCAACTAGCAGGTAAGAGACAATGTGGACCATATGCCAGCATGAGAAAGGGGGTATAAACATAATGAAAAAAAAAAACAAAACAAAGTTGAATCTGAACAAAATATACATTCATAATGTTTTGACTCCTCCCCCCCCCCACTGAAAGTGATCATTATTTTTGCCTTGCAAAATCCTTCTGGGCCTCAGTGATTAACTTGTGATTGTTTAACTGGTATCATTTTGAGCATTTTGGTGTAATTCATATCCTAAGATATTTAAACCCTTTTAGATCCCAGAGTATTATGCAACACTGCTTCAGATAGTTCATTTTGGGGTCCCCAGGAGGAAAATCTTAGATTTTTATTTGTTAATTTTAAACCCCGAGGCTGTACCAAACATTAGATAATGTTTAAGACCTTTGGGATGTGCATGGGATCACTGACATCCAGTAAAATTATCATCAGCATAAAGTGACACTCTGACCTCCCCACCCCCAACCCGATACTTCTTACGTTTGGGGATTGCCTGAACAATTCTGCTAGCAGCTCCTGGCTGATGGTAAAACAGCTATGACTACAAGGGACAATGCTTCCTGGTGCCTATCTGGATTACAATTATTTCTAACATGGTGCCATTGACTTTGATTTTTGCTACAAGATTCAAGTACATCCTTTTAATCCACTAGCAGAATTTATCTCCAGATTGAAATTTATCTCAGGTATCATCAAAGAAGGTCAAGTTAAGGTAATCAGATCCACTTTTGGTATCAACCATAATGATTGCCCTGTGTTCCTCATTAGGCAGTTTTGAACATGCCAAAATGACATTCAACACTCTTCAAACTTTGTAGTGTGGGTGCTTATAGAAATAAATCCAGTTTGGGCTGAGTGTATAAGATGCATCATCATTTTTCTAGTCTACTAGAAACAGCCTTAGAAAAAAATTATTGCATCTTGGTTCAAGAGCAAGGCTGGTTGTAAAAACCCACAGTGTGTGTTTCCAAGTTAAAAAGTGATCACTTCTTCATACCTGAAATTAGAGAGTTTGCCCTTCTCATGGACTATATTACAAACTCTGGTCAATGTAGGGATTAGATATTCTGTAAATTCTTTGAAAAATGTTGCAATAAACTCAGACCCAAGGGCCCATCATATTTTATAGATTTGATTACCTCTTCAAATTCTTCTTCAGATGAGGGACACTCCAAATTTAGTATCTGCTCCTCTGTTAGGCTTGGTGGATTTTTTGATGTGTGCTCATGCTGAATAGCCTCCATCCCTTCTATACCTGGTTCTGCAGCATAAAGCCTTGCATATTTTTTTTTCGCAGTTAGTGCTTTTTCTCCTCTGGCCCCTTGAGCAGCCCTCCAGATGAAAGACACCTCAGCTCCAACTCCCTGATTTTCCTCCAGGACTTAGCATTGCACAAAAGCATCTTGGCTTGGATATTTGTTGAGTGCAGAGCTACCGGGTAGCTGTGAGTCAGCAGTCACCCAGAGATCCATTTTCTCATTTTCTTCCCTTCCATGCAGAGTGGATGTCCAGTGCCACCCAGATGTCCCCATGCATGCTACCTCATGTGGGACATCTGCAGCTGTCACTCTGCCCTCCTTCAGACAATTTATGTCTGCCATACCTCCCAGCTGGCAATAGGGTGATGTAGATCTCCCTCCCTCCCCAAAAGAGGAGAGCAATTCTCAGGATGTTCTATTTTCTCCTGCTCCAGCTAAGCCCTGGTATCCTAGGTCTGTTCCCGAGCCCAGGCTATCAGTATGGTGGCAGGTGAAGTGAGGTGTCTCAACTATCTACACTAATGGGCTGACAACTTTGCATAATATTTTTTGGAATTCAGTAGGCTCTTTGTTTTATTTGAGTGACCCCTTCTACCTCTCCCCCATCCTGTATTATTTGAATAAGAACCTGTTAGGGTCATTAGCCCTGATCACATTCTTTGCGGTGATAGAAGTGCAAATGAGCCACAGATAAGTTGCATATCAGTAATAAATCATGTTTATTACACCAAAAAGAAATCACAATTGCCATAAGCAGTTCTTACAAATAAGACACTAGGAGCTGAACCTAGTGTTCCCCAATACTCCAAGGAGTGAGGAAGGTCTCTGAGGGGAATACGCAATACATAACATTATATACTGCAGATAATTGCTATGGTTACCATTCATAAGAAGCAGTATTAGATACATAAAATAAGCTCTATTGGCCAAATTTTAGGTGGCTTCACAGTGTTATCTAGTCCTATACAATAAGTGCTAAGTCAGTTACATCATAGAACAAAGAAGGCATAGATGGTGCATGGAAAACACAGGATGTAGTGTAGTTATACATAAATCCAAAAGATGGCACCAGAGTCTACTAAATAATTATACAAAGACACAGGTGTCTTGGTCTGCAATGTGCTGTTTTCAGGCATAGAGAAAGTAAAGTAAAATACAAATCATAATGTTAGCCTGACACGTACTCTTGTATGATAAGTACCTGTGCCCTAAATATTAAAATCATATATGCATAGTATAGCTTGTCTAATGTGTATAGATAGGGTACCAATTGGGTTGTAAGGACCTTGCATACCATCCCCCTTGTTGCCTTACTGAAAAAGTAACAGCACTATGGGGAAATGGTGGGAACAATCTGTTGTATACAGACCCGATGCACAGGCCTTGTAAAGGAACTCGAGTTGTTCATGGCATTGTTTCAGAGTATGCCTTAGGCAGCAAAGTGTTAGTATCATAAAGATAATAAAAAATGTTTGTATAATAATAAAACCTTTAAAGGTCATTTCTAACCAAGTATTAGAAAGTGCATTACTTAAATCATCATAATTGATGAGGGTATTAAGAGCATCTCCTGCTGTGGATATTATTACTGATGTGGATGAGGTGGGTATCCTTTCCCTCTAACAGGGACTTAAGAGTCAATGTTAGTGGGTCAGTGTGGATATTAAAGATAGGTAAATACTGAGATAGAGCAAGCTAATATTCAGGGTCACTATCAATAACATCAGGTTCCGTGATGGGAACTGGAGTAATCACTATATGGCCAATTACAGTAGTTTGGTGAGGAATAAAACAAAAGTTAGGTTGCTTAATATCACATACTTTATTACCATAGAAGAATGTTTTATGGTTAGTTACAATGCGGTTCTGTCCATCAGAATTATAAGTCATTTTAACAGTTGGTAGCCTCCATTTCTGTAGTTCAACTGGGCATTTGAAAGATTGATTCATGAGTCTTGTAGTGAGCCGATGAACCTCTTCTGAATAAGTGTTGTAGAGATGTCCCATGTTCAACAATAGTGGTCGTGCTGATGATGCTTCAGGGGTATCTGTGTCATTAGAGGAAATGTCCTGGTCCAAAATAAAAGACCAGTCAATACTGTCCTGTGAGTAGCCACATACTGGCTTAAAGATGTCCAAAACACCACAACGGCACAAACAGTGATAGCCCTTATTTGTACAGCAGTCTGTATGAGGTGAGACCCATGCTTCTAGGGTCAGATGATACACCAGAAGAGTTGGCAGGTTGATGTGTTCTCTGAAGATGTCCTCATCAAGATGTCCAATGGAGTGAACAGAGGCATGTTTATCAAACAATGCAGTTTCTGGATAAAAGCATGGTAGGGAGACAGTAAAAGTAATGGGCATAGTGTCCCAGACAGTACAGCATTTAGCAGTGTAACAAGGTCCTCTATTAGGAAATCTTGTAACATACCCTAAATTTCTAGCAATAGAAACAGGTCTAGAAATTGAGTGAGACATGCACATTGTAATACATGATGTAGATCTACAATATGGGCAATACCATTTAGCAATTCTTCTATCATGAATGATATCTGAAATACATCCAAATTCCAAATCACAGAAGAGATCATTGATGGTGGTTATGACATACAGTAAAAGCCATAAGCAAAGCAGAGAAATTCCCTGGCAATATATTGTTTGTCTGCTTCCTTGTTATTTTGAAAAACAAGTTCATTAATTTTATTCTTAGTATCATTAACATTTTTAACAATATCTCTCATATTGTAAACTGTAAATTGTTCTTCCTGACTGAGTCCATCCACACCATGTAGCAGTGGGGGTAGGATATTGTTTTTAATGGCCTCATGGAATTTTACTGTGTGACTTTTGATGGCAGCAATATCTGCCCTGTTCCAGATGGAAATGCTGGATCTGAAGAGTCTGGACATGGTGCCCTTTGCACCAGTAACATCAGCAGTATCATATTTCTTTCATGATAAGGTTTTTTTCCTACTTGAGGGATTTGGTCTACGCCTAAATAAACCTAAGTGTTTAGTAATATATACACCAACTACTGGATCTTGAGTACATGCTTGATAGGCTGCAAGACTATCAAGTAACATAGTACTTACTTAGAAACTTAGATGTGTTTGTAGTGGAAAACATATCAAATTTTGCCATGTTCTGATGTGAAAGGTTGAAAATAACAGGGACATGCATAAACTGTAAGTTATTAATGAGTGTACCTGGAATAGAATTTGCAGTGAGATCACTAAGTGGGCCAGGTTCCTGTGGGGGACATTCGAGAAGTTCTGCTTGAGTGGAAGGCAAAACAGACCAAAACATGGCAGCTGTAATCATATAGCTGTGTGTACAAAATTCTTTTGCAGAGTCTTGAGGGAACGTCTTGCAATAGGCAAGATCAATCGAAGTGGTAAGGTTGTATAAATCAGAATGTCTATGATTAGCTTTGAGAATAGACAAAGTACCATTTGGGGCAATTTTGGTGTTTGGCCAACCATGGAATGTTCCTTTGGATAGATGGGCCACGGGGAGAGTTTGTCCATATAAATCTGTTTGCCATTCAATTTGCAGGGAAGATTTGTCAGGGGCCACAACTGAGGCAGTGAAGTAGGTGTCCTCACCTTCCTGGATGGTAATCAGTTTGTTTGGGACATTAATACTAATTCCTTCTAGAACAGTAGTAGGAGGATGGCCAAAATGTGGAAGGATGCAACCCACCATGCCTAGGATGCAGGAGAAAACTCCTGTGAGGATGAGATCAGGTGCAAGATAGCCATCTTGCAGGATAACCTGTAAGGAAAAAGAAAATGTCAGTTGGTACAATTCTGCCTAATGGGGTTAGGTAAAGTAATTATACTCCCTTATAAAGCTTTAACTGGTTAGCATGCAATCATTTCTCAGTAAGTTTCTTGTTCTGAAGAAGTCTAACTTTATAGACTGTGGGACTGAGTTTGTTGACAATGAGGTAGTGTCCTTCCCACTTACTGGAGAAGGAATGTGTGGGATGAATAAATCTGAGTACCATTACCTGATCTCCAACTTGCCAATCCACTTCTTGTGCGTGCTTGTCAAACTGGAGTTTGGACTGTTGCTGGGCCTTGCCCATGCAATGTGTAACATACAGATGGGTTTTTACAATGTCATCCTAGAGTTTGGCCACATACTTATCTACAGATGTTCTGTCTGCAGTGGGGGTGTTCAGGTCAAATAACAGGTGTTCAGGTAATCCCGTAGTTCTACCAGTCATCACCTCAAAGGGTGTCACCTGGGTGGTAGTTGAAGGGGTACCTCTAATTGCCATAAGGAGTAAAGGCAAAAGGGAATCCCAATCCTTGGGAATGTTCTCAATGAATTTGGAAAGCATTTGCTTAATCCTTCTTTGGCTCTTTCTACTTGACCTGAAGATTCAGGATGATAAGGTATATGGAACTTCTGGTGTAACCCTAGAAGTTTAAGTGTTTCTTGCATTAGCTCACCTGTAAAACTAGTTCCTTTGCCAGAGTCCACCTTCAGAGGTAGGCCCCACCTGGAGAATATTTGTTCTACCAGGACTTTTGCAGTCGATTTGACTGTACAGTCCTTAGTGAGGAAGGCTTCAACCCACCTAGGGAACGGAGCAGTAACTACAAGTGTGTACTTGTTGTTCCTGCTAGTACTGGTCAATGGACCAATAAAGTCGATCTATATGGCATGCCAAGGGCCAGAATGTATTTGGGGCAGCAGTTTGGCATTTTGTTTTGTTAGTGATGGATTATTATGAGCACAGATTAGACAGTTGTCAATGTAGTGTCTGACATCTTTGATAATGCCAGGCCGCCAACCAACAATTTTGAGTCCCTGGAGTGTATTTTTGACTCCTTGATGTCCATCAGTTGGAATATCATGAACTTGGTGGAGAAATTCAGATCTCTAAGATGCAGGAACTGCCCACAGCTTGTAGAGCAGGTCCTCTGGCTGATACCAAATCAGTTTGCCATCTTGTGACAATGCAATCTACTCTCATGTCTCTTGTAGGGACTGTGAGTTGGTAAGTCTTGTTCAGTTCCTTTGTCAAGGAACCAGAACACATCTTTCAGTTGGGGGCCTGAGTGTTGTGCAGTGGAAAAATCCAGTGGCAAAAAAGGTTCTGGTTTCTTCTTGAGAGCAGCTATTTGCACAGCTGCTAGAACATTGGGGTGATCCATTGTCCTTGTCTCCTTCCCTCGAGCACCCCCTTTTTAAAGAATATCTGTTGATCATTGAATGAGTGATACAGGTCAGATTTTGAGTGGGCTTTAAACTTATGGATGAACAATTTGTGCTTGAAATGCTTTGTTAGTTTGTGAATATAGAGAATGAGTGCTTTATACTTCATGGGGGTGCCATCATAAGAGGCAAAGGAGTTCTGCCGGAAAGGTAAAAATTTGGTGAGGAAACAACTGACCCAGATGGTGTCTGTAAAGATAATGGTATCTTCAGTACCATGTTTTTATGAGCTCAAGGGCACAAGGTACAACTGCCAATTCTGCATATTGTGATGACGCAACACTGCAATGCTTGGAGACACATACATTGTTGCCACTGGGGTACAAGATGAGCACTCCAAATCCAGCTACTTGTTCTCCTTGATAGTATGAGGCTGAGCCAGCTGTAAAAACATGACATAAAGAGGTGTCTGCAAGGAGCTTTGAAGTAGCAGTAAGGAAAGGGACTGGTTCAGGCAAATCAGGGGGCTGTAGTGCACATTTGTGTGGGGCTCCTTGGTATGTGACACCATGGGCTACAATTTAGGGCATTTTGGTAGTGTGGACATGAATATCTAGGGCCTGGAGAAGAAGAGACCAGTGTGTCAATCTGGTGTTGGATACTGATCCATCCCTTACTCTATCAAATAACAGAAAGGTGTTTGGGGTGTGGTTAGTGTTGAGAATGATAGGTGAGTACCCAATGATATCCAGAAAATATTTGACAGCCCAGTAGGTGGATAAAAGGTCTCTTTCACAAAAACTTTACTTCTGTTCTACTGGTGACAACATTTGGGATGCATAAGCAATGGGTTTCAGAGTACCATTAACTTTCTGGACAAGGCCTGTGGACCTGGTGATGTCTGAGGTGGCTGATTCCAGATGGAAAGGTAGGTGCAGGATTGGGGTTCACTAAGGCTGGGGCAGAGGCCAAGGCATGTTTCAGAAGTGTCACAGCCCAAGTGTGGATGGGATCCCAAGTCCAAGGAATGTCCTTTTTCAGAAGCTCATATACAGGTGCAGCCTTCTGTGCAAAGTCACAAATAAAGTCCCTGAAATAGTTAACCATTCCCAGGAAACATCTGAGTGTTGCTACACTGGTGGATAGTGGCAGATCTTGTAGGCCTTGTATCTTCCTCCAAGCTGGGCTTTGGCCTTGTTCTGTTATACATAGGCCAAGAAATATGACTTCTTTCTGGCAAAATTGTGCCTTTGCAGAGTTGCATTTGAGGCCTGCCCTCTGTAGGGAGGGTCAGTAGTTCAGCCAAGAGGTCAAAGCGTTGTTCTTTGGTGGCAGCTGCCAAGAATAAGTCATCCACAAACTGAAGAATGCATTGTGGGGAAGAGAAACCTTCCAGAGCATCCATCATGTGTAGATAGAAGAGGTAGGGGTCTGTTCTGAAACCCCTGAGGTAAACAGGTTCATGTGTACTGTGGACCCTCAAAGGTGAAATCAAATTTGTACTTGTTCTTCAGAGCCAAGAGCAGTGACCAAAACCCATTGGAGATGTCAAAGGTGCAGAACCACTTATGATCTGTTGTCAGCAGTTTGAGCACATCAGGTGCCAATGCTACCGTAGGTGAGCAGCTAGGAGTGACTTGACTGAGCCTCTCATAATCAATTGTGAGTCTCAAAGATCCTGTGGGATTTTCACTGGCCAAATAAGTGAACTGGCTGTTGAGGCACAAGGCCTGATTACAACTTGCTTGAGAAGCGACTAAATGGTTTCTTGGAGTGATGGTAAGGCCTCAG
Source organism: Neoceratodus forsteri (assembly GCA_016271365.2). Classification (NCBI taxonomy): domain Eukaryota; kingdom Metazoa; phylum Chordata; order Ceratodontiformes; family Ceratodontidae; genus Neoceratodus; species Neoceratodus forsteri. Next base: position 654,725,092 of record CM028136.1, read on the forward strand.
CAGGAAAGGGGTATTGCCTTTGCCGGTCATGTGATAGGCTTGGAATTTTGATAATAGTCTGCATTCTACCACAATCATGCTTGTGTGCGGCAAAAGCATCCAGATGCTTCTGCAAGATGGGTAGGAGTTTTTTTTTTTTTAAACTCATGGTTCTGGAATAGAGCTATGATGTCATATTCCTTGTCATTGGTGATAATAGCTGCAACCACATGTGAATCAGAAGTCATGACAATATGGTATTGACCTCTTATTTGGATCAGCAGCATGCTGGCCAGATCCACCACACAGCTGTGTGGTGTGAGAAAATCAGATCACAAGATGGTGGGATGATCATGTAACACCATTAGATTGATGGTATGGTGTGAGTTCAAGTTGCCTATAGCCACCTGAAGTACAATAGAGTGATAAGTAGACAGCTTTATGCCATCTACGCCTGACATGCTGGTCCTCCATCCAGTAGACCAAGGGTAATTTGCAGGGTCATCACCATGTAATGCAGACACAGCTGCGCCTGTATCGAGTAGCATAGTCAGTTGCTGGCCACCAACCACAGCCTTGGTGCAAGGCCTTCCATTTGTGTCCAAAGCAAGCTTGTTCACAATATGGACTGGGGCTTGTAATTGTCAATCTGCACTGCCAGTACCAGGAAGATCTTGAAAGAGCCTGTTCTTGTAGGGCCTCCTCCTGATCCTGAACGATAACAACGAAGGGTGTAGCATCAGGATTTAGGCCTGTTGCAGCCTGGTTCCTTGTGGTTCTGGAGTCCCTGTGGCCTAGTGAGGCCTTGTGTTCCAGGGCTAAGGCTGCAGTGGTGCACGTCAGAACTGCATCCGCTACTGATCGGACCTGTCCGAGGAGATTCCAGAGGTTTTTATTCTCCTCTGTGATCTCTCAGTAGAAAGGGCCTGATCAATTGTTTTAAATGTCCCTTTTGGAATCAGAATTCCAAATGTGTTTGTTCTTGTCGTGGTTCAGGTTCCCACCTCTGGACTGGGAGTGTTGTCTTTTGTCCAAAGATGTGGGCATTTTGTCTTGGGCCTTGCCTTCCATTGCATAGTGGGTCGTGGGCTCACTGGCAGATTCTACTGTGGCCACCTTTTTCAAACCGGATCCTAAATCTCAGAGGTAGAGCTGGTAAACACGCTCAGTTTTCTGACAGATGTCAGCAAATGTATCCATTGTGGGGAAAATCATTGGTTCCACCTTTTGACGGACAGCCAGAAGCATGTTTTGGAGAAACACATTTTTGTACTCAGTTTGGTCGACATCTGCAGCTTTACCCACGAGATGTTTGCCAGCATGATAGGCCAGTCACAACCTTTGAAGGAATGTTATAGGGCTTTCTTTGGCATTCTGTTTTACAGAGTGAGTCAGCATCACCCCAACCACGCCTGGGTTGTGCGCGGAGAGGAATGCTTCTGCAATCTGATAAAAAGTAGCTTTGGTGTCTCAACAGACCACATCCAGGAGTTTTGCCCATAGGCCAGGATCAATGGTCTGTTGGAGGATCTGTTCCTGGTAGTCCTCCGCTAGGCTGAGCATCTCACATTTAGTGTGTTCTTTCTCCAAATGGCAGCTGAGGTTATCAGTGGGGACCATACGGCCTATATTGTTAATGATCTGCTGTACAGAGTGGGCCATCTGAAGGGGATTACTGGGAACACAGTCAGGGAAAATGGTGTCTAGTGTGTCGCAAAGGGTGGCCTCTGCTTCAGCGCTGGCCGCAGTTCAAACAACAGACTCCTGGGAAGCAGCACTCTTCATCATCTGTTTCATATTCAATTTGAAGTCCTGCTTGCTTTTCTCAGACAATTCTGAATTAGCGAGGGTGGTCTAGATCATTTTATCTATCTCCTGCCTGTCAGCCCTTGTTAGAGCTGCAATCAGAGAAGCCATTGGTAGGCCTAAATCTCACCCATTATGTGGATCGCCATCTTGGCATCACATATGATAATCATCATTCCACTGATGATGTAGGGTAGTGCTATAGTAGCAAGGGGATCTGCAATCTTGTGGGTGGCAGTGGGATACTGGACCACAGTGGAGGCATGACTGGGCACCATCTTGGAAGATGCCATCACCAGAGTCATCATCATTGGATGATGTAAGGTTGATGGGTGTGTAGTGAAACCTGCCCTCTGCCTCAACATGGCCAGGCAACACCTCTAGCTGATGGCACAGTTTCACCATCTTTCATCTACAACCTCTCAGATTAACTTTAACAATGTCCTGCTCCACACCTTTCAGAACTTCTTTCTGTAATACTCTATACAAGGTGATCAGTTCGTAGCTGTCCCTAAGCTCCCTATCCAACTCTACGCTTTCCCATTTCAGGTCATCCCATAACTCTTCTGTCTCATCATGCAATTGTTCATTCAAGTCACTCAACAAATCATTCATTTGCAAGACCTGTTTCTTATCCTGTTTCAAACTTTCATATCCTCATGCAACATACATAAATCTCTCTCACTACCTTGTCCAGAACAGTGCAAAAGAGTCTCTTTCTCAGTGAGCAATGACTGAAGTTCAGCAGTGTCTACATTTTAAAACTTTCAGACACCTGCAATCCCATCTGTTTCTTAAGGGACCAGAGTTACAGTTCGAGGGAATGAAACCTCAATTCGGAGGTTTCTAAAGCAGCATATAAAGCCACAACCAACATCCCTTTAGCCTCACACTCTTTGGCTGTTTGCCTCAACTCAGAGTACTGGGTTGAAATCCCCATCATGGAGTTTTCAGATTGACTTGCATCCAGCAAGAAGTCACTCCAGCCTCCATGGGAGGTAAGGAAGTTAGAGATGTTGAGTCTCAAGTCTGTGCATATGCTTGACATTGTTGGCATCGTGGTACCAGATAAAATTAGTGGGGGAATGCAAAAATATTAACCTGTGAGAAGTAGTTGTGCTATGTATCAATCCACAGCAGGCAAATCCAGCAGATGGACGGGCTACTGTACTCTCGTAGTCCTGCTATTCAAAACTGCAGTTGGGTGTGGTGAGTCAGTAGCGATCAAACCCAGTGATCAGCCAGACCTTGCAAGGTGCTACAGAGTCAAGAGTAGTGGGTGAGGTGATGTGAGAGTGCACACCTACGAAACCCATAGGGGAGGGAAATTTTCAAGCAACAAGTGAAACTTTGCACTATCCAAACTGCCTGTATACGGTCACCAATATATTAGGGTGATTAGCCCTGATCAGATTATTTGTGATGATAGAGGTGCAAATGAGTCACAGATGAGTTGCATATTGGTAATAAATCTTGTTTATTACACCAAAAGGAAATCACAGTTGCCCTAAGCAGTTCATACCATAAGACACTGAGAGCTGAGCCTAGTGTTCCCCAATACCCCAAGGAGTAAAGAAGGTCTCCGAGGGGAATACGCAATACATAATGTTATACAATAACATCTGCAGATTTGCCCTGTCTGCCCCTTGCCTTACTCACCACTGTCTCCTTTTCTCCACCCTACAGTGGCTTCCCCCCAAAAATCTGCACTTATACACCCTGAGATGCTTCACTAACTCCATGACAAGACCCCCTCACCCTGTCAGCATGGGGGTCATGCTCACCTCTGTGTCACACTCCCATCAACTGAGAGCCACTAATTCCTCCTCACTCTACATCCTGCACTGTTCCACAAAAATTGGGGAACAAGTGTCTCTCACTTTGCCCCCTAATTCTGGAACTCTGTATGTCCCAGCCTTAAATGCTCTTCATCTCACTCCTTCAAAGCTGCACTTTTCTCCCACCTACATGCACTTGACTCCTGTGACTGTACCTAACCCTCTATCTCCTCTTGCTTCCCTTAAGCTAGCATACTGTTTGTCACTGTAAGTATTGACTGCTCTGCCTTGTTTTCCTTACCTGCTTCCCTCCAACCCTGCGTGGATGGCCACTGCTTCACTGTATTGTTTTGTTTCTCTGACTATCCCTGTGAAGATATGCTCTGGTTCTGTAGTATCTGCTGCTTTTGCACTCCACCATTGTTTTGTTATTGTAATCTGTCCATTTTTCTCTCCCAGGTCATGGTTGAAAATAGGCAGGGTTTTGCCTAATGCATCTACTTGGTCAACAAAAGCTAATAAATAAATATAGAGTAGATAATTACTATGGTTACCATTCATAAGAAGTGGTACTAGATACATAAAATAAGCCCTACTGGCCAAAAGATAGGTGGCTTCACAGTGTTATCTAGTCCAATACAATAAGTGCTAAATCAGCTACATCATAGAACAAAGAAGGCATAGATGGTGCATGGAAACACAGGATGTAGTGTAGTTCTACATAAATCCAAAAGATGGCAGCAAAATCTACTAAATAATTATACAAAGACACAGGTGTCTTGGTCTGCTATGTGCTGTTTCCAGGCATAGAGAAAGTAAAGTAAAATACAAATCATAATGTTAGCCTGACACGTGCTCTTGTACGTTAAGTGTCTGTGCCCTAAATATTAGCATCATATAGCCATAGTATAGTTTCTCTTTGGTGTATAGATAGGGTGCCAGTGTGGGTGTAAGAACCTTACATAACAAACCTATCAGTGTCTTGCTTCTGGAGTCTAAACACTAGCAGATGGCTGGCCCGATTCCCACATTCATAATACTTTTGTTTGATGAAGCTAAGGCTGTTCTCGACCTTTCCTAGTGCCATGGTTTGAAGTTCTTGTCTAGCTTCTTTAATTTTGGGAAGTAGGCCAGGTACTGTATTTGTATTCTAACAGCTGTTTCGGTCAAAGACCCCTTGAAATACATCAGAAGGGTTCTTGACAAAATTAGTGTGGGAGTAATTCAGTTACTATGAAACTTCTTGCCCTGGTGGTAGAGGAACTTTCCCACCTCATCTCTAGAATCGTTTTACCGTTCCCTGTGCTACTTGCAGTTCCCTGAGAAGTGAAAATCTGCACTGGTTACACCATTTTTCAAAAGTGGGGACCTCACTAGCCTTACCAATTACAAAGCCATTTCCATTCCCATCTCATTGTCCAAGTTCCTCAAAAGAATAGTTTCTAACCAATTTGCCACATACCTTGAAATATACAGTGTCCAGTGTGTACAGCAGCATGGTGTGCAGAAACTAAACAGTACCAACATGGCACTATTGGACTACATCAACTATGTTCATCAGGCCCTTGACAATGGTGACCTCTTCAGATCTATATATATATATATATATATATATATATCGACCTTAGTAAAGCTTTCGATCTGATCAACCATAAGCTGTTACGTAACAAACTCCTTGGCCTGGGTTTGTCATAGAACACAGCTGACTGTTTTGTTCAGCTACCTCACCAACAGCTCCCAGTGTGTGAAGATCGATAAGTCTTTGTCCAAGACTAGAGGAGTATCTATTGATGTCTACCCGGACACCATCTTGGGCCCACTCCCATTTGGCTTCTTCATAAATCAACTTCCTGATGCCTCTTAGACAGCCAAAGTACTTCTCTATGCTGATCATGCTGTCATCTGTTACAAAAACACTGACCTTGACAACCTCACCGTTGCTCTCCAAAGTAATGTCAGGTTACTAGAAAGATGGTTCTCCAATAACAAATTAGTCCTCGATTACAAAACAAAAAGATCGTGCTCTTTTCTAGTCTCCCACAGAAGAAGAAAGTTCCACCCTTTGTAATTCAAAATGTCCTGGGACAAAACCTTGAATGAGTGGCAACCTTCAAATACCATGGAGTAACTATGGATGATGACTCGGGCCCAATTTTCAAAGCCCTGATGTTGATACAAGGAGCCTGCATCAAACAGAATGGATACAAATGGCTCTTTGCAACAAAAGTTGAGGCTGTCCTGATTTTCAAATGCAGTCTGCATCAAAAACAAGAGCCTTTGCACTGAACTGGCTCTGCACCAGTGGTGCACCCAACATGAGGTGTGCCATGACAGATGGGGGCTTGCATAACAATGGGGTTGCAACATCACCTGAATCTGGATTTTGAAAGCCCTGTTGTTTTCACAAGTCCCTGCTGTGGTTAGAACAGCAATGAGCTGATCTAACAGCCCTTGCACCACACATCAGAACAGGCTGGGGGGGTTGTAGGAAACCCCTGTAATCTTCATCATAATTATTGTAAACTGTGCAGTACTGTCTGTGGCACCATGCAGCAATGCCACATACCTCCAACTGCATCACATAAAATTTATGCCAGGCATGTAATACCCATCAGTTCCAGTGTGGAGTACAGAATACAGAAATGTCCAATCTGTGTTACCTTGATTCCCAGCTCTATGTGAACTTGCATAATTTGTGTCATATTTCTGTATTAAAACTGATGAGGCACATTGCAGACATGTACAGGAATGTATGACTGCCTACGAAGGAATAGAAAATATACATATTGTTGGTACTAGTAGTTCACCACTGTGTACTGTACCAAACTATGTTTGTATAAGCCGAAAGACAGGTGTGGGGGTGTCATTCAGTTAAACACCCACATGTTGGATGGTATGACAGTCTGGGATAATCCAACAGGGCTACTGCATGACACTGCTCATCCTGGTTTGACTGCGCTTGGGGTGCACAATGTCAGAAGACATCCTGCTGCACAGTACATGGCAGTGCACTATCAGTACCAATGGCATGCATATTTTCTATTCCTTCATGGGTATTATTTATTTATTTATTTATTTAAGAATCAGTTTACAACCTTTGAGCCAGAGGCTCGTTTCCAAAGGTACTTCGTCACATAAAGACATACATTGCGTTTCGGTTACATAGCAAAGATTTGCAAAAAATCAATAGGCATTCACCAGAGGTGCCACGTCACATAGTGGTCAGACAAATACAATTGGGTACAGGGTACATGTAATTGATAACAGGTATTACACAAGTCGGTATCAAGTGAGCATTCTGGTAGATAAACATTGAAAACAGCTGGCACTGGCCAGGTTAAACCTAGGCATGGTGTACAGGGAAGTGGTGGAGGGGATGGTAGGGTGGAGAGCTGCCCGGGGGGCATTGTCAAGAGAAAGAGGTGGAGGCTATGTTCAGAGACAGGAGCATTCTGAGTGCTGAAGATGTGGTTCAAGTGCGGTTTTGAATGTGGAGATGGTGATGGCATTGGTGATGGTGGCAGGGAGAGTTAAACCAGGTTGGGGCTCTATAGCTGAAGGACCTCTGGCCACAGCTGGTTCTCATTCAGGGGCCTTTAAGTGGTCTTGTGGGAAGACCGTGTTGCAATGGTGGGAGGCTCTGGTGGATGGATGCCGTTACCCCAGAGGGGAGAGCCGAGTAGGGTTTTGGTGAGGAGACAGGTCTGGTATCAGACTGTTCATCCAGGTGAGCAGGATGTCGACATATAGCTGACAGGTGTGTGTGAGCCTGGGGGACCAGTAATCAATCTGCATGCTTTATTCAGGGTTAGGTGAATTTTGTTGAGTGCAGTGGTGTCGGCAGCACCGTATACTGGTAGACCATAGTCTACAAAGAGGACAGAGCAGACGATGTAACAGCTAGCGGAGAGCATTTGGTGGAAGGCAGGTTATATGGTGGAATAGGATGCCAAGCCGTGTGTTGGTGGTGGATGTTAGGCGTCGATGTGGTTGTGAAATGTGAGGCTGAATGAAGGTAACCCCAAGGTATTTGTAGGAGCAGACTTGTTCCAGTGGTTGGTTGGTGCTTGAAGGATATAGAGTGGGTGGTTGCTAGCTTTGTTTTGGGGTGTGAAAAGAGCATAGTTTTGGTTTTCTTAAGATTGATGACGAGTCTGCCCTTAAACCAAGCCTCGCACTGTTGAAAGACTGCCGTAGGGAGTCCTGTAGGAGATGGGATTACGGTGGGTGGCAAAAAGACAAGGTCGTCTACATACAGCAGAATTTTGCCAGAGCATGCACTGGGCAGGGTGTTCAGATACAGCAAGAAGAGAAGGGGCCCAGAATGGAGCCTTGGGGACCCTAGAGAGAATGGGACGGTAATGGAGAGTGTGTTATTAATCTTGACACACTGGGATCGAGTGTCAAGATAGCTAGCACACCATGCCAGGGGCCAGCCGAGACCAGTGAGGCAGAGTGCATTCAGCAGCAGTGGATGGGAGACAGTGTCGAAAGCCTTTGAGAGGTCAATGAACACTGCACCAGCTAGGGAGCTGGTATCCAAGGAGGAGTGTAGGAAGTTGGAGAATTCAATAAGGGCAGTGCTGGTACTGTGACCCGCACGGAAGCCATGTTGCTCTGGGCATAAGATGTTATGCTTAGCCAGATAATCAGTGATTTGAATGGCCACCACTTTCTCCAGGGCTTTAGAGAGGGGAGGGAGGATGGCGATTGGCCGGTAGTTGTTGGCCGATGACCTGTCGCCTCCTTTATGAATAGGTGTGATAATGGCTGTTTTCCAAGCTGTGGGGAATTGTCCCAGGCATGGGCTTCATCCTCTTCTGCCCATTTTGTGAGGGTCCATTCCTGTTGGTAAACAAAAAAAAAATGTAAGTGATCAGACAAAGTTGCTGTCTTTGTCTTGCAGGTTTCCCATGCTATCTTCCTCCATGGCCATTTTGCTCAAGCCATTTGAGATATTACTTAATGTCTGTTGCAATCTATTTTGTGGAGCAGTTTCATGAGACTGGCAGCATTTGCCTGATCAACAAGAGTACCCATGCCACATCTGCAATCATCCACCTTATCACCCAGTCCAGGAGTATATTCTGAAGTCACTGGGTACAAAATTCTTGGGCTCCTGTACTATGCAGTCCATCTCTTGCTCTCTGTAGTAGGCAATAATGTTCTGGGATTTTTGCTTGAGGCTCCCATATCTCATCTTTTAGGCTCTCTGCATTTGGTTGTTCCCTTATCTTATATATGTTATTGTAAATGTATAGCTGTCTATATGCTATTACCTGTATGGGAAGGTGGACTGAAAATATCATCAAGTTATTAGAGTCCAAATGAGGCTGGAATGTAGTTGCACATTCTGGCATACCAGTCCCAGGATTTTGTTGATAGATAGGTATTCATTGTCAAATTTAGTCTGACTGCAGGGTAACATAATAAACTAAAATTTGACAATGAATTTCCAGTGTTGATGTTCTTTAGTGCCTTTTGAACAGCATAAAATTATTTTCCTTTTAATCTAACTTGTTCAGAAAACCAAAGAAAACAAGTATTTGTCAATGCAAATGTTTGCTTGCTGGTATTAGCATTGGAAATGCAGGAGTTAGACAGATGCAGAATAGGAATGGCAGTGAAGTACGGAACTTCATGCCAACCCCACCTGCACCCTGCAGAGATGGACAGGCATTGGGGTATGCATTTGGGTCATCATCCATAAGGTTCCTGCCATTTTACCTTACCCTATCCTGCAGACACCAACAAATGTGTAGGTGTGCCTTGGGGTGTTCAGCTTTACAGTGACCCCATTCCATAAGGACATATGCTGAAATGGGTGCAGTATAGGAGAATGGGGTGAACTCTGGGGCTGAAGAGTCCAATGCACACCTTGATGCCTGTCACTGGCTGCACGGTGGGGGGTGAGGGTAGAATGGCATGAACATTACAGTTGGCACTCCAAAGGCACACCCCTGATGCCTGTCAGTCTGTACAGGCTGGGACATTATGGTTAGAAAACCTAACACTCAGGGCGTTCGTTGATATTTGCACTACAAATGTTCAACATGGCCTTTTTGTGACCCCCCCACCTCATGAAAGCTTTTGGGACTTCTTCTCATGAACAGTGGCATTGTGATTTTGTTAATATGTCCCAAACCTTGAGTTCCTACAGCGACCATGCCATTCTGCACCAGATGTATGAAAACACGGATCAGGAAGGCTGTGAAGAATGACAGCTGTACCATTTATAGGGAGGTGTGAAGAGATGGCAATGTTGAAAATCTGTAGTGAAAATATTAAAAATGCATGAACTTCCGAGTGTACGTGGAAACTGTGCAATGCATGAGCTTAATACAGTCATTTAGTGGAATTATTTCACCAAATTTTCAACATAGGCATTTTGTGACCTCTGCTCATGAACACTGTCACTATGATTATCTTAATCTGTCCCAAACATTGATTTCCCATAGCGACTGCGCTATTCTGTGCCACATGTGTAAATGCATATTTCAGGCAGGATATGAAAAATGACAGCTGTACTGTTCACAAGGAGGTGTGAAAAAATGCCAATGATGAAAATCTGGAGTGAAAATATTACAAAAGCGCAAAATTACGAGGGTGCATGGAAACTGTGCAATGTATGCTGGTAACACAGTAATTTTATGGACTTTTGTCACTTAATTTTCAATATAGGCATTTCAGCACCTCTGCTCATGAACAGTGTCACTGTGATGTTCTTAATCTATCCTGAACACTGATTTCCCACAGCGACTGCGCTATTCTGCGCCTGAAGTGCGAAAACACATTTCGGCCAGGATGTGAAAAATTACAGCTTTACTATTCATAAGAAGATGTGTAAAAATGCCAGTGTTGAAAATCTGGATTGAAAATATTTCAGATTCATGAAGTTACAAGTGTGCATGAAAACTGTGCAATGCAAGCTCATAAAACTATCATTTTTATGTTTGCTTGCGTTCATGCGCAAGAAACATTATGTGACAGCTTAGGAGAGAAGCGGGTTGTGGAGGCGCGGCACTGTTACAGCCAAGGAAGGCACTACATTTGGGGCTTGGCAGTGATGGACCAATGGAGGCACAGTGTGCCAATGACACTGGTTTCCAAAAGTGCACCAAGTACAAATGTTTTCACCGCAGCAATCAGGGGCCACCTCATCATTGCAGCATCAGTCATTCTGCTGCCATGAGGGAGTGACCCGTCATTGCAGGGCAGAATGTTAGGTAGCCTAATGCTATTTGTGAATGTGGTGGGTGGCTTGCCACCATGTTCACAAACAGTATTATGCAGCCTCTATGCTGAGGGGGTGCCCAATCCCCCTCAGCAGCATGTGCCCCCTCAAACAGTCTTTGTTTGCTGACGGGGGTCTCAATCCCCGCTGGCTTCAGTCTGTCTGAGTTTTGGGATGTGCCAATGGGGGAGCCACTACCTGTTGGCATAATTCATCCCTCCTCCCACACACACACAAAACCTATGTTAGTGCCGAGGGGGCCCAATCCCCTCGGCTATTATGGCCTCCTATATGCAACAACAGGGTACCCAATCCCCCATCAGCTACAGTCTCCCCTCCAACAAAACACTAGGTTGGAATGCTGGGAGCCCACCCCAGCATGCAAAATGTGCACTTAAATGTCCCTGTAAAACAAAAACCATCCCGTGATGTGTTTTTTTTTCCTGTAAAGAAGGAAACAGTCCCTCGGCAGTCTCCCTGCCCCCCCACAACCCATACCAACCCACTGTGCACCTTGCCTCCCCACACCCCCCTCACCCCATACTTACCTCCGGAGTCCGTCACAACGATCTTTTGTGGACTGGGAACATGTCTGCACTCTTCAAAGCCAACCACAAACTAAGGAAATGCCGGTAAGCTGTATAATGGAATAAATAGGCTTTTTTCAACTTTGATGCATGTATCAGGCATTTTTTGGAATTTTGGCAACAAATTTTCAACATGGGTTTTTTTGGGACCCTTCCTCATGAATTATTTCACTGTCATGGTGTTAATGGGCCCCTAATGGTGATTTTGTGGTCACTGCACAGAATCACCTTTTGGGACCGATTAATGAAACAACAGTGCCAGTGTTCATGAGGTGGACTCCTAAAAAGCTATGTTGCAAATTTGGTGGGAAAAATCCAAAGAAATGACTGTTTTATGAGCGTGCATTGTACAGTTGCTATGCACGCTCGTAACTTAGCAAAGTTGCAATATTTGCACTCCAGATTTTCACCATTGGTATTTTTATGCATCTCCTTATAAACAGTGCAGCTGTCATTTTTCACAACCTGGCCAAAATGTGTTTTCGTGGTTCCAGCGCAGCATAGTGCAGTTGCTGTAGAAAATCCATGTTCAGAACACATTACGAAAATCACAGTGACACTGTTCATTAGCAGAGGTCCTAAAATGCCTTTGTTGAAAATTTGGTGAGAAAAGTCAATAAAATAACTGTGTTATGAGCGTGCATTGCGCAGTTTCCACGCATGCTCATAACTTCGCACATTTGCAATATTTTCACTCCAGATTGTCAACACTGCCATTTGTCCACACCTCCTTTTGAACAGTACAGCTGTCATTTTTCACATCCTGGCCAAAATGTGTTTTTGCACTTCCGGCACAGAACAGTGCACTCGCTGTGGGAAATCCGTGTTCAGAACACATTAGGAAAATCACACTGATGCTGTTCATTAGCAGAGGTCCTAAAATGCCTATGTTGAAAATCTGGTGGCTAAAGTCCATAAAATGAATGTTTTACAAGCGTGCGTTGCCCAGTTTCCACGCATGATCATTACGTCGCACATTTGCAATATTTTCACTCCATATTTTCAATATTGACATTTTTCCACACCTCCTTATGAACAGTACAGCTGTCATTTGTCACATCCTGGCTGGAATGTGTTTTCGCACTTCCGGCACAGAATAGCACGGTTGCTGTGGGAAATCACTGTTCAGAACAATAACAAAAATCACACTGACACTGTTCATTAGCAGAGGTCCTAAAATGCCTATGTTGAAAATTTGGTGATGAAAGTCCATAAAATGATTGTGTTATGAGCGTGCATTACGCAGTTTCCATGCACGCTCATAACTTCGCACATTTGTAATATTTTAACTCCAGATTTTCAACATTGCCATTTTTCCACACCTTCTTATGAACAGTACAGCTGTCAATTTTCACATCCTGGTCGAAATGTGTTTTTGCAGTTCCGGTGCAGAATGCTGTGGTTGCTGTGGGAAATCAGTGTTTGGGATACATTAAGAAAAATTACACTGTTCATGAGCACAGGTTGTAAAATGCCTATGTTGAAAATCTGGTGACAAAACTCCATAAAGTAACTGTGTTATGAGCATGCATTGCGCAGTTTCCACATATGCTCAGAAGTGCGAGCATTTTTAATATTCCCACTACAGATTTTCAACATTGCCATCTCTTCATACCTCCCTATGGATGGTACAGCTGTCATTCTTCACATCCTGCCCGATCTGTGTTTTCGTACATGTCGCACAGAATGGCACTGTTTCTATTAGAAGTCAGTTTTCGGGACACATTGACAAAATCACACTGCCACTGTTCATGAAAAGAGGTCCCAAATGCTTTCTTGAGATGGGGTCACAAAAAGGCCATGTTGAAAATTTGTACTGTAAATACCAACAAACGCCCGAGGCATTAGTGTTTCTAATCATAATGTTCTACCCTGTACAGACAGATAGGCATCAGGGTGTGCCTTTGGATTGTCAACTGTACTGCTCATGCCATCCCACCCCCACTCCCCTGCCACTGATAGACATCGAGGTGTACCTTGGACTCTTCGGTCCAAGACTTCACCCCACTCTCCTATGCTGCACCCATTTCACCATATGTCCTTATGGAGTGGGGTGACTGTAAAGCCAAACACCCTAAGGCACACCTCAACACGTATCAATGTCTTCAGAATAGGGTGAGGTGACATGGCTTGACCGTCATGGGAGATGACCCAAACACTTACCCCAAATCCTGTCCATCTCTACAGGATGGAGGTGGGGTTCATGTCAAATTCAATATTTCACTGTCATTCCTATTCTGCATCTGTCTAACTCCTGCATTTCCAATGCTAATACCAGCAAGCAAGCATTCAGCATTGACAAATGCCTGTTTGGATTTGTTTCACCAAATTTGTAACATAGGCTTTTTGAGAGCCCACCTCATGAACAATGGCACTGTCATTTTGTTAATCAGTTTCAAAAGGTGATTCCATGCAGTAATTGCAAAATCATCTTTCTGAACTGAATAATGCCATGACAGTGAACAAATTCATGAGGAGGGGGGTCCTGATAACCCCATGTTGAAAATGTGGTGTGAAAAGTCAAAAAAATGGGCACGATATCCACATAAGTTTAAAAAAAAAACTATATTATGCCATTATACAGCTTGCCAGCATTTCTTCAGTTCACGGTCGGCTTTGAAGAGTGCAGACATGTTCCCAGTCCACCAAAGATCGCCATGTTGGCTACAGAGGTAAGTAGGGGGTGAGGGGGAGTGTGGGGAGCTGGGGTGCACAGAGGGTAGCTGCAGGTTGGGGGAGGGTGCATGAGGCACTGCAAGGGACCATTTTCTTGGTTTCAGGAACAACAAAATAAACAAAAGACATTGCAGGATGTCTTTTTTTTTGCAGGCTTGCTTTGGTCACACTGTGGTGGGATCCCAGTATGCCACCTACATTTTGAGGGAGGGGGGCTTAAGCCGATGGGGATTGGGCCCCCCATCAGCAGAGAAAGACTGTTTGGGGGGGCATGATGCTTAGGGGGATTGGGCACCCCCTTGGCACACAACAAATGGGGGGGGACATTTTGCTGATGGGGAGTGGGCCCCCCCATCAGTAAATTAACTGGATTGGGGGCATGCCAACAGGGGGATTGGGCACCCCCAACAGTTTTCATGGGGATCTGATGCAGACGGTGATAGCAGCCACCATGTTCCTGGAAATGTTACACCAGGCAAGGTACCACCCTGCAATGATGGGTCACTCCCTAACTGCAGCTGAATTGCTGATGCTGCAATGACGAGGCGGCCCCTGATTGCGGTGGCCAAATCATTTCAAGTTGGTGGCACTTATGGAGAACCAGTGCCATCAGAACAGTGGGCCTGCTTTGGTTGAACACTGCCAAGCCCACAAATGCAGTGCCAGCATTGGCCAATACAGTGGTGAACCTCCACAACCAGCTTCTCTCCTAAGCTGCCACATAATGTTTCTTGCACATGCACGCAAGCAAACATAAAAATGTGGGACATATGCTACTCATGATTTAGTCAAGGGTAATAAATGCAATAAAATTCTCAGACCATCATTATAGGACCACACAAATTTATCAACAAAACAAATAGACTGGGACTATTCACTGAGGTTTCACAGAACTTTAGTGCCTATCACACATTGAAACTGCTGTTGTACTTATTTACTGTCACCTATCAATATCAGCCTTACTACAAGATTCCATTACAGCAAATTAAGTCCCTATGCCTAACTATTTCAAAGTTAACCTTTTTTAAAGATAATTTATTTAAACAGAAATAGCTCTGAAACCAGAGGAGATAAGATATTATTTTTTAATTAAAAACTTGTAGGTAGAGCAACATTGACATACTGTATATAGGTGTAGTGTTCATTTGTATCTATATATGAAAGTCTTAACATTACCATTTAACAATACATTTTCATAATATAGTTTACAGTTGCTGATAAAGTGGTATACAAGTATTTATAAATGAAAACTATATTACTATCACATGTCAAAATTGCCCTGACTCCAACATTTCATTTAAAAGCTCCAAAGTTTGCCCTTTCTGGAGATAATTTCTTCAATAAGAGATAACTGTGGAATCAAAGGGTTCTGCTGTGTGGGACCTGTGGTAGAAGGTGAGCAACATCCTGCAGTCACGTGTATTTTGTGTTTTTCTCCAATCCCCAGCCTATGGATGTTAGGTGCCACTTGGCTGATGCGCCAACGTGTCAGAGTGCCAATGTCCATCATTGTCATTAACTAGCTCCAAGTTGCACTAACACCTGTGGTCTCCTATGTGGCAATAGCACAGCATAGTCCAGTCACCCTCCTGCCCAATGGAGGAGAGTGTCCACTGTGATGCTCAACTATCTTCTCTTAGCTGGTGCCCTGATGACATAGGCTTGTTCCTGAACCTGGGTCACCAGTGTCACAAGCAGTAGTGCTACCACTGGCAAACAAAAGTCTACAGATTTGGGGGCTAATTTGAATAAAGGAAAAGAAGGGATAAGTTGGGTATATTGATTTTTTTTTTGTTACTAGGGAAACTTTGTTGCTAGAAAGACTACATAGTGATCTTGTTTGTTTCTTCAATGTATTTTCTAACTGTATGTAACTATTTTCTTGACTATGTTAACTTGCTGACTCCTGCTTTCCATCCAGGAACCTCCATGAAAACAAGATGCTGCATTTCGTGGGGTTATTCCAGTTGGAGTAATTTCATAAACTAAATAAACAGTGACTAACAGACCTGATTGGAGGGAGGCTTTTGCAATATAATCATCTAACAATTAATAGACATCCTGCTGTCACATTCCTTCCTGGGAAAGGAGTCTGTATCTGCAAGCTGATTTATAACCAAATTCTTCAAAGACTCCCTTTGTTGTCTATTTATGCATCAATTTATTTATAGTTCTCTTGCTAGAATAACTTTCTTATGAATAGAACTGTCACAGTCATAATCAAAATGTTTATTTACAAATGAAGCACGTTGATGTATTATTCTAATTAATACTGAGTTCTCTGTATCAAATATCCTACAAGTAGCTGCTTTCTCACAATGCCTGAAGAAGAGGCATATGTGGACTCGAAAACCTGCATAATATGATGTTATGTCAAGACCGCATGATCAAAAACAATGTGGTCAGTACAAAACCGCTAGGTCCAAAACCCTACTAGATTAGATATACAAATTCCAAAACCATGCAGCGTTGTTATGGTTGCATGATTTTTGACTGTGCATATTTACTGTCGCAGTTTTGACCAAACACCATGCAATATAAGTTTCTGTTGGTCAAGCAAAAGGTAATGCAACTTTTTTTTTATTTTCTCTTTTTTTCCAATCAGTCCTACACTGACATATCACCACAATCTCTTCCATGTAAATGAACATATTTATAAATAATATATGGAATAGAAAAGCAGAACATCTTTAAATTACTGTAAAACCCAAATTGTGTTTTAATAACATGTTTTTTTTTTAATTTTTCCCGGAAGTTACAAACTCATTTTAAAACAGCATTGCAATAAAACATATTTGTTCCCCCAAAAAAGATAGTTTCAGCTACAATTAATAAAAGTATTGGCAAAACTGTCAAATCTACTTTTCTAGTAACCTCCTATGCTGTACACTGTAAGTTGATTTGTTTTATTGCTCTTAAACCTTACCTGGTTTAAGATGACATTTCTAAGCCAAATGTGGCAGCCATCATTTTTCTTGAGAAAAAATAAAATTAAAATGATTATGAAATACTCACATTTTGGCAACATTAATAGAGTTTACCACCAAAGAAAACTGGGAGACACATGACATATTTTATAGTGAACACTGTAAAAGGCAGGGTCAAATTTTTGCCCAATTTTGTTGTACTTCTGCTTTAAGTAAGAAATATTTACATTTCATAAAACTGTAATTTCTTTGCAGTCTGTGCTGTACTAGTCTGGATAGTGTGCATAAGAATGGCACATTTTCCAGAATAAAAAAAACTGTAATAGCCCAAATAGGGTTGCCAGTAACAGGCAGCCCAAACTGTCAGAAGGCCCCCTAAGGAAAGAGGCAAAGACAGGGGGAGGAAGGAAAAGGGGGGGTGATGAGGCCACCAGGTGTCATTTGACACAGGGATAGGAGAGCAAGCCATTGGCCAGGGGGAGGGGCTTGTATGAATCCTGCTTGAGGGGCCAGGAGAGCATAAAAGATTGTACAACCCCTCCAGTAGCCCTCTTTGCTGGGATTTTTCCCCACCCACTCACCCAGAAGGACTACAAAAAGGGGGGAGCCAAGAGAGAGGGCAGGATATGGATGTGGAAGATTGGGACAACAAAGGCAGGTGTTTTTTTGGTGCCAGAAGGGGCCTGAGGGGGACCAGGGCAGCTGCAGAAGGCCAGCAGTTTTTCGGTTGGGCTGACAAAGCCTGAGTTGGTGGGCAGCAAGTAGCCCAATCGATGGAAGAATGATAGAAGGAAGGGTGAGAAAAAAGGGGAGCAAGAGAGGGGGAAATGAGGGTAGGCAGAAAGGGAGAGGGGCAGGGCATCACGTGCTGGTGCAAATGGCACCCAGGCGTGGAAGTAAGGGAGGGGAAAGGGTAGAGACTCTGGGTCAGATCATAGTGTTCTGACCTAGGGGGGTGGAGGTCCTGGTAAGTCGATACCTGGTACTGGTGATGGTGTGGGGGGTCAGATCTGAGTATCCAGACCCTGAAGGCGAATCATGCATGAAGAAGAGGACCAGGAAGGAAGAAAGTTCTGGAAGCAATAATGGACCCCTGTATTTACTATTTTTAAATGTAATGTTTAATACAAAGGAATTGGAATGTAAATATTAATTAGTGCCTAGAATAAATTGTTGTCAATGAGCACCCAAACTAGCAGTTATGGAGTGAGTTTTATTTCCATGGGGGAATCAAATGACAACTAGTTTGATAACAATTTTTTCATTGAAATTCCTGTCATAAAGCTTGCATCTCTTAATATGCATCTCGTTTATAAAGGGCCTTAAAGGTGTGAGAGCAGCAGCAGTAGCGCAATACAAAACTTCAGCTATTTATCCGCATATATTATTTATTTATTTACTGCAAATATTTTACCAGGAAAGTCATACTAAGCTTGTAACAGCTAATTTCCAGATGTTTCCAGGGGAAATGGATTTGGGAGAAAAGACAATATAACAAGGTTCAATAATTACGATAAATTAGCTATTGTGCAAAAGTCAAAAATCAGTGTTTATACAGCAATCAATCTTTCAAGACATCACAGACACTGTACAAAGTAATTACACATTCACATTTATATCACATTTCAAGTCAGGGTATGTATTGCACTCCTAAGGCAATGCAGTTTCAGACTGGTAAACTACATAAATGAGTGAGTACCTCTCTAAATTGTTTGAAAAATATGCAAAAAACAAAGATAAATTCCAAATATATTGTAGCTATACAACCTGAAATTTAGAATGGTCAGGCAGTGTTTCAACTACTTTAGAATTGGTGGCCAGTTAGTTCCAATTGCTGCCTTCACAGCAAGTTAATCTCTGCCTACACTTTTCAGCCATAATTATGGATACCTTGAAGACTAGTCAGGCCAAGTATCATAGCCCACACTATGTGATGGCAAGAACAAAGGAAGTAGTTAAACACATGGAAGAATTATTGTCCACACATTAATAGAGAAGCTAGAATCATGACAGTTTTCTTCATGCAGCAATGCTTAGCTGTCTTAGTATCATAAAGCATGCACCAGTGGATAAAGAGAGGCATAACGTTGCGTATCTTCAGAGCTTATTCATTATGTAGTTGAGGATGTCAAGAAATGACTTCTGGGTTCCTATTTATGCTGCATATATGAAGTCAGTGATTGTGAGTATGAGCTGTTTCACCATCTATTTTTCTTTCTTACATATATACAGTAAAGGTAGGCCTTAGATCTGTGTAGATACTCTATTATAAGGTGATTCTTTTTAATGTCTTAATGTGATTATAAAATATGTTGGAATTATGACACTGGGGGCCATGGTGTCTTAGTATCTGTTGATAGGATTTTAAGGTTTTTGCATTAGACTTCAACTTAGATGTACAACTTTAACAGCAGTGTGCTTTTTTACCAACTCTGGAAATAAATCAGTTTTGTTGAAGACACATTTGTAGTCTGCTGAAGGTCAGCTGACACCTCAGAAAAATTAATTAACAATATTTAAACACATGGCAGAATGCACCTCATATGTTGTCTGTATTTCTATTCCCAACAATGTTACTAAGGATAGTTGTACAAAGACCTGGAACCCAATTTTCAAAGGCCAAAATTTGATGCAAGGTGCCCACTCCAAAAGTAATTGATGCAAGTGACACCTTACATCAAATGTTATGGCAATCTCAAACAACAGGCAAACCACTACCTTTTGAAAGTTTACCACCATTTAACAATTACAAGAAGAATTTGGATTTAACTATATAGAAAACAAGCAGTAAAATCAAAGCTAATAAACAAAAAAAATGTCTTGCAAGCTGAGCAAGAATATCTGAATGACCATGTCTTTGATTGGACTACAAAAGAGAAACAAAATTTAAGGTGACCCAAGACAATGTTAAGGAATAAAGAAAATGATGATTTAAGGCAGAGTGAGGATGAAAATTCAGGTGACTCAGATACCATTATTTTTGGAAGAGTCATCTCCATCTCTCTCCTCATTAGACCATGCAGAAGCCCCAGGAATCTATAAATAAGGGTCGTAAATGAGATTTAGGTGGGGGTCAAGTAGGCAGCAGACATTGGAGAGGCAAAGGAAGGCAACCTAGGCAAAAATAACTTACTTGAGTGAAGAAAAAATAGCATCTATGACTTTGATAATGGAATTGTGGCACAAGAAAATAATTTAAGTAATTTATTACAGTACTAACTGAAGAGGAAAAGAGAGTTCTGCACCAGTGGTTAAGTTTCGTACCATTACAACAGATCAATATATCTGAGACATTTCTAGGCATACCAAAGTTTGCTAAGATTTTGAAATTGAAGTGTTTCTGTACAGTAGGTGAGACATTATGCTAACATTCAACTATGAGACACTTTGGGAATGATCGGGGGAAGTGTAAGAGTATTTATAAGGCTCTCTGATTGGTTCCTGGATCAATCATTAACATCCATTTAATGACTGATCTAGATGTGTAACTAGCACAAGAAGCCACTTCACACATGTCCAGCATTTAACCACGAAGGTGGCACTAGATGGATTACCACAGAACCAGATTCCATTCAGCACGCATACACTGTGATAGTAAAATAATAAAGCTGCAAATGCAGCAATCAGAATTCAAAACTGGGTAAGAGTACCTACTGGCAGCTAGGGTCACAAATCTACTTATAAGGCACTGAAAATATTACAATCACATTTGGAGCTCTTGACAGGAACAGCAGGTGAGTGAAAGTGGAGGTACATAAAGTGAAAGAGCTGCAATTGCCTCGATTGCGTAGATAAAAATAACAGAACCCAGTAATAAATGCTCTGGTTGCAAGGCTTAATCAATAGAAAAAAAAAACCCAAGTAATCAAAAAAGTAATGCCGACCTCTTAATTCCATGCAGTCGCTCTACTTTACAACAGATTGTCAGCTCAGTGGATGCATACAGAGTCACGAAGACATAAACAGATCGCTACAAAAACATAGACTCATGTGCCCACTCCACAGACTCCGAAAGGCCCAAAACATTAAGTTAGTAAGCTTAGTTTATTATTTTTTTTAAACAAATGCAGTTGTAATTACCCTTATAATAATGATAACAAACTGTCGGTCATTTCCTTGGGATTAACAACCATGTGAAGGGTGGCCCCACATGGTCATTAATCCCCAGGAAATGACTGCCAGCTCATTCATTATTGCTTAAATAAACAACTGGAGGAACTAGAAAGTAGTCCATTTTTTACACCCCAATGAATAAAACTATACATGTATTTTTAAAAGCATGATGGAGACATCTGAAAATGCTTTAGAATAGAGGAATTTAACAGATGGCTAAGAACCTGGTGTTGTGCTAAAGGGTATGGGCTGTTGGGGGGTGGGAGGGACCTGGGAGGACAGTAGTCTCTATGCCAAGGACAGACTACACTTGAGTGAGGAGGGAAAGAAAGTGTTGAAACAGAGGATGGAAGAATATATAGAGGAAGTTGGGAATTTAAACTAGGAGTGTGGGGTGGCAGTTGGGGAAGAGATATGCAGAGACCACAGGTTGGGAAATCATATGAGCTTACCCCCCATAACAGTGACAAAGGACAAATGGCAAGTACTATTGGTGATGCTAGGAAAGGAGGGCAGGATGGGGGTGGAAGGTGGTTACCCTTAATGCTAGGAGCCTTGGGAGGAAAACTGCAGAGTTACAGGTTCTCATGGCAGAGGGAGAGGTGGACATTGCAGCCATCACGGAAACATGGGCCACCCAATATAATGACTGGGACCTGTCTGTACCAGGGTACAGGTTATTTCGTAGGGACAGGGTGACTGGGAAAGGAGGGGGGGTGGCACTATATGTGAAGGAAGGACTGAAGTGTGTAAGGGAGGAAGGGGAGGAGGGTAGTACAGAGTCACTTTGGGTACAAATCCAGGATTCCAGAATAGTATTCTTAGAATGGGGTGGTGTACAGGCCACCATCTCAGATGGAGGAGTTAGACAGGGAACTAGTGGGACAGATCAGGAGGACCTGTGAGAAGGGTAGTGTGGTGATTGTGGGGACTTCAACATGCCAGGAGTGGACTGGAGCACCCCAACAACCAGGAACAGAAGGAGCAGGTACTGCTGGATGCCTTCAGGACAGCTTCCTGCTGCAAATGGTCAGTGAACCAACCAGGTTAGGGAATACCCTTGACCTTGTGCTGGAAAATGGAGACTTTGTGAGAAAACTTACAGTGGAGGAACCACTGTCAGGGAGTGACCACCACTCAGTATGGCTCACATTGGATATGGGCAAGGAAGGAGTGGAATCTGGCACAAGAGTGCTGGACTTCAGGAGGGTCGACTTTGGGAGGATGGGGGAGTGGTAAAGGGTACCTGGCCAGAATACAATCTAGTATGATACTAACCAGAGATGGGAGCTCATAAAGCTGGGGATAGTGGAGGCAACCAAAACCTGCTGCAAAGCCCAGAGCAAGAAGGCTAGGGCTAAGAAACCGAGCTGGTTGAGCAAGGAGGTCATGGAAAAGGTAAGGAGAAAAAGAGCTGCCTTTAGGAAGTACAAGAAAACAGGGAGGGGGGAGGACAGAGAGGAGTACTTGACAGAATCGAAGGAGGTAACAAGGGCAGTAAGGAGAGCCAAAGCATCTATGGAACTTAGGCTGGCACAAGGCATTAAGAAGGGGGAGAAGGACTTCTTTAAGTACATCAGGGAGAAAAGGAGCTGTAAGGACCACATAGTAAGGATTAGGAAGGAGGGGGGTTGGGTGGAAGCAGGGTACAATAAGGCAGAAGCACTAAATGAGTACTTCTGCTCAGTATTTACTAAAGAGAAGAGGGGGATGACACCCAAGGTGGAAGAAATGGCAGACGCTGGGAGGTGACAGATGGGAAAAATCATGGAGGGCAGAGTTCGAGAGGGGTTGAAGGCACTGAGGGTGGACAAGGCGCCAGGCCCAGATGGTATTCACCCCAGGGTACTGAAGGAGCTGGCAGAGGTCCTCACAGGACCTTTGGCAGACCTATTTAATGCCTCACTGTATTTGGGGTGTGTACCTCAGGACTGGAGGATGGCTCATGTGGTGCCCTCCACAAGAGTGGCCCCAAGGATGAACCGGGAAACTACAGACCAGTGAGCCTCACATCCATCGTGGGTAAGCTAATGGAGACTATCCTGAAGGAGAGGCTAGTGGCCCTCCTAGAGGCCAAAGGACTACAGGACAGCAGACAGCATGGCTTCATACGTGGCAGATCCTGCCAAACCAACCTGGTCAAGTTCTATGACTGGTTAACTAGGCAACTGGACAGGGGCCATGCAGTGGATGTCCTGTATCTGGACTTCAGTAAGGCATTCGACTCGGTGCCATGTGGAAGGCTGGGAAAGAAGTTAGTAGGCACAGGGGCGGGTGCAAAGCTGGTGAGATGGGTAGGAAACTGGCTGCAGGGAAGGCAACAGAGGGTGGTGGTGGGTGGGGAGCTCTCACACCCAAGGGCAGTGACGAGCGGTGTCCCACAGGGCTCGGTGTTGGGACCAGTGTTGTTTGGGATATTCATTGCAGACATATCATGGGACATCAAGAGCAAGATCATTCTGTTTGCTGATGATACCAAGGTTGGCTCGGTGGTGGATGACCTAGGGGGATGGCAGGGGTTGCAGGATGATCTGGCAAAGCTTGAAACCTGGTCAGACACCTGGCAACTGGGCTTTAATGCCAAAAAGTGCAAGGTGCTGCATTTTGGGATGAAGAACCCAAGGAGGACTTACCAGCTAGGGGGAGTGCAGCTAGCCCAGACAGAGGAGGAGAAGGATCTGGGTGTGCTCATTACAGGGTCAATGAACAACTTGGCACAGTGTAGGAAGGCAGCTGCAAAGGCCAACAAAATGCTGGGTTGTATTGCAAGGGGTATATCCTCGAGGAGGGAGGAGGGAGGAGGTGATTCTGCCACTGTATAGGTCATTAGTTAGACCACACCTGGAGTACTGCATGCAGTACTGGCGTCCGCATGTGAAGAGGGACATTAAGTTACTGGAGGGGGTGCAGCGCAGGGCGACAAAGATGATCAAGGGTCTGGGGGACTTATCATATGAGAGGAGGTTGAAGAAGTTGAACATGTACTCACTGGAGGAGAGGAGAGACAGGGGTGACATGATTGAAACCTTTAAATACATGAAAGGAATAAACAAGACAGGTACAGAGAGGCTGTTCAAAGTAAGGGAGGGGAGGGCCACCAGGGGCCATGATATGAGACTGGAGCGAAGAAGGTTCAGGAAGGAGATAAGGAGACACTTTTTTACAGAGAGGGTGGTGGCTGGGTGGAATGCGTTACCTGCAGAAGTGGTATGCAGTAGAACAGTGGACTGCTTCAAATGAGGATGGGACAGGACAAGGGGGAGGGTTAATGAAGGGGAAGGGTGGAAGGGAGGGGCAGCTGCAGAATAAGGGGTGCTAGCTGCACATTCGAGCAGACTTGATAGACCTCTAGGCCTTTATCTGTTGGCAAATTTCTTATGTTCGTATTATGTAAATGATTTTAAGCCTTTACAGTATTTCAAAAATCTTTCTAGAAGTGAGGAATAAGTCACTGAATGCTTGTCAAAGATTAAATAAAACAAAAAGATACAGGTGGCAACATTGTGGTATTTGATGCTGATACAGTAAGTATATTAGAGAAGGTAATAGTCAGCTTGGTAATACAGAAGTACAGCTGAGTCAGCCAGGATGCAGAACTCTTATCACAATTTCAACCACTGACATGCTGCAGAATGCTGTCAGACCACAGTGCAATCGAATATCAATTACTCCAAGCTGTCATGCAGAAAAGTGTGACATGCTCAACTCAAAGGATTGCATTCTGGCTGATCATGTTGCATATGAGAAATTGCAGGAAGATACAATACTGTCAGTTAAAAAGTCCATATATAACTTTGTTGCAAAGTAGTTGAAGCTGATCTCATCAATAAAATAGACCACTCACCCTCCACCACTTTCTGGCACCCATGCCTCCCTGCTCTCTTCATGGCCACCACGGTACATACTTTAATGTGGTACCATGCTGGATGACAGTCACAGTCCTCCCTTCATTTCAGCCAGTCACTCTCTTTCTAATCAGTGAACTATTGTATTCCTCATTGGGCTCAGTTTTCAAGGATCCGTTAGATAGACACAAGCTGCGGCAAATAGCAGTTTGTGTCGAGGTCTGGTGCGCCAGGGACCCTGCTCCAGATTTTGGTGCAGGATGGGTCCTGGTACCAAGTGCCCAACAAGTGCCACAACCACTTCCATATATCAAACAAATGGCACATGGGAAGAGTTTGACAGAGGCTGCCAGCAGCCCCTAGCTGTGGGGAAACCGTCCCAGACAGTGCACCATGGTGGGACCCAGGATGACACACCAGTACCATGGTGACAGGTAAACCACTACTGGCCATTGTAACCCTCGGCTAAACTCAGTGAGAGTCAGCTGTTGATCACCACCTACATATGATGTCCTGTGTACAGGTGGTAACATGGCACCAGATGGGATAGGCCTCTGGTGCTTTTACAGCGGTTATGACAATCCGATATGCAACAGGGCAGCTGTAGTCTGCATGCCACTGTTATTGAAGGGCTTTCCATGTGTATCCACCAAAAGGTTGTCCATGGGACAGTGCCAACAGCTACAGAGTGGTTGGCTCACCATCTCCTGGCAGGTGTCAGGTTGTAGCCTTGCAGATCCCATGTAGCCACACAGCTGTAGCACAGTCCATGCATCTCTTGTAGGGCATCACAGCATGCAGTGACTATGAGTAGGGTATTTCCTGGTCAGCCTCACATTCTCATCCTCCTAGGATGGGCCTGGTGAGCCACACCTCACTATGAGTGCCAGACTCAAATGGAAGGACTGAGAAGTAACAGCAGAAAATAAACAAGTAAGTGTTGAAAGTTATTTCAATAAAGAAATGCAATAAAAATGAAGGAATAAAGCTGTATTGGTTAAATAAAGAAACAACTAGTGTAGCAAGGCATAAAGTACACACAAAAGAGACTACTATGAAATAAGTTATTTGAGTAGAAGTCTAAGCAAGTATATTGAGTTAAAGGGATAAAGGTAGCTAGAAATTAAAAAAAATGGAGCACCTGATACAGCTAGACTACGTCAAGTTTGTGAATTACTGTGTTGAAAGGAGACAGAAACCATTTCAATGATGAATAATATAACCATGGAAGAGTATGTATGCAACTTCTATTACATAAATTTAAACTGCATTATATTTATATAACAAAGCAATGAAAAAACTGTATAATTTCTAATTATGTCTAGGAAGAACATATTAAGAAGTGAAAATAAACCTGAGAGTTACAATAAACGTGATGATAAGCTAAGGTATGAAATATTTATGCAATAGGTGTGAGACCAAAAGCCATTGAATAAATCCATTTATTTCCACATATGTGGAATAAATCTAACCACCCTAGATTTATCCCACATATGTGGGATAAATGCAAACTGTCAATCAAAGCTTTTTTGTTCACTTTTTGACAAACAAATGTGAATAACTTTAAAACGAAAATGATAGCATAGTACTGTGAGCACGAAAATGTTCTGGACAAAAATATCTACAAAATGAGTGGTGTTTCATTTATAGATACCTTTTAGTTTTTTATAATTAGCAAAAACAGCAAAAATCCTATTTTCTTTTCACTTTTCAGACAAACAAATATAAATAACTTTAAAATGAAAAATGATAGCATGGTACTGTGAGCACGAAAAATGTTCAGCATAAAAATATCTACAAAATGAGTGCGTTTCATTCAGAGATACCTTTAGTTTTTTCAAAATTAGCAAAACAGCATAAAATTCAGTTTTCTTTTCACTTTTTCGACAAACAAATGTGAATCACTTTAAAACTAAAAATGATAGCATGGTACTATGAGCACAAAAAATGTTCAGCATGAAAATATCTACAAAATGAGTGGCATTTCATTAATAAACACCTTTTAGTTTTTTTATAATTAGCAAAAACAGCATAAAATTAAATTTTGTTTCCACTTTTCATCAAACAAATGTGAATAACTTTAAACAAAAAGGTAGCATGATACTGTCACCATGACATTTGTTCAGCAAGAAGTTCTCTACAAAATGAGTGATGTTTCATTTAATAGCAACCACCCCACTAAGGACATACACCGGAAAGTTAACCAAAAGTCCCAGAAAGTCCCAGAAATTGCCATTTAAAAAAGAACATAAACAGTCAAAACCAAATGTTCCCACACTGATAAGAAGCATCCCTATTGCATAAATGAAATATACAATGGTGAGCTGTCAGATAAATGATTTATCTACACTTGTACTGTTTGACCTCGGACACCTCACTCGTGGCTTACGCCCACTCGTGAAGTTCCCCGAGGTCAAACAGCACTTGTGTAGATAAATCATTTATCTGACAGCTCACCATTGTATATCCCATATATATACACCATTTTAAGTTCTAAAGAGACAGGCACACTGGAAAATGGTCTTTAAGAACTGTATAATTTTGTGTTAGAATGTTATATTATAAACAAGAAGAGCATAAGTAGATGGCCAGAACATAGTGAGGTGCATTCACATGACCTGTTTAAAGCAACAGTCAGTTGTAAACAAACATAAGAAAATGGAGGGTGTTCCTTAAAGAAGCTGTGAAATTAATTTAAGAATGTTTATGCTGTGGTAATTTCATTTATTAAAGAGATTTTTAAAAAATGAAAGCAAACACACATGTAACACGTAAGAATGCAAGATACGACAATGAGACTTTGACATTATTGATTAAATGAGTTTACATTAAAAATGATAAAATACAAATAATTATAAAAATGAAAAGATATTTAAAACACATTGTAAAATTGTTTTTTTTTTTTCCATCTTTGATTGTAGCCCCAAGATGAAGCCAGTAGGCAAAACATTGGGGCAAGTTGAATAAGGACTCAAAATAAAATTAAAAAAAAAAACATTTTACAGAATATTTTGAAGGTATTAGATTGGGTTCTTTCAGAACCAGAGTGACCACGTCTTCGTTTGATACTTTAAAAGACCTACTTGAATATAAGAAGAAAGTTTTCACACATCTGTCAGCAAACTTGAAAACTTTAAAGGATACCTAAACAACATTTTGACAACAAACTATTCAAAAATATGACTTCATATAGGACTAAAGGAAAGACTGCTGTATTCATTAGTGCTAAAACTACGTTTACATAATTTACCTAAATGAGGTTCCAAAGTATTTGAAAAATGTAAAATCAGCCTTCCAATTAAAAAAAAAACTGTCTAACCTGCTTCCTAAAATGGCCACCAAATGTGTTAAGTGATGACATCATTGGAGCCAAAGTCAGAGAGCTATGTTGCTCTCTATAGCGCTAACTAGTTCTTTTTTCCCTTTGTATAGAATTGCTTCACCAAAATGGTCAAAATCATGTGTATTATTTTTATCAATATGCATGTTAGGCTATGGTTCTGTTCATTTTGTTTGCTTTAACATGCTGAAATTGTGTTTTAATCAAACCGACTTTCTGTTTGGGAAACCACAGTGCAGTACAAATCTTAAATAACATGGTGGTCTAGTGGTTAAGGTGGATCCAGGAAGTTACAATGGGGGTTGCTGGGGTGGTGTGCATACTTGATATGCACTTTTTAAAATTTTTATTAAACCTTTATATTGTCTGCTTTAGTACATTGTTTGACAGAACTTACAAATATAATCCATAGTTTTTAATGTAAACTTTTGTACAATCAATAAATCAGACTTCTTCAACAAAGTGAAATGTAGCAGCAAGCAAGCAAGTAAGTTACAATGGGCGGGTGCAGCCACACCCTTCACCACCCCCTAAATCCACCACTTGTTTGTAGCAAAGTTCTTGTGTAGTCCAATGATGGAGTTCATACTTTCTCAGAAATAAAAAAATATGCTTGTTTTGTCTTCTTTTTAAATGGGAAATAATAAGAAGAATCAGCAATTATATAGTGCTTTTCATACACATTGTATCCCAAAGTGCTTTACAAGCAATGCTAGGCTGGTAGTGAAATGACTGAAAGTATAGTGGCAGCCATTTCACACATTAATACCCACACACAGCCTTGGACAATTGCATGAACTGGTTTTATGGGAAAGGGGATGTTGGCCAGGACAATGGGGTCAGGTAGTGATCATTGTGTTGGCAGACCCACATCTTATATCTCACAGTGATCTGCTCATATTTCTCCCCTTCTGTCTTCCCTCTTCTTCCCTCTTCCCTGAATATAGCAGTACCTTGCAGGAGTGGCCTTCTCAGTCCCCCCCTGGTATTCATTATTCACTCCTTCTCCCCACACCAAAAACTGTTGAGCTCATCTCCCTTCTGCATCATAAATGCAGGTAGTACAGTCCCCGGGTTTTTGACAGATCAAAAATAAACAAATCCTTCCAGTAAGTCAGGCTGATTGCAGCAGAGAACAAGGGGAAAGATGGACTTTCCTATCCTTAAAAGATCTAGGCTACCTTTGATTAGCCACTATTAAATGACGGGTGTGTGCATTATCATCATGCACATCATTTAATAGCCCCTAATCATAGGTGGCTTAGATATGATATGGGTAGGAAAGCCTGTTTTTCCCCCTTATGCCCTGCTGCTATCAGCCTGGCTTACCAGAAGATCATGTTTGTTATTAATATGTAAAAATAACATGGGAGACTGCATTAACCACATTCATGATGAGGAAGGGTGGTGAGCTCAACAGTTTTTGGTGTGGGGAGCAGGTGAAACATAGAATTGGACAGCAGATAAGGATCGCTTGGCCCACCTAGTCTGTCCATTTCCCTACCTAATGGATAAGCTGCAGATCCTAGTTAACCAACAGACTACTTCCTCCTACCGCCCACTAGAGTTGCCTTATGCCTGTCCCATGCATTCTTGAATTCCCCCACTGTTTTTGCCTCTATTTCCTCTTCAGGAAGGCTGTTCCATGCATCTACAACCCTCTATGTTCAGAAATACTTCCTCACATTACCTCTGAGCTGTCCCCCCTCTATCTTCAAATTGTGCCCCCTTGTTCTTGCATATCTCTTTTTCTGAAAGATGCTACCCTCTTGGACTTTGTTGATTCCCTTGAGGTATTTGAAAGTTTCTATCATGTTCCCCCTCTCCCTCCTGTCCTCGAGGCTATACATCTTAAGCTCCTTTAGTCTTTCTTCATATGTCTTCTGGTGCATACCTTGCACCATTTTGGTTGCCCTCCTCTGGACAGCCTCCACCCTGTCTATGTCTTTGAGGAGATGGGGTCTCCAGAACTGTACACAGTACTCCAGATGTGGTCTTACCAACTGTCTGCACAGAGGGCCAACAACTTCCTGTTTTCTACTGGTGATGCCTCTCCCTATGCATCCTAGTATCCCCCAGCCCTGCTTATTGCCTTCTCACATTGCTGGCCCACCTTTAGGTCATCTTATATGACTACCCCTAGGTCCCTTTCCATTTTTTGTTGTTATCAGTATCTCACCCCCCATTGTGTACTCTTGCCCTGGGTTTTTGTTTCCCAGGTGCATTACTTTACACTTCTTTGTGTTAAATTTAAGCTGCCATACATTTGACCATTCCTCCAACCTTGTCAAGTCCCTTTTCATCCTTTCCACCCCACCTTGCGTATTAACCCTGTTGCAGATCTTTGTGTAATCTGCAAAGAGACATACTTTCCTTTCCAGTCCCTCTGCAATGTTACTTATAAAGACATTAAAAACGACCACCCCTAGTACTGAACCCTGCAGTACCCCACTAGTAACCCTCCTTTCTTCACTGTGGACTCCATTTACTACTACATGCTGTGTCTTGTTGTCCAGCCAGTGTTTTACCCAGGCTACCACCCTGGGACCTACTCCCAGGCTGGCTAATTTGTTAATTAATCTTTTGTGAGGGACTGTATCACATGCCTTCCTAAGGTCTAGGTAGGCCATGTCCACAGCCCCTTCCCGGTCTACTACTTTGGTCACCCAGTCAAAGAAATCAATTAGATTTGTTTGGCATGACCTTACTGCTGTGAATCCATGCTGCCTTGGGTCTTGTACCTCACTGGCCTCTAGGTACTCATTTTCCCTACCACTGAGGTCAAACTGACAGGTCTATAGTTTCCTGCCTCTGAATTGCTCCAACTTTTGTGAAGGGAAATCACATCTGCCCTTCTCCAGTCCTCAGGTACCACACCATCCTCCCATGCTTTATTAAAAAGAGTAGTCAGTGGTGTTACTAGTTCTTCCATTAGTTCTTTTAGAATTCTGGGGTGAATTATATCAGGCCCCATTGCTTTATTCACCTTCAGTTTTAAGAGTTCTTTCAGAACTTTTTCTTCTGTGAAAGGACTAATATCAACCCCCTATCCAGAGTGCTTCTATTAACTGGATTAGGTATCTCCCCCTGCTTTTCCATTGTGAATACTGAGAAGAAATGTTTGTTCAGTATCTCTGCTTTTTCACTTTTGCTCTCTGCCCAACCACCTTCCTCTTTATTCAGACTCAGTATCCTTGCCATCATCTTTCTTTGGTTCCTAATGTACCTACAAAAGGTTTTATCCCCCTTCCCAACCGAGTTGGCTATCTTTTCCTTGGTTTGGGCCTTCGCCATTCTGACAGCCTTCCCCGCTTCCTTCTGCTTTAACTGGTACAGTTCTCTGTCCTGCTTCTTCTGTGTTTCCTTATACTTCCTGAATGCTATCTTTTTCCTCCCTTACCTTCCCCGTCACTTCTTTTGAGAACCATAGTGTTTTTTTCTTTCATTTTGATTTGTTTATTTGCTTCACACAAAGGCTTGTTGCCTCTGTGATGGCAGTTTGATGTTTCCTCATTATTGCTCCACCTCACCTTCTTGCCTGCTTGCTAGTGCTTTTCTGAGGCACTCTCCCATTTTGACAAAATCAGCCCTCCTGAAGTCCAGTACCTTCACTTTTGTGTGGCTTGCCTCTACAGCTAAGTTTATTGTGAACCACACTGCTTGGTGGTCACTTGTTCCCAGATGGCTACCCACTTCAAGATCAGAGATCCTCTCTCCATGCCCATTTGAGAGTACCAGGTCTAAGACTGCTCCCTCATGAGTGGGTTCTAAAACTAGCTGTCTGAGGCATGCCCCCTGTAGGGCATCGAGAATGGCCCTGCTCTAGGATGTGGCTGCAGCAAAGGTGCTCCAGGTAACATGTGGCATATTCAGGTCCTCCATCAGCAATATCTCCCCTTTCTCTGCCATCCCAAGGGTGCCTTCTATCATTTTTTTGTCCATTTCCTCCCCCTGAGATGGGGGTCTGTATACAACCCCTGTGTGGATTGTGGAGCCATTTCCAGTCTCCAAGGTGACCCATAGTGCCTTCTCTCCTTCCTGTTTACCCTTTAGTCCTGTTGCTTTGATCCCTTCCCTTATATAGAAAGCTATTCCTCCTCCTCCTCTCCTTACCTCCCTGTCCCTCCTGTAGATTGTGTACCCTGGTATGTTGACATCCCAATCATGGTTCTCTGTGTACCATGTTTCTGTGACTGCCACGATATCCAGGCATCCCTCTTCCATCAAGGTGATAAGAATGAATGCCAGAGAGGGACTGAAGAGGCCATTCCAGCAGGTAACAGCTATATTCAGGTTAGGGGAAGATAGGAAGGGGGATGTTAAGCAGATTATTGTGAGATCTGAGATGTGGGGCTGCCAGCACCATGATCACTACTTGACTGTGGATAAGAACAGCCAGCAATGACAAATAGAGTAGCAGGGCTGCATCTAAACTATTATTTGAATTCAGTGTAGGGAGATTACCCTCGAGTGGGTGGGTGTTGATGTTTGTTAGGACAGTATCGAGGGAGCTGTGTATAGCTCATTCAAGATTCAGAAGGGTGGTAGCCAGCCAACTCGCATTGTGGAGTAGGGCACAGAAACGTACTTGAGAAAAATGGCTGGGAACTGTCCTGCGAGGTTCTGCAGATCACAGGTAAAAAAGTAGGCCGACACTGGAAGTCGGGTGGATTCACTTAAGGCATTAGTATGCCTCTACTGCTAATAATATTGTTATCCATAGTAAGTGCAGCCCTTATGAGGGCATGAACAGCAGCTTTTCTTGTGTGTCCTGATGCGTATTGCTTGGCCCTCCAGGAAGACCTAGTTGTTGGTTAATGAGGCAGGAAAAAAACACAACAGGGGGACTGTACATACTGCCTTCACTGTGCAGAAGGGTGTTAATCCACTCAATGCTTACTGTGGGAGCAGAAGTCAAACACTGAGAAAGTGGACTGTACAGTGATTTGGGGGGCATTTTTTAACAGTGCCACCTGGTGAAGCATATCAGTATAGGTGTGCCTAACTCTCTGAGGTACAACATTACAATCTGAGGTGTGATAATTCTTTTCTTGAGACCACAAGCTCATATTTGGCCCCAGGCAGTACTAAGGACAGAGTATGGAAGGTGGAATGTTCAACAGAAGGCAGGCTAGGAGCAGAAGGTTCACATGGAAAAAATTACAAGAGAAGCTTATTTGTAGATTACTAAGAAAGCATGAGCTTTGGAACTGGACCAGAGGGCATCACATAACCACTAGATCGTCAGGTATTTGAAGTGTTGTACTGTACTGTGGTTTGCTAAAGAGAAAGTCAGCTGGATTACAAAACATTTTCAGCAAATTAAAGTAAACAAAATGAACATAACCATAGCCTAACATGTACTGATCAAAATAATCCATGTGTTAACACATGTTGTTGGTCATTCTGGTGAAACAATTCAAAACAAAGGGGGAAAGAAGAACTCGTTAGCACTATAGGGAGCCATATAGGTCTCTGCCTCTGACTCCAATGATGTTATCATGATTCATCACTTAACACAATTGGTAGAAATTTTAGGGAGAAAGCAAGGCTGTTTTCTGAAAGTGAAAGACTGATGTTTACATTTTTCAAAAGCTATGTAACATAAATGCAGTTTTAGCATACATTTAAACAGCAGCCTTTACTTTACCTCATAATGAAGCCATATTTTGGAGTTTGCAGTTTTAAAAAACTGCTTGTTTAGGTGCCCTTTAAGAACACTCATTGCCATGAATGACTATGTTAACTTTATATCCTCCATCTTCCCCCTTCTGTGTCTAGTGTTTATGGTTATTAACAGCAGGATGTTGGTATAAGAGATGTGATATGTGCTAGAAAGAATCAAAACCCTACATATTGAGTTCTTAGAACAAAACTAGAACTTTTGGCTAGAAGTTTGGTTTGAGTTCACATTCTTTGGAGCATATCGGCCTCCCTTTCAGAACAATTTCTCAAAGTCCTGTCAACCTCCTAGCAACAGCAAATCATCCTCTTTCTTTTCCTTTTCCTTTCATCTTCATGCATCTGTTCTGCTACCTTCTGCTCTTCCACCCCCTCCAATTGCAATTCAGGCCCCCAAAAGATAGCTTAAGCCTCAGACTCTATCTCCAGTCATACCTTCAGTGAAAACAACATGTTGCCTCAGTGACTAACTGCAGTTGAGGCAGAACGGCCTTTCTTTGACCTTTAGTGACATCAGCTTATAATTTAACAAGTAAGCTTTTCATGTACTTTGTTATTTTGAGTAACGCAAAACATTTCCATTTTATGTAGTAGTCCTTCTTTTTGCACTAGAACATTTAGGGAGCTTTCGAAATCGGAATTAGAATAGGAGTGTTTCTGAGTGCTCCCACCCGATTCTGATACTAATGCGCTGCCCGCCTATTACCACATTCCCTGTGGAAGACAGTTATGGCTCTAGTGATATGGATCTGTTTATGTGTACTGACACAGTTTATTCTGTCATGTATATCTTCCAAGCAACAACTTCTGTATTTACAAAACAAAAGAAAACAAAAACTTTTGCCTGCTCAGCCTAGCTTTGGCAACTTGGCAGTGCTATGATGTCAAACACCAACTAGTGCCATAAGATTCCAATCTCCAGCTCTAAGGTCACCAGATTCAGTATGCTGGCTTTCAGTGGCATGGAACATTATTTTCAGAATGGGCCTACAGTTGGCATGCTATGAAGCACAATAAACAGTGATGCTGTGTGCCAAGGAATCAAGGTGATAGTTCTGGGGGCTTGTTTCAAAGTGCAGCCATCAAACCAGAATACCTGCAGTAAGCCACAGTCTGCTTTTTTTCACACAGACAGCTTGGGCTTGACATTGTCATGTTTGTTGTGGGGGGTGTGCAACTGGGAAAACAGCACAGAACAATGTGAAGCAACCACAGGCAGAGTGGTGGTGCACAAGGCATTAAACATGCTCTGTCTGGTCTACTTACTGTTGAGACCTGCACCCCGTGCAGGTCTCCCAAAATCCCACATTAGGGAATACTGCAGTTAGGTTCTGCTGCAAGCTCCCTTTCTGCAATGGCGTACCTGGCTTGCTGGCACAGGCATGTCGCAAGCCACTTTGGTGCATGTGACTCCCCTGTCAGTGCAGGCACCCTTTCAAAATTGGGATTGATGCAAGGTGTGGCACGGAGAGCCCTTTGCATCAGTTCTTTGCAAAAACACCATGTATCAGTCTTGGGGCCTTGAAAATTAAGCCCATTGTGTGATTATACTGTTATGATTTAGAAACTATTAAATATGCTCTTGATAATTATCATTTTATTCCCCATTTTATTTCTCTACGTGTACTTTTGTTTTTAGGACAGATTGAACTTTGGCTGCCCTGCCTTTCTTGTTGTTCTTAGAGACAATGGTCCCTCTCCTGTTAACATCATTGATGTTTTCTGTCATCTGTTTTATTTAGTTTTAAGGTTCTGAACCTTTAGGATCATTCACTTGTAACTGTTTTTTTCTGCAGACTTTGCCATAGCTCAGTTCATTGAGTGTGATTAATGGTTAATGTTAGAGTTACATGGTAGACTTTATCTGTGTTAGCCCCTACTGCCACATAGTGATCCCTTATCTTTATGCAGAAGCAGGGATAAGTGACCACATGTTTGGCAATATTTGTCCCATGTGCTTAATTGTGAGCAGCCAAGATGGTTAGTCTTAACCCATTTACCCCATTCATAGGATTTATGTTATATTTTTCTCCTACATAATGGTGCATGACAGTATGAGGAAGTTGGCATCTGCGACCACCAGCCTGGTACTTTGATGCGGAATGTGCTTAATAAGACAGGAGGTCCATCGGTCAACATGACTTCACATTGTCAAGAATTAGAGAGTGACAGGGGTCTCACACTTAATAATTCAAGTTGTGCACTTACCTCAGGGTGTATTGTGATAAATTGCAAAAGTTTCACTTTGTGGGTTTTAAGTCAACACCACAAACAAGTCAGACCGTCTGGTCCTTATTTAAAAAAGACAACTTTATTTACGCGTATAAAAGTTAAAATGGAGGTCTCACCCACATACAATGTTGTTTCAACAAACATAACAGATGGTGTATAGCCAGGCTGAATCATTTTAAAACAATGTCCAAATCCAATGTTGTTACTCTCATACTTACCTTAATACAAAGGTGGGTGTCAGAGCACAGGCAAAGAAAGCAAATACAGTAGTTTCCAAACCTGGAAAAAAAATTAAAAAATGATTGCCCACATGCCCATCATACATGCTGAACCAAAGCTTATGAGTTCTGTATACGCATGTACCTATTGACTATTGCATTATTAGGCAATGAAAGAAGTAAATGTTGCCATTTTGGCTTATAAACCGAAAAAATTAATTAGCGATGAGGGAGATCATAAAGAAAGGACAGTATACTCTTGGCATGGTCCGAGAAAACTCCCTTACATCAATATGGGAAGAAATAACAAGCTTCATAATGAAGGACCTGATATTTCTTCAAGCTCTGAGAGTGATTATGGAGAAGAAAATAGGAGCTAACAATCTAGAAACAGATATTTTTTAGAGATGGGCCAGGGAGGCCTGGACCCAGACCCCATGGAGAGAAACGGAGAAGAGGAACAAGGAGGGGGTGAGGCAAGAAGAAACAAGAGAGGCATGAGAGATGGTCGAGGGAGACAGTGTTGGAGAAGGGGAAGGAATGGAGACTGCTGAGGTGATCATCCAGACGGAGGAATTCCAACTGGAGGTCGTAAATTTAGCAAATGTAGATTTCACACCTAGGCAAACACAGGTGCTCTGCAAAGGTCTGACTTTCAGACTAACTAATTGTGTCAAACCTTTCTAGGTGGAAGTAGATCTCTTTCAGTTCTTCCACAGATTGCAACTAAAAGAACTTTTAAAAAACAGTATCCCAGCAATGGGCTACCCACCCTTAGAACAATACTCCTATGACAGTGAGGCCACTCAATTTAAGAAACCATCATCCTTCTGCCCCACAGAAAACAACCCCACTCTCTTGACTTATTGTAATTTAATGACCCAAAAGATTCAAAGACTGATACGGCAAACCAAAATGCAAAAAACAAAGTGTATATTGGAAAGAAAGGTTATCTATGAACTATAAAATAGTAGTGATATGATCATAAAATCGGCAGACAACACGGGAGTAGTGGTTATCTGGGGAAGAGATGATTATATGATAGAAGCCCAGAAACAACTTTCCAATGCAGTATTCTACACAAGTCTGCAAAATGACCCTACAGTAGAAGTGGGAGAAAAGGCGAAAGAGATTACTGAAAGAGGTGTCCAAAGAAACTGGATTACAAGACATGAAGCATATTTTGTGTCTGTTAAATGGCCCAGAGACAGTTCTCTACCTCCTACCAAAAATTCACAAAGAAACAACACCTGTTCCAGGTCAGCATATTGTGTCTGCCATCAGTTCTATTACGGAATCAATATCCAGGTTAGTAGATTTTTTTTTTATAAAGAAACCAGTACAGAAATTCTGGTCTTACATAAAAGACACGAATGATGCATTGAGGGCCATCCAAGATATGCATGTGAGAGCAGAGGATTGATTAGTGACCATAGATGTTGAGAGCCTATATTCTAACATACCTCCCCGAGGGTGATATAGATGCCTCAAAAAAGGCACTAAGCAACTGCACTGAGGAGTTACCGCCCACCACTTACATAGTGGAACTGACACGTTTTGTGCTGGAGACAAACTACTTCTGCTTTGATGGGAATTATTAAATCCAACACAAAGGAACAGCAATGGGCACTACCTTTGCCCCTAATCTAGCCAACATTTATATGGGGGAATGGGAAGACAGGTACATCTATGATGCTAGCCAAAATACTTTTGTATGGTAGCCTGTGATGTGGGCAACTGAATGACGGTGACTGGTCATAAGGGTGACTGCACAATGGTTCCGACAATGTGGGCAACCTTGGATTTTACCACTTTCCCTGAATTGCACCCCCCTTGGAGTAGGAATCCTAATTAGGTGGGGCAAAGCCCCCCACAAGGGTGGGTGTGGGGGGCAAAGCCCCCCACATTAAATAACATACTGTTTTTCAGTCGCCCTTGTGGTTGTGTGCCCTTATGACCAGTCGCTGACATTCAGTCACCCTTGTCACATTGAACCCTTTTGTACATAATATAAAAATGTGGAGG
Organism: Neoceratodus forsteri; assembly: GCA_016271365.2. Classification (NCBI taxonomy): domain Eukaryota; kingdom Metazoa; phylum Chordata; order Ceratodontiformes; family Ceratodontidae; genus Neoceratodus; species Neoceratodus forsteri. Next base: position 654,763,534 of record CM028136.1, read on the forward strand.
CGATATATAGATGATTGTCTCCTCATCTGGAAGGGAGACTTCAAAACTTTGCAGCTATTTTTGGAATATATCAGTTCCACGAGTGTACACTTAAAATTCTCCCACCAAGCGAACATTGAAAAAATACCATTTCTTGAGATATTGATTACAAAAGAAAGCTAGAAACTTGAGACCAGCCTTTACAGAAAACCCCTGTTATGCAATACACAGTTAAAAGGAGACAGCTGTCACCCTGCTGCTATAACCAAAATTATTTGTAAAGGACAGTTTATATGAGCAGGATGCATCTGTTCCACAGAACATGGATTTCAACATGCAAGCAAGAAACTGACTAGTAGATTTTTTAATAGAGGCTATAAAGCACCACTGTTACTGGATGCCCTAACACACTCTAGAAATCTGGAAAGAACACATCTCCTGCAGGACAGAGTAACAAGTGAGAATCAAGACGTGCTAGCATTTGTTGCAGAATATAATCCCCTGGCACCACAGATCAGCAAGGTTATATAAAAAAACATTGGCCTACATTAAGATCAGATTCTATGTTGGAGGAACTGTCTAAGGAGTCCCATAGAATAATATACAGAAGAGGCAAGAACCTTAAAGACAAGTTAGCTCATATTGTGCTTCCTGCCATTCAGCTGCAGGGAAACTGGCTACCAAACCCTTCCCGGGTAACTTTTGGTGTGGACACTGAGTCCACTGTTTGAATATCACAAACACCCATACTTTCAATCATCCCTATTCAGTAAACCCCTTCAATATAAATGTGTTTATAAATTGCAGCTCAACCTGCATTATTTATATGCTCACCTGCCCTTGTGACCTGAATTTCGTAGGACTAACAAAAAGAGCATTAAAAACTAGGGTTGGGGAACACAAGGCTGCAATTAGAAATAAAAACTTTGAATATGCCATGGCAAAACACTATGACAAAGCTGGACATGGCTAAGCAGTCTCTTTATGTTTTGTTGGGACTGAAAAAAATAGACATTGGAATCTGGGAAGAGGACCTTACCAGAAGATTACTCCAACGTTAATCTTTCTTGATGTATACTTTTTATACACCAGCCCCACGTGGTCTTAATGATGAAATTCTGATGCATTTATAAATTGTACAGCTTCTATATCTATAAAAGCTGCTTGACTTGTTGACTCTACCATCTATTACTAGTGGGGCTCTGACTTTTTCAGCAATACAAAGCAGCATGACTTGCCTGCTCTGCTGTACAGTGATGTAAATGTTAGACTTTGTGTGTGTTCTTTTAGAGTAATGGCATGACTTTTTGGCTCTACCATTGCATGGTTTCTAGAAATTAATGTCCTTGGTTTGCTGTTTTCAGCAGTATGAATATTGTTTTCCTGCAGTGTCATGACTTTCTGGCTCTGCCACTGCTATACATAAAGCAGCATATGTTTACTACATTCTGCAGGCTATAAAAATCACAAAGGTATCAGTGATTTAGGAGCAGAACAGTATGACTTTTTGATCTGCTCTGTTTTCCAGCAGTGGCATGACTTTCTGGCTCTTCTGTTGCTATACATAAAAGCAGCATATGTCTTCTATGCTCTGCAGGCTTTACAAATTACCAAGGCAACAGAGATTTATGAGCATAGCAGCATGACTTTTTGCTCTGCTGCGGTTATCCGCTTCATGCTCCTTAGCTTGTTATTTTCCTGTTTTAAATGTTTATTCTAGCAGGTCCTTTTGGTTTCCTTTGGAACTTAAATTAATTACCCTGAAATATATATGCAGCTGGATAGAATTAATGTTTTTAGACATGTCAACCTTTTGACCTCCCTCTTACGTTGTTTTTGATCTTAAACTTTTTTGGATTTAAGATTGTCATGTGAATATCTTTGTTATAATTATTCTGTTGTATGCCTAGTACTTATTTTGCAATGTCTTGTCTTTTTCATCGGTTTATATGTTTTGCACATTGATTGTTTTTTGCATGTCCCTTTAAGTGTTACCTTTTTAAACCTTGCTACCAGGTAAACTATACACTCTGAGGATGACACAATAATTGATACGTAAGCACGTATATAGAAAACTCACAAGCTTTGGTTCAGCATCCACAACAGATGTGTGGGCAATCATTTTTTTTTTTTGTTTGTTTTTCCGGGTTTGTAAACTATTTGCTTTGTTTGTCAGTGCTCCAACAGCCAATGTTGTATTTAATTAATAGTTAAGTATGAGAGCAGCAACATTGGATGTGGACTTTGTCTTAAAATGATTCATCCCGGCTATATGCCATCTGTGATATTTGTTGAAACAACACTGGATGAGGGTGACATCTCCTTTTTAGCTTTTATACACATAAGTAAAGTTGTCTTTTTCAAATAAGGACCAGACGATCTGATTTGTTCGTTGTGCTGACATGAAACCCACAATGTGGAAACTTGTGAACTTTATGACTTCAGATTGTCTCAGCCCTTCTGCCCTACATTGTAGGAACCACCATAGGCAGCATCCAATCCCTTATTAACATGGCATATATGGATGGACTCATTCCCTAGGAGGTCACATTTTGTCATTGTAGAATGTGAGTTATACTATCTCATATTGTATTTTCATTTGGAAATTGTACCCAATAAACATTTATTAGCACTTGTATTATGCTATTATGCCTAATTGTTTTTAATGCTTTTTGTCTGTTTAATACCTTTTGCATGCCTTAAACAAATATTTAGTTTTTTCCACTTGTTTTTGTCACTTTTGGCAATTTTGACTCTGGTGATGTCCAACTTGTGGCCACTAAATGCTGCTGTACCTTTAACAAATTTACCTATAAAAAATAAATAAATAAACAGAGGCAAGAGTAAGTATCCAAAACAACAGTTAAGGAGCCGGAAATAAGACAAGATGGGAGTGATGCAGTGCAGTGGCTGTGGAGCAGCAGTCTTCCAGGAGACATTCTGGAGGATGCAGTATTGTCCCACCTGCAGGCACCTCTCTGGGATGAGGAAGAAGGTTGCTTATCTCCAGGTTGAATTGGCCAGGATTTGGGAGACTTCCTCTCCCACCCAGGGACCACCAGGGCCACTGCCATTACCTCAGAGGTTGCCAAGAAAGAGGAGCAGTTGGACCAGAGGTGCATTCCTCCAGTTATACCTCTCCACAATTCATACGCTGTTCTGGCAAAGTGTGGTTCCTCTATGGGGGCACCTGCAGTGATGACCAAGGAGGATGCTGGGAACCTCCACAAAGGAGACCCACAGGAGGGTGGCATGGGACCCCACAGGGGAAGAAAACAACTGCTGGTGGGGGAATCCATTGTTAGGAGGGTAGAACTGGGGGAGGAAGAGGAGAGGAAGGTAAGGTGCCTGCCTGGGACCATGGCTTGGAGGGACAGGGATTGAATCCTCAGAATCGCCGTAGCAGCTGCATGGGGGAGGGAGCTGGATGTCATTGTCCACCTAGGGACAAATTACCTGGCTGAGAAAGGGATCAGAGCAGTGCAGGAAGAGTTTGTGGAGTTGGGGAGGGGCCTTAGACAAGTAGCACACATGACAACCTTCTTGGAGGTGCTGCCTTTCTATGGCATGGGTGAGGCTAGGGTGCACCACACCAAGGGATTCAATCAGTGGTTGAAAAATGGGTGCAGAGCTCAGGGGTTTGGCTTCATTGGGGACTGGGGGTCCACCTTGAGTGATGCAGGGCTATACTGTTGTGATGGTCTGCATCTGTCCAGGAGGGGAACCAGGATCCTAGGTGATAGGTTTAAATGCTTCATTGGCAAGCATTTAAACTAGCCAAGATGAAAGGCACTGGAAAGGAGCAGGGCAATCCTAGCCCCCCCCAAAAAAATCAGGGTAATAAATGATGTAAACACCAAGATAGAGATGTCGATAGGGAGAAAGGCAGGGGTAAATGGAGAAAATGGCAAAGACAATAAGGACAGGGATGGGGCAAAAAGGGATAAGGACATTAAGAAATAGAGGGTAATGAGTACCAATGTCCATAGTCTGGGCAACAAGCTCCCTGAACTGGTGGCCTTGATGGAACAGGGATGCCTGGATATCATGGCAGTCACAGAAACATGGTACACAGAGAACCATGACTGGGATGTTAACATACCAGGGTACACAACCTACAGGAGAGAAAGGGAGGGGAGAAGAGGGGGAGGATTAGCTCTCTATGTAAGGGACAGGATAAAAGCAATGGAACAAAAGAGTAAACAGGGAGGAGAGGAGGCACTATGCATCACCTTAGAGACTGGAAATGGCACCACAGTCCACACAGGGGTTGTATACAGACCCCCATCTCAGCGGGAGGGAATGGATAAGGATATGATAGAAGGCATCTTTAGGATGGCAGAGAAAGGGGAGATACTGTTGATGGGGACCTGAATATGCCAGATGTTAACTGGAGCACCTTTGCTGTAGCCACATCCAAGAGCAGGGCCATTCTCAGTGCCCTACAGGGGGCATGCCTCAGACAGCTAGTTTTGGAACCCACTCGTGAGGGAGCAATCTTAGACCTCATACTCTCAAATGGGGACAGTGAGAGGATCTCAGATCTAGAAGTGGGTAGCCATCTGGGAACAAATAACCACCAAACAGTGTGGTTCACGATAAACTCAGCTACAGAGTCAAGTCATACAAAAGTGAGGGTACTGGACTTCAGGAAGGCTGACTTTGGCAAGATGGGAGAGTGTCTTAGAAAAGCACTAGCAAACAGGCAAGAAGGAGGGATGGAGCAACAATGGGGAAACATCAAAACTGCCATCACAGAGGCAACACACCTTTGTATGAAGCAAATAAATAAATCAAAATGAAAGAAAAAGCCACTATGGTTCTCAAAATAGGTGGCAGGGAAGGTTAGGGAGAAAAATATAGCATTTAGGAAGTATAAGGAAACACAGAAGGAGCAGGACAGAGAACTATACCAGTTAAGGCAGAAGGAAGCAGGGAGGGAAGTCAGAATAGCAAAGGCCCAAACTGAGGAAAAGATAGCTAACTCAGTTAAGAAGGGGGTCAAAACATTTTATTGATACATCAGGGAGCGTAGAAAGACAAAGGTAGGGATAGTGAGGCTGAATAGGTTGGACAGTGAGTGAGCAGAGAGGGACAGTGAAAAGTCAGGGATACAGAATGAATACTTCTGCTCAGTATTTATAAAAGAGTAGGAGGGAAGAGGTACCTAATCCAATTAAAAGAAGCACTCTGGATAGGGGAGTTGACCCCAGTCCTTTTACAGAAGAAAGGATTCTGAAAGAACTCCTAAAACTGAAGGTGGACAAAGCAATGGGACCTGATGGGATTCACCCCAGAATTCTAAAAGAATTAAGGGGAGAACTAGTGACACCACTGACTACCCTTTTTAACAAATCATGGGAGGATGGTGTGGTACCTGAGTATTGGAGGAAGGTGGATGTGATTCCCTTTCACAAAAGTGGGAGCAAGACAGAGGCAGGAAACTACAGACCTGTCAGTTTGACCTCTATGGTAGAGAAAGTGATGGAATGGCTTCTGAAGGAAAGAATTGTTGAGTACCTAGAGGCCAGTGGGGTACAGGACCCAAGGCAGCATGGGTTCACAGCAGAAAGGTCATGTCAGAAGAATCTAATCGATTCCTTTGACTGGGTGACCAAAGTAGTAGACCAGGGAAGGGTTGTGGACATGGTCTATCTAGACTTTAGCAAGGCATTTAACACAGTCCCACACTAAAGATTAATAAACAAACTAACCAGCCTGGGAGTTGGTCCCAGGGTGGTAGCCTGGGTAAAACATTGGCTAGACAACAGGACACAGAAGGTAATTGTAAACGGAGTCCACTCTGAAGAAAGGGGGGTTACTAGTGGGGTACCGCAGGGTTCAGTACTGGGTCCAGTCCTTTTTAATGTCTTCATAAGTGACATTGCAGAGGGACTGGAAGGAAAAGTATGCCTCTTTTCAGATGACACAAAGATCTTTTTTATTTATTTATTTTTTATTTATTTATTTACTGTATAATCGGAATTACAATCCTTTGAGTAATAGACTCTTTTGCAGAGGCTCCACGTCATTTACAGGGGGTGGAGGGAGAACAAAGTACAAGGATGACAGATGGAACGAGCAATTATATACAGGTTTCAGTATAGACAATATTTATACAATGGCTCCACGGTGGTTACAGGGGGTGGAGACACAAGACAGTATAAAACAATAAAAAGAAGCAAATTTTTATATACACTTAGATTTTTTAAAGGTTACAGAATTGACATGGCAGTTGAGAGGCGATTTGAAAGCATTTATGAGGCATACATGTGAGCCCAAGATAGAGCTAATGCGGAAGGCGGTTCGTAGGGTCTAGGAAGTCCCAGAGTCAGTTAAGGGGATGAGGGAGGAGAGTGAGCAGGCCTTATTGGCATTCACATTTAGCATTTTCAAAGAGGTGTGTTCAAAGGCCAGTTTTGAAAAGTGAGATGCTGTGGGTCTGGGAGAGAGTAGGGGGAAGGGTGTTGAGCCATTTGGGGGCACGGTAGTGGAAGGATCTCTGCCCTAGTGACGTTCGACATGGGGGGACCGTGAAGGATGAGGTAGCCGACAGTCTGATAATCCGCCTGTGAGGGGCCAAGCTGAAGATGGGGAGTAGACCGACTGGAGTAAGCTGGAGGTGGATCTTTTTTGCTAAGATGCAGGTTTGATATTTGAGTCTTTGATGGAAATTAAGCCAACCAGTTAGTGTATACAGATCGCAGGTGTGGGTGAGTCTGTCACAGCCAGTAACGAGGCGGCAGGCTTTATTAAGCACTGTGATTATGCTACTTAAGGTGGAGTTGTCAGCAGTGCCGTAGATAACAATCCCGTAATCGATAAGTGAGAGGATGGAGGAGGTGACAGCTATCTGCATGGCTTGGGCAGACAGGCTGTTCTTGATCCTGTAGAGGGTACCAATTCTGGAGTTGATTGCTGACGAGAGGAGGCGTACATGTCTGTGGTAGGAGGGGAGGTATCTAAGGTGACACCCAGGTATTTAAAATGAGTAACATGTTCCAGATGGGTACCATCAAGTTTGTAATATGGAGTGTCATCTGGCTGTGTGGGCTTTGGCGTGTGCAAAGGTCATGGACTTGGATTTTGGAATAGTTAATGATCAGGCGGTGATCAGCGAACCAGTTCTCCAGCTCCCTGAAAAAACCCTGAAGGGTGAGCTGGAGGGTGTCTGGCTGTGGGTGTTGCCAGTAAAGAACAGCATCATCAGTATAAAGCAAGAGATGACCGCTGCAAGCTTTGGGGAGTGAGTTAAGGAAGAGTGTAAAAAGCAGTGGGCCCAGAATTGACCCCTGCGGAATGCCAGAGCAAACAGATTTGGGGGTGGAGATGCTGGAGTTGATTCTTACTTGCTGAGAGTGACCCGAGAGGTAGTCCTTGAACCAGGCCGAGACCTCAGAGGCCACATTTAGTTGTGGCAGGACTTGGATGAGTAGATCATGATTGACCGTGTCAAATGCCTTTGTTAAGTCAACATAGATGGCCCCGGCAATAGACCCGTGGTCTAGGGCCCCATGGATGAATGTTGTTAGTTCAGTGAGAGCCATGATGGTGCTGTGGCTAGCTTGGAACCCATGTTGTTCCTTACTTAGGAGGTTGTGTCTCATAAGGTGCTCGGTTAGCTGGTCTGAGACTATTTTTTCTAGTGCTTTGGAGAGAGGAGGGAGTATTGAGATTGGCCTATAATTACCGGTGCGAGTGGAGTCGCCATTCTTTAAGATAGGAGTGAACAAGGCTTTTTTCCAGGTAGAGGGGAACTGGCCAAGGCAGAGTGAGAGGTTAAGAATTTTTGTGAGATGGGGTAGTGTGACATCAAGTGTAAGCCTAATGAGTTTTAGGTCCAGGGAGTCATTGCTGTAGTGAGTGTTAGCAATAGCTTTAGAGATATAGCGTTTGGCCAAGTTCCCGGGAATGGTTTGGAGCCGGAAAGGGGGTGGGAGGTCTATACTTGCTGGAATAGGTGTGGGGGGGGGTTTGGGGAGGGTGGAAGAAATTTGGTGGGAGGATACGTGAGAAGTCAGAGAAGGAGTCGTTGAGGGCTTCAGTGATTTTAGCTGGGTCTTGGGTAATGTCCCCATTCACATTGAGTTGGGTAGGGGTGGGGGAGTGAGTTCTGCCACTGATTTCCTGAATGTTGCTCCAGAATTTTTTTCTGTCTCCCCAGGAGGTGGAGAGGGTATGCTGGTAGTATTCAGCTTTTGCCCTGAGTGTGGCCCAGGTGCATTTATTACACGCCTCCCTATATAGTTGTCTGTCCCTAGTGCACTGGGTGTCTATGGCCTTGTGTCAAAGGTTGTCCCTGTGTTGCATAAGGTTTATAAGGGAAGGTATGATCCAGGGGGTAGTCCTGGTTTTCACCACCTGCTTTGTGAGGGGAGCAAATATATCACAGGCTTTGTTAAAAGTAGTTATAAAGTGGGTGAGGGTGGTATCCACTGTCTGTGCGTTATATATGGGTAGCCAGTTGCTATTTGCAAGGTATTCTTTGAGGTGGTTAAGGCCTCCTTTTTTGAGCTTTCGATGCCATGTGGTGGTAGGAGGTGCTAGGGGTTGTTTACCCAACCACCAGCAGATAACCAGGGAGTGGTCACTGATAGCATCAGGGAGCACTGTGGCCTGGGTGATGTTACGTGGTCTGTTGGTAACAATAAGGTCTATTAGTGTGGAGGTCCCGGTTCTTGTGTCACACCTTGTTGGGGAGGTAACAGTTTGGGTGAGGTCCATAGCCTGTGCTGCATCTTTGAAGGTGGAGGAGGATGGGGATAGCCAATCAATGTTAAAGTCGCCCATTAATATGGATTTGTTAGTATTTGGGAAGTGAGAGATAGTGTGTAGGATGGATTCAAATGCAAGTTTCTGGTTTCATGGGGGGATATAGGCAGAGATGACGTGGATAGTTTTAGTGCCCAGACTAATTTTGACTGTAAGTGTCTGTGCCCCATGTTCTGAGGGGGTGTCACGACTGTGGCACGAGTGTTGATTGCGCGAATATTGTGCAATAGTTGTGCTTATCTGATCTATCTGCCCTATAGATGTAATAGTTACTTAGGGAGACTGCATCATTGGGGATTCTTTTGGATAGCCAGGCTTCTGAGAGGGCTATAATGTCAGGAGCATGTTGGGCAATCCAACCTTGAAGTAGCATGTGTTTTTTAAGAAGGCTACAAATATTAATTGATGCCGGCAGCAGTCTTCCCTGAGGTTTGTTCGGGTGGCTGGTTTGTGATGGGGGGTCCGGGGTTGGGATGAATATTTCCAGATAGCAGGAGTAGGAGTAATGTGTGTCATAGTAGAGAGAGCCTGCAATGCTTGTGGGACTCAAGCTGGGAATGATAGGGTGACTGTTTTATTTTTTTTGTTGTGGGCGGGTACTGGTAGACAAGAGATGATGCAGGAAAGCAGGGAGGTTGCAGAGGGGGGAACCAACGTCGTGTCTTCATGGGTGAAGGGGGGCTGAGGTGCAGGCTGGAGTAGGGCAGAGGTACAGTGTTGACTCATCTGTAAAGACGGTGTAAGTGCAGGAGTATGAGAGAGAAGGTAAATTAGGACAAATTGACATTGGTGTGTGGCGTAGGGGTGTCTATGCCAGCCAATGTCTGAGATAGGTGAAGGAATAGGGTAGGTGGTGAAGTCATGAGGTGGAGGAGCCATGGTGGGGGGTTGCAGAGCAAGGAGAGTGAGCCTGCTGGTCAGCAACATTGTGATTAGGTAGGAGATGCATAGTGAGTTTATTCCAAGAGAGAATGTGAGACAGCGGCCTCTAGGGATGGAACTGTATAACCTGCAGCTGGAAAAGTGGGCTGATAGGTTATTTCGCCCTGTCACCTGACTTGCACAGGGTATAAGTTCAGGAGCCAACCAAAGATGGTGGTGAGGGTGGTGGGGAACCGAACGCGTAGCGTTCGGCGGGGCTCAGCCTGTGCCGAAACTCATGGGGCAAGGCAGCTGCTTTTCTGCTGGGGAGAATGAGCGGCAAGGCTGGGGGCTGGCAGCCATTTGAAAAAGGCACCACACAGCAATGGATTCCTTGTAGGTGAGCAGCAAATTACCTGGCTCAGCGTGCTGTGCTTTTCTTTTGGCAGGGAGGGCTTCTTGGCTGGCTCTCATGACCTCCGGTCTCCACGGGGGAGGGGGGTGGTGGTCTGGCTCAGCGTGCTGTGTTTTTCTTTTGGCAGGGAGGGCTTCTCGGCTGGCCCTCATGACCTCCGGTCCCCAAGGGGGAGGGGGGCTGGTGGTCTGCCTGCAACAGGGTTGATACACAAGGATGCATAGCAAGGATGAGAAGGGACTTGGCAAGGTTGTAGAAATGGTCAGAAGTATGGCAGCTTGGATACAGTGCAAAGAAGTGCAAAATAAAGTACCTGGGAAACAAAAACTCAGGGGAACAGTACACAATGGGAGGGCGTAGGTAGTAACAACAACAAAAATGGAAAGGGACCTGGGGGTAATCATATCAGATGAACTTAAGGTTGGCGAGCAATGTGAGAAGGCAGTAGGAAGGGCTGGGGGGATACTGGGATGTATAGGGAGAGGCATCACCAGCAGAAAATGGGAAGTTGTTATCCCTCTGTACAGACAGTTGGTGAGACCCCATCTGGAGTACTGCGTCCAGTTCTGGACACCCCATCTCCACAAGGACATAGACAGGATGGAGGCAGTCCAGAGAAGGGCAACTAAAATGGTGCAGGGTCTGCAAGAGAAGCCATATGAGGAGAGACTAAAGGAGCTTAATATGTATACCCTTGAGGAAAGGAGGGAAAGGAGGGACATGATAGAAACTTTCAAGTACCTCAGTGGAATCAACAAAGTCAAAGAGGGTAGCATCTTTCAGAAAAAGAGATGTGCAAGAACAAGAGGACACAATTTAAAGATAGAGGGGGGATGGCTCTGGGGCAATGTGAGGAAGTATTTTTTAACAGAGAGGGTGGTGGACACATGGAACAGCCTTCCTGAGGGGGTTGTGGGGGTCCAAAAGTGTGGTAGAATTCAATAATGCATTGGTCAGACATAAGACAATTCTTGTGAGGGGTAGGAAGAAATAGACTGTTGGTTAACTAAGATCTGCAGCTTATCCTGTAGGTAGGGAAATGGGCAGACTAGGTGGGCCAGGCGGTCCTTATCTGCCGTCAAAGTCTAAGTTTCTATGTTTCTATGTTCTATAAAAATTGTCACTTGGGGGTGCCCCACCCCTCAAAAAAAATGCCTGCATGCAAAATGTTGAGTGTCATTTGTGTGTGACTCCCCTCACTGAGTCCTACTTTCTGACTTTTGTACATAAATAAATCTTTACTGCATTTGGAACTTTACTGGTTTGACTGATTTATTACTAATAAAGGATTTATTGAGACTATTTCTCACATAATCACTATTTACCCTCTATACTCCAAACCAAGAAAATAATTTCTTTTGACATTTTTGGAAAAATACGCTGAGGTAAATTATGACCCTGTTTTTATTTTACTGCACCCAAGTACAGAACTCGAAATAGAAAGAATTGCGAACTTTCTTGCAGCTGTTGTTAAACAAAAAAAAAATAGATTTACCAAACCAGCACCCAGTAAATGGAGTAATGATCTCTCTTTTTAGAAAATATATAGTGCAATACACTGGGTTCAATTAATTAGATAAACAAGAAACATAAGAAAGAATTATATTCTCTTCCCCCTTATTTTTATTTTGCTTATGCTAAATTATGAACATCAGTGATAAACCGAATTGTACTTTTTGTATTCTTAAATTGTCTGTAACAAATCTGTCTAGACTTGTATGCATGTCTTAAATATTAAGGTTTTTATGTGAATTTGTAATAACCTTTTGTTTACTCAAATGATTCAACAATAAATTGATTGATTGATTGATTGATTGATTGATTACTATAGGTGATGATTCGTGCCCATTATTTTGATGTGCTTCCATTTCGAATGTTTGTACTTCACTGTTTTGTAAAACCATTCATTTAAATTGTCTACATTAGTACAATTGCATCTATTTTTCAACAGTTCAGCCCATGTCTTGGCAGTGGAACCCACCCTCTTATCAAAGTGTGCTGTCTACTTTGTTACAGTATATTAATCAAGGCACAGTAATGCTCAGTTGCTGAAGGTTATTAAATCTGAGTCAGATCAGTTGAGTTTTGAGTTTCAGCTCAGAAAGGTTGTGGAACATGCTAAGGCAATGTTTTAGCCTGAGTTTTTTCTTTTAGTTTGGTCAACAATTTCAAAGGTTTGAGCAGATAAAGTACTATGACAAACTCTAGTTTCAGTGATTAAGGTTTGTTTTCTGTTGAGTTAATATTGTTTTCTAAAAGCTTCTTTGGCTATGCAAGGTTTTCATACCTAACCATAATCTGCTCATCCAGTGTAAGCAAGGTAGCTATTAAAAACCGAGCTGCCTCTAGGGATCCTTCAATGAGCAGTAGCCCTAATTTAATACAAGTGCATTACAACATTACTGATACATTTAATGTTGAACTGTCACACCGGAAATTTGAATTGATTCTTTGTGCCCCATAAACAGTCACAAGGATCAGCTACCAAGAAGCCAGAAAAACATCTTAATAACATTAACTTAAGTGGTACCACACTATGCTATGCACACAGATGTCAGATTGAGATGTGATAGAGTTTTAATTAGCCAGCGAAGTTGCCAAGAAAGTGGCCGAAGTTCACATACGCAGAGTTTTGCGGAGTTTTCCCTGCCCTCAGGAACTTCGACTATGCCTGAATCATAAAGTTTACAACGCGAAGTGCAGCATTCTGCCCACAAAGTGCAGAATTTCACCCATGAATGGTGGAATTCTGCACTTTAAGAGTGATAATTCACACTTCATGGTAAAACTTTGCTCTTCTTGGATCGATCTGCAATCTGCGAATTGTGCTAAATTTGGGGATTAATTTGCAGAGTGAATTTATCAACTATGCCCATCTCTAGTGTCAGATTTTTTTTCTGTGCACAGCCACTATGCGTGCTAAAACTACTCAGGAATGAGAATTCAAAAAGCATGGTGGCCCTCATAGGAGATCAGAAAAGGAAAGAGATCCATGAAAGTCCTCGGACAAACTGATGAAATTAAATAAAAATGTTGCACCTTGACACAACCGGACGTAATTTTTATTTTCTCTAATAATATACTTTAGATCTCTGCAGAAGCCAACATATTCAGGATGTATTAGCAGAAATACAAGGAAAGAGCAGATAACAGATGTTTTAGAGAAAACACAAAAAAATTCTATTGGGCGTTGGGGAAAAAATGATCAAAGTCACAATACCACCTGAGGCAGTATAGCGCAGTGGTCTAAGGCTCTGAGCTGCAAATCTGGTGACATCCAGCAGACCAGACCTGGGTTTGAATCCCACAGCTTCCACTTGCATACTGTGTGATCCTGAGCAAGTCACTTAACCTCCTTGTGCTCCCAGGTCGCTCCTGTGAAAAAGCTTTCAGCTTAGTGTGCTATACCTGGTTAAACAACTAAATTAAAAATGATACATTTATAGAGACATCTGTAAAGTCCCATTTGAGCATGACGTGGAAGCATAGTTGGTACAGAATGTGAAAGAAAGCCTAAATAAAGCAAACATCAGCCATATGGAGTAGCCACAAATACTGTTACATCTAAGGGGAATGAAGCAAAACAAAAAAAGAACCCCACCTGGAAGAATCCTGGTCCTCAGAACATGCCCAGTTTCTGGCTAAATGTATTAACATCCCTACAGTAAGACTTCAGCTAAAGTTATCTATAAACAGCAGTACTATGCGTAACATGCGTTAATTCCTGTCTGACCATCAACAGGTAACTCACTCATCCTTGCCAAAGCAGGCCCTACCTGTCATTGCAAGAGCTATTACCAGTAAACAGTCTGCATACAAAATACAGTGGTAGACAGTGACATGATGCAGAATATCCAGATTTATGCAATAGGAGAGGTGATAAATTTACTGTGATAAATCTTGTTATTGCAACAACTATATGTATAAATGAAAGTAAAGTAACATTTTATTTATATGAGGTGCCCTTCCAAAGCTCAGGGCACCTTAACAATCTACCTTCCAAAAATCTTTCCATAATACACATAAAAGCAGAAAAAAACTCTTTACAATCATTCAATGAGTCCCTGCAAATGCTTGGTTGAATAGGTATGTTTTTAAGGATTTTTTAAATCCTTCCACAGTCAGGCTTTCGCATATCTGGTGAGGTAGAGAATTCCACAGGGTAGGTGCCATAAAGGTAAAAGGTCTTCCACCAGATGTTTTCCGGGATACCCTGGGAATCTCCAGCAATCCCTCATGGAGGATCAGAGTGAGCGGGTGGGACAGTAAGAATATAGGAGTTCTTTCAGGTAGAGGGGTCCCAGCTCATGTAGGGCCTTATAGGTCAGCAATGTGACTTTGAAGGTGATTCTCAACTGTACTGGCAGCCAGTGCAGTTCACGCAGCACAGGTGTTATATGACTAGATCTAAGGGTTCCAGCCAACAACTTGGCTGTCGTGTTCTGCACTAGCTGCAAGTGGCGAATATCCACCCATGGTAGCCCTAGGTAGAGGGCATTGCAGTAATCAAAATGACTGGTGACAAAGGTGTGGACCAAGGTAGGACGATTTTTGGATGGAACCAGGTGTTTCACCTGGGCTATATTCTTTAGATGGTAAAAGGAAGATTTGACTACAGCCAAAACCTGCACCCTCAGGGTCAGGCCTTCATCAAATATCACACTCAGGTTATGCACCTGGCCCGAGGCAATAAGTGGGATCCCCCCCAAGATATAAACCTGATGGTTTTCCCACCCATGCCCCTGTCATCCAATAACTAGAGTCCAACACCAATACCTCTGTTTTACCCGAGTTCAACCGCAGCCAGCTAGCACTCATCCAGTTCTGTATCTCCAGCAGGCAGTTATTAAACATTGTGACAGAATCTAACTCTTGATCAGGCACAAAAGACATGTAGAGCTGACAGTCATCAGCATAGCAATGAAAACTTAAACCCATACCGCCTTATGATATCCAATAATGGGAGCATATACACCACAAATAACTTGGGGAACAGCACCGAGCCCTGTGAAACCCCACAGGGCAGCCAGTGAGGGGCCGAGGAATGAATCCCTGACACCACTCTCTGGGATCTGCCCACAAGAAATGATCAAAACCAACTGAGGACCCCCCCCCCACCCTCAGTCCACAGAAGAACCAGAGGCACTCGAGCAGCACCCCATGATCCATGGTGTGAAATGCCACTGAGAGATCAAGGAGAACCAGGATGGAATGGGCTTTCTGATCTCTCGTCATCAGAAGGTCATCTAGTACCAGCACCAAGGCTGTCCCAGTGCTATGCCTTTTCCTGAAGCTAGACTGGAGAGTGTCATAGATATCATGGCTGGATAAATGATCTTCCAGTTGCAATGCAGCCACCTTCTCAATAACTTTTCCTACAAAGGGCAAGTTCGAGACTGGTCTGTAGTTAGCTGGGCAGTCGGGATCAAGGGAGTGTTTTTTTTCCAAAGGGGGCATACTATCACCTCCTTTAAGAGATCTGGAAAGATCCCTCTCTCCAATGAAACTGCCACTATCTCAGCAAGGACCAGGCTGATAACCTCTACACATCCCACTAGTAGGCGTGTAGGGCCCAGATCCAAACTACAGTAGTTTGGCCGCAAAGTCTGGATAATCCTCATTATATCTAGGACTGCCGGCTGGCTAAAGGTGAACCAGATCAATTGGGCATTAGTACCACCAGAATGATTAATGCAGGGTCCAGTGGGAAGGCATTGGCTTATCTCATCCATGATGGCGGACACCTTATCAGTGAAAAATTGTGCAAACTCCTCACACTGAACTTGTGATAATACACGACCAGACTGAAGACAGGTTGGATTGCACAGTCTGTCCACAGCGCAGAAGAGCTGTGATGGCCTATTCTTCACTGTAGCAATTTCCCTGGACAGGAACTCTGCCTTCTTATGGGAAATTTTTGATTGGTTGCTCCTGTAATGATCCAACAATCTAAGTCTATCCCCCTTCAGGCAAGTTTTCTGCCAGTGTCTCTCCAACCATCTCCCTTGTCTCTTCAGCTCTCGGATTTCCCCTTTAAACCAGGGGACACCCAGGCAGAGGGTAAGAGAGCAAACATGAGTTCGATCAATGACATCCAAGGCCCCCATATACATATAGTAACTATGTCATCAAGATTTATATACATAGTAGTTTTGCCATTAGTCCCCCTACCCCTGGCACTACTTGCTCTGTAGCAGTTTCCTGGCACAAACAGCACTCACACAGAGGACCCACCCACCCCCATGCAGCCTGCATTGCATCCCATCCACACTCATATCACCACAAAAGCCTCCCCTCATTTGCAGATCCTCTCATCTCCCTGCTGCCCAAAATTCTTCAGTCACCAAAGAGTGAGAAACTGAAGATTTAAAAAAAATCTTACAGCCACACAGCACAATCAGTACTGCTCAGTTGCTCCTGGTCATGCTCACTCCTTGGTCTGCACCCTCACTCAGAATGCCAACATCCAAATGCACATCATGCTATGTTTTAAAAGAAAAAAGAAGAAAACAAGCCACTTACAATACGTGGTACAACTTTTCTGATCTTGCCACTCTTGCTAAGCGGTGCTACCATTGTTCCCATCACTTTTCTTCAAAATCACTCTCACAACCAATCACTGCTTACATCGTGACATGAATGCGGACTCCAAAAAAAACCTCCTTAGTAAAGGGCATAGCAACAGCTTGGGAAAAGCAGGCAAACACACACATTTGCAAAAGAATCCCATCAAATCATAGAAAAAAACTCTAAAAAATACAGTCACTCAAAATCCTCCCCTATTGCATAAACACAATATGCTATGGGGGACTGTCAGGTTAATTATTTATTTATATTCATGCTGTTTTACCTTGGGCAACTCATTCATGGCTTACACCACTCATGAGGTTACCAGAGGTCAAACAGCACTTATGTAGATAAATTGATTATCTGACAGTCCCTCATCACATGTCCCTTATATATCACTGAATATCCTTATTCATGTAAACTCTATTTATGAGATATTTTCTGATAAATCTAGATGTCTGTAGTGCACCTTGTCACCAGCTACCACTGTTAAGCTGCTCAGTGGCACAGAGACAGATGGAGGGTTGCATCTTTAAAGAACTCCAGCAGGTTTGTGGCCTGTTTCTGCCACATTCCATGAAATTGTACCCAAATGTTAGATAGCCTAAGAAGTGATTTAACAGTTTTGCTCATTTGCCACAATTTGTGACAAAACTGTTTCTGCTTGAACCAGAAAAACATTTTGTATGGTCACATTGTGGTACTGCTTGGTATAGCTCATAGACTGTTTGTGGGTATTTCAGAGTAAATCTAAAGAAAGGAAACATGAAAATTACCCAGTGAATTGTGGACTACTTGTGTGCACCTTTATGTAACCCTGCCTGTTCAATGAGGATCATTTAAGATTTGCCAACCGTCGGTCTTCTGGACTCCATAAGCCCGATTTTTGGAGACCAACTGTTGGAAGACCAACAAGATCTTACTGCAGTGTAGGGGACAAGGCCCCCCCCAACCCCCAAGTGGGGGGCTATGTCCCACACCCCCATAAATAAAATAACCAACTCAGAGGGGAAATGAATCTCGGAGAAGGTTAAAAAAATTACAGTGGACAAAAGAACACTGCACCAACATTTCCATGCCCAGAACAGAATCTGAGTCTGTAGTGCAATGCTGGCAGAGTTGCTAGTGGCTCATCCCTCCATGCCCCTAGAGCAGCTTGGCCAGTCTCCAACTTTTCCCCTCCCATATGGTGCCCAACTAGGGGGTAGGGTAGCAGTTTGCCATATTCGCTACCATACCCCTGTCAGCAACAGCTTCCATTTGTTGAGCAGGTGTATGCTGGGCAGCTGAACTCAGGAACCTGAATCTCGGTTTTCTGAGTGTCGGAAATCAGTAGTGATACTGTTCAAGGATATCCTTTAGGGACTGCAAATAAGGACTTATACAGTATACCAAATTACACAAACTATATTAATGGAATGAATTGTGGGAAGTACATGCAAATCAGTATGCATATATTTGCAATTATGCTTTGCATTATCTATTTGGGGCTTACCATGACCCAAATAAATGAGATTATAAGGCAGGAGACCAATATACAATATACAATCTAAGCTGTGAGTGGTATAGTTCTGGTAAACACAGAAGTCCTTTTTTAGTTACTCACTAAATCTGACATAAGTAAATTATTTAGCTGTTTTCAGTTGAGGTATTTTTACCTATGACTGTGGTGCAGCTTCAGTTACCTAGATTGGATTTTAGATATTAATGGTAGCAAATAGGTTACTTAACCTTTAATGTGCCAGAAAAGGACAGCATAGTGACTGGCCCATGACAACAGGTGAATGGTGCTAGTACAATGTTTTCCTCACCCCTTTTGGACCATACCTTGATGGCTGCTTGTTAGCTATGAAATATGTACAGCATATATACTGTTACTTGCTAATCTGCTGAGTAGGATGTGGTGCTATTTTAGGGGTTCATTTGGCTCCCTGTACTTTCAAATTGCAAAACCTGTCATACACAAACAAGTGTTGCCATTTGCAAGGAGTGGATTCTCCCCCGTTATAGCAGTGCAGCATGCACTAATTCAAATCCCTGTCCAGATTTTAGTGGTTGTGTATAGGATGGGCAACCACTAACACACTGGAATGTGACAGCTGTTTCAACCATTCTCATATGCTCTTGCACTATGCAATATTGTCAGTATAGCAGTATAGTGCAGTGGTCTAAGGCTCTGAACTGCAAATCTGGTGATATCCACCAGACCAGACCTGGGTTTGAATCCCACAGCTTCCACTTGCATACTGTGTGATCTTGAGTAAGTCACTTAATCTCCTTGTGCTCCCAGGTCACTCCTGTAAAAAAGCTTTCAGCTTAGTGTGCTATACCTGATTAAACAACTAAATAAAAAAAAAAATATCACCAAAGTCATCCTCCCTGACCAAGCACCATGATGGCGATGACCATATGTAGATATGCCATTCTTGGTGAGCCAATTATCTCAGAATCCTGTGAACTGAAATGCTGATCAGAACCATTTAAGATAGTTAATATTCTATTTTTATTTATTTTTTCACTATGTGTGGAGATTTTCACCCAAATCCAGGTCCTTTACACCAGGATCCTCATGTTCTAGACACTAATGTAGTTATAGCAGATTTTTTTTTTGTTCATTTTAATGTCAGGAGTGTACTTAATATGTTAAATCCAATTAGGGAATGGATCCTTAATGCAAACCAGAATTAGGGATAATAACCGAGACATGGCTGAATAATAAAGCTAAGGACTCATATATTAACATTCCCAGTTACCAATTATGGTGGATGACAGAACAAAAAAGGGGTCGAGGGAATCTGGCCTATGGGAAGGAAGGCTTATTTAAGCAATAATGCCCAACAGGGTGTATGTCGAACTGAGATAATGTCACGCCTCAGGTGGTTGGGCATGAGGCCACAGGCCGAGTGCATCCAACAACTGAGGCATGACGTTATCCCAAACGACACACACCCTGGAGGGTATTATTGCTATTATACAATGGCTCATTGTCAAGGCCACTGATTTACAGTGATTAAAACAATTAAAATCCGTTTTCAAGACTTAAGATTCCGGAATTTCACCGGTGATTGTTATTCTAATTTCCGGATTTTACCGGGATTCTGTTATCATTTTTCAGTATGTGCATAAATAATCAGAATTAAAGAAGGCTTAATATACAGAGCATTAAATAAAGCAAACTGAAAATAGTACAGGAAGGAATTAAAAGAAAAACACACTTTTTTATAGATTTACTGATCTGATAGAAAATGCCAGATTCCATGAAATCTTCATTTTTACCGGTTTTCATGCAGCCCTAATTCCGGAATTTTACCGGATTTTCCGGTAAAAACCAAAAAACAGTGGCCTTGCTCATTGTTATATATAAAATAAAAAAATTATTTTAAAGAATGTTTTTTAGTGTGGAAAAATATTTTTGTTTCTTAAGAGGAGATGCAAAAAAAGAGGTCATCTAGCTCATCATATAGCTCATCTACAGGTTCACAGTCAGACTGAGGCTAGACCCGTGATGTTGTGCTGGGATAACATCACAGGTCCAGCCCAAGACTGACCAATCAGAGACCAGGAAATTTTCTTGCCATTGTTTAATTAAGCAATAAGGCACGACAGGGTGTGGTATATCATGGGATATCATCACACCTCGGGTGGTTGGGCATGAGACCGCAGGCCGAGTGCATCCAACTGTCCGAGAAGTGACGGTATCCTATGATACACCACACCCTGGAGTGACTTATTGCTATTATGAACTGAATTGAATTAATTTTTTTCAATAAAAAAATACTTTTAAAACCTTGTGAAATTGCTTCTTTTAGCATGTTGGAAGAGTATGTTTTGACAAAATAGTCCTGAAGGGCTCGGCCAGCAGGTGGCTCTGTTATAACTAACACTGTGTCACTTTGGTAATACTGGTCCTCTCAAGTATGCTCTCCATGGGTTTCACGTGGTCATGCTGCCTAGTCTGGAACAGAGTGAATGTGTATTTAATTTGTTGTTTCTTTTTGGTAGTTAGGTAGAGCATGTCGGTGCCACAATTGTGATTTTCTTTTTTTTTTTATTTTGTAACATGACAGTCAAGCACTAGTGACGCTGTGGAAATGACGCTACTCACTGTGTCAACATCATATTCCTCAGGAGTTTGGCTGAGGTAAGAAAATGTATGGCAGGCTTTGTAAAGTACTGGCAGTAGCAGCAGTTGTAGGAGGGATGGTGTTTATTTTGATTTTTGGAGCATGTCTCCGTCAACGGTTGTGCCTTTCTACAGTTTGGTGTGAGGTGGAAATACTGGTGGAGCGGAGCGATGTGTGGTGCTGCAGGTGAGGAGGCTGGTGGCTGGAGGTTTTCTGAAGCTGTGATGATGTAGCTCGATATCATCACGGCTTCAAAAATTTCTCAACCAATCAGCGACATCCATTTACGATCCCCAGTTCATAATTATATTTCTCAAACCTTGACTTGGCTGGCCTGGATGCCCTAACATTAGAATTTAAATTACCATTTACAAAATAAATCTTGATTGCTGGGATCTACTGCCTGCCAAACATTAAACTAGAAGAATTTAATGCATTGCAGGACCTTCTGTGAGGTTATAAGGATACCCATGAGTTAGTGATAGCAGGGAACTTTAATACAAATTGGTAATCTGCTAATGATACACATCCCTTGGTAGATCTTCAAATGAACCTGGGCCTTTGTCAGTTAATCAGGGAACTGACAATAATTAATAAAAAAGATCCATAAACTTCAACAGTAATAATTAGATTTTTGCAAACTTTCCTTCAAATTATGAACTAAGTGGTGTTCTTCCAGATTCATTTTCAGATCACCAACTAATCTATTGTACCAGAAATAAGATACAGTTCATGGCCAGTGATAGTCGTATTAAGTGGCGATGCTATAAGACATGTCATTATGTGGAATTCATGATGGACCTGGAAAATGTCCTATGGGAGAGAATATAAGTGATTCCAGCAGTAAATGATGCCTGGAATTTCTTTATCAGTGTGTTCTTTAAGCTCTGTGCTAAACACATCCCAATTAAAGCCAAACACCTGAAAAAATGAATAATGATCCCAATATAATTTGGGCTTAAAGAAACTTAAAAGCAAGAAAAGACACAGCTTGGTACAGAGTTAAAAAGAGAAATATCATACTCGAATGGGAAAGGTATAAACAACTACATAACTAGTACATAAAGGAAATTAAGTTAGCTGAATATAATCACTATAAAAAACAAACAAACATGATAATACTCATTCCCAAAGTCCAAGAGAATTTTGTAAACTAATGTCAAGTCTTTTAAATAGTAACAGTCAGGATACAACAAGCACCTTCAGAATCAATGATCAACTGGTTCCCCGTCCCAGAAACTAGTGGAAAGATTTAATAACCATTTTATTAATATGGGTAGTGAAGTACTAGGAAGGTTTATAAACCAAATAGTAGTTGGACAACAAGAGTAAATTACTCCTTTGCACCAGTTTTCTTTTATTAGTGTCTCATTGGAATATGTGACGGAGGAACTCCTAAAACTAGAAAGTAACAAAGCTAATGGACTGGATAAAATCCTGTCAAGACTCTTATAGTATGCATCACCAGTAATAGCTTTCTCTTTAACAAAAATGTTTAGTCTCTCCCTTGAATTAGGAGAATTTCCTGAAATTTGGAAACATTCTAAAGTAGTCCCTATCTTTAAAACAGTCCCGAAATCAGAATTGGGGAATTATCGACCGGTATCTCTCCTCCCTCAAGTCTTAAACATTTTTGAACAGTTAATTTCAGCCCAATTAAAGCATTATTTGGAATCTCAAATGAAAATAAATAACGTCTAGTCAGGTTTCAGATAGTACCATAGTACTACCTATGCACTGTCAAAGGTGGTCAGCGACATCCAGCTTGCCCTGGACAGTAGGACATCAATGAAGGCTATTTTTGTGGACCTCTCAAAATTATTTGATACTTTGGATCATGATGTCCTCCTGTCCAGGTTGACCTTGATGGGAATAGCAGGAGACAGCATCAAGTGCTATTAATCCTATCTTAAAGGATGGAAATAACTGGTCTCCTTAGGTGACTCTTCATCTGAACTTGCACCTATTATCACTGGAGTCCCCCAGGGCTCAATATTGGGTCAACTATTATTTTACCTATATATAGATTTACATACATGTGTGTGTATATGTATATATATATATATATATATATATATATATGTATATTATAGGGGTGCAGTCGTGCCCCTATAGTTAGGGTTGAATAGGCACTTTAATGATAAACCTCATATTTTTCACGTTAATAACTTCATAACCGCTCAATGGATATGCAAGACATTTAGAATACACAATCTGATATGGTAGATCTCTTGACTTTCCAATTTGCATTTTGGTTGGACATACGGTTTTTGTACAGCAAAGCACCAAAAAATTCACATTTTGCCACGTTTGACATGTAGTTGGCCTGTGGCTCTGCACAGATGCCGTGTTGTCTATTGGTCTGAAACTTGGAATATAAAATGAGATTGGGTCAAGGAACAATCCAGCATTTGTTTGATGAAAAAATATTAGTCCACTCTAAAGTTATTTAATTTTGAATTTTTGAATTCTGAGCATACTGAGTTCACAAAAAAAAAATTATATGTATATATTGCGAAAGAAGAATGGTCTCAGGGCTATCTGGTCATCCCCGCACAGCTGAAGATTTTACATGCTCACAGCAGAAAATCTTCTTCCACAACAAATTTTTCAGCCGCGAGAGCCGCTATCTTGTTTCCAGTTTTCTGACTGAAAAAATTTTGTTTTCTCCACGGGTGACTTTTGGGGCAAATGAGGCATGGGATTTGCTCAGGGGGACTCCCTCTATCAAGCCATGCATTTGGTTTGTTTTGATTTTGTCAAAAAACAGAGTTTTAAAATTTAAAATTCTTCAATCTTGACTCGCTAACGTTTCTGCTCCACGAGCCTGCAAAATCTTCAGCCGTGGCATGATTTTCGGCCGTGAGCTTCCTCCACAAGGGGACAACCAGGTAGCCAGATTTTCATGACCAGATGTCCATGGGGAAGACTACATGACGCTAGAGATGACCAGATGGCCCAAATTGGGACAACCAGATGTTTGCTTGAGGCCAAAGAATTTCTCGCAGCTGAAAAATTTGCTATCTCATGGCCGAAAACTTTTTAAAGGTGAAAAGATTTTAGAATTGCATATCTCAATAACAGTTGGGTCTTTTTACTTGAAAGTTGCAAGGTGTTGAGGGAATGTCCTAGATATGTAAATTATGCTGTTTAGGTGTTGGAGAATTAATTGGCTCTAGAGATATTCAATGACGTATTTGACATTTTTCCAATAGGATTACATTGTGGTCTGTGTCACAACTTTTGGTGTTGTTATCTTGAAAATTAAGTGAGATACAGGCTTTTCAATACTGGTGGTTTAGATTACCTTCAGGTGATCTATATGGTTGGAACAAGATTTTAAACCATACAGTAAGCCTGCAGTGGAGTTTTTTTTGTAGGTTGCAAGGTTCATGAGATATTGTACATTTGTGTACCGGGGTTCATTGCTGTATAGGGATGCTGTATAGCTATGCCAGATATATATTGTTATGCAGTAATGGGGGCCCCGCATTTCCACCACTACATGTTTTTTACTAGTTATATTACACTGTTATGCAGTACTGGGTAACTTGGTGGGCCCCAAGCTCCCACCAATACATATTTTTTACTACTTATATTGCACTTTTTCAAAAAGTAAGGACATTTATGGCAAAAAAACTTTGTTTAATGTATCAGTTAGGGTTAAAGTGACAAAAGTCAGGAAATGAGATGTTAGGATTGAGCACCTAACCCCCCCACACCCCTCCACCACAGACTGACAGATGCTGGGGTGTGCCATGGGGTTGTACAGCCTAACTCTCACCCTGTTCTCCTTTACTGTAGCATGTCAACCTGCTTACACATGGAATGGGGTGAGAGTTGGGCCACACGACCCCATGGCACACCCCGGTGTCTGTCAGACTGTGGAGGAAGGGTGTGGGGGGATAGGTGCTGAACCCTAATATCTCATTTCCTGACTTTTGTTGCTTTAACCCTAACAGAGCCATACAGCAGCCCTATGTGGCAAGGAATCCTTGTAACACAAATTTGACAATATCTCATTAACCGTGCAAACCTTGGAAAAAATTCCACTGCGGGTTTACTCTATGGTTTAAAATCTTGTTCCAGCAAAATAATCACCTAAAGTTGATATATGTCTCCAGCAGTGAAAAGTCTGTGTCTGGCTTAGCTTTTGAGATAAGGGTGCTGAAAGGCATGACAGGCCCCACAATTTAATCCTATGGGGAAAATCTCAACTTTGTAATAGCATATCTATGGAGTCACTTAATCCCCCGATACCTAAATAACATAACTCATACCTGTAGGGCATCCCTTCAACATCCTGTAAATTTCAAGTAAAAAGAATAAACCATTAATGAGCTATGCAGTTCTAAAGTTTTTACAACACCTTTAAAAATTCTTCATTCATGAGATAGAAAAATTCTGGGCTGCCAGATCAATCCTTGTCCATGAGCTAGCAAAATTCTAGTCTGCAAGGAGACATCTGGTCGTGGCATCAGGGCCATCTGGTCATCTCCAGGGGCATCTGGTCATGAAATTCTGGCTATCTAGTTGTCCCTGATGGACAAATTTTGCAGACCGGGATTTTGCAGACTCACAGACTAGGATTGTTAACGAGTCACGAAAGAAGAATTTTTAATTTTTGAAAAGCTATTTTTTGACAAAAACAAACCAAACTAAAGGCATAGCTTTGTAGAGGGTGTCACCCTAAACAAAACCCATGCCTCATTTGGCCCAAAAGTCGCGCATAGACAAAGCTACAACATTTTGTTTCCTGAAAAACTGAAAACAAGATGGCGGCTCACAGACAAAGAATGTTTCTGATGGACTAGGATTTTCTTTTGTGAGGTAGCAAAATCCTTGACCATGAGACAATTCTTAGGTCACAAAATATACATATACATTTTTGAGTGAACTGAGCATGCTCAGAACACAAAAATTTAAAATGTAATAACTTTTGAGTGGACTAATATTTTTTACCAAACCAAAGCTGGATTGTTCCTTGACACAAACTCTTTCTACCTTCCAAATTTCAGATCAAGAGACCACACTGTGTGGTCGCAGTGTCATGGGCAAAAAAAATATCAAAACTGGTGAAAAGTGCATTTTTTGGCATTTTGCTGTTTCAAACACCATGTGTCTGACTGAAACACAGCTTGGTAAATCAAAAGATCTACCATACCAGACTGCACATTCCAAATGTTGTGCAAATCCATTGTACGTTTGCAAAGTTGTTAACATGCAAAATCTGAGATTTAACATTAAAGTGCCTACTCAATCCTAATTATATGGGTGCGATTGTGTCCCTATAATATATATATATATGCACACACATACACACACTAGGTGAGCTGCAGTCAGCATCAGGAGGCCCTCCCAGAAGCAGCGTTCAGCATTTGGGGCTCAGCAGCAGAGGACAAGAGTGTCCTGAAAGCTACAAGATCCCCCCTCCCCAGACTAGGTGAGCTGCAAGCGTGCAGCATCAGGAGACCCTCCCGAGAGCAGCATTTTAGCATTCGGGGCTCAGCAGCAGAGGACAAGAGTGTCCTGAAAGCTACCATACCCCTCCTCCCCAGACAAGGTGAGCTGCAGGCATGCAGCATCAGGAGGCCCTCCCAGGAGCAGCATTTTCACTTTCGGGGCTCAGCAGCAGAGGACCAGATAGAACTCCTTCACACAACTTCCAGGGCTGTGCAACACTAGATTTTTGTTTAGAAAGAAACTGTTGGGACTCAAATACCTGTTGGCCAAGGGCTGCAGGTAGGTTTTACATGCCTTGTTTGTTTAACTCAGTACAGGGTGAGTCTATGGGTGTTGAGGGGATACTTAAGAGCACTGATAGGGTTGTGGTAGTGAACGGGAGTTAGCGACTGTGATTTCTATCATATTCAGGACTTATATACTGTGTAAATGTACTAATTCTTACTGTTGTAGAGTTTGTTGGATTCAGTGGTACTGTGCTGGAACGGAATTCACACGTGCACACTAGATTTCCACCGGTAACCTGAGCTTCTCTTTTGTTCTCTCCAGAGTGTCCTGAAAGCTACCAGCCCTGCCCCCAGACTAGGTGAGCTGTAGGTGTGCAGCCTCAGGAGGCCCTCCCAGGAGCAGTGTTTTGGCATTCGGGGCTTAGACGCAATGGACAAGGCAAAGCTCCTGCACTCAGCTTCCTGGACTGTGCTAGCTTGTCAACGCTTCACATCTACTGCCCCGCCCACCCCCAACCATGGGCTGTCCTGTAATTTATTGATGCCCAGGGTCATGTGACTAAGTCACGTGACTGAAAAAACAATTTTCTAAGTCCCCACTTTGCAATTTATACCAGCTAACCATTGGGAGATGCTAGTGAGCCACCTTAATACACTGTAAATAGTTGCAGACTCAGGCATATTCCTGATGACTCCTGGACACATATCAATAGAATTTTAGGACTAAACCCAATTTTCTAGGCAATTAGGAGTTATCTCACTTGGGTATCGAACCAGGGACCTTCTGCACCAGGGGCCAGGACACTTATTTCCCCAGCTGGGCAGTCCTGCTCCTAATAGGTACGTCATGATATTTACCCACTTCTAGATATTTTATTTATTTATTTAAAATTTGGTGACTGGGTAGGCCCACTGAGCCCCGAAGGTCCCTTTTTCAGGGATGACCCGGGATAACAATACTTACTTTCATACAGAGAAAGACTTGGGTTACAGAGTCGTTTCAGGTGTGTGAGCAGGTTACAGCCATGGTTATCATCATGCGTCAGTCCTTACAAATATGTTGATAGTAGAATTAACAAAAGGTGAGAAGAAATGTAATTTTACATGGTAAGTTCATTGTTTACTACTGGCATGGTTCAGTGGAAAGTTAGCTGTGGTACTATGCCTAGAGGGAAGCACTGTGGAACCTGATAAGATGCTTGGAGGATCTGGATATTAGGAGGATAGAAGCAAGTGGGGGGCTCATGAGCCGTGGCACTGACAAGTGCTAGTATCAGACATATAGGCTTTCAGTCTGGTGCAGAAGTTCATCAGTGAGGAGGCTTCCTGCACTAGGGGTGGGAGTTTGTTCCACAGGTAGGGGGCTGAGTAGGAGAACGACCTGCCGCCAGCATTAGTCCTGACTCTGGGAACTTCAAGCAGTGTACGTCCAGATGTCCGTAGGCTCCTGGGTTATGTTTGAGTGAGATAGTTCCAGTGAGGCTGGGTGGAGCTGAAGGGCGGAGTAGCTTGAAGGTCAAGCAGAGCAGGGGGTAGTGGAGATGAGAGGTCAGCGAGGGCCAGCGTAGCTGGGCAAGTGTGTCGCAATGGTGCCTTCGCGAGTGGTCCTGGGTAGCAAACTGGGCTACCTTGTTATACAGGATTTGCATCTTGGTGACCTCCTGCTTGGCCATGCCCTGTAAGATCGGGGCAGTGTAAGTCAGGGTGGAGAGGAGGAAACTTGTGGCAATTAAGGTCCTGGCCTTAAGGATTAGCTGGTACAGAGTACCAAGTTTGCGGTGTGTGGTCTTGGTGACCTGATCCATGTGGTACTTGAAGGTAAGGCAATGGTCCAATGTTAGACCTAAATATTTTAAGGATACAAAGTATTTTAAAGATACAAAGATGGGGGGTGTGGCCTATCCCTGATCCAGTATGGTCGCATAGAGAGATAGCTCTTGCAACACGGGGATAAATCCGACATTAGCCTTCACTAAGACCCTCTATTTCTGCCAGAATTTTTATCGTAGCAGAGAGGAATCTCCTGGGCATAATTTTTGGGACTTTTCTTGCAAGTTCTCTTTTGGAAATCACTCGTCTTTTCTCTCAGAAGGCGGATTTGCAGTGCGGCCTACAATATGCAGCCTTCTGCAGACTCATCGAGAACTGAAGCAATGTTCAGCCAGCTTATGACCCAAATGGTGTAACTCACAATTGCAGTCAATGCCACTATGCAAACTTTGCAAGGGATCGAAGTCAGGCTTTTCCACAATGAAAGACAAATATCCTCCCATGACGCAGCTCTTCATGAAATGACTGCTACTCTGAGGGAACAGACCAAGCTTATCCACACACTACAAAATATAGTAGATGACTTGGAAAATCGCAGCCGTCGAAACAATATACGGCTTATTGGCTTTCCGGAAGGTGCAGAACAGAAATCAGCCATTGACTTCTTACAGTCAATCCTCCTGAAGCTGCTCAAACTACCAGCTGATTTTCACCCTCAGATAGAATGGGCACATTGCTCGTTTGCCCCTGTACTAAGGCCTGGAGCAAGGCCTAGACCCCTGCTTGCCAGATTTTTAGATCTTAGGCAGAAAGAATCTATTATGGCTGCTGCTTGAACTGCGGGGGAAATTACTTGGTGAGGGCATCATATCCAGCTCTATCAGGACTATTTTAAAGAACTCTCGATCACCGTAAGGAATATGCCCAGGTACGGAGACTGTTACAAAAACGAAACTACTCTTACTCACTGTGGTATCCAGTGATGATGTGGATTATGCACAATGGGTCTCCCCTTCTGTTTGAGACCCCAGAGAGCTTGATGGACTTCCTGCGGGCTAGATACCCTGTGGAGTTTCTGGACCCCAACAATCAGAGTGAGAAAATACAACACTCTCCCTCTCCGTCTGCAGCGAATATTTCCTCGGCTCCTAAACAAGACATACCTGAGTCTGGCATTTGGATTTTTGACACATCGCTACCATCGAGGCCAAGGAAACAGCAACCATCTCATCGTCGTGATCAACGACAACATCCTACTGAAAGAGCCAGCTCCCCGAGCCCACAGGCGATGGCTCACTCAGACCAACTTTCAGATCAGCAAGATCCCATAGATCTGCAGACTTTCTTCTCACCCAACCCATTTGCCGTTCTACAACTGGACCTGCAGGACTCAGATACTGCACAAGGGATTTCAGAAGGGGCAGAGATGGACATATGTGCGTCGACATCCTCAAGACCTATGCTCTCCATGTCTCAAAGCAAATCCTGGGCTGACATTGCTGCCGCATCCCCAGATCTTGCAGCCATGCTTCCCACTGCGAACACATGAGATGGAACTCTCGATACTACAATTGGTCTTCCCAGACCTGGCTCTGAACCCCTGGACTGAGGACATGTTTCAAACTGTATGGTATCAGTTTAATATGGGGGGATTGAGTATGTAATAAGGGAAAGGGAACCTCCTTTTTTTTTTTTTGTTTGGTTCTCCCTCAATGTGTTAACTTCTCATCCCTTGGCTTGCCATGGAATCTAAATTGCTGGGAGGATTAAGCTCAGCTCTTCCTATCTCTCTTCTATTGGCTGGGAATATAGGAGTATTGTAACTTCTTTCAGGACATGCTTTTGAGGGTATCCTGCTATGTGCTTAGGGCCCCATGGTCCTAAAGGGATTCCTCTCATACGTCCTCAGGGTGATCTTAGCTCTAACTGTATTTTTACATCCCGTAGCATGGACAAGCTGTTCTGGAGGGTATTTCCTCCTGTCCTGATCCCAGGCCAACCCCCACAGATACCAAAGGAGGTCTTGTAACTTCTGTCAGTGACATATTACCTTTGGGACTCCTAATGGCTGTGGACAGGCCGATATGTGTATATAGTTGGTTAAATGTTGTCAGTCAATATTATGTTTCACAAGTTGAAATTGTTTATAGGTTTTTCCAGATCATGATTAGTGCATGCTTAAGGGGAGGGGGGGATTGTGTGTGTATTTGGGTACTTGCCGGTGGTGTTTAAATTGATTATAACAGATTTTCTGGTTCAGATGATATGGGGCAGACCTTCACTCTCGGTCTCTATTAGGTTCTATAGCTTGTTCCCTTCTAAATCAGACCTCCCACTTCTAGATTATGGCTGACATTCGCTATATCACCTGGAACGTAAGGGGGCCTTAATACCCCTATGAAGCGTTCTCAGGTGCTGAATCATTTCAAGAGACTAGGTCTGCAGGTAGCCCTACTACAAGAGACTAAGTTGAAAAAGTTGGACCATGACAGGTTGAAATGCCCTTGGGTGGGACAGGTTGTTTCTTCTTCAGACTCCACCTGCAAATGGGGGGTAGCTATTTTATTTCACAAATCCCTTCAGTGGACACAACTAAAAGTGCAGCGAGATAGAGAAGGCAGATGGGTGGCGGCTTTGATGGATACTCCGACAGGTACCCTAGTGATAGCTAATGTGTATGGCCCTAATGACGACCAGCCTGAAGTGTTTCACTCGCTGGCCCAAGCTATTTGCTTCTTAGCCTCTCCACAGGTCCCTATAATCTTAGTGGGTGATTTCAATCTCCCCCTGGACCCTTTCCTAGATCGCACATCCACCTGCCCAGATCATCAGAAATGCTGCCTCTCACTGCAGCAGCTGATCACAGATATGGGGTTACTGGACCCCTGGTGCATTCTGCACCCGTGGGACAAAGATTATACATTCTTTTCTCTGGTGCATAACTCACACTCTCGGCTGGACTACTGGCTTGTATCCCCACCTATTATAAACAGCACCAATGATGCTGTAATTCATCCAATTATCATATCGGATTATGCTCCAGTACAACGTCACACGCTAAGTAGTCCCTCAGCCCCTAGATCCCCAAGCTGGCATTTGGACCTGCTTCTCCTGAGGGACCCTAACTTCCCTCAATGGTTTCAGATACAGGTCACTAATTTTCTACAAGATCATGCTACAATGGAGGTCCCCCCAACAATGGTTTGGGAGGCACTGAAAGCCACCATACGAGGCGCTATCATGGGATATTCAGCGTATCGCAGGCGGCAGAGAGAACACCAGCTTAAAACATTGGAATCCCATCTTATAGAACTCAAGACCAAATTTAAAAGTATGCTGCACACTTCCTTACATTCCCCAATAGGCAAGGAAATCACTAAAATCCGTCATCAAGTACAGGACCTACCTGCCAGGAAAGCTGAATTTGCCTTCCTCAGACTACGGCATAAATACTGGAAGGGGGCAGAGAAGGCTGTTAAAGTACTAGCCTACAGATTCTGGAAACAGAGGGCCGAGAGCCATATTCCCGGACTCAAAGCACCAGATGGCCTTGTGCAAGTTCAACCAGAATGCATAAATGAAATTATGACAGATTTCTAAAACAGCTATATTCTTCCTCCGGCACTTTTAATGTTGCACAGGTACAAACGTTTCTGACATCTATACCTATTTGTCATCTAACTCCTCAGCAAGCTGCTACCTTGGAGTCTCCCATTACCTCTCAAGAGGTCACAGATGCACTTGGCAATTTAAATCACAGGAAGGCCCCTGGTGGGGATGGAACCCCCACTGAAATGTGGAGTCTATTTGCACCACTGATCTCCCCCCCTACTTAGTGACATTTTTAATTTGGCCCTTAGTTCAGAATCCCTCCCCCATCCCTACGGGAGGCGATCATTACTGTATTTCCCAAAAGAGGGAAAGATGCCACTTTACCATCCAACTATCGCCCTATTTCACTTATCAATTCGGATAGTAAGATTTTTGCTACCAGGTTAAACCCTTGCTTCCCCACCTTATACATCCTTCACAAGTTGGTTTGTCCTGGGTTGGCTCAGCAAAGATCATATATGTTCCCTTATAAGTATTATGTATCAGGCCAGTAACTTCCCAGCACCAGCTGCTGCAGTAGCAATAGATTTTGAGAAGGCATTTGATGCTGTCGAATGGCAGTAACTTCAACAGGTGCTAGAAGCCATGGGCTTTGGTGACAATTTTAGAAGCTGAGTGACAGCTCTGTATCACAACCTTTTGGCTCATGTCCTGACCAACTCTACTCTGGCCGCACCCTTCCCTCTGGGGTGGGGTACAAGGCAGGGCTGCCCCCTTTCTCCCTTACTTTTCATAATAGCAGTGGAGCCACTTGCGATTGCCATACGCCACTCTTCAGCCATAACAGGTTTTCTCTTTGGCGATATCACTTTCCCCACATTTATGTATGCAGATGATTTGATAGTCCCATTAGTGGACGTCACTACTTCCCTCCCTGCTATACTTTCCCTCCTTGCAGATTTTATGAGCTACTCTGGCCTAAAAATCAACAGGTCTAAAATGGAAGTACTCCCCCTCAATAGCTTGTGCACTTTAGATCAGGTAGCCTATCTTGGCCTTCATTGGGCCCCAAATTCCCTTGTGTATCTAGGGATACGACTCACAGTAGATCTTACTAAAATATGGGATCTGAACCTTAAACCCCTTCTTGAAGATATCAAGACTGAATCTGTGCGATGGCGTGGTCTTCAACTTACACTAGCAGGTAAAATATCCGTGATCAAAATGGTGGTAGCCCCTAAAATTTTATATGTCATCTCACATATACCATTTACACTACTGGCCTTATGGGTTAAAGCCATAGACCAGGCCTTTTACAATTTTATTTGGGAAGGCACCAAACCCCATTATAGTAGAAATAAACTTAGAGACCACTGGTCACAGGGAGGCTGGGGCCTTCCTTGGCTGGAAGGGTATAAATGGGCCTTCACTGCAGCTCAGATCCTAAACTGGTTCCTCCCACAGGCATCTGAGCGACCACAATGGATACACATGGAGGCATATATGGCCCAGACCCAATCCCTAGCAGTTTTACTTTACAATAGCCCTTCCAAAACATTTGTCTTCCTGCCAAACAATAGCAGGCTCAGTACTGACATGGCATTTAGTGGAAAAGAAATTGGAGGCAGATTTATGTCCCCTTCTGGCATCCCCTATATGGAGGAACATGCTCATAAAAGTGAATGGCAAACCTTTGTACTGGCCCCTATGGCACAGTAAAGGAATTTTTACACTAAAGGACTTGATGACAGATCACAGTCTCACTATCAAAACATTTCAAACATTAGATCGGGAGCTCCACTTAGGTAAGCAGGCCTTTTGGCAGTACTTACAGCTCAGAAGCTCGCTTTTAGCTTATATTAAACAACACCACACGACAGATATAGCAAGGTCCCATTTGTTAATTAAATGGCTGACCTATAAAAGGGGTAAAGTCAGTCTTATGTATGCCGATCTTAGGAATCATCTCCCTGCCAATCAGCTCAGGCTAAAGGTAAATGGGAGCAAGCTCTTCAACAATCCATTTCGGATGCCCAATGGATGCTATGCTGGAAATATGCTCATTCTATGTATCCAGATATGAGAAGTAACCTTATGCAAAATGAGATACTGTCACATTGGTATCGCACTCATGTTGTCTTGTACAGAATGCATCTCGTGGACAACAGTCATTGCTAGCGATGTCTTTCAGGAGAGGGAGACCTTTTGCACATACTTTGGCTTTGCCGACTTCTCATTCCATTCTGGACGGCTGTCTTGGGTCTGGCTCAACAGGCCTCAGACTCTGCCCTGCTTTAGATCCCCTAGTTTGGATTTTGGGCCTTCCTCCTATGCTGAGAGCGTTTACTCTTCAACAGCACAGATGGCTGACACTTTTTAACCTCCAAGCTAAGAGGCTTATTCTCTGTAGGTGGAGAACCACAGAGGTACCCACCATCTCTGAATTATATAATGCCCTCTCTAATGTAGCAGTACTGGATCGTCAGTCTCACTTAGTTACCAGCACTCTCTCACAATATTATCTTACCTGGGCCCCTTACTTAGCTTATCTTTCCCCACATGCAGGGATTGGCTGACTTCCCCTGTGGAATGATCTGGGCCAACATAGTAGATACACCAGTAGGAAATGATTTGAAACCCCAAAACCCACCATCTCCCTGCAAGGACTGTTATCTTTTATCCTTATAAGATAAGAATTCAGATCTGGACCTTAACGTTGAAAGTATTTTGTTATTATGTCTGTGCTTTTCAGGCTTTTTCAGGTATCAGGAGACACTTACATATTATGCCCATATTAGACATCTTAACTAATCTAGATGCGGTGGTAATCATGCAATTTCTCATACTTTTTTTTGGGGGGGGCACAATACCACAATACAACTCACTGCATAATTTCTTAATCATTATTTAGCAATGTCCTTTTCTATGGGCTAGACTTTGTCAATTATATAATGACACTGCAGTCAATGTGTATGCATATGTGCCATGCTTTATCTTCTTTATGTACCTGGCTATGTCTGATATTATTTTTCAAACTTACTAAAAATTATTAACTACTAAAGATACAAAGGCAGTAATTTGGGTCCCCAGGGAAGCCCTTTTAGAGACCTCAAACACTCACAGCAGAGGCAAACATTACACGTCCTTCTCCACTGGGACTATAGGGATTAAGCGGTTCACAGTACTGGAAACACATGGAGGGTAATCAGTGGTGACAGAGGAAGAAGAGTTGGAGATCAAGCCATAGAACAGCAGGTACAGCGGGCATTTTTGGCAGGGTGGTGGGGTGTACTGGGTGTGGGATGGCCATGGTACTCCACATGGCTTGGAGGTTAGGGGGGTTGCACGGTGTGCAAGCATTTGGTAAACCTTAGGGAGGACATAATGAGCTTGTCAAATCAATCAATCAAATCTTTATTTATTCAGGCGAACATCATTGAGCATAGCTCATTTACAAGATGGACCTGATTGGTCAGAAACAACATAATGGGTATAAATTCACATATATACAAATACAGATTGAGTACAATAACAAAGACTTTAAAATGAACAGATACAATAATATACACAGATATACAAGGCTGTTAACCAGTGATATTAGGCACCAAAGCAAAAGGAGTAAAAAGGTAAGGTATTGGGGTTTAGGAGAAAAATTATAACGATGTTAATGGATGAATGCCTAAACAGATAAGGGAGGGGGAATCTAATGGGGACAGGGGTGAAAAGGGGTCTGAAGGGACTAGGACTTGTGGAAGCAGTTGCATATCTCTGGGAAAAGACTTAGGTACAGCTTTTTGAAGGAGGCTATAGGAATGAAAGTGTTCAGCTTCAGGGTCTTTTGCAGAGAATTCCAGATGAGTGCTAGAAAGTAGTTGATTGCAGCCCTTCCATGCCGGGTACTGGCCTTTGGTAAATTCAATGTGATGAGGCTATTGCTTCTTAGGGCATATGGCCTTGGAGTAACAAGAGAGAAGCAATCTGAGATGTAGGATGGTAGTTTATTTGTCAGAGCTTTGTAGATCCATAGAGCAGCATTTTTGTTCCTTCTGTGATGTAGGGATGTCCAGCCAACTGCAGCATAGAGAGAACAGTGGTGGGTGCTGAAAGGAAGGTCAGTGATGAATCTTAGAGCTCTATGGTACAAGGTATCCAGTTTATTTAAGTAGGACAGGGAGCAGTGGCCATATAGGAAGTCTGCATAGTCGAGGAGGGATAGAAATGAAGCCTGGATTAGTCTCTGCTTAGATTCTCTGTTTAGAAAATGTTTGATCCTGAAGAAAAGGCCAAGTCTTTGTCTGAGTTTTTTCAGGAGCTCTTCAATATGCTGGGTGAAATCAATCCTGTTATCAATCCAAACCCCCAGATATTTGAATTTGTCTACATACTCAAGGCTTTCTCCAATGATGGTAGAAAGTTGGGGAAGAATGTTCGGTGAGAGAGTGGTAGAAAAAGTATTGGTGGAGAGGAACATAGCTTTAGTCTTCTTGGCATTTAATAGAAGCTCTTTTCAAGTAATTTGTGTTGCAGCAGGGAGAATTCAGATTGTAGTAGATCATATGCCTTTGTTGGTGATGGATTGCTTACATAAAGGACAGTATCATCTGCAAAAAGGTGAACATTAGATTTTGTGAGGCTTGAATCAATGTTGTTGATGTAGATGGCAAAGAGGATAGGGTCCAGGATGGAACCTTGAGGAACTCCTCTTAAGAGTGGTTTTGAGGAAGAAAGGTTGCCTTCACTTTTTATCTGCTGTATTCTACCAGAGAGGTAGCATCTGAACCATTTAAGAGAGATTGGGTCAAGGCCTAGGGAATGCAGTGAGGAGATTAGTAGATCATGATCCACAGTATCGAAGGCTTTACTTAAGTCCAGAAATACAGCACAGATATTATTTTTTTTATCTAATTCAGACTGCCAGTCATTTGTAACTTTTGCTAAGGCAGAAATGGTGCTGTGTATGGCTCTAAACCCAGATTGAGCAGGATTAAGGAGGTTGTTAGCATTGAGGTAGTCATTTAGTTGGATGCTTACCAGTTTTTCTAACATTTTGGACAGCACTGGTAAGATGGAAATAGGCCTATAGTTGTTGAGATCCATGGGGTCCTCTGCTTTAAGGAGGGGAAACACTTGTGCTGTCTTCCACAAAGAAGGAATAGAACCAGTAGATAAGGACAAGTTGAAGAGGTGAGCTAGGGGGGCTGCAATGGCATGCAATGCAATTTTTAGAAAGAAGGGTCCAGAGAGTCTGCACCAGCGCTTTAGTGGTATCCAGATGGAGCAGTAGGTCTTCTACTTGTTTTAATAATATTGGCTTGAAAGAAATGTAGAGGCAGCCTTCTGAACTTCAGTAGAATGGAGAGAAGTTGTGACGCAGTAGACTTGCTGGAGAGGAGTCAAAAGCTAGGCCCTGCTGTAGTAAAGTGATTGTTGAAAGCATCTACAATCTCATACTTGTCAGTGATAACCACATTATTGAGGTTCACTTGGGATGGTAAAGAGGTGCTAGAGTCTTGCCCTAGGATTCCCTTGATAGTGCCCCAGAATCTGGCTGGGTTATGGTAGGAGGCATCCAGCTCTGCTGTATAGAAGGCAGCCTTGGCATCTCTCACTTTTTTTGTGCAGCTGTTTCTGGCTTTTCTGAATCGTAACCAGTCGTTTGGATCTTTGGTCTTCCTTGCCCTTTTCCAGAGCTTGTCTCTAGCAAGCAGTGCAGATTTAAGGTCAGCAGAGAACCAGGGACAAGATTTGCGTTTTATTCTGACACTGGTGACTGGTGCATGTGTATTGAGGGCCCCTAAGATTATATCATTTAGCACCTGCAGTGCTAATTCCACAGAAGCTGTGAGGTAGAATTCTTGCCAGCGTTTAGAGTGACACAGATCTTGGAGATATTCTGCAATATTAAAGTTCTTTTTTGACCTTCTTGGGAGGAATTTTGCAGGGTTAGATGGCTTGACTGAAGATCTTATACCAGCTATGAGGCAGTGATCACTTATATCACTGAATAGCACTCCAGCGTGTGAATACAGGTGGGGCTTATTAACCAACATAACATCAAGTAAGGTGCTATTACTTTTGTTTTTTGGGTTAATAATTGTCGGTTCATTTATTAGTTGAGTGAAACCATGTGAGTCACAGAAAGATACTAGGGGTGCAGAAACATTGGATAGCCAGTTAAAGTTCAGATCGCCTAGAATAATGGTATCCTCAGGACCCAGTTTAGTTATATTCCCCAGATGGGTAAGGAGTTTAAGGCCGGCAGAGGGGGGCCTGTAGCAGCCAACCAGTTGAAAAGCTGTCATGTTGGGAAGGGATATTTTAAGGGATAGGCATTCGAATTCTTTAGGCTGAGATGAAATATTAAGGCAAGAAGCAGAGATATTTGACTTAACATAAATGGCCACCCCACCACCTCTGGATGGACGGTCTGATCTGAATAGTTGGTAATGAGGTAGACTTATTTCCCTGTCATTTGTTGCTGGTTTAAGCCATGTCTCAGAGATTACTAGAAAGTCTGGCAGGGTGTGGGCAACCCAGGCCTGTATTAGTGAGAACTTTTTTAAAAGGCTGCATACATTGATGTGGAGAAAACTTAGGCCTTTCATGGAGACTAGATCTGCTGGTGAGGTGAAGCCTTCTGGGGGTCCAGGATTGATTTCAACAGTGCCAGCACAGATAAGCAGAAAGAATATTAGTTTAGTGAGTGCTTCAAGTGATAGGAGGAAGGAACAGACAGAGGGCTTTCTCTTTTTACTCAGGGTCCAGTATTCAGAGAATGCCGGGCCTGTCTTATGGCTTGATATTTTGTCATGAAGTACCAGCTTAATGGACAGAAATAGGGGGGCACTGAAGGGCCAAGAATGTAGCATGGGGTATAGGAAGTACAAAACTGGTTGTGAGCCTTTTTGTGGGATACCCCAAGGATTTTGGTACAGCAGCGGTAAGGTATAATTGAGGAAATGAAGGACATCCACTAGGGTTGCATGAGGGAGGCCAGACTGACTAGCCACCTTAATCACTAGGTCATGGGCTGGTGCAGCATCATCATCAAGGTGTGACATAGGCGAGAGGCAGAGGAGCAATAGCAGGAGCAACAACATGGTGTTTGGTAACTAGGGTTAGGAGTACTAGAGGCAGTAGGAGGAGTGGTGCTAGGTTATTGGCTAGGAGGTGAACTAAGGGCAGAGATATGAGATTTGGCGGGAAGGTGTGTATAAAAGAAACACCCAGAGGAGGAGGGGGGGGCAAAAATTTTGCGGCTTTCCCGTACCTTGCTGGCTGTCTCTCCCGGCCTCCTGGTTCTTTTTTCGGCCTTGCGCTCACCGCCCGCCCACTGGCGGCTCGGAGCCCCTGCGCTTGCTGGGTGCTCAAGGGCAGGGACGGCTAAAGTGGAGGAGACAGAGAGAAGACAGTCAGGAAAGCACAGTTGCAGTAATCAAATGATTCTGCAACTAGGTGCTAAAAAATTTTGCACAACAAAGACTGGGGGGGGGGGCGGCGCCTTAGTGTCTGGCCCAACAGAAATCCCACCAAAGGACTGTATCACTTAGGCATTTACAAGAAAAACAACATATAACCTAGACTTTTAAACAATTTTGTAAAACAGCTCTTTTTGGTCAAAATTCAAGTAAAACCCACTAATCCCGGTCAGTTTTCAGAAGTGCAAGCTAGAGCAGAAGTCAATGGAGAAGGAGGACCAATCAGAAGCAAGGCTGAGGTAGCACTCGCCTCCCGATTGGTCGCGGCTTTCCCGTACCTTGCTGGCTGTCTCTCCCGGCCTCCTGGTTCTTTTCTCGGCCTCGCGGTCGCCACCCGCTCGCTGGCGGCTCGGAGCCCCTGCGCTTGCTGGGTGCTCGAGGGCAGGGTCGGCTAAAGTGGAGGAGACAGAGGAGAGGACAGTCAGGAAAGCACAGTTGCAGTAATCAAATGATTCTGCAACTAGGTGCTAAAAAATTTGCACAACAAAAGACTGGGGGACGCGCCTAAAGCCAGGGCCCAACAGAAATCCCACCAAAGGACTGTATCACTTAGGCATTTACAAGAAAACAACATATAACCTAGACTTTTAAACAATTTTGTAAAACAGCTCTTTTGGGCAAAATTCAAGTAAAACCCACTAATCCTGGTCAGTTTTCAGAAGTGCAAGCTAGAGCAGAAGTCAATGGAGAAGGAGGACCAATCGGAAGCAAGGCTGAGGTAGCGTTCGCCTCCCGATTGGTCGCAGCTTTCCCATACCTTGCTGGCTGTCTCTTCCGGCCTCCTGGTTCTTTTTTCGGCCTCACAGTCGCCGCCCTCCCGCTGGCGGCTTGGAGCCCCTGCGCTTGCTGGGTGCTCAAGGGCAGGGTCGGCTTGCTGGCTGTCTCTCCCGGCATCCTGGTTCTTTTTTTGGCCTCACGGTCGCCACTCGCCCGCTGG
Organism: Neoceratodus forsteri; assembly: GCA_016271365.2. NCBI lineage: Eukaryota > Metazoa > Chordata > Ceratodontiformes > Ceratodontidae > Neoceratodus > Neoceratodus forsteri. The sequence continues at coordinate 654,803,679 of CM028136.1, forward strand.
TGGCTCGGAGCCCCTGCGCTTGCTGGGTGCTCGAGGGCAGAGTCGGCTTGCTGGCTGTCTCTCCCGGCCTCCTGGTTCTTTTTTCGGCCTCGCGGTCGCCGCCCGCCCGCTGGCGGCTCGGAGCCCCTGTGCTTGCTGGGTGCTCGAGGGCAGGGTTGGCTAAAGTGGCTAAAGCTTGTGCTGGACAATTGGAGACTATGAATGGAGTGTGGTAATAGAAGTGGCTGGATGGATATGAAGGGGGCAGAGCAGACAGGAGGAAGGCAGAGAACAAAGATTTGGGGTTCATGGGAACAAGAACTCAGCAAGCAGAACACGGAGAGGGATGGGATGGCTGAGGCCAGTTAGTAACAGTATAATGGAGAAGGGAGATGAGAGGAAAAGGTGGGACATGGAAAGAGGAAGTAGACAGCTAGCCCAAAGAAGCCTCAGAAGAAAAAGGGATGGAAGTTAATGGAAGGCAAAGGGAGACAGAGCAAATACACAAATCAGCTAGGGGTATGTGTCCCTCTGGAAGTAGGGATGCCGGGGGAAATAGTGCACAAGAACAGGTTTGCTGAGCTCCAAGTGCAGGATGAAGATGGAAAGAAGGAAGCTGGTGGGAAGAGTACTCAGCATAGGAAATCCAGCATGCCCCAAGGCGAGGGGAAAACAGAGGTCTTTCCCCTGGAAAAGGAAGAGGAGGTGTTAGAAGACAGTAAAAATGACAGCACAAGGAGGAAGTCAACTCAGGACAGCAGTAGAAATCTGAAGGGGGCCTTGAGGGATGAGGTTTGTGAGAATGGAAGAACAGGAGGGAATAACAGGGAGTAGTGCAGGCCAGGAAGGGGATTTGGGTGCCAGGGATGACTCAGAGGAGCAAGTACAAAAGGGCAGGGAGTGTGGCACCCCAAAGGCAGGGTTTTCTAGGACTAAAAGGAGTAATGGAGGTCAAAACTGTGATGCAGGTGGGGGGCTATAATTAGCAGAGATAAGGAGGCAGGGCAAGGGCAACAGGGTATGGCAGTGAGGGCCCAGATGGCAAGAGTCTGAGAGAAAAAGGGGGTGAGGGTGGAGCAATTGAGTATCCCAACCCCTAGACAGGAAAGGGTGCAACAGAGACAGGTAAGGGAACTTGCTGCAAGGCAGCAGCAAGGGGAGCAGACAAGGGGGTTGGCCACAGTGAGTGGAATGGGGGGACAGGAAGGGAGTGCAGGGCCAGTGGATAGTGGGGTCCCAGGGTTGGGCCCAGGATCTAGCACCTGGAGAGGATAGAATATGGGAGCAAGGAGGAAGATCAAGCCTGGGGGGAGGAACAGGTGAGGGGGAGGTTGGTGGCAAGGGGAAAAGGGGGAAAATGGGACAGGCGGGTAGGTAGGTTGTGGATTGAGCTCAAAAAAGGTGGAGGAAAGGGTTCAAATTGTCAGAGACTCCATTGTTAGGGGCATTGGATGGGGAGGGATGGGCTGCAACTTCTAGGTCAATTGCTTGCTGGGCATGACAGCAGCCGAAGTGATACATGACATCCCTTCTAGGGGGAAGCTGCAAGATGAAAAAAATGCATCTGTTTTTTTTTTATTTGGGAACAAATGACCTTGCAGGGCATAGTTTGATGGAGGTGCAGGCTAGGTTTGAAGCCTTGGCATGGTTCTGTCATAACCTAAACTTTAGATAAGTAGTTTTCTGAGGTACTGCCTGTTCCAAGAGCTAGCTCAGAGAGGAAGCAGAAGATTACTGAGTTCAATAGCTGGCTATTTGGTTGGTGTGACAGAAAAGGCTTTGGACTAGTGGGGGAATAGGGGGCCACCTGGCAGGATGAAAGCCTGTTCTCCCCAGATAGGTAACACCTAAACAGGGAGGGTAAAGAAGTGCTAAGGAGGAAACTGGAGGAGTTTGTTAAATGATGCTACAATTTAAACTAAATCAGGGGGAGCTGCAGGTGAAACCCAAGAATTGGATCACTGACTTGGGGGGCACTCGGCCCACCCCCAAACTATCAGATGCCCAGTGGGGGCTACAGGAGGTAGGGTTAGGACATTGAGGAAAGTTAGGACAGCAGAGGGTACAAGGGTGGCTGGAGATTGGAGGGCAATGTACAAAAATGCTAGAAGCCTGGGAAATAAGGTCGTAGACCTGGCAGAAGTCATGGCAGAAGCAGAATTAGACCTGGTGGGATCAAGGAATCATGGTGACATGGAGGGCAGGATTGGATCATAAGCATACCAGGGTACAAGCTGTTTAGGAGAGACAGGGTAGGAAGGGTGGGAGTGGCACTTTACCTGAGGGAAGGGATTCGGGCTATGGAGTTGCAGGGCAAATGAGGGGACACAGAGGCAATTTGGGTCTTGCTGACCATGGAGAGGGGTGTGGTGGTCTGCACAGGGGTGGTCTACTGGCCACCGGGGCAGCAAGAAGGGGTGGACAACCAGATGATGAAGGAAATTCTGTGAATGTCAACAAGGGGAAGGTGCTGCTGATGGGGAATCTCAACCTGCCGGACATGGCATGGGACACATTGTCGGCAGCTTCTCCTAGAAGCAGGGTGATACTGGACTCCCTTCAAGTTGCCTTACTTAGGCAGATGGTTCAGGAACTGACTAGGGATAGGGCGGTGTTAGATGTGGTTCTAACAAGTGGGGAAAGGGTAGGGAATTTATCGGCTGGGGATAACCTTGGTACCAGTGACCATAGCACTGTGTGGTTTACGGTACGCATGTCAGCCACCATAAACCAGACCAAGATGAATGTTAGTGACTTCAGATGAGCTGATTTTAGGAAAATGGGGTAATATGTTAAACAAGTTTTAGAAAGGGTGGGGCAGCATGGGGGAGTGCATGACATGTGGGACTCAATAAAGGCGGCCATAGTGGGAGCCACAGACCTCTGTGCAAGAAGGGTGTATAAAAATAGGAGTAAGAAGAAGTCACAGTGGTTCAACAAGGAAGTGGAGGGCAGCATAAGGGCTAAAAGGAGAGCCTTTCAGAAATTCAAAACAACACACGGGGAGGAGGATTGGGAGGAATACCAGGTTAGGCAGAAGTAGGCGAGCAGGGTAGTAAGGCAAGCAGTGGCAAAGACAGAAGAGAACATTGCCAAGGCAGTCACGAAGGGGGACAAGACCTTTTTTCAATATATAGGCGAAAGGAGGAAAACGGAGAAAGGGATTCCCAGCCTGAAAAACAAGGCAGGGAAGAGGGTGGTAGTGGACCAGGAAAAGGCTGCGCTGCTGAATAGCTATTTCTGCTCGACATTTATGAAGGAAGCAGAATGGAAAATGGGCAACTCTAGGGTAGCAGAAACCACAGGGGAGGGAGTGAATGTGAGTCTATTTCAGGAAGAAGAGATACTAAGAGAATGTAGAGATTTGAAAGTTGACAAGGCCATGGGCCTAGACAGAGTGCATCCAAGGGTTTTGAGGGAACAGAGGGAGGTGCTGGCTGCTCCCTTGACTGCTCTTTTTAACAGCTCCTTAAGCTCAGGGTAGTACCTAAAGACTGGAAGTGGGCAGATGCGATACCCCTACACAAGGGAGGGTACACAATCTACAGGAGGGACAGGGAGGGAAGAAGAAGAGGAGGAGGAGCTCTCTATGTAGGGGAAGGGATCAAAGCAACAGAACTAAAGGGTAAACAGGGAGGAGAGGAGGTACTGTGAGTCACACTGGAGACTGGAAATGGCTCCACAATCCGCAAAGGGGTTGTATACAGATCCCCGTCTCAGGGGGAGGAAATTGACAAGGAAATGAAAGAAGGCATCCTTGGGATGGCAGAAAAAGGGGAGATATTGCTGATGGGGGACCTGAATATGCCAGATGTTAACTGAAGCACCTTTGCTGCAGCCACATCCAAGAGCAGGGCCATTCTTGATGCCCTGCAGGGGGCATGCCTGAAACAGCTAGTCTTGGAACCCACTCAGGAGGGAGCAATCATAGACCTGGTACTCTTAAATGGGGATGGAGAGAGGATCTCTGATCTTGAAGTGAGTAGCCATCTGGGAACAAGTGACCACCAAACAGTGCGGTTCATGATAAACTTAGCTGTAGAGTCAAGCCACATGAAAGTGAAGGTACTGGACTTCAGGAGGGCTGATTTTGTCAAAATGGGAGAGTGCCTCAGAAAAGCACTAGCAAACAGGCAAGAAGGTGGGGTGGAGCAATAATGGGGAAACATCAAAACTGCCATCACAGAGGCGACAAGCCTTTGTGTGAAGCAAATAAACAAATCAAAACAAAAGAAAAAAACACTATGGTTCTCAAAAGAAGTGGTGGGGAAGGTAAGGGAGAAAAAGACAGCAATCAGGAAGTATAAGGAAACACAGAAGAAGCAGGACAGAGAACTGTACCAGTTAAAGCAGAAGGAAGCGGGGAAAGCAGTCAGAATAGCAAAGGCCCAAACCGAGGAAAAGATAGCCAACTTGGTTAAGAAGTGGGATAAAACCTTTTATAGGTACGTTAGGGAGCAAAGAAAAACTAAGGCTTTTGACTCAGTGACACACAAGAGGCTCTTACACAAATTGGCCTGCTTTGGGCTGGGGAAGGGGTCATACAGTGGGTGTGCAACTGGTTGGAGGGAAGAATACAGAGGGTACTGGTCAATGGGGCACCTTCTGAGGAGTCCATGGTCATTAGTGGGGTTCCCTAGGGGTCAGTGCTAGGACCTCTTCAATTTAATATTTTTATAGGGGATATAGCGGTGGTGTTTGAGGGGAGGATGAGTCTCTTAGCAGACAATGCAAAGGTCTGCAATAGAGTGGACATGCCAGAGAAGGTGAAGAGGATGCAAAGGGACCTGGTGAGGCTACAGGAATGATCCAAAGAATGGCAATTGTCATTCAACATGACTAAGTGTAAGATCATGCATTTAGGTAAGAAAAATGGGAGGGCAGAGTAGTCACTGGTAGGTAGTTCCCTGCAGGTAATTGAGGAAGACAGAGACTTGGGCATCATCATTTCCCATGATCTGAAGGTAAGAAAGCAGTGTGGGGGTGGCAGTGGCAACAGAGCAAGCAGAATGTTGGGTTGCATAGGGAGAGGGATTTCAAGCAGAAAGAGGGATGTCATAGTACCCCTTTACACACAGCTGGTCAAGCCTCACCTGGAATATGGGGTTTAGTTCTGGAGACCCTACCTCAGAAAAGAAGTGAAGAGGGTGGAGCGAGTTCAGAGGAAGGCAAGAAGAATGGTGAGGGGCCTAGAACACTTATCACACAAGGGGAGACTGAATGATCTGGGCATGTACTCTTTGGAGCAAACAAGGGAGAGGGGAAACATGATCAAGACTTTTAAATAATTCAGGGGTATAAATAAGGTGCCTGCGGAAAACCTTTTCCACTTGAAAGAGAGACCTAGGGCAAGGGGTCATGAATATCTGATCAAGGGGGGGTTAAGAGTAACTTCATGAAATTTCTTCACTGAGAGGGTGGTGGATAACTGGAATGAGTTGCCAAGGGAGGTAATGGGGAGAAGACAGTTGGGGGGGGGGTTCGAGAGGTCCTGGGATAAACACAGGGGATTATTGAAACAAGGGAGAAGGACTACAGCAAAAGCCTAGGGGAATCCTAAGCACTCTTGGCAGACTGGGTGGGCCTGGCAGTCCTTTTCTGCCATCAAATTCCTATGTTCCTATGTATATATGTGTGTGTATATATACACATACATATATATATTTTTATATAATATCAATCTTATTTCATCTATATGTAGATGACAAAATCATATTTATGTTTGATACTTCCATGGATAAAATCCAAAATAAGCTTCTAGGTGTGTTTAATGAAATACAGTTTTTTTATTTCACAAATCATAAATTAGTTCTTAATTAAACAAAAAACATGCTATTTAATCTAGCAGCAAAAGAATAGAAGAATTGGTTTTAAATATTAAAACAAATGAAGGAACTGTGATTGAACAGGTTCATTCATATAGCTATTTGGGCATGTGGCTAAATGCTGACCTGAGATGGGATGTTCACACAGAGCAGTTGTTAAAGAATGCTGGTAAGTGATTAGGTGCCTTCTGCCACACAAATTGTGCATGTCCCAAGAGACCAGGAGAACAGTAGTGAATACTATGATCTTGCCAGTTCTCAACTACAGAGACATCTTGTACTCTGCTGCAGCCAAGAGGGAGTTAGCAAGACTTGATGTCTGTTACAATAGGCTCGCCTGCTACATGATTGGCACTCCCTAAATGTATGTATTTTATTTATTTATTTATTTATTTATTTATAGGAAGTACCTTTGAGCCAAAGGCTCTTTTACAGAGGTTCCATGTCATAGTAATACATGGGCATAACATCATTTACAATAGTTACAAGTACATAAGCAGATACAAGGAGGTTCCATGCCTAGAAAGACATGAGTACATCAGGTTACAGAGGTTACATAATTACAATAACAGGGATTACATAAGTAAAAATATACACACATAATTTAAAGCAGGCTAGTTTGACAGGTTGTTAAGTGAACAACTTGAGAATCTATAGGATATAGAGCGAATCAGGTAGGGAACTGAGGATGATATAGTTTGTAAAATAATTAACTAATACTAAATGCAAGGACGCAAGAACTTGCTGGGAAGCAAGCAGTTATTTTGTCTTAAGTGCTAAAGAGTGTAGTCATAAAGGAGGGCTAGACTCACTGGGGGTGCTGAGGCTGAGGTTGTCAACTGCATGTTGACCTAGGATGGCAGAGGCTAATTGAACGGAGATATGAACACATTATTTCATTTATGTTTAGAGGTATTAGAGGGCAACTTCCAGAGTATATATCTGCTAATGTTGTCCATAGACAAAAAAGCTTCATTAAGCTCAGCAATAGGCTGGGACCTAGTGGTCCCTAAATGTAACTTAGAAATTGGTAGAACTCTATTTTTTATCATGGATCAGTGGCCTGGAATAGTATTCCACATATCCTCAGACTAGTATTGGACTAAAACAGGTGGAGTGAGATAAAAATGTAGCTTGATAGCAAGGCTAAAGAACCTCCTGAATGCTGACAGACAACTTAATATATTATTTATTTGTGTATTTGAAAGCATTTGTTTCTTTTATAACTGCTTGTTTAATTTGAAGAGTGAATTTATACCGATTATTTATGGAAAATTATTTTATGGACTTTTAATACTGTATTATTGTGCTATCTTGTACTTTAATTTATGGGACCTTGGGTCAGCCCAGTGACACTGGAGGTTGAGGCGCTGGTCACTACACCTCATGCCATGATGGTGACCCAGGTTTGGGAATGATCCTGGACCACCTAGGGTAGGCAGAGGCGAGAGAGGATCGAGCATCCAGAGGACTGCTCTCCTCTCTCAGGGAGGGAAGTCTTGTTGTCCCACTCGCTGACTGCCCTCTGTCAGTGGCTGGAGGGCAGTATGGGTCAGGAGGCACGTACCAGTGTCATTATGCCACTGGGGAAGGGGGACTGGAGAAAAAGTAAAATGGAAGCTGGCAGGCTCTTTAATGGTCCATCGCATTCCCAGCAGCTGCCCCAACTTCTGGATTTTGCTTTGGGGAAGGGAGAAAATTGACTTGCTCCTCTCTGACCCCTCTGCGGAGAGCAAGCCATGGGGAAATTTTGGGGTGAGACAGGTTGGGATGCATGAGGTGCAGAAGTAGTTGCCTGACAAGTGTCCGGGGGATAAAAAGCTATATATATAAAAAAAATTATGGGACCTCTTTGTAAATGAGCCTTGGCTCAAGTCAAGTTTATCCTTTGTTCATGCCTGTTATGAGTAAAAATATTTTACTACTAGATACCAGCTCCATAGCCCTGTTACCTTTTTTCATTTAATATACTTTATTAAAAATGTTTTCCAACCAAATACAAGAACGAAGCAAATGGAAAAAGTGAAAATAGCACAGCACTATGTGAAAAGAGAGGACAAATTACAAACAAGAAAAATAAAACAGAAAAAATAAACTAAACACTCCCAGCACTCCCAGAGTGGAGGAAAGATACACTTTTTATTTCCTGCATGTAGTGGTTTTCATATATCCTATATCCTAAAGTCCTTTACAAGAAATTTGTTTACACATTCTAGTCAGGTTGAGATCCCATATCACAATTCCAGTGAGGTTCTGCTAAACTTTGAAAAACTTATAGACTGATTTTGTTTTGACACTACTGATGCTATTAGTCTTCATGGTAGTTGTTTCACATGCAGGCTTCATCTCAACAAATTGCTCTTTTTTAGCTTGATACCGGTGTTTCTTTCTTCTTGTTAATTGTTTCATATGGAAGTCTGACCCCTTCCCCAGTGAGCATGGTGCTCTCTATGAGGCTGTTTGGTGTCGCCAGTAGGTTTACTGGGTCCTAATGATTATGGGCTTTGACAAAAAAGAACTGGAAAACTACCCTTCCCTCTTGGACTGGTATGTTCTCTGTGCTAGGAAATGCTTCCACAGACTCTGTTGAGGATGTAGAGAGAAGTGTAGCCGGAAGTGAAACAAAATCCTGGTCTGAAAAGTTAAATGCTTGAAAGTTTTTTTTTTTCTCTTTTTCTTTGATACCCACTTTAAGTGGTTCAAAACGGGTTTAAAATGATAGACACAGGGAGAAAAGTGAACCAGGGACAAGCTGGAAATCTGTTACAGTACTTGTTCTGGCAGTAAATACAATGGCCCCAGCCAGGATGCAATGCAATAACTTGCAGTACATTATATGTTACAACATACTGCATGACAAAAGGGCTCAATTGCCTTTGAATTGCACTGTTTCCTGCAGCATACTGCAGAATTTTTGCAGTAATACTGCATGGTACTGTTTTGCATCCTGGCTGGTGCCATTGTACCTCTATGGATAGCTGTACTAAGTAAGAGGAATTGCTGGAGAACCCAGTGGTGAAGAGAATGTTAATGTGCAGAGAGTCAACAGGATTGGACCAAGAAGTCAAGAAATTCTTTAAAACATGATCTGTCTTTCAAAACAAAGTCCAAAACTATGCAAAAATAAGAAACTCCTCAATCACGGTTTCAAAATGTTTAAAATTATTCAATTTATTAATAACGGCCACCAAAAAAAAAAAAAAAATCAGTGTTTTACCGTACTTGTCTTAGTCATGAACAGTCATAATAAATGTACAATAATACAAAGACAATGTGATAATGGTTTTATAGTTTTGCAAACTTTATACTACTAGCATTTGTTCATGTATAAACTGAAGATGTAATAACAATAACACATTCCAAGTTAGTCAGATATCCTTCCATTCCTGTAATCTCATGTCATCCATTCACATTATTTTTGTTACATTGTATAGTCCATGGGAGCCCCATCAGTCATCAGCATCATCACACCCCTCTTACCCTTGGCAGTCCATGCTACTGCACTGGGGTACCCTCCAGCCATCAGTGCCACCAGGGATTCCCCCCCCCGGCAGGGGCCACAGGGCTGTGGCCACACCACCATATACAGGATCCAGTTATGTGGCTTGGAGGGACCCATTATAGCCGGGGCACAGGGTGGAGGTGCTCGCATCATTTGGCCGGTTCTCCCCATTTTCTTTTTTTACTCCCACCCCATTGGCCGCAAACGTGCAATGATGTCAGCACAGTGTGTGTGTGCACCCAAATGCACACTGCAGACACCTGCCAATGGCCTGATCTGTTTCCATGTGCTCCTGGTCTGAAGCATGCCCAGCCTCCACTGGGTGGCACTCAAGAGCCAGACCACTGTGGATGCCCCCCCCCACTCAGAGATGGAGAGCGGTCCACTGGGTGCTCTGCTGATCTCCTCCCCACTAGCCAGACTTTGGACTCCCGGGCTCACTTCTGAACCCAGGACACCCATGCTGCAGGAGGTAGTGTAACCACTGCACCAGCAAGCCAGCATCCATTCACATTTTAAAGCATTTAATAATGCTTTTACGTTCAGTATTTTTTGTTAGTTTTGATCTGATTTACAATAATTTATATAATTCCTGTAGGCTTAGGCTATGTCATAATTTTCTCATGTAACAAAATATGCAAAAACTCTTTTAAGAAAAATCACAATTGTTGGTTTCCCACTCGGGATTAAATGAACAGGCGTATGAATAAAAGTGAACCAGAGGACAAATTAGAAAACTGTTACAGTATTTGTTCTGGCTCTACCTACCTCTATAGTAATCAGAATGGTAATACCAGCAACTCCTTACCTGTAAGACAAAGGGCTGTAGTGTGTTCTGTGAGCTAAGCGGGTGCTGCCAACATATTCTTCTACTTCTATAGGGACATTATCTATGGGAAGTGAGTTGACTGTGCTGAGATCTGAGTGGCGACATGGGAAGTAGAATGTAGTACGGTTAAGATACTCCATTTGAATGTACCCCTCTCCTCAGAGCCAGGACTAGCTGGGATTAAAGCTGTTTTGTTCTATTTAGCTTTTTGCTCAGCTATTGAAGAGTAAACAGCTTGTCACTCCGTGGGGTCTTCTGGAGTGGGGGAAAGAATTTTTTTATTTATGTGATGTTTTTCATACACTATATCCTAAAGTGCTATACAAGCAGTTTATTTATACATGCTAATCAAGCTGAGATGCCATACATTGTGCAGAGCGGGGTCCTGCTCTTGCTTTGGAAAGCTTATGAACATATGAACATACAAAGTTACTGGCAGAACAAGACTATTAAGTCTATTGAGCCTGCTTTATATGGAGCTCATGCATCAATGATGCATGACATTTCACCCCCTCCCCTCGTACTCTTTATCTCCCAGTTACCCTATGCCATTCTTTTTAAAACCCACCGACTCTTGTCAGGTGTACAACTTCTTCTGTCAGATCATTCCACTTGTTCTGCACCTTCTCTGTGAAGAAATGCCACCTTGCCACTTTTCTGAAAACTTGAAGCCTTTCATTTTGTTTTGACCTTACTGTTACCATTCTTCCTGTAATTGTTTCAAATGCAGCTTCCCAGCAGGTTCTAAATTTAGTTTTTCACTGCTGTTCCTTTTTTCTGAATTGCTTTGTATGGAAGTCTCTCATCTCCTTCTCTTGTAAGCAGGTAGCTTTTTTATGGCCGCTTCGTATAGCCATAAGATTAATGAGGTCATAATGTGCAATGGTCTGAAAGGAAGGAAGTAGAAAATGTAACTTTCCTTCATAGACTGGTTTGTATTATATGCTGAGAAAAACCCACAGTGACTTGTGAAGATATAGAAACATACATAAAGTGTATTGAAAAGGAATACTGAACTAAAGACTAAGGGATTTGCTTTTCCCTTTGATAATGGTCTAAAGAGGTTAAATGGACAAACATAGGGAGAAAAGTGAAGCAAAGAACAGAGCGGAAAACCATTACAGTACTTGTTCTGGCTGTGACTGCTTATATTCGTAGAAACATTAACTAAAAGTGTTGGCTGAAAAAGCCAGTTGTAAAGGTAATTTTATCAGCAGTGCTTCACCTGTGAAGCAGATGGCTGTAATATGTTCTGTGAAATAAGTGTATGGTAATACTGTAATCTTATACTCCTACAGTGTATGGATGTTATCTGTGTGAAATCATTAGATCTGATCTATTGATGGTAATTGTAAAAACCTAGAAGTGCTATGTTCTGTGATGGCAGTGGTCAGAGTGAATGTGAGACAATAAAGTTGAAGAGGAATTGGTACCTGTTAATAATCATTAAATGGTAGGAACACACTATTTCTGTACTGGGGAATCTTAACAATGTTAGAAATACAGTATTTTATCCTGGTGGTATCTGCAAAAGGATATAATCAACACTGTAGGACCTAACTGTTTGAAGTCTGTGCCAGTATATAGTACATGATCACAGTATAATTTTTACATATCAGGAGCATGTAAAAAATAAAATTATAGTTTACATTATAAGTAAACAATGTTGGCAGTTCAGTCCCCCAGTTCATTTAGTTTCAGTGAAAGACATGGTCAGCTATTTCCTAAATTGTCTGTGATATCTCTAGAAAAAGTCCCTTCCTGCAAAACCACTGTTGGCCACCACCCCCTCATATAGTTGCAGTCAAAGACATGGCCAGATATTTCCTGAATGTTCTGTGCTATGTCTAGAGAAAGTTCCTGCCTACAGCATATGCATAGAATAGCTTGGAATCATGTTTCCTTCACAGTCATCAGGGGTATGAAATAACACTTCTATTGTAGAAATAGCATCAAAGTTGTATTGTGTTATTTTTGGTAAATACAGTGTATAAAACAGGAAAAAACAGGAACCGGCTGTAAATGATATGTTGCTTATCAGCTTGGCAAACATGGGTAAATAGTTTGCAAAATGTGCGAATGCAGAACCCAATTGAAAACAATTTGTTGGGTTCCAGACGGATTATCATGGGTAAATATTGTGCTAAACTGGGTAAAAGAACAAGATACTGTGTATTTCTGGAATCCACATGTATCACTAACACATATACATTTACACACATCCTAAGAGATCTGTATAGTGTGAAGAGAGTGGGCAGATCCAGTGCTGGTTCACACAGTACAAGGCCCTTTGAACATAGTAACCCCTGCAGTCACTCAAGATAACCTCTCCCCTACTCTGTGTTGGATAGAGGTTTACGTATTATGTTTGGTACAGTTCTCTCCAGGAGCAAGATTTTCACAGGGCCTGACATGATCCAGGGACTAAATCCCTGTGTGTAACTCCCTGGAGCAGGAAAAAATCCCTGCACCTACAACAATGCAATTTTCAGCATTTTATATCCATGTGCAGCATTTTTCTTTTTTTTTCTGCAGTTGCACAAAAAATGTTATTCCTGGTAATATCAGGTGTAGCATTTTCCCACAGCTACACACAAAATGAAATGCCCCAGCTGCATAAATTGTAGAAAAGGTTGCAGAAAGGCAACCTGTTTGAATGTTTAGCACATATGGCAAAATATGCAGTTGTGTGAGGAAACCCTCGCTTGTGTAGGTTTTTTCCCCACATGTGCACTATGTTTCCTCTTTTGAAAATCTGGCCCCCTGTGCACACCTCCCTGGTATAGGGAAAAATCTCCACACCAGCAAAAAGGCTAGTTTCAGCATTTTCTTTGGATGGGTGGCATTTTCCTTTTTTCTGCAGCTGCTCAAAAAATGTTATACTTGATAATACCAGAAGTAACATTTTTCTGCAGCTGCACAGCAAGCAGCTGTAAATTGTGGAAAATGTTGCAGAAAGGCAACCTTTTTGAAGACTGAGCACATGCAGAAAAAATTGCGGTTACACAAGAAAACCTTCCCTTGGGCAACTGTTTTTCCACATGTGCACAATTTTTCCACTTTTGAAAATTTGGCCGCAGAGGTGGATCACAGGCTTTGCCCAATAAAAATGAATTACATGTGCTCATTAAAATGCAGCAGTCTTCAATTTATATTACATATACAATATTTACACTAAATTTACAAGATATACTGTACAGCAAACTGAAGGACATATTGTACAAAAGCCCACAGACATTTAACAAATAAATTATTTTAAACAGAAAATATGAAAAGCAAAACATCTTACCACACTAACTTTTTCTTACTCCACAGGCCTTTCAGGAATCAGAAACATTTTTTGCTACACAGGCCATGACTTTTTTACAAGATGGGACTCTGCTATAGCATCTCTACTAAGCATGATGGGTATGGACCAGACTGACAGAGAAGGGGAACGCTGGGCAAAGATCAATGGTGCAGTTCTGGAGGTGATCATCTCTTCTGCAATAAATGGCATCAAGAGAAACAAGCACAAATGCTGATCCGGTTCTCAAATATAACAGAAGAGGATGTGATGCTGAAACAATAGGATTTGTAAGGTAGAATGGGAGTAAGGGGGAGAAAAATGTGAGTAATATTAGACCAGGCTAAAAGGAGCAAGGGTGGCAGTCATAAGGGCAGAGACACACACATGGAGTTATGGATTGCTGAGAGTGTAAAGGGAGGCAAAAATATTTTTATGTAAATTATTGAGAAAAGGAAAGCAATGGGAGTTGTCAGGCTAGCTAAGGAGGAAGGTAGTAGAAGATGATGAATAGATGGAAATGTAGAAAACAATTACTTCTGCTTACTATACATGGTTGAGGATGATTCACTACCAAAAAGCATGGTCTAGTCAGCCACATGGGGGGGGGAATAGGGAGGGTAGTGATCATTGCTGATCAGGTGAAAAAAGGGATGGGAGCCCTCAGCATGTATAAAGTGCCAGACCCAGATGGCCTACACCCATGTGTACTTAGTGAACTGGCCGCAGCACTGGTGGAAACCTAGACCCAGCTATTTAGTGACTCATTGGAGTCTGGAGTAATTTATTTATTTATTTAGTTTTTGTTGACCCGGAAGGAGGACTAGAAAATTTTTGTCTATTTTCAGCCTTCTCCCAGCAGAGGGGGATACAAATGGATGCCAATTGAAATTGAAACAGATTTCTAAGCTGTAGGTGGTGTTTCTGGTGAATGGGGGAAATTTGGCCAGGACACCAGGGAAATTCTCCTATTCACCTGTAGGGGGACTTGCTACTGTGTGTGGGCTGCTTTCAGTCTCATGCTGGCGACTGAGGAGAATGGTTACATTTTGGAGCCGTGGCTACGGCCTGAGTGTGTTTTAGTGCCTATGGAGATTGCTTGTGTGCAGCCCTCGTCGGCTGCAACAGAAGTCGGAGTTGAGTCCCAGGATACTGTTATGGATGACTTAATAATTTATGACTGTCTTACCTCCATTGATGTTTCAGCAACCTTGGAGTTTGTGGTAAATGGTGAGACACTGGCATGAGGCGCCATTCAGGAGCAAGCAGCAACTTTCACCTCTGGTGTGATTCTCAATGAGCAGTCCATGTCAGACTCCACTAGTGCTGCTGTCAAACTGCAAGTAGCGCCACAGCCATCTCCGGCTGACATCGGCGCTACCATGTCAGTGAGAATGTGGAAGTCATTTCAGCTTCCAACTGTGGCTGATTCCCTCGAGGAAGGAATGGTCAAAGGAGGATTCTCTACTTCAATCCTGGTGGATGCAAACAACTGATGGGAAATGGGTGCCCGACCCTAACTGGACTGCATTTTCTTCAGGTGAGCAGCCTAATCTTCACCCCGTTGTACCGCTGATACCTGATTCTGACCCTGTAATTTGTGAATGAACTGTAACTAGCTCCTCTAGATGTCCTGCTGCACCTGAGCCTATGCACTCGCAAGGTTCACAGCCTAACTCTTCTCATGCTGAGGATCTTCCACCTTCCGCTTGGCAAGACAGGAGTTGGACCGGCCCCACTTTATTGGATCTCTTTAAGAACAATAAGGTGGAACAAGCTTCCAGAAAGAATGCAGTCAGACTTCACTATAGGGGAGGTTTACAAGATCACCCTATCGACAATATGTGGCTAAAAGATTGTTAAAGGATTCTATGGGCTTTATTGCATTGGATGTGTATGCTTTAATTAACATTGGGGTGAAGACAATTTTGATGTTAGTTTTCAAACTTTCTCTGGTCTTGATATTTTCTGGAAAAAATATGAACCTCTAAAATATTCCCCTTTGTGGGTTCCCTTTTGGGCCATTCCCCCTCACTAAGCCTTTATTTAAGACCATTAATATCATGTTTCGCAATGAGGGGATTAATGTTGGTGACATTCATTTTTGGCTGGAAAAGAAATGCCAAGTTTTAGGCCCGCCTTCTGCGATTATTCACTCAGAAGGTATTTGGACTGGCAGCTGGCGTTTCAAAGTCAAACTACTGTTATTGGGAGATGAAGTTCAGCATGTCCCTAATAGTTTTTTCCTTGGGAAGGATAGGGGTGTCGTTTTCTATCCGGGGCAGCTGAAAGCCTGTTACAGGTGTGGAAGCAACAGACATCTCAGTAGCACTTGTGATAGGGTTGTTTGTGCTTTATGTGGTGATTATGATTACACTAGTGCTGTTTGCAGAAATGTACATAAATGCAATTTATGTGAGGAGCTTGGTCATGCCTATCACCAGTGCCCCTGGGCTGATCAAAATAGACAGGGTGGCCTAAACAAGGATGATTTAGTGTCTGAGGCTCAGGAGCATTTTCGGTCTGCTAGGCCGGAACCCCCCACTTCTCCATCACAAGTCCCCAACCTCCTGGAGAAGATGACTTGGGCCTGGATCAAGCAGCTCCTTTTGTGAGCCTTCAGTTCCTGTTTCTTCTGATGGCCCTAGTACGTCAGTTGCAGATGATGCTGAGCTCATTATATCTCCCCCCCCACTACCTCTGGAGTCTTTGCTAAGCATGTTACTAGGTCTACTAGTAAGGCTATTGCATTCCCTGCTTCTGTTCTTTCTGCAAACTCTTTGGAGGTTTTACGAGATATTGATGGAGGTCTGGATTCTGATGCTTCTTCCATTTTGGGAGTAGTTTCGGAAATGGAATGTGAGGAAGAGGTTTTTGGGCCTAAGGATTCAAAAAAAGAAAGAAGGGGAAAAAAAAGAAAGAAGATAAGGACCCTGGTTGATTTTGTTTTTTCTTTTTTTCTTCTTTCTGGCTTCCTTATCATTGGTCTCTTGTAACACTTGTAGCATTAAGAATGCTATGAGACGTCAGGCCTGGTTTAATTTTTTTTCCTCCCTGACTTCTGATATCATTTTTCTTCAAGAGACTAGGCTCTCATCTCTGCATGATATCACACAGTAAAAATAATTCTGGCACTGGGGCCCTTCTTTTTGGTCCTGATCTAGCCAACGGTGTGGGCATTTTATTCCGCACCTCTGAACTTTTGGTCCATCACTTTATAGATTTAGTACAGGGGAAGGCTATAATTGTTGATTGTACTTTACATGTTTTTTTCCTTTGGCTTATAAATACTTATGCTCCTCAGAGCAAAAGTTCTAGAATTGATTTATTTACTCAGATTAGGCCCTTTTTGTTTACAACCAGATCTATTATGTGGGGGGTGACATGAACTGTAGTCTGGATATTAAAGTGAAAGATAATGTTCAGAAGAAAATTTACTGTGATTTTCATGCTGTAGAAAATATCTTGGACACAGCTCTGTTATTGGATGCTTATAGATTATTATATAAAACTGGAGGGGAAACATATAGGAGGAGTGCTTCTTCCACCAGAATAGATTATTTTTTTTTATTTCCAGAAATGTACATGTTTTACAAATATCAATGTCTCCTAATGAATTCAGTCAATCAATCAATCAAATCTTTATTTATCCAGGTGAACATCATTGAGCAGAGCTCATTTGCAAGATGGACCTGGTTAGCTCAAGGGTCAGTTACATAAAATATAGTATAATTCAATGAATACAACACAATGAAGGAACAGATTATACAGGACATAATGGCATAAAGGATACCAACACATGGATATGTACAATTATGTAATATCTATTGACACAAATTTACATATTTACATGGAATAAGGAATTGGCAGAACATGAATTTGGGTGTGGAGTGAGAATATGTGGCAACTAAGGTATGAAGTATAAGGTATAAGGGGATTTGTCAGAGGTGTAGGAATGGACGGTGTGTGGTCTGGGTGGATGAAAAAGGTGGTGCTGTGTGGAGAGGTGAGGGGGAGGGATACTAAAAACAGGGCTAGGTGACAAAAGAGAAGAAATGGTATTGATGGTCTTAGTGATGAATGATGGCAGGGCTGAGAGAGAAAGAGAAAGAGGGGAGGGGTGCAAGTAGGCAGGGAAGGAAAATGGAAGCCAGTGATGAGGGACTGGGGAATGTGACAGGGAGGGATTATGCGGCACTATATGATGACATGCTAAAAGATAAATTGAGAAGAAAGGTATGAATGCAGGATCTGGAAAGTAGCGGAGAGCATCAGAGGATGGGACAGACTAGGAGATGAAGGAGAGGAAGAGGATTATTCTCTATTACTTTCAAAAACAGTTACATTTTTCCTTGATGAGCTCTAGAGTAGAGGGATTTGAAGGATGTGATGGATATGGGTGTGCTCACTTTCAGTATTTTCTGCATATTGTTCCACAGGGAGGATAGCACAAAACTAATGGCAGTTCTACCAAAGCGAGAGTTGAGTTTGGGTACTTTGAGCATGATGAAATTGTAGCTTCTTAGGGTGTATTTACTTGAAGTGACTTACGTAAAGCAGTCCGAAACATATTTTGGTAAATTCTTGGATATGGCTCTGTAGATCCATAGTGTAGCATTTCTGTCCCTTGAAAAGTGGAGCGAGGTCCATCCAACTGCAGCATAGAGGGAGCAATGGTAGGTGTTCAAAGGGAGTTCTGTGATATACCTCAGGGCCCTATGGTAAAGTGTATCCAGTTTTTCCAGGTATGAGATGGGGCA
This sequence comes from Neoceratodus forsteri, assembly GCA_016271365.2. Lineage (NCBI taxonomy): Eukaryota > Metazoa > Chordata > Ceratodontiformes > Ceratodontidae > Neoceratodus > Neoceratodus forsteri. The sequence continues at coordinate 654,821,860 of CM028136.1, forward strand.
ACGGCTGTACAAGAAATCAGCATAGTCAAGTACAGAAAGAAATGTGGCCTGGACCAGCTTTTGCCTAGCCTCACTTGTGAGAAAATGTTTTATTCTAAAATAAAGTCTGAGTCTTTGGCGAAGTTTTTTTAGTAGTTCTTCCATATGTTCTATGAAGGAGATTCTACTGTCTAGCCAGACACCAGATATTTTAATTTTGTGACAATTTCAAGGTTTTCACCAAGGACAGTGGATATGTAAGGGAGAGTGCTTGGGATAGAATATCCTGCATGCATGTGGGGAGAGAAAAACATTGCCTTTGTTTTCTTTGCATTAAGCAGGAGTTTTTTCTTCAGTAGTTGGTGTTGGAATAGGTTGAATTCTGCTTGTAATTCTTTGCAGACTGTCTCTGGAGAAGGGTGGCTGACATGCAGCACTGTATCATCGACAAATAGGTGTACAGTGGCCTTGGTGAGGTTATTATCGATACTGTTGATGTATATGGCGAAGAGGATCAGACCGAGGATAGATCCTTGGGGTACTCCTCTTTGCAGTGGTTTAAGTGGGGACAGCTCCCCTTCAGCCTTCACCTGCTGGGTCCATCCCATAAGGTAGTTGTTGAACCATCGTAGGGAGTTTGAATCGAGTCCTATGGATTTCAGGGAGGAAAGGAGCAGATCGTGGTCGACTGTGTCGAATGCCTTACTCAGGTCTAAATTCACTGATCATAACATTTTATGTTGTACCTGGGTATGGGGGATGTTCTGCCTAGCTTTCCTTCTGTCCCCAGATGGTGGAAATTAAATTCCTCTATCTTGTTACAAGATACTGTGAAGCTTAAAATTGCTGGATGTCTTCTTTTTTGGAAATCAACTGCTGGCATGTAGAAAGATTGGGGTAGTTGGTGGATGGATATGAAGGCTGCTCATGGAACCCTTTTTTTAAAATCGGGTAAGACCATGGGTAATGAGGAATATATTTCTTATTTGGGTTATAGAGATCAATTATATAAATTACTGTCTCTCCCAAATGTTTGTGGCACTAGGATTCAGTCTCAAATACATGTTGTTAAAAGTAAAATGAGAGCTTATCATTATTCTAGAGCGTCCTTTTTGACTGCTGAGTTTATGTTTGGAACTTTAGCCCAACCTTTTTCTGATCCTTTTGAGGCTTGTAAAATTCTACACCAAGTATACAGTAATGGAGGGTCTTTTTGATGCTTATGGAATTTTACAGAATATGGATGTAGAATTGTTAGAAATTCTTCATATTGCCTTACAAACCACTTTAGGATCAGATTTTATTCCTGATTTTACCTGGGATCAGGTGGTAACCTGTCTTACCCCCTCTCTCTCCCTAGATGTTTTCACTGCTATTACTGGTCCAGTTACACTTACAGAGATTCTTGATGCTATATCGGGTCTCCGGAATGGGGTTTCACCAGGTGCAGATGGATTAACGAATGAGTTTTTTAAAACTTTTACATCTGATCTGGGTGAGCTTTTGGTACACACTTTCAATGATATGTTACTTTCTGGACAGATCTCTCAGGGTTTTTCCAACGCCATTATGATTTATATATGTAAAGGGGGTGTTAGACGTCAACTTTCAAACTGGCGCCCCATCAGCCTCTTAAATACAGATTATAAAATTTTGGCATCTGTTCTGTGTAGACAGCTGCAGAAGGCAGCTGTGGAACTTGTGCACCCTGTCCAGACTTGTTCTGTGCCTGGGAGAAACATTCAACTGAACTTGGGGCTATTACTGATGTTTTTGAATATGGTAGGCAGGGAAGGTTGAGGGGCTTTGTGCTGGCTCTTGATCAGGCTAAGGCCTTTGACAACATACCTCATGATTTTCTGTTTGCAGTCTTGTCTAAGTATAGGATTCCTGGCCCGGTGGTGCTGAGGGTTGAGGCTCTGGATGCCACACCTCGCACCATGCCGGTGACCTGGGTTCATGAACGGACTCGGCTGCTGGGGGCTGGCAGGGGAGAGGTTGGATTGAGCATCCCAGGACTGCTCTCCTTCCTCTGGGTTGGGCTCATGGGGTTGCTTCATGCTTGGGTGGCCCCTGGTGAAGACCGGGAGAAGCACAAGGTGCAGCGCTAGCATGGGGAGGAGTTTGGCAAGATGCTTGCATAAGCACAACACGTCATTGCACTGCCAGCTCCGAGGGACAAAAACCAAGGTGGAAAAAGGGCTGGGCATGACTGAGCAGCTTAATGGCTGCACACCCGCCGACCTGGAGGCCTGTCGTGGAATCGCATTGGGGGGTCCGGTGATGGCCATGCTTGGACCCTTGTATATCGAGTGAGCCTGCTGTCCTCTGGGTCGGTGGGGACTGGTGGCTGGATGCCCCCACCAGAGTACTGCAGAGGGGCAAAAATCAAAGTATGATAAAAAAATAAGTACGGGATTCCTCCTGATTTACAGAAGTGGATTCACCTGTTATATCATCAGGCTTTTACTTTTCCTTCTATTAAAAATTCCTTGGGAGATCCTGTGTTATTACGAAGAGGGGTTCGGCAAGGGTGTCCACTTAGCCTCCTACTTAATATTTTTTGCCTTGATCCTCTCTGACGGGTCATTTTTCATGATATTGACATTTTTGGTTTATCCCCTCGTATAACAATACCTGAGCAAAAATTGTCTGTTTATGTGGACGATGCATGTCTTTTGATTTCGGATGTTTTTTCTGGTCTAAAAGCTTTACGGCATTTTGAGAATTTTGCTCGATTTTCAGGCATTGGGCTCAATTATGGAAAAAGTAAGGCTCATCCTGTTGGTGTTGGAATGAGTATTGACTCCATTGCCGGTATTGCAGTTGTGACAGGGCACTGTAGAATTCTGGGTGTTTTATTTGGAGAGGGAAATTTTGCTTTTCTAAATTGGGATGATAAACTACAGGTTGGGGATCAAAAAGTGTCAAGGTGAAAGTCTTCTGCCTTTGGTAAACTAAAGAGGGTACAGATTGTTAAGCAATTTTTGTTGCTAATCTTTCTATATATTGCTCATATTTTTCCTGTTCCCTGTGTATTAGAAACTAGACTTTATAGTATTTTTTTTTCAAATGATCTGGGGTAGTAGACTGAATACAGTTAAGAGGGATTTTACTTACCTGTCAGTCAAACATGGTGGACTTGGTATGATTAATCCTGTTGTGTTTTTTTATTCCTTTTCCATTTTTTTCTTTTTTGGTCCCTCCTCCACTACTCATACTCTTTGGGGCTCATGGACTAGGGGTCTTTTTCACAATTTTTTTAGATAACTGGGCAACAGAGGTCCCTAAAGTTACAGGACCTATTTCCATTCTGAGTTTTGCATCGGCAACTATTCAGAAACTTAAGTTATAGGGTTTCTGTAAAGCTGATTATATGATTTGGCCAAGAAAAGTGTTATATGTCAATATTATGTCCACAGCTCATGCTACCAGAGTTGATTTCCCAAAATGTCTTCCTACCAGGTTTGATTTTGCTTTAAAGCTCTTACGTAAAAAATGAATCCCATCATACATGTGGGATGTGCAATGGTTGAGTTGCCATGGTAGGTTGGGAGTTAAGGGAAACTGGAAGCATAAACCTTTGACAGAGCGACAGTGTTTAAGATCGGACTATGTAGGGCAGGAAGAAACTTTGGAACATTTTTATATTCTTTGTCCATATGCATGGGACTTTTTGGAAGTTTTGTGCTCTTAAATGGAATTGGGGTCCTTTACGGCATGTTCAGTATAAATGTTTAATTTTGGGAGAATATGCTGGTCTCTATAGGAGATATAACCCCAGTACATTAAATATAATTTTTGCATGTCTTAAATATCATCTGTGGCAGGCTCACTGTAAATTTTCACTACAACATGTTACTACTTTGCCATCTGTTTTGTTAGCTAGTGTTGAAGCTTCTTTCAAACAGCTCATGCAAATGGAACAAGCGATTTTTGATAGAGGTAAATTTCAAGATCTCTGGAGAAATGTGTCATGGTTGCATTGATTTTCTTTTTGTTTTGCTTGTTTTGTTTTTCTGTCTCTTTTTTTAAGTGGATTTGCACTGTTAGATTTTTTTTGAGTATTTTCTCTCTTTTCTTTTATTCTTGAAGTTGTTTTGGATTGTGAACTGTTTCTACCTGATGTTATGTTTTCTTATTCTAATAAAAAATTGCCCTGCTCTTCCAGTTGGGGAAATCTTTGGCCATCAAAGGATGGCCAGCTCAGTTACTGAGCAAATGATGATGGAGAAGGACATGCAGGTTGTTATGGAGAAGGTCTCCTCCATGGCAATGGATGCTCAGGAGAATGAAGAATTTTTTGAGGCAGTTGGTTTAGTCGACATACATACAGAAATACCTCTTGCAGAGAATGAATCCACCAGGAATCTCCCATGGACCACATTATTGGAAACAGGCACCGGGAACAAGACTATAAACGATGAACAGGGTACGAGCGAGCAATCTGCAGAGCAGCTGTGACTTCTCTTAGCTGCTGAAGAAAAGAAATTTCTAAGCACCAAACAAAAGCTTTCAGAGGTGCTGGCTACAGCACTGCGAAAGACTGACAGTGAGGCAGATCAGCTGCTTCCTAGCAACAAGACTCAAACAGGACAGGCAGCAATGGAAATGATCAAAGTGAGTGAAGGGGCACTGATGCAGTTAGAATCCATAGCAGGTACTTTTTTCTTCCACATCAGATCAAACTGCTACCACAGTATTTTCTTTTGAGGCACACGCTGAGATTTACAGAATAATATCACTGGCTAAACAAAGGGACCGACTGAAACAAACGGGCAGACAAGGTTGAGCAGGCTGAAACACCATGGTCAGCTGACAATTCCTTAAGGTCTGTTGAGTGGGTGAAAACTAAAGATTCAAATAAGTGGATATCTGGCTTTTCCCCCAGCAAAATCCCTGGGATGAAAATGGGAAGTTCCAGTCAAGCTTTCCCTCATGCGGAACCTAGCCAGACTCAAATCAAGCAACCTAATGCAATAGGAGATGCAGTGTCAGGCTTGGTTCCAGACTTAAAGAATATTCGGGACACAAGTGACAAACCTGTGGAACTCTCACCTGAATTAAGCCTCACACAGAACCCTATACTGAACTTGCTCCACAATAAGACACTGCCAAATGGAGAGCCTGAAATCAAGGCATCTACTACCGAGGTACCTTTCCCATCTGAACATTTGAAAGAAGCAGCTCCCCCAGCACATCAAGAGGGCCCTCCAACATTTCAAACCCCCTTATCAGAACCTGGTCAAAATCCCTGTATTTATGCCGCCTTTTTTCAATCTCCAGCACATCCAGCCAAATGGCATAATGCAATCAGATTGATTTACTGGGGAGGTATGGAGCAATTTCCAGATAGACAATATGTGGCACGAACTTTACTGAAAAACAATTTACTTTTCAATTCATCAGAAATGTATGCCTTAATCCATGTTTCTGGAGAGCCTAATTTTGATGTTAGTTTCAGATTTACTAGTGGTCTTGAGAAATTTTGAGATAATTATAATAAAGTGAAAAGTTACCCCTTATGGTCCCCCTTTGAGGTCATACCCCTGATGAAACCAGCCCACAAGACTATTACAGTCCTTTTTAGAAATGAGGACGTCAGTGTTACCAACTTAGACTACTGGTTAAAACAAAGGTGCACCATCGTAGACCACCCAGAAGCAATATTTGATGGTGAAGACATATGGACAGGGGGATGGTGATTCAAAGTAGTTTTGAAATCATCTGAGACGGGGTTACAACATTTGCCTAACTACGTGTTCTTAGGTAGATATAGAGGTGTCTTATTTTATGATGGGCAGCCTAAGACATGATACAAGTATAGGAGATCAGGTCATATCAGCAGCATCTGCAATTGACTGTGTTGCACACTATGTAATGAACTGGGGCATGCAAGTGGTCAATGCAGAAACACTGTGATATGTAGCCTGTGTGGCATAGCTGGACATCCCTACTCTACCTGCTCAGTGGTGGCACATAGACAGAAGACAACTGCTGACCCAGAGGAGCAGAGACTACTTATTTCCATTGCACAGAGATCCCATACTATTAAATCAGTCTCACAGCCCCTTGTCCCAGACACTCTACTGATTGGCTCAGAGCAGTCGATTGGGGCTTGTGATGAGTCAGAACTTGCCCCAACAGATCACATGGACAAAATAGAGGGAAGCGTGTATGAAGAACCTATAATGGAAAATTATGTAAATCCAGCTCTCCCTCCTGAACCCATGGATTCAGTAGCAATGCTGCCCATCCCTCCTCCATCCCAGGATAGGAAAGGGAAACAGTCAGTAGAGAAAATGGTTACCAGACATAGACAAACAGGGAGACAGCTGCCCCCAAGGTTCTGAAAATATCTGAAATCCCAACCTCCAACAGATACCAGGCATTACAACCATCCCCAGAAGTCTCCGATGCAGAGTTGAAAAGCTCATGACCAGGGTCAGAACACACTGAGGGGTATCAGGTTCAAAATCAGAAGGTGGACCTTCCCCATGCCCACCCCCAAACAGCATACCTCAAAAAAGAAAGGGACAAGTAAGTGCAAACCACCATACGATACAAGTCCCCCCCCCCTTTCGACTTTCATTTAATGAACACTTTAATGACCTGTTGTTCCATCAATGTAAACAGCATTAAGAATAAATTAATACAGAGGACGGTGTTCTCCCACCTACACATGAACAGTGTTGCTATTATACTTTTACAGGATACAAGGCTTCACACGGTAGCAGAGGTGTCATATGCCACAAAATGGTGGTGAATGTGCATTTCCTACTGGTCCATTGGGCTAGAGAAATGTTCGGGAGTTGCAGTCCTCGTCTATAATATTACTATGAAGGTTTCAAAAGTGATAGATCTCATTCTGGGCTGTGCTTTGATCCTGGACTTTGTGTATAAAGGATATATGCTTTAGATTAATTCATATATACGCCCCCCAGACAAAAGCCGACAGAGTAGGAATGTTTAAAAATGTGCAACCCTATTATCATACCTCTAAACATGTGGTCTGGGGAGGGGAATTTTATTGCGTCCTGACAGCAACAGATAGAGGTAGGGGAGTCACGACATGTAAAATATTTTGTAACACGGCGTGCTTACAAAGTGTTTTGCAGACAGTGGATTTGGTCGATGCCTACCACCACATCCATTCAAAATCTGACCATACTTTTTTTAGAGGGATACATACAACCCACATAGACTTGTTTTTTAGAAGTAAAACTTTACCTTTAATTTCAGCCCAAGTGATCCCTGTGGAATATTCTGATCATGGGGAACTTTACGTTAGATTAGGCACTGATACCTCCCAACTTATGGCAGAGGCTTCTGGAAACTAAACTCCTCCCTTTTATTGAAGGAGGATGTTTTGCAACAATTGACATATTTCATTATCATCCGCAAATCTGTCTGTGATAGGTATGAGGGTCCCTTACCAAAGTGGATGGATATGATGCAAGATTTGGTGCAGCTCCTGAAATCCCTTAGTAAATGTCTCCAGGAAAGAGACTACTACAATTACCTCTTGAGTAGGAAACAACTACAGCATTTGATTTCATTAGCTCACACTACGAAACATAATTTCTTTTCACAAATCACAGCTGTTAAAACACATATGCAGCATTAACATTACAAGAGCATGACTAATTTAAAAAACCAACAGGAATTCGATATTCAAGGAAAAATGGCCTCCACATGCCCCTTCATAAGTTGTAAAGACAGGGTTCAGAAAAAAGTTTTTGAATCAGTTGTAGGTCAGGACACACTCATAAAAATGAAACGATAAGATATAATGACTGAAGTTACTAAGTACACGCAGTCATTATTCCGGGAAAACAAACAATGGAAGGAGCCCACGATACAGTTCTTACAACATTTAGAAGAACCAGACTGTCTGACCTCAGCATTGACAGACCTAATAAAGCCCATATCCTCAGTGGAAGTAGAATCAGCAATAGCAACATTTAACACGGGGAAAGCCCCTGGCAGGGATGGACTGCCGTCAGAGGTTTTTAAATTCTGAGTCCTGACATTCCTGCAGAACTAGCTGAAATGTATAATTTCCTGCCAAATAAATCAGATTTTCCTTCGGAAATGGTCAGAGGAACTTTGGTATTTCTTCACAAAAAGGGAGATAAGCGGGAACTATCAAACTGGAGGCCAATCAGTCTCCTTAACATAGATATCAAAACATTAACTAAAATATTGAATAAACACTTACTCGTGGTAGCTGAACACCTTATTTCATCTGCACAGTCTTGTGCTATTGTGGGTATGGCCATTATGAACCAACTGATTTTGCTGAGCAAACTCTTCGAGAAAGATCAGAAACAGATATTGAAGGGGTATAGTCTCTCTTTAGACCAGAAAAGTGCCTTTGATTCAGTAAATCACACATTTCTAGGGCTAACACTGGAGAAATATCAAATACCTGGCATTTTTATTGGTTGGTTACAGACACTTTACAAGCACACAACTGTTTTACCCTTAGTTAATGGTCACATGGGACCTCTTATTTCGATTAAAAAAAGTGTCAAGCAAGGCTGCCCCCTCAGCCTGCTATTATAGAAACATAGAAACAGACTTTGACGGCAGAAAAGGACCACTTGGCCCACCCAGTCTGCCCATTTCCCTACCTACTGGATAAGCTGCAGATTCTAGTTAACTAACAGCCTGCTTCCTGCAACCCCGCACTATAATTGCTTTGTGTCTGTCCCAAGCATGTTTGAATTCCCCCACTGTTTTAGAACCAACGACCTCCTCAGGAAGGCTGTTCCATGTATCCACCACTCTCTCCATGAAAAAGAATTTCCTCACATTACCCCTGAGCCGTCCCCCCTCTATCTTTAAACTGTGCCTGCTTGTTCTTACACATCTCTTTTTCTGAAAGATGCTACCCTCCTGGACTTTGTTGATTCCCTTGAGGTACTTGAACATTTCTATCATGTCCCCCCTGTCCCTCCTTTCATCAAGGGTATACATATTAAGCTCCCTCAGTCTCTCTTCATATGGTTTCTGATGTAGACCCTGCACCATTTTAGTTGCCTTCCTCTGGACTGCTTCCTTCCTGTCTATGTCCTTGCGTAGATGAGGTCTCCAAAACTGCACACAGTACTCCAGATGGGGTCTCACCAACTGTATAGAGGGATAATCACTTCCCTTTTTCTACTTGTGATGCCCCTTCCTATGCATCCCAGTATCCCCCTGGCTCTCCTTACTGACTTCTCACATTGCTTACCCACCTTTAGGTCATCTGATATGACTACTCCCAGGTCCCTTTCCATTTTTTGTTGTTGTTAGTATCTCCCCTGCTATTGCGTACTCTTCTCCTGGGTTTTTATTTCCCAGGTGCATTACTTTGCACTTCTTTGCATTGAATCTAAGTTGCCATATGTCTGACCATTCCTCCAACCTTGCTAAGTCCCTTCTCATCTTTTCTACCCCCTCTTGTGTATCAACTCTGTTACAGATCTTTGTGTCATCTGCAAAGAGGCATACCTTTCCCTCCAGACCCTCTGCAATGTCACTTATAAAGATGTTAAAGAGGATTGGACCCAGTACTGAGCCCTGAGGTACTCCACTAGTAACCCCCCTTTCTTCGGAATGTGTTCCATTCACTATTACCTTCTGTGCCCTGTTGTGCAGCCAGTTTGCTACCCAGGCTACCACCCTGGGACCCACTCCCAGGCTGGCTAACTTGATTATTAATCTTTTTGTGCGGGACTGTGTCAAATGCCTTGCTAAAGTCTAGGTAGGCCATATCCACAGCCCCTCCCTGGTCTATTACTTTAGTCACCCAGTCAAAGAAATCAATTAGATTAGTCTGACATGACCTTCCTGCTGTAAACCCATGTTGCTTTGGGTCCTGTGCCCCGCTGGCCTCTAGGTGCTCAACAATTCTTTCTTTCAGAAGTGATTCCATCATTTTCCCTACCACTGAGGTCAAACTTACAGGTCTGTAGTTTCCTGCTTCTGCCTTGCTCCCACTTTTGTAAAGGGGAATCACATCTGCCCTCCTCCAGTCCTCAGGTACCACCCCATCCTGCCATAATTTGTTAAAAAGTGTGGTCAGTGGTGTCACTAGGTCCCCCCTTAGTTCTTTTAGGATTCTGGGGTGAATCCCGTCAGGCCCCATTGCTTTGGCCACCTTGAGTTTTAGGAGTTCTTTCAGGACTCTTTCTTCTGTGAATGGACTGGTATCAACCCCCTACCCAGAGTGCTTCTATTTGTCTGGTTTGGTAACTGCTCCTCATCTTCTTTTGTGAATACTGAGCAAAAGTATTCATTCAGTATCTCTGCCTTTTCACTGTCTCCCTCTGCCCACCTCCTCTCCTTTATTAATCTTCACTATCCCTCCCTTAACCTTTCTATGCTCCCTAATGTACCTATAAAAGGTTTTATCCCCTTTTGACCAGAGTTAGTATTTTTCCTCGGTTTGTGCCTTTGCTATTCTGACTGCCTTCCTACTTCTTTCTGCTTTAATTGATACAGTTCCCTGTCGTGCTCCTCTGTGATTCCTTATACTTTTTGAATGCAGCCTTTTTCTCCTTAACCTTCCTGCCACCTGTTTTGAGAACCATAGTGGTTTTTTACTCCGCTTTGTTTTCTTTATTTGTTTTACACAAAGGCTTGTTGCCCCTATGATGGCAGTTTTGATTTTTCTCCATTGTTCTTCCACCCCTCCTATTTGGCCATTTGCTAGTGCATTCTTCAGGTGTTCACCCATTTTGCCAAAGTCAGCCCTTCTAAAGTCCAGTATCCTTGTTTTTCTATGGCTTATCTCCATGGTTGTGCTCATTGTGAAGTACACTGTGCAGTGGTAGCTTGTTCCCAGATGTCTACTGACTTCAAAATTTGTGATCCTCTCTCCATTTGAGAGTACCAGGTCTAGTATTGCTCCCTCCCGAGTGGGTTCCAGCACTAGCTGTCTAAGGTCTGCCCCCTGCAGGGCATCGAGAATGACCCAGCTCTTGGATGTGGCCACAGTACATGTCCTCCAGTTAACATCTGGCATATTCAGGTCCCCCATCAACAGTATCTCCCCTTTTTCAGCCATTTTGAGAATGTCCTCTCTCATTTTCTTGTCCATTTCCTCCCCTTGAGACGGGGGTCTGTATACAACCCCTGTGCAGATTGCGATGCCATTCTCCATCTCCAAGGTAACCCAGAGTGCCTCTTGTCCTCCCCCTTTACTTTTTAGTTCAGTAGCTTTGATCCCTTCCCTTATGTATAGAGCTACTCCACCTCCTCTTTTGCCTTCCCTGTCCCTTCTGTAGATTGTGTACCCTGGTATGTTGACATTCCATTCATGGTTCTCGGTGTACCATGTTTCTGTGACTGCCACAATATCCAATTGTTCATCTTCCATCAAAGCTACTAGCTCAGAAAGCTTTTTTCCCAGACTATGGGCATTAGTAGTCATTGCCCTCCATTTAATGTTGGCTTGATCCTTTTTCCCCATCCCTGCTCTTATTGCTCTTATCTATTTTACCATTTACCCCCATCCTGCCCTGTGTTGAGCTCTGTACCTCAGTGTTTACCCTACTACCTGCCCTGTTTTGTAGGGGGAGGCTTGACTTTTCCTGTCTTTTATCAGTACCTCCCCCCTTATCTAGTTTAAAAGCTTGCCAAGGAAGCATTTAAACCTGTCACCTAGGAGTTTGGTCCCTTTGTGGACAAATGCAGACCGTCATACCAGTATAGACCTATCTCTCCAGGTGGACCCCCAGTCCCCAATGAAGCCAAAGCCTTGTGCTCTGCACCAGTTTTGCAACCATTCATTAAACTGCATGGTGTGCAGTACCCTAGCCTCATTCCTGCCATGGACTGGTAGCACCTCTGAGAAGGTTACTGTGCTTGCTACCATCTGAGGCCCCTCCCAACTCCACAAATTCATTCTGCACTGCACTGATCCCATGCTTAGCTAGGTAATTTGTCCCAAGGTGGACAATGATATCTAGTTCTTCTCTCCTGTGATGCTGCTTCTACAATTGTGAGATTCACTTCTTGTCCCTCCAAGCCATGGCACTAGGCAGGCAGCTTACTCTTCTCTCCCTTCCCCAGTTCTATCCCCTAACAATTGAGTCCCCATCAGTAGCTGTTTTCTTCCCTTGTGGTGTCCCTTGCCACCCTTTGTGGGTCTCCCTTGTGGATGTCCTCAGCATTCTTCTGGGTCTCCACTGAGGGTGCCATCATAGAGGAACCTTGCTCTGCCAGAATGGCATCTGATTTGTGTAGAGGTACAACTGGGGGGCTTCACCTCTGGTCCACCACCCGCACCCTCCCAGAACCCACTGTGGTCCTACTGCTCTTCATACTCCGAAACCTCTGACTCAGTGGTTGTGGCAGTGGTGCTCTTTGGGAGGTGGAGGCCTCCTTAGTCCTTGCTAGTTCAGCCTGGAGGTGGGCAACCTCCTCTCTCAGAGCTGACAGTTGCCTACAAATAGGACAGCAACGCAGTTTCCAGAATGTTTCCCGGAAAACTGCTGCCCCACAGCCAGTGCATTGCACCACTCCCCACATGTCCCACACCCTTATTCTATACAATATGTAATTATATATGTATTATTATTTGTTTTGTGTAACTACTCTTTATGCACGTTGCAGGGTTATTAGGAATATGACAGTTCTGCCCCAAGACCTGTTGAGGAAGTGATGTCAGAACTGTGGCTATAAAGGAAATGCCACGCCTGGGGGTGGGGTGGGGAAGGGTGGTGGGTAGTGCACAGCCACTGGTGACTGTTAGAAACAATCAGATACACAACTGTTCCACCACCCTGGTGAGTACTGTCCTTTATAGTAATACAACTAACACCACAATTTACTAGACCATGGCTCCAACACAAACCACTCTACTGAGTCCAGGGATAAAAATGAACTCACTCCTCAGCCAGCAGGACACTTAAAATGTTACAAAATATCCTTCCAAATGCTAGGTCTCAACCCCGCACTCAAGCAAATTCAGTTGTATCTCACTCTGGTTATAAAATTACTACCCTTTTAAAGGAATCCTGCAATTCTCTGCTTAATGCCAATAAGGAAAAATACTAATAAAACTTTTTGTAGAAAGTGTATCTCCCTTCTTACCCAGTGCTCTGCAATATTATGCCTTAATCAGGTTTCCAGGTCCTAAATGGAGTTGCAGTTTGTTCTTTGCAGTAAGTTTGAGCTTCCAACAGACACTTTAAAGTCAGTGTGACTGGCTTCTAACTGTGAAGAATGTCTAAGATAAGCACAGTGCTGAAACCCCACCCAGAGCCAATTGATTGACTAGTGACACCTGTGATGTAAGCAGGCCTTTTCAATGCAGGCAGACTGCTATGTCTGATTCCAATGCACAAAACCTTTCAGTGAAACCAGGGCTAAAAAATTAACTTCTCAGCCAGCAGGACACTTAAAATGTTACAATAATATCCTTCCAAATGCTAGGTCTCAACCCCCGCACTCAAGCAAATTCAGTTGTATCTCACTCTGATTATAAAATTACTACCCTTTTAAAGGAATCCTGCAATTCTCTGCTTAATGCCAATAAGGAAAAATACAAATAAAACTTTTTGTAGAAAGTGTATCTCCCTTCTTACCCAGTGCTCTGCAGTATTATGCCTTAATCAGATTTCCAGGTCCTAAATGGAGTTAGCATTGATCCACTGCTATGAATGTTAAACATGAAAATTCCTAAGATCTCTGTAGCCAAGTCTTTTATTCCATTTTCAGCAATGGCGTATGCAGATGACATCTGCATACTTGCCCTCAATCAGCAAGCAGCAACTCAGGCAATACAGATTTGCGAGGTGTATGGAAGAATCTCAGGTACATCTTTAAATAAATAGAAGTGCAAGGGTCGAGAATTGGGACAGGGCCCCTACCTAGTTACAGATATTGCAGGCATCACATTAACAAGAGAACTGATAGGGTTTCTTAGAATAGAATTTGGTGTTCCATATCCTGATTTGTATAACTGGGACAAAAAAGTCAATATGTGGAAGGCCATGGTGGTGAATTGGAATAGTTGGCAGTCAAGCAAAGCTAAAAGGGTTTACCTGGTGAAAACTTATTTATTACCTCTTTTTATATTCCTTAGTAATATTTTTCCCCCACCTAAGCAACGTGAGGCAACCTTGTTGAACATTTTTTTTTCAGGCTATAAGGGGCAGTCACCTCTATCCTATTGAAAGGAATATTCTATATTTACCAACAAAATTGGGGAGTTTAAACATGGTAGATCCTATATTATTTCTTTATTGTCAATTCCTTTTTACAAACATGCACCCATTACTGAGAAATATTTTGAAGCCATGGTCAGACCTTTTATATCTGTCCATACAGACCTGGTTTTCTACATGGAAGGCAGGAACATTGAATGTTCTAAAAAATATTTACAGGCACCTCACTACCTCAGAGAAGTATTTGTTAAATTAAAGGTTTGGAAAATAACAAGTACATAATTGCTCACGCTATCAAAGAAGGGTATATACCATAGAGTATTGCAGACATATTTTTCAGTACCATTTTCCCTAATTGTCCTGACCTCTACCTAAAGAGTCTACAAAAATTAATGATAGAATAAAGAATTCCTCCCAAACTGAAGGATGTGCACTGGTTGTGTTGCCATGAATGGCTAAATGTAAAGAGTAACCAAAAGCATAAACCGCTGAATGAAAGGTTTTGCTCAACATTTATTTCTCACATGCTCTTATGTGAAACTCTTTTGGTTGTATTTATCTAACACATGGAATGAAGTTGTGTTTTTGACTGTAATGTATGAATTGTTGATGTACTGAGTGTACTCCCCCCAGTGGAGGAAATGGGAAAAGAGCACTCTAAATATATTATTTGCAGTAGTGAAATGGTGTGTTTGGAATAACAGGAGTCTTTACACCCTACAACAAAAGCAAATTTCACATATAGAACTCTTGCATAACATTACAAATAAATTGCGAAACATTTTTAATATTGAAGCAAAAATACATGATGGGGGACTTTATTACAAAATTGGAGGAATTTACCATGGATTACAGATACTGATGCACTTATTACTTGATTGAATAATGTACTTTCTTTTTCTTTCTTTGGTCTAAAAGCTGTAATAATCCATATGATGTTGTTTTTGTCAGATTTTGTGCTTATACATTATGTACTTTATGTTATTTTCTCATACTGTATGATTTTCATAAATAAACAAATTCCCCTACTCTTTGCAGGGGGTGTTCTCCCTCTGTGGAGGAGTGTGGTAGAGACCAGTCCAGGTCAAACTCTGGACCAGGTAGGAGGTGTTCCTGCAGCACTGCAAATGGATCCAAACAACTTGTGTTTGAATGAGGAAATAATTGAATCTGAGGAGGAAATGGTATCAGCAGAAGAGACTGAGCCCAGACAGGAACAACCAATGGGATCAGGGATGTATGATTTTGATCCTACAGTTATCATGGCAGACATCGAGAGTGAGGAAACCAGACTACAGCAGGAACTGGAATCTAAGCAAAGACAATTAATGGAAATGATGATGGAAGCTGAAAAGGAATTTCAGACTACTAAACATAGCTAGGAAGATGAGAAAAAAAGAAAGAGATCCGCTGTGAGTCCACAGATGGCACCAGGTAAACGTGCGATCCTGCAACCTGTGGGAGATCCCTCTACTGATGCTTCATGTACTGCAATAGCTGAAGTGGAGGAAAATAGATGTGCCTTTGAAGTCTCTAAGAATGCTTTTTCATCGACCAGAGAGTGGGCTCCTGGAACTACTCTGCAGCAGGCTGGCTGTTTTTTTTTTGGAAGACTGGTGGATCCCAGACCCTGTTATCCCTATACCAGGATCCCCAAACTGGAAGCATAACATGATCATAGAAAATGGAGGTCATATCATACCTCCAGTGTTGGAAGAAAACCCAGGGATGAGCACCTCGGCTGAGGCAACTGTTTGTTGCTATGAGTGCAGTCCCAATCACTGGAACTGTGCCAGATGCCAACAGCCCCATGGCATGGTGCAGCTGGTGAAACCCCTCATATGATAGCATCATGGAATCAACAAGTTGGTCCTACAGGAAGATCATCTGTCCGGTCTCACCAATTAACTTGTGATAAATTGGGAAATCCCGGTGCAGAGACTGTAGAAAAAGGGAGGGGACAGTCACCTGCCCAAGGGGTGGATGAACAGGATGACTCAAGTACAAACAAATACCTAGTTATACTAGCCTTTTTAGTCAGCCAGCAACAGCAGCTGAAAGAAGATTTGCTGTACGTGTTAGATTTAAGGGAGTGAATAGTAAAATACCGGACAGGTTATTTGTGGGGAAAATGCTACTAATTGATTCTATGCACTTTACTAAAGCAGATGTATATGCTTTTATTCCTGCCCCGGGTGGCAGTAATTATGATGTCAGTATCTGTTTGGCTGCTTCACTGCAAAAATTCTGGAAACTTTATCACACACTAAAAGACTCCCCTGAATGTCAAGGTTTTTATGCCATTCCTATTTCAAAACCTTTAGTAAAACCAGTGACAATCCTTTTTAGAAATGAAGGTGTGCAGGTGAATGACATTATTTTCTGGCTAGAGAAATGAGCTGACATACAAAGCAAACCAAACCCTATCACGGATGACAACCGGTTTTTGACTGGGGGCTGGAAGTTCAGAGTTCAGCTCAAACATACTGATGAAGGTTTTAAACATCTCTCCACCTCTTTTTTCCTAAGGAGAGATCGTGACATACTTTTCTATCAGGGGCAACTGAAAAGTTGTTATAAATGTGGATCCCAAACACATTTAAACTCTGACTGTAATTGAGTTAGATGCTTCCAATGTGGGGAGCTTGGGCACACGGCAAACTTATGTACAGTCCCATCAGTGTGCAACCTGTGTGGGGATGATGAACACTCATCCCATTCCTGTCCCTGGGCAGCTCATAAATTGGAGGATACCCTAGAACAAGAACTTTACATAAATAGAGCCTAAAGAACATATGGAGCAGATAGGCCTTATCCTCGGACCCCACCCCCCACCCAGACCAGAGCAGCATACTCTGGAAGAACCGGCATGGTATTCCCCTGGGTAGGATAGTCTGCTACCTTCAGAAGACTTTGTCTGAACATATTCAGATGGAACCAACTGGGGAGTCCACATATGTGACCCCTCCCATGGCCCTTTCTGTAATGCCACATATCTCTACAGACTCTAGCTCAAATACCGCTGTTATGGAGTATTTTCAAGAGGTTATTAGGGGTCATAAAGGGCCTAACAGTTCAGGAGACTTAACACACAAGAACTCAGATGTTCCTCTGAGTAACACCTATGAGGCCTTCCAAAGCTGGAGTGACCAGACGGAGGAGGTGGATCTAGATGCTTTCTTGCAATCCTCTCATACTGTGCCATTGAAGGAGGGGCAGATACCACCTGCTTCACAACTCACTAAGGGAAAACAAGACAGGATTATGAGAGCTAGTGCTAGGAAAAAAAGGACTTCATCAGACACGATCCAGGACCCCCTCTAAGACTGGAAAGCCTCAATGTGAGCAGTATTAAGTCAGACATAAAGAGGGATACTACCTTCTCTGTTTTACAGCACATGCAGTATGATATCTTTCTTTTACAGGACACCAGGCTGCATACCATAAGTGATGTGGAGAGGGTTAAAACAGCTTGATACATTTGAGTGATTCCTTTTGGTCTATTGGGGAGTATTTGTGCAGTGGTCTGGGGATTTGTTTCCCTAGCCCAGGACTCAAGGTGCATAAATTAGTGGATGCCTTCCATGGGAGGATTCTGATTTTGGATGTGGGTTTCGAAGGGCTTGTTTATAGGCTGATTAATATATATATACCCCACAGACAAAAGCATTGAGAGTGGAATTACTGAAATTGGTACAACCTTACTTATGTACAAACAAGCAGATATTATTTGGTGGCAACTTTAATACTAGTTTGTTAGACTCTGACACCAAAGGACAAAAAGTGGAAACTTACAGTGATTTAACATTTTTACGTGGTCTGATAAGATAAACTGGGTTTAAAAAAAGATCAGGCTACTTTTTTAAGACACCTACACACACTTATTTTAAAGGACTTTTATCTACTCATGTTGATTTTTGGTTACTCTCAAATATGATACCCATTTCCTTTCCTGAGACCGTTTTGATGGAAACATCTGACCATGCCCTAATAGGAATTATTATTTCCACCACACCACTGATGGGAAGGGGAAGGGTATGGCGACTGACTTCTAGTCTTCTAGAAAAAACAGCATATCTGTCAGGAACTGCTTACTATATTAATAGATAGATGGATGGTGGAGTTTCTGTATGACTCTCCCTTACAATGATGGCTGATACTAAGAAGTTGATCACTGCCTTTCTTCATACTACAGCTGTGGAACACAATGTTAGCCAGGAGAAACAATATTTAAACCTTAGAATATGATTCCAACAGCTCTTAACTGAACAGTTCTGGAAACAGGACAGGATGATAGGGACTAGTTAGGAACTGTTAAACATGAAATGTTTCAGCAACAATACAATAGACAAAAGACTTTAGAGTTAGAACAAAGGTTTGTAACTCAAGAATAGAACGACCAGACTACTTCATTGGAAGATTGCTGTGTCAGAGTCAGGCAAAACCAATTGATTGGAATTAGAAACACTGCAGGGGTTTTAATTACAGGGAATATGGGTATTTTACAGGAAATGGATAGGCAAATAACAGAACAGTAGGAATCTGGTGTCTCCTATCCTGAGTATTTTGAGCAGGTGTTGAGAGCTGCACAAGTTCCAAAATTGGGCCCCACATAGGCTGATGGGTTATTAGGCCCTTTGACTATATTAGCATTGATGGAGGCTATTAAGTCAGTCAGGAAGGGGACAGCACCAGGGCCTGATGGGTTAACTAGCAAGTTATATTTAAAGCTATTACAATTGATCCCACAAGAACTAGTCACAATATTTCAGGCCTTTCTCTCTGAAGTTAGGTTGAATGACCAGATGTTTGAAGGCTTGCTTATTTTTCTATACAAAAAAGAGGATAAGACTGATTTAAAGAACTGGAGGCAAATTACTTTATTGAATACAGATCTAAAAATGTCAAGGTATTTGTAATCCTAGAACAAATAAATAAATAATAAATAAATATATAAATAAATAAAAATTTTTGCAAAGATTCTCAATTTATGGCTTTCGAGGGTCCTAAACTCAATTATTCATCAGGCCCAGTTTTGCGCCATTCCTAGGAGATGGATTACGGAGGCCTTGTTCTTGCTTAGAAACATTATGGAACAAGCGGCTCAAGATAACTCTGAAAGGTTTATGATAAATGTTGATCAGTCAAGAGCCTTTGTTAATGTCTCTCATGCATTTTTGTAGGAGTGTTTAAAGATGTATGGATTTCCATCACGTTTTAGTGGCAGGATACAATTGTGCTATCACAAGGCCTTTGTTAAACCTTGTGATAATAAATGGATAGGGCAAAAGTGCAAGATCAGGAAAGGAGTTTGTCAGAATTGTCCCCAAGCCCTTTGCTGTATATTATCACAATGGATCCACTAGTTAGAATTTTAGTTTCTTCCCCTAATATTTTAGGTCTATGCCATCCAAATGCATCTCTTGTGAAGTGTATTGCTTATGCAGATGACCTTATTCTTATAGTTACTGATGCTGAGTTGGGGAGAAGAGCAATTGACATGGTAAAGTCCCTATCAGCCATTGCAGGGGGGAAGATTAATACAAGCAAAAGTAAATGTATACCTTCAGCAGTAAATCTGGAGACTCCAGTCTCAATAGGTGGGGTTATGGTAGACTTAGAACCCTATACAATTTTAGGGGTTTACTTTGGTCAAGGGGACATGTCTGGTTATAATTGGGCCCATCAAATTGGGAAAGGACAACAGCTTGTGACAAAATGGAACAGGTGGCACATGAGTAAAATGAAAAGGGTATATCTAATTAAAACTTTTTAGTACCTTTTTTTTATATTTAAGCTATGTGTATCCTGTTCCGAAATTACTAGAAACTAGATTATAGTACTGTTTCTTCTCCTGCCTCTGGAAAAGTAGGTTGAATCCAATTAAACGGGGTATTAGGTATCTGGATTGAACAGCTGGGGGGTGGGGTGGGGATGCTACATCCTGTAGGTTTTTTTTTTGAGCATTTATCTTTATGCTAGCTAATTACCACTGGTACAGAACAGTATGGCATTGTGGGTGGTTTGGACAGCCCCTTGGTTGGTTAAGGTTATGCAGGATTGGAGGGATATGGAATTTAGACATAAAAACAAAAGGGCTCAGAGACTTAACCTTGTGTGGATGGATTGTTTCAATAATTTAAAAAAAATTAACATTTCACAGTCGCTGTTATTACTCCTTGGTACTCTTATATAAACTAATAGTGGGAAATTATTTTGTAGGACAGCCTTTTCACAACCTACCAGTTTCTGAACAACAGGCAATAGGACACCTCTTAAATGAGCCTAGAATCCCCAGAAAAATGTGGGATGTACTTTGGTTGGGGGTTCACAATAGAATTAATGTAAAAGGTAATCAAAAACATAAGGAGATGACAGAACGATATTGTCCCAGGGAACAGTCAGTTGAAGATTGAAACTATGGAGCATCTTTATTTTTTATGTCCATGTGTAATTACATTCTGGATGGAATTGTCTCAACAATGGCAATCGGATATGTGGCTGTACATGTATCCAGCTATATTGTTTAAAGGGGTATTTCCAGTAGGGTGGGCCCAATATGATACTGGTTCCTTGAGGGTATTAATGGCATGTTTTGTTTACTGTCTATGGCAGGTGCAGTGTAGATTAGTGCTTCAGCAGCAAAGAATATCGCAGAAATAATTAATTCATCTTATTCAGACTGATTTACAAGAATTGAAGCACCTAGACTATAATCTACTGTATAGGCAATTGTGGCATACACGTTGGGATGCCTTTAAATGGTTGCATTAATGATATCATTTTATGGGTCTTACTCACTGAGAGAGTTTTGGGTTCAGGGTGATATACTCCAGGTAAGTGAGTGACAAATTATTTCCCTCTGTCCATTGTGTAAGCTGTTACATGGAAATCAAATGCAGTAACGATGTAATTTTCACAGCATTTGCTGATTTAATTTTCTGGATATGAAGGTTGTTACACATTTCTTCTTACTTTGTAGTGCATATTGTGAAACTCATGTTTGTCATTTCCTTGTTACAGTATGATAGACCTACTTAATTTTTCTTTCAAATAACAAGACTTATTTCCCTGGTTTTCTCCTTTATGTGATGTGAAACATGTATTTACTTTGGTTAACCCTGATTTCTACTTTTTAATAGAAAACATCCCCTGATGTTAGGGGTGGGGGGGGGACTTATATGATATGTATGTATTAATACATATTTTCCTTTTGCTTAATGAGCTTCTGGTTTATGGTTCTATCCAGAATACCTTAATGTTTCTAGAAGGGGAT
Organism: Neoceratodus forsteri; assembly: GCA_016271365.2. Taxonomy (NCBI): domain Eukaryota; kingdom Metazoa; phylum Chordata; order Ceratodontiformes; family Ceratodontidae; genus Neoceratodus; species Neoceratodus forsteri. Next base: position 654,843,277 of record CM028136.1, read on the forward strand.
GCATGTATGACTCTATTGGTTTACAGTTTTATGTTTTGAGTTATGTATTATAATTTGTTTTTGTAGTTTTGAATAAAAAAATTCCCCTACTCTGCCAGCAGGGGAAACCCTTGCCCATAATGGCAGACAGCACTCAGAGTGAGGAGGTGGCTGGTGTACCTGCAGGGGAGCAGATCTCCCTCCCTGAAGGTCCAGCACTGGAGATCACCAGAGATGAAATGGAAATTCAGGAAACTAGTAATGAGTTAATACCCGAATCTCATATGGATATGGAAATTGAGAAAGCTGAAGAAAAACTTCAAAAAAAACTTGCAGATGAAAAAAGACATTTGGCTGAATTACTTACTGCTGCAGAACAACATTTTCCCCCTGAAAAAACAGACTGGAGGAGGAAAAAAAGAAACGTAAAAGGCTATCGAAAAGCCCAACAGGGAACACTGAGAAAAAAATTGCAAAGCTTGTTTTTCAGTTCAGGGCACTACACACAGGAGGAGAGCAACAGAACATACCTAAGATTTCTACTGTCCCTACAGCGGAAACCTGGACCACAGGCTGTGCACTATGATAAGCAGGATGGACTCAATCAGAGTCAGGCATCTGGGTCCCTGACACAGGTATTCCTTTACCTGGCATGAGTGGATTTACTGAAGACAATATCTTCCCAGATGAGACTAGCCAAAATCAAAATGGACATGAGTTGAGAGTCCCAGATCAAGGACACCAGAGATAGGAGATGGACAGGCCTGAGAGCACTGGTGGCGAGAATTCAGGTACGAGTAACATTGCTGAAGACAAAGAGGTTTTCATGAAGCTGTAAATGACATTAGCAACAGTCAATTATTGGCTATGCTGGAGGCTCCCACAATACAAATATTGAACCCACTAACACTAATGAGAGACAAAAGTCCAGTTTTGCCAGTTTATTCCATAAACCACCTGAAAATGCAAAATGAGGGCATGTAGTGCACATTCAGTATAAGGGGTGCCTTGCAATACTGCCAGACCGGACCTATGTGGGGAAAAATGTTATAAAGGATTCATTAAAATTTTTACCTTCTGAAGTGTTCACATTCATTCACGCTCTAGGAGAACAGACTTTTGATCTGAGTTTTAGATCGGCCACCTTGTTGGACAGATTCTGGCAGAAGTACTACAAAGTTAAAGACAGTGACATTTGACGCAATTTCTTTGCAATTCCCCTTTCTAAACCAACTCTGAAAATCATTACAGTACTGTTCAGAAATGAGGGGGTAAACGTAAAGTATATTTTATATTGGTTAGACCAGAGGTGTGAGGTACAGGGTTTGCCCGATCCTATAACTGATACAGAGGGGTTTTGGATGGGGGCATGGAAATTTAAAATATAGCTCAAATTGACAGAGTCAGGGATTCAACATTTAAATATCAGCTTTTTTTAGGCAGGGACCAGGGCAATTTATTTTACCTGGGAAAACCCAGATGATGCTATAAATATGGTTCCCCTAGACGTGTTAGCAGTGATTGTGAACAGATAAGGTGCACAATGTGTGGGATGTTAGGACACCCAGGAATACATTGTACCTTTACCCCACATTGCAGCTTATGTAATAATGAAGGACACACTTTCACTTCATGCCAGTGGGCTTCTCACAACACTGTTGATGCTGATTTCTCAGAGTATGATTTTTATGTTAACACAGTGGTTCATAGAAATGCAAATGGATCCCGGACACCCCACCCCCCAAGATGTAGCACTAGAACTCATAGTCCAGACACAGCTGAAGAGAGAGCAGGTCCCTCTAAAATGCAGTTAGCTCACCCAGCCCATAGACAGGAAAACACTGAAGAGTCTGTACAACAGTCAGTCAGCACTAGAGAAATGTCATCAAGAGAAGATAGGCCTGAAAAGGCTGAGAATGTAGGTGACTCAAACATTCAGGAGGAACATCCCCCCCCACCCATGGTAGGAGAGCAGACTCCCCCCTTCAATATGCCACCTCCTGACTCTGAAATATTTTATACCATTACAAAAGTGAAAGGAAAGAGTTCTAGAGGCCTGATAGCCCCAAGCAAAATACCAGTGCAAAACAAATATGAAGTGTTACAATGGGGGGAGACTGAGATGGAGGACAGATCAGATACTTCCTCCATGGTGGAGTAGTCCTCTGAAAATGAGGAACCTATAGGGTGCAAACCTCTAGTAAAGTAAAAATAGTGGGGGATGAGGAACAAAGCAAAAAAATTATATCCTACTTGACAGTGGGGCATTTCATGAATGTTGAAATTATCATTATCATCTCTGAACACAGTGTTAAAAATGAGAAAAAATGAAAATCCACTTTTTCCTTCTTTGAATTGCAATGGTATGATATAATTTTCTTTCAGGACACCAGACTGCATGTAAATTCTGAAACTAATTGAGCTTCGGCCGATTGGAAATGGGGACAAAGTTTTTGGTCTTTAAGCATGGAACCGTGTAGCAGTCTGGATATTTCTTTTATAGAAATGGATATACAGCTATTAAAAATTGTAGAAATTTAACTAGGTAGGACTTTTTTAATGGACATAATTTTCCAAGAACACTTGTTTAGATTAATCAATTGTTATGCACCACAAACCAAGGTGGCAAGAATTGATTTATGGAAACTCATAGAACCTTATTTGTTTACTTCAAAGTTTGTTTTGTTTGGGGGGACTTTAATTGTGGGTTGTTGCAATTGGATAGGGGTACTAAAACAGGAAAGGTTTTCTGTGATGTTGCTTTCTTAAAAAATATGATGTTGCAAACCAATCTAAAAAGATGTTCAGGGTTCCTATACATCTCCTTCTGCACATACTTTTTACAAATGTACACTATCCTTGAGGACTGATTATTGGTGGATTACAGAACAAATTCCAGTTAGTAACTCCAAAACCCAGATAATGGCAACTTCAGACCACTGTTTAATAAAATCTGAAATTTCCAATTTTAAGGAAATGTCAAATGGAAAAGGAATATGGAGAATGAACTCGGAAATATAAAAAAAAATCCCAAAACAAAATAGGATTTGCAGGATGTAGTGATCACCAGGAAATCTGTCTGGTGTTTATACGAAGACCACATACAATGGTGGTTAGACACTAAAATGGACTTTAGAAACTGTTTTTGTCATTATCAAGACAGCAAAATTAGGAGAAACAAAATAGATATAGGGAACTACTGAGACAGTCAGCAATATTACAAGAGAGAATGGGGGGATCAGCAGAGTGCTGTCCATATGAGAAACATAAAAGAATAATTAAAATTATTATAGTACAACAGATTCATGACTTTAGAAAGGGAACAAAAGTTTGCCATGCAAGGAAAATCACATATTATCAACCCATATGAAAATTGCAATAGAAGGAAGAAGAAACAGTTAACACAACTACAAATAGGAACAGGGGAAATTTCTTCCAATGTGCAGGACATTTTTAATGAAACTGATGTGTATATACAAAAGGTGTTTGGGACAGCCTTCATAAATAGAACTCAAATGAAGGACTGGATAAAAAACTTTGATATGTCCCAGATATCTGTAACGCAAAAAAATAAATTAATAGCTCCAATTTCAGCCTTTGAATTGCAACAAATCATAACTGAAATGAAAGGTAATACTGCGCCCAGGATGGATGGGGTAGTACCGAAATTTTATAAATGGTTGTGGGAATTTTGTCCAGAGGAACTGCTACAAGTATATAATGAATTACTAATGGGAAAGGATATTCCAGCAGACATGAACACCAGGATACTGGTGTTGTTATTTAACAAAGGAGAAAGACATCTACTTCAAAATTGGTGACCAATAACATTATTAAATGTTGACTTAAAAATCTTAGCAAAGATTTTAAGTAAAAGGTTAGTTGAAATGTTACCAGGCATAATTCATTGTTCACAAACTTGTGCCATCCCAAAAAAAGAAAGATTTCAGATAATCTGCTCCAATTGAGAAAGCTTGTGGCTCATAGTGAGGGTACTAGAGAAAAAATGATCTTATTAGTTTGGACCAATCCCAAGCATTTGATAGGGTAGCTCACAATTATAACTGGTTATGCTTGCAAAAGTATGGGATTCAGGAAAAATGTTGTTTCTGGATTAAAAGGTATTATTCAAATGCAACATTAATCCCATTACTTCAGGGATGGATGGATAAAAAGAGAACTGTTAAAAGGGGTGTATGACAGGGGTGCCCCTTAGCCCGCTGCTGTATATTATGTCATTAGACCCAATAATTAGGAAAATCAGTATAACCTATGACATACTAGGCATACAAATTCCTAACCAAACACAGGAGGTGAAAACTTTTGCATATGAAGAAGACCTCATTTTAACTGTACCTAATAAAGCATTAGGGGAAAAAAGCGCTGGAGCTGTTAGCTGATTTTTCACATAAAACTGAAACTGAAGTTAATTATTCCAAAAGCATTTGTTTGGTGGTAGGGTCACAGAATAAATGTGAGGATCATTTCAGTGATATCCTCATAACTTATGACTCTTGTAAAATACTAGGGGCCCGATTCTAGAAGGTTGGTGCAAGTCACTGCCAAACGCAACTTGCACCAACTGCAACTGCGACATTGACCCTGTGCCCTATTCTAGAAGGGGCAGGGTCTCAGGGTCAAAGTTGTGCAATTTCCAACATGCGGCCAGGTACATCGAACAGCAGGCACACCTGTTGAGCATGTTGCAAGCCACAATGCAGGTCCCAAGTGCTCCCCCATACCCAGCCAGCCACAATAGGTGCCCGGCAGGGCTGTCCACCCCCTCTGCCCCCCCAAATCCCACAATAACTTCCTCACAGGGATGGCCACATCATCCACCCCAATATACCACAATAACTGCTCACAGGGATGGCCACACAATGCACCCCTTGTATCCCACAATAACTGCCCCACAGGGCTGGCCACACCATCCACCCCCGTATCCCACAATAACTGCCCTGAAGGGCTGGCTACACCATCCGCCCCTCACATCCCCCATTGCAAAATGCCCCACAGGGTGGCGCTGTCTTCCCCTCACCCATGCCCTGACCCTGAGTCACCGGCTGCAATTGTGGCATACACCCAGACACTTCCTGGTAGTCTAGTGGCCCCCCACCCAGCTGTGCTAGTCCACCCAGCACCCCCCAGCTGTCAACTGGCACAGCCCACCTCTCACCTCCATGGCCAGCCGCTGACTGAGTCATGTAGAAGCGCTACAGTAAAGACGTGCTCAGAAATTAATTTCTGAGTGTGCCTTTACAGTAGCAATCCTACAGAACTCAGTTGGCAGCTGGCCGGGGAGGTGAGAGATGGGCATTGCCAGTCGCCAGCTGGGGACAGGTGGGGGGTGCTGGAAGGACTGATACAGCTGGGTGAGGGGGCACTAGACTACCAGGAAGCTAAATGCTGGCGTAACTTACTTTGCCGGTTCTCCTCCGGGGGTTCTTGTAGAATCCTGACCTTGGGGACTTTGATGCTGCCCTTCTGGAATGGGGCGTAACTGCTGCCATAAATCCCCTAGTGCCATGTCACAGGGAGTTTATGGCGCAACTGCTGGTGTAACAGCTGTTTCATGCAAGTGGCCTGCACCATGTCACAAGCCACATTGTAGAATTGTACATATCGCAACTGCTGGCGTAAGTTGCTACATGCGCTGTTCTACTTGGTGCAACTGCTGTTATGCCAGGCGTAAGTGTACTAGTAGGAATTTATTTTGGTCCAGGGGATATGTCAGAAATAAATTTGAATTCACAATTACAGTTGGTACAACCACAAATTTTACAGTGGCAGAAATGGAACATGGGAAAACTAAAAATAATACATATGGTTAAAACATATTTGATTCCAGTGTTCCTTTATCTAAGTCACATTTTTCCCATACCTAAAGCACTGGAAACAAAAAATGTTAGGGTGTTTCTTTTTTTGTCATTTGGGGGAGTATGCTGAATCCTGTGAAAAGGGGAATAATGTATTTAAAAAAATAAAAAGGGGGATTGGGTATGATTAGCCCTTTGGTCTTCTATTTTTGTATATTTTTTCCTCTGATTTAATACCTTTGTTGAAATCTGAAAAACCACTTTGTGGTGCTTGGGCGATGGTGTATTTAATGACCATTTTTGATAACTGGCAGGAAAATGTACCACTGTCTAAAAATACTAAAACTCATATGCTGTACAAACATTTTAAATACTGTATGGATAAGGTAAAAATATGGAAACTGGAGAAAGATAATCTCTTGACATATAGTAGGACTTTTTTGTACATGCATATGGTGGAACAATATTATGTGGCAGAGGCTTTTCATGACAGAAATGAGACAGAAAAAGTTAAAATATGCCAAATGCTGAATGAGGGTAGAATTCCAGATAAAACATGAGATGTGATATGGTTGAGAGCACAGGGCAAATTAAATGTAAAAAATAATTTAAAGCACAAAGAAATCTTGGAAAGATATTGTCCCAGACCTTATTGTAATAAACAGCTGGAAACTATGCACCATTTATTCTTCACATGCCCATATGTTATTGATTCTTGCAAAATTGTTCAACTGGCAATGGACATGGGCTAGACTACCTTTTCAGTTCCTGTTATGATGCTTTTGTTCTAGGGATTCTAGCCAATCATTGGAAGACACAAAATAAAGGTAGCATTCATGTTCTTTTTGCCTTTTTCAAGTACTGGATTTGGCAAAGTAGGTGTAGATTTTCTTTATAACAGCAGCTTATAGCACAGGATCAATTGTTTAACATTATTAACAATGGTATTAAAACATTTATGGAATTAGGAGGGAAATTTATACCTGCTAGGAAACTGTTTGAACTATGGAAAAATGTTCCAACACTATAAAAGAATTGGTAAAAAAAAGGGGGGATACACAATCAAAAAAAGAGAAAAAAAAGAGGGAGCTGATACATGGATTGTCAATTTCCTATCCTCTGTGTCTAGTCAGACATGAGATATTATTGTAGATCAGGATGTGTTTGCTTTATGTTCTGTATTGTTCTTCTTCTTTTCGGAAATATTGGTGTTTTGGATGATCATGTTTGTCCTAGACGAATTTTTGTTTTATATTGGGGTACATTTTAATTTCAAGAAAACAAAATCCCCTACTTACTGGGGTGATGTGGGTAGTCAGTGAGTTTATATCTTAAGTTTTCTTTTTCTACCAGATTTTTTGCAGAAGTATAATAATTTACCATTTATTATGATTTATTGTTGGAATAGGTCTCTCTCTAGTGTAAAATGTATATACCTAATACTGATTGTATTTAAATTTTATGTTATATGTGCTGCAATACTTATTTTATTTTACTTTATTTGGTTTCTGATTTGCATATTTATTCTCATGTGATGTATAAGAGGTACTGAATTATTTTTTGATTTTGAGATTATAATAAACAAAAATTCCCCTACTCTCAGGTAGGAGGAGCTGCTGTTCAAAGGAATGGTGGACTTGGAGGCTACAGAGCATTCTGAGCTGCAGCAGGCAGGGGAGTGGTCCTCCACCCCAGCCGGTTTTGCAATTGAGGGAACACTGACGAATGCCATTACTGAGAAAAAATTGCTGGATGAACTTATGGAAACTGAGGAGACAAAATCTTTCAATGAATCATTGATTGCACTAGAGGAGGAAATTTTTGGAAAAGGAATTGGCTGCAAAGAAAGCCAGACTATTACAGATGTTGGCCGATAATGAGGCAACCTATAAAAAAAGAAAGGAAGAACTGAGGGTTAAACTAACTGCAGTTACCTTGGCTAACAGAAATGTATCTATGGACTTATCAATGTCTAGTGAGGAGTCAGCTGATGAATCAAGCAAAAAAACTCCAACACACCTTCAGTCAGATGCTACAACTGCAACCCAGGCTGGTTCTTCCTCAATCCTTCCTCCTACAGAGGATCACTGGTCTCCAGACAAAGCCCTGCTAGAGGAAGGGTGGAAGCAAACTCCTTATAGCAAATGGATTCCAGATCCAGACTGGGACCCGAGTTAGCTCACCCAGAGAGACCAAGACTGGCACCCAATGATAAAACAGGTACCTGCAACATATTCTTCAGATAAAACAAATCCCAATGTTTCTCCCAGTACTGAGAAAAATCCTGAAGTCTCTCAGGAGACACCCAGAGCAACCATGAAAGTGGCGTCTGACCATGATAATATTAATAATAATAATACACCAAAAAATATTCAAAAGACTGCTTCACTTAAATCTAAACTCAAATCAATCTCAACAAATATCAGTACAAGAACTGATTACTCTAAGACTGTAACTCAGGAACAATCAGATGAAGGGGCCAATTTTGAGACTGCACCCCCCAAGGGCACTGCTTTCAGAACTTTTCCAAAGGAACGATCCTGCTCCAAGATGAAATGCTGTTCGCATTTATTACAAAGGGAGGTTAGAGACAAGACCTGACAGACATTATGTCAGCAGGAAACTTTTGAAATAATTGTTACATTTTACACCTGCTGAAGTTTTTGCCTTTATTAACATATCAGGCGAAGGCAATTACAATGTAAGCGTTAGATCACCACAAGCTTGTGAAACTTTTTAGCTTTGCTATAATCAGGTCAAATTCTCCCCCTCTTTGGAGCCCCTTCCAAGTTATTCTTCTAACCCAGCCCTTAATAAAATTTGTCACTGTGATGTTTTGAAACAAGGGGGTTCATGTAAGCAATACAGTTTTTTGGTTGCAACAAAGATGTGAAGTTTTAAGCACTCCTGAAGCAATCTTGTACACTGAAAATGTTTGGACGGGGGGTGGAAATTCAAAGTCAAAATAAGACAGGATGAAAAAGGTTTTTGCCATATTCTGAATTAATTCCTTTTAAACAGGAGTGTATGTTTCTATGCCGGTCAACCCTGGGCCTGCTACAAGTGTGGGGCCAGGACTCACTTATCAAACATTTGTGACAGACCCAGATTCAATATTTGTGTGAAAATGGGCAACATAAGTATGCAATGCACTAACCATGCCAGATGTGACCTATGCAAAGAATACGGTCATACTTTTCAGAATGCCCATGGGCTGCAAAGAATAAAACTGACATTATTAACCCTGACTCTTTAATTCAAAAGCACAAGGAGAAGTTCCATAGGCAGTGATTGACCTAACTGCCCTGACTGCAACTGATGTATCTAATCAATCGGAACAAACAACTCCTAAAGATTCTTTCACCCAGCATCTGTAGAGTGGCCCCCCTCCCCATGATTTAACCGGATCAGAGTCAATCAGTGTGAATCTTCTTCAACCTATCTGATATTCTGATTTGCGGGATACTGATGCTATGGAAGAAACATCCGACATGCCTCCCCCACAACCTTGGACTACTCCTCTACAAAGGAGACAGTCTACCAGACATACCAAACTTGAGACTGATTTACCTGTAGAATCTGAAAAAAAGTTTTCTGTTCTGGAAGGCTTAAACTGGGGGTATTCAGAAATGGAGGAAGGAGGGTCTGACAATGTGTCTCAAACCTCAGAAACTTCTAAACCAGACGATGGCAAATATAGAGAAAAAGAAAAAGAAAAAAGAAGGAAAATTAGTTAATATTTGATAGCCTCCTCTACAGGGCAAAATGCATTGCTTTGCCTCTACAAATATTTATAGTATTTTAAATTACAAAAAGAGGAAGACAGTATTTCAGTATATTTATGATCAAAAATTTGAATTTTGTTTTTTACAGGCAACATGGATGGCCTCTTTATTCCACCTCTATCATTTTAAAGAAGAATGAGTCTGGGGGACTTCCTTTTGAACTTTTGGTGAGGACAAGGCAGATGAGGTGGACATATTATTTCAGGGAGATTCTTTCACCTCTCAAAGCTAATCGATCTTATCCCAGGTAGACTGCTAATTTTAGACAGCTGCCAGGGAACTGAACCCTGTAGATTTATTAATGTTTATGGGCCACAATTAAAATCTGAAAAAGTAGCACTAATTGCCTCCCTCTGACCTTACTTAGTAACTACATGCACTAAATATTTTTTTTGGGGGGGTACTTTAACTGTAGTATCAATAAAATAGGGAAACAAGATATGGGAAAAAAATCTATTGCGACTCCTTAGCCTTCAATAAATGTGCCACTATGGCAGATCGAATAAACGGTGCTGACCACCAGATTGCAGGGTCAAAATTTACTAATAGAAGGCAGAACTTCACTACCACTATGGACTATTTCTTTCATTCCCAAGATGTGTCAGCCTATTCGCTAGAAATCATTCTGATAGAATTTTCAGACCATATGCTTTTGCAAGTAAGCACTCAATTAATCCCTGACAAACCTCCCAAAGCAAACATATGGAAACTAAACAGCTCTGTCTTATCAATGCCACAAGTATAGAAACACATAAAAGGTTTACTGAGTGCTAGAATTTCTGTTCTGGATCTCTATGATAGGGTCTTGGTGTGCAGATACAAAAAAAGATGTCAAGTGTTGGTTCCAAAACTATGGGACGACTATGGAAAAAGGGAAATTCTTCACCTATTTAAAACTTTGTACCCAGTTATAATACTTAATGTCCATTGCTCCCTGTTCAAGGTTTGACCTGTCCTTAGAGATTACAAACATAAAAGCATCCATGAGGGGATTTCAGTACAATAGAGCCAGCTTGATAAAAGCAGAACTATTATATGATACTCAGAAATCCCCAATAGGTGATCCTTATGAACATGTTTCATAGACACATAAAGAAACCACCTCTTTTCACTGCTTAAGGAATAGATTGGGAGAATTAGTATTTACCAGAAAAGAATTACACAACATTATTAGTCAGCATTTAATGTCTCTCAGCCCAGTGCAACCACCCTTGTTCTCAAATATAGAGGATTTTTTATCTGATATACAACAAACAATTAGTAAGAATGATTCACAAAGTTTGACAAAACCAATCCTCCATCAAGACATTGAACATGTTATAGGCACTTTAAAACTTGAAGCATCATCATAGGGTTGATAGATTCCCCTATGAATTTTATAAAACCTTTTCTGATGTATTAGTGGCCTGCCTTGCACATGTGTATTCTTATTTCTTACAGTTCCTTAGTGTTCCACATTATTTTACAAAAGGACTAATTATTTTCTTGTATAAATCTGGAGATCATCATGACATTCAAAATTGGAGACCGATAAGTCTCCTAAACACAGATTTTAAAATTGTTTCCCAGATACTTAATATCCACCTAAGACCAGTTGCCAGGATTCTGATTCATCTTACACAATTTTGTAGTTTACTAAATAAAAAAATCCAATACCCTTTAATAATCATTAGGGAACTTTTAGAATTTTACCAAATAAATAAAAAATCTGCAATTCAAATTTCACTGGATCAAAGCAAAGCTTTCAGTTGGGTGACTCACCAATTTCTATTCTACACCCTAAAAATGTATGGCATCCCTGAGATTTTCATAAACTGGTTACAATCATTATACACCACAGTTACAATTTTCCACATTATTATAGGACAAATTTCCAAAGAAATTGAATTATGGCAAGGAGTCAGGCAAGGATGCCCTCTGAGACCCCTTTTATACATATTTTCCATTGATCTTTTTATTAGAAAACTAAAGCTAAATGAGCATATTCTCAGGTTAACAGGAACAACTGTTGCAGATTAAATAAAGATCCTAACATATGCTGATGACATATGTCTATTCCTAGAAGACCCCAGTGGACTGCCTCATATCTTGCAGGAACTGCAAACATATGCACCAATTTCAAATGCTTGTCTAAACCTAAATAAATGTAAAGGGATCCAGATTGGGAAACCAGTAGCTATACCTCTACATATCAAGGACATCCTGATTGTAACAGAACCTATAAAACTTTGGGGCATTACTTGTGGCTCACAAAATTTACCCTTCTTAAATTGGGATGCCGCACTCAAAAAGTGTGAAAATATTGTCCACCATTGGAAATGATGGAAAATGTCTAAACTAAAATGTGTACAGGTAATAAAGAAATTTTGAATCCCTGTTTTACTTTATGTTGGTATAATATTTCCACCACCTACACAACTGGAAACGTATTTATACAGCTGCTTCTTTCAAATGCTATGGGGCAGCAGACTTAAACCTATAAAAATAATTTACACCTATTGGACTAAAGAAAAAGGAGGCTTGTGGATGATTGATCCCATAGTATTTTTTCACTCACTTTGTTTGCCCAAACCTTTAGATCAGGTTTAGGTCCAGCTTCTGGTTTAACACACTTATGGATAAACAATAATCTAGCAGATTTTTTTGATGAATGGGATATTGCACCCCCAAAATCTCAGAAAATCTTAAGATACCAGAATACTTAAAACCATCAGTCCAAACACTTATTTAAATTGGGGGTAACAACATGTCAGATTCTACAACACTCAGGGCCTGCTCTATATAAGGTTATTATGGTGCATACTAATTCCACTGAGCCATATTTTTTAAAAACTGTGCACTTGAAAATAGAAACAAAGTACTGAGTCTGTGAAATAATAAAATAATCCCCCAATATATGTGGAAATTGATTTAGTTAAGTGCTTATGGGAGACTCAATGTCAGAGGGAACAACAAACATAACGCTCTTGAAGAAAGATTCTGTCCTTTCCCCTCTTGTATAAACCAGGAGGAAACTATAGAACATTTTTTATATCCTGCTTCTATTTTAAACCACTATGGGCCTTTATGGCAAAAAGATGGAAACTACCATGGGTAATAGGCCTTTCTTATGCGTTTTTGGTTTTAGGGGACTATACAACCAACTTATCCCAACACCATAGTGATATTCTCACCGTATTCTTGGGTTGCATAAAATCTTACCTCTGGCAAGCTAGGTACCAGCGGGTATTACAACAATAGGTTATGCCATATGAATTCCTTCTGCAGGTTATGTGAAGCAGCTTTTACAAAAGGATATGAACAGGACAGATCTCAACACCCCCTATCAAAAGTCCAAAGATGGTGGAAAAGGTTTTCACATTTTATTAAACATAAATAAATCAGAATGATTTCAGGTACTGTGATGAATAACTTTAACAACATTTTTGAAATAGTGGTCTTGATTGATGTATCATGCTAAAGAGTAACACATTGGTTCCCCCATCCCCCCATCTGTGTTTTTGGTTTATGTATACAGTTTATCTTTGATATAGGAACTTTTTGTAGTAGTTGTATACCTGTTTGTTTGGGGGTTTTTTGTCTGTAATTTTGAACTGATGTATTTTGATTTGCTTATGATGTTTATTTCAATAAAATTCACCTACTCTTTTCGAGAAGTGTCATGGGATCTTTTTAACATCCACCTGCACTACCACCAGAACAGGCAGATGAGCCTCATTTTAATGTCTAATCTGAAAGACAGCACCTCAGGAGTGCAGCACCCCCTCTTGCTGCACTACATTGTCAGTTGATTTAACCCAAGTGCCTGTTGTCTGATGTGGGGATAGAACCCACAGCATTCTGATCTTCTGGCCTCAGAGGCAAGTGGGCAACCTGCTGAGCCACTGACACTGACATGCCAGGGTATTGGAAGTCTACAGATGTAGTTCCACTCCATAATGTGGCACATGGAGGACTAGGCAACTACAGGCCAGTCAGTCTTAACACCGTTATAGGTCAGCTGATGGAGACCATAGATAAGGAAAGTCTGGTGGTCTGCTTAGAAGAGAATGGGCTACAATATGGCATTCAGCATAGGTCTGCATCAGGGAGGTAACTCCAGATCAGATTGATACTGTTATTCAACTTGGTCACTAGAGTGACAGATAGAGGAAAGACAGTAGATTTGCTCTACTATGACTTCAGCAAAGCCTTTGATTTAGTGCCACACAGGAGGCTACTGAAAATGCTGTTGGACTTTGAAGTAGAGAAGGGTTTAGTTAGGTAGGTGGTAAATTGTCTGGAGGGAGGTAACAGAGGGTAGTGGTCAAATGGGCTCCAAATTAGGGGATGGGGGTCACAAGCAGGGTGCCACAGGGATCCGTCCTGGGACTAGTTCTAGTCAATATGTTTATTAATGACATAGGAAAGGGTATTCTAAGCAAGATGTTTCTCTTTGCTGATGACAAAAAAAATATATATGGCTGTGGTGACAGTGATGTAGAGGTGAGAAAGCTTCAGAATGACCCTTAGTTGCTGGAAAAAAAGTCAATGATCTGGGAGTTGAGATTTAACGCCATGAAGTGTAAATTGATGCGCTTCAGTAAAGGAACATGTGGCCAGAGTATTAAATGGGAATGGTTAGACTGTCTACTATTACAGAGGAGAGGAATATGGGTGTCGTCAGTAACACCCTCAAGCAAACCAGACAATGCAATATGGTGCAAAGTAATGCACTGAGGATACTGATGTGTATTAGAGGGGGTTTGAAAGCAGAAGAAGCAAAGTGATACTGCCCCCATGCAGATTGCTGTGAGACCTCACCTGGAATACTGTGCCCAATCCTGGAGCATTCACAGGAGAGAGGGAATTGATAGACTGGGTTAGTACAGAGAAGGGTCCCAATAATGATCTAGAAACAGCAAGTCAGAGCCTATAAGGAATGGCCGCTGGTGCTGAATACATACTTGTCTGAGGTATCATGTCAGGAGAGCAAATCCCTGAAAGTGAATCCAGCACAGTGACACAACCCATTCGACATACACAGTGTCAAACGGGTTGTTGCAGTGATGTGCCAATACACTGACTCCTGGTGTTGGCCGCTCTCCCTGACATCTGCCCCTTGCAGGTAGAATCTATAATTCCGGAGGTGCAGGTGGTAGGAAACCTGTGGGTGGGGTGCGGGGGGGTGAAACCCCCCCCCCCACAAACAGTAAATGACTATGGCACTGTTGCGGTCCATCGACACTTTGCCATGGCAATCTAATCACCACCAGCAAAGTGGTGTTGCTGTAAAGTCGCTTGACAACTTTGTTGTCGAAGCAACTTGGTGGAAGCCTTGTTTGAGGCCTTATGCAAGTAGGGGGGACATGATAAAAACATGCAGGTTTCAATGGGTATAAACAGGGTGCATTGAGAAGACCTGTTTATTAGAAATAGGGACACAGTCAAAGGGCACAACTGGAGGTATGTGGAGGGTAAAAGCAGGAAGGATGTGAGTAAGTTCTACTTGTCTTAGAGGGTGGTGGAGCCAAGGAACAGATTGGCAGTGTAAATGGTTAGGGTATGTACCTTAAATTGGTTCAAACATGGCTGGGGCAGGGCAAGAGGACTCATAGTCCCATGGAGGAGTAGCGGGGGATTGTTGGTGGGAGGCAGAGGGGGACAACTCCCTAGGACACTAGGTTGGGGGGTTGAGGTAGTATAATATGTGCAGACTCAGACCTCTGGTCTCTTTTTGCTGACAGATTCTGTTTCTACCTGATTACCTTAATGGATTAGCCTCCCTATAGAAAACATTTCTTGTGATACATGCTGCAGGGCTGGACCGCCCCTTTCACATCACTCAGAGGATTCAGTTCACCATCTGGAAAGATTCTATATTTCTTGTTCATTTTTACAAACCTAGGAATCGGTTGAGGCTAGGTTAATTTTTGCCAGTTGCCATGTTAGTCAGGGATTCACTCTGGACAAACATGCTTATTATTTTTATTACCAGCAATTAAGAGACTGGTATAAAACACTGGAGGGGGGTTTCATTGTGAGCTGGCTAGTAGTGAGACAACAGGCTCTGTGCAATTTCAATTTTAAATCCCCGGGCCATAGTTTCAAAAGGCCCTTAGACTGATGCAAGGTGAGAGAAATGGCCACCTTGCACCAAATCCAGGTGCACCAAATATTGTGCACCATATTTTGCAAGAAAAGTGTTCTCTGTGGCAAAGGCACCCAAAATAACACAAAAGATCTGATGTCAAAAATATGTTGCATGTGGAGAGAATGACTCAAGCTGAGTCAAAAAATATGGCGGTTGAAATGACCAAGACAATGCCATGTTAGCCCCCAAAACACTGTAAACTAGTCCCACAGGGGAATATTGGCTTTATAAATAATCCAGTACATAATCTACCCTCTCCCTAGTATGGTCCATGTCAGTTAGACCAGCTCTGTCTGGTCTAACAGCAACCTACATCTTTGGCGCAGTGTCAACAGCTTCCAGCTTTGAAAATCCCCTCAAAAAAGGGGAAGCATGCCCGTTTTTGATGCATGCCCCACTGCAACATGGCACCACCTTTTTTTTGATGAAAGCCTGATGTAAGCACCTTTTGTGCTGGCAGTTCTGTTTTTGATGCAAGCAGTGTTAGAAAATTGAAATTGATGCAAGTTTTGATACAGTTTGCTCCTTGTATCATTCTTTCCTGGCACAAGCAGTTGTGTCATTCTCTGACCTTTTAAAATGGAGCCCCCTTTCTCCAGATCACTTAATCTGTCTTAAGTACTTAATTACATTTGGACAGGATCTGCCTGCGTCCAAATGTAACCCACAAATGAGATTTACATTCAGAAATAAACACCAAAAAATTACAATTTTGTCTTTATATCTTGTTACAAGTACATGCTGTTATAACACTTAAAGAAAAAGAGGGACAACCTCAATCCTGACAAGAAGAAGGCCACAGAAATGATCTGGGCACATCATGGAAAATCATATGAATAGAAGCTGGTGACTCTCAACCTATGCACACTTGTGGCCAGAAGGGAATAAGGGACATGCTTGAGACTTATATGTATTTGAGGGACATCAACAGGGTGGACTGCAGTGAACTGCTTATGAGGACAGAGGCACTGTGATGAGAAGTGAAGCAAGGAAATCAATGAGAGAATGTGTAAAAAGGATGTAATGAAAATTTTCTTTATGGAAATGGTAGTGGGTGAGTGGAATTGATTGCACAGGAGTTGTCGAACTGTAAAAAAAAAAAGAACTGTAAAAATTATGACACAATGGAACACAGAGCATTCCAAGGAAATAGGGTGTTGAAAAACCATTAGGGTTGTCAGATAATAACTCAGGACAGTGTAGGCCTAGAATGGCTCAGGTAGGCATATGCATTTGAATCAGTTATTTAGTGATATCTCTTGACAAATGCCCTGCCTTAGTACCACTATGGGCCCCCATATGGAATCTTTTTATAAATATTGTGAAATTCCTGGAAATATCTGACCATGTCTTTTGATGCAACTGTAGGTAGGTGAGATAGGCAATTGGACCCTCTTTTACTATCTAATTGTATACCTCTATTAGGGCTGGGTGAAATTATCTTCTGCCATCAGAATTCTGGCTATATTTTTCACTTTCACTTCTGCGAAATTTAGCAGAAAATCCATGAAAATGTCAATAAATTTTTACCAAAATGGTAATTTCAGTTATTTTCATCTAATTTACATAGTGCTTGTCCCAGTTGCACCAAGTTTGCCACAATGAATATTCTAATCCCCATAATGTATGAGGTTTCAGATCTCTGTCTTTAAAGGTGAATGAGATATATACCACCGAACATTCAGAAATGTTAACATTTATGTTGCAAGTATGTAAACTGCAGAATTTAAAGGGACACTGTCAACCTTTTCTGTATCATATAATTTCTAGGTAAAAACCCACATTTTATTATTGCTTACCTTTTCTAACATTCATTGATTTTGCTGGTTGTTTAATTTGCCACCTTGATTAGTAGAAGTGAAATGCATGGTAATGAATACAGTAGTTATGCCCAGCCTTGTTTTTCTTCAAATCCTCGAACTGTTGTTACTGCATACTTCCTGCACATTAGAACCACCTTCAAACAGTGCAGCCACTCATCATCACTGCAGAGTGAGTGACTAGACTGTTCTTGGGATGTTCCCAAGTCCAGGAAAGGTGCAGTGGGAGTTGGTCAAGAAATGTAAACAAGCATGTCTTTGTGTGGTAACACCAGTACAGTGGGCAGTCGGTTTTTCACTTTTTAAAATAAAAAAAAGAATCAGAAACAAGCTACCAGCTGCATCAGCAATCTTTACAGAATGTGAACAATCATAAAATGTGTTTTTTAAACTAGGGACACTTTGAGGCCTAGGGGGGTTGACAGTGTCCCTTTAAGCCCATATAACTTTAAACCTAGAGAACAGAGTAGCACCAATTTTATTTGCTTCATTGACCCTAAAAAGGAGTGTGTATCTGTGTGTGTGTGTGAGTTCTCTAATCTCTTGCTCAAAGGCTGGCTAAGATAAGCAGCCAAAGATTGCAAAAAAACATCAATAAATAAAGCTGACTCTCATGAGCTTGTACTGTATGAGAATTGTGGAATTTTGTGAGACTTTTGTCGAAGCAAAAAACATGCATGTTGCCCAGCCCTACACTTCAGCTGCTATTGTGCAGGAAGGAAAAGGCTGGGTAGAGTGAAAATAAGATAGCATTGATAGGATGCTCCATAGTAAGCGTATAGTGCTCCCACATGACAGGTCAGCATCTTGAGTGAAGAAACATGAAAAATACTCATGAACATCACTCTGCACCATCCTGCCTTCTTGCAATATGCCAGAGAAGAACTAAAGCTCACTGACTAAAGATGCATGGAAGCACAGGCATATGTGGCATTGTTTTTGTACAATGCCACCTGATGACACTGTAACAACCCTGTAGATAACAATTTATATGTTTAGCATTTAAAACAGTGCCACCCAGTGACACCAAACATTATGACTAGTTGTGACTGATGCCACTGTGACAGAAGTATCTGAGTATCTCTAGTCATCATGAAGCATCATGCTTGGCATCACTGTCATGGGAATGCTGGAGGGGCATTGTAGGGCCATTATGCTAGTACAGGTAATGTGATTTGCCTGCCTATTGTTAGTGGTGGGTGAAGTAGTCTCAATTCGCTCCGTGAAGTGATTCGAGGAGCCAAGGCAAATTTGTGGAGTGCTCCACTACGTGAAGCAGGGTAATTCATGTTATAATGGATAACGTGAAGTCTATTGCAAACAATGACTTCGCATTACTCTGCCTTCCAAGGCCACTACTCCACCAAATCTTAAGGCAAAGTGCATTGAGAACAATGCACTTCGCCTCACGTCTCCTTGTTTTTAAGCTCCGAAGGTGAATTTTGCAGTGATTCATGGGATTTCAGGTCACATGGGCTCTATATTGATCTGCACAGCCTCAGTTTGGGGTAGTGTGTGTAGGAAGTTGTAGAAGACAATGTGCTCTGAGAGCTGTCTTTGATTCAAACCTTCTGAAAGCTGTTAAAAAATTTTACTTTGCATCTCTATCTGTTGCTGAAGCCACTGTTCTTTTTTTGGCTTCACTTCCAGCATCCCCCCATGAAGAGTGAACATTCCAAAATCTAAAGTTGTTTAGAATATTATAATAACTGGGTATCATTTTTTCCCATAGAGAAAGGCGTTTATAATTTGCCATTATAAAGGAGTGTTTATAACGGCAAACATGCGCCACTTCTCTATTGGAAAAAAGGCATGAGCCACCAGTGTCTCTCGTTACCATTCGCGCTGTCTCTCGCCGTCACACTATAAGCACTCTCGCACACTCATCTCAAAAACCGCAGCCACCGAGCAGAACCACAAAATCACTAAATCTTTTTTCAAAATATTGCCCAAATCACCTGAAGTAGTGGACTTCACACACAATTCCTAAGTGCTTCTCCTCTCCATTTCTTTTTCCCCCACTTCCGCTGCCGGTCACATGCTACAGTTACTCCGGTAACCATGACCTCCTGGCAACTCTTACTGTAAGCTAGCAACGCACATTGGGACGAATTCTTTTTTTTTTTTTTTTTAGCAAAAGTTTTACTTGTTCTCGTTCAAAATGATCAAGGTTATATTTTAGCCATTCAGGCTACAGTTATCCATTGATATTTATTCTGAATAACATGTCCAGCAACGATACTGACATAATACTGTTCCTTCTATTCATCCCCATTGAAACAATTTTTATATAATTGCCATGGCAAAAAAACGATACCCAGCAATTATATAAAATAAAAAATGGGTCGCGGTGTGTGTAAAACTTGATTTTACACACACCCTTGTTGTGAGATGCTTGTCACAAACCCCTCGAGCTTCACCCTCGGGGTTTATGTAGCATCCCACAACTCGGGTGTGTGTAAAATATCGTTACACACCCCGATCCATACTTTATTCTATATGTTGTTGATCCCCCAAAATGCCCGCAAAGAGACATGCAAGCAAAGCTGGTTCTCACCATGTAACTGTAGCCAGTGGTAAGATTGTCTGTGGGCATGGTAGTACACAGACGTAGAAGTGCATTGTTGATATGAGGAAAGGCATTTCTCCTGCAACGTTTTTTACAGCCCAATCAGTAGCTTCTCTCACACTTGGGGGGAGATGATGTTGTCCCAGCTGGTGGTGTTAGTGCAGTTGCTGGTGGTAGTAGTATGAGTATTGCTGCCTCAAGTTCAACATCTGACCAGTGTACCGTGTACAGAAATATAGTGGAGTGTGAAGCAGTGCAAGTGAGTGGCAGTGTAGATGATGTCATACTTCCTAGTAACATCCCAATAACTGAACCTTAGGATTCTGATAATCATGTCAATGATAGCATGCAATGTGACATTTGTTCCACCACAGTTCATGTCACACATTTTCCATGCAGTGATTCACAGTGTGGTGAAAAAATATCAGGTGATGGTGGTGTTGATGATGATGATGAATGTGATGATGATGATGATGATGTTGCTGTGGTTGCAACATGCAGTTCACATGCCAGCATCCAAGCAGAAGATGTGGATGTGGGTGCTGCTGATGAATATGACAATGATGTAATTGACCCCCGTTGGGAATCAGAGAAAAAGAAATTCAAGGTGGCTGTGTCTGGGTCTGTTTGCATTAATCCCCCCCTGTAAAATGTTGTGATTTACCAGTTTCAGTTGACAGTGATGATGATGATGATGATGATGACCCAGTAATAATGATAGGTTGTCATGGTGGTCAGTTGCAGTCCAAGTGTGCACTGCCTGAAAAATCACGTAGCACACCCCCCACTTCAGTGCTTAAAAGAACAGAGTTCAATAAGCAGCATCATGGACATGTTAAAACTAGAGCATCATAATCCTTTGTTTGGGATTTTTCTGTGCAAGATGCAAATGATAAGTCAGTTGCAATCTGCCAGGTTTGCCATGTGCGCGTGAGTTAAGGTAAAAATTGGAGCCATCTGGGCACAGGAGGACAGCATACACATTTTAAGAATAGGCACATGGCACTGTGAACCCAGTACAAGATGGCAGCTAATACCACAGTGGGGCATTCACCCTGGTCATCAACCATTACGAGCATGTTATCTCCTTCCATGAGTGTTAAGTCCAGTAGGAAATTAAATGTGTGCAGTAGTGAGGAAATAAGAGCAGAGGATTATTACAGGCATGATGAAGTGGAGGAGCAGAATGATTTTGAAATGTTGTCCAGTGCTGGTGAGAGTAGCAGTTTTGGTGGTGGTGGTGAATGCAATATGTCTAGTGCAAGTGGTACATCAATCCTGGTTGGCAAATCTGGCAAAATAACTGCTTTTTTGGGTTTGTAATCATCACCTGTGCAACCGTCTTCATCAAACGTCCACACTCCACCCCCTACCATTCGCTGAGCAGAACCATTTGTCATCACACCCCATGTAAAATGTTTAAGTCTGCCCATGTTAGAGTGTTTTTGCGCATAAGCTGAAGTACCCACCCAATCATACAGTGTCACGTGAACTTAATTCTGCTGTAGCTGAAATGCTGGCAATTGATCTTTTGCCCTTCTCCTTTGTGGGGAATTCTGGGTTCCAGCAGTTTGCTGAGCATGCCTGTCCAAAATGTAAGGTCCCATCCAGGGCATACTTTTCAACCCGTGCTGTTTCCGAGTTGTTCAGTACTGTGTATGACTCAGTAAGACATGCCCTTCAACATTCCTCCTCTACATTCATCCATTTAAGTATGGATATGTGGACAAGTGGAAAAACAGCAGGGAGTTCATATTTGTGTATAACTGCACACTGGGTGCAGGTGCCGGGGGTTGTTTGTGAAGTTGGTAATGTGAATAATCAGTGCAGTACGGTGAAGTGTCATGGTAGTGATCTTCCAGGAATTCAACAGCATGCAATGATTGCTATGCACAATGTGACCTGTTCTTACACTGGTGAAAACATGTTGGACATGGTACTGACTGAAACTGACAAGTAGCTGAACCCCCTGTCCCTGAGAGCTGGGTTCATAACAAGTAAAAATGGGTCAAATGTGGTGAAATGCATCACGAATGGTGGCTTTTTTCATGTTCCATTCATGGCCCACTATTTAAGTCTTGTGGTGCAAAAGTATCTGCAGCACCCTGATGTAAAGGAAATGCTGACAGTTGCATGCCGTATCTGCTCTCACTTTTCATGATCTGCAAAGGCCCGTGACCAACTTCAGCAGCTGCAGATGCAAAACAGCCTCCCTCAGCACCGCTTGAAGCTAGAAGTTGTCACCCGGTGGAACTCCACTTTATACATGGCAGAGAGGTTGTATGAACAATACAAAGCCATCTCAGAATATCTTGTGATGCACAATAGCCGAGACAGTTCTGGGGCCTCCATGTCTATGACGACTGAACAGTGGCACCTCATGGACTCTGTAATAACAATTTTGAGGCCTTTTGAACATGCCATACAGGCAGTGAGTGGTGAGTCTGCCTCCATTAACCAATCAATTCCACTGCTGTGGGTGCTGAGGCAGACATTGGTGAATGCACAGCATGGCCTTGATGCTGCCAGAGACAGTGCTAGCAGCATGTTGCTGAAACACATGCTGACACTATTCGACCAGAAGCATCACATTTTGAGCATTCAGCGTAGTGACAACTTTGCCATAGCAACAATGCTGGACCCACGATACAAACATGGAATTGCCTCAGTACTGGAGGGAAGGCTTGAACAGGTAAAAAATGTCAGTGGGCAACTAGTGTGCTTGGTTCATGGGGCACAGAAGTCATGTGCCAAGGTCAGCAAACCTCAGCAGCATAATCCAGCTGAAGGTGCACCTGGAGGAGCATCAAGCATATCCTGGAAGGGGAAAGGGACTGCAGTTCCAGGTAGTCTGTCATCCAAAGTGGTTGGCATCAACAAACTTTGGGAGGCTTTGTCCCAAGTGGGGATTTGTGAAATAAATGATTCCGGAGAACAGAATGATGCATCAACCACTGGATTTAGTGTGACACAGAGAATGGTTGAGTCATATTTGTCTTAAAACAGGCATCTGTCAATAACTGATGATCCTGTTTTGTACTGGAGTGGAAAGGTCAGTGAATGGCCACAGCTGACTGCAGTGGCACTGAAGTACCTCACATGCCCACTCTCCAGTGTAAGTGTCAAGAGGGTAGTCAGCTCAGCAGGTGCAATAGTCAGGGATCATCGGACAAACCTCTCTCCTGCAAATGTTAGTTTGCTAACATTAATAAAAATGAATGAAAGGCACATACCAGCACAGACTGCAACCTCGGTATTCATACCCCGGCCTAGTCATGGTGGTTTTGGTGATGTAGAAATGGACCATCCTGGTGGCACTGGCAGTGGCAGCATGAAATGGCCCACCACTGATGTAGATGATGACACAATGGATAAAGAATTTACCAGTGGTCAGACTTCAGACATAGATGACTGTGAGGGCAGCTTTCTTTATGAGGATGATGATGTGGTTAATGTTGGCAGGTTTTAACTGAAGTTGTTAAAAGGTGGTGTGCCCCCCTGGAGTCAGACCACCACCACCAGGACTGATGTTAGCTACTGCCACCACAGAGAATGACTTTGTCTGCCCCCCTGGATCACCACTACCAGGACCGATGTTAGCCACTGTCCTCCACAGAGAATGACTTTGTCTGCCCCCTGGACCACCACCACCACCACCATCGCTGTTAGCCACTGCCACCACCACCAGATGCAGGAAGATGTCACAGGGAATGTCATCATGTGCCTCAGCTATCACCACCAGCACCCACCACCAGTATCATTTAGACATTGTTTCCCCATTACATTGACCATGCCAAGGCAGAGGGAGTCGAACAGGAGACCACATCCATCAGCCACAGGCACAAGGCTTCTTAATATTAAAACTATAAAGTGAGTATGTGTACTAATGTTTTTTTATGCTATTTAACTTCCTTTAGCTGTATGTTTTGTTTTCTGTTGCTTTTCTGAGCTGCAATGGTCAAACACACACGGTAAACTTATTTTAATTTTTTACAGGTTAACAAAAAAAACTCTCCTTCGCTGAAAGTCGGTATGAATGGTATTGCAGCAGTACTGTACACAGGAATCTATGGAATATCCATTTCAAATCCATACTGGTAAATATCAAGATTTTATTTCATCTGCTCAATTTGCTTTAAAAAGAGTGCAGCAAATGTGACTGAGTAAGATTCATAAACTAGGTGATATGTGAACGTCACCAAAACTATTTCTGCAAGATATCATGCACTGTATTCTGAACTTGCAGCTGTGCAACCATGATAGTGTTGAAAAAGTTGCACACAGATTGTGTTACTTGACAAGATGTGGTTTTGAAATGTAACTTGACTTGAGATTGAGAACCAGGGACACTGGCACAGTGTATTTGTTACACAGCCTGGTACTAAATTAACTTGTGATTGATCTGCTGATTGCACTGCGACAGCTTACAATCTGTATTAATAATCCAGATACCAATGGAACAGCCACGCCTTAAGCATAATGTGTTACTGCTGCAATCAAGTTGTAACAAGTCCTTCATTTCTTTTTTTAGGAAACTTCCAGATGCTTTGTTGTGTCATAGTTGCCTTATCCAAAGAAGTTCTTCAACATCAGGCACCTCCCCCGGGCTGGGGCAGACATGCAAAACGCAGAAGTCATTTCAATCAATGATCATGATCATCATTAACAACCAGACTCGAGAAGGATGCAGATGAAATCTGTGAAGAAGTAACCAGATAAGAAACCGTTAATGAGACAAACCTGCAAATATGCCCCCCCCAAAAAAAAATACTTACCTTCATTGGCTTGAGAGTTATCCATTTCCAGTTTCAATGAAAAAAGTTCTCATCAAGCACTGGAGTGTGCACACCAACAGTATCTGTGACCTGTGATACAAAACAATACAATGAGTACATGTCTATATATGTCAACCCCCCACCTACAAAATACAAATATATATATATTAACTCACCAAGGCTACTATTAGTGTACAGACAAAGGGCACCCTTCCATCCAGCTGAGATGATCACATTGCATTTGCAGGAATTGCAGCACACACTGGACCAGCAACAGTTCACTCTTGGTCATCATTTCTGACAGGACTTTGCATGTGGTGTAACGCTCCTATTTCACTTTGTTACCATTTGTCAATTTTATGCACACAAGACAGATGCATTTTGAGCATGCAGAAAAAATCTGGGGATTCTGTGTGAGTACTGCGCACACGACTGAGTGAGCCATTAATTCTGGGGGACTTTGCACGTGGTGTAATGCTCCCATTTCACTTTGTTACCACTTGTCAATTTTCTGCACAAAAGACAGATGGATTTTGGGCATGCAGAAAAAATCTGGGGACTCTGTGTGAGTACTGTGCACATGACTGAGTGTGCCATTAATTCTGGGGGACTTTGCATTTGGTGTAATGCTCCCATTTCACTTCGTTACCACTTGTCAATTATCTGCACACAAGACAGATGCATTTTGGGTGTTGGCCCACTGCAAAGGGGATGGCAGCTAAGATAAGTAGTAAAAGAATAGTAGACTACCAAATGGTGCAAACACAGCATACTGGAGAAATTCTCACTTGAATGCAGGACATAGGAGAATGACACACCACAAAACTGAGCACCAAATACACTTAGAAGTCTAGGACATGGAGAAACTCAAAGAACCACGATAGTGTAAAAAATGACTGTGATCCCAGAAGGAGAAATCCTGGCTATTCCAAATGGATTGGTCCTACAGGAAAAAGGAGTAGGTGACTCTCTTTTGATGACAGCTTTTCTGTGAAAAATAAGTAGGAAATGAGTGCGACAAGCACATCCAGAGTCCTTCTGATCACTGAAAAAAGCAGTCGGGGGGGGGGCAAAATTGTCACCTAGAAATGAAATACAGGAATGCAAGCAGCTCAGCATAGCTAAATAGATTCGGTAGTGATCTGTGCTTTGTGAAAGTTAAAATTCCACAAATTGACATCTAGTGGCATTACTTGCTATACATCCATTAATTTTGAGAAACTGTTGCCAATTAGTAATTTCTGAAATCTCCACAGTACATTTTAATCACATCTATCCAGCACTGTTTACTCCCTAGGCCTATTTACATTGTGTATGTATGTCAAATCCTGGCTGTATGCCTGCAATAGCAGTAAATGACTCCAGTGCTGTTGCAATAGAGTAATAAACATACACATAATTTTACTATTTTTGCACTTTTTTATCTCCCTCTCCCCACAAACCCCCTTTTGTCTGCTGACCCCAGTCCCATCACCCATGAACCCAGGAATTACAACTTTTGCTGTTCCTAACCACCATGGGCAAGCAGGTGCCTCAGGAGTTGATGTGGGGCCTACAGAGTTGCCAACTTCATCCTGTCAGCAGCAGTGTTTTTGTCTCCCCCTTTCTCCTTGACTTGGGCTGGAATGCATGCTATGGTGTGCACCTAGTGAGTTAAGAAGCAGCACACCTTTGTGCCTGACCCCAGTCAACCAGGTACAGAACCATTGTTGTACCACCTAGCCTCTGCTAAGAGACAACCAAGCAGTGACATGTGCTGTCCCTTCTCCCTGAAGAAGGACAGCCATCAATGAACATTCAATGCTCCTTCTCTTGGCTTGCCCCTGAGAAACCCTGCTCTGTTTCTGAATCCAGGTCACTAGCATTTTAAGATGTAAGGCATCCAGCACCACAGCCCTCCCTCCACCAGGCAGGTGCAATTTTCACACAATTTAACAAACAGTTCAATTGTGAAATTATGAAATCTTGTAAGGTACAATTTATTTAACCAACTATCCCCATATTTAGCAGTTTCTAAGACTCTTCAAAGGAAATTTGCACACACATTTTCAGTTATCTAGCTCTGAAGTTAGGTAAGTTGTAAGCAGTGAAATAGTTCAGAAATGTTCTCAAAAATAATAAATTGCCATATTTTGAGCAAATATAAGTTCTACACTACTCACCCAAATGCTTTTAAGCTTAAAATCCCTTTGGGGACCCTTACAGAAAATCTACATGGGGAATTTCAGGTCTCTATCTGCACAGTCAAAATGACTTGAGTTATGAGTAAGTAAAGAATTTTCACCTAGTCCTAGTATCTGTGTTCAGTATATAACTCACCTAGGCTGGGATATCTTATGTAAACACAATCTAAAGATGTGAAAAATCTGAGTACAACAGAAAATAAAATACTGCATTCAAGTTAGGCATACAGTTCAAAATGGGTAAATATATTAACCCCACTGAACAAAATGTATTGTATTTCAGGTGGGCTATCCCCAGTAAATACTTCTGCACATTTTGAATCAATTGTATACTGTTCCAATTTCCTCTGCCAGTATGTGCTATATTTTTAGCTTACTGGTGTGTATTCTTCCTTGTCACCCCCCCCCCACACACACACACACAATCTGGGTCACAACTGGAAACAACTTGTGGTTCAGCCTGCATTTCCTAGTCAATGCATTTTAAATAAAACAAAAAGTAATGAGTAAAAGCAGGACTGCACTGCAATCAAGATGAGGTGTTGCAGCTTGATTAGAGTTAATAAACACAGTGTAAAATGAGTAAAGCCCTGACCCCACTGAAAATAAGAAACTATATCTCATATGGGCCATCCAGAGTAAATACATCAGAGTAATGGATAAACACAGACCCCAAATGAAAATGAGAGATTGCATCATAACTGGGCTACTGAGGTTACATTCTAAAACTGGTAAAAGCAGGAACCTACTGAAATTAAGATATTGCATCTCATTTATGCTTTCTTGGGCAAATGCAGTGTACAATAAGTAAAAGTAGAACCCATCTGAAAACAAAATAACGAATTTCAGCTGTGATATCTTTGGTAAATACATTGCAGAAATGGGTGAATGCTAGATCCTAGTGAAAGTAAAATATTACATTAATCTGGATTGAGTTATCCTGAGTAACTACAGTATAAAATTGGGTAAAAATAAGACTCCATTAGAAATCAGATATTTTATCTCAGTTGAGTTGTCATTGGTAAATAAACAAAAAAAAATGGTGAAAGCAAGGCCCCACTGAAAATAAGATGTTGCATTCTATGTGGGTTATCCTGAAACAATTAACTATAAAAGTTGGTAAACTCTGGACCACAGTGAAGAGAATTAATATTCCATCTCAGTTAAGTTATCCAGGATACATACAGTGTAAAAATGGGCAAAAAAGGACCCCACTGAAAATGAGCTGCTGAATTGCTTCTCAGCTGGGCTGTTATAAATAGTGTGTAAAAATGGATAAAACTGAAGCACCTCTGAAAATGAGATATTGCAGTTCAGCTAGGTTATCCTGTGTAGCTTCAGCATAAAGACGGATAAAGGCAGGACCCTACTGACAATAAGAAATGGAATCTCGGTTTAGCTTGTTTTGGAAAATTCTGTTGAACATTGATGAAATTAGGGCTCCTGTGAATACAGGATGTGGTATCTCTGTGTTATGCTAGGTAAATACATATTAAAAATATGTGAGAGCATGATCACACTAAAAGGGAATACTGCATCTTATCTTGTCTGGGTTATATTGGGTAAATACAGTAGGAAAATGGTTAAAAGTAGGACCCCACTAAAAAACCAGTTTTGCATCTCTGTTTGACTGCCCGGGGTAAGTACAGTACTCAAATAGGTGCAAGTAAGACCACTCAGAGAATCAGCTATTGCATCATAGCTTGGATATCCTGAGTAAAAACAGCATAACAATAGCTAAAAGAAGGACCCCACTGAAAATAACATATTGCATGTCAGCTGGACCCTGGCTAAATACATTTTGAAAAGGGGTGAAACCAGGACCTCACTGAAAATGAGATGTTGCATCTGAGCTTGACTACCATGCTTAAATGCATTTTTATGGGTAAAAGCAGGACTGCAATGAAAAAGAGAGAATTTAAAAGCAGCAATTGTTGGACGTTGCCACTCTTATTTTGATGCAAGCTGCAGGAAATCATGGAAACTGTCATATACTCAAGGGAGCATTTGACAATAAAACTCCCAAGTTTGTGAGGAGAAAATAAAAAGGAAGAAATTATACAGCACCAATGTTCAGCTTCTGCTGTATAAGGTGGGTGTTAGCCTGACCTCAGGTGTTTTAGTTTTGTAGTTGAAACTTTGTTGCAGTAAATTGCACTTCACCATTTGAAACTTCATATTGTTTTCTGCGTATCTTAGTGGCAGTGGTGTACTTCATTTTGTTTGTTGATTGCTGATCTTTTGAATAAAGCCATCATGGAGAGTTGAAAGTAAGGCTGCATCTTTAGTATTTCATAGACAGATTACTCAAAAGGCATTTGATTATATGCCACTCTGCTGGATCCTTGAATGCCTAAGAACATATTGTCTCCAGCCCATGCTGATACACTTCATCAAAATCACTGTGACAATATGTCAATCCAACCTGCAGCTAAACCTTGATAAATGCCTTTTTTACAATTCCAAAGAACAATATCTAATGAGGAACATTTCCGGTGGATTCCTTGTCAGCACCTCTGTTTTGCATACCCTCAATCCATTAAAGATCAGTGGCAAATATGGAGGGATTAACACACAACATTATATGGGTTTACTGAGCATTAATCCACGCCTGGGGAGGTTGGAGTCATGAGGTGAAGCCAAGTGACTTCAACCACCCAGGCATGGATTAATGCTCAGTAAGCCCATACCCTGGATTAAGTTAATCTTCTTATAACATGGGTAATGTTATATTAGAGTTTTATCTAATTAAATAGTAAAAATAAAGCCCTGTGAACATGCAACTATGGGTATATCAGGGATTAATCAATGGTCAGGTGACCTGTTTGGACGAATCAGAAGACAGTATTTTCAGAAGCCATATTATAAAGGTATTTATTTATTGATTGATTGATTGACGAATTGATTGATTTAATTTATTTGTATTTTAAAATTTGATTTCTGGGAGAGGCACACTGAGCTGAGGATCATTTCCAGGTAGGGGAGGGAAAGGGAGAACTCAGTTACAAAGAATACAGCAAGTCAGATGATTTGATTACAATGACAAAGACAATAAAGTGCAGTAGTGGAGTGCAGAACTAGGAGGAAAGCAAGACTGTTGCATATAACTGAGAAATAGATTAGCAAACAAATCAGCTGTGCAATTGGACATGAACTAAGGCCCTGTTCACACTAGGGACCATTTATAAAACGTTACTAAAAACAATTTATAAATGGTCCATAGCATGATTGTCGGAGCTTTCACACTCAATTCAGACAACCGTGCCAGGTGGAAGGGGTTCCCAGGCATGACTGTGACACCAGCTCAAAGCATTATGGGTTCCGGTTGGTGCAGCAGTGCATGACGGGATACCCTTGAACGCACACCAAAACTGATCAGGAAAAAAATATATGGGCAGAATCAGGGATTCTTCCAGTGCACAGCGGTGCCTGTAATGTAAAATTTTGTTTATTCTGTGGCTGACGAAATGGATTTTCTCACCGGAGTGTTGCCTTAGCTCGTGTTACAGCACAGTTTGCATACACACTGCTGTTAACACAGATTAAGGCAATCCTGTTTAGCTAAAACTGTGCTAAAGACCATCTCTTAGCAGGGTTTTAGCACGGTTTTAGAACGCGATTGTAACACGGTTTTAACCATGTTACAGTGTGAATGCAAGCCATGTTCTGGGACCTTAAAACGGTTTAAGGCAGTTAAACCATTTTAAGCTTCCTAGTGTGAACAGGGCCTTAAAGTGCTTAGTGCCTAAATGACCGGAGACTGACCGAGTCTTCAGTGGAGTAGTGAAATGGGCTGATTAAACTATACACTAGTTAGCCAAAACCATGCAGTTGGGGGGATGGAAAAGGTAAGTGAGGGGCAGAGTTACAGGGAAAGGAATAGGAAGGGTCCAGGTAGAGGGCTGGCAGGAGGAAGAGTGGAAAAGTTTCAGCTGGTGTCTAATGGAGGGAAGGGAGATGGAAAGCTGTTTGGAGGAAGGTAACTGGTTCCAGAGGGAGGGAGGCTATAGAAGAATACAGATTTCCCAGCTAAGAAGTGAGGGTGAAGTAAGGGAGAAGGTGTGAGAGTCTCTTGAGTGTAGAGAGTAGAAGTAGGATGGGATGAGGAAGAGGAGTGTGGACAGTTATGAGGGGAAGGACCCAAACCAGTATTTAGAGATGAAGAATGCACAGTGGGACTGGCAACAAGAGGAAAGAGGGAGGATGGATAAGGACAAGTATCGGGAACTGTGGTGGGTACAAGATGGTAAGTTGGTAGCAAAGCAACAGAGGGTGTTGTAGAGGGTATTTAGCTTGGCAAGGAAGTGGAGGGGTGGTGCCATAGACCACACCCACAGAGCTGAAAACTGAGAGAACCATTTTGGTGACCAGCTCCTGGCAGAACTAAGGAGATAATAAATTCTTATTGTGGTAAAGGGCACCAAGTTTGAGACACAGTTTGGCATGATGGTGTAAAAATAGGCAGAGAAGTCAGACCTGCTATCTGACCATGCACAGAGGTACTTGAAAGTTGGGACTACTTGGGGAGGGGGGGTGCCATCCAGTGTCAGAAAAATGGAGAGGGGAAAGAGCCTGACCAGCTTCTGTCTAGTACCAAAGATTATTGACACTGTTTTTTGATGATTTCATCAGAAGGCAGCTTGAGTGTGTGACTTCAATGGTTAACAAAGTCAGTGCTTTTTTTTTTTGTTTATCTACTAAACATAAAGTTTCTAAAAAGATATTATCTTCTTTGTGTCCCATTCATTTTCCAGAGATACCGGCCCATCTCGGTTGCTGATGCTACGAGTTGTGACATCACTCATGATGTCACCTGCCATTCTCTGAAACTGCCAAAAGCAATGCACAGCTTATGTGGTTTTCTGTCAGATCTGATTACTGTCAGATCAGCAGTGAAAATACAACTGTATCTCACTTATGCTGTATACCTTCTGAGAAACCAACGGGTTTAAAAGATCTTCATATGTTGTATTTTAAACAGGTGATTTTGATGTGTTGATTTTTTTGCGTTTGCTGCTTGCACTCTGCACATCTATTACATATCGTACCACATCTATTGTGTTTAATATGGCAAATGTGAAATAGTTAATAACATAGGTGTTTTTATTTCAATCACGAGGTTGAACAGGTACATAACATTTGTATGCTGGACTTGGAAGAAATGAAAACTGATTCTGGAAATAGGACATTTTTACCAGCATGAGCAGTAAAAAATTAAGAGAGAAATTGTCATCTAATGTATACATAGGCTTTATGGATCCCTAGATGTTGTTAAGTGTGTTAAAATTCTGAGTCTGTTCATAGAATAATAAAGTGACAGAATTTTAGTTACAAATGAGAACTTCGATGTCTGGCTATATTTGTATCAAACTGTTTACTAAAACTTTGTTATGTTGTTAGTTGCTATTGCTTGAAAAATAAATATTATCAGTTAGAAGTTATATTACTTGATTTAAGTAACAAGTTCTCTAAATTTAGACTTGATAAAATACCTCTTGATAAAATGATATCGTAATAAAATACCCCTTGATGAAATTACCTCCACTATTTTTGTCAACTTTGCCAAAGCTTTTGACAATGTAGCCCCTCCCATTCTCCTAGAAAAGCTTAAGGCAGCTGGACTCTTTATGTTCGATTCTCAAAACACCCCTGGAGTGACGCAAGCTGTACCAAAGCAGCACCATGTGCCATGCACTGTGTACCATGTGCCGTGCACTAGTTTCTCATACAGGAGCCCTCGCGAGCCAAAGGGAGGCACAGTGATGAAAGACATGTTGCACACCATAAGAATGACACACCCAGTGACACTGTTGCAAGGTGTGCCATAAACCAGAGGCAACAATGTTGGCAGAAGGAACAGAGTAGGGAGCTGCAGGAGGTCACAGCAGGAAGAAACTTCATGGATGAGGAAACAGACATATTGATAGAGGCGGTAAAGGCACATGTTAGTACAGTAGTGTACACGGACATGCAAACAGAGAACAAATGGTCACATGCATGATACAGGGCAACAAGCTCAACAATGTGAAGCAGTTCAGTGTCTCATGTCACCAATCACACCATCAGGTAGAGCTCCTACTGTCCAGATGTGGGGACAGGGAGCTGCATGCCAGGTGACAACAGGCATGGGATGAGGTGGCAATGAAAGTGAACACTGTAGCAACAAGCAGATGCACCAAGCATGAACTACAGAAGTGCTATCATGACCTCTGAAGGAGGCTGAAGAAGGTTGCCCACAACCATCTCTGCACCACCAGCATGGATGGGGGAACATATCAGACTGTACCACTAACCACACAAGAGGAGTGGGTGGCAACACACACCAGCACCCACATGGTAGACTGTGACAGTGAGCTGGACCTGTTTATGCTCCAATATGCAGCAGGTATGAACATGTGTGGCATGCAGTGTATGCCATATCAGGGCAACCGAGAACACAACACAATAGACCCTGATGTCAGGGTACAGCCTGATGTGCCCCAAGCCATCCCTCGGTCCCACAGAACACCTTTGTGATTGCACCTCATGACCTGCACTCTGTAACACTGGTATGGACCCGGGCAGACAGCACAGACATGCAGCTGTGCATCGTGGCCACATACACAGATACACAGATGCCATGTAGTACAGCCATACATAATGGGCCACCATGACACAGGTGTAATGTCCATGATGCATGAATCGGCACAGACACATGTGTGTGAACACAGATGTGAATGCTTCACACATCTGTGCTGCAGGAATGTATGGCATGTGGGCACTTATATCATGGGAATGCCAGACACAACGCACAGCTTAGATCTGTCAGCCATGGGTAATGGTGTATGACAATGTGGGATGTTGGGAGTGCTGAGAAGCCCACAGCACACACAGCCTGTGGACAGCGGCATTGTACAGACAGTGGGCATCACCCTGGGTGTATAAAGCATCAGTGATGGCACACAACACAACATGCATCATGTGATGCTGCAGTACGTCCACCAATGGTCATGGTGGCAGATAGCAAACACAAATGTCTTGAATGCATATAAATGTTGAAAATGTATATGTACATGTGGCATAGCACCCACACATTCACATTCTGATGTCTCTACTCAGGTGCTGGTGGTGATGTGGCAGGGTACCCATCACCAATCATGGATGGGGACACACAGGAGCAGACCCAGCAAGTGGATGAAGAGAACCTTGATGGTGTGACCACAGCATTTTCCAATGGCACACAGGAAACAACAGTGGCCAGCATGGATGACACAGCCCGGAGTATCCCCACGCACAGTAAGATGCACAGATGGGGAGTACGTACTGGAATGCATGGATGCAGGTGTGTCTGCATTCTCCAGTGATGCCAGGGACAGTATGCAAGCAGATAACATACATGGTGACACCACAAAATCACCTGTCAGTCAGGCATAGTCACCACAGGCCATGCCCCCTGTGACCCAGGAGGAATAGGATTATGACAGCAACAGATACTTCCAGGATGTGGTGGGGTACCAGGAGCAGCTACACAATTCTGTCACAGGCATCTGGGCAGCATTATAGGAACAAAATACAGCCACTGCAGAACATAGAGTCCGTGCAGAGGGGATCTTGATGGGCATGCGTGACGCACTTAACACTGTCATACATGAGGGTGTGGACTGGCACACTGAAAGAGCAGCACTACTGCATGGCATATATATGTGCACACAGTGTCAGACTGAGACCATGGAGCAACTCATGATGGCACTGGAGTGTGGAATGGCAATGCAACAGAGAACAAACTGAGGCCATAACTACAATGGCATCTGCACTCCAGTTCATAAGACAGCCATGTGGCAGAACCATGAACCACTGCTACCAGTTCCATACAGGTATGGCCTGCATGCATCGGGCAGTGATTGCACCATGTAGCATGAGTACTGCAGCACCCCAACCATGGACACACATGCTACTGTTGTACAATGCCAGCACACAGTCAGAGTCCAGGATTATAAGGCTGGTATGGGCAAGCATGAAGGGGCCACACACATGGACATGTACATGGGACCACCTGGCCAACAGCAACAGTGGAGTGAACTGCTCATGTCTGGGCCACATGAGTTAACCACACAAGATGACCAGCTAGACAGCACAGTCAGTCCCAGCAGGGCACATCAGCAGCACTTACACAAATGTGACTGCTTGTGTGGAACTATGACAGACCAGTTTCAATTTCAAGTTTATTGTCCATCTCAAAAATAATAGTTATAGACATTACAATTATTAAATCATTTTAAAAACATAAATAGTTACATTCTTTAAAAGAGCAAGAGACAATCAACTTGTACATTTTCTAAGATTCTGCCTATGCCAACATACTTCCAAGACATAGATAATTGAGTCAGTGACTCATATTGTTTTACTTGAGGCCATAGTAAGTCAGGTTTGTTGCCTCCTTCTCTTAAATCTAACTACTGAGGCCAGAAATTTCAAGATCATTTCAGCATCCTCCCTATACTTTGGATGCAGTAGAATAAATACTGGATCATGATTCATAACTTTCATTAGCATACTCAGTCAAAAATATTTTAAAATCTTATCCCTAAAAGTGTTATATTAGGGACATTATACAATGGCAAGAAAAAATGCTGACCTTTGATTGGTCAAGTCTGGGAATGGACCTGTGATGTTATCCCAGCACAACATCATGGATCTAGTCCCAGTACTCACACACCACAGCAGCTGTACAAGAATCGCTCCACACACCCTCATGTGGCACGGCAGAATGCTTAGCTAACTCCGACTCAACACCTGCTGTCAGTGATGCTGACTCACTTACTGCCAGATGCCAGCAGCACACACAGTGGTGAGAAGCTCCTAGTCCTCCCCTCACAACATGTCTCAAAGAGAAAATATTTAAAATAAAAAAAAACGCCATCATCCTTGACAACTTTTCGATTCCGGCGCGGCAGTAACACAAGCGCATTTAAAAAGCCATGCTTGTCGCTGGCTGGAGAAGCTGCTCACTTCCTGCTAGGTGTTTCTGGCTGAAAAGAAACATTTCAAAGTAAAAAATCAAAAGGAAACCAAGGCAATCATTCCATCACGAGTCCCGCGCTCTGCCCCATACATTTGCCCTTTGCAGTCTCCTGCTCTGCTCCTTGAGCACAACATTTGCAGATCGGTACCACAGTTTCAGCTTGTCACAGATCGCAACCTTTCCTGACCACATTGAGGGGGGGAGAGAGTGAGAGAGAGCGTGGGTAACCATTTTAAAAAGCACTAACCAGTACTGCACAACACGGGGGAGGGGGGATCACAAAGGTAAGTGGAACCATCCAAATTTGGATTTAAAAAAAGACTAATGAAACAGCTGACTTAGCCAGCTCAGTTAAACTTGATGTAAAAAAAAAAAAGATACGAGTGTGTGTGTGTGTTGGGGGATGGGGGAAGAAGAAGCAAATGCAGCACCACCACCTACTGGGCAAACAATAGAACAGCACTATTTTTTCAATATGTATTTCTACTCAATGAAAAAAATCAGTAAAACAACACATTTTAAACATAATTTCAATCTATTTTTTATTTAATTTTACAAATGAGCCATTGTATAATAGCAATAATGCACTCCAGGGTGTGTGTTTTGCTGGGATAATGTCACTTCTGGGGTGATTAGTCGCACTCGGACTGCAGCCTAGTGCCTAATCACTCCAGGCGTGACACACACCCTATCGTGCATTATTGTTTAATTGAGTAATTACATGTGTGATACTCTCTTTAAACCCTTTGTTGCATCGGCAAAGTTTACTTGAGTTACTTCCTTGTCTTTAGTTTTATTGAAATGAATATATTTAGACGTGATTACTTCAAATCTGGCCCATGTGATCCATTTTCTGCACATCGGTGAGACTGTCAGGAATAAGTACTCTTCTATGCCATGGTTTATTTTGTTTTCCCTATACCATAGTGCTTGTCTTTGGTATCTTTTTCTTCTGCTAGGTAAATCGGTTTCTTCTTTACTGCATTTTTATATTGTGTTGAGTAATTTATTCCCCTTAGATAGTCTGCCCATAAATGCCTTAAAGTGTACTTTTCTAGTAATAAGAGTAATTTTTTCAACCATGGAGAATTGAAATCATCCTGGGCCCATTTCATTTTCTCCTGTAAACACTTCAATGGTAAGGTGTTAAGTGAATTGTTAATGATCTTGAGCCAATATGATACCATTCTAGCTTCAGTCAATAAGAACATAGAGACTCTGCCAAGCTCTGCCAGGATAATGGGGGAAGATGTGGTAATGGGCACTTGTAACAGTGCTTTGTAATAAAAAAAATAGGGGTGTATCAAGGTTAACTGAGTCTTGAGCTTCCCAGACTTCTGCCCCATAAAGGAGCTTTGGGTTGATCTTTGCTTCTCCGGCATTAAGTGCTGGGGTTACCGTGTTACTCTCAAACCTGTGATTAAAACATAATAGTGCTTTTGCCACGTTTGACTTTATTACATTGTTCCTTGAGATGGCTTGACCAATTATGATTAGGGATCAACCTTATTCCCAAGGATGTATAATCTGATATTATGTCTATTAGTTCTTTATCTAGATGAAATTTGTAGTGAGAGGAGGTGTCCCCAAAAAACAGTATCTTAGTTTTTTTAACAGTTATTTTCAAGTCAAAGGAATCACATTCAGTTTTAAGTTTGTCTATTTTTCTTTGAAGAACTGGCTTAGATAAGGAAAATAAAACTGTTATCTGCATATGCCAATAGATGGCATGATATGTTATTAATCTTCAGTGAATCCCATATCTCTGTCTATTCAAAGTATAGCAGGGAATCTATATAAATATTGAAAAGTAAACGACAGACCATGACTGTCACGCCTGCCACAGGCATGGCTGTGTGTAGGACAGACACAGCCAACACAGTACCACAGCCACCAGCAATGGTTAAAATGTGCGCAATGTCCACAGCCACACATGCCATGCAGCAGGACCAGGGGTCAACAGCAATGGTAGTAGATGTATCCCCAGCCAATATGCATTTATGAGAGACACACTGTGTAGCACATCTGACTGTGGAACAACACAAAGGGGGAGGCCATGCAACAGGCACGATATGTGCAGATGAACCAGGGAAAGGGTCCACAGAGCGGGTTTCACAGCCCATGTACTGCCCAGTAGCATGCAGCATAGGTGACACAAGGGACAGCATCATCACAGTCACCACCCTCTGTTGCCATCAGTGTCCCTGGCATGGTGGTAGACATGAACATGGGACTGACTGGTACCAATGCCAGCAATGGATCCACAAAGCATTATATGCAGCCACAAGGGCCACCTACCAAACTACGACACTCTGGCAGGAAAAGGACTAGCACCATGGTACACACCATGCCCACAAAGATTATGGATACACTTGTCCCATAAGCAGAAGCACCCACTGCACAACTGGCACCAAACCAACTCAAGTGAGGCAGATGGACCAAGCACAGTAGTGGTGGTGATGGGACAGTGGTCAGGAGCCAGGGCCCTGGGAAGGCACACGCACCATGACTGTCACCAAGGTCCATGGTGTAGCCCCCAATGCCATCAGAGGGAGACAGCACAATTGACCCCACACAGGCTGACACACAGGGCCACTGTGTCAACGTGCAAAAGGCTGTGGACAGCAGCCGTAGCAGGGGAAGTGCAAAGAATGGAACTAGCACATAGTGCCTGCACATTTGGACACAACAGGGATGATGGAGCCATGCTGACAGCATTAACAGACATTCTGCAGAACATCATACACATACCACACCAGACCCTAATTGTATCCCCCTTTTGTACTGCACATTGTATGGCAACCATACACCCCACCAACAGCCTGTATCCCAAAGGGATGTAACCTCCATCCCACAATAGCTAGTTAGTACAATACACAGTTAGGTCCAAACCATGGGGTTCCACCTTGTCATATGGTGGTTTGGCTTACTCACTTTTGAATTCCAGTATGGGAAAACAAAGAACATTATACACATGATGTGTGTTAACAGACAACCATGTAAAGCAGGTAGCATGGATACACTCAGCTGTACATTGGGTTGTGCTTGCATCCTGTGTGTGTGTGCCTGCTACATGCCACATACCTGTAGCACAGATGCACAGCCATGTGTGGTGACAGGTTTGTGTACTGGTATGGATGGTGCATGCTATTATTGGCATGCTGTGCAGCATGGGCTGCTGGGATGGAACACAATATGGGATGGACACAATGGGCTCACTTGTGGGTACACCTCTGTGGGCACACAGCCAACATGGGGCCATGATGACATGTGCATTCAGTAGCTGCTGTTGATGAAATGACTGATAATAGAAGAGCAATGCAGTAGGGCACCCCAGAGTGGCTATGGTATGGCAATGTCCACAGTAGAATTCCAATATGAAACTAATAGAATCCCTCTAGCCAAGGTATGACACATGGGCCAGTACTAATTTCAGGTCCACATGGCATTGTTGTGTAACACACACAGCATGTGAGGGTAATTGTGTATCTACTGTACATACCAGATGCATAGTATCATGCATGTACCAAACAGCTGTCCATGGGCACACAGCCATGGTGACCCATGGGTTACTTAAGCAATAAGGCATGAATGGGCATTTGTGATACTAGGTTTCCCCCATGGTCAGGAGTCTATTGCTGCATGAGGCAAAGCCAAGTGCCTGCAGCACCCTGACCATGGACGAAACCTAGTATCACCAATGCTTTGTTGTGCCATATTGCTAAAAAAAGGGGTCCATAGGCAACAGTTAATAAACAAACACTCTAAAAGTTTTCAAAACCACAACATATATAATAAAATGTTGTTAAATAATGTAAAATAGTCCCTCCACAGATGTTTTTCACCTGTCAGTCATCTGTCTTTCATCACAGTCAAAACCTTGTGTGATTGTTTGTGTAAGCAATAACACTTGACAGAGTGGGAGGTATTGGGAAATACTGGACTGCCTAGGGGAATGATGAAGCCCGACGCTGCAGACAGAGGGCCCTATAGCCCCTAGAAGGTATGTTATTTCCCAATACCACCCACCCTGGAGGGTATTATTTTATTTTAGTTTTTGTTTACCCGGTAAGGTGTCATAAACATAAAATATGACTATTTTCAGACACAACCCTGGAGGTTACAATACAAAATTGGCAGACAAAACAAATAACAAGTATAGTTTAGAGGTAATCAACCATACAAGGAAAAATCTACATGATGTTTTGTGATGTAAACAGTACTGCTAATATGATAAAGACAATGGCAAGAAAATACACAATAGTATAAAACACAATAAGCATACAATCATAATGCAGTAGAGTTTTAACACATAATCCATGGTAAGTGCTACATATAACAGTAACGAGAGGTCAGAGCAAAACTGACATTTTGTTAGCTGATTAAGGGGATGTCAAGCACCCTACGAGGATTTGAAACAGGAACATAGGGCATGTTTGACAAGGAGACTATGATGCATGTTTTTAAAAGCAGTATGACTAGGTGCAAAGTGAACATCAAGAGGTAGGGAATTCCAATATTTGGGGCCAGGCAGGAGAAAGCTGAGGTTCCTTTTAGGGTTCTGCACCTAGGGGTGTATAGTAGAGAGAGTTCAGTAGAGCAGAAGCCATAGATGACGGATAGAGGCACCAGCATGTCTGCAAGAGAGGTAGGTAGATTAGTTCTGATGATGTTGTCCAGCAGAGTACCAAGGGCAAGGAGTCGACTGGCAGATGGAAAAGGCAATCTAAGGTTCGCATATAGCAAGCAATGTTGCTTCAAATGTAGGGAAGCTGAGGCATAATGACAGATACTATTGTACAGTGTATCCCACTTACTTAGGGTGGTTTTCGAAGCATTTATGTAGGTGACAGCACCATATGCAAGGGACTGAAGTAGGATACCCTTGCGCTTAGAAAATGGACTAATGTATTTTACATGTGTGAACAATATATTCTATTGGAAAATGTTTAAATTCTTCTCTGTTTGCTTTCATTTATAATAAAATAGTTCCTCCACCTTATTTGAATACTGTGTTTTTTTCCTAAGTAGGGACACTTGTCCCAGTGGAGACTCCATAGCTGTAAATGTTCAGTTTGTTGTCACGTTTACCCCCTCCCCAAATGACCACAGGTGGGAGAAACACTGCTATTCTGCATCCCTCAGCTGAAAAAAAATGACTGGAGTGTGTTTTTTTATAGGTTGTTTAGTTTCTCACAGTAGTGCCGGTGAATTGCCAGTGGTGCAATGGTGGCAGGCGGCTACTCTGTTAGTACATTTTGTAGAAGAGACATCCCTGTGGCAGGAGTAAAATGAAAAGTAAACCTGCAGAAAGCAGGTGAATTTCTGACTTGCCTATGTTAAAAAAAGTAGGGATCGGTTACGGGGGAGGGGGGGTGTTTGCTGCACTGCGGAGAAACTGAATAAGGAAGGAAGTCCATACTTTTTCTAGAAAAGAGGTGACTGAGATAGGGGGAAAAGAAAAGTAAGTATGAATAAAGCAGGTAGATTTCTGAGTTTT
Source organism: Neoceratodus forsteri (assembly GCA_016271365.2). Taxonomy (NCBI): domain Eukaryota; kingdom Metazoa; phylum Chordata; order Ceratodontiformes; family Ceratodontidae; genus Neoceratodus; species Neoceratodus forsteri. The sequence goes on from CM028136.1 coordinate 654,884,838, forward strand.
TTGTGTTTTTTTTTTAAAGCAGGCAGAGGATCAGTGATGGGACAGTGGGTGGATATCTGCTAAGTGGAAGAAAACAATGGCGGTTGCTACATTTGAAAATTAGGGGTGTCCAATGATATGCTAAGTAATGGGGCACCCTGAATTGGCACTTGTTTCATACAGGGCTCTATTGAAAAATGCCTATCGGCTTCTGCTGCTGCTGTCCTAGCCAGTCAGAGTGCTAGGATTTACTTGCACATTTTCTAACATGGAATAGATGAATTCAAAGTTCTGTATAATTCCACTAGTAGAATGCCACCACCCCCCCACACACATACACACAGGATGGTAATAGTGAATACATGAATTCTATAGTCTTCAGAGTTACATTGGCAGACACACACATAGGCCTCAAGTGGAACCAGAGCCTCAGTATTGTCTGCTGCCAGATTAGGAGCAGGGAGTTCTCTACCAAACTTGTAGGGATAGGAGGGGGATCTTCACAGACATCAAAGAAACACCAGCAGGAGAAACTCTGATTAGAAATTGATTTGTTAAATTTGTGTATGTGTGTATGGAGGTGCTCTTGAGTGACAATAACAATAAAATATTTACTTATTTTATTTAATTTAATGGACAATCATTTTTAGGGCCTAGTCGAAGTGTATTATATATATATATATATATATATATATATATATATATATACAATAATGCAGGAGGGTGAGTGCATAATGAGAAATTATGCTCACCGAGGTGTTGGATGCTACATAAACCCCAAGAGTGAAGCTTGAGGGGTTTATATGAGCATCCCAGACCGAGGGTGCACATCATTTCTCAATTATGCACTCACCCCCATGCATTTTTATGTGTAATTGCTGTCTTCTGTTTTTTTTTTAAACTCTGAAGAAGAAAATGAATTGCGCTATACTGGCAAGAACATATTTATCAAAGCAAATATTGTAGAAGTTAATGTAGTATAATTAGTAAACATTTTAAGGAAAGATGTCATTTTAGAGAAGTTTTAGACAAACGCTTTAAAACAAACTAGTGAAATATACTTATTGTTTTGTGAAGGAAACTGGAAGTGATTACAACGTGGAACAGTAAATCATCATTGAAACAAAAGCATTAAACTGTCCAGTTAGTCTGCTGCAGAAATGTGCTGGTAAGTTGTTTTTATGTTGGCGCACTTGCGCAGCTAATATCTCGTGGTAGTGCAGATTTGGAGGCGCGGTCGCTGTTGGGTGAATGCAGGACATGCACCAGTAGGTGCATCCCTCATTCCCCAATCAGCCAGCATGCTGTCACCACACCATGCATACTAATGCGGCGAACACATCTAAGGAAAGGTCCACTGCAATGCAAGCAAAGCTCGTCACACGCAGCGGACCCTTCCTACATGCTTCATCAGCTAGAAACATGGTGGCACAGTGGCTGTTAAACTGCTGACTTCGGGGGTCCCACTTCCCTGGTCAGCTTACCCTTCCCCTCAAGTATATGCCGACAGGGGAGCCCACTCCCCATCGGAAGAATGTGTCCCTCCCCCCACTTTCGTTGTTTGCTGACGAGGATGCCCAATCCCTGTCGGCATCCGTCCCCCCTTTCCCACTTTAATGTGCCAACTGGGGAGTCCACTCCCCGTCGGCATGATGTCCAATCCTTCTTCTTTGCTGATGAGGGTGCCCAATCCCCCAACGTCTAATGTACCCCCAAAAAAGAAAACCGTCTGTGATGTTTTTTTGTTTTACTACCTGTAAACAGAAAACGGTCCCTCATAGTCTCCCTACCCACCACCCGCATCCATCCAGTGCGCATCCTGCCTCCCCACATACCCACACCCCATAGTTACCTCTGAAGCTCGGCGCGATGATCTTCAGTGAACTGGAAACACATCTTCACTCTTCAAAGCCGACCACGAACTGAGGAAATGCCGGTAAGCTATATAATGGACTAAAAAGTGTTTTTTCAACTTTGATGCCTATCTCGGGCATTTTTTGGAATTTTTGCACCAAATTTTCAACATGTGATTTTTGGGACCCCTCCTCATGAGTTCTGTCACTGTTATGACATTAATCGGTCCAGAAAGGTGATTTCACAGTCACTGCGCAGAATCACCTTTCAGGACTGAGTAACACAAGGATAATGGCAGTGTTCATGAGGTGGGCTCTCAAAAAGCTTATGTTGCAAATGTGGTGAAAAGAATAAAAAAAATGGCTGTTTTGCGAATGTGCATTGTGCAGTTGCTATGCACACTCGTAACTTCATGAATTTGCAATATTTTCATGACTGATTTTCAACATTGTAATTTTTCTATACCTCCTTGTGAACAGTACAGCTGTCATTTTTCACATCCTGGTCAAAATGTGTTTCCGTACTTCCGGCACAGAAAACCGCGGTCGCTGTGGTAAATCAGTGTTTGGGGTAGATTATGAAAATGACAGTGACACTGTTCATGAGCAAAGGTCCTAAAATGCCTATGTTGAAAATTTCATGATGATACTCCATAAAATGATTGTGTTATGAGTGTGCATTGCGCATTTTGTACGCACGCTCGTAATGTTGTGAATTTGTAATATTTTCACTCTGGATTTTCACCATTGGCATTTTTCCACACCTCTTGATGAACAGTAGAGCTGTCATTTTACATATCCTGCCCGAAATGTGTTTTCGCACGTCCAGCACAGAATAGTGCGATCGCTGAGTGAAATCACTCTTTTGGCTAGTTTGAGAAAATGACAGTGACACTGTACATGAGCAGAGGTGCTAAAATGCCTATGTTGAAAATCTGGTGCAGAAACTCTATAAAATGACTCTTACAAGTGTGCATTGTGCATTTCCCTCGCACCCTTGTAACTTTGCAAATTTACAATACTTACATGCCACATTTTCACCACTGCCATTTTTTATATCTCCTTATGAACAGTACAGTTGTCATTTTTCACATCCTGCCAAAAATGTGTTTTTGCACTGCACTACCAAAGCCAATGCCAGTGCGACAACATTCGGCATTGACAAATGCTTGTTTTTATAGGGACACTCTTTTGGGTTTAAAGTATTAGCACTTGTACTCCGTGCATTTGCTATTCATGCCAGTGTTGCCTTGGCTGTTTCTGTGGTGATTTTAAGTACTGCCTTTTTGTGCTATGCTGCACGCGATGGAACAGAGGAAGCAGGTGGTGCATGTTCATAGTTATAACTCACGGGTTATAATGGCGAATTATAACCTGCTCCTTCCATTGTAAAAAAACAGAAGCCAGTTATTACATATTAGTAAAGGTTCCAGCCATATTTATGATGGACATTAGGAACTAAGTTGCCTATGAATTATGTATGTTGCCTGTTGCCATGATTGGCAGGGACTTGTTTTTAGCTATTGGTGGTGCTGTCTTACAGCAATGGCTAGAACCATGTCTCAGGCAACCAGGACACAGGGATTTCCCTGCTCATTTCATATTGACATATGCACAACAGATAAGGTACAAAATTAACTTTAATATGATATTTTGTATATATATATATATATATATATATACTGTATATATAGATATATATATATCTATATCTATATATATATAGATAGATATATAGATATATATATCTATATATATATCTTATGGGGCACAATTGCGCCTATAGTTAGGGTTGAGTAGGCACTTTAATGTTAAATCTCAATTTTACACCTTAATAACTTTGCAACCATACAGACGGGTTGTACAACATTTGGCATGCACAGTCTGGTATGGTAGATCTCTTGATTTACCAAGTTGTGCCCAGTTGTACATACGGTTTTCAAGAAATAAACAGAAAAAATTCACCTTGCGCCACTCTTTTGATACAGCTTTTGCCTATGCGCTATGTAATTAATGCAGTGTCGGCTATTTGTCCAAAATTTTAGCATAGAAATAAGTTTGGTCAAAGAATAATCCAGCATCAGTTTGGTAAAAAATATTAATCCATTCAAAAGTTATTTAATTTTTAATATTTGAGTTCTGTGTGTGCTCAGTACATTCCAAAATGTATATGTATTTCTTGCAAACTAAGAATTGCCTCATAGACAAGGATTTTGTCAACTCATGAAGTAAAATCCTAGTCCATTAGAGAAATTCCTAATTAAAATGAACATACTTCCCAGAATGTTTTTTCCATTAAATATGAGCAATATATGGTTGCCCATTCTCATTTTTTCAAAAGATACAGGCTCCTATTTCAGATTTCATATGGTTAAATAAGAACCCTAGAAGGGCATACAGTAAACTTACCGTCCCCAAGAACAAAGGAGGTCTTAAGCTTCCCAATTTACTATATTATCACTGGGCCAGTCATCTATATAAAATGGGGAAGTTGATGTCATACCCTTGTAGTAGTGGGGGGGGATCCTCATGTTCCCATCTGGTTGCAAATCGAGATGGATGAATTCAGTACAGTCGGGGTGTCACCGTTGTCCTCATTATTTATGCCTCTCCATATACTCCCAGATAAAATTAAATGATCTGTGATAGGTGTGTCTATCAGAATTTTTGCCCAGATATGTGCCTCTTTGCATATCTGTCCCAGCAAGGACACAATGCAAGAGATTGTTGGCAATCTCAATTTTAGAATCGGTGAATCTCTCATCATGCCAAATTGGATTCCCCAATTACAAGGTATGCAGGTCGGTGACTTTTACGACTCGAATGGCCTTTTGTCAGTGACTGGCATGTTAAACAAGCTTCAACCCCTCTCCAGAGATATCTTTAAGATCTACCAGCTAAGACATTTGCTCCGACAGAAATTCGGGGAAACATATATGCCCTCCAGATTAAATAGCATAGTTGAGCAAATTAAAGGTCTAGTAGGGCGACCGCATGGAATCTCATTAATATATGGTGCCCTAATGGATATCTTTTATCCAACTGCATTGTCAGGTTCAGTGGTATGGGATTCGCTTATCCCTAACCAGAATGTCAATTGGTCAGACATTTGGAGGGACATGCATAGGTATATCACATAAGACGGGCTAAGGGTCATTCAATTCCAAATATTAAATAATATGTACTATACTCCATTTAAGTTGGCTAAAATGGGTCGGGCCCAATCATCCACATGTGTCAGATGTGCCCAAAAGGATGGGACAATACTGCATATTTTCTGGTCCTGCACAAACGTTTCACTGCTGTGGTTAAAAATTAAATCCCAGATTAACCCCCTACTAGGTTTATAACCTTATTTTATTCCCAAGGTTTGTATATTGGGGGAATTATCTTCGATATCGATTAAAGAAAGGAAATTCCATATTGCATTAATATCAATGGCGGTTAAGAAATTAGTTCTTAAACACTGGTTAGATCAAACCATTATATCATATACTGAATGGCTGCATGAGATGTCCTTCTATCTTAGGGCAGAAAGAATGATTGCCAGCATACGTAATAATCCAGTGGCTTTTGATAAAAAGTGGGGTAAACTATACGCTCTGTATTTGAATTAGGTCACCCCGCCTTCTCAAGCTCTCCAGACTAGCTTAAAGTTTAGTTTTCTCTTTTTTTTTTCTACATATCATAATTAACCTGAACTGTTTTGTTTTATGGAATAACTGATCGCCCAAGGGGGGTTTGGGAGGGGGGGGGGAAGAGGGATGGGGGTAGGGGGGTTGGGATGCTGTTTGTTGGACATTGTTTCTGTATTATTTCACCTAGTGATGTTGTATAAAATTGTTAAAGTTTATTGAATAAAAAAAAGGAAAATTCCTTGTCCGTGAGATGCCATCTTGTTTTCAGTTTTTCAGCCAAACAAAATGTCGTGCTTTGTCTGTGGGTGACTTTTGAGCTAAATGAGACATGGGTTTTGTTCAGGGTGACACCCTCTACAAAGCCATGCCTTTGGTTTGGTTCATTTGTATAAAATAAAATAGCTTTTTTAAAATTTAAAATTCTTTGACTACAACTCACTAACAATCCTAGTCCGTGAGCCAAACAAAATTCTGGTCCGAGAGACGATCCTGGTCCGCAAGCCTTGTCTGTCAGCGGGTGACCAGATAGCCGGAATTTCATGACCAGATGGCACTGATGGCATGACCAGATGTCCCCTTGCAGACTAGAATTTTGCTAACTCGTGGACCAGGATTGATCTGATGGCCCAGGATTTTGCTGTCTCACTAATGAAGAATTTTTAAAGGTGTAAAAACTTTACAATTGCAAAGCTCATTAATGGTTTGGTCTTTTTACTTAAAATGTACAGAGTGTTAAGGGGATCCCCTACAGGTGTAAATTATGCTGTTTAGCTTTTGCGGAATTAAGTGGTTCCATAGATATGCCATCGAAAAGTTGAGATTTTCTCCATAGGATTACATTGTGGGGTCTGTCACGCCTTTCGGTGCCCGTATCTCGAAAAGGAAGCGAGATACAGAGTTTTCGCTACTGACAGCTTAGATGCTGTTGGAAAAAGATCTGAAACCATAGAGTAAGCCTGCAGTGAAATTTTGTTCGTGGATTGCATGATTAATGAGATATGGTCAAATTAGTGTCACAAGGATTACAAGAGTGCCTGCCCAGTGCTTTTCTGTGCCCATATCTCAGAAACAAGGTGAGATATGGGGTCACTCATTCATTGTTGCATGAACTACTCACTGTCATAGTTACAATGACACTTGAAGTTTTTTTTCTAGCTGTTATGGTTCCCAAGATATGGGCAAATTACTATTACAAGGCTTCTGTGCCTATTGGGCTGCTCTATGGCTCTGTAGCTATGAGTAGGGAGCCGGTCCTGGACCCATCATTCCCACAGATGGCTATTGTTATGCAGAAATGGGCAACATGGCTTTGGGACCCACGCTCACACCAATACATGTTTTTACTAGTTATATTACACTTTTTCAACAAGTAAGGAAATTCATAGCAAAAAAATGCATTTAATGCATCAGTTAGGGTTAAAGCAACAAAAGTGAGGAAATGAAACTTTAAGGTTGAGCCCCTAACCCACCCTCCACACAACCCACACACCCATCCTCCACAGGTTGACAGATGCCTGGGTATGCCATGGGGTCGTGAGGCCTCTCACCCCATTCTCCTTTACTGTTGCATGTCAACCTGCTTACACATGGAATGGGGTGAGAGTTGGGAATCACAACCCCATGGCACACCCCAGCATCTGTCAGGCTGTGGAAGATGGGTGTATGGGTTGTGGGGGGGGGAGGTTAGGAGTGCAACCCTAACTTTTCATTTCCTCACTTTTGTTGCTTTAACCCTAACTAATGCATTAAACAAAGTTTTATGACGTGAATATATATATGTATATATATGTACAACATAGTAAGGGAGGCACAACAGGAATATGAACACAACTGAACAATGTACACAGCATGAATATCCAAACCAACATCAGAATAAAACACACATGAACAACAGCTACAGATGAAACAGGTAACTAACAGGTCTGAAGCAAGTACTGTACAAACAGCATCCAATGGGATATGGTATATAACTGTTACTGTCAAAGCTGCCCAAAAGCATGTAAAACATTAACATATCAACAACCTACACAGGTCAGCACATGCATTGCACTGCACAACCATGCATCAACACCCTGAGTGGGTGTTCATGTATGATAGCATGGATTGGAGTGCTGCCCATAGACCATCCACATATTCAAGCACAGTGCATAATTGGTTGTCCAGGCCCCCTGGCAAACTCCTGTAGCCCCTCCCTCCATGTACCTGCCATGCCACTAGCAGGCCCAGAGGCTCCATCCTGCTACTCAGCAGTGGCATGCTGTGTGTCCTCCATATCTGGCACAGGATCCATGGAGCCCATAGCCACATCCTTCCCGCTACTATATTGTCCCCAGTTTCCCTGCCATCATCCTGCTGGGTGGAACCCTTGTCCACATCTTGGAGTACCTCTGCCTCATGTGTTGGTGACTCACCATCACCCCCTTCTTTATGGACCTGGCTTTTGCTGTCCATCTCCATCATGGACTGTGCCTCTGCAGTCCCCATTCCCTCTATCAGCCTGTCCCTCAGCCTCCACAGCTCTGCTCCTCATCTGTTGGGCACATGCCCTGGGTTCTGACCATTTGAGATGATGCATGGCCCATTCAAGGGCTTGCCATTATGGTGTGTGTACATATGTACCTCTTGCCATAATCCTGGTGGCACCTGCAACAAAATAGATTGCGCAGCATACTGTATGTATGCATGCACAGGGCACTTATCATGCCAGACCGCATATGTTGCCCATGACACATACAACCTATTACCCAACCTGTCATGCTCCCATAATGCTCAATCCATTGTGGCTACCTAGCTGCAGTGAAGGCATGCTGTATGCTGCTGCTGCCAACACTGTTACACACATAGTACATGTTTTGGGCCCACAGCAGGGTTGCTGGCCATGTGCAAAAGACATTCCTCTGACGCACCAGTTGTATACAGATAAGCATATATGGACCACTGTTCATGGTGTTCCTTCCTGTGACTCACCACACACAGTATGCCCATGTGCCTGTGAGGCCTAACATGTGTGCGTATGTACCACCATATGTGCTGGACATTGGCAACTGTGGCTGATGTGGTGTGCTTCCATGGACATACATGTGACTACTACCAGTTGCAGCGTGCAGGTGTAGCATGCTGCAATGTCCCTAGACACTAGAATTGCATTGTCACATGTGTGGTGACATACACGGTAACCAGTGGTATGTGTACAACACATTGTACGCTGCTGTGATGTACTCCACATGCAGATCCATGATGCATAGGGGACCATGCACTATGGACCCTCCTGTAACCCACGACCCAGGACTGCATATGATGCACTCCCATGTGTGCATCTGCACCCTGTGTATGGTTGATGCTGTCCCTTGTAGTTGGACTAGTGCTGCACACCACAATGTGGCATATGTCCCCATGGCCTGTACAGTACATGTCTCATGACCTATATGTTCAACTGGGTCCTGTCCTGTGGTCACGCTCTGCATGCAGCTGCACATCTTGTTGATCAGCTGGGCATTGCTCAGCTGCTTGCTCAGCTGCCACTGATCCTGTGAAGACATAATAGGAATACAGAGGGGTTAGCATGCATGCAGTGCTATGTGTATATATACAACTAATATGATTGACACCGTGTGTGCCTCTACGTACCTGTGTTTCATGGCCTTCCACCTCTCATCTGTACATCAGCCTCCCTCGCAAATGTTCCACAGATGGCTGAGCAGCTCTGCCTCCCTCCATACCAGGTCATTCCAGTGATGGCTGTTTTGCTTGGCTGTCCTCCATATTCCGCTGACCCTTTGAAGTTTGGTGGCAATGGTGCACCACATCTGCTCCCTCTGTCTAGTGGTGGAATTGTCACTGCCAGATGGCAGCAGTATGCATGACCACTGCTCCATGAGGCTTATGAGGATGACAGTCTTCTCATTACCAAAGTTAGGTGCTCTGGCCCTTGAGGACATGTGTAACAGCAGTATGCTTTTGATGTGCCTATAAGAAATTCCCATGATATAGTGTCACTTGGCCAACACACATCTGCCACTCTTAGATGCTCAGCGCATGCTGTTAGGCCTTGAAGTACATCACACACAGAGCCACACAAATGATGTACACATGCACGCTGGGTCTGTTTCTGACCCGGACATACACTGAGCAACACTTGGCCATGACAACACAGCCTGTGACAATGTAGTATGTCTAGACAAGCAGGCTGCATTGTGCTTTGTTGCAATGTACCATGGTGTCGCATAGGCTGTGTGTGTGTGTGTTCTTCATTCACATGCACAGCTGCACTGTCTATGGTGATGTCAATTGGCATCATATGTGGACAATTTAGGGCTACTAGGGTGGTCACAACCTGTCTGTCTTGCACTCGCCTGTATCATTCCAGTACCTCCTATCCATGTTGGTCAGCACGGTGCCACAATGAGGTGGCTCTGCAATGCCACTATCTGCGCCTATAGGCGTGACAGTCTGACTGTTGCTGCACATAGGCGATGGGCACCTTCTATGTTACGGTACTACCATACCCTGTGTGTGGCCCCAGACAGCGACACCTCTGCATAGATGCATCTGTGACTGGGTCCATGTCCTTCTGTGTATTGTCTGCCATGTCCCATGCTGATGTTGGCACTGTGATGAGGTTGACCATTTCATGCACAGCTGCACAGTGACACAGAGCTCACATCTGTCCCACCAGCTCACCAGTGTTGCTTGGCCCATGCCACCATGATGCCTGCATTGTAATGTGGATGGCTGTGTACTGGTCTGTGCCCTCCAGTCCATGCTATGGCTGTCACAGCACCCTTTGTGTGCCTCACACCACATGGGGTGTGGTACAGGTTGTTGTTGCTGTGGGCCTAGGTAAAATGCGTGAATAGGAGGTTGGCCCAGATCCTTTGCCCCACAGCTGTAATGTGTGCCTGTGTGTTCCCCTGCATGACTCTGTCTAGACGTTGTTTCTCCTTTACAGCCACCTCCTCACCTGGCTCCAGTTCCAACCTCAGGCATTGTGTGCATTCTGCTATAGCCATGATTTGGAGGATGCAGCATGCCACAACTATTTTGCAGACCATGTTCAGAGTGTACTGGAGGGGTTCAATGGACCTGTCGAGGCACCTGAACCACATCTTCAGCAGGCCAAATGTCCATTCAGTGACAGACCACATTGCAGCATGTGATGTATTGTACCATGTATGTGCACCAAGCACAGGGTGCCAGACCAGTGTCATGAGCCATGGTTACTGGGGATAGTCACTGTCACCTGCAAAGTGAAACACATATATATTAATGCTGCTTACACATCCTATGCCTATTCCAGTACATGTACCTGAAGGGCTGCATGGCTGGGGAGTGTCACACATCTTGTTGGCTGTGCCAACTGTCCTTTCCCCTGCGTGTGTGCACTGTCCCCATGGCCCCACCTGTACAAGCATGCCGATTTCCTGCATATGTCGCATGTTGTGACCTATACCATGCTGTGTCACCACATACATCATCCACAGCCCACAGTGACTGGCCATTGTGACAGTGACACTGGTGCATATTCACTGTGGTACTATGCCCTCCTGACACGTGGGCTTTCTGTGGACCCCCACATGGCATTCCTTGTGTGCCATGTGTGCCCTATGTGTGTGCACCCACCATTGCAGCACTGTGAAGTATCAGTGTTCATTTGTACATGTCCATGGCATACCTATGAACCAGCCATCTTGCAGTATAGCATTCTCAAAGGCCTGACACAGACCACTGTTCTGGAAGATGAATGCATCATGGCACGACCCTGGATACTTTGGAACTAGATTGAGGATGTGGCTCTGGCTGTTACACACCACTTGGACATTCATGGAGTGGTACCCCTTTTGGTTTATATACACCTCCAGTTCAACCACTAGTGCCTTGATGCCGATGTGTGTACAGCTGATTGCACCAAGCACATGGGAGATGCCAGTAATGCCATAGAATCCCTGTTTGATGACTTGCTGCTGTTGTGCATCCATGGTGAACTTTATGTATATGTGTGCCTTGCATATCAGGGCATTCACAAATTGCCTAAGGCAATGTGACACTGAGGGCTGGGATATGCTCTCAGTAGCTCCATTGGGAGTTGGGAATCCACAACTGGCCAAGACGTGGCATGCTGCACTGACCTTCACATCTAGGGGTAGCACTCTCCCTCTGCATGTCCAGGTCTGCAGTTCCTCTCTCACATCCTGGCACAACTGTCTTTTGGCAGCCTTGCCCAGATGGTATTGGGCAATACATTGGCCTTTAGACAGTTCGAGGTAGGATGTGTGCCAGCAAAATACACGCCTTGAATGTCTCCTGCATCTGGCATGTGGCTGCCCTGCATGCTCCTGGGTAGCACCCTCCTGTTGTTGGGCATGTTTCTGTCACTGTGCTATGATGGCCAGCCTCATGGCCATTAGCACCACTGCTCCTGACATCTCACTTTTGTTGCTACTGCTGCTGCAGAGTTGCTTCACCAGAGATGTAACTCAGACTGACTGCTGTGTACCCCCTTTTTATGCTCTAAGTGTCCTTAAATCATCAGTAGCTGATCTAGCAGGTGTCTGAAATTTGCTGCATGTTCCAGCACTGAGAATACTAGATTAGGGGATGGTGCATCATTTATTTGGTGCATGCTGCACTGTGCAAGGTCAAAGCCCTTATGCTGGCACAGGGGTGGCACATGGTGCTTTGGGGAAAGCAACCTGCATTTGATGCAGGGTGTGTCTGAGAATCACTTTTGGTGCAACCTTTAGTGAATAACACTCCTTGTATGATTCTGCTTGATTCAAGGCTCTTGCATCCTTTGGGCTGCTTTGAGAATTGAGCCCTTTGTATCTTCTGTTAAGTGGTTCCACTCTTACTATGAGAGCAGGTCTCAACCTGTCCAGATTGGATACCTCCTTTCTCCTCCTTTCCCAACAAGCTCAGGTATCCCCCACATCTTGGGTCCAGTTCTTTTCTCCATTTTTCTAAATGACATCACCAAGGCCTGTGCCTCTGTATCTGTACATATGCATACAGATAAGGTCCTCTTTATCTCTGTTTCCTTTGTCCCTGACTTCACAAATCAGCTCCAGCCTGATCTGAACAATATCCAGTACTGGTTCTATAATAATCAGTTATCCCTTAATGTCAAAAAAAAAAACAAAAAAACAGTCTCTATAACTTTTGGCTCTTGGCAGAGGCATGTTAGAGTCCTCCCCCTTCCTTTCTTTCTTACCCTTAATGCTACAACTACTGAAGATGTCTCCCCCTTCAAGTACCTCAGGGTCCATCTTGATTACCATCTAGATTTTTCTACTCATGTCGATGCTTTATTTTTTTTTTTTATTTTAGTTGTTTAACCAGGAGTAGCACACTAGGCTGAAAGCTTTTTTACAGGTGCCACCTGGGAGCACAGGGAAGTTAAGTGACTTGCTCAGGGTCTCACAGTATGCAAGTGGAAGCTGTGGGATTCAAATCCAGGTCTGGTCTGCTGGATGTCACCAGATTTGCAGCTCAGAGCCTTAAACCACTGCTCTTTACTGCCTCCCAAGACTGCCTTTACACAAGAAGCTCCACCCCAAGCTTAGGGTGCTATGCAGAAATAAGAGAAGCATTCCACTTCCTGCACACAGAGAAATCCTCAGTAAGACAACTCTGCCTTTTTTTTTTTGACAATGGAGACATAGGGCTAGATTTTCAAATGTCCAGAAACTAAGTCCCCTGCCACAGCCACCGCTGTGGGTCAAAATCTCTGCACCTGTGGAGATTTGTGTTTTCAACTGGCACAGCTGCCAGGGATGTTATGCCTGGTGTTCCCAGGCATAACATTTTGGTGCATCTTCAATAAAAAAAATGGGTTGCAAGCTGCTGTAAATTGGGGAGCTGGCATAAAGTGGCTCCAGCTTTACAAGTATGGCATATGCAAGGAAAACTGCAGCTCTGCAAGTGAAACCCCACTTGTGACAGCTTTTCCTTGTACCTGTGACAATTTCAGACAGGCTGAAAATCCAGCCCATTGTTTGTAGTGCTGCTTCAAAGTCCACTTTATCTAGACTGGACCCTCTCTTTCACTCCTTCTGTCTCTTTGCTCTTCATAAACCCTTGCATACACATCATTGTACCCTGTATTCTTTCTTTCCCTCTTTTGATGCCAGGTTCTTTACCCACTGTGTTTTCATTATCTCCAAATTTTAGTTTGGCTCTTTCTCCTCCTATCTTGCCTCTATCCATTCCTCTCCTTTCCCCCTCCATCCTCTTACTCTCTTTGCAATACTTGATCTCACTCTTTTGCTCTCCCTCATATGAACTCTACTGCTGGGAAAGCTGCCTTCTCATTCTGTTTTCCCAACTTACGGGGTTCTCTTCCTCTTTCTATTTGCCCTGCTCCCTCTTTCTGTGCTCTTAAAGCTCTCTTCCGTGACTTCTCTTCCCACTCCTGCGGTTGTTTTTGATACTGTTATGAACCCCTTTTCACCTGAAACTCTTATCATGTTTTCAGCATTTACCATTCCCCTAGCATTATTTATCCCCACTTCTTCTTATTTTGATATGTGGATTAATATGTATTTGCTCTTTCATCAGTTCTACAACTTACTGTATATAATTTATTGTTTGGCAGTTTTTATTCTTAAGCATCATTGTCTTGTTTTTGATATACATATTTCCATTCTACATATTTTATACTCTGCATTTTGTAGATGTTCTCTCTTCCTCTCTTCCCCTGCCTCTAGGACAAATCTGGAAATTAGCTATTACCAGCTCAGTATGTCTTTCCATGTAAAACCTTTAAAAAAATGAAGGAATGAATGAATCAATCAATCAATCAAGTAATCAATCAATCGATCAATCAATAAATAAGGTTTTGCAATATTAAAAGGAATGAATATCATATTCATATCATTCAGTATATCACCCTTGACAAATAATATCAAAGTAATAATGGTTGATCTGTTCTGTTTATGCATGGTGCTTTTACCATAATTTTATATAAATAAAGTACCAGAATATATAATTTAGCATGCTAAAATTAAGGAGCAGCTGACACCTTTAGGAGAACTTAAGCAAAACATAGTATTTGACACAGTTAGGATTGTATTTCACATTAGGGTATAATCACATTCCATGACCTTTTAACCATGGTACAACAGCATTTTGAAAGGGATGGAATTCTATACAGAACAATGTTCTACTATACACTATAGTTACATTTTGTACTGTCATGTCCTCTGATGATATCAGGATGAAAATTGGTTTAATGTGCCATTGTAAAATTTCTTAAACAAGATCCAATCTGCACTCAGAAAATCAACTTGAATAAGGACTGCAATATAGAAGAAGATGAACAAGAAGGAGCATATAGGTATTTTTGAATGGATGAAGTAAGAACAATTAAACACAACTAAATGAGAACACATATAACAAGAAATGTTTTAGATGAATGAAATCTGTGCTGATAACAGCTTTGAAAACATACTGTAAAGTTGTATATCTATAGTAAATCAACTTTCCCTTTCTGTAATCTCTTTCTTTCTCACTTTATGAGCTGACTGGCCACAAAAAGAGGAATGCCAAATGGATTTCTTTTGTAAAGGTATTTTTAACTTTCAACAAGGCAGTCAGGCTGAGAAATGATAGCTTTTTCAGGTATGTTTGGGGATGTCTTATTAATTGCTATGCTAATAATGTGTCATAATTGATTCTAATTAGACTAGCAGAATGGCTATATATTTCCATTAAAATATCAGTTTATTTTTCACTGTACCTTATTCTGAAAACATAGGGGGTATATAATAGATTTCTGTCAAAGGTATTTTCATATAATTAAGCAGCAATAATGCTATATATTTTAGAATGTCTTCATAACAATGTTATACTTGAGTTACTCAAGAAATAAATTAAGATACTTAAAGCTTGTACATTTTAGAGTAGATGTACTTTGCAAAAATCTTTTCGTAATTTGTAAATGACAGCTTTTTTCACCTAAAGAACTGCCACAGCTTAGCTGACAGATCTCTCTCTCCAAAGACAGTCAGTTGGGTAAATGTCAGGAGCTCAAAAACTAAATTATAGTGCAAACATCTTTGATATTTCCATGAAATGAAAGAAGCTCATATTTACTTTTAAAATGCAGAATTTTATTTAAAACAAGTAAAAGCCCTCTATTGTGACCTTTACGGTATTCCAAACAGTGACGGATTTGGTCATTACAAGTAACCTTTTCTTAGCAAGAGTCTTACCTACCAGGTCAGGTTTCTGATAATACATGTGAATTAATTTTCTGCTGAGCAAATGCCATTTTATATTAAGTACTGTTTGTAGCATGTTTTGCCAGAGTTTCTTTGAGTGATAAAATGTCCTTTCCTGGTCTGCGAATTGAAAGGGAGTACTGCATCAGCAAGACTAAATGAATGCTGTAATGTTATTCCTTTTTTTATTCATTGCATGCTTGTTTTTATATTTCTGGACATAAAACGTGTCTATGCTGTGTCATTGATTTATATACTGATCATTACAGTGTTGTTTTTGTCTTGTTGATATGAAAATTAACTGATTATTGTAATGGTAATGTTATCCTCTCATTACATAGAAACATAAAAACATAGAATCTATTGACAGAAAAAGACAGCCAGGCCCATCCAGTCTGCCCTTTTTCCCTACCTGAACTAGCTGCCGGTGCCAGTAGTAGATCACCTGCTTTAGCTATTTCTTCTCATCTCTATGGTCCCCTTATTTCTATCCTATGCATGTCTGAATCCTGCTACAGTGCTTGCTCCCACCACCCCTGGGGCAGGCCATTCCATGCATCCATCACCTTTTCATTAAAAAAGACCTTTCTCCCATTTCCCCTTATATGGCCCCTCTCCAATCTCATGTCATGCCCTCTTGTTTTAGTACTTTTTTTAAACTGGAAGATGCTTTCACCTTTTTACACCCTTGAGGTACCTGAATGTTTCAATCATTCTTAGGAGGATTATGGTCAATAGAGTTAACCATTTTATTATTAATTAAAAAAAAAGTATGTGAAGATAATGTTTAGATCCACAAACAAGGAACAAAATGTCAAGAAATAGAAACTCGAGGTGATTACACTAACTGTGCTTGATCTCACAAATCCTACAGATAGGGTGGATTTGCCATATTGTATGTTACCTAATGAACTATGAAATCTTTTATCAACATACGAACATAAAAACAGATGAAAACACCAGCAGATACAGGCATCATGGTCTATTGAGTCTGCTTGATTGTGCAGCTAGTCCCACACCTTGCAGCTGCCCCACCCACCGTCCCCATCCCAAACTTACAAAGAATAGATAACATTAGGGTTATTTACCCAATAATCCTAACATAGGATTTCCTGAGTTTTTTTACTTTTAAATTCAAAGTCTAATGTTACCATATTTCAGTTTTTGCAGTAATGTCCCATACCTGATATGGTAACCAAAAAACTTCCAGAATAATAATTCACCCCAAGTGGTACCTCTTCTGCCTTCCTGTGTTGTTTCAAAGACTCCTTGGCATTCACTTGCATCCCCTCCCTGCCTTGATGCCAACAATTCTTGTTTATTAGTGGCACCCCTACCTCTCCCTATTCTATTCCAAACACCAAAGGATACAGAGGTAGGCAAGGCTGGCCCTGGTAGCACACTTGGCAGATTTATTGAAAGAATCAATAGCAAAAGGTGTAGGCCTGATGGACTGGAAGGTGGGAAACATGTACTCTTACAAAAGAAACAGGACTGGGTAAATCCAGGTAATTGTAGGCTACTAAACATAATGGGCCCTATTTACCATGCCCACGCACTGCAGGAAACTCTGTGCATAGTCATGGATACATGTGAATGCCATGCTGCAGGGTCCCATGGACCCCCAGCAGCATTCACAAATGGGGTGCAAGATGGTTATCCACCCAATCCCCTGATCATGTGGAAAACAACATGCCAGGGGCAGGCAGAAATGTGCTGGGGGCTAAGTGCAATTTACTAAGGTGCATAGTGCTGTACACCAGGGGGTGTAGGAGGATGCTGGTTACACCAGGGGGGACCCTACGGTAGCTGACCTATGCACTGAGCCCCATGCACACAACTCATGGGCATCTGTCCAGAACCTCCTCACCACTGCACTAGGGGGCTTAGGAGGGTGCCGCTTACACCAGGGGGCACCCTGGTGTAACTGCACTACATGCTAAGCCCCATGCACACAGCCCACCAGCAACTGTCTGGAACTCCCCCCCCCACACACACACAGCTGTGCCCCCACCCATCCCAGCTGCAGGTGCACCTCCAGCAGAGCACTGGTCCACAGAGCTACTCCCCCCACCACATGGCAGAGCCCAATCTCCATGGCGGTGACTGTCAACCACCCCTCAACACACACCCGTGCCCTGTCCTATGAAAGTAAATGTCATCCCCCCAACACACACAGGTGTTCCAACCTGAGTCAGTATAATACATGCCCCCCAACACACAATAGTGTCTCAACCCCACGCATATATATGGCATCCCCCCATCATACACTGATGCCTCAACCTGGTGATGGTATTGTAACCCCACATCACGCAGTGCATCCCCATTCCCTGCATGCTTGTCAGTGCCTCTCAAACCCCTGACACCTGATCCCAGAATCCCCTGCCCATCATTGGTGTTCAGTGCCCCCCAACCCCTGCAGCACTGGCAACACTGCCATCCCTGTCCCCCATACCTGCCAATCAGTTCTGTGATCCTAGATGGCCAGTGGCACAGCCCTCCTGACACCTCCTTGGCCGCTGGCCACCCAACTGATGCTGGGATCTTATCACCTATATATGGCTGTGAACTCCCAGCATCGCTTGGATGGCTGGCAGTCAAGGAGATGCAAAGAGGGCTGTGTTACTGGCTGTCCAGGGCTATGGCACCAACAGATGGATCTGGGGTGGGGGGTTGTTGGTACTGTGGGTGGGTTTGGTGCCACTGCTCACCAATGTGGCTGTGGGGGCACCAGCATTGGGGGTCTGGGTAGGGCTGCTGGGGCACCTCTGTGTGTGTGGGGGGGGTGGCCTCACACTATTAGGGTAGGGTATGTCATGTGGTGGTGGTGCGGGAGCTGTGCTAATCTCCACCGGGACAGGGTTGTCATGTGGTAGTGGTGGGGCATGCTTTCCAATACTGGGGCAGGGGCTGGCATCTGTTGGGGTTGTGTGCTCTACCTACTGCATGGAGGGTCTTGCATATGTTGGGGGGATCTTCGTATAATGGGGACTGGGCTGCGGTGTGCTGGGGTCTGATGTGTCATTCAGAACCCGGGGTGCAGGTTGGCATTTGTTGAGGGGTGGTTACATTTTTGGACAATGGGGATGGGGCTGACATGTGCACGTGGGGGTGGGCAGTTGGGCATCAGGTGGTGGTGCAGCTGGGTGGGACAACCGAGTGCTGGGTGAGCAAGACCTCAGTGGTGGTTGTTGGGCAGGGAGGTCCTCTTGACCTAGAGGCAAGGCAGTGCAGGTCAGGGTGCCTGCAGGATCTATTCACGCACCCGGACCTGCGCTGTCCCACACACGTAATCCATTCTGGGACATAGGATGGATATCCCATTGGATGCCTGCCTGGGTCAGCAACTCTGCCCCCAGCTGCTCTGCAGAGTCCTACATGCCAGGGGAGATGGAGCTGTGGACAGGTAGCAGCTGTTTGTGAATGCCAGCCAGTACACACCAGTCCGTGAGTGTGGAGTTATGTGGGTGAGGTGTGTGCCTTTGGCATGTACTTTCCACTAGATAGTGCATAGCCGCCATGATCTATAATAGTCATGCTACTGTAGGCAATTTATAAAGAACAGATAGTTGAAGTGCTGAAGGTAAATGGGCTCATAGATAGTGATATGGATAATGATCAATAGAGGTTTACAAGGTGCAGGTTGTGTTGAATAAACATGACTGATTTTTTTTTTTTCAATTAGTGTCACAGATAGTGAATAAATGTTAAGCAGTCAGCATAATTTACCTGGACTTGAGCAATGCCTTAGATTCACTGTTGCATGGGAGACTAGTGAAGAATTTATGATATATTGATATTGGGTATTGGTTAGTTACTTGTACTGGGTACTGGATGACTGGTAGAGCTCAGATTTTGATTCTGAATGGAATCGTTAATGATATCAGGGAGGTGACTTATAGGAAACCTTAGGAATCCATCCTAGGGCTTCTACTAAAATATATTGTATATATGACATAATGGTGGGGATATATGGGGAAAGTAAGCCTGTTTACAAAAGGCACATAGCTTTATGGGAGGGTGAATAGTGAAGAGGGACTTGGCAGCATGAAAAAGAATATATAGTGCAGTATTGATTTAATTTATTTCTTTGTTAACCAGGTGAATGTACGGATCCCAGGGACCATTTTCAGACATGACCCAGTCCAGTCACCCATCTATGAGATGGCACATCAGACATAGTACAAGAAGCATATTCAGGTAGGTACAAGTACAATTTGTGCAAAAATAGTGCATGAAGTGATAAAAGTACATGCAATTGAAAGTGCACAGTGGTGACAAGCAGCACAGGCTCACACTAAGACATACAGTACAGCATCAAGATTTCACTGACAGCATTTAGACTGGAAAAGGGGGCGATCTGAGGGTGAAGCCATGGCCGAAGAGAGAAAACATAAATTAAAAAAAGTGGATAAGTATTTGGAAATTTGATATTCAATGCCAAAGAAAATGTAAAGAAATGCACATTGCACAAATTAGCAAACATAATATTGTATCAATAAGATAAAAGTGAAGCACTCAAAGGAGGAACAAGACATGCCTTCAAAAACATGCCTTCAAAAGCTACAAAGGGAACAGGAGGGAGGAAGAATGGTGGGAATACCAGACATGATTAGCATTGACAAGGCAAGGGTGGTGGTCAGGCAGGCAACGGCAGATATAGAGCTATTGATTGCTGAGGGTGTGATAGAAGGGGGAAAAATAATTTTTCGGGTACATTAATGTTAAAAGAAAAACTGGGGGAGTAGTCAGGTTATCAGAGGAGGAGAGTAAATGAAAATGAGTAGGAAGCAAATACAGAGAAAACTAATTCTGCTCAGTATTCACAGTTGAGTATGGTGAGCATCTTCCAGAAAGTGAGGTCAAAGCAGTCTCACAGGGGAGATGCAGTAAATAGACAGAGTAGTGATCATGGCTGAATGCATGAGAAAAGAGCTGGAGGCCTTCAAAATGGATAAATCACTGGGCCTGGTGGGCCTGCACCCCAGTGTGCTTAGGGAACTGCACTTTGGGCACTGGACTAGGAAATTGAACAACACCATTACAGTCTCTTCAGTATTTTATTGCTTGGTGTGGCTTCTTCTGAGGCAGCATCTCCATTGTAGCATTGACAGATACAGCAATATAGGAGCAGAAGTGAGGTATGCAGACAACAAGTAATCACTGAGGTGGTACTGAAATGACAACCCGGCGCTTTGCCTTCAAAAGTGAGGATTCATCAAGGAGACACACTTAGGGAATTGGCTGTAGGACTGGCAGAAACTTTGACCCTTTTATCTGATAACTTTCTGGAGTCTGGAGTGGTGGGCTTAGGAGCAGAAAAGGGTTTACTTATGTGGGTAGGGTAACAGCTAGGACAGAGGCAACAAAAAGAAGGAGTAAATGCAGAATTGGCAGAAACCTTGACCCAGCTGTTTGATAACTTACTGAAGTCTGGAGTGGTGCCAGGGGATTGGAGGTTAGTGGATATTAACCCACTCTATAAGGGATGAGACAGGGAAGACGCAGGCAACTACACGATGGTCTGTCATACCTCCATTGTATGTATGCTGAGTGAGACCATAGCAAAGGAAAGTCTGGTGGCCTAATTAGAAGGCAATTTGCTGCAGGGCAGCAAACAGCATAGATTTAAGTCAGAGAGGTCATGCCAGACCAGTCTGATGCCTTTTTGAACTGGGCCACTAGGGTGCTAGATGGAGGAAGGGTAGCTGATTTGCTCTACTTCGATTGCAGTAAAGTCTTTGATTCAGTACCACACAGGAGCCTGATGAAAAATCTGGAGGGCATAGGAGTAGAAAAGGGTTTACTCAGATCGGTAGAGAAAGGCTATGAGAGAGGCAATGCACAGTAGTAGTAAATGCAGAACTGGCAGAACCCTTGGTGCAGCTATTTGAGAAATCACAGAAATCTGTAGTGGTGCCAAGGGACTGGAGGTTAGCAGATATTGCCCCACTCGATAAAGGATGAGACAGGGATGATACAGGCAAGTACAGGATGGTCCATCTTACTTCTATTGTATGTAAGTTGAGTGAGACCTTTGTTAAGAAAAGTATAGTAGCCAAATTAGAAGACAATTGGCTGCAGGCCAGCAAACATCATAGGTTTATGTCAGGGAGATCATGCCAGACCAGTCCGATACTGTTTTGGAGTGGGTCACTAAGGCATTAGATGGAGGACAGGGAGCACGTCAGCTTCATTAAAGGCTTTGATTAGTACCAAACATCTGGCTGCTGAAAAATCTGGATGTATTACAAGCAGAAAAAGATTTACTCAGGTAGGTAGGGAAATGACTAGGAGGAAGGCAACAAGGAGAAGTAGTAAATGGTGCATATCATGAGACAGGGGTGTTATGGGCTGGGTGTCACAGGGATTGAACCTGAGACCGGTACTATTTAATGTGTTCATTAGTGACATAGGGGATAATGTCCAGGGCAAGATATGTCTTTACCAATAACACATAACTTTGTATCAGATTAGACAGCATAGAAGGGGTGAGGGAACTTCAGAAAGACCTAGAAAAGCTGGAGAGGGGGGAAAAGATCTGGCAGTTGAGATTTAATACCAAGAAGTATAAGGTGATGCACCTAGGGAAACAAAACCTATGCACAGAATATTTAATGGACTTGGTAAGTCTGGCCAGTACAGCAAAAGAGAGGAATCTAAGAGTCATCATCAGTGACTCCATCAAGCTACCCAGGAAATGCAGCAAGTTGTACAATAAAGAACTTAGTATGCTGCAGTGTATCTAGAGGGATTTTGACAGCAGAGAAAAATAATCTATACAGATTGCTGGTGAAGCCTCACCTGGAATTCTGTGTTCAGTTCTAGAGCCCTCACCTGAGAAATGACATAGACAAGTAAAACAGCACTGTTGCAAACTATGTAATTCCTGTGGAAATTCTGGCATGCACAGTTGGAAACAACTGTAGAAATAAAAGTGTGTATGCACTCTGAGGAAAGAGCAGCTAACTTCAAAACATCAGCCTTGCCATGACCACACATCAGTTTTGTGTGTCAGATTGCCTTGCTGGCTATCTTATGATGGCAGCACACTTCATTAATTAGTTCATAAAGAGAACTGTAAAGCAGCTGCTGTAGGAAAAGATAGGGAGTAATGTGAAGATACTGAATTATAAAAAATAGTTACACCTGTATTATGGTGGGTCTGTCTTCAAATTGTCTTTGTAAAAATTTTAGCATATGCCTTAAAGCAAATGTGCTACACAAATGTGAGACTTATAGAGGTCTCATGTACCTCTTGGTAACTATTCTTTCAAGACCATGTATAAATGTGCATACACCATGGCGTGAGGAACTAAACTGTGAAAACTTTCTCCTTGACCCCACTGAAAAAGAGGAGCTGCATGGTGACACTTATGCCGATGGCTGCTACATAGACATGGAAATAAAGCTAGATACATAAGAGCATAACAAGCCTCCACCTTGGGAGAACTGGCAACATGACCTAAAAATAATGGGCTGATCTTGGCACAGAATACTGAGCCTCCATATGACTCCATAGTTTACAGATAGACATCCAGGCATCAATGAATGCATGTGAACAACTGCCAAACATAGTCAGAGCCATTAAACACAAATTGAATGACCTGCACTCAGCTGTCAAATGAAAACAGGCACTAGCTCACTAGTCCAGTGCACACACTGGAAGTTTGGAGACTCTTATAAGCAGGGATATAAACCACTCTGAGAAGTGTCAGAAGAGAACAGCAACATGGCATGTAGTGGACAGACGTCAATTGCTCTCATGGAACCACACTGTGTACACCAGCGACATCACAGATGACTGGTACTCAAAACACATCCACTGCGTAAACTCGAGTTAAGGGTCATGACATATCTATGGGATCTCTGCTGCTACAATCTAGCACAGATAGTACACATAGAAGGACCATTCCCACAGCTAGCTATGCCTGCATGTATTTAGGGGACACACTACTAGTGAATGATACTGACAGTGGGGATGAGGGATCAGTATATCCCACAGGAAACACACTAGGCAGTCAATACAGAAGTGTATTATACAGCTACTACCTATGGGCTATAGCTCTGACAGCCAGAGATGAAAAGTCTACAGTATGTGCCTCAAAGGTCAATACTATGCAGCTGATGATCCTGGCCACTGAGACTTGGGGTGTGCAATGAGAGCTATGGTTCATTAACATCCTGAACAGACGTACAATAAGAGAATACAATTGCCAAACCACTGAAGACAATGAAGCTACAGTTAATAAAAATGCCAGGCCAAAAGGCACACACTGAACCCCCGACACACATGTAACATACCCCAAAACATACACCATTATTAGTCAGAGATCAGAGATGTAGTGGAAAAACAGTACATTAAACCCAGTATGTAGGCATGAGAGCAACCAGACACTTAATAAAATCATGTATATAACAGTAGCAGAGCATTTACATCATTCACAATACACTTACCCATTTGATTGTAACAATGCTTATGTCAGACTGCATGACTCCTGAAACAAAAGCAGGAAACCAAGGGGGGAAGGATACCAGAAACTTAGCAGAACAATTAGTAGACAATAGCCTGCAAATTAAGCAGCAGTCCTCCAGACAACACAAATGTACATAGAACACTGTAGTTCAGCTAGTAAATTTCCGTTTGCAAGCCTGTGCCAAACATTCACTAAACAATTTTCCAAAAACTAGGCCCATCAGCTTAATGTAGTTTAACTTCAGTTGGCCTCCATCTATGTCCCCTACACTGAAAATAGGTGTATAGCCCTCCTTTTCCGGTCAACAAAAACTAAATGAATTAATAAAAGAAAAAGGGCATCAACAGAGAAACAGCAACAATAATAAGCCACAAGAAAACAATTGAGTATTGGTCTCCACTATAAAGTAAACTAAACTGTTTATAAAACAACCAAACCATCATCCAGGTAGCAGTTAAGTAAATTTCCCATTAGTGTTTTTTTCTCATGCACTTGTAGTAATTCTGTTGAACATCTGGCAAAATATGACCATAAGTAAATGCTGGTAGTATCACAGCAATAAACCCTCTGTAACCAACACTGATCCACAGAACTTATCAGAAGGTACCACAATCCCTCTTTACAGACCGTTGGTGAGATCCCATCTGGAATACTGAGTGCTGTTCTGGAGAACCGATCTCCACAAAGACATAGACAGGGTTGAGGCTGTCCAGAGGAGGGCAACCAAAATGGTGCAGGGTCTGTACCAGAAGACATACGAATAGAGACTAAAGGAGCTTAATATGTATACCCTCGAGGAAAGGAAAGGAGGGAGAGGGGGCTCATAATAGAATCTTTCAAGTACCTCAAGGGAATCAACAAAGGCCAAAAGGGTAGTATCTTTCAGAAAAAGAGTTGTGGAAGAACAAGAGGGCATAATTTGAAAATAAAGGGAGGGATGACTCAGAGGTAATGTGAGAAAAATTTTTTCACAGAGAGGGTTGTGGATGCATGGAACAGCCTTGCTGAGGAGGTCATGGAGTCAAAAACAGTGGGAGAATTCAAGAATGCATGGGACAGACATAAGGCAATTCTAGGGGGGGGGAGGAGGAAGTAGGCTGTTGGTTAACTAGGATCTGCAGCTTATGGTTCTATGTGATAACGGCGAACGCCTAAAGGTGACTGCTGTTACCGCTCAGTCAGAGTGGCAAACACGTTTTCAGCACTTCTAACAACCCTGGCCCTGGTGCACCAGCAACAGTGTTAGGACATATTTTTACTACTTTCTGTGGGCTGTGCTCCCCACGTCCCCACACCCACCATTTAAGGATTCTCAACTCCAGGGGGTGCATGTTGAGGGGGTGAAAGTAGCAAAAATAAAGGTTCAGGCCAGGTGCACATAAAAATCGCACTGTGTGCCTAGATTCCAACCCAGTACCTCAGCCACCGCCAATCCCCGCCGCCATGCCGCAGCTCAAACTACTACCACAGTGCCACCCCTACAGCCTTCCACCCCCAGCCCATGCTCATCATGCTTGCTCCCACCCCCCCGTGCGCGTACATATAGCGACATCCTGTTGCCTAGTTCACTCACCCCCCTATCTGGTCGCCCTACCCGTCAGTCGCCATGAGTGGATTGCATGAAGAAGGTGTCGCCGTAATGGATGGTGCCCTTCCTCATGCGCCCACTTCACGGGTTACCGCAGCTTATCCATTAGGTAGGGAAATGAGCAGACTAGGTGGGCCAAGCAGTCCTTATCTGCCATCAAATTCTATGTTTCTGTGTTCTATGTTTCTATGAATCCAAGTAACTCTCTACTGCTGCTGATCAGGTCCTATTCCAACCAGAGAGATGGAACAAGAAGGCTGGCTTAGTCTGTGCTGGAGAATTTAGGCCCCTTGCTCTGAATATGTGAACATATGCCCCCTGCCTCTAAGGGAGCCCTTCCTGCATACCTCCTCCTCCCCCTGGAGTGGTGGTCTTACCTAAGCAAACATATCCAGTTCAGGTATCTGGGGGATGGGTCCTCAGACAAACACTTGCCTGCTACAAGTTCCATTGCAGGCTATATGTTAGGTGAATATTTCATACGTATTTACTATTTTTAGTTTTTACAGTAAAATAAAATTATGGTAAACATATTGTAAAAAATATTCTTATAATGTTTATGACATGATCTCAATCATTTGCATACTCTAAGATATCAACAAGACTAGACAGTAGGAGATGTTTTTTTCGGTATCCGGTAACAAAACATATGGCCATGCCCTGTAGCTCAGTGGTTATAAACTCAGGGGTAATGTTAGGAGGTGCTTTTAATCTCCCAGAGGGTTGCGAACCTGTGGAATTACCTGCTGGCACAGATAGCATATATGAAGACAGTACATGCCTTTAAGATATTCCCGGACACATTTCTGATTATGGTCAATGTGTCACTCCAGGCAGGGTGCCCAGGATAGCTGTGCCTTTGTTCACCACGGATCATTAATCCCAAATGCAGTCAAACACACAGACAAAAAAAGAGGTACTCAGGTCAAGAAGTACTGTAAAAGACCCTTTCATCAAATAAAGTTGAGATTTATCTCCTAAAGTCAAGTAGACACTGACAAATCTGGCCCTGGCTCTTCGACCACGTGGGTCTTCCTCAGGAGGCATGTCAGTACAGACAGAAAAATGGACACCCTACTTAAAGCTCAAGATTAAAGTGACAGACTTATAAAAAAATAATTCTACATATACACATACTTACAGTATAACAATATATGCATAAATAAACCCATTAATGTGAGGTACAAAACACATTTTCCTACTAATGTTCTAATATTAAAGAAAGGTTAAAAGCGAGTTGACCATAAATGGATTTTTGAACATCGTTACACACTGAAAGCGAATAACATATACTTTGATTTTAATAAATGTGTGCAAACTGGCCTAATGGCACTGAGGGTTGAGGTACTGGACGCCACACCTCGTGCTACGAAAGCGACCCAAGTTCGGGAGCGAGTTAGAGCGCCAGGGGTCAGCAGGGGAGGGAGAGGATTGAGCATCCAACAGACTGCTCTCCTCTCTCAGGGGAAGGTTACAGGGTTGTCTGGCATCCCCCATGGCATCATTGCACACCATGCTAATGGGGGGGATGCAACAGAACAAGGAAACAACCAGCTCTGTGGGGTAGGTGACAGCACCTGGCCCCCATGCCCACCACCGAATCTTACCCACCAGGCCTTCCAGTTCCTCCACCCAGGCTCTCACCTGCAGCTTGGCCAGTCTACAGGAGAGCACCAAGGAGGAGGGGCAGCCCCACCCTGGAGGGATTAATCTGGGGGCACTGGCTGCAGGACGAGGGGGGAAGAGAGGATGCTCAGGATGGGGAGACCTCAGGAGAGCAGGATCAGGCCAGGGTGCCTGAGAGAGGCCCAGCAAGCTGCGACCAGAGGGAAAAAGACATTAAAAAAAGATAAAAAAAAAAATAAAGAAATAAGTAGATAAATAAATATATGCAGAACCAACTTCACAATAAACAGTGCACACAAAAAGTTTAA
Organism: Neoceratodus forsteri; assembly: GCA_016271365.2. Lineage (NCBI taxonomy): Eukaryota > Metazoa > Chordata > Ceratodontiformes > Ceratodontidae > Neoceratodus > Neoceratodus forsteri. The sequence goes on from CM028136.1 coordinate 654,912,524, forward strand.
TAATAAAGAGTGCATTATTAAAGTATTCAGATTTCATGTAGATCATCTTAACAATATAAACTATGTTATATGGCAACAATAACCTCAAGTTACCACAAATCTCCCTTATGTTATTATCCTTTCATCAGAAAGTATGGGGGGAGAGGGTGGGACTTTCAATTTACAGGTTTAAGGTACAGACCACAGTCCACATATTCATAAAAGCTAGCTGGATGAATGGCATGAGGATAATACTCCATCAAAGTGCTTTTTTTTTGTTTATTTTTATTTGTTTGAAGTTACAGAGTTTTCTAAGTGTCCCTTTTGTATAGAGTTAGAAATGATGAAACAACCTCATAAAAGGCCAGAACTTTTTACTAAGTTCACTAAGTTCGACAGGAGCAAAAAAAAAAGGCATAGCCCATAATAGTTCATATTAGGACAAGTTATAATAATTATGGGTCTCACTTGTAGAAATATAATCATCAAGATTTTTTGGGAAATGTTGCTTTGTAATACTTGAAATAACTTTAATGGGTCATCTATTCCAGAGCAAATTTTTTCTTAGGGTGTAAAAATATTTTCTATCTTTAGTTTTAAATCTCTCATTCTTAATCTGTAATGGATGTCCTCCAGTGTTCAACAGGCCATTCTTAAATTCAATTTCTAGGTCAAGTATTGATAAGGGATTATTTAATATAGTATATCAAAAAAGAACAAGAGATCTCCTCTCTGCCTCCTAACCTCCAGGCTATGCAGCCCCACTCTATCCAATCTATCGTTTTACGAGTATCGGTTCAACATGGTTATTGATTTGGTATAAATTTTTTGTATTTTTTCCAATTTATTAATTTCTATTATTTTATATGGAGACCATATCTGGGATCCATAATCCAAGATAGGTCTCACATATGAGAGATATAATGGCAATAATACTTCAGCTTTTCTGCTCTTAATATTTCTTTTGATTGATATTATTACCCTGTTTGCTTTGGCAATAATGGCATTTATTTGTGCTTTAGAATTTAATTTGTTATCAACAAGTATCCCAAGGTCTTTTTTGGTGACTTTTGTTTTAGTTGGTACCCCATCCAAATAATAAACATAATTTGGATTGTGTCTACCTATATGTAAAACATTACATTTCTGAATGTTAAGTTGCATCCCCCATTTCTTTACCCATGTGCCTATTGAGTTTATATCATTTTGTAGAATCTGAATTTGATCAGTGTTTGCACAAGGGCCACACATTTTTGTGTTGTCAGCATATTTCTTAATAATACTACTGATGTTATCATCTAAATCTGCCATAAAAATCTGAAATGACAAGGGTCCAATCACAGACCCCTGTGGCACTCCAGTTGTCACCTGACCCTCAATAGACTGGTGGCCACGAACTGAAACTGCTTGGGATCAATCAGAAAGCCAGTCATCTATCCACCTAAAGATAAAGTTATTTATGTTATACTTTTTCAATTTTTGATGTATTGCCCAATGCAGAACTCAATCAAAAGCCTTACTCTGGTCAAACAGAAATACACCAACAGAGGCACCATTATCCCTCATTTTGCTGACATGATTGTAGAAAGTAACCACATTTGTTGCACAGGAATACCCCTTTTTAAAACCATGCTGATTCTGATCAAATAATGGATCTTTGCTAATATGTTGATTTAGTCTATCTTTTATAAGGGTTTCCAGTATTTTACACTGTATTGATGTTAGACTTATTGGTCTATACTGTAGTTGGAGACAAGGATTTTGCTGCCACCTTTATGTATGGGGTAACTTTTGATTTTTTCCATTCTTTGGGTGACTTCCCTGAGTTAAGTGTTTTATTTATTTATTTATTTTTATTTAGTTTTTGTTTACCGGGTAAGTGAGCTAGCCATAGCGATGACTATTTTCAGGCACGACCCAGGAGAATTACAGAGCAATTTCAGGGAAAATAATAGATGGTGGCAAGTACAGAAATGGTTCAAAACAGGCAATGGAACTTACATCAGGGTTACATCATGAATAAGGTAGTGTGTTTAGAATAGGTTAAAGAAACAAGGATACATTGTTTTGCATAGTTTGGTTCATACAGATGTAGTAATTATAATCAGTTTCAGTATTAGTTTAATTAATTATAGTTTTGTTTACCAGATAACTGCCATGCCAAAAAAAAATTGACTACTGCCAGGCACAACCAGAGAGGATTTCAGTCAGGTGGGGTAAAACAGGGAAGTGCATATTGTGCAATGAGAGAGAAACTAAGACAGATAAACAAAACATACAGTAGTTTTAATGGTAACCAAATATTTTCTTTCATAATGTTAAGCATGGTATAAGTTATATTATCCATTCCAAGGGCGCTATGATCTTTCATTATTTTTCAATTACTGTAATTATTTCTTCTTTTAAGAAGCTGTGGTTTCCTTCCATTATCCCATAATCATTCTGTATATTTTGCACAGTCTGCTCTGCATATACAGAGCAAAAATAGCTATTGAATGAATTTGCAATCTCTATCTGCTCTGTAATAACAATATCATTAACTGTAATTGAGGTTAATTCTCCTTTACTCTTTTTCAGTGAGTTGATATAGCTGAAAAACTGTTTACCATTAGATTTTGAGGCAGTTTTTGCTAAATGTAATTCATACTCTCTTTTTGCTTTATTTATTTTGTTCTTACATTTTTTTTCTGAATTTGCTTAAATTTTAGCCAATTTTGATTCTGTTTTCTTCATAATGTATTGTCCATATGTTTTGTTTTTCTTTTTTATTAACTTGGTTAAGATTTTATTTAACAATCTAGGTTTTCTTACATATTTATTATATTTGTTAACTTGTTTAACATTAGTTTTCATAATACTTTTGTTGTAGATATGGTTAAAATACACATCCTCATTCAAACAAGATGAGTAAACAGTGTTCAATGTAATTATCCATCTGGTTTCCTTCTGTAACAGCAACTTTTTAAGAACCCCACCCCTTTGCAAGGGGGTTCATATTTGAGTCCCACAAATTTCAGACCAATTGGATTAGAGTTGTGGTGCCATTTAAAATGGAAATCAAGTGTATTCCTATCATCTTCATTAATTATTGCCCTAATGTGTTCTTGTACCCTCTTTTTTAAAGGGTACACTGTTCTCCCAATGTAATATTTAAGACATGGGCACCATGCTACGTAAGCTTCAAATTGTGTGGTACACTTGATCAATTCCTTAATTATAATTAGTTCTCCAACTTTGCTGAAATGCTTATCTGTCTGTGCATATTTGCACACACTGCAGTGTGCACATGTATAGAAACCCTGTGGAGGGCAACCAATTTTTGGATGGTAGATACTGGGTCAGTTTTGTGGGCACAAAATGGCTTGAGGTGAGCATATCACCTAAATGTTTTCACCCTTCTAAATGGCACTTTGGGGTATTTTGAATATTTTCTCTTAAGATGGGGTCCTCTCTCAATATTGACCATATCTTATATACTAGGGTCCTAATCTGTCCTGCTGTTGAACTGAATTCTGTTAAAAACATGATCAGTCATTTCTGCTGACCTTCATTATTCATAAGATTGTTAGGTCTCTGTGCTTCTTATTTTTTTAATTTTTTATTATTTTATGTCCTCGGCTGGGGAGTTGTGTCTTTGGTTCCCCTCCTTTCCAGCCAGCCTTCATAGCTGCTGCCTCAGTCACAGCCAAAGCTCATACCTCCCCCCCACAGCCCTTCCAGGTCACATCACAGTAGGTACATACCCCACCACTGTGGAGACCTGAAGGTCAGGCCCAGGAGGGAGCTAACTTTAGTGTATCTGTGGCGGCATCTTTGAAGCAGCCTTCATGCTGCCAAGGGATTTTTTTTCCATTTACTCCCTAGGGAGCACACATGCATCCACGCATGCTCCTTCAGATGTCTGCCCCATCTCTGCCCCTCTTCTGCAGTGTCAGCGTACTGCAGTCGAGTGCCGACCACTGATGTCCCTCCTCACTGGAGAAGGAGAGTAGTCTTTTGGATGCTCAATCCTTCTCCAACCCTGCCAACCTCTGGCAGCTTATGCTTGTTCCCAAACACAGGTTGCCAGCTTAGTGTGAAATAAGATATCCAGCGCCGCAGCCCTCAATGCCACCAGGTTGGTGTTTCTGATTTTTTTACCCTTTGGTGTTAATAATGTTATTCTCTCAGGGGTTCTTACTTTATCCAGTGCAGACTGAAGCACTGCAACCATGTATCCATACTGCCTAAACCTATTGGTCAACTCCTCTGCCTGTTGCTCAAAGTCATCAGTCATTGTTCAGTTTCTATAAATTCTTAAATACTGCCCATAATGAATAGAATTTTTCTGTTTTCTAGGGAGATGACTTTTAGCATAAAGCAATGAGTTGCCTGCTTTGGGCTTTCTGAAACTTCTTGAAGTTTATTTATTTATTTAGCTTTTGTTGACCAGGTAGATACACTAGACAAGATATATACCAATTTTCAGGTACAACCCAGGAGGGTACCATGAAAAATATAGGTTCAAACAAGAAACACAACACAAGTATGGCAGTATACAGAGTCAAAAGGGACCAGGTGAACATAGATAATCTACAGTAAGTAGTATTAGGATATACATATATATATATATATATATATATATATATATATACTATATATATTATGGTAGCACGGTAGTGCTACCATAGTTAGGGTTGAGGAGCCATTTCTATGTTAAACCCCAAAACTTTGCACCTTAATAACTTTGCAACAGTTTGATGGATTTGCCTGAAATTTGGAATTTATGATCAAGAATCATAGGCCTTGGGATCTGCCAAGTTTCATACTGGTTGGATATACAGCTCCGGGTTATTAAGTGTGATCTGTGCGCGATTTACATTTCTGGAATTCTGTGGTGGCATACAGGTAAATGCGGTTTTAATTGACCAGCCCAAAATCTTCAGGGAGCATGCAGCCAGGGTCCCTGATGTGCTTGAATATTTCGTGAAAAATATTAAACGGTTCAAAAGTTATTCAAAAACAGTTTCCATTATAAGTCAATGGGAAAAGTTAACAAAGTTCAACACTTTTCGCAATGCATTTTACTTTCGCAAATGGGCTTGTTACTCAAGAATCGGCCATTTTGTTTTCAGTTGGTGATCAGAAAAATGGTTGGCATTTAAATTTGGGACCCTCTAGCAACCTAATTTTTTTGTATTCACCTAGTCGGGCCCTGAGGATGCTTGCCATGTCTTTATTTTGTGGTAAAACACCCAGAAATATGTTTTTCAAATTTCTGGAAAAAGTACTTTCACAAATTTATTTCGTGCTCACAAAAGTGTCACAAATTTTTGAGAAAGTTTTCACAAATTGCGACAGTAATTTTCTAGTCTGTGGGAAAATGACAGCAATTCTTTGGCACTGCACTGCAAAGTAACCGTTGGGAGTTTTGGGCTGAAATTTGGAGGGAACGCCAACATCTCACAGATGTGCCTTTCAGTGTTGTATTGAAAAAATATTACACAGCAGCAAAGTTATGGCACTCCAAACTTGACAGTTTTTCCCATAGGATAACATTACGGCACCAGAAGCATTACAGGAATCCTTTGGCACCCTGCTGCAAAATAACGGTTTGGTCTTTTTTCCTGAAATTTGGAGGGATGACAGCCAACAGTACACAGATGTGCCTTTCAGTAGTTTGGTGAAAAAATATCACATGGCGGCAAAGTTACGGCACTCCAAAATTGCGTTTTTCCCATAGGATAACATTACGGCGCCCGAGACTTAACAGAAATCATTTGGAGCCCTGCTGCAAAATAACGGTCTGGTCTTTTTTCCTGAAATTTGGAGGGAAGACAGCCAACAGCCCACAGATGTGCCTTTCAGTAGTTTGGTGAAAAAATATTACAGGGAGGCAAAGTTATGGTGCTCCGAACTTTTCTTTTTTTCCCATAGGATAACATTCTGACAGTCCTTGTGCTTTCAGGGCCCGTATCTCAGAAGCGGTGCGAGATACGGACTTTCATTGGAAAACTTCTTATCCCCCAATGGGGCTAAGATTCAAATTAGCCAGGACAGTTGTAAACAATATGACTTTTAAATTTAATTTTCTACGTCGTACGGCTCCTGAGATATAATGTATTTAGTATTCCAAGATCTCATTTTCTGCGCCGATACTCATTATTTTGCATACATTATTTGTACTCACTGTCTTTCTCAATGCAGGTTTGAGGAAAACCAGCCTGTCTTGGCTACATTACTGTTACTGTTGCCCTTTCCGCTTGTGGATCCATTACCCGTTCACCCTACCATTGACGTCTGCGCCACCATGTGCGTTATCCTTCTGCGTTTCATTTGCACTTGCATTTCTGTTATTTTTTGCCATTTCTGTCTACAGTACTGTTTATCTTACTGTTTCACTTTACATCACCATGCCCATTGACATTTCTGTTTGCAGGCACCATGTTACTATGTGACAACACATCACGTGGCAGACCATTCCCGTCTACGCCACCATGTGCGTTACCCTTTCTGTTCTCATTCGTGCTTGTGTTACCATGTGCGCCAGTGTTAGCAATTCTGTTTGTGTTGCTGTCCCTGTTAGTATGCCATGGCCCCACGCTCCCGCCAACTCATTATGCAGCGGGAGTGCTGGGCCCGAAGGGCCCCCCGCTCCCGCCGCTGCATTACATTCACTATTTCTCATTATCATTCTCAAAAAGAAGGGAAATTAGAGGCAAAAATCTATTTAATGCATTAGTTAGGGTTTTCTCAGCGACAAAAGTGAGGAAATTCGCTGTTGGGTTGGAAAACCCTGGACTCCCCGCCACCCCAACCGCATTGGGGTGCACATTGGGATCATGGGTCCTAACTCACCCCATTCTCCTATACTTCTGCTGCTTTACACATGTCATGGGGTGAGAGTTAGGGCTGACGATCCCAATGCACACCCAATGCCGTTGGGGGTGGGCGGGTCCAAGGGGTTTTCAACCCAACAGCGAATTTCTCACTTTGTCTCTGTGGAACAACCCTAACTAATGCATTAAATGGAGTTTTTTGCCTCTAATATATATATATATATAACACATAAAAATAAATAGACATACCATGGCAAAAGCAGTAACAATCTACATACACAAAGTGAGAGTGACTCTTAATCAGAGCCACATTATAGGTAACTCCTAAGCAAGGAAACAAGCACAGCATATGAATCACAGAGTAAAGGACAGCAGGCAATATTGGCAGAGCTTACAAGAGAGGATCCCAAAGGTTAGGTGAGTCCAGTTTAAGAGTACAGAACTGGCTATGGAGGCTTAGGACACCCACATGCAGAGGCAAGCTTCAAGTACCCCCACAAGGAATTACGGAGGCACAAGTGGGAGGGGGAGGAGCGAACAGGGGCAGGAAGGGAGTTCCATAGCCTTGGAGCACATGAGGTGAAGTCCTTGTCCCCCATTTGTGTACAGGTATGTGGTACTTTGAGCACGCCAGGACCCAGAGACCTGAGGGTGTAGGCGGGAGGAGTCATCAGGTTTGAGGAGCTTCTCCAGCCCTGGAGAGGTGCCAGTTCTGATCATCTTGTCCATGAAGCAACCCAACTCAAAGTTCATGTGATTTGCCAGGGAGAGCCAGCCATGTTTTTCATATAGTTCACAATGATGGAAGAGGCGAGGGGCAGCCAGGGCAAAGCAACAGATGTTATTGTAGGTCATGTTCCACCTAGTGAGGTGGACCTTGAAGGTGCGTGCAAACAGGAGAAGGTCAAAGCAGAGTGAGGGAAGAAGAACACCTCTGGCCAATGCCAAATGAGCATCAGATGTCAGATTTTTCTTTGTTCTGTAGGCAAGACCCAGTTTGTAGTTGACAGCTCTGCTCACATTCTGGATATGACACCCCAGGTTGAGTTGGGGGTCAAGCATCACCCTAAAGTATTTGATGGAGACTGTAGTTAGGATAGGAGCACCACATGCACCAGTAACACACAGAGGGGCAGGGGAGGCCTTGATCTTGGCCAGTGATCCAAAAAGCATGGCTGGGTTTTTTAGGTTGAGGACCAGCTTGTGAGATGTTACCCAGGACTGAATATTCCTGAAATCCTCACTCAGTTGGAGGATGATGACCCCAATGTCCCGGGAGTGGGTAAGGATGACCAGATCATCTGCATAGAGGGTAACACTACAGTTTGAAGCAGAAGTGGAAAGATTGTTAACAAATACAGAGAAGAGAAGAGAAGGGGCACCAGGACTGATCCCTGGGTGACACTAGAGGTCACAGGAGTAGTGTCAGAGAGGACCTTGTTAAATTTGCTAAGTTGTTGTCTGCCCTGGAGGTAATTACTAAACCAACTCATGGCGAGAGGGGACAGGCCAAGAGACCTTATCTGCGAGCACAGTAATGCATGATCCACATGATCGAAAGCTTTGGATAGGTCAATGAATATGGCCCCAGAGAGTTTGCCCTGGTCCATGGCCACCCTGATACTAGAGGAGACAGAGACAAGGGCCAAGGATGTACCATACCCTTTTTGAAAGCTGTGCTGTGCAGGGAACAGAAGCTCAAGGTCCCAAATATACTCCATGAGTTGTCCAGCCACAACTTTTTCTAGGAGTTTGCTAATAGCCGAGAGGATGGTAATCATCCGGTAGTTGTGCAGGACCTTGGGGTTGCCCTGCTTCAGCACAGGGACAATGCTCTCCACCTTCCAGATGTCAGGAACAACACTAGAGGCAAGGGACATGTTGAAGATGTGGGCCACTGGGAAGGCTATGAAGGAGGCACCCAACTGTTGAAGCTTGGGCTCCATGCTATCAAGGCCAGCACAAGAATGTGGGGAGAGACCAGAGAGAAGTCTCTGCATCTCCAAGATGGACACAGCCCTAAGATAAAATAGCGTATGGGAGGAGGGGACCTCCAGAAGGGTGGAGGCTGATAAGCTACTGTCACTCCCTCCAGCAGGGAAGAGGGAGGTGAACGTAGACAGATCCAAGAAGTGGGAGTTGAAAACATTGGCTATCGTAAGTGGATTATTACAGCTTGACCCACCTATGATCATATCAGAGACCCCAGAGTTGGAGGAGCCATTATGTTCTTTATGTTCCTCCAGAACCACCTAGGATCCCTGGCTGATCTAAGAAGGGCAGATTTGTAGAATTCATTCTTAGCCACCCTGATAGCTTTTTTGCACTCATTTCTGAGCCTCCTGTACTGCTAAAAAATGATCTGATCCAATGTTCCCTTAAATTTAGCCCAATACTTATCTCTAGCCCACATTTTTCATTTCATTTATTTTTTGGTAACTGGGTAAAGGCACTGGACCAAAGGTCCCATTTCAGGCCCGACGTGGACAAAAACAAACATACAAAAAATACCCAAATACAATCAACAGCAATAGATAACTAAAAAATACAAATCACAAATTACAATTACTAACAGATTTATGTAATAAATAACTTTTTAAGCTTTAATTAAAAGTTAAAACAGAGGGAGCAATCCTAACATCAAGTGGGAGTGAATTCCAATACAAGGGTGCTACTATTGAAAAAGCTCTAGAGCTTAATCTAAGCCAAGACCTGGGGACAAAATATAGGGGGCCATCAGCCAACCTCAGGCTGGGAAGCAATTCTCTCATTACAACAAGATCAGAAAGAGGAAAAAGGGAGCCAAAGTAAAAACATTTATACATCAGACAGTCAACAAAATATTCTATTCTGCAACTAGGGGAAAACCACCCCAACTGAGAAGAAAGATTACACCGATGTATCCTATTGGAGGCTCCTAAAATAAACCTACAAATATTATTATAGGCCACAGTTAGTGCTTGCATTTCTTTTGTACCTATGAGGGCAAGGAGGCTCCCATGCAGCCATTTAGTGGCAGACCCTCTTACTCTCCGCCTAATAAGTGGGGCATGCTTGTCCTGCAGGGCACCAAAGATAGTGAGGGATTGGGTGACAGCAATAGAGGGATCATGGGCATTAATCACCTCAGATCAGTTACTGAGCCTCAGATTCAGATGGAATGACCCCAGATCAAACCTGGAAAAGTCTCTAACATGAATGATTTTGTGGGGAATTTTTAGGGAAGAGATTTTCCACACACAATACACTGGGGTCTGGTCAGAGATAGAGTCAGGAAGGGTACCAGCGGATCTGATCCTCTCAGGATGAATGGACAGGACCCAGTCCAATAGGGAGCTAGTACCACCATTGGTAGACCATCTAGTGGGCTCCAGAATAAGCTGAGTCAGGGAGAGACCGGCAAGCTGGGGTTCAAACTGCTTGAAATTTCCTCCACTCCATTTTAAATTCACATCACCCAGAATCAGAAGTTCATTATCCCCAGCCTAAGAACCAATGGTATCAAGGAGGTGGGATAGCCCAGGCAGAGCACCCTTGGGGGGATTATATGTACAGATAACATGCAGCTTCTTTGTATTCCCAACTAACACACAGAGTGAAGCAGCTCACATGAAAACAGGGAGGATTGCTGATGAGTCACCACAGACACGTTATGGTGACTCTTGTAGTAAATTAGAATACCAGCCCCCACTTTTTCCCTGGCTGATCCTGTCTGATGAGCTCTAAGCCAGGGAGCATACAGGCTGAGTCAGGAATTGAAGGTTTCAGACAAGTCTTAGTAATACCAAGTATATCAGGCTTACAGTGTGCGGCCCAGGCAGAGAGTTCATCCAGGTTGGGTAAGTGACTACAGATGTTAAGAAGAGCAATTTTTAACCCCTTGCCCAACTTCCAGCCCATTGGAAGTGTAGAGGCTTGATAGGCAGGACCTGGATTTAGCTCAATATCACCCGCCAAGGCCAGAATCACCATGAAGAGCCAGAGGAGATACTTCATGGGGGGGGTTACCATCTGATGAGGGCCTACGGGCAGGACGCCTTCTCACTAAGGCAGGGCACAATAGGCATCTAAGACCTAGGCAGCAGATAGGGCAAAGGGGCAGCCTATCATGAGCTATTAAATTAGAGAAGGTGAAGTCAAACACCTCATAGGGAACAAACGTACCCCAATGGCCCCCAGATGAATGGGAAGAGTCAACAGCCATTAGGGAAAGGCAAAGGACAGAGAGGAGACCATTAGAGAGGGCAACACAAAATGGGGAGGGCATAGTACCCACCCAAGAAGGCTTGAGAGCCTCCATGCCAAAGTTGAGCACAATAGTGGCCAGTGATGCCCTATCCAATAAGCCACCACAGACTCGTGGGAGTGTCAACAGGGACTGAAATGAGGTAACCTTACCATGGACAAGTAAGGGGAGGCAAGCCAGTGAGCATGGAGCTCTTGACCAACTAGCAAGGGCATGCCTTGCCTAAGGATATATAAACATTCAATTTAGGCAGGCAGACAGAAATCCACAACAGAAATTACAGACAATCAGTATATGCATGCAGAAAATCCAGAAAGTACTAACAAACTACGAAATAACCCAACAATCCCCAATACAACATCACAGGGTAATCTAGAAAGTAGGCAGGAAGTGCATATGTAGATACCAGTCCAGGAGAAATTAACAGCACAGAGTGACAGCCCTTAATTACTGTGAAGGACAAAAGTTTGGGAAAAGACAAAGTCAGAATACAGAGTAACCAGCCACTCCCATCCTTGTAATTGGGTCCTCAGTCACAGGAGGAGTGACTTAGGAGCATTTAACGGGAGGAGAGAATGGGGGTGGTTGTGTGGGATGTTTCCCCAAAAGGCAGGTTTGCTCACAGATTCTTCTCCTTGTGGTCAAGGACTCCTGCAAAAGCAGGGGCAGCAGCTTACAGTACACAGACGGGACGCACTGGGAGGCCCACGTGCTCGATTAATGAGCCGCACTCCAACCCCACTACAGCAACAAAATAGAAGTCCAGAAAGTCAGAGGTAAGGGGGGGGCCCACCAAGCACATGTCTCCCGCACCTCCCCTCGCACCAAAGAAGATCAGCCACAGGTAGAATCAGGGTCGCTGGACATTGCTCTCACTTTTATGCTAACTTGTCATCATGGGCTGTAAGAGTAAGGCCTGAAAAGGCAATATAGTGCCCTGAAAAAGAAAGACAGAAAGAAGAATAAATATATAAGGGCATACATTTTCACATGTTTTTCCAGTTTTACTTACACCATATTATTTTCTAGTCAGAAACAGATTTAGGTACCACTGGTCATTCAGTACAACTGGTTTCACATTCTGCAGTCAAAAATCTTACTTCTTGGAAGAAAGAGTCAATGGATTTTTAGACTGCAGAGAACTATATTGCCTGTCACTCCCTTAACTTTCCCTGCAAGCTTATGGAATCTGTACAAGATTTTTGGATTACTGAGCCACAAATATCAAATGGGTGATCAAATGTTTTCTTTTTACCCTTCTACTCTATATTGTTAAATGTGGCTGCAAGACTGATAAACAGTCAGAGACAGGCTGGATGTAATAGCCCATTCACCGTGAAGAAGAGCTGAGCTGGTCTGTTCCTTGCTGCAGCAATCTCCCTTGACAAAAAATGTGCCTTCTTATGAGAGATTGCCCCCTGATAGTCACCATAATGTGACTTCGAGATCAGTTTGTCCTCCATCAGTCCAGATCTCCTGCAGCACTGTTTCAACCTCTAGCCCTTTATCTTTAACTCCTTGAGCTCCCCATCAAACCATGGGGGCCTCTAGCAAGTAGATAAGGGCAGGACATGGATGGGTGCTATCAAGTTGAAGTCTGCACTGATGGCTCTATTATAGGCCACCACTGCCTCTTCTGGGCCTGGTCATACACGCAGACTCCACACTCGATAGGTCCAGCACCATCTGTAGTCCTGCAGGGGACAATCCCTGTAATGAGCAGTACCGGACCATCTCCACAGAGGATGGACCCACAGGGAGGGCCTCAAATGTGAACCTCATGGTGCTATGATCTGACCAAATAACCAGATCAAGCTTGAGGTCATTGACCCCAAGACCCAGTGTGAACACCAGATCCAATGTGTGACCATGCGAGTGGGTCACTGAGGTGACAACTTGCAACAGGCCCAGAGCTTCTATACTCTGCAGGAGGTCATGTCCAAAAGACAAGATTCCGTTGTAGATCCAATCATTGAAATCTCTTAGAATGAACCATCTGGAGGATTCCAGCACCAGGCCTGTGATGAAGTCTCTGACCTCCCACAGGAATTCCCTCTCCCTACCCAGTGAGTGGTAAATCAAAAGGATCCTGTAGCCTGAGCCAGGACCCCCTCACATTGCAACATTCTCAAATGACCCAGCAGAACCCACCAGTAGCACAGTGAGGCCCAGGCTGGCTTTAAAAGAAATGGCAAATCCCCTGCCTCTGCTATCCTTCCTCAGGGTGTGTATCACAGAGTACCCATCTGGCACTATGCCTCCAAAATGGCATCAGCATTTTCATCTAGCCAGGTCTCTGTGATGCAAGCTAGGTCTACCAAGGAAACTGAGTCAACCATTACTGCAGTCTAGTTCCTCATCATCCTGGCATTGCAAAGCACAGCCCTAGTAAGATGATGGGAGACTGCTGGATCAACCACCTGCCCACAATCGACAGTGGAGCCTTTGGGTATAGGAATCAGACAAGGTGGACCCCTCTCCAATTCCCATTTTCCCCCAGGGTGCCTTCTAGGTCTAGCTTGCCACATCCACTACTCCCCAGCAGCAACTCGCACAACCCCCCTGATTCAACCCCCCCCCACCACGAGCAATCCACAGTGCCCTGCATCACCTATATGTTTCTGCAGGTAGTGAGAGGAGCTCAAAAGGGTGAAGGTCATGGAGGTAGGCAGCCATGTAGCTGCACCTTATAGGTTTATATCCCAAGCACATCCTGACTGTTAATATACTACAATCCCACTAAACCAAAAATTACCCTATTTTAACCCCCCAAACAAAATGCTATTAATAGTCTTAACTCCCAACAAAGTTACCACATCCCACACATACACCCAACCATTCACAGATTCACTCATGCTAACACAAACCACACCAACCCCGTCAGAATAGCACTACCAGAATAGCACACATAAAGTGTGCGCTAGTCTGAATAGCAATGCCAAAACAGTGAGAGGGAATTGACAGCTCTTGCAGTAAGCAATCTCCAGGTCACTGTCCATGGTGCTACCATAGGACAAGGGCAGCAGAATTCTGGAGGCTGGCCAAGCTGTTCCCATGGTGTGGCAGGCTGAGGCATGGAACAGCTCAGCTGCATGGCAGTGGAGACCAGGGTTCTAATCCTGGTCTCTCTAGATTTTGTCTCTATCAGGATGTAATTTTTTTTAAAGGGGCCATGGAAACATTATTCCATGGCCCCACAATTTTCTTCTTAGCCCGTGATCCACTCCCCCCGGAGTTAGGATCTATTAGTCTGGGGTGTGCAAGGGGCAGAGCAAAACATAAAGTGGCAGCTTTTTGACCAGTATGGTTCTTGACCGCACTGTTTTCAGTGGTGCTATTCTGACCTAGTGCCCTCACAACAGTTTATAGTGCAGGCAGTCCTGTAAATTATTACAAAATTCTTAAAAAGTCCACAGTGTATTTAGTTATTAATATGATTGCAGTGGGGCTCTCACTTCACAATGCAAAATGCTGTCACACAATTCAGGAACTCTCACTTCCCAACAAATGGTTGAATTAAAATGATTGGTTTGTCCTTTAATATTTTGTCTTTCTCACAGCCACCGCAAAAGTATTAATTGAGTTATTTTATTTAGTCCTTTGACTATCACACTGCCAAAGGGCTTTATGTCTAAGTTTATGATTTACAGCAGCTCTGGTGTGGTACTATATTTTGGTACTCAAGGTTTTCTGATTTCCCATACCAGTCCTTGTGTCAAAACCGTGCTTGTGTGTCCTGATGTCGGTTCAGCACCTCGGGATCTATTCCTCAGATATTATGGCCAACAAACAGTTCCATTTCCAACAGAAAAATTTACAACCATACAACAGCCCACAAACAACGCAAATAGTGGCGGCCGATTGCCACTCCAGACCCCAACCGATTTACACCACTCTACTCCCTGCTGGTTGAGACAATAATCACACAGGACACAAAGCAAACCCATTGATGCCAAAACAACCAGCTACAGAGCCAAACTATCCATAGCGGACCCAGACCTTCTTTCAGCAGTCACCTTCCAACCGCGAACACCAGGCACAAATAATATAGGGCCAGCTAAATTAGACCAGAAGAAGAAACATCAAGAAAGCCAACAACATTTACTCTTTTTCCAATACACAACCTTTAACTCTGTAGAGATCTTAGCACCTACCTGTGTACGTCACATAGATCTGTGATTAGCTGGACATGGTGTTTACCATTTTTCTGGGCTTGCAGAAGACAGAACACATCAATGAGACTTTCAAAGTTGATGGGCAAGATAGGAGCTAAAGTATATATTTTTAAAATTTAGGTAACAGATCTTACTGTTACTCATACTGAGGCACATAAATAGCATATTTTAATATATGGATTGTTAAAATAATATGCTTGAAAAGCATACAATAATTTCCTGGTAATACCATCGCTCCTGGAGCGATAATACTACTCTTCCTGAGTGATAATACTATCATTGGGGTGCCATAATACTATCGTTCGGCACCCAAATGATAGTATTATTAACAAAGCTGAAGAGCACATATGCAAGTCTATCCCCGACATCTTAAAAGGTGTGCCTTCTGATTGGCCGCTTTTCCTCTGTGGGCGGGCAGAACGAGTCTGAAAACATGGCGGCTTGCTCGCTCACTTAGTGAGACAATCTTCCCTGCAGCAACCGTTTTTTTTTTTTTCCTTTGAAAACCATTTGTCTTGTATTATTAACAATCGGACTCTCTCCGGGGCTCCTCCACTTGCCCGATACTGCCACTGACAAACACTAAAAAAAAACACGGCTAAATGAAGCCCACAGCAGCTGCTCATCCACACAGGACTGGGGAACCCTACCAGCACGCACATCCACCCGCTGACTCCAGTGGTCAAACGGAGGTGAGTCAATTCACCTCGTAGCCTTATATTAAAAAAAATAACAAATAGGTTATGGCATTACAAGGTAGTAATTCCATTTCGAGGTTCTGGGGACACATGAAACCTCTCGAGCTTCGCTCTCGAGGTTTTCTGTGTCCCCAGAATCTCGATGGAATTACTACCTTGTAATACACCAAAACCTATCTATTATTCTATTTTTTCTGTAGGTGTTATCACAGGCACACTGGTCGCACAATTTCAATATTGCTGCTGAAAGCTGACAGTGTCCCTTTAATGTGTGCACTGTTCGTGCACTGCATTGATAAACATTTTCAGAGAGCTGCAAAGTACAGTAAGTTGAAACAGAATAGCAGCTAGAAGCAAACCATTAGGAAACATTTATTAATTCACTGAAGTGAGCAGAGAACACATTAAGCAACTCATTGAAAAATACTAAACCAGTGAGTTGGAGGGACAGTTTAATGTGATTTGTACTGAATGTTATACTGGAATTTAATATGTGGATCTTCAATTTAATAGGTCTGTAAAGCATGCAAAAAAAATTCGGTAATACCCTCAAAGGTTCAGTGATAATAGTATTGTCAATCACTGGTAATAGTATTGTCAATCACTGGTAATACTATAGTTTTGTGCTGATAATAGTATAATTGCAAGCTTCCAAAAAGATACCTCCTACCCCTACATCCTAAGAGTGCTTCCTCATTCATCATTTTTCCTGTATGGGTGGGCAGAACAGTTTAAAACACATGGCGGCACTTCTCTCGCTTACCGAGAGCGAACTAGTTTATCACGCTTCTCGATTTTTATGTGATGTTTTCCCCATAGCAAATAAAAATATCTGATTGATCCTGCCGTTCTGGTCCTGAAGAGAAGGTAGGATCTCAATAATGAAAAAAAATGGGCAGGGGGCGGGAGCCGTCACAAGCGAGCACAGCGTAGGACAGTGTGGCGGTCGACCAGTACAAAGTCAGTTCACTGAAACGGTCAACTGCCCATTAGAAAAAAAACATTGCATCCATATATTAAATAAAATAACCGATAGATTTGTGTGTCCATTACCAGGGAGTACTGGCATCTCAAGGTTCTGGACACATTGGAACCTCTCGAGCTTCGCTCTCGGGGATTCGTGTTCAGAACCTCTGCGTTATTGCCTTGGTAACAGACACAAACCTATCAGTTATTCCCTATATATATGCATACATGTGTATATGTATCAGTCAATGTGTGTGTGTGTGTGTGTGTGTGTGTATATCACAACAATTAGAAAGTGCAGTTAGGTGGCTCAGTGGTTAGTGCAAAAATGGCTAGTCTACATTCCCCTATTATCTAGATCGGTTTTAGCCTTATGCATGTCATTGCTGATTTACATGAGTTGTCTAGTGGCAACCCCCCCCCCCAATGTCCTGCAGAGCCTGAAAAGAAGAAAACTGTCCCTTAATGTCCTTTTTTATCTGTAAAATGTTGTTGACAGTGCACAGCTATGTTACATTGCAATATGTATGCATATATATGTGTGTGTGTGTGTGTGTGTGTGTGTGTGTGTGTGTGTGTGTGTGTGTGATGTATATATATATATATATATATATATATATATATATATATTAGTCAGTGTGTGTGTGTGTGTATCACAATTAGAAAGTCAATTTGGTGGCTCAGTGGTTAGTGCAAAAATTTCTAGTTTACACATTTCTCACTGCTCACATTACCATTATTTTGCAGCCCACATTGGCTCTTTCTAGAATTTGTTTTTAGGAAGATTTAACTTTGAACTGTTAGGCCTAAAATGTTTTTTTTTTTTATGAAAGCTTTAAAGCAATGAAAAAATATGACACAGAACCTCATAAAAACATATGGATAACTACTGTTTCCTGTAAAGCTGATAATGTTATCTAGCCCAGGTTCAACCCATAGGGGATAAACAGTATGACCTCCCAGCTTTCTATGGTCCACTTTCTCTTACCCATGCCCAAATACTGAAAATTGTATAATATTCCAGCTTTTATATTTTGTTTTCTCTGCTCCTGTCAACACCTAAATTAAATCTTTAGGTGGAATGAGTATCTGATTCCAACTATGGAAATGCTAGAATGTTACTGAGGAACAAAATGATTTAAACACATTACTCCTGGGAGGCTGATAAAAACTCTTGTTAAAGTAGAATGGCAGATACATTAAGCAGATAGACAAAAATCTCTTATGATAGTAGCCGGCTCCATTTATGCTGTCACCTGGTTGATACCTAAAAGAGAACAAGTTAAAGCTATTTTTAGTATGATGGTGTTTGCAGCTGGAAGGAAGGGATCTAGGTAAGTCTTTCTTTTAGTCCATCCTCCTTTGAACAGAGCAGTACTTCAAAGTGTTAAGTATTTTGGTGAGCTTCTCAAATTTCACAAGATCTCAAATGTCACAATGTACTTAGTGATGATTAGTCATACTGTTTGGATACAATTGGCAATTAAAGGTAATTAAGCAATTAGATGCAGTCACAGCCAATACATGGTCAGATATTTCTTGACATTTCTGTGACATTTCTAGAGAAATCTCCTGCTTTCTGCATTTCCACAGTAGAGGCACCAGAAACTCTTTAGAAATTTTTGAATATCTGGAAATATCTGACCATGTCTGTGGTTAGTATTGTATCTCTGTTTTTGCCAGTTCTTCCATGAAGATCCTGACTGACATGACTAGACAAGGAGGAACCTGACACTTGGCATCACTTTTGTAAAATCTGTCAGGATCCTTATTACTGTAGTTTCATTTACACCATGGAATGTTTCCTTGCTAATGAAACATTAAAGAAGAAGAATCTTGAGAAAAAAACACTGGGGCCTAGATATTCAAACTGCACCCAAAAAGTGCGCAATAGCAGGAGCAGGTGCAAGTCCATTGTGCCCATGTGCAAGAGGCGTGATATTCAAAAACTGAGCCGGACAAGATGCCCCTACAGCCGACGACTGAATATCGCACCACCTGTGCCATAGCGCAACTAGGGAGGGGAAGCTGAGCAGATCTGATGCACCATAGTGCAACAAGGGATGTTCAGCTGAGCAGTCCAGAGGCGCCATAGCACAACCAGGGATGCCCCCCAGCAGTAGTGCAGCAATGCAGCTGCACAACCAGGGATTTAGGGGCTCACCACCCATGCCACAGATGGGCAGAGGAACACACAGAAGAACAGACATCGTCCCCCTACACCCCATGCACTTCACAACTGGGGGAGGGCTGGAATAACCACTGGCCCATGGAGACAAGCAACCAACCCACAGCTGGGCCATGGTGCCCCATCACACCCCCTGGCTGGCTGTGACTGGCACACAAGGAGGGCCGACTACCCCATGCCACACCATCCCACCAATGCAGAGCACACCCTGCACCATGACCCCCAGACACCCTGCCCAGAAGCAGCGTCCACAACTGCAGGAAACCCCATGCATGCCACCACCCCCACTGTGACAATGCAACCCTGTGCAGCACAGAACCATGCAAGGCAGCTCCACCACGTGCACCCATCAGCGGGTGAAAGCACACAGCGATGCAACAACGGCATACACAGTGTCACCATGCACAGCCCCCCTGAGGTACAGCTGAGAGACCGACCATGCTCCAGCACTCTAGGTACCCCACATGTGACAGGGCATGCCCTGGACACCACCACCAGTGGTACAGCACCCTGTATACCCTCCCAAGGACACAACCCAAACCAGCACTGGCCACAACAGCCAGCGCAGACACCCACAGTGGTGCGTGGAAGCATGCACCACACCGGATGCCACACAGTGCATGGACAAACACCCACCCATACCTAAGGGCACAACAATGCAGGGACGCAGTAGCAGGGCAACCAAGCCCCCAGCATGGACCCATGGAAACCATGTACACACAGCCTGCAGTCCTCCATGGCACAGGAGTGCCAGCCACCCTGCACAGGCACTGTGGACCTGTACACCACCATCATTTGCCCAGAGCACAAGTCAAAGACAGTGATGCACATCCCCTGCAAAACACACAAGCCACAGCATGGAGGTGGGACAACAACTGCGGAGGCCACAGTGTCACCCGAGGCAGACATGCACCACACCCATGACAGAACGCAACCCAGCATTGTGACGGGTACAGTGGCTGCCTTGCATGGACAGCCACCACTGACATGCCAGCAGACCGTGAAGGTCACAGACGTGCAAGGGTGTCAGCTACACAGGCCATGGACGGGCTGACTGGGGTGCCATGGACACAGAGCATGCACCATGGACCACTGCACACAGTCATCCAGTGCACAGGGCACAACACACACACCACAGACACTGACTGATAGCTACTCCCACACCATAGTCACCTCCCCACGGACACACACACATACCCATGACTGCACCACACCTGACTCCATGCACACCACTGCAGCTGAGCAACTATAGCCCACTGCAAATTAGAGACCACCACAGTATTCATATCAAAAGATTTGTATTCAAACATATCAAAAGGAATTATTTGCAAAACTATGTACAAATGTGAGGGGGAGGGCCACAAACAAGGAGGGGGTGGGTAAGGGGCAGGGGTGAACAAATGGGAGAGGAAAGGAGGGATGTGAGGGTGGGTCCAGGGGGGTAGGGGATATCAGGGGCAGAGGGATGATCAATGGGAGCCCCGTTCCCCTATCTGGCTGCTCTGCCTCCTGCATCTTCTCTGGACCCCAAGCAGGTGGATCCTTTGCAGGATCTCCAACGATGCCCGGGCCACATTGAGGATCTCCTGCAATGCCTCCCTTATCTCCTGCAGCTGGTGAACACGTAGGACGAGGGAGCACAGTCAATAGGTGTGAATGCACAGCCCCATACAGCCCATCCACTGTGCATGGCATACGGCCGTGGGGCATGCCTCTGTGATGGTGTGTGACCACCCACAGTGATCACGTCCACAAGACCTGCTCACCCAGGTGCATACAGCCATGCGGACCACTGCACACACCCACCAGCCAAGTCACGTGCAGCACCACTGTGGCCATTTAGTGACATGGCTATGTGGTGCGAAGGCAGTGGCACAGCCATGTACCCGGTGCATGCATGGACCACCATCGACACACTCCCAGACATGCAGTGCCATTGGACAGTGCTAACTGTAACAAGTTGTGTGCATGGCAGTGGTGCCAATGGATGGTGGTCATGCCCCGCTGCCCACCCTGTTACACAGCAGGCAATAGTAATCATGGAGGTATGGCAATCACCATCATCAGGCTGGTCCCTCGGGAGCTGTGGACCATCGCCCTCCTACCGGCACTGTTGTCCTGCTGGTGCCGCATCTCCCTGGCCAGATGCCTCTCCTCCGGCCCTGTGGTGCAAACATGGAGAGAGGAACATCAGTACAATCCTGTAGCAAATTCCCCCTACCCCAATGTGTGTGCACTCCCACCCAGCCAGACCCATGCACCCCACACCCTGATAACACCACCACAGCCAACACCGGATGGTCCCTTCCCCATGTTCCAGACACATACAACTGTGATACCCATATGGAAGATAAAAGCGTGTGGACATAACGCCTACCTGGCCATGGCACCATGTCCCTCCTGGCACGTACCCGCAGGTGGCAAGCAGGTCCGGTTCCCTCTTCCTCAGGTCGCCATACCTGTGGCTGCACTGCTCTGCCGTCCGCCCCCTTCCTGTGGTCTCCTCCAGGGCGTGGGCCACCTCCTCCCACACTTGGCTCCTGGACCTGCCCATGGGTGCCTCCCCAAACAGTGGGCCATAAAGTGGCTCAACAATGGCCACCAGGTTGGCCAGTTCAATTTGGGTCCACTGGGCAGCCCTCCTCCACACCATCTCACTTGCTCAGTTGGCTCAAAATGGTGCTCTGCAGTGCGGCTCCACCATGTGCAGATGCTGCGCGGTACAGCGCTGCCATTCCCTATCATGCTGTCACCAAACAGCATGATAGTGGTGCACCCATGCCTGATGCATGGCACCTTGGGGGCAAAGGTCAGGCACAGGGTCAAGGGTCTGTGGAGCATGGACAGGCACAGTGCCATTAGAACCCAATGCATGTAGCACGATTGGATGCCTGTGCACTTCCTCCAGTAGCGGCCTACCATGCTGTTGCCTCAGTGCACCTATGATGGCCCAGTGCCACAGCACCATATAGGTGAACATCGCTGTAGCATCACTGGCGCAATGGTGACTGTGCCCTGCATTGCCTCCCATGCACAGCACGTAAGCAGCACGGCAGATGCCTGCGTCAGCAACCCGGGCATGCGCAGTGAGGTGTGTACTGCGCATGTCACAGAACTCCACCCTTGGCTCAGCACATTCAACACAATTGCGCAAAGCGCAACAGCGCGATATTCAGTCATCATATGCAAATCAGCTAATCAGTCATTCAATGGCGCAGTACTGCAATTTGCATCCACTTAAAGTTGCGCCTCACCTTATTTGCATGGGTTGTGCTATAAAAGTGCGACATTGGGCTGCACTGGCCATAGTCAGTTACTGCAGTCTATTGGTGAGTTGCATGCTGTTTGGGAGTGTGGACTGTGGATTCTGGGACATGCCTGGGACTGCACAGTCACAAGTAACAACTTTCATTCTCACAGGCTAACTAATGACTGAGAGAGTTGTGGGAGAGGAGGAACACAGTGGTGGGAGGAGGAGGAGGAGGAGGACGCCTAATTTCACCAAGGCCGAGACCGATGTCCTTTTTGAGGCCTACCTGGATTAGGAGCCATTTCTCATCAGACGGCAGGGAACACCACAGGCCTGTGCTGCTGCATGGGAGGAGGTGGCGCGTGCAGTGAACCTGCATGGCAGCCACCAGTGCTCCGTGCAGGAGTGCAAGAAGAAGATGGGCACATACAGGAGGAGGATAAAGGAGAAGGTGGCTGCCATCAGGGCAGCATGAGCTGCAACAGGTGGGGGACAGCCGGAGGTACTACACCTGACCCCACAGGAGGAGAGGGTTGCTGGAAACATGCAGAGTTGTACCATTGAGGGTGTTCCGGGTGGTGGCTTCCAGACGGGTGGTAGCCCATCACTGCATGGTAGGTCATGGTCTATCTATTGGGGGGGCAGGGTAGGTCACATGCAGTAACGCAACTTTGTTTTCCCTTACAGATCCTGAGCATTTGCATGGGTCAGCGGTGGTGGGCCTGTCCACTGAGGACAAGTCAGATGGAGATGGAGGAGGGCCCATCCACCTCCACAGGTATACGTGGCTCAGTGCAACAGTGGGCCCGCATGGCTGTCCAGACTGATGTTGTTGGAACAGGTGCAGAGGAGGCCCTGCCTGTGTCCCAGCGTCCCAGTGTCCATGCATGCCAGCATGCTGTGACTCGGACTGGTGCCGGGTCCAACACCGATGATGATGTCACTAACGGCATGGGCAGTGACACTTGTGTGCCACGGGATGGCCACACAGCAGGTCACATTGTGGCCATGGCTGTGGGTGGTGCCGCCGTGGAGGCCTGCATGTCATCACAGTCCCAACCTGTGCCTGTCAGCACCAGTGGGGCAGCACTGGTGTGTGTGTACAGGACAGTAGGACTGTTGCAGCCACTGCAGCGGCACCACTGAGCCCTGGTGAGTGGCAGCCGAAGGGGCAGCATCAGCAGTCAGCCATTGGGCTTGGGGGTACAGAGTCAGGGGGCCGCATCAGTGCACCACCTGTGAATATGCCCAGACCTGGTCCTGGTGTGCAGCGCCCACCCTCAAGGGGTGCTGGGCATCAGGGCCATGCACACCCTGAGGGACAGGATGCCGAGGAGGCAGATGACCTCTTGGATGAGCACACCCGCATACTGCAAGCATCAGTCAACCAGCAGATGCGGCTTATGACATCGGTGGATGCACTGCGTGCGGCTCTGGAGCAGGCAGAGGAGTGTCGCAGCAGAGACACCGCTCTGATCCTGGCAGGGATGGACCAGTTGCGGGAGGATGTGACCGCTGCCATTGACAGGCAGACACAGGCATTCACTGCTGTCATGGCCACAATGGGCACACAGTCATGTGCCCATGCGTCGCAGACACCACGCAATGCACTGTCCACCCCCCATTCCCGGCGTCATGTGAGACCCTCCTTGTTGACACCGGGTTCAGCTGTGGGCATCCCAAGCATGCCTGGCACAGGCATGTTTGGTGTGCTGCAGACCCCTGCATGAGCACAGTTGCGTTAATGCAGTGGAGCCCCAGAGGGACCATCGGTGGCACCCCATGAGGCCAGTGGTCAGCCCGTCAGTGCTGGCGGGTCTCGGTGGGGCTGCCCACGCATCCGTGGCAGCCGGGCACTGTGGCTGTGACTGACCTATCTCCTAACGCGGCTAATGTCTGGTGCTGCCCTGTGTGCATTGTGTCATTCAGCGGGCATTGCACAGGTGGGTACCCGGCCCTGCACGGGGACACACAGTCCATCTGCACACCCTCCCAGCTGCTGTCCGCAGTTGCGTGTGCATGATGATACCTGCATTGTGCTGTACACCAATGTGCAATGGTGCTCAGCATCTGACACACACACATAGACAGGCAGTGGGCGTGGTGGTCTGTGGACATGTGTGTGGTTAGGGATGGTGTTCTGGGTCAGTGTGCCTCCTACCATTTATGCATGTCTGGTGCATTTTGTGTGTGTGTGTGTGTGTGTGTGTGTGTGTGTCCATCCACGTGGCACGTTAGACCTCACCCATCCCTGGTTGTGTGTGTGGTTCCATGCCCGGCCACTTCCCTTGACGGAATGCACCCCTTGTGTGTGTCCATGCATGTTTGTGGGTTGTGCCTTAGCCACTGTTGGTTACACATGGCCCCATGAATTACCTGGGTTGGCTGAAGTGCTCCTCCATGATGGCGTGCCAGTGCAGCTGTGCCAGCTGGAGCAGTCAGGGGTCCCGTCAGCCAAGGGGGGCTGCCCATCACCATTGTCACTGGCGTTCTCATCGTCCCCATTGCTGTCCCCCTCTTTGACCTGTACGGCTATCCCACATTCGTTGGCCATGTTGTGCAGGACGCAACAGGCCAGGAATAGTCTGCAGGCCTTTGAGGGGCTGTACTGTAGGGCACCGCCGGAGGTGTCCAGGCAACTGAAACAAGCCTTCAGCATCCCGAACACCCTCTCAATGACATTATATGTGGTGGTGTGTGCCTCATTGTAGCATTGCTGCGATGGGGTCGCGGGCCGCCGGTAGGGTGTGAGCAGCCAGGGACGGAGTGGGTATCCACTGTCACCTGTGTGTAGAGGGTGGAGGTTAGTTTGGTGATCATCATCGCCCTGCCCTGGGCCATGTAGGCCAATACCCATGTTACCTCTGACCATGCCCCCCCAGGCCCTATGATTGTCCATGTAGTTTGCATACTCACCCACTAGGTGGCCAGTGGGAATATCCCCACTCTTGAATCTGTGGCACAGTGCTGATTGGTACCAGATGAAGGCATCATGTGATCCCCCAGGGTGCATGGCACAGACATTGATTATGCCCCTTGGCATCGCACACCACCTGGCAGTTGATGCTGGCATAGCCCTTGTGACTTATATATGCAGCCCCCTTGGGGCCAGGTGGTGTGCGGATGGCCACATGGGTGCAGTCTATTGCCCCTAGCATGCCAGGCATACGTGCTACCCTGTGGAACTCCTGTATGTTTGCTGTGCGCTCTGCCAGTGTACTGGGGAAATGGATGTACTCCGCAGCATGTGGCAGCAGTGCGCTGAGGAATTGGGTGAGGTGGCGTGATGTGGCCAACTGGGTTATGCCTGTGATGTCCCCAGTTCATCTCTGGAAGGTACCCATGGCAAGCAAGCACATGCAAGCTGTCACTTTCATCTCCACTGACAGGGCATGGCTCCGTCCTGTGGGTGCCTGCATCATATCACTGCACAGCTCACAGAACTGCTTCAGAATTGCCCGATTCAGGCAGTACCAGCCCACAATCTCAGTATCACTGTACAGCTCAAAGCTGGTGTGGGCTTGGTACTGCCTGTTGGGGGCATACTGCCGACTGGCCCTTCCACGGCCACGCCCCCCCTGCTGCCCACCTTCTCACCCCCCTCATTATGGCCTCCATCTGGATGGTGGCACTGGCCATGTCCCTGGCTTGCGTCCCCCCCCGGCAGCTGTTTCTGTATTCCCCTTGCAGTCCTGGCTGCTACTTCCCCTGCACTGGGAACACCTGCCTGTGCTGGCCTCACTGCTGTGTGGTGTACTTCCCCCTTCTGCACTGTGGCCCCCACACCTTCCCCTGTGCCTGTTGCTTCCAGGTGCCCTTTGCTGGCATGCCCTGTGTGTCCCTGCTGCCCAGTGTTTCCTGCTGGATTTTGCCCTCATGTGGCTTCCATGTAGCGATCTTGCACCTCTCCCTTGCTCCCTTTTATTTTGACTCATTTGCGCTTAGGAGCAACTTCCGCTGGCTCCCCTATTGTGCATGGCGCATGTTGTTGAATATTGCACTGTACCATTTATGCATGGTTCCTCCCCCTTCAGTTGCACATGCATTCATTATCATTGCACTGTTGCTCAGTGTGATTTGGGGGGCGCAACTGCCTCCTGCTGAATATTGCAGAATGGAGCACTTTTGGACTTGAGCAGGATCAACCCTATTGTGCATGGCTCAACTCTTCTGAATATCTGGGCCTAGAAGTGAATTGTTGTTCCTGTGCAATACTGTAAAGGACCTGGATGATGTATTTATGAATGAAACATAGAAACATAGAAACATAGAAGTTGATGGCAGATAAGGACCGCAAGGCTCATCCAGTCTGCCCATTTCTTTTTCTACATTATGAATTTGCCATTGGCCTTTACTCTGTCGATGGCCTATCTATTCATACTCATCTGTATTGCTCCCTTATGCCTATCCCATGCCTGTTTGCAGCCCTGCACTGCATTCATATCCACTACTTCCTGAGGTAGGCCGTTCCATGCATCCTCCACCCTTTCTGTGAAAAATAACTTCCTCACATTACCCCTTAATTGGCCTCCCTCTAATCTCATGCTGTGTCTGCTTGTCCTGCTATTTTTCTTATATTGAAACATCTTAGAATCTTTCACCTTGTTAATGCCCTTAAGGTGTTTGAATGTTTCAACCATATTACATCTCTCCCTCCTTTGCTCTAGGGTATACATATTGAGCTCCGTTAATCTGTCTTCGTATGTTTTCTGATGCAGTCCCTGCACCATTTTGGTTGCCCTTCTCTGGACTGCCTCAATTTGGTTCATGTCCTTGTGAAAGTGTGGCCTCCAGTACTGCATGCAGTACTCCAGATGGGGCCTAACCAGTGTCTTGTAAAGAGGGATTATTACCTCCCTCTTCCGACTTGTGATATCCCTCCTAATACACCCCAATATCCCCCTAGCCTTACCTACTGCTTTAGTGGTCTGCTTGGATGATTTCAGGTCATCAGTGATGATGATGCCCAAGTCTCTTTCTTTTCTTGTGACTGCCAGCAACTCCCCTCCCAACCTATAGGTGGCTTCAGGGTTTCTCTTCCTTATGTGCATGATCTTACACTTCTTTGCGTGAAACCCCAGTTGCCACTCTTCCAACCATTATGCTAGTTTATCCAGATCTGTTCTAATTCTTCCCACCCCATCTGGATCATTTATTCTGTTGCAGAGCTTGGTGTCATCTGCAAACAGACAAACCTTACCCTTCTATCCATCTGCAATGTCACTGATGAAGATATTGAAGAGGACTGGCCCCAGGACTGATCCCTGAGGCATCCCACTTGTGACTTGCATCTCTTCTGACTGTATACCGTTTGCCACCACTCTCTGTTTTCTGCCCGTCAACTAGTTTGCCACCCAGTGGACCAACTTCTGACCCACCCCGAGCCTACCCAGCTTATTAATCAATCTTCTATGTGAAACTGTATCAAAAGATTTGCTGAAGTCAAGGTAGGTGACATCAACTGCTCCCCCTTGGTCCACCACTCTGGTTACCCAGTCAAAGAAATCTATGAGATTAGTTTGGCAGGACCTTCCTTTTGTAAACCCATGCTGTCTTGGATCCTGTGCTCCTATGGATTCTAGGTGTTGCACTTTCCTTTCCTTTTCTTAAGGAGTGCCTCCATAATCTTGCTCACTACTGAGGTAAGACTGACTGATCTGTAGTTCCCTGCCTCCTCCCTGCTACCACTCTTGTGGAGCGGGATCACATGAGCCCTTCTCCAGTCTTCTGGGACCTCTCCTGTGCGCAGAGACTCATTAAACAATTCTGATAATGGCTCTGCTAGTTTCACCCTTAGCTCCTTTAGTACCCTGGGGTGTATGCCATCAGGTCACATTGCCTTGTCCACCCTGAGCTTATTGAGCTCTTGTAGGACCCTTTCTTTTGTGACGGGACCAGTGCACACCTCCCTCCCCCTGTGTCCATGGTGCTGAGCTGTGGGCCCTGCCCTACCTTCTCTTCAGTAAATACTGAGAAGAAGTATCTAGTTAGGATAGATGCTTTTACACGGTCCTCCTCCTCCTCACATGCTACCTTATCCCCTTTGAGCTTAGCAATACCCGCTTTGGATCTTCTCCTTTCACTAATGTATCTATAGAAAGTCTTGTCATCTTCTTTTACTGTTTGTGCTAGTGTTCCTTGGTTTGGGCCTTTGCCTGCCTTTCCTGCTTCCCTTAGGGAAGTTTGGTATGCCTCCCTATCTTCATCCTGCTGTGTTCCCTTATATTTCCTTAAGGCCAGCCTTTTGGCTCTGACCTTTTCTGCTATTGTTTTTGAGAACCAAAGTGGTTTCCTTCTTCTTTTGTACTTCCTTTTCTCTCTAACAATGGGATGTTGCTTCAAGTATTGCATCCTTAATGCTTGCCCACTTTGCCTGTACTCCCTCACCTGTATTTCTTTTTGCCAGGGCTAGCTTAACTCTGTTGGCCATCTTATCAACGTCAGAAGTTCCATATGTTTGTCTTGAAAAGGGGCCATTACATTTGTTCTGTTATATATGTTAGTGTACTGTTTATAGTAGTTTTCCTTGAATAGCCAAAGTTCTGCAGTTTGGAAATATGGTTTACTTGTAGAGGCTGGTTTTAACACTATTTTGAAAATGGCTGACACTAATGTGTACAGTAATTTATGAAGCAATTTGAAATGTTAAGTGTGGTAATAATAATATTACTAGTATTTGAGTGCCTTAGCCCTCTTTCATAAGGCTAAGTTGATAAATCACTTGGGTATGCTCATTTGTTTTATATACATGGCCATGCCTACAGATAAGGTGCCTGTCAACTAATATTTGTAGCTAAAACAAGTATTAAAAAATGGATTCCTTAAACATGCTATGCATAAAATAATTAGTATGCATATAACAATGTTACATAGCAATTGTTCATTTTTTTCTTTTAACTACTTTGCTGGAAACTCATTGCAAGGATAATATATGATAGCAAATTAATTTTCATCTGGTAGACATTCAGAGCTTAATTCCACAAAAAATGTCTTCTGGATTTGCATATTTTTAATAAATATTTAAAATAAAAAAGATCACAAAATCATAAAGGTTGACCCCAAACTAAGATTTATAGCATAACAAATTTAATATGAAGACTTATCATTACATAACACAATAAACAATTAATTTTAACTACTAAGCTATGTTGCATAAACAAAAACAATGTATAAATATTATTTGTACTGAATTACCAGCAATGCATTCACAATTAATATGATTTGTCCCATTGAAGATGACCTGTATATTCATCATCCTGTGTGTTCATTTGTTTTGTCTTTTAATTAATATGCATATTACTAATTGTTGTTCAATTAGTAGTTTTGTATATTCTATGACAGCAATAAGGAAAAAATAATGTGAAAAAAGATCTACTACTGTTACAATTACTATTACTATGGGGGTTATATGGAGTATTATCATGAGTTGATAAGATTTTATGCAACTCCTATCAAATTTTTTCACAGTACCTTTATATTTCTGAGCCCACCTAAATACCTTGCCAGTGCCACTTAATGATCACTTCTGATTTTGCTGGAATATTTTGAAGATATTTTCTCAATTTGTTTCAGTGATGATATCTATCCCTCTGGCCCAGTTCATCTTTGTTCTGGAGTAATGGGATATGTGCATGACATGACCTCTGAGAGGAAAACATAATCAAGGCATAATATAGGGTCAGCTAAATTAGGCCAGAAGAAGACACATCATGAAAGCCAACAACATTTATTCTTTTCCCCAAGACACAGCCTTTAACTCTGTAGAGATCTTAGCACCTATCCTGTGTAGGCCAAACAGATCTCTGGTTATCTGGACATGGTGATTACCATTTTTCTGGGCTTGCAGAAGACAGAACACATCAATGAAACTTTCAAAGCTGATTTGCAAGTTAGGACCTCTATCCCTGACTATGACATTAAATCAATGAATTTTGCCTTCAGGAAATTAGATTTTTTTAGTGCTATCTGGAGTGGTGTGGTGTCCTGGAATCCCACTGGGAAATAGGGAGAACAACATGATATGGAACAACATATACAATATGTATTAGGTCTGCCACAAAATTACAAAGTACAATGTACAAAACAGTAACTATAACAATAATTTGAAAATAAAAGAAATATATTAGAAAGTGGAGCATGTGAGTCCCCCTGGTATATAAATCTGATGAGACTTTTCTGGACCCCTGATTTGAATTATTTTCAGTCATGGACTGTTTTGGGAATTACACAACCTACTTTGTGAACTGCCTGTACAATTTTTATTCATTTTGATGTATGCTAGTTTTATGGTTCTGCTATTGTAATGCTCCTTGTTATCTTCTCTTTATCCCCTTCCTTCTTTTCTGATCTAGGTCCCTGGTGCTGTCCCATAACAGACCCTGGGTTTGGGGGTTTGGTCTGGTCTAGACTAGTCAGACAAAATAGATTATCTCCAGATCTGAAGAGTAACAATGGGTTGGCACTGAGATTTCTGTGGTTACTCCCTTTCCTTCCCTTCTTCAGAGTCGACCTGTTATGTAAGGCTGACCTGGGTATGAACAATAGTCTGGGAGGGTGTTGCTGTATGTTGCATTCTGTGGGAAAGACAAACCCTGAAACCAGGTTAATACCACAATATACTGTGCAAACTGGCCTACGTCCTGTGTTCAAAGTGTTATAAAGTATTTGTGTAGATACAAAACCTGTCACCAAGCTTTTTGCTCTGGGAGCTGCATTGTCTTTCATCCAGATTTAAGTTTGCTATATTGAACTGCATGGAATAAAGCACTTACCACATATGAGCCATTTCTGGTACTTTTTGCAAGTCAAGAGTTGATGGTTTACTGAGTGTAGACCAATATGCTCAGCCTGTTGTCTCTTGTTGGTCCTTGCACCACTATATACCTTGGTGAGGCATTTTTTTCCTTTTAATAGTACAATAGTCAACCAGGCTCTAGAACAAAACCAGACCTACAGCTGTTACTGAGTTAAATGCTATTCATCTGGACAAAAGTACAGTAGGTTATATTATTGTACATAGTATTGTTGTTCATATGCCTGTCAAGTTCAAGATGGTTGGGTTTTATATAACTTAGGACATTTAATTTTGATCAGTCCCAGCCCTGGGTATTTAAGCATTATTTTAGTTTGGGGAAAATGCAGCTGAAGTAGAAACATGTTTGACCTAATTATTTGACTGATTTTAGGCATGGATTGGCAGTATAATGTAATCTACAGGTTAGAGTAAAGAGCTGTGAATGAGCTTGGTTCATTCAGTGGACCTCGGTTTGATTCCCACAACCTCCACTTGCATGCTGTGTGATTCTAGACAAGTCACTTAACCTCATCAATGATCCCAGGGCATCCCTGAAACAGGCAGTTGTACCTAGTGGGGCTTACCTGGTTACCAAAGACAAAAGAAAAAAAAGTCAAAGTAGAATCTGACTAAGATTTATTTGTTTGTTATTTATTTATTTAAAATTTGGTAACTGGGAAAGGCACACTGAGCTGAGACTCATTTCCAGATGCATCCCCGGGGAAAAGGGATACACAGTAAAATACATACAGTACAGCATAATTAGAACAAACAAAAACAAATACAAATTTGAATACAGTTTAATTTCAGTTAACAGCGGGACCTGAAACACAATGTTACAAAACATAGGTCAGCATATTTCAAGTAAATTGTATTAATCATAATATTATCTGGATCATCTGATGCAGGCTGTAGGGGATTCATAGCAGGAACAGTGAGCTAAGAAATGTCTGAGGTGAGAGGGGAGAGACTGGTGGAGGGGGAGGGGAGATGAGAGCACTGGGTATGGGGGAGTAGCCTGAGTTGAGCTTTGTAGGACAAAATAGAAGGGTAAAGGTAAAGGTCAGAGGAGATCTGATTCCAGAGGAAAGGAATGCAATAGGAGAAAGATGACTGGCCTGCAACTGAGTATGGACGCAACACAGTAAAAGTGTGTTTGTCCCAGCTTAGAAGGGAGTAGGCTGAAGGGTTAACTGGTGAGAGGAGTGAGGAAAGGTAATGTGGCAGGCTCCCAAACCAGTATTTTGCTATGAATGAGACACAGTGGACCATTCTCCTTTGAGGTAGTGGTGGGAGGGACAAGGAGGAGTAGAGAACACAGTGGTGAGTGAAGGGTGAAGCAGCGGTGGCAAAGTGACAAAATGAGTTAGGGAGTGTGTCAAGACTAGAGAGGGTTGTGGCTGGGACAGAGCTTCTTAGACTGCATCAACATAGTCTAAGACTGAGAATCATTTTGGAAATCAGCTCTTGACAGATGGGGAGAGGAAGGCTGTCCTTATGGCAATAGAGTATAGCCAGTTTTGGTCAGAGATTTGTGCAGATGGACTCAATGTGTGAAGAGAAGTCTAGGTGGCTGTCGAGCCAAATGCCTAGATATTTGCAGGTGGTGACCTTAGTAAGGGAGGAGCCATCCATGATGGAGAAAGTGTGGGGAAGGGGGGATTGGAGTGTAGCCAATTTTTGTCTAGTTCCAAATGTCATGGTGACTGTTTTCTTCATGTTAAGTTTTATTTTGTGATAAGTTTTATGTTGTGTATGTTAGGCAACATCAACCTCACAAATACAAGAATGGATAGTTTCAGGTGTTTCAGAGGAGTCAGCATCAGGTACTGGGGTGTTTAAAGTCTAAAAGAAAATTAATCGAGTTTATAAAGTTAAAACTCTAATATGTCTAGGACAACAGCAAGCAATTTTGGAACACCCAAGTTTGAGTGTTTTCAACAGAGATAGACTGTATATTTAACTTGTGGCTGACAGATGAAGACCAGAGATATCCACTCCATATTGGTTGTTTTAAACGACAAACTAAAATGGGCATCACTGTACAGAGCTGCAGCAAATTAAAAAAGATACAATTACTTGTTTTTTTTTCAACTTCTTTTTATCGCCTACTCCCCCGAACTCTCTCAGGCTACCCTGACTCACTGGTCCACTCTACCACCCACTGTGGTCCTCTCTTCCTCAGCTATGTTACTGCCTCTCAACAGATGCCAGGTAAGCCTCTCAACTCTGAGCCCCTCTGGGAAGGGCCGCCAACCACTCCTGATGCTCTATCGATAGTCTAGATTGAAAGGCTATCCGATGAGAGGCCAAAGGGTGGAGAGGGAGCCCGGTGTTGGGTGTGTGGCATCCAGTCCTGCAGGGAGCCATCACCTATCAGGAGAGGTGGGGTGTTTTTCCCTTAGTTACACCCTTCCCTCCCTACCCCTCAGAGCCTGAATGTGCAATGACGCCAGGTCATTCATCGCAGCTGTGTCCCACTATGTAAGTCCTATGTGTTGCAGTGCCTCCGGTCTCCACTGGGGGCCACTGCCGTGCTGGACAGTCCCTGTATCTCCTCTGAGAGAGGAGAGCAGTCCTCTGGATGCTCAATGTTCTCTCTCCCTCTGCTGACCCCCAGCAGCCTGGGCTCATTCCCAAACCTGGGTGACCAACATGGCGTGAGGTGTGGCATCCAGCACCTCAACCCTCAGCGCCACTGGGCCAGCTCAGTTTTCACTTGTATTACAGCAAAATATGTTAGTAGATTCAATAGTACAATAATGGCATTATACAGGTCCTTGTTTTGACACCATCAGTAGTATAATGTGCTGTACAGTTATGGCTATGAAGCTGGAGAAACTATGTAAATATCGTAGAATAAATTTAGAAGAAGGCAAAATACAGCAGATGCTGCGAAACCTGTCATGTACACTGTATTCCGAATAGCACTTTTTTCCTTTTCAATTGTGTTTATAGCCACAGTCCTGAAACTCTGTCAGGCCCTATGTGCTCACCAGCTTGCTCTATCTCCCACTGTGCTCTCCAACCATCTTCAAGTTCGTTGTGGTTCCCCGGGTCAGTCAGGTCAACCCGGAGAGACCGCGGGGGGCAGTGGTGGGGAACCAGCCTTGGGAGTGTGGCAGTGGCACTGGCAGGGGCCATCGCCTATCCAGGGCTGAGGGGTATTTCGTAGTGTTTATGCCGCTGACGTGGGACATGCAATGCTGCCCAGCCCAAGACGTGGGTATTCCCAATAACGTCCAGAAGGCAGCTGCCCGACATCTATCCCTAGCTTGCTAGCGAGCCCCTTGTGTGTAGCAGTGCCACTGGTCTCCACCGTGGGCCACTGCCGCACCTGGCTTCTCCTGGATCCCACCCCGAGAGAGGTGAGCAGTCCTTCTGACACTCAGTCCTCTCTCTCTCCCCCCTGCTGACCTCCAGCGGTCCGGGCTCATTCCCGAACCCGGGTCACCAGTGTAGTGAGCGGTGTGGCATCCAGTGCCTCAACCCTCAGCGCCACTGGGCCGGCCCAGCACTATTCATTTTACATAGAAATTTTAACACTGCTCCACAAAGATATACCTATGTTACACATACTGTAACACTGAAACCATTTACAGACAAGCAAACAATTATGAACTGTAACTGAATTCACCAAAACATTCTTTAATAGTAAAGAGATGAAGCCCATTAATTGTATTCTAATTATTCTTTAAACTAAGAATTGTGCTGTGCATTCTGGTCATTTGTTCTGCATTTTAAGACAAGTGTTACATAGTTAGAGGCTAACTGGTTGAGAGATATGTATGGTGTGGAAGATTTAGTTTTCAGAACATAGAGTCAGCTACAGAGTTGTTCTAAATGGAGAAAAAAGATAAGGAAGCAATATAACAGTCTTCAAACTGGTGAAAGGAATACATTCGTCTTGTCAGAAAAAGTTACTAAGCATATCAAAAGGTAAGAGAACACATGAAATAAAAACACATATCACTCACCCCCATTGTATAACAACTCAGTGATGTATGCACTGTGATACCTTCTTACAAATATACACACAGTGCATACATCAGCAGGTAATATTCTCACAGTCGTTACATCAGTACACACACCTCCATAACCAGACTACTTTTCTATACATCATACATTTTCATAAAGCCCATATTAGTAACCCATAACACACAAATTAAGCATTAAATATCACACATTAACTGCCCACAAGTACAACTCTACTAAAAAATCACATCCGACTCAAACCTCTGCAACAGACGTCTAATACCCCAGATACCCAGAGTGTATATAGTGCAACACAACGTCCCACAATATAAATTTTTTCTTTTCCAATAGTACCTGGTAAATGTTTTCTTCAATACTCAGGAGAGCTCCACATTCTAAAGTACTCCTTCAAAGTGAGGCAAGTTTGAAAGAACTCCTGAAAAGCAAAAGTCACAGACCGCACCGCACTGTCAGTAACAAGACTCGCAACAGATTTTACAAACCCAAGGACCCAGCATGTTACATAACACAGTCCATACAACAGAAAAGCCACCAAACTAAAAAACTGAAGGCAAACATCTCAAAAAGCACTAAAATATCAAGTGCAATACAAAATCCAATTCAGGAAGATGGCAAAAACACCACCGCCCATTTCAAGCGAGCAGACAATCACTTCACAGGAATATATAACACCCAACCAATAAGTAACTACAACACACAACACCAAACAATCACATCACAGACATCCATGAAAACAATCAGTCAGATAACACAACCTTCCCATTCATAACCAAACCAGAGAAAGTTCATTCATACAAACTTGCTACAACCAAATAATCTGCAGATTTACACTTTCAGCCACTATAACGCGCATAACAGAATGTTTTACAGAAACTAAACTATTTAATAAAGCAACTAAGTATGAAGTCCCCTGTTATATAAATCGCATACATGATGGGCAAATCATGAGATATGGCAAAATATTCACACTCCTGGATCATGAGCTCTGGATATCTCACTCATGCCTTCGGCACTCATGAGATATCCAGAGCCACCTCTAAGAGTGTGAATATTTCGCCATATCACACTCCTACCCATCATGTATCCCATATATGTATATATATATATTTATATATATATATATATATATATATATATATATATATCTACAGTATGTATATATATATATATATATATATATATATATATGGGCGAGATATCCAAAGGCCTTGCGCCGGTGCAACCCTGCAATGTGCCCCAAAGCGATATTCAAAAGGGTGCCTTGCACAGTGCAAGTCCTGATGCACCGGGGGGCAGTGTAAATGTATGCAGTGCAACTACGGGGGGGGTGCCCATGCATATGCGGCACATCCCAATATTCAGCCCGGGATGTGCGGCGCATATGCTGGCACAACCCCTACATGTACCACACACTGGTGCTCAAAGTTGAGCCAAAACAAAAAAAGGCTCAAACACTGGACACCCACATGCAGGTGGCTGTAGTGCAAGGTGCAACCCGACAGTCGCCAGCCGTGTGTAGCCACCTGCCCAGCAGAAACACCATCCTCAAGCACCCAGACCCTCCTGGTAGTCTAATTGACCCCTCCCTCCCTCCTGTTTGCCCAATTACTGGCTTTTAGTAATATAAAATAATAACCTGGTGGTCTGGTGGTCCCCCCTATGCCCGATCTCAGGCTTTGCAGAAAAGAATTATAACCTGGTGGTCCAGTGATACTCCCTCCCAACCCACCCACAGAGGACCCCTGGCCACCCAGCATCCCCTCCCGTCATCGGTGGGAGGCAACACCCCGCCCACATATCACCTGACCGCCCACTGAATCACGGTGTATAGTATGATCTGCATGCCTATTGGTCCACAGTGTGGACCAATGGGCTTGCAGACCATACTGCACTACACAGGCACAGATATGTGAATGAATGCTTCATTCAACACAGGGAGTGGGCATCCCGGTGTCAAAATATATAAATAAAATACAGAAGGGACTAAGGGAAGAGGAAGCACACTGACACAAAGAGCAACTTGCAATAGCAATCAATAGGTTGGGGGCCCACTAGAGACCATGAAACAGACAAAAGCAACAGGGAAGGTGATCAGAGGTGGGGGGTGCCACTAGATACCAGGGAAGTACAGGGGAATCATTCTCAAGTCACAAAAAATATCCTTTTCTCTGCCTCGTGATAAGAAAAAGGATTCTTTTTTATATCACACAGTCACAAAAAAGGATTCTTTATAGTATATAAAACACATTTCTGGGATATACCAGTAACATTAAAGTGCAGATTGCACCTAACAGGGTCCTAATCAACCAGCTAGGTTTGGTGGTCTCTCTCCAGCATGTCATTTTTGTGTCTTTTGAATTATTATTATTTTTTTTTAAACAGAAAACAAGAAGGTGGCTTACGAAACAGTATTTCCCCTCCATGAAAAAGGATTTCAGTCTCATGAAAAAGAAATTGATCTCACAAGAATGATTCCTTTTTCAAGAGGTCAATCCTTGGTTGAACTTTATTCCTATAAAATCGACAGGAGATTTCCCATTGAAAACAATGGGAAACTTAAAAAAGTAATAACTTCGGAACAGAGTAATATTTTTTCACCAAACTAAGCATAGCAGTTCTGTTACCTAAGCTGATTGTACCATGAAAAAATCATACCAAAATTCCACACTGTGTGGATTCAAGGTGATGAGGAAAAAGCTGCAAAAAATATGTTGTATATAACTCTCTTCAATTTTTTAAATATTCAAAATTATTTTAGCACAACAGCCCTGGGCTGATAAGTGTGAAAGTTGTTAGCCTGCAATGCTAGAACTAGTCTAGTAAGGGAAGTTCCTGCTAAAACAAAAACAAAGGGCAGCTACCCAAACACTGGCACAGTACAAAAAAGAAAAAGAAAAAAGACGAAGAATGGCCATAGGATGGCTATTATATCAAATATATTTATTCACGTGTTAACAAGTAGCACTCACCCCTACTCCTTTTTTTTGAAATTAACGCTTTATTGGGTTTTTACAAATTCAAAAAAAACATGAATGTACAGTACCATGTTCCATAACCAAAAGGTCGGTATCAGAAAAAGGGTAAGAAAACACAACATCCGAGGAATAAGACAGAACAGAAGGAGTACAGAAAACAACAACAAAAATAAGACCCCCACCCTCCCCACTCTCCTCCCACCCCGGGGATGCCACCAATGACCTTAGGATCTTGGTAAAAACAGATCTTACCTAAATGTAAATAGGGATTATGGAAACCAACAAGGTCACTGGTCATGTCTTAGGGCCTAAGCCATGTAGTAAAGGAAAGGGAGTTTTAAGAGGCCCCAGATATGGTCCTAGTGAAGATATAGGGCATATAATTTGCCCCATTTCTTGTGGAATGCAGGTAAAGCATGTCTGAAACTAGCAATCAGCTTTTCAACTTTAAAACATTGGGACATTTCTGCTATCCAATCCTGATAGACAATCTCAGACTGATCTAACCAATGGCGAAAAGATTAATCTTTGACTGCCATAGAAATTAAAGCTATATGTATTTCCTTTCCTTCACTTTAATATCCACATAGACCCCTAGTATACAGATTTCAGGTGTGAATAGGTCCCTTAGCCCTAACAAGGGATCTAGATTGTCCTGAATGCATTTCCACAAAGGAGCAATCTTTTGCAGGTCCAAAATATGTGCAATATGTCCCCTTGTCTTCTCCACACCTGGTACAAGTGGAGGAGCTAATTTTCCCAAATTTAAAAAGTTTCTCTGGAGTGTAGTACATGTTACTAATTATATAATACTGTGTGAGCTTATATCTGTCCAAGGATAGGAATCTATTCGAGTCCATCCACACCTGCTTCCAGGGTGAAAGAATACTTGGCAACCAGCGATTCCCACACCTTGGAGCCTGGCAGGGCTTCAGGTATTTGGTCGAGCAGAAGCTGTGCATAAAAACCTAGCAATATTGTGGGGCTATAGCCAGGGACTTGAGCAGGTCCAATAAAGACCGAAGACCTGACTCGCTTTCACCGGACCAAAGCCTTTAACTATGAGGTGTCTTAACTGATATAATTTGAAAATATATTGTGAGGGAATAGTGAATTTGGTCATCAGCTTATTTGAGGGACATAAGAGATTCTGATAGAAAAAATCTTCCACCGCACAATCTTTAATTTGTGGCAGCCATGAGGGGATCAGCCAACCCGAGGCCAACTTAATGTTAGGATTACCGTTAATGGGTTGGGTCAGGTCTTGGAGTTGTTAATTCAATTGAGTTGCAGTACTGATTAAAGACCTTTACTGAGGTACCAATCACGGAACTACTCACCCGATTTGGAAGCACTGATAAGCTGCAATAGAATAAAGATTGGGGGTCTATCTTAAAGCTCTTAAGGAGCTCACATTCAATCTGCAGCCACTTGGGCCCATAGGGGTCTTGAGGTGGACAGATCCACTTACTCATTTTCGCCAGATGACTGGCCCTATAATAAAGCTCAAAATTGGGTAAACGAAGTCCCCCATTGGCCTTAGGTGCACACAGTTTGGTAAAAGACCTTCTTGGTTGCTTGTCTTTCCAGATAAATTTAACTATAGAGGGATGAATCTTTTGGAAAAGGATTTCGGTAACCAAATGTTAAGCAAGCTTAAAGGGTAGAAAAGACGTGGAAGTATATTCATCTTAATCACACTAATCCTCCCACCTATAGTGAGGGGGAGGGTTGACCATCTGTTGAGGTCGTTCCTGACCCGATCCATTAAGTCCTCTAAATTAAGTTTCTTAGTTGTATAAGGGTCTCGCGTTAAATATATACCTAGATATTTAAGGTGGTTGGCCGACCATTTCATTCCAAATTGGGCAACCTCCGCCTGAAAAACTCGTGAATTGAGCGGAAAAATTTCAGATTTAGATAGGTTCAGCCGGTAATTGGAAACCGTCCCAAATTGAGCAATGATTTTAAGTACCCCCTGGATAGATTGAGCTGGGTTCACAAGATGCAATAGAATATCATCTGCGAACACAGAGATAGTTAATGATTGCTGACCAATAATACAACCTTTAATATCGGATGAGGACTTGATACGCACCAGTAAAGGTTCTAAGTAGAGGTTAAAAAGGTATGGTGATAACGGGCAACCCTGGCGAGTACCTGAATATAAGGGAAATCTGGGAGAGAGCACCCCATTACAATAGATTCTCGCTGAGGGAGCTATAGATCACCTTAATCCATTGGATAAATTGGGTTGGAAAACCATTCTATGCAGGGTAGCCCACAAAATTCCCAACTTACTCGATCAAAAGCCTTCTGGCATCGAGTGCTACTAGGACATAGGGAGTTGAGAGTCTTGAGCGTATGAAAGATGTGTGCTAGGGTCCTTATGTGGTCATTGCAGATCTTCCCTGCACAAAACCCACTTGTTCTGCACTGAGGAGTGTCTGCCATACTGTTTAATTCTTAAAGAGAGAATCTTCGTTAAAATCTTAACATCATAGTTAAGCAGGGAAATTGGCCTATAATTAGCAGGGTCTAAAGCCAATTTATTGGGTTTGGGGATTAGGATAATGGTTGCCTCTAGCAAGTAGGGATCTAAGACTCTGGAAGAGAGGATATAATTAAATAACTTCAATAATGGAGGGGTAAGTTCCGAACCAAAGGTTTTGTAAAAATTTGGGGAAAAGCCATCTGGTCCAGGGGCTTTATCCCGAGTCAAATCACGGATGGCGCCTATGATTTCTTCCGGAGTTATGGGACCTAACAGTAGCTCCTCCTGACTAGTGTCCAGTCTGGGAAGAGGAGAGCTCTCCAGAAATTCTGCTATACTCACAGGAGAGACCGGAGAAGCTTCGGTCTTGTAAAGATTCTTGAAAAAGGTTTCGAAGACCCCAGCTATATCCCGCAGACTAGTTCTAATAGAACCATCTCCGGCTCTAATACTGGGAATCAACCTTGAATTTTCCGTTTCTTTAAGTTTTAGGGCTAGAATTCTGCCTGGCTTCTCTCCTTGTTCAAGATATTTTGTTCTGGACTTCAGTAAGGCATACTCTGTTCTCTCCCTGATTAAATCTTCGTAATCATCTTTGAGCTTATACAAATTCTCAGTGTCCCTGAGAATAAGAAACTGAGAGCTCCTCCTCAGCATCCTTAATTCGAATGGCTAAGGAATTAACTTTCCCTACCCTTACTCGCTTCCGTCTAGAAGCTTCCTTGATGAACTCTCCCCTGAGGAAACATTTCAGAGAGCACCAGGTTACATCATATCTCTCAACTGAGCCCTGATTAATATCTAAGAAAGATGAAATCAGTGATTTGAAAGATGAGATGATCCGCCCATCCTTCAAAATCTGATTGTTAAGTTTCCAAATAGTGTCACGCTGGCCTGCAGGACCCGGAAATAGTTTGATCCATGCCATAGCGTGGTCAGATATAACTATCGGTTCTATATTGGCCGAGGAGATATTAGATAACAAGCTAGTGCTCACTAAAATATAATCTATCCGGGACCATGAGTTGTGCATTGGGGAGTAGAAGGAGTAAGATCTTAACCCAGGGTTAAGAATCCTCCAAGGGTCCTCCAGACCCAGCAGTGAACGCAGGTCGGCTAGAGCTAATTGAGCTGGCGATTCAATTTTAGGGCCACTAACGGATCTATCCAGCCCCTGCGACAGTGCGACATTCCAATCCCCTCCTAAAATAAAATTGGAAGGGAGAAAGGCACTCAACCGACCCACTAGGGCCATCAGAAATGCGGGATCCCCTCCCACCGGACCATATATAGAACCTAAGACTACCTCCAAATTGTATAACGTACCCTGAACAAATATGTATCTGCCATCTGGATCATGCACATGTTTCTTCATCACAAAAGGCACATTCCTTCCAATTAAAATAGCTACCCCCTTACTATTAGTAGATTGTCCTGATGCGTAAACCTGCGCAAAGCTTCTGAATCTCAGTAGATTCAGTTCAGTTGTCATAATGTGGGTCTCCTGGAGAAAAGTATGTCCACCTCAGTAACGAGCAGTTCAGTAGAACCTGCCTCTTCGAGGTTTCCTTAAACCCTACATTCCACGAGAAGTTTAATATGGCTCAATGTCATTGATACTAGCATTCAAATGAGTTTGGAAGCAAAATGATGTATCACCCGATCCAAAGGAAATATTGGCACACCCTCCCCTCCCTCCCATGCACTCCGCTGGTAACCCTCCAAAACCATTACATCCAAATAGAAAAGTCCTGTATAGAGTATTAGAATATAACACAGTGCAAGACAGTTATGCATCCTTCGACTCTTTCCTAGAACAATTAAAGCCTAAAACTTTATATCTAATTGAACAGTTCTGATCCCGATCCTCCCAATCCCCCAAAAATACATCCAACTATGTACAAAACCCTCCCCGTCCAGAAACAACAACGGAGCAAATACAGTAACAAATAGAGTAAGTCCCCCCTCCCTCAATACCATGGTTTCACCCCTCTATTGACCAAAACACAAATAACATTTAGGTTAGAGTCATCTGCCCCTATGGTCATAAGCTCAGAAATACCTCCATAATAATTAGCGAAATGGGGTAGCCATGGTAACCCACAAGACCATCCACGGTCGTGAAACAGGTTCTAGAAGGCAGAAACCTCTCCCGCTTCCCCCCCTCTCCCACCAACTCTAAACTAGGGATGATATCCCAAAATAGCACAGGAACCCTGCTGCCAGAACACTGGATCCAGTAGGCCCAGGCACAGAGATCAAACTCCAGGGTTCTGCACTCGGATCGGACAGTCCCCCTCTTTAAACTCCATAAGTGTGAGAGAATCAATTCTCCGAAATAAAAACGTTACCTGCCAGTAGATCCGCAGGCTAATTCTCAATAGGTGGTCTTCGGGAAGGCAGATCTGGCTCTGGACGACCATTGTAAGGAAGTGCACGTCGGAAGGACCCGGGACGGACCTAACCGGTCCGTACACTAAATCAACCCCCTCGGAAACGACAACCGCACTTCCTGTTTCCACCTCCGAGGAGCGCAGCCGACGAGATCCAACGATCCTCGGGCCTAAGGAGCTGCTTAGCCATGCGCCTACACTGAACCAACCCAGCCCTCCATCCCAGACAAGGCCAGCCTCGGACCCAGGTGTCGAATCAGGCGCTTATCACGTTTCTTTGGGGGAAAATTTAGATTCAAAAATGTAATACGGACCAAACCAAAACAGTCAACTATTAAGTCTCATCACAGGTAGGTAAACCCAGCATATCAGTCCCCTTTAAACAGGCTGGGAAGCTTTTTCGATAACTCAGCCAGGGCATTTTTGGGATCTTCATAATGCAGCCAGCTACCTTCCAGGGAGACCCCAAGCCT
Source organism: Neoceratodus forsteri (assembly GCA_016271365.2). Classification (NCBI taxonomy): domain Eukaryota; kingdom Metazoa; phylum Chordata; order Ceratodontiformes; family Ceratodontidae; genus Neoceratodus; species Neoceratodus forsteri. Next base: position 654,955,969 of record CM028136.1, read on the forward strand.
CGCCTGATACGCCATCCTGAACTTAATACCCGCCGCGATTAATTTCTTAATCACTGGGTGGAAAGATGCTCTTCTTTTTCGGACTTCAAAGGGCAAGTCTTGTGTAATTCTTAATTTAACATGGGACCAAAGCACGGAGTCCAGTTCCTTGATTTTAGCAAGCACATGTTGACGCTTGATGTAACTCAGAAATTTAATGATAATTGGCCTTGGGGGGGCATTCGGTGGAGGCTTGGGTCTCAATGATCTGTGGGCTCTTTCAATGTGATAGGCTTGATTTATTGGAGATGGTCCCATGATTTTAATCAAGAGAAGTTGGACAAACTTGATGGTATCATTTCCTTCCTCAGATTCTGGTAGACCCAGGATAAGAATGTTGTTCCTCCTACTCCTCCCTTCAAGGTCTTCAGTTTTGGCTTGTAGTTTTTGTATTTGTTGCTTTAATTTGATAACCTCTGGGTCGACTGAATTTCTCCATCGATCTATAGAAGAAACATTAGCTTCCAGATCTCCTACTTGCCTGGATAGGCCTACAAAGTCCTTCCTAATAGTTTTAACTTCACCTGAGATTTCTTGCAGCGTTTCTTTAAAAGGTTCCATAATTTGGAGGAAGCGTTCCTCAGTTAGTGGTGTATTGGCTGCAGCAGAGATGTTTTGCTTAGAAGAAGAAGCAGAGCTAGTATTTTTAGCTTTTTTGGAGGCCTTTTCAGGCGTTGATGGAGGAGTGTGTTTCACCCCAGTTGTTTTCATTTCTGTTTCCATCGATGTAAGTCCCTGGAAAAACTTTCAAACACCCTAAAAATCAGCTCACAGACTCTGTAATCAGTCAGGAAGCCTTTAGGGTCGTTAAGGAAGATAAGGATATCAAATATGCAATTGAAAAAGTTGATTTTGGCAGGAAGAGGCAGGGAGCTTCAGAGAGAGCTGCTTTCAGGCACACTGCATCACGTGACCTTCCCCTCACCCCTACTCCTAATGTCCCATAAGCATTAAGGGTAGGGGTGAGTGCTACTTTTTAACATCTGAATAAATGTATTTGATATAGTAGCAATCCTATGGGAAATTTTTGTCTTTTTTTTTTGTACTGCAGTTTTTGGGTAGCCACTCATTGTTTCTGTCATATCAGTGCTTTTGTTTTTGGTTCAGCTCCAAGTGTAGATCTTCTGAGCTGCCTCATCATCTGTTGCAGAAGGGAATTTGCTGCCTGGCCACTAACTTATACAAGTACATGTTTTTGAAATTCAGAATAGAAAATTATTGTCTTTGAAGTCATGTTTCAGCAAACAGTTTTGTTCATGTTTCCAGCTCTTTTATCTCCTAGCTTTTCCAGAGGCCTCCTATTGGATTTTAAACTGCTGCATAAGTGAATTGGAAGAGTGTTTGCAGGAGCTAACATGGCCCCTTTCTCCACTGCAGTGGTGCTAATACTTTGACCAGAATGGAGATCCCCATAGGATCCCTGCATAATAATGGTTAAGGAGTCTAATCTTAAACACACTTTGTGCACATTATTCATTTGACAGCAGTCTTCAACTCTGTTCCCTTCACTTTCTCACTGCTTCCACACTTTTATCTCTGGGTTTTTGCATTAGCCTTTCTACTACCAACAATGCCTCTGTATAACTCATTAATAGTTGTTACTTCTACTTGTTCATCTTATTTTCTGTCATCAATTTCCTTCTTTCCTATTGCTCTCTCCTACATAGCCTTTTTTTTATTATTCCCTTCCTAGACTAGTTCTAGCATTGCATGTTAACAACTGTCAAATTTATCAGCCCGGAATTTAAGTGAATTTATTTAATGGGAGGGCTATAGGCATTGATTCAATTTGACGGAATTAACTCCTCCCACATCTCAATTAAAAGTCAGTCTCTCCCAGCTCCCTCCACTGAGAGTGTTTTCAACCACTCCAGGGTGACTGCATGGTCCCTGTGGTTGTGCTCTTCATTCCTACGTCTCCTTTGTTCTCTCTTTGTCTCTCTCTCATCAGTCTCCTTGCTGGTTTCGGCCACTGCTCAGCATTTCCTCAGCAGTTGCCCCCCAACCCCTTTTTGAATTCTCACCATTTCCCTGTTCTTCCCTTCTCTTCATCCCCCCTCCTCCTGTCCTCCTGCCCTTGCAGTGTTGTCTGTCGGACATCCTCTGCCACCCCCCCTTACCTCCTTCTTTCCATTCTCCCTGCTGTTTTCTCTCTGTTGTTTTTCATTCCTTCCCTGTTTTTTTGTTTTCTTGCTCCTTGTGCTAATTTCTTTTGGGGATCTCTTTGGTCTGCTCCACTCTTTTCTCTCCTCTTCCAGGTCGTGACCCTGCTGATGTCACCATCAGGTTTGAAACTCCATGCTGTTCCCTCTTCTGTCCTTACTATTGCTCTCTGCCTCAGCTCACCCTCTGCAGTTCAACCCAGTGGCATTGTCATCCTTAACTCCAAATAAACCCCTACCTCAGATACTGCAATGGGATTAGATGCATGACATTTCCAGCAAAAGGCAGCAGCAGCTTTGAGATTTTCAGTACAGCGCTTACCATAGAACTGTCCCAGTCTCTTTGCCTTAATCAAACATCACTTGATTTTACAACCCTATCTGTTCAATGCCATTACATTTCTTCAAGTTTGTGTACACCATAACATTTTAAGTTTTTGCCACATTGCCAACAATTTCCTCTCCATGATTTTAAAGCTAAATACTCCATAGTAGTCACAAATCCATCATAATTCAACTGCTCTACAATGTCTCTCACTGCATTTAGTATTGAAATTATGGGCATACTAACCCTATGGGATGCCTTTAAAGATTCACAACATACTAAAGCTTTTAACCCTGCTTTTTAATCCTACTCAAACAAATGGGGATAATCTATGCCATTTCAGTTCTGCTACTGTTCTCTTTCATTCTTCCTTTCCTGTTCTTTTGTTCCTCAATACCTTCTGACTCAGTCTACCTCGTCACCTTCTAGCCTACTATTTCACACCTTCTCTTTGCCTTCATTTCTTCTACCTATGCAGCTTTCTCTACTATCTCTGCTCTTACGCAGCCCTCACAAGCAGCTCTATCAGACTCCATCTCCCTAACTTGTATGAAGTTAAGCAAGCTTCAACAACACCCCCAGAATTGGGAGTCTGCTTCCTGCAAGTCTATCAGCAGTACAGAAGTCAAGCTATTAATTGCTCTCAGATTTCACCATTGTCCTCCAGTGGAGGATGTCTGCACCTTCAGTCAATCTGCAACATATCAAACTCACTTCTCAAGCAACTGTTCACCTCATCACACCTCAAAGCTTGATTCTGTCTGCCACACGTGGGAGTCTGCATCTCCAATCCCTCAGCAACAAATTGAACTACTTCTCACTTCTCATTCAAGCAAATAATAAACTCAACAATCACTGCACAAAGCAACTGCGGCCCACTGGAATGTTTCTTCCATGCACATGTACTACCAGACTCAATCTCCCTACCTTGTACCTACATGGAGATCATGAGCATAGTCAGGGTCCAGCTTCATCTACCAGGGATGGGAGTCCTCTTTCTCCTCAAGCGTTAATTAATCATTTCAGACTCCATCTCCCTACCTCATACCTATGTGGAGGCCATGAGTGTAGGCAGGGTACAACTACATCCATCAGAGACGGGAGTCTGCATCTTCGATCAACCAGTATTATACCAAACTTACTTCTTAGTCCAACTTCAGGAATGTGTTCATGCATCATCTGACCTGACTCATCTCCAAAAGTGAAATCTGCACCTTTTGGTCAGTCAGCAACTATTATGCCCATTGCTCATTCTGAATTCAGCAATCTACTTGTGTCATCCCAGGGCTTGACTTCATCTGCCAGAAGTGGGAGTATGCTCCTCCGAGCAATCAGCAATTTCGAACAAACTCTCATTCCTATTCAAGGAATTATTCATCCAGTCCCACCTCGGGGCTTGACTTCATCCACCAATGGAGAGAGTCTGCCTTTCGATCAATCAGCTACACACATGCATACTTATTTCTCAGTCTGAGTTTGAGCACTCTTTCACTTCATTAGCATGGGACATCACCTTCCAGCAATGGAAGCTTGCTCCTTTCAATCTCTGCACATCATATCAAACTCAATTCTCATTTTTCCATTCAAGCAATTGCTTTGTTACATCTCTGGTCTCGTCTTCGTCTGCCAGAGGTGTTCCTCTCCACCCTCCTGAGCTTGACACAACTGCAGCCCACTGGATTGCTTCATTCTTGAGCATGTACTGGAACTGGCCCTTGCTTTTTGGGGTTCGTCACTGACAATAATAACATTTCTTCTGAACTGAGAGAGATTTCCTAACGCTTAATCTCAAGGTTCATAAAAAGCTTGACTCCCTCTTCCAGGGTTCACTCCTCTGAGTTGCTTCCAAACAGTGTATTGGCTCATACCTTCAACTCCTACCATTCTCTATCTCCAGATTTGAGGAAGGTTCTCAAAGTCCCTTGGATGTCTTCTGACACACATCCAGTTCACAAAGACCTTTATAGCCTTACTTCATAAAGGTCAGGCTGTTCCTTGCTGATTGCTTATCCAATTTATGCTATCTTGACTTCAGCTTCTATCCAGACACAGGAACCGTACAACTGCTTCTCAGTTGTTCAGCCTCAACCCACAGAGATCCATCATGTAGCTTTCCTTTCCTAACCTGTTCCTACTATTCATCTGAAACTTGAGGATTTATACATTGGCTTATGACAGTCATATCAGAATTTCAATCACATCACTTCATTTGATGCATACCTTTCCTCACAACCTGCTCTAGCCTCCAATTTGAATTCTCTTGCCTTTCGTCCTTCAGCCATCATGCCATTCTAATGCTTGCCAGTCATTCATACCCATCCATTTGAGCTACCAGCTCTGCAGAAGTCAAGTATTACTTCTTCCTCAGCCATTTCTCTTCAATTTATCTAATCCAGTCAACAGTACTTATCCTGGATTACCATCACAAGGATGTCGCTCACAGAAATGAAGACATCTTCCCATTTTTCTCGTGCATGGTACATTTAAATGACGTTACCCGTCGAAGCTGTTTCTGTCCCATTAAAGGAAAATACACAAAGCTGCTTCGCTTCAATAACTTTGTGGAGATTATTAACACAGCCAGGTTGTTATCATCCATCCCTTCGCAGGATTCATTTCTGCCATAATGAACTAAACAGTTATCCATCTCCATACCTTATTTAAAATTTATGGTATTATTATGTTTTATTGATGTATGATAATTTATGTACAGGTGCCTTGATTGTAGGAAAGGCACCTTTTAAATAAATAAAGATTGGTTGATTGATTGATTGATTGATTGATTGATACCAGTTTCAGAACTCTGCTACTACTGTACGTCTACCCTCTAAAATATCACATCTTCTCCATCAAATCATCAATTTAGCTCTGCAATCATCACCAAGCTGATGTTCTTGCACCTGCTCCAACTCATTGCTGTGATGCAGTCATTTCATCATGCTATCCAAGCAGTCCAGAGGAGTTCATCCAGTATCCCATACTTGCATCATACTTTAAAGCATCACAGCAAGTAGAATCTCCATATGCAACTTATATCACTCCTTGGTCAAGTCTACATGGTGCTGTCCTCTTCAATCACTCTGAAGATTCGTCCTCCACTGATCATATTAATGCAGTCCTCAAACTTCATCAATATCATCTTGAGACCATGAATGATATTTATCCAAACTGAAGTCTCCTAACAAGTCAACTTCATTTCTACCAAAGTTCTGATTGAATTCCTGGATGGACCTTTACTCCACTCTAGGAGACTATGGTTTCAATTCCTCAGCATCTAGCTAGAGTTCTACATCTTGGAGAGTTGTTTCAGTTTATTCAGAGAAATCCTACTAATCCTTTAATAACAGCAGATCATTGGTTTAGTCAAATTCAGAACTATCAGATCTAAGAATTCTGAATTCTCATCCCCTTCTCATCTGTGATGTTAGCAACTATTTGAATTACTGTGTATGCCACAATACTTGAGTATGCTTCTAAATCATCCAGCAGCATCTTCCACTTTCTTAGAACACTGACAAAAAATTCCACAGTGGCTCCAAATAAATTCTGCGATAAAGTTGTTCCTCCAGTTCAAGCATCATCATTCTTAATCACATCTGTTCTGATACCAAGACTTTCAATAGATGGACTCCCTCATGCCATATCAATCGACCTCAAAAGCTTGAAAAGTATCTATTATTATCTCTTCTTAGTATGCCCAGAGGATGGGCAGTCCAGTAGCCATGGATCCCCAGAGGTTTCCTCCACAGGGATATTTTTCCTTTCCTGTGTGCAACTGGTCACACTCTCCATGAGTTGGAGGAGGTAAAACATTTTTGGGCCTTGTATTCCCTATTGCTGCCTAGCTCTTCTACCAAAGGTGGGAACAGAGAAAGGCCAAAGTGAAGTACACACCAGCATTATTCACTGAACATTGAAGAGAGGGCTATGCCCTATGATTCAGTATGGGAGAATTAACTCACCCTACATTTCAATTAAAAGTCAGTCTCTCCTGCCCCCCTCTGCTCAGAGTGTTTATAAAAGCCTTCCATCCTCCCCACCTCCTCCTTCTCTTGCAGCCTTTATCCCCCTGGTGCTAGGCCTTCTATTCTCAATTGCTGCTCAGCTCCTCTACCAAGGGTGGGAATACAGAAAGGCCAAAGTAAAGTAGCACAAGCACTATTCACTATTCACTGAACATTGAATTACCTTTTCTAGTATTCATTTTGTGGAGTAATTTGGGTTCTTCTGTGTTTTATATTACCACCAAAGTTCTTCTTACATATTTCTCATACCTAAGCCATGGATTTAAAGTATGAAATGTGTGAAATTATTATGTGTGTTTCACTTTAATTGCACTAAATAAATGGAAAAAAAAGTCTCCTCATATGTACTAGACTCACACTCTGACAAAGACCTGGATAGGGTTGAAGTGCTGGGGCTTAGTGTTCAAGTTGACTTTTCAATTTGATGCCACACAATAAAAAGCACCTAATTCTATTTTTTCACCTGGACATTTATTTTAACAGGGTCCACAAGTGCAGAGATCCTCTCCTTGTTTGTGATTACCAGGCTGGCTGCCTTGCTCAGCACCACTGCCAGTTCCAGAGCACGACATTTACCTAGACTGTGTTTGTACCAACAGGAATGCCAGTATGGAATATATTCCAATTATTCCAATCCAGGAGTGTATAGTGTACAACCACCTCCAGAATTACCTGGAACACCACAATCTACTATCCTCCTACCAGCATGGATTCAGAAAGAATCACAGCACCCTCACAGCCTTGATTAATGCGACCATAGACATCTACCAGGCCATGGACCAAGGTTCTGCCATGGGTGCTATCTTTGTTGACCTAACAAAGGCATTCAACCTGGTAAATCATGGTCTCCTGCTCCAGCAGCTTCTTGTGCTTGGTCTTGATACCAGTGCCCTGGACTTGGATCATAGCTATCTGTCCTGCTGATAGCAAAGGGTTAAGTGGGTGAGTGCTCACTCTAGCCTTAGACCCATAACTCACGGGGTGCCACAGGGCTCCATTTTAGGGCCAGTGTTGTTCTCCCTGTTTATTAATGATTTACCCAGCAATTGTGATGAGGCATCTGTGCACCTATATGCAGATGATGTAATCATCTATTGCTCCTCTCATGACATTAACCAGATAAATAGTGAATTTGCTTCTGATTTTGCAGTCCTGAAAGGTTGGTTCATGTGAAATCATCCCATCCTCAATACAAAAAAAAAAACTAAGAACATGGTATTCTCACACCTGCCCTCCTCCTTTAGTACCCTCCCCTCACTTTGTTTCACTTCTTTGAATGGTGTTGTCCTTGAATCTGTCCGCACCTGTAAATACCTGGGCATCACCCTTGATACCTTACTCTCCTTTAATACCCATGCCTCCACTCTAATTAAATCTCTGAACCAAAAGTTAGGTGTCCTCTATTGCATCCATCCCTTCCTTACTTCTGCCTCTTGCCTTAAGATTACTTCCTCGTCCCATCTCCCACTCCTTACTTATGGTGCTCCCTTGTTACTCTCAACCAATATTACTACCTGGTCTCTCCAACTCAGGCATAGCATAGGGTGGATAGGTTGGCACTGAGAGTAAATGCACGCTACCACCACTGTGACATCCTTTCTTCATTAAGTTGGCTACTATATGGATCTAAACTAAGGTATACCACCTTGAGCTTCATGCATAAACGGGTCCATAAATTTACCCCTCCCTGTCTCAGTGAGATTATTTGACTAAGACAAGCCCCTCAAACCCTAGGATCCACCTCCCTCCCTCCCCCTTCTCATTCTGCCTAAATTGCAACTAGTGGTTGCCTGTAAGTCCTTCTCTTTTGCAGCAGTGTCTGACTGAAACTCCCTTCCTCCCTCCGACCTGTCTTGCCCCTCTCTTCCTAAGTTCCAAACCAATCTACTCTCCACCCTCTCTGTTCCTGCATCATGCTCCTGCTTCCACTAACACCTGTCCTTCTCCCACCCTGCTTTATTCTTCTGCCTCTTCCTGCCTATCCCCTTCCCGTCGCTCCTCTTCCTGCCCTCTGTCCCTCCTTGCCCTCTGCTCCCACCTTATGCTATATTTGCCACTTGTCTGTCCCAAAGTACCTCTTATACTGATTCTGATTGTGTCTTCATTTTTATGTTGGCTTGCATGCATGTGCAAGCAACGTCTTGTGACAGTGTGGGTCTTGGGGGAGCGGCTGCTGTTGAGCGAATGCAGGGCACGCATCAGTAGGTGCGTCCCTCATTCCCCAATCAGCCTGTATGCCACTGCCACACCATGCATTCATAATGGGGTGAGCACATCAAAGCAAAGGTCCGCTGCAATCCGAGCAAAGCTCGTCATACGCAGCGGTCCTTTGCTTGCTGTGCTCGCCACCATTATGACCATGGTCGGCGAGCGGGTGGCTGCCTCATGTTTACCAACATCAGGGGTGCCCAATCCCCCTGTCGGCAACCTGCCCCATGTTTGTGTGCCAACAGGGGAGCCCACTCCCCATCGGCACCCCCCTGCAAATGTGGAATGCCAAGGAGGGGAGCCCAATCCCCCTCGGCTCATGACCCCCCTTTCTTTGTTTGCCGGTGGGGGTGCCCAATCCCCCACCGGCATTACCCCCATGTTGTGTGCCGATGAGGGTGCCCAGTCCCCGTCGGCTACTGACACCCCCACAAAACCCATTTAGGTGGCATGCTGGGAGCCCACCCCAGCATGCCAAATGCCCTGTAATGTGAAAACTGTCCAGCGACGGTTTTCCTTTTTACCTGCAAAATGAAAACCGTCCATCATAGTCTAGATGCCCCCCCCCCCCACCTGCGCCCTGCCTTCCCTCACCTCCCTCATCCCCCCCCCATATTTACCTCCGGACTCGCGCGACGATCTTCCGTGGACCGGGAACACGTCTGCACTCTTCAAAGCTGACCGTGAACTGAGGAAATGCCGGTAAGCTGTATAATGCAATGAATAGGGTTTTTTAAACTTTGCTGCATAGCTCAGGAATTTCTTGGAATTTTGGCACCAAATTTTCAACATGGGGTTTTTGGGGCCCCTCCTCATGAATTCTGTCACTGTCGTGGTGTTAATCAGCCTCAGAAGGTGATTTCGCAGTCACTGCATGAAATCACCTTTCAGGACCCATTAACGAAATGACAGTGCCAGTGTTCATGAGGTGGGCTCTCAAAAAGCCTATGTTCCAAATTTGGTGGAAAAAATCCAACAAATGCCTGTTTTACGAGCGTGCATTGCGCAGTTGCTACGCAGGCTCGTAACTTCACGCATTCACAATATTTTAATGCTGTATTTTCAGCATTGGCAGTTTTCTGCACCTCCTTGTGAAGAGTACAGCTGTCATTTTCCACATCCTGCCTGAAATATGTTTCCACACTTCCGGCGCACAATTGCGCAATCACTGTGGGAAATCAGTGTTTGGGCCAGATTATGAAAATGACAGTGACACAGTTCATGAGCAGAGCTCCTAGAATGCCTATGTTGAATATTTGGAGCTGATACTCCATAAAATGACTGTGTTACGAGTGTGCATTGGCAGATTGCACGCACGCTCATACCGTCGTGCATTTGTGATATTTTCACTGTGGATTTTCACCATTGCCATTTTTACACACCTCTTGATGAACAGTACAGCTGTCACTTCACATATCCTGCCCAAAATGTGTTTCTGCACTTCCGGCACAGAATAGCGTGGTCGCTGTGCGAAATCACTTCTTGGGACACTTTGAGGAAATGACAGTGACACTGTACATGAGCAGAGGTGCTAAAATGCCAATGTTGAAAATTTGGTGCCGAACGCCCACAAACTGGCAGTGCTGCAAGTGTGCCTTGCATATTTCCCACGCACCCTTGCAACTCTGCAAATTCCATATATTTGTATGCCACATTTTCAGCACTGGCATTTAATTACACCTCCTTATGAACTGTGCAGCTATCATTTTTTACATCCTGCCCAGCATGTTTTCCTGCACTGCACTAACAAACACCCACAGGGACACCCCAGTGCCTCTCACTCTCTGCAGGGTGGGGGTGGGTTGGCATCAGTTCAATACTTGACTGCCACTCCTATGCTGCATCTCTCTAACTCCTGCACTGCCAATGGCAGCAAGACAACAGTCAGCATTGACAAATGCTTGTTTACATTGCCATGGTATATGTATAACTATTTCTGAAACTGCCTAGCTGGTAACTGCTTGTGTCCCCATTTTTGACATCATCATGGTATATGTATAATTGTTCTGAAAATGCCTAGCTTAATATCTGTTATATTATGGTGCTACCTTGCCTGTATTTTACTGTGCTTTATGATATTTATATTTGCTATTCTGTCTAGTTTAACTGTGATATGTTTTTTTTTGTTACTGTAACTGTCTTCCTGTAGAATTGCTCTGTATTATACTTACTTTGTGTTGCACTTACAGGCCGACCCTGAAAAAGGGAATGTAATTGTTTCAGTGGACTAACCCAGTTACCAGAAATCAAATAAATAAATAAATAAATACTGCATATGGTAGGAGATGGAGGAAACAAGATGGGATGCAAGAATGGGATGGAGGGCTCGATCATGGAAATACATCAGGAAGATTACAACAGTGGAGGGGTGGGAGGGGCATTAGAAGGGGAAGTAGTGGTAAGAAGGGGTGCCAGAACTGGAGTGGGGGGAAGGGGAAGCAGAAGACATGTGGAAGGACTGAGTACAACTAGTGAGGGGAAAGCAGGAGGGACAACTGAGAAGAGTTGGGAGAAGACAGAGGACAGAGTACAACTAGGAAGGAGACAACAGGTGGAGTAACTGAGAACTGTAGGGGAAGACAGGCAGACAGGAACAGGAGTGCAGATGGAGGGAATGGGGGAGTGGAAGGAGGGGGAAGGGTAATATGGGAAACAATATGTCAGCAAGTGGAGGAAAAGAGAGAAGGAAGAGGCAGCAGGGTCATAGTACTGGGAGAATCAATAGTGAAAGGGGTGAGATTGGAAAAGAGGGGAATCTCATCAAAACAGGAGGGTGGTGTGCATGCCAGAACCCAGAAATGATGGCAGAGTGGGTGTGTCCAATGATAGGCCAACTTACACAGCATTTTGGGTGAAAACCTTGTGTGACAGTGCACCTACGATATGAGGTTCAAAGCAGTGGGACAGATTTGCAGGGGAATGGCTAGATCAGAACCTTCTTAGAAGTGCTACCAGTGCAGAGGGCCAACACAGAAAGAATGCATAAAATAGAAGAGTTAATAGCAAATTGAGGGAGTGGTGCAAGGAGGAGGAGGGTTTTGAGTGCATTAGTAAGTGGGAAGGATCCTGCAATGATAAAATTCTCTAAGTACCAGATCAGCTATATCTAAGCAGAGGGAGATCCAGGGTACTCATGGAAAAAATAGGGAAAATGGCATGCATGAGCCAAGGGATAGGATGGCAGCCTAAGACATCTGCTCAGTGCCACCCAGCAACACATTTGTTTCTAGCTCATGAAAACTCCCAGTTACCTGGCTTAATCTACCCTCAGTGGGTAGAAAAATAAAATTGGTACTAATGACCTTGTATGTCCTACACCAAACTTTAGTGTCTTGATGGAGAAATCAGCTAAAATTCATCAGCAGCTGGCAGACTGTGAGGCAGAAAGATGGCCAAGGGCACTGCGCCTCTGATCTCTGCTTCTGACACTGACACACAGGGGATTAAAAGCATGCTACACCAGGTCATGCAGAAGATATCCTTATTTAAGAGCTGAGTAGCAATCCTGGAAGAGAAAGTACAAGAGTTACAAACAAAAGCATGGGATGTAGAAACCTTCCTGCTGTTATTGATGACAAGGACATGATGAACATGCAAAGAACAGAAGTCTCAGAAGTATTCTGTTTCTTTTTGTTTGATGAGGGTGTGGAAAACAAAGATGTGGCAGGCTTCCTTCAGCTAGAGAGCCCCCTACTGCTAAACATTCCTGGAAGCCAGTCTTTGAAATAGAGCAAGCTCCAAGGAATCTTGGCCCATCTCCAAAACCTGGAAAAATACCTCACTCCATACTGGCAACATTTCTGAAGTACCCGTATAAGGATAAGATACTGTCCCTGACAAGAGTTAAGGTCCCTTCACTTGGCAAGTTCAGAAAATCTATATCTTCACCAATTACTCAACAGCACTATTCCAAAGGCAAAAAGGGTACACAGAGGCCAAGAAAATGCTGCAGGACCTTGGAATCCCATATAAACTTCAATACTCTACAAAGCTCTGCTTAACTAGGAATGGGATTCCACACATGTTCCACATGCCAGATGAGGCTGCCTACTACATAAGTAAAAACTGGCCAGAAAAGACTGCATCCCTCCAGTGACCTGATGCTGAGCATGGACCTGCAATCAGATCCAGCCCTGTGACAGCTTGGAACTTGCACCACCTGTCCCTGATCTAAAGCAACAATGTTGGCGACCAGATGGACTGGCAAACAATTAAATGAAAGAGATTCAATTGATGGGGCAGGGACAGGCAGAAGTCTGGGTGACATGGAGCATCCCCCAAGGCTAAAGAAGAGGGGAGAGATTCTGGACACTCAACAGCAACTTGATTCTATGGGGAACCAGAGCTTGAGCAAGCAGACATAGAAGATGCCCAGCTCTATGTGACTCCGCTTCCCTACTCTCCTGTGAAGATTTCCACATAGAGACATAATGCATTTAACATCAAATCATGGAAAGAAGAGGGCCATCGGGAATGGACTGGATAGTGTGCAAGGTGGCAACCCTCATCCTAGAAATAAACGCCAGATGGATGAACTGGGTGCCAGGCTCAGAATTTGAAAGGACCATGTCTTTCCTGCTGTGACCCTCATTGCTAGGCTGATAATGCCTGTATACTTTCCATGTTGACCTTTTAGGCTTATAGTGTGTCTGGTGTTTATTTATTTAAATTGCTTGACTGTACAATGCTGCTTAAGCTGTGCTTTCAATGCTTCCCTCCCACCACTGACTTTGTTCCATGATCCTGCCTTTACCATTGATTCTTGGCTGTTAATCAGTAAGCTGTGACCCTCCCCACCATTTCAGGCATGCTGTCCTATCCCCATGCAATACTAGAGGGAGTAGCCATACCTCACCTCATCATATGGTTTGCTGCAAGCATGGATGGTGTACAGTATATCCAGCTACCCATTTAAGGTATTCCTGCATTTGAGGTTAGGGATGGATCACATGTGGGAATCAGGTCAGGTCATTCTTGGCCATGAACAATATTCTACTCCCTCTCCCTCTTTGATGTTCTGCCTCTAATTGTAAATACCTTTGTGGTAGCCTGTGAGGTCACCATGAGTTAAAGCATGTTAATCCTCCCTCCCACCCTCTTATCCATTTAAGAGCTATATGTGTCATCGAGGAAGTGAGCAAACATATTCACAGACTACCTCTGGGAAGGTAAGGGAGTCATTTCCAAGAAAGCAGCTGTTTTTTCAATAAAGCCTCTTAGTAGTTTCAGCTCCTATCCATGTGTAGCCTTCCTCCCGCACCCTCCACCCCCAAGGCATCTGTCTCCATATTTTGAACTGCAATGGGACATGGAGCTATGATGGATGGAGGGGGGAACTATTGGCAAGGCTCATGCAATGCTATCTCTCAGCATCATACTCAGCAGGATCACTGTATATACAGTGGCCATACTGCCAAGCTGTGGGCTTGACACCCTACCCCATCCCCTAGTTTGTTTTATTTTTTCAAGGTCTTGACTTGTAAGGGGATTCCTATGCAGAAGGGCACAGGCACAAGCATTTGACCATTTGAGAGGTGGGAACCCCCACTGTAAGCATCTTTCAAGCTTACTTCAACATCCTTTACTTGAACATCTGCTGGTACCTATAGGCAGGATAGGAATCAGGCCCACGTCTTTTGGCAGAGGCACCTGCTACTGACTATAGTGTAGTCTCATGGTGCAACATTTCCCAGAGGGATATTCTGCTAGGTGCATAGCTAGGTCCACATTACTAGCAACAGGTCTACTCACCACAACTTCATTGGACACCTTAAATCCTGCAACACTGACCAGGGATGCTAGAGCCAACCCTCCACCCCTGAACTTCAGGCCCTCATCAGAGCTCCACTAGACAGTTGGCAAATGGGCTATTAATTAACTAATTAACTAAATCAGATTACCCTCAAGTAATGGTCACCCATACCCACTATGTCTATGAGTGCCTCCACCATCTCTTGCAACAGTAATCCAGGCAAAGATCACATCTATGATGGGTTGCACTGCCACTGCATCTCAGCCATGTGTGGATATACACAACATGCATGGGCACTTTTGATGTTATGGGCAATCACTTCGGGGAACTCCACCCCCAAGTAGGTGGTGCCCAGGTATCCAGAAAGGTGTTCTGTTGGTCTTCTACAGCCCTTTTGGCTGGGGGACCCTGTTATTTTTTTTCTAACAACATGCTGCTGTATATTGATAATGCTTCATTACAGATCAGTATATATGGTTCTGAATTTAGCTTAAGATCAAAAAACAGTTTGACAGACTGCCACATACATGAATCAACCCCAGAAGGAGTATGGGGTACAGTGCTAGAAAGAGGTGCTGAATTGGACATTTTCTGCATGGTACTCTCTGGATGACTCTAGGAACAGGGCATGTGGTTCAAATAAACTTATTTATGGCTTCCTTGGAACAGACAGCATGTGAGACTCTACCTCTCAGCTGTCTTACCACAGCATTACAATGGGTCACCATCCAATAAAATTGATATGGTGGAATGTTAAGGGTCTCCACACCCTGATTAAGCTCAGAAACATTTTGGACCATCTCAAAAGGGCGGGAGCCAGGACTGCATTTATGCAGGAGACCCACCTCACACAAAGTGAAACTGGCAAACTTAAAAATGGATGAGTCACACAGTTGTTTTGAAGTACCTACAATTCGAAGAGCAGTGTGGCAGCTATTCTAATACATAGGAACACATCATTTGTTAGAGAGTCATTTCAGATCCTGAGGGGAGCTATGGTATTTTTCAAGGCACCTAGGGTAATCAGGAAGTCAAACTGTGTAATACATATGACCCCAGTCAAACTGATGCCAGGTTCTTTAATAACCTGGTTCAGACCTTTATGCTTCACATGAAAGGCAGTCTGCAGGTGAGGATGCTAACATGGTCTTTGATGATTTCAGAAGCAATATCCTGCAGCAGTCATCAGACACCAACCTCACAGGGTTCTAGGTGACATAACTTCTGAAATGGGACCAGCTGACATATGGAGAATAGACCACCCCACTGGGAGGGATTATTTCTTATGTTCAGATCCACATCATAGTTGCCCTATGACCTGTTCAGGTGAGCGAGGGTGTGTGGAGGCTGTAGTGGGGGGTGTCAGGTGGTAAGTGTTGAGTGGGACGTCAGGGTGGTGGGGTAAGATCGGTGAGGGACCCATTTTCTTTTTTTGCAGGTTAAAAAAACATCAAGGGTTGGCTTTCATTATTACAGCTGACATTTCTGGGATGGCGGTTGGAGGGTTGGAGGTGCTACTAGACACCAGGGAAATGTAGCATACAGAAGGAGACAGCAATGGAAGGGTGGGGAGTTCCACTAGACACCAGGGAAATGGTGGTCCATTGCTCTCAGAGCAGCCTGCAGCACAAGTTGAAGCTGCAGCTGCAGAACTCAAGAAAGTCCCACTGTTCTCATACAAAGAACGTGGGTCAATGGCTCTTTTTGCTAAGCTGGGCATCCAGGATTTTGAGGTGTACAGAAAAGATATTTCAGGCCATTAATTTACTAAACAAACATCAGAATCTAACTAAACAGATACTGTTTATCTAGGCTCTGGTGTTTGTTTTTTAAAATGATGGCATTTTACATATTTTCCATTTTTATTAGTTTGAGGAGAAAATAATCACAATGGTGGCTCTCTCGGCACAAAGAAAAATGTTTTGTGTTGTGAGAAGCAAGTGGCAAGAAACCAAAAATGGCCCTGCAGCATACAATTTTTGGTGTTGTGTCAGAACATTCTCCCAAGAACTCTACTGAGCATGTGCAAAACAGAAAAAAACATAAAACTTTAAAGCCTTATAACTCTGGAACTGTTTATAATTTTTTCACAAAACCTTTGAAAGGCACTATCATAGTATATCACACCTGTACCCTGAAAGTTTTGGAAAAAATTCCATTCCATGCCGGCTGTAGGGAAAGCAAAAAAAAAATCCATGTTTAGCATATGAAAAAATGAGATACCTACAGAAAAATGAAATATGCAGCTCTCAGAAACCACACAAACTCCCATCATAAAACTTTCCACAGATTTAGATCTTGCCTCCTGGACAACACATGCTCAATTTCAACGTATTTCATCAAACACTGCCAAAGCTATTAGGGTGCACAGTTTGGGGTTTGACACTGAATACCCAACTCAACCCTAACAACAGGGTCACTACCATACCCCTATAATATAACCAAGAAGCTGTTGTACTACAGTTCAATGGTCATAGAATGTTGCTGTATCCTTTTGCTGTACAATAGTACAGTACAGTACTTGTTTTTGCTGCTCACTACTGCAGCGCTTGGAGCCCTGCCCCTGTACACTCAGGAAGCAGGAAGAGTGATTTGTAGTCCATAGCTGCATTTGGGAGTACAAATCAACTGTGGCACCTTACTTTTACACTTTAAAAACTAATACCTGCATCTAAGCTTTGTGCCTTGTCCATGGATGAGTGAATGACAAATTTTACTGTAGTTTGGGCAATTTTGCAGTTCATATTCTTGGGGGCTTGACCTCTACACATCACTTCCGGGTTATATCCCAGTATATCTACAAGCTCTGCTGCTAGTGGGTTCAAATAGCGTTAGTTTGTTTTTACTGGGCACTGTAAGTGTCTTTGCAGGCATTCTCCTACTGTTTTACTTGTTTTTAGCAGCTTTGTAGTACTCATTTTGCTGCTCACTACTGCAGCGCTTGGAGCCCTGCCCCTGTGCAATCAGGAAGCAGGAGGAGTGATTTGTAGTCCGTAGCTGCATTTGGGACTACAAATCAACTGTGGCACCTTATTTTTACACTTTAAAACTAATACATGCACTTAAGCTTTGTGCAGCCATACATATTACATTATTCCAGATATGTGAATGGATCCATTCACATGTCTGAATGGGTGTAGACGGCATTTAGCTGCATGCCCATTGGCTCACGCTTGTGACCAATGGGCGTACAGCCCTACTCTGGTGTCAGCTGGCTGGCAGTGGGGCGGCAGGCGGTGGGTGCTGCCGCCCGCTGGATCGGGGAGCGTGAGGTGGGGCTCAGTGGGCAGGTGGGGTTGGGGTTCCGCTGGACCACCAGGGATATTGGACATACTTTTCTTATACAAATGGCCACGATCGGGCTGACAACAGTACACTGGACAACCAAGGATGTTGGATTTACTTTATTTATACTCAAGCCTGTGATCGGGCTCACAGCAGTCCACTGGACCACCAGGGATATCAGAAGTTATTATAATTTACAAATGCCCACAATCAGGCTTGGGTGGGTGCTGCTAGGTGCAGCTGGAGCTCAGGTGGCCACCCACAGGTGGCAGCTGCTGTGTTGCACCCTGCAATATGGCAGCTCACCTGTGGGTGGCCAGCCATTGTTCCTTTATTTTTTTTGATCAGCTGTGTGCACCACAAGTAGGGGTTGCACATGCATGGACTCAGCACATCCCGGGATGAATATCGGGATGTAGAGTATGCATGGGCACACCCTCCCTACTCTAAGGCCAGAGATACATTACTGATGTGCTCCGGCGCGATCGGGATTTGTGCCAGGCACAATTCTGTTTGAATATCACACCGGGACGCATCAGTGGGTTGCGCATGGTGCAACACTGTTGTGTCATGCGCAACCCTTTTGAATATCTGGGCCAGAGTTTACAGGGGAAGGAGAAGATGAAGGGCCATGAAAAAAGTAACAGCAACTTTGGAGGGAGGAAGTTGGACACTAGTCCTTTTTATGTTTGCTTGTGCGCATGCGCAAGAAACATTATGCAGCAGTTTAGGAGAGAAGCAGGTTGTGGAGATTTTGCAGTATGGCGGCCAATGCCAGCACTGCATTTGTGGGCTTGGCGGTGTGCACCCAATGCAGGCCCAGTGTCCTGATGACACTGGTTCTGCAGAAGTGCCACCAACTTGAAACGATTTGGCCACTGCAATGAGGGGCCGCCTCGTCATTACAGCGTCAGCTATTCCGCTGCAATGAGGGAGCGACCCATCATTGCAGGGCGGCACCTTGCCTGGTGTAACATTACCAGGAACACAGTGGCTCTATGTGGCCACCTCAGAGCCCCATGGAAGCCAACAGGGGTGCCCAATCTCCCTGTCGGCATGCCCCCCAACTCACTTCATTTGCTGATAGGGGAGCCCACTCCCCATCGGCATAATGTCCCCACCCTCCCCAATTTCTGTTGTGTGCCGAGGGGAAGCCCAATCCCCCTCAGCATCATGCACCCCCCCATTCACTTCTGTTCCAATGGGGGGCCCAATCCCCCATCAGCTTTTGTCCCCCTCCCCACAAATGCAGGTGGCACACTGGAAGCCCACCCCAGTGTACCAAACATGCCTGCGAAAGAAGAAAATTGACCCACGTTGTCTTTTTTTTTTTGTAAAATGAGAAAATGGTCCCTCGATGTGTCCATGCCCCTCCCCAACCCGTGCTCGCCTTCTGTGTACCCCACCTCCTCACACCACCCTCATCCCATACTTACCTCCGGAGCCCGGTGCGATGATCTTTGGTGGACCAGGAACACATATGCACTCTTCAAAGCCAACCCCGAACTGAAAAAATGACAGTAAGCTGTATAATGGTATAAATAGTTTTTTTTCAACTTTGGTGCATTTCTAGGGCATTTTTGGGAATTGTGGCACCAAATTTTCAACATGGGGTTATTGGGACCCCTCCTCATAATTTCAGTCACTGTCATGGTGTTATTCGGTCCCTAAAGGTAATTTTGTGGTCACTGCATGGAATCAGTTTTCGGGACCAATTAATGAAACAACAGTATCACTGTTCATGAGGTGGGCTCTCAAAAAGCCTGTGTTGCAAATCTGGTGAAAAAAAATCCAAAAAAATTACTGTTTCACGAGCGTGCATTGTGCAGTTTCCATGCATGCTCGTAACATCGCGAATTTGTAATATTTTTACTCCAGGTTTTCATCATTGGCATTTTTTCCACATCTCCTTATGAACAGCACAGCTGTCATTTTACACATCCTGGCCGAAATGTGTTTTCGCACTTCTGGCACAGAATAGTGCGGTCACTGTGGGAAATCAGTTTTTGGAGCAGATTAAAAAAATGACAGTGACACTGTTCACAAGCATAGGTCCTTAAATGCCTATGCTGAAAATTTGGTGATGAAAGTCTACAAAATGACTGTTACAAGCGTGCATTGCGCAGCTTCCACGCACCCATGTAACTTTGCATATGTGCAATATTTTCACACCAGATTTTCGGCACTAAAATTTTTTCACACCTCCTTATGAACAGTACAGTTGTCATTTTTCACACCCTGGCCAAAATGTGTTTTCGCACTTCCGGTGCAGAAAAGTGCATTTGCAGTAGGAAATCAGTGTTTGGGACTTATTAAGAACCGGTGAGTGAGAGAGGGGGAGTAAGCGAGCTCAATGGAGCTCTGTCAGGACTGCTGCAGGTTTCTTTGTGGGCAGAAAAAGGTGCCAATGCAGGCAGGAGCCCAGTACAAAAGGGCAGCCTGCAGCGCTTGGAGAAACAGAACGAGCGAGTGAGAGAGGGGGAGTGAACGAGCTCAACAGAGCTCTGTCGGGACTGCTGTGGATTTCTTTGTGGACAGAAAAAGGCGCCAACACAGGCAGAAGCTCAGTACAAAAGGGCAGCCTGCAGTGCTCGGAGAAACAGAATGAGTGAGTGAGAGAGGGGAAGTGAGAGAGAGCTCAATGGAGCTCTGTCAGGACTGCTGAGGATTTCTTTGTGGACAGAAAAAGGGACCAGCACAGGCAGGAGTCCAGTACAAAAGGGCAGCCTGCATTGCCAGGAGACACAAAATGAGCGAGTGACAGAGGATGAGTGACAGAGCTCAATGGAGCACTGTCAGACTTTAGAGTTGCCCACCCAACCGCTCAGGGTTCTGTGTGGTCCTATATTACAGCAGGGTCTATGGGGTGGAGACAAAGCAATGACTGGATACTTTTAGGATCGTTATAATAATACAGATTTAGTTGTTTTGTTTATTTTTCTAACTGAGCAAAGTACTGAGCTATACTGTTAGGATTGCTGCAATAATACATATTATTTGTTCTGTTTGTTTCTCTAACTGAGCTGAGTAATACTTGGAGTGCTATACGATTTCTAACTGGGCTAAGTGAAACTATGAAGGCTGAGAACAAAAAGTATGGTAGCTGATGGGTGAAAAATGGACAAGGAGGCTTTAGGATTGCTACAGTAATACAGTAGCTAACAGATGAGATTTGAGACTGAATTAACCTGGTCGGCAAGGGGGCAGTAGGGGGACTAGTGTGAGGGGAACAGGAATTTGAGTAAATAAAGCCCTAACAGTTATTGTAGGGTACAGAAACCAGGAGTTAAGAGCCAGTAACATAAGATGGGGGCCAAAATGGGGCAGGTGCCACATGTCAATAGGGTGGGCATCTTTGGAAGGGTGGTGGGGTTTACAGGGTGTGGGTCCACCATGATCCTGGACTGGGCTTGGAGGATGGGGGGTGTATGGTCTGTAGACAACTGGCTAGTTTGAGGGAGGAACTGTGGGGGCTAGGGAGGAGTCTCAGGACAGGGAAGATGAGTATGTAGGCACCCTGCCTGGGGAATAGGGGTGGCAAGGGGACAAGGAAGAACAACTAGGGACTGAAACTGACTCCAGTATCAGAGGCACTAGCAGAAAAGAGAGGAGAAGGAGGGGTGCCCAGGCAACGGGGCTGCTGATGGGGAGGAAGAGACCATGAGTAGTACCAGGGGAGAGCAGATGGCTGCTGGTAGGGAAGGACTATGGGTGGGACCGGGGGCACAGAGGGAGCAAGTAGGAGGGGAACCAATAGGGGAAGAGACGAGGAGGGCTATTGACTAGGAATAGATTTGAGCCTCTGCTATGGGAGAGAGAGGTGGAACAGAGAACATAATGAGGGGGAGGACAAGCGGGGCATGAGAGGGATGGCAACAGGTAGGGGAAGAGATATCGAGGATGAAAGGGTAGAATGGGGGCTAGTAAGGAAGGAGGGGTGACTGGAGGACAGAAGGCTACGGGAAGGGGGAAGGATGGGAGGGGCATCACTATTGGGGTCGAAGGGAATGGGGGCTCTAAATCAACAACAACGGGGATAGGAGAGGGGCTGGAAGTCAGAAGGGGAGGAGGGGAGATCGACATGGGAAGCCCAGTAGGAAGTAGTCAGGCTGGGAAGGGGTTCAAGGGGGATGGGAGGAAAAAAGCAGAGAAGAGGGGTGAGGCAGAAGTAGGGGGTACAGATACACAAGTCACAGAGGGTGCAGCTGGCGGGGGTTAGGGGCAGGAAGAATGAATACTGGGGTGGTAGAAGGGGCATTATAAGGGAAAGGGGGTAAGGGACAGGGCAGGTACTCATCCTGGGAGATTCTATACTGAAAGGGGTGAGATGGGCCGGAAGGGGGGAAGACACAGCCATATTTGGGTTGAAGCTATCCCCGGGTTGACAGCAGGAGGGGCAGGGCAGGCACTGCTCAAATGTGCAGCGAGGGTGAGGAAGAAATATCATTTGGTGTTGCATGTGGGTACAAATGACTTGGTGGGAGAGAATGTGGAAGTAGTGGAGGGGATGGTCTAGGAGCTTGGCAGGCAGTGTGAGGGGTTGGGGGAGTCGGTGGCATTCTCGGAGGTACTCCCAGTACCATGTGCAAGCATGGGGAGGGAGGAAGGATAGGATCATGGAGTTCAATGAGTGGCTAAGGGATTGGTGCCACACCAAAAATTATGGGTTAGTGAATTATTAGGGTAGGGTCTGGGGGAATAGTGACTTGTACGTGGAGGACATGCTAAACTTGAGTGGGGAGGGGAGGGGAGTACTAAAGATGGGATTAGAGGGGTATATCTCTACTATGATGGATTTAAACTTGTGGGGGGGTAAAAGACTGAGGCTGGTAGAAAGGTCCAGACAGGGGAGCCTAATGAGCTCACCCCACTAGATATAGGTAAAGGTGGAGGTGTAGTAACCCTGGGAGAGGGTGGGCAGAGTGCTCTGAGTGTAATACAGAAGGCACCACCACCTGGTAAGAATAACAAGGAGGGTGTGGGCTACCAGGAGAAGGGACACAGGCCAAGGAGAAGAGTGAGGAAAAGGAGGGGTACAGGTGGAAGGTGGTCTCTCTCAACTCAAGAAGCCTGGGGAACACAATTACAGAGGTTCAGGCACACCTTTCAGAGGGGAAGGTGGACACTGCTGCAGTGACAGAGGCTTGGGCTACAGAGTACCATGACTGCGACTTGACAATCCCAGGATACAGGACATACAACAGGGGCCGTGGGGTTGGAAGGGGGGGTGCACTCTATGTGAGGGAAGGGATCAAATGCATAAGGGATGAGGGAGGAGAAGAGGAGAGGACAGAGGCACTTTGGGTGCAGCTCCTGGACTCCAAGGGCAGAAAGTTGAGGCTGGAAGTGGTGTACAGACCTCCAGCCCAATCCAGGGAACTGGATGAGGAATTTGCAGAGCAGATAAGAAGGGTGTGTTGAAGGGGGAGTGTGGTGATAGTGGGGGATTTTAACCTATCATTGGTTGACTGGAGCACCCCGGCCACTAGCAGTACCAGGGAGCAGGTGCTCCTTGATGCATTCCAGGATGGCCTTCTGACGCTATTGGTAAGTGGGCCTACAAGGCTTGGTAGCACTCTGGACCTAGTGCTGGTGAATGGGGAGGCGGTGAGGGAGGTAAGGGTGAAGGACCCAAAAGCAGGTAGCGACCACCAACAGTATGGCTCGGTCTCATGCTGGCCAGGGAGACAGGAGGCATGGGCACTAAGGTGGTGGACTTTAGTAGGGTGGACCTTGGGAGGATGGGAGCAATACTGTGTGGGAGACTCCAAGATATAAGACTGGGGATGGATGCAGAACAAAAGTGGGGAGTCATAAAGACTGAGCTAACAGAGGCCACAGTAGCCTGCATCAGGGCCAGGAGTAAGAAGAGCAGAGCCAAGAAACAATGCTGGCTGAACAAGGAAGTGCTGCAAGGGGTGAGGGCATATAGGGCTGCATACCGGAAGTACAGGAGAACAGGGAAGGGAGAGGATAAGGAGGCTTATGAGAGTTGGTCAATGGAGGTGGCCAGAAGAATGAAAAAAGCTAAGGCCTCTAGGGAAATAAGGTTAGCACAGGGCATAAAGGGAGGGGAAAAGGATTTTTTCAGGTATGTCAGGGAAAAGAGGAAGTACAAGGAACATATTGTGAGGATAAAGCAGAGAGCGGCTTGGGTGGAAAAGGGGGAGGAGCAAGCGGAAATTCTAAATGAGCACTTCTGCTCCATTTTCACTAAGGAGAGGGATGGTCCATGACCAGCATGGCCTGGGGGGTGGGGAAAGGGGGGGATTAGGTGACAGACAAAGTGATCACAGGGATTATGGTGCTAGAGGGGATGAGAGCAGTAAGGGTGGGCAAGGCACCAGGTCAGGATGGCATCCACCCCAGGCTGCTGAGGGAGATGGCGGAGCTGTTGGCTGAGCCTCTGACAGATCTGTTCAACACCTCCCTGGAAATGGGGTGTGTGCCCCAGGACTGGAGGGTGGCCCATATGGTGCCCATACACAAGAGTGGGCCAAGGGAGGAGTCAGGAAATTATCGGACAGTCAGTCTCACGTCCATACTGGGTAAGCTTATGGAGGCGATACTGAAGCAGAGGCTGGTGGTATTCCTAGAGAGTAATGGCCTCCAAGATGGCCATCAACACGGGTTCATGTCAGGGAGGTCTTGTCAAACCAACCTAATAGAGTATTATGACTGGGTGACAAGGGAGTTGGACAGGGGCCATGCGGTACATGTCCTGTACTTGGACTTCAGTAAGGCCTTTGATACAGTGCCTCATGGGAGACTTGGGGGGGGGAGCTGATGGCAGTGGGGTGGGAAAAAGGCTGACTGAATGGAACTGGCTGCAGGCAGTGTGCAGAGGGTGGTGGTGGTGGGGGAGCTCTCAGCACCTAGAGCAGCGACAAGCAGGGTGCCGCAGGGGTCAGTGCTGGGCCTGGTGCTATTTGAGTCTTTATCTCCGATATAGCACATGGAGTGGGAAGCAGGGTTAGTCTGTTCACAGATGATACCAAATTGGGGGTAGTGGTGGACAAAGAGGACGGATGGGAAAAACTGCAGGGGGACCTAACCAAGCTAGAGATATGGTCGGTGGAGTGGCAGCTAGGATTCAACGCAAAGATGTGTAAGTTGATGCACTTCGGGGCCAAGAACCAGAAGAGGGACTATTGGTTGGGGGGTGAGGTTGGGGATCATAGAGAAGGAGAAGGACCTAGAGGTGTTGGTAACTGGGAGCATGAACAACTCAGCCCAGTGCAGGCAAACAGGATGCTGGGATGCATCGCAAGGGGGTTCTCATTCAGACACAGGAATGTGATCCTGTCTCTCTACAGATCATTGGTCAGACCGCACCTGGAGTAGCGTGTGCAATACTGGAGGCCATACCTGAGGAGAGGTATAAAGTTACTGGGAGGGGATGCAAGTGAGGGCAACAAAAATGATAAACGGAATGGAAGGAAAGGAATGTGAAGTTAGGCTGAAGGAGCTGAACATGTACACACTGGAGGAGAGGAGGGATAGGGGGTATGATTGAAGCGTTTAAATACCTGAGGGGGGTAAATAAACCTAGCACCAAGGGGGTGTTAAAACTGAGGAGTGGAAGAGAGACGAGGGGGCATGGACTAAGGTTGGAAGGAAACATTTCAAGAGGGAAATGAGGAAGCACTACTTCACTGAGAGGGTGGTGTCTAGTTGGAATGCACTGCCAGAGAGGTGTTAACATGTAGGACAGTCAATAGCTTTAAGAAGGAGTGGGATAAAGCAAGAGGAAGAGTCAGGGGGGCAGGGGCTGGTACAAGCGGGGGAGGAACTGAGGGGGGAGGAGGCTGGGGCAGCTGCAATCTAGGGTGCTAGCTGCACACTTGGGCAGACTTAGATAGACCAATTAGTCTGTTCTGCTGGCAGATTTGTATGTTCTTATGTATGTTCATATGTAAAATCACAGTGACTCTGTTCATAAGCAGAGGTCCTAAAATGCCAGTGCTGAAAATTTGGTGACAAACGTCCATAAAATAACTGTGTTACAAGCGTGTGTTGTGCAGTTTCCACGCACCCTCTTAACTTCGCAAATTTGTAGTACTTTTATTCCAGATTTTTTCAGACCTCCTTATGAACAGTACAGCTGTCATTTTTCACATCCTGCCCGAAATATGGATTTACACATCTGGCGCAGAGTCGCGCGGTTGCTGTGGGAAAGCAATGTTTGGTACAGATTAAGAAAATCAAACTGACAGTGTTCATGAGCAGAGGTCACAAAATGTCTATGTTAAAAATTTGGTGAAATAATTCCACTAAATGACTGTGTTACGCGCACGTGTTGCGCAGTTTCCACGTACACTCTGAAGTTCGAGTATTTTTATTATTTTCACTACAAATTTTCAACATAGCCATCTCTTCACACCTCCCTATGAATGGTGCAGCTGTCATTCTTCACATCCTGCCCGATCTGTGTTTTCGTACATCTGGTGCCCAATGGCACGGTTGCTGTGAGAGCTCAAAGTTCGGGACACATTGACAAAATCACAGTGCCACTGTTCATGAGAAGCAGTCCCAAATGCTTTCATGAGGTGGGGGTCACAAAAAGGCCATGTTGAAAATTTGTAGTGCAAATACCAACAAATGTCCAAGACATTAGGATTTCTAACTATAACGTCCCACCCTGTACAGACTGACAGTCATCAGGGGTGTGCCTTTGGATTGCCGACTTTAATGTTCATGCCATTCCACCTCCACCTTGCAGCCAGTGACAGGCATTGAGGTGTGCCTTGGACTCTTCAGCCCCAGAGTTCACCCCATTCTCCTATATTGCACCCATTTCAGCATATGTCGTTATGGAGTGGGGTGATTGTAAAACCGAACACCCCAAGGCTCACCTCAACACTTATCAGTGTCTGTAGGACGGGGTGACGTGAAATGGCATGAAAGTTATGGGTGACAACCCAAATGCATACCCCAATGCCTGTCCATCTCTGCAGGTTGAAGGTGGGGTTGGCATGAAGTTCAATACTTCACCGCCATTCCTACTCTGCATCTAACTCCTGCATTTCCAATGCTAATACCAGCAATCAAACATTCGGCACTGACAAATCCTTGTTTGGAAAGGACTCATTAACCTGAAGTTGGACAAAGAAATGGGGCTTGATGGGAAGCATCCAAGAGTATTGAATGAGTGCAGGGAAATATGGGCTGCACCTTTGGCAGTCCAATTTAACAGCTCACTGGAAACAGGAGTTGTTCCGGAGGACTGGAGGAGAGCAGATGTAGTCCCACTACATAGAAGTGGTAGCAGGGAGGATGCTGGCAGTTACTGGCAAGTCAGCCTGGTATCAGTGGTGGGAAATTTAATGGAATCACTGTTGAAGGAAAAGATTGTGGAATATCTTGAATCCAGTGGGTTATAAGACCTGAGTTAGCATGTAGTTTCATGGGGGGAGTTCATGTCAACTGAATGTGATAGATTTCTCTGACTGGGTAACAAAGGATTTAGGGAACGGCAGAACAGTGGATGTGGCCTACCTAGGTTCCAGTTAGACTTTCAACACTGTTCCACATAGGAGACTAATAAGCAAGCTGAGTAACTTTGGAGTTGGTACAAAGGTGGTAAACTGGATAAGAAATTGGTTAGGGAATAGGCGACAGAGGGTGCTGGTAAATAGAATTCACTCCGAGAAATGGAGAGTGATCAGTGGGGTGCCTCAGGGATCAGTGCTGGGAAGGGTCCTTTTTAATGTTTTTATAATTGACATTGCAGAGGAATTGGAAGGGAAGGTCTGCTTTTTTGAAGATGACACCAAAATCTGCAATAGGGTGAACACTCTGGGGGGACAGAGAGGATGAGTAGGGAACTGAGAAAACTAGAGGGGTGGTCAAGGGTATGGCAGCTGTGCTTCAAAGTGAAAAAAGTGCAAAATAATGCACTTAAGACACAGAAACCCAGGGGTAGAGTACAAAATGGGTGGAGTGGGACTGACTACCGCCAAACAAGAAAGAGATGGCATAATCATATCAGATGACCCAAAGGTGGCCAGGCAGTGCGACAAGGCAGTCAGGAGATCTGGTCAGATGCTGTGGTTGCAGAGGGAGGGGTATCACCAGCAGAAAGATGGAGGTGATATTGCCTCTGTATACATAGCTGGTAAGACCCCACCTAGAGTACTGTGTCCAGTTCTGGAGACCATATCTCTGGAAGGACATTGACAGAGTGGAAGCGATCAAGAAGAGGACAACTCTAATGGTGCAGGGTCTGTATCAAAAGTCCTATGAGGGGAGACTAAAGGACCTCAATATACAGTATACACCCTGGAAGGGGGGATAAGATAGAGACCTTTTAATACCTTACAGGGGTAAATAAGGCACGGGAGGGAAATATTTTGTAGAAGAAAAGGTGCTGAAGAACAAGAGGACATGCTATAAAGCTGGAGGGGGCAGATTTAGGAGAAATGTGAGGAAGCAATTCTTCACAGAAAGAGTCGGGAAGAGTTGTGGATTCCTTGCGCAGCCATCCAGTGAAGGTAGTGGGGAAAAAACAGTGGTGGGATTCAAGATTGCATGGGATGGGCACAAGGGAATCATAGTGGAAAGGAAGGGGAAGGAAGAAAGAGCTGTAGATCAAGTATGGTCTGTAGTAATAATGCAATTAGGGAAAAATGGGCAAACTGGGTGGGCCAAGCAGTCCTTAACTTCTGACAGATTCCATGTTTCTATGTTTACAAAGCCAAATCTATCCCTATGCAACTAAGTAAGACAGTCCCTGATGCATATTGTACCCTACCTGTGTGAGCTGGCATGAGCTGATCCATGGAGCTGCACTATTAGTTGTGTCTGGTGCTACAAAAGGACCATGACCAGCAACTGCAGACAAGCACAGTGTTATGGGCCTTCCCCGAGGCATCAATGGAGTGAGGGGGATTGGTGTCCATGCTTCCCCCTCTCCCCGGAAGGATGTCCATGAGATGGTTGGCAGAGATCAGAACTGCCTGGATTGATCAAGAGAGCCCCTGCTGTCCTGTCACCTGTTGTACAGTTGGCCAGGGTCGGTAATCCCGTAGGCAGTTGGTGATTAGGGAAAGTCATGATCACCATGAAGTGAAGGATTGGGTGGCCACAGACAGGGGCAGAGTGGTGCAGGTCTAGTTTAAAGAGCTACTGGGGTAGCTGCAGTCTCTTGTCCCTGCACCCTCCGAGGAAGGAATCCACACCAGTGTGGTCGCTCTGGGAGCCACGTAGCATGCAGGATTTGTGCAAGAGTCAGGCCTGTGAGTGACAGCGGTAGATCGGAGCAGTTCTGAGCAAATCAGTAAGGAGAGGTAGGCCCCTTCTGTTGAAAGTTTAAAGAAAAAGACAAAGTCAGCCTACTGGGAAACAGTGGACCGGGAGGTCCTGGGGAGCTCAGGGGGTCCTCCTGACCATGCAGCTTGCAGCTCTTGGTTTTCTTGGGTGCTGCTTTCCTTTTAGGTACTGTCTCTGATATCAGGTGGCTGGTTTAAAAAAAAAAAATGGCCCATAACAGTCAGGAAGGTTATTTGTGGACAGTAGTAATTTGGGCCCGGAGCAGTGGGGACTTGGTAGCAGGGAAGGGCCTTGGGGTTGGTGGCTGGCTGGCACAGTGCCTGAAGAAATAAGCCCCAGGGAGGTGGTGGCTTTAGGGGTACCCAGAAAGAAGAAATATACTGTATATATATATATATATATATATATATATATGTAAACATTTAAAACAAAGGAAATTAGGGGAAAGTTAGAGGGGTCTGAGGGAATTAAAGACTTGGAACTCTGCAGCAGAGCACAGTAGGATAGGGCTCTGGGCTACACACCAATCAACTGGGAAAATTGAGGTCCTGAGCAAGTCACT
This sequence comes from Neoceratodus forsteri, assembly GCA_016271365.2. NCBI lineage: Eukaryota > Metazoa > Chordata > Ceratodontiformes > Ceratodontidae > Neoceratodus > Neoceratodus forsteri. The sequence continues at coordinate 654,985,598 of CM028136.1, forward strand.
CAGTTTCCTTGTGCTCCCAGGTTGCACCTGGAAACAATCTCTGATTTAGGAGGTCTTTCCTTATTAAACAATTTCCCTCTGGAGATAGGATAGTGTAGTGGTTAACGGCTTGGTTGAAGGCGTGCCTGAACACACCACAGGACCACAAGAGAGGCCACAGGAATCAGAATCTTTGGCCGAGGGTGCAGCCTAAAGCTGAGAAACACATGGGAGTAGAACCATTAGGGACATGTTGTGGGTACTGTCAGGGCTCCCATTGACCCACCAGGAGAACAGCTCAGAGGAGGCTGGAAGCCTGAGAATCCCAGGGGGATCCCCGGGTGGGGGGTGCCGAATGGAAAGCCTAGAGTGCCGGGGCCAGTACCCAGGAGGCCAAGGTGACCAATACCTAAAAAGCCAAGGGGATGGTATGAGTCATCCGAAGGCAAAGAAAGAGAGCCTCGGGGGCCAGGTCAGGGGTTGAGGCCCAGAGGGCACCAACCACAGCCAAGGCCTAGCAGGCTGGGGGGTGGCCATGACTGGGACCATCTTTGCCTAAAAGTCCCAGGAGGGAGTATGAGTCATCCTCCGATGAGGGTGTGGGGGAATCCAGGGTTTCTGGCAAGGGAAAGAGGCCCAGGGCCAAGTGGCCTGGTTGAGTGCCTTACAGGCCAGATGGAGTCTGGCCACAGCAAGAGCCTCTGGTTCCTAAGAAGCCAAAGAGGAGACAGGGGTCATTGTCTGAGGAGGATCAGGGCAATCCGTGGCCTCTGGGGGAAGGGAAATGGCTAAGGGGAAAGGGCCTGCGGCTAGTCCCTCCAAAGTACAATAGAATCTTCCCATGGCTGGGGTCAAGTAGTGATTTGGAGGCAGTGAATATGGGGGGGCAAAGGCCAGTGACCAAGGAGGCCAGTGATCTACTCTGACTCGGAGAAGGAGGGGGGTGCTGGTAACTCAGGACAAGGGGGCACAAAGATGAACAATGTTCTAGGGGCCTTAAAAAACTTGGCCAATATATTGGCAGGCTCTGGCAAGGGTGATAGCACAGGGTGGCCACTGGAGAGACAGGAAATGTACCTAAGCACCCGTACTCCAGCGTGGAAGAGGAGGTGGGGCCCATCTGTCAGACAAGACAAGGGCAGCAATATGTAAGCAGGAATTTGTTGACATATTTAGCCGTTTGCATAGATGGGATGACAAGGAGAAGAAGGGGGGGGACAAAAAAGAGAAGGGTAAAGAGAAGAAACCCCAGGTGGAGAAGAATTTTGAGAATTGGTCAGCAGGCTATTTGATGTACATGTGTGTACTGTGTTGAGAGAAGCCAGAGCTCAGCTGTGGCCTGCTCAGCCATTGGGTGAGGGTCATGAGGGTGCATGCGGCTTAGGGGGTTTGGCCTGGTTACATTACGATGAGGTCTTCAGGTTAAGGCTGCATAAGAACCCCGGGAGGGAATGACATCAGGTGGACATGGCACTGTATGTGGATGTCATCACAGATAAGGCATACATGCAATGCATGGATTGTGGCCTTCCAGTGAAGGGGGATCCTGGGGAGGAATGAGTAAGGAGCAGGGCAGGACAACTAAAGGGGGGAACCAGTGCTATCAATTTAATAGAGGGCATGCTCTCAAGCAAAGTGCAAATTCGCTCATGAGTGCTTGGTCTGTGAGAGGCCTCATCCATTCGCCCAATGCTAAGGGGGGAAGCTGGGAGGGAGTACATGGGACAAAGAGGGGGCCTTGTTAGGAAAGGCACCCCGGGATCAGGTGGTGACACCGATAAGAGCAAATGAGATGCAGGAGTGGCTAGAGAGGTACCCCATCACGGAAGACACACTTATACTGTGGGAAGGGTTTACCAAGGGGTTTAGGATCCCATTCATGGGTCCACGCAGGAGCTTCAAGGTTCCCAATTTGAAATCAGTAAGGGAGAACCAAGAGGTGGTCAAGGACAAGTTGGAGAAGGAGAGGCAGCTGGGACGGATCGAAGGCCTGTTTTGGCATCCCCCACTGGAGGATCTCTAAGTCTCACCAGAAGGGATGGTACCAAAGAATACTCCAGGAGAGTATTGTATGATTACTCACCTATCATTTCCAGGTGGGATTGGTGAATGACTTCATAGATCTGGCCTTAACCACAGTTTACTATGCATCCTTCAACAGAGTGCTGAGTGAAGTGACAAGGTTTGACCAGGGGGCATGGATGGCGAAGGCAGATATTGAATCCGCCTTTCAACTCCTCCCCGTCCATCCAGTCAACTACAATCTTCTAGGCCTGAAGGTGGATGGGGCTTATTACATAGACAAATACATGTCTATGGGGTTCTCCATCCCATGCACGTAATTTGAGAAGTTTAGCACCTTCCTACAGTGGGTTGTAGAACAGAGGTTTCTGGAAGGGGGAATTGTCCATCACTTGGATGGTTTTTTGGTTATTGGACCCCGAGGGAGTGACACTTGTGGAAGGCTGCTATGGAGATTGCAAGGAGTGTGCTGGAGATCTGGCATACCTCTTGCCGAGGACAAGAAGGTGGGGCCAACAATAGTGTTGTCCTTCCTGGGAATAGAGATAGACTTGGGAGAGATGGTGTGTAGATTGCAAAGGGACATGGTAGATACTCTACGATTGATGGTGGCCCAGGCTAGACAGGCAAGGAAGATGACACTGCGGCAGGTGCAACAGCTGCTAGGTCATCTCAACTTTGCATGCAGGGCCATCCCAATGGGGCCGATCTTCATGTAGCATCTGGAGAAGATTACAGTGGGAATTCGCCATCCTCATCACAGGATTAAAATCCTTCATTCAGTGAAAGAGAACCTGGGGGTCTGGTCCACCTTCCTGGAGGAATTTAATGAGGTTACAGCATGGCACGAGGAGGAAGTGTTGAATGCAAGCCTGGAGCTCTTTACTGATGCTTCAGGAGGTCAAGAATTTGTGGCATTTTTACAGGGTGCATGGTTGGTGGGGAGGTGGCCAGAATCTTGGGCTGAAAAGGGCTTAACTAGGAACATTACGTTCTTGAAATTTTTTACAGTAGTGGTATCCTTGGTAGTGTGGGGGGGTGAGATTGAGGGATAAAACGGTTCTCTTTAGGTCAGACAATGTGGGAGTAGTTTACATAATCAATTGGCAACAGGGTGTGGTTGTCCCAATTGGGGACTTGCTCTGGGTGTCTGTGCTATGGTGTTTGCTGAATAATATACAGTTTAGGGCCCAGCACATGCCGGGGGACTGCAACGATATACCTGATGCTTTATCTCATTTGCAGTGGGAGTATTTCAGGACCTTGGCACCAGGAGCAGATGACAGACCAGCAGTGATTCCCCAGTTCTTGTTGGATCTGGGGGGTCTCAAAGATTGGGCATTGATGTGCTAGTCCCTGGCACCTGGCCCATGGAAGTCATACAAGAGAGGAGTGGAGGAGTTCCTCAGGATTTGGGAAGCCTGTGGCTGGGAGGAGTTGTGACCCATCCCAGAGAGGCAGCTGCACTGGTTTGTCGTGGCTGTTAAGGAGGAGGGTAACTCAGTAGAAGGGCAAGCCACCACCTATTGGGCATCAGGTGGTTTAGCAGGGAATTACAGCTGGAGGATTATACTCAGGTGTTTAGGGTCCAAAAGTTAGTGGAGGGCTGGGGTAGGTTACAGCCCAGAGTTCCAAATAGGAGGAGACCACTGAGACCTCGACCTCTGAAACACATAGTGGCAATCTTACCGTCAATTTGCTCAAGCCAGCAAGAAGCTCAGCTGTTCAGGGTGGCCTTCCTATTGGCTTACTGTGGGACCTTCTGGGTCTTGGAGGTCACAGCAGCCTCCAGACATGACCCAACAAGGTGGGGTTTACATGCAGGAGATGTGGTGTTATCGGTGGCGGGCACCCTGGTGCAGATCCAGAGGTCTAACACTGACCAACGGGTATGAGGCACATGGGTGACTCTTTGTGACAGGGGGGAAATGGGGGTGGAAGATCAGAAGGGTGTTGGCTAGGTATGAGGTGGGGACACAGGGGGAAGGGGGAGCATATTTCAGGCATGGAGATGGGTCACCACTGACACAGTTTCAGTTTACCAGGATGTTGAAGAAGGTAATAGGGGCAGTAGGTAGGGAACAGGGGGATTATGGAACACATTCCTTGTGGATAGGGGCAGCAACTTGGGTGTCTAATAGAGGGGGTTTGGGGAGATGGAAGTCACAGGTGGTGAGAAGGTATATTCACCCCCACATGTTTTAACATATTTTGTTCTTTTTAACAGATTGGTGGGGATCTTGGAAACTGGTGTGGATATGTGGCCACTGTTTTGTCCACTGGGCAGCAGCTCATGAGCAGTCCCGGGTGTGGAGACTGGTCCTGAGCTTCAGCTGTGTTCCTGTTGAGTTGCACCGGATGGGGCACAGGGGCATGCGCTGGGAGCAACTGGTTCCCTGGTTGAGGGAAGAGTGCCAGAGGAAGACACACCCAGATATCCTGGTCATCCATTTGAGAGGGAATGACCTGGGGGTGGCGAAGTCCATCGCACTGCTGCATGCCATGAAGGACGACATAGCCACCATCCAGCGCAGCATGCCAGCAATGAGAATAGTGTGGTCCCACATTATCCAGAGACAACAATGGCTGGAAAAGACAAAGGGCAAAAAACTGGACAAGACACAGATGAAGCTGAATTGTGAAATGGGGACTTTCATGAGCCACCTGCCTGGCGAAGTGGTGAAACATGACCACATTATGCTGAAGTCAAGGGACTTGTACTGCCTGGATTGGATTCATTTGTTGGACAAGAGGATTGATTTATTTTGCATGGACATTTGTATGGTTTTAGTCCCATTACTGGGAGAAATTTAAGAAGGAGCCCAGGGACCAGGGGAGTGGCCTGTTGGGGGAGTATGGAGCTTGGGAGTTAAGGGGAGGGGAGACAACATGCTGTGAGGGACCCAATCTGATCATGGATTGGGTTTGTGGTGGATAGGGAGTTTCTCCAAGATTGCCTAAGGGCCCGGCTTGGGATTGGGAAAAGCGGGGACCTCCAGCACCCAGCATGGAATGGGAGCTTCTCGCATTGTCTGTTCTTGGGGGGAGGATCCCGGCCATCACCTAGTATGGAATGGCTGAGGTCACCGGGAAATGCCCTGGGATGTGCCCAATCTCTAGGGGTCTGTTACATCAGGGTCCTGACGCTGGATTCCCACGGTGGAGGTCCACAATTTCTGAGGGTCAGACACTAAGTGGGCAGGCAGAGGGCTGTGCCCAGCATGGATGGCACTAGGCCTCTCACCCGGAGGGTCTGGACCCTTGAATTAACCAGCCATCCATTGCCTTTCCAAGGGGGGTAGGTAACAGGCAGTTCCTCTCCCTTTGCGAGGGGAAGGGAGGGGAGAAAAAAAAACCTTGGAAAGACTCCCTTCGGCACACGTCTAGTTTGTATTAGGAATACTTGAGATTGAATAAACATATGGCTGTGGCCATTTAAATCCCCAAACTGCTGTGGTTATTGTCTTGCAAGGCAGGACCTGGGAGGGGGAGAAAAGGGTGAAAACTGTATAACCAATGGGCCTTCCCCGAGGCATCAACGGGGTGAGGGGGATTGGTGTCCGTGCCCCCCCCGGAAGGACGTCCATGAGATGGTCAGCGGAGATCAGACTGCCTGGGCTGATCAGGCAAGCCCCAGCTATCTTGTCACCTCTTGTACAGGTGGCTGGGGTCAGCGATCCTGTAGGCAGTGGGGGGGGGGGATCAGCGGGGGTGGTCCTGGTTGCCACGAAGTGAAGGATTGGGTGGCCACAGGCAGGGGCGGAGTGGTGCAGGACTTGTTTAAAGAGCCACTGGGGTAGCCAAGGTCTCTTTTCTCTGCACCCTCCAAGGAAGAAGTCCCACCCACCCATAAAACATAGAACGAGACCACTGCCCCCTACTGGGGGAAACTGCTGCAGGGGGTTGCAGAGGAATTTCCCAGGTTTTCCTGGTAAACAAGGTTTTTTCCTGGGTTTTTGCCTGTGACAGATCAGTTCTCTGATTTGGCCAGTCGGGGGGTGGTATCAAAACTGTCACAGCCTTTGTAAGAAGATAGAGAGTTTCTCCAAGGTTGCCTAAGAGTGAGCTGGGTTAGCCTGGCTCAAGATTGGGAAAAGTGGGGGCCTCCAGCATCCAGCATGGAATGGGGGCTTCTTGCATGGCAGTTATGGGGGGGGTCCCAGCCATCATTCAGTATGGAATGACTGAGGTCACCAGGAAATGCCCTGGGATGCACCAGGCCCACAGGGGGGATCCGTTGCAGTGGACCCCTGAGGGCTGGATTCCCATGGTGGAGGTCCGCTATCTCCGGGGGTCAGACACTGGGTGGGCAGGCAAAGGGCAGTGTCCAGCATGGATGGCACTAGGCCTCTCACCCGGAGGGTCTGGACCCTTGAATTAACCAGCCATCTATTGCCTTATTGGGCGGGGGCAGGTAGCAGATGGTTCCTCTCCCTTCACGAGGGGAAAGGAGGGGAGAACAAAAACATTGGAGATACTCCCTGCAGTGCATGTCTAGTTTGTATTAGGAATAATTGAGATTGAATAAATATATGGCTGTGGCCATTTAAATTTCAAAATTGGTGTGGTTATTGTCTCACAGGGCAGGAACGGGGAAGGGGAAGGGTGAAAACTGGACAACAAATATACACTGTAGAGGCCTGAAGGAGGGTAGGTAGATTATGCAAGGAGATTCTTGCTCTATGTCTTATGTGTCTCCAGCTGTGCTACCCTGTTGTTATGCTGGGCAGAAATATGCCTGCCAAGCAGTTACCCTCAGCAACCAGAAAGGTTTAGAGAGCTGGGAGGAAAGGAGCAACAACATATTTGCCGTGCTTAGAAGATTTGTTTCCTGCATGGGATATAAAAATACTTAGATTGCTGCCAAATTGCACAATCCCATGTTTGTGTGGAGGGTCCACTCTCTGGGTGACCTAGGCCTTTAACTGAAAGCCCAAGACTGCACACTTCTCTTGGACATTGCTCCACACACATGGGCAGGGATGGCTGGAACTGTGAATGGTGTCTGGTACAGTACATTCTAGCGTTCTGATGACAGGAATTTCCTGCTACAGTACATACATAAATGAGTCACATTTATATCCCAACCTTTTTGGGGATTGGGCCTTAAGCTGTAATACCTATAATTGACGAGTTTTACCATAAGTACAGAACCAGGGTCCTTTTTAAAATATAGCTCCAGATGTATAAATGATGAATAAAGGTATGTACTATTCATCCAGAACATGTGACTCCTTTCTAGACCTTCCCAGCTACACCCTTTTTAGGCAAGACTGTTGGAAATGAGTTGTGGTGTTGCCCTCTACATCTGCCAAAGTCTTACCTGCTTGTTCTAAATGAATTTGTACTCTCCTCCTATGAGCTTCTTCTTGCCAAACTCTCTTTTCCTTCCTCCTTACCCATTTCATTGGGGTCACTTACTTCTCCCCTAAAATCTCTCCCTCCTCACTGGTTCATTCTCTCTCCTCTCATGCTTCTCACTCCTCCTCCTCTGGTGAACTCATTATGTTAGAGGACTTCAATATCAATTGGCTATCACTGGCCTGCAGGCTGGCTTCCCTTAGGTCAGAGTCATTTATTTATTTGCTGAGAATCAGAATTACAATCCTTTGAGTCATAGACTCCTTTGCAAAGGCTCCTCGTCAGTACAAAGAACACACATTAAACATTTTATACATACATTGGTCACTTAACCTCACCCAGCTCATCACAGAACCCATGCAACTCAATCCTCACTTCTCCAACCACTCCCTCCAGGACTGGGTTCTTGCCTCTCACTCTCACTGTACAGCCACAGCTGGTACCTTGCCAGATGCCTTCTGTGAATATTGAATGAGTTTCTGCATCAGAACATTCAACTCCCTCCTGCTCCTCCCAAATATATTTGGTCCAGATTTTTTCAGTCTCTTTTAATCGGCTCCCTTTTCCTTCCTAGGTAAGTGTGCATGCATATGCTGGGAAGATCTCCATTCTTCCCTTACCAACCTTCATTTTGACAACTTGCTCCTACCAGCCTACTGCTACACACTAAGTTATGCATTTGTATATGCTTGATCAGTGTTATTTCCCCTCCCCCATTTTGCCAGAGACTGCTTTTTGACCCTAGCAGCTCCACACAACCATATTTTGATGGTTGGGTCCATGAGTCAGCTCTGTTGCCTGTTTTTTCAACCCACTACCCAAACCTGAGGGACAGCCCTAATTCATATCTGCAGCTTTAAAAAAAATCCTCCTTGCACCTGGTCCTATGCTTTTATCTCTTTCATCTTTTCAATTTTCTCTTCCCTTGCTATTTCTCTCTCCCCCTTTCTCATTCTATCTCCAAGTTGATCTCTATTTCATCTGTGCGCCTCCTCCATCTATCCCTGCTGTGTTGGTAGATTACAGGCTGCAGTTGTCATTGGTGACCTTATCAGTCCATGACATAACACCATGTACTATCTTAACTCCCAGCTGGAGCAAAGCTATCTTAACCATATGGTGTTGGTCCCCTGCTTAGTCCCTTTCTCTCCCCTGCCTACCAAATGGAATGCCCTGGGGAACATCCTGTTACTTACCTAGGTGTTTAACCAGCACAAAGCTATGGGCATACCAGAATTACTGAATCTTGGTCTCTACTGTGCTGAGCAGTTTGTGGTACAGTTGATTGCTAGGCCTCTATGTAAGTAGCCTTACCGAAATACAGAGACCCAGCAAGACTCCATATATGACACAAACTGAAGACACCATCATAGATGCAGACTCCATTGTGTCCCTCCCCAACAGTTCTATAGGGATGGCTAAATCAACCTCCCCATCATCCCTACCTTTCAGCACCCCTCCCTTGACTTTTATCTCTGGGACCAGTGGCTAAATAAAAGTTGCATATTAGGTGATACACCAGGCTTTTAGCCAACACTGACCCATTGTTCTCTTTGATGTAAGCTGACATATACCCTAACCTCTTATTTTCTTCCAAACGAGGATTAAGGACCTCAGTCACCTTGTTTAACCCTCCTGTATTGAAAATTTAGGGCAATTAGCCCATCAAGTTGATTTAGGGATAAGTGGTTGGGAATGGGAACCTCAGGTCTGCCAGACTACATATCTGGTCTTTTTTCTCATTGCTTTCTTTTGTGTGCACTACCAGCGATTTTTGCTGATCAGCTGGACTTGGCTAGATCTGCTTTCCCCCAGTGGCTATGGGGAAAGCTTTAGTAGCCCATGATGATAGCGCTTATAAATGAGCGACTGTAGAATCAGTGACTCATTTATAGTGCTATCATGATCCGCTACCTTGCAAGGGTAGTGAAGGAATAGTGTACAGCTCGACCGGAAGGGGAGGGATGGGGAGCTGTACGGGAGAGATAGGAGGGAGGGTTAAGAAGGATAGCTGAGCCTTCTGCAACTGAGCCAGCCCTTGGTGTGTGGTGGTGAGGGGCTGGATTCTGGGGTGCAGTTGGCATTAGGTTCGGGGACTCACTGGGGAAGTAGTTTTGCGCTGCTGCGGCTGTGCTTTATTTTTTATTTTAACAAATGTTGTTGCTACCTCCTTGTGTGCACGAGTTGAGAATCCTTGGTAAGGGGGGAGTGCGGGGGCCAACTAATACATAATTTGTTCACTGAGAAGATATATAGCCAAAATGCTTTTTTGCGATATACATTCGCGATGATAGAGATTACTGTTTTTCAATCACTATTATCACATGGAACCGAGAGCCCTGGGGTCTACTTCATGCCTGACTCTTTTCCTTGGCTCTACTAAGAACATAATTTGCAATACTTTCATGATTACTTCTTTATGGCATATTACTGTTTGTTTTAAATCTGTTTTATATAACAGTTCTCAGTTATTTGTTATACCAGTGTTGTCACTTTCCTAACGCAGTTTCTACATTGCAAGACAGAGAGGTGGGGCAGAGCAGAATGTGGGCAGACAGACTTAAAGAATGATCCCCTAGACCCTTCAGGTTCCAAAATGGGGACACTTTGGTGCCTGCTTGCAATGTCTTAAAACGCAGGCTATGGCTTCATCTCTGCTCACTAGCAACATAATGGCTGACCTCCATTGCCGTAGTTGGAATGTTAGGAGACTCAAGTCCCCAGTCAAAGGCAAGAGATACTGACACATCTCCACAGATTTAAGTCTCGGGTGGTCCTACTACAGGAAACAAAACTCAATGTCCTGGAAACTCAGAAGCTTAAAAGGGAATTTGTGGGCCTGGAAGTATACAGCACTGCTACTTGTAAGAAAGGAGGTGTCTTCATTCTGATCCATAAGAATCTCAATTGGACGCTACATAAATCAGCTAAGAACACTGATGGCCATTGGGTGTTAACACATTTCAGCATGCCTCAAAGCCCATTGTTCATAGTAAATCTATATGCCCCAAATGAGGACCCCCCCCCCGCAATTTTTTCACACTTTAGCATTGCAGATATCTGAATTCACTGACCTACGGGTTCCCTTGCTTATAAGGGCTGATTTTAATCTGATCCCAGATTCCATCCTGAATAGGAGCCATGAGACACCAGATCCCCATTGTAGTGCACTACAAGTTGTCAGACTCTGAATCTCTGACCAAGCTCTGGTGGACATCTAGTGCTTACCTAACCCAAGAACTCGAGATTACATGTATCACTCCACAGTACATGGGATGCTCAGCCACTTGGACATGTGGCTTATGTCCCAAAGCTTGACTATGTTGGCCACAAATGTCGATATTAACCCGCTGGTCATATCTGTTCACACCCCCATTGAAATAGACCTGTTGCTGAGCACAGTAACCAAACACTCCCCTGGTGGAGACTGGATCCACTGCTCCTGCAAGACACCCAATTTAAAAAATGGCTCCAGGAAACAACATAGGAATATCTCCAGGAAAACTACAATGGAACCACCTTGGTCTCCACTCTGGGAAGCCTTTATGGCCACACTTAGAGGCTGCATTATAGGCTATGTGACACATAAGTGCAACGTGCGAGAATAAGCACTGGCTTCCCTGGAAAGCCAATTGGCCTTCAAGGAAGCCACTCTTAAAGCAAACCCTCGAACCCTGACTAATTCTCAGTTGCACAAGAACGCCTTCAAAACCCGCCACAACATCAATACACTCACTGCCCGCATCGCTGAGATAGCTCTACTGCATCTAAAGCATCAATATTGGGAATGGGGTGAAAAGAGTGGAAAATTGCTAGCCTACCAATTAAAAAAACAGCAAGGCAAAAGGCATATACCCTCACTTCAGAACATGGCTGGCAAACTGTGTACTACTCAACAGGAAATAATATAATGTCAGACTACTACAGACAGCTTTTGTGTTCAGTAACATCCCAGCCCCAACTCAGCTATCCCCTTTCTTAATGGACTCAACCTCCATAAACTCAGCCCTGCTCAAACTGTGGCTCTAGACCACCCCTTACTCAGGCGGAAATTGACAATGCCTTAAAGGCCCTTAACCCTCACAAACCTCCTGGAGGAGATGGTTTTCTGGTAGAAATGTATTATCTCCTTGTCCCTCAAATCTGTCCAGTATTGCACCACTTGTATATTGAGATTGGCACTGCTGGAATATTCCCACCCTCGATGGACATGGACACAATTACAGTCCTCCCACAACACAGAAAAGACCCTACCATCCCATCCAGCTACTGCCCTATCTCTTTGATAACTGCTGATAGCATGATTTATGCTAAAATCCTTGCCACAAGACTGGAAAGATTCCTTTCCCATCTTATACATCCCTCCCAAGTGGGATTTGTCTTTGGAAGACTAAGCTCGGACCACATGAGAACACAGATTAACCTAATGCACATAGCCTGATTCCCAACATTTTTTCTGCTGTGCTAGCTATTGATTTCAAAAAAGCTCTTAATCTGGTGGAATGGAGCTTCTTATATGCACTCCTCACTCATATGAGCACTGGAACCCAATTTCTATCTGCGCTCCAGGTTTTGTACTTCTCCCCAAAAGACTGAGTTCTCATCAATAGTACACTCTCTGCACCCTTCCCTCTGTCTCACAGCACCAGTCAAGGTTGTCCTCTTTCACCCCTACTATTTGCTCTGGCCATAGAGCTTTTAGCCACAGCTATCAGACAACAGTGCAACATCCACAGCATACCAGTAGGAGATAACTGTTACAAAACTCTAGTCTACCCAGACAACCTCCTGGTACTTCTAGAGGAGATCTATGACTCTATTAACACTTTGATGAAACTACTACATACTTTCACATCCATGTCAGGGCTAAAAATTAACCAAAGCAAAACAGAAGTCCCTCCCCTTAATAAGACATGCCTTCAAATGCCATTCACAATCATGTACCTGAGGTGGGCTCTAGACTATATAATTATCTGGAAATTAAGGTAAATCCCTTAATTCACCAGACTGTTTGAAACAAATCTTACACCACTCCTTGCTAAGCTCAAGAACAAACCTGACAAAAGGAAGGCCTTACAACTCACCATGGCTGGCAAGAAAGATGTTGTGAAAATCATCACTGCCCCAAAATGTTTCACTTAATGTCCCATATCCTAATGCCAGTCTCTCAGAGTTGGTTCCATCACATAGATAAAATCATTGGTCAGATTTTCTGGGAAGGAAAACAACCACACTACAGCAGAAACAAGCTTCAGACCCACTGGTGCAGAGGAGGGTTGCGCTTTCTTGGTTCAAGGGCTACTTTTGGGCCTTTAGAGTAGCAAAGACTTCCAGATGGTTCAAAAACCCAAATCTCTCACCACAGCTCTGGACCAAAATTGAATCCAGCCTCCTTCAAGACCTAGCTCCAGCTTCATTCCTCTATAGCCCTAAGACCACACCACAACAATCTCCGCCCACTCTCCGATCCTCCCTCCAAAGTTGGAACCATCTCAGCAAATGGCCAGGAGTGAATCTATCTCCCCCCTGGCATTTACCCCATTATGGAACAACCCTAGCATTAAAATTGGAGGCAAGCCCCTGTTGTGGGACTCTTAGAAGCGGAGGGGAATTCACACCCTGTCCAACCTCTGTTTACCCCACTCATCAGTCCTAGACTACTTTCAGGGACTCCAACACAGGTACAATCTACCTAAGACCAAATTTTGGAAATTACTCCAACTTCACAGTGCTATCATCTCTCACTTAAAAGAACTTCAGGAGGAATATCCCACTCTGCTACATCTGCATCCCCTCCCAAAGTGACTCTCTAAAACATCAGTGCTGTCAGACTCCATCTAATCCCCGATTAGGGACAACCTACCAGACCAAACAGCCCATGCATGGCAGTTCTGGACAAATGCCTTGGGTGTACCATTCCCAAGGAAGAATGGCTCAATTGTTGGAAATAGGCCCGCAACCCACTCTAGGAACCTAAAAGCTGGCTCCTTCAGAACAAGATTTTACGCTGCTGGTACTGGACTCTGACAGTACTCCATGTTGCCCACCTTATCCTTACAAACCCCAGCTGGAGATCTTTTTCATATTCTATGGTCATGCCCTGGCTGTACTTAAAACATGCTGGCCTGACATCTGTAACCTGCTGAGGAAAATTCTCAATATACTTAACCCTATCTCCCCTGGCCTTTTTATTCTAGGATCCCGACACAAAGCCCCTAACTTCTTAAAATGGCAATTTGATATGCTAATACATGCGAGTGTAGCAGCAAAATGTTTGCTTTTATGCAAATGGTGTTCCACTGAACTTACACATTCACACGAATTTCTTTCGGGCATGATTCAACTTACATTTGAACGCATGTCGCATTTGAGTAGCATTACTACAAAATGGCATACCACAGTCTGGAACCACTTCTATAGTTTCCTGCAACATGACACATCAAGGGGACCGAGCCAGGCTTGTCTTTTGCTGTTACTGCCTAGAACTGAGATTGAATAACTCCTTTACAATTGACGGCCTTGTGAAATATGGTCACTTGCTACTCTGTCCACCCACTGTACTTTGCCATGTGACCGGGTCTCTGTCTGATCACTTTAACAACCAGAATGTTCTACTATGTTTTGGACTTAAACAGCACTGAATATGTTCTTGTAAATAGTTCAGACATTTTTGCCTCCTGCATAAGCATTTAATAGGGGACCACCAGGCACCGAGTCTTAGTGTTTTAGTTATATTTGCAGTGTCCCTGAATGAATATGAGTTTGTTCACAGATTCCTTTTCTACTCTAATGAATGTCCTTCTTTTCATGTACCTGACTCAACACATGAGAAAATCTGTTTCATGTAGCAGCTTCTTATGTATAGAGAATAATGCATATATAGGGAGTTGATATGGAGTTTTTTCACACATCCAAGTTGTGTGATAATATGTAAACCTCGAGAGCGAAGCTCAAGAGGTTTTACTATTATCACACAATGAGGGTGTGTGGAAAAACTCCATTTCACCTACATATGTTTATTTTTATAATAAGTGCCATTAAAAAAATTCCGCTAGAAATTACCACTATGAGGGAGATCTTTGAGGCCAAAGCGGCTCATACTTCCTTACTAATAGGCACGCCACCGCTATTGAGGACTGACATCACATAACGTGTACGGGCGTGAGTGCCTACTAGTAAGGAAGTACAAGCATTTTTGGCCGTAGGTCTCCGTGTTGGTTTTATTTAAATAAATAAATGAAATTAATAAATGCTGCACACATACAGATCTCTAAACCGGAGGGTAAGCTACAGAATTCATTTAAAATGATTACACTTTCTCATTTGGATCTGTAAGTTATGGAGGTCATGCTATGAATTCGAATCTGTTTACTCTGGAATGCGAGTGCTGCAGGCTTCTTGGCGCGAGACTGTAAAAGCGGGTTGATTCGACTTTTTTCGTATCAACCTCCGGGTTGATAAGACTTTTTACAGTACTCGAAAACAGGTTGTTAACAGGGATCACCAGTTGTTATTGTACAGTATTTTGACAATGCTGACCCTGATATTGAATTGTGAATGTCTATGTTTATTCATTGTTAAACTGAAAAAATCTGAATAAAAAGTTTAACCACACAATGTCCTATGCTGCTTCCAAGCAACCCAACTCTGGGTCAACACTAAAAAACAGTGTCCATAATCTTTGATCCCAGCCAGAAACTATCCAGACTCTCATCCTCCCTGTTTTCACCACATTGGATGGCTCCCACCTCAAAGCAGTTTCCACCTTCTAGTACCTTGGTGTGTGGTTGGACAATTTGCCATCCACTCCAAAGTCCACCCAAAACTTGGTGCCCTGTATTTCAGCAAGGTCTGCCTCCCTCCCCAGGTCTGCAGGGAGCTGGTCAACAAAATGGTGCTCCCAGTAATAGACCATGTGGATGTGTTCAATTGCACTTCTCCCTCCTCTTCCCTTGCCAGAATGGATACCCTCTGCAATGCCTTCTGCAGTTTCACTACTAATGCCCCCTTTTGCACTCATCACTGCTCTTTTTATTACTCCCTCTCTGCTCCTCCTCTTCCTTCATGTCACATGACTCATTGTGCCTGCTTTATCTCCAAATACTGATTTGCCCCCCCACCTCTTCTCCCAACTCTTTGTTCAAGAGACTCATGCACATTCTCCCTTCCTCAAATGCAATCCACCGCTGAGCAATCTGCTTTCACCTATTGACTCCCCTCCCTCTGGAGCAATCCTCCTCAGCTGTTCACCTCTTTTTCTCTGCACCTTCCCCTTTAAATGCCAGCTAAAACTTTTACCCATCCTGTTTTGTTTCTGCCAAGCCCCCCCCCCCCGATCCCAACTCCCCCTTTCCTTCTTGTTTATTTGATTTGGTCTGACCTGATTCTGCCATCTTGGTTGTAAATTTGCTTCGTTTTTGCCACTTAAACCATAGCAAGTGTGTCCCACCACTTGCAGGTCTATTACTCCACATCTGCTTCTTTTTATCATCTGTTTTGCATCTGTTTTGCATCTGCCTGCAGGTGAGAAGGAAGAAAGGGGGGTTACTAGTGGGGTACCGCAGGGTTCAGTATTAGGACTGGTTCTCTTCAATGTCTTTATAAGCGACATTGCAGAGGGACTGGAAGGAAAAGTATGTCTCTTTGCAGATGACACAAAGATCTGCAACAGAGTTGATGCACAAGGTGGGGTGGAAAGGATGAGAAGGGACTTGGCAAGGTTAGAGGAATGGTCAAATGTAAGGCAGCTTAGATTCAATGCTAAGAAGTGCAAGGTAATGCACCTGGGAAACAAAAACCCAGGGGAAGAGTACACAATGGGGGGTGAGATACTAACAACAACAAAAATGGAAAGGGACCTGGGGGTAGTCATATCAGATGACCTAAAGGTGGGCAAGCAATGTGAGAGGGCAGCAAGGAGGGTTGGGGGATACTGGGATGCATAGGGAGAGGCATCACCAGTAGAAAACAGGACGTTATTATCCCTCTGTACAGACAGTTGGTGAGACCCCATCTGGAGTACTGCATGCAGTTCTGGAGACCCAATCTCCACAAAGACATAGACATGATGGAGGCTGTCCAGAGGAGGGCAACTAAAATGGTGCAGGGTCTGCACCGGAAGACATATGAAGAGAGACCTAAGGAGCTGAATATGTATAGCCTTGAGGAAAGGATGGAGAGGGGGATGATAGAAACTTTCTACACCTCAAGGAATCAACAAAGTCCAAGAGGGTAGCATCTTCAAAAAAAGAGGTGTGAAAGAACAAGGGGCACAATTTGAAGACAGAAGGGGGCAGCTCAGAGGTAATTTAAGGAAGTATTTTCACAGAGAGGGTTGTGGATGCATGGAACGGCCTTCCGGAGGAGGTTGTGGAGTCAAAAAGAGTGGTGGAATTCAAGCATGCATGGGACAGTCATAAGGCAATTCTGGGGGGGGGGTAGGAAGAAGTAGGCTGCTGGTTAACTAGGATCTGCAGCTTATCCATTAGGTAGGGAAATGGGCAGACTGGGTGGGCCAAGCGGTCCTTATCTGCCATCAAAATCTATGTTTCTATGTTTCTAAAGCTTTGATCAGCTGTTGCTGCAATTTTATCACCTCAAACTCCTGACATTGCATGTTCTTTACATTGTACCTTTATGCTGCTCATTGCAACACCTTGATGATTATACCATTGCCACTGCTATTTTATTTTCTGCATTTTTACACTCTGTATGTACTTTGTATCCTTACATTGATGTGTACTCTTGTAGCTGTGCATGCCTGCACTATTTGGCCCCTCTCCTCCATCCCCCAGATCACACCTGGAAACGAGCCTCAGCTCAATGTTGCTTTCCCAGTTAGCAGTCTTGAAATAAATAAATAATGACAGAAAATGAACTAAGAATATATTTATTTATTTATTTTAATTAATTGATTTGTTTTTTGATTTGGTGGGTGCTCTGGTTCCAGACAACTTTTTCAGGCATAACCCAGATACTAAAAAGTATATTATATAGTGCAGTAATATGACACAATCTTGCACAATGTTCATAATCCAAAAAAAAGGTATATACAGTATATAGTAATGGTATCAGAGCATGGTAAGGAGATTTGGCAGATGTTTTGTATAGTTAGATGAACAATGGCACGTAGGCTAGCTAAAGTATTGTAAAAGAAACAAGGGCCACACAAAACATGAGCACATAGCATGTTATGTTGTTGCAGGTGGGCCTTCATTTTAAGACAGAAAACTATATCACAAGAAAGCGGTCTGATAGAAGATGGAATGCAGTACCAAAGAAAGTTAGCTAAGGAGCTGAAAGATTTTCTGACCTATGACATTACCCATGAGCAGGGTTTTAATAAATTATTCACTGTAGAGTATGGGTTATTGACAAGAACAATTCAGAGTGGTGCTGAGGCACATTTCTGTGTAGGGTCTTATATACAATGTTGGTTAACATTAGCAGGGCTCTGTATTCTGATAGCAGCTAGACAATTTGTTCAAAGTTGGTACATTGGTGGGACCTGGGGTCTTGAGAGGAAGAAAATGTGGTCTCTTTGTAATATGGAGCTCTTTTTTTACAAGCCAATTTTTGGGGTAGCATCCATTACAATGGATTCATTATCAGTCAGAGGGAGTAAAGTTTGTGCAGTTCTCACCCTGCTACTTGCTGTGAGATGCTTTTGAATGTGGTATAGTAACCCCAATGTCTGATTAACAGACTTTGTTGTGCTTCTCATATGGCTCTTGAAAATAAGACAGGAATCAACAATGATGCCCAGGCATTTAAATTACTTTACCACTTGGAGTTGGGCACCATCCAAGGCTGAAACACTGAGATCTTGTGAAAAACATTTGACCTTTGGAGCTGATCAAATCAGCATGGCTTTCTTTTATTCAAAGCTAGTTTTTCTTTAATGAATCATCTTTGTACAAATAGAATTGTGCCCAAAAGATTTATTTCAGCCACATTCTCCCCCTGTACATAAATAACTGTGAAATCTGCATGATGCAGTCTTAGCAGCTTTGCATGTACTTGGTAAGTTATTAATAAAATTGTCAGTAAGAGTGGTCCTATGATGTATCCCTGTGGAACCTCATGGCTGATGGTATTAGCCCTGAAAGTACAATAACTTTGCTTAACTTGGCTACTTGGGACCTATTTTGTAGGTTGTTTGAGAACCACTATATTGTTGAGGGGTCCAGGCCCAAGTTGCTGAGTTCATTGTAAGAGTAGAGTGTCATCTACCGGATCAAAAGCTTTGGTTAGGTCCATGAACACAGCACAAGTCATTGAACATTTGTCCATGGCTTGGTGCATGGGTCTGGAAAACTGACCAGAGCATTGCAAGTTCCGTGGTCTTTTCTGAGACCATGTTGTTGCTCACAGAGTATCTTATACTGACCTAGGCAAGAAGTAAGTTGAATTGTGGATGATCATCTCTTTGACTAAGGTAAAGCTGAGAGGAGGGATATGGGCCTGCAGTTATCCAGAACTGTGCTTTTGCTTTTTTTAAAAAGGGGTGATGCTGAGGCTATTTTCCAGATATCAGAAATTGTTTTAGTCTCAAATGATAGATTAGGTATGCTGGCAATTAACTGAGCAATCTGCACTGCAGGTATTTTTAAATTTGTGTGTGCATGGGCACAGCAAACATTTTGTTACAAAAAATTGCATTTCAGGGGTATGTCACCGTGAGGTCCAGTACAAGTCAGGCTGCAGTGGGCTCAACAGTAACAGCCCAGTCATCATCTAGCTAAGCTGATTGTGATGCATTTTTCTTTTTGTGGGGCAAAACTTCTTGTAGTTGAAAGGAATTGACTGCTCCATTGACTCAGTGCCAAGCACATTTCATCTGCATAAACCCTTACATCCTATTTGGAGTCCTTCCCTTCTCTCTATCACTTCCTGTGCCTGGTCCATGAAATGAACTCCATGCAACTGTCAAGTATCCCTCACACCTACCTGTTGCTTCCTATGCCTGTTTCATTAAATGAACTCCTTCCCAGTGCCAAGTATCCCTCCTATCTCCCACTGTTTCCTGTGCTCCTTCTGAATTTACTGACTCAGGGGTGCCCAATCCCCAGTGCGGTTAGTATCTCCACCTTCCCTGCCTGTTTCCACTGTGTGACACTGGAGAGCTCACTGCCAGTGACACTAAACATGACACCAACATTGGGGTGCCCAAACTTCAGTGTCAGTACCTGAAATAAAGACAACGGTCCCTTGTAGTCTTTTTTTAAATCCCTGTAAAGAAGAAAAGAGTCCATTGATGTCTGTTGCTGTCACCAACTCTACACCTCCATTACCCTCCTCCCATTTGACCCTCCCCACTCAACACCGACCAGCCCACACCTCTGCACCCCTTACTTACCTACCGGGCATCCAATGCCATCCTCTCTGGACCAGCGACAAGTCTTCACTTTTTAATGCTGGACTGGGAACAGAGGAAATCAGGCATGCAGCCAATTTATTTTAATGTGTTTTTAACTTGCACTCATCATTTTTTTAATATTTGTATCCCAAATTTTCAACATGGTCTTTTTGGGACCCCACCTCATGACCAAGGTACAGTACTACTTTAAATCAGGCCTCAAAAATGAGTCTGAAGTTTCTCCCTGAAATCCCCCTTCATGTGGGGTTTGGTAAGTTTCACATACTGAGTTTATGCAGTGGGGTCAAAAGAAGGCTATGAAAAAAAATTGGGGTAAAAATATTAAAAAAACAGCAAAGTTATGAATGTATGTTGAAATTTCTCAATGCTTGCTAATAATTTTGGCTATTTTCAATATTTTGATCCCAAATTTTCAGCATAGCCATTTTTCCACACCACATCTTGAACATGACAGCTGTCATCTTTCATGTCCTGGCCAAAATGTGCTTTCACACTTGTAGAGAGAAATTATGTTTCAGCCAGGATTTGAAAATTTTCCCCTACTGGGTTCACGAGGTAGGGTCATAAGAAGTCTATGTTGAAAATGTGTGGTCAGAATTTTTATAAAACAACAAAGGGTACATTGACATGTTTTCAATGCTCGCTCATAACTTTGGTTATTTTCAATGTTTTGACCAAAAATTTTCAAAGTAGCCATTTTTTTACACCACCTCATGAACCCAATATCTGTCATGTATTAAATCCTGGCCAAAATGTGATTTCATACTTCAGGGACAAAATGATGTTTCAGCCAGTACTTTATAAATGACACCTGTCATGTTCAGAAAAGGGGGTCTTGGCTGAATGGACTGAGGCTAGCGGAAATGAGCTGCAGTGTGCTGCACTATTCCCAGTCTGTGGAGGGACAGAGCAGCATTTTGGCACACATGCAACACCCTGTGGCGGGCCAGGGAGCCTTACCTCACAAGGGGTTGATGTGCATGTCGAGGTGTGATGGGCCCATGCACTGCATCTGGATAAGTAGGTTAGCCTGACAGTTTTAAATTACAGCACAGGCACAGACCTACAGTTAGTAGGGAGTTAGGATCCAACTACAAATTTTTCATCTCACTACCCATGCCTGCCACACACACACGATACACGCAAATATTCGGCATTGACAAATGCTTGTTAGGGAGTTGGGGTTTAAGCCATCACTGCTGGAAGAGTTGCCAGTTTTAAAGTGAATCAAGACAACATCCAATGAGTTATTGACAAGATAAATAACGTGTGTACAAAAATTAATACATCATACATCTTTTATATGTGTTTACATTCATTGACAAGCATGAATATTTTAGCAGTTATTGTTTTATCACAAATTGATCCATCTTCAAAAGTTCATAAACTATTCATGAAGTGAATTTTATTTTATTTTATATCCATCCATGTTCAGTCATGAAATGTTCATCAACTGATTTATGAGTGTAAGTGAATGTTCATGAGTATACTGTAGTTCCGTGGATTTTCACGAAGATTTCATAAACAATCGTAAATAATTCACAGACACTTATGTTCACAACTAGAGATGTTGCAAAGTTTTAATTCACTTCTTAAGTTCCGACAAAATCACTTCACCATCATGAATCATTTCATAAATTTTTTGCCATTTACACTGTGAAATTTCCCTTTAATAACTTTGCCTAGAAACTTCACTGGCAACTTCACCTTGGGGTGCATTTGGGTGAAGTTTGCTCAGATCAAGCCTCCTGGTAAACAAGCGCCTGTTGGTCACATGGAAACAGCCCCTGTCGGTCACATGTTCATTCTCTACGTACAGACTAATCCTTAGTTTATTTTTACATATAGTATTTTGTACTGGAAGACTTCAGATCTGCTGCTTTTCTGGGTTAAAACAAACCACCACTTTAACATCTTTTTTTTTTTTTGCTTTGTTCATCATCTTCTCTTTACTTAGCAGTTTGTGAGAATTTATTTAGTTGTGAACTTTTTTATATCTTTAATTTTATATGTTCTACTTTTCTTCCTTTTGCTCACTAATTTTCTCTTTTTTTCCTACTTAAAATGAGTGGAACTGGTGAGCTGAAGAGTGGGAGGACTGGGACCAGTCACAGGAAGGAGAGGGTGATGCAGTACACTAATAGAACACATTGTCCCATCCATCTCAAGCAGAGAGCTTCAGCACCAGAATCACCAAGAAGTGGAACAATCAACACCTGACCCCTTCCCCCACAGCACAGAACCAGCAGCACCACACAGGGGCACTAACACCACAACCAGTTTACCCTGCTCTGGTATATCATTTACCTGGAACATATTAACATAGGTATCATAGACAGGAGGGAGCTTAATGTCCATCTGGCCTGTCTGGAAATTTCTTAATGATAAAGACCTCCATAACCTCCCCCTCTCAAGAAGTTGCCAACCTATATTTAAAATACTTAGAGTTTTGATAATAATTACAGCCTTAGGCAAACTGTTCCAAAGATGGACCACCCTTTTAGTGAACTAACATCCCCTCCTTACAGTCTTAAAATGTTTCACTTGCAGCTGTACTTTATGCCCTCTTGTCTCCCTACTGAAAGTCCTTAGCTTCAAATGCAAACAATTTCTCATAGCATCACATTTTAAAGCTTTGTACACTGTGATAAGATCCCCCCTTTGTCTTCTCTTCTCCAATGGATACAGTCCCAGGCTTCCTAATCTCTGTTCATATGTCTGATTGTCCAAATCTTTCACCATTTTGTAGCCCTCTTCTGGATCCTTTGCAGTTTTCGGATGTCCCCAATATTTTGTGGTGACCAGAACTGGCCACAGTATTCCAAATGTGACCCGACCAATCCCTTACACATAGGCACATATTCAAAACCAGGCCAGTGCACCGTGCAAAGAGATGACCCATGCAAAGAGATGTTCCACCGAAAAACAATGCAATATTCAGCACTGGTGCATGAACATGTGATTGCACAAACATGGCTGAATATGCCATGGAAGTCTGATTGCACAAACAAACAGGTGTGGCTCTTCATGGCACCCCTTAATATGGTGCAC
The DNA here is from genome assembly GCA_016271365.2 of Neoceratodus forsteri. NCBI lineage: Eukaryota > Metazoa > Chordata > Ceratodontiformes > Ceratodontidae > Neoceratodus > Neoceratodus forsteri. The sequence goes on from CM028136.1 coordinate 655,008,390, forward strand.
CAAGAACAGAGGTACACAGGACCACAAACACAAACAGGGCACATGGAGCACTGTATGTGTGCATGTGTGAAAGCAGGTGGTGCTGAAGGCTGACTGCCCAGTGGAATGTGGAGACCTACTGGCACAACACAGGGGCCAAAAGGGCATGAGGCACAGGATCAGGGGGAGGGAGGGAGCATGACATGCACAATGGACACATATGCCCAGGACTGCACATACTCCTGCACCTGCAGACAAGGGGATGGGGCACAGGGAAACACCACCCGCTCAGGATAAGTCAGAAAGAACATGCTGCACACTTCCAGTTGAGTATGAAACTATTTATACAGTAAAAAAGCAAACAACAACATCAACAGCATCAACAACAACAACAAATAACAGTCAAAAGCCAATTCAACAACCAGTGTTAAAATCAGTATAACAGGGGAATAATATGGGGGGAGGAACCAAACGAGGTGGGAAAAACAGCAGCAAGGGTGGGAGGGTGGCAGCTATGTACAATGTGGGGGCTGAGGCAGTGGGATACCAGAGGGATAAACAACACAAAAAGGTCCATCAACTTAAGGCCATGCCTATCTGGGAGGCCTTCTGTGGCATGACCAAGCATTTTCACCATGAAGGGCCACCAAATGCCTGTCTACAGCCCATACAGCATGAAGCAGGGCCTCCAGCTGCAAAGTTACAGTCCTCAGCAGCAGCGATGACCTCCTGGCAGGTGTCCATCATCTATGGCCTTGTCCCCACTGCACTGCCCTCTGTACACCAACCACTGGCTGGTAATGACCTATGGGAACAAAACACATACTCAGTAAAGCCACCTGCAGACATGTACAATATGCAAGTACAGCCCCCCAATGGCTGTTGTGAGACAAGCAATTGCAGAACAATCACTCACTGGTACACACCAGAGAGACACTGGTGGAAGATGCCATGACACAGTCCCGTGAACAGTTGGGTGGCATACATGCCACTGTCCCAACCTATGTCCCCATGCAATGGCACAGGGCAACTTCCATCAGGGCAGTGGCATCACTATGACAGGCAGACTTACACAATGGAATCCTGCTTTGTGCATACAGGGCTAACAACAGAGCAGGGCACACATGATGCAGAGGTGTACACATGTGGCAAGTGCACATACACATGTCCACAGCACTGGGGTGGCAGCATGTTGTGGAGATGGCATGGGGACCACACAGCAAAACAGGTCATCACAGCATGCCCACCCATAGCGTGGTGTGATGTGGACAATGCACATGCCATTGACAGTGGTGTTATGCACCAGCGTACAGCACTGAGGATGCACAAACCGTACTGTATGCCATGCACACAGTATGTGGTATGTGTGGTGTGGATGCACTATCAGCAGGGATGAGATATGCCTGCAATATGTAAGTCATGGCATGGGACCATTGACCAATGCTGGTGGGACACAACAGGTGGATGTCCAGACACAGTCCATGGGCACACACGTCCGGCACACAGTGATGGATATGCCCACAGTTGCACGGGACACAACGGGATGTGTGAGTGTTGCTGCATGACAGCACCAGGCTGCAGAGGCACAAATGACGTACACACATGGCACAGCCATGGAAGAGTGGCTGCAGCACCATGCATCGATACACAGTGTGGCAATCACCAGGGATGGCCACATGCAGCACAGATGACAGTGGATGATGTGCAGTCAACAACAGTGGATTACACATAACACTGCATACATCACAGTGCCTGGATACCATAGAATAGCTAAGCTAAGCTACAAAATGCAGTGCGCATATATGTGCATGCCAGTCACTGAGCGGAGGACCTGTCTGCTGGCTGGCAATAATGGATGGTGCATGTCCAGTGGGATATCACTAGGATCAAGCACCTTGTTCCATCCAGTGATCTTCCTACATTGATCCATGCCTTTGTGACCTCGCATCTGGATTATTGCAATTCTCTTTACTTTGGGCTGCCCGGGGTTGATATTCGCCACCTGCAGCTGGTGCAGAATTCCACAGCTCGGTTGTTGATGGGGACTCCTCGGTCTTCCCACATCACACCAGTGCTGCGTTAACTGCACTGGCTGCCAGTTCAGTGGCAGATCACCTTCAAAGTCGGATTACTGATTTACAAAGCCCTATGTGGACTGGGCCCTGACTACCTGAAAGAGCTTCTGGTTCCTTACCACCCCGAGCGACTGCTCCGCGCGGCCGACTAGGGGTTGCTAGAGATACCAAGGGTTTCTTTAAAATCTTCAGGGGCCTGGGCATTTATGTACAAGGCTCCAACCCTCTGGAACTCTCTACCGTGTCAGATTAGGGAGTGTGTGACTGTGGGGGGGGGATTTAAACAGGCATTAAAGATGTATTTATGGAGCAGGGTTTATTGTGATTAGGAAGACTGATTTTAAATTGTATTTTATATTTATTATTGTGGTTGTAGCATTGTTTTAATTTGTACTGTGCATTGACATTTGAAAGGTGCATTAAAAATAAAGATTATTATTATTTTTATTATATACGGTGTGCCAGTTACTGTGTACAGCATATGTGTCTGTGGGTGGCACAGCACAATGGTGCAACAGCACATGTCATGGGCAATAGTGGAACATGCAGACACATGGTGCAGGTAGCAGTGCATATGCAGCCCATGGCTGTGGTATACCGGCCAAGTGGAAAGGTGTGTGTGACACCCTGCAGTGAACACGCCACATGTGAACATGCAACACGGGCACTGCGGGCATCACAGGTACATGTAACTCACACAGAGGCTGGCAGGTGTGCATATGCCATGGGCGCCATCACTGCTGAGTATCAGCACGGGTACTCATGATGTTTGACATGGCCCACATACTGCACTATTGTGCAAATTGTGCAGTGTAGACCTTCTGTGGACCCCTGCATAGTGCATCAGTGGCCACATGGCTGTGTGTATGCAATAGTGGTCAACAGCGCACACCTGTGAGCATGGCACCCATGCAATGATGGATGCCCCCTGCCCATCCCCAGCATGTTGCTGTTCACATTGTTGGAGGTTCAGGTGCATAGGGGCTGCACAGTCTGGATAATGCATCCTGCGTTGGAGCGGCAATGGGTGCAGAGTGGCTATGCCCCAAGGTTATGCGTCGCATAGCTACTCTGCCCATTTGTCTATAGGATTCATTGAGTCTGCACAATACATAATGCATACACCATTGTATTGCACCTGGCATGTGTGGCACAGTGCAATGACATGTGATGTATGTTGCGTGCATGCCGTCGAATGTGTGCCGTGGTGATCCACTGTGCAACAGGATAAGCTCAATGAGATGTGTCGTAAGCGGCGCGACACACAGCAATATTCAGCCAGAATATGCAAATGACCTAGTTACACAGTCTGTGCCCATCCATGACATTTGCAACTCATTACTGGAATGTAGTCATCGAATTTGCATGCTGATTACCATAAGAGCAGGGATGCTCCACCAGGCCATGATGGTGTACAGAAGTAACTGCATCCTTTCAGGTAGGACTTGCTTCCATTGTTTCTGTGAGCCACTCTGTGTGTTGTGGTGCTCACTGAACATAGCTCCATGCCATGCTGAATGGTCATAATTCTGCCAGTGCATTCCCTTAGCACCAGAGGGGTTGACTGCCAAGTGTAGAAGACCAAATTTCACAAAGGATGAGCTTAAGGCCCTGACTGAGGCCTATGTCCTGAGGAAGGCTATACTCAGCTATAGGATGGGCACCCCGCAGCAATATGAACAGGGATGGTTTTGAGGTGTCTGAGGCCATGAATGCACAGGGGGTGTACAACTGCACACCCCAGAAGTGCAGGAAGCAAACCAGTGGCCTCAGGGTGCGGACAAAGACCATACTGGCACAGGCAAATCAGAACCACATGAACATAAAAAATTTGCCAGCAGAAAAAGGCCATTTGTTCTATCAAGTCTGCTCAATTTTGCAGATAGCAGCCCTATTCTGCAGCTGCCCTTTCCTCCTCACCCCTTATCCTCCCTCCCTCCCTCCCTCTTGCCCTGTCCCAGCCCCTTTTGAAGCAGCTTCATTGTTTAACAGGCTACCACCTCTGCTGGTAACGCATTCCACCCATCCACCACCCTCTCTGTAAAAAAGTGTCTCCTCATTTCCCTCCTAAACCTTCCTTCCTCCAGTCTCATGTCATGGCCTTGATTGTCCCTCCACACCCTTACCCTGAATAGCCCCTCTTTACCAGTCTTGTTTATCCCTCTCATGTACTTGAATGTCTCGATCATATCCCCTCTGTCCCTCATCTCCTCCAGCAAGTACATGTTCAACTCCTTTAGCCTACCCTCATACGGTAAGTCCCACAGTCCCTGGATCATCTTAACTGCTCTGTGCTTCACCCCTTCTGGTAATTTAATGTCCCTTTTCAGGTATGGGTGCCAGTACTGCATGCAGTATTTGAGATGAAGTCTAACTAATGATCTATATAGTTGCAGAATCACCTCCCCACTCCTCAACGTTATTCTCATTGCGATGCAACCCAGCATTTTGTTGGCCCTTGCTGCTGCCTTCCTACAACTAGCATGCTACGGCGGGGGAGGGGCTATCAAGTGCCAGCCAGATGTCCGTGCAGGAGGCACTGATGGCAGCAACCTTTTGCCATGCAGGATATTCAAGGTGGTGACTGGGAGGCTGGTCTTCCACAGGCCCAGCGCTGTGAGTATGCATGTGTAGTCAAGGCCACACCTGCAGGATTCACCACAGGGCAGTCATGTACGCAGGGTACAATCTGGTGTGGCCATTCTTGCACAACTCTCACATTCACTGTATGCATGTGTAACCCTCAGGTGGCACTATCCCAAGGACTACTACCCCTGCCTGCCTAACTGCTAACAGGTTGAGGGGCCTAGATTCTATGGCGGGTGCTTCCACCTAGAGATCAGGGTTTACAGTAGTTCGACTAACTTGGTCACAGCCCTCTGGAACACTGAGACACCCTTTTATTCCTGCTAGTGACCCAACTGTACACCATGAATACCTTCACTATTTACACTTACCCCCAGGACTGGTTCGATCAGCTTGACTCTGGAGACCCCTTGTAAAACAAGATGATGCAATACAATAGCCACAGTACAATACTTTAACATAAATGAATACCTCAGTCAGTGCAACTTTGCTAAAATAAACAGATCTGATTTATTTAAGGGGCTGTAACAAGGACAGGGGGAAAATCAGGTTAATTAGGTTAGACACATTAATAATCACAGTACTGTGCGCATGTTCAGAGTCCCAAAATGTCACTTTACTGGGTACCCAGGATGGTGGGGAGCTAGCCAGAATCGGTGCAGCTGGTTGGGGCTCTGTGATGGAAAAACACTTGCACAATACCCAGTTGTAATCTGGAGCTGGTTGGCTCAGTTCATGAAGAAAGAAAGGAAAATAAATCAGATGGAACACTTGCAATTAGATGATGGCAGGGAGCTACCCTGATTTGTACTCACACACTCGATACTGAGAACTGGCACCGAGTGGGTCATGGATTGCCAGGCACCCTCGCACAGCAGGGGGGAAATTCTACAGGCAGGCACACAGCTTCAATCAACAACGGATTTAGTCTGCCTGTGTGCAATTGCCTTTCCGTCTACACACACGGGACAAGGGGACTCGTTTAGCTGTCCTTCACAAACACTCCACACATTTATATGTAAAGTAAATTACTATATCAGGCAGCTGCTCTCAAGTCCCGATTGCACTTACTGCTAACCCAGGAGTTCACACTGCAGCTTCACTTTCCTGACAGACAGAGTGCGATTAAGCAGTTTCTCCAGTCCTCTACAGGGCGAGCCTGGTTCCCAATTGTTCAGCCTCTTCTTCTCGGTAGCTGCAGATTCACTCTGAATCACCATGGCAATGCGCTGCCCGAGTTTAGGCCTCCACATGCGCTTCCCACGCAAAACTCTGTAGCGCAGAAGCTCGGAGCTCCTTCCCTGGTCACGGCCACAATGGATCTGCTCTTCCAGACACAAAGCAGGGCATTCCATTTGGGCACCATCAGGTCCAATTGGTAGACTTCAGTTGTCAATCACTCAAAACTTCTCCTATTGGCGTAAATAGGCACCAAGGTCCAGAACTCCACTTCCCAGAATTACTAGCTATATTTCTTATGGCCAGCCAGCTCCCAGAGAGTCCTGATCCTGCTTGGCCACTTAAACTCCATTTTAGATGCCTCTCCTTGTCTGATTCGATCTATTCAGCAGTTCTGATCCAAAATAGAGGGGCAAAACACACAGAGTCCCAGCTGCAAGAAAGGCAGGTTAGACAAATTACATTTACACTAATACTCTAAATGATATGGGGCAAACAGTTACATCTCTGATAAGTGCTCAGTCTGCCCACTTAGCAATGGCAGAAATGGAGCGATTTGTCAGCCGATTGAGCGGGACTTGAGCAGGGAAACACACAGTCCCCCCTGTGAACTAATCATGCCTGCAAGCAGACAGCTCTTAAAGGGGCAGTACCAGAGGCTCTAAGAGCACTCACAGATAAAGGCTTAAACGCCGAACACCACTCAGGCTAGGAGCACTCAGCCAGCTCCTGGAAGACTTTTGGAACCCCCATGTGCAGGGGGGTTACACATGTGCACACTGCATCATGTTTATCTACACTGCATGTGTTAACACAGCCAGCCACGCCTTTCCCGCAAGAGTGTTGTACTGCCTGCACATCTGGTGTGCACATGGGCTCCCTGAGGTATATTTGTCCTTTTGTTACCATGAGGTGCTTGCCCCAACACTGTCCATAGGGACTCATCCATGGATAGTGTCATCCATGATACAGAACCCACAGTACCCATGGTGTCCCCCTCAATGCAGCATATGCAAATGGAAACCATCCCGGTCCAGCCTCTGCACAGCTCACTGAACATTGTGTGGTCGAGGCCACTGCACAGCTACAGGGTGACACACTGTGGCCTGCAGCTGTGCTGTGGTAGGGTGTGTTGGATCTGCAACAGTGGAATGGTGCTGCACAGCAGCATGTCCTGTAGCAGGTACAGGCAGAACAGCCATGCTCAGCCCATGCACATGTGTTGTCCTCCCCAAACCAGGCAGCAGGATGGGGGGTGCAACGTGATACACCTATTGCATGCCAGCCCCCCCCCCCCAGTTTGACCAGCACACCCTGACCAGCAACAGCTGCCCCAGGACCCATGCTTGCCAACCATGGTACTGAGGGCTGCCGTGGATGCCCAGGTGCAACTACATAAAAATAGTGTGGTGTTGCACACAGTGCTATGCCTCCATGAGGAGCGGGCTGTAATTCACCATGCTAAGCTCATGGAGGCTATTGCTGCACATCATGATCACAATGCAGCAGCTCTGAGGAACATTGCTTCAGCCATACACCAGCATGCAGCATCAGAGGCTGTTGGCTTTGCATTTTCAACCATCTCACAGGCACCTCGCAGCAATGTCAGCACACCTGAGTGACCAACAAGTGGATTCCAAAGTGCCAGCCCATTGCCAAATGCCCAACCCCCATGCCCACCTACCCCTTGTGGTGGTGTTTGCTTCAATGTCACACCACACACCCGTGGAGGCTCCTGTTCGCATACACCTATGCCAGCATGGGCCCAGCCCACCACACTTGGGACACCCAGGACCCATGGATGTACAGTAACATGTACATCTCAACTGGCACAGTCATAGTCCTCTCCACAGGTGTCACACCATGACACACAATTAAGGGGTACACCCTCATGCAGGGGCTCCCTACGTGTGCGGGGGGCCACACACATAAGACCTAGTGTGTCCTTTCACACTGCTGCCAGTCCATGATGTCCCCAGGCTGCAGGTTGGCCACACTGTTGCCATACACTGTGCCCAAACCATACCCCACACCCATGCCACACTCAATGTTGCACTGTCACCAGACATGGATGTCATGTGGCACATTGTTGTGGTACCAGTTGTTGTGGGCATGGCATGGGACTTATATGTGCCCTGTAGCAAACTGCTATGGGTATGTGCCATTGGAATGTCTCTGAACCGGGCAAAATACATTACCGTACCTTTGGTCATCTGTGCATCAGTTCATGCTTCAGTGGACATGTGTTCAGGTGACATTCCCATACCAGTGTTATCACCATCCAATGTTGTACGCCACATATGCAACATTAGTATGTGTGCTCACATCTACTCAAATGCAGTGTGCATGTGTGCATGGCAACTGTGTCACATCTGCCACCCATACTCACCTTCTGTCACCGATGTGTTCTTGCATGATGGTGTCCCTGTGCCGCCATCACATGATGGCCATCAGTGGGTTACCTCTCTCATACCATGGCTGCTCACCACCATCTGTGGGCTCCATGTCCTTGGCTCTATCACCCTCAAGGTCCTGGAACACAATTCTACAATCAATGGCCATGTTGTGTAGCATGCAACAGGCCAGGAATATCTCACAGCCCTTCTGTGGACTGTACTGTAGTGCATCCCCAGATCTGTCCAGACATCTGTACTGCATTTCCAGAATGCTGAACACTCACTCTAAGATTTTCCTAGTTGCTGTTTCTGCCTCATTATACCTTTCCACCACCTCAGATGTGGGCTGCCATATTGGTGTTAGCATTCATGTATGTGCTTTCACCTGTGGAAGGAAAGGAGATCTGTTGTTACTCCATTACAGTTATGTATATCCTGCAGTGCCCATGAGCCTGCTATGCTTTCCCTGGCTGTTCTGCACCTTGTACACTATGACATGGTTGCAGCTGCATTACAGCAGCCACCCTTACATTGCTCCTTGCAGGTGACCATCCACTTTCTCCACAGTCGCCTCCAGTACACTAGCTTGTCCATGTGCACTGACACCACCAGTAGCTGCAGGTGCCATTTTCCCTGCCTCTAGTGTCCCATGACCATCTGTGTGCTCCCATGCTGATGTGCTGCTACATGTGCTTGCCTGTCCTGTTCTGCAAGCCCTGTTCCCTTTCTACATCCCGCAGACCACATGCATGTCTGCATTCCATTCGGCATGTTGCCTTGTAGTGCCCCCTGTACATCTCTCACGGATGCACCTTTGGTACTCTGTGCACACCTGTTCTGCTTCTATGGTTGCACCCATCCACAAGCTGGCCCCCGGTTATGTCCCCAGTCTCAACACGGCAGCACAGTTCCAACTGGTACTATACGAAGGCATCATGTGCACTCCAGGGTAATTGGCATACACCTAGGTGGTGTGCCTTGTGGCATTGCACACCACCTGACAGTTGATTGAGTGGTATCCCTCATGGTTCCTTTAGAGTTCCGTGTCAATATCAGGTGGTGCTCTCAGGGACACATGGGTGCAATCTATTGCACCAAGCACACCCGCTATGTGAGCCACCCTGTAGAAGCCCTGCTTTGTTTCTGTCCACTCTGCTAATGTGCTAGGGAATCTGATGTACTCACTAGCATGGGGCAGCAGTGTGTTTAGGAACTGTGTGAGAAGCCTGGACGTGGCCGACTGGGTGATACCAGTAGTTTCAGCCACCAGTATCTAGAAGCTTCCCATGCTGAGCAGACACATGGCCGTAGTGACCATTGTTGCCACTGCCATTGCATGGCTTCCGTGTGTGGGTGCCTGTAGATCATCATGGAGCAGCTCACAGAGCTGTCTCAGAAGTACTCTGTCGAGCCAATACTGCCCCACGATCTCTGTGTCTGTCAGCTGTTCAAATGTGATGTGGGGATGGTACTGTCTCTGTTGGGGATACTGTCTACAAGCCTTCTGTTGGCCAGCCTGATTTTCCTTTAATTGCCTCACATGAACCATCAATGCAGCCATCCCAAACACAAGGCCTGCCATGCTGTTATTTTTTTTGCGTGTGTGTGTGTGTCTCTCTCTCTCTCTCTCTCTCTCTCTCTCTCTCTCTCTCACTCTCTCTCTCCCTATCTCTCCCTCTCCCTCTCTCAGTGCAGTTTCAGCACCTGCCTCTGGGTGGGTGGCTGATTTAGTGCTGCCTGTTTTATACCTATCTTTGCGCGACGCACATCTATGTTGTGCCATTGCACAGTAGTGCATTACATTTGAATATGCACTTGCATGGCGTATGCGCATCCGCCTCCCTTTTATTTGCACTGCACACATTACTCAAAGTGCTACCGCACATCCATTTGTGCATGGCACACGCTTCCTGGCTGAATATCATGTTATTGCCCATATCGTCACTTGCATAGCACATCTTGCCCTTGCGCTGTGCATCTGTTTTGAAAATTGGGACCCATGTCTCTACTCCTACCCTCTATATTCTTTCTAATGTATCACATAATCTTGTTACATTTTGCAACATTCTAAATATAACGTCTAGTAAATTATAAATTATCTGTTGTAGTTATATTCAGATTCCTTTCACTTTTAGTGACTTTGAGGATTGTATTCCCTAGTCTATGTGCATAACCTCACACTTGTCTAGATTGGAACTCATTTTATACTTAATTGATCATTCACATATTGCATCCAATTCAATCTGTGATTGCCTAACATGTTTCACTGTACCCACTGTATGTTCTGGCTTTGTGTCATCAGCAAATTTGGATAGGCAATCCCCTCCCTGTCCATTTTCATACTGGATACATAAATGTTGAACAGAATTAGTCCCAGCACTGATCGCTGCAGGACCCTGCTAGTCACCTCTATTCTTTCAGAATTTTCCCCTTTCACATATACCCTCTTGATCTATTTTTCAGCCAAGCTTTTATCCATGCTATAATTTTACTGTTTATTGCTGTATTTCCCAGGCATTTTATTAGTTCAGCATGTGGCATGGTGTCAAACACCTTCCTGAAATCCAAATAGATCACATCCACTGATTTTCCCTCATCCAATGCTAAACTCAATCTTATAAAATAGGTAACTATCTGCAACACCTGCCCCTATAGCTCCCTGTGGTTGTGTTACCAAATGAGCCCTGTAAAAAAGAGGAGACCCACCAGGGACCATCTGACTCCTTCCCTCGACAACAGCATAAGTCCCTAGTTTGGGACATTTTTGTGATTGGCACCACCAATAACAGCAACAGGACATGTACTTTTTGTCTCACCATTGTATGGCATGAGTAATGGAGCAGCCATTTTGGCACAGGTTGGCAGCACACCCACCTTAAGTGAGGCCCTGCCAGCAGTGGGAGGAGCATGTGAGGAGGAGACAGACTGAGACAGCCGAGATGAGTGAAAGTGGTGGCACCCCCAGTGGTCCTTCCATGATGCAGGGTGTATTTCTGTGTATTGTACTGTACTGTATTTATTTATTTCACCAGGAAAAAGGTTCAGTTGATCAAGCTCATTTACAAGAGGTCCTGGCTAGGACAGTATACAATTATATAGGACAATAGAACAAGATACATGTATACAAAGCATAGGGTAGTGTACACAAGAGGTAGATCCCATGGATTTAAATCTTTGACAGTTAGTTACAAAGGTATAAAGGCAATAATACAAGGCATAGAGTAATGTACACAAGGAATTAAAACTCTGACAGGTATATATAGATAAGCTGTACAGTAAATGATGAGGAATAAATAGTTCTAGGCTCTTTGTTCAGAGGCTGAACAATTTTCTGTGAGCCTGTCTATTTGTTTTTAATAGTCAGATAAGTGACAGCACTATTGTGTGTAGCTTAACCACAATTACAGGCTCCAATATAGTACAACTGAAAGAGCAGACTTCAGTGTATAATTGTTCAGTAAGCACCTTAAAGGTACTAGATCTGACTAGAGAAGTGAGTTTTAGTGAGGTTTGCATTGAATTCCATATTGTAGGCATAAAGCAACTAATTGCATTTTTTCCCAATTGAGTAGACTGTTCAGGAGTGTCCAATAGAATATAACTGTTTTTTTTTTAAGGGAATAGCTACTGTGCGATATATTGACTAGGTCAGTGATGTAGGCTGGGTGATCTTTTAAGAGTATTTTATAAGCCCAGCTACATAGACTCCATAGTCTACTGGTAGCTAAAGAGGGCCAGCCAACTAAGGCATATAAAACACAAAGGTGAGTCCTGGGTTCAAGTTCACCAATGGAGTGAAGGGCTCTGTGGTAGAGTACATCCAATTTGGCTAGGTAGGTGGCTGGGCAATGGTAGTAGATTATTTAAGGAAGGATCAAAGGCTCTTTTCAAAAGCCTGGTGGGATTTGGAGAGTTTGACATTTAGAGGAAGGGAGTTCCAAGTTTTGGTGCAGATATCACAAAGGAAAGTTCTGCCTTTTTTGTGGAACTTCTAGGAATTGCAAGAGGAGATTGTTCAGAAGATCTCGAGGTAAACTAGAGTGAGATGGTTTACCATATTGAAAAGGGACTCCGGAGTTCCAGTTCTGACTATGTTATCAATCAGATAGAAGCAGTATAGAGCCGATGTGAGGATGGGGAGAGCCAGCCTAGATGGGAGTAGAGTTGGCAGCAATGAGCAGGATGCAGAGAGTGCAAATTGACATATGCCATTGTAGCATGTGCCCCATTTTTGGAAAGCACCTTTGCTCACATCAGGATAGGCCATTGAGCCATGTGTTAGACAAGGATTGAGTATACCTTGAGCTATAGAAATCCTGGCAGCAGAATTGAGGGAGGACCTGATTTTATAGGTGGTTTTGGGTGGTCAGGGCACTGGCATCAGGGTCCCAGCAATCAGAGTGCTAGCGAGAGGTCACCAGGCAAGCACACCACTGGACCACACAGCTACAAAGGACCAGGAGTGCCAACCAACACAGCGCAGTCAGGCAGTGCCACACTCCGCACACCCACACACCCACCCACCAAAAGCCTACAGGGCCACAGCAGGCACATGGTGCTTAATGTTGCAGGCTTGAACTGCAAATGCTGTGGAATATAATAAACTCATATGACATAAGTCCTGGGGATGACAAGGTTCTGCACAAGTCAGATTCATATACAACCTACTACTACTGCTAATGGCTGTACAGCGTATGTATGTGCTTTCATAGTGAAAAGATCAGTTCCCCAGCTCCTTTCCCATACTGTGCTGTACTGCTCTCATAATGAATACTGATGAACTGTACAATCTGTAGTCACTCCAATGGACATAACCTGGATGGCCACAGAGTGGCTAGCAGACTAGCCTGTGTCCTGCTCTGTTGAAATGCTGCCTATTCTACTGGTATGTAGTTCCTATCTCTCTATGGCAGGTCTGGATTCTACTCTGTGTCATCATTCTGGACACCTCCTTTTCAGCCTATCCATGAAACACCACTGCGATTAGTGCACCAGAGACAATTCCCCCACAGACCTGATGAACATGGGACCAGGGATCCATGCTCATTACAATATGGCATGGCCACTGTCCCACATGCCCAGTGCCATGGTACTGCTGCACACAACATCAATGGCCACTGACAGTGGAGATGACCACATCACAGCCAGGAGGCAAACACAGATGATCTGCCATCATGCAAGGTGCCTCCCCTCCCCGAGGACTATGCAGCTGACCACAGTGCTGGTAGGCAGAGGCATCAGTGTGGGGATCACCACATCATGGTGATGTACTCACAGGCAATGCATTGTACTCCAGAGCACTGGGCACCCTGTTGCACCAACGCTCTGATTGCTGGCACCCTGATGCCTGCACCCTGATCACCCAGAACCAATTAGTTGACCATCTCCAGGGGGGAGCCTTCCAGGCCCTGGATTGAGAGGGCAGAGGTACAGGATATGATTCTAAGTGAGGAGCCAAAAAGCATGGACACCATTTTCTTAGAGTTTAGAAGAAGCTTGTTTAGTAGCAGCCATGCTGGTAGACAGTCAAAATCAGATTGAAGATTGGCATTTATAGATGGCAGGTCTTTAGCACTCGAGTAAAGTACCATGTCATTCGCATAGAGGAAGCTAAAGGAGAAACAGGGCAGAGTGGGCAGATTGTTAATAAAAAGAGTAAAAAGGAGGTGGCCAAGGATAGATCCCTGGGGGACTCCAACAAGGATAGGGGCAAGGTCAGAGATTGCAGTTCTTATTTGAACAAATTGCTTTCTTCTTGAGTGGTAGTTCTCAAACCAAGAGGTGGCGTCCTGGGAGAAGCTACTTGAGGACAACTTGAATAGCAGCAGTGGGTGATCTACAAGATTGAATGCTTTTGTGAGGTCAATAAAAGTGGCTCCATTATCATTAGGACATCAGTAGAGAATTGTATTAGTGTGGTTGTTGTACTGTGCCCTAATCGGAAACCATGCTGAGTAGGGGATAGGAGCTTGTTTATATGGAGATATTCAGTGGCCTGGGTAGCCACAACCTTCTCAAGTAGTTGGTTAAGAGTAGAGAGAATGGCAATCGGTAAGTAATTGTCCATGTTTTTTGTGCCCCCTTTCTTATGAACAGGGACCACTCGAGCAATTTTCCATAAAGTCGTCCCCGTATGGGTAATAATGGATACGTTGAAAATTCTCGCAATTCGAGCAGCAAGCACTGGGGCTGCTGATTTGATGAACTTAGGCAGTAAACCATCATGCCCTGTAGATCCATGGATGAGGATAGCTTTAAGAAGTGGCAGCACTACCGCAGAAGTGATCAACCTTAGGGTAAAGGGTGTTCGGGTAGGCGCATTGTTACAATTAGTGAGTACAGAGGACTGACCTGAATTTTCCAGGTATGCAGAGAGGTCCAAGAAGTGGGCATTAAGAGCATTTGCAATCGTGACTAACTTGTTGCAATTGACATCATTTAGTGCCATTTCAGTTATAGATTTCTTGGACCCTAGTCCCATAAACTTTTTAATGTGGTTCCAAAACCCCAGGGAATCCTTTGCAGAGGATTGCAGAAGTTTATAACAATATTCCCATTTGGCCTCCCATATGTCTTTTTTTAAAGGCATTCCTCAGGGTTCTGTACCTATCCCAGTCTGCCAGCAATTGAGACTTCTTAACAGAGGTCCAGGCTATGTCCCTTCTTCTCATAGAAGCCAGGTGATCACTATGCAACCATTTTGTTTCAGAGCCCCATATTCTCCTCCTCTTTAGGGGAACACGTAGGTCCTGGAAAGAAAGTAGCTTAGTTATCAGGTAGTCAAGGGCAGTGTCAATGTCATATGCGAGATAGATTGCAGACTAGTCAATGCTTTCCATGTCAGATTGAAGCACTGCTAAGTTTAGCTTAGAGAAGTCTCAAAACTGTATTTCCTTGGGGGGGGGGATCTTGGGACAGTGCCCATTCCAGATACAGAAAGTTGGCAAATGATCACCAATAGAATCAGTAAATATGCCTACAGCAATGATACTATTTGCTCTGTTGATAACAATCCAATCCAACAGAGATTTAAGGTAGCTGTTTGCAAAGATTCTAGTTGGTCCAGTAATCAGTCATGAGAGGTGAAGTTTCATGAGGACTTCAGTGTATGTACCAGAGTTGCTTCCAGACCAGTCCAGGTAGAAGTCACCCAGTAGAATGACTTCAAATTTACCCTTTAGAGTAGAAAGATAGTTCATGATACTGTTAAACCCAGAGAGAGTGCCCTTCAGTTGGTTATAGGCACATATCAGTTTGCGTCTCTTTGCACAACCTAATACCAGAGCAGTGTGCAAGGTTTCACAGGAGCCAGTTAACCCAGAGTGTCGAACAGTGACATTGAGATGCACTTTATAATAGCAGGCAACCCCATCTCTCCTCTGTTTTGAGGGGCGGACAAATCTAATAAGGTTATAACCATTTAGATTATACATAGCGTCAGAAATGTCAGGCCTAAGCCAAGTCTCAGTTAGCTCCAATATGTCGGGGGAGTGTAGGACAACCCACGCTTCTAGTTTAGGAAAGTTGGCTGGCAAGCTTCTTATATGCACGTGGACAATTTTAATGCCTTTAGTGGAGTACCCATAAGAGAAGTTGACAGGACTTGCAATGGTGGAGGGGCCAGGGTTTAGCTTTATGTCACCAGATAGTGAGATGTGCAGGAGGGGAACCCATGTCTCTTGGAGGAGCTGAAAAAGGCACCTGAAACTTTTAGGCACATAGGGAGAGTGAGAGCAGAGGTAGTATCCTAGTTTGGCAGGTGGATGACATTAAAGGACCAGCTGCATATTGGGAAAAGTTTTTATTAATCAGGAGATTTAAGTAGATGAAAGAGGATGCATCATGAGAGCGAGTCTTGGGTCACAACTGAGGACAGAGATGGTAGCAAGGGCAAGTAATAATTCAACTATCTCCAGGATTATCCCTGGCTAAGTTGGAGAAACCAACACGGTAGGCAGGAATCTATAGTCGAGTAAGGGACACAGATAACTCACTGGATTGATTGATTCAGTTTAGCAGATCTCTGGGTGCAGAGGCAACTGGATGCAGAGATGTTCCGGATTCCAGTAGTAAAGCCTCTAAATTCAGAAGTATGAGAAACTTAAGCAGATCAGCTTCAGTTAAAATGATAAGAGTACAGAATTAAACAAAAGCTGTATGAGGAGATGATTTTGCTTTGCTACTTTCCAGGGAAAATTTAGGGGCATTTATCACTGTGTGTACAGCCAGAGAAGAAATCATGTGAGGAGGACTGAGAAGACAATGCAAACTGGAAGTAAAAATGGTATACAAACTCCAGAAACAATAAGGATCCAGGTGACATGAAAAGACCCACCCACAAATGTACTTCCCAATCAGTTAGCAGTAGAAATCCAGGTCAGCGTAGCCTATGATTGGGAAAAAGGTGGACTGTACCAATCTTATACAGGTATCATGTGGGAATCAGTGTTTATTTCTAAAGTAAAAACTGAGTCCGATCCTTAGGATTTTTACATATTGCTTCTATGTAGTTATAGTAGTAGTAGCAGTGTTTTTTATTTTTTTTTGTTTGGGGTGCCCTTCCCCAAATGCTTAAGGTGCCCTTACAACAGAAAAGCATACAAAAGACAAAATCCCAAAAAACATTGATATTGTAAATCTAACATATAATCAATCTTACCTATACTTAGGTTCCCTATAATCATTACAGGAACAGTGAGTAAACTCTCTTTATTATATTTAATCCACAAAAGCTTGTAAAAATAGAAATGTCTTCAATCCTCTCTTAAAAGTCTTAACAGAAGGGGCCTCCCTCAGGTGCCCAGGTAGCAAGTTCCAAAGGATCAGTGCCACCACTTCAAAAGACCAATCCTCCGAAGATTTCAATCTCGCCAGGGGCACCCCAAGGAGGCCCTCCCCTGATGATCGGAGAGAGATCAGCTGGGGTGGTAGGGATACTGCAGCTCTGCCAGGTAACCTGGACCCAATCCATGTAGGGCCTTGTGGGTCAGAAGACTTACTTTAAAGGAGATGCTCCAGTACATCGGCAGCCAAAGTAGTTCACGCAAATCTGGCAAAATGTGACAAGAGCTCAGAAGATGCATCAGTAGCCGGGCCACCATGTTCTGCAGAAGCTGCAGGCACTGTAGTGCACCTCCTCTGACCCTGAGGTAGAGCGCATTACAGTAGTCGAGCCTCGTGGTGACAAATGCATGTATTAGTGTGGTCAGATCTTCAGGAGGAATAAAGGAATTTTATCCAGGCAACAATCTGGAGATGGTAAAACCCAATTTGGACAACCACTGACACCTGGGCATCCAGTATCAGCTCATTGTCCAGAATGATGCCCATATTTTTCACCTTAGTGGAGGCCTCCAGTTTGGGTGACCCTAAATACAGTCCCAAATCCTCCCCAGAGGCCTCCACTCCTCCCCCACCACCCGGCCCAACCACCAAATGAAGTGTGTGAAAGAGATGTTGTCTAACAACACTCCAAAGTTTTTTATTTTTCTACAGCTTCTATAGTATCTCTAAAGAGAGCAGTGATGGCTGGTGCTAAAGTGCATTGTGATAGCGCACTGTGTGATGTGAAAACATGAGTTTTGTTTGAGCTGTGTTTAATAGCAGCTTGGATTAGAAGAGGGTAAGCTGTAGTTCATTAAATGCCAGTTGGAGATCAGAGCATGCTGGGCAAATACTTGGCCTGGATATGTACAGCGTCATATCATCTGCACAGAAATGTAATTAGTGCCTGCAGTAGTCATACCAATTTCATCAATATATAGCATGAAAAGCAGCGGACCCAATACTGAGCTTTGAGAGACATCTTTCAGGAGGGAGCACAGGTGGAATGAAGACCCTCAGATTTTACCTGCTAGACCTGCTCAGTTACATAGTTAACAGACCACTGCAGTGAGACTGGACATATTCCTACATAAGCCAGCTGGTTAATCAATATGATGTGGTCCACAGTATCAGAAGCTTTACTGAGGTTGAGGAAAATGGCCCCAGTGACTTGTCTGTGGTCAATGGCTTGTATCCAGTCATTGGTAACTTTGGCCAACACAGTGACAGTGCTGTGTTTGTATCTGAAATCTGACTGTAGAAGGGTTATACTCTTAGGCTGTTCCAGAAACTCTATTAATTGCCCATTAACAATTGTCCATAAGGGTTTTGACAATACTGGAAGAATAGATATAGGTCTGTAGTTCTTGAGTATATTGGCATCACCAGATTTCAGGAGGAGGATAATACAAGCTGTTTTGTGAATTACTGGTATCGTATGACTGGATAGTGATAAATTGTAGAGTTGGGTTATTGGGGCATGAGCTGCCTGAAGCCAATTTTGAGAAAAAAGGGGTCAAGGCCAATCACACCTGCACTTTTCCTGATATCTAATCCTAGCAGGAGCTGTTTCACCTGTCAATATGTAACAGACTTGAGGATAATTGGTCTGGTAAGGGGGATACTGGATCTATCCATTTCTGGTGAAGGGGTGATTGGTGGTTTGTGGCCAGGAGCCTATCAAATGCCAAGCCAGCTGAGGCAAAATGGATATTTAATTTTTCCAGTATGATTTGCTTGTCCATGATAGGATGTCATTGGCAATGATTTTCATAGGCAGGTTTGGGGCAGGTGAGGAGCCCTCAACTGATTTGATGAGTTGCCAGAATTTTGCCATGTCATGTTTGTTAGAGTCCAGGGTATTTAGATAGTATATAGATTTTTGCTGCACTCATTTTTTATTTATTTATTTGGAGTTTGGTAACCAGGTGAGCCCACTGAGACCATGCAGTCCCTTTTTCAGGGGCGACCCAGGGAGACAGTACAATACATTCAATCCAACACAAAGAACAGGAATACAATAATAAGCAGGTTAAAATTACAAACAGTGAACAGCCTACAAGGACAGCTAGACTGCAATGAGTATACTCTAAAGTCAGGGGTATGCGGGGTATCACAAGTAGCAACAGTGAGCACATACAATACATGAATTACAATACAATACATGGTGATATATACAAAACATCAGATAAAATATACATATTTACAAAAGATCAATGTACTAGATCCATGTGAGATTTCTTCCATATTAGGATGTACTTAACAGTATAGAGGGTAAGCATATTTTGAAAATTGAAAATTACTCCTGTATTATATTAATATGAGAGTAGTTAGGATACTGGGATTAGTGGAAACAAATGCAGGAAGGAGGACTGAGCAGGTGTGCAGCAAGGGATTTCTTGAAAAGTGATATGGAAGGGCAAGAAAGGAGATGAGGTAGCATGTTCCATGTAGTTGAGGCAGAGTAGGCAAAAGAGCACCTTTCTTTGCAACAGCGAGGGTTCGGAGTTGCTAAAATAGGTAAAGTAGATGACCTGAGTGGACAAGCAGCTTCTTTGTGATAAACAGTGTCTCTAAGACAAGGGGGATAGAACATAGTGTGAGGTACTTTAACCTTGAGTCATAATCGGGCCAGTGTAGGGTAGCCAATATATCGCTGTGGTGTTTTCTAGGATCAGCCCCTATGGCAAAATGTCAGATCCTAAAATAGAGTTGTTGGAGCCAGTCAATGGTTGAAGGTTGAGCAGAGAGAAGTAGTGGTGCACCATAGAAAACTATATGGGAGGAGGGATGTGGAAGCAATTTTTTGGCAGGAGGTGGCAGTTAAAAGGGGGTGGAGATGACATAATAGCCCTAACTGCTGGCTGATGGTTTTAGTTAGCAAGGAGACATGTGTCTCTAAAGAGAAGGCTGAGTCATGGTGCAGACCTAAGTATTTAAAGATTTGGACTACTTCTATGGAGTCCCCGGAGAGTGAGCAGATTTTGAGAGGGAGCTGCAAAGAGGTTTTTAGAGGTTTTAGGGGAGGGACTGTAGAAAACCATGGCTTTGTTTTTCTTCATATTGAGAATAAGATAGTTATTTGTGAACCACTGCTCAAGCCTGGTGAAATCTGAGTAAAGACTCTGATTAAGCTAATTCATTTTACTGGAGGAACAGAATGGGATTGTCAGCGTAAAGGTGCACTGATGCACCATCACAGAAGTTGGGAAGCTCATTAATGAAGAGTGAGAAAAGCAATGGACCCAGGATTATTCCTGGGAAACACCATGGGTTATAGGCCTAAGACAAGACAGTGCTCCAGAGCATTTCACCCTTTGGGATCTCTCAATGAGATAACTCTTTAGCCAGGTAAGTGCTAAACAGTCGAGACCCAGGATGTTGAGTTTTCTTAGTAGAAGGTGGTGGTTGACAAGGTCAAAGGCCTTTGTCAGGTCAACAAACACTGCCCCTGTAACAAGGCCTTTGTCACTCACATTGAGAATATCTGCAAAGACTTTTGCAAGTGCTGTAGGAATACTATAGTTCTATCTAAAGCCATGCTGGCAGTCGATGAGCAGGTGATGTGTCTCTGAGTAGGACTGTAATTGATTATAAAGTATCTTCTCTTGGATTTTGGCTAGGGGGCAAAGATTTTAAATGTGTCTGTAATTTTCAATGCCAAGAGAGCCACCCTTGTGAAGGGGAAATACCATAGCCACTTTCCATTTGTTTGTAACAGAACTGGAAAGGAAGGACCTGTTAATTAGGTTACAGATACAGTGGCGTGAAAAAGTATTTGCCCCCTTCCTGATTTTCTCTATTATTGCATATTTGTCACACTGGATGTTTTCAGGTCTTTAGACAAAATGTAATATTAGATAAAGGAAACCTGAGTGAACAAATAACACTTGTTTTTTTTTTTATTTCACTTATTTAATGAAAAAAAGTTAACCAACACCAATTGGCACTGTGTGAAAAAGTAATTGCCCCCTTACACTTAATAACTGGTTACGCCTACATTTAGCTGCAATGACTGCAACCAAACACTTCCTATAATTCAATATCAGTCTTTCACATCGCTGTGGAGGAATTTAACCCACTCTTCCTCGCAGAACTGCTTTAATTCAGTAACATTTGGTAGGTTTTCAAGCATGAACTGCCTGTTTCAGGTCCTGCCACAGCATCTCTGTTGGGTTTAAGTCTGGACTTTGACTAGACCACTCTAAAACTTTAATTTTACTTCTTTTAGCCATTCTGATGTGGACTTGCTTTTGTGTTTTGGATCATTGTCTTGCTGCATGACCCAACTACGCTTCAGCTTCAGCTGACGGAAGGATGACTGGACATTCTCCTTAAGAATTTTCTGGTACAGAGCAGAATTCATGGTTCCTTTAATTATGGCAAGTCATCCAGGTCCTTAGGCAGCAAAGCATCCCCACACCATCACACTACCACCACCATGTTTGACTGTTGGTAAGGTGTTCTTACTGTGGAATGCTGTGTTTGCTTTACGCAAGACATTATGGGATCCATGTTGTCCAAAAAGTTCCACTTTGGACTCATCTGTCCATAGAACATTTTCCCAAAAGGCTTGTGGATCATCCAGGTGCTTCTTGGCAAATGAGAGACAAGCATTTATGTTCTTCTTAGTTAGCAGTGGTTTCCGCTTGCTACTCTCATGAAGCCCATTTTGCCCAGTCTCTTTCTGATTGTGGAGTCATGAACACTGACCTTAGCTGAGGCAAGAGAAGCCTGCAGTTCTTGGATGTTGTTTTAGGATCCTTTGAGACTTCTTGATGATTTTACACTGCACCCTTGGAGTAATTTTGGCAGGCGCCCACTCCTGGGAAGGGTCACTACTGTTCCAAGTGTTCTCCATTTGAGATTATGGCTCTCACTGTGGTTCGATGGAGTCCCAGAGCCTTAGAAATAGCTTTGTAACCCTTTCCAGACTGATAGAGGGCAACAAAATGTTTTCTGATCTTTTCAGGAACTTCCTTTGATCATGGCATATGTGCTTGTTGAATCTTGTGCTGGCAATGTGACTCTGATGGTAAGGGCCAAAATAAGTGAGGGTTTATATTGAGCAGGGCTGGCTGTAATCAAAGCCTGGCTGTGTTCAATCAGCTGACTCTAATTATCCCTTTAATTGGGTTGATTTAACTAGGGGGCAATTACTTTTTCACACAGTGCCAGTTGGTGTTGGTTAACTTTTTTCATTAAATAAATGAAATAAGTAAAAAAAAAAAGTGTTATTTGTCCACTCAGGTTCCCTTTATCTAATATTATATTTTGTCTAAAGACCTGAAAACATCCAGTGTGACAAATATGCAATAATAGAGAAAATCAGGAAGGGGGCAAATACTTTTTCACACCACTGTAGGTGCAGCAAGTGTGGCTGCCCCAACTTAAGAAACTTAGGCTCAGTGGTATTATGACCAGGGGAGCTCTCTTCCTTGAGTTTTTATAACAATCTGAGAATTTCCTTTTTGGTTGTGGTTTTTAGGTGGAATGGGGGGGGCCTAGACCCATATGGGGATATGAGGGATAAATAAGTCAGAAGTTGGTGAAAAATGCAATGTGTATCTATCTAGGTCCATGAAGAACTGATTTACACCCTCAGCAATGGGGGGGGGGTCTTGCGGGAGGTTGTTACCAAAAAGAATGGAGCTAGGACACTGCACTGATTTACCATTGATTAAGGAATTAATCTGTTTCCAAAATTCCTTAGGCTTGCTAAGACTATCTGTTTGGAGTAAGCGGTAGTAGGTTCTTTTGGCTCCTTGTAGCTTGGTTTTACATGATTTTCTCAGTTGCCGATAGAATAACAGGACAAGATGACACAGCATGAGATTAGAGGGAGCTCGATTAAGGGGTAATGTAAGGAAGTTCTTTTTCACAGAAAGGGTGGTGGATGCATGGAACGGCCTACCTCAGGAAGTAGTGGATATGAATACAGTGCAGGGCTTCAAAACAGGCATGGGACAGGCATAAGGGAGCAATAAAGATGAATATGAATAGATAGGCCATTGACAGAGTAAAGGCCTATGGCACATTCATAAGGTAGAAAAAATGGGCAGACTGAATGGGCATTGCAGTCCTCATCTGTCATCAACTTCTATGTTTCTATATAATAACCAGTCAGAATGAAAATTACTAGACTAATAGGTTTTCCATGTAGCATCCAATTCCCAGCTCTTCATAAGGGACCTAATTTCCTTTGAAAGTCAAGATGCTTTGATGCCTATGGACCTATGTTTGGTTAGGGGTGCATGCTTGTTGATAATGTTGGTAAAGGTCACAATAAAATAGTCTAGGGCCTTATCAATAGTGAGAATGTTGGTAAGTGGGCCCCTGTCTGTATTATTAATTGAGGTCAGAAACTCATTTTTGTTAAAATGAGTCATTTTTCAGCCTGGTGGCGCTGAGGGTTGAGGCACTGGATGCCACACCTCATGCCATGCCAGTGACCCAGGTTTAGGAGCAAGCTCAGGCATCTGGGGGTCGGCAGGGGAAGGAGAGGATGGAGTATCCATTGGACAGCTCTCCTCTCCTGGGGAGGGCTGGGGTACAGTGACCGGCGTAGCCTGCCACCTAGCTGAGACTGGGTTCTAACACATAAGGTCCTGTACGTAGGGGTCGGAAGGCAGAGCAGCCAGCAGGCATGCAATGTGCAGATGCGTGCGTGGTACACCCCCTTGCCAGCATTGTACATCCTGCCTCCAAAAAAAAAGCCAGAACATGGAAAAAGGGGCCCCCCAGTCGCAGCAAATTGATGGCCATCTGACTGTACCAGCGCTAGCTCTGGAGGGGATCACCATTGCAGATCCGGTCTCGGTGGGGGAGTTGGTCTATCCCTGCCACCCCGCCATGGGGGTGTTGTCGGCAGCAGTGATCCCTCGATTCAAGGATGATCTCAACCATGGTTCACTGATGGGTCCTGAGGTGGCTCAGTAATCCAAACCTAGAGCCACAGATTCATCCGCAGAAATTGCAGATGTTTCCATGTGGGAGAGCTGCCTGCTGGCTGGGATTTCTTTCCCTTTCCTTCCTACGTTCTTTCTTTTCGGCTTCGAGTGCAAGGTGTTTCTTTTCGAAGCAGGCCCCTGCTTGATGGAAGTTCTGGCACCATTGAGATCGGTTGGTGGCCAGCTCCTCCCAGCTCATGATGTCCATATCTGTTTTCTTGAGATATGCCATCAGTGTGTCTTTGTAGTGTTTCCTTGACCACCACGCGATCTCTGGCCATGACTAAGCTGGGAGTATAAAATTTGCTTGGAGAGTCGAGAGTCTGGCATCCATACACAGTGTCCAGTCCAGTGGAATTGATGTCTGAGGATCATTGCCTCAATGCTGGTGACATTGTCCTCAGCGACAACATTGAAGTTAGTGCGGTGATGTGGAGGATTTTCTGGAGACATCATTGGTGGTACCTCTCCAGGCTCTTTAGATGATGTCAGTTAGTCACCCAAGTTTCACACCCATAAAGAAGGATTGGGGTGATAACCAAACTGTATACCTGGATCTTGGTGTCCTTTCGTATGTCACGGTCAGTGAAGTCGTGCTGAAGCAGTTTCCCAAATGAGGTACTAGCACAATGGATCCTGTGCTGGATCTCATCATCGAAGTTCGCTGTTAGAGGGAGGTGGCTACTGAGGTAAGGGAAGTGCTCGACTGTCTCCAGGGTCTGTCCCTGGATGGTGAATTGTAGAGCATCATTTACAAGGTCTTGAGCAGGCTGATAGAGCACCTTGGTCTTCTTGATGTTAATTGAGAGTCTTAGACTTCGGTAAGCTTCCGCAAAGAGATATAGCGCAGACTGGAGGGCACTCCTGGTGTGTGCAAGGATGGCACAGTCATCAGCATACTAGAGGTCAATGACAGATGCCTTGAAAACTTTGGTCTTTGAATGGAGACGTCCAAGATTAAAGAGCCCTCCATCCATTCTGTATTCAATGTCAATTCCAGTGGGAAGGCGGCCTTTGGTGAGGACTAGGATGACTGCTAGGAAGATAGAGAGCAAGGTTGGAGTGATGACACACCCTTGCTTCATCCCAGTTTGGCTGATGAATGGGTCTGTCTTTGAACCATTATGGAGAACAATGGCAGTCATCTGGTCATGCAGAAACTTCAGGACCTTGATGAATTTTGTAGGGCAGCCAAATCTGGCCAGCACCTTCCACAAGGCTTCACGATTGATGGAGTCAAAGGCCTTTGTCAGGTCGATGAAAGCCATGTACAGGTCCTGATGTTGTTCCTGACACTTTTCTTGGATCTGTCTGGCAGTGAAGATCATATCAGTTGTCCCGCGAGATGATCTGAATCCACACTGAGATTTCAGCAGGACTTCTTCGGCGATGGGAAGGAGATGGTTCAGAAGAATACGGGTGAGGATTTTCTTTGCAGTGGAGACTAAAGCAATGCCTCAAATAATTTCCACACACCGACTTGTCTCCCTTCTTGAAGATGGTAACAATGTTGGCATTCCTCAAGTCCTCTGGAATCTCCTCATTGCTCCAAATTTGGAGAATGAGTTTGTGGAGCTTTAGTACCAGTTCCTTGCCCCCAGCCTTGTAGACTTCAGCCGGTATGCCATCTGGTCCCGCAGCTTTGTTGTTTTTGGCCAGCTTGATGGCATGTCTTACTTCATTGATGGTAAGAGGGTTGGCAACAGATTCTTTTTCAGGGTGTTGAGGGACAGAATTGATAGCGGCATCTGTCACAGATGACTCACGGTTCAGAAGTGTCTCAAAATGCTCCTTCCATCTAGCTTGAATGCCATCATTTCCCTTTAGGAGCGTCAAGCCTTCTTGAGATCAGGGGGGGAGTGGGACCATGGGAGCTTGGGCCATAAATGGACGATGTAGCCTGGAAGAAGCTCCGCATGTCATGTTTGTCAATATAGAGCTGGATCTCCATGGCCTTGTCTTTCCACCATTTGTTTTGGATGTCTCGGATCTTCCTTTGAGCTTCTGCCTTGAGCTGCTGATATGACTCTTTCTTTTGCTGTCATGAGATGTCCTCTTGCCATGTGCAGTGAGTTTGTCTTTTCCAGTTAAGCAGGTCTTGAATCTCGGTATTATTTTCATCAAACCAGTCCTGGTGATGCCAGGTGATGTAGCCAATAGATTCCACACATGCTGAGTGGATGGGGGTCTTGAAATCTGTCCAGTATCTCACAATGTTATCATCAGCTGCAGGCAGGGCAGAGACTCTTGCTTGGACACATTGCTGGAAGTCCTCTTGAACCACTGGGTCTTGAAGACACTTGGTATTGAATTTCCTTTGCATTGATTTTGGCTGCCTTCGATGTTTCTGAGTGATCTGGATGTTCATGACAGATCTGACAAGACGATGGTCTGTCCAGCAGTCATCGACTCCTCGCATGGCCCTCGTGATGTAGACATCCTTTCGATTAAGGGTTCTGACAATGACGTAGTCAAGGAGATGCCAGTGCTTGGATCGAGGGTGTCTCCAAGTAGTCTTATACTTGTCGCTCAGTCTGAAGATGGTGTTCGTGATGAAAAGGCCATGCTCCGTACATTTGTTCAGGAGTAGGATGCCATTGGAGTTTATCTTTCCTACCCCCTCCTTCCTGATGATACCATTCCAGAGATCTGAAACACGCCTGACTCTGGCGTTGAAGTCACCAAGGAAAATGATCTTGTCTTCCTTAGGGGTGTTGGTCAGGACTCTGTCAAAGTTGGAGTAGGACTGATCTTTGACATCCTCATCAGCATTACGTGTGGGATTGTATGCACTGATGACAGTGGCATGCTGATTGTTGAAGAGCTTAAGATGAAGGGTCATGAAGCGTCCGTTGATGCCAATTGGGAGCTCTGTAAGCTGGTTGATGAGCTTGTTCTTGATGGTAAGGCCAATCCCTGTGAATGCGTCTGTCTTCAGCAGGCTTCCCTTTCCAGAAGAAGGTAAAACCTCCACCCTCTTCTCTCAACTGGCCTTCATCTGGTAGTCTTGTCTCGCTTAGGGCAGCAATATCGATGCTACATCTTGCAAGTTCCCTGGTGGTAATAGCAGTTCTTTCTGGTCGTCTGCTATACTGGTTGTCCATCAGAGTACGAATGCTCCATGTCGCAAAAATCATTGTCTATTTCTTGTTTTGACCTCAGAAAGAGTGATCCCAACTGGAAGCGGCTATCCAGCCAGGAGAAGGTGAGACAGCCTAGGTTTAGGGCACCATTTCTAGCCCCTTCCCCATGTGGGGTGAGCAGAGGGGATCCTAAAGAGGACTGCTCAGTCACAGTAGCAGCTGCTGAATTACACCCCTGTCCCAGTCCAGGTGCCAGACAACCATCAAACTACCACCTCCTATGTGAAGATTCATGGGTAGAGACTGCTGGATTCACTGGTCCAGTCCCTGTCACTGCTAGTCTGTCACCACAGGGCTTGGAATGTTGGTTGTGGGGATGTTGTTTCCCATGGTAGAAGCCTGCGTGTGACTTCTTTTAGTATGGGGAAGCTTGTGCACCTACAGCAACCACACAATCTTGACAAGCAGGAGATCTAGTGCCCAGTGGCAAGGAGAGTCCAAGACAACTGGAGATCCCCATCGTGTTGCAGCCTTCATCTGCCTTCACAGCCGTTGCAATCCTAACATCTTCTTCCACATGATCCACCATTGAGGACTTTGGAGATTGGACCGCACTTAATCTGGGACCTCGTCTCAGGCCTGTTCGCCATGGGTTACCCTGCCAGGAGTATGAGACTCAGGATGACATAGCCCTGAGGGTCATTGGAGCACACAAGCCTCTCCACCATGACAAGGTCTCAGTCCAAGAAGAGGCATCAGGGGTAAGCTGTGGGGTAATTGGGTGATTGCCCTCAGAGACTGGCACAGGTCAGACGGTGGCCAGAGGACAAGGATGCACAAAGAATAAGGCTGACTGGGGACCCCAGGGGAGAAAAATTCACAATATAAAGGGTCATATTTCTGGATTCCTGAATTTGGGGGGGGGTTCAAAATTGTTGCGCAATAAGCAGTAGACAGGACAGTGGTTGCTGATACAGTCAGGGAGTACACGGGCTGTTTTGATCTTGTAGGAGCAATTAGACACTATCCAGTCTAAGAGTGAAGACGTGCCAGTCATGGGGTGAAGTTGAGTGGGCTTAGTTATGTGTTGATTTAAGTTATTGTCTGACAAAATTGCATATGCCTTGTTTTTATTCAGGGAAAGCCAGTTATTATTAAAGTCCCCATAGAGTACCAAATCATGATGGGGGAAGATCGAATAGGGACGACATAAGGGAAGGTAATATATTGGTGGGATCTTTACAGTGGAGGTTAATACAACTGATTATTAATTTTTTTACGTTACCAAGTGTTAGGGATAAAAATAACGATTCTGCTGAAGCAAGGTTTTCGGCTGGAGAAGTGATTACTGAGGCAGATAGGCTAGATTTTTCATAGAATAGAACACCACCTCCCTTTTTACCTACTCTGTCTTTCCTGAAGCACGAGTAGCCTTGGAAGTTCACCTCATGTTGGAGAATGCCAGGCTTTAGTCATGTCACTGTAATGCCAAGAATGTCAGGGTTGTGCTCAGCTATCCAGGATTGTAACTTAGCCAGTTTGGGGCAGAGGCTTTATACATTTAAGTGGGCAATTTTGATGCCTTTAATACTAGGATTGATGTGTATGGGTGATAATGCAGACATGAATAAGGGCCCAAGGGACCAGGATTCAGTTCAATATCACCAGCACAAGCAAGGAGTAGGAACAAGGGTAAGAAGGCTATTAATCTAAGTGGGAATAAGCCACCAGGACTACAAACATTCCTGTTTAGAGAGTGTAGGAGACCCCGTGTCCAATACCCTTGATAGAATGCATCCTTTTTACACAAATAGAGTAGGTCATTGGGGGGATGCAGCCTGAATGTAATGAGCACTGATGGGGAATGATTCATAACAGGAGCTGTTCTGTAATGTACTACAGAAATTTCTAGCTTATTTAAAATTGGTCCAATCCGTGTCTAACTTTGTACACCTGGTGGTTGCCCATAGTAGTATCCTGTTCCTTAGGGCTTCTTTCAGCTCCCTACTAAACCAAGGACAGGGTATCTTTTTTACTTTGTGCTTGACTAGGGAAGCGTGATTATTTATGTCTTCTAGTAGCAGCCTAGTAAATATTTCAGTTGCTTATGCACTGTTGGGACAAGGCAGAATGACTGTCAGTTTATGTGTTTTAGCTCATATAAGCACCCTGAGACACTAATGTCTGAGATGTATCTTTTTAACATGAATTTAGGCTGGGTTATTGGAAACTTTCCCCCTCTGGCATATGCAACCACTTTGTGGTCACTTGCATCACTATGAATCACTGCTGAATGGGTGAATTCGTGAGGTTTGTTTGTTAAGATCAGGGCTATTAGAGGTGCATTAGTGGGGCTGTGGGGATTTGGAGGAGTAGGTTCTGAGATCGGTTCAGTCAGTCTGAGGTTGTCACACATTCTTTTAAGCTAGTTTGATTTCTGATTGAGCCAATTCCAATTAAAATCTCCAAGTATTAAGCATTCATCTGGGCTGGGGCTTACCATGGTGTTATTAAGATGCAGGAGCCCAGTGCCACCCTTAGGAGGCTTATAACAGCCAAATAATATGTAGGGTTTTGTTTTGGACATGGCTAGTTTTGGTATCATACATTCATATTCATTTGGTGCAGAGTGGAAATGGAGGACCTCAGTAAGATGTTTTTCACCAATATAGAAGGCAATGCCGCCACCCCTGGAAGGCCTGTCCAGCCTGTGTAGGTTATAGGAGGGGATGGTTATCACCTGTGAGATCACGGAATTAGTTAGCCAGGTTTCTGTAATGAGGAAGATAACAGTTTTGTATGTAGAGCCCATGCTTTTACCAAGTCCAATTTATTTAAGAGACTATGCACGTTGAGCATCATTATCTTTAGCCCCTTAAGGGAAGAAAATTCTGAAGGGGAGGGTACATGAGACAGTGGGCCAGGATTTACCCGCACATTGCCTGAGCATAATAATAGGATGAGGATGAGATGTTTACATAATTATGGAATAAAGAAATCTGGTTTCTGGTGGGATGATTCTGTCCTGACCAAGCTGCAATAAATGGTTTTCGGTGCATTTGAGGGATACTTTTTTAGATTGGAGTCCAATAAAATGAGGAGTGCCCTCACCTTGGTTGGTTGTGTGATAGTTAAGTGTACTATTTGCACTAAGTCGTATACCCCCCCAACAGCGACACCAGCGCAGTGAATGACACTGCAATGACTACAGCGCCATGTTGCTGTAGTATCCACACTGGAACCTGGGAGTATCTGTCGGGGATCTTGCACCCCCACCAAATCAGCTCCGACTTGGAGTTCATAATCCTTTGTGTGAGGAGGCAGAGCCCCCCACGTGGGGTGTTCGGGGGATGAAGCCCCCCTGAAGAAAACACGTTGTTTTCTTTGAAACTGGCATCCGATCATGAAAAGCAGTTGACCTGCCAGTTTCGCTGTCTGGTTGTTCAACAAAATTTTTGTCGACGACCAGTCGTGGATTCAGACTAAGTGTCTACAATTAGTTTTAGGGATCTCTTTGCAGTTCTGATAATATATAGTGATGGGCTTTGTGTTGGTGTAGGTTAAAGTAATGATGGTAGTAGCAGAAGGCAGTCTAAAAGGGTTGATATCTATCCCTAGCAGCCACGTCTTAGATGAGGTTATAAGGCTAATACTGTGCTTATAGTGGGAATGGAAGTGTCCAGTTGACTCTCTCTGTATACTAATGTTAGGTACAGCAATACAAAACAGGAGAAACAGGTAGCTTTAGCTCATCTCAGGTTGCAAATACTAGCCAGACAGGCAGGACAGCACAATAATTGTCATCAGCTACAGAGAGGTAAACAGGGCAGACAGCTGTATCAGTAAATCTCAGTGAAATATAGCTTCTAGGTAGAGTTAGCCAACAATAATTAAACAGATCAGCATAGCAATATGTATTTAGCAAGACACAGCAACAGTGAGATTACATAGACTTGTATTCATCATCTAGATTTTTAAAATTTTACTTTTACTAAGTATATGGTCCTGACTTATTATCCTCCTCCCCCTTAGTTAGGTGATGAGAAGAAACATCAACAGTTTCCCTTTTATGTAATCTCCAGGCAGTAACTATGGTGTTGTCAGGGCACAGCACAAGACTTCAGGTTAGCTGTCCTTCATTTACTTCTTCTGGGCATCTTTGTGCAGAGTATCCAGCCTACAGCCATCACCATGGCTGAGACCCATGGTAGATGCTCTTATTCAGTGGTCCTTTGCATGTTAGCACACTCATGGAAGGCCACTTGCAGATGGGGTCCAGAATATAAGGGGCAAAAAGGGCTTTCTCCTCTGCTGTGATTGCTGGAGGCAGGAGAGGGTGGTGTGGAAACTAACTCCTGGTCGGCTACAATTATCCAGTGCAGTGATCATTGGGAGGAGGGGAGGTGAAGACTGCACAGCCACCCTCATAACCCCTGCAGATGTCCCATTCTACTGACTGCGGCTGTACATGTGCAACTCTAAAGATCCAGGTATAGGATATTCAAAAGACAAAAAAGCTCCCGCAGCAGCCACCTCTACTGCTGTGACTGCCGGAGGCAGGGAACAGTGTCGTAGAAGCTGGCTCCTGGTGGGCTCCAATTGCCTGGTGCAGTGATTGTTGGGGGAGATGGGGTAAAGACTGCACAGCCCACCTTGTGACCTCTGCAGATGTCCCATGCTGCTGACTGCAGCCATAGATGTGCAGCTCTAAAGGTCTAGTTATGTGGTATTTAAAAGACAAAAGAGTTCCTGTGGCAGCCGCCTCCCCTGCTGTGATTGGTGGAGGCAGGGGAGAGTGGCGAGGAAGCTGTCTCCCAGTCAGCTCAAATTATCCAGTGCAGTGATCATTGGGGGAAGGAGGTGAAGACTGCGCAGTCCACCTCACGACCCCTGCAGATGCCCCATGACACCAGCTGTGGCTGTATATGTGCAGCTCTAAAGGTCCAGGTATAGGGTATTTAAAAGATAAAAGAGCTCTTGCAGCAGCTGCCTCCCTTGCTGTGACTTGTGGAGGCAGGGGAGAGTGGCGTGATAGCTGACTCCCAGTAAGCTCTGATTGCCCAGTGTGGTGATCACTGGGGTGGATGGTGAAGACTGCATAGCCCACCTCGCAACCTCTGCAAGTGTGCCATGCCACCAACTGCAGCTGTAGATGTGCAGCTCTAATAATCTATGTACAGGGTATTTAAAAGACAAAAGAGTTCCCTTGGCAGCTGCCTCCCCTGCTATGATTGGTAGAGGCAGGAGAGAGTGACGTGGAAGCTGGCTCCTGGTCAGCTCCAAATGTCTGATGTGGCAATTGTTGGGGGGGGGAGGGGTGAAGACTGCACAGCCCAGGTCGCCCAATTCAGTGTGAAAACAAATGTGGTGCAGGAAAGCCAGCTGCAGTCAAAGGACCTCAAGTAATGACAGTGCCCAGCAACTGCACCGCAGACACAGAGCATGCAACTGTTTTAGTATGCACTTATGCAGGGAGCTCAGCCCCCTCACCCCTCATCGTGGGGAGCTGCATCCCTTGTACCACCTGAAATAAATGTAATCACCTCTGTCCCAGGCATGCTGGGGAGAGGGAGGCAGAGTGACGCCCTTAGCACACCATGCCCGCAAGTCCCAGATGCCCACATAAGGAGCGCGCTGTTGCCCACATTTTGGTCCCCTCATTCCTCTGCCCTATTGATGGGATACCGCACAGCCCACCTCATGACCCCTGCAGATGTCCCATGCCACTGACTGCAGCTGTAGATGTGCAGCTCTATATGCCCAGGTATAGGGTATTTAAAGGACAAAAGAGTTCCTGCAGCAGCCACTTCCCCTGCTGTGATTGGTGGAGGCAGGAGAGAATGGAATGGAAGCTGGTTCCCAGTCAGCTCTAATTGTCTGGTGTGGTGATCATTGGGGGGAGGTGGGAAAACTGCACAGCCCACCTCATGACCCCTGCAGATGTCCAATGCCAACTGTGGCTGTAGAGATGTGATGGGCAGGCAGCATAATAAGAGATGATGTGGAGGGTTGCAACATGGTGCACAGGTCCCAGAGAGACACCCAGTGGGGACTAGGAGTTGGAACTTTAGCTGGACTCAGATTCTGTGGGGGTCACCTAAGACACTGACCTCAGGTCATCCTCCCAAATGCACACATACTGACATAGCACAGCTAAATAGGGAGATATTGGAGCTCTCCTACTAAGATGTAGCCATGAAAGAAAACTTGGAGGTGCTGCTCCAAAACCAAAGGAGCATTCTTGGGGGGCTGGTGGAACTCCATGATGGTAGTGTGCCCTCTGTCCCTAAGCCAGATATCTGTTCTCTTTCCTTGATTCAAGACTCATTATATTCTATCTGTTTTACCATCATTTTTCTTTACCTGTTCTAAAAAAATGTAAAAGTTACAAAACACACACACACACACACACACGCACACACACTCCATACATCTATATTCCTCTCTGTCCTGATATCTGCTACTGCTTCATTCTATCTGTCCAGATTCTGTTGTTGGCTATTCACCTTTAGTTTAACAAAAGAAAAAAAAATCATCTCTATTGTTCTTTTTCTTGTGTAACTGCACAGTCCTTAAACTATCATTGTCTTCTTCTCTCACTGTCACGCTGCTACATAGTGTTGTGAAGTGTATTAGTCCCCCACCACAATTCTTGTAGCGCACTTTAGGGGGTATTGTGAGAAAAACACAACATACATAATGTCTGTACTTCCAGAATGTTTCTCAGTGACCAGAATACATATGTTTTGAATGCTTAATGCTGCTACATGGTGCTGTACTGTGTGTAGTGTCGCTCCTCAGTTCTTGTAAAGCACTTTAGGGGAAATTGTGAGAAAAGCACAACATATATAAATTCTTTGCAACCAGAATTTTTCTTAGCTACCAGAAAAAATATGTCAGGCTGCTTCATGCTGCTACATGGT
The DNA here is from genome assembly GCA_016271365.2 of Neoceratodus forsteri. Lineage (NCBI taxonomy): Eukaryota > Metazoa > Chordata > Ceratodontiformes > Ceratodontidae > Neoceratodus > Neoceratodus forsteri. The sequence continues at coordinate 655,042,384 of CM028136.1, forward strand.
GTTATGCTGTGTGTCAGTCCCCCTACCACAGTTCTTGTAGTGCACTTTAAGGGAAATAGTGGGGAACATTGTGAGAAAAATCTGTCTTCAGGTTCATGCATGTAAAAGTTTGTACTAACTGACATAAACCTGCATTCATCAACAAGGACTCCACATTAGAAGCATCACAGGAGTCCCAATGAATATTGAATACAGTAATTTGGAATATTGTGAACATATTACTATTCAGTTATTGTTGGGATTTGTCAAAAAATTAACTATTTGTTGTGTATATCTTCCACCTAATGGTAGCAAAGCAGGCTTACAAGAACTTGTAAATGCTTTGAATACTGGGGTTTCTACAGAGTTAATACTACTGGGGGATTTTAATTTAAATTGGATGGGTTCAGATATAACAAAGTTAAATACGGTCTTGTCTCAGTCTGGTTTACAACAAATTATTACTTTGCCTTCGACACAATAATAGAACAGAAATCACACATTGCTGGACTGGATATTAACAAATAGACCTATTAATATGATAAATGTGGTTTGACCTCTGATTTGTTAAGTGATCATCATCCAGTCTTCTGTATTTGGAAGCATGGGGGACTGATGAAGTCTAGGCCAATTATAAGGATTTGATATCTTTTCTAAATTTGATGTACATTCTTTTGTACAGAGTTGGGTAAAATAGATTGGTCTTTTTTATTCTATCCCTGATGTGGATTCTGCATTGCATTTTTCATTACTGAATTTACACATGTTTTGGACCAGTTAGCTCCCTTGTTAAAAGAAGGGTCCGAGGAAAACTTATGGGTGGTTAACACCTCCTTTGATTAAACTTATGAGACAACGAGACAAGGCCTGGAAAGCGTATAAAATGAACCATTCTGCTTCTGGTTATCATGCATATAGGACTTTAAGGAACCAATGTAAGGCTAAGATAAGGAAGGCTAAAACAGACTATATTCGTCTATAAACAATGTGAAGGGTTATCTAACGCTACTACTTTTGGAAAACAATTAATAATTTCATAAGGCCTAATGTTTGTCAACCAGGTTCAATGAGGTTGAATGGTGACTTGTTGTCTTGTCCACTGAAGATAGCTAACGAGTTTAATTTGAAATTTACTGCATTGCCTGATTCCTTTAGTGACCAGTCCAAGGTGAACTACTTGGGATTGACTGAAGATTTTACAGTTAATCCTAAACTGTATTTAAGGACTACTACTCCAAGGAGGTAGAGAAGTTGTTGTGTTGTATTAAGAGGGACAGCTCAGCTGGTTCTGATGGCTTATGTCCTAGTTTTTGGTGGATGCTGCCTCGGTTATAGCACTTCCAGTTAGTATTATTTTCAACTTGTCTTTTGTTACAGGTACTATACCTAATATATGGAAACATACTTTGGTCACTCCTATATTTAAATCTGGTTCACAACATGAGTTTTGTAACTACAGACCTATTTCTATCTTGTCTGCTTTAGCTAAAGTTCAGGAAAGAATAGTTTATAATCAGTTGATTGGGTATGTGGATCTTTGGATTATTGTCTCAGAACCAACATGGTTTTAGAAAGGGAAGGAGTACTGAGACTGCCTTGGTCGAGTTCTGAGCAGCGGTACTTAATGGCATGGATAAAGGGTGTCTGACGGTGCCGTGTTCGTGGACTTGACCAAGGTATTCGACTCCAGTTGATCACCAATTGTTGATTTCTAGACTTGAGTCATTGGGAGTTGGTGAGTCTTTCTTGGACTGGACGAGGGATTATTTAATAAATAGGTTTCAGAGGGTTAAATATAGGGGTGCTGTATCAGACTCTGTAATGGTTAAGTGTGGGGTTCCACAAGGTTCTATTTTGGTGCCACTTTTGTTTTCTTTGTTTTTTGATCAACTAGTAAGTGTGATTAATAATGCTTCTCTAACACTTTACGCTGACGATGCAGTAATTTATAAGCAGGGTTTGTCATTTGGAGATCTAGGTGTTTCTTTAACAGAGGAAATGTGCAATTTCAGTCTTCACTTATGGCCTGTAAATTACTCTTAAACAAATCTAAGACAAAGGTGATGGTTTTTGGTACCCCACCTAGACTGAGATCTGAGGTTGGTACTTTGGAAGTTAAATCTTTGATGGATTACTGTTTGACTATGTTGATATATTTCAATATCTTGGGGTATTACTAGATTCTCATCTAAGTTATGAATCTCATTTTTGAGGTTACCTCAAGAATACATTGTAGATTAGGTTCTTTGTACAGAATCGTTCATTTCTATTCTTGAGTCTAGGCTGGTTATTTCAAATTGCTGCTTACTTCCTATTGTGAACTATGCAGCTATGATTACTGACACTGCTTCTGTGACAGTGATTTCAAAGAAATCCACTTTACTTCACTTGATAGCTAAGTTTGCTTTAAATTGTTCTAAGTCATCTCATCATTGTGTGATTTTGAAAGAAATGGGCTGGTTACCAGTTTCATTAAATTTCCAATACTGTGTGGCCAAGTTCATATATAAAGTCATGGACTCTGAATTCCACATAGTATTTCAAAGTTTTGAGACCATATATTGATGGTCATTATTCTAGACATAGGTCAGACAGTAGGTTTCTCGAGATTCCTTTTATGAAATCTAAAAGTGGACAAAGATCCTTTGCTTATATTGCTCCATTCATTTGGAATGAAATTCCTCAAGATATTAGGTGGTTGTGTTCTGTCAAAAGTTTGCCGATGCATTAAGGATGTATTTCGAATCTCAATTTAATTGTAACTGTTTTTCATGAATTTTTTTTTTTTTTTATGAATTTTATATGTAACAAAGACATTTTTGTCTGCAATTTGCTGCATTGTATATGTATGTTTGATTATGTATTGTCTGTATGTAATATATGTGGGTCGCACCTGTAAAAGGAACTTGTTTCCAGTGTGCTTACCCATTAAGCGAATAAACAAACAAACAAACAATATTAAAATCACCTAACACTAAAAAGTCACCACTAAATTGGTAATTTGAAACAAACTGTAAAAACTCTTCAAGGCCTTTACGTGCAAATTTTGGTGGATTATAAACAGTGCAATGTTTAAGTTTATAATTATCCCCTTGTTTTATCTCAGTCAATAATCATTCACACTGTAATAGGGAATCAACCTTTAACTCCAGTTTAGACACTGTTAATTCTTGTTTGTAATAAATAAGTATACCTCCAACCTTTTTTTTTACCTGCCCTGTCTTTTCTTATTATTTTATAACCATCTAAAGCCAAGACACCATTAGTTACTGAAGGTTTTAACCAATTTCTGTTAAACTCAAAACATCAGGTTCATATTTTAAGACCCAAGCCTCTAACTCTTGTTTTTTGGGAAATAAGCTATGAATATTCAAGTGTGCCACTCTTAGGCCCCCCTTCCCACAAATTAAGTGATCACCATACAAATTGGGACCTGGGTTTACTTCTATATCCCCAGATAGAGTTAACAATAACCCAATACAAAAAGACAATAGAATATTTGGGCATAAGTTAGGAATTGGTACACTATAACCTCTTATTCTATACTGTGACTTTTGTTCAACAACCCTACCACTTCTAATTTTAACATCATATTATGTCTAAATTCACAAAGAAGATTCAAATATATAAAATTATCTTTGAAGCTACCTTGTTTAAACTTACTCACAGCATTATTTGCCAGGATCCAAACACCTGAATCCACAAGCATCAGCCCCAGTACACAACCCACCATTATTAAGCACTTTTGCATTTTCATTCTTAAAAATGTTTCTAACACTTGATTATACAAATATAAGTATCAATTTGTAATTTTAAAATGTCAATAACCTTTATATCTTCCTTATTTCCTCTGCCAAGTGGTGCTCGCACCATTCATGCTCGAGCTTGCAAGCAGCTCAATTTATTACCCTGACTGAAGCACTCAGCCACTGGGCCAGCTGAGCAGAGTTGAACTAAATAGGGTAATTAAGCAGGAAAACACAGACCTTCTGTTAGAAATAGTAAAACAGCAGTTCTGAACAGGTTCAAAGTCAGCAGTTAAACACAGTGTTTCCACTCACTCAGCAGCAGCTCAGTCCACCTCAGCAAGATGTTATAGCAATGGAGGGCATACAGAGCAGGATCTTTCAGTGCTTGCAAGCAGTTCAATTTATTTCCCTGACTGAAGCACTCAGCCACTAGGACAGCTGAGCACAGTTGAACTAAACAGTAGTTCTGGATTTTTGCACACCCCAAAGTGATAACAACTCTTTGATTAATCGGCTCTCGAAATCTTTGCCTTGGTCTGAATGAATGTGTTGCAGAGCACTATAGAGTACGAAAAACTTCTCCACCAGAACTTTAGCCACTGTTGATGCCTTTTGATCTTAGGTGGGATTAGGCTTGCACATACCTTGTGAAGTGATCGGTCACTACCAACACGTTGGCGATATTTGATGAATTGGGCTTCAAACTTAGAAAGTCTATACATACAAGCTCCATTGGGGCACTGGTAGTTATGGTGACCATTGGGGCAGCTCACTGAGGTTGGGCCTTTCTCTGAATACATCTAGCACAATTTTTGCAATATCTTTTAATATCATCACCCATCCAAGGCCAATAAAATCATGACCAAACCAGATCTAGAGTTCTTTCAATACCCAAGATCCCCATATCATTATGCAGTGCTTTTAACACAATAGACTTGAACTTAGTGGGCAGTGCCAGTTGGCTTTTGGCCAGGTCATCTGAAGTACTAGGGGTCTTCTGGTACAGTAAACTTTCTTTCAGGTTTATCTTAGACCCTTCACCTAACAGCAAACTAGTGTCACAGTCAGCAGAACGCATAGCAGACACATTTCCTCCCTGTTTCAAAACAGATATAACTTTTCTCAACATGGGATCACATTGCTGCTGTCATTGCTCTCACAAACAAAGTGAATCACATTTTAAGGTGTGGTTTGATTTCAGATTCACTTAGTGATCACCACCCAGTATTCTGTCTCTGGAAACATTCATATAGACCTACAATAAAGCCTAAGATCTCTGAGTTCAGAAAATGTTCTGGCTTTGATATTTCTGGTTTTAGAGATGGCCTACAGAACATAGATTGGTCTTTTCTCTAGATAATTCCTGATGTTAACTGTGCTTTGCATTACTTTATTAAAGAATTTAATAGGGTAATGGATATGTATGCCCCATTTATCAGAATATGTGTTAGAGGTAAAAAATCTAAATGGTTACCATCTCCTTTATTTAAATTAATGAAAGAATGGGACAAACTGTGGAAACATTACATGACAAATAAAATGGATGTAAATTTACAGAATTACAGGTGTTTAAGGAATAGATGTAAGGCTGAGATTAGGAAAGCTAAGGCTCAATATTTGAGGGAACAGCAGACTGTGGGATTGACAAATAGTGCAAAATTTTGGAAAATCATTAATAATATGATCGATCCTCGGCTTGAATCAAAGTTTCATATGAATAAGGGTGGTAAAAAACTAGTGGATCCTCTAACAGTGGAAAAATGAATTTAATGTATTGTTTACTGACTTGGATCACTACAGAGTCCAATATAAATCAGGTTTAGTGATAATAACATAGGAATCTGTATGGATAATCAGAAATTTTTTCTAACGGTAGTTATGTATTCAGAGGTGTTTAAACTTCTGAAACAACTTAAGATAGATAAATCTTATGGTTTTGATGGTCTGTCTCCTAAATTGTTACATTTAGCTGCAGCAGAGATAGCATACCCTGTTAGCTTGATTTTTAACTTGTCTTTTTGTTTGGGTGAAATACCCAATCTGTGGAAACATTCTTATGTAATTCCAGTCCAAAAAGCAGGTTCAACTAGTGAATTTATAAATTATAGACTAATCTCTAGTCTATCGGCTTTAGCAAACTTACAGGAAATGATAGTGTTTAGGCAATTGTCTGACTATGTGGAATCACATGGTCTATTATTGCAATGCCAGCAAGGCTTTAGAAAGGGGAGGAGTGTTGAGAGTGCCTTGGTCAAGCGCAGCCCATGAGGGTATGGAGAGGGATGCCTGACGGGGGCCGTGCTCATGGACTTGACCAAGGCATTTGATTTGGTGGATCACTCTCTTTTAGTCAAGAGACTTAGTTATATAGAGGTTGGGACTCCAGTTTTGTCTTGGATATCAAATTATCTCTCAGACAAGTTTCAGATGGTAAAGATTGGTAGTAGTTTATCTGATAAGGCCTTGGTCAAGTGTGGACTCCCACAAGGCTCCATAGTGGGGCCAATTTTATTTTCTTTATTTTTTAATTCAGTCACTTCATCTATTAAGGACGCCCATGTTGTTATGTATACAGACGATGCTGTTGTCTTTAGTTATGGGGGAACATTGTTAGAACTCAATGTAACTCTGACTAAGGAACTTAAAATAATGCAAAATTGGCTGATAAATAATAAATTATTACTAAATAAGCAAAAAACAAAAATTATGGTATTTGGCTCTCCTATTAAACTAAACTGCTGGTTCTGGTTTACAAGTTGAGTCGTTAGATGGGGTTCTGTACGAAAATGTAAGCAGCTTTAAGTATCTGGGGGTAGTTTTAAATTCAACATTAACATATGAGTCACATATACATGCTATTACAACTAAAATACATTTTAAAATTGCTTTATTATATAGGTTAGGTAGTTTTTTGACAGATGAGATGCGTCTGGCAATAGCTAACCAATGTTTGCTGCCTATTCTGAATTATGCCTCAATAGTGGTGGATAATGCTCCTGATAGTATATTGAAGCAGAAATTGGTATTGCTATACAAAATAGGAAGATTTGCATTATTAATACCCAATAGTGTACATCACTGCACTATATTGGAGAATCTTGGATGGCTATCAGTTGAACATTATTATAAGTTTGAATTATCCAAATTTGTTTACAAAACACAAAGAACAGGGATACCTTTAAAATTAAAAAAATCAGCCTGTGACTCTTAGTTTTAAATCACATACTAGATCATCAGGGGATTTATCTATGTTAAAAATTCCGTTTATGTATACCTCAAGAGGACTGCGATCGTTTGCATATTGTGCACTTAAAATATGGAAGGACATTCCAGTACACATAAGAGGTATGGGTAGTTATAGGTCATTTACAATAGCCCTAAAAACACATCTCAAGAATTTGTCTAAATGCAGATGCTACTCAGATTGACATTCTTCTGATTGGACGTATTAGCTATGAATCTATAGTTCCTGTGATATGGATTTTTGCACACCAGCTAAATTGCATCAGAGTTTTTAAACTAATGTTTAGACGTGGAATTTACACTCCTATTAATTATGATTTGTATTATGTCTTATTTGTTTTATGTTGTCTTTGTATGTATTTTGATCGACTACGGGTTGTACCTGTAAAAGGGATTGTATCCCAGTGTACTTACCCATATACAATAAAAATCAAATTGCAGATCAGCTGTAGTTGATTGAGGCAGGGTACTTAGGTTCAAAGTAGCAAAACTACAATAGGCCAGAGGTACACAGGTATCTGGAGGTCCCAGGCTATCCACCACTTGGTCAACATTGTCAATGGCTGCTGACTTACCTTTGTCAAACTTATGGCATAAGGCTTTTACTGTTTGCTCAGTGTCCATTGTTGATCTGCTGCAGGTCTGAGTGAGAGGGCATCTGCACTGGTGTGATTCAAACCAGGCTGATACTTCATCGCATAATCATAAGTTGACAGGGTGGAAAGCCACCAGTGCCCTGTGGCATCCAATTTAGCAGAAGTCTGAATATACGTTGGTAGATTGTTATCTGTCTTTATCAGGATCTTTGCACCATGCAAATACTCATGGAATTGTTCTACTATTACCCACTTGAGGGCGAGAAACTCCAGCTTATGGACTGGGTAGTTTTTTTTTTGAAGATGACAGACTCCTACTAGCAAAAGCCACAGGACATAATCCCTCAGAGTATTCTTGGTAAAGCATGGCCCCTAAGCCACTTAGGCTAGCACCTATATGTAATACATAGGATTTTATAGGATCAGCATAGGCTAGTACATGAGCATGAGTCAATCAGTAGATGATCTCTGTGAATGCAGTGTCATAATCAGGGGTCCATCTTGGACCAAAAGGTTCATGGGGGTGAAAATAAGTCTTTACAGTCTCTTGGCCAGAACATTTTTGGAACCTTTTGTGAGTAGGTGGGAACCCTTGAATTAAGTTTAACAATGGTCATACCACTTTGTTGTAATCTTTAACAAATCGATGGTAGTAACCACAGAAGCCAAGGAATCTTTGCAACTCTTTCAAATTATTTGGCTTAGGCCAGTCTGTTAAGGCTTCTACCATGCTGGGGTCAGTTTGCATGCCCAATGGAGACGCAATGTGGCCCACATATTTTACAGATATTTGGAAAAACTGACACTTGCCTACTAACAGTTTAAATCTGAACTCTTCTAAGCAGTCAAGCACTTTGAAAAAACAGCTTTCATGTTCCTCAAGAGACTTCCCAAATACAATTACATCATCGAGGTAGACCAGGCACTCAAGAAGGTTCATATTTCACACTGCACATTCCATGAGCCTCTGAAAAGTGGCAGCCACACCCAAGATCCCTTGGGGCATTTGGAGAAATTCATAAAAGCCTAAAGAACAAATAAATGTGGTTTTCTCCTTATCTTCAGAGGCCATTGGAATTTGATAGTATCCACTGCGTAGATCAAGGACAGAAAACTACTTGCTTCCATTTAAATAGTCAAATGCATCCTGGATAGGTGGCATGGTGTACTGGTTGGGCACAGTGTATCTATTTAGTGTTCTGTAATCAACACACATTCCAACAGAACAATTTTTTTGTGAACTACCATAATCAGAGAGGCGTACAGACTGCAGGACTCCTGCATTATGCTAGCAGTGAGCATCTCCTGCAGATGGCACCTCACATCATTTATGTTGGCTGGGGACAATCTTTGGGATCTTTCATGGAGAGGCCTCTCATCATGCAGACGAATGTGGTATTCAGCACCAGTAACACATCCAACATCCCATTTCTTGAGAGAAAACACTTTAGTTCTCTGCACCAGCTTCTGGCTAACTCAATTCTTCCAACCATTTGGAATTGGATACTTTCCAAAATTAAACAAACATATCCGCAGACACCTTGCACTCTCCTTCATCCTTTTGCTTGGCAGACAACACAGCAGTATTCACACAGTAGACCTTGACCAGGGTGCACCCTCTGTGGACCACAGCATCCCTGTTGGTGACATTCTGAACTTGGACGACCACTCACTGGGCATAAGCTTGAGCTCACACAGAAAGTACTCTTGGCTTGACTAGCAGTCCATTGTGCAGCTTTCCATCTTCTGGGGCATCTAGCATCAGTACAGTAGCTGTTTGGTGACATCCTTTCTCCAATTAAACTCACCACTAACATTACATTTGCATTTGGGGGCAGTGTAATAGTAGTAGGATCCTTTCTCCATACAATACCCACAGCCTTGTCTTTAACTCCATCTCTGAGATGCAACTGCAGTTCATAAGCTTTCTTTACCATAACATGGATGTGCAGAGCTCAACCAGTTTTTCTCTACTGCTTTTCCTGATGCATTTGAGGAAGCTGACTGAACATGTAGGCGTTTGTGACTTTTAGTACTGGTATGCCATTGTACAGACTGGAAGGTGGGCAGACCAAAGCTAGTGTCTCTACCGGATCTCCTGCACTAGCCACAGATGACAGGAACAAAAGCCACACTTTAAGATAACCCAAGTACAGATAAGACTTTTCACTCAGACCCCAAACATTTTGTCCATCAAGAGGTAGTAGTGGATGGTCATACCAGGCCTTGATGGTTAGAGCTACTTGAGATCCACTATCAAGCACTGCCTTAGAAGGGATCCCTTCAACATGAACAGTGGTCTCCATAGATGGACCTACCAGTTCCACCCACTCAGGAGTAGAATTGTTAGAGGACTGAGCTGTAGATTTTGACTATGTAAGGCTTGTAGGGGTGCTTGGGGGGATACTATAAACTACTTTGTTGGACTTGATTAAGCAACTTGATGGTTACCGTTTGCAGGTCTTCTGGAGATTGACACACCCTATTTATGTGGCCATCCTCACCACAATGGTAGCAGAAAACAGTAGGCCTTGGATTTTGGGTTTGAGCGGACTCCCCGAATGGCTTACCTCTACTGTACAGACAGGACTTAGGTTCATATTTGGACTTGTAGACACTCTCAGTTTCATTAAGCCTTCTCCAAGACAAATTTGGATGGGATGACTTAGCAAGGTTAATCACTAACTCTCTCAGTTCTCTCATTTCCTTCAACATTCCATCACTGTTTTCTCCCTTGGGAACTTGAGCACTTGCACCCTTTACTGCGGTCTGAAGTTCACTAGCTGCCTCAAGAGCATGCATTTGAGCCATCTGGCCCTTTACCATCTCTACTGTACTTTTGGCACTGGCCTTTACTTCCTTTAACTCTTTTAACAAGTCTTTGAGCTGTTGTAGGTCACTTACAGTTTCTTTTTTACTGGGCTTTTCAGATGCTGAGGCTACTCGAGCTGCACCTGCATAAGGGTCCCATACTTCCTTCTCATTTTCAGCCTCCCTAATTTCCTTCATGAGCCAGCAATAAGTAGGTGTGTCATCCCTTCTATCTTGACACTTTAACTTCAGCATTAATACACTGTAAAATCTGGCAGACTTTAAAATATGGCCCAACCTCACTTGAATTAAGTCACTAGTCAACACCCCACCTTTTCTATGAGCCCTCTGCAAGGTCCTTTCTAGATGGGCAACATAGGCAGACAACGGCTCAGCCTTCCACTGTTTGGTGGACTTGAACTTCCACATCATATCTTCCCCAGATTCAGTGCTGCCAAAAACACCTTCTAAAGCAGACAAATATTCTTGTGCAGAAGCGTTATGGTTAGTGGACCTTAGATACCAAATTGTTTCTAGTGCAGGGCTCCTTAAACTCTCCATGAGTCTCTTTATTTTTCTCCCTCAGCACACTGCCACTCTTGGACAAGGGGTGAAGCATAGTCCATCCAGGTCTCTAAGTCATCTTCCCCATTAGGTGTAGGGAGAGTGCCAGAAAATACCTGCAGCCTGCAGTATGAATCAAGATTACCTGAGGGCACGGGCACTGGTGCCTGGGCAGGTGCAGGCATAGGGCAGGGGTTGGAGCTGAGTTGGGTACTGGAGCAGGGACAGGCCCAGAAGGGGGAATAATTTTGGGGGACACTAATACTCTCTTTAAGTCCTCAAAGTGTGTCCCTCAGCAAGCAATAACTTTCCCAGTTTTTCTTTTAACCCTTCTGTTCTAGGGGACCCCCCGGGGTGGATGACTTACTATACATGGTAATTACTTTCCAAGCCCTTGATATCTCATATGGAAGAATGTCACTGGGCACCCTTTCAGCATCTACAGGGTTACTACACTCAACAAGTGCCATAATGGTCTGGGCGAGCAAATCAGGTACGCGTCCCTTCACAGTGGCTGGACCCAAACATTTAACTTTTCCCAAAGCTTCTTCAATGGCACCCTTGTCTGTCCCCAGGGGTATGTCTAAGAGTAATAAAGTTTGGTAGGGGTCTACCTCCTGTGCCTCACACCAGTCCATTAAACGATATTCAGCCATTCTGCTACCAGAAAATTCAAACCCAACACTGGTAACTTTGTCTCTCTTTGTACCAGACTCCATGTGTGGTCCGACTGGTATTTGGAGGTTCTGCCATTAAGGGGCATTAATCCCAGTGGTGCCTCTAAAGATCCAACCTGGGCACCACCTCCCAGTGGGCTACTACCCCTGACTGCTTCCTCAACTGCAGGTTGAGGGGCCCAGGCTCTAACAGTAATGTTTTGACATGGTGCCTCCACCCAGAGTAATATTTAAATGGGTTAGATCTTAAGTTAGCACAACTTTCTGGGAAGTTGCACCTACCCACAGTCCCCACCAGTGGACACACACCTCGAGTTATACTAAACACTTCACTTGACATACAATGTCAATTGCTGGTGAACACCAATAATATGCTAACTGACATCACACTTACCACCAGGGTTCTGACTTCTGAAGATACCCGCAGGGTACCTGTAAGGAACGGTTACCAACAATAACAATATACGTTTTGGCTGACACAATAACTTGAAGCTGAGTAATGATATGCTAATAGGCCAAATTAAACTTCAACAACAAATCAGATTTATTCAGGGGTGTTGAACAAGGGAGGGGGAGTGAATTTTGATGAAAGATTAAGGCTCTATATTTGTATTTATAGCAGTATTCAAACATAATATTTGACCCTGTATGACACAGTCTTTTGCTGCTGGGTCCCTACATTGCCACGGGTAGGCCAGTATTGGAGCTGGTTGGGGCCTTTAAAGGAAAGAAACTTGCTTTTGTTAAATTAAATCCTTTTAAACAGTAAAGCACTTGTAATTCACAGCCTGATGGCTGGCAATAAAAGTTAAACACCAAGGTAAACTCAGAGAGCAAATTAGATGACCACAAATACTTTAATTGTTGTGGCAGGTTAGGACCCTGAAGTTACTCATGGTACCAGGACCAATGGAACTGATGGCTGTAGTCAGACGGGACTTTTTCTTCCCAGGCATGAACATGGGGACCAGCAACACGACTCACCTCCAGTTCATAGCCTTTCCCTTTAAGGTTGCTGCAACCTGTGATTCTTCTCACCACAGGAGCTGATTCACCAAGCTGGTCTTTAGCCAGGATGGACGGCAACTCACAGCAACAGTCTCTAGAGCATTCTGGGACACAGGCCCAGCACATGCAGTTTGGTCTCTGGTGTAGTTCAAAAGGCACACACAGCTTAACAATTCTGGTACTGAAAGTCCTTGCTGCAGAAGGCAGAAAATAACTTGACCAGGTGCCCTCCTTTTGGTACGTGACAAGAGACAACTTCAGCATTTGCAGGCTCCTCTTTCACACAGGAGTCTCTGAAATAATCTCCTCACATCAGTCTCTCACACTCTGAGACAGTTTAGCAAAAGACACTTCTATATAAACACTATACTTGGCAGCTCTGGAATCAATCCCAGAACTAGTGTTCCACACAGGAAAACAAATCACTCACAGAGAGGAAAAGCAGGCTTCTTCCCTGCGACTCACAGCTGAGCCACACAAGGTCCCACCTCTACCAGCGTTTGAGCTGAACTGAACACCATTTAAACACAGTCCCAGCTGAATACTGGGATTTCTGTATTCCGGTTGGCTGCCCAAACTGTCAGTCACAGTTCTGGAGCTCCAATTGGTTAGATTGGGCACAAAGAGAAAAGTCCACAGTTTCTCCCAGAAATCACTGTAACAAGGACCCCATAGGATCCCTGAAGTTCTGACTGGTCCAAATGTTGAGTCCCAGACCAAACATGGCGGCTCCCTTGCCAAGGAAGTAAACAGTCCACATGTATAGCTCATTTTAAACATAACAGTTTGGAATGAGTAACAAATAATCACAGTATTCAATAGTGAGCACTCACACAAGTAATCGACTGTATAATGAAACTTATTGTGGTACTGCCTGGATGGTCGCAGGCTTTGGAATTCCTGGACCCAACACAAGCTATCCACTGCAAGGGCAGGGCTAAACCTCTTAAAGTGGCACAGCAATGGCACCTATTCGCACACTCACACAGGAACAAGAATTACAACCATACATTACACTGAAGTATATTTACAAGACTGGGCATGCCAGGCTCTTGCAATAGTACACCAACTAGGATACATTTTTTGGCAAAAGAACCTTGCAAGATCCAGGGGAATAAATTCAGGTAAGCCCACCATTTGGGGTGTGGGTTACACTTATATTATTATTAGGAGGCCAGATGCCTGGGATGGGGGATGGCATAGAATCCTGGCACAAGGAAAAGGTAATGGCGGCTTCTTTGGGGGGGGGGATGAGGAACTTAAATCCTTTACATTTTACAGTCTGTTTTAGCAGACATCCTAAATTGTTGTCTTTGTTTGTACTGTACCTAAAGAGGCTTTTTCAAGCACTAGAGGTCCAAACAGCATAACTGGGGACTTGGTAACATCTGGACCACCAGGCCAGACCCAAAGCAATAAATATCAGACAAGCTGGTCTGGCTGTATTGGATGCAGTCTGCTTGGTCCAGCTGTTCCAGATTGACCAGGTGTTCCATTTTTTACCATGTAGGATGTCCATTCCTGCTTGTCAGGATTTTATGTAGGGTGATGGTATGGGTGAAGTCCGGACCACTGGAGTAGACTTTTCACCATTTTGGAAGTTAAGAAGCAGAGAGGGGATGGGGTCAAACATTAAGGTCTGTGCCAACCATAAATGTCTATTGGCCCACATTCATATGTGGAGCTTTGTCCTGCACAAACTTCATTTCTTGAGGACAAGAAAGTGTAAGACACTACATTTTATATTTTGGAAGATGCTCTAAGAACAGTGTGAGTTCCCAAAGCTTGTTCAACCATACCCTACTGAAATGCAACTCAAAGTAAGGCACTAAGAGATGTGCTTGGCACACAGTGCAACCCAGTGCTGTTCACGTAAAGGTATATGAGATGGTTAACAAACTAGGCTGTCAAAGAGCAAATGTAGTTTTGGCATCCTAGAGTAGTTTGTTCTACTGCACTTAGTTTGTATATTTTGCTACTTTTGACTGCCCCCATGCAAATGGACCTGTTTCCCCCCTACAAGGCCCTAAAAGGACATTTGCATCCCATTGTACACATTCAAATAGCAGGAGCAAGCCTTTATTCCTTGGACTGTATGGCAGTTTAATCCCTGATGCTCAGGATCTACATGTACATTTTTCCCAAACCCATAATCAGTGATCCTTGGCTCGAGTGGCACCCACTCCTGCCACTGTCATTTCTTCAGTCCTTGCCTACCTCACCATTTCAGTAATAGAGTCTGATATTATTAGTGAATGTAATCCTTGTCCAATTCCCCCCCCGCAGTATAGAGTATGATGCATTCATTTGTTTAGTCTATGTCTGCCTCCTCTCTCAGTATGGATATTTGTGCAGTCATTAATGCAATCATTGGCCACTTTCTTCCTAGTACACAATTACCCTGATCACCCGTCCCAGTATTCATGTACCATATAATCTAGATGCTGGCCCCAGCCCCCTAACAATCCACACCAGTCCTGGATCAAAAGCCAGGGAAGTCCCTCCACTCACCTCCATGGCCTTATGCTAACTTTAAGGTACTGTATTAATGCACAGTACATGCTTGGTATAGTGATAAAAGAC
The DNA here is from genome assembly GCA_016271365.2 of Neoceratodus forsteri. Taxonomy (NCBI): domain Eukaryota; kingdom Metazoa; phylum Chordata; order Ceratodontiformes; family Ceratodontidae; genus Neoceratodus; species Neoceratodus forsteri. Next base: position 655,057,594 of record CM028136.1, read on the forward strand.
TGGTGTGTGACATGCAGAAGCCAGTCGTTGAAGTCGGTGGAGTGACTGTCCCAGCTGCCATCAGGGTTAGGGAGGTTGGTTGGTGGGCTTGGGGGGGGCAACATTTAAATCATACTATATAAGAATACTAGTATAGGGTGCAGTGGTGGTGGTGCCACTGGACACCAGGGAGCTGTATTCTGTGTGGTGGGCAGACAAGGATTGCATTCAGTGACAGCACCGGGATCCATACCAGAAGGGCAGGGTCAGACAAGAGCTGCATTCAGTGACCACGCTGGGATCCATACCAGAATGGTGGAGAGCAGACATTCAGTGATAACACTGGGATCACTACGGTATCCTGTGAGCTGGGCACATCGCAAGGGGGCACCTACCAAAATGGTGACCCACTTGTGGTGCATACCCAGACAGTGAAGAAGCAGGGAGGGTGACCGGAATGAGAGGGTTCGCTAATGGTGATGGGATGTCGCCATATGTACACGAGCATGGGGGAGGATGAACATGCTTTTTTGCAAATAGATGTACTTTATTACATAAATTAAACATAACAGTTACATACACATTCTAGAAAAAAAACATACACACAACACAAATACATAAATAGATAGCAGTGGTCCCTAAACCATAGCATATGATAAAAAGCATTTAACGTGTAAGCTGATCCAAAAGGGACCCACTGCCCCCCTCCTGCCCTCTCCCCCCCTTCCCTAGGCAGCAACTCATTGGCAAGGAAAAGAAACCTCGAGAGCTTAGCAAGGCTCAAAGTTTGTAGCTAACTTACTTCAGTTACCCCTAGTAACTCTAAATAAACTCAACCGCCCAGGTCACCCAGCTTTTATCCTACTGCTCTCTATTTAGTCCAGTTCTGAGTATCTAATTGCTGAGGCTAACAAATAATAGTTGAAACAATTGGAGATAAACTAGATAAAGCAAGGAGCTCCTGACAATTTTATGAAATAACCTGGGCCTCATACTTCATCTGTACCTCAGAAAGGCAAAAGATTGTAGGGAGGAGTCTCAACTTTTCAGTAACAGTATCTATCTTTAAGAACATTTAAGAAGCTTTCCCAGACACGGTTAAATTTCTCCATCGTTCCATAGAAATTTGCAGCAAATCTCTCAGCATTTAAAGCAGTAAGGAACTCATTCCACCATTCCTTATAGGTTGGAAGTTAGTCACTATTCAGTGCGAAGCAACATCAACTCAAGTCACTAGTGCAACTAATGTAAGTTGATCTGTCTACCTGTTTCCTTAAACTTTGTCGTATAGACCGAAGAAGCAGGATTCTACATTAAAGTAAGCACCTAATTTCATAAATGGCCCCAGCCATTTGTCCACTTGATTCCAACACTTCACTGCTTTGGGACATTCCTAAAGTATATGGTAAGTTGTAGCGACTCGAACAAAACGCACGATTTAAAACTCGGTGAATTGGACTTATGTAACCTACTAGTTTTGCCGGAAAGGTAGAGATTATGAAGGAGAAAAAAATTGCAAGCTTCTTAACCTGTCTTGTTTAACGTAAAAGTAAATATTAGCCCTTATCTCCCTCCATGTCCCTCAGACCATCGAGAGATAAACTGGTCTCCCAATAAAATGAAAGCGGAAATGTTCGACTCTTTTTAGCTTCGAATTAATTTGTAAAGTTTTGAGATTGGTTTCTTGAGAGAGTAAAAGTCACTCATCTCTTTCAACAACTCTCCTGCTTTAACCGTCCCTTGCCATCTTTGAGGAAGGAGCTTATACAGCTTTGAATATGGTACAGGGTAAGTCTATCCCTAGATTGCACTTTAAACTTCTCTGCCAATGCATCCGATGACTGTTGAGCCCTGAAAAGAAAGTCTGAAAGTTTATAAATATTAGAATCATTTCCTATATTCTTTTTAGCATTTGGTTACCTATCAACAGGTTAGGGTTCCTTAAAGAGGTTGCATAACATCTTTAATGTCTGGAATATTCAGCAGCGCATACAATTGATGAAGGGCCTTTCGCTCCAGCCCAAAGGGTGTCCCTCAGCTTACCAGGGATCCTTGCCCAAGGGGTAAACAGGCAGGATTCCACATCTAATCCCACCGACCTCGCCATTGCCATATCCATGGTTAGACTAGAACACTCTTTATTACCATCTAACCTCCACGGAGCCACTTTAGCTGCGTGACAGGCTAAATAATACATGTAAAAATCTGGAAGCTGGAGGCCTCCTATTTTCCCTGAGTAGGTCAGCTTTTGATAGGCTCTGCGAGGGGGTTTCCCCAACCATAGAAAATTAGTCACAAACTTGGTGATCATTTTAAAAAGGGGTCTAGGAAGGTATACATTGAGGTTACTAAGGAGGTAAAAAATCTTAGGGAGAATCATCATTTTTATTGTATTGACTCTTCCGAAAAAGGAAAGCGAAAGTTTCAACCAATTCCCCAGATTTTCTTTAAGTGAATTTAGCAAAGGCTTAAAATTTAAATCAGCCAGCTCTCCCAAGTTTTTAGAGACCCAAATACCTAGATAATGGAGAGCTTCAGATTGCCATTCTAGATCTAAAGACGCACAACATCTAGGTTCCAAAAGAGGGGATAATGGGAGAACTTTGGTTTTCCCTTTATTCAAAAGGTATCCTGAAAATTGACTAAATTCGGCAATAATGTGAAACACCCGGGGTAAAGAGTCCCTACTGTCTTGAACGTGTAGTAGGAGGTCATCAGCAAAGGCTGATATCTTATATTCAGAGTCCCAAAACGAATCCCATATACCCGTTGTCACTATTTATCGCTCTAATTAATGGTTGAGATATAAATTAAAAGATACAGGAAAGGGACATCCTTGCAGGGTACCACGAGTAAGAGGGAAGGCTGCTGAGATCAAGTTATTACAGAGAATTTTGGCAGATGGGCAGGTATACAAAACTTTAACATAATTTATGAACTCATTAGGAAAGCCAAATTTGATTAACGTTTGAAAAAGAAATCCCCACTCCACCCTGTCAAAGGCTTTCTCTGCGTCTAGAGAGACCAGAGATGCTTCCAACTCTGGACGCTCCGACGCAGAGATTAAATAAAACATTTTCCTAAAATGGTCTCCTGGTGAGCTGCCGGCAACAAAGCCCGCCTGCTCCGGACTCACCAATTCCAGCCATACATTTTTTAGCCAGGTAGCTAATATCTTAGCATAAATCTTAATGTCTATATTAAGTAATGAGATCGGTCTATAGTTGCCAACCATATCAGTCGGCCTATCCGGTTTTGGCAGGAGAATGATTTTGGCTTCAAAGAGAGAGGGGTCCTGAATGCCACATCCTTGCCAAAAACTATAGAGTTGGTGTAACAGTGGTACTAAAAGAACTTTAAATGTTTTAAAAAACTTGGCAGTAAAGCCATCAGGACCTGGAGCTTTACCAAGCTTAAGGTCCTCAATGGCCTCACTAATCTCCTGTTGAGTGAGGGGGGCTCTTAGTCCCTGGCAACTATTTCCCGAGAGGCTGGGGAGAGGGAGATTCTCCAAAAACTTCTCCATGTTAACATCTCTCTTCTCTGAGGTTATTGTACTGGAATATAGATTTTTATAAAACCCCAAAAATATCTCCAAAATTTCTTCTGGGTCCACTACTAGATGATTAGAACAGGGATGTTTCAATGCAGCAACATTCTTTGCTGCTGATCTCTGTTTCAGCTGCCAGGCAAGAATCTTCCCGGCTTTGTTGCCATACCCCAGATAAGTAGCTTTTAGTTTGGACTCCCGCATCTCTACCCCTCCTCTAATTGTCCTCGAATACCAGGCCCTTAAAGCGGCCAACTCATGCTCATCTGAGGATGGCCTTGTATCATTACCTATTGCCTCCAAGATTTTAATTCTTTGTAAACAATTAGAAATAAGTCTCCTGTTTTCCTCTTGCGGTAGCAGCGTATCTTATCAACTCTCCTCTCCATGTAGCCTAAGGGCTGACCATACCATATCCACTGCACGTATCGACCCCTAATTAGACTCAATTGTGTATTCCATAAAGGAGCAAAAATGCTGCAATGATTGGGGATCCCTCAATAAATCATTATTTAGTGACCAAGATGAGGTTCTAGGCAATGCTGACATAGGTCGACAACTTATAGATAAGGGCGAGTGATCTGAGATCACTCTACTCATAATGGCAGCATCACTAACAAATGGAAAAGCTTGATGGTTTACCAGAAAATAGTCTATACGGGAATAACTTCTATGTGCACAAGAAAAAAATGAGTATTCCCTAGAGGTAGGGTTGAGCATTCTCCAAGGATCTAAAAGGCTCAAGGAGGATGCAAAATCCAACTGAGCCCTTTGTGCCGGTGATCTGCGGTCCCCTTTAGACCACGACCTGTCCCAATGGTTTGACTGCACAAGATTCCAATCCCCCCCTAGGATGACTGGTCTGTTTACTAAAGGGCTTATGATAGTAGCTAGCTCTGTGAAGAAGGAGGGGGTTTCTTGATTTGGTCTGTAGATCGATCCTAATACCACTTCTACTCCCCCTAACCTACCCAGAACTAATATATATCTCCCGTTGGGGTCAGCCAAGATTTGGGTACAAAAAAAAGGGTACCCTTGGCTATTAAAACGGCAACACCTCTTTTATTTGAAGAGGACCCTGCACCATACACCTGCTCTACCCACTTTTTCTTAAAAAGGTGGACTTGACTGCTGGGGACATGAGTTTCTTGTAAAAAGACGATTGATGGGTTATAATGGGCCAGATGATTTAAGACCACATATTTTTTGGTATTATCCTTGCCTCCCTTTATATTCCATGAGATAAGTTTAGGATCACTGACCATACTTAAATGAGAAGCAAGCCCGTATTTGTGTTAGTTGCTGCCTAGTCCACCCCCCTAAACCCCGAAAAAAACAAATCCAATAAACCACTTCTAACCTTACTAACACCCCAAACCTAAAAACCTTCCCCCTGGCCCGAAGCCAACTCCAAAATCCTTGGTCCATACATGCTGTGAGAACCCACCCCCCCGCTAACAAGTAGATTGCCCCTTGTACCTATATGCCTAGTTATTCTCCCATACATGTAATTCCGCTTATAAACCCGAACATTAGGAATTACACAGATCCCTTACTAATTTACATTTATGCTTTAGATAAACCGGAAGTTGACCTATGCTATATCTAACTTATAAACCTATTATCCTGGCACTTCCCTCTTGGGCTAATATAGAGCTTAAAGGTAGATGTCAAGAGCTTATCGTGCAGCCCAATTAACAAAGGGGAGGTTGTGACCTAAACGCCTTAACAGTGCCCATATTATCCCCCTAAGGAGAAAGCACCGCTTCTTTGGTCACCGCGGCCTCAAAAAAAAAAATAAAAAAAAAATAAATAAAAAACTAAAAGAGGATGCCCAAGTATGCTTACATCTATATCAAAATAGGATTTAGTTATCCCCTGATTTCATGTTAAACACATTAAGGTTATCTGAATATAATCTCCACCTCTGAGGCTCGGTACTTAATCTGCTCCTTTTCGTCAAAACCAAAAATTAATAAAAAGGGAGAGTGTGTCCTCCTCTCCTAAATTAACACAGATCAATATTAATGAAGACAGTCCTCAGAATGACCTCCTCGGGAGCTAGCAAACTGCTAACGAAAGGTTATCTTAACCGAGAATATGGCAGCATAAAGTTCTTGCCCCCACCAGCCAGTACAACGTTTAACCCCAATAACCATGAGCTCCCAAAGGGGAAACTAAATTACTAAACTGTGGTTAACTCAAAATAAACATCAGAGCTATCATAAAGTTTAGCCATAATTATGTTGCTGTTTAGTCAATAAGCGAACAATCTGTTGGAGGTAGCCCCATTCAGTGTCCTTCATTGTCTTGCAAGTAGCTCGGCTGACACCCTTTTATAAAGACTTGCAGGCAGCAGACAGTCAGGTTTTTGTAAATAAGTCTGGGTAAACGGTTTTAAGCAATTTTGTCGCCTCATCTGGTGAATCCAATCGCTTAGTCCCATCTTTCAGAGCGATCTCCAGTCTGGCAGGGTAGAGAAGGCGATGTTTGAGTTCCCGCTGCCCATAATTTGGCCGTAATAGGACCAATAGCAGCCTAGTCTGTCGTGCCTTTAAAGTTAAGTCGGGAACAATTCGCAGCTTTTTGCCTTCCCATAAAATGGCAATAAGCTTTTTAGCTTCCTTCAGGATAAACTCCCGATCAAGATAATTAAGCAGTTTAAATATGACAGGCCTAGGGGTTCCGAGGGTTGCGGCCTCGCCCTAAGGGCTCAGTGTGCTCTTTCGATAATAAATTCTGGGCCATTTGGGGAGTGCCCTACCGTCGATCTCAGAAATTTCTGTAAAAATAAGATGGTATTAGGGCCCTCTTTCCCCTCTGGAAGGCCAAGCAGAACCAGGTTGTTCCGTCTGCTTCTGCCTTCCAAATCGTCAAGTCTTTCTTCCAACTTAGTGATCGATTTCTTGGCCTCTGACATCCCTAGGCCGCTCCTCTCCATATTTCTCTCGACCGACTAAATTCTTGCCTCGGCATCCGTGACCCGACGTGCCAACTGGGTGAGAGCGGGCTTGAAATCAGCTACATCTTCTATAAGCTTGAAAAGTGCCTCTTTTATTGTAGTGAGGTCGCTTTGAATTTGCTGTGACGAAATTTCTTCTTGCTGGGGTGATGGTGACGAGCTCCTCCGTGGTCTTTTCGCCTCCAGCTCCTTTTCCACATTCTCCATCCTGGCATCACCAAAATTTTATGAATCTTGGATCTAAAGGGGCTATAGTTGCTCCTCTAAATAAATCCAGTTAAAACAGAGCCCAAGGATGTATAAATTTAGCGTAATTTCTTAGCGGGGAAGAGAGGATCGTGAGGCAGCTCCTACTTCCTCAGATGCATCACATGACTCCTCGGGGGATGAACATGCTGAGCGAGGGGTGGGAGGGTTTGTGAGGGGTGGTGCCTCATTCAGCTGCCGAACTGGCTCCATTGTGTGGTGGGGTGGGTGCTGGTCTGGGGTGACTGGGATGCAGGGTTCAAGTCTGAGCACAGGTATGTTTTATTCATGACCCGGTAGGAGTGTATTTGTTTATCTTTTCACTGTTTACCCCGACAGTGCACCCCCTGGAGTTGATTGCAAAGTAGGGTGGGGTGGGGGTGATGCCCTCCCCAGGGGGGTGCGCAATTCCTTGCGCTGTTTTCTCTGTTGTCAGAATTGTACATTGTCGAAATTGAATTTCAGTGATGTACACTCGCCATAAGGACGATCGCCTTTTGGTGATCGCCCTTATGACATAGAACCAATCACTACTGGGAGAGTAGTACATATTTTATTCAGTGACAGCACTGGAAGCCATACAGAGGTGGGGAGGGGCATTGACTGAAGAAATTACAGCATTGAGAATGGGGTAAGAGGAGATTTCCATTGATCTTAGAGACCTGATATCAGGGTTCAGGGAGGAGGCGGAGCTGTGTATTGGGCCTTATGTTATTATATTGTACACTGCATGCCATTTCAGTCTGTTTTTTTTTTTTTTTTTTTACAGGATGACTGTAGGTCACATAGTTCTCATCCTGTGGGGGGGGGATATCGCCTGTGGTAGGGAGGAGCATATCTCCTGTGGTGGGGGAGTGTATCTCCTGTGGTGGTGGAAGGGAGCATATCTCTTATGATGGGGGAGCACTGTTCCAGTGGTGGGGGAGCTCAGTTCCTGTGGTGAGGGGAGTGCAGCTCCTGTGTTTGGGGAGGAGGAGTGTAGCTCCTGTTTTGGGGGAGGGGGAGTATAGCTTCTGTGTTTGGGGGAAGGGAGAACTGCTCATGTGTTTGGGGGAGCACAGCTCCTGTGTTTGGGGGAGGGAGAGTACAGCTCCTGTGTTTGGTGAGGGAGAGTGCAGCTCCTGTGTTTGGAGGAAGGGAGCACAGCTCCTGTGTTTGGGAGAAGGTGGAGCACAGCTTCTGTGTTTGGGAGTGCGGGACAATGCAGCTTCTGTGTTTGGGAGGGGAAGGCAGAACAGCTCCTGTGCCTGGAGGGAGGCAGCACAGCTACTGTGCTTGGGTTGGGCGACAGCGCAGCTCCTGTGTTTGGGAGGGAGAGAATGCAGCTTCTGTGTTGGGGGGCAGCACAGCTCCTGTGTTGGCGTGCAGGCAGTGCAGCTCCTGTGTTTGGGAGCAGGAGGGAGATATCACAACTCCTGTATTTGGCAGAAGTAGTAGGCAGTATAGCTCCTATATTTGGGGGCAGGGGTTGGGAAGTGCAGCTCCTGTGTTTGGGAGGGCAGGAGCAAAGCTCCTGTGTTTGGGGAGGGCAAGAGGTGCAGTTCCTGTGTTTGGGGGAGAGGCAGTGGAGTGCAGCTCCTATGTTTGGGGAGGGGCAGGGGAGCACAGCTCCTGTGTTTGGGGAGGAGCAAGAGTGCAGTTCCTGTGTTTGGGGAGAGGCAGTGGAGTGCAGCTCCTATGTTTGGGGAGGGCAGGGACACAGCTCCTGTGTTCTGGAAGGAGGAGGAGCAGGGGAGTGCAGTTCCAGTGTTTCAGGGGGAGGGGCAGGGGAGCGCAACTCCTGTGCTTGGGGGAAGGAAGCACAGAAAGGGGGGTGGAGGAAGCCTGTAGCTGCCAGAGTGAGGGTGGAGGGAGCCTATATCTGCATGACAGGGGGACAGAAGGAGCCTTAAATTGTGGGAGAGGGTAGCAAAAGGAGCCTGTAGTTGTGGGAGGAGGGGCGGAGGGAGTCCGAAGCTGTGGGAAAGGTGAGCAGAGGGGGTATCCCATGAAAAGTGCAACTGCAAGATGGCAAATGTAAAAATGGCAACAACAAAACAGCGAGGGAAGAAGAACAACCTAGAAAAACAGCGATTCCCAAAACAGCAACCTACGGCTTTCTCCTCCTCTCCAAGTTGTGTCCCCCCAGAGCTGATTATATATACAAAGAGGGATGCAGGGGTGAAACCCCCCACAAAGTGGGGTGCGAGTGGCAAAAACCACAGCAGAAACTCACTGCGACAGTGTTGTTGCCATTTCAGCGATTGCAGTTATTTCACGGTCTCTCCTTGTTGCCTCAATGTTTTGTCAACACAATTTTGCTGTTCCATTCTGCTCTCACCCACATCACATAGAACCAGTAGAGGGAGCCTGTAGCTGCCGGGGGAGTCTGTTGCTTCCAGGGGGAATCCTTTAGCTGCTGGGGGAGCCTTTAGCTGCTGGGGGAGCCTCTAGCTGCCAGTGGGGGAGCCTCTAGCTGCTGTGGCTAAGCCTCTAGTAGCTGGGGAAGAAGACTTTAGCTACCGGGGAAGTATTTTACTGCTGGGGAGGGGGAGCTTTAGCTGCTGGAGAGGGAGAGCTGTAAGCTGCTGGGGAGGGGAGCCATTAGCTGCCTGGAAGGGGGAGCCATTGGCTGCCAGGGAGGGGATAGCCATTAGCTGTTGGGGTGGGGGGACCATTAGCTGCCAGTGGGGGAATAGCCATTAGCTGCCGGGAAGGTGGGTAGGTCCTGTACAGGAGAAGAGAGCCCATAGCTGCTGGAGGGAGAGGAGATGGGAGCCTCTGACTGGTGGAAGGAGCCCATAACTGCTGGAGGGAGTATGAGGGAGCCTACTGTATAACTGCTGGAGGGAGGGGGAGTCTATAACTGCTGGAGGGAGAAGGAGGGTACTGGTTACTGCTGGAGGGAGGGGGAGGGACCTTGTAACTGCTGGAAGGAGGAGGAGGGAGCCTAAAGCTGTCTGAGGGAGAGGGAAGCAGCTTGTAGCATGGATAGGGTGTAGGGTGTAGCATGAAGCCTATGGCTGCCAAAGGGGTGCTCAGTCACTCAGTAGTGCAGGACAGGGCTCAGATTTAATGGTATTCCACCCTGTTTTGCATACCCGTTTTGGTGATGGAATACCATTTTCCTCATTCTGGTATTCCAGCTGGAGTACCACTCCATCATGTCACTGCTCTGCAGTTTAATCTATAACACTGCTATTTGAACAGATAAAATACTGGACCCAGAGGCAGATTGCCAAAATTAAAGTTTTGGTATTCCGCCTCCCACACTAGATTATTTTCTGTATTTCTACCCCTGTATGGCCTGATGACAATCCTCTTTCCCCCCTCACACACACACAGAAAGTGCCCTGGTTGTAAATTGTGCTTTTAAGATGCCTGCACTTAGGCCAGCCCAGTGGCACTGAGGGTTGAGGTGCTGGATGCCACACCTCATGCCACACCGGTGACCCAGGCTTGGCAGCTAGCATGGGGGATCGGGGGTTGGCAGAGGTGGAGAAGATTTGAGCATCCACAGAAAGCTCACCTTCTCCAGGGGAGGGAGGGAAGTAGGAGTTGGGAACATTGTGCCTCACAGCTGTGGCTGGGAGGTATTGAGCCAACAATCCTCTGAGCATGGGGAGGCGGGACGCAGTGGACATCGATGAGGAGCTTGCACGGGAGCATGAATGTGCCCACCTGGACGTTAGTGCATGTTCATGCTCACTGAATGTAGGTAAGGGAGTCACCATGAAAAAGAAAATACCTCAATTCCTGGGATGGTGAGAATGTGCCAAAAGGCCCTACACCCACCATAGGACCCCACCCATCTGGGTCCCTATTCCCTGAACCACATTGTGTGCCTGCAAAAATTGGATTCAAAGAGTGCCACAGCAGTGAATTCAGACCCACCCTGGGGGGCAAAAGCCAGGGGGTCTCTAGCAGCTAGGAGTGTGGAAATCGGAGCTCCGGGAGGGGACCCTAGATTGAGGGGCTCTGGCCAGGCCGGAGGAGTGAAGGTGACATCTGAGAGTGTTAGCTGGGATTGACAACTGGAGAGGAACAGAATTTAAAAACAAAAGAAAGAAAAAGATGCCTGCACTCAGTATTAGTGAAGAACCCCTCCCAACAAGATCTCCTAGCGTTGCCCAAGTTGCCCCTCCAATTGTGTTGTAAGCACATGCAGCACATCCCCTATTTAAGACTGGCCATCCACCCAAAAAAAAAAAAAAAAAACAGGTACTTTAACAGTGTTGGGAGTGGTGGTATCATATTGGGTTGCAACTGTGGCCATGCACTGTACTGCGGACAGGATATGAGGGGATCACAATTGTGGCTGTGCATGGGGATGGGGGGATTGCAATCGGTGGGTCGTGCACTAACTGTACCAAGTACAGGACAAGCAGAGTGATCCTAATCTGAGCCCTGCATGGGGGACGGGGGAGGGTTGCATTTGGGACCATGCACTGACATGGAGCACTCAAGGCTACAGCTCTGAGAGCCGTATTGGTTAAAGAATTAAAGATAAAAGAAATTCAAGCTAAACAATCACTTCAAGAGATATAAAAATCTCAAAAGATAGCAGCACAGGATGTTTGTGACATTGGGTCAATCATTAAGCTTGGGGCACTGGACAGAACTTTTTTGTAGAAGAAGCAGGCAATGATGAAGTGGATTTCTTCCATGAAACATTTGGCCAGCTCATATGCACCATACCTCGCTTTTTGTCACTGATATGAGGAACTTGGACACTCAAAATCGAGGGACAATGAGGGACACAACCCCTCATAATGAGGGACAAAATGAGATACAAGCTCAGAACACAGTGGAAACCTGTGCATTTGTACAAATATTAGAACATGAGAATTAATTTCTACTATAAAATCTGAATTTAAAGGTGTGAGCAGCTTGCTTTCCAGGAGGGACGGATGAGGGAGAAAGCAGTTTTGAGGGGTAAAATAAGGGATGTCCCTCACAATTACAGGGACAGTTGAGGGGTATGGTATGCATAGACTATGGAGTATGGAGACCCACTATAAGTCAGACATACACCCCCTCCCACCACTGAAGCTGATCTCCACACCCCCGTGCTCATGCATGTTATGACATATGACAAGAGACAGTGTGAGGGTGCGCACAATTAAAATAAATGGTGTTATTTTTATTACTATTTTATATATTATGATGGCAAGCTTCAGATTAATGAAGGCCACCGCTTGACTAACAAGGGACTTTTTAGTCAAGCAGTTGCCTTCATTAATCTCCAACTCACCGTCATAATGTATATTATAAAAAGGGTCTGAGAAATGGAGCTTTCTGATTGGCTGTAAGCATTCTATCAGCCTTATATCAATCTTTTATTAACATGCATGTATAAACTAATCATATGCTGAACAAGGTTTAACATTGTTTAAAAAACTTTATTATAATAGCAATAAGACACTCCCATGGGTTATGTTAATGATCAGTTAATCACCCACTAAAGGCATGTGACACTCGGCTACATCTCATGCAACATTACACCCTTAGAGGGTGATTAACAGACCATTACTATAAGCCCTGGTCATGCCTTATTGCTTGAAAATAGTTACAAAAATAACCCCATTCATTTCAAAGAGGTGCACCCCCACACTCTTCCTTACACTTGTCATAATATGCTTGAGTGCAGGGGTGTGGAGATCAATATACAGTGGCACTCAAATTTAAATTTTGGGAAGTGGACAAAGCTATAGCTGCCGGCATTTACAGGTTTGCATTGATGTTCTGTTATTTTTTATTTCACACCCTATAGTATGTGGTTGTGGCCTTTTTTCAGGTTTTGTTTCTATTAGCAGCTGTGAAGCCCTCTCAAAGCAGTTTACATTTGCTACAAGAGTGGCTTCACATACTTGTGGATCATGTCATTTTTCTGCTCCCAGCTGGGAGCTTTAACTAGCCATGAGTGCAGCTCTCTTCCAGGCTGCATCTTGCTGCCTCCCAAGCCCTAGGGCATTTACCTGATTTGCCACCAGGGAAGGAGGAGGGAGATGCTCCTGCCACGGCCTCCTCTACCTCCAGCTGAGCTTCTGTATCCCCCTCTCCCACCCGCACAGGGCAGGCCACAGCCTGAGCTCCATACAGGCTGGAAGTAACAAGTGCCTGCAGGCATTTTCATTTTTAGTGTGGTCACGCTATTGGGATGAGTGCTGCAACAGCCCTAGATTGTCCTCGTCCTCCTCGCCCTCCCTACCCAACACAATATTGGAGTCCAGGGAGTCCCCACTACATCCCAGGGAAGAGTTCTAATTTTATTTAAAACAAAAAATCTTTGGCCACTGGCCAGGCACATTGCATTTTTTCCCACAGTGTGGCTTTAACTGCTGGCTGTTCTTGCTCTTTTCCTGCTCTTGACTGGCAACTTTGACTAGCTGTGAGTGTGGTTCTCTCTAGCTGCCTATTGCTGCCTCCCAGGCCCTCAAAATTGGAAGGTGGTGGCCTGGTGGGAGGCTCTACTAACATGGCATCCTCCACCTCACTCTGAGCTTGTGTCTCCCTCTCTCCCACCCACACTGAGCAGGCCACATCCTGAGCTCCGTATGTGCTGTAAGTAACAAGTGCATGCAGGCACTTTCACTTTTAGCATGGCCATGCTATAGGGATGGCTGCTGCACTAGCCCCAACTTGTCATCCTACTTTACTCTCCTCCCTGCTTTCCAACACAAAATCAGGGCCCAGGGAGCCCCCTTAGACCTAAGGGAGGGGTTCTAATTTTGTTTAACATCATTGGCCACTGGCATCCAGAGCACTAACCCATTATCCAACCTGGGCTACTAGTTCTAGGGAGCAGGCCTCCTAGGGCATCCCTAGCCCACAGAACAATGAGTGATAACTTATTTTTAAAGAGGCAGTATAGCACTGTGGTTTAGGGCACTGAGCTGAAAATCTGGAGATCTAGGTCTGAATCCCACAGCCTCATTTGCTTACTGTATAACCCTGAGCAAGTCATTTAACTTCCTTGTGCTCCCAGGTCGCACCTGGAAACAAGCTTTGGCTTAGTGTGCCTTTCATGGTTAATAATTTCCCCTTTTCCATTCCCTATTTCAATAAAGCTAGGCCATTAGACCAAAAGAGGCTCCACTTGCCCACCTGGGCTGCCATTCTAAAACACTGGCCACCTGTTCATTCAGAGAACTAAGGGGTTTTAGCTGAGCCCCTTCCCAAGCAACACTTTCTCTATTCCCTCCTATTTTTTCTATCTTTAAAATTTTATTTCCTTTCTCTATATGACTAGAAACATAGAAACATAGAAGTTGACGGCAGATAAGGACCGCAAGGCCCATCCAGTCTGCCCATTTCTTTTTCTACCTTATAAATGTGCCATCGGCCTTTGCTCTGTCAGTGACCTATCTATTCATAGTCATTTGTATTGCTCCCTTATGCCTATCCCATGCCTGTTTGAAGCCCTGCACTGTATTCATAGCCACCACTTCTTGTGGTAAGCTATTCCATGCATCTACCACCCTTTCTGTGAAAAAGAATTTCCTCACATTCCCCTTAATCGGCCTCCCTCTAATCTCATGCTGTGTCCTCTTGTCCTGCTATTTTTCTTATATTTAAACATGTTAGACTCTTTCACCTTGTTTATGCCCTTAAGGTGTTTAAATGTCTCGATCATATCACCTCTCTCCCTCCTTTGCTCAAGGGTATACATATTGAGCTCCGTTAATCTGTCCTCATATGTCTTCTGATGCAGTCCCTGCACATTTTGGTTGCCCTTCTCTGGACTGCCTCAATTTGGATTAATGTCCTTGTGAGGTGTGGCCTCCACTGCTGCATGGTACTCCAGATGGGGCCTAACCAATGTCTTGTACAGAGGGATTATTACCTCCCTCTTATGACTTGTGATACCCCTACTAATACACCCTAACACCCCCTAGCCTTACCTACTGCTTTAGAGGTCTGCTTGATGATTTTAGGTCATCAGTGATGATGATGCCCAAGTCTCTTTCTTCCTTTGTGACTGCTAGCAACTCCTCCCAGCCTATAAGTGGCTTCAGGGTTTCTCTTCCCTATGTGCATGATTTTGCACTTCTTTGCATTAAATCCCAGTTGCCACTCTTCTGACCATTTTGCTAGTTTATCCAGATCTCTTCTCATTCTGCCCACCCCATCTGGATCATCTACTCTGTTGCAGATCTTGGTGTCATCTGCAAACAGACAAGCCTACCCTCTAGTCCATCTGGGAGTCACTAATGAAGATGTTGAATAGGACTGGCCCCAGGACTGATCCCTGAGGTACCCACTTGTGACTTGCATCTCTTCTGACTGTATACCATTTACCACCACTCTCTGTTTTCTGCCAGTCAACCAGTTTGCCACCCAGTTGACCAACTTCTGACCCACCCAAGCCTACCTGCTTATTTATCAATCTTCTATGTGGAACAGTGTCAAAAGCTTTGCTGAAGTCAAGGTAGGCGACATCAACTGCTCCCTTGGTCCACCACCTCTGGTTACCCAGTCAAAGAAATCTATGAGACTAGTTTGACAGGACCTTCCTTTGTAAACCCATGCTGTCTTGGATCCTGTGCCCTATGGATTCCAGGTGTTGCACTATCCTTTCCTTAAGGAGTGCCTCCATAATCTTGCCCACTACTGAGGTAAGACTGACTGGTCTGTAGTTCCCGCCTCCTCCCTGCTACCACTCTTGTGGAGCGGTATCACATGAGCCCTTCTCCAGTCTTCTGGGACCTCTCCTGTGCTCAGAGACTCACTAAACAATTCTGCTAATGGCTCTGCTAGTTCTCCTTTAGCTCCTTAAGTACCCTGGGATGTATGCCATCAGGTCCCATTGCCTTATCCACCCTAAGCTTAGCAAGCTCTTGTAGGACCCTTTCTTTTGTGAAGGAGTAGTGCTCACCTCCTCCTCCCTGTGTCCATGATGTTGAGCTGTAGGGCCTGCCCTACCTTCTCTTCAGTAAATACTGAGCAAAGTATCTATTTAGGATAGATGCCTTTACAGGGTCCTCCTCCTCACATGCTCCCTTTTCTCCATTAAGTTTAGCAATACCCCTCTGGACTTTCTCCTTTCACTAATGTATCTATAGAAAGTCTTGTCACCTTCTTTACTGTTCATTGCTAGTGTTTCCTCAGTTTGGGACTTTGCCTGCCTTACTGCCTTACCTGCTTCCTTAGGGCAGTTTGGTATGCCTCCTATCTTCATCCCGCTGTGTTCCCTATATTTTCTGAAGGCCAGCCTTTTGGCTCTGACCTTTTCTGCTACTGTATTTGAGAACCAAAGTGGTTTCTCTTCTTTGCACTTCCTTTTCTGTCTAACACAATGGGATGTTGCTTCAAGTATTGTATCCTTAATGCTTGCCCACTTTGCCTGTACCTCCTCACCTGTGTTTCTTTTTGCCAGGTCTAGCTTAACTCTGTTGGCCATCTTATCAAAGTCAGCTCCTCTGAAGTCCCATATTTTGCCTTGGAATGGGATGATTTAGATGTAGTAGCCAAATTGAACCATACCATGTGATGGTCACTGGCCCCCAGGTGACCTTCTACCTGGAGATCTGTGATCCCTTCTTTGTTAGTCAGTACTAGATCTAGGATAGCCCTGTCTCTTGTGGGTTGCTGTACCAGTTGTTTGAGGCCCTCCCCCTGCAGGGAATCCACTATGAGTCTAGTTCTGGCAGATGTTCCTGCTGGTATTGACCATTCTAAAACAGACTAATTTCCTATACTTTTTCCCAACTGTAATCTTTAATTCTAAATCTCTCCTTTTCCTTACTTTTATGCTGTCCTATACCTCTTGTATCTCTTGGCTCTCTGTTTCTGTTCTTGCTACTGTATTTTCTCCATATTAACTTTTCTTTATTGTACATGTCTGGCAGGACACTGACTCCTTCCTTCCCCATCCGATAAGTATAGGTCTAGGCCTAACTTTTCCATTCCACTCAATTTACTCTCTAGGAACTGTGGATCATTTGTGACCCCCTTTTCTGTATTTTGTTTTACAGGTCCCATGCACATCATCCCTTAAAGCCTCCTACCTCTGACTCCCTAGTACTCAGATAAGAGACTCTTGGCTTATACTTATACTTATATACTTGTACTTATACTTAAATACTTATACTTAGTGGGTGTACTGTAATGGTGTGGCCTCACCCGATACAGTGTGTGTGTGTGTGTGTGTGTGTGTGCACCTGCAGAGCTGGCCGTGTGTGTAACCTATATTTGGTGGGTTGATTATAATGGTGTGGCCACACCTATTACAGTGTGTGTGTGTGTGTGTGTGTCTCTGTGTGTGTGTGTGTGTGTGTCTGCTGTGATAGGGCATAAAAGTTACAAGTGTTGTTTTTCAAATCCTGCCCAAAACATGTTTTTGCACTTGTGGCACAAAACGACAGCTTGACTAGTATTTTTTTCATGATCAGAAGGCAGGACTCCTAAAAAAAAACCTATATTTGAAATGTTAAAAAAATTATGAAGAAATGTTGAGTGCAGCACCAGCCACCGGTCCAACTGGTACTGTGTTGCCCTTATGTACAGGTGAACTGTGTTTTGATAGAAGCATAAATGATGGTGGCAGTGAATGACCAATGTTCCATACAGTCTGCCCATATAGTAGTTCCCCATCAAAATCTGGGTCTTATTGTCCATTCAAGGTACTAGCATCACTGTGCACCCACCCATTCCCCTCCATACTATTACCACCCTAAACAACAACTATACACTTTGCTCTCTCCCAGCCATGCTTGTAACCATTTATGGTTTTGGTGCCCACCACCTTGGCTGGAAGACTGTTCCATGGTTCCACCACCTTTTTTTTTTTTTTTTAACTGACTTTATTCTTCCAGCAGGCTGGTCGGCTTCAGTCTGCCAGTCCCATTCGGCTTCCGCGGCCATCCTGAGACCAACCCACCTTCTTAAACTTGGATGGACCATCGGTGCTGGTGAGGGGGTGTCATCTAGCCCCAACCCCTGATTTTTTCCTCCTCCTGAATTTTTCCCATTTTAGCCCCGGAGCCCCATGCAAGGTCTTCAAATTGCTTTTGTTTTTTTTTGTTTTTTTATCGAAGTTCTTTAAGGTATCCTCTTTTTTATTCAGTTCTTCTTCAATTTCTTTTTGTATTATTGCATTTTCAGGCAATATGAGCTCAATATTTTCTTTTGAAGCTCTGTGGCTAATGGCTTGCCACTTTTCAATAAATTCTGGTCTCACAATCCCACAGTTAGGTTTTAAGAACCCTTAGTCCTCTTGATGCTCTTTCCATCTCTAAATAAGCATTCAGGCTAATTTCTTCCCATTTAAGCCATTTCAATTTAAAAGCAGTTGTTTCAAATTGATTGAAAGCCTGTCTGGTATTGCATGGTCCTTGTAAGGTTACAGAGGGATCATTTAGTATTGTAGTGTAACTGATGACATTGCCTGTGTTCATAAGTACCAGGCTTTTTAGGGAGCGGGGTTCTTGTCCATCCTGCATCTGCCTCTGGTTAGCCATAAAAAGCAAGTGCTTTGTTCAGCAGAAATCTCGGACCTCATGAATTTCTTAAAGCAACCTTTTTTTCTTTTTGTAACCCGTGCTGGTGGTAAATTAAGTAGAAACAGTTTGTTTTGTTGGTGATACTACCGCACCAGGGATTAGTTGTGCCAAGGTTAAATAAACAGTCACAAAAAAAACAGACAGCAATGTCCAGGAACCGGCACCAACTGAAAGGCAAGTGGAGCAGATGCAGCTTCTGCTATCACTTAGTCACAGTTTGCAATGGCAGTTGAAATGTACCAAAGCACTCACCACTTCTTCATGAAAAGTATCTTTAATGTTGTGCTCCATAAAAGGTTAGGGGATACTTAAGTAATAGCAACACACCATGGTAACCTTTGAGAAAGGATCCAACTTGTCAGGTGACCTGTGTCAGCTGATTGGTGGCATCAGAGGGAGCGGGGTAGGAGAAGAAGAAGGAGAAGGAAGTAATGGAGTAATGGTGAAATGGTAAACTTGGATTATGTTTGGTGCTTGGCTTTTATCCTTTGAATGGTGTTTTAGGAGCACAACATTAAAGATCCTTTTCACTAAGAAGTGGTGAGTGTTTTTGAACATTTAAATTGCCTGGACATTGCCTCCTGTTTTTTTGTGACTGTTTATTTAACCTTGGCATAACTAATCCCCAGTGCAGTAGTATCTTCAACAAAACAAACTGGGTCCAATTCCAAGATGGCTTACATGTGGTGCAAGCCGATTTACGCCATACCCCATGGCGTAAATCACAACTTGCACCATGTATTATGCCGTTCCCTATTCCAAAAGGTGCCTTGCACCATGTCATATGCAGGTTGTGCCAAATGTGGGTTACGCCACCCACTATGCTGCAACCCGCAATGGCATCGCGTAAAGGTGGGTTACAGCAGCAACTGCGCCCTATTCCAAAAGTGCAGCTGCCATAACCCACATATGCTATTCTAAGAGCCGCATTGGCACAGTGGAGTTAGACCATCATGGAGATGGTTTAGGGACATCCATCTGTGCCAATCAACAGATGCCCACTCTGCAGTGCCATGGCAAAATTTATGCAGTGCCCTCCATGCCCTCCAAACATGTTCATGCCCCGCACCCCACCCCAAATGTTGGGGACCCCTGGGGTCTGTTTTTTAAAGTGCCCCAGATGCCTGTGCCACCTGTCCGGCCACCCCATGCCCCTTGGTGCTTGCTGTGGTGTTCCTGGGTGGGGGGGCTCTGGGGCAGTTTTCAGGAGGCCGCGACTTGTGGCATGCAGGGCTATTGCGCCATGCCCATGGCACTAGCCTACACCTGCCACAAGTTGCAAGTCATAGGTGCCAGGACTCTGCCACTCTTAGAATACAGTGCAGGGTCCCCAGCACAGCAGTGAATGTCGCAACTCGCATATGCCTGCAAGTTGCGACATTTGCCTTGGAATCAGCCCCACTGTCTCTATCATATCACCTCTCTATTGTCTAGTCTCCAGCTAGTACATGTTCAGTGCCTTGAGCTGATCCTCATCAGATCTGCCCTGCTGGCCCTGAATAATCCTAGTCACCCTTCATTGCATCGTCTGTATCCGGTCCTTATCTCTGCTGAGGTGAGAACTCCAGAACTGGGCATAGTATTTCAGGTGTGAGCTTAGCTCAGTTAGCCAGCTGGATGGTTTGTGGCTGGGAGGAAGATGCTGCAGCATGCAGCATGAGCCTCAGCCTGTATTTATTGTTATTTATTTAGTTAGTTTTTGTTGACTGAGAAAAGATGACTAGGCAATTCTGCCTAATTTCAGCCTTGTCCGGGTGGGGTGGGGGATACAGATGGAAACCAACCCAACTGAAATTGAATCAAATTAAGCTATTGGTGGTATTTTTGTATTTTACTTATTAATTTATTATTTATTTTTATCTTTTTGTGAATTGTGGAAATTTGGCCAGGACACAGGGGAAATTTCCCTACTCTCCTGTGGGGGAACCTCTGGCCATCAGGATGGCCACTTTGCCCAGAAGCCTGGAGAAGATGGACATGCAAGAGGTAGAGGAGATGGTCTCATCCTCTGCCCCTAGTGATACAGACCGAACACTTCTTCGATGTGGAAGGATCAATGGATATAGATACTGAACCTGCCTCTATTGATTTATCACATGTGGAAACTGAGAAGCAAAGTATACCAGAGGTCACCGAGAAAGTTATACAGCCAAACATAGCAGAGCCCCAGGAAAAACTTACCTCGATTGATGACAACATTCTTGGAAATACGATGGACTTGCAAGTGCTTTTGGAAGAAAAACAGCAGTGGTATCACAAATGATGATTAGAGCTAACATAGAAACATAGAAGTTGACGGCAGATAAGGACCGCAAGGCCCATCCAGTCTGCCCATTTCTTTTTCCACCTTATAAATGTGCCATCGGCCTTTGCTCTGTCAGTGACCTATCTATTCATAGTCATTTGTATTGCTCCCTTATGCCTATCCCATGCCTGTTTGAAGCCCTGCACTGTATTCATAGCCACTACTTCTTGTGGTAAGCCATTCCATGCATCTACCACCCTTTCTGTGAAAAAGAATTTCCTCACATTCCCCTTAATCGGCCTCCCTCTAATCTCATGCTGTGTCCTCTTGTCCTGCTATTTTCTTATATTTAAACATGTTAGACTCTTTCACCTTGTTTATGCCCTTAAGGTGTTTAAATGTCTCGATCATATCACCTCTCCTCCTTTGCTCAAGGGTATACATATTGAGCTCCGTTAATCTGTCCTCATATGTCTTCTGATGCAGTCCCTGCACCATTTTGGTTGCCCTTCTCTGGACTGCCTCAATTTGGTTAATGTCCTTGTGAAGGTGTGGCCTCCAATACTGCACGCAGTACTCCAGATGGGGCCTAACCAATGTCTTGTACAGAGGGATTATTACCTCCCTCTACGACTTGTGATACCCCTACTAATACACCCTAACACCCCAGCTCACCTACTGCTTTAGAGGTCTGCTTGATGATTTTAGGTCATCAGTGATGATGATGCCCAAGTCTTTCTTCCTTTGTGACTGCTAGCAACTCCTCCCAGCCTATAAGTGGCTTCAGGTTTCTCTTCCTATGTGCATGATTTTGCACTTTGCATTAAATCCCAGTTGCCACTCTTCTGACCATTCTGCTAGTTTATCCAGATCTCTTCTCATTCTGCCCACCCCATCTGGATCATCTACTCTGTTGCAGATCTTGGTGTCATCTGCAAACAGACAAGCCTTACCCTCTAGTCCATCTGCGAGGTCACTAATGAAGATGTTGAATAGGACTGGCCCCAGGACTGATCCCTGAGGTACCCCACTTGTGACTTGCATCTCTTCTGACTGTATACCATTTACCACCACTCTCTGTTTTCTGCCAGTCAACCAGTTTGCCACCCAGTTGACCAACTTCTGACCCACCCCGAGCCTACCTAGTTTATTTATCAATCTTCTATGTGGAACAGTGTCAAAAGCTTTGCTGAAGTCAAGGTAGGCGACATCAACTGCTCCCCCTTGGTCCACCACTCTGGTTACCCAGTCAAAGAAATCTATGAGATTAGTTTGACAGGACCTTCCTTTGTAAACCCATGCTGTCTTGGATCCTGTGCCCCTATGGATTCCAGGTGTTGCACTATCCTTTCCTTAAGGAGTGCCCATAATCTTGCCCACTACTGAGGTAAGACTGACCGGTCTGTAGTTCCCCGCCTCCTCCTGCTACCACTCTTGTGGAGTGGATCACATGAGCCCTTCTCCAGTCTTCTGGGACCTCTCCTGTGCTCAGAGACTCACTAAACAATTCTGCTAATGGCTCTGCTAGTTCCTCCTTTAGCTCCTTAAGTACCCTGGGATGTATGCCATCAGGTCCCATTGCCTTATCCACCCTGAGCTTAGCAAGCTCTTGTAGGACCCTTTCTTTGTGAAGGAGTAGTGCTCACCTCCCTCCCCCTGTGTCCATGATGCTGAGCTGTGGGCCTGCCCTACCTTCTCTTCAGTAAATACTGAGCAAAAGTACTATTTAGGATAGATGCCTTTACAGGGTCCTCCTCCTCACATGCTCCTTTTCTCCATTAAGCTTAGCAATACCCCTCTGGACTTTCTCCTTTCACTAATGTATCTATAGAAAGTCTTGTCACCTTCTTTACTGTTCGTGCTAGTGTTTCCTCAGTTTGGGACTTTGCCTGCCTTACTGCCTTACCTGCTTCCCTTAGGGCAGTTTGGTATGCCTCTATCTTCATCCCGCTGTGTTCCCTTATATTTTCTGAAGGCCAGCCTTTTGGCTCTGACCTTTTCTGCTACTGTATTTGAGAACCAAAGTGGTTTCCTTCTTCTTTGCACTTCCTTTTCTGTCTAACACAATGGATGTTGCTTCAAGTATTGTATCCTTAATGCTTGCCCACTTTGCCTGTACCTCCTCACCTGTGTTTTTTTGCCAGGGCTAGCTTAACTCTGTTGGCCATCTTATCAAAGTCAGCTCCTCTGAAGTCCCATATTTTTGCTTTGGAATGGGATGATTTAGATGTAGTAGCCAAATTGAACCATACCATGTGATGGTCACTGGCCCCAGGTGACCTTCTACCTGAGATCTGTGATCCCTTCTTTGTTAGTCAGTACTAGATCTAGGATAGCCCTGTCTCTTGTGGGTTGCTGTACCAGTTGTTTGAGGCCCTCCCCTGCAGGGAATCCACTATGAGTCTAGTTCTGGCAGATGTTCCTGCTGGTATTGACCAATCTGTATCTGGCATGTTGAAGTCTCCCATTATCAGAACCTCCCTTTAGCTGTCATGTTTGTATATCTTCTAACAGTAATGTGTCTATGTCCTCCCTCTGGTCTGGGGCCTGTAGACAACCCCAGTTCTTATGGCTGTCCCATTTCCTGTTTCCAGGGTGACCCACAGTTCTTCTGGCTCCTTATGTGTATTCTGAATTTCTGTAGCTTTGATATTTTCATTAACATACAGGCCACCCTCCCCTTTTGCACCTCGGTCTCTTCTGAGCCAATACATAGCCAGGTACTGAAGTCTCCCAAGTGTGGTTACTGGTAAACCACGTCTCACTAATTGCTACTATGTCCAGTTTAGCCTCTGACATTATTGCCTGGAGGTCTGGGATCTTATTTCCCAGGCTGTGAGCATTTGTGTACATGATTTTCCATTGGCCAGATTTTGGTGTGTTAGTTGTTGGGTGAAGTTTGGCATTACCCCTGTGCATCGTATGGGGAGACAAACCTTTTTTCTTACCTGGTGATGCAAATGAACGGCAAACACGCTGAATTCCTGCTACAGATAGCAATCGCTGCACAGAAAGCACAACAAGCGGCAGCAGGCTCAGCACCACCTTCAGCAACAGCAGCCCAGCTGCAAACCTCTGATGCAGATGCTATTTAAGCATCAGAGAACAAAAGCTCACCAAAAGAGCCACCACAGTCACATCAGGTGAATACCTCCTCATCTACTATGGCAGCCATGAAACCGACCGAATGACCTGCATTCGATTTTCAGGCAAGTGCAAGCAAAACCCCATTATTTGTGTTTGCAGGGAATTTAGCACAGCAAACTGTAGGGGGTCCATTAGGAATGGCAGATACAGGCATCACAACACCTGACCTAAGACAGAACCCACAGACAATTGCCTTAGAAGAAATAAAGAATAAAACAGGGGAAAAGACCAATCGGTGGTCAGTAGGCAGCAGGCTTGGAAAAATCCAATTTGACAATGCAGTGGATGTTGGGAAAATCACCCATAAATGTTCATAGTGAGGTGATAGTACCAACTGAGGTTACTTCAGTGCAACAAAATATGGAACACTCTGGTTTACTGGACAGTATTGATGAAAGCTTAATTGCTACCTCTCCTCTGCATGATCCAGAGAAATTCCAGTTAAGTCAGCATCTAGTACTTTTGAAGCCAAAAGGCTTAACCTCCCCCCCCCCAAGGGGCCTGGAAAAATCACAGCCCCGCTCCCAACAAGGGCCAGGTATTAGAACTTCACCTAGACCTTCACCAGAAAATATGGGAAGGCAACATTCTAAAAATTCTATTCCTAATGAAAGGGGAAATACCTCCGGACCTTTTACCTCTTTGTTCAGATCCCCTCACATCCTGTGAAACAGCACAACACAGTTAGACTGCTGTACTGTATAAAGGGAGATTATTAACTTTCCCAGACAGGGTGCATATTGCAAGGACACTATTAAAGGGTTCTATGCACTTTTCAGCAACAGAAATATACACCCTTATTCACATGTCAGGTGAAACATCATTTGATATAAATTTTAAACTGGCCAGTGGACTAAATAAATTCTGGAAAATACAAAATCACACATGCCCACACAATGCAAAGCATCGTGGGCTGCATATGCAAATCACCACATAATATTATGCTGGTTCAACTTTAAGCAGAATTGCATGGTGCCAAAAGGCCTCTCACACAGTTTGCAAAGGGTGCCAACAGAAGACATAGACACATGTTTAGTCCTACCAGGACTCATCAGTATGCCTCGTCTGTTTGACACCCCAGTGGAATGAACCAGCTACCCTAAGATGGACTGTCTGGGTTATGTTGTGGTGAACCCATTAAAATAAAAACTATTTAAAAGACAAAGATAAATAAATTCTGGGCACGATATCAGGTTTTGAAACATTCACCACTTTGGACTGCCTTTGAGGTTATACTACTAATAAAACCTGCCAATAAAACAATAACTGTGCTATTCAGGAATGAGGGTGGGTGAACGTCATGGACCTCACATACTGGCTTAAGCAGAGATGCACCATGACAAGATTACCTGTAGCTATCTTTGATGATGATCAAATCTGGAGAAGGGGCTGATGGGTTAGAGTGGTACTACACACCACTGATGCAGTCAGCAACACCTTCCAAATAGTTTTTTCTTGGGAGGGATAGGGGAGTGTTATTTTATTCAGGACAACCTATGGCATGCTACTGCTGTGGGGCCACAGGGCATATAAGTAGCTTGTGTGACAAATTAAAGTGTATCACGTGTCATGAAATGGGCCACACTACTGGGTAAAATAAACAAATCTGTAATCTAAATGACACCACAGGCCATTCATATCATACCTGACCCTGGGAGGTGCATAATCAACTTGACCAGTCTGACAGTGAAGAGTAGAGACTACTTATAGCTATTAATAATAAAAATAATAATAAAAAAACCCCATCAAAGTAGAGCACACACACCTCATTGATGCAAGGGCACAGGTCTATTAAAAAATAAATTTTATTAGCAAATGCCACCAACCTGACACATTTCGGATGCCAAACACATCCTTTCTCAAAGGAAAAACACCAACAATAAGATGACTCTTAAATACTTCAGCAAATGAGATTCAAACAGTGTCATTAATTAAAACTCCACAGTGATTGGTTTAAACCACACACATGTAACCAAACTTGATTAATATAAATACAACTATACATCTTAAATGCAGCTAAAAAACGTATCTATAATTTACTAATAGCAGCCAAAATCACATACATATCTACATTTATAGCTAATATATCCTGAATCAAAAGAGATGAAAAGATGGGGGATTCTTTATATAAAAAAATATCAAACTAATGAAGGAAGAGGGTTTTGAAAAATGAGCAAAAATGCCAATGAGAAAATTACAGAGACTCAAATCACAATCCTTTTAGTTAAAATATAGCACACAAATAATAATACTACCATTTTAACATGTTTAGACATTAACAATAATCATATTACTAGATTATGTATATTCGTTGTACACTAGATGAGGAGACTTTTCACAGGACACATTTACTACATCTGACTAAATATGAAGACTTACTAATACATGTCTGCAAGACAGTAAATTAAATGTTTTTCCCCCAAAAGCCCCGGTTTATCGCATTCCCCTCGAGAAGTGCAAAAACTACAGCTGAAATTGCTTGGCACATTTTCATACATGCACAGACTGACTATCTTATTAGCCGTCATATATAAGTTCTACCATTTTAACATGTATAAATATTAACAATAACCATCTTGCTAGATTGTGCCTTATAGCTATTGCCCAGTGCCAAAAAACAGTATGGCTCCAAATTCATCCCGCTTATTTCATTTTACCCTCTCCCCCTGTCCTAGGTATGGAGGATTCTCCTCCCACTCCCCAACCCCAAGAGCAGGAAGCTGTTGTAATGCAGGAATTAGAAGTAGAGACCTCTCATGATGAAATGCAACAGATACAAGAGGTAGAGACCCCACAGAATTATTCAGAAATGATAAGCATAGCTGATAACAGCCAGGAATCTACCCTCCCTGATTCCTGCATTATGCACCCCCCAATCCCCAAGAGAGAGAAAGGGAAGACAAGCAGATGGAGACAGTCATGGTCACAACCCCTTCCTAAAGTGTCCAAAACCTCTGACCTCCCTCTCATTAACAGATTCGAAGGTCTAGCAGATGCAGCAGGACTCTCAGATAATGATTCCGATGAATCCTCTTTTAGGTCATCTGTACCCTCTGACAAAGATGACACTGCCCCCTCTGAGAATACTTCTGAGGCTATAGAAAACACACCTGCTAAGGTTAAATGCAAACAAAAGCATACTAGAATAAGCAAATGCAGTAAGCAGAAAACACCATGAATGGATAATATGACTGCCTCCTCATCCATCGCTAATGGATATAGCCATTAACCTTTATACTATTAATGTGAATAGTATTAAGAACCAGAGGAGGAGGATGGCTGTATTTTACCATCTCAAGTCATTTAGGAATGGAATTTTTTTCCTGCAGGATACCAGACTGCACACTACAGTGGAACTATGTCAAGCCATTTCATTATGGCATGTGGGGCCTTCATACTGGTCAACTGGACAGGACACCTGTTCAGGGGTGGCAATTTTATTTTATGACATTCCCATGCAATTGGTGATGTTAGTAGTCCTTATACCTGGTAGAGCTATGGTGTAGGATATAAGAATACAAAACATATCATTCCATTTAATTAATATTTACAGTGCACAAATGAAAGCATAAAGGATTGAACTATTTCATTTAGTACAACCTTATTTGTATTCAGCTCAAAATTAAATTTTCGGTGGGGACTTTAATTGTGGGATCTCCTTGAGGGATAGAGGAACAACTGCTAAAACAACAAAAACGTATTGTGACATGACTTGTCTACTCTAAAGCAAATGATTAATAACACAAATCTGAAAGATGCATACTTTTCAGCTACAGGGAAATCAGACCCAGGGTTCCATAAACGGCAGTTGGCCACAAGAATAGATTACTTCTTTATCACAACTACACTGTATATACAAACTGCTAAAACTTTGGTAGTAGAATACACAGACCATTACATTGTACAACTAAGAACAGGAAATGTAACCCCCCCCCACCATGGGCCAGGAACCTGGAAATTTAACTCATCATTACTTTCTAATAATGAGACCACACAAAACATACAATAATTTATAGCAGCTAGAAAAACTGTTTATGTTTTTTATGAGGGCCCAACTTTATGGTGGGAAGACACCATCTCTGATATTACAAACTTATTAAAAAAACATAACAAAGCACTTGGAAATAATACTTATCACCAATACCTTCAGAATAGACAGCAATTACAAAGCTTTTAACCCTGTCAGCATCATCAGGTCACAATTTTACTCAACCGATCAGTAATATCAGGAAACAAATAATTGCTTTTCGTATGCAACAAGAGCAAAACTTGATACACCAGCAGAAATTTGGGATACAGGCAAAAATTTTCAAATGTGCCCATATGAAAGCTGCAATGAGAAAAATAAGCAAAAGCACATGGAAGGGTTATGGAGTAATAAACAAACTTTATGCACAGGCTCTAGGGGAATACAGGAAATTATCACAAACCATACGCACAAGCTTTTTCAGCAGTCTCAGGAGCAACAGGGAGACCTAGCAGATTGTTTTTAAAAAACATAGAGCATCCTACTTACTCAGCAGCAAGTGTTCAAGAGCTAACTAGAGATGTTACACCAGAAGAAGTAGAGATAGCCCTGAAAACCCTGCCCATGGGAAAGGTTCCAAGGAGATTAATGGGGGAACTTTATAAAATTATAGGCAACGAACTACTGAAGGAACTAGCTGAGATATTCACTAGTATACTGAACAATCAATCCCCCACTTTACAGATGGTGAATGGACAGTTAATTTACATTTACCACAAGGGTGATAGATACAATATTGACAATTGGAGGCCAAAATGCCTTCTAAACACTGATTTTAAATTACTAATGAAAATTTTAAATAAAAGACTCTTGGAAGTGGCCAAATACATACTCCCCCCAGTCCAGGCCTGCTTTATCCCTGGGAGGAAAATTTCTGACCACCTAATATTGCTAAGAGAGATTTTTCAGCAAGGGAAAAAAGGTTCACTAAAAGGTTATGTTTTATCCCTGGACCAGCAAAAAGCCTTTGACTCAATGAACCATAAATTCCTATGGACTACCTTACAAGTGTATGGGATATCACATAAATTGGATACAAGACTTATATATAATTGCTACTATAACGCCCCTGATAAATGGTTGGAAGGGACCTATGACACCTGTGAGCCGAGGCAAGCAGCAAGAGTGCCCCTGAGTCTGCTGTTGTGTGCTTTCTGCATTGATCCCCTTCTGAGGGTTCTAAACACATCCCAGGAATTATTATCTATGAATGTTACAGGGAATGCAGTACCACGTGTAGCTACAGCCTATGCAGAGAATGTATGTATACTAGTACAGGATGCAGGAGCTACAGAAATTGCCATACAGCACTGTAATAAATATGGTACATCTGCAGGCACTTCATTAAACCTCACTAAATGCATAGGAAAGCAGTTTGGTTCAGAAAATCCTAACAGAAGAGCTATTTCAGGTATGCAATTAACTGAGGAACCAAACAAAATTCTAGGCATCCCCTTTGGACATACAAAATTAGAAATACTAAACTGGGAACCTAAACTAGTGCAAGGGAAACAAATGCTAGGGCAATGGAAAAAAATGGCAAGTCAGTAAACAGAAGAGAGTACATCTCATCAAAATATACCTAATACCACTGTTCCTCTATATTAGCTACATCTTTCCCCCACCTAAAGCACTAGAAACCATGCTACTCAGTGTGTTTTTTCAAGCAATATGGGGAAGCAGACTCAACCCACTTAAAAGAAATATGTTATACCTACTGATAGAGCATGGCTAACTAGGAATGATTAACCCTATCACTTTCTTCTACAGTATATTTTTTCAGACCAACTTAAACCCTTTGTTAGTATAGAATGGACAAGGTTGGACTCCCTTTTTGTTCTCTTCCTGCTCACAATGGTTTCACCAATGGGAACAGGGGCATATAGGGCCTCTTAAGCACTCTATGCAGGCTCCAGAATACATTAGAGTTACTTTTTTTTAAATGCTAAAAACCTGGAAAATTGCAAGTCAAATGGTACTTACAAAACATAGAAAGGAAATATATATCTGGTTACAAGAACACCACTGTAGTGTAGAAATCATATTCCCACAATGCCCGCCCCAGTACCTTCACTCCCTGCTACACCTTCTAAAAGAAAAGAGAATACCTGACAAAATGTCAGACATACATTGGCTGCATTGCCATGTGAAACTTAACATATAATCTAATCAAAAGCACAAACAGCTTGAGAAAAGGATGTGTAGTAGACCACAGTGTTATCAACAAATTGAACCCATTCAACATATTTTCTTCCAGTGTTCATATATTGAGGGATTTTAGACAGAACTGGCAAGAACATGGAATGAACCATGGTTTGCAGCCATAACACATGAAGCTATAATGTATGGCTGTTATGATAGATCAGCAACTAAATGGCATAAAAGCACACTCCACATAGTTCATTATAGTTATCAAAAGGTAAATCTAGAACACAAAAAGTATCTTTACGTTGCATCAGAAGCAGATTACTCACATTGAACTTATTAAGAAAATAACTGCAAAACTATTGGGTATTTATTTTCTAGAGGCAAAGCAACTGACTCAGAGGAATTTAGAAGCAACCTTGAAAAACATGCCTTGAGTCACAGACACGGATATGCCCATTACTTGAATGCATATTGTAGAATAGTAAGAAACTACTGAAGGTAGGATAGACTGTGTGTTTTTTCCTTTCCTTTTTTTTTGCCTTCTTTTTTTGGTTTTTATTTTTTTCATAAAAGATATTCTCTTGGTGCCAATGAATTATTAAAATGTGTTTGATGTTCACTAGGAAATGCAGTCCCCTCCGTCTCTTTCTTTTTTGGTGTAAAATGTAAAGCTGAACTAAGCAATTTTATTTAGTCGTGGATCTGTAGTATATTATAGTATTGCAATAAGTTATGGATTCCAATGTAAACAACTGCTGTATATAAATTGTGATTTCAGTTTCTCTTTAAGTTTCCTACATGTTTCTCACCTCCCTTTTTTCTTTTTGGTTTCCTTTATATATCTATAACTATGTATATCAGACCATTTTTTTTGTATTAAGGTTTACTGGTACTACTGCATATGGTGATGTATGTTCTGTTTGATTTCTTACCCTAATAAACACCCCTACTCTTTTTTTGAGAAGTTCCATGGGGTTTTTAATGTCCACCTGAACAATCACCAGAACTGGCAGATAGGACCTTGGTTTAATATCTTATCCTCAGGAGTGCAGCATTCCCCTCATGCTGCACTATAGTGCCAGAACTGGGATTTTACCCAAGTTCCTGGAATGGAGTAGAACCCACAACCTTCTGATCTGCTGGCCTCAGAAGTGAGTGTACAACTTGCTAAACCACTGGCATAGCCTAGTGAGGGATAGTGAATTGTTCTAACATACAGGCAACACCTTATGACAGGCTGTTAAGCCTTGCCTCACAAGGGGTAGACATGTGTCAAGACTTGATTAAGCCATGCATTGTGTTGGGGAAGTGAGTTGGCAGGAAAAACAAGAAAACAGCAGCTGGCAGGATGAAGCCTGATTACTGCAGGTCCCACACCACTGCCAGGCTCACTACTGCTGCTTGCCACCCAGTACAATCACCCTCCATATCAGGGACTTTATCTTGTGCCTTGGGTAACATGCAGTCTTGGAAAATAGCATATGGCTCAAACTGTCCCAGTCACAGTGCTGTACTGTCAGTCAATTCTGAAGTCTCTGCACCCTCATCCCTCCCATTTCCTCACAGTAGTCTCTAATTCCCTCACCAAAGATACAGCTGCTTGATGAAGTATTGAGTGCACTAATGTAATGGCTGTCTGATCAAGTGGTTGTATCCCTCTGAATGGCAGAACTTGCTGAAGAGATGTAGAAATTATTCTGCAACACAGCCATGATGTAATCAGGGTGATCTAACGCTGATCTGCTAGGGGGAAGGACTGACTGCTAGAGCCAGTCATTTGGTCTCTGCTTGTTGGGGTGCAGGGGTTGCAAGCCATATGCTGAGTTATTGCTACTTTTGTGTTTGCCCCTTAAAGGCTGTTTGAGTGGAAGGGTCTGTTTTACAGCATTTATGTTAACCATTGTTCCCGCTTTCCAATAGAACTAGAAAGCTAATCTTTCTGCCAGTCATCTGCTTGCTAAGCATCCTTATACAATATGTGAATGCCAGTCATCTGCATGCTAACCATCCTACTAATCACCAGTCAACTTAACAGCCTGTCAGTCACCAGTCAGGTAGATCAGACTACCAGTTATCAGGGACCAGAACAGAGGAAAAGTCAGCACAGGGTAAAAATATCAACTAAACAACAGTGTGGGTCAAAAACCGTGCAAGAAAAATATCAAAAACAAAAAATAGTGCCTGTCAAAAACAGTGAGTGCTGCAACAGCTCCACAGTAAACAACCAGCCACATTATGTATTCACAGGGGGTTCCCCTTTCATAGTCTATATATTTGGGGCTTTTTCCCTGAACCCCTCCTATCTAAATATAATCACCTCCATGGGGGAGGCAACTCAGGGATGGGAAGGAACTACAGGGATGGGGAAATCCTTGGGAAAGGGAGGAGGAACTGAGCCCTAAGTCAGGAGGTGGGAGACAAAATAAAACTAAGTGCCAGCAATGGAAAAATGTACTTGCTGCAGGACTTGAACCCTAGTGCAACCTCAATTCATTGACCTTCACTGACTGTGCCCTACCCTCCACACCTGGCAGCTGGTTGGCAGCACACACTGCAGCAGAGTCCTTCTCCCTGTCCCTGAAGCACCACAGGGCTAGCGCTATACGCTATTATGCCCTGTAGCTGTTTTGCCCCTGTAGCTGTCTTTGTTTTTGACATTATGAAATCACAGTTTTCAACTGCATTATTATTCATGTGACATTTTAACCTGGTACTGGGAAGGTCAGAAGGCCCTTAGTATGTTTATTTTCAGCTGGGTGGGTTTAAGGCTGTTAGGCTGACTATTGAGTAACATTCTTTCTGAAGAAGAGTCTGAATAAGGCCCCCCAAACCAAATAACACACCTTGTGCAAACCTCTATACAACTCCAAGTGTGTACATTTATGTGTGAGACCCAAGGTGGAACTATGGTAACATTTTGCCATAGTGCTAGTTTGCACAATTGCTATTTTACCCCAAAGGTAATTATTAAATCTTATTTTTATTTTATTTCTTTATTTTCTTGGAGAGGTCACTAAAGTTGGGCAGTGGGTCGGTCAGTAGTGATACAGGTCAGCAAGAGGATTACCAAAATTGGGCAGTGAGCTTGGATAAAGGGGAATTCAACAGGGTGGGATACAGCAGGATGCAGCTTGGACCCAGCAGGGTGAAAAAGTGTGTAGGGGACTCAGCAGTAAAGGCTAAGGTGCATGGGGAATGCTATTCTACAACAAAAAAGCACACTCCGTAACACTTATATACAATGTACAAAGAGACCAGTGGAAAGTAAGCTTCATGCCTACACTGTATTCATATGTGAAAATGTAGTGTTTTGTCAGTACTAATTTACATCATTGGGGCTTCCTGGTATGACATTTCATACAGACTGTATGAATACTAAGTGGGCAGTACGAGATGACTGGGTGTGTGTTCCTTGAGAGATATAAGCACAACTCCAGTGTGTGCTGAAGTTTGAGGTTGCAGGCCGAATACTATTCAACACACGTCAGAGGATTGCCTATATCCGACGAATGCAGCACACTGGAGTGTAACATGTTGTCCTTACATATCTTGGTATTGAAAATGTTGGCTTGGGAAATGCAGCACCATGCATTTGGAGTACATATAGGCATAGAAGGTGAACTGGTTTGTCAAATCAGAGAGCAGTATTTGTAGTAGCCATCTTGACCCAGCTGAGATATGGAGGCACACTAAGTTAAAAAAAGGCAAGACTGAGCTTTAGGTGTTTCATATTTATTTATTTGGTTTTTGACAGCTGGGTAAGTACACTAGACAATAGTGTGGCTATTTTCAGGAGTGACCCAGGAGATTACATTTCACAAGAACAAATAAAGATTCACAAAAGCACATTCATACAACAGATTGCATTTCACAAGGCACCTCGTGGTGACAGGAGCACAATACAAACAAGTGGGAACAGTAGTTATACAAACAGTTATGATAGCAGATTGTGTGCAACAGCTATATAAAATGGGGTATTACACTAGGTAGAACAAAATAGACAATAGGGGAGGCCTGGAGAGCATCCATGTACATCAGGTGAGATCATTACAAATAGTTAAGCATTGAGAGTCAGGAGGGGTACAGTTTTGTAGGACAGCCTGTACATGACAAGTGCTAGAGCTAAAAATAAACATATACAATCAGTAATGCAGAAGTGGCAAATATACTGATGAGTAGAGCATCAACAGTCTGATAGAAAAAAATTGGATACAGCAGTACCATCAAGTCAGGAGGGGGTGAGGTGACAGAGAGCAACCAAAATAGAAAAATGTGTTATGTTGAGGTGTGGAGCAGATATGGGAGTCAATAGATCACGGGGGCAGAAGCATTTGCAGGTCACGGATTGGAAGACGTAGGTTTTGAGGGCTGATTTAAAGGACATGGTGGAGATGGAGCAGTCTACTGTTTGAAAAAGAGAGTTCCAGAGTCTTGGTGTGAAAGAAGAGAAGGCCTGTTCATCCATTTTGGTAACACACCTGGGTGTAGCAAGCAGGGTGGGATCACGAGAGCGAAGGGAGTAGGCAGCACTTGCACTAGGAGGGGGCAGGATGGTAATAGCAGCAGAGGGGGACTGAAGTTGCTTATATATAAAGCAACATAAAACAAAGGATTACAACGCCGAAGGGGATAGCCACCCTAATGAGTTATAGAGTGGGCAGTGGTGAGTGAGGCATGGGGGTGAAATGGAAAATGAGCGGTCATTGTTATAGGTGACATCCCACTTGTGCAAGGAAACCAAGGGTGCATTAGAGATAAAGAGGGACTCATATTGGAGGCAGGGGAGGAGTAGCCTTGGGCAATGGTCTTCTGGGCAGGAGGCGTGAGAAGATGCTTAACGCAGTAGACCATCCCAATACAAGTACTAGCGGCTTTGCACTGATTTGTAATATGGAGGTGGAAGTCTAGGCTAAGGTTTAGGGTGATGCCTTAGTATTTAAATTCATTGACTGTGGAGACAGGGGAGCCATTAATACATCTGATATCATGGGGAAGGGGACAGGTACCACGACGGATCTGGGATCCAAATAGCATCTCTTGGGATTTTGTGACATTGAGAACCAGGTCTTGGGGCAGAACTGTCATATTCTTAATAACCCAGAACACTGCATAAAGGGTAGGTACACACCACAAATAATAATACTAAAAAAAAATATATATATATATTACATATTGTATATTATAAGGGAGAGGGACATGTGGGGAGTGGTGCAATGCACTGGCTGTGGGGCAGCAGTTTTCCGCGAGACATTCTGGAAACTGCGTTGCTGTCCTATTTGCAGGCAACTGTTAGCTCTGAGGGAGGAGGTTGCCCACCTCCAGGCTGAACTAGCAAGGACTGAGGAGGCCTCCCCCACACAAAGAGCACCACTGCCACAACCACTACCTCAGAGGTTGCCGAGTATGAAGAGCAGTTGGACCACAGTGGGTTCTGGGAGGGTGCAGGTGGTGGACCAGAGACGAAGCCCCCTAGTTGTACCTCTATACAAATCATATGCCATTCTGGCAGAGCAAGGTTCCTCTATGATGGCACCCTCAGTGGAGACCCAGAAGAATGCTGAGGACATCCACAAGGGAGACCCACAAAAGGGTGGCAAAGGACACCACAGGGGAAGGAAACAGCTTCTGATAGGGGACTCAATTGTTAGGGGGGTGAAACTGGGGAAGGGAGAGGAGAAGGAAGTAAGGTGCCTGCCTGGTGCCATGGCTTGGAGGGACAGGAAGATAATCCTCAGGATTGCAGAAGCAGCTTCATAGGAGAGGGAACTAGATATCATTGTCCACCTTGTGACAAATGACCTAGCTAGGCATGGGATCAGTGCAGTGCAGAATGAATTTGTGGAGTTGGGGAGGAGCCTCAGATGGGTAGCAAGCATGGTAACCTTCTCAGAGGTGCTGCCAGTCCATGGCAGGAATGAAGCTAGGGTACTGCACACCATGCAGTTTAATGAATGGTTGCAAAACTGGTGCACAGCACAGGGCTTTGGCTTCATTGGGGAATTGGGGTCTACCTGGAGAGATAAAGGTCTATACTGGCATGATGGTCTGCATCTGTACACGAAGGGAACCAAGCTCCTAGGTGACAGGTTTAAATGCTTCCTTGGCAAGCTTTTAAACTAGCCAAGGGGGAGGTGCTGATAAAAGGCAGAAAATGTCAAGCCTCCCCCACAAAACATGGCAGGTAGTAAGGTAAACACTGAGATACAGAGCTCAAAACAGGGCAGAACAGGGGTAAATGGAAAAATAGACAAGGGCAATAAGAACAGGGATGGGGAAAAAAGGATAAAGCCAACATTAAATGGAGGGCAATGAGTACCAATGCCCGTAGTCTGGGAAACAAGCTTCCTGAGCTAGTAGCCCTGATGGAAGATGAACAATTGGATATTGTGGCAGCCACAGAAACATGGTACACAGAGAACCATGACTGGGATGTCAACATACCAGGGTACACAATCTACAGAAGGAACAGGGAAGGTAAAAGAGGAGGTGGAGTAGCTCTATACATAAGGGAAGGGATCAAAGCTACAGAACCAAAAAGTAAAGGGGGAGGAAAAGAGGCACTCTGGGTCACCTTGGAGACAGGGAATGGCATCACAATCTGCACAGGGGTTGTATACAGACCTCCATCTCAAGGGGAGGAAATGGACAAGAAAATGATGGAGGACATTCTCAAAATGGCTGAAAAAGGGGAGATACTATTGATGCGGGACCTGAATATGCCAGATGTTAACTGGATGACATGTACTGCAGCCACATCCAAGAGCAGGGTCATTCTCAATGACCTGCAGGGGGCAGGCCTTAGACAGCTAGAGTTGGAACCCACTCGGGAGGGAGCAATACTAGACCTGGTACTCTCAAATGGAGAGAGGATCACAAATTTAGAAGTCAGTAGACATCTGCAAACAAGCAACCACTGCACAGTGTGCTTCACAATGAGCACAACCATGGAGATAAGCTATACAAAAACAAGGATACTGGACATTAGAAGGGCTAACTTTGGCAAAATGGGTGAATACCTGAAGAATGCACTAGCAAATGGCCAAAAAGGAGGGGTGGAAGAACAATGGAGAACAATCAAAACTGTCATCATAGAGGCAACATGCCTTTGTGTGAAACAAATAAAGAAAACAAAGTGGAGTAAAAAGCCACTATGGTTCTCAAAAGAGGTGGCAGGGAAGGTTAAGGAGAAAAAGGCTGCATTCAAAAAGTATAAGGAATCACAGAAGGAGCACGACAGGAAACTGTATCAATTAAAGCAGAAAGAAGTGGGGAAGGCAGTCAGAATAGCAAAGGCCCAAACCGAGGAAAAAATAGCCAACTCAGTTAAGAAGGGTGATAAAACCTTTTATAGGTACATTAGGGAGCATAAAAGGTTAAGGAGGGATAGTGAAGATTAATAAAGGAGAGGGAGGTGGGCAGAGGAGACAGTGAAAGGCAGAGATACTGAATGAATACTTTTGCTCAGTATTCACAAAGAAGATGAGGAGGAGTTACCTAAACCAGACAATAGGAGCACTCTGGGTAGGGGTTGACACCAGTCCATTCACAGAAGAAAGAGTCCTGAAAGAACTCCTAAAACTCAAGGTGGACAAAGCAATGGGGCCTGACGGATTCACCCCAGAACCCTAAAAAGAACTAAGGAGGATCTAGTGACACCACTGACCACACTTTTAACAAATCATGGGAGGATGGGGTGGTACCGGAGGACTGGAGGAGGGCAGATGTGATTCCCCTTCACAAAAGTGGGAGCAAGGCAGAAGCAGGAAACTACAGACCTGTAAGTCTGACCTCAGTGGTAGGGAAAATGATAGAATCACTTCTGAAAGAAAGAATTGTTGAGTACCTAGAGGTCAGCAGGGCACAGGACCCAAAGCAGCATGGATTTACAGCAGGAAGGTCATGTTAGATGAATCTAATTGATTTCTTTGACTGGGTGACCAAAGTAATAGACCAGGGAGGGGCTGTGGATATGGCCTACCTAAACTTTAGCAAGGCATTTGACACAGTCCTGCACAAAAGATTAATAATCAAGTTAGCCAGCCTGGGAGTGGGTCCCAGGGTGGTAGCCTGGGTAGCAAACTGGCTGCACACCAGGACAGAGAAGGTAAAAGTGAATGGAACGCATTCCAAAAAAAGAGGGGTTACTAGTGGAGTACCTCAGGGATCAGTACTGGGTCCAGTCCTCTTTAACATCTTTATAGGTGACATTGCAGAGGGTCTGGAAGGAAAGGTATGCCTCTTTGCAGATGACACAAAGATCTATAACAGAGTTCATACACAAGAGGGGGTAGAAAAGATGAGAAGGGACTTGGCAAGGTTGGAGGAATGGTCAGACATATGGCAACTTTGATTCAGTGCAAAGAAGTGCAAAGTAATGCACCTGGGAAACAAAAACCCAGGAGAAGAGTACACTATAGCAGGGGAGGTACTAACAACAACAAAAATGGAAAGGGACCTGGGGGTAGTCACATCAGATGACCTAAAGGTGGGTAAGCAATGTGAAAAGTTGGTAAGGAGAGACAGGGGGATACTGGGATGCATAGGAAGAGGCATCACAAGTAGAAAAAGGGAAGTGGTTATCCTCTATACAGACAGTTGGTGAGACCCCATCTGGGTACTGTGTGCAGTTTTGAGACCTCATCTATGCAAGGACATAGACAGGATGGAAGCAGTCCAGAGGAGGGCAACTAAAATGGTGCAGGGTCTGCAGCAGAAACCATATGAAGAGAGACTGAGAGAGCTTAATATGTATACTCTTGAAAGGAGGGACGGGAGGGGGACATGATAGAAACTTTCAAGTACCTCGAGGGAATCAACAAAGTCCAGGAGGGTAGCATCTTTCAGAAAAAGAGATGTGTAAGAACAAGGGAGCACAATTTAAAGATAGAGGGGGGATGGCTCAGGGGTAATGTGAGGACATTTTTTTTTACAGAGAGAGAGTGGTGGTTACATGAAACCACCTTCCTGAAGAGGTCATTGGGTCTAAAACAGTGGGGGAATTCAAACATGCATGGGACAGACATAAGGCAATTATAGTCGGGGGGTTGCAGGAAGTAGCCTGTTGGTTAACTAGAAACTGCAGCTTATCCAGTAGGTAGGGAAATGGGCAGACTGTGTGGACCAAGTGGTCCTTATCTGCCGTCAAAGTCTATGTTTCTATGTTTCTATGTCTATATTTGCCATGACCCATTTTTGGGTGAGTGTGAAGTCCTTTGTTAGCTGGGAGTTAATATGTTGAGCGCTTTCAGTGCTGAGATAGAGAGTGATGTCGTCTATGAGCATAACAATTGACAAAGAGGTGGAAATGGTAGGGAGATGATTCATAAAAATGGAAAAAAGGAGTGGGCCAAGGATGGACCCCTGAGGGACACCATGGGTGATGGGCAGTGTGGTTGAGGAGACTATGCCAAACTTAACAAACTGGCTATGGCCAGACAGGTAGTTAGCAAACCATGAGGTGGCATGGGAGGATAAGCGCAGGGCAGTTAACTTCTTAGTGAGAAAGGAGTGGTCTATGTGATCGAAAGCCTTGGCTAGGGCTATAAAAATGGCCCCAGTGAGAGAGCCATGATCCATGGTGGTTTTGGCATAATTTGAGAACTTGATGAGGGCAGTGGATGTACTATGGTCCATGCAGAAACCATGCTGGCAAGGAGTGAGGAGGTTGTGAGAACTTAGATAGTCAGTGAGTTGGGAGGTTACTATGCATGCAGTTATACATGTGCTAGATGTGTACAACTGAACAATGACCAGTTGTTTGCTGCATGTATGCAATTGGTTCCAGTTTAACATAAAATACATGCTTGCAGCTCACATGCCACAGAGGTAGTTTTATCGGTGACCACTTGCTTGCTGCACACAAGCCACTTGCATACCCTCAGTTCCAATTTAACATGAAAAATATGCTTGCAGATGCATGCCACAGAGGTAGTTTCATGCATGCAGCATACAAACATTTCATATCATTTTTTCTGTAAGGGATCTTTAGATTTTTTTTTTATGTTTTTTCCTCGCATAAACACAGCCTTCCACATGTCAACCAACTACCTAATGCTTCAGTAGAAGGGGAGATGATTGGTAGTGATACTGATTCCAATGATGAGCACATAAGTGATGACAACTCATGTCTACCTATGAAAGAAGGTGCAAATTTTGCAAATGACAGAGTCTTCATTGTCTACGAAAGTTCATTAATGGCAAGGGGATGGGTGGAAGTTGTGAATTCCATCATGGCAGAACTTTCATGGAATTTCAGAAATTCAGTGAAAGTTTTTGCACTTTCACCTATGGCGCGATTGGAATCTTTCAACCATTTATGCAGATTTTTGCTCTTTTCCATGGAACGTCTGGGCTGAACTACGTAAAAATACATTACACTGTGGAATTTATTCCATCTGCAGTTTAATGTATTATTTAGTGATACAGCTCCACCCCCCCCCCCACCAATTGCTGGACCCTGGTTTCTAGTGCCCCACCCACCAATCACCGGTTCCATAGGAAAAAAAAAATCTGTGTCTTGCCCCCACCTCTGATCACTGGTCCATATAAAACAATTGCTGGTGTCCAGTTCCCCATCCACCCACCAATCACCCCTCCATATAAAAATATATAATATCCTCATTCCTTGGTGTCTAGTGCCCCCTCCCACTTGCTGATCGCCCCTCCATAAAAAAAAAAAATTGGTGTCCAGTTCCCCCACCCACCCACCGATTGCCACTCCATATAAAACATAAAATATCTTAATTCCCTGTTGTCTAGTGTCCCCTCACTTGCCAATCGCCACTCCATATAAAAAATAAAATATTCTCATTCCCCAGTGTCTAGTGGACCCCCTATCCAACCACCTTGGCAGGTAGTCCACCACCACCACCTCACTCCCCCTATCCCAACCCCGAGTGGGTGACCAGCAGTCTTCCTCTCTCCTCCATGGCTGGCTGTCCATTGAGCTGAATGAATGAGCGTGTGCTTGTACATGCACACGCTCATTCATTCAGCTCAGTGGGTGGCTACCCATGGAGGACAGAGGAGGGCTGAGCTGGTCACCCACCGGGCTGGGATGGGGAGCGGGTGGTGGTGGACCACCTGCCAGGGTGGGAGGGGTGATTGGCTATGGGGGACTGACACCAACATTTTTTTCTATGGGACTCACATTGGTGGTAAAGCTACTAGACACCAGGAATGAGGATATTTTATTTTTCAAGTGGAGGAAGATTACGGTGGAAGGAGGACTGAACACCAACAATTTTTTTTTATGGGCTAGTGATTGGAGGGGTGGCACAAGAAACCAGTGGCCAGGGGCCAGTGATCGGTGGGTGGGGGGGTTAATGAATTAAACTGTGGGGGGAAAAGCCACAGAACTGAACACTGATAGTGATCAGTTCTGCAGAATTTTTTCTCACAGTTTAATACATTAACCGGCAGTTCTTACATTTGTTCCGCAGTTTTTAAGTGGAATTTCTTCAAAAGTTGGCGGAACGATTTCCAAACTTTTGCAGAAGCAAAAATCTGACTTTCGCCAAAAATTCCCCCAGCGGAATTTTTTTTTCGCACACACCTGCTAATGCCCTGGCCAGTAAGATAATGTTTACTAATTGCAACAGATGTGGTTCCGAGGTAAACTTGACTGTGAACAACACGCCACCTGTTATACATTTAATTGTTGTTCTGTGCTAGATTTGTGATAATATTAGGTAGTTGAGTGATTGTAAATTGCTGGAAGCAGTGCCAGATTGTGGTGGAGTATGATGACAGTATATATATATATATATATATATATATTTATATATATCAGTATATATATATATATATATATATATATATATATATATATATAAATACGTAGGTTATGATGACCATACTATAATTACAGTGTAATTGTCTGTGGTTCATGGACAATTTATTGGACTGAAGGACATGTTACCATTGTGACTTTAATTAGACAGCTATGTAACAACTTTAGCCTTGGCTGTTGTGGTACTGCACAAGGCAATTGCGAACCAAGCACTCTAGAGTAAGTACGTATACTGTACCATGTTTTAAAACATAGCTAATTATTAAGATTAAAAACCTGTTCTGTTTTTAAAGCAATTTCTCCTTCCCCAGAAACGAAATGGGTTTTCTGCCCCCTTCCTACTATCCATCTTGCTTGAGGAAGGGTAACTTCCTACTATCATAGAGTATGAGGAAATGGTTTGATGCACGATACATGGATTCCTATATTTTGTATGTGATTTTTTTCTCTTCCTTGAGTACTGTATTACTTCCATAGATCCATTTTACATTGGTTTATGAATACTGTTTGCTGAGTATAACATGACGTTTGAAGCAAAAAGTGTCTTCAGAACAATACGTTACTGTATTACAATTGTTGCAAATTAAATATAGGGTTATGGTACATATGTTACAGAAATGCACACACTGGCATGAAGAATTTTGTTGGTATTCTCAGTCCCAGATAAATACATAGACATATGCAGGGGATTTAGCATTATCAGTCGCTATAGTTATTTTTGGAAATAAATTTGGAAACATATCTTTTCTAGCAAAATGCATGAACATGATATTAAGTTCTACGACTTTCTTCAGTATTCAGAGACATTTTGTATTACAGTCCATCGACCAAATATGGTATGCCACGCAGGCAGATATCATGGGAGGGTTAAAGAACAAACCAGTTATTGTAGTGGGTGAGTGGTTTAAAACTTGTCATGAATGTTCTTTATTACACTCTCCCCCTCCTCCCCCTTCTGTTTACCCTGGTGTCCCTCTCACACACTACCTTTCCTTCCCCACCACCCTCCCTCTCCATTCACCCGTACACTTCCCCCACCCTTCCCTCCTCCTGTCTCCCCTCTATGCCTCACTCCCCATGGCTACCTGGATCCTCACTCCCCCTTCCTGCAGCCACCATGTCGTATCTCTTAGATCCATGCTTCAAAACCACCCCTTCCCTACTCACCCCTTCTCTCCCAACTCTTTGCTTTGCTGACACATACTGTACATATCCCTGTTAAGTGCCTCATCTCTCTGCTACTATTAGCAGCAGGAGATATTAAACTCAACCCTGACCCTGCTCACTCCTCCTCCTCCTGCCTACCCAAAGGCTTGAGAGTAGCACACCTCAACATCAGGTGCCTCCTTCCCAAGACTGACCTTCATCAGTCAGTCATGATTAACCTCCAACCTGACGTGTTAATCATCTCAGAATCTTGGCTCTCCCCGAAGAACCCAGATAATGCCATCACTATCATGGCTACTCCTTCATCCAACAGGATTGCACCAGCAGGGGCGGTGGTGTGGCGATATATATCTCTCTTCCTCCATCCAGTCCATTTCAATACTCTCTATCTCCTTCCCTTCTTCCTACAAACTATTGCTTTTAAAACTCTTCCTCCCCATCTTTGTGGGTGGCATCTACTGTTGTCCAGGCCTCTCCTCCTCCTCCTCGATCACACACCTCATTACTACTGTCACTACCCATTCCTCATCTGGGGAACTCCTCATCTTTAAGGACTTTAATTTAAATTGGTTGTCCCCTTTCCAAACCAAATTTTGCCATGAAAGCACATCCCTCAATCTTACTCAACTGATAATCGAACCTACCTGTCATAACCACAAATCCCTCAAGTATACCCTTCTGAATCAGATTCTTACCTCCCACACTCACTGTATAATTGCTGCTGGCACCCTTCCACACACCCTCAGTGACCACCACATAGTCTACTGTGTACGTAAAATACACTGCCCCAAAGCCCCTCTGATCCAGTCCTTCAGATCTTTGTACTTAACCTCCCTCCATGAGGACTTGACAGCGACCGACTGGGCACCCATCTCAACTGCCATTTCTGTCGATTCTGCCCTCAGCTATTTTAAAACCAACTTCCTGACAATCTGTGATCAACACTGTCCCCGCAGGAAAACCAGGGTTTGAGATTCCCACCTCCCCTGGGTCTCAGCCAAACTGCTGGCCTGTCTGAATGCATGTGGATTTTCACAAGTACCATGGCCATTGTAATGTCTGTACCAGTGCCATGAGACTTACTAAAGCTGAGTACTTTTCCTCACCATTAACCACCCATCCATGTTCTGGAAGGTCATGCACGCCCTCTTCTCCCTCCGCCCAGTCCCCCGTCCCAGTCCTCAAGGTGAGAGATACCACTATTTCTGATCCCCTTTCAGTGGCTTCCATGTTCAATCCTTTCTTCACCACCTGTGTTGCCTCCCTTCTCTCCTCTGCTCTCCTCTCCCCCCCTCCTCTCCCTCTCCACCCCTCATTCCACTCCCCCATCACCCTCTTTCTCCTCTCCCATCTCACCTACTGACATCATCAAGCCTTTCTTAGCCCTTAACCCTCACAAGAGGAAAAGTACCCATGGGCTCAACCCCATACTCCTCCATTTTTCTGCTACCACCATCACCCTCCCACTCACCTCCCTTCCAAACCTCCCCTTCTCCCCTGCCTCTCTTGCCATTGCCTGCAAACATGCCACAGTCATATCTCTTCCCAAAGATGGTGACCCCTCCAGTCCAGGCAACTACTGCCCTATCTCCTTGCTCCCCATCCTTGTCAAATTTCAAGAGCACATAGTGCTGGTTCAGCTTACCACCTTTCTTGACTCTTCCTCCTTTTTCACCCTTTTCCATTCTGGCTTTCATAAATCCCACTCCACCTCAACCTCCCTCCTCTGGTTTACTGACTCCATTCTCTCTAGCATGGATCAGGACCATATCACCTCTGCTATCTGTGTTGATGTGGCCAAAACCTTCAACACTGTAGTCCACCCTAGCCCATCCCCTTCTCCTCAATAAACTTGCAGCAACAGGGCTTTCCGTCCCCACCAATAATTGGTTCCATTCCTATCTTGTGAGTAGGACTCAGTCAGTTAGAATAGAAGACTCCCTAGCTCTCCTCCCCATTAGCACCGGCATCCCACAAGAGGATCCCCCTACTCTTTTTGGTCTTCCTAAATGGCCTCCCTGCTGCCTGCACTTCTGTGTCTATACATATGTATGCAGACAGAACTGTTTTTTTTGTCT
Organism: Neoceratodus forsteri; assembly: GCA_016271365.2. NCBI lineage: Eukaryota > Metazoa > Chordata > Ceratodontiformes > Ceratodontidae > Neoceratodus > Neoceratodus forsteri. Next base: position 655,102,417 of record CM028136.1, read on the forward strand.
CCGGCTCCTCCCACTCTGATGTGTTGACCAGACTCCAGCTGGACTTTAACAAAGTACAGCTCTGGTTCTGCTCAAATCTGCTGTCCCTCAAAGCCAAGGAGAGGGTCTCCATGATCTTTGGCACCAGGCAAAGGCTTTCTAGGCTTATTGCCCCCTCTTCCTTCCATACCCTGGACAGGACCACAATCGAGGATGTTACCTCCTTCAAGTCCCCTTGCCAGCCCCCTGAGCCATTGTCCAGAAAATTATTCTCCCAATTTTTGACTATGGTGACATAGTCTACAGTGCAAATCTCATATCCACCCTAGCCAGACTGGACACCCTCTTTCACTCCTTCTGTCATTTTGCCCTAGACAGTCCACTCTGCACCCACCACTGTGACCTTTCTACCTCTCTCTTCTTCCCCCCCCTTGAAGCTAGATGCCTTACCCACTGTTCTCCTTTGTTGCCACATACTGTCATTGTTCTCTCCCCTCCTTCTTCACCATTAGCCTCTCCCCCACCTCCCTTCTACACCCTTCACAACTCTGGCTATTAGTCCCTTGCAGTCCTTTCTAGGACAACCACTGCTGGCCAGGCTGCTTTTCACTACCACTTCCCTAAACTCTGAAATACTCTTCCCTTATCAATCCACTCTGCCCCCTTTCTTCACTCTCTATCCTCTCTTCTTTCCACTTCATCTCCCCCTCCAGCAACTGCACCTGACCCCCTCTTCTCTCCACTACTCACCTACTCTCTCCTCACCTGCTTTTCTCCCCCATCCTCCCCTAGTGCCACTACTTCCCCAACCTCTCAACAAAATGTTGTATCCCTTGCAACCTCTTTGTTACTCCCTCCCCTTCCACTGACACTAGTTGCTATATCACCAATTTGCATCCGCTGCTGTACCTCCTACTACCACCTACTGCCTCCACCTCTCTTCCCTTTCTCCAGCTTTGTAAACTTACTGTACACCCCTCCACCCCTTCCTTCCAAATACACACAATGCACTTTATTTCATACTGCATTGCTTCCTCTACTGCTGCATGCAAAACTTTAAATTGCTGTAGTAGCCTAAGTGGTACTGCTTTTTGTACTTAATTTTTTTATGTTTTCTTGCATGCATGTGCAAGAAACATAGTGCCACCATACGAGTTTTTGTAGGTGTGGCACCCCCACTTCCAATGCCCTTAGTGTTTTTTGCAGGCATGGCTGCACCGCACCAATGAATGCCCCTGCTGTCTATGACAGCAGTTCAGTTTGCAGTGGCATACAGCTGAAAGCAAATGACTGCTACAATCAGCGGTCGTAACTTGTAGGCAATTTGCATACTGCCTTGCCATCAGCAGTATACAAATTGTCTCCACATTACCACTGCTGATTGTAGTGGTGGTTGTATGTATGCGCTTCCCCTTTGTTGTGTGCTGAGGGGGTGCCCAATACCCCTCGGCTCATGCATACTCCCCCCCCGCACACTGTATGTCCGATGGGGGTGCCCAGTCCCAATCAACTCCAGTGCCCCCTCCCAAAAAAAACTTCCAGCTGCCACACTGGGAGCCCACCCCAGTGTGGCAGAAGTCCAGCATACTCATGTGTCCCCCCCACACTGTATGGCTAATGGGGGTGCCCAATCCCCTGCTGGCTCCACTGCCCCCTCCAAAACTTCAAGGTGCCACGCTGGGAGCCCATCCCAGCATGGCAAAAGTTCCACATCATCCATGTAAAATAATAAAATAAAAAACTGCAACAAAAGAAAATGGTCCCTCATTGATTCTCTTCCCCTCCCAGCAACCTGCGCCCATCCTCTGTGTACCCCACCTCCCCACACACCCCATACTTACCTCTGGAGGCTGGTGCGATGGTCTTCGGTGGAGCGGGAACGCATCTGCACTTTTCAAAGCCGACCGCGAACTGAGGAAATGCCAGTAAGCTGTATAATGGCACAAATAGGGTTTTTGAAACTTTGGTGCATATCGCAGTCATTTTTTTACATTTTTGCACCAAATTTTCAACATAGGGTTCTTGGGACTCAATCTCATGAATTCAGTGACTGTCATTTGGTTATTCAGTCCCTAAAGGTGATTTCGCAGTCACTGCATGGAAAATCACCTTTTGGGACCAATTAACAAAATGTCAGTGTCACTGTTCATGAGGTGGGCTCTCAAAAAGCCTATGTTGCAAGTTTGATGAAAAAATTCTCAAAAATGAATGTGTTACGAGCGTGCGTTGAGCAGTTTCCAAGCACACTCGCAAATTCATGAATTTGTAATATTTTCATTCCAGATTTTCAACATTGCCATTTTTACATATCTCCTTATGAACAGTACAGCTGTCATTTTTCACATCCTGGCTGAAATGTGTTTTCGCACTTCCGGAGCAGAATAGCGTGGTCACTGTGGGAAATCAGTGTTCGGGACAGAGTAAGAAAATCACAGTGACACTGTTCATGAGCAGAGGTCCTAAAATGCCTATGTTGAAAATTTGGTCACAAAAGTCCATAAAATGACTGTGTTATGAGTGTGCATTGTGCAGTTTCTACGCACCCTCGTAACTTCACAAATTTGCAATATTTTCACTCCAGATTTTCAACATTGGCATTTTCCCACACTTTCTTATGAATAATACAGCTGTCATTTTTCACATCCTGGCCGAAATGTGTTTTTGCACTTCCAGTGCAGAATAGCGCAGTCGCTGTGGGAAATCAGTGTTCGGGACACATTAAGAAAATCACAGTAACACTGTTCATGAGTGGAGGTCCCAAAATGCCTATATTGAAAATCTGGTGAAAAAATTCCCCAAATAATTGCATTATGGGTATGCGTTGCACAGTTTCTATGCAAGCTTGTGACTTCACCAGTTTTTTTACACCTCCTCATGAACAGTACAGCTGTAATTTTTCACATCATGTTGGAAATGTGTTTATGCACCTGTGGCGTTAATGGCATAGTCACTGTGCAAAATCTCCTTTCAACCAACAAAATGATAGTGTTACTGTTCATATGGTGGGGTCACAAAAAGCCCATGTTGAAAACTTAGAGTAAAAATACCAAGACATGCCCAAGGCCTTAGGGTTTCTGACCATAATGCTCTACGCTGTAGGGTCTGACAGGTGTCCACTGTACCCTTTAGGGACAGACAGGTGTCAGGGGTGTAACTTGGGATTGTTGACAGTAATGCTCATGCCATTCCACCCCCACCCCCCCTGCAGCCAGTGGCAGGCATCGAGGTGCATCTTGGACTCTGGCCCCAGAGTTCCCACCATTCTCCTATACTGCACCCATTTCAGTGTATTTCTTTATGGAAAGAGGTGATTGTAAAGCCCAAACACCCCAAGGCACACCTCAACACTTGTCAATGTCTGCAGGGTAGGATGAGGTGAAATGTTTTGACCATTATTGGTGACGACCCAAAGACACACCACAATGCCTGTCCATCTCTGCGGGGGGGGGGGTGCAGTTGGTATCAGTTCAATACATCACTGCCATTCCTATACCGCATCTGTCTAACGCCTGCAAGTCCACTGCTAATGCCAGCAAGCAAACATTTGGCATTGACAAATGCTTGTTTTCACTGTTTCTTAACCCACTTGTAATTGTATTTGATTGTACTTGATTATATTTGTACTTTGATGATTTCTTTGTCCTTCTTTACCCCTTGTCCATAGGATGCATCTGAAAATGAAATGCCATTCATCTCAGTATGCCTTTCCTGGTGAAATGTTTGAAATAAAATATATACATAAATATTACTGGAGTAATTTGTTGAATATGCACCCTGTTGTAAAGTGTACATAAAAAACAAAAATGTTGACTATAAAACTGTACATTTCCAATACCTGTTGTGGGGAGCACATTGATAGACTTGTTTATTGTGCCCCAGCACTCCAATGTGATCCTTGAAAATACTTTAATGCTACACATCTTGTCTCGTCTATGCAGGTGGTGGATGGTGTGTGATTGTGTAATTACGTGGATGACACAAAGGTGGGGGCCATAGTTAATAATACAGAAGCGGTATTCAAATCTCAGAATCAATTTAAAAACCTGGAAACATGGGCTACTGAGCGCAAATTACTATTTTAAGTGTAAAGTGATGCACTTTGGTAGTAATAATAATCAGAAGGCTGGATATACTATAAATAACAGAGTTATCAAGAGTGTTGAGAATGAGAAGGATCTGAGGGTTTGAATAACAGACACCCCTAATTTTGATAAGCAAAATAGGAAATGTGTTAAGAGGGCAAATTGCATACTGGGAAACTTACTGAGAAACATTATGAGTAGGAGTGAGGAGGTGTTGGTCCCATTGTATGGCTCCCTTGTGAGACCAGTGCTTGAGCATGGAGCTCCATTTAGCACGCCTCAAAGCAGAGGCAGTGTAATTGCGGTGGAAGGGGTACAGAGACAATTAACTAGAAAAGTTAAAAGGGTTAAGCATAATGCCTATGAGGACAGGCTTGGAGAATTAGGAATGTATTCCATATGTTGTTAAAGAATATGAGGGGATTTATGTTTTGTATATGGAGTTCTGCATGATAAGATTATCTGGGAAACCTCTGGCCTAATAAGGAGAAACAGTCAGAGCAGGGCCACTAGATTGTACCCGTATCAGCTAAAGGGAGAACTATATAATATCACAAGGAGAGGGAAATGGTTTAATCAAAGGGTGGTAAAAATGAGGAACGCCGTGCCAGAAATGGTGGTGGTGGCTCTGAGTATGACCTCTTTTAAATATCATTTAGACCAATGCATGGGGGAAAACATTAGAATACAACCATTGTTAGTGGCAAGTCTGTTTGTCCCTAGATCGCTTCCAATAAAATACAGACAAGATTGTGTGTGGTTGCTCAGTTCGGCAATCAATTTACAGATTTTTCAGTTTCCATATTTACAATAACTGTTCCTTCCTTTGTCCTTTTACACAATCATCAAATCATATCCATATACATATATACATCACATACAACACATTCTTGTTCAAAACCTCCATCTCATTCCTTTCTTCTTTCCTTCTGCCCCCCCAGATGTACATCATGGGGGGGCCCGATCTCCTCCTCTTTTATTGTCCAGGGGTACGAATATACACACCGTGACCCTGCATCCATCTTCTCACCCTGTGTCCTTTTTGTGTGTTTCCCCTTTTAAATCCTCCTTTCTTTCCTGTCCTCCTTCCCCTTTTCCCACTAGTCCACCTCCAGCTTGAGATGGATGGTGGACTTCCTCCCATTTCCGCCCCCCCCTTTTTCTCTGCCTTTCTCTACCTCTATGCTCTAGTTACAAATCTTCTTTGCCTCATCCATGCCTCGATGGCATTGATCATTTCCTGGTTAAACAGGGCCAGCCCCAGGTCTGACAGATGCACCCCATCTCCTCTGAAATATTCATCTACCTGTTTCTGGAATGCATGGTGAATTACCAGTCCCCTCATCGCCTTGAAAAACCTACCCACCCATGCATTCATGCACTTCCTAGCCATATTCAGATCTTAGAGCAATTTGAGAGCTCCTGTCCTTGTGCAACCCCTTATCATGTCCCATTTTGGTCCCACCCCTTGCTCCGCTTGTCTAATCGTTATCTGCCACACACCATTCCTCCACCTCCCCTTGCTCCGGGCCCTCTATGACCTCAATAGGTCTCTCCCCCTTCTTCTGTGACCTCACTAGGTCCCTCCCCCTTCTCCTGTGATCTCACCTCTTCTCAGTCTCCCCTCCTCTTTACCCCCCCCTTCCCAGAGCTACCACTAATCTTGTCAGGGCCTTGGGACAATGAGGTCTGCCCTTTCAATTGGGCAACCCCCTTTGTCCCCAGATCCTTTCCAATAAAACACAGACAAGATCGTGTGTGGTTGCTCAGTTCGGCAATCAATTTACTAATTTTTCAATTTCCATATTTACAATATCTGTTCCTTCCTTTGTCCTTTAACACAATCATCAAATCATATCCATATACATATATACACCACATACAACACATTCTTGTTCAAAACCTCTATCTCATTCCTTTTTCTTTCCTTCTGCCCCCCCAGATGTACATCATTGGGGGGCCTGGTCTCCTTCTCTTTTGTTGTCCAAGGGTACAAGCATACACACCATGCCCCTGCTTCCATCTTCTCACCCTGTGTCCTTTTTGTGTTTCCCCTTTTAAATCCTCCTTTCTTTCCTGTCCTCCTCCCCCTTTTCCCACTAGTCCACTTCCAGCTTGCGATGGATGGTGGACTTCCCCACCATTTCCACCCACCTTTTTCTTTGCCTTTCTCTACCTCTGTGCTCTCATTACAAATCCTCTTTGCCTACTCCATGCCTCAATGGCATTGATCATTTCCTGGTTAAACAGAGCCAGCCCCAGGTCTGACAGATGTACCCCATCTCCTCTGAAATATTCATCTACCTGTTCCTAGATCACATGGTGAATTACCAGTCTCCCCATCACCTCGAAAAACCTACCCACCCATGCATTCATGAGCTTTCTAGCCCTATCCAGGTCTTGGAGCAATTTGTGAGCTTCTGTCCCTGTGCAGCCCCTTATCATGTCCCATTTTGGTCCCACCCCTTGCTCCACTCGTGTAATCATTATCTGCCACACACCATTCCCCCGCCTCCCCTTGCTCTGGCCCCTCTATGACCTCACTAGGTCTCTCCCCCTTCTTCTGTGACCTCACTAGGTCCCTACCCCTTCTTCTAACCCTCTTTATGGCCTAATAGGCTACTAGAGCTGAACTCCCTACCTATGAACCTACATGCAACTGCACACAGTATGACAGACAGATAGGGAAACATGGCACATGGCTGTAGAAGGAGAATACTCCTCCATGCAGTTTGCCAAGAAATTTATATGTAAGTTAATACTTACAGTAGATGTCGTTTATGTTACCATTACAGCTACAGAAGAATGTATAGTAAAAAATCAGGCTGTTGGATAGCAGTAGCCAAAAAGGCAAAAAAAAAAAAAGAATATGATCACATGAAAGATATAAGGCAACACACTTTTGATGCGCATTCAGGTGCTATGAGGAAAAGTGACACAAGAGAGAGTTGGACCCATGCTACCTACCGAACATTTCAACAGCTATCACCTCAATCCCAGCGCCACTGAAGTTTGAAATAATTACCTATCATATGTCAAGATTTGACATTAAAAAGTCTGAAACTGAATAGAGTGAAATGTGTCTTGCCACATGAATATGCATCAGAACTGCTAAAAGAAGCATCAGCAGGCAATTCTGATTCCTGGCTACTGTACCATACATATACAGTGTACTGAATACCATCAGGTAGCTGTATCCTTATAACAGGCATGTGTAAATCTATGTGGCCAGAATATCTTTTCTGTATAGTAGCAATTATTTACTTTTAACTGTGGTTGTATCAGTACTCATATCAAAGAGGAGGTACAGTGTTTAAATACACCAATATGTAGATGATCACTGTGAACAATGGTGGCTGCTGAAGGTGGATGGATGAGTATTTGAGTGGTTACACAACTACCTATAATAAAGGATGACTCATTTTGCAGAAATTGTAAGTTGGTGGGTAAGTGGGTGGATGAATTGAAGGCTCTTTGAGACAATTCTTTGCGATACACTACAAGTTATAATTTCAAGAACATGGTGAATCTGTTGAGCCTATACCCCCCCCCCGGAGTCTGTCCCAGTCACTATACACAGTTAAAGAACCCCTATCCAAGGTGCAACTGCCCTCTGGTGTTTTCCTTGTTCCTAGTGCTTGATAACACACTACTTCACACTGGTAACCCATGCAGTGTTACATCAGATTTCTCAAGTGTATAAATGCAACATTCTCCACATGGGCTACAGGCATAACTGCAGTATGTTATCACTGTTGTGTAGTATCCCCTTAATTCCCAAATCTTGGTCTTCATATGGAGTGGCATACATGAGTTAACCAATATCTCTCACAGCCCACACCTAGCCAGCTCTGGTTCATCTCCCACCCTTTGCCATTAACCAGCAGTAGTTACCATAACAAACTACAATAAAGATACTCAGATATGCTTAGAAGTGGGTGTTGTAAAAGAAAATTAACATTCAGCAGAAGCACAGCAGTCATACACTTTACATGCAGATATGTAGTTTATAGTTTTTATTCATTATTTAAAGTTTTAATGTTTATTGTCTATAGATTGCTCTTTCATGAAATGGTTTTGGAAAAGAAAAAATTCAATAACAGTTCTACATCAAATTACAGTTCTGCATTTCAAATGTGCTGTACTAAAGCAACTTGCATGAGAAAATACAATACAGTATGGAATTATCTGAGTACATATAATGAAAGTTATAAAGTTATTGGACAAATGCACTACTTCTAAACATTGCACAACAAACAGTATTAACAGCATTAAATAACAACTTTTACTTTGCAATCAATAAATTAAAATGACTGATGAAACTAGCAATTAAACGTTAATTTATTTAGAAATAACTTCACAAGAGAACTATTTTTTTGTGTGTGCTGTTGTTTTTCAATCAAATTTGTTGACCCTTTTTACATATGAGCAGAGATACAAGGTTCTTAGTCTATACAATGTTTCCCCATATGATGTTGGATAGATTATATATTTTCACTGCTACTGTTTGACATTGCTAAGCCACAAATGATGTGCCCAAGGTCACACATCACCACTGAAAATCAGTCATTTATATAACCAGCTCCACATTACATAGTTCATAATAGGCAGTGGCTCATTTGTTTTATTTATTGTTCTGAGCCTTTTTGATATGTTTTAATTGAATAAACAAAAAGACAATGAAACCTGAAGAGCAAGATGGAAGAGGTTCAGGTGGAGGGAAGTACCCTCTTGAGGAGAAACAGGAAAAGAGAGTGAGCAGAAAGAAAGAGAGAGAGAGAAAGTGAGTCAGCACAGTGATTAGAAACTGATGCTGAGTTTCTGAGAGAAAGGTTTGATTGCTAAAAAATCTTGGAAATGTTTGTTATTGAGAAGGAATTGTGAATTAGTGCAGTGGGAAGCAAGGGAGGCATGGCTGGAGGGAGGAAGCAGAGCAGATGGAGTGAGCTGTGAGAGAGAACAGGGAAGTGTAAACATAATGCTGTTGTTCAAATCCAAAAAAGAGAGAAAACAAGTGTATTTTTTTGGGGGGGGGGTGGATCTGTGCTGTAAAAGTATGCCCTTTGCAATGTGGAGAGGAGAGAACTGTCAGGTGTAAGGGGGTGGGAGGTCTGCAGAGTGGGCCATTGAAAGAGTTAGCAGTGTGGATATTGGTAAAGAAAATGGGAGAACTAGTGTCAGCCTTTTGGGGGGGTCATTTGATGATGAACCAGGTAGGCGTATAAATCTTGATGGCATAATTATTATATGTATAAGTTTCATTTTATATGTATAGTTGCTCAGATAGCAAGATTTATCACAATAAATTTATTTCCACCCCATTACATAACTATATCTATATACATACACAAATCAAACAACATCAATACTGTAGAACTTGCAATTTTCACTGTAAAATTATTTTCACTATTTTTGCTGAAGCACTAATTTGCACTAAAATAAATATGCACTAATTAACACTTTTTCCATTATATTGAATGTGGTAATGACTTGGTACAAAATTAAATTTGCACAATTATGGTTGCATTTGTGTTTGTGCTAAAATAATTTTGCATGAAAATAACTAGTTTTACAGTATTATGCAAGACACAAGGGTATAAATCTGGTGTACTGGTCAAATGGATCAGGATATGTGTCATGAATATGCCATATCATACAGCTAGGTATAACAATTATGTTGCCTTGACCTAGATGATGGTAATGCCAAAGTACATATTGTCTGTATGCCGGATGTCTTTTTGCATGGTTAACATTTTTGTCTCTTGCTAGAGCAAAAACCTCTTGCTTGTACAAAATAACAATCTGAAGGAGACCAGAATCCAGTTTGTGCATCTCCTTTTTCTGTAATTTGGGACACCCAATAAAAAAAACTAAACATGTGCACATCATTACTGGAAAATATCCCCAGATGAATAAAATGATTATTCTGTTCCTGTCACCAAATAACCATGATCAAAGATGCAGTTAGAATTAATGATTCTAGACACTTAGGTGGCTACATTTCTATGGGTATTTGCAGTTTTTACTATGCATTTGTTCCAGCATGATAGTTATATTATAATTGTATAGGGGCTCTAGGAGTGCCTCTTATGGCTGTAAGAGTGTTGCCTCACGCATTCTTAGGGCAAGAGAACTATGAACTGAAGATGAGCAGTTCTGATGCCCTAAGGATGCAAGAGGTGATACTCCTATATCCACAGAGGCTCTCCTACTGCCCCTGTAAAATAATTATAGATCACGGCACAACTAGAAAAAAAAAAACTTTATTTGTGGTCAGCTTCTGTGGCAGTTTTTGAGAAGCCTGTTAGTGGGAGCATGTGAGGTACTCTTACAGCAATAACGGTACCTCACATGCAATTGAAGAAATCACTGTGACTGGTTAAGAAATATCACATGACACTCCAATGGTCTATAATATGAAAATAAGTACTTGCAGAAGTTTTCTTTTTTTCTGGTCATTATAACTCTGAAACAATGTGACATTACTAAAATGAGTAATACTTTCATCAAACCAGTTGTATGGGAAAGTACTACAACACACTCAAAATGGTAAAATACAACAGGTAGCTATCTATAATTTGTTTACACAATGTACAAGGTAACATTCACACCACTCTAATAGTGAATGCAACATTAAACACCCCACAACTTTCTTGCTGGTTACAGTAATTATGTCTGTCTGTACTGATTGTAATACTTACTGGCAATGTAGACATGCAATGTTCTAGAGTATACCCACAGCATAGCTTCTTCATTTGAGTTGACTTTTCTCTGCAGTTACTACATACATACCAATCCAGACTGCTATTGGAGTACAACTCTAGATATAGATTACTAGCAGAGGATTCATGACTTTTGATTACATTAAATACAAGCCCAGGTTGATGAATTATGGTCTGTAGCATAATTTGACACATACTTTCTTGGCTCAAATTGCTAATCAATATTTATAAAATTAAGTAAAACAACATAATGAGAGCTTATAGTAATAGCACACTAAGTTGTCATAGGTTAATACACCACTACATTGTTCAAAGGGATACTGTCAATCCTTTTTGCATCATAGTATTTCTACCTGAAAACTGATATATTAAGATTGCTTACCTTCTCTAAAATTCAGTGGTATTGCTGTTTTTTTTAAATCTGCCTCTTCTCTTAGTAGAACAAAAATGCATGCTTATACTGTAATTATACTCAGCCTTGTTTTGTTCCATATTCTTGATCTGCTTTTACTGCATACTTCATGAACATTAAGAGCACCCCTAAACAAAGCTGCCACTCATGATGCAATAGTCTCCACTCCTCCCACTGCAGCTTGAGTGCCTAGACTATGTTAGAGGTGTTCTCAAGTCCAGAAGATGCAGCAGAAGTTGATTAGAAAATGTAAACACATACATTTTGGTGTGGTAACACAAGTATGGTGGGCAGCCTATTTTTCACTTTTAAAAAGAAAAGTGGAATCAGAATCAAACTACCAGCTACGTCAGCACATTCTATGGTATGTGAAAAATCATAAAATGTGTTTCTTTGGCTGTAGTGGGTGAGCCCTGCAGCTGTTTTGGGATTGATGAGAAAAGAGAGCTCACTGGAAACTGTCTGCTCCTTTTTCTCTGTATTTCCAGTAGTGGAGGCAGACACCAATCATTGGGCATCCACCACACTACTTTGTTCAGTTGCTGGAACACAGCACTGTCCGTAGTATCCAATAAGGCCACTACAGTGCAGTACACATGTGCAACAACTTGTGTAGGTGCACTGAACTCTGGAATGCTGGCAGCACAGTCCGATGTGGCCAAGATGGCTACTGGCACTGCACATGTGCAAGTTGTCCACCATGCCTGGGGGGGTTCCCCCTGCTCATCTCCACAAGCCTTGGGTCCCTGCTGCCATTATTCATTGCCCACAGATTCCTACTTCTGCTAGTATCAAAAGGGAGATGGAGCATGTGAGCATGACCATGCAGCTTAACTACTGGAGCCAGTGGTTGGTGCATGCACCTTAAATGCCTGGTATTTTCTGCTGCAAGCTGTTAGCAAACGGAGGGTTCACCTGTGCTCCTCGACCCCAGGATAGCTAAGTCAGGGTCTGGAGAAATGATGGAGGGTCAGCAGATGCTCTGATATGTCTTCATTCAAATGATAGATTTTCCCAGCAGCACAAAGGCTGCTGGGTGTTGTAGTCTCATCGGCGCCCATGTAAATCTGTTTGACAGTTGGCACGGGGGCACCACCTTTAGGAGAATGCAATGCATCAACAGAGGTGCCTACAGGCTTGGGGTCACGAGCATCTTATAGAAAATTGCCTGGGCTATCAAACAGGTGGGCTTTGGAATGCTGGTGATACAGTCTGGCAGTCATCTTGAACATGTCAGACTCTGTTGCCGGCATTCCAAAGCCCCTTTGTTTGATAGCCCAGGTGATTCTCTATAATATGCTGGTGGCTCCAAGTCTACAGTTACCTCTGTTGAGATGTTGCATGCTCCTAAAGGTGGTGCACCCCCCCCCACGCTGGCTGTTCCATTGATTTACATGGGCACACAGAAGACTAAAACTCCCAGCAGCCTTTACACTGCTATGAAAATCTATCTTCTGAATGAAGACATTTCTGAGTTTCTGCTGACCCTTCCTCATTTCTCCAGACCATGACTTGACTATCTTGGGGTCTGGGAGCATGGGGTAACACTCCATTTGGCTGTAGCTTGCAGCAGAAAATATTAGGCGCTTATGGCACAAGTGCCAACTGCCAGCTCCCATAGTTAAGCTGCGTGGTTGTGCTCACATGCTCCCATCTCCCTTTTGATACCAGCAGAAGTGGGAGTCGGCGGGCAGTGAATAACAACATTAGAGACCCAAGGCTGGCGGCAGTGAGAAGGCAGACCGCTGGGGCATGGCAGACAGTGCCGTGTTCCATCTGCCTCCTCAGCTGCAGCTGTTCTGGCTCTGGCCAGAGTTTGTTTAAACTAGGGACAGTTTGAGACCTATGGGGTGGTTAACAGTGTCCCTTTAAACAGTACAACACTTCGATAACATGTGTTGTACAATGTATACTCCACAGTAAGGGGTGTTGTGAGGCATGAGATGAATCAGAGTGCCTTTCAACAACTGAGTGTGGGGTATACCAGACTTTGCAAATATATAATTAAATGTTGATAACTATTGTAAAAACATTTCCTCCACAGATGATTTATTTTTTTAACATAGCATGGTTCATAGGTTCATAGATCCAGAAATGAGTAAAATGGCTTGGTAGTCTTGCTAACACTTGTTACATATCCAGGGTATTGTCTAGTTCTGTTGTTACCCGTAAAAATATCCAAAGATTTTTTAAACAAATCCATGGTTCCACTTAGAACAACAGATTCAGGTAAGGTATTCCAAGTTGCTACAACTCTTAGATTAAACCAGTTTTCTCTCCTACTGGCTTTGTATAAATCTCCCTTATGTTGTAAGCAATGTGATCTGCTGGGGAAGTAACTGGCTTAGTAATTCTGAATATTAGTCACCCTAATTGACAGAGATTTGTTTTTAGCCATTGGTAGTACTCTACCAAGAAAACAGCTACAACCAAGTCTCTGCCAATCCGGAGGCAGGAATTTCATCATCCATTTTATGTAACAAAATATAAAACAGGTAAGGACATTCCTTACTTGTCAACAGATAAACTTAGGGTCAAGGATCTACCTGAGGTCTGTGTATGTCTCTCTCCATGTGTGTATGCCAGTTGAACTCCAAAGAATGATGAATTCATGCATTCCATATTACCATTCTACGAGTGTGTGTGTGTGTGTGTGTGTGTGTGTGTGTGTGGGGGGTGGCAGTCCACTAATGGAAAAATGCAAAGCACTGAACTCTTCATTTTCCATAACAAACAATAACACATTGTATTTAATGAGTAGTAAAACAGTTGACTGGCAGTTGAAGAACATCTGTGGAGGGACTATGTTACATTACTTAGCAACATTTCATGACATTGCTTCTGGCTAATGAAACTTTTACAGTGTTCTTTATTTTTTTTAAAGCTGACTGTGGGTCTAAGTTAAATAAGCAATGGGGCATATTAGTGACGTTGCTTGTACTAGTTTTATCCCACAATCAGGGAACTGAAGACACTTGGCTTTGCATCATGCCTGTTAATCAGATAAACATGGTATGACCAATGTCCTGTCATGCCTTACTGTCATTGTTGAGCAGTTCTGGTTTACAACAGACCACTCATCAGTATAAAAAGGACCAAGTCTGTAACCAGATGTTCATTTATCAAATAGAATATCTGGCAAGGATTGCAAAAGTAAATTCCCTTTTTCCACAGCATGTTGAGCAATGCATCTCTGAATGAAAAACAAATATGCAAGCTCAAAACACTGTTAAAATTATGCCTTTGGGTTCAAAGATCATTTGGTTACATGAGAAATATATTTTTCTCCAGTCTTTACCATGGATTTTTACTTTATGTTCTTAAGATTGAAAGTGGCATTAGTCCTGACAATGAGGTACAGGGGGTTTCCTAATGTCAGATATTTGAATGGTACTGGTGGTAAGGAGGGAGGCATGGTTCAGAAATGGGGACACAAAACGAGCGGATGATGCCTGCATCATTGGTCTCAAAGGAGCTGCACATAATGAACAGTAGACAGAATGGATGGGTCTGGTGTCACTGTGGCACTAGATTCGAATAGTGCTGCCAACAACAGCGCTGTCAACAACTATGCAGTAACAATGCTGCCACAAGAACAGCAGCAAGTCAGAATACTGCAACACACAATAGCGCCAATGGTAGCAGTCCTAAAATACACCGACGACTGCTACCATGGCAAACAAACATTGCAGAAACTTTGATTTTTGTGGGGGGCTCCACCACCCGTACCCCCTTAACTTATATATCCAGCTCTAGGTGGGGCGGATCTCGAAGGAAGGGATATACCATACTTGAGGGGCAGTGGAAATCCTTTTGTGGCACTTAGTAAAACAAATTCCAGTTTGGGTGGCGAGGAAAAGATGTTTGCTCCATCAGGAGATCAGGAACTGAACCCTGGTCTTCTTCACCATGCTGGCTGAGCTGCTGTTGTCCCAACCCCCTCCGCCATGGGAGCAGCTCAGCCACCAACTGCACTTTTCCTCTACTTGTGCCCCCTCAGTAGTGCCTGAATAGCTGCAGGGGTAGTGGTAGTTGACATACACTATTCTACACCTGTTGCTATTCAGGCATTGCACAGTCCTGACAGCACTGTTTAGATGGCACTGTTCAGGGCATGCTATTCTAACCGGGTACCATAGGTCAAGTCATTTGTTTCAATGTCTCCATAAAAATAATTTCTACTTATGATAATCGAACATCAACCTACAGTGAGTCAATCCACGTGTGACATCTAGCTTCATGTAAATTACTTTGTCCATCAAAAGGATGGCATCCAGAGTGTCTACCTGTTCATTGACTAACTACAGGAACAGATGATGAAGATATGAAGGTTTGAGAAGCAGCTGCTTACTTAAGTTACTTGTGCCCTGTTCCTCACTAGCTCTTACTGCCTGATGGTCTCTTGATCTTGCTCTTGATCTATCTGAACCAGTGTGAGACCTACATTGCTGTCTTCCACGTGTTGCTTATGGCACATCATAACTAATACTACCTGTACTCTATATTTGAAAAAATGTGAGAGAAAATAAGTGGGCCAAAACTGTTATGTGCACATAAACACTGTAAACATTGCATCAAAAAAAAAATGCAGGCCATGCTATTCGGCTCTTCATGCCTCTTCAGTCCCTTTCCGAATCGATTGCGCAGACGGAACTTCCCTTCACACTGTGACCTCTCTCAAATATCTCGGGGTGACACTTGACCCTCAACTGGACCTAGGGACTCATATCCTCAACATCTGCAGAGCCGTGAACTGTAAGCTGGGTCTGGTCTATAGGGCCAAACATAACCTAACCCCTGCTGCTCCTCTAGCCCTTGCTAGAGGAGTACTACTCCTTTCCCTCAGCTATGGTCTCCACCTATTTGCACGAACCTCGAAAGCCCTTCTTACTCGGTGGCACATGATGTACAATAATATCTGTCGTTTCGCTCTGGCTGACCCCCGCCTCACCCATCATTGCGAACTCTATGACAAGCTAGGTAGGCTTTCCCCGGCCAATCACGTAAATTTTGGACTAGGGTGCCTTGTGAGCAAAATGATCAGCACTGGTTCCTCCCCAGGGCTGGCTCAGCTTCTCTCTCCAGCTGACCGTTCCTCCTACCCTCTCAGGTCCCAGGGTCCTGGGATACTAAAAGTACCCCCAACCCGCACCCTTATGGGGGACAGGAACTTCGCTGCATGTGCTCTTAGGCTCTGGAACACCTTTCCTGAGCAGGTTCGCACTGCCCTCTCCCATCAACATCTTTGGATATCCCTGTGGGGGCATCTGAAGCTGGCCTCATGCTGCAAGTGCCAAAAGCCTCCCTAGCACAATGTCCTAGGTACCGTAATGCCAAGGTCTCCTGTTACTGGAACACCAACTGAATCAATATTGGTTTGCTGATTTTGCTCCAGCTCTTCCTTATGCACTTACCTATGCTACTGATGTTCAATGTTGCTTAATGTTTGCTCACTATGTATTCTACCATTTCCTGTCTTACATTATGATCCCTATCCTGCCTGATTGATCTGTTGACTCAATGTACTATGTTACAATATGTACTGTTTACCTGCTACGCTGTATTGATGTATCTGTAATACCTGGTGTACTCTCCCGGGTCGTTCCTGAAAATAGGCATATAACTTGCCTAGTGTACCTACCCGGTTAACAAAAGCGAAATAAATAAAGTACTATATTGTGCTCAGACCTTGTAAAAACAGTCATTACAAGTTAGGGGCTGACCCACCGGTGCTGCATTAGCACGCCCACTCGTGACACTGACTTTCTGGGTTCTAGAATGGACCTGGGACATTGGAGGACTGGCTGGGGGAAGGTGGATAAAGTGTCTCCTTGGGAGCTCTATACCTTGGGGGTTTGTGCAGTGGAGTCTCTGGTGCTGTGCCATTGGGTGACCATGGGAGGTACTGCCTCCAAGAGGCCAGATAAGAGGGATGATGTGGATGTGGGAGCATGCATAGTGACATGCACTACCAGCCACAAGATGCCATTAGGGATGGGGACAGAAAAAGGGAAAACAAACAGAACCCAGGCAGGATGATGCCTGCTTCATGTGGCAGACCATCACCCGCCAACCACGGCAATCTTCCAACAATCAAAACTCAAGTTCCACTGGGAGAACATGTGGAAGAAGGGTAGGTCCTGGAGAAGTGGGTGATGGGGCTGGGTCTGAGGTCAGGCTGAAAGAAAGATGTGAGGAAATACTTCAACACAGAAAGAGTGGTGGACTACTGGCAAGGCCTTCCAGCAGATGCAGTAAGGGCAAAACCTTTATTGGGATTCTTAAAATTCTGTGACAGGCACAAGTGAAATCATGGGGACAAGGAAGTGGAGTAAAATATAAGCCTACAGCCCACATTGCTTAAGAAACAAACAAACAATTTGACCTGCTGGTGCAGCAGCAAGGCGTCCATCTGTGGCGCCAACATCCTGGGTTCGGGGATTGACTCAGGAGTCGCAGGGCCATCGGGGGGAGAAGGATTGAGTGTCCCAGAGACTACTTTTCTTCTCCAGGGGGAAGGGGATGGGGAAGAGTGTAGTGCAGACCTCTGGTGGAGGCTGGCGGTACCGCCATGGCTGGCACCATATGTTAGGGGGGTGGGGAAGATGCTGGCTCATTGCACATTCTCATCCCCAGGGAAAATAACAGCAAAAATAATTGCCATCTGCTAATGACAACCCTCACTTCCGCCGTCATTCCTGCTCAGATAATGGTCCACCAGGGGTCCCGCTCACATGACCCCTCCCTGGGGGGTCAAGCCAGGGCTAGAGACACTTGTTTTCTGGTAGGGGGCACTCACTGGGTGGCTGTACCTGGTGGCAAGCCTGGGGATGGGGGGGTGGTGAGTGAAGCAGGGGACCAGAACCCCCTGGTGGGGGAATAGAAGCTGGCCCAAAAAAAAAGTAAAGAAAAAAAAGAAAAACAAAAAAAATATATCTTTATCAGCTAAATAAAAAATTAGTACAGCATATGATCAGTCATAACAATTGATTCCCTGGTGGTTTTTTTCCTAGTGATTCTAAATACTGTTTTATGCCAAACTGAGTAAGGTGTGATAAGTCAGCAGTCAGTGTCGCACCGTTACACAGACCTTGTTGCAAATTTGCAAACACACACACACGCATACACTTTGTTGCCACATTATTGTAAGTCTATCAGTCTCTACCTGTTCTCACACAGTTTTCCTCCTATTTATCATCTGTATCAGAACTATGAAAGAGATGCAGCACTCAGATGTGAGGCACTGCACATCAACATAAATAGTTTGATTTTCATAATAGTGGCACTAGATAAGAGACACTGGTGTCACTCAAAAAGTCCATGATGTTTACCAAAAAATAAAAATAAAAAACAAACCTGCATGAAAAGTGAAACATGGAAGAATGATATTGTAACTATCACGTGACATCATATCTATCAACGAAACCCAATATAATAAACTCATAGACAGAAAACAGAGTTACTATATGCAAACATGTATTGTTTCCCAAGACATATTGATTGGTTTAAAATATGACAATGACATGAATCTGTCACTTTTTATGTTGCCCAGTGACTGTGCCATCTGAATACGTAATAGATTTCTATTCTCAGTTAGATGTGCAAAGGTCCTTTGCAGTACAATAATTTCGGGGGTCTGTGTAGCATGACGCACACATGCATAAAAACTGTAAAACAACCAAAAAGCAGTTGATTTCAGATTTTCTGTGGATTCCCAACATTGACTATTTTGGGGTTTCCCCTCCCTGTTTCACTCTTTCACTCTCTCCCTCTCTCACTAACTCCATCGATATCTATATGCAGACTGAAACCAAATTCCCTGCAATTACAGCTTATAATATGTGATTTATAAATCCCTTTCTATTACTATTCAAGATTCACCATGCATCCTCATGAATATTTGGTGAAAATCCTGTCAGTGTTCTGATGTCCCAAACACAAAATAAATAACCTAGCTAACACAAATTTTATAGAACATGTCCTAATACCTCAGTGTTGTAGGAAACCAGCTGTTGTCCTCATAAATAATTTTTTTTCCAAACAAAACACAAAAAAACAACTATTGCATATCCCTCAAATTATGCCCAATAAAACTAGCTTGTGACCACTGAAGACCCATACAAAAAAATCCTATGCCACAATTACCGAGACACAGAATTATTTCGCGACATCTGTATCAGACTCCAATTTCCTTATATAAGATTTCTGACAATGTTGACAAAAGTACCCTTAGTACCTAAGAAAATACTTCAAACCTATCCATATTACTAAAATAAATTGGTGTCACTCTTTTCAGCAATGACTTTTGGCAGTCAGCTTGCGAGTGTGCATGTCGAGACAATGCATGGTCATGGATCTTATGTGCATGTTCACAGCACTGATTCTACACTTCAGTAATGAGACCATGACTCAGTATGTAAACAAAGCGTGGGTGCTGGCAGTCCACCTTACACAAAATAAAGAGTGAACAGCAATTCTTCCAGTTCCATTTAGTTAGCAAATGCAGCATCCAAGAAGAAAAGGCACACACTATTTAACATCTACATGGATTAGCTGCAATTTAGCCCACACCACGCCTGTCAAATTACACAAAAATGGTTGACAGTGTCCTTTTAAGGCAATGCATTAGGGGAATATATACAAGGCCTTGGAAAGGCAGAAGAGCTTATACAGCAAACAACATTTTACCTAGCAACAAATACAGAGTGCAATATACAAGATGTAGGGTCAGGATGCATAAGTCAAGTAACAGACTGCCCACAGAGATCCTGGCAATAAGACCCAGCTCAAACTACAAAACAAGAGAGACCCATATGAGTAAGAGTCACAGAAATGAAAGGTAGCTGGCACCTATGAAACTGAGACTGCACAAAGTTTGTGGACTGCTTGGTACTGCGACAAAGGAAGGAGCGAGCTTATCTCACGTACTGATCCAAAGTGTTCACTTTATTTGTCTCTGCTCACAAAAATGCATTAAAATCAGCAAACACGAATCACAGAACACAGTGCTTGTATCCCTTCCTGTATCCCCTCCACTCAACATGTCACCTAGGTGACTGTTGCTATTTTCAGCATGACACTGCCATTTTCCCAGGTGCGTCCTCAGATACTCTCTGTAGACCACATAAGTAAGACTAGATATAGGTAAAAACAGTAAAACAAATCTTTAGCTACTCCAGGAGGAAAACAATAAAGATGGGGCATATGGCTGCTAGAATCTAACATTGATAAAACAGTTAATAATAAATTAGGAGACAGTAGCTGAATTAATTATTTGTCATCAGTATTCTTGGAAAAGCATACTGAGTAGAATTACTTGGATGAGGCAATTACCACACTGTTCTTGCTCTGCCAGATAATTACATTAACCTTATCTGGATATAATTCCTTCATGGAAAATGTTTGGGATTATCTTCTATCTGGAAATTATGATCCTGGTATTTGGGTTCTGTTTGGACATCCCCTGTCCAGCTTCAGCAACTTTCTTCTCATTACCCCTCTTCTTTATTCTCCCAGAGACTGATGCATAAAACAGGAACAAGCGATAGCTCCTAGCGAATGCTGCACAAATGTTAGATAATATCTGCAAAAGGGAAAAAGTGCCATTTTTTCATTTCCATGATTTTGTGAAATTGTGCATAATTATACACAATCAGCAATGCCACATTTTGTCTAATATGCTCATTTTTATAACCTGGGCTGTAGTAAATGCACAGTTTGGAACTTTTCTGTGCACATTTTGCAAAAATTGAATAAAGTGTACTTTTAATTTTCCCTTAATTCTACTCCTGATACTTTGCAGGGAGTCCACACCATCTTTATATTCAAGTCTCATCCCTAGCCCATCCGTAGAGCACCTAAATAATAGTAGGTCTCGAACATTGATATTTTACTATTTCAAAGCACCACCATGCCTGTTTACAAATTAATGCATGGATGGACAGACTGGCATGGTTCTTTGAGATTTCAGAACCTCTTCATCAGGGGATGATGCCAAGGTGCACTCCAGCTAACATTTTGTAGTCCCATGGTGATGATTTGTGTCAGGACAAGATATCGTCCCAATACACATCATCAGCATGGGACTAGAGAAGGTGAGCTGGAGTGCACCTTGGTGTCACTCCCTGATGAAGAGGTTCTGAAACCTTGAAGCACTGAGGCTCGCCTCTCCATCAATGTATTACTTTGTTAACTGGCACATTAGTGCCTAAAAATGATAAAATATCAGTCTTCAGGACCTACAGTGCTATTTTTTTTTGTTTCTGTGCTTTTGTGTTACAAGCACAGAGCCCCCTCCTGGAGTGCACCCAAATTTGCTGCTGGACTTTAATAGAGGGCATCCTGTCCCCGATCCACAATTTGGGTTAGCTAATCCAGATCACAATCCAGGCCAACTGAGTCAACCCCACCTCATTAACCTTTAGTATGTCATTTACTTAATTATACTTATCTATGGTACTGTATTAGTTGACAGTGTGTGTGTGATTGGAGGGAAGGGAGAGAGAGGTTTGTGTCATTGATGAACCACACTGGTCTCTCTTTCTTCTCCTGGTTGCATGTACTGCATGCTAATATAGTCACATACAGTATATTGTGGTGCAAAACAGTCGGGGTTTTAGGATGCCCTTGAGTTCTCATTTCATCTTGTGAAAGGCATGGTTCATCCCATGGACACAAAACTCTCATGCAGTTTTGATGACCCTGCCTTAAGAAGGTGTTCATGCCAAATTGCAGTACTTAGGTCACAGGATGGTAAATGTATAGGTTTTCATAAACTAGGGGAATATAGTTAATTATACAACAGGGAACTGTTCTGAGCCAATCAGAACACAGAAAAAGTCTCAATTAGTATCCCACAAACTACGCCTCTAAACATCCAGGCCTACATAGGCACTAATCACATTTTCAATAGTAAAACACAGTCATGTCCCAGATTGGTTATTCAACTGAACCCCTCCCACAGTCAGTTAATTGCACCATAAGCATGCTCACAATTAGTTATTCACACCTTCAACTGTGAAAAAAGAAAACAGAAAAATGGCATCAGGAAGACCGTCCACTTTGGCTGCTTCACAACAAATACATAACTGTTTTCAGGCCCTCACAGAGGCAAATAAGTCATGTATTTTTAGGAAAAGGATGAACACACTACAAAAGAGGAAAATTAAGAGGAAAGATAAAGGTTTTCAAAGGTAAGTACTTTCCATTAATTCCAACATACTTCCAACTAAAGGTGGGATGGCTAAATATCAAACTGTGTCCTTCACACAACCCACTGTACCTCTCACAGAATAGCACTTCGCATCAGAAATCTATTTCATACAGTTTGTTACTTTTTTTATAAGGTACCTGTTCCCTTTCATCTTCTGTCAGTGGAATCCCACCAAACACTCCCCTTCCCCAGCAAAAAGAAAGCCCTCCTGGACTGTGCTGTGACCCACCATGACCGGGAGCACATTATCATCCTCCCAAGCAAAACAAAAGCCATCATGGGTTGTGGTGTGACCCGCCTTGACTGAAAGTACAATAACTCCCCCTCAGGTGCTGAGACCACTGTATCTGTCCTTGTTGTCCTCCTCAATGTAGTTCCCCCAACCCCTTTCATGTATGTAGACAGTGGAGTGCTTACCTCCAGCACCGCCAAACATCTGACAGCGGAGTGTCCAATTATCAATGCCACCCTTGCACTTATAAATAAAAATGGTCTTTGCATTCTTTTTTTAAATGTAATATTAACCTGAAAAGTAGAAAACAGTCCACTGATGTCTTTTCCTGGTGACCCTGACACCCATCCACCCCCTAACCCCAGCACTCAGCACGTACCACCCCATACCCTTACTTACCTACAAATGGTCCATGCCACTCTTCACAAAACACATCGTTTTATTCAGTACCAACCAGGAACTGAAGAAACAATGTAAGTGTTATCAATGTGTAACCCCTCTACAAATTGGGGTTAACTATAATGTTTTCCTGGGCTTCTAAATGCCCACTGTCAGGCTGGTGTCCCACCTGCAGTAGTTCTATTTGTCCGCATGACAGTGCTGTAGCAAGTATCCGCACTGGTCTCTTTAAGAGAGCGTCTATTCTGTGTTTGGAATTCAGTCTGGGCTGGGTCCGAGTAATTAAGGCTTGCAACCAGCCTAGACCTTCTGTTATGCGGCTCCATTCTGAAGTTGCTATATGAGCAGAGGGAGCCCCGTTAGGAAATGTGATTATTTACTGTTTATCTGTTAGAGTAATAATGATAAAGGAGTTTGCCTAACCTGCTTTCAGTTGCAGCTTGAACTTTTGAATAGGAGCCACCATTTTGGTTCTGCACTTCCAGTGTTGGACCAATCAAACCTCTAGTGACCTAAAATGGAGACTGTCCCCAGAGGTTGTGTTGGATGGAAATTCTGTAGTTTTTTTTTGTTTTAAGTGCCTGGTGCCTAAATGGACCTGGATGTGGAGCTCTTGCTGTGACAGACAGTTTCCTCAGCAAACCAAACCTTGCGGATTACTGGGAGAACCCCAGAACTGCCTGACGCAGTAGTCAGTCGAGAGTTGGAGGTAGAAGAGTGAACAGCTTGAGTTGTCGAGAAGCTGCTCCTAGTAGGAGCATTGGAGAATCAGCAGGAAGGCTCTGCTGGCCTGCTTGCCACATGCTCCTGCCTTTCAGCTGCCAGTGCAGCAATCAGACCATTCCGTTTGCTGGTGTACGGTGGCAGTGGAAGAAAAATTAGAATTGCTGTGGTGATTGAGATTTTGGACTGAAGACTGAAGACTTGCTCCAGAAGCAATTGGCTTGCCTGAGAGAGAAAATATCATTGGAGAAAGTTTGCACAGTGAAGCTGTAATTAGCAACTGGAGTGTATCTGAACTGTGGCTTATAGAATGTGCTGATTTAAGTGTGCTGAATGTATTTCATGGGTGGTAATTTGATTCCCCAGAGTGAACCCTGTTACGCTCGCTGGAGGCTTTTTCAGCAAAAGATCACAAACTCTGGCAGAACTGTCCATTCTGCTTGGACCTTGCCATCTCAGCCTAAGCCGCTGCCCCCAGTTCAGAGATCATCTTGGTGAAAGGCCCATTTGGGGATTCAGCCCCCTGCTTAACACCATCAAACAGGTAGTGACCACCAGGAGGTGAGTCATGTAAGCCCTGCTTCCCCATGCCCACCAGATCACTGCCATGAGGTCTTCATCTCGCCTGTCCTACACCTTAGTCTGGGTATTGTGAGTACAAATCAGGGTAGCTCTCTGCAACAACAGCTGTAAATCATTATGTGTCATCTGATTGTTTTGTTCTGGGTTATTGAAACCAGACTGAGCCATCTGGTTTTGGATTACAATTATTTGGGCTGTGTGCATACTAACTGTTTTCCTTCCTAAAGGTCCCAACAACAGCTGCAATGCCAGCCACCATGGGCAGCACTTCAGGCTTGCCTGCATAACACACTAGGTACTCAGGATTATGGGACAGTTGAAGAAGGGGCTTACAGTGTGTGCTGCGTACACCTAGATTAAATCAAAGTGTCAATCATTCTACCAGTTTAATGCCCCTTCCTTATTCATTCATTCATTCCCCCTGAATAAATCAGATTACTTTGTTTCACATTTAACCTGGCTAGTGTGCATATTATTGGTTGGGGTACAGTGGAAATACTGTACTGTTGCATTTCTGATCTTTTTTTCCTGGGGTCTCCAGGGCAACTGCAGCTGATCCAGCTCTGTTGGTAAATGCAAGGGGTGTGAGCATATTATTACTGTTATTCAGTGAATGTGAATGTTCTATGGTATTACTGCTTAGACCACTAGAAGGGTTGGTGGGTGGTTATAGCATCCTGGAGGGCTATACCAAAGCAGTTAAGCTCTCCCAATACCATTCCTCCAGGTGGAGGCACCTGTTCACAGAACTCAGGCCCCTCAATCTATGTATAGCCACACAGATGGGGTAGTGGCCCATAGGATAGTGCCAGCTAGGGGTTACAAATGTATTTTTAATCTTGCAGAAAGAAGGCGACTAGCAAATGGCGTGTCAAGCCCTGGTTGTGGAAACTTCAAATGTTTGTAGTGCTAGAGACCATGCTAAGGCTACAATGAACACATTAAAAACACTGTGGGTTGTCTGATTCCAAAGTATTTATTTAAAAACACATAAACAAATAAAAATGACACAGCAGACTCATGCCAAATGTTTTGAGCCCTTCTGGCTCTTTGTCAAGGCATATAAGTGATCTGTAGGCAGCAGTGTTTTAAGCTAAACCATTCACCCTAAGTGAGACCATGCAGGATTGCAAACATACATGCATTTCCATGGTCACTTAATTACTTTATCCATCCACATGTGTTTCCATTCATTGATTTATATAAAACAATTTCATACTCAACATCAAGACATAACAACTGAAAACCAACCTCCGATGTCTTTACACTTCCCATGAATGTATCTCGTTTTGTGATGGGATTTCGATATGGACAACCTTGATCATATTGGTTTTCAGTTGTTATGTCATGATGTAAAATATGAAATTCTTTTATATTAATTAATGAATGGAAACTCGTGTGGATGGATAAAGTGATTGAGTGACCCATGGAAGTGCATGTATGTTTGCTTTCTTGCATGGTCTCATTTGGGATGAATGGTTAGGCTTAAACCACTGCTGCCTACAGATCACTTCCATGCCTTGACAAAGAGCCAGAATGGCTACAAAACGTTTGGCATGAACCTACTGTGTTGTCTTTATCTGTTTATGTGTTTTAAATAATACTTTGGACTCAGACAACCCACCGTGGGTTTTACGTTCTTCATGGTAGCCTTAGCACAGTCTCATGCACCATACATATATTTTCAATGCATTTTGAACTTCTGCTCATAACCTTGCCATTTCTAAAATATTTTGTTTGACAAATTTATGACACAGCCTTTCTTTGACTCCAGCTCTTGAACAAGGTAGGTAATTTTTTTTTTCAAATCTGGCCTAACAGTTAATTTTGCAGTTGCTCTGTGAAATCACCTTTTGGGCTAGATTTGAAAAAAAATTATCCAACCAGCTTCATGAAGTGGCATCATAAGAAGACTATGTTGAAAATTTGGGATCAACATCTTAAAAAGCACCAATGTTATGAAGGTACATTGACATTTTTCAAAGCTCAGACATGACTAGAAAGTTTCAATATTTTGACCCAAAATTTTCAACAGAACCATTTTTTCACATCACCTCATGAACGTGACAGTTGTCACTTTTCACATCTGGCCTAAACAGTGATTTCACAGTCACTCCACAAAATCACATTATAGACAAGACTTGAAATATTTCACCTACTGGGTTGAGGAAGTGGGATTACAAAAAAAGCTACTGTATGTTGCAAATTTGAGGTAAAAAAAACACTGTCATGGGGGTACTTTGACATTTGTCAATGTTCACTCATAACTTTAATAATTTTTAATATTTTGACCCCAAATTTTCAACAAAGCCATTTTTAACACCACTTCATGAATCAGACAGGTGTTGTTTATAAAATCCTGCCTTAAATATGTTTTCACACTTGTGGCATGACATGATGTTTCAGGCAGTATTTAATAAATGGCATCTCTCATGCTCAGAAAACCACTTCAAGTTCAGCTCATAAAAAGAATATGTTGAAAATCTGCAGTCAAAATGTGAAAAAAAGTTATGAAGAAATGTTGTGTGCAGGGCCGGCTGTTGGCCCAGCAGGTAAGAGTGAGTGAGTTTGCCGGAGAGGTTTCACCTGTGGTAGAGGAACATGGCGTGAATGGATGTACTGTATGGAAAAAAGTAATGCAGTTGACAAGGTAATAAATAGAAAGGCAGACTGCAGTTGTGACTGGCTGGGTGTATTACTGGAGTGTTGTCCTTTTGTAGAAAGAATCAGTGCTTTCAAAGGGACACTGTCAACCCTCTTAGGCCTCAAAAAGTCCCTTGTTTAAAAACACATTTTACTACTGTTCACATTCTATAGAGACTTGAGATATAGCTGGTAGTTTTATCTGGATTCCTTTTCTTCTCTTAAAAACTGAAAAACTGTGTACCCACTATACTGGTATTACCACACCAAAACATGTTTGTTTACATTTCTTGACCAACTCCCACTGCATCTTTCCTGGACTCAGGGACACCCCAACGCAATCTAGCCACTCATTATGCAGTGCAAGTAGAGGAGACTAGTGTATCATGAGTGACTGCATTGTTGAGGGTGTTTCTAATGTGCACGAAGTATGCAGCAAGAGTAGTTCAATGTTCTGAAGCAAAACAAGGCAGGGTATAACTATACATTGCCATGCATTTCAATTCTAATAGCAAGGAGGCAGATAAAACAACCAGCAACATCAATTCATTTTAGATAAGCTAAGCAATCATAAAATGTGGGTTTTTACTTAGAAATAATATGATGCAAAAAAGGTTAACAGTGTCCCTTTAAACTGTGAAGCATAAAGGATAGCTATAGGTCCTGGGTATGGGACTGTGTTAGTTGATCAAGTGGAAGCAGATGCAATTTCTGGGGATGCAGTTGGCAGTTAAGGAAAAGCAAAATGTACATAAAACTAAAATAGACAGGGTTTATAAAAAAGTATTGTGACTGTAAAAATTATCTATGGAGAAGAGAAAGTGTTTAGGGAATGGAGATGGTGAGCTGGGAAGAAATGGGTGGCTAGAGGAAACAAAAGTGTTGCAAGTAGTGACAGCAGTTGGGGGCAACAGCTATGAGGCTATGACAAACTATATGTATAAATTAGTGATGATACATTTACTATACATATTAATTTGTGGTCTCTGATTTATACATACTGTAAACTGCCATTATAAACGGATTTATTAGCAGCCATTTTTGTCCACCCCATTGCATAAATAAGTAACATGCAGTAAGGACCTGTGTGCTAAATGATTTTTCTATACAAGTACTGTTTGGCCTTGGGTAACCTCATATGTAGCATAAATAGCATAAGCATGGATAAATCATCTGTCATACAGGGTCTTTTCTACGTATTTCATTTATGCAATAGGATAGGGCCTTGTTTGATAGATTTCTTTAGCTTTTTTAAATGTTATTTATAAAGTTTGTGTGTTTATTTAGTGAGATAGTGGTACAGCACATTTCCCCCATTCCAGTTGCCATAGCCATTGCCATGGACATGGTGCCAGGATGATGAACTGATGCTGTGACATGGTGGTTCATTGGTGTCTAAGAACTTTGATGGCAATTACAAACCACTACTATTAAAATGTTGTGACAAACGGTAACCCTGCCACAGAACTTGGTCCCAAAATGTGGCAGAAAAATCAGGGCCTTGCTATCCATCTCTAGGATAGTGACAGCTTCAGACCAGATGTACTTCACAGATTGACATAGCAGTCAACTGCAGAGAGGGATGAGGAAACAATGACATTACAATACAGTACAGTGTTTGAACAGCCTTATCCTGCATGTCACCTTCAATACAGCTCCCCCTTCATAGCATCTGTAAGCATCTTTTCCAGGGTCACAGTATTCTCTTTCATCAGCTGTCCACTGATTTATATGACAGCTCATTTTCTACCTGCTCTGCTAAATACACTATTAGAGCTGAAATCTCCTGAATTGCTACTCAACATAATATCCTTCTCATTCTGCAATTACTGCAGACCAGTAAAATAACCATAAAACGAGACATAATACATAAATAAGATATCCACTCAAATGCACAATCATCCTGCTTCCTCATAAACATTTTCAACCTATTAACATCTATATAATGAGCGATAAACATCCATGACAGATAAACTATGACTCAATGATGCCACTAGACATAATATCAACACAGACTGTATAATATGCCAGCATTATCCCTCCCCCAACATTCACAACATCTACAAAACACTCCCCACAAAAATCCCAAAAATAAAACATTAAATAAACCACAAACAAAATACCCACTTATTAAAAAAACATTGGGCTAGATTTTCATAGGGTGGCACAGGACTTGCTGCAAGACCGGCATAAAACCCTTGCATTGGCACAGCTCTGTCAGTCCCGATTGCCACAACTGCACCTGATTTTACAATCTCAGGTGCAGTTGTGACAGTTTCCATAATCTGTGGCAGCGTGCACCAAATATCTAGCACAACCTCCATAAAAATGGGACCCAGGATTGCTGCACGCAAGATCACAAAAGTTGGTCTAACATGAGGCAATTGCAGCATAGGACAGAAAATCCTGTTAGAGTGCCTCAAGTCCAGTGCATCACGTTGTCAGTGCACCCAGGCTTGCAGCAATCTATGCTGTCTGAAAATGGTATCTCGTCAATGGGGCACAGGAAAGAGAAGTCCGTAATGTGGGCACCTGCAACAGTGCATAACTCATGTGAGTGTTTGGGATTCTGGGGCATGGTGTACTGTGCACGTCACCTCCCCGATACAGGGCAGGTGGAGGTGATTATATATATATATTATGGGAGGCAGAGTCCCCCACAGGTTCAAGGTGTACTGTGAGGGTCCAAGTGGTATGTGCACTGTGTATTTGCTGCCAGTATTGAATGCTGTGTTTTTCCTGGCAGCCTTTTGACTGTGCTCTCATTTACCGCGCTGTGGTTGTTTTCACCCTAACATGGGTGAACCTCTGAAAATCTGGCCCCATGTGATTAACAAGGCTCCTTTTTGTCACACAATAACATCCCTGCAAACATTAGAGCATTCTAATCCTCTCTTTCATGTCTTATTTTAGAACATTTGCAACTGAACAGCATCAGTGGAGAGTTTTAAAATGTCACCACTGAGCAACTAGATAATCATCTGTACAACTTTTACCCTTCACTCAAAAAGACCACAGGCAGCTATTATGAAAAATGCCCCTTCACAGTGTGATGAGCTGGCATAAAGAGGTATTTATAAGAATCTCAACACTCCAAACAAATCTGTTTGATTACTAACAAAGAATTCTTAGACTCAGACCCAACGTTTGCCCACTACTAAATAAAATGAGAGAGCAAAGATGAAGCACAACATCACCAGCCACTGGAAAAAGGAGCCCTACAGAAATTCATAAATGCAAAAGTACAATTTAAGGATAACTTTAAAGCACTCCAAAAGCTAGCATGGTTTAACCTAGCACTACATATTGCCTTACAAGGAGCAAAAAAAAAAAAGAAATCAACAAAATTACAAAAACTACTTCTAAGATATCATCAAACCACAACAACTAAATGTTCATTCACTTCTCCATTACCACAGTCATGAAGAATCACTCTGGAAGCAATCCAAGAGACCTATATGTGGCTGAAGCTAGAATGTATAAACAGCCTAATCCCCCCGCCTAGTAGCAGAGCAGCTTATAAACTTTACTGCACAGACTTCATTCAAAAATATACTACTTGTGGCAAAAACCAATATCTGAACTAACCTACAATTATTGGTATGACATGTTGGAAAAATGTATACCTAACATAAGCAAAGAAGCACAGCTGTCAGCCATCTACACAAACCATTGTTTACAAGAAACTACCACAACTATACTAAGTGACAATGGCATAGAACCGAGAAACATTGTGAAGTTAGGGACATAAAATGAAGCTAGTGTAAGAGGTTCCACAGATAGAACAAATTGTGAGCAACATGTATAATTCAGCAACATCTTATCTCCTGCTCTACTAAACACAGAAATGAAACAACCTACAGTATACAAATAATTTCTCTCCAAGCAAGCAACTCAGCACCACAAATCAACTTTTAATAAACTCTCAAGTGGTTGAAAAACAAGAACAAAGTGAAGATGCAACCACCTTAGACATCATTCAACATCACCAACAAAACAATGACATCAATTAAAACCAACAGCAAAATGATGACATTTACCCACAAACTGTAGAACAGGAAGATACAAATTCTACTACAAGCTATCACTCAAACAGAACAAACTCTAAGCATCACCACTACTGCACAACCAATTCTCAACTTGCCAGAAAGTTGTGTTACAAATCTGCTACTTCTATGGCCCAACCTACTATTCCTAAAAATTGGGAAAAAAATCAGACTTATGCCTGATTATTTTCATTTCCTAATTATTTTCCATTAGTGTTTTCCATATATGTTGTTACCTATGTTTTCTAATTACTACTGTTATAACAGTGCATGAAACCAGTTGATGTTTGACAAATATATAAATATTAACTACCTTTCAAACTCTTAATTGAAAATGCATAGAACATCTTAATTAAAAATATTGCATACAATTAACATTCTTGTTCCATAAACTATAATTGTAATTACAATAATAAAAACAAGTTTTAAACATTTATTTACTAAACAACGTTACTATTGAAAGATTCAGATTACCACATCTGATTTATGCCCTTTATTTACATTTTGCAAAATTATTTGAAATAAATATTTATTTCACCAAAGCGTGACTTATTTTTACCTCCTATTCACTATACATAGTTCAAATTCAAACATATTCAAACTATAACAAATAATATAAAAAACATCAAAACCAACTCCAACTCATAATAGTAGTGACATTCAGTTGGTTCAAGTATACTTGCAATAACCAGCTCATGTGGCTTGCATTGAGTGGCGAGTCTGCCTCCATTAGCCAATCAATTCCACTGCTGCGGGTGCTGAGGCAGACATTGGTGAATGTACAGCATAGCCTTGATGTTGCCAGAGACGGTGGTAGCAGTGTGTTGCTGCAACACATGCTGACAGTATTCAACCACAGTCATCACATTGTGAGCATTCAGTGTAGTGATAACTTTGCCATGGCAACAATGTTGGACCCACGATACAAATGTGGAATTGCATCAGTACTGGAGGGAGGGCCTGAACAGGTAAAAAATATCAGTGGTCAACCGGTTCGCTTGATTCATGGGGCACAGAAGTCACGTGACAAGATTTTAAAATCTCAGCTGCATAATCCAGCTGAAGGTGTAGCTGGAGGACCAGCAAGCATATCATGCAAGGGTAAGGGGACTGTAGTTCCTGGTGATCTGTTATCCAAAGTGGTTGGCATCAACCCACTTTGGGAGGCTTTGTATGAAGTGGGTACTTGTGAAATCAATGATTCCAGGGAACAGGCTGATGCATCAACAATTGGACTTAGTGTGGCACAGAGAATGGTTGAGTCACACTTGTCTGAAAACAGGCATCTGACAATAAGTGAAGATCCTCTTTTGTACTGGAGTTGAAAGGTCAGTGAATGGCCACAGCTGACTGCAGTGGCACTGAAGTACCTCACATGCCCACCCTCCAGTGTAAATGTTGAGAGGGTATTCAGCTCAGCAGGTGCAACAGTCAGGGATCGTCAGACAAACCTGTCTCCTGCAAATGTTAGTTTGCTAACATTCATTAAAATGAATGAGAGGCACATACCAGCACAGACTGCAACCTCGGTATTCATACCCTGGCCTAGTCATGGTGGTCTTGCTGAAGTGGAAATGGAGTATCCTGGTGGCACTGGCAGTGGCTGCCTGAAATGGCCCACCACTGATGTAGATGATGACACAATGGAGAAAGCATTTCCCAGTGGTCAGACTTCAGACATCGATGACTGTGAGGGCAGTTTTCTTTATGAGGATGATGATGAGGTTAATGTTGGCAGGTTTTAACTGCAGTATTTAAAAGGTGGTGTGCCCCCCCAACCCGGACCACCACCACCGGGACTGATGTTATCCAAGTCTGCTGCCACTATGAGTCTGTCTGCCCCCCATGGACCATCACCACCGGGACTGAGGTTATGCAACTCTGCTGCCACCATGAGTCTGTCTGCCCCCTATGGACTACCACCACCACCAGGACTGATGTTATCCAAGTGTGCTGCCACCATGAGTCTGTCTGCCCCCCACAGACCACCACCACCACCGGGACTGATGTTATGCAACTCTGCTGCCACCATGAGTCTGTCTGCCCCCCATGGACCACCACCACCACCAGGATTGATGTTACCCAACTCTGCTGCCACCATGAGTCTGTCTGCCCCCACGGACCACCACCACCACCAGGACTGATGTTAGCCAAGTCTGCTGCCACCATGAGTCTGTCTGCCCCACACGGACCATCACCACCACTGGGACTGATGTTTCCCCACTCTGCTGCCACCATGAGTCTGTCTGCCCCCCACGGACCACCACCAGGACTGATGCTATGCAACTCTGCTGCCACCATGAGTCTGTCTGCCCCCCACGGACCACCACCACCACCACCAGCGGGACTGATGTTATCCAACTCTGCTACCACCATGAGTCTGTCTGTCCACCATGGACCACCACCACTGGGACTGATGTTATCCAACTCTGCTGCCACCCTGAGTCTGTCTGCCCCCCACGGACCACCACCACCACTGGGACTGATGTTATGCAACTCTGCTGCCACCATGAGTCTGTCTTCCCCCCACGGACCACCACCACCACCACTGGGACTGATGTTATCCAAGTCTGCTGCCACCATGAGTCTGTCTGCCCCCCACGGACCACCACCAGGACTGATGCTATGCTACTCTGCTGCCACCATGAGTCTGTCTGCTCCCCATGGACCACCACCACCACCGGGACTGATGTTATCCAACTCTGCTGCCACCAAGAGTCTGTCTGACCCCCATGGACCACCAGTCCTCCAGTGTACCACCACCACCAGCTTCTTAATATTTAATCCATAAACTGAGTATGTGCACTCATGTTTGTTATGCTGCCTCACTTCCTTAAGTTGTCTGTTTTGTTTTCTGTAGCTTTTCAGAGCCACAGTGGCAAAACACATACAGTACACTTCTTTTGCTTCTTTTACAGGAGAACAAAAACAGGTTCCATCGCTATTACTCATAGGGAAAGATGCAGTAGCTATACCGTACAGAGAGGAACCGATGTAATGTCCATGTGAAATCCATTCTGATAAGTATGAAGATTTTATTTGATCTGTTTCATTGCTTTGTAAAGACTGCTGCAAATATTGCACACAACAGGTTGTCTTAGTAGTTGACAAGATGTGTCTCTGAAATGTAGCTTGACTTGACAATAGGGATTGAGATTTGAGAACCAGGGAGGGACACATAACAATGAAGTTGTAACTTTTAAGAAGTCATTCCTTTTTTTAGGATAATTCGCAATACTTTGTTGTTCTGTCAAAGTGGCTTTATCAAAAAAAGTTTGTCAACATCAGGCACACCCCGGCCCAACCCGAGCTTGGGCACACATGCAACACACAGAAGTTGTTACCTTCGATGACCGTGAACATCACTAACAACTGGACTCCAGAAGGATGCTGATGAAATCTGTGAAGTAAAAAAATAAGAAACCACTACAGACAAAATTGAAAATATGATTCCTCCCCCCCCAAAAAAAATACTTACCTTCATGTGCTTGAGTTATCCGTTTCCATTAAAGTGCAAAAAATTCTCATTAAGCACTGGAAGGTGCACAGCAACAGTTCGAAGTCACCTGTGTGATGCAGAACAGTAGCATGAGTACATGTCCATGTCAAGTTCAACTGCCCTCATCATCACCTACAAAATACATAACAATATACAGTATCTATATGTATATCTACTCACCAAGGCTACTATTACTGTATATCCAAAGGGAACCTTTCAATCCAGTTGAGATGATTACTTTTCACTTTTCTGCACACAAGGAGGATGCATTGTGGGCCTGCAGAAAAAACCTGGGGACTCTGTGCCACCACTGCGCGCATTTCTGAGTGCGCCATTAATTCTGGGGGATTTTGTATGTGCTGAAACAGTCTCTTTTCACTTGGTTACCACTTGTCAATTTTCTGCACACACGGAGGATGCATTGTGGGCCTGCAGAAAACACCTGGGGACTCTGTGCCACCACTGTGCGCATGACTGAGTGCGCCATTAATTCTGGGGGACTTTGTATGTGCTGAAACAGTCTCTTTTCACTGGGTTACCACTTGTCAATTTTCTGCACACAAGGAAGACACATTGTGGGCCTGCAGAAAAAATCTGGGGACTCTGTGCCACTTTTGTGTATTCTGTGATTGTTGCTGTGAGCTCATAGTCATGAGGTCATATTGACATTTTTACAGTTAAAGCAGCATTGCAAGAATTTCCTCACAGTTCTGAACTGTACTTTTTTATGCTACTTTAAATTGCCACAGCAACACTACTTACGTGCAAGTCGTCAGTGACTTGAATGATACGATTCTTCTCACAGTTTGTCTGCTTCTCTTACTCCTACTTTTTTTCATGTATGAAAACAAAATGAGCATGTCTTCCAATATTGTTCCGACCAGCTTTGTATTTATTTGCAGCTGCTTTTCAATAACTATTGTTCCGTGGTGTCATATAAAACACTGACTGATGCATAACTGTTAACAACAGAAGTTATATATGACAACTACTTGATGTGATGGAGAAAACAATGACAAAGACCTGGTCACACTCACTGTCAACAGCACCAATGTAAAAGGAATGCTCCTTTCATTATTTCACACATGAAAAAAGGTAGTACATCACACTCAACTACTGCAAATTATTGTATCATTCCAGTCAGTCAGTCAGGATGTAAGTAAAGGAAGTTGTAACATAGCATTAAAAAATATAGGTCAGAGTTATCAACAGATTGTTGCGCTGCTGCTTTACAGTCACCACATTACATAGTTATGGTGATGCACATAAACTAATATGTGGGGGCATTACAACCACTGGAATATTTCTTGCTCCACAGAGTGCAATATATGTCTGTGAAAACCAACCATAATTTCATTACAGTGAGTCACATGACGGAGGACTTAACAATCTGAAAAGCAATCCACATTTGTGCCACACTTCCTCAGCAACGTTAAGACGTGATGGCAGGGGGAGTGCAGGTGCATGCTCCACTATACTGAATGTCCAGCAGCTATCCCAAGCAATGTTTCCTAATGTTATAAGGTTCACTTTGTGGTGAAATGTGGGATGTTTCCATAACCAAGGCTCTTCTTACTGGAAATGTGGCAGCACATTTTACAACAAACTGACCATTGTCCCGGATTCCCTCCTTTTCCCTCACAAAAACGCAGAGACCATTGCTTGTTGTTGTGCTCAGATTGGCAATTAATTTATTTATATTCATAAATCCATATTCCATTTTTCATTTCTTTATTATCATATTTCCATAATTTTCATTTATTTCCATCCATATATCACTCTCTGATTATCCATCCCTCAGGCGAAAACCTGGGTGCCTTCTTCTTCTTTTCTGTTAGGTAACAGTGAAAACCGAGACCGCTTTTCTCCTTCATCTTCTTCCTCCTCTTGTGTTATTCCTTTTTCTTCCCCTCCGTCCCCCCTTTCCCTGCCATCCACCTTGGCAGTCCATAGCCATATTATCATCTGCCATCCACCTTTTGGCAGTCCCAAAGCATTTTATCACCTGCCATCCACCTTTGGCAGTCCATACCCATATTATCATCTGCCATTCACCTTTGGCAGTCCACTGTCCTACCGGACGTGTCTGTCCTCCACCTTGACAGACCCACCATATAGCCCCAAATTGACTGTCTTTCCCTCATACTCTGTCTAGTAGGGTGGGTTGGAGGAATCAAAATTCCAGCAAAAAGTGGCTGAGGCCCCCTTGTGCTGTCCCTTATGTACTTCCCTTCTCCCCTCCCCTTCCTGCTACCTGCCCATTGTTCTGGCTCTTGGCCCCTCCCCTACCTTCTCCCCTTCCCTTCTGAGCACAACCATTCCCTAATGGAGGGAAGGGGTGCACCAGGACAACATGGTCTGCCCCTTAAAGGGCAAACTTCATTGTCCCGGATTCCCCCTTTTCCTTCACAAAAACACAGAGACCATTGCTTGTTGTTGTGCTCAGATTGGCAATTAATTTATTTATATTCATAAATCCATATTCCATTTTTCATTTCTTTATTATCATATTTCCATAATTTTCATTTATTTCCATCCATATATCACTCTCTGATTATCCATCCCCCAGGTGAAAACCTGGGTGCCTTCTTCTTCTCCTTTACTGTTAGGTAATGGTGAAAACCGAGACCGCTTTCTCCTTCATCTTCTTCCTCCTCTTGTGTTATTCCTTTTTTCTTCCCCCCTCCCATCCTCCCCAGCCCCTTTTTCCCCACTAGCCAGTCTCCAGCTTGCATTGGTTGACTGGCTTCCCCCCAACTTAGGGTATCGCTCTCCCTTACCTCAGGGATGCAACTTCCTTCCTTTTTTTTTTATTTACCAGCTTTTGTCTGTTTCCTCCATTCCTCTATGAAACCCATTGTTTCCGCATTGAGCATGTCTATTGCTATATCTGACAAGTGTACCCCATCTGACCTGTAGAAGTCATCCACCCATTCCTCTACTCCCCGCAGTATCACTTGTCCTCCCTTCTGCCTTATCAATGTCCCCACCCGTCTATTCATCTTTCTCCTGGCCCTCTCCACCAGCCTGCGTCTGTGTTCCTGTCTCCATACTCTTCGTGGTATCATATCTGACCAGGCAAGGCATACTTGAGGCCACCACTGTCTTATTGCCACCAGGTCCCTCTTTATCTGTAAATATGTGTGCACCCATGGTCTGCCTGCCAGGTCGTTGCCCCCTGGTGTATAATGATTAGGTCTGGACTGGGCCGATGTCCCTTGAGTTCTTTCAAAGTGGGCAGAAGCTGTGCCCATCTCATCCCCCATAGGCCATACCATACCAACCTACACTGTCTTACATCCTGGCACAATTGTTTTCCCCCAGATTTTTTCTCTGCTCTCTTACCAGCCCAGTAAATATAGGAATGGCCGCAGATCCAGACTTCTGTGCTCCTCCCTCTACCTATGGGGTGCAAAGAAAATTAATTAATTTACACATACTCTCAGTGCCCTCATTGTATCATCCCCCCCCACCTGCTTTTCTCTTTTTTTTTTTTTGTTGTGATCCTCCATAGGAGCACCATACTTCTATCTTCTTTTCCCGTTCTTAACAGCTCCTTCCCCTTCTCCCCCTTTTTTTTTTTTACTTCAGTGCTCTGATGTATCTTTTATAACTGGCTGACCGCCAGCACCCTTTTTCCAAAATATCCTTCACGGGTTCACCCGTTGCTGTCCACTGTGAGGCAGCCCCAATCTGTAGGGAATGGGAAGAGTAATTAGCTGGGTCCTCCCCAGAAAACACATGTCCTTTTTCAGCACTGCTGTAATTTGATAGCCGGTGACCCTTTTTCCATCCCCATGTACAAATAACTTCCCCTTCTTGGTCACCTGCTCTGCTGCGAAAACCCACAGGGCCTGCACTGGGCATATCGCGATCTCCAACTGCCCTTTTAGTGTTATCATGCACCCTTGCCCTTTTTGGTCCACCTTTGACCTCCTTAACTTGATTCGTATTTCTCTTATCCCCCAACTCACATCCTCCCATTCCACACCTCCTTCCTTGTCATCTTTTCCATGGCCTACCACTTCACTCACCCTCATAGCTCCTGCAAACATTATCACATAAATTGTGTGAAATAGCTGGGCCTCCCCCTTTGATCTGCATATTGCCAGGAGCACCTCTTTAGCTTTATTAGCCACTGCTCACCTATTGGCCGCCTATTATCCCCTGGCCCTCGTTTCAACCTGCCCCATCCCTGCATCATTCTCCTGATGAACATTGATTTTGTTAGGTCATTCCAACCTTTTAGGCTGCAGATCACACTGATCCCTGCCAGATAAACCCCCATTGTGGCGTGAGCAGTCCCTTTCTGCCATTGTTCCACTGTGAACATTCTCAACTGTTCCTCAGAGAATGGCCCACTTACCTCCATCTGGTGTTCTGCCCTGAATGTTTGAAAAACCCTCCACGCCCCATCGTAGGCCCTCAGAGTCCGAGGCGCCCATGAGCTGCGAAACAGCAGTTCTGCTCCTTCTTGCCAACATCCCAGATGTTCATTGGTATGTGCGTTTTTTGTTCTTCCACTGCTGGTGCCAGCTTCCGGAAATGGTCCAGCTGCAGACGGGAAAGGCTGTCAGTCAGGGTATTGTGTACCCCTTTTATGTGTTTTGCTCTGAAAGACATGTTCAACTGCAAAGCCCTTAAAACTAACTGTCGTACTACCTGCATGACTGTATCCGACTTGGTCCCTTGTTGTTTAATACATCCACCACCGCCTATTGTCACACCAAAATGTCACCTTCTGGTCACATAATTCTTCGCCTCAACTCAGGTGCATGCCCATATGGGCATGATCTCCAGTGTTATATCTCTTACTTTCCCATCCTCACCCAACTTGCCGGCCATGGTTCTGCAAACCACCTGCCCCTCAGGTAGCCCCCCATGCCCAGCCCCCCAGCCGTATCTGTGTAGAGGTCAAGGTCTGTGTTGTACAGCCACTCCTCCTGCCAGAACGAACACTCATTGAAATCCTTCAAGAATTCTTCCCATACACTAAAATCCTCCCTGACGCCTTGAGTTAGATCAACCCAGTGATGTGGTCTGGTGACCCCTGCTGTAGCTCTGGCTAACCTCCTTGTGAATGCCCTTCCTGGTCCTATGGCCCTGCATGCAAAATTCAGGTGCCCCAGTACCTGCTGGACCAATTTTAGTTGTACCCGCCTCCTGCTGGCATGTACCCGGATTAGTTCCTTCAACCTCCTTACTTTTTGTCCGGGTAACCCAAACACTTCGGCTAGTGGCATCGATCTCTATCCCTAGGAATTCTACAACCTTGCTGGGCCCTTCTGTTTTTTCTGGTGCCAATGGGACTCCCAGCTCCCGACACAATTCCTGAAACTTACCCAGCATCCTCTGTGTCTCCCTTTCGCCCTTCCCAATGAGGAGAAAGTCATCCAGGTAATGGATGACTGACCTATAACCCATTTTTTCTTGGAATATCCACTGCAAACATGTGCTGAATGCCTCAAATGTAGCACATGCTGTGGAACATCCCATTGGCATTGCTTTGTTGAAGTAATACTGTCCCTCACTTTTAAAACCCAAGAGATCCCAGTCTTCTCTCCTGACTGGAAGCAGTCTGAAGATGGACTCAATGTCCGTTTTTGCCATCCATGCATCCCCTGTGGCCCGGATTATCCGGACTGCATCCTCTAGTGTCGCGTATGTTACCCTACTATGTTCCTCACTGATAAAGTCATTCACCGACTCCCCTTCCGGATAAGACAGGTGGTGGATCACCCTGTATTCCCTTTCTTGTTTCTTGGGTACCAAGCCCAAAGGCGATATCCGCATATTTTCCAATGGGGGTGTGTCAAATGGCCCTCCACCCTGCTCTGCTGCTTTTTCTTTCTCAATCTTCTGCCTTTGCATTTTCTCTTCCCTTTATGGATCCCAGGTTGTTTGCCTCCCCTTGCTTGCCTGGGTCCCTTAGACTGCAATGAAAACCCTGTGTTAAAACCATTTAAATCATATATCCCGGACAGCTCGTGTTCTGGATATCTGTTCAGGAAAACTGTCCATGCTAGCGGTTAATGGGGTTCTGGCCATACCAAATGCTCCTTGCTGTGCCGCCTGTCCCGATCCCCCTTTTCTCCTGTCTAACTCATTTGCTTCAGTGGTTCTGAGCCCCCCACTCCCATCTCTGCCCCTCCCTCCCCAGTTCCATGTTTCCCTAAATCCCTGGCAATCCCAAAAAAACTGTTGGCTCAATCCTTGCCCCCCATGCCCTTGTGCTCCCTGTATTCCTGTTGTTCTGCACTTGCTTGCCGGGTGCCCCCCTCCGCATTTTGAACATGCATGTCGAAAGCGACACTGAGGCCATGAGCAGAAAGCCCTGTTATAAGCCCAGCAGCCTCTCTGTAGCGTAAACCCCTTTTTGCCCCACCCACCCTCGGGTGTGGACTGATCTGTTACGTAATCCGTCCATAAGTCTATTTGCTTGGTGTCCCATCTTACATCCCCGAATGTTGCCATTCTCTGTCGAAAACATTCATCGTAGTATATCCATCCTACACCGCCTTTTGCTTTTGCTCTCTGTATTATCAGTGAATAGGTAATGAGCGGGATGCCCAGCTCCAGCCTCTTTTCCAGAACGATGGCTGAAAAAGTGGCAAAACCTAGAAACCACCCGTCCCAAGTCTTCCCTTTCGTGAACTTGTCGTCCTCTTTTTTCCCTAAGAGCACTATGGCAGCTGCCATCTCACTCTTACCTATGCTCTCAATTTCTTCATATTTTGCCGCCGCCTCCTGGCTCACCAAAGCAAATATATCCACATATTCCCCTCTCCATATTTTTTCTTTCATGGCCAATGACACATGTTCACCTATTCTCATCCCCGGTGCACCTATCTCTCTTGTACCTTTTCTCCTCTTTCCGCCTCCCTACCGTGGTCTCCTGGTACCTCTTGTCCTGTCCTACTTTCACCAGAGCAGATTCTATCTGCCCCAGCCTCCTTGGTTCCCAGGGGTCACAGCAATTTGCTCCTATATATTCTTTTATGCTATCCCCACCTGCTGGATGTGTTACCTGTAACCCTGTCCTGCTAAACTGCCTGGAGTCTCCAAAGGTCCCCTTGCTTCCTCCTGTGATTGGGGGAGGTGGAGGGTGAGCTACTGGGTTCTGCGGGCAGGACCTCCTGTCCTGGGCTTCTTGTCCAGGTACCACCGGGGAGGTTCCCCTCTGATCTGGGGTGAGTACTGGTGGTACCGGGTCCACTGGCCGCGTGGGTACTGGATTGACCACCTTGGTGGGTCCCGCTATCACCGGTGCTACCCTGGCAGGATTCTGTAGCCCTTCGGCTGGCCTTTTCCCCATGCCTCCTTTTTCAGTACCCGCTTTCCTCTTCTCCCCGGGCCTCCCTGGTTCCTCCCCCTCCACCAGTTCCCACATTTGTTTGCTTTTCAGCCAGTTCGATTATAGCCTTGTAGGCGGCTTCCTTCGATGGCCTGTTCTTCTTGGGTGCCATGCCGCCTTGTCCTTTTCTCTGTGAAAAACAACTATAGGAAAAGAAAAACAGGGTTATTCGTATCTCTGTACACACCCACGTGGCTTTTCTCCTGTCCGTCGCACCCCCCATCACACCACACACAACCCGGTCCAACCAAAAAAGAAGGGAAAAAACAGTGTTAATTGCACATGTATACCTGTTTTAGCACCCTCTCTCTGGCCCTCGCACCACACGCCCCATGAAACCAAAAAAACGGGCCCTCTAACAGGCCCCATCTTACTTTTTGCCAGGTCGCCTGGTCCCCTGGCTGCTCCCAGCCGTGC
This sequence comes from Neoceratodus forsteri, assembly GCA_016271365.2. Taxonomy (NCBI): domain Eukaryota; kingdom Metazoa; phylum Chordata; order Ceratodontiformes; family Ceratodontidae; genus Neoceratodus; species Neoceratodus forsteri. The sequence continues at coordinate 655,144,719 of CM028136.1, forward strand.
CCATTGTGGGATGCCCGACACCGTCTCCAGGCCCATCCCTCCCCGTCTCTTCTTCAGGCCCTTAGTCCTTCTGCTGTGTGCTCCCCCTCCAATACCTGTTTCTTCCTGGAGCAATTATCCTGTCTGAGCTGACCAAGGGCCATGCTGCCCTAGCTCCCAATGGGTAAGGTGCCCCACTTCCAGTGCGGTCACCTCGCGGCATGTGGTCAACCATGAGGTCCCCGGTGACCCTGTCTCTCGTTCCGCTCAAGGCCTCCCTACAGGGACCCTTGCTCTCCCCTTAGTATGCCTTCAGTGCCTCCAAAATGTGAATTTGAACAAAACTGCCTGAGTACCCGGGTGCAGCTTATTCCCGACACCCACGCGGTGTATGACATCACGCCACCTGGCCCTACCTTGCCCGTGCTCTGTCTTGTGTCCAAGGCCTTCCCCTAGCCTAATATTTATGCTAAAATGTGTCCTGGAAATGGGACCTGAAACTGGGTCCCCTGATTTCCTAGGTGGCGGCTCTAGCTGCTACGCCCAGCAGCCAGCTCTACATCCCGAGGGAAAAAGACTTTGTGCTAAAAAACCAAAAAACCCCCCCAAAACCATCCGCCTGCATCAACTTTTGGGCTGAGGCAGCCTCTTATGGCCTAGTTCTGGCTCGCCTCCCATCAGGGAATTGCCTAAACCCCCCGCATGGCGGGTGACTTACACCCTCGCTCCAAGCAAGTGGGGCCTACTCCGGGGTTTTCCATTCACCCCAAGAAATCAAGATGGCTCTTCACAGCCACCAAACAGGCAAACAGAAGAGGAGGTTTTCAAACCCCAGAGCAGCGTATGACGTCACGCCATGTGGTCCTGGGTCTTGCTCGTTCCTCCCAGCACCACAGAGTCTTCCAGGCCTCCCCCTCTTAGGATTAACACCAAAAACTGACAATCTTAGCCACTGCAGTCTGCCACACCACCACAGGTGCTCTCCACAAAAACCCCACATGCGAGTGACATCACGCCACCACCGAACCGTGCCTAAGGCCTACCACTCACTATCCAGGCATCCAGCAAGCCACTATCCCCCTGCAAAGCACCCAACAAGGACAGAGGGGTTTAAATATGTTCTTAGGTGGACGCTACCCCACCGCAGATGCTCTCCACAAAAAAACCCACATGCGTGTGACATCACGCCACCCCAACCCGTGCCTAAAGCCTACCATTCGCTATCCAGGCATCCAGTGCACCACTATCCCCTTCAAAGCACCCAGCAAGGACAGAGGGGTTTTAATATGTCCTTAGGTGGCCTTGAACCACCAACCTTTCGATAAGCATCCAATGCGTTACCTGCTTGTGCCACAGAGACAGTGCTGTATACCACGTGGTCTGGCTCACATTTGCTCCAAACCCCCACAACTTCCTGGCCTCTTCTTGGCCAATTGTCACCCACTGTCATCCCCAAGGGTGACAAAAACCACCACAAAACCAGAAAACATGGAAAACTTTGTTACCCCTGCTACAAAAACGGCGTGTGACGTCACGCCATGTGGCCCCAGCTCACGCTCTCTCTCTCCCCTGTCTCGGGGGGGTTCTTTCAGGCCTACAACTTTGTTAAACAGCAAAACAGCTCTTAAGATATGCAAAGCATCAAAACCAATCAAAATTTTCCACAAAAACTTCCCACGCAGCGCGCGTCGCCCCACGTGGCCCTGGGTCTCTCTCACCTTCACAGCCTGACTCCCATCGCCATCCAGAGCCCCCATATTTGCTCAGTCAAAATTTGCAACCTGTTCCTTCTTAACCTGTGTATCTATACATATGTGCTGTGTATCTATACATATGTACCTCCCTTCTCCCCTTCCCTTCCTGCTACCTGCCCATTGTTCTGGCTCTTGGCCCCTTCCCTTCCTTCTCCCCTCCCCTTCTGAGCACAACCATTCCCTAATGGAGGGAAGGGGTGCACCAGGACAACATGGTCTGCCTCTTAAAGAGCAAACTCCATTAACATAAAGAAACATTCGCAAACCTGCACATTCTGATATTCACTGTAAGAAGCGGAGTACGCACACGCGCTCTCCCTGCCATCATGTACTAATGTTGCTGAGAAGGGAGGCAGAATGTAGGCAGATTTTCAAAATGGGAATGCCTCTGTCATATGTCTCACTGTAATGCATTTAAGCATTGTTTTCAAAAAGATTTATTGCAGTATGTGGCACAAGAAAGATTCCCCTGAAGGGAAATGTGTATGATTTAATAATAAAAAACAAAAGCACACAAAAAAAGTACAACACAGTAGTGGGGTGGGGGTCGGAGGGGTGGGGGTGGGGTGGGGCAGAAAACAATACCTGGACTTACTATGGTCGTGGGATGCCATGGTGGTCCAGCAGCAGGTGCAGCACTGAAAGTATTTGCTGCTGCTGTCCTTCCACTTTGGTAACCTGTTGCTCCAAATAAATTAAACGCTTGTTGTTTTCCTCCAGTGCTGCCCACACAAGGAGGAGGTCAGACTGGCTAACAGGGACTGTGCTAGGGTCCACTGCAGTGGGTAATCCAGGTAGTGGGGCTGGTGGTGGACAGAGTGGTGCTGGTGGCTGTGGTGGCGGTGGTGGTGGTGGAGCACCTGATGTAGCCCTCCTCCTCCTCCTCCTACTGCGGCTGTGACTGCTGCGAGGCACATCTCCCACCCCAGCAGCACCCTCTGCCACTGCCATGGAAGGCCAGCAGGTGGATGCATAGCCCCCTCCATGGCAGCCTGCCACTCTGCCCTGTGGTGATTCACCATGTGGATGTGCTGGCCGGCGGTCCCCAAATATGTCCCAGGGGGACCACGGTGAACCAGCACACCACAGACATGGCACTGCACCACTGGGTTGTCTCCCCCCACACAATTAAAAGACTCCCACACTGGGGAGCTGCCAGGGGGACCAGACACAGTAAGGACTTGGCAGGCATGAGTCCCACCACCACCCACTATTGACGGGGCCACTTTCTGTGGCTGTGGAGGTGGTGGAGGGGGTGCTGCTGGAGCCCCAACAGCTTCTGCTAGTGGTGCTGTTGGAGAAGGTGGACGAGCAACAGCCACTTGTGGCATTGGTGCTGCTGCTGCTGCTACTCCTGTTGCTTTCGCGGGGGAAGCAACACTGGCCAGGAGTCTGGAGCTGTCAGACATAACATGACCACCCCACCACCCCCACAGGTCCGCACTTCTCCCCTCCTAACGTGCCCACGTGCCAGCGATTTGCCTTCCCCGACTCCAACCTGACCCTCCATCCTCCTGGGTCCGTGGGACGACACACACACACACGTACACACACACGCACACATGCACACAATCAGTCACACACACAAAACAAAAATAAAATTTATACAAAAAAATTCACTAACCAAAAAAACACTAACACAATACAAACACTAAATAAAATAGCTTTTAAAAAAGCTATTTGAAATAGCAGTAACAAGAAATGACTCCGAGAGCCAAGCAAACTCCACTCCTCTCACAATTCTGCTTTCTCTCTGTACAAATGCAAAGGAGAAAGTGAAATTACTTCTCTGACTCACTTTCTTCCTGCCTGGCTAAAGCATGTGACTTACAGTACTGCAGGCCATGTGATGTGCCTATTTTCTTCTCGCTTTGCCTTACTTCGCATTAAGGCATAATGAGAACATGAAGTGGCATGGTAATGATAAGGCGAAGTGAACACTTTATGAGGTCCACTTCACGTTGTGCTCCGCGGATGTGAAGTGGTCACTTCATGTCCACTACACAGGAGGATTTACAATTCACTGCATCTCTAGTCCTACTGTCCAGCCAATGTTTTACCCAGGCTACCACCCTGGGACCCACTCCCAGGCTGGTTACTTTGACTATTAATCTTTTGTGTGGGACTGTGTCAAATGCCTTGCTAAAGTCTAGGTGGGCTATGTCCACAGCCCCTCCCTGGTCTACCTCTTTGGTCACCCAGTCAAAGAAATCAATTAAATTCATCTAACATAACCTTCCTGCTATGAACCCATAATGCCTTGGGTCCTGTGCCCCACTGCCCTCTAGGTACTCAACAATTCTTTCCTTCAGAAGTGATTCCATCACTTTCCCTACCACAGAGGTCAAACTGACAGGTCTGTAGTTTCCTGCCTCTGTCTTGGTACCACTTTTTTAAGGGGAATCACATCCACCTTCCTCCAGTCCTCAGGTGCCACACCACCCTCCCATGGTTTCTTAAAAAGAGTAGTCAGTGGTTTCACTAGTTCTCCCCTTAATTCTTTTAGAATTCTGGGGTGAATTCTGTCAGGCCCCATTACTTTGTCCACCTTCAGTTTTAGGAGTTCTTTCAGAACCCTTTCTTCTGTGAAAGGACTGGGATCAACCCTCTATCCAGAGTGCTTCTGTTAATTGGATTAGGCACCTTTCCTCTTCCTCTTTTGTGAATACAAGCAGAAATATTTGTTCAGTATCCCTAAGGGGTGAGGGGAGGAAGTTCTTTTTCACTGAAAGGGTGGTGGACACATGGAATGGCCTGCCCCAGGTGGTAGTTGGAGCCAACACAGTAGCAGGATTCAAACATGCATGGGATATGAATAAGGGGACCACAGAGACAGGTAGGAATGGCTTAAGCAGGTGACCAACTATTGGCATTGGTCACCATTACAGGTGGGGAAAATGGGCAGACTGGATGGGCCTGACAGTCCTTTTCTGCCGACAGCTTCTGTGTTTCTGTGTTTCTGTGTAAATAACTTGGCTATGTGATCTGGATCAATGATCAACTTTTAGTCATGTTTGAGTATGTACATCACAACCTGAATTTTTCCTGAAAGGTGTTTGAAAGTGTCCCAAAAATTACATTCATGACCCAAACACTGGAATTGTTTATTTTTGTAGTAGGCTATTTTAAGTTTCCTGATTAAAAATTTACACTTTTTATGCAAAGTTTTATACTCAATTACCCTCTCACCATCCCTGTCTTTTTTCATATTTTGCCCATATCTTATTCTTTTTCCTGAGCATTTTCAGGACTTCAGAAGTAATCCAATCAAATTTATTATCCCTCACTCTCACTTTCTTAAAAGGAATCAGGTAATCACACTCCACTTTAAACATTACGAACAATCTATTAAGAGCTGAATCAGTGTTATCTGGGGATATCCTTGAATGATCAGTCATGTTGACAATACTATGTTCAACTTGTATGGGTCAAGATGCTTACAGTTATAAAAACTAATAGTAACTGGCTTTACATCAGGCTTTTTGGCTGACCAATGACAATATACATGACTATGGTCCCTGATGTCATTAAGCAAAGTGCCACAGTCAGCTATTTTCTGTGACTGAGAGACAACAATCATTCATGCATAGAGTTTACTCCAGATTTATGATTGTAACTGACTAAATTTACTACTTGGTGAATACCAAACTCTTGAAACAACAGACAAAATTTGTCTGCACTCCCTATTGACTAGTTAGAATTAAAATCACCCACTAGCATTCATTCCCAATTACGAACATATGAACGTATGAAATTGCCAGTAGAAAAAGGCCCACAGGCCTATCAAGTCTGCCCGATTGTGCAGCTCTTAGTTTCATATCACCACAGCTGCTCCAACCACACCCAAACCCTCCCTCCCCCCCCCCTCCTTTCCCGGTCCTTCCCCACTTTGTGTTCTTGTCTGTACTAACCCTGCCCTTGACTCTATCCTAACCCCACTTAAAGCTATTCACTGTCCTTTGAGCGATTAACTACTCCGGTAGTGTGTTCCAACCTCCCATCACTCTCTCTGTGAAATAGTGCCTCCTCATCTCCATCCTAAATCTTTCCCCTTCCAACTTCAGACTGTGCCCCCTAGTGATCCTTCCCCCTTTAAGCAGAACAATCTTTCCTCCCTGACTTTGTTTATGACTTTCAAGTACTTAAAGGTCTCTATCATGTCCCCTCTTACCCTTCTGTCTCCCAGCGAGTACATGTTGAGCTCCATCAACCTTTCCTTGTATGGCAACTCCCCTAGTCCCATGATAATTTTTGTAGCCCTATGATGCACCCCCTCCAGTAACCTCACATCCTTTTTGAGGTATGGGCACCAGTACTGTACACAGCACTCCAAGTGTGGCCTCACCAGTGATCTATGCAATGGCAGGATGATCTCCCCTTTCAAGTGGTGATCCCTCTGGCAATGCACCCCAGCATCCTATTTGCCCTTGCTGCCACCCTCCTACACTGTGCTGATACCTTCATGTCCCCCTGTGACTATTACCCCCATGTCCCTTACCTCCTCTGAAGCCATTACCTACACTCCCCCAACCAGTAGCTGTTCCTAGGATTTCTGGCTCCAAGGTGCATGACCTTGCACTTCTTAGCATTAAACCGCAACTGCCACTCCCTAGACCAGTGTTTGAGTTTAGCTAGATCCTCTCTGAGTGCCTGCCTCCCTTCCTCATTATCCACTTTTGCACAAATCTTGGTGTCGTCCACGAACAGGCTGATCTTACTTTTGACTCGCTCTGCAATGTCTCCAATGAAGACATTGAACAAAACAGGACATAGCACTGAACCCTGCAGTACCCCACTCACTACTGGCCTTGGCTTGTATGTTTCCCCACCTTACCACTACCCTCTGTTGTCTGCCCTGCAACCAGCTCTCAACCCACCCCACCAGTTTTCTCTTCGCCCCCTATGTCCCTCATAGCTTGCTCATTAACTTCCTATGTGGCACTGGAGTTGAAAGCCTTGCTGAACCAGATACAGACATCCACAGCTGCGGGCTCTCATCAACCAATTAGTGACCTGTGTAGGAAGAAGTCACCAGGTTTGGCAAGATCTTCCCGGCAAACCCATGCTGTCTCTTTGTCCTGCAGGCCATTGCTATCAAGAAGATTATCAACCTCTCCTTCAGAATGGTCTCCATCAACTTCCTCACTATGGAAGTCAAGCTCATCAGTCTGTAGTTATCCGGTTGGTCCTTGGGTCCACTCTCATGAAGGGGCACCAAGTGATCCATCCTCCAGTCCCTGGGAACATTCCCCATCTCCAAGGAGGTGTTGAACAGGTACATCAGAGAGCCTGCCAACACCCCTGCCAGTTCCTTCAGGACCCTTGGGTGTACACCATCCAGTCCTCATGCCTTATCCACCTGCAAGGCTTTAAGACCCTTCAGAACTCTATCCTCTTGGATGACCTCATCTGTTATCTCTGCCTCCCCCACCCTTGCCCCCTTTCCCCTGTGGTATTGGGCCACCCCTTTTTTTTGTGAACAACAAGTAGAAATACTCATTGAGTGCCTCTGCCTGATCTTCCCCTTGTTCCACCCATCCTCCCTCTCTCTTAATTCTAACAATGTCATCCCTACAAGTCCTCTTCTCCCTTATGTATTTAAAGAACCCCTTTCCCCCCTCAATGATCCCCTGAGCCAACTTCAGCTCCTTTGCTGCCCTGATTGACCTGGTCACCTCCCTAGATGCCTTTGTAAACACTTTTCTTTCCTCCTCATGCCCAGATATTTTGAACTTAATGAAATCCAGTCTTTTTTCTCTCACCTTCCCCCCCCCACCTCCTTGCTGAGCCAGCTAGGTTTTTTTCACCTGGACTGCTTACTGTGAGATTTGGCACACATGTTCATGGCCTCATTTAGCCCCTTCCTAATGATTGTCCACTTCTGTTCATCATCCATCCCTGGGTTAATTTTAGCTAAATACCCCTCTAGGATGCTGCCCATTCTGGCAAAATCTGCCTTCCTGAAATCCGACACTATTGTCCTGGTCTTAGCCGACTTCCTTCCTGTGTTAAGGAGGAAGCACGCTGTGTGGTGGTCGCTTCCTGCAAGAGGATCCTACACTACCACATCCTGGACTTGATCACCATTTTTTAGCACCAAGTCCAGTATATTCCCCAACCTAGTAGGATCCATCACCCCTTGCACTAGGTAGCTGTCATGGATAGCCTCCAGCAGCACCTGTTCCTTGGTATGTACTGTAGTTACTGTCTGCCAGTCTACCCCAGGTAGGTTAACGTCTCCCACTATAACTGTATTCCCTTTGCCACCGACCTTCCTGATTTGCTTCACCAGCTCTCTATCCACCTCCTCGCTCTGTGAGGGTGGCCTGTACACCACCCTATTCTAAGCTTATTACCTTTAGGGCTTTGGAGCAATATCCATATGGCTTCTGGCCTCCCCTCATCCCCTTCTTCCCTGGTACACAGTATCCCCTTCCTGACATAAATAGCCACCCCTCCTCCCTTACCCCTTCCGGTCCCTGCAGAACACCTTGAATCCCGGGATCGTGAAATCCCAGTCATGATATTGGGTGGCCCAGGTCTCTGAGATGGTGGCAATATCTACCTCCCCCTCTGCCATCATTGCCTGGTACTCTGCCACCTTGTTTGCTAAGCTCCTTGCATTCAAGGATACTACAGTCCACCTTGTGCCCTGTCCCTCCTCTTCCCATCTCTCCCCCTTTCCACTTTTGTCCTGGTAACTTCCCCTCATTCTCCTCCTTCCTCTCCTGGGGTGAGGCCGCCCGGTCTCCCCTGGAAAGTGCGTCCTTCCTGCTATCAGACTCAGCCCCTCCACCTCCTCAGTTTAAATCTATGTTGTTTTTAATGTACTTCTCCAGACCCTGTCTCAATGCTGTTGTACCCTCAATGTTGAGATGCAGCCTATCCTTGGTATAAAGCCCCTTATTGTTCCATGGTTAGTCCCACTCCCCTACTGCCTCATACCCCATTTCGGCACACCAACCCCTCAGCCACCCATTAAACTCCTGCTTTCCTAGCTTTCTTGCTGTGCTTGCCTGAGGTACTGGGAGTACCTTGGAGAATGTCACTGAGCTTCCCACCCAATTGCAGATACCCCCCACTTCCCTGAACCTCTCCTGCACTTCATCCACTGTATTGACCCTAGGTCATTTGTTCCTAGGTGCACAATGATATGAGGCTTCGCTTCCACCTTCTCCACACATTTCTGAATGCACTGCTCTACTCTCCTCACTGTCATACCCGGCATACACACTAACCAGGTTTGGCTCTTCATTGCTCCCTTACCTCCCCATCTCACCCCCCGATCATAGAATTCCCTAATACAAGTATTCGCTCCCCCACCCCTTGCACTTTTCCAATGGTTTTCCCTCGTATGAGCCCTTTATCCTCAGTGTCCTCTCCTTTCATACCCTGCCCTTTCCCCCTCCCTTCTCCTCCAATTGCACCTCCACCTGCTCTCCTCCTCCTCTTCCTCCAGTCTCCCTGTGCTTGCTCCCTTCTACAAAAACTCCTCCCCACTACTTTTACATCATCCCACTGCCCCATGCATTGTGCCTCCCCTTCCCCCCCTCCCAACACGTTTTGGCCTTCCTCCCCCTTTGTTTAGTGTGTTCGTGCCAACTTGACCTACTTCCCTGCCCCTCCCTGCTTTTACCCCACTGTCTTCCCTCTCTCCTTGTACTCTACATTCCCCCCCTTTCCTTCTGGTCAACTGACTCTTGTTCTATGTTTGCTTCCCCATCCTTCTGCTCTGTTTCATCAACCAGTACTGTGTACCTGTTTGTTGTTTCCACCTTCCTGCCCCCGCCTTCCCTTGAAATCCCTTCCTGCATCTGCTTACCCTGAACCTCTTTCCTACTTCCTCTTTGTCTACCCATGTTCCCTACCACCTGCCAATACCCTCTTTTGGCACTCCCAGAACCCTGCTGACTTGGCCCCCCTGGCCGAGCGTCCGCTTCCAGCCCGTGGCAGCATGGTCTATCTTGCGATGGAGCCCTCTCTGCCCCTCTGCTCCATCTCTTTCTCACCCCCTCATACCTGTCTCCTCCCACCAGTTCCTGTCTCAAGCTCTCTATCTACATCATAAGTTGTCTGAACATCCTGCACACTGGACAACCCCCCCACCTTCCACCAGATTCCCATAAACAGTGCTGCCCCACACCCATTGCAGCTCACAACCCTCCCAGCCTCCCTGTGCCCCCAACCCCAGTCATCCCTACCTCTCTACTCCTCCCCCCCATTCCTTTACCTGCCTCCTTGCCCTGGCTTCCATATCCCCGCTGTCTCTTAGTCTCTAAATATTCCACAGCACTTTACAATTGCATCCATATTTCTATAAGGGCTGTAAACCTGCACACTGTCCCATAACTATTACTCTCTCTCTCTCTCTCCTTCTGTAGGGACTTACAGCTTCTCTCTCTCTCTCCCCTCCTCTCGTATGTGCCCTTTGGACCTAGTTTCTGGCTACACCCTTCATAATTCTGCCTATATAACAGCTAGGCTACTGCTTGTGCTGTGCTGCATAACTGTTCCAGCCTCTTTAAATAGGTGTGGCTTGGCCTTCCACTATAAAGGCAGAGCTCCTTTGGTACACAGTGTCTACAAAAACTATCAGATAAAAAAAGACATAAAGTACTTCCGTAAACTACAGGGCAAAAACACAGCTCTTGTTCAACATACCAGCAAGCAGATTCTCCTAGTCCTGCTCACATAAAATGGGAACTCCAACTAAACGTCTATTAGGCACACACTTGAATTTCAACGCTCACTAATCCCCTGCTGAAAAGTGATACCTAAAGTTAAGGTACAAACCAACCTTCCAGCAAACAGATTCTTCTAGTCCTGCTCACGCAAAATGGGGGTAACATTTTAAAATAGTGTGAATATATATCTATATATTACATAGACAATAATGGATATGCAACGACCCATATCTTTACATATCTATATTTCCCATAGACAATAATGGATATGCAACTGTATAAAATATTTTATTTTTTATAATTACTGGTGTTTTGCACTGTTTGCGCAGCTTTGCGTGACTTAGTGTGGCTTTGCACGATTGCACGGCATTGTGCGGCTTTGTGCGGCATTGAGAAGTTGCCATTATACACACTCATGTATAATGGGAAATTACACCATGGTTTCCCTATGGGAAAAAGGGGAAGCCAGTAATTATAGATCTTTTTCACACACCCAAGATATGTGATGACCCATAAACCTCGAGAGTGAAGCTCAAGAGGTTTGTGAGGTCATCACATACCGAAGGTGTGTATAGAAAAATCCATAAAAGCACAGTTGCATGTCTATTATTTTGTATAATTACTGGTGCAAGGAGTTAGTCCCCTTGGTCATTCTCTTTTGTGCTGACAGTCTCTCCCCTCCCTGCAGACACACACAGACACTCTCTCTCTCTCTCTCTCTCGCTCTCTCTCTGTCTCTGTTAATTACACACACACACTCGCATGCACATACGCATGTACACACACACACACACACACACACACACATATGCTCTCACACACACTGACTCTCACTTGCTCTCTCTCTGTCTCTCACACCACACACAGACTGTGTGCCTTTGTCCCTCACTCTGTCAAATGGAGTTTTATTTTCCACAGCCCGTCCTGGATCGCACTTGGAGTCAGCATCTCCCAATTCAGAGACACAGCAGGATCAACCAGAAATTTCTTCTGTAATTAAAAGGCAGGATAACCAGATAAATAATAAAAAGTCTAATACATGTTGGGGGGGTAGTAAAAAGCAGCTCACCGGTAAGTGGAAAACTGAGCCACCATTTGTTTATATTGTTCAACCCATCGAGACACCAAGCATGAGCCAATAAACTAGCATGGTACAATTCGGTGACACACAAAGGTTTTGTGAATGCTGTAATAACTCATTTTCTGGTTATTTCAGGGTTTGGGAGACCCGTGTAAATAGTGTGATAAAGGGGGTCACCAGTAATTATAAAAAATATGTTAATGTCTCTACTGTGTCATTTACAATAGGTGATGAAATTCTAATGCTCTGAAAGACATCACCTGACTCTGCAGCTATTTGAGCACACTGTACAGTTCAGAACTAAATAACTGTTTACACTTCACCAATCCATTTAAGACTTATTTAAATAATTTGTCTAATCTCATGTCTAATGTTAAGTGTACAAAAATGTTTTCTTTGTATGATAATGTATTTTAAGTGTAATGTTAATTATTTTTCATCAGTAGCCAGTTCTTTTTCATAGAAACAGACACATAGAAACATAGCATTTGATGGCAGATAAGGACCGCTAGGCTCACCCAGTCTGCCCCTTATTTTCTCTGTCTATACTGTCAATGCAGTTCTCCCCTTGTTTCCTACTAATATTTCCCTACACCTATCCCATAAATACTTGAAGTGCACCACTGTTTTTGACCCCATCACCTCCTCTGGAAGACAGTTCCAGGCATCCATCACTCTTTCAGTGAAGAAGTACTTCCTCAAATCTGTCTTGAATTTACTGTCTTCTAACTTCATTTGGTTCCACGTCATAATAGAGATTGCAAAACAGCGATTGCTATTACGGTGAGTGTATATCGTCGAAAAGCAAATTGGTGATATACACTTCAAGGTGAACCAACATCCAGAATATTAAAAAGTGTTTTTGCAGGGTGGCTGTGCCCCCTGCCCCCCTTGCCCCCTTGTCAGGGGTTTTGGCCCTCGCACCCCCCTGAATTAAGATTCTCAACTCCAGGGGAATGCATGTCAGAGAGAGAGCAAAATCCATATTTCACAAAAAATTAAGCCCCACAGCTGCAGGCAGCAGCAAAATTTACTCGCTCCTGATCTGAGCCGAGTACCTGCTGTGCCTGAGCTAGCCACACACACCACCATGCCACATGGCTAGCTCGGCAGCAGCAGGTACACCATTTCCCTAAAACCTCTTCCCTGTTCCTCCCCTCCCCTTCCCCTTGCTATTCCCCCCCTTCCGGTCGCCCTTCCCCACAGTCACTTTCCCATATGGTCTCTTGTTTGCAGGGTACTCCAGAATGGTAGCACTGAAAAATGAGTCACTATTTTTGTAGTCGCTCATTTTTGGTCGCTGTCATCACTGGATACCCTTCATTTTATGTCCTCTTGTTCTTGTGCAACTTTTCTTCTGATAAATACTCCCCTCCTGTACCTTATTTACCCCATGATGTATTTATAGGTCTCTGTTGTATTTCTCCTAACTCTTCTGTCCTCCATGGTGTACATACTGAGGTCCTTCAGTCGCTTCTCCTAGGGCTTCTGATCCTGCACCATTTTAGTTGCTCTCCTCTGGACTGTCTCCACTCTGTCTATGTCTTTCCTGAGATGTGGTCTTCAGAACTGGACCCATTACTGCAGGTGGGGTCTCACCATTGATCTATACAGTGGAAGCACCACCTCCTTCATTCTGCTGGTGATACACCTCAACATGTGCCTCAACATCCCACTTGTCTTACCGACTGCCTTGTCACACTGCCTCACCAGCTTGAGATCATCAAATATGATTACTCCTTCATCCCTTTACTGTTTGTTGACTGTCAATACCTCTTGTCACATTTTGTACTGTGCATCTGGGTTTCTGTGCCCTAAGTGCATGATTTTGAAATTTTTCACGTTGAAACCCAGCTGCCATGTTCTTTACCACTCCATGAGTTTTCCCATGTTTCTGCACATTCTTTTCACAACATGTGAAGTGTCCACCCTATTGCAGATTTTGGTGTCATCCATAAAGATGCAGACTTTTTCTTCCAGCTCATCTGCATCGTCACTTATAAAGATGTTAAAGAGGACTGGTCTGGGCACCCCCCTCCCTTCCCTAGAGTGAACTCCATTTACCACCACTCTATGTCACCTATACCTTAACCAGTTTGTTACCTAGTGTACCACCTTTGGACCCACCCCTAAGCTACTGATCTGCTGCCCTGGTCACCCAGTCAAAGAAATCTGTGAGATTTATCTGACAAGACATTCTCCACCCCATGAATCCATGCTGCGTCAGGTCTTGTAATTTTCTGGATTCAAGGTACTCGACAAACCTTTCCCTTACAAGTGATTTTATTAGTTCACCCCCACTGATGTCAAGCTGACTGTCAATAGTTGCCAGCCTCCTCTCTGCTACCTTTTCTTGATGCGGGAATACATCTGCTCTCCTCTAGTCCTTTCTGGAATCTCTCCTGTTTCTAGTGAGTTGTTGAAAAGGACTGTCAGGTATGCAGCCTGTGCCTGCTTGAGCTCCTTCAGTATTCTTGGGTATACTCTGTCTGAGTCTAAATCTTTGACCACCTCCCTGATTTGTGAGTCACTTCAGGATGCTCTTCTCAAAAAAGGGACTCAAGTCTACCTCACCTCTCCAGTGCCCCATTCCCTTTATGTGGCCAATCCCCTTCCTCTGTGAAGACTGAACAGAAGTATTTGTTCAGGATATCTGCTTTTTCCTCATTCTCCTCTGTACAGTTCATACCTGCCTTTCTTAACCTCACAATTCCTCCCCTAGTTTTGCTCTTTTCACTATGTACCTAAAAAATGTCTTGTCCCCTTTTGTTACTCCTTGGGCTATTCTTTCCTCCATTTGGCCTTTGCACTCTTCACCACTTTCGCTGTCTCCCTTTGCTTCTCCAGATACACCTCCCGGTCCTCTTCCCTCTGTGTTTCTTTATATCTCCTGAAAACTACCTTATTTATGTTTTACCTTTTGAGCCAGTCCCTTTGAGAACTTTAGCTTTCTCTTTTTCCTTTTTTTTTTGCTCACCTCCTTTGTGCAGAGTTTTGTTGCCTTCACTATGCCATCTCTTAGCTAACCCACTGTTTCTCCACCCCACCCAGGTCTCACCCCCGTTAGTTCATCTCTGAGGCATTCACCAATTTTCTTAACATCTGCATTCCTGAAATCCAGCACCTCATCCTGGTGTGGTTAGCTTCCACAGCTGTCCTTACCCTGTATGGTAATCATTGTTCCTCAGGTGACCTCCCACCTTGATGTCTGCCACATTGTCCTTTTTTTTAATTTATTGTCTGCATCTTACAAGTGCATAGTATACACCATATATATGTATATCATATCTCATATTCAGAATTAATTAAACTTAAGTATAATAGTTCCAGTATTAGTAAACACACAAATGTAATATATTATAATAATTAAGGTAAAGTCCACTAGTGAGGGACTGAAAGCTGGGGAGGGGATCAAGTTATTACATATTTGGTCCTTATAATAATCAAATATTATTGTGTCTGTAATAGACTTCAACTTATCAGTAATCAACAAAAATATGTAATAAAAACATAAATCATATCGGGTATGAGTCACAAGCTTACAGCGTTTTTACCTTTTAAAAATAATAAATTTCTCTGAAACTGAGATTCAAGGTATTAAATCATACTTGTCCAGCATTTCATATTTCAATGGTCCAATATGTCTCTAACATGAAGCAAAATAGTACTTCAATTACTCCATCCTGCAGGGAAGGCATCTCTTCTGCTAAATCAATTTCATTTTGTTGACTCTTTTCATTATTATGTATTTTTTCATTGTGATATATGTCTTAAGTTGCTTGGGTTCAAAGAAGAGTCACCTATCTTCTCCACATGTTAAGGAACATTTAGCAGTGTAAAGGATTTTAAAAGTTGTTCCAATATCAGTAGGATCTTTTTTATATTTGAAGAACTGTTTACAACATTGCAGTGTTTCTGAAGCAATGTCAGGGAAAATGTGGCAAGTACTGTAGTTTCTTTGAAATGTAAGGCTCCCAATTTTCTAGCAGTATTTAATATCAAATCATAATCTGCATCGAAAGCTAACAAAAAAATAATAGTGCTCTTAGGACCCTTTGTGTCACTAGAAATGTTAACAGAGCTCTGAGCCTGACCTAGAACAGCCATGGAATATGTTGAAAGTAAAGTGAAACTTACATCTTGATTTGCAGATATCTTTTGTGTAACGGTATAGTACTTTCTGGGCCCTATTCTAAGACAGGTCCACCGTGGCACAGTGTGACTTGCACCAACACATATGGCATAAGTCGCACTTTGCGCCATGGGTTCCACCAGCTGGGATTCCAAGAGGCAGCCTGCACCAAGGAGCAGGTGGCCAGTGCCCAGGGAGAGTTATGCCAACCAAGGCCCCTACAGCATCGCAGAAGGTGGGGTTTATGGCAGCAACTGCACCCAATTCCAAAAGAGCAGCTGCCATAACCCCTCAATGCCATTCCAGGAGGACCTGCAGCACTGTGGGGTTAAATCAGCTCTGTGCTAGCATAAGGGGCTTCTGCCACGCCCAACAGACTGAATTCCCCCGCATGGCCCTGAACCACACACTGTCATGCCACCCCAACCCCCCCACTGCATAGTAGTCCCTCCACCCCTGATCATACCAGGGTCCACACGCCAGCTCCCTGTACTGTGATGAGGTGATGCCACCCCCCGGTGCCAGTGTGTTTCTGGCAACACTACCCCATGGCCCACTTGGGCTTGCAGGCATGTCTTGGTGCTTGGGGCTGGGGGTGGCTGCATCCTGTTGTCAGGCTTGTCGGCAGCTTGCGGCACCCAGGTCAGGTGCTCCCTTCCTATGGCGCACCACTGGAGGCGATGCAAGTCACAGGGCATAGGTGTCAGGGACTCTGCCTGCTCTGGAATCTGGTGCTGGGTCCCCAGCGTAGCGGTGTATGTCGCAACTTGCATTTTCCAGTGAGTTGCACCATAAGACTTAGAATCAAACCCTCTGATGGGCACCCAAAACACTCCCATCACAAGTGGTAGATTATTGTCTGGAAATTTAATCACTGAAACAAACAATTCATTTAGCACATCTCTTAGGGATTCATACCCCTTGTCGTAGGAGTTAGAAACGCCTACCAATCTCAAGTTCTTGTACCGAATTGTATTCTCCATAGCCTCATTCTTACTCTGAAGTGCAATAATTGCTTTCAAGTTTGTGGTCACAAGTGCTTCATTGGTAAGTGAGTTTTGCTGTATTACCACCACTTGATTTAAAATTGATTTTTTTGTTTCAGAAACTTTCTGCATTTCAGATTTTATGTTTTTCATTTCATTATCTAACATATCTGACCTGTTGATAAATAGATCAAATTTTTTATCGAACATAGTCAAAAAAGTAGAGATTAGAGAATGAAGCAGACTCTTCCTTGAGGGATTTAAATTACACCATAGCAGGTAAAGCTGTCGATGGTGAAAACAAGGGGAGGAGACAACCTCTTGGTGGGGGAATGAGTCAGATTGTTCAGAAATAGTTTTGCCTAAACTCCCCCCACCACATTGTCCCTGTTTAGTGAGCACCAGGTTCAGCATTACCCCATCACAAGTGGGATCCCTGACTAGTTACCTGAGAAACACCCCCCTCCAGCTTCATAGCATGTCCCCTTGTCCTTGAGCATCTTTTTTTTCTGAAATATGCTATCCCTCTTGTACCTTATTTATACCAGTGTGGTATTTGAAAGTCTCTGTCATATCCCCCCCCCTTTCCATTTTTTCCACCATGGTGTACATGTTAAGGTTCTTAAGTCTCTTCTCATATGGTCTCTGGTGCAGACCATGCACCATTTTTGTTGCCCCCCTCTGGACAGCCTTTACTCTGTCTATGTCTTTCCAGAGATGTGGTCTCCAGAATTTGACACAGTACTCCAGGTTAGGTCTCACCAATGATTTATACAGTGAGCACTAGGATGAAAAGTAGCCGGCTAAAAAGTTGCGTTATTACGTCACGGTCTACTGGTCGCAAGGATCTTACGCTGCCAGAGTAAATGTTGCCTAGATGTTGCCGCATTTTCAAACAGCAACATTATGACATTCAGTCTTTTTTTGTTTCCTACCACTGCACCCAATCAGTCTATTTAGTAATAAGAGTCTATGCACAAGCACCATAGCTCTGTGCAGCACATTTTTTGTACCAATGCTAATTGAAGCACTCCTTACTCCAGAATGAGCCCCATTTCAAATTAGTATCCTGTTTGATGTCTGAAGCACAAGCACCATGCCCCTGTAAATTCTGCCTGATGCACTCCGATGCACCATACCCCGGTAAATAAGCACCATACCCCTGTAAATTAATTAAAGCAGTCCTTTCTCCAGAATCAGCCCCATTTCAAATTAGTATCCTGTCTGATGTCCGAAGCACCATACCCCTGTAAATTCTGTCTGATGCACCATACCCCGGTAAATAAGCACCATATCCCTGTAAACTAATTGAAGCACTCCTTTCTCCAGAATCAGCCCCATTTCAAATTAATATCCTGTCCGATGTCTGAAGCACCATACCCCTGTAAATTCTGTCTGATGCACTATACCTCTGTAAATAAGCACCATAACCCTGTAAATTAATTGAAGCACTCCTTTCTCCAGAATTGTCTGATGCACATACATTTTGTCCGGGATGACTTAGACCACACGACTAATCTGTCAACATCATATTGTCCACTCGGCATTTTAGCTGCTATTTTTCATCTGCAACATTTTGTCCAGGGCAAAAGCGTCCGCTTACGATACAGTGGTATCACCACCTCCCTCTTTCTACTGGTGATACCCCTCCCTATGCACCCTAGCATCCACCTGGCTCTCTCCACAGCCTTGTCACAGTGTTTGGCCACCTTTAGATCATCAGATATGATTACGCCCAGATCTCTTTCCTGTTTGGTGGTCGTCAGTACCAATCTCCCCATCTTGCACTCAACCCTTGGGTTTCTGTGCCCTAAGTGCATGATTTTGCACTTCTTCACATTGAAAGTTAGTTGCCGCATTCTTGATCACTCCTCAAGCTTACCTAGATCCCTATTCATTTTACACACACACACACACACACACACACACACACTATCTACCGTATTGCAGATTTTAGTGTCATCTGCAAAAAGGCACACATTCCCTTCTAGTCCCACTGCAATGTCACTAATGAATACATTAAAGAGAACCAGTCCCAATACTGATCCTTGTGGCACCTCGCAGATCACTTTCCCTTCCTCTGTGTGAACTCTGTTTATCAACACCCACTAATGGCTATCTCCCAATCAATTTCTTACCCAGTTTACCTCTTTTGGCCCCACTTCCATGCTGCCCAGCTTGTTTACTAGTTTCCTATGTGGAACAGTGTTGAAGGACTTACTGAAATCTAGGTAGGCTACATCCACCACTCCACTCTGATCTACTTTACTGGTCACCCAGTCAAAGAAATCTATCAGATGTGTTTGATATGATCTTCCCCGGGATGAATAAAGTTTTGTTGCTTATAGCTCACCCAGCCTGGGACCAATAGACAAGAAATTCACAATGCATATTCTTTGTGGCAGGTCCTGTAAACCTGCCAAAATTGAAACAAATCTTTCAGTAATTTTGGAGCTACAGAGTGCACAACACTCTAAAAATATGAAAGCCAAGACTGTTTCTTTTCTCAGCAATAAATGATAAATGGTCAGAATTTGAAACCTGAAACATTTAGATTCATTAGAGTTCACCACAGAAGAGTTTTTTTTTTTTTCTGGTTTGGGATCAAAATAATTTTTAAAATATTAATGTTTAAAAGTTCATTCATTTTTACAATTGTATGTCATGCATGTACACTGTATTGTAAAAAATGATAATAAATGTCACATTGTCTGTCACAACTTATACTTAGAAAATGAAGTTGATCATAATTATGTTATTAAAAAGCAATTGTAGTGGCTTGTCACACATTATACTTAGAAAATTAAGTCAATCATGATAATTTAAAAAAATATATATAATAAATTATCAATAATGACTGATAAGTCTGTTCACAAAAGTAATGCTCTGTACACTTATCCCTTATCCATCCTGTGTCCTGGGAGCATGAAACATGGTTTGAACATCCTTTCTGTTAGGGTCTTTAAACCTGCCAAATTTAAAGCAAATCAGTAGTTTCAGAGACATATGGTACACAGAACTCTGAAAAAAATGAAAATTAAGACTTTTTCACTAAATAAGAACTCAAAACATGTATATGATGAACAATTTTTAGATTTTTTTGTTGCAAACTATAGTTAAAAAATTAAAACACCCATGGTCATATTTCACAAACATTCCTAATTTTCTGCCACAAAAAACATTTAGAAAAGTTTTATGTCAATCAAGAGCATTTTTAAATGTGATTTTCTGACTCCAGTAAATACATTGATTGTTTTTTTAATTATTTGTTGCAAATGACAGAAAATTCTAACCATTAAATAGTTAAATAAACCGTGATTTTTCTTTTGTGACTACTAAAACTTTTAACAACAAAAGTAATGTTAAACACTGATTGTGATGTTTCTGTTGCAGCTGATGTTGAACAGTTTACTCATGAAAGTTATGTTAAAGGCAACTGTGATACATTCTGTTGCAACTAGCTGAACATTAGAATCAAGAAAGCAACATTCTGAATGAGTTTGATTTCTCTATCATACCAGATTTTGTAAATTTTTACCACAAAAATAAACTTGTTTTGGTAGGCTTTCTGACCTTAACAAAATTGTCAATCCAGAACTTTTTGCCACTGTCAATCTAATAATTAAATTAGTTGTTAACATCAATTCTGGGACTGTTTGCCATTGATAGAATTCACAATACTCTGAACAGTCTGGTATTGTTAATACAGTTACTTTTGGTTGTTCATGGTATTAACAACTCTAGACTTCAGGGACTGTTTACACAAACATGTATTGGCAATTAGGTGTGAGTGAAGTATTTAAACTTCTCTACACATAGAACTACAGAACGTGACCTGACTTTGCAAAGTGCAAAGTTTCACGTCGCATATTTCTTCACCCAATGAAGTACCCACTTCACCAGGTGAAGACTATGCATAAGGGAAACTTGACCAGTTAAGGTGCTGCTTCTTGTAGTTCCCATGTTTTTCTATAGTAACAATTGTATTTTATTTTATAACAAGATTAAAATAAACTAGAACCAAGTCAACAAGGTACAGCAAAAGTAATACACTCTAGAAATAAACTAATAACAAAAAGGAACAAAGGAGAGGATAATTACCAAGCCAAAAAAAGAAAACAATACAGTCTTTACAAACAAATGAAACAGTCCTATAAGGGGACTAAATTCAAGAAGTAACACAACACATCAGCAAGACAACTACTATTGGGGCCAGATTACCATCACTTGAATTACAAACTTATTGTGAAAAAAGCAGACAATTATCTAATTAAACAAGTCAGGGTCAAAGTCAAAATTGGAAGCAGGAGACATATATGAGAAAGAGAGGCAATTAAGCATCCTTCCAAAAATTCTCCACCCTCTCTTCCTCTTCCCTTTTCCCAAATCACCCTGCTTCTCCCTCCTCACAAGAATAAGAGTAAAGGTTGAAAAATCCAGATGACTTAAGGGCCTGCTAAGGAATAAAAGTGGAGTCAGTTTCCACCTTATAAAAAACCCAACAGCCCCAAATCTGATCAAATATAGGAAGTTTATCTAAATATTTATAACTGTACCTCTTGTGTCTATAAATAGAGTCAACTAAGGATTTCCACTGCAGAATCTGGGGCAGGCAGGTTTGATGCCAAAGCCTGGTTATAATTTTCTTTGCACAAATCAATAAGAAAAGTAGTAATTTGTATGCCCTGCCCTGGGTCAATAAATTCTGACAGGGAATATGAAGCAAAACCAACTCTGGGGAAAGGGCAGTACCAAAAATATGTGAGAACATTTGGGAAACACCAGACCAATAAGACTGAAGGGAAGGGCAGGACCAAAAAATGTGTGTCTGATCAGTTAATTGCTCTCCACAGCTCCACCAGCATGAGCAAACTGCCCTGGAGCATGCAGAGCCATCTCACCAAGGATCCAAAGCCCCTCCTTCAGGAGGGCACCATGCCCTGGAGCATGCAGAGTCATCTCACCAAGGATCCAAAGCCCCTGCTTCAGGAGGGCACCCTGCCCTGTAGCATGTAGAGTCATCTCACCAAGGATCCAAAGCCCCTGCTTCAGGAGGGCACCATGCCCTGAAGCATGCAGAGCCATCTCACCAAGGATCCAAAGCCCCTGCTTCAGGAAGGAACCATGCCCTGGAGCACATAAAGCCATCTCACCAAGGATCCAAAGCCCCTGTTTCAGGAGGGCACCATGCCCTGGAGTATCCAGAGCTGTCTCACCAAGGATCCAAAGCCCCTGGGCACCATGCCCTGGAGCGCACACAGAGCCATCTCACCAAGTATCCAAAGGCCCTGCTTCAGGAGGGCACCCTGCCCTGGAGCATGCAGAATTATCTCATCAAGGATCCAAAAGTAACTCATTGCTTTCCTGCTCATGGAACCCTCGCTCACATTTACTTTCCGAAGGTTTTGTCCAGTGTTGGGTAAGTTTCTTTTTCCATTACTTTCTATTACTTTTGGAAACTTGTTCCAGAAAGCTCTGTGCAGTCACTAGCAAGGATGGAGAAGTACTGGAAAAAGTAGTACACCTTACAGTTACAATTACTTATGTCTTTTTTATACAAAAGAACTACGTAACTGTAACTGATTACATTTATTTGAAAGTAACTAGTAACTACACATTACTTTCACAAAATGTAATCTGTTATAGTTATTTATTATTTTTGTATTGTTTTTGTATAAAAATAAATAACTATAATTGTAAGGTGTATTACCTTGCTAGTACTTCTCTATCCTTGCTAGTAACTGCACAGAGCTTCCTGGAACAAGTTTCCAAACATAATAAAAAGTAACTTACCCAACACTGGCTTTGTCTTTCATTTTAAATCTTGGCACCTTCTTCTGAGACTGCTACACTTCGTCTTAAGCCATCCTAAATGGACTTTCCCCATCTGTTAATTTTGGTCTACAGTATCTCATTTATTTTTATTTGCTGACCTGCCTAATTCTAAGGTTGTGCTGTGTGCTTAAAATCCTGCTCAGCATTATTATCCATAATTCTGGTTGAGTGTAAAGGAGTCTGGCTCTAGTTTTAAACTGTAAGCAGCACTGCTAGCTGTGCACAACCTACTGGCTGCTCTCCTGGGCTAGCGCTGCTGTTTTTTCTTGGGCAAATATTTCAGTAAGACTCCATTGCCCAGATGCTGTATTTTAAAGATTTTACCTAAGCCAGCATAGCACTACAAGCTCTAAAACCCAAATTAGCCATTTGGTTTAAATCAGGTAGCGCTGCTAAAAGAGCCTGGCACCCATTTTAAAATCATTTTCCCCAATTAGCCACAGTCGAGTAGAGCTGTAATTACGGAAGGATTTTCCAGCTGATCAGGACTCACCTCCCTGCATGGCTTCTGTAGCAGGGACAAGGCTGTAGTGGACAGTTGACTAGTGTTCAGTGGGTGATCCTGGACATTGCTGAAAATGATTTAAAACTGCATTTAGATTACTTTCCCACATGTTGTTTCTGGATGTATTTATGGCCATTTTTTCTCACTGTGCTTGTGTACCTGCTTAATGGATGACCTGGTTCCACAGTGTTACATTAGGATTGCTTATAGTTGTTACCTTGAATTGGTTTCTTTGGGAGACCTAAATCTAGTATTAGTTTAGCCACTGTATTTATCTTCTCTGCCTTTCTCTCTTGCTCTGTCTCTCTACCTTACCCCTCCCTTCCCCCTTACTCCTAGCTCCTCAAATTACTGTCCCTCTGCACTCTGAAACCCTATTAAAACTGTGTACAATTCCTTCTTTCTCTCTCCTAGCCCCTGCTTCAGGAGGGCACCCTGCCCTGGCACGCACAGAGCCATCTCACCAAGGATCCAAAGGTAACTCATCACTTTCCTGCTCGTAGAACCATTGCTCACATTTCATTTCTGAAGGCTTTGTCATTCATTTTAAATCTTGGCGCCTTTTTCTGAGACTGCTACACTTCATCTTAAGTCATCCCAAACAGACTTTCCCCATCAGTTAATTTTGGCCAACAGTACCTCATTTGTTTTCATTTGCTGACCTGCCTAATTCTAAAGTAGTGCTGTGTGCTTAAAATCCTGCTCAGCATTATTATCCATAATTCTGGTTGAGCATAAAGGAGCCTGGTGCTATTTTTAAACTGTAAGCAGCACTGCTAGCTGTGCGCAACCTACAGGTTGCTCTCCTGGGCTAGCTCTGCTGTTTTTTCTCAGGCAAATATTTCAATAAGGCTCCATTGCCAAGACACTGTATTTTAAAGATTTTACCTAAGCCAGCATAGCACTACAAGCTCTAAATCCCAGATGAGCCATTTGGTTTAAATCAGGTAGCACTACTAAAGGAATCTGGTGCCCATTTTAATATTATTTTCCTCAATTAGCCACAGCCGAGTAGAGCTGTAATTACGGAAGGATTTTCCAGCTGATCAGGACTCACTTCCCTGCATGGCTTCTGTAGCTGGGACAAGGCTGTAATGGATGGTTGGCAGTGTTCAGTTCTCACAGCCACTGTGTGGCTGCTCCCCACCACCTCCACCCTTGGCTGGCATTTGTTATATAGCTGAGATGAAAACAGTCATGCCCAGTGGGAGTGGGAGTGGTATTTTAACTATCTCCTTACTTTCTCACCAGCAGCTTATACTACTTTACTACTAGAGGGTGTCTGAAACCATTCTCAACCTGTTAGTTTTCACTATTTCCAGCCTGTTTGCCTGCTCACTGTTTCAGTGCTTTTTTGCACCACAACTTCATCTTACGCTATACCTCTCTTTCTCAAACAGTCACCTCCTGGTCACCTATCCTCCTACAATACCTATCCATCAATCTATCCACTAGACATTAAACCCTTGTGCAATATTTCTTGCTGCTTCTTTTCTTGCTCCTATCGTATGGATCTCTGAGGTTAGTAGCCCTTTCTCCATGAATGGCCAACCCACTGACATAAACAACTTTACTTTTTCCAATATGCTTATACAATCCCAACTGCCACTAGCCACCATACCTGTCTCTGTTCCAATGAGAATCATTTACCATCTCGCCTACTTATTATGCCACTCCTCTCTTGGATTTCCTACCCAACCTATCACTTTTATCCATCGTAAACTGTGATACTTGCTCCTCCTAGCACTAACATTAGCTGGGGATATTGATCCCAATCCAGAACAACAAGGTAACACCTCCTACACTGACTCTACCTGGAATGACATTAGGGATCTGCGTATTGTTCTCATGAACATCAGGAGCCTTCCCCATAATCAACCTGAGCTAGTAGCGTGGGTCACTCAATATAACCTTGACATTCTATGCTGGTCTGAGACCTGGCAAAAACCCTCTACCCCTGACCACCAATGTATCCTACCTAACTACAAAACAGTAAGGCAAGATAGGTCCTCATCTAAGCATGGGGTGGTGTTGCTATCCTCTATAAGTCTCACCTCTCACTTCACCATAACGTCTCCTTCACCCTCTCACAATGCGAATCTATTCATGCAATTCATCAACTTGGATCTAAGAAGCTACACATTGTGTGCCTTTAATCCTCCCAGGGGTGGTGTCACTGGACTAGTGGAACTCCTTTCCCAGGCTGACACATCAGTCAGATGCAAAGTGGTCCTTATCCTTGGGGACTTGAACCTTAACTGGTCTGGTAAATCCTGTCAGTCCCTCCACACTATAGTACAAGGCCATGACCTCCACCAACTAATTGTAGACCCAACTAGGGTAATGGCCCCTCCCAGATCTTGCTCTCTAATTGACTGGGCCCTTATAAACCGTCTTGAGAGCATAGTCTTAGCTGGTACCCTTACAGATTCAATAAGTGACCACTCTCCAATTTTCTGCATCTGGCGTGCTGCTAAACATCCTACTTCTCCTCCTAAACTCATCACCTTCCAAAATCTGGCCAATTTTAACTGGCACAGTTCATGCTGGATCTCTCCATGATTGGTCGGTCACCCGTCTTTGCCTCCTCCAATGCTCGGTCTGCCCTGGAGTACTTCCTTGCTAATTTTGGATGTCTCCAGGACCGTCACACTCCTCATGTTATGCACCACATATGAGGAACTCAAACTAAGTGGCTCACCAAAGATCTTCTTACCCAACTCTGGGCTAGGGATAAAAGCCGACGGCATTTCAAGGCTTCAGGGCTCCAGGCTGATTATGATCATTACAGGGCCCTGAGAAACTCCTGTAAAAGGAATACTCACCTATCCAAAAGCTCCTTCTGTAAAGATCTGCTAACAAAAGCTGCTGGTAACTCTAAGAATTTCTGGTCCATCTTAAAAACTCTCATTGGAGCCAAGCAATCGACCACCACAAATGGCATGTTACTAAATGGTGTTCATTGCAATAATCCTGTGACCATCGCAAACTCTTTTAACTGTTATTTCTTGGACCTATCTAGCTACTTGGCCTCTTTCCCTACTGGGCACCCCACTTCTACCCCTGTGGTTCCTGAGCCCCTGCTCTCTCAACCACTATTCTGGTTTCAGACCATAACTAGAGCAGTAGTCCTAAAGTTGCTACTCACTATCTCTGACTCCACCAGCTCTGGCACTGACATTTTGGAACCCAGACTCCTGAAAGTGGCTGTCCCACTTATAGCCTCCCCCTTAACCAAAAACTTTAACCTGTCTCTTCACCATGGTGTAGTTCCCAACATATGGAAGATAGCTAGAATAACTCCCGTCCTTAAAAAAGGTGATCCTAAAGACATGTCTAATTATCGACCCATTGCTATTCTTTCGGTGCTTAGTAAAATCTTGGAAAAATTTGTGGCAACCCAAACCATAGAGCATCTACAGAAACACAACCTCCTCTCTGGTTCCCAGCATGGCTTCCGTAAAGGCCATAGCACTTCTACTGCCCTCCTAACTCTTACTAATGACATTTATGCTGCCATGGAATCTGGTCGCTTTGACAGGTGCTATCTTTATTGACCTGACCAAGGCATTTGACCTTGTTAACCACACCTTTCTCCTTACAAAGCTCCTTTCCCTTGGTTTTGCAGCAGAATCAGTCAACTGGTTCCACAGCTACCTGTCTAATCAGCAGCAAGCTATAGCATTCAATGCAGCATTGCCAGATATTTCATCCATACATATCGGTGTCCTGCAGGGATCCATAATTGGCCCCCTGCTTTTCACAATTTTCATAAATGACCTTCCATCCCTGGCACCTACATGTTCCTCCTTGCTTTATGCAGATGACCTTTGTCATCTACCATAGTGCCAGTAATATATTAGACATAAACAACTCCCTAGCTTCAGACATCCTGAACATACAGTCCTGGCTAACTGACAGTCACCTTGTTCTCAATATAGGTAAAACTCACTCTATGCTTTTTGGCTCTCCAGCTAGAATAAAAGTGAACCAAAACTCATTCAAACTATCCTGTGCTGATGGTTCCTTGTTGTCTAGCACTAGTTCCTTCAAATACCTGGGCATTCTGCTAGATGAATCCCTGGAGTTTGATCTCCACATCACTGCTAATTTCAAATCCATTAATGCTAAAATCGGGGAGCCTACCATACTAGCTATGCCCTCACTCCATCGGCCAGACTTGCTGTGGCACAAAGCCTTCTGCTCCCATCTTTAGCTTATGGCTCTGTCACCTACCTAGGCATGACAAAGACCTCCCTCCATAAATGGGACACCACTTATAATAATATTTGCCATTTTCACTTCTGCCTCTCCATGGTACAAACATCACTGTCAGCTCTATGCTGACCTACAATGGCCTAGTCCTGCTTCCCACCGGCTCCTATCCTATGGTGCTCTTATCGATTTTATAACAAGATCTGGCCTCCCTCAATCCCTTGCCTCATTACTTCACTCCCAAACCCCCTCCTACAGGCTCTGCTCCAATGACCTAACCCTGCTTTACATTCCTAGGTGCAAAACCTCTATGGGTGCTCATGCCTTCTCCCATACTGCCCCTAAATATTGGAACTCTATCCCTCTTAACATTCACCTAGCCCCTACACATTCTGATTTTAAGAAACTCCGCCGTGAATATCTTCTTGCATCAAGTCCTTGTACCTGCTTCCATCCACCTTATGCTCACCCTTTTCCCACTTTGTCTTACTCATTTTCCTCCCCTCCATGCTTTTATAACAACCTCTCCTTACTCTCTCCCCTCCCTACCCCTTCCCACCTCTATTCCTCTATGTGCATTGGCCTTGTTAATGGCACTTACTGTATACTGTTTCATAATTACATGACTAGTGACAATTGTTTTCTGTACTTGTGTTGCATTTGTTTATTTCTGAATATCTCAATACCTGTTCATATTATTTACTTGTATAACCCTGTATTTCACTGTTCTTGTAAAATGTTTTTTTTTTCCTACCGCCTAGCATTGTATATCCTATGCTATGTGCTGCATCACATTGTTGTTGTTCATGTATTTGACTTGTATCCTCCCAGGTCATTCCTGAAAATAGGCATCTCTATGTCTAGTGCACTCACCCGGTTACCAAAAGCAAATAAATAAATAAGTGAGGCAGGGGTTCTGAAATAACACATCCTACACTTCCAAGCAAATTTGTGAAGATACGGTGCAATCAACAGTTTATAGGAGGCCAAGGAGGACTATTTCCATTGGGTGAACTCACAGTTTAGGGATAGTTCAGATTCCCATTATGGAAGATTTATGCCATGGAATCCCTAGCTAAACCATGAAGTGAAGAATAAAGCAAACCAATAAGATGTTCCAGAGGGTCCCCAGTCTGACAAATAAGAAAAAGATGAGCCAGCTGCAATAAAGAATCTGAGGTAAAGTTTTGGGGCATAGGAAGAAAGAGAAGATGTGCATGCAGTTGTACATACCTAAAATAATCTGAGGATGGAATAACAAACTGAGTTTGAAGATCAGTGAAAGAGCAAAATCTATTATGGTCAAAAACCTAATGAACATAGCAACGACTCAGTCTGGCCCAGTGATGAAAAACAGATCACAAGAATTGAGGGGAATCCATTGATTCAATGCTAGAGCACTTAAGGGAAAAACATCTGTATTCAAGAGAAGTGACCAGGTTTTATGACAAGTAGACAACATTTCCTGGGTAAATCCTGAGAAATTAAATAGAGAAAGATATTCATGGGGAGATGAAAAATAAACGAGAAACATCATGTAGATCATTTAAAACAAATTCAATATCTTTCCATGGAGCCTGGAAAGTTAGAGAGGACCATAGACAAAAAATGTGCAACTGAGACGCCATAGCATACCAATGGAAATTGGGGAGGTTCAACCCCCCCTTTATCCAAAAGAAGATGCAAAAGAGAGGAACGCAGTCTCAGCTTCTTGCCCCATCAAATAAAATTAGAGATCAACCTATGGCAATCACGATAATAAAAAGATGGAGGAGGCAGCAGAAGAGTCTGTAGGAGAAATAAGATACGGAGTAAAATGCTAGATTGAATAATGTCAACCCTCTGGGAAAAAGAGAAAGGAATAGTGGACCAAGACTGCAGATCCTGAAAAATGGTTACTGTGGCAGACTCATAGTTTAATAGGTCTAAATGGTCCATATTATGGGGAATCGAGACACCCAAGTAACGAAGGTTGTTCTCATTCCATCTGACAGGATACAGTCTAAGAATAGATTCAGATGGAGAATAATGAAGAGTCAGGAATTCAGTCTTGTCCTGGTTTAGGCGAAAACTGGCTAAGGTCTCAAACTGGGAAAAAATATTCAAAACCTCCCTTAAAGAAATAGTGGGGTTTCTGTGTGTAAGTAAGATATTGTTGGTAAATAATGTTATTTTGTATTCATGGCCACGTAGAGTAATACCATGAATATTCTGGTCACATCAAATGGAAACTGCCAGAGACTCAATATACAAAGCAAATAGCAATGGGATGAGGGGACAGCCTTAACGGGTGTCCTGCCTAAGAGGGAAAGAAGTAGAATAAATGCCATTAACTTTAGCAAAAGCTGATGAGGAAGAGTATAATTATTGGAGCACTAAAACAAATTTTGAGGGAAACCCATACACTCACAAGAAAGGCCAAAGGATGGACCAGGAGACCCAATTGAAGGTCTTCTCCACATCCAAGCTAGCCAAGTCCAGTGGGATTGAGAGTGTTTTTGTGTATGTTGGAGTAAAAGGGAAGTACGACGCACATTGTCATGAACCTGATGCTTGTGGACAAATCCCACCTGGTCAGGGCCCAGCAAGGAGGGGAGAAGACCCTCTAATCTGGTGGTTCAGACCAACATAAAAGTTTATATTTTGACATTCAAAATGGAAATAGGTCAATATGAGGAGGGTAATGTATGATCCCTACCTGGCTTAGGAAGAGCTGCAATGATTCCGTACTGCCAGGAAGGGGGAGGAGACTGTCCGTTTTGTACGGGAAAAAAACCCCAATGTAGCAATGGAACTAACAATTGCTGAAAAGAAGAATTTTTTATAGAATTCAGGTGGAAATCTGTCAGGTCCCAGATTCTTACCAGATTTAGCTGCCTTAATACATTGTAATATTTCAGCGGGAGTGATGGGGGATAACAAAGATAGGATTTGTGCAGAAGTAAGTTTAGATAGTGGAGTCTTGTCCAGAAAAGACAGAATAGCTTCATCGACTGGTGAGGGAAAGTTGGGGGAGTATAATGAAGAATAAAATGAGCTAAAGATAGACAGCATCTCATCCAAACGGACTGAACAAGGGTCGTGAACTGAAGGTCTTAATCTAACAGCTGTGCTGCAGCCCTATAGGTACGGAGACGATGAGCCAATCCCCTTGCCCCTCGGGGACCTCCTTCATAATAACAATGATGTTGATAAAACATAGTTTGCTCCACTTTCTGAAACAAGTGTTTATGCAATTGCTGTCAAAGTTTATTAATTTGATCTCCAAATGAATAGTCGCCCTTAGCCCGCTCTTGCTGAAGATTCCATAGAGACTGCTGCATGTCCTTTATTTTAGCCTCCCTAGTGCAATGTAAAGAAGAAGAATAGGCAATGAGAGTGCCACTGAACACCACTTTTAGAGTATCCCACAGAATGTTAAGGGATATACCCTCCAAATCATTTTCCTGCAGAAACTGGGGGATCAATTGTTTCAGTTTATCTATAAGAGCTGGGTCCCTAAGAAGAGCTGGATGGAGTCTCCAAAAGGTAGATCGGGATGGTTTACCTAAAAAAAAAAAAGAAGCATAGACAGGGTCATGATCAGATAAGTGGATAGGAACATGGTCCACTGAGGAAACCGACTCTAAATGTTCCACTGTGGTAATAATGTTGTCCAACCAGGCATGCGAATCATGTCAAGATGAGAAATGAATATACTCTTGAGCGGACAGGTGAAGAACCAACCAAACATCAACCAAACCAAGAGTTCATAGCATCTTTATAAGGTCCAAATTCCAAAACCATATTCCCGTGTTAATGTTGCTCTATTACCCTTTCTTTCCAGGCTTAAAGGTTTTTGGGGTGCATATGTGGCAGGGAAATTATATCTACAGAACTGCACTCCACTACTCCTCTTAGTGCTTTCCACCTGCACTCCCCTTCCAATGTAGTTTGTTTCTTTTTTTCTCCTTTTTAGCAAAACTTCACTCATTGGGTATTGATTAGTAGTTTTAGTTTCATTAGCATGTGCTTAAAACTAATGTGTTTAAAAAAAACTTTCTTTTATTTAAACATTAAAAGTCCAAAGATAATTATATGACAGTCATTACTGAAAACAATTTGTATTTATATGTCACTTCAAATCTTTTAATTTGTGCTTGATTGCAAAGTGTTTTTAACACATGTACTTTACCATACTTTATATATGGCAAGCTGTTTCCTCTTCATGGCTACTGTTGTCCACAAATGCTTAGCATTCTGCTTATTTCTTGTGTTTGGCTTCCTGAGCTCTGATGATGGAGATTTACTCTCTGAAATATCAGCACGTTAGACCGTGATTGCTATCACCTGATTAAGGAAGCACTGAGGAGGCTGGCTGGTCCAAAGCAGAATGAAGGAGTAATGGCACAGGAAGCTAAACACAAGAAATAAGCAGACTGCTAAGCATTTGTGGACATCAGAAAGCTCTCTAAATTTCGGGCAAAGGATACAAATGAAAGGTGCAATCACGATGAAATAAAAGAAACAAAATGAATATGGAGAGAGTTTGGAATAGGCAATAGAACCTTGAAGAGGAAACAACTTGCCATAAATTAAGTATGGCAAAGTACATGTGTTAAAAACACTTTGCAGTCAAGCACAAATGAAGAGATTTGAAGTGACATATAAATATATATACACATATATATTTTGCCTTCGATCCGTACAATCTAAAGATTGCCTACCATGTATTGACCTCACTGATTACGCACCTATTTAACTTATCCCTTTCACAAAAGACCCTCCCCAAACTGTGGAAGACTGCACATGTCATTCCACTGTTTAAATCTGGAGACCCCTGTGACCTAAACAATTACAGGCCCATCTCCCTCCTCCCAGTACTATCAAAACTCCTGGAAAAAAATTGTGAACCTTCAGCTAAAATCATTCTTAGATGACAACAACCTGCTAAACCCGATGCAATCTGGATTCAGAACCAAACACAGCACAATCACAGCCCTGGCCAAAGTGACAAATGATTGGCAATGTGAACTAGATAACAAAAAATCTGTCTGCGCTGTCTTTCTAGACCTAAGTAAGGCCTTCGACACTGTCGACCACTGCCTCCTACTCTCTTCATTAAGAGATATTGGCTAGGACTCTATTTCCTTGCATTGGTTCCACAGCTATCTATTAGACAGGTACCAGCAGGTCAAGGCCGAAGGTGAACTCTCCCACCCAAATCTATTAAAAAGAGGTGTCCCACAGGGATCCACCCTGAGGCCGCTCCTCTTTGCCATCTATATTAACAACATTGACTCTGGCATCAGTGAAGCTAAAATTCATCTTTTTGCAGACGACACAGTGATCTACCTAAGCCGCTGTACTCCTGAAACCACCTGTAGTGACCTACAAGATGACTTCAATGCACTTCAATCTCAGTTCCTCTGTAAAAACTGCTACTCAATGCCAAAAAGACTAAGGTGATGCTTCTATCACCTTTCAACCATGTAGCCTGCCCTGCTCTGCCACACCTCATCACCCTCCTAGGAGAAACCCTGGAATTTGTACCGAAATTCAAATACCTGGAGGTCTGGATTGACTCCAAACTCTCCTTTGTTGACCATATGGAGGACCTGCTAAAAAAAATGAGGCAGAGACTAGGTCTATTATTTAGGTTGAACCACCTACTACCCTCGGAGGTCAAGAGACATCTAGTTCAGTCCACGTTCCTTTCCCTAATTGACTATGTTGACATTGTATGCAGCCAATGTGCTACTTCATACCTTGATAAATTGGATATACTTTACCACAGAGCCCTGCGCTTCATCACTGGTCTCCCATACTCCACTCACCACTGCTCCCTATATTCGGCCATAGGCTGGACCTCCCTACTCTATAGATGAAATAAAAATGCGGCTCTCTGGACATACAGAGCTATATCTGGTAAACTACCGCAGTACATTGTTAACTGCCTGACTTTCAACTTGCATGGAACCTTTGCCTTAAGGAGCTGCTCAATGATCTCCCTGAAAGTGCCCAAAGCTCTAACGCGCTTTGGAAGAGCTGCTATAGGATTCATTCTACCGTCTCTCTGGAACGCCTTACAGAAATCACTGAAATTGAGGACTCCCACTAGTCTTAAGGTATTTAAGAGCCTTTATTCAAATTACATCACAGAAGCCTGCAACTGCTTCCAATGATCCTAGCACTGGAACACACTTCAGACTCCACTGAATCCAAAGACTACCATTCCCTGCCGTGTGATAGACCCCCAGCCATGTTACCTCTCAGATGCCTGCATCTGCTCCACCATGACCTCAGCCTCCTCCTTACTACCTCCCTACCTGCATGGCTAGTCCCTGAGCCCCGTACTTATCACAGCGGTAAACCTCACCCTCCCCTACCATCATGTCAGTTTTCACCCTCAGCAGTGCATCCATTTACTTCTGATAATCGCCATCATCAGATCCTCCTCCCCCCCATACTGGCTGCTACACCCCCAGCAGTACATCCTTTTGCTCCTAATATTTACTATCATCAGATCCTTCCCCCCCCCATACTGGATGTATTCTCCTTCCAATACACATCGTGCTCCCCCAATTCACCGGAGGCTCCAAAAGGACTGGGTATGCCCCCTCAGATATTACATCCATCTCAGCCAGTCCCTATGTTGTTCTGTAACACCCTTATTGTACAGGAATATTAAACTAGGTGTATTGATGTACCTGGTGTAACCCTTTGCTGATTTGCCCTCTACTGTTTGTTATACCCTGTACCAAAATGTATTTTTTCTTCTTTCTGTTATAGATTGTGTACACTTGCTTTTACTGTATATATCTCCTGTGTATAAATGTATCAGTATTGACTCATGTAATGCCGGTCCGCCTTGCAAATGAGCTTGCTCAAGGGTGTTTGCCTGGATAAATAAAGAATTTGATTGACTGATTGATTGATATAAATTGTTTTCAGTAATGCCTGTAATATAATTATCTTTGGACTTTTACCATTTAAACTAAAGAAAGGTTTTTTTAAACACATGTTAGTTTTAAGCATATGCTAATGAAAATAAAACTACTAATCAGTACCCAATGAGTGATGTTTTGCTAAAAAGGAGAAAAAAAGAAGCAAACTACATTGGAAGGGGAGTGCAGGTGGAAAGCAATAAGAGGAGTAGTGGAGTGCAGTTCTGTAGACATCTTTATAAGGTGTCTGTTAGCAGCAGAGACCCTAAAAGGTTTTGAGGCCGAGGCATCCCAAGTCAGATTTAAAGTAAAATTTAGGTCCCCTCCACAAATGACCTGTCCTTGCAAATAATCCAAGAGATGTGAGAAAAAAGAAGAAAGAATAGGAGTAGTCGTACTGGGGGGAAAATAAGTATTGACTAATGTAAGGGGATGACCAAATAAGGAGCCAATGACTACAACATAGTGACCTGCCTTATCTTTAAAGGTACAGGAAGGCTCAAAAGAGAGTCCCCGCTTACCTAATATTAGAACCCCTCTTCACTTACCTGAGCTATGAGGGGAAAAAAATATATGGTTAACACCAAGGGAACAAAACTTAGCATGTTCAGTAGGGGATAAGTGGGTCTCATGAAGAAATAAAAGATCTGCCTGCTGCTGTTTAAAGTAATGGAGGAGATGAGTGCACTTCACAGGGTTGTGAATGCCGATTACATTGAACAAAATCATTTTTAATTTGGGCACCCCATAGCGCATCTAAGTGTAGAATGCAACAGAATAATATGCTAAATCTGCCCAAAGTCCAACAAAAAATAAATACCTCCCAGGGAGAAGGGAACAGCACACTCAAGTACGCATACAGAACAGTCTTTATTTTACAATTCAGGAAAAATTCCCGACCTTCCTACTTCCAAAAACCTTGAAACAACGCATGCAAATAATCCCTCCATGTCAATAATAGCACTACATGTAAGACAGATAAATCGAAATATGTCTGTAAAAAAAAATAGAATCTGGCCAAATATAGGCAAAATGAAGGTAAGTGCTAAAAAAGATAAATATGTATTATCCAACAAGTAGTCATAAATAAACTCTAGATTAATCTTATTATTAGAACCGCCAATAAGTGTTGTAGTTTCCTGTCAGGCAAAGCAGCTGAAAATACATAATAGTAACAACCACCATGAAATAATGCAGTGCTGAAATAAAGATAACAAGTAACCAAAACACTTAAGAACTATATACAAGGGGTTATTACAACCTTGACTAAACTGGAGGGGAATAAACCCCCCCAAAAAGAAAAAAGTAACCCCAAGAAAAAAAGTCTGGTAAACCAGCATTTCAAGAAATAGGTAAAATAAGTGACCTCAAATGTAGGGAGCAGGAAATTCAAACTGATCCTAGGCAGCCAGAGGAATAATCTGGTGGCTGCCTGGGGGGAATAAAGATGGTTCCCAGGCTCCCTAGGTTCAAAAAAACCTAACGAGAATAAGAAAAAGAAATAATTGTTTTCAAAGTAGAATAAAGATAGGCTGAGTATCGAAAAAAAAAACACCCAACCAGCAAGAAAATAACTAGAGGAAAGCAATTGCCCCACCCAACCCACCCAACCCTATAGAAAAAAGAAAACCCCTGAATGATGAAGAAAAAAAAAATCCCTTACAATGACTCATAGCAGACAGAATCAAAAGGATGTAAAAAGAAAATAGACTATGTAATGCAGTAACAAAGGAAAAATCCTGCCTATAAAGAAAAGAAAGACGAAATATGAAGTGAAGCCCAATGAAAAGACTCACCAAAAAGAAAAAAAATAATTAACTCCCTACAAATTCCCTATTAAAAAGAAAAGGTAAAATATTCCCCCCCCCCCTGTTTTTACCAGACCAGTGGCCCCAGCTACAGTTATTCACCCAAAAATAAATAAAAACCTTTAACATGTACAAAAAGGAAAAAGCCCATAACCTGGGAGAATATCTAGGGCTGAAAAAAAGGAACGATAGTGGAGGCATAAAACACAGTTATACAGATCATTAAACATCAATACAGTACTTATATCCAAAAAAAGATATATAGGGAAAGGGGATGTAGGCACAACAAAAGATAACAGGATGGAAGTAAAAGTAAGTACATTGAGACATGGTAGAAAAATGGCAGTAGATCGTGTAAAGACCGTGTGATAAATATAACAATGAAAGAGAGAGGGAATAAGTCACATAGAGAAGCAGAGGTCCAATAGCAATAAAATAAAAAAAAAGAAGGCTGCCTAAGAATTGGAGCAATCAAAAAGGAGAAAAGAAGAAAGGGAAAGTGTGAGCACTGGACCAGAGAGAGCTGGAAAGCATACAAGCACAGATAGAAGTGTATCCTAAATGACGGCAAGGTCCAGACCAGCAGATTAGGGCACTAGAGAGAAAAAAGAAGAGATGGAGCATATAGAAAAGGAGAAACTATAAGGAGAAACAAAAGCAATCCAAACTTTTAATAAAGTAGTAATGTAGCAAGAGATAAAAGGCAAGCAAATGGACTAAGTTAGTGGACAGTCAAAGCTCTAATAATAATCTAGAAAGTTCCACAGGGAGACAGCATAACCATAAGAGAATAGAGTTCCAGGTGGAAAAAGGAAAAAGCTTGAAGAGGGAAAAAGGAGAAAGGAACAGCAAAGCCATAAAAAGATCTGAAACCACCAGTTAAAAGAAAAATACTGAACAGAGAAACGTTATTCGTATACGCACCATAGGTTGAAAAAAAAAACATAGAAGAGAAGGAAGTTAGAGAAAAGGTAGCAGACAAATACTGAATAAACAGGTGAAAAATAATTGGCCAAGAAAACAGGCTCAAATTTAGAGAGCCATGCTGCTTCAGTCCACAACATGATTAAGCACATTTACGGCCCGCAAGCAGCAAAAATAAGCATAACAGTAGTCCGTAGTCATTCAGGTGGCCTCTTTCTGAAGAAACCCTTGCAGTAAGGTTCTCATTTTGGTCAGAGATTGCTCCTGAGGCTGTTCCTTGTTCTGAGGGGACGCCTTACTCCATAGGTCTTTCTGGAGGGCCCATTTTTCGCACACACAATACCAAAGTCCATTTGCTCTTCATAAGAAATCATATTCCTGGTCTTGAGATTTTGAAAGGCTGCTTAAGGGGAGTCATAGGTCCGAGGGCCATCAGGGAAATATATACACAAACAGGCTGGGTAGGGGGCTATGCATTTGAGCTTGAGATCCCGGCGCTGCTTCAAGAGAAGTGCATAGGTGTACTGTTTGGCCAATAGTAGGGGAGAATAATTGTTGTCCAGATGAATACAGTGCCCCTTATAAAAATGTTTCCCCTTACCCCAGGCTCTTGACAACACTTTCTTGTTTAACAGCATAGTTAAGAAAATGAATGACTATAGATCTTGGTCGAGCTGTAGCAGAGAAGGGTTTCGAGGCTAAGGAATAGTGTGCTCACTCAATATGTAATGGAGAGAGATCTGGAACATCAATTAAGGAGGCAAGAAGATCCTGGAGAAACAAAATCATATCTCGAACCTCATCTCCTTTAGGAATAACGTAGAGCCTCAGTTTATTGTGGTGTAACCAATTCTCCAGGTCCTCACACTGCTCGAGGAGATTCTGCTGGTCTTGTAAAGATTTGGCCAGTACCCGTTCCAGGCAATCTACCCTAGAGTCCATGGCCAAAGTAGATTGTTCAAGATCCCCAACACTGGTTTCCAACGGTGAGAAGGAGTTTTTTTAGGTGTAATTGAAGGTTTTTAAATTCAGCCTGAAACTCTTTTAGTTTGTTGAGGATGGCCGCATTAAAAGGGCATAGCAGGATCTGATGCAAGTCCTGACGCCATTGCTGCAGGAGCCGTCGGAGAAGAAAGATCTGCTGGGGTATGTTTTGCTGCTTTTTTCAATTCCTTAATAAGTTTTTTCTTACTAGCCATATAGATAAAGCACACAAAGTAACTGATAAGTGTTCCTTTGAGTGGATTGGAGTGCTGCTTGTTGAAATAGTAGCTGGGTGGGTATGGAGCAAAGAGATTACACCTCCATCTTAAAACACAGCCCAACCAGAAGTCACTTCTTGTAGTTCCTGACAGTCAAAAGTATGCATAATGGCACCATAATTACTGGTGACCTCCCTTTATCACATGGTTTACAAGCCTGTGTCAAATGCCGTAATAACCCCAAAACCAGTTATCATGGCATTTGCCCAACTTTTTTTCAGCAGCAGTGCTGCGCATCATCTCCATGTGTGGTGGCTCTGTGTTTCCATTACCAGTGAACTGCTTTGATCCTTTGCCTTATTTATGTGCTTGATCATGCTCATGCAGCTTTCAAAATCTATCTGGTTGATCCTGACATTCCTACCCTTCGAGCGCAGCTTCAGGTGACAGCAGTTCATTATTAATGGACTGTAGCTGACTTCCTTATTGCAATTGAAAGTGTAATAAAAAAAGTAAAAAAAAAGACCCAAAAAACAATGCATGTTGTGTGTGTGTGTGAGTGTATGTATCTAACAGAATTGCCAAAGCTGCTCCAGTATCATTGCCATTCAGTCCCTTGCACCAGTAATTATAACAAATAATTCCTGTGCAAAGTGTGTGTTATAAGGATTTTTCTCACACCCTTGGTGTGTGG
This sequence comes from Neoceratodus forsteri, assembly GCA_016271365.2. Lineage (NCBI taxonomy): Eukaryota > Metazoa > Chordata > Ceratodontiformes > Ceratodontidae > Neoceratodus > Neoceratodus forsteri. The sequence goes on from CM028136.1 coordinate 655,183,444, forward strand.
TAATCTCATAAAACCCTTGAACTTCACTTTCAGGGTTTACAGATTATCACACACCTCGGGTGTGTGAGAAATCCTCATAACATACACTTGCACAGGCATTATTCTCTATTTCATTGACTGTGCCACTTAGGTGTGTGTGAGATTAAAAACTATATACCTTCATGAGGCATAGCCATGAGGTGCACTAAATTCACAAAATTAATGAAGTTACATGAAGGGTTAATGCCCCATCACACTTTGCCTATCAACTTCGACATGTATGTCTTTTTGAACCTCACTGGCAAGGTACAGCACTTCACGAAGTTCAGCTCTCTGCACAGCAACAGGAAGTGATGAGCAAATCACAGACAGTGCCTAAAATGAGGATGCAGACTGCAGAAATGTGACCAGTTGATATACTGGGCTCTATGCAGTCCTGGTGAGGTTGTTGTTGGAGAATGATCTGTCTCCCTAGTGCTCAGAGTTATCTTTGCTTACTAGATTTAATGTTGGTATTTCAGTGTGCCTTTATTGCAGATTTTTTTCCCTTTTTTGTGTGATACATTTTGCTGTTAATTTTAAGGTATTTCATCTCTTCTTTGAGTGCTCTCTCTCTACAGTTTTGACTAGCATTTCAATGAGGTCTGCATGTGTATGCACGTGTGTGCATGTGTGTGTGTGTGTGTGTGTGTGTGTGTGTGTGTGTGTGTGTGTAATACTGTGATGCTTAGTTTTTCTTAAATAATTCACAACATGAAAAGCAGAGGTAATGAAAAGCAGCATGAAAAGCAAGTCATTTTTCCATATCCCCTTTACACCAGGATGCATCTGCAAACAAGCTGTTAGCTGCCCAGTATGTCTTTCCTGGTGAAACATTTGAAATAAATAAATAAATACATAAGTAAATACATAAATAAATAAATACATTAAATGTGGAAACAAATAAGTTGGTAATGTGCCAGGTGTGAAAAAAGCAGGGGTTGAACTAGCAGTGTATGGACCATGCTGGTAGGACTAGTGGTGATTCATCCATTGGAGCATGTGTAGATACTGCCCTGGCACAATGCAGTGGCAGCAGTTGTATGACAGTAGTTTCTGCTGATAATGGTCAAGATGTTGTTACAAAACAACATAAAGAGGCAGAAGCAGACACCACCACAGCGCTTTCAGTAATGTCACACGCAAAATCGACTAAACTAGCATCAGCACTGTGTGTGCAATCAGAATCCTCTGCTGCTGAGGAGGCTAACACTTCTCAAACTCAAATGCAGCATGATATGGAGCATGTGTTGCTGGAGGAGGAAACAACTCTAAAACCTTAGGTTGCTTGACATGACTCTAGTGCTGAGGAGGAGGAGGAGGAGGAGAAAGAGATGGAGGGGGGAGGAAGCAGATTTGGTGGAGGAGGAGGATAGTGAGTCATAGTCAAATGGAAATGATTATGGTTCTGAATGGGAACCTGAGAAATGTTAAAAAAAAATAGTAATTTGTTATAAAAGAAAATGTAATGGAACCTTCTGAGCAGATTTGTAAAGCTCTAAAAGGAGCAAACCTACTAGTCCAGTTGACAAACCACAGAAAAAAATCAACCTCTACTAAACACAGTGCCACCCGTACCCACACGGATGACCCCAGCTTCTGCAGAACACATTTTTCACAAAACCTCTAAATAACTTGCTTGGGATTTTTTTGTGATTGATGCAAAGGATGAAACTCTAGCAGTCTGCCAGTTATGCCAGTCACAGTGAGCCATGGAAAGCTAGGTACACATCTTGGAACGGGTGGGCAAGAAACCCACCTGAAAAACAAGCATCTTACAAAACAGCAGGTACATATAAAAATGCCAGGTCAAGCCATGGGGTTCAAAAGAAAATAAAACCCAAACTGCTTGTAATAAAGTTATGCCACAAGAGTTGCTACCCTGAAAGATGGTTTGGAGGAGGGTGCTGATGGAACAAATGAGCAAAGTGGTAACCAACTAAAAGAGTTGTTATACAGGGAAAGCAGCAACAATGTGGCATAACATCTTTTTGACTTCCACCTGTTGTTCCTTCAGGAGGAGGAGGAGGAGAAGGCAGCATGCCACATATCATTGAGAGTATGCAGACCTGATGCATGCACACTAAATCAGTTCAGCCAACAACAAAGACTACTCTTAGTCGGTTCACAAAATATCCTTACAATCATGCTGTTTCAAGATAATTGAATGCTGCATCAGTAGAGATGCTGGCAGTTGATTTGCTGCCATATTCCTCTGTGTAAAAGACAGGCTTTCAGAAGCTAATGTTAAAGGCCTGCCCCAAATGGCAACTGCTATTGTGTATCTTATTTTTCCACCAAGGCTGTTCTTGAGTTGCATGATTTGGTAGCACGTACATCACGTGCTTTGCAACATTCAACCACTGACTGTATACACTTGACCACAGATACAGTATGTTGACTGTCAGACTAGCAGCCAGCACATCATACATGAGCATTACAGCACATTGAGCAACCCGGTCTGTTGTGTCTTCCATGATACTGAAACCCTGTACTGACACTATTTGCCAGCATAGCACATATCTTCATTGTGTTCAGCAGCAGACCACCATTTCCTTGACCAGTATGTTGCAGCGTACCCACAGGTGGTACTAGTATATTGGCTGAGCTGCTGACCAGAAGTGATGAGTGCTGCATCATTTAGGACTTAAGGGTGGATTTATAGCAAACGACAATGGGTCAAGTGTTGCTAAAGTCATGAATGATGAAGGTTTTAAAGGGTATTATATATAGCCAACTATTAATCTTGTGGTCCAAGAGTTTCTAAACCAGGCAGATGTTAATGCACGGATGTGTATTTTTAACCAAATTTGTGCAATTTTTCCTGCTCTACAGAGACAAGGAACCAACTGCAGGACCAGCAGTTGAAAAATCTTCTGCCTCTGCATTTCCTAAAGAACAAGGTGTGCACCTGATAGAGCTCCATCTGACAGCACATATGCTTAAGTGCCTCTATAAGCTATACAAGGCAACTTTTTAATCTATGCTGCTGCATGGCAGCCATGACATATCCAGTGAATCCCTTGCTTTGAGTACTGAGCAGTGGCATATCATGTATGTAATATTAATAATTTTAAGACAATTTGAACATGCCACTCAGGCAATAAGGGGTGAAACTACCTGCATTAGTGGATCACTCCCATTGCTTTGAGTGCTGAGGCAGACATTGGTCAATATTCAAGAGCAATTGCATGTTAGTGATGACTCATCTTTATGCCAATATCTGATCACATGATTACAGTATTTGAAAGCTACATGCACATAAAATCTATCAATGAATTGACTGAGTATGCAGTTGTCACCATTCTTGAGCCAAGGTACAAATGTGGTTTAATATCACTGCTGCCTAGGGGTGCAGAAGCAGTAAAATATATGAAGCATGTCCTAGTGAATCAGGTTCATACCCAGCTCTTGGGACACCAAGTGAATAAGAACAGTTCATAGAAACATAGAAATCTAATGGCAGAAAAGGACCCCTTGACCCATCCTGTCTGCACCTTTCCCATCCCGATCCCCATTGATATCCCTAGACCTACCTCTTTTTATCCCACCCCATACCCTTCTGCCATGGAGCCTCCAGTTCCCTCTTTTCTTCCAGGCTTATCCCTTTCCCTCTTCTGTGTATTCCCTTGTATTTATCCCATGACCTCTTAAACTCCCCTGCCATTTTGGCCTCCACCACCTCTTCTGGTAGTCTGTTCCAGGGGTCAACCACCCTCTCCATGAAGGAGTACCCACTCCTGTTACCTCTGAACTTTCCTCCCTCCAATTTCAAAATGTGCCCCTAGTTTTCAGACTCTCCTTCCTCCAAAAGATGCTCCCTTCCCTCACTTTGTTAATCCCCTTCAAATATTTAAATGTCTCAATCATATCACCCCTCTCCCTCCTAATTTCCAGGATATACAGATCCAGCTCCTCCATCCTCTCCTCAGAGGTCTTCAGTTTCATGTCGTGCACCATTTTGGTCACCCTCCTCTGGACTCTTTCCACCCTATCCATATCTTTATGAAGGTGAGGTCTCCAGAATTGGACCCCATACTCTAGGTGGGGTCTCACCATGGACCTGTAATGGGGCATTAACACTTCCCTCCTTCTGCTTGTTGTGTCCCTCCCTAAGCACACCAACATTCTGGTTGCCCTTCCTACCACTTTGTTGCACTGGTTTGCTTCCTTTAGGTTATCTGTAATGATAATCCCCAGATCCCTGTCCTGTACCATTACCAAAACCTCCTCACACCCCAGTGTGTACGTGGCCTTTGGGTTTTTGTGCCCTATGTGCATTATCCTACACTTCTTTGCATTAAATCCTAATTGTAAACTTTCTGACCACCCTTCCAGTTTTATCAGATCCTCCCTCATTGTTTCCAACCCCCCCTCAGAGTGTCCACCCTATTGCAAATCTTTGTATCATCCACAAATAGGCACACCTTCCCCTTCGGTTCCTCCACAATATCTCCAATGTAGATATTAAAGAGGCTAGATCCCAATACTGACCCCAATGGCACCCGACTTTTCACCCTTTTCTCCCCAGAGTGTTCTCCATTTACTACCACCCTTTTGCATCTGTCGCTAAGCCAATTCTCCAGCCACTTAGTTATTTTCGACCCCACCCCTAAATTGCCCAACTTGTTCAACAGTCTCCTGCAAGGGATGGTGTCAAAGGCCTGGCTGAAGTCCAGATAGGCCATGTCCACACTCCTCCCTGATCAATCACCCTCATCACCCAGTTTGTCTGGCATGACCTCCCGTCCGTGAACCCATGCTGCCTGTCATCTTGGAGACCATTAGCTGCAAGGTATTTGACAATTCTTTCCTTCCGGATTGCCACCATAATCTTACCTACCGCTGAGGTAAGGCTCACCGGATGATAATTTCCCGCTTCCTCCCTGCTGCCACTCTTGTGTATCGGCACCACATCCGCCCCTTTCCAGTCCCCTGGAACACTCCCCGTGTCTAGTGACAGATTAAACAGCCTTGTTAATCTTGTTAATGGTGCTGCCAGTTCCTCCCTAAGCTCCCAGAGCACCCTTGGATGCATGGCATCCAGACCATTTGTCTTATCTACCCTCAACTTTCCTAGTTCCTCCAGTGCTTTGTTTTCTTTGAGTGGGCCACTCACCTACAAATCTGGTCTCTTGCTCTCTTTTTCCACCATGAAAACTGAACAGAAGTACCTGTTCAGCAAGTTCGGCTTCTCTAAGTTTCCCTTTACTAAAACTCCCCCATCCCTTTGAGCCACCCTATCCCTTGTTTGGATTTCCTCCTCTCACTGAAATATCTGTAGAATGTTTTATCCCCCCCCCCACCCTTGGCTTCCCTCGCTATGCTCTCCTCTGTATTAGCCTTTGCCTTACTAACCATCTGCCCCGCCACCCTCAGCTTCTCTCTGTGTACCTCCCTATCCTCCTTCCACTGTGTTCTTTTATATGTTCTGAATGCTTTCTTCCTTTCTCTTATTGCCCTTACCACCACTCTAGTGAACCAGAGTGGCCTCCTTCTTCTTTTGTTTTTGCCAACCTCCCTAATGCAATGAAAAGTGGCTCTCAAAATTCCTCCTTTATTACTCCCGACTTTTCTTCCATGTCCCCCAGTTTTTTCCTGCCCTCCATATCCCCTCTGAAGATCTATCTCATTCTGTTGAAGTCCACCCACCAGAAGTCCAGTACCCTTGTGGTGAATCAGCTCACTTCCTTCCCCATCCTAATCCTGAACCTAACAGCCCTGTGGTCACTTGACCCCAGACTGTCTCCCACCAATACCTCATCTGCACTGTCCCCATTCATCAGCACTAAGTTCAGTGTTGCCCCTCCTCTAGTAGGTTCCATTACTAGCTGGTGGAGGAACACTCCTTGCAGGGATTCCAGCAATTCCCTTTTTGTTGATGTTGCTGATGGATCTCCCAGTCCACATCAGGGAGGTTTAAATCCTCTATGATTAGAACTTCACCCTTGTGGACCATCCTTTGCACCTCCTGCATTAATTCCTTGTCCACTTCCTCCCCCTGGTAGAAGGCCTGTAGATCATGTCTAGGCATACTGTCTCACCAGACTGCTTTTCCAGTGTGACCCACAGACCTCCACCTCCCCTTGTTTTTCCTGCCCTACTGTCATCCTTCTACCTTCCTTTATGTAAAGTGCACCCTCCCCTTTCTTCCTGACCTGTCCATCCTAAATAGACTATACCCCGGTATAACCACCTCCCAGTCCTGGTGCTCAGTCCACCAGGTCTCTGTTATGGCCACCAGGTCCAGTCCCTTGTCCACCATCGTGGCCTCTAAGTCAACCAGCTTATTTCCCATACTCCTGGTGTTGGTGGACATACCCCTCCCAATTCCCCCCTCCTTTTCATCCACTCCCTTCATCGTTTGCCCCCTCCTGTGAGGGAGTGCTAGCTAAGCATGGCCCTCTAGTTGTGTCCACCTTCCTTTTCCTAGTTTCATACTCCCCCACTCCTAGTTTAAATCCTCCCAAGACCTTATCTATATACCCTTGTAGCTTTCCCTTCAGCACCCCAGAGCCCCACTCATTAATGTGCAGTCTATCCTTTGCGTATAGACCCTCACCTGCCCATGTGTCCTCCCACTCTCCTACGCCATTGAAACCCTCCTTCTCGCACAATCCCTGAGTCAACCATTGAATTCTGCTATTTGCTGCTGCCCAATGGTGCTGGCACAAGGGACCAGCAAGACTTCTGAGAAGGCCAGCGAGCTTACCTCTCCCCTGCAGTCCAGGCCAGCTCCCTGAACCTATTTTTTTTGTAGACTTTCTTTATGCATTGGTCCCAAGGAACTTTCTCCAGCAACCCCTCTCCTCCATGGCTCAACTTCCCGATTTGAAGCTTGCTACTGCCAGGCTGACCCAGCCCAGCCCAGTGGCTCCCCAGCTCTGAGCCCCCTAAATTAGGGCCACCTTACACCCTGGCACTCTATCTAGACTCTAATGCAGTGAGCTGGAGTCAGAGAAGGGCCCTGGATAGCGAGCCCAATGGCAGGAGTGTGGCCAGGACACTGGAGGTGCCTTCGCCTATCCTCAAGCCCAGGGATTTTCTATGTAAGTGGTTTCCCTCTAAGAGTATGGATGTGCAATGACGCCGGCAAGGAAGAACCATAGGTGTCCACTGCGCTTCTCCCCTATGCTGCTTCAGGTACAGGTAGTGCCTCTGGTCTCCACTGGGGGTCTCTACTGTACTGGGGAACCCTGTATCCCTCCCCAGGGAGAAGAGAGCAGTCCATCGGATGCTCGATCCACTACCTCCCCTGCCGACCCCCAGTGCTCAAACTCATTCCCAAACTTGGGCCGCAGGTGTGGCGCGAAGTGTGGCGTCCAGTGTCTCAACCCCTCAGTGCCACTGGGCCGGCCTACCCTGAACCTATTTAGAACCTCCTCTACTTCATTGCCCGAAAGGTCATTTGTCCCTTAGTGTATGATGAGGTGTGGTCCTCCCATGACCCTTATGCCATCGGTTATCTTTTGCTTTGCCCATCCTACCTCCATGCCTGGTTTGCAGAACACCAACCTCCTTTTATAGGTAACCCCTTTCCTAAGCCACTGTACTCACTTTATAACAGAGTCACCAAAGACCATGACCTGGTCCATTTTTTCTGCCCTAGCTGATGTCCCAGTTCCCCTGTCCAGTTCCCCTGTCCAGTTAATCCTTCCTTTCACCCCCTGTTCCCCTTGCCTGGTCTCCCTGGCCTGTGGTGCCTACCTGTTTCCCTTTTTTGTTTCCCTGCCACTCCTTTGTCACCTTCTCCTGAACTCCCCTCTGATGCCCAATATTTTCTCCCACCTTATTTCCTCCTTCATGACCTTCATTTCCCTTCTTATCCTCAGCCTGCCTCCTGATGCCTGCCTGTCTTTCCAGCCGCCTTCCTCCCTCCTATCCTCTGTCCCTCCTCCCTCAAGGTTTTTACTGGTTCCATTTCCTGAGCCCATTTTATCCTCTTTCTCCTTCTGATCCCCCTGTCCTGTATAGTTGCAAGTGGAGTAACTTGTTAGAAACCCTTACACTGCCTTATGCAGAAGCTATTCTGCGCCCCCTTCCTCTTCTCCTCTTGCCAACGGTTGCCCTCCCTACACCGTGGTCTGTCACCCAGTCCTGCTAGACTCCCTTTCATTCCTCAGCCCCCAGTGTCCTTACCCCATTTCACAGTGGTGTAATAGTGGTAAGTTTAGTTTCCTCCCTGTTCTCGCCCACCTTTTCTCTCACCTTCCTTTTCTCAGTTATTATTTTCAGATGTTTATTTTTAACATAGGTCTCAATTCTCCATGGAGAATTGGGGGATGCCCTATATGTTTAAAAATAGGGCAGCTTGTGGCAGAAATAAATTGGCTGAGAAGGGAGGTGGAGAAGGGGGTGGAGAGACAGAGCTTGGTGGGAGGGGGAGCTGTAAGAAACTACATAAACACCACTGCCCCACATCCATTGCAACCAACTATTCTCCCCCCATCTCACTGGTACTCCTTGATCCCCCGACCTCCATTTCCCCTTCCTCTACTGCCTACAACAGTTTCCATGATACTCCATCCTATTATGCAATAACCTGCCCTCTCTTGCACCCCCACTGCAGAGTTCCTGGTCCCTGTTATCTCCCCTATTCTAGCCATCACTGTGGTGCTATGGGGTGATCAGATTTGAGTTTCTCAAACTCTAGGGCTCTAGGATCTAGGTTCTCTCAACCTGTCCCTGTACAGATTTAAAACAATAGCTAATAATTTGTTTGTCAGGCTATCAGTAGATTAGGTAGTAACATTTAAAACGGTGCCCAAGAATCTAATCAAATCATCAGTGTTCTCTATTTGGCACAGTAGTCTGCTGTAAATAGTAGGTAAACAGTGCCAAATAGCAGCTTGCTGTATGCAGTAGCTATACAGTGCCAAATAAACATTACAAATGAATGCCCCCCTAGCTAGCAAGCCCTGAGCTAGTCAATTATCACAGTTTTTCTTCTACTTGGCACAGTAGTCTGCTGTAAATAGTAGCTAAACAGTGCCAAATAGTAGTCTGCTGTAACCTGTAGCTAAAGATTGCCAAAGAAACAGTACAAATTAATGCCCCCTAGCTAATCAGTGGATTAAAATAGTAGCAGTATCTAACAGTAATATGTATACATTAACTTTTTGTCAAGCATTAACATTTAAAACATTGCCCAAGAACCTGAACAACCATCAGTGCTCTTCTGTTTGGTACAACAGCCTGCTGTATGGCTATTTTATGCTCTTAGTGCAATGGAAGGGCTTAGTTATGATTGCTCCTTCTCCTTATTTTTTGTCCTGTAATCACCCTACCCTTGGGCTGTGGATTAGTTAGACTAAGTTCTCTGGGTGTTTAATAGATGGTGGAGGTGGGAGGGAAAGATTCTCTGTTCCCAGATGCTGCAATTAATTTCTCCATTCCCCGATGCTACAATTTAATCAATATTCTGTTGCAGGGGAGAGGGGGTCCTACTGTTCAGGACACAGCCACCTTAAGCCCCCGATGATACCTGATGCCTGAAATCATCATTGGAGCCCTGAGTAAGAAATTAAAAAAAGGCACCAAGCCGTTTCTGTGTCCTGGTTGGCTGCGGCTCCATTCCCCGATTAATTTCTCCATTCCCCGATGCAGCAATTAATTTCTCTGTTCCCTAATGCTGCAATTAAATCAATATTCTGGTGCAGGGGAGAGGGGACCCGCTGTTTAGGACAGAGCCACCTCAAGCCCCCAATGATACCTGTTGCCTGAAATTCTCATGGGAGCCCTAAGCTGCCTTTTATAGTGTTCTGCAGCTGGGTTTTCTTTGTTAAGAATTTTAAAAAATGCGCCAAGCTTTTTCTGTGTACTGGCTGGTTGTAGCTCCATTCCTCAATACATTTATGTGTTCCCTGATGCTGCTGTAACCACCCCCCACTACTTTACTCAGTTAGCACCCCTTATTTATTCACTGGCACCCATACTGGGCATGCACTCACAATTTAGAAATGGTACCACCACTAGCTTTGGGAATGTGTACCCGGCTCTTTCTCTAGAGATTAAGGGGTTGGGGTGTACAAAACAACCATTGGTATTTACAAACCGGGTCCTGGGGAGAGATTTCTTGCTAGTCATATGCTAGACCTATCTTCTGGAGGGGTACCCAGTAAATCCACACAGGAAGCAATAACATAACTGTCCAGACCATAGTCGAGGTTCTACAGTGGGACTTTATTCAAAAGATGTTCTTTAAAGCAAGGGTGGATGCCCAAAGATTTACGCTTTTTGGCACTCCTTCTCTTGCAGAAACCAAAATCAAACTGTAACTGACTGAACCTCTTTGTATTCCCACTGCAGTAGAACATAGGACATTCATATTTGTATTCCCACAGATGTAGGACATAGAACACTTGCATTGAGTGACATCTTTGCCACAACTGAAAACACATTTTGCTAACATTAGCACAATTCTTCCATAAACAGTGAAGAAACTGTAACCCACTACAGGGGGGTAAAATCTTCTTTAGACATTTGGCCATTTCTGTAAAGTAACCAGGCACCCTTACTGAACCTGTTAGTCCTGAACTGATTACTCCAGATGGGGTTCTGCCCACCCTTTGCTCCCAAATTCATACTCAGCCATTCTTTCAGAGTTACACCTTAAACATTCGCAAAACCTCTTGAAATGCTATGAATGAAGACTTGGCATTCAGCATTCAAATCAACACTTGGGTAGTGTAAAGGTAAAAGTCCCGAACAGTGTGATATAGTCATACCTCTGGACATCACACACCTCAGCCAACCTTACTTCAAAAACAGTCTTGCACATCTGTGCTTATAGAAAGTTTTCCCTTCCCTTAGGCATGGAACACAACAGAGTAGGTACTTGCTCCATCTAGCAAAAGTCGGATTTCACTCACTGTCATACCTTCAGGCAGCTTTAAAACATCCTGGACCAATGCAGGGGATTGTCCCTTGGATCCACCAAACTTTAATTCCTTTCACCCCTCCAAGGATGAAATCAGGAAATCCTGTTGAAGAAAAGGTCTCCACCATTTCACTTGACAAGCTGGGAAATACCAGAACTAGGGTGAGAAATCCTGGGCCCTAGACTCAGAGCCCACTGGCAGAGCAGCTCACACTCCCACACTCTAGCTCCAAACTCCCACTCCAAACTGCAACTCTGACTAACTAACTGCTGTTTGCAACATTCTATTTCCCAACTCAGCAGCTGGCACAAGGGCTATGCTGCTGCAAGAGTTCCAAATGAGCTCATTACTTCAGTCTCAGCTGGAACCAAGTAAACAGAAGAGTGAGCAGATGAAAAAACATTTAACTAGTTAATCACCAGCTGCATCTCCCTGCCTAGCACTGTCACTGAGGGGATTCTAGTAACCCCAAGGGACTGGGTGGTTACACTGACATTAATTTTTCCATTCCCCAATGCTGCAATATAATCAATATTCTGGTGCAGGGGAGAGGGGGTCCCTCTGTTCAGTACACAGTCACCTCAAGCCCATGATGATACCTGTCGCCTGAAATCTTCACGGGAGCCCTGAGTCACCTTTTATTGTGTTTTGTGGCTGGGTTTTCTTTGTTAAGAATTTATAAAAAAGGTGCCAAGGCTTTTCTGTGTCCTAGTTGGCTGCAGCTCCCTCCATTCCTTGATAAACTTATCCATTCCCCAATGTTGCAATTAATGTCTCCATTCCCTGATGTTGCAGTTTAATCTGTTCACACACCAGCATCAACCAGAAAATGACAGTACAAGGCTATTAGTACCAGAACCAGAATGAATCAGCTTTGGGAAGTATTATCCCAAATTGGTGTCTCAGGTCATTTCAAAGTTTTTTTGATTGGCCTAAATAGGCCATTACAGTACAATTGAGAATTAAAAAATACAAAGAAAGAATATTAAAAAATACACAAACATACACTGTAAAATTTATCTCTGTTAAAAACAATACTGATCAGTCACCTTGCATCATTATAGAGACAAGGGGCCTGATTTTAAAGGGGCAAAGTTTTGCACAAGGTGCCTACACCAAACAACTTTGACACAAGTGGCACCTTGCTTCAAAGCTTGTGGCAATCCAGATTTTCTAACACAGGCTGTTTCAAAATCAAGCTGTCTTGCACCTAAGCCACCCTCTGCCACCCTTGTGCAAACAGCACCCTTACACCAGGTTGTAAGGGGGTTTGCACCATGATAAGGAGCACCATTCCTTTTTTTATTTTAAAAGTCCCACCATGGATGCAACAGGGGGCTCAGGTTAGACCAGCCAGGAGGTGGTCTAAGGGCCATGCTCCATTGCTGGACACTGTCAATTGGGGGGACGTGCAAGTAGGGGACCATGGGCAGAAATTAGGGGGACCTGCAAGTAGGGGGCCAAGGGCAGAAGGACCATGGGAGGTGCCCTGGGGGTGTCAAGGATATGGCAGAATTGGAGGGTGGTGATGTGGCACCCAGCGTGGGTGCCATTTGCAATGTCAGACAGCTGATCAGATTTGACCACTTTGTGAGGGGGTTGTCAGGGACAGACAGTGACCTGGCCCCAGGTGGGCATAGCCCATATCCCATAGGTGCCATGATCCCCAACCCTATAGGCAGGAAGCAGTGGCTGCAGGGTGAGGGCTCCCAGTGTTGGACTGGAACACTCTCCAGGCACTGCAACAGTTCAGTGGTACCCAGCCACCCATTGTGCCAAGCTTCCTCCCACTTACATGGTTGGGCATTGTGGTGCCTATGGAACAGATTCCAGGGCTGTGACCACCTGAGGCCAGATCACTGTCCATCCCTGCCAATCCCCTAGGAAGTGATCTGATCAGATTGGCTGCCTGGCGTTGCAAAAGGCACCCCGATTGGGTTCCGCATCACCACCCTGCAATTATGATGTATTTTCAATGCCCCATATGGCACCCCAATGCTTCTTCTCCCCTGTCCACCTTGTGGCAGGCATATTCACCCCCCACCTTTATGGCTCTGCTAGTGTTGCACCAGGTGGGTGAGGGCAGATCTCTGCATCTAACTTTGCAGGTGTGCCACATGTTTTGTGCAAGTCTGCAATTGTAGCAACTCCTGGGTTTTTGGTGCATGAACCCTGAGTTTTATAAAATTGGGTGCAGGGTCCCTGATGCACCAGAGTTTGTTTTAGTCCAGAGTGATGCAACTTGTGTTGCTCTAAGGGCTATTTTAAAATCAAGACCCAGGATTAAGATGATCTACACTGTAATACATATAAAAGTTACTAGTAACATTTTCAAATAAAATGTTATACCTGATATACTGTATATATTATAGTAGCATGGTAGTGCCACTATATTTATGGTTGAGTAAGAAGTTTAATGTTAAATCCCACATTTTGCACTTTAATAACTTTGCAACTGTTCAATAGATTCATACAAAATTTGGTATACACTGTTATAGTGGGTAGATCACTGGACTTGTCAAGCTTTGTTTTGATCAGATGTGTGGATTTCGTTCAGCGCATAATGAAAAAAGTCTGTTTTTCACTTTTGTTTGCCAGTTTTTGCTGATTTTTGCCCATCACACTGTGGCTACACCATTTGGCATTTTGGCCTGACATTTTAGGGGTAGAAAGCAGTTTCCCCAAGGAACAAGCCAGCATTGCTTTGGTGAAAAAATATTATTCCGTTCCAAAGTTATTCAACTTTGAAATTTCAGGTTCTGAGCATGCTCAGTTCAGTCTTTTGGATGGGGTATTTTTTGTGAACAAGGATTTGCCCAATGAACAAGGATTTTGACAGCTCATGAACAAGGATTTAAAAAATCCTTGTTTGTGAGGAAAAAATTCCTTGTTCACGAGTCACCATCTTGTTTTTCAATTTTACTGACAAACAAAACCTTGTAACTTGCCCCAGGGGTGTCATCTGTGGACATTAAAGTATGGGTTTTGCTCAGGGCAACACCCTCTATAAACCCATGGCTTTGGTTTCCTTTAGTTTTGTCAAAAAACTGCCATTTTAAAGATGTTAAAATCCTTGTTTGGGAGATCAGGATCAGATGACCCTATCTCATGAACAAGGATTTCTCACGAACAAGGATATTGACACCTCATGAACAAGGATTTGGGTTGTGAACAAGGATTTTGACACCTCACAAACAAAGATTATGAAAAGGAATCCTTGTTCATGCAATGTCAAAATCCTTGTTGGTGAGGTGTCAAAATCCTTGTTCATGAGAGGACGACCAGATGGCCCTATCTCACAAACAAGGATTTCTCATGAACAAGTATTTTGACACCTCACGAACAAGGATTTGGCTTGTGAACAAAGATTTTGACACCTCACAAACAGGGATTTTTAAAGGTTGCTGTTTCTTTGCCTGTTCACTGCAAAGAAAAGGTTATGACTTTTGGCTTGAAATGTGCAGGGTACAAAGGGGGTTGTCCCACAGATGTGTCCTATGCTGGTTTAGTTTAAAAATTGGCATCGGTTCCATAGTTATGGCATTCTGAAGTTGATACATTTTCCCATAGGATAACGCTGTGGTTAATGCGGTGCCTTTTGGTGGCTATATCTTGAAAATGGTTCGAGATACTGATTTTTTGTTAAGCACGCTTGCAGGTTGCCAGTACATCATTGCAACTGCAGTGAAACTTTTTCCAAGATTGCTATGGTTACTGAGATTTTGCACCATTTTCAGCACAAAGGTTACATGGAATGTGTCTAGGCCTGTGCTGTGTCTCTACAATTATAATAAGTGGGAGCACAGGGCCCGGAGAGACCTGCACTCCCACATATGGATAACATTATGCAGTAATGGGACTGCTGGGCCATCCATTATGCAACACTGGAAGTGCAGGGTCCAGAGGGCCCTGCACATCCACAGAATGATGACAGTTCATTACGGGCCCTGTGCTCCAGAAAACTGATACCATAACCTTATAAGGGTAAGATTACACTTTATCAAAAAGTAAGCCAATTCATGGCAAAAAACTTCATTAATGCATCTATTAGTTTGAAGTGACAAAAGTAGAAATGAGGCATTAAGTTTGAGACTCCTTCCCACCCTACCACCCCACACCACTCCACAGACCAACAGTCAATAGGTGTGCCTTGGTCATCAGGCCTAACTCTCACACCATTCTCCCATACTGCACCATGTCAGCTTTCTTACATAGAATGGGGTGAGAGCTAATGCGACCCCAAGGCACACCCTGTTGATTGTTTGTCTGTGGAGGGTGGGGTGGGTGGTAGAGTGGGGGTTAGGGTCTCAAACTATAATGCCTCATTTCTACTTCTGTTGTTTCAACCCTAACTGATGCATTAACGACAGTTTACATATATATATATATATATATATATACACACAGTATATACTAACATACTAAAATGCCAGCAGAATAGGCCTAACGGTCTTTCGTGTCTGCTGCTTGGTCAGTCCCCAACCTGGGTGCTGACCTTGCTGTCCCCTCGCCTTCTCTGGCTTCTCCTTCCCAGTTCCGGATATTCTTGCTGCATTGGATTTGCTTCCAGAACCCTTCCCTGTACCTGTCCCACCCCTCTTGAACCCCTCCACTGTCTCTGCCTCCACCAGCCCCTAGGCAGTGCATTCCATGGCTCCACCCACCCTCTCAGTGAAGTAGCACCTCCTCCTTCTCCCTGAATCTTCCCTCCAGCTTCCAGCCATGCCCTTAGTGCCCCTTCCTCCTTTGAAGCACCCCACTGTTCCTCCCCTATTTACCCTTTTCATGTACCTAAAGACCTCTATCATGTCCCCCGTTCCTTCTCTCTTCCAATGTGTACATATTTAGCTCTTCGATCCTCTCCTCATAGGTCCTGTCCCCAAGCCCCAAATCATTTTGGTTGCCCTCCTCTGGACCCTCTCCAGGAGGTTAATGTCCCGTTAAGTGTGGCCTCCAAACTGCACGCAGTACTCAAGGTGCGGCCTCACCAAGCAGTTATACAGAGGGAGTATCACTTCCTCCTTCTGGAGGTGATCCCCCTAGCGATGCATCCCAGCATACTGTTGGCCTTGGCTGCTGCCCTCCTACAAGTCTCCAGTTGTTCATCTTGACATCCACCACCACCCCCAGGTCTCTCTCAGCCATCGAGACTTGTAGCATTTCCCAGGGTGTACACTTGACCTGGGTTTCTGGCCCCAGGTGGAGTAACTCTTACATTTTCCTGCATTGAACCTCAGCTTCCACTTTCTAGACCATCTTCCAGAGCCTCGAGGTCCCCCAGGGCCACCCTCCCTCCTCCCATCCACCACTGCCCCCAGTTTCGAGTCATCTGCAAAGAGACTCATCTCACTCCTGATTCCTGTCCTTATGTCAGATACGAGGCGTTGAACAGAAGGGGCCCAGGACTGATCCCTGTGGGACCCCACTCATAGACCCTCCTTGGGGATGAGACTATCCCACCAACTACGACCCTCTGGGTCCGGTCCTGGAGCCAATTGCCTATCCATCTGATCATCTGGTTCCCCACCCCCATTTCTCCCAGCTTATCCAACAGGCCCACGTGAGGAACAGAGTCAAATGCCTTGCTGAAGTCCAGAAAGAGGACATCCACTGGTCTACCCAGGTCCAAGGCACTTGTCACCCAGTCATAGAACTCCACCAGGTTTGTCTGACATGATTTCCCCGGGATGAATCCATGCTGTCTATCGTCCAGGCACCCTGACTTATCCAGGTCCCCCCCTAGCCTCTCCTTGACAATGCCCTCCATCACCTTGCACACCACCAAGGTCAGGCTGACAGGCCTGTAGTTCCCTGCCACCTCCCTTGATCCCCCTTGTGGATAGGCACTATATGTGCCACCTTCCAGTCTTGGGGCACCCACTCTGTCCTCAGAGAGATGGTGAAAAGCTCTGCCAGGGGTTTTGCCAGGACATCTGCAAGTTCCTTCAGCACTCTGGGATGTAATTTATCCGGCCCCGGTGCTTTCTCCATCGTAAGGGAGCTGAGGGCTTCCCTCACTCTCTTGGCTGTGATTTCCACTTCGTGCCCCTTCTCCTGTAGCCCTCCCCCACCTGCCAGGTGATGCCTCCCTCTCCCAGACCTGCCGATCGGTAAGGGTCCCCCATCCTCAGTATCTCTGTCTCCTCCCATGTATGATGTAGCACCCCCATTTTCCCTGGTGAAAACTGAGGTGAAGTGCTCATTTAGTACCTCAGCCTGCTCCCCCGGGTCTTGTGCCCATCTCTCCCCTGATTTAATCCTGCTAATCTGCCCCTTCACCCTTCGTTTTCCCCAATGTATCTAAAGAACCCCTGTTCCCTCTCCTAATTTCCCTGCCAGGTTCTGCTCCTTCCTTGCCTTAGCCGCCTCACCACTCTAGTGGCCCTTCTAGCCATCAGCTCTACTCCCCTCGATCCCTTTCACTCCTTGAGCACTTGAATTGCTTATAGGCTGCTTTCTTTCCCGCACCACCTCCTGGACCTCCTGGTCCACCAACAGGGTTTTGGGCCCCACCGCATTCCCCTTACTCTTGCACAGGTGCTGGTAGCATCCTGCACCCCTCTCCTGATGATTTCCCACCTACTATCAGTGTCCATGTCTGACCCAATCCCATCCAAATGCTCCTTAGGATCCTTCCCATTTCCTTAAAATCCGCCCCCTGAAGTCGGTTACTTCTGTCTTTGTGCAGCCTTCACCCTCCTAGGTCCAGGCAGAACCAGACCGTGGCATGGTCACCGCCGCCAATGAGTCCCTTACCTCCAGGCCCCCAATCTGGTCACTGTCTGCCAGGACCACATCCAGTACCTGTGCCTCCTGGTCGGTTCCTCACCTGCTGAGTTAGGAACGCATCTTGAAAGACATCCAACAACCTCTGTTCCCTGGTCACAGAGGATGTCATGAGTCTCCCAGTCTGTTCCTGGCATGTTTAAGTCCCCCAACACCACCACCGTTCCTCTGCCCAGTCTGCAGTGTCTCTAACATCTGCCACCAGACTGTCTCCAGCTCCTCCGCCAGGGCAGGGGGTCTATACACCATCCTATTTTTCTCTCTTGCCCCCTTGTTATCAAGGTGACCCAAATCACCTCACGGTTCCCTCCGCCTCCTTTCTCCCCTATGCCAATGCAGTTTTTGACTATCATTGCTACCCCTCCTCCCCTTCCCTCCTCCCTGTCCTTCCTGAACATAGTGTATCCCTCCAGGTTCAGGTCCCAGTCATGTCTTGCAGTGGCCCAAGTCTCAGTGACCACTGCCACATCCACTGCTCCCTCAGTTAGCATCGCCTGGAGCTCAGGCATTTTATTGCCCAAGCTCCTGGCATTTAGCAAGACTACCTTCCACCCTTTCCCTATAGTTTCATTTCTCCTGCTCATGTTCCCATGGGGATTCTGTTTTCCCCTGGTCTGCACTTTGCCAGTTGGCCTTTTCCTGCAATCCTCCTGGTCCCCAGGGGGGTGGAGACAGAGTCCTCCTCTATCGGCACCTTGACAGCCTTTTCTCCCATCCCACCCCTTCACAAGTTTAAACCCCACTTTTCACCAATGAACCCCTCTATTTTCAACTTAGGATTCCTCCCTCCAAATTGAGATGTAGTCTATCTCAGCATACAGCTCCTTATCCTCCCAGGTCTCCCCAATCCCCCATCAACCCATACCATCTGGCCTCACACCACTCCCTGAGCCACTGGTTTATCTCCCTAATTTTCCTTTTGTGTTCCCCACTAGCCCTTGGCACTGGCAGGATTTCTGAGAAGGAAACTGTGCATCCTATGTCATGACAGACCCTGGCGAGCTCCCTGAATCTTGCCTGTATCTCTAGCTTGCTATTTCCCTCAATGTCATTTGTACCCAGGTGGACCAGTATGTCTGGGGAATCCCCACAATCCTTTGCCAGCTGATATACCTCATGCTTAGCCCTGTGCACCGTTAGTCCAGGGAAGCATCTTGTTCTAACTGGCCAGGCTTCCTTCCTATCCCATTTGATACCCTGATCATAGAATTCCCAGCAGGAGCACTCTGACCACCCTTTTCCTCCATTCCCCTTCCATGTCCCTCATCCTTTCTACAGGCCCTCCACCCAGCTGGCTCCGTGCTCCTCCCTTTCTGGGTGCCACATGCCACCCCCTCCTCTCCAATCCTAGCCTCTCCTCCTCCTCAGTATCCTTCTGTTCTTGCTAATTCCCCCTCACTGCTCCTCAACTGGTCCTTCTCCCCATCTGCTAAACTAGCCTGGCTCATCCTCCCTTCCTTCCTTCCTGTCTCCATTTAGTTCCTCCTTGCTAGTCATGCTCCCTGGCCTAAACCCTCAGCTCCCTTTACTGAATCCTCCTTGTACTTCTGGTCCTTCTCCTTACCTTTCCTCCCAACTGGTCCTTCTCCTTGTGCTTTACTCCTCTTCCCCTGCCCCTCCTGCTCCGATTCACTGCTCCCCATTCTCCTGCATTCCAGGTCCCCCCTGTTCTTCCTGCTATCTGGCCCTGCTTCTGCCTCCCACTCCCTTTCCATCTCTAACTACCCCTGTCATGGCTACATCACCCCTCATCCTCGAGCAGAAGAAGAGAATTGAGCGTTTACTGAGTGTAAGGTCTGATCCACTTCCCGCCTTGCTTTCCTTCTGTCCAGCCCTGGCCATCTGCCTACTTCCCTGAGAATGTTGTCCCTCCGTCCCCCCTTTGTGAGGGCTGAGTTACCTGCCTGCTTCCTTGGTAGTGTCCTTTTGAACCCCTCTGCCAGGTTCCCTATGTGACCCCTAGAGTATTCTCCTGCACTCCTTTCCCTATGTCCCCACCCCCAGTGCTGGTGCAACCCTGTGGAGATTCCCAGCCCCTTCCCCAACCATACCACCCCCTTCCCCCAGCTTTCTCCTAATCCCTGCAACCTCTCCCTGTTGTGCTAGCTGGTAGCACACTGGGCAACCACCGAACTTCCAAGCCCAGTCCAGTATCATGGCTGTCCAACACCCTGTGCACCCCACCATCCTCCCAAAGATGCCAGCCCTAATGATGTGTGGTTCCATCCCCTTCCAAATAGGTTTCCTTAGGTGAGCTACCAGGTTCCCCCCTAGTCCAAGATACCCCTACTGCCTAATCAGGTCACCCAGTAATCTTACAGACAGTCTCACTGTACACCAGTAACCCTGAGACTAGGTGCAGTACAACACATTAAACTTATAAGGGAAATGAACAAGTCCCAAAGCTCCTCTCTCCCAGCCTTTAAATCCTACCCCCAGTGGCTAGAACTACATGAGCTGCACCTGCAGGCCTTTTCCTCAATTGCAGGGCAGGTGTTCCCCTATAAATTTGCAGACTTCTGGGGAGTGGGAGGGGTGGGGAGGGGAGGGTAACAGACACCTGACTCGAGAGAGAGGTGTATCGGCCCTGTGTCTCCCTCCAAGCCCAGCAGCCAAAGAACTAGGCCCAAGCAAATCCCACCAAAGAGAGGCCTATTTCTTCTGATTTAAACCTACCAGCGCAGCCTGTTACACAGTGAAACATCCACAAAATGAGCCCCACTTACAGCCACCAAATCAGTTTACAAACATCCAACAGCACCCAAAACAAAACCCTGCTAGCCCCTTAGAAGTAAGAAAGAAAAGAACTAACCTACCAAGTAAAATCCACAAGAACCCTGTAGAAAACAAAGCAGCAGCTACTGTCCTGGAACACAACTGATCCTGTCCCCTTCCAGTTCTTTCTGATATGTGGTATAACATGTTTTATATATATATATATATATATATATATATATAGATCTATATATATATATATATATATATATAGGGGTGTGGTTGATCCCCTATAGTTAGGGTTCAATGGTCACTTCTATGTTAAACCCCAAATTTTGCACTTTAATAACTTTACTACCAATCAGCTGATTCGCATGACATTTTGCATGCATTGTCGAGGACAAAAGATCTCTTGATGTGGCAAGTTTCATCCAGGTTGACTGTGTGGGTGTGGAGTGTTTAAAAATGTAAAAATTACCATTTTTGTGTAAATTCTTTGTGACTCTGTTTCTCAAAAATGGCTTGGGGGTGTGGTCTGAAATTTTTTGGGTATATTAGGCTTAGGTCACAGAAGTGCCCTTTGAAGGTTTAGTGAAAAAATATCAATCCATTCAGAAGTTATTTGTCAGAGTTTCCCATTATTTAAGAAAGATGTCCCATGTGGAAGTGTGTTTCTCTTTTGAGAAAGTGTTATTGTCTTTCGCAAATGGGCTATGCTCTTTTGTGCTCCTGTCATCTTGTTTTCAGTTAGCAAGGCAAGGAAACTTAAATATTTAAAAAAATACTGCCACCTAGTAAAAACCAACAGTTGTGTTTACCTACTCGTGGCCCGATGGATCAGATTCTGTGGTCACTTTGCACACAAAATGAACATAAATATGTTTATTTTGTCCACAGAGATTTTACTGACACAAATTGTGGCACTATTTTTGTAAAACGGAGGGGGGGGAGTTCTGCCACAAATTAAGGCAAAAGGAGTCAGTGTTTTGTGAAACACCATCAGAACCACCCTTGTTTCATGAAAATAGTGCTGCAATTTGCAGCAGTAAAACCTCAGGGGATAAAATAAACATATTTCTGCCCATTTTGGGGGGCAAAGTGACCACAAAATCATATTCCTCAGGCATCGCTTAGGCAATCACAACTTTTGGTGTTTACCATTTGTATGTAAAACCTCTGTGGATGAAATTTCCTGGTGGTCTAGTGGCCCTTCCTTCCAAATCCCCATGTTAGATTTGATTTTTTATGTTAATTTCCTGATGGTATAGTGGCCCTCCCTCCCTGATCCCAGTCTCTTTATGCCATTGGAGAGCAGTAGCATCCCTCCACCCTCACATTTGTAAAATGCTGAAAATAAGAAAACTGTCTCTCAATGACGATCCCACCACACCTCTACCCGACCTCCCATTTTGAATCCACCTCCCCACAGCCCCCTTGACACCCCCATACACCCTCACTCATCTGAAGATGTCCCAGGTTTGAGATCAGCTCTTCTGACCAAAGACACATCTTGCTGCTGGAACAGCCGACAGCAATATAAGAAACAAAGGTAAATGCGCTTCAATGAATTTCAATGGGGGTTTCAACTTTTATGCATAACTTTGGCATTTTTTGAGATTTCGACCCCAAATTTTCAACTTGGCATTTTAGGGACCTACCTTATGAACAATGTAGCTGTCGTTACACAACTCCCACAGAAAAGGTGATTTTGCGGTCAATTTTGCAAAATCACCTTTCAGGCAGGATTTATATAATGACAGCCATATTATTCATGAGGCGGGGTCATAAGAAGGCTATGTTGAAAATGTGGGATAAAAATGATTAAAAATGGCAAAGTTATGACCATTCATTATAATTTACACACGCTAATAACATTGTGAATTTTAAATATTTTGACACCAGATTTGCAACATACAATTGTTATTACCCCACTAACTGTATGTCTCAGCTGTCATTTTTCAAATCCTAGAGAAAATGTGTTTTCACACCTGTGATGCAGAATGGCATTGCTGTTGCACAGAGTTATGTTTTGGCTGGGATTTGAAACTTTTCTGTACAGGGTACATCAGGTGGGGTAATAACATGGCTATGCTGACAGTTTCATCATACTTGCCCTACAAATGTAAGCTCAGTGCCCAGAGGGTCCTACATTTACACAGCTACATACATATATGCATATATGGAGCACACATGCAAATATTGAGATCATTAAGGAGTTATACTTTCTCAAAAAATAAGGAAGTTCTTGGCAAAAACTTCATTAATGCATCAGTTAGGGTTACCAACATCAAATGTTGGGAAATGTGGTGATAGGGTTTCCAACTTTAACACCCAACCCCCACCCTGCACAGACCAATAGACATCAGGGGTGTGCCTTGGGGTTATCATCCCTAATGCTTACCCCATTCCATGAGTAAATAAGCTGAAGTGGGTACAGTATAGGAGAATGGGGTGAGCGTTAGGGCTGATGACCCCAAGACACATGCCTGACACCTGTTGGTGTATGCAGGGTAGAATGGGGTGTTAGGGTTGGAAACCTTTACACCTCATTTCCCTACTTTTGTTGATTTAACCCTAACTAGAGCATTATTGAAGTGTTTTGCAATTTATTTCCTTACTTTCTGAGATAGTATAATCATATCCTTATTTGCCTGTGGGAGCTCATGGCCCTCTGGATTCTGCACCCCATCCCTCCATAGATGCGTATATGTATGTAACTGGGCCCTGCACTTCCATTTATAGGACAACAGTGATAAAATTAGTAGAAAGTGATAACATGGATCTATTTAAAAAACAGCTAAATGTCTATATGGGCAGCAAAAAGACATCTTACCTTCAGTAGAATCCTACTTCCAGCATATTGGTGGTGAGCTCTTCAAGGGCATTGTGCCTCCTGAGCCCATTACATCATATGAACCTATGAAAACTGTCAGCATAGCCATCTTTTACCGCACCTCTTATACCTGGTACAGAAAATGTTCAAATTCCACCAAAACGTAATCCTGTGCAACTGCAATGCCATTCCACGCCACAGGTGCAAAAACACATTTTAGCCAGGATTTGAAAAATGACAGCTGTGACATACATGAGGTGCAGTAATAATTAGGCTATGTTGAAAATCTGGGGTGAAAATATTTAAAATTTCCAAAGTTACGAGCATGCATAGTGAAATTGCAATGTATGGTCATAACTTTGCCTTTTTTACATATTTTGACCCCAAATTTTCCACATAACCTTCTTATGACCCCACCATATGAATGAGGGCAAAAATAAATTCCAGATCCCACCTGAAAGCTGAATTTGCCAAACAACCACAAAATCACCTTTCCGGTGGGGGTTGCATAATGACAGTCTTATTGTTCATGAGGTGGCATCCCCAAAAGATTATGTTGAAAATTTGGGGGTCAAAATAAGAAAAAATGGCAAAGTTATGTATAAAAGTTGAAATCTCCACTGAAATACATTGTACCACGTGTATCTTAGTTTCTCATATTGCAGTTGCTGGTTCCAGCAGAAAGACGTGTCTTCAATCGGAGAGTGGATCTCAAACCTGGGAACTCTTCAGATGAGTGAGGGTGTGTGAGGGTGCACTGGGGGTTGTGGGGTTGTTGGTGCTGAGTGGGAGGTGGGGGTGGGGTTGATCTGTAAGGAACCATTTTCTTTTTTGACAGGTTTTGAAGAAAAAAAACATTAATGGACTGTTTTCTTTATCTCAGATATTTTGGCTTCAATGGGAGGGTGGGGGTTGCCACTAGATACCAGGGAATTCAGGACTATGATCAGCAGGTGGGGGATGCTACTAGACACCAGGCAATCTATTTCTTTATTTATGGGGGACCACAATGGGGGGGGGTGCTACTAGACACCAGGGACATATATGAATAGGGGGACAGCAATTGGTGGGTGGGGATGCCACTAGACACCTGGGCACCAATAACACATTGCCAGGGATAGCAATAGATTAGGGGGGGCACCACCAACCACCAGGGAAATGGTTGGACACAGCACACACTGCCGCTGGAAGCAGGAGTGCAGCTGCGGCTGTAGAAATCAAAAAATTACCTCTGTTCTCACACAGAGAATGTGGGGGAAGTGCTCCTATTGCTAAGCTGGACACCTGGGATTTTGGGTGCCCAGAAAACATATTTGTTGCCATAATGCTCAGAAACAAACATCAGAACTAGCTAAACAGGTCCCCTTTTAGCTAAGTTCTTATGTTTGTTTATTAAAATACCAGCATTTTTATGTATTTTCCATGTTTGTTGGTTTGTGGAAAAAGTGAGCAAGATGGCAGTTGGCACAGCACATAATATGTTTGGTGCCCTGCCAGTCAAGTGGCACAAAAACAAAAATGGGTATTTGAGCATCACATTTTTACTTTTGCCACAGATTGTTATCTAAAAAACCCAACTGTGCATGATCAGGTCAGAAAACCCTGAATTTTAAAGCCTTATAACTTGGGAACACTTTAAGATTTTTTCACCAAACCTATCAAAGGCACTACCTTGGCACATGACACATGTCCCCTGCAAGTTTGGGGAAAATATTATGTTCCATGTAGGCTGTAGGGGAGATAAAAAAAAAACTGTGTTAAGTATAGGACAAAAGTTTGACATGTACAAAAAAATGACACATGCGGATCTCAGAATCCACATAAGCTATAATCACAAAAATTGCCACAGACAAAGACCGTGCCTCCTAGACAAAAACTGTAAAATTTAAGCTCATTTCATCAAATGGAGCCAAAGATATTGATGTGGAAGGTTAGGGGGTTAACACTGAACAGGCTACTCTACCCTAACTATAAGGGTGCTACCGTACTGCTATAATATATAGATATATATCATAATGGTGTGTTACCAACACTGTATTTAGGGTTGAATTGGGCTTTCTACATTAAACACAAAAGCTTGCACTTTAATATCTTTGTAAACGTTCAGCAGATTTGCATCAAAGTGTGCATGCACAGTCTCATGTTGTAGGTCTCTGGATGTGCCAAGTTTAGTTCTGTTTGGATGTGGGGTTTCCAAGATCTGTATAGTGAAAACAGTAATTTTTTTGTAATTTTTTCACATTGGTTTGAATGGGATTTCTTTGAATATGTTTACTGGACAGATGGTTTTGAATTTTGGTCTGATATTTTCAGGGTAGAAAGGTGCTAACCCACAGATGTGTCTTTTGCTGGTTTGGTGACAAAATATTAATCTGTTCCAAAGTTATTTAATTTTATATTTTCTATTAATTAGTTCTGAATAAGCTCAGAAAGCACTTCAAGATAGCTGTATGAAATGAAAAAATAATTATTTTTTCATATTGACGTCATCCTTTTTCATGAGTGGAAAATCCTATTTTGTTTGGCTGCCATCTTGTTTTCTGTTTTTCCTAAAACTTCAGATTTGGAAACCCCCAAAAATGACATTCTCAGTAGCAACCAACACATGTACCTTTCTTATTGGGATACCCTTAGCTGAATTCTGCACTTAACTGTTTAAGAAATCCCATTGAAATGTGTGTTTTTATTGTTTAAAGATCTTTTTTCATATCACGTGATACAAAGAAAAGAATCTTTTTTCGTATCATAAATGATAAAAAAGATATTTGAGGGAAACATCTTTTCCCTGGTGTCTAGTGGCATCCCCCCACTGATCCCTGTCACCATTGTTGTTTTAAGTTTCCCTGGTGTCTAGTTGCCCCTCTCCACCCTCCAGTTGTCCCTGTTATTGTTATAATATCATCCCTGGTGTCTAGTGGCACCTCCACCCTCTGATCACCATCCCCATTGTTTGTATCATTTTCCCTGGTGCCTAGTGGCAGCCCCTGCCCTCCAGTCTCCATCTCCACTGTTTGTATAATTTTCCCTGGTGTCTAGTGGCACCCCCCCACCCTCTGTTCACTGTTGCTCTTATTGTTATTATTATCCTTGGTGTCTACTGGCACCTCCCACCCACCGATCCCTGTCCCCATTGTTTGTATACTTTCCCTGGTGTCTAGTGGCATCCCTGCCCTCTGATCACTGTCCCTCTTCAAATAATAATTTTTCCTGGTCTCTAGTGCATCCACCCTCTGAACACTGTCCCCACTGTTATTGCAAGTATCCCT
The DNA here is from genome assembly GCA_016271365.2 of Neoceratodus forsteri. NCBI lineage: Eukaryota > Metazoa > Chordata > Ceratodontiformes > Ceratodontidae > Neoceratodus > Neoceratodus forsteri. The sequence continues at coordinate 655,209,942 of CM028136.1, forward strand.
GGTGTCTAGTCACTTCACCGCCCTCTGATTATCCCTGTTATTGTTAAATTATTATCACCGGTGTCTAGTGGCACCCCCACCCTCTGATTGCCATTCCTGTTGTTTGTATAATTTTCCCTGGTGTCTAGTGGCACCCCTTGCCCTCTGATTACCATCCCCTTTGTTTGCATAATTATCTCTGGTGTCTAGTAGCATCCCCTCCCGTCTGATCCCCATCCCCATCCCCATTGTTTGCATAAATTTTCCCTGGTGTCTAGTGGCACCCTCCACCCTCCCATTGCAGTCTCTCTTATTGTTATTATTATCCCTGGTGCGTAGTGGCACTTCCCACCCTCTGATCCCTCTCCCCATTATTTGTATGCTTTCCCTGGTGTCTAGTGACACCCCTTGCCCTCCGATCCCCATCCCCTTTGTAAATCACATTTCCCTGGTATCTAGTGGGAACCCCAACCCTCTGATCATCATCATCACCCTTGTGAGAATAATTTCTCTGGTGTCTAGTGGCACCCCCACCCTACCATTACTGTGGTCCCTGTATTAAAGAAAATGGTCCCTCTATGTCTTTTTTAAAACCTGTAACTTTGTCATTTTTCAAGATTTTGACACCAGGTTTTCTACATACCCTTTTGATGTCCCACATTATGAACAATGTTGGTGTAATTTTGCAAATCCTGTTTGAAAGGCAATTTCACAGTCTGTTGGCAAAATCACCTTCTGGGTGGGTTTTCACAAAATGTTTACCATACTTGTTCATGAGGTGGGGTCATAAGAAGGGTATGTTGAACATTTGGGGTTACAATATGCTAAAATGGAGACATTGTGTGCATCTGTTGACATTTTGCTATGTTCAATTAATTTTCAATATTTTAACCCCAAATTATCAGCATAGTCATTTCTTTACACCACATCATGAATGTGACAGCATTCATTTTTCAAAACTTGACCAAAATATGTTTTTGTGCCCCTGGTACGGAATGGCACTATGGTGGCACAAAAGGAAATTTTGGTGTGGATTTGACAGTTTTTACTGTTGGGTTGATGAGGTGGGGTAATAGGAAAACTATGTTGACAATTTGGTTGCTGTTGTCCTACAGATGCATGTGCAGGGCCCAGAGGGCCCTGCAATTCCCCATAGACATACTGTACATATACGCATCTATGGAGGGCCCATTCCATCAGAGAAATAGGGATATGATTACACTATCTCAAAATGTACAGATCCATGGGCCCTGTGCTCCAACTGGAAAATAAGGATACCATTATACTATCTCAAAAAGTAAAGAAATTGTTTGCAAAAAACTGTGTTAATGCAACATTTAGGGTTCAGGCTACAGCAACAAAAGTAGGGAAATATGGCTTTATGGTTTTCAACCATAAAACCCCAATACCACCCCTAAAGAAAATCAGGGATTGAGTCTTCCAAGGGGCTGTCAACACTAAAGTTCATTGCATTAGATGTGTATGTTTCTGGAGCGTATTGAATGGGGTGAGCTTTAGGGTTGACAACCCCTAGGAAGATTCTGCCCTCAATTTGCTTTAGGGGTGGCACTGGGATTTTAGGGTTTGAAACCCTAAAGCCAGATTCCCCTACTTTTGTAGCCTGAACCCTAAATGTTGCATTAAATCAGTTTTCTGCAAAGAATCTATCTATATACACTGAAGCCCGCTTAAGTGCACACCCTTGGGATATTGTAAAAGTGTGCACTTAACCGGGCTGTGTATTTAAGCGATCAATTAAAAAAACATGTTCAGCAATAGCCAGAGACTGCACATAGCTTTCAAAAATTAAATAACATGCAGAAGTCCTGCTTTTCTTTACTAAAAACAAACTTCCTTACTCACTAGTGCCACAGCAACAGAATCGGCTCCTCGTCTGGTGCTTTCTCCTCCTCGTCATCCTGTGCCTGCAACCCCCAAATGTCCCTACAGCTATTGTATTCTGTTACAGTGCCTTCTGTCTGAAGGCCAGTGTCAATGTCTGCATACTCCATGGAGTCATGGACACTCAGTCCAGCAAGCAGATCCAGCACTGTCTCCTCAACACTCTCCTCTTCTGCAATGGTGGCGGTGCCACAGTGTCACTTTTTTCTGTGTGCTTTCTCCCCACTCTCCCACTCAGACAGCAAATGCTCCTGTTTTGAAAAAATATGGGAAATCATAGAGAAATCAATGCCATACTCTTTCGCAAGGTCTGTTCTTTTAATATTGGGCTCAGACAGTCTCTGAATTAACAAAACCTTCTGCCCAATGTACAGGTGTTCTTTTTAATCTTATCCATTCTGATGTCTTTCTAGCAAAAGTTCTGCAATGTTCTCAGGATTAGTTCTACAGTGTTACTGAGGATTAGAGCTCTACCTGTAGTTAAATGCCAGTTAAAATGTCAGCTAAAGTTAGTTCAATTAAGTAAATCATGGCAATTGTTTTTCCTGTGATGTTAGGATGAACCAGCATTAAAGGTGGCACAGATAAATGTGCACTTAAGTATTTGTACCCAATTTTAACTAGGTTTTCAGATGAAAAGAGATGATTTAACTGATATATTTAACACTGAGTCAATAGGAAAAAAATCGGGATATTGAAAAAGCGTGCACTTAAGCAGGATGTGCACTTATCTGATGTGCATTTAAGTGGGCTTCACTGTATTTATATCTATCTATCTATCTATATATATATATATATATAGAGAGAGAGAGAGAGAGAGAGATAGCTTTATATAGATATATTCTTTGTAGAATTCTGATTTAATGCAACATTAATGCCAGTGTATATATGTATATATGCAATGAAACTAATCAGATGCTTTCAATAATTATACAATGACAAGAAAAAATCCTAGACTCTGATTGGTCAGTCTTGGGCTGGACCCGTGATGTTATCCCAGTACAACATCACGGCTCTAGTCTCAGCCTTTGTGAACCTGCAGATGAGGTTGAGCATCTTCAGCAGCTTGATTGTTTCATCTGCTCTTAAAAAACAAAAATATTTTTCCACACTAACAAAAACATCTTTAAAATGATTTGTTTTATTCTGTATAACAACGAGCCATTGTATAATAGCAATAATGACCTCCAGGGTGTGTGTCATTTGGGATAACATCACGCCTCAGTTGTTGTATGTATTCAGCCTGCGGCCTTGTGCCCAACCACCTGAGGCGTGACGTTATCCTAGCACGACACACACCCTGTCAGGCATTATTGCTTAATTATTGAAGAGGATTCAAAGTGAAATATGAATTAATACATATGAAAATTACAAGCATCATTTTATAAATGATTTTTTAAAAAAGTATACAAAACCAAATGTTTTTCTAATTTTATTTAAATAAACTTTAAAATTGACAGTCCTGATAACACAATAGACATCCTCTGTGTCATAAATATTCTTAAGAGAGCTTCCTTGTCTATGTGTAATGTCTACATGAATTGACCCAGCAAATATGTCCTCAGTTCTACAAACCAGCAGCAATCAAAAAACGCACAAATCAAATCATCCCCCTCACCTCTCTTGCATAATCATTCTTTAAATTTCTCTGGCTCAGGTTTAGTAAAACATGCTCACTGTACCATATTGCAAAAAGATTCCATCCTATAATTCATAAAAAAAAATTTCTTTGTAAGATCAGTAAGGACATGAAGATAATGGGCCTGATTTTCAAAGTGTGTAATTTGGTACAAAGTGCCTGCACCAAAAGGATTTCATACAAGTGGCACCTTGCACTAAATGTTGTGGCAATCCCAATTTTCCAGTGCAGGCTGTGTTGAAATTGCGATAGTGTGTGCCAAAGCAGCCCTGTGCCATTTCTGTACCAGTAGTGCTAGTGCACCAGGCCATAAGGGCGCATGCAACATGGTGGGGCTGCAGCATCCCTCATTTGGGATTTTGGAAGCCCTACCATGGCCGCAAGATGTGAGCTAGTCTATGGCCCTGTGCTGGAAGTCTGTAGGGAGTCAAGTTGGGGGAAGCCTGTGAGTATGTGGGATTGGGCAGAGGGACCTGTGGGGGTGCCATAGTGGGCAGCAGGGGCACAGCGGCTGTGGCAGAATATACAGGTGGCACTGGGCAGATGTGCCCTGGATAGTTGGACAGAGCCACTAGGATCGGGTACTCCCTGGTACTCTACCACTGACTCTGTCCCAGACCTCCAGGTGCCACCAGCCCTGGCATCTGTCCTGGAGCTCACACAGTCCTCAATATGTGGCAGTAGGCAATGGCTGCATGATGTTAGGTGGAGTCAGTGGACAGGGACATACTCTAGGCACTGCAATATTCCCCTGCTACATAGCCCACCATGTGGAGCCATGCTAATGCCCAACTACACTGTCAGGGACTGTATAAGTGCCAGGACAGGTGCCAGGGCTGGTGGCACCTGGAGGTCTGGGACTTTGTCAGTGCTGAAGTACCAGGGAGCACTCTGTCCTAGAGGCTCTGTCCAACTGTCCAGGGCACATCTGTGCAGTGCCATCTGTGTACCCTGTCACTGCCAATGTGCCCCTGCCCCACTATGGCACCTGATAGTTTCCTCTTCCCTGTCCCATGACCTCCCAGGCTTCCTTCCCCCCAACATTGCTGTCTGGACCAGACAGGGGGGCTTGATGGGACCCACCAACAAACCCCTCCAGTGCACCATATCTTTGCCACAACACTCCAACTGCTGCAACTCTTGAGACTTTGGAGCAGGGAGCCCCTTCATACTGCAATCAGGTGCAGGGTTCCTGATGCACCAAGAGTTTGCAACAGAAGGGGATTGGCACATCAGGCACCAGTCTTGTGGCTCTTAGAAAATTGAGTCCAATATCCAAATTTATTTGTATAATCATCTTTCACATACTACAAGGAATATTGTGATTCTTTCAATAGGTCTATGTCCCTATGGACCCGAAGGCTCTGGATGGTGTTGCTTATAAATGTCTTATATGATAAGCTGATCATAATATTCTTCTCATAATAGGTCCATAAGTATTTCAGGTTATTTACTTCCAGTACTAATTTTAAATGTTTCAACTAAACAGATATGTGACAGCCCAGAGTATCGTATTACTCTTTTTCTATGAGGCATAACTTGGTAATCTTTCTTCATTAATTCTAGTCAGTGAAATCCACTGGTTATTATATGTAAACTGCACAGATCTGTACATCCCATCTCTGCCCTAATAAAAACATCAGGGACAGGTTTTGGAACACCCAAGACTGAATGTATAATTTGAAATAAACATTTTCTGTGATGGGACACTGTTATTATCTATCCAAACTTCAACACCATAGAAAGCCTGGACATTATATTTAGCTTTTAGAACTGGTCATACTGAACTACTGCATATAATGAGTTACGCTTTTTTAGGCCAGAGATATATGTTTTCTTTTTTTAGTTTTTGTTCTATATGCTTCTGATGCTTATCCCATAGATAGCTGAAAATATGGGGCCCAATTCCAAGACTGGGTATGCTGACGTAAGCCAAGATACGCCAAACCCTTGGTGTATCTCGTGACTTACACCAAGTGGTACACCAACCTGGATTCCAAGAGGCGTCATGCGCCATGTCAGCTGCAGGCTATGACAACTGCGGAATACGCCACCCACTATGCCACAGCCCACAGCAACAGGGCATAAAGGCAGGTTACGGCAGGAACTGCACCCTATTCTAAGAGGGCGGCTGCCATAACTCACTAGCATGATTCTAGGAGCTGCACTGTTGCAGCTTAGTTAGAGCAGCCCAGAACTGCTCAAAGGGGCATCCAACTGTGCCATCCGTCGGATGCTTACTCCACAGCACTGCAGTTATGGCCCCGATGTGCCCCATGCCCCCGAAACATACCCCTGCACCCACCCCCTGAATGTTGGGAACCCCCAAGGGTCCATTCTCTGGCATGCCCCCCCTCTACTCATGTGCCACCTGTTCTGACCCCCCATGCCCACTGGTGTGTGCTGTGGTGTTCCGGGGCAGGGGGGGCTTTGGGGGAGCTGCCAGTAGCAGGCCGCGACTTTCAACATGCGGGCTTCTACACCATGCCTGTGGTGGTAGCCTCCACATGGTGTAACCCATATGTTGCAAATGCCAGGACCCTGCCATTCTTGGAATATGGTGCAGGGTCCCTGGAATAGTGGCGAATATCACAACTCACATAATCCGGCGAGTTGCGATATTCAACTTAGAATCAGACCCCTGATACCCAAGTATACATATTCTCTGACCATACCCAGTATCTCATCTCCATCTCTCCACTTGTATGTAATTTTATTAGAGCCATACCTCTCAACCGCTCAGCATTAAAAATCATAGCACTGGCCTTCAAAAATCATAGTAGATTGTCAGAATGTGGAGCCCTTTCTTATTTTAAAGAATAATATGTCTAGTAATAGTGGGCCCTATAGTGTTAGTGATAAGAAATATTTCTATTAACTTAGTTTAATGATTTAATAGTTTGTATGTCCAGAAATAGCTTTAACATTATTAGGAACATCAGTAAACCTATGCAGAGCAAGGGTAAATTTTAGTGTGAAAATCATAATGCTATGCAAAATTCATAGCAGTTGAGAGGTATGTTCGGAGTCAAGAATCATAACTTTGCTTTTACTGGAATTGATTTACAAACTTAATTCTGCTGAAATAGTTGACAGTCCATCCACAGTGAAGCCCGCTTAAGTGCACATCCTCGGGATATTGTAAAAGTGTGCACTTAACCGGGCTGTGCATTTAAGCAATCAATTAAAAAAACATGTTCAGCAATAGCCAGAGACTGCAAATAGCTTTCAACAATTAAATAAAATGCAGAAGTACTGCTTTTCTTTACTAAAAACAAACTTCCTTACTCACTAGTGCCACAGCAGCAGAATTGGCTCCTCATCTGGCACTTTCTCCTCCTCGCCATCCTGTGCCTGCAACCCCCGATTGTCCCTACAGCTATTCTATTCTGTTACAGTGCCTTCTGTCTGAAGGACAGTGTCAATGTCTGCATACTCCATGGAGTCATGGAGACTCAGTCCAGCAGGCAGATCCAGCACTGTCTCCTCAACATTCTCCTCTTCCGCAATGGTGGCGGCACCACAGTGTCACTTTTTTCTGTGTGTTTTCTCCCCACTCTCCCACTCAGACAGCAAATGCTCCTGTTTTGAAAAAATATGGGAAATCGAAGAGAAATCAATGCCATACTCTTTCGCAAGGTCTGTTCTTTTAATATTGGGCTCAGACAGTCTCCAAATTAGCAAAACCTTCTGCCCAATGTATGGGTGTTCTTTTTAATCTTATCCATTCTGATGTCTCTCTAGCAAAAGTTCTGCAATGTTCTCAGGATCAGTTCTACAGTGTTACTGAGGATTAGAGTGCTACCTGTAGTTAAATGCAAGCTAAAGTGTCAGCTAAGGTTAGTTCAATTAAGTAAATCTTGGCAATTGTTTTTCCTGTGATGTTAGGATGAACTAGCATTAAAGGTGACACAGATAGATGTGCACTTAGGAAGTATTAGTACCCAATTTTAACTAGGTTTTCAGACGAAAATATGTGCATTTAACCGATATGTGCACTTATCCGCGGTGCATTTAACCGATATATTTAACACTGAGTCAATAGGAAAAAAAATCGGGATATTGAAAAAACTTGTACTTAAGAGGGATGTGCACTTATCCGATGTGCATTTAAGTGGGCTTCATTGTATTTTTTTTTAAAACCAGAGCAAGATAAAGAAGTTAGACCAAGCCATCAGTATATGCTAACACTGGAAAAGTTCTGTAAACAATTTTAGGAGAATCTGTATGACAGTCATCAAGGTTTAGAAGCATGTCATTGTTATACAAACAGAAAAGAGTAGGAGCAAGGACGCAGCCCTGTCTAACCCCATTTATTGGTAATGAAGGATCCAGAGAGTTGTCCCCTCACTCCTACCCGAATCATGGCCCTTGTATAATTATATAATTCTCTAATGATTTAAATTAATGTTGGGTGTATACCCCACATATACATAATTTTCCAAAGAATATTACATATAATTCTGTCAAACTCTGAACTGTAATCAATGAAGGCTACATATGAAAACATGACTCCTGTGGTCCCAGTGGGCCTACCAGGACAACAAAATTCAATAAATAAATACATTTTCTGTGATTTTAAGAAGACATATTTTTCTATCAGATGGTGTAAGATGAAGCAGTTCTCTATAGTGCCTCTACCAGGCCTAAGTCCTGCTTGCAACTGTAATAGTCCCACATAGTAAATCTATTTGTATTTGTAACTTAGCAAGAGGACTTTGGGAAAAAATCTATTGTAGTATATCCAACAAACTACTGGGTCTGTACTTGCTGGAGGTCTGACCTAGCTCCTTTATTAGGGCTGCAAGGGGCAGAGCACTGCAGACCTGTTGCTAGAAAAACAAAATCCACATTCCCTGCATTCCTTGCAACTGAAAAACCTTTTGGAGTTGCACCAGAGTCGCTTCTACATCCCTGGAGCACTCCACTCACACTGCACTATTTTTTATTTTAATTAAAGAATCGGGCCATCCTGGTTGTGACACTAGGTGATATGGCACCCCCAGTGTCACTCTTATGTTTCTGGGAAGGGGTTGGTGGGTGCTGAGAGGGAGGGTCAAATGAGGGATATCTCTAATTGAAAAAAAAACAAACAAATGGCAGTCATGGCAGAACATGGCACACTCCACCATGTCCAAGATGGCTGCCACACTCTACTGTGCAAGCGCAAGTAGTGCATGCACAAGAGAGTGCAGTGGCAATCTTGGACACAGTAGAGTTTGTCATGTGCTGCCATGACCACTGTTTGTTTTTTCTTTAAAATTAGAGACATTCCCTCTTTCCGACCCTCCCTCTCAGCACTCACCATCTCACCCCACCCCACCCCCCGAAACAAAAAAGTGACACTGGGGATGCCCAATCCCCCAGTGTTGCAATCAGGATGGCCCAATTTTTTTTAATTAAATTATACATACCCCCCACCTGACCCTTCCTCTCAGCACCCACCATCCCACAATCCCCGTCCCCCAAGAAACATCAGAGTGACACTAGGGGTGCCCAATCCCCTAGTATCCCGATCAGGGCTTCTCCATTTTTTTTTTACATATTCCCTGACCCTCCTTCTCAGCACCCACTACCCCACCCCACCCCAAAAACAGAAGAGTGACACTGGGGTGCCCAATCCCCCAATGTCACAATCCTGAATCCTCAGGTGTCTTTCTTTTTTTCTTAAACCCTGTAAAATGAAAAACGTACATTGATGTCTTTTGCAGCCATTAGATCCTCCCACCCAACCCTTTCACTCAACACCAACCATCTCACACCCCTCCCCGAGCCCTTACTTACCGATTGGGAGTCCAGCATCGTAATCATCTCTGGACCACAGACATGTCTTCATTCCTTCATTCTTTAAAGCCGGACCCTGAACTGAAGAAACAGGTATGCGGTTCGATATATGTCAATGGGGTTTTGAACTTAGTGGTATAACTTGGGCATTTTTGCATATTTTTAGCTCAAATTTTCAACATGCCTTCTTTGGGACCCTACTTCATGAACATTTGAAGTGTCATTAGGCAGATCCATCCCAAAAGGTGATTTTGCAGTCCCTGTGTAAGATCACCTTTTGGCCTGGAGTTAAAAATTTTCTCTGCCCTTGTTCTTGAGGTGGGGCATAAGAAGGCTATTTGAAATTTGGTGTAAAAATATTAAAAAACAATAAAGTTATGAGCCTAAATTAAATTTTGCAAACACAGGCTGGTAACTTTGGTAATTTTTGATATTTTTATTCCAAATTTACAATATAGCCATATCTTTACAGCAACTCATGAACCTGACAGCTGTCATTTATCAAATCCTGGCAAAAAATGTTTTTTTTTTTTAAATCCCGGAAGGTGATTTTGCGATCCCTTCGTGAAATCACCTTTTGGGCAAGGGTTGAACATTTTCTCTGCCATTGTTCATGAGGTGGGGTCATAAGAAGGCTATGTTCTCAATTTGGTGTAAACATTTTTAAAAACAAAAAAGTTATGAGGCTATGTTGAATTTTGCAATGCAGGCTCGTAGGTCTGGTAATAGTCAATATTTTTAACCCAGATTTTCAACATAGCCATTACTTTACAGCACCTCATGAATGTGACAGCTGTCATTTTTCAACTCCTCTGCAAAATGTGTTTTTGCATCCCAAAAGTTGACTTTGCAGTCCCTGCATGAAATCACCTTTCAGGCAGGATTTGAACATTTGCTCTGCCCTCCTTCATGAGGCAGGGTCATAACAAAGCTATGTTGAAAATGTGGTGTACAAATATTACAAAACAAGAAATTTAGAAGCCTATGTTACATTTTGCTAATGAAGGCTCATAACTTTGGTAATTTTCAATATTTTTACACCAAATTGCTCACCCGCAACCCTATCAGCTCAAGTCAGAGTTTGTTTATATATGGGAACTATTTCCACTTCTTTCCATGAGGTTGAACATTTTAGCTCAAGTACAGTATACATTTGTTGAACATTTTTAACAGTTTGTTTGACCACATGTCACTTAGACACTGGTATGTCTCAGTGGATATGCCATCTGGGCCTGACACTTCTTATTGTTTCAATGTACTTATTGCAGTATTTATTTCACCTCTTGTAAATTGTGTTTTTTTTGTCTTGTTTAGTTTTTTTGTGAACTCTATATATTCACTCAGTTGGCCAGAGCATCTATCAGAGGTGCCCACTCGACCGTTACCTCTACTCCCTGCCTGAGACCTCCCTCCCTCCCAGGGACCCTATCCTAGGACCTTCTAGCCCCCCCCAAGGAGGACCCACCTACCTGGCAGCCTTTCTGCGATTAGAGAGTCGGTCCTGGTTGAGAGCCTGATGGAACCGGAGGAGAGACAGCCCAGTGCTGGGGATGTGGGCTAGGTTCCTGGAGCCATCATCACCTCCCTGGTCCGCCAAGGGTTTTTGTGTAATGGTTGCCCCCTGCAGTGCAGATGTGTAATGATGTACTGACGTGCTGAAGTCTGCCACCACTGCACCCCCTCGCCTCTGCACCACATGTTGTTACACTGCCCCTGATTTCCATCAGGGGCCACCAATGAGCAGTGCTAGGCCTGGATCCCTCCCTGGGATGGGAGAGTAGTCCTCTGGATGCTCAATCCCTTCCATCCCCTGCCGATCCCCAATGGCCCGAGTCTGTTCCCGAACCTGGGTCACTGGCATGGCACGAGGTGTGGCATCCAGCAGCTCAACCCTCAGCACCGCTGGGCCAGCTCTTGTAAATGGTGTTAAGTGATCAAGACCTCCCCACCTGACAAAATGTCAGTGAACTATTGATTTCAGTATTTTCCTCAAAAAAACACTTTTATGGTATGTAATCCAGTTTTTCACGCTGCGTTATTGTTTATCTCATAACTATAATTTGTTGAACCTTTGGCAACTAAAAGCTAAAATCCTGTACCAGCATTAGGTTCTGTTAATTACAGCATTTGCCATCATAATATGCTGCAATAGTCTTCTTTTCTAATTGCCAAAAAACTTTTAGATTATTTTCTGCAAAAATTTAAGTATCCACAGTTTGTTTTATTATTTTCTTAGTGTCTCTTACTACTGCAAACAATGTGCCTTTCTTTCTAACAGGGTACATTGAACCAGCTTTCTCTTTTAACAGCTCTGTTCTTGACTTCTTTAACTAAAAGTTGTCTAATACACCAAAACTGGAAACCATACTCTAATAGATTGGATTCTAGCAAGCCATCAGGACAGAGCATTTACAGCATGAATCTTTTCTGATTCACTAAGTAATCACTCCCCAGTATTTTTCATCTAGAGTAATGTCTTCCCCAAGGTTCCTCCATGGCTTACCTTGACCAGGGATTACTCAAGGCTGTATAGGAATGCCTTCCTGGAAGACCTAGCCCACATAGAGTGGAAAATTATTAGCACCATGCACGATGTTAACCAAGCCCTTGAATTCCTCATCAACAGCTTTTTAGCAATGGTAAATAAGCACGTTGCACTAGTGCAAAGAAGATTTAAAGGTCTATGCTCTAAATGGATTACATCTGCACCCCATAAACTCATGAAGGAGAGGGATAAAGCAAGAAATCTACAACTTAATAATCAACAAAGTCTGAAATGTTTCTGGATGCAAATCAACCATCTACTATATGGTCACCTATCCTTCTTACTATAAGAACTCCAAGATAATAACAAGAGCATGAAAGACCCTCTAACAGTAGCAGAAAATTTTAATAAATACTTTACAAATCTGACTACCTACAAAGTCAAAGCTACCTCCACCAATAGCTACCCCACGTATCAATCACACCTCAATTTCATCTCAAACTAATCTCATGGAAGGAAGTTCTGAAGCCACTGCTTAAGTTAAAAATGGTGCAGTCTGCAGATCATGATGGACTAGAGCCCAGGCTACTTAAACTTGCAGCTCCAATAATCATCCACCCTCTGACAAAAATCTTCAACCTTCCACTTCTCCAAGGGGAGGTCCCCCAAAAACAGAAAGTGGCTAACATAGTCCCAGTTCATAAAGGAGGATGCAAGGAGGTCCTAGAGAACTATCTCCCTATCTCTACACTCAATTCACTACCATAAATTCAAGAAAAGCTCATGTACAATCAACTGGTTTCCTACATTGGAGCCTACTCACTGCTTACCCCTGCCCAGTACAGTTACAAAAGCATTGTGGCATGGACACAGCCATTGTTCATTTCACCTCAGGTGTTCTCTGGGCTATGGACTCTGGAAACACCACCAGAGCTATCATTATAGACTTGACAAAGGCTTTTGACTTGGTAAACTAAGATCGTCCCATCTTGAAACTAAAAACTTGGGTCTGGATCAACTATCTGCCACATGGATGGAAAACTACCTTGCAGACCGTCCTCAAACCATCAAATAGGAATTCCCTGAAAGAGAGGTTAAACCACTCTATCTTTGGCCTTACATATAAAATCCTGATGGGATTCCTAGGTAACCTCATTGGTTTAGTGAAAACAAAAAAACCCATCAGAAATCTTCACTCCTCTGAGCAGTCACTTTAGGAAGTCCCCAAAACCAGGCCCCTATCCAGCCAGTGGTGCTTCACTAACAAGGCCTCCCAGCCATGGAATGGCCTTCTGGTCCCCCTACAACAATGTACCTCTCTGGGGATGTTTCAAAACCTTCTCAAAACTAACTTTCCCCCTGTTACTTTATGCACTTGTATTTAAGATTCCTAATCTGCCTACCATGTCTTCAAAAGTTTCACATTGTAACTACGTTTATTTGATGCAAATCTTTTATAGTGTCCTGAACATTGCTCATTGTAATTAACTAAAATTTGTCTTTGTTCTACTGCTGTATCTCTGTAACATTAATATGAAATTGTAATTGAATGTTGACTTTTATGTAACTTATCCAGGTTCGCTCTTGAAAAAGGAGCACTTGTGTTAATGTGCTTACCCAGGTAAAAAATTCAAATAAATAAAGAAATAACAATTGAGAAGATTTTATCCAAAGCATTTAAACAGTGCAATAATGTTCCTGTACTAGGAAAATCTCTCAGTAAGACTAGTAGATATGAGGCCACTTTAGCTTCCAAATTAATGTTCCATGCTAACCTTCTCTCATTGATAATATTATTGAATTGTATTTGTTGTTCAATAGAGTCAGTTGCATTTCCTTCTATATTGCTTGCTACTAATAAGACTGGCATGTGGTCACTCTAACCCCTGCTAGTGACTGATTATTCCACCATTCAATAGATCCATTCCATGGAAAATAATCTATCACAGAAACACTACTACAGTATGTGAAAAGAATGTAAACTGCTCAGTCTAGTCACAATTCAGTCTTCCATTAAGATGGTATATGCCAAATTCATCTAGTATGCCTACTACATGGTCACCATGACAGTTACTAGTTTATCTCTGAATACTCTTGGCCACTTTGCAATGGTTAAGTTCTGTCCAATTCACCACTGAATCATTAGCAAAACCCTCATGAATTCTAATCCTGGTATTCATGTCACCACAACAATATATTAGTTTGGGGGGACTTTTCCTGACATGTACCAATAGAAGTCCAAACCCTATTGCAAATGTTAAGATTATAATATTTGGAATTATGTGGGGGGTGGGGTGTAGCAGTTTATTAACAGTGCATCCTTATTATTGAAAATCCAGCTTAATTTCACAGTAATAAAATTTGTATCATCTTCAACTAAGATGCACTTTATATTTTTGGAAATTTTTACTAAAGTTGTAATTTCCCCACTCTCCTACCCAATCTTTTTTAATTTCCTCCCTGGGCTATGGAAAAACTAAAAACCATGAAATGTGATATAATACTGTATAGACGCTAGATAGCTAGATTTCTTGTAAGCATACCACACTGAAACTAGAAATAAAGGTCTTCCAATCCTAATCTGCAACTGTATTTTTCTAGAGCAGCTATATTCTATGATAATATGCTGCCCTTGTGCTGAGCACAAGAAAAAGGTGTGCAACAGGTACAAGTCTCAGGTTAGGAGAAAATCCAGGAGCATTTTTTCATTTAAAAAGCTTTATCACTTTCATTCTATCTTGCCTTTTCTTCTCCATTCTTCAAAATATCAACTACACATTCATGCCCCAGACCAACAGCCAGCCACCACTAACCCTAAATGGGTTAGTGGTAGCTGGCTGTTGGACTGGGGTAAGGTGTTAGATATACTTCAGTGCCATGTGGAAGTACCTGTATTAATTTTGTATGGATTTCTGATGGATTTTGAATGTTAAGATCTGTCACATTTGCACAAATGTATATTTGGTATTTTGGAGACTGGAGAAGAAAAAGACAAGATATCAAGAATGCTCCTGGATTTTCTCCTAACCTAAGACCTATACCTGCGTGTGTGAAGTTGGCAAAATTTGCTTCACAAATTATTTCATGAATGTTGTGCAATTTACAAAGCACAATTCATGAAATTCACCAATTCACAGAGAGTGGATCAACTGTAAAGTGTGGGATTTTGCTGGTGAAATTCCACAGTTCATGGCAAAACTTTGTGTCTACTAGTGAGCGCTGTCCACCGATCACTGGTCCCAATTTAAAATAATATACATATTATCAATTAAATTCCTTGTGTCTAGTGGTCCCCTTCCTGTGCTGATTACTGACCCCAATGTAACAACATTTTTTTATTAAATCGCTGGTGTCTAGTGCCCCCCCCATCGATTGCTGGCCCCAATGTAAAAGAAATATATAATTATCAATTAAATCCCTGGTGTCTAGTGGATCTCCCACCTCTTCAGGAAGTGCTCCACCACCCCGCTCCCCTCCACCCCAAACTGGCACAGGATGGGTGACATGAAGGTGTAAGTCCCAGAGAAACCATGTGATGTGGCTGGGGGGACTAGACTGGAAGAGGACTACTGTGCAGTTACAGGAGATAAAATACTAATTGAAAAAAAAGAGTGGATTCTGACTTCCTAATGGGTTTTAGATACATGCTCCACTTAATGAGATAGTGAATATATGCTGAGACACTGAAGAGGAACAGAACCAGCAAATTATTTTATACATGTTTTATATTAGAAACGGTATGCCATCTACATAGTGTCTGTGAAGAATGTGTATTTATTATCTTACAGTTTGCTTTTGGTCATCTGCCTCCCAGAGCATCTCTCCTATTTCTAACTTTTTTGGTTGATAAAAGTAGATAAGTATAGAAGACTGGTTTGACCTTACAGATGGAGGACCAGAGGAAAAGATGATGAGATGGTGAGTTGGCTACTGATGTGCATATCACAGCTGGTGCTGCTGAAGATAGAGTGGGGTTGTACAATCTGCTAGGAAGTATTCCTTAAGAGTATGAATTACTCCAACGGCAGCTATGTCAGTTTTGCAGGAAGGGTGTTGTAGTCTACCAATGTGTTCAAGCTTATCAAGGGAAACTAAATCATTTGAGCCCTCCCCCACTGGTCTCACTATTCCAGCATGACTTTCTTTTCCCAGTGGTGCTGTTTCAGTATAGCAGGCATAGCAGCATTTAGTAGCATGAGAATGGTTTGCTGCAAAAGATGCAACAGGAGCTGGAGCATTAAGTTAGTAGATACAGCTGAAGCTCATGGGTATTCTCTTCTCTTTAAGGAATCAGTTGGATTCAATTATAGAGTTAACTTTCCCAGTTCACTATGCAGTCTCATCAGAAATTAACAGCTGTACAGTGATAATGTTAAGGCCTGGGGCAATATATTGCAATGAATCATCTACTTTAATGTAAAAGGCACAGGGGGATTAGTAGCTAAATATTTGACTTGCTCATACAATTGGATATGGCCTTCATTGCTTTGGTCCCCCTCCATGTTTTCGTGCCTAAGTTAAAAACAACATCTGGTATACATGACTTCAATTGACTTTACCAGTTTCTATAGGCTGCAGTGTTATGGTTGGGGAAAGCCCACAGGTTGTACTGCCCCTCCTTTCAAGTTATTTTTGCTCAGCTCTAGAGCACTTGGGTGCTTCATGACATCAGATAAGGGGCCACCTGGGCAATAAAGTCTACATATTTCAATCAAGGGGCACTGACAAAAGTTAACATAGCCTTACTACAGGGTCACCAAAAAAAAAATTCAAGAAGGGGGGATAAACTGTTAAAGTAAAACTGGGTGATGAGGTGAAGGTAGCCAAATAGTTTGAAGAAGCTGGAGCAATGAAACTGTGAGGCAATGTTTAAGTAAGGGAGAGTCACCAGAACATTCCTTCCCCCGCTTTTCCTTTTGGGTAACTTACTGAGCAAGGGGGAATATTAGTGGTAAACTAAATGGCCACAGCAAGGCCCTCCCCTCATGTGCCTGGGTTACAAACAAACAAAATACATGAAATCCCTGGAGTTTAGTGGTCCCCCCCCTGCTGATCACCAGTCCCAATGTAAAAAAATATATTAAATCCCTGGTGTCTAGCGGTCCATCCCTCCACCCCACCCCTGCCAGTCATCGGCCCCAATGTAAAAAAAAAATAATTATCAATTACATTTCTGGTGTCTAGTGGACCCCCCACCCTGTCAGATAGTGCCCCACCACTATGATTCCTCCCCAACCCAACCCTGAGTGGGTAACCAGCACAGCCCTCCACTCTTCACCATGGCTGGCTGCCTGACAGACATGGAATGAATGAGCGCAAGCTTGTTCAAGTACATGCTCATTCATTCCAGGTCAGTTGAGAGACCAGCCATGGTGGAAAGTGGAAGGCTTGCTGGTCACCCACTCAGGGTCTGGGTGGGGGGTGGCTGGTGTTGCACAACCTGCAGAAGGTGGGGTCCACTAGACTGATAATTATATATATTTTTTTTACATTGGGGCCATTGATCAGTGGGGGGACCACTAGACACCAGGGATTTAATAATGTTTTTTACATTGGGGCTGGCGATCAGTGGGGGAACAACTAGATACCAGGGATTTAAGTCATAATATATTTTTTTACATTGGGGCTGGGGATCAGTGGGGTGGGTCACTGGACACCAGGGATTTAGTGGATTCGCAATTTCCAACTTCTCTTTGCTTTGGGTTTTTTTAAAGTGCAATTTGCATTTAAAAACCCAAAAGCAAGACTTTGCCAAAAATTCCCAAGCGAAGTAAAACTTTGCTGCATCACTAATTTCTAATTTAAGCAGATTAAGACTTAAATCCATTAGGGACTGATCAGATTCATCCACACTTCTATGAATACCATAACATCTAAGAATGCCTGTGATAGGGTCTCTGTCCCAAATTTTGAACCCCCCACACACCCCATAAGGAAATAAGCTAGCCTTAGAAATAAATAAAAAACAAAAGGAAAAACCTAGGTATTCAATCTTATCTTTCTGCTGGTCGCATCCATATCTTTCTGTCTTTTTTCTACTCCTGCTGCTGTTCTGTGTCTCTGGTTTCCAGGCAGGTCACCAGGGAACAAATTCACTTTTAACCAGGGATTTTCTTTTTCTCTGGCTTTTCCTTTTCTTTCCAAAAGCCATGCTGGCTTTTCTGTTATATTTCCTATGAAAGGACTGGCAGACAGCAAGAGCAGTTTTTTGTTTAAATAAAGGAAGTGTTTATTGTGTATTCCTACTGTATTGCTACCACAGGTTGGAACAGAAATAAACAAGGAAATGTTGCTGCTTATGCACGGAAGTGCTGGCTGTAAGAAAGCTAGTAAAATCCAGGAACCTGAAAATCATATAATCCCCTCCATCCCCACCCAAATGAAGGACGGTGACAGAAACAGGGATGAGAGTACAAAATAAAAATGCATTACTGTGTTTTCAAACTTGAAGGTCCCGAAACACTGGTTGCAGAGCTACTGTATTTGATTCTGTTTCTTGCTGGTGACTGCAACTCCATACATGATAACAGAACAGAGAGTACCTGGACCAGATAACATTTATCTATATGCTACTTTAGAAACATAATTGACACACTAAATGATTTCATGTGCTGAGAAAAATGTTTAGGAAATTAGCCCCTTAACTTCTGAGTTACAAACAATGCTTTGTGTACAAAATTTAATATGTTTGCACCCTAGGTTGTTTATAAAACTGCCTTCAAAATGGTTTTCTGCATGCTATTAAAGCATAGTTTCCTAGGGGACTGGCTGGCTTCACTCTGGTGTTTTTACAAAACGGAGAGTGAAGGGAGGACTTGGATGAGGGGAAAAATCACATGACAGAGGCAACGTATAAAAAGGCCCTAGTTTGGAAGGTTGGGCAGATCAGTTCAGTTCTTGTTCAACCTTGAGAGAGGGGATGAACACTTAGCATCGGTATTCACTTTGCTGATGAGCCTTGACAGAACCCCCCATGGTGTTTGTAAATGTAATTGCAGGAATTACATTAGCTGAAACCTGTGATGATTGTCTGCTCTTTAAATGTATTTGAAAAACTTAGAAGACTAAATGCCATGTGATCCTAGCCATCTGATGAAGAAAAGCCAATCTGAAGACCATCTTGAGAACTGTGCTAGAGTAAACTTTATTTTTTAATTTTTTCTGTAAATAAAATGACATAGGCTTGTGCCTTGTACCATAATATTTGATTGCTGTGTTTTTTTTCTGCTCCCACTCCTTCCCATAACCTCTATCAGCAGGTGTGATAATGCAGCCTTTTCCTTCTTTTTTGGTATCTCTGTTTTCTTCTCCTGTAGTCTCAGAAATAGTTTTTAAATCAATTATTGTCTCTTACAATTAATATTTTCTTCTTCTGTGTGTGATATAGGCACATCTCCCTACTGTTGCACTGTATTTTTTTTTATCTCAGTACCTTCTATTAACTGTCTTGTACCCTATCATATATTGCAGGTGTTACAGCTTGCTTCTGAATTCTGTCATATGGCTACCTCTTTCTTTTCCACTTTCTCATTTTCTGACTTATTTATGGTATTTTTTTTCTTTTTTTTCTTTTTTTTTCTTTTCTTTAGCTGTCTCTATATTATCTGCCAATATTATGGAGCTAGCATTCAGTCTCTTGTATTCTGTATTAACTGAATTCAAGGGCTCCATTATGGATGAAGTTTCTCTAATTTAGCTAATTTTGCTATATAACTTTTCTTTTTTATCTATAGCCTATTTCAGGCAACTAATATGACTATTACCCTCCCCATGTCACATCAAATCAAGTTAGGTAATTGTCTGTCGTCGGTGTTGAAGTATCTCTACTCCCCCCATACACTTCACACAATCTCCCCTTTAGAATATGCCTGTTCTTTTCCCTCATGTAAGGTGACATCATTTCAGTAATTTTTAATTGTAATTTTTCTCCCTTTCTCTTTTTCCCTGCCGAACTTGCTTTCTCTTTCAGTTGTTCATTTTCTTCTTTTTCTTAACCACATTAAGGCTGTCACTATTACTGATTAGTGGGGGAACAGTCTCCTTCCCTTCCAAGACTGTTTTCTTCTTTTGTGTTCTTGTTAACAACATGCTTGAATTACTATTCAGAAATATAGTAAGTTAATATTTACATTTCTGACAATATACAATCTAATAAATAGAAAGGTATATTGGAATAGGTAACAAAAATGTTATTTCAATAAAATACTAATGTCCACAGGATATTTACTCAAATTGGGCAGAACAGCCCACTCAGGCAGTGAAAATGTCTTTGTGCAATTCACGGTCTCATTTCTTATCACACTTCACAGTTACTTATCTTTTCAATCTTGTAGCTCTCTTAAGGATTTTTTTCAGAAAAACAGCAGAGCTCACTGAAACCTTGTGTTCTTCAAGGTTACTTCCAAGAGCTGTGTCTCCACCATAAGCATTCAGGATTTACCAATAGCTTTATGTTCATGGGATCTTGAATGCATCTCTGTTTATGTACTGTGCTGGAACTTCTGGTCTGTCCTGCACTAGTCCAGGATCCACTTAGTGTCCTCTGTCTTAAAAGTTAAACAAAAACACAATATTAAGTGCCTATTATAAAAGTAGGAGCTAAAGGGCTGCAATTACTGGCACACAACCAAAAAAGCAATAAATAATTATGTCCTGTTAAACATATATGATTACAATATTTATCTAATTATGCCTAGTGAAAAGCAATATAATCTCCTTTAAGCAACTGAGATTTATACTCACGTCATGAAAATACTAAACAGTTACTGTACATCTTTAAACTCTGGAAATCTTTACCACTCCATATCTCCAATAGTAAGGCCATCAAGCACTCAAGCAACTCATACTTTTAGTGCTAAACGCTAGCACTAAGGTGTACACTAAAAGTGAACTAAGACATGCCTTAAAACATCTGGAAAACTTTAAAAAAGTTTTTAAAAATATTTTTCCTTTGTGTAAACTAATTAATTTGTTAGTTTACTATCTAGTTTTAGCTTTTGATACAAATGCTTCTGGCATCTAAAAATGTATGCTGTTCTGTGCTGTTCTATGTTGCTCAGAGTTAACACTGCAGTCTGCCCATTTTAAACTACTGGTTGACATCACCGCTGCCCTAACATCAGTGTATCACTTTAAAACTGCTTTGGCACAACATTTAAAGTTTAAACATTTAAATATAAATAAAACAAAGCTTTATAACTCATTTTGTTGCTGCTGTTTATAAAGGAAAAACAAGGGTATTATTCTAACACAGTATTGTTTTTCCTCATTCTACAAGAGAAAATCCTTAACTGCACACTCAATTTTTAAAGTCTGAATTTTGCTGCAAGTATGCTATGGCTGTTTTCCTCCAGAAGGCCTCAGTAAGGCACTGAAAGACCAAGATTCCTTGATCTCTTCCACCTTCTCTTGTGCCTATTGCTTACTTTCTTTCTTTCATACACTTTTAGGGCAGCCAAATGTGAATTATGCACTCTATACAGAACTCTATCCCTCCATCAGCTCTGGCTACTTCGTCTTTCTCTCTCTCCTCCTCTAACTGACTCACTCCACTGAGCAACTCCCAGGAAATCCACCATCTGGTATTTCTAATGTTCAGTCTTTACTAGTAGTGCTGTCCAAAGTGGAGTATTTAATCTGCATACCGAAGAAGAGGAGCTGAGACACAAGTTTGAACAATAGAGACTTTGAAACAATATAGATGTTTAGGTTCAGAATGAACTGTATTTAATCATATCCCTGTAACATCACAATTGTCAGATGTGCAAAATCTTTATTAAATCTTCAGAAAGGCATCACCATCTGTTGACATATGGCACACTGGCCACCTCTCGCTCACTGATCGTACTTAGGGTTAGGATAAAGCCCCTATTTGTAGACATGTCCTAGGTAATCAATGTGAACATGGACCTGCTAGCATTTTGTTGGGTTCAGTTTTAATTCATTCACTTGGATCTGGAAAACAACCTAATCTGAGTATTACAGATGACCATCAATGGTGTCATTGCATATTATTGTTACATATGTAGACCATACATGCTTGCTATGGGAAACCTCTGAATATTATTTCCAGCAATTACTGAAAGTTTATGGGAGTATTAATGAGATCTATGGGCATTAGTTGAAATGTATATAAGCCACATCCATTTATAAATGTAGTATTTCCATGGTCCTCATCAGCTATCTCAGCTTACCAGTATTCATTTGAAAACTCTGGGGTTATATGCCATGTTAAACCATACAGAGCATCAAGTGTATTATCCACATAATATTGTGGATCTGAGTCCTTATTTAGTTTTTGTTGACCGGGTAAGTGCCTAGACAAATCCTGCCTATTTTCAGGCACAACCCAGAGGAAGGGGATACAGATGAATGCCAACTGATCTTGAACCAGATTAAGTTGTTGGTGGTATTTTTTTTAGTGAATGAGGGAAATTTGGCCAGGACACCGGAGAAATTTCCCTACTCTTTTCGATTAGTGCCATGGGATCTTTAACATCCACCTGAACTACCACCAATCCAGGCAGATGGGACCTCGGTTTAACATCTCATCCGAAAGACAGAATTAATTATAGTTGAGTTCCACTTACAGTATGGAAGGTGATACAAAATCTCCAACTTCCATATTTCTTTTAAACAATTACCCTAGATGAATCCCAATGGCTGAAACACTCCTTAGTCAGGCCATCAGCATGTACAGTAACTTGGTTATGAGGCAGTCTTTGTCTTCGTAACTATCTGGAGAAGTATAATAAGCTCATTGGTTGGTGAACAGACTATACGCTGTTCTCATTTCATTCTTGATAATTCTACAAAATTCCTTATATTGTACCATATATTGAAAATAATAGCATTCTCTAAGAAGAGATGTCAACTGTTTTTTTTTCTGTACTTATGACGCAGGAGATGCATCTAAATCCACAGGTGTTAAAAGGTTGCTATAAAATATGAATGTAGGCAGATATCACAGATCACACCTCCATTTAATCTCCAGAGTTTTGTTCCTGGTTATCCTTATGTAGTTTCAAAATGAATGGGTAGAGGAATGAGAAAAAATGGATCTCTGAAATTATAAAGAGCGATGGGTCCTTTTATACACTTGATTGAATTGCAGAATAAAGGAAGAAAATTCATGTAAATCAATGATACAGTTTCTTTGATTCTGAGTCAAATAAATAATAAAGTATGTATAGTGACTGGGACTTGCCAAAGCATTGGGGTAATGAGAATGTACAAGTACAGAACATGTAGCATCCTCATGAAATGGCTGAAGAGCACAAACTGTAATGGCTGAGCCTGCAATTGAACCTACAATAGGTCTGAGCTGTTTGCAACAACTAGGTTGATACCTGATGTATAAGCATATCTGGAATACACTGCTTAGCTTACTTTGTGATGAATGCATTTCAAAATATATTTACAGTAGAGTCCGCTCTGATAGACTGCCAAGACGAGTTATTGTAATCTACCGAGAGTTGCACTATATGAAACAGCAACATGCGTGTGTGGTGACCATATAATAATCACAGGAACCTACAGTTTTTAATCTTGCATAAACTCAAGTACAGCTGACAATGTACATTACTATAAGCTCTGGGGAACTGAGGAGATGCTGAAGCTGAAGGTGAAGTTGAAAGCCATAGTTTACAATGCATTTTTTTCTGCCTAAAAAGAAGTATGCTAGCATTGCCTGCTGCTGAGCTTAAATAAATCATTTTGGTATCGATTTTGATCCTGTGGTCAGCTTCTTTCATGCTTTTTCATTTATAGGCTGACTGAACATACTCAGCAAGAAGGGGAAAAACTGAATGCCCGCCAGACGTCGGACGCAAGTCATTACACATTGTTGAGAGACACTGAGAAAATATAAGGGTTTCTTTTTTATTATAAAGAGTAATGCTAATATTGCCTACCACTGAATTGCTGTAGTACAGTTCATTTTTTCCAGTACTACCACAGCATTTTGCTGTTTTTTACTCAGAAAAAAAGACCCCAGAAGGGAGAAGGGAGTCGGTATTGAAACTGTGAGAATCCCGAGGCAGCTCACAGGTAGGCAAGCAAACCAAGCCAAATTATGTCCTGAGATGAATTTTGAACAGAATTGGCATCTTGCAAAAAGGAGCACTACATACGAGGAATGTTTAATTGATTTGTCAGATTTTGTTATTTCTGTAGAAAAACTGATTTTTGTCTTGATGCATTTTTACAGAGTGATTAGTGAGGAAAGACAATATTTTGGTAATGTGTGAAGACAAAATATCTTATGAAAAGCAAGTTTTTTTTTTGTAAGGAATGGACCCTTAGGCAATTATTGTAGTTTGTAGTTTAGTCTTTTTTTTAACTATAACTTTACACTTTATATTTTAAAGGTTATAGGTTTTTAAATTTGGCACCAGTAAGTCACGTGGCACCTGGGTACAAAAAGGCACATGCACTAGTTGTAGTGACCAGAATGCCATGGTACCAGGTTAATACCATGCATGTAAGATAGCACGGTATTAACCACACTGTTTAGTGAGTGCCTGGGTTTACAGCGACGGGGTAGAACAGCGGTAGGTGAATACTGCTACCCCGTCACTGCATACAGAACAGGACGATGGTGAAGTTGCCATATGCTGGGTACCTGGCCAAGCCACTCCCATGGAGGAGTGGTACAGCACCAGCACATGGTGTACTCAGGAGACCTGGGACCGTGGTTAGGTTCCCCCCAGTTCTCACCTGCTACAACTTTTTGCCACGATTAAAAAAAGACCCCTCTCCTGAGTTTTTCCCCATCCCAGAAGTCCCCTTCAGGAGTTCACCCCACCAAAAAAACATGAAGACCCATTGTTTTCAATGGGCATGGTGCGTCGGAACAGGTCACTTTTTTTTTCAGCTCTGTTTTTGTTCGGTAGAATTACCCCATGCCAAATGCCACAGACACCATTACAGAAGGAACTTATGGGAGAGTGTGGAGTGCTATCTTAGCTTGAAACTATATATCACAAGGTCCTTTTAGGCTTGTTTTTAATTACCTGGATAGTAGTGTTGCTTCTTTTAAAAGCTGTTAAATAGTCTGCTGCAAATAACGTCTGGCAGATAATAGACTAGCAGTGTTTGCCATTTTCCATCTGTGGAGAAAAAGTAATAAGGAATAGCAGGAATTTGGTTAATTTCATACTATTGAAGCCTTGGTCATTCTTTTTCTCCATACTATAGAAAGGGTTCATTAATATTAATAGTAAGTTTTTTAATCATTTTATTAACAATATAATAGTTTTTGTGTATTTATGAGCCAGCAAAGTGATATAAACGATGTAACAGTGGTAGATGTAATTTAAATTTTGCTTTGGATAGAATATTCAATTAGCTCTGTAAAAATTATTACACTGTTATTTGTCAACGGCACTGATATCAGTATTATAAATGTGGAAATGTATGATTATAAAAGACTTTGACAACTATTCCTTTTATTTCCTTACTTAAAAGTCTTTTTTAGCATTTTTTTCAAAGTGCCTAAACTCAAATTACGGGCATTAAATAGTCAGATTGGGAGGAGAAGCCCAAAAGAAAGATGAACTAAAGGAAGGTATCTTCCAGGGACAGATCCAGAGATTGAGAAAATCCAGCAGCTTGAGCCTGTGGACAAGAAGTCTATTGGTGTGAAGAAGAAGGAGTTTTTCTTGAAATGCAGCAAGCACAAGCACAAGGACTAGAGACCACAAGATATAAAATCTGCAAGATTTGAAATCTTGGGACAGTAGATTGGAATCAGCAGCTTTGTAAGCAATTTCCATTAGAATTTTCTTGTTTTTGAATTTCCTAAAAGACTTATGTGAATTTAAATTCAATTTTCCATCTTTATTGGACTAATTCTACTGATTACTGTATGCAATATTGTAATGTACATGATATTGTATCATATATCTAGTATTATTGAAGGCTGTTTGATCTACTTTATTAGCCAAATGGCATAAATAAAGAGTAGATGTAAAATACAGGCAAACCCTTGTTAAAAAGGGTGCTGCTAAAGGAAATAAGAACACAGGTATTGAGAATAACAAAACAATTACTAATTATATTATTCTAACAGGCCCTGAATTGGCTGAGATCCAATGACAAACTGGTATCAGTAATTTGGTATAAACAGCAGTGCAGGCAGACTCAACTAGAGGCACTCTTGAGGAAAATCCACTATTGGCACAAATTAGATCCTTGAAGGGGTCTGGGGGGAAGAAGGGTACAAGAAAATATAGTCAGCCATTGAGGAAGTTAAATAGAAAATGATTTATTTGAAACTCCCCAGGTGCAGGTGAAATGAACTGATAATCAAAAGAAATCCACAGAATCCCAAGAAAAGGCAACTCGGGTAGAATGTCTCCCTGCAGAGACTGGTATTGGGAATGACAGACAATCATCAAAAATAACTGCAAAAAATTATTCTAAGCAAAAATTAAGGATAGGCAGTGGAACTCCTAGATCATTCCTTTGTGAATGTGAAAACTTTATATCACCATATATACAAAGTATAGACCAACCTACAGAGGGACCCCCAGATTTACCTAATCTGTGGCAATCCCCAGAGGGGGGTGATGAACAGGTGCATAATAGGAGAGAGGGCCAGGAAACTAAGATTAATGAGGAAAACTCACAATTACCAGCAGTGGTAGAATCATTTTTGAATCAGAACCTGATAGTTATGGGGCTGGCAGAAGTTAAAAGGGAGAATAATCTTACAAGGGATTGGTTGAGTCAAATAAAAAAAAATTGGACAAGGAAAAATCCTAGAGGAAAAAGAAACAACAGCAAAAGAAGATACAGTTGTAGTGCCTGAAACAATGGAAGAATGATGGGAGGAGAGAAAAAAGCAATCTATAACATAACAAAAAAGAAAAAGAAAAAATAGGTGACCAAGAATCCAGAGAACTAGGGGAAATGAAAAAAGAGCAGTTATGAGAGAAGGGCAAGGAAAAAAATCCAACAAAGAGACAAGTAGGAAACAGATTACACTTCCACAAAAATGATGTCCACACTACCACCAGATCTGGAATAAACAAACACAAAGTACAAAAGATAAAGGTAATATTGGATTGGACACTGAAGATCATCATGACCTGGGAGAAAGAAATATTAAAGAGAAAGAGAAGTACAAAAATAAAGAATTAGAAATAAGGAAACAGGAAAGAACGGGGACAAATATTACAGATAAAGGAAAGCATGAGATAACAAAAGGAGGTAAGTTTAGATAAAAAAAATGCTTATCAAAAGAAGTAACATTTTATCAACAATTTACCTCAAGGGACTACCTAAAGCAAAAAATGAAACCCCTTTTACATTAAAATTAATGACCTATAATCACTGTAAATGTATTTTTGGAAAAGTGGTTGGGTGGACTGACCTGATGACAGCCTATATGTACCAGAATGGCAGAGAGTGAGGACTGGTCTGTATAACACTGAAGGATTCAGATATAAGAACAATTATATTAGAACACAAGGTGGGTTTCAAGAAATTAGGAGTTGATTTGGTTGTGACACTACAGGAAGGGGATGAGTTACAAAATGAGGTTAGTGATACTCTATCAGTGAAACAGGGGAAGAAACATCCACTTAAAGAGAAAGAACAAAGCAAAAATTCTAAACATCAATATATAACAGAATATTTACAACCCAGAGAACGGTATGTTCCTTTGGTGAGGACTCCAAGGGGGAGCCAAAAGTTTTTGTGAGAGGATGAAAACACAGAGGGGTCAGAACAAATACAAGTATCATTTTAGAATCAAGTTCCATCTCTGCTTTAACAACTTCATCTCTATTTGCTGAATCAAATTTTGACCAATGGGAATCAAAACAGATTACCAACTCTAGGACAGGCGTGGAAGGAATACAGGACAGTAACATTCCTTTAATTGATCTGGAAGTAACAGCATCAATGGAAGAGGATAGTCAAATAATGCATAGTGTAGCAGTAAAGGGGAATATTAAAATCCTAAACTGGAATACAGCAAGTTTGGACACAAAATTAAATGATATTAAATGGTTACAGCAGATAAGGAAATATCAGATTATTATGCGTCAAGAAACATGGTTTAAAAAGATAGATCCAAATATTGTAGAAGGCTACCGGGTGCAGTATAACCCAGCTAATAAGATAACCAAGTTTGGAAGGGCTAGTCGTGGGCTAGCTACATGAATTTCTATGGAAGCCTTTAAAGACGTATTCTTCAAAACTAGAAATAGACAGCCCATACATATTGGGTAGCATTATAGGCAAAAAGGAAAAACTCACTCTGATATGTCTTAATGTCTGTATTCCCCTAAATTATCAAGGGAGGTGGAAAATCTGTTACTCAAGAAGCTCCTACAAATAATAAAGATGACTATGGAAAGATTTTGTACTGTTCCTA
The DNA here is from genome assembly GCA_016271365.2 of Neoceratodus forsteri. Taxonomy (NCBI): domain Eukaryota; kingdom Metazoa; phylum Chordata; order Ceratodontiformes; family Ceratodontidae; genus Neoceratodus; species Neoceratodus forsteri. The sequence continues at coordinate 655,238,115 of CM028136.1, forward strand.
TTTGTGTTATGGGCAATTTAAATGCCAGAACCTCCAATGCTAAAGAGATCATGTCAAATAATGTGGAGTTGGATGATATTTTACATATTCCTATAAGGGATTCACAGGATGAAAAAATTAAATATTAGGAGTAAAAATCAGCTATATTTTGCAGCAGATAGTGGAATGAGATTAGTCAATGGAAGAGTTAAAGGAGATTTGCATGACAGTTGGTACACATTATACTAAAATTGGAGGCTTTGTCATTGATGTGGCTCTGATAGATGTATGGTCATTTCATCTAGTAAAGGAATTTATGGTAAAGGAGGCATGGGATAGTGACCATTTCTCACTGACCATGTTATTGGATCTGGAATATGAGAAACAGGGCTTTCCAGCGAGGAACACTTGGGATGATTCAAAGGACCATATGGTGATTGTTAATAGGAAAAAAATTAGTTGGGATCCATATAGTGGTGAGAAAATAAAAACATTATTGTGTAAAGTTGGTGTCAGGAAGGAGGTGGTCAATAATGTAAATAGTGAGATGGGAAATAAGGACTGTATTCAACATCTAGAATGCATCTGTAATATTACATTAGATGAGCTATGCAAAGAAAATAGAATTTCATGGCCTAATGGGCAATGAAATAAAAAATCATTGTATGACAGACAGGGAAAGTGTACAGGCAAGGAAAAGATTAGCGAAAGCTGGGAGATGTAGCAAACACATTATAGATGTTATATTAAAAGATGCATACTTCTAGCTTAAAAAGATTATAAGAGACTGCTTAAATCAAAAAAGGCACAATATAAGGATCAGCTGTCAGCAGATTTTCAGAATGCAGTAGCGAGGAAAAAGTGCAAACTATTTTGTTGCCTGGTAGCCTATGGAGCCAATAATAGAGAGATCAGTACTGAATGTATTGTCATGCCCAGTACTTGGTACACCATTGGGGATATATGAAGGGAAGTGTATTGCCCCATGCCCAGAGGAGATGTTAAACAACATAGAATAAGGCCAAGGATAACTGAATCTGAAGTAATGTGGGCTATAAATAGACAGAGAAACAACAAATCTCCAGGGATTGATGGAATACCTGCTGAGATCTATAAATCCAATCCAGAATGGTGGGCTAAGATTCTGGCACTGATATTTACTTATACTAATAATAATATGGTTATCTCAGAGGGCTGGAAAGAGGGCCTAATTGTGCCCATATCCAAAAAAGGGAACAGAATAAATTTGACCTGTTATAGACCCATTACACCCTTATGTGTTTTTACAATCCCCTTTACAGAGGTTGCAAGATGATCTGGTAAAGTTGGAGGCAAGGTCATACACTTGGCAGCTGAGGTTCAATGCCAAGAAATGCAAGGTGCTACTCTTCAGTGCGAAAAACCCAAGGAGGAGTTATCAACTAGGGGGGCTTCAACTAGCCAAGATGGAAGAGGAGAAGGATCTGGGGAGATCATAATGGCAGCAATGAACAACTCAGCACAGTGTAGAAAGGCAGCTGCAAAGGTCAACAGGATGCTGGGTTGTATTACCAGAGGCATATCCTCCAGGAGGGGGGAGGTGATCCTGCTGCTATATACGTCACTGGTTAGAACACACCTGGAATACTGTGTGCAGTTCTGGTGACCGTACCTGAAGAAGGACATTAGTTAACTGGAAGGGGTACAGCAAAGGGCAACAAAATGACCCTGGGGCTAGGGGACTTTCCCAAAGAGAGCAGGCTGAGGGAGCTGAACATGTACTCCCTGGAGGAGATGAGGGATAGGGGACATGATTGAAACCTTCAAGTACATGAAGGTAATAAATAAGATGGGAACGGAGGGGCTTTTCAAATTAAGAAGGGGGAGGGACACTCGAGGGCACGATATGAGATTGGAAGGGGGAAGGTTCAGAAAGGAAATGAGGAGACACTTTTTTATGGAGAGGGTGGTGTCTGGGTGGAACACATTGCCAGAGGAAGTGGTATCCTGTAGAACAGTGGGTTGCTTCAAAAGGGGATGGAACAGGGTAAGGGGGAAGGTCACTGGAGGGGGAGGGGCAGCTGCAGTATAAGGGCTGCTAGCTGCACAATCGAGCAGACTTGATAGACCATAAGGTCTTTATCTGCTGGCAATTTCGTATGTTCATATGATTCATTGCATTATCATATACAAATGTATTTGAAACATATCTCAGCACCCTAAAAGATGCCAAACCAAAAATAATAGTAAACAGAAAAGTATTCAGCAGATGCCAACAGCATAGAAAGCTGCAGACTATACACACACACCAAAGTTAGATTAGACTGAAGCAAGCAAAGCGCATTCTTTCAAAACCCATATAAAACTATTATTATGAAAGATAATGATGCAATCCTTAATGCTATGACAGAGTTTCTGTATAGGAAAGGGATGGTTTTGTTAAAGAAATCTCACAGACCCAAGTAGACCCCTGAATTCATAAGCTTATAAAACTATAATGCCTACTGCTGTTTCCTGAAGAACAGCTGCTGTATAGCATGACATCAAAACCATGTTCTCTGAGCACTGTGGTTCGATCAATGCCAAGTGAGATGCCTAATGGAGAGTTACTGACAACAGTATTGACTGTAAATGTGGATACTGCTAGTTTTTACTGTTTTCTATTGCTATATTTAGAGAACATGAGATGGTTAGTGATGCCATGCAGCAGTGAAGTGAGAAATGAAGCTCCACACTACCTAAAGTCCACTGTGGGTTGCAAAATGTAAAAATAGCGTGTTCTTGAAAGTTCTACCTTATTTTCAACCACTATACTTCTTTGGTTTGCAAGGTGGTTCTTTCTTAAGATTTTGAATAATCTTCTCTTAGATGCAAGTTCCCTATTGAAATGGTAATATACACAATACCATTTTAAATTAGTGTCCTCCACAGCATTTAATAAATATATAGTATACAAGTTACTGAAAATAAATGAGGGCTTAAGCAGTATTAAGCTTTCAAGATGGATGCAACTGGCAGTTAATTATGAATACAAAATAGATAGACAGACAGACAGACAGACAGACTGACTGACTGTGGAGCCCAACAGGAGGCAACATAATACTGCAGAATTCTGCAGCAGAGCTACTGCAGGAAACAAGGCAGTTTCAATGACAGTTAATCCCTTTTGGCATGCAGTACCTTGAGATACTTAACTGCATCCTGTTGGGCTTCATTATATATATTATACAGTGGTGCCAGCCAGGATGCAATACAGTGTCTCAAGTTACTGCATGGTAAAAGAGATTAACTTTCATTGAAATTGCATCTTTTACATCAGTAACTGTATTGTAGTAAACTGCAGCATTGTGCTGCAGCATGGCTGGCACAACAGTATCTGTATATAGCTATCTGTCTATTAGTTGCAAAAAACTACGTTAATGCAGAGATTAGGGTTGTAAAAATGCAAAGCGTACAAAGACAGGAAATGAAAAACCATTAGGGATTTGGGACTCCAGAGTATTGGTGAATCAATGGTGGGGTCTTACTTGGGGTTGTCAAACCTAATGCCCATCCCCGAGCCCATAGACTCCTGTCCTAAGTACAAGACACAGCTCCAATGTAGTGCCTCATAGTGATACGGTATGGCCAACAAAATCTGTCAGAGCTTTCTTCATGCAGGGCCTTATGGACCCTGCCTGAAGACATCACATTTGACCTCATGTGATCCAGGGTAGGGGTGGGCATGGGTTGACAACCCCAAGTAAGATCTCACCACTGATTCACCAGTACTCCAAAGACCCAAATCCCTAATTATTTTTCATTTCCCATCTTTGTACACTAAGTGTTTTTACAACTCTAATCTCTGCATTAACATAGTTTTTTGCAACTAATTTCCCTTCTTTCTGTGGTAGTGGAACTGTATCCTCATTTATGCAGATCCATTTTGGATCTGCACAAAAATACCTAAATACAATATTGGAGATAGTCATGATGCAGTATATAGGCCCAGCAGACCCTGGCGCACATCTCAATACCTTGTGCATAAGATTCCCTGACCCACCATACCGTGTGACATCTGCTCCAAAACACTACTTCATCCCTACCCAGGCCATGACAGGTGATGCATGCTGCAGCACCTTCCCCATCAGCCTTGTCCCAATAAACCAGCTCACTGAATTCACTCCTGAACTCAGCTCACTGGCACAGTAAGGCAGCATGTTCCCCAGAGATGCAACAGACATCCATGCAATAAATATTACTTAATAAAGTCTTTGTTTTTAATATTTTGACCTCAAACCTTCAACATATTCTTCTTATAACCCCACCTCATCAACCCCAGAGGTGAAAAGTTTCAAATCCGTGCTGAAGCACCATTCTGCATCACGGGTGTGAAAAGACATTTTGGACAGGATGTGAAAAATGACAGCTGTACTGTTCATGGGGGTGTGTGAAAAAATTGGTATGTTGCAAATCTGGAGTCAAAATATTTAAAATTACCAAAGTTACATGCCTGACTAGAAAACTTTCAACACACGCTCGTAACTCTACCATTTTTAGAAATGTTTTTGCCAAATTGTCAGCATGGCCTTTTGGGACCTCACCTCATGAACACTGGCACTGTCATTTCGTTAATCAGTCCCAAAAGTTGATTCTATGCAGTGACAGAGCCATGCCATGCCATAGGTGTGAAGGCACATATTGGACAGGATGTGAGGAATGACAGCTGTACTGTTCATGAGGTGGTGTGAAAAAATTGGTATGTTGAAAATCTGCAGTTAAAAAATTGTAATTACCAAAGTTATGTGCCTGCATAGAAACTGTGCAATGCACACTCATAACATGGCCATGTTCTGGAATTTTTCACCAAATTTTCAGAATGGCCTTTATTTGGACCCCACCTTATGAACACTGGAACTGTCATTTCGTTAATCGGTCCCAAAAGGAGATTCTGCACAGCAACTGTGAAATCACCTTTGGGGCCCAAATAATGAAATGACAGTGACAGTGTTCATGAGGAGGGGTGCCCAAAGTGCCAGGTTGAAAATTTGATGTAAAAATTCAAAAAAATTACAACATTATCAACATAATTTCAAAATGCCATTGAAATGCATTATACAGCATTTACCCATATTCTTCAGTTCATGGTTCAGCTTTGAAGAGTGCAGACATGTCCCTGTCCACATAAGATGACAATGCCCAACCTCCAGTGGTAAGTACAGGGTAAGGGGTGGTGCAGGGTGTTGGGCACTCAGTGAAAGGGTAGGGATTGGCATTGGGGGACAACAGGGATGATGAGGGACTGTTTTCATTTTTCCAGGTTAAAAAACAAACACAAAAGATGTTGCAGGATGTTTTTTTCTTTTCAGGGAAAACAATATGTAAATGAAAGTATTTTGGGATACTGGGGGTGGGCTCATGCTTGCAACTTGGCCATTTTTAAGAATTTTTTTACCAAATTTTCAGCATGGCCTTTTTGGGACCCCACCTCATGAACACAGGCACTATCGTTTCTTTAATCAGTCCCAAAAGGTGATTCCATGCAGTGACCACGTCATGCCATACCACAGGTGTGAAGACACGTTTTGGTCCAGATGTGAGGAATGACAGCTGTGCTGTTCATGAGGTGGTGTGAAAAAATGAGTATGTTAAAAATCTGGAGTCACAATATTGTAAATTACCAAAGTTATGTGCCTGCATAGAAACTGTGCAATGCACACTCACAACACAGCCATTTTTTGGAATTTTTTACCACATTTTCAACATGGCTTTTTGGGGACCCCATCTCATGAACACTGGCACTGTCATTTCATTAATCGGTCCTGAAATGTAATTCCACACAGCGACTGTGAAATCATCTTTGGGACCTGAATGACAAAATGACAGTGACAGTGCTCATGAGGTGGGGTCCTCAAAAGGCCATATCGAAAATTTGGTGTAAAAATTCAAAAAACTGATAATGTTATCAACATAAGTTCAAAATGCCTTTGAAGTGCATTAAATGACATTTACCCATATTCTTCAGTTCACGGTTCAGTTTTGAAGAGTGCAAGCGTGCCCCAGTCTACAGAAGATGACAGCGCCTGACCTCTGGTGTTAAGTATAGTGTAAGGGGTGCAGAGTGTTGGGTGCTCAGTGGGAGGGTGGGGTTGGGGATGGCAGGGATGATGAGGGGCCATTTTCTTTTTTCCAGGTTAAAAAACAAACACAAAAGATGTCATGGGACTTTTTTTTCCTTTCAGGGAAAACAATATACAAATAAAAGTATTTTGGGACACTGGGGGTGGACTCCCCAGTGTCCCACACTGCTGGGGGTGTGTGTAAATGCTGGCATGGGGATTGGGCACCCTGATGTCAGCACTGGCATAAATACATGGGCAGCAAAGGAAGGGGGGGACCATCCAACAGAAATGAACTAATTAAATAAACTGCCACCGGGGATTTGGGCCCCGGTGTGCAGATAACAGCTTAATTTAGCAACTGTCAGGCTGGTTGGGCTACAATAACATTAGCTGCATCCCTGACCAACTGTACCAACTATGGATAACAGAAGCCTGCACTACATGGCACAGCTGTCTTTAATAAATGACAGCTGTGTCATATAGTGCAAGTACTACATGATGCAGTTGTCATTTATTAAAGACAGCTGTGTCATACAGTACTTGAGTAACCCCCCCCCACTACTTTACACAGTTAGCTAATACTGGTACCCTTGACTGGGCACTCATTTAGAATTGGTACCATCCCTAACTTTGGGAATGTATACCAGACTCATTACTTCTAGAGGTCAAAAAAGGGGGGGGGGGGTGAACAAAAGCAAAACTATGACCAAAACCCAGGTCATGAGGAGAGAACATTTTGCCAGGGCTATGCTAGACCCATACTTCTGGAGGGGTACCCAGTAACTCCACACACAGGGAGCAAAAACGTAAATGTCTAAACCAGAGTTGGGTTCTAGAGTCTGACTTTATTCCAAAAGATGTGCTCTAAAGCAAGGGTGGACTCCCAAGGTTTACACATCGTGGCACAAGGAATTGGCAGAACAACAAAATGACTGCACCTGACAGAAACTCTACATATTCTCATATCTCATAGGACATTGTACTTCTTGCACTGGCATTCCCATATGGCCTAGGACTTTAAACACTGTATCAGTGGCACTGGCCACAACATGAACATTTCTTCTAGTGGCACTGGCCACAACTGATTACACATTTCCCATACTGCATAGGACTTTAAGCTTCTTCCAGTGGCACTGGCCTCAAGCTGGAAATACTTCTAGTGGCACTGACCACAACTGAACACACTGGGGCTCATTACTAGCACATCTCACTCCAGGGGGTAAACTTCTCTTCAGACATTGGCCACTATCTCCAAAGTAACCAGGCACCCTTATGGAACCTGTAGTCCTGAAATGGTTACTCCAGATGGGGGGACTGCCCACTCTTTTCTCCCAAATCCATACCCAGCCATTCTTTCAGAGTTATACCTTAAACATCACGAACACACTTGGGTAAATGCATCTTTGAATGAACTTTCACATCCAGCATGTAAGAAACACTACACTGGTAGTGTGAGAAATTAAAGTCCTGAACAATGTGAATCAGTCATACATCAGGACCCTACAATTGTCAGCCAACTTTAAACTGAGAACAGTCTCAAACTTCAGAACAGAACTGGTATACTTTTCCCTTTTAGCCAGAGAAACACCAAAGCACAGGTACTTTCTACAGGCAGCACAAAGTCAGATCTGTTCACAGTTAGAACATTACAGGCAGCTTCAAATTGTCCTGGATCAAATAGGGGATTTCCCCTAGGATCCATTCCCTAGCAGTCCTTTTCACCCCTCTGGGAATGAAAATCAGGAGATCCTGCTGTAGACAATGATTTCCACCACTTCTCTTGGCAGGCTGGAGAATACCTGGACTAGGGTGAGAAAACAGGCTCTCCTCTCAGAGCCCTCAGCTGAAACTCTCACTCCTCCACTGACTCACTACTCCAACTACTCCTGACCAACTTCTCTACCTACTGACTCAAGATTCTAAAACTCCCCATTCACAGCCAGCTGTGGCTTATGCTGCTGCAAGAGTTCTAAATGACCTCATCTCTCTCATCTCAGCTGAAGCCAAGTAAACAAGAGTGAGTACATGAAAAATCCATCTAACTAGTTATTCACCAGCTGCCTTTCCCTTCCTAGCACTGGCACTATGGGATTCTTTTAATCCCAGGGAACTGGGTGGTTGCACTTGTACTATACAACACAGCTGTCATTTATTAAAGACAGCTGTGTGCTATATCAGACTATATGACACAGCAGTCTTTACTAAAGAAAGCTGTGTCATATGTGTCTTGTCCCGGAGGTAAGTATAGGGTAATGGGGGGGGGGCTCAGTGGGAGGGAAGAGGTTAGGGGGATGGCAAGGACAACGAGGGACCGTTTTCTTTTTTTAAGTATAAAATAAAGATGTTGCAGGATTTTTTTTTCTTTTCAGGGAAGTTGAAGTTTCTGAAGAAATAATAAAATTTTGGGACACTGGGAGTGGGCTCACCAGTGTCCCACACTACTGGTGGACAGGTGTAAATGCCGACATGGGGATTGGGCCCCCCAATGTTGGCATTGTTAATAAATCAAAGGCTGCACAGGGAGGAGGCTTCGAATACCAGGGTGGGCATCCCAGTGTTGGCTAAGAATAAGAAAGAAATAGAATAAATAAATACACTGCCACTGAGGATTGGGGCCCCCGGTGTGCAGATAACAGTTCCATTAAGGCACAGTCAGGCTGGTGGCACTACAATGACAGTAGCCACATCCCTGTCCTATGAGTGATGACAGCAGCAGGGGTTGCACTATATGACACAGCTGTCTTTTATTAAGACTGCTGTGTCATAGTGCAACCTAACACCATAAAATTCAGTTATGAATAGAATGTTCATTTTTGAACTGCACATGCTCAGAAATGGAACATTTTATTAAATATTAAAAAAAAAAACACTTAACTGAGTGACCAAAAAACCACGAAAGCACACACCTTGGACCAACCTTTATAAAACCTGAGAGTTTCAGGTTTCAAAGCCTGCTAAAGTATTTTATTTTAGTTATCGGGTGGCAAAAAAAGTCTTAAAAATTTTCAAAAACAGAGACTTTTGTGGTTTTTTGCACCTCTGTAACTTTGCCTCTCCTACACTGATCTACAAGAAATTTACAGAATAAAGAGATCCTGACACAGAGGCTGGGCTTTATAAATTTCATGTAAATCAGTTGAAAGGGGGCAAAGTTATTAAGGTGCAATAATTAACGTTTAACTATATCTATCTATCTATCTATCTATCTATCTATCTATCTATCTATCTCTGTCTATCTGTCTGTCTGTCTGTCTATCTATCTATCTAGCTAGCTATCATACTGGTGCAGTAATGCCAGTATAGTTAGGGTGACCTAAGTTTAATAGCTTTGGCTGCATTCAAGGACATTTCCCTAAATTAGGCATGTGTTGTCTAGGAGACAAGGTCTCAATATGTAAAACGTTTCATGCCGGTGCCTGTGCAGTTTGTGTAATCCGCATATGCCCTTTTTACATTAATTATCTACATCACACATTTTTTTCTCTCACCTACAGCCAAGACAGAATGGATTTTTTCCCCAAAAGTTTCAAGGTAGAAGTGGCCTGTGTCAAGGTAGTGCCCTTTGAAGGATTTGTGAAAAAATATTAAATGGTTCTAGAGTTACACAGGTATAATTTATTTTTTCTGAGCATGTGCAGTAGGGTTTTTGGACACCTCTCTAATTTAATATTAAAAATGTGGGATTGTAAGAGCTGTTTGACTTCTCACCATTTAGTTCTCACCGCCCCCAAAAAATGTTTGGGTTGTGATGACCGCCATCTTGTTTTTTTCCAACATAAAAACATAGAAAATACAAACAAATGATTTATTTTTTAGGAAACAAGCATGTGAACATAAACAGGATTCTTTTACCTAAATTCAATATTTGTTTAAAAAATAAGACCAGAAATATGGACCCCCAAAATCCAGAGTGCCCAGCTTAGTGAGAGGAATCATTCATCCATGCTCTCTGTATGAGAACAGTTTGACTTTCTTGAGATCTGCAGCTGCAAATGAAGAGCTACTGCCATTTTCAGTGGCAGTAGTGAATTGGTGATCATTGGACCTCTGTCTGTCTGTCTGTATCTGTTTGTCTGGCTCTGCTTATCTGTCTATTTATCTATCTGCAGAAAGTATAAGTTTGTCTGTCTATCTGCCTGTCTATTGTTCCATCAATCTGTCTGTCTGTCTGTCTATCTGTCTGTCTGTCTATCTGCCTGTCTGTCATCGGTCTGTCTGTCTGTCTGTCTGTCTGTTTATCTATCTATCTATCTATCTATCTATCTATCTATCTATCTGTCTATCTGTCTATCTGTCTATCTGTCTATCTACAGAAAATGTTTGTTTGTCTATCTATCTGTCTGTCTATCTATCTGTCTGTCTATCTATCAGGGACAGGGTAGGGGGTAGCCCAAGGCTAAGGCAGGCAGTGGGTTTGAGGAACTGCACAGTTCAAGGGGATAGTTGTCAGTTGGGAATGGGAGAACTGTGGAGCCATATGGTGCAGCAATTGCAGCAGGGCTGGGGCTGTATGGGAGGCAGGAGAGGGTGTGGCTGAATGGGGGCCCGGATGGGGAGGGGGGATGAATTGGAGCCTGGTTGAGGGGGACACTGAATGGAGCAAGGCTGAGGAAGAAGTGGGATCCACATGGTGCAGTACTTTTCCTGGTGTGGTGCTTCTGGCAAGGGGCAGCAGGAGTCAGGATTGAGAGAATTTGTGGAGCTGCATGGTGTGGTAAGTGCATCAGAGGTGACTGACTGGGAACTGGGCTGTGGGGGAAGAAGGAACTGCATGGTGCAACAAATTCAAAGGTGCTGTGTTTCAGGCTGGGAGCAGCCTAAGTCAGGAGGAACCGTGAGTGTGATAATAGCTGCAGGCAGTAGAATGTGGGCTTTGATCCATGCAGACCTGTGTGCTGGGGGTAGCAGGAGGAGGGAAGAGCAGTAGAGGTAGTGACCAATGGATGTGGATGAGATGAGCTGTGCAATGTGGCCACTGACCAGAGGAGGAGGCATGGCAAAAATGAGCCACTCTTTGTGGTGATTGATACAGGGAAGGGATGTTGCGGAAGGAGGCACACCATGAAGACAGGTGATGATTAGCACGGTGGAAGGTGGGCATCAGCTGAAAGGAGCTGCTCCATGTGATGATTATGCAGGGGAGGGCTGGGAAGGAAAGGAGCCACTTGGTGTGGAGTTTTCAGCAAACCAATATGTCTGTCTGTCTGTCTATCTATCTATCTATCTATCTATCTATCTATCTATCTATCTATCTATCTTTCTATCTGTCTATCTCTCTGTGCTCTTCCTCTTAGCTCAGCACCCCTCCCTCATGTTTTCCTGATAGTAATAGTAGTAGAGATAGTAGAAAAGTGGACTGAGGTGCCCACCCCCAGTACTGTTTGCCCAAACCCTTTCCCCTCAAGGTCAACCCCCCCTCCCAAATCCTTGCAATCCAAATAAGAGAAAACCATGAAAATCACAGGTGGGTGGATACACCTTAGTATGGGGGGGGCACCCCTTTAATGAATATACTTATCCTTAGAAAACAGTGCACTCCTGTGGAGTACTTACAAAGGCTTGATAAATGAAATTTTGTGTGCTAAGCCAAAATTAGCCAAGGTAAAGCTGGTAAAGAGTTATTCCAGAGTCCCTAGGTGTAATCAAAATTGATTTATTGCACACAAATCATATGGATATAAGCAAGCTTGCAGTGTTACTAGCCACATTCATCCCGGTGATTCAGGTCTAACAACCCTTCATCGGGGGCATGGCCAAAAGGAACATGTGAACACCTTAAGTACCAATGCCTACTAAATTATACATGAGTAAAAGTTTTAAATGCCTGAATCAATTCAATATGCAAAACATAACATCACAGTGCAAAGGTTAACAAAATATAAAAAACCCGTATAGAATAAACAGCTTAGCAAATCTCTAGCTGGCTGCTGTTAAAAGTGCCACATAAATTCTAACATGAATATCACACTAGTGTTATTATTATTAGATCACAAGATACAGACTAGCATAATTATAATGTACAAAATAAATGTCATAATGTGAATTTATGTCTAAATGTTAATTTACATTTCATTTTTGTACAAATATGCTGATTTAATAAAACAGAAACTAGAGGGATATCTGGTTACAATTTACATCTCAGAGATAATGCCCAAGCAGAGGACAGATAAAGCAAATTCTATTGTACATTCTATATACATATAGTGGGGGGGGGGCAAAAGACAAAAAAAGGGAATAGGAGCAACACTGCTAGCTTGCTTATATCTGTGTGATTTGTTCTCAATAAATCAATTTTGCTTACACCGAAGGACTCTGGAATAACTCTTTACCAGCTTTACCCCAAAATCTTTAGATGGCAACACTGGGGTGCCATTTTCAGTGCCACTGTAGAGTTAAGCCGACTCTGAGGTGCCCAATTCCCAGTGTTGGATCAAAATACTAATTGAAAGCTGAAAACAAAAAAAATCCTTCAATGTCCTTTTTTAAATGACCCTGTAAGAAAGAAACAGTCTCTCACCAATCTGACCCCTCCACACACCTGCGACCCACAGCACCACAAACCCCCCACTCAGTACCTACCACTCACACATATCCTCATTCACTTTAACATGTCTTGTTATGCAGATTCACTCTCCAGTCAAAGACACATTTGCTGCTGTAACCAGTAACTGTGATATGGGAAAATAAGGTAAGTCCAGTTTAACATATTTCAATAGGTTTACAACTTTTACTCATAACTTCAACATTTGTAAATATATTTGTACCAAATGTTCAGCATGACCATTTTGGAACCCCACCATGTGAACAAAGTAGGTATAATTTTCAAATCTATCCTGAATGGTGATTTTGCAGTCATTGCCTGAAATCACCTTTCAAGTGGGATTTGAAAATTTGTACCTCTTGTGTTCATGAGACGGGAGCATAAGAAGGCTATCCTGAAAATGTGGTTGGAAAAATATGGTAAAATAAACAAGTTAGGAGTACATATTGCAATATTTCAATGTTCTCTCATAACTTCGCAAATTTTTTACATTCTTCCACCAAACTTTCAACATGGCCTTTTTGGGATCCCCACCCCATGAACAAGGCAGGTACATTTTTTAAAATCCATTCTGAAAGGTGATTTTGCAGTAGCTCCATGAAAACATGTTTTGATTGGGATTTAAAAAGTTTCGCCTATAAGGTTCATGAGGTTGGGTTATAATATGACAATGCTGAAAATCTGGTGTAAAAGTATAAAAAATTGATCAAGTTACAAGTGAATGTTGAAATATTTCAATGTTCAGACATAACTTCACTAATTTTCAATATTTTGACTCCAACCATTCAACATATCTATTCTTTCACACTACCTCAGAAACGGGACAGGTGTCATTTTTCAAATCCTGGACAAGATCTGTTTTCACACTCGTGGTGCAAAATTATGTTTTGGACAGTATTTTATAAATGCCACATATCATGTTTATAAGGGGGAGTCAAATTGACTATCTTGAAAATTGGATGCAAAATAAAAAAAAAAATTATTAATCAACATTGTGCGAGGTGTCACAAACATACTCCACAGGACATGCCCTCTGCTCCCACAGTGCCTACCACAGAGTGCAATAGTGTGAACAAGTAACATACAGGGTATCCCTCCTGACTGCTTTTGGGTCCGAAACACCTTTAGTCTCAAGTTTTGGGGGGATTCAAACTGTGAACCTTATACTAGCACACTCAATGTAAAAGCTCCAATACATACCTACTTTGGGGATTGCGGTACAATCTTACGCCAGGGACACCCAGACAAGCTTCCAAAATGAACCCTTAAAACTCTACAAGAGACCTTAGGTATATTCTTACCTTTTTCCAGTTTAGTAAAACCATGAAGCTGTTGAACAATTGTCAGACTTAACCCTGTATACGTCACATGCAAAAAGAACTGGCAGACACCAAGGCAGTCTTTTAAATAAAAGATTGTTTACTAAAAGATGATAAAAATATGAAAAATGTAAACACATAAAAATATTTCAAAGAGCTCACAATCACATAAAAGAACAAGGGAAGATTAGAAAACAAAAACTCCTACCACAATACAGTTAGACTTTTTCTATCTAAGGTATTACCTCTAAAAGTGCCTTTTAAAGTTAGATCAGAGAGCTGTGTCTTTGAGTCCCAAAATGATTGTCATATTCCCCAGTTACAAGGATACATTTGAACCCCATCTCCCCACCCCCTTGGTGAGTCATCTAGCTCCTGCCTTTTAGAATAGAAAAAATACAAACATGATGTCCTATCAGGAGGTATATTAAATAAGGTGACATCAACAAACATTCCACTTCCTAAATATGACTCCTTAATTAAACATTTTCTCTGTGATCTTGTGTTGTTCCTATTCCCAAGGCATATCAAAGGGTTTTACAACTTTTAGCACCATGGTGATATCAATGTTCTTCTTATAGGAATCATAAAACTTTACAAGCCCTATATCCTGGCAGCTGGGTCAGTTCTAATTAAGACAAAGAAACAGGAGACTTTTAATCAGGTCTCTGGTCTTTTTAATTACCTTTTGGTTTCAGGTTGATATATCCTGTAGCTTCACTGCAACCTGGGGGGGGGAGGCACCAATAAGCACAGGCTGTCTTATGTGAAACAATCACCTGATATATTTTTATATTACAAATATCATACAGCAATCATAACCAGCTGGCCAAGCATCACAATCCTCCCCACCTAGACTGAATTTGGGATCTCTATCTCCTGCATGGGATGAGCTTTCCAAGTCAGTTCACTCCTCATATACTGTAGACGTAATAAGCCATCTGCGTTCTGATTGGTTGATCCAGCCCTATGTAAGATCATCATGTCATACCCTTGCAAGGCAAGACTCCATCTTAATAGTCTACCATTAGTTTTTCACATTTGTGTCAGCCAAACCAGGGGGTTGTGGTCAGTTTGTACCTCAAAATGCTACCCATATAAGTATGGCTCTGACTTCTTAGGGCCCACGCTATGGCAAGACACTCTTTTTCCACAGTAGAGTAAGCCTGCTCCCTGGTAAGTAACTTTACTCAGGTACACTACAGGGTGATCTTTCCCTTGGCTGGATGTCTGACTCAGTACTGCCACAATACCTACGTCTGAGTGGTCAGTCTAGACTATAAAGGGTCTGCTATAGTCAGGACTTGTCAACACAGGAGCACTGCACAGTGCATCCTTCAGTCTTGTAAAGGCTTTTTCACTGGCTGGTTCCCAGGTAATTTTCTTAGGCATATTTTTCTTTACCAGGTCAGAGAGGGGAGCAGCCAGGGCACTGTAATTGGGTAAAAATTTTCTATAGTACCCTGTTGTCCCTAGAAAACTCCTGACCTACTTCTGCATTTCTGGTCTGGGCCATGCCTTGATCACCTCTATTTTTACTTGGTTGGAACAGAGCTATCCACAGCCTACAACATGCCTGAGATATGCCACTTCAGCCATGGCCACCTGGCAGGTCTCAGCTTTGACAGTGAGCTCGGCCCTCTGTATCCTGCCCAGCACTTCCTTAAGGTGGGACAGGTGTTCCTCCCAGCTGACACTAAAGATGGCAATGTCATCCAGGTATGCCATGGCGTACTCCTCAGCACCATTTAACACCTGGCTCACCAACCTTTGGAAAGTGTTTGGGGTGTTCTTCATTCCGAAAGGCATTATTTTAAATTAAAATAAGCCTATTGGAGTGATGAAGGCCGACCTCTCCCTAGCTCTGTCAGTTAACTCTACCTGCCCATACCCCTTTGTCAGGTCAATAGCCGTAAGGTAGGTCACCCCTCCCAACTTGTCCAGGAGTTCATCCATCTGGGGCATCGAGTGGGTGTCTGACTTTGTGACTGCATTCAGTCCACAATAGTCCACACAGAAACTAGTAGAGCCATCTGGCTTGGGCACAAGGACTATGGGTAAGGCCAAGGAGCTGTGGAATCTCTGGGTTACCCCTAAATCCAGCATTTCCTCCACCTCCCTCCTAATGTCCTTTTGGACAGCCTCTGACATGTGATATGCTGTCCGCCATATGGGCTTTTGTGTCCCTGTCTCCACATCATGAGTTGCTTATGAGGTTAGTCCAGGCTTGGCGCTAAACAGTAGGACAAAGTCTGCTAAAACATCCCTTACTTCCTGGATCTTGTCCAGGGCCAACTGGGGTGACAATTTTACTGCCTCCACAGAGGACTCCCACTTGCTTTCTTCCAGCAAGTCCAGAAGGGGGTCTCCTTCATCCATCACCCCCCCAGGACTACATACTGCAAACACCATGTCAGCCCTAATAGCATATGGCTTCAACATGTTGACATGGTACATTCTTTCTGTATGTCTTCTGTCAGGTAAATCTATGATATAGTTCACCTCATTTGCCTTTCTAACTACTTTGTATGGTCCTGCCCACTCAGCTTGCAACTTGTCTTTCAGGACCAGAATAAGGACCATGATATCCTGACCCACCATGTACGAGTAAGCTCTGGCTCTGCGGTCGTACCACACTTTTGTTTCTCTTGGGAAGCTGTCCGGTTGCTCTGGGGTGTCCCCATAAGCTCCTTCAGCCTTTTCCTAACCCTAAGGATGTAATCCACTATGGGAGTGCCCTGGGTGGTGTGCTTGCCTTTCCAGTCCTCCCAGATCAAGTCTAGAAGCCCACATACCCGGAGTCCATGTAAGAGCTCAAAGGGGGAAAACCCTGTTGACTCTTGGGGCACCTCCCTGTATGCAAACAACAGGCGGGGAAGGTATTTCTCCCAGTCCCTCCCATGCTGTTCAGCAAACACTTGGAGCATTGATTTCAGAGTACCGTTAAATCTTTCCACAAGCTCATTGGCTTGCGAGTGATAAGGTGTCGTGCACCTCTGCACCACCCCACACTTCTCCCACAAACATTTCATCAGGTCCAACATGAAGGAACCCCCTCGATCAGTGATAACCTCCTGTGGAAACCCAACATGGGAGAAAATCCCAAGTAAGGCGTCTGCCACGTTGTCTGTCCTCAGTGAGGATAGGGTGACTGCCTCTGGATACCGGGTGACATAATTCACCACAGTCAGGATGAATCTCTTCCTGGAGGAGCTGGGAGTATTTAAAGGCCCCACAATATCCATTCCCACCCTCTGGAATGGCTCCTCCACTATGAGCAATGGAATTAGCATGGCTTGGTTTTCTTACCTGCCTTCCCTATTTCTTGGCACCTGTGAAAAGACCTGCAATACTCCTTCACCTGCTGGTGAAGTTGGGCAAATAGAAATTCGAGGCCAACCACTGTGTAGTGCGAATGATTCCCAGATGACCAGACAAGGGATTATAATGTGCAATCTTGAGCAACTGCTCACGGTACCCCTGGGGAATGACAAGCTGCCTGCCTATCACCCCTCCCTCTGTCTTTTCAGCTTGAGTATACATCAGTCCATTTTCTCAATAAACTTTATGTTTACCATCACCTCCCTGTGCTCCGTCAGAGTCTGCCTAAGCCCTCAGCTTCTCTAGACTAGAGTCACTTTTCTGAGCAAGCTGCAAACTCCTTACAAATTCCCAAGACAGGGACAGGTCCCCTTCAGTCTCTAAACTAGGGTCCCTAGCACTAGGATCAGAACACTCAGGATCACTGTCATCTTTAACCCTCTGATAATGGGTCACCCCTCCTTCTTTGGAGTAACCCTCCATAGCTATGCGGTTAACTGCTACTGGGGAAATTTCTACCCCCTCTTCATTAGTCTCCATATCAGGAGACACAGGCTGGGGAATCAGCTTCCCAGTTGTTTCCACAATGGCTTCTCTGGGGTCCAGGGAACTACAATTTACCCTTGCACTTCGCTACAGGTAACTGCTCACACCATCCCCTGTTTGAGATTATTGCCAATGATGACATCAACTGCTAAAGTTTTGGCTACAGCCACCTGTTGCACAGTTCCCCCTGTTTCACCCCAGTCTAGAAGAACACTAGTGAGTGGCAATGTTTTCTCCTCCCCAGTGAAGTCTTGTACAGTTACAAATTCATTGGGTATAAGCTGACCAGGCTCTACCAGATCCCTTTTTACCAATTTCAGGGATGCTCCTGTGTCCCTTAACCCTTACGTCTGTACACCATTTATCATGACTGGGTGCATGTGTTCCCTCATGTTCACAGGCCTGCTTCCAGGGACACACAAACAACCCACTTCTTTCTTAGCCCCATTTTGCATATTGCTCATCCTTTTGGGACACTGTCTGGCAATATGCCCACTTTCTTTATAAACCCAACATTTGTTTCTTTTCTTTGAAACCTGGGACTAACTGGTTTTGGTGGAGGCAGTGAGGGTTTTAGCTACCCTGAAGGTGTGCTTTTCTCTTTCTGGGCTCCCATGCCCACCCCATTCACTCTCAGAGCAGGTCTGCTCTTGGCATAGCGGTCCGAGAGTTCAGCAGCCTCTTGCACTGTTTTGGTATCTCGGTCCTCCAGCCAGGTTTTCAGATCTTCTGGGCATGCCCAAAAAAACTGCTCTAACAATATAGCATTTTCAATTTTATCTACAGAGTTTGCTTCAATTCCTTCTCACCAACATTTTAAAGACTGAAGTTGTTTCGTGGCTAGCTCCTCGTAGCTCATGTCAGGGCTTCTCCTGAGCTTACAGAATTTAGCTCTGTATGCTTCGGCAGTTAAAGCAAGCTTTTTTAAAAGTGTAGCTTTAAGTTTGCTGTAATCATTACTGTCCTCATTGTCCATTTGACCCAATGCATCCTGAGCTTTCCGGTAAGTAACAGGGATAGCTGGAAGCTCCAGGACCCTCTAGGAATTTTTACCTGAGTACAAACTTTTTCAAAGGAATTTAAAAAGGTATCCATATCCTCCCCCTCTTTAAATTCAGATATAAATTTGGAATTTAAGATGGTCGGTGGCACTGAGGGTTGAGGCACTGGATGCCACACCTTGTGCCACGCCGGCAACTAGGGTTCGGAAGAGAGTCTAGGTCCCCGGGGGTTGGCAGGGGGAGGAAGGATTGAGTGTCCAGAGAACAGCTCTCCTTCCTTGGGTGGCCAGGGATTCTCCACCCAGCACCACGGTGACCTCTGGTGGAGACCGGAGATACCGCAACGCTCAGGACCAGAAATAGAGGGTTTCAGAGTTACAGCAAGATGTTCCCTGGTGTCATTGCACACCGGACTCCATCAGGCAGAGGGTGGGAGTAACGAGGGAGGGGGGTTAGGGACAAAGCAAAAAGATCCAGCCAAGTGGATAGGCGATGGCACCTGTATCCACCAGGACCACACTTCACCACCAGGGGCACTCCTTACTGGGGCCGAGCCTAGCCTGACCCAAATTTGCAGATAGAGCACCATGGGTGGATAGGGTGGCCCTACCTCGGGGGGCTCTGAGCTGGGGGGATAGCCAGGCTGGTGCCAGGTTTCAGGAGGCCTCTCAGACACGGAGGTAGAGTCAGGGGGTACTACAGGATGCCTGAGAGAGTTCCACTGGCTGGAGGAAACAACAGAATTCGAAAAAAAAAAAAAATTGGAATTTAATTTGTAACCCAGTCCTGTAGTTCCAGTTAAACCCAAGCCACTTACCTGCTCTGGTGCTGGTGGTTGGAGTCGTAACTTCTCCAGTTCATGTCACCTCTGGCGCTCACGCTCTTCACGGTCTGCTTCTCACTGTTCATGGTCCGCTTCTCACCATTCTTGCTCCCTCTTTTCCTCTGTGGCTCACTGTTCTCACTCCCTCTTCTCCTCTGTGGCTCACTGTTCTCGTTCCCTCTTCTCCTCTGTGGCTTGCTATTCTCTCTTCTCTTCTTTTCTCTGTGGCACTCCAACTCCATTCTGCTCAACTCAATCTGCAGCCTGACTGCTTCTGGCTCCAGAATACTGGTGACCTTCCCCTGCTGCAGTGGCCATAAGCTTGCACTGGCCCTGCTGTCCTCCTCGCCAGATGTGGACTCTGCACTGGCCACTGGACCCTCCATGCCCAAGGTTTGGTTCTTTACAGTCACAGTCTGTGACTCGATGCTCTGGGCATCTGCTGCCATCAGAGCATCCACAAGGTTTTGCTTGGTGGCTCTCCCCTCATGCAGGATTCCTCTGTTGTGGCACAACTGCCTCAAGTAGTCTGCAGTGTGCCCACTGTAAATGGAAGCCATCTTCTTCTTCCCTAACTACAGCTACTCTAACTTGCACTTTGAAAAAAAATTAAACAGGTAGGACCTTGACTGTAAGCAAAATTATATAATTCTGTTTCCTTTTTTTAACAATAAATCACTGCTTTATTTTGCAAGTGAGCTGCACAGTATTAAGCTGACACATTGAACAGTTAAAAGCTTGTGTTACCAATTTTTTTGCACAGCTGCCAACCAAATCTGTCACAAATGCACTCTGCAGGTCAGGACCTCTGCTCCCACAGTGTCAACCTCAGAGCACAATAGTGTGAACAGATAACAGACAAGGTAACCCTCCTGTCTGCCTTTGGGTCTGAATCACCTTTAGTCTCAAGTTCTGGGGGGATTCAAACTGTGAACCTTATACTAGCGTAACCAATGTACAGGCTCCAATACATACCCTCTTTGGGGATTGTGATACAATCTTAAGCCAGGAGCACCCAGCCAGGCTTCCAAAATGAACCCTTAAAACTCAATAAGAGACCTTAGGTATATTCTTACCTTTTTCCAGTTTAGTAACACTATGAAGCTGTTGAACAATTGTCAGACTTAACCCTCTATACGTCACATGCAAAAAGAACTGGCAGACACCTGGGCAATCTTTTAAATAAAAGATTGTTTACTAAAAGATGATAAAAATATGAACAAGCATTTGTCAATGCCGAACGTTCGCTTGCAGGTATTTGCAGTGGTATTTGGCACTTGGACATGGCTTAAAAAATTCAGTGACAAAGAAGTACAAGCATTTGTCAATGCCGAATGTTGCTTGCTTCTATGTGCTGTTTAGGTATTTGGAAGTCATTGGAGTGCAAATATTGAAAATTCGCAAACTTACGAGAGAACGTAGGAACTGCGCAACGCACGCTTGTAAAACAGTCATTTGTAGGAATGTTTTCACCAAATTTTCAACATAGCCATTTTAAGACCTCTGCTCATGAACAGTGTCACTGTGATTTTCTTAATGTGTCCCATACATTGATTTCGCACACCGACTGTGCCATTGTGCGCTACATGGGCAGAAACACGTTTTGGGTGAGATGTGAAAAATGACAGCTGTACTACTCATAAGAAGGTGTGGTAAAATGGCAATGTTGAAAATCTGGAGTGAAAATATTGAAAATTCACAAACCCTCTGACGTGTGTAGGAACTGCGCAACACACGCTCGTAAAACAGTCATTTTTAGGAATTTTTTCACCAAATTTTCAACATAGCAATTTTAAGACCTCTGCTAATGAACAGTGTCACTGTGATTTTCTTAATGTGTCCCATACATTGATTTTGCACACCAACTGCGCCATTGTGCGCTACAAGGGCGGAAACACATTTTGGGCAGGATGTGAAAAATGACAGCTGTACTGCTCAAAATGAGGTGTGGTAAAATGGCAATGTTGAAAATCTGGAGTGAAAATATTGAAAATTCCGCGAACTTATGGCGTGCATGGGAACTGCGCATAACAACATTTCAGTAAAACAGTCATTTTAGGAATTTTTCACCAAATTTTCAACATAGCCATTTAAAATTCTGCTCATGAACAGTGACACTGTGATTTTCTTAATGTGTCCCATACATTGAGTTCGCACACCGACTGTGCCATTGTGCGCTACATGGGCGGAAACACATTTTGGGCAAGATGTGAAAAATGACAGCTGCACTGCTCATAAGGAGGTGTGGTAAACTGGGAATGTTGAAAATCTGGAGTGGAAATATTGAAAATTTGCAAACTTTCGAGCGTGCGTAGGAACTACATAGCCTTGCGGCTAAATAAAACAGTCATTTTAGGAATTTTTTCGCAAATTTTCAACATAGCCATTTTAAGACCTCTGCTCATGAACAGTGTCACTGTGATTTTCTTAATGTGTCCCATACATTGATTTCGCACACCGACTGCGCCATTGTGCGCTACATGGGCGGAATCACATTTTGGGTGAGATGTGAAAAATGACAGCTGTACTACTCATAAGAAGGTGTGGTAAAATGACAATGTTGAAAATCTGGAGTGAAAATATTGAAAATTCGCGAACTTATGAGCCTGCGTAGGAACTGCACAACGCACGCTTGTAAAATGGTCATTTTTAAGAATTTTTCCACCAAATTTTCAAAATAGGCTCTTTGACAGCCCACCTTATGAACACTGGCACTGTCATTTCATTAATCAGGCCCAAAAGGTGATTTCGCGCAGTGACTGTGAAATCACCCTTTGGGCCCGAATAACGCCATGACAGTGACAGAATTCATGAGAAGGGGTCCCAAAAACCCCATGTTGAAAATTTGGTGCAAAAATTCCAAAAAATGCCTAAGATATGCAACAAAGTTGAAAAAACCCCATCTAGCCAATTATACAGCTTACCAGCATTTCCTCAGTTTGCGGTCGGCTTTGAAGAGTGCAGACATGTTCCCGGTCCACCGAAGATCATCGTGCCGAACTCCGGAGGTAAGTATTGGGTAAGGGGTGTGGGGAGGCAGGGTGCGCCAGTGAGTGGGTGCGGGTTGTGGGAGGGTGGGAGACTGCGTGGGACCGTTTTAATTTACAGTTTTTTTCTATAATTGTGATGGCCGACGTTTGCCATGCTGGGTGAGCTCCCAGCATGGCAAAGATAACTGGGTGATGGAGACGGAGCGCGATTGGGCACCCCGTCCGGCGAATCATGGGGCGTTTGCCACGCTGGGGTGGGCTCCCAGCGTGGCAGGAGGAAAAGCTGTTTGGGAGGTGAGCCAACAGGATTGGGCACCCCGCTCGGCAGACAATGAGGGCGTTTGCCATGCTGGGTGGGCTCCCAGCGTGGCAGCAAAGATTTGGGAGGGCGTGATGTGCTGCGTAAGCACACAGTGGTGGTTTTCTTTGAAGAGAAGACCACCGCTGTCACACATGGCACCGCAGCGATTGGTGCAGGACCGCCACGCCTGCTCAATGGAGCAAGGGATTGCACAGGGAAGGCACACCTCCAAAGTGTCCCATTCTCCCAAGACGTTCCTTGAGCATGCGCACAAGCGAACGTAAAAATGTAAACACAGAACAATATATCAAAGGGTTCACATTCATATAAAAGGACAAGGGAAGATTACAAAACAAAAACTCCTACCACAATACAGTTAGACTTTTTCTATTGAATGTATCACCTAAGTGTCTTTTAAAGTTAGATCAGAGAGCTGTGTCTTTGAGTCCCAAAATGATATGTCATATTCCCCAGTTGCAAGGATACATTTCAATGCCATCTCCCCACTCCCTTGGTGAGTCATCTAGCTCCTCCCTTTTAGAACAGGAAAAAATACAAACATGATGTCCTATCAGGAGGTATATTAAATAAAGTGACATCAGCAAAAATTACACTTCCTAAATATGACTTCTTAAAGAGCTGCTGATGCCATTGGGCTAAAAGTGCTACATTGCAGAATTAGAATAAGCATATCCAAAATAAATCTCATGTCAAAAAGTAGATTTCTATGTTACTTCAGCCGTTTTGCAACCCTAATTTCACTACCTATTCAAAGAAAGCCTGTTCCCATGAAAAGCTGCTGCTGATGTCATCTAGAGACCTTACAGTCTAGTTTTCCCTGTCAGCAAGCTCATAGGACCTGTTTCTCTAAAGTTGTAAAGATCATGTGCAATGGTTTTCATAAGTAAAACAGGCAGCACGAGTTAGTAAACATTGCTTTAAAAACTTTGTGTTTCAGGCTTTGTAACAAAACTGACAACATTTTGTCTGGGTGCTTTTTATTGAGGTACTTTTGTTGAATGCTGGATCATAGCATGCTGTGAGGTTTGCAGACTAAGTTTCTGATAAAAGGCTGAGCTTATTCACACCTATCAGTCAATTGAGGCAACTTCTAAGAATGGCAATTTAAAACAATTATCCCATCTCCTTGTTAATGGGGGTGGGGGAGACTCATCTATGTTCTACTCTAAATTGCAATGATCATTTTACCAGAGCTAAAGCTTGCACCCCTAGTAGGAATTAACACATGTAAGGCCCCTATTAAAACATATTGTAAAGCAGACAATGACAAACAGCAGTAAAATTAGTAGCACTCTAACTGGCTTCAGCAGTCTGGAGGCATGCTGACTTAGTATACAGCAACCCTGGTGAAATGGATCACATAAAACCAGCATTAAACAATACAATTTTATCAACTTTGTTACAAAACCTGGAACATATTTACATATATAGTATTTATAGCAATGTTTGCTGACTGGTGTTGCCTGTTTTACTTGTGAAAACCATTGCACATGATCTTCTCATAGCAGGGTCACGAGGTCCTGAGACGCCAGCTGTCCCCAGGACCACCTCGAGGGTCGCGAGGGCCTCCCCACTTGACCGCCCTCCCCAGCGGATTCACCATCCAGGAGCACTCCCCTGGAGAACACAAAGCCAGGTCACGAGGGCCTGAGATGCCAGCCCTCCCCAGGACCACCTTGAGGGTCATGAGGGCCTCCCCACTTGACCGCCCTCCCCACCGGATTCACCAACCAGGAGCACCCCCCTGGAGAACACAAAGCCGGGTCACGAGGGCCTGAGATGCCTGCCCTCCCCAGGACCACCTCGAGGGTCGCGAGGGCCTCCCCACTTGACTGCCCTCCCCACCAGATTCACCAGCCAGGAGCAACCCCCCCCGGAGAACATAAAGGTACGAAGCGAGTTCTCGGACCACAGCCGCAAGCTCTTTGGAGACGGCTTGTGATTCTGATTTTTTGGTGCCAAAATATATTTAAATCAACTACTAACTGAAACTCAGCTGCCTTTAATTGTATTCTACTGTTGGCGTAGCTCTACTGATAGTTTTTCTATGCCTCATCCAAGCTCTCAGCCATAATTAATTGGGGTCTAGAGCATGCACTTTAAGGGTTGTTAGATTTTACAAACAATTAATTCTCCCCAATTGTGTCTCTCAGACTCAACTTACTACTGCCTGCAGCTTGTACCTTAAAACTGTGTTACCTCACTTAGGAGCTATATTCTCCAGTTTCCAGTGTTAACTAGGTAGCTTAGCTGTTATTTCCCAGAAGGCATCTAAGAGTAGAAAGCTTGTTGAGCAGACTGGGTTTTAGCGACCTACCTGTAAGCAGCCCCACCCCTCCAGCTGCACATAAATTAATTGTCCTTTTTCTCTCCTCTCTCATAGCTGGGTCACAAGGGCCTGAGATGCCCACCCTTCCCAGAACCACCTCGAGGATTGTGAGGGCCTCCCCACTTGACCGTCCTCCCCACCGGATTCACCAGCCAGGACCACCCCCACCTCAGAGAACACAAAGGTAAGGAGCGAGTTCACAGACTGCAGCTGCAAGCTTTTTGGAGACAGCATGTGATTCTGGGCCTGCTGGTGCTGCACGCTGACTCCCCACCACCCCCACCACCACCCTTGATCAGCTGCTAGCTATATAGCGGTTGTCAGGTGACTCTTCAGGCGACTCTCCAGAACCAATCAGTCCACTTTCACATTAGCAGCTTATAAGAACCCACCACTAGCGGCCGCTACACCCAGTCCCAGCTTGCTGCTGAAATTAACCGGCAAAATGCTCCTTTATCTCCTCCCACTTTTCTCCCTGGTGTTTCCTCTAGCTTACCTCCCCCCAGCAACCCAGCCCCTGTGGGAACTGAACCACCACCTCTATTACATCCTGCCCACTCTCCTGAGCCCCCCATCTATCACCACCCCACAGCTACAGCCACATATGCCCACCCCTACTTGGGCACTCAGCGCCACCATCCTCCCTCCCTCCTTTTCTCCAGGGCTATCTGTTCTACGCAACTTGGCCACTTCTGCCACCCCTCCCACCCCACAAGAAACCCACTCCAAACATAAGTCCAGATACACATGGAATGCTTCCAGACACTACCTCACACTGATTCTCCTCTTGGCTGGGGATGTTGTAACCAACCCAGGTCCAATGCCCCCCACTACCCCTTCAACTCTCCCAAAGGGCCTCCGTTTACTGCACCTCAACATCTGCAGCATCCTGAACAAAGTACCTGAGCTGCAACTCATTGCCGTAACCCTACGCCCAGACATCGTCATTATATCTGAGACGTGGCTGAAACCATACCATGCTGATTCAGCAGTAGTCATTCCTGGCTACTCACTGATCAGGCAGGACTGACTGGGCAAGAAGAAAGGAGGTGGCTTTGCCATGTTCATCTCCACTAGGATCTAGTTCACCCCAGTCCAGATCCCCGGACCTGCACCTCAGATTGAATCCTTGTTGGTTAAGCTCGCTCTACCCCACTCCTCCCAGTGTACATTGTGGGGACTTACTGCACCCCTGCTACCCCCTTGCCTGGCATCCTAGACCACCTAGCCACATTAAAGTCTGCTGCCGTAGCTGGCAGGCTCCACATTCTTGGCAACTTCAATTATAATTAGCTAGCAAACAACTGCTCTAAACTACAGACCAAAGTAAACTCTCTAAACCTCTCCCAACTAATCAATCAACCCAACCGATCAAACACAAAAATGCTAAACCACGCCCTCTTGGACTAGGCATTCACTTCCCACCCTCACAGGATAATTAAAGCCGGTCTCCTCCCTGACTCCCTGAGCGATCACCACATGGTTTATATGGTCAGGAAAGTGCACAGACCTGCTACCCCCCCCAGATGCTCTCCATGAGATCCTATAAATCCCTATGTCTACCTTCCCTCTAAAATGACCTTGTTCACGTCAACTGTTCCTTCATTCGGAAGGCACCCACCATCGACTACGCATTCGACTTGTTCAGAAATAACTAGCCTGCTGCATGGGACTACCATGACCCCCTAAGATGCACAAGAGTAAAGGGCTTCCATCTCCCCTGGGTCACCGCCGATATCATTAGCAGATGCCAATCCAGGGACCAGGCCTGGAAAAAACTTAAGCTATCCTGCTCCCCAGAATCCCTGCAAAGATACCGCACCCTCGCACCTACTGCACCAAATCTATATGGCAGGCCAAAAAGAACTACTTCAAGTCGGCTCTCTTCTCCAACCTTAGCAACCCTTCAAACTTTTGGAAAACCATCAAAACTCTAATCACTCCCCCAGTCCAACCACCAATCCCAACCCTATCCATCCTTGACAACATTGTCTCAGACCCAAGCCAAGTTGCCACTGCTTTCAATACCTTCTTTACCAGCTGCGCTTCATCTCTCCTACCCAACCACCTGCTCACCCCACCCACACCCAGCTCATTAGTGATATCCCTGCACTCCACCCCCACCACCACTTTCTCCTTCCATCTAGTCTCCGTGGCTGAAGTACTACATGGTCTACATGCTCTCGACCCCAACAAAGGCAAATGTCTCTTAGGCCTGGATGCCAAACTACTTCACTTATCAGTCCCCACCATTGCCACCCCACTAGCCAGCCTCCTAAACCTCTCTTTCTCCCTGGCTCAAATCCCAGCCGCTTGGAAGCAGGCGGTTGTTATCCCACTACCAAAGGGTGGCGATCTCTCTGCGCCTGGAAATTACCGCCCCATCTCCTTACTCCCAATACTAGCCAAGCTTCAGGAACACCTTGCCCTTTCCCAACTCACCCAATACCTTGACTCTACCTCCTTCTTCACCCCTTACCAGTCAGGGTTCCGCAAGTCTCACTCCTCCATCACTGCCCTCCTATAACTCACAAATGACATCTCCTCAGGGATGGACAAGGGGCATATCACCTTGGCTATTTTCATAAACCTGGCCAAGGCTTTCAACACCATCTCCCACCCCAAGCTACTAGCTAAACTAAATGATGCAGGCCTCTCCAGCCTTGCCACTAGTTGGTTTCAGGCCTACCTGACTGGCAGACACCAATCATTGAAAATTGGCTCACAATTATGTCCCCCCCCCAGTCACCATGGGGTACCCCAAAGCTCAGTTCTGGGCCCGCTACTATTTTCTATATTTCTAAACAACCTCCCACTGGCCTGTACAAGCTCAGCCATACAAATGTATACGGACGACACCATACTGTATGCCTCTGACCCCTCCAATGGTGTCGTGTCCGCTGCTCTCCAACAGGACTTCAATGCCGTACAGCAGCGGTTTAGGTCCAACCAACTATTCCTAAATGCAAAGAAAACTGTCTCCCTAACCTTTGGCATGTGGCATGCAACCTTGACTCTCCCGCCTAGCTGCTCCCCCCGCCTTCCATACCCTGGACGGGTCCCTCCTGGAGTCTTGCACCTCCTTTAGATACCTGGGAGTTTGGCTTGACCAACACCTTGATTTCTCCATTCACATCGACTCACTACATAAAAAACTGCACCCCAAACTGGGTGTACTATATTGCAACAAAGGGTGCATGTCCACTGTGGTCCGGAGGGAAATAATGCATAAAATTGTTCTCCCAATATTTGACTATGGTGACGTGGTTTATGGCGCAGCACCCTCATCCACCCTGGCCAGCCTGGACACCCTTTTTCCCTCCTTCTGTTGCTTCATCCTGAACTGCCCCCAATGACCCATCACTGTGACCTATACAGCTTCCTAGCACTACACTCGCTCACGTCCCACAGACAGATCCACTGCTCCAGTGTCATAGCTAAATTCTGGTCCAAATACCTCCCCCCTTACCTCAGCACCATCTTATCAGCCCAACCCTCCCACCCTACTCACTCAGAAGCTCCGACTCCAGGCTTCTCCAAGTCCCATTCATGCATACATCCAAGGGTCAATCAGCCTTCAAATATTGCTTGCCCAAACTTTGGAATGATCCACCTGCAAACATCAGGCTCACCTCTAACCTAAGACTCCTTAACCCGCTTCTCCAAGCACATTTCTCAGACACATGCAACTGCTACCACCAACCCTGAACTATAACCATATGCCCCTGCTAGTGATGCATTGTCTTCTCCCACTAGCAGCTCCACAAACACGGAATTATTCTAAGCATTTGCTGACTTGCTTCACTTCCTTGTGCTAGTTGCGAGTTCACACCTTTGCCTGAGTACCTACATGTTCTCTGTCTTGTTATACTCTGTACCTTTGTTAAAACTTTGTAAATACCTGTGTACCTAAATGTTGTTTGCTTGTAATTACTCTGCACCTATGTAAATACCTGTCCTGATTGTACCCCGTAACTCCCCAGGTCACATCTGGAAAAGAGTGGACCTCAGCTCAGTATGCCTGCCTGGTAAATCTCTTAAATAAATAAATAAATTTACAACTTTGGAGAAATGGGTCTTATAATCTTGCTGACAGTCATTACTAGATTTTGAGCTCCCTACATGACATCATCTGCAACTCTTTACTGACACCTGCTTTTATTGCACAGGTAGTGCAATCAATGTTACAAAATGTCTAATAACTTTAAAACAAAGTAACATAAAAATCTAGTTTTTTGGTATGAGACTTACTGGGAGTATGCTTATTTGGATTCTGCAGTGTAGCACTTTTGGTGTCAGTGGCTCTTTAATTAAACATTTTCTCTTTGATCTTGTGTAGTTTCTATTCCCAAGGCATATCAAAGGGTTTTACAACTTTTAGCACCATGGTGGTATCAATGTTCTTCTTATAGGAATCATAAAACTTTATGAACCCTATATCCTAGCAGCTGGGTCAGTTCTAATTAAGACAAAAAAACAGAAGACCTTTAATCAGGTCTCTGGTCTTTTTAATTACCTCCTGGTTTCAGGTTAATATATCCTGTAGCTTCACTGAAACCTGGAGGAGGAGGCACCCGTAAGCACAGGCTGTCTTATGTGAGACAATCACTTACTATATTTTTAAATTACAAATATCATACAACAGTCATAACCAGCTGGTCAAGCGTCACATGTAGTACCAGCCTTTACCCCAGCGGGTAGTGCTTTGTGATCCTGTGCCAGTGAACTGAGCTCAGTAGTGAGCTCAGTGAGCCAGCTGAGCGGGCCAAGGCTGAGGGATGGTGTTGTTATAAGATACCACCCCAAACCTGGGAAGGGAAGGTGCAGGCTTGTCTACATTAGCCCAAGTGACATTTAATGAAGACAACTGTTCTCTTGGCATAAGGCCATGTACATCTGCTCCTGTGGGTAACAGAGGACCATTTGCTTTGGCTGAGAGATGGACATTGCCCTATGTCACCCACAGAGGGCCGTGTGCTTCAACTGAGAGATGGACTCTGTGCCCTGTGCATCTGTATCTGTGGCCACATGGAAGTGCAGAGACCAGAGGACCCTGTGCTTCCACAGTCCACCAGACAGCTCCATGAGTTCTTGACATCTGTTGCTGTACTTCTGCATGAGGGCAGAGCCTTCCCTTGGTGCAGGGTCCAGAGGGTTCTGCATGTCTGCATATGTTCACGCAGGTCACAAACTTGAGTTCATGCTTGTACAAGCACATACTTATTCATTGGCAGCTCAGTGGGTGGCTGGCCATGGAGGAGCATGGAGGGCTGTGCCTGTCACCCCCTCCGTTTCGAGATGGGGGAGCAGGGTGGTGGGACACTACCTGTTGGGGTACATGGATGGTGGGTTCACTAGACCACCAGGGAATAACTTGAGATTCAGTGACCGGGTATAGGGATGGGGCTCACTAAAGCACCACAGAGAAGAAGTTTATCTGTAATACAATACTATATGGGGGATATGGATGGGAGGGTGACTGGACATGATGGGTGGGAGATGGACTGCTAGCCACCAAGGCTTTTTGATTTACACCTCGGGTGGGTGATTGGGTGGGGGGAAGGACCTTTAACCACCGGGGATTTTTGATTTAGACCTCGGGTGGGTAATGGAGTGGTGGGAGAGATTGCTAGCCACTAGGGCTTTTTGATCTAGACCTCGGGTGGGTGATCGGGTGTGGGAACAGACTGCTAGCCACCAGGGATTTATTATTTTTATTTTGGACAGGACTTGGGGGGTGCTAGCACTGGACACCAGGTAACTTTTTTTTCTTCTTCGACCTATAGGTGAGCAGAACAGGGCAAAATGTCACCTAAACCCTTCAGAAATGTTCTGATCCGCCACAGGCAGAAGTTTGGAAACTTCCACAAAGGTTGTAAATATTTACGGAAGTTCCACTAAGGTGGAAAAAACAACTTTTGTACACCTCTATTGCCCACCTCCAGAGTTGTCATGGAGTTTAGTCAACACTGGGTTTCCCAATCCCCAGTGTCGGAGCCAATATTGCTTTATTTTAACCTGCAAAAATGAAAACCATCCCTTTATGTCTTTGTTGAAAATGTATCTGTAAAAAAGGAAATGGTGGTGGGGGCACCAGAGAGCCAGCTTCTAGAGTGGTTGCTTTCCAGAGGAGCTCCTGCATAGCAGATTAAATATTTTATTTTATTACAAAAATACATTGCATTTTTACTATCAAAGGGTGCTAGCTGGTTTCCTGACTACTGAAGGCACCAGAGGTTACCAAATAACAGCATGGGTTGACAAAATCACAGTTTTCTGGTTCTACTAAAACTCCTGCATCACAGCCAGCTCAGAGTGGAAGTGCAGATACTCTAGCTGGAGGCTCTCAGCTCGATGTCTTGGCGGCTCCTCCATGGCAAATTATTCTTAAATCTATTAAGGCAATGGATTCAAAGACTGAAAAAACACTTACTAAACTGAAAATGCATGATGCCACCCTTACATAGAAACATAGAAGTTGTCATCAGATAAGGACTGCTAGGCCCATCCAGTCTGCCAGTATGTCCTGTACTTGATTGCAGCTTTTGACCCTCCCCCAATTAACCTCAATGGTTCCCCTATGCCTGTCCCATGCATGTTTAAATCCAACCACAGTGCTCACTCACACCACCTCCTGTTGCAGACCATTCCATGCAACTACCACCCTCTCCATGAAGAAAAACGTCCTCACATTCCCTCTTAACCTACCACATTCCAATTTCATGTCATGCCCCCTAGTTCTTGTACTCATCCTGTATTGGAAGATCCCCCCCCCCCGCATCCTGTTAATGCCTCTGAGGTACTTGAATGTTTATATCATGTCTCCTGTCTCCCTCCTCTCCTCCAGTGAGTACATATTGAGGTCCCTTAATCTCTCCTCATAAGTCTTGTGGTGCAAGTCCTGTATCATCTTAGTCGCCCTTCTCTGGACCGCCTCCAGCCTGTTAATGTCCTTTCAAAAGCATGGCCTCCAGAACTGCACACAGTACTCCATGTGAGGTCTGACCAGGGTTTTGTATAACGGCATCACTACCTCACACCTTCTGCTGGTGATACCCCTTGCTATGCACTTCAGCATGCCACTGGCCCTCCCTGCTGCTTTTGTCTTCTGCATTGACATTTTCAGGTCATCTGAAATAGTAACCCCCATGTCTCTTTGGTGACTGTCAGCAACTCCCCCAATCCTGTAGCTCTCACCAAGGTTACTGTGTCCCAGTTGCGTGATGTTGCACTTTTTTGAATTAAACCTCAGTTGCCACTCTGCAGACCATTTCTCAAGCTTCCCCAGGACCCTCCTCATTTTTTTCACCCCTTCAGGAGTATCCACCCTGTTACAGATCTTTGTGTCATCCGCAAACAGGCAGATCTTTCTCTCCAGCCCTTCTGCAATGTCACTGATGAAGACATTAAACAGAACTGGTCCAAGGATTGATCCCTGAGGTACTCCACTGGTCACCCTCCTCTCCCCAGACTGTACTCCATTTACCACCACCCTTTGTCTCCTGTCCATTAGCCATTTTCCATCCCAGTTTACCACCTTGTCTCCCACCATGCCCAGACTACCTAATTTGTTAACCAGCCTCCTATGTGGGATGGTGTTGAAGGTTTTGCTGAAATCTAAGTAGGCTACATTCACCACGCCCCCTGATTTACTTCCTTCATCACCCAGTCGAAGAAGTCTATGAGATTTGTCTGACACAACCTATGCACTGTGAACCCATGTTGCCTAGGGTCCTGAGCACTGATGGCTTCTAGACGTCCCACTATCCTTTCCTTAAGTAATGCCTCCATGATCTTCCCCACTACAGAGGTGAGGCTGACTAGCCTGTAGTTGTCCACCTCCTCCCTACTGCCTGATTTGTGTAGTGGGATGACATGTGCCCTCCTCCAATCCTCTGGCACCACTCTTGTGTTAAGTGACTCTGTGAACAATGCTGCCAGAGGTTCTGCTAGCTCTCTTCACAGCTCCCATAGTATCCTTGGGTGTATACCATCTGGTCCCATTGCTTTGTCCACCTTCAATTTAGAGAGATCCTGCAGGACTCTCCCCCGTGAATGGACTGTTGTCCACCTCCTTCCCCCCTTGGCATCTGATGCTTGGCTGTAGTCCCTGTCCCACCCCCTCTTCTGTGAATACTGAACAGAAGTATTTATTCAGTAATTCTGCATTATTCATGTCTCCCTTCTTACAATCCCTTTCCTCCTCTTTAAGTCTTACAATCCCCCCCTTCCCGGTTTTCCTCCTTTTGCTGATGTACCTGTAGAATGTCTTGCCCTCTTTCTTTACTGTCTGTGCTAATTGTCCCTCAGTCTGTGCCTTTGCTCATCTCACTGCTCTCCCTGCTTCCTTTAGACACTCTCGGTACACCTCTCTGTCCTCCTCCCTTTGGATCTCCTTATATTTCTGGAGCTCTGCTCTTTTAGCCCTTACCTTTTCTGCTACCTCTTTTGAGAACCACAGTGGCCTTTTCCTTCTCTTGCCTTTTGATACCAGTCTGATGCATTTGTTTGTTACTTCCACTATGGCTCCTTTTATGTTCTCCCACTGCTCTTCCACCCCCATCCTGTCCCCCTATTCTCCAGGGCACTTTTGATAACTCTCCCCATTTCTGCGAAGTCTGCCTTTTTGAAATCTAAAACCTTTGCCCTAATGTGACTTGACTGAATCCCTGTTTGTATGCTGAACCACACTATGTGGTGATCACTGGATCCTAGTTGCCCCTCCACCCAGACATCAGTGATTCTTTCCCTGTTGGTCATTACTAGATCAAGAATCGCCCTGTCTCTGGTGGGATCAAGCACCAGTTGCCTGAGTCCTGCCCCTTGTAGGGAATCCAGGATGCCTTTGCTTCTGGCTGAAGCAGCTGCCTAGGTGGTCCAATCCACATCTGGCATATTGAAATCCCTCATCAGCAGAATCTCACCTTTCACTGCCATTTCATGTATTTCATCCTCAAGGTCCCTGTCCATTTCTTCCCTCTGAGCTGGAGGCCTGTATATCACCCTTGTGCATATTGTTGTGCCATTTCCTGGTTCAAGGTTGACCCAATGTGCCTCAGCCTCCCCCTGCCTACCCTGTATCTGTGTTGCCTTTATACCCTCCCTGACATACAGGGCAACTCCACCCTCTTTTCTGCCTCCCCTTTCCGACCCAAACAGAGTATAACTTGATATATTCACTTCCCAACCATGATTGACAGTATACCAGGTTTCAGTTATTGCTACTATGTCCAAGTTTGCCTCAATTATCACAGCCTCCATATTTGGTATTTTATTTCCCAGGCAGCGGGCATTTGCCACCATGGCCTTCCAAGTATTACTGCCTGTCCTCCCTCCACTCCTGGTTTTGATCCCCTGCATTGTCCTCCCCTCCTTTCCTGACTGTCTGTTGTACAAAAACAGTCAGGTACCTGGAATGTGATCCTAGCTGAGGTTAGCTGAAAAACCTCCAGAAAGTTACCAACAGAAAGGCAAATCTACCCGAGCCAAGATACTTCTATTTAGCACTTTAGGAACTACAGTTGACAATCTCTGAAGCTGACAAGTAAGCAATAAGATACGACGGGATATGTGTTAGACAGTTCTAATGCACAGCTAGGGGGTGTAGTAAGGCACAAGGCCGCCAGCTGAGTGCATCCAGCCCTCTAGCTATGCGTTAGAACTGTCTAACATACACCCCAGAGTGGCTTATTGTACTTATAAAATGGGGATCTGTATTTTAGATTTGTGTGAAAAATAAAGTTTACCATTTTAAATATTAAAATAGAAAGAGATTTGAGGTTTTTGACCTAAAATAGTTCCTCCACATTTTGTGACTTCAAAAGTTTTGTCACATTGTGGGTACTATAGCTCTAACAGAAAGTGGTTGACATGCCCCCCCCTTCTCCACACACACATCCCAACTACAGGCTGTGCAGAGCTATCAGGTCCCGGTTCCAGGTATTGTAGAATGAATCTGAAAGTGCATATGCACAGGGCAATGTGCAAGTCATGAAGAACGAGAGGTGGGATGAGAGGCCTGTTGACATTTCTTCCCAGACTTACTTCCACAACAGTCTGGGAGCAGGAGGCAGAATGGTGAAGGGATTTGAAATTCCCGACTGTGACGAACAGTCGACTGCCTGATCCTACAAATGTCAGAGCCACAGAACTAGAAAGAAAGTCTTTCTTTTGAGTTCTGTAGTCAGAGCCATTTGGGGGATGGAGAATGGGAGGACTGCTGGCATTAGTAACGGGATGTGCAGGTAATGGGCAGTTGGCTGTGCCTGTGAGAAGCTGCAGGACAGCATGACCGTGATAATTGGAGGTCGTTTTAAAAATAAACAAACTCTTCCTAGGAGATGTACACTTGAAATGTGTATGTTTCCTTAATTTTTAAAAAATGAGGCTACAAGCAGGCTGTTGAAGAGATCAGAGGGCGGGGGCAATTGAGCAGTGGGCGTGGCATGGGTGGGGTGTGGAATTAGACCAAGAAAGATGAAAAGAAAAAAAAAAAGATAAAACAAGAGGCATTACGTGAAATGGTATGAGCTTACTTGAAAGACCTGTAAGCAGCAGAAGTCAGGTACCAAAGTCTACTTTCTATAATACAGTTACCTTTGTTTTCTAATTAAAATATTGAGTGAAATTGGAAGATTGTGAGCTGGTGGTGAGCGGACAGTCATAGGGAGATTCACAAGCATTGGTACACAGCAGGGAATCAGTAAGGCAAGTTTGAAAAAAAACCCAGAAAAAGCAGAACTGAAACAATCATCAAAGCACTCACTGTAGTTTAAAAGAAAAAAGCCAGTTAAACTACAGGGAGTGCTTTGATGCTTATGAGGTTTCCCGTGTTGCAGCATATTCATGTTTAGCAGGGAAAGAAAACGGCTGCGATTAAAGAATGAAATATTTGGCTTCTTGATATCTGATTTTAAAAATGTGGCTTATTTACCTAAAGTTATTGGTAGCCGTGCATTAGACACTTCTAACGCACGGCTACCAACCAGTTAAAATACAACATTTTTCCTATCCATTTTGTAAGCAGAGTTTAACAACTCAGGCAACAGTGGCAGCTATCACTAAGGAGAATTTGGCGATGAAAAGCTGGCTGCAAAGTTCATAAATTGAACTGCAGGCTGGGATTGTGCATTTGGCTGGCATCCTGGAAGGTGAAGAGGGGGCTGACTTGCTTGGTTTTTTATTAAAGACTGGTTGGCTGAAAATTTGTAGGTCCTGGAGGGCTTTGATTGGGCTTAATTCAGAAGAGCTTACTGGGTGAACTCTCGAGTAAGGCCTGCTACTCCTACCCAGCCTCAGATGGTCCTAGTTCGTACCACAGGTCAGGAGGTCAGGGATCAGCCAGTTTCTGCAGCATGAGCTGCCTGTCCCCTACAGATACACGATCAGGATGTAAAGCTTTTTTCCTGACCTTTCTTTTCAGACACAGGCAAAGAGGAAACAATTGTATGCTGTCCGGCAGCTCCTTTGGACTTTAAGCTTGCCCATTCATTCTTTTTGCCTGCCAGGCTTTGTATTATTTATGGGGGGA
This sequence comes from Neoceratodus forsteri, assembly GCA_016271365.2. Classification (NCBI taxonomy): domain Eukaryota; kingdom Metazoa; phylum Chordata; order Ceratodontiformes; family Ceratodontidae; genus Neoceratodus; species Neoceratodus forsteri. The sequence continues at coordinate 655,274,896 of CM028136.1, forward strand.
AGATCTGGCAATTTTCATACCCTAAAGATGTGGGTCAATGGATAGAAAATATGAAATTGGAGTTTGCAGCCAGACCACCGTTGGATTACCCGAACTGTGATTCGGAACAAGAAGATGGCAAAATGACTGCAAGTTGTTTGTTTCTCTGTTTAACTAAATGCTGGGTTTGAATAGCTAGTTTCTGGGTTTTTCCTTTCTGTGGTGCATTGGAAGTGGAGCCACGAATGTTTGGGCCAGCACTGTCTCTGACAAGGTCTTAATAACTTGGGACTCAAATGCTGACTTAGTGGCCCTGTTTGTTCTATGGAACCTTGGGGTAACTGTAGATCTTTATTTGTGGACTTTAACATCTTGTCGTTTACCTACCCTCAAAACTTGGGATATTCCAGCTTATGCTGATATTGTTCTGGTTGTCAGTATCTTATACTTTGATGTTAATGTTAATAAAGGAATAATGCCCTCCAGGGTGGCTGTTATGCTGGGATAACATCCCGTCTTGGGTGAATGGGCCCCAAGGCCACCGGCCAGGGTCCAACACCAGAGAGGATGTTATCCACATACATGGAGGGCATTATTCAATCTCTAATGGCTGTTGTTGTTATATACAGAATAAAACAAATAAATTTAAAGAATGTTGTTTAAGCAATAAGGCATGACAGGTGTGTGTTATCTGTAATACATCTCACTCCTGGGGTGGGTTGAAGCACGGCGAGCAGTGCTCCAGGAGTGACGTTATACACGATAACACACATCCCTGGAGTGCCTTATTGCTATTATACAATGGCTAATTTTTATGATAGAAGAAAAAAAGGAAAATATATATTTTTGGGGCTTTTTTGATCATTTTTCATGTGTGAAAGTACATGTTTTTTAAAAAAATCCACAGTTTATGTTTTTCCCACTAGATGGTGCTGTGAGCATATGCTGCCTCCGGTTTGCCTGTCTACAGGTTTCTTTCTGTTATCACACACACCCTTGTGTTGTCACAGTGGCAAATCGTGGCTCCAGCTTGTCACCTTGCCGCTTTTAATATTTTTAAAATCTGTTAAAAATAAAGCATTTTACAGTGGGGGCATTTATTTTGTTGAGTAAGTGTGGACACTGAGCGATCGGCGAATGCAGCGAACCTCCAGCACATTAGAATGCAGCTCTGCTGTGTGTGAAAAAGCGATTACAGAGTGCGGCTTTGTATTTGTTTTATTTTCGTTTTTTAAATTTGTAATGCTGTGGAAAACACAGATGTGCACCGTCACAGTCAAGGAACGAGCGTCAGCTGTAGTGTGCACGTGGTAAAATGGCCCCAATTATGAGTGTGTGAAAAAAGCCGACTGCAGGTACGGCTTTGTATTTTCTTTCTTTTTTTTTTTTAATTTGTAATGCCTGTGTAAAACACAGATGTGCGCCGTCACAGTCAAGGAACGAGCATCGGCTGTAGTGTAGGCGCTGTAAAACAGCTCCAATTATGAGTGAGCTGTGACTCTTCAAGGTACTGTCACTTTCCCGGTGGCTTGCGTGGGGAGGAGGGGGGATTTCTGTCACTGTTGTACGGTCACTTGTGTGCTTGGACTTCATACAGTGATGTTATTGTTTAATAACATCACTGTCCAAGGCACACACTGACCAATCAGGGAACAAGAAATTTTATTGCCATTGTATAATTATGTGTAAAAATATTTTTGTTTCTTAAGATAGATGCAAAAAATGTATAAGCTAATACAAATACAAAGTATATGCCTAAATGTTTTTTCACACCAGATGATTTAAAATGACAACAAATAAAGCTAAGTATCAGCCCACTCAGGGAATCAGGCTGAGCAGAAGGGGCAGGGGAGTCAGGTTTAACATTTAATAGCTCTGAATCTAGCCCTTTGTTCAGCTGATGTATCTGCTCTCTAATCAGATAGTAAAGTCTTTGTGTAGAAAAGCAGGGCCGTTGACAGGATTTTCACAATGGGGGTTCTTTTTATGCCATCTGAGACTTTTAAAAAAAAGCTTTGGGTCTTAGGGCCACCAGTACCCCAGAAGCCATGGGATCCTAGAATTGCTCTGTGGTGCATTTTGTGGCTTATTTTGAATCTGAAGAAGTCATATCTGAGATCTCCCACACCCCTTGCTCTAAACAAAATTATCTAGCTGGCTGCAAGGTGAATACATATATGTATTAAGTACCGGAGGGCAGCAAGATGCTGTTAATGTAATATACCTAAGACATTGTCTCAGATATATTATGTTATGAGTTTTAATATCTGCAGCTGTATCTACTGGTGTGTAGAGAAGGGGTCTGGAGGCTACCTGGCTCCAGAAGCTTTGGGGTACTAGATGCTCTGTGGCTAATTTTATGTATTATTTTAAACCATAATAACTAATCTGTAAGCTCCCCTCCACTTCCTGCTCTAAGGACAATTATTACTATCTAGGTGGCTCAGATTGTGTGTGTGTATTTATAAAATGGGAAGCAAAGTAAATAAATCCAGCATTCTAATTATATAAAACAGATCACATGACCATGCGTATATCAGAGGGTGACTGCACACCTGCACTTTTACCCCCTTCAAAAACAATTTTGCCATTTTATAAGATAGATCACCCACTCTAGGATGTGCAGTCACGCTCTGATATACACACGCCTTGGGTGGTTGACACACTCGGCCTGCGGTCTCATGCATAACAACACACACCAAGGCGTGCGTGTATCAGAGCGTGACCGCACACCTTAGAGTAGGTTATCTATTACATAAATAGATATATAGCTAGATATATACAGAGAGAGAGCAAATGCTAATGCACTGAACCTCAGTGCAGAGTCTGCAGCTGGTTTTGGCTGGGTATTTTACGCTACTAACTTACTGCAGTGCAGGCTTGCTACTAGGGCAGGGGTCTGGATCTGATAGGCCCCAGAAACTATGGGCTATGGTATGCTCAGTGGTGCACTTTTGTGGCTTATTTTAAGTCTAAATAACTCATATCTGAACTCCCTCTACCCCTTGCTGTAACCCCCACTATCCACAACTCAATATACCATTTAAGTAATTGAGTCAGTGCAACATGGCCTATAGCAAGGCTAGCAGGATGCTGGGATATATTGGGAGGGGTATTGATAGCAGAAGAAAGGAGGTAATATTTCCCTTCTATAGAGCCCTGGTGAGGCCTCACCTTGAGTACTGTGCCCAGTTCTGGAGTTCTCACCTCAAAAAGGATAAGGATCGGCTGGAGATAGTGCAGGGCAAAGTAACTAAAATGATTCAGGGACAGCAGGGCAAATCCTAAGAGGAGCACCTCAAGGCACTAAATATGTACTCACTGGAGACCAGAAGGGAGAGAGGAGATATGACAGATATCTTCAAATTCCTGAAATGAATTAAAGTGAACTGCGGGGTACTATTTAGCCTGAGTACCAATTCGCAGTCACATGGACACAAATGGAAATTAACCAGAGGTAGGGTCAGGAGATGTGAAGAAGTACTATTTTATGGAAAAGGTGGTGTAACTTTGGAACAGTCTGTCAGCTGAAATGGTGGGTGTAAAAACAGTCTGAGGATTCAAGCAGGGCTGGGACATAATGAAGGAAATAGTGGTTACTGGAGGAAACAGAACCAAGGAGGAGAATAGAGAGAGGATGGGGAGGGTTAATGCCCTGGAGAAATTGTAGGTTCCAGGGATTATAGAGAACTTGGCAGACTGGATGGACCTCTGGTCTTTTTCTGCAGTCATTGTCTATATTTCTATGTTTCTATTCTAGGCATCCTGCTTGGAAAAAAATCTGTAACATAATTCTTAGTTCAATATTGAGTACTACAATTGCTGCCCCCACTCCATTCTCCAATGTGGTAGGTATGACAAAGGAAGTGAGGGGAAAAGTAATTTGACAGTGGCAGGAATTTCCAGTGCAAAGTTACCATCTCTTAAATGCCTACCCCCAACCCCACCCCACCTTGCTTCCAAAAGTACAGTGGGTATATTCAAAACACTGAACTGTAGCAACAAATCTCATTCTGCTGGCACATGTGGTCATCTGGAGAAAACACATCACAACTTATTTGATTTAACGGCATCTGGCACAGATGACACAGACAAAAGTGGAACTGAATGACAATGAAAATGGGACCACAGTGAAGACCTTTCTGAGCAGCACAATTAGTGAGGTGGCAGTGTAGATCCCCGCTAGACCCTTCCAAACACTTACAATGCCTTTCCACTGTGGTACCTCTTTTGCTTTTCTTATGAAAAGTTAAAACAGGCATATGAAACAAGACAACTTTGCCTTTTGTATAGAGGGGGATTTAAATAGTTTATTTCTAAATTTTAAGCCCAACCACCCAAAAAGCTCCCTTGGCCAACTGCATAGCCTATCCCTTAATATTCAATTATTAAGGGACACATCTTCGGCAATAGTGGCCGGCAAAATTTACCTGCCGGTGACTAATAATATTATAAGTCAAGGTCCTCTACTTCTTCTTTGCTCTCCTGGTGACATCACCTCTGAGCCTGCCACCATGCTCCATCTTCCTCCAGTGCTAGCTGACAGCGTGAATTGTAGGCAGCGGCTGTGCTGTATTGAGGTCACATTCATGATGCTGATGTGAGCTCCAACTGGCCAGCCAGTCATAGGGGGAGGGTGCAGAGAAATACTCACAAAGCAGCTCCAGTCATCTTACTGGTGCTGAGGGAGCTGATTGGCAGCAGATGGGGGGAAGGGGCGCATGCAGAGAGAAAGTGCTGGGGTTCATCATGTGTGCATTAGCACTCTGTAATAGTAAAAAAAATAAACAGAAATGATGAAAAATGTTTACAAATAATGAAAAATAAAGGGGGAGTTTCAAAAGGGGGGTTCTTTCGAACCAGACGAACCCCCCCCCCGCAACAGTTATGAAAAGTATGCGCTTAAGTTATTTTCACACTGCATGATTAAAACCCCAAAAAAGCTTTGTATCAGCACACTTGAAGAATCAAGTAGGGGGTTCAGTCAGGTGTCCTTAACTGCACTGATTTAAATGTGTGTCTCTGGGACATTAAATTGCTAGTCTTGTTGAACTAGGAGGCTGAAGGGATACTTGCTGATCTGGATGTCTTTGTGCGGGATCAACCAATCTAGAGGGGGTCTTACAACACTGTGCTGTCACCCTTTTCATCAAGGCAGCCCTCACCTTCTCCTGAGGTTTTGCCTCCCAGGTCAGCATGCAGTGCTTCTGCATCATGCTCTAAATCCCACCAGCCCAGAGCAGGAGAGTCTGGATTAGTGCAGCTCACAAACATAGATCTCCCACCTGACAATGTTGTGCACCAGCAGGCTACACCATGATTTTTTTCTAATCTTGGTAGTGTTTTTTAAAGCTTGGTAGGTAGGTGGGTGAGCTGGACTGCTGATGGTGTAAGGGCTGGCAGTTCTCCATTCTGCTGTTAGTTGTGTACCCCTGAGTGAAGGAGGCCTAGCTTCTGTGTGCCCCTGAATTTGCTGTATAACTTGGGTGCTGTTGTTACCCTGCCTGCCACTGCATGGTGCCTGCACAGGTGTGTATGTGTGGGGGTGCTATAACAGCATCCAAGCCAGACTGCACACACAGAGGCACACAGCAGGTGAGGTGCCAAATACTGTCCAATGTCAGTCAGCAGAGTGGGGCTGCTGCTGTTGCTTGTTTAGTTGCTATCATCATTGAGGGATGGGGGCTGCACTTTTCCTGCCACCGTCAAACCTAAGGGATTAAGGCCTTAGTGCTGCTGCACTCAGCCCTGAGGAATGGGGGCCCTAGTGATTCTGTTGCTGTCACACTTGAGGAATAGGGGCCATAGTGCTGTTGCTGCCGCTGTCACATCCAAAGGATGGTGGACATAGAGTTGCTGCTGCTGCTATTCTCATACCTGAGAGATGTGGACCATAGTGGTGCTGCTGCTGTCACACCTGAGGGATGTGTCCCATAGCGTTGCTGCCATCATGACTGTGGGATAGGAGATGTAGTACTCACATCATCCCTGATGGATGAGGGTCACAGTGCTGCTGTCACACCTGAAGGTTGGGAGCCATAGTTCTGCTGCTGCTGCTGCTGCAGTCAACCCTGAGGGATGAGGGCCATAGTGCTGCTGCTGCTGTCACTCCTGAGGGTTGGGTGCAGTAGTGCTGCTGCTGCCATCACACCTGAAGGGCAGGATGCCATAATACTGCTGCAATCATATCTGAGAGTTGGGGACCATAGTGCTGCTCCCATCATGAATGAGGGAATAGGAGATATAGTGCTGCCATCACCCATGAGGGATAAGGGCCACAGTGCTGCTGTCACACCTGAGGGTTGATAGCTGTAGTAGTGCTGCTGCAGTCACTCCTGAGGGGCAGGGGCCATAGTGCTGCTGCTCCTGCTGCCATCATGCCTGAGGGAAGGAAGGCCATAGTACTGCTGCTGCCATCACATCTGAGAATGGGGGGCCATAGTGCTAGTGCTACCATTGCACCTAAGGGATAGGGGCTGTAGTGTTGCTGCTACTGCCACTGTCACCTCTGATGGATGGGGCCAGAGTGCTGCTGCTGTCACCTCTGAGGGATTGTCAGCAATAGTGCTGCTGACATCACACCTAAGGGATGGGGGTTATAGAGCTGCTGATGTCTCCCTGAAGGGTGAGGGCCATAGTACTGCCTCTGTTATCCCTGAGGGATGGGAGATATAGTGCTGATCCTGCTGCTATCACTGCCACCCCTTGGGACGGGGGCTGTAGTGCTGCTGCTGCTGTCACCTCCGAGGGACAGGGCCATAGCGCTGCTGCTGTCACCCCAAGGGATGGGGCCAAAGTACTGCTGCCATCACCCTTTAAGGATAAAGACTGTAACGCTGCTGCCATTACCCCTGAGGGATAGGTGCCATAGTGATGCTGCCATCATCCCTATGGGATGAAGCCATAGTGCTGCTCATACTGCTGTCACTGTCACCCCTGAGGAATAGGGATCATAGTGGTGCTATACCCCAAGATAGGTGGGGGATGTAGTGCTGCTGCTGTCACATATGAGGGCTGGTCAACTCAAGATGCCACACATGAGGTCAGCTACACACACACACACACACACACACAGCACACACACACACACACACACACACACACGCACGCGCACACACACGCACACACACAGATCTCTAGGGTGACTAGGCGTTGATAACAGAGGGAGGTGTATGTACTTTACATACAAGAAACAAAACCAAAGTGAGGTACAAGTTGCGCTTATCATAGAATTTATTTTTTGTGATGACTACAAGGACTGGTGCAAAAAAACTAAACAGTAAAATTGCTAAAATATATGCTAGCTGAGAAAAAAAAATGTTAAAGCTCACAAAACAAAACTAGTATAAAATGGATTTTATCTTTGTAGACATGTGATAATACCAGTTTTTCCCTTTAGCAAAACAGATTTTGCCCTTTTTAAACCACAATGGCCCCCATGCCTGAATGGTGCAGAGTGGTTATGCACGCGTATCTGAGGCAAGTAACCACTCTGCACCAACTGCACCAATAATATGCGAGGGGGTGCGCTGCTCTAATAAACAGTAGAAACATAGAAGTTGGCGGCAGATAAGGACCGCAAAGGCCCATCCAGTCTGCCCATTTCTTTTCTACCTTATAAATGTGCCATCGCCTTTGCTCTGTCAGTGGCCTATCTATTCATAGTCATTTGTATTGCTCCCTTATGCCTATCCATGCCTGTTTGAAGCCCTGCACTGTATTCATATCCACCACTTCTTGTGGTAAGCCATTCCATGCATCCACCACCCTTTCTGTAAAAAGATTTCCTCACATTCCCCTTAATCGGCCTCCCTCTAATCTCATGCTGTGTCCTCTTGTCCTGCTATTTTCTTATATTTAAACATGTTAGACTCTTTCACCTTGTTTATGCCCTTAAGGTGTTTGAATGCCTCGATCATATCACCTCTCTCCCTCCTTTGCTCAAGGGTATACATATTGAGCTCCGTTAATCTGTCCTCATATGTCTTCTGATGCAGTCCCTGCACCATTTTGGTTGCCCTTCTCTGGACTGCCTCAATTTGGTTAATGTCCTTGTGAAGGTGTGGCCTCCAATACTGCATGCAGTACTCCAGATGGGGCCTAACCAGTGTCTTGTACAGAGGGATTATTACCTCCCTCTTACGACTTGTGATACCCCTACTAATACACCCTAACACCCCCCCTAGCCTTACCTACTGCTTTAGAGGTCTGCTTGGATGATTTTAGGTCATCAGTGATGATGATGCCCAAGTCTCTTTCTTCCTTTGTGACTGCTAGCAACTCCCCTCCCAGCCTATAGGTGGCTTCAGGGTTTCTCTTCCCTATATGCATGATTTTGCACTTCTTTGCATTAAATCCCAGTTGCCACTCTTCTGACCATTCTGCTAGTTTATCCAGATCTCTTCTCATTCTGCCCACCCCATCTGGATCATCTACTCTGTTGCAGATTTGGTGTCATCTGCAAACAGAGCAAGCCTTACCCTCTAGTCCATCTGCAAGGTCACTAATGAAGATGTTGAAGGACTGGCCCCAGGACTGATCCCTGAGGTACCCCACTTGTGACTTGCATCTCTTCTGACTGTATACCATTTACCACCACTCTCTGTTTTCTGCCCGTCAACCAGTTTGCCACCCAGTTGACCAACTTCTGACCCACCCGAGCCTACCAGCTTATTTATCAATCTTCTATGTGGAACAGTGTCAAAAGCTTTGCTGAAGTCAAGGTAGGCGACATCAACTGCTCCCCCTTGGTCCACCACTATGGTTGCCCAGTCAAAGAAATCTATGAGATTAGTTTGACAGGACCTTCCTTTTGTAAACCCATGCTGTCTTGGATCCTGTGCCCCTATGGATTCCAGGTGTTGCACTATCCTTTCCTTAAGGAGTGCCTCCATAATCTTGCCCACTACTGAGGTAAGACTGACTGGTCTGTAGTTCCCCGCCTCCTCCCTGCTACCACTCTTGTGGAGCGGGATCACATGAGCCCTTCTCCAGTCTTCTGGGACCTCTCCTGTGCTCAGAGACTCACTAAACAATTCTGCTAATGGCTCTGCTAGTTCCTCCTTTAGCTCCTTAAGTACCCTGGGATGTATGCCATCAGGTCCCATTGCCTTATCCACCCTGAGCTTAGCAAGCTCTTGTAGGACCCTTTCTTTTGCATAAGATAAATAAGCACCCAACCCCCCCACTGTATGATGAGCAACGCACCAGGGGTGGTCAAGGGATGGGCCAGCACTACGTGCCATGCACTAAGGCGTGTAATGCTGGCCGCGGGGGTGCATAGGGGGTCGCAGAGAATGCCAGAGAGACCCAGCCATAACCTCCCCATGCACTCCACACACACCCAGCAGGACAGGGTGAGCAGCCAATCACACCACCACCAGGGCCACAGATCACGGCCGCCTGATGTCACCAACCCACCCCACACGTAGCTGTGAGTGTAGCACGGTGCCCCCCAACACCCACAACACCCTTACCCCTCACAGGGGCACCAGGTCACAGCTGCCACCCACCCACCCCAGTGGAACCACATGCCATCACCCCTCTCCGCTACTGGAGGATGTGTCCCATCACCCCCTGTCAGCAGGCATGGCCCCCTTCCCCATCACAGGGCACCACATCAGTGCCAATGGCGAGGGCTGGTGGCATTGCACCCCTGCCACCTGCCACAGCAGCTGGCCCGCAGACATCTGTGGGATGCACTGCAAATGTGTGCCCTGCCGCTCAAGGGATCCACTTGTGGATCTATGCCATGCATCCGATTGGATGCCCAGCTGGGTCTGTGACTCCACCAATGCCTACCCTGCATGGACCTGTGCGCTGGGGGGAAGAGACATGGACAGGTGGCCGGTATATGTGAATGCTGGTACCTGTGCAACTGTCAGCAGGTGTGCAGCTCTGCTTGGGGAGTACACATATTTTGAATGTACCCTATGCCCCGATCGTGCATAGGGGCCAATAAACCAATCCAGTCCCTGAAAATAAGCAAGTTATGAGTCAACATTTAAATATTTCAGTATTCAGTCATATCTTTGCTAATTTTCAATATTTTGACAACAAACTTTCAACACAACCATTTTTTCACCTCACCTCATAAACATGTTTGGTGTCATGTTTCAAATCATCATGGATGAGATGTGTTTTAGGACTTGTGGTGCAAAATGATGTTTTGGTCAGTATTCTATGAATGCCACATGTCATGTTTATAAAGGGGGGTCTTAAAATGACTATCTTGAGAATTTGGTGTCAAAATAAAAAAAAATATTAATAAATGTTCTGTGAAGTATCAGCCTTTACCCTAGTGGGTAGTGCTTTGTGATCCCATGCTGGTGAGCTGAGTCTGGTGGTGAGCTCCATGACCCACCTGGATCTGCCAAGGCTAACTAAAGCATTGATGCAGTTTTTTGCAATTTATTTCCTTACTTTATGATATAGCATAAGCGGGTCTTTATTTTATTGTGGGAGCGCAGGGTTCTATGGATCCTGTCCTCCCATCCCTCCGTAGATGTGTATATGTATGTATCTGCAGAAACACAGGGTCCTTCGGGGCTTGTGCTTCAACTTATAGGAAAACAATGACCAAATTGTCAGCATACCCACCTTATAACCCTACCTCATGTACCCAGTATAAGAAAAGTTTGAATCCCTGCCAAAACATAATTCTGTGCAACTGCAAAGCCATTCCTTGCCACAGGTGCAGAAATACATGTTGGCCAGGATTTGAAAAATGACAGCTGTGACATACATGAGGTGGGTTAATAAGAAGAGTATGTTGAAATTCAGGGGTCAAAAAATTTTACATTTCCAAGCCGACGTAGCAAAATTGCAACGAATGATCATAATTTTGACATGTTTTCATATTTTGATCCCACATTTTCAACATAATCTTCTTATGACCCCACTTCATAAACCCCATAGGTGAAAATGTTCAAATCCATGAAAAAATGCCATTTTGCACCACAGGTGTGAAAACACATTTTGGACAGGATGTGAAAAATGACAGCTGTACTGTTCATGAGGTAGTGTAGAAAAATGGCTATGTTAAAAGTTTGGACTCAAAAGCCAGCCCATCGGCGCAGAGGCAGGGTGTCCATCTGTGACACTGATGACCCAGGTTCAGGAATGGACTCGGGACGTCAGAGGGCCAGTCAGAAGAGAAGGACTGAGCATCCCAGGGACTGCTCTCCTTCTCTGGGTGGTAGGGGGTTGTGTGTCTGGCATGCTACAGACCTCTAACAGAAGCCAGGGGAGCTGCAGTGCTGGTGTCATATCAATGGGGGCGGAGTGGACACTGGCCATCATTGCACGTCCCCACCCTTGATACAGTATACAAAAAATGCCAGCCCCGAAGCGTGAAGCTCTGCTCTGCTGCCTCCATTGTCTACCATGTCCACTGGGTGGGGCCTGCTCCCGTGGCCCCACCCTGGGGGGTAAACCAGGGCAAGCTACTGTAGACCTTGGGAAGGGGGGTACCCACCTGGTGGCCCCACCCAGGGGGAAGCCTGGGCATGGGGAGACAGTGGAAGTAGGAGCTGAGCCCCTGCGGGGGGATTGGAGGTCAGAAAAAAAGAAAAAATAATTTGGGCTCAAAATATTGAAAAGTACCAAAGTTATGCGCGTGCATAAAAATTGTTCAATGAACACTCAGAACTTGGCCATTTTTAGGAATTTTTCCACCAAATTTTTAACATTGCCTTTTTGGGACCTCACCTCATGTACACTTGCACTGTCATTTCATTAATTGGGCCCTAAAGGTGATTTTGTGCAGCGACCATGAAATACATTCTGGACCTGATTAACAAAATAACAGTGACAGTGTTCTGAGGTGAGATCTAAAATCATGTTATTTAGTGCAGTATCAAGTGCTAGGTCTTTTACTTGTTCGAATTATGTACTCTTAGCCCAGGCGCACTATCAATATACCGGGGTGACAATTTTTTTCCACTTTCTCACACTGAATATTCTCTCTTTCTCTCCCTCTCCTCCTTAAATCCTGTATTTCTGGGTTGGACTTCTATTAAAACTCAGTGTCCCAGTTTACCTTGCAGTCGGACCAAGCCACACTGCACATGTGCAAGAGACGGTTGGGGACGTCATTAGAGAGTGGGAAGCATGGGATGAGTGTGCCGTTTCAAACCGTGCATCAGTTTGGGATTATTTTTCTGCATAAAACAGAATGATTTTAGTGAGAGGGCCAAGCTGCAAGAATTTTGGTGGTGTGCAATTCTGATCCGGAAGCCAATATCATCCATGCTGCTTAAAAATAATTGCTTGTCTGCGGTTTGATGTAACTCACTGGCCTGCTGCTGAGGTTGGAGGAGGTGGTGAATGCTTACATGTACTGCTTACAGTATGGAGCCTGCGACCTAGACAAACAGTGCATGATCAATGTTTCATCATCCGTCCGATCAAGTCATCACTGGACTATGGCTGGATGTACCGACTGGTCTGCTGAGGTTGGAGGAGTGTGACGTGTCCGGGGGCATGTGTGCTGCTGAACTGTCCTGGGCCATCTGGCTTGGCCAGAAATCGGAGTCATCGCTGGACTCAGAGAGAAAGGGTTTCCAGAAGAAAGACTTGGACCGCAGTCAGCCAATGGTGGTGAGTGATGTGGCGAGGTCAGTTTTGGTACTTTGACTTGGCAGGGTAGATCAGTTGGGTATTGGGTTCAGCTGCAGCAATGAGAATGAAGGGAACCAACTGAATTCATACAGGAGGGGCTGGCAAACATAGGAATTCTGGCTACCGTAATTCAACCTGAGTGAGGGGGCTTAGCATCTCATGGTAGAGCTTATCAGTTACACAGGAGACTTTAACAAAATGTAAGTGCTGAGCAGGCATCTTTCTCTGTGATGATCTATTTGTAGCTACTAGCTCCACTCGCCTGTGGGCCTGGAGAAAGCAAGAGATCAGACAGGGTGGCGTGGTGCTGGGTGGGGGGAGGGTCGAGCCAGGAGAGGGACTGCCACTGGTTTGACTAAAAAGCAAAGTTTATGCTATTATCTCTTCTCTACATACTTCAGACCTAAGTTGAGACAGGCATACCCAAAAAATAATCAATAACTTTCTGTTATGTCTGCCTGGGAAGTGGGAGCGGTGGGGTGGGGGTGGGCAAAGAGCCAGGTAGGAGTGGTGCAGAGGGCCAGGTGGGAGTGTGGCTGGGGGAAGAGTTGGAGTGTTGGGGGAGTTGGAGTGTGTGACAGGGCTGGGGAGGAAAATTGGAGGTGAGGCAGGGGCCGGGGAGGAGGAGAGTTGGAGTGTGGGGCAGTGGTCAGGAGGAGGAGAGTTGGAGTGTGAGGCAGGGGCTTAGGGGACAGAGAGTTAGAATGTGGGGCAGGGGCCGGGGAGAGTTGGAGGTGGGGCAGGGGCTGGGGGAGGGAGAGTTGGAATGTGGGGCAGGCGCCGGGGAAGAAAGTTGGAGTGTGGGGCAGGGGCTGGGGGAGAGTTTGAGGTGGGGCAGGGGCCGGGGCCTGAGGGGGTTGGAGTGTGAGGCAGGGCTGGGGGCTGTCCCTTAATTTTAAAATCCAATGCTGACACTGTAGACTGTAAAGAGGGAGGCAGGACACTGGGAAAGATCTGAAGACGGGAGAAATGGTCAAGGGTCTAGCAACTAAAATTCAAAGCAAAAAAGTTAAGAAAAGTTATGCCCACAGGGGGTCAAGAAACTGAAACTGAAATACTGGTGGGAGAAGTGCTGGAAACAAACTATAGATGATATCGACATGGGGGTCTTTAATACCTGAAATAATCAATGCAGTACAGTAGAGCAGTGTAGAAGGCAAATAGGTTGCTGGGGGTGCAAAGGCAGAGGCATCTCATCAAAAGGAATGCGGTAATCCTTCTCCTGGGCAGATGTCTGATGCACCCACACTTGTAATCCTGCATGCAGTTCTAGATCCTCACTCAAACAAGCATTTGTCAATGCCAAATGTTGTCTTGCTGGTGTTGGCATTGGTAGTGCTGGAGTTAGAGAGACGCATAATGGGAATGGCAGTGAAGGATAGAATCGACGTCAACCCCACCCCACCCAGCAGAGAGTGACAGGCATTGGGGTATGCCTTTGGGTCGCTGGCCATAACGCTCAAGCCATTTCACCTTGGCCTACCCTGCAGAGTCTGACAAGTGTGGCATTGTGTCTTGGGGTTGTCAGGCCTTATGCTCACCCCATTTCATAAGGAAGTACGTTCAGATGGTTGCAGCATAGGAGATTGGGTTGAACTTTGGGGCCGAAGAGTCCCAGGCACACCTTGATGCCCGTCAGTGGCTGCAGAGTGGGGGTGGGGGTGCAATGGTGTGAGCACTACAGCAGACAATCCAAAAACACACCCCGATGCCTGTTAGTCTGTACAGGGTGGAATGTTATGGCTAGAAACCCTAATGCCCCAGGCGTTTGTTGGTATTTGCACTCCAAATTTTCAGCATGGCCTTTTTGTGACCCCACCTCATGAAAGCATTTGGGACCTCTGCTCATGAATAGTGTCACTGTGATTTTGTTAATCTTGGTGCAGTGAGGAGGGGTACAACTTTATAGGAAAAGTGGAAGAATCATGGTCAAAAAAGGGACTATACAGCCAGGACAGGCTACACCTTAACTGGGAAGGGAAAAGAGCACTAAAGGATAAGCTAAGTGAATACACGGCAGAAGAACTGGGTTTAAACTGCTAAGGGGGGATAGAAAAGCGGGGCCAAAAAGCCCCCACCCCATGAAGGCAGGAGGGGTGGGGGAATGCGTGAGAAATGTAATAATGGGGGTAGAGGGGAGGGGGGGCTGAACAGGGACAACCAAGAGAAGCAAATAAAAGATGGTACATAAGGAACAAGGCGGGCAGTGGTATCACTGAATGCACATGGCATAGGAACAAGATAGCGGACTTACATGCCCTCTTCACTGAAGGTAAAATGGATATAGCGGCCATTACAGAAACCTGGGCCACAGCCCATCATGACTGGGACCTCTAGATCCCAGGGTACAAGTTCTACAGACAGGACAGAGAGGCAGGAAAGAGGGGTGGGGTTGCAGCATACATCAGGGAAAGGAGAGTTTGCGCAAGGGAAGAGGAAATGGAAAAGGGGAACAGTAAAGCATTGTAGCTGCAGCGCCAGAGCAATAGGGGTAAGAAAACTAGGGTAGGGGTGGTATATTGACTGCCTAACCAGGGCAAAGAAATGGGCAGGGTGCTGAGTGCACAACTGAATGACATGGCAGGGAGGGGGAAAAGTAGTAGTAACTAGGGACGTTAACCTGCCCAAAATAAACTGGGACACTCCAGCCACATCCTGTGCCAGAAGTCAGGTAATCCTTGACCCAGTTCAGGAGGGCTTCATGACACAGTTGGTGATGGGTCCAACCGGTGGGAAGCAATCCTGGACTTGGTGCTTACTAATGGGGAGCACATTCAGAAGGTTGACATCAGAGAACTCCTTGGAGGAAGTGACCACAGCTTAGTGTGGTTCAAGATTGACATGGGAAAAGAAGATATCCCAACATGGACTAGGGCGCTGGACTTCAGGACAGTGAAATTTAACAAAATGAGGGAACTGCTTAGGGAGTAACTAGGAAACATAGATGAGGGAATGGAAGGGGAAACACTTGGGAAAACCATCAGGGGAGACATTCAAAACACCATGGACAGTTGCATAAAAATGAGAGGGAAGAGGAAGGGGGCAAGACAGCCTAGGTAATTCAGTGGGGAGGTCGCTAGGGTGATAAGGGAAAAGAGGGCAGCCTCCAGGAAAAGTAGAAGACCTGTTAGGATAGAGAAGGACGAGGAATACCAAAGGCTGGCCAAAATAGCTAAAAAGGAGGTACAGAAAGCCAAGGCTCAGAAAGAGCTCCAGACAGTAGAAGGAATAAAGAGGGGAGAAAAGGCCTTCTTCAACTACATCAAAGAAAAAAGGGACAAGAAGAATGGTGTTGTAAGACTTAAACAAGCATTTGTTAATGCCGAATGTTGTCTTGCTGACATTGGCATTGGTAGTACACGAGTTAGACAGATGCATAAAAGGAATAGCAGTGAATTACAGAAGTGACGCCAACCCCACACCAACCTGAACAGACTGACAGGCACTAAGGTGTGCCTTTGGGTGTTGGCCATAATGCTCATGCGATTTAACTTCACCCTACCCTGCAGCGTCCGACAAGTATCACGTTCTGCCTTGGGGTCCTTGGGCCTCACGCTCACCCCAGTCCATATGAAAATACGTTGAAATGGGTGCAATATAGGAGACTGGGGTGAACTTTGGGGCAGAAGAGTGCAAGGCACAGTTTGATGCTTGTCAGTGGCTGCAGGGTGGGGGTAGAGGTGGGGGTGGAATGACATGAGCATTAGAACCGACAATCTAAAGTCACACCCCTGACGCCAATTAGTTTCTACAGGGTGGGACGTTATGGTTAGAAACCCTAAACTCCCTGGCATTTGTTGGTATTTGCACTCCAAATTTTCAACATGGGCTTTTTCTCACCCCAGCTCATGAAAGCATTTGGGACCTCTGCTCATGAACAGTGGCACTGTGATTTTGTTAATCTGTCCAGAACGTTGATGTCTCACAGTGATTGAGCCATTCTGCGCTAGTAGCTTGAAACCACATTTTGGGCAGGATGTGAGAAATGACAACTGTACTGTTCTTAAGAAGGTGTGCAAAAATGGCAATGTGGACAATCTGGAGTGAAAATATAAAAAATTCTCCAAGTTATGAGTGTGCATGGAAACTGTGCCATGCATGCTCGTAACACAGTCATTCTGTGGAATTTTCTCATCAAATTTTCAACATAGGCATTTTGGGACCTCCACTCATGAACACTGTCACAGTGATTTTCTTAATTTGTCCCGAACTTTGATTTCCTACAGTGACCGCACCATTGTGAACCGCATGGGCAAAACCACATTTCATACAGCATGTAAAGATAACAACTGTACTATTCTTAAGGAGGTGTGCAAAAATGGCAATGTTGAAAATCTGGAGTGAAAATATTAACAATTCTCAAACTTACGAGTGTGTATGGAAACTGGGCAACAGACGCTCATAAAATAGGCATTTTGTGGAATTTTGTCATCAAATTTTCAATATATGCATTTTGGAACCTCTGCTCATGGACACTGTCACTGTTATTTTCTTAATCTGTCCAGAACATTGATTTCACACACCGACTGTGCCATTGTGTGCCACATGTGCGAAAACACATTTTGGGTAAAATGTGAAAAATGACAGCTGTACTGTTCATAAGGAGGTGTGGTAAAATGACAGTGTTGAAAATCTGGAGTGAAAATATTAACAATTCTCAAACTTACGAGTGTGTATGGAAACTGGGCAACAGACGCTCATAAAATAGGCATTTTGTGGAATTTTGTCATCAAATTTTCAATATATGCATTTTGGAACCTCCGCTCATGGACACTGTCACTGTTATTTTCTTAATCTGTCCAGAACATTGATTTCGCACACCGACTGTGCCATTGTGTGCCACATGTGCGAAAACACATTTTGGGTAAAATGTGAAAAATGACAGCTGTACTGTTCATAAGGAGGTGTGGTAAAATGACAGTGTTGAAAATCTGGAGTGAAAATATTAAACATTCTCAAAGTTACGAGCGTGCATAGGAACAGTGCAACACACGCTCGTAACACAGTCATTTTTGGGAATTTTTCCACTAAATTTGCAACATAGGGTTTTTGGGAGCCTACCTCATGAACTGTGACACTGTCATTATGTTAATCAGTCCCAAAAGGTTGTTCTGCACAGTGACCATGAAATCACCTTTTGGGACCGAATAAATAAATGATAGTGACTGAGTTCATGAGGTGGGGTCCCAAGAACCCCATGTTGAAAATTTGGTATAAAAATTCACAAAAATGGGTGAGATATCCACCAAAATTGAAAAAAAAAACCCTATTTATGCCATTATACAGCTTACCGGCTTTGAAAACTGCAGACATGTTGCCAGTCCACCGAAGATCGTCGCACCGGCCTCTGGAGTTAAGTATGGTGTGGTGGGGTAGGGAGGTGGGTGTGCAGAGGGGGGGAGAAGGTTGGGGAGCATGAGAGACCATGAGGGACCTTTTTCTGTTTTTACAGAAAAAAAAATGGCAATGTGGGATGCTTTGGGCATGCTGGGGTGGGCTCTCAGCTTGCCAGCATACCTGGGTGTTTCTTTGGAGGGGCCTGGATCCAATGGGGATTGGGCACCCCTTTCGGCTGCACAGTGTGCTTTTGGGGGGGCAGCATGAGAGGGGGATTGGGAACCCCCTCAGCTCACAACAGATTTTTTGGGGGGGAGACATTACGCCGATGGGGATTGGGGTACCCCATTGGCAAATGAACTGGCTAGGGCAAATGCCGACAGGGGGATTGGGCACCCCTGACGTCAGCTGTTATGGGGACCATGAGAGGCGGAGGGCTCCACCATGTTTACTGAAATGTTACACCACAGAAGGCACACCCTGCAATGAGGGGGCAATCCCTCATTGCAGCGGCTAAATCCTTTCAAGGTGGTGGCACGCTTTTGTACTGCTGTCATAGTGTGCAATGTAATTCGTGCCACAGAGCCCAGCCTGAAAAAGCAGTGGTGCCACTGGCCACTACAGGACCACACCTCCAAAACCTGCTATTCCAAGTTACGGCAATATGTTTCTTGCACATGCGCAATACAACATAAAAAGGGGGCGAATGGGTGGTGGAGGACAGGACAAAAGCAATAGTATTAAATGAATAATTCTGCTCTGTGTTTACGAAAGAGAGAGATGGACCAAAGCCACAGACAGCGATAAGAAAAGAGGGAACAGGGGTAAATCCAATAGAGGTCATTGGGATGGACAGTGTGAAGGAGGGACTGAGGGCTCTGAAAGTGGATAAACCCAGGGCTTGATGAGCCCAGGGTACTCAGGGAACTGGCCGAAGAACTGGCAGGCCAAGTGGCAATTCTATTTAATAGTTCCCTGAATTCAGAAGTAGTGCCAGAGGATTGGAGAACAGCATATGTTGTGCCACTCCACAAAAGTGGTCCCAAGGAGGATCTGGGCAACTACAGGCTAGTCAGCCTGACCTCAATAGTATGCAAACTTATAGAGACCATACTAAAGGAGGGACTTGTGAGGTACATGGAGGAAAATGGCCTGCAAGATAGTAAGCAACATGGGTTTGTGCCTGGCAGATCATGTCAAATGAATTTAATAGAGTTCTTTGTTTGTGTCACGAAGGCAGTGGACAAGGGTCAGGCAGTATATGTCATTTATCTAGACTTCAGTAAAACCTTTGATTCGGTGCCACACAAAAGACTGATAACAAAACTGAGGGGCTGGGGGTTGGGGAGAAAATAGTAAGATGGGTTGAAAACTGGTTAGTGGGTAGGACACAGAGGGTGGTAGTACTGGGCATAACCTCCAGTACAAAAGAGGTCACCTGCGGGGTTCCACAGGGGTCGGTTTTGGGCCTGGTATTATTTAATATATTTATAAGTGACATCAGGGAAGGCATTCAAGGCAAAATGTGCCAATTAGCAGATGACACCGAGCTCTGAGGGAGGGTGGACACTCTGGAGGGGATAGAAGAGCTAAGGGAGGACCTAGCTTAACTGGATAAATGGTCAGGGATTTGGCAGTTGGGATTTAATACCAAAAAGTGCAAGGTGATGCACATAGAGGCAAAAAAAAAAAAAAACAAGAGCAGAGTACTGCATAGGAAAAGTACAAGTAGCCGAGTCACAGGAAGAAAAAGACCTGGGAGTAGCAGTTACTAGTGATCTGAAGCAGTCCATGCAATGCAAAAAGGTGGTGATGAAGGCTAGCAGGACACTGGGTTGCATTGCAATGGGTTTCAGTAGCAGGCACAGCGAGGTTATTCTGCCATTATATAGATCACTGGTAAGGTCTCATTTGGAATATGGAGTGAGGCCCAGAGAGGTTATTCTGCCATTATATAGATCACTGGTAATGTTGAATTGCTGCTATGTTTATTTTGTTTCTTGAATTGTATTGTACAGCTCCTAGAGTCCCTGGAATTGGGTACTTTATCTATCTATCTATCTATCTATCTATCTATCTATCTATCTATCTATCTATCTATCTATCTATCTATCTATCTATCTTATCTATCTATCTAAGGTCTCACTTGGAATATGGAATGAGGTACTGGCACCCATACCTAAAAAAAAGACATTAAATTGCTAGAGGTGGTGCAGAGAAGGGTGACTAAAATTATCAGGGGACAGCAGAACAGGTCATATGAGGAGAAGCTGGGGGACTTGAGGATGTTCTCATTGGAGGAGAGGAGGCAGAGGGGAGGTATAATAGAGACATACAAGTACCCGAAGGGAGTAAACAAGGTAGAGTGTAAGGGTCTCTTCAACAAGAGAGAAAACACCACCACAAGAGGACACAGCCTAAAGTTGGTGGGGGGAAGATATAGAAGGGATGTGAGGAAACACTTTTTCAGAGAAAATGTGGTGTCGACCTGGAATGAGCTTCCAGAAGAGGTCGTGGCAGCCTTGTCAGTGGAATCATTCAAAGAAGCTTGGGATAAACACAAGGTGAAGTTGTGGGACATAGGAAAAGGGAAGGGGGAGGGAGAGGAGGGAGTAGGGACAATGGTATAGGGGTAAAATACAAAACCCCAACACAACTCAAGCAAACAAGATAGACAATGTGGTCTCCTATGGACTACTTTTTGTGTTGTTATAACCCATTACTGCCTACTGCTATCGGTGTCAGACTAAGCCTCCTGATGTGAGCTCTGTCTGCCGTGCGTCATCATCCCTCCATTCCTACCACCACCAGTCCCCTGTACTTATTCATCCAACTTTAAACCTGTGGACAGTCTTAGATCTTACCCATTTGTTTGGCAGTCAATTACAGCCATCTACCACTCTCCATGAAAAAGTACATTCCTTCATTCCACCTAAATTTATCTCCAGTTAGTTTGTACTCATGACCCTGGTGCTTGATCCATTGCTTCAACTGAACAGTGTTGACTAGTTCACTCTGTTGTCCCCATGGATATATTTTGTGGTGTCTGTCATTTCCTATCACTCTCTTCTTGTCCCAAGTGAGTGCATGTTTAGACTACTCAGCTGCTCCATGAATGACTTTCCTTTCATACCCCCAAACAATTTCAGTGGCCCTTTTTTGTGCTGTTTCCAAGTAGTCATGGTCTTTTCTAAGGTGGGGGCTCCAAAGTGGTGCACTGCACTCCAGGTGCCAACTCACCAGACAGGTATACAGGGGCAGGATCATCTCCTTGCTCCTCCTGGTGATACCCCTGCTGATACAGCACCTCACCTGGTTGCCTTTGCAAATGCTGTGCTCCACTGCGCTGATGAAGTGACACTGTCACTTCAGATACACAGAAACATAGATGATGATGGTACAAAAAATGCAATGCTCCATCTAGTCTGTCTGAGTTCTCTATCCAACCCTGTGACTTACTGTCATCCAGGGTCCTAGCCCCCCCACACACCATTTTCCCTTTCAATTCTGTCACCTCGAATGACTATTTTACCCTTCACTCTGGCCCAACTGTGCTTGAAACCATCAACTGTTTTACTAATCACCACTTTGGCTGGTAGTCTGTTCCATGCTCCACCACCCTTTCTGTAAAATAATACTTTCTTATGTCCTTCATGAGCCTCTCTCCTGTCAAGTTCTTCTCATGCCCTTGTGACCTTGAATTAACATTCAAGATAAATAGCTCCTCGCTGTTCACTTTGTTTATTCCTTTTTGGAACTTGAAAGTCTCTGTCATATCTCCCATCTCCTTCTGGTCTCCAGTGAGTAGACGGTCATTGTCTCCAGACACTCCTCATAAGACATGCCCTGTGGACCCGAAGCAATGTTTGTTACCCTGCACTGTACTGTCTCCAGCCTGTCCCTATTCTTTCTCAGTGAGGGCTCCAGAATTGGGCGTAGTACTCCAGGTGTGGCCTCACTAAAGAGACATAAAGGGGCAGTACTACCTCCTTCCTCCTGCTATTAATATGCCTCACTATGCACCCCAGCATCATATTGGCTTGCCATAGACTTTGTTGCACTGGCTTGATTGTTTGGCGGTGTCACTGATGAGAACTCCTAAGTCATGTTCCTCAGCCACAGTGCTAAGTCTCACCCTATCCATCCAGTTCTCTGTCCTGAGATTCTTATTCTGTAGGTGCATTACCTTGCATTTTATGGCATGAAAGTCAAGTGACACACCTTAAACCATTCCATTACCTTTTATAAGTCCCTCTGCATTTCCTTGATTCCCTCATCACTATCCACCCTCCCACAGAGCTTAGTGCCATCTGTGAAGAGAAACAACCTGCCCTGGATACCTTCCCCAATGCCACTGATGAACATATTGAAGAGGACTGGGCCCAGGGCCAATACCTGTGGCACCCCACTTATGACCTCCCACTCTTCTGATTTGACCCCCATGATTACAACCCTCTGCTGCCAACCCTTTAGACAGTTTTCTACCCAATTAACTATGTCCATTGCTTTACCCAGATCCCCCATCTTCTTCAGCAAAGGTCTGTGAGGCACCGAGTCAAAAACCTTGCTGAAGTCAAATAGAGCAAGTCCGCAGCATGGCTCTTACCCAATTCTCTAGTCACCCAACCAAAGAAAACTATCACTTTCATCTGGCAGGAGTTCCCTTTCATGAACCTGTGCTCTTTACTATCCTGGAGACTGTTGCTGCCCAGGTAGTCCATGAGATCGTTGGTCAGTGACTAACATACTAAAATGCAAGCAGAATAGGCCTAACGGTCTTTCATGTCTGCTTGTTTGGTCAGCCCCCACCCTGGGTGCTGACCTTGCTACCCCCCTCGCCTTCTCTGGCTTCTCCCTTCCCAGTTCCGGATATTCTTGCTGCATTGGATTTTGCTTCCAGAACCCTTCCCTGTACCTGTCCCACCCCTCTTGAACCCCTCCACTGTCTCTGCCTCCACCAGCCCAGACTAGCGCATTCCATGGCTCCACCACCCTCTCAGTGAAGTAGCACCTCCTCCTTTCTCCCTGAATCTTCCCCTCCAGCTTCCACCCATGCCCTCTAGTGCCCCTCATCTTTCCTTCAAAGCACCCTGACTGTTCCTCCCCTATTTACCCTCTTCTAACACTGCAAGACCTCTATCATGTCCCCAGGTCCCTTCTCTCTTCCAATGTGTACATATTTAGCTCTTGAGCCTCTCCTCATAGGTCCTGTCCCCAAGCCCCAAATCATTTTGGTTGCCCTCCTCTGGACCCTCTCCAGGAGGTTAATGTCCCTCTTTAAGTGTGGCCTCCAAAACTGCATGCAGTACTCAAGGTGCGGCCTCACCAAGCAGTTATACAGAGGGAGTATCACTTCCTCCTTCTGGAGGTGATCCCCCTAGCGATGCATCCCAGCATCCTGTTGGCCTTGGCTGCTGCCCTCCTACAAGTCTCAGAGTTGTTCATCTTGACATCCACCACCACCCCCAGGTCCCTCTCAGCCATCGAGACTTGTAGCATTCCCCCAGGGTGTACACTTGACCCGGGTTTCTGGCCCCCAAGTGGAGTACCTTGCATTTCCCTGCATTGAACCTCAGCTTCCACTTTCTAGACCATCTTTCCAGAGCCTCCAGGTCCCCCTGTAGGGCCACCCTCCCTCCTCCCAATCCACCACCGCCCCCAGTTTGAGTCATCATAAAGAGACTCATCTCACTCCTGATTCCTGTCCTTATGTCAGAGACGTAGGTGTTGAACAGAAGGGCCCAGGACTGATCCTGTGGGACCCCACTAATGACCCTCCTTGGGGATGAGACTATCCCGCCAACTTCCGGTCCTGGAGCCAATTGCCTATCCATCTGATCATCTGGTTCCCCACCCCCATTTCTCCCAGCTTATCCAACAGGCCCACGTGAGGAACAGAGTCAAATGCCTTGCTGAAGTCTAGAAAGAGGACGTCCACTGGTCTACCCAGGTCCAAGGCACTCGACACCCAGTCATAGAACTCCACAAGGTTTGTCTGACACGATTTCCCTGGGATGAATCCATGCTGTCTATCGTCCAGGCACCCTGACTTATCCAGGTCCCCTAGCCTCTCCTTGACAATGCCTCCATCACCTTGCCCACCACTGATGTCAGGCTGACAGGCCTGTAGTTCCCTGCCACCTCCCTTGATCCCCCCTTGTGGATAGGCACTATATGCGCCACCTTCCAGTCCTGGGGCACCCACCCTGTCCTCAGAGAGATGGTGAAAAGCTCCGCCAGGGGTTTTGCCAGGACATCGCAAATTCCTTCAGCACTCTGGGATGTAATTTATCAGCCCCGGTGCTTTCTCTGTCTTAAGGAGCTGAGGCTTCCTAACTCTCTCTGCTGTGATTTCCACTTCTGCTACCTCTTCTCCCTGCAGCCCTCCCCTCCTGCCAGTGATGCCTCCCCTCTCCCCAGACCCGCACAGATTGGTAAAGGGTCCCCCCTCCTCAGTATCTCTGTCTCCTCCCATGTGATGCCGCACCCCAATTTTCCTTGCTGAAAACTGAGGTGAAGTACTCATTTAGTACCTCAGCCTGCTCCCCCGGGTCTTGTGCCCATCTCTCCCCTGATTTAATCCTGCTAATCTTCCCCTTCACCCTTCGTTTTTCCCCAATGTATCTAAAGAACCCCTTGTTCCCTCTCCTAATTTCCCTGACCAGGTTCTGCTCCTTCCTTGCCTTAGCCGCCCTCACCACCCTAGTGGCCCTTCTAGCCATCAGCTCGTACTCCCCTTGAGCCCTTTCACTCCTTGAGCACTTGAATTGCTTATAGTCTGCCTTCTTTCCCCGCATCACCTCCTGGACCTCCCTGGTCCACCTGCACCCCTCTCCTGATGATTTCCCATCTACTATCAGCGTCCATATCACTTAATCCCATCAAATGCTCCTTAAGGATCCTTCCCATTTCCTTAAAATCCGCCCCCCTGAAGTCGGTTACTTCTGTCTTTGTGCAGCCTTCTACCCCTCCTAGTTCCAGGCAGAACCAGACCGTGGCATGGTCACTCCCCGCCAATGGGTCACTTACCTCCAGGCCCACAATCTGGTCACTGTCTGCCAGGACCCATCCAGTACCAGCGCCTCCCTGGTGAGTTCCCTCACCTGCTGAGTTAGAGACACGTCTTGAAAGACATCCAACAACCTCTGTTCCTCTGGTCACAGAGGATGTCATAATCTCCAGTCTGTTCCTGGCATGTTTAAGTCCCCAACACCACCAACCTTCCTCTGCCCAGTCTGCAGTGTATCCACATCTGCCACCAGACTGTCCTCCAGCTCCTCCGCCAGGGCAGAGTCTATACACCCTCCTATTTTACTCTCTTGCCCCCTTGTTATCAAGGTGACCCAAATCGCCTCCACGGTTCCTCTCCACCTCCTCTACTCCCCTATGCCAATGCAGTTTTGGCTATCATTGCTACTCCCTCCTCCCTTCCCTCCCCTGTCCTTCCTGAACATAGTGT
Source organism: Neoceratodus forsteri (assembly GCA_016271365.2). Taxonomy (NCBI): domain Eukaryota; kingdom Metazoa; phylum Chordata; order Ceratodontiformes; family Ceratodontidae; genus Neoceratodus; species Neoceratodus forsteri. The sequence continues at coordinate 655,300,292 of CM028136.1, forward strand.
AACCCTCAGGTTCAGGTCCCAGTCGTGTCCTGCAGTGGCCCAAGTCTCAGTGACCACTGCCACATCACTGCTCCCTCAGTTAGCATCGCCTGGAGCTCAGGCATTTTATTGCCCAAACTTCTGGCATTTAGCATAACTACATCCACCCTCTCCCTATAGTTCCATTTCCCTGCTCGTGTTCCCATGGGGATTCTGTTTTCCCCTGGTCTGCACTTTGCCAGTCGGCCTTTTCCACGAATCCTCCAGCTCCCCAGGAGTGGAGACAGAAGTCCCTCCTTTATCGGCACCCCTTGACAGCCTTTCTCCCATCTCTCCCCCTTCACAAGTTTAAACCCACTTTTCACCAATGAACCCTCTATTTTCAACAAAGTTCCCCTCCTCCAAATTGACATGAAGTCTATCTCTAGCATACAGCTCCTTATCCTCCCAGGTCTCCCGCCAATCCCCATCAACCCATACCCTCTGGCCTCACACACTCCCTGAGCCACTGGTTTATCTCTAATCTTTCAACTTATATTCCCCACTAGCCCTTGGCACCGGCTGAGATTTCTGAAGAGCACTGTGCATCCTATGTCACGATAGACCCTGGCAAGCTCCTGAATCTTGCCTGTATCTCTACTCACTTCTTCCCTCAATGTTCATTTCTCCAGGTGGACCAGTATGTAGAGGAGACCCCACAATCCTTTGCCAGCCAGTATACCTCTTGTAGCCCTATGCACCATTAGTTCAGGGAAGCATCTTGCTCTAACTGGCCAGGCTTCTCCCTCCCTATCCCATTTGATACCCCTGATCATAGAATCCCCCAACAGGAGCACTCTGACCACTCCTTTTCCTCCATTTCCCCCTCCATGTCCCTCATCCTTTCTACCAGCCCCTCCACCCAGCCGGCTCCTTGTTCCTCCCCCTATCTGGGTGCCACATGCCACCCCCTCCTTATTTACCATGGCCACCCCCTTCCCTCCAATCCTATGCCTCTCCTCCTCCTCCTCCTGAGTATCCTTCTGTACCTTGCTAATTCCCTCCTCACTGCTTGTGACTGGTCCTTCTCCCATCTGTTAAACTAGCCTGGCTCATCCTCCCTTCTTCCTGTCTCCATTTAGTTTCCTCCTTGTAAATCATTGCTCCCCTAGCCCTAAACCCTCAGCTCCTTTACTGAATCCTTCTTTACTTGGTCCTTCTCCTTTACCTTTCCTCCCAACTGGTCCTTCTCCCTTGCTTCCTCCTCTTCCCCCTGCCCTCCTGCTCTGATTCACTGCTCCCCATTTCCTGCATTCCAGGTCCCCACAATTCTTCCTGCCATCTGGCCCCTGCCTCCCCCCCCACCCCTTTCCGTCTCTAACCACCCCTGTCGTGGCTACATCACCCCTCATCCTCGAGCAGAAGAAGAGATTTGAAGCAGTTACTGAGTGAGGTCTGATCCACCTCCCGCCTTGCTTCCTTCTGTCCAGCCCCTGGCCATCTGCCTACTTCCTTGAGAATGTTGTCCCTCCGTCCCTCCTTTGTGAGGGTCCCCAGTTACCTGCCTGCTTCCCTGGTAGTGTCCTTTTGGACCCCCTCTGCCAGGGTCCCTATGTGACCCCTGAGTATTCTCCTGCACTCCTTTCCCTATGCCCATGCCTCCAGTGCTTGGTGCAACCCCGTGGGAGATCCCCAGCCCCCTTTCCCAACCATACCTCCCCCCTTCACCCTGCTGTCTCCTAATCCCTGCAACCTCCTCCCTAAGCTGTGCCAGCTGGTAGCACATTGGGCAACCACTGAACTTCCAAGTCCAGTCCAGTATCATGGCTGCTCCACACCCTGTGCACCCCACCACCCTCCGTCAGCTTCCCTGCGATGGAGGTCAAACTGACAGGTTGCAGTTTTTCACTTGCTCTTTCTCTCCCTCCTTATGGAGCAGAATGATGTCCACCAGCCTCCAGTCCTTCAGAACTACCCCCATCCATAGTGAGTTGTTGAATAGCCCTACCATAGGTTCAGCCAGTTCTGCCATCAGTTCCTTGAGTATCCTTGGATGCAGGCCATCTGGTCCCAGGGCCTTATCTATTTTTAGGGCTGCCAGCCCTTTCTGGACCCTATTCCTTGTAAATAATGTCTGCCTCATCTCCAGGACCCCCTTATCGGCCACTTTGATGCCACTCTCGGGCAAGAGCTCACCTTTCTCCCTGGTGAAAAAGGAGTACAAATAATCATTAAGGACAGCAGCCTTTTGCCCATCCTCTTATATCACCTTAAGCCCCTCATAACCTAACAATTCCTCCCCTTTTTTCCTTTTTCCATAATATATCAGAAGAAATGTATTTCTCTGCCTTTAACCCCTTCTGCAATACATAGCTCTGTGTCTGCTTTTGCTTCCTTAGCCACTCTCTTTGCCTCCTTATTTCTCAGTAAATATTCCTTCATTCTTCCTCCCTTTGGTCTTCTTTATACTCACGGAAGGCCTTTTTCTTAGCCCCCACTGCTTCATCAACCTTTGCAAAGAACCATAATGGTCTTTTGCACTTATTTCTTTTGGTTATCCTTCTCATCATAACTTAGATGCCTCGAGAATGCCTGCCTTTATTACTCCCATCTCTCTTCCACCCCACGTAAAATGTCTACCATGGCTAAATTTTCCCTGACCAGTTCCCTCAGCTTGTTGAAGTCCATTCTTCTAAAATCAAGAACTTCAGTTCTCAAGTGGGGCTTTCCAGTCCCAAGGACCAGTTTGAACTAAATAGAGTTATAGTTGCTGTTCCCTAGTAGCTCCCTTACACTCACTGGTCCTACCACCTCCAAGTTGGTAAGCATCACATCAAGGATGGCAGACTGTCTGCTAGGGTCCTTAACTAGCAGGGGACAGTTCTGGAGTGCATTCAGCAAGGCCTGACATTTTTTGTTCCTGGCCACCAGAACATCCCAATTGATGGTGACTTGAAGGTCTTTTTCTCTGAAGACCACTTTACAGTAACACCCCCTATTCAATACTCTGTTTTGGGATTCTTATTCTGAATGGGTTCTATGCACTATTGGGTCTAGTATGGACTGTGATGTGGTGTAATGGCAGCACGGAACCACACCGTGGCATGCGGAAAAGTGTGGGGGTTGGCTACCTGGGCCTACCCCTTACCACATAGGTGAGCATAGAGAGATCCGCAAATAGGGAAGGGTGGCCATCTGGTGGTTCCCAGAGCCAGGAACACCCCATAACCATACCATAAATGGCCATGCACAGCCCATGGCACACACCTGCTGTGCACAGCATAGAGCATACCGTGCATGTAACAGGGTGTTACAGATGATACACAGCTATCTGTAGGTGGGGTTGTCATGCTGATATAGAAGAAAGCATTCCACAGGTGTGTAAGAGTGTGGCCACAGTCACATTCTACTGCTACATGGATGCCATGCCCTGATGCCAGTTGCTGGGAGCCATAGCAACCTACTGCATAAGGAACAGGATGACTGTCTCGGGGGGGGAGTGACCCAGTCTATGAGGGTATCTACTGTATGTCCAGTGCACACCCACACCTGGGAGGGTTTCCTCCATGGCTACCAGTAATGCCTGTGTTCTTGCGACTGTAGCCATTCCAAGGATGACTGGCCAAGATCCTGCTGTGACTGGGACCACAGGAGTCAGCTGAGCCATGGACTATGGCACCAGGCCACCCCAGCAAGGACTATGTGACTGCCTGAGAGGCTTGAATACACTGGGGAGTATTACTGAGACAAGTTCAGGCTGGCATAATTCATCCTTGAACTTACTGTGGTGAGCAAAGCCCTCAGCTACAGTATGAGGCATGAGGGTAGGTGGGTGAATTGAGGTAGGGAAGGTGCATTGGGGGAAGTTTGCCATTTGGTAAGAAGGGCTGGGCTGTCTAGGATGTAGACGCATCCATTTCATGCTTGCCTTTTCCCCTGCAGGATACTCTGCCACCACTGACAGTGATACATCTGTGAAGGAGGGACCCAACATTGTCATCACCAATCCTGAACCCTCGCGACAGCCTCTGGAGGAGTGGGAGAAGGCAACATGTGCCATGTATTATGGGGCGAAAATCATGCAGACTTGCACAGCATAGTGGCCAGGGGCCACTGACATTTACAGTGGTGGTGCCTATGGCTAGTACGTACCTGGCCACCACATATGAGCCATGGGATACAAGCACAGGTATGGCACAGCCATGGACTACCACCAGGGATGTATGGCACAGGGGCTTCGGCATGTGCTGTGTGAACTGACTGTATGCTTTTGCAGTGCAATACCATATTATGTTCTCTGATAAAGGATATGGCATGCTTTATATGTATTGCCTGTGCAGTAAACAGTGTGTCGAACACCCATTTCATGTCCCATGTCATTCTTTGGGGTGATGTGTGTAGTCACCTTTATCACTGCCCCTTGGGCTGCATTGTGCCTGGGGGGGGGTTCTGCACCATGCTACATGCCTCCCACCAGCTGTCCACACCTCCACACCTTTGTGCCTACACATAATGTAGCTGGACAGCATTCCTTAACATGCACACTTCAGATGCTCACCTCTGGCTCCTACATCAGTGCCCACCTATGACATGCACATGTGCAGGGGGTTGGGCATGTAGTATAATGGTTGTGGCAAGTTGCTCCTGTCTTACACATCTCAAGACTCATGCTACGCAGTGTGTAATGCCTACATAGCATGGGTATATTGGACACAATATGAATGACTCTGCATTTCTTTGCATTTAATTTGGTCTGCCAGATTCCAAACCATTCCTCCTGTTTTACTAGATTGCTCTTCAATTCCTTTATTCCCTCCTCTGTGACTACCCTGTCACATAGTGTTGTATTATCTGTATAAAACTTAATCTTACCCTGGATTCCCACTGCTAGTCACAGACTAATACATTGATGAGTAGCAACTGGGATTTAATGCAAAGAAGTGCAAGATCATGCACATAGGGAAGAGAAACCCTGAAGCCACCTATAGGCTGGGAGGGGAGTTGTTGGCAGTCACAAAGGAAGAAAGAGACTTGGGCGTCATCATCACCGATGACCTGAAATCATCCAAGCAGACCTCTAAAGCAGTAGGTAAGGCTAGGCGGATGTTAGGGTGTATTAGTAGGGGTATCACAAGTCGTAAGAAGGAGGTTATAGTCCTTCTTTACAAGACACTGGTTAGGCCCCATCTGGCGTACTGCATGCAGTACTGGAGTCCACACCTTCACAAGGACATTAACCAAATTGAGGCAGTCCAGAGAAGGGCAACCAAAATGGTGCATGGATTTCATCAGATGATATATGAGGACAGATTAACGGAGCTCAATATGTATACCCTTGAGCAAAGGAGGGAGAGAAGTGGTATGATCGAGACATTCAAACACCTTAAGGGCATTAACAAGGTAAAAGAGTCTAACATGTTTAAATATAAGAAAAATAGCAGGACAAGAGGACACAGCATGAGATTAGAGGGAGGCCGATTAAGGGGGAATGTGAGGAAATTATTTTTCACAGAAAGGGTGGTGGATGCATGGAATGGCCTAACTCAGCAAGTGGTGGCTATGAATACAGTGCAGGGCTTCAAACAGGCATGGGATAGGCAAAAGGGAGCAATCCAGATGAATATGAATAGATAGGCCACTGACAGAGCAAAGGCCGATGGCACATTTATAAGGTAGAAAAAGAAATGGGCAGACTGGATGGGCCTTGCGGTCCGTATCTGCCATCAACTTCTATGTTTCTATGTTACTATGAGTGCTGGTCTGAGGACAGACCCCTGAGGCACCTTGTTCATCACCTTTCTGACCCCCAAGGGGCTCCCATTCACCACTACCATCAGTGTCCTTTAACCGAACAAATATGCTTGGCTAAGCTGTTCTCCACCCCTAGGTTTTATAGCTGTTCGCCAGCCTCCTGTGCAGCACAGAGTCAAAGGCCTTGCTGAAGTCCAAATATAGGACATGGATAAATTTATTTTTATTGATACTTACATTTTAGTAGTATAGGAGCACTGGGTACAAGACCTGTTTTCAGGATCATCCTGCATAAGTCAAAATTATAGTAGTACAAATTACAATGTACAATGTGAGACGCATAAAATACATTCAACAAGTACAATACACAATGCAATGCATCAGTTCAAGTACAATCACATGCAAAAGTGATTTATTTCCAGAATAGCAAGCTAAAGTCTAGCTTTAGGTAGCTGAAACATTTGAGTAGAATCTATTCCAGAAGGAGGCTGTGATGTGCAAAAGAGTAGTCTGACCAAAATAGGATTGCATTTTTGGAACTTTAAACCCCCTACCAGTATATTATGTAAGCAGTATTAACATTCTGATAAAATGAGTAGATCTTATAGATATCCTGGACTAAATTGTCTACACACTTAAATAAAAAGCTATACTAAATTATCTTCTATCAACAATGGAAGACCAATTTAGATTTTAAAGTAAGGAACAATGGGGAATCTCTCTAGGAAGGCCTGAAGTACCCTGTAGACAGTGACATCAACAGCCTGAGCCTTATCCACTGTCTGTGTCATTGTATAGAAAAAGTAAATGAGGATGGTTTGGCATAACATTCCCGTTACAGAACCATGGCACCTCCCATCCTGTAAACCCGTCCTTGCAAGGAATTCCACCATTCAATCTTTGATGGTTGTCTTTAGCAATTTTCCTGCTATAGAGGTCAGACTGTCCAATCAGTATTTACCTGGGTCCCCATTATTCCCTTCCATATGTAGTGGGATAAAATGTGTCTCCCTTCAATCTTTCAGAACTACTCCTACTGCCAAGGAGCAATTAAACAGATCTGCTAGAAAACCTGCCAGTGCCACCACTGCCTGCTTGAGTACTTAGGGTGGAGTCTATCAGGGCATGGTGCCACATTTGTTTTCAGCTCAGAAGCCTGCTGAACTCCCATCTTTAGTGACTGAGTTTTTGATCAGCTCCTGTCCCCTATCCTCTGCCCCTCCTGCTGGTCTGACTGATCATTTGGGGAGAGGTCCCCCATTTTCCACCATGAATATAATGGTGAAGAATTCACTAAGGAGATCCACCTTGCTTATCATTACACCCTTGCCTGGCCATCTTCAGTCCTTCAATGCCTTACTTAGTTTTCCTTCTCTCCCTGATGTATCTGAAGAAGGCGTTATCATTTTGTTTTACTCCCTGTCGATTTGGAGCTCTGCCTCAGCTTTGGCTCTTCCCCAAGGCTATTTCTGCTTCCCTCAGGCTGCCCTGGTAGACTGACCTGCTTGCCTGTGTCTGTTCCTTCTTATGTGCCCTGAAGGCTTTCCTCTATTTAACTATGGCTTCATTATCGTCTCTCTGAACCAGAAAGGCCTCTTGTACTTCCTTGCTTTATCTATCATTCTCATGTAGCACTTGGTGACCTCCAGGACTGTTCCTTTTATGGTGTCCCACTTTCTTTCCTCCCTATACACCCTTGATACTCCCTTAGAATTGGCAGTAGCTTAGTAATTTTTCCAAAGTCTACTTTATGAATGTCCAACACATGATTCTTGGATTTTACTGTGTCTTGACAGAAGGTTTATGGAGAAGCACACCATGTTATGATCACTGGCAACTAAAGGGGCCCTAACGCTCACATCATCATCTAGAGTCATGAATGTTAACTCCAAGATAACTCCCTGTCTGCTGTGATCCCTGACATGTTATGTTAACAAGCAATCCTGGAATGTGTCTACCAATGCCTAAATATGTGTTCTTTGTCACCACCATAGCAGAAATCGACTTCCTTGAAGAGTCGCGGCTGCTGATTCCTGAACATCTTGGAAGAAAGACAACTGGAAAGTGCCTCATCTGTCCCTCCCAGATGCCCACCGGTAGACGAGTCCATTGTAGCCAACTGTGGTCATGACTGCCATTTCTTATTTTGTTCTCCATCCTTGTGGAATCCTGATCCTCGTCTTCTACTCCTTCCTGCTTGTTTCATCCTGCATCACCATTGTAATCCTCAGGGTGGCAGTTCAAGTTTGGTGGTCCTCCAAGTGGATCTGTCACCAAAGCAGCTCAGTAGTGTCCTCTTCGTCCTTGGTAGTCCTCCTAGTGGATTCTTCAGCAAGTTCAGTGTTCATTTGGCAGCCCTAGTCGAGGTTAGGTGCCAGGAAAGCCAGCAGCAGTTCTTCTTCATCCTTGGCAACCCTGATTGAGGGTTGGTGCCAAGGAGAAAGCAGCAGATTCCTTCTCTTGTGGCAATCCTGCAGGTGGATTCCTTGCCACATTTTGGTTCTTCACCCTTGGCAGCCCAGTTCAAGGGTTTTGTGCTAAGGAAGAGCATTACCCCAAGTCAGTCAGTTTGTGCTCTTGTATTCCGGCAACCCTGGAGAGTAGGTTGGCTGACGCCTATGGTCTGTTTACCAATCTCTCCGTTAGAAACATAGAAACATAGAATTTGACGGCAGATAAGGACCGCTTGGCCCACCCAGTCTGCCCATTTTCCTACCTAACAGATAAGCTGCAAATCCTAGTTAACCAACAGCTTACTTCCTCCTACCCCCCACTAGGACTGCCTTATGCCTGTCCCATGCATTCTTGAAGTCCCCCACTGTTCTTGACTCCATGACCTCCTCAGGGAGGCTGTTCCATGCATCCACAACCCTCTCAGTGAAAAAATACTTCCTCACATTACCTCTGAGCCGTCCCCCTCTATCTTCAAATTGTGCCCCCTTGTTCTTGCACATCTCTTTTTCTGGAAGATGCTACCCTCTTGGACTTTGTTAATTCCCTTGAGGTACTTGAAAGTTTCTATCATGTCCCCTCTCTCCCTCCTTTCTTCTAGGGTATACATATTAAGCTCCTTTAGTCTTTCTTCGTATGTCTTCTGGTGCAGACCCTGCACCATTTTGGTTGCCTTCCTCTGGACAGCTTCCACTCTGTCTATGTCTTTGCTGAGATGGGGTCTCAGAACTGCACACAGTACTCCAGATGGGGTCTCACCAACTGTCTGTAGAGAGGGATAATAACTTCCTGTTTTCTACTATTGATGCCTCTTCCTATGCATCCCAGTATCCCCCCTGCCTTCCTTACTGCCTTCTCACATTGCTTGCCCACCTTTAGGTCATCTGATATAATTACCCCCAGGTCCCTTTCTGTTTTTACTGTTGTCAGTATCTCACCCCCCATTGTGTACACTTCCCCTGGGTTTTTGTTTCCCATGTGCATTACCTTGCACTTCTTTGCATTGAATCTGAGCTGCCATACATTTGACCGTTCCTCCAACCTTGCCAAGTCCCTTCTCATCCTTTCCACTCCATCTTGTGTATCAACCCTGTTGCAGATCTTTGTGTCATCTGCAAAGAGACATACTTTTCCTTCCAGTTCCTCTGCAATGTCACTTATAAAGACATTAAAAAGGACCGGTCCCAGTACTGAACCCTGCGGTACCCCACTAGTAACCCTCCTTTCTTCACTGTGTATTCCATTTACTACTATCCTTTGTGTCCTGTTGTCCAGCCAATTTTTTATCCAGGCTACCACCTTGGGACCCACTCCAAGGCTGGCTATCTTGTGAATTAATCTTTTGTGTGAGACTGTATCAAATGCCTTGCTAAAATCTAGGTAGGCCATGTCCACAGCCCCTCCCTGGTCTACTACTTTGGTCACCCAGTCAAATAAATCTATTAGATTTGTCTGACACGACCTTCCCATCGTGAATCCATGCTGCCTTGGGTCCTGTGCCCCACTGGCCTCTAGGTACTCAACAATTCTTTCCTTCAGAAATGATTCCATCATTTTCCCTACCACTGAGGTCAAACTAACTGGTCTGTAGTTTCCTGCCTCTGTCCTGCTCCCACTTTTGTGAAGAGGAATCACATCTGCCCTCCTCCAGTCCTTGGGTACCACCCCATTCTCCCATGATTTGTTAAAGAGAGTAGTCAGCGGTGTCACTAGTTCTACCCTTAATTCTTTTAGAATTCTTGGGTGAATCCCATCAGGCCCCATTGCTTTGTCCACCTTCAATTTTATCAGTTCTTTCAGAACCCTTTCTCCGTTCCCTTTTGCAACCTGTCATAGATTTTCTGGTGATCTTGGCGCCAAGCAGGAGTTCCCCTTTCTCTTGACCCCCACTCTTCAATTGTGCATGAAGACGATGGACATCTGCATCTAATAGACTTTGTGAGTGTGATACTGTTTGATGGTTGTGCATTGAATGCTTGTTACATGGTATGATAAAGTAATAAGTTATACTCCTGACACATAGGCCTTTTAGTAAGGTATTGTAAGAGTGATGAGAACCTCATAGAGTGGCCTTAAGCTGAGGTGAATATTATAGAGTGGCCTTAGGCCAAAGTGCCTATAGAGTATAACAGAGTAGTGTGATTAGAGTGGTAGTTGCTAGTTGCTGCCTATAAGAGTTATTCCCTGACTTTCCCTTGTGACCGTGTCTACCTTTCCTGGTATAAATAAAAGCCTGCTGGATATCAAACTTCAGATTGTCTCCTGCCTCTCCTTAAAGGGTGTTTCCTTTCACCCAAACTTATTCGGACCACAGCGTTGTCTCGCCGGTCCACCTGCTTAAGGTGACGCTGGGTGTGCAGCTGGGACAGGCGATCTTTGAGGTCAGAACCCAGTTGATAAGATCACCACACAATGTATATCCATAGCATTTCTACACCTCCCTGTTCCCCTATGGATTGCTCCTCCGGTCGTCTTATCTGATCCCTACATATAACAAGCATTTGTCAATGATGAACGTTGTGTTGCTGACATTGGCATTGGTAGTGAAGGAGTTCAAGAGATGCATAATGGGAATGGCAGTGATGTATGGAAGTGAGGTCAACCCCACACCACCCTACAGAGGCTGATAGGCACTGAGGTGTGCCTTTGGGTATCAGCCATAACGTTCATGCCATTTCAGCTCACCCTACCCTGCAGACTGTAACAAGTATTGCGTTGTGCCTTGGGGTCTTCAGGCCTTATGCTTACCCTATTCGCCCATAATGCTCATGGCATTTCACCTCACCCTGTCCGGCAGACACTGAACAAGTGCTGAGGTGTGCCTTGAGGTGTTCGGCTTTACAGTCACCCCATTTCATAAGGACATATGCTGAAATGGGTGCAGCATAAGAGAATGGGGTGAACTCTGGGGCCGAAGAGTCCAAGGCACACGTCGATGCCTGTCAGTGGCTTGAAGGTTGGGGTGTGGTATAGCATGAGTATTACAGCTGGCAATCCAAAGGCAGACACCTAACACCTGTCAGTCTGTACTGGGTGGCACGTTATGGTTAGAAACCCTAATGCCCAGGGTGTTTGTTGGTATTTGCAGTACAAATTTGCAACACTGCCTTTTTGTGACCCCCACCTCAAGAAAGCATTTTGGACCTCTGCTCATGAATAATGGCACTGTGATTTTGCTAATCTGTCCCAAACGTTGCTTTCTCACAGCGACCACACCATTCTGCACCAGATGTGGGAAAACACAGTTTGGGCAGGATGTGAAAAATGACAGCTGTACCATTCATAGGTAGGTGTGAAGAGATGGCAGTGTTGAAAATCTCGAATGAAAATATAAAAAATGCTCGAATTTACGAGCGTATGTGGAAACTGTGCAATGCACTGTCATAACACAGTCATTTAGTGGAATTATTTCACCACATTTTCAACATAGGCATTTTGAGACCTCTGCTCATGAACACTGTCACTATGATTTTCTTCATCTGTCCCGAGCATTGATTTCCCACAGTGACCATGCCATAATGCACCAGTTGTATGAAAACACATTTCGGTCAGGATGTGAAAAATGACAGATGTATTGTTCACAAGGACGTGCAAAATTGACAATGTTGAAAATGTTGAGTGAAAACATTACAAATTCTAGAAGTTACGAGTGCACATGGAAACTGCATGAACATAGTCATTTTTTGGACTTTTGACACCAAATATTTAACATAGGCATTTTAGGACCCCTGCTCATAAACAGTGTCACTGTTATTCTCATAATCTGTCCTGAACACTGATTTCCCACAGCGACCACGCTATTCTGCACCTGTAGTGCGAAAACACATTTTACCAAGAATGTGAAAAATGACAGCTGCACTGTTCATAAGGAGGTGTGAAAAAATGCCAATGTTGAAAATCTGGAGTGAAAATATTACAAATTGGTGAAGTTACGAGTGTGCGTAGAAACTGTGCAATGCATGCTTGTAATACAGACATTTGTTGGAATTTTTTCAACAAATTTGCAACATAGGCTTTTTGGGAGGCCAGCTCATGAACAGCAACACTGTCATTTCGTTACTCAGTCCTGAAAGGTGATTCCACGCAGTGACCGCAAAAATCACCTTTCAGAACCGAATAATGCCATGATAGTGACTGAATTCATGAGGAGGGATCCCAAGAAACCCATGTTGAAAATTTGGTGGTAAAAGTAAAAAAAAATAGCCGAGATAGCCACATAAGTTCAAGAAAAAAACATTTATGCCATTATGCAGCTCATCGGCATTTCTTCAGTTCATGGTCAGCTTTGAAGAGTGCAGACATGTTCCGGGTCCACCGAAGATCGTCACACCAGGCTCCAGAGGTAAGTATGGGGTGAGGGATGTGGGGAGGTGGGTGTGCAGAGGGTGGCTGTGGGTTGGGGGAAGGGACACTGAACTCAACGAGGGACCGTTTTTTGATTTTACAAGTTAAAACAGAAAAAAAAACAATGCAGGAAGTTTTTCTATTTTTACAAGTACTTCTGCATGCTGGGGTGGGCTCCCAGCATGCCACCTGTGTGTTTGATGGGAGGGTGTTCTGTAGCTGACAGGGATTGGGCAACCCCGTCAGCACATACAGAGTGGGGGGGGGTTGCATGAGCCAAGGGGAATTGAGCACCGCCTCGGCACAAAAGAAATGGGGGGTGCATTATGCCGACGGTATTGGGCACCCCCATTGTCAAATTAACTTAGGAAGGTCAAGCCGGCAGGGGGATTGGCTTTCAGAGGGACTGTGAGAGGCAGCAGCTGTTCCTTGGCTTCCGTGGGGACTGTGAGAAGCGGACGGGGAAGCCGCCGCCATGTTGCTTGACAGGGGACACCAGATGAGGCAAGCAGTAATTGGCTGCTGCAATCAGGGACTGCCCTGTGGTGCTCCCTGATTGCAGTGGATAATTTCTCTCAAGCTGGTGGCATGCTTCTCAGCTGCTGTCATAGACAGCGTGCTATGCCATTGGTGCCACAGAGCGCGGCCACAAAAAGCAGTGGCACCATTGGCTGCAGCAGGACCGCACCTCCAAAACCTGCTTCTCCACTCCAAGCAACCACAATATGTTATCTGCACTGCATGCACAAGACGACATAAAAAGGAAAGGGATGGAGTTAAGATGATGCAGAGGAAGTTAACAAAAATAAATGTGGGGCAGCAAGAAATGTCCTAAATGGAGAGGATGTATCATAGTGGACCACACCATATTTACAGTGGAAACCAGGAGGGTAAGGGGAGAACATTATTGAAATATTTAAAGTTTCTTCACAAGACAAAAAGCATGAGCTGTTCAAGAGCAGGCACCTGGGGGGGAGGGGGGAGTGAAAGCAACGAGTGGAGGGAGATTTAGAAAGGATGCCAGAAAAGCATTTAGGAACAGGTTGCAAGAATAAGTGGTCCACCTCAGATTAGTGGAAAGATTCAAGAAAGGGTGACAGGTTTATGGGGCTAGTAAGGGTATCTGGGGAGGAAGACATGGAGGGAGGGAGGGGGAGTGAATGACCACTAGGATATTTGTATCATACTATAGGTAGTGCGAGGCAGGCATTTTTATGTTTTAGTGTGGTTAGAATTTAATCGAGCTATCAGCCTTCTGGCTCCACATCAAAATCATGCTATTATTTCTTCAGTCATTTTAGGGACTATGCAAAATGATGACCAGACTGTAATGGTTCTTGGGGCCCATTCCTCAAAGGTACTCCACATACAAGGAACTTGCACATATGTGGGGTGTTGCTTCCTCCTGCTCACACAGTTAAACCCCAGTGGTGTTGTTTTGTGTCAGTGCCTCTTGGCTTCCATACCTTCTTCTCTCTCATTCTGTAAGGATTTACTGTCCAGCTAGAGAGTAGCTGGATCATTTTACATTAGATAAAGGTCCAGAAAACCTCCTTTTTTTTGTCTGCAATAATTACTAATACTTTTTCGTTCCACAGTTCTGCAGTTGGCAAATACAACCACCATTCTTTCTCATGAAATAGACTTCCTGAAGTTTCCTCAGTGTTTGTAGAAGGCCATAAAGGTCATAAGTTTCAGGGCTAAGTGCTAGTGGATCTGAAAGGGGTTGCCCTGCTGTCTACGGCAACCCAAGTGGGGATGGATGTATAATGGAGCTGCCAACAACTCACACTAATGCTCTTTTGAGCTTGCTAACAATCCTTTTAGCCATTCAGTTGGGGGTTACAGTGGTGATGCCCATTTCTACTGCACCAATAATGCTGTTTCTGAAGCAGAGGATTGTTTTTGCAGCAGGACCATGTTTCTGTAGCAGTTGCTGCAACTGCAGAATTGCAGAAAACATGGGACCCTTACACTGCCTGCAGCAGATGGAAACTGGCCCTGGATCAGGTACACTACCTGCAGCACATATGGGAGCTAGCCATGGATCAGTTACATTGCCTGCAGCAGATGGGAACTGGCCCTGGACCAGATACACTGCCTGCAGCAGATGGGCACTGGCACAGGACCAGTTGTACTGCCTGGATACTGTTGAAGTGCCCTTGGATTAGTTAAACTGCCTGCAACAGATGGGAACTGGCCCTGGACCAGTTACACTGATTACAGCAGATGGGAACTGGTACTTGATCAGTTACACTGCTTATAGCACATGAGAACTTGCCCTGGATCAGTTACACTACCTGCAGCAGATGGGAACTGGCTTTGGATCAGTTACACCACCTGGTTACTGTGGAACAGGCTTTGAATCAGTTACACTGCCTGCAGCAGATGGAACTGGCCCTGGATCAGTTCCACTGCCGCATACTGTGGAAATGGCCCTGCATCAGTTACACTGCATGGAGCAGATCAGAACAGGTCCTGGATCAGCTACACTGTCTTCAGCAGATAGGAACTGGCCCTGGACCAGATACACTGCCTGCAGCAGATTGGCACTGGTATGGGACCAGATGCACTGCCTGGATACTGTGGAAGTGGCCCTGGGTCAGTTAATCTGCCTGCAGCCCATGAGAACTGGCTCTGGATCAGTTATACTGCTTGCAGCAGATGGGAACTGGCCATGGTCCAGTTACATTGCCTGGATATTGTGGAACTGGCTTCGAATCAGTTATGCTGCCTGCAGCAGATGGGATGTGGTCCTGGATCAGTTACACTGCATGGATACTACAGAAATGGCCCTGGATCAGTTATGCTGCCTGAATACTACGGAACTGGCCCTGCATCAGTTACACTGCCTGCAGCAGAGGGGAACTGGCACGGGACCAGTTGCTCTTCCTGGATACTGTGGAACTGGCTCAGGATCAGTTACACTGCCTGCAATAGACAGAAACTGGTTCTGGATCAGTTACACTGCCTGGATACTGTAGAACTGGTCCTGGATCAGTTACACAGCCTACAGCAGATAGAACTGCCATGGGATGAGTTGCACTGCCTGGATACTGTAAAACTGGCTCGGTACCAGTTACACTGCCTGCAGCACATGGGAACTGCCTCTGGATTACTCATACTATCTGTAGCACATGGGAATTGGTCCTGGATCAGTTACACTGCCTGGATACTGTGGAACTGACCCTGAATTATCTATACTATCTGTAGCACATATGAACTGGCCCTGGATCAGTTACACTGCCTCAGTAGATGGGAACTGGCCCTTAGTAAGTTGCACTGCTTGGATACTGTGGAACTGGCTCGGGATCAGTTACACTGCCTACAGCACATGGGAACTGGCTGTGGATATACTGTCTGCAGTAGATGGGAACTGGTCAAAGACCAGATACACTGCCTGCAGCAGATGGAAACTGGCACCGGACGAGTTGAACTGCATGGATAATGTGAACTGGCCTTGGATCAGTTATACTGCCTGGATACTGTGAAACTGGCTCTGAACCAGTTACACTGCATGGATACTGTGTAACTGGCCCTGGATCAGTTACACTGCTTGCAGCATGCAGGCCCATTGGCGCAGCAGTAGAGATACCCTTTGGTGCTGAGAGGAAGGGTTCGGATTCATTGGTGACTGTGGACCAATGACTGTGGACCCACCGGAAAGGATGGGGGCTTATTCAAGCCCGACGGCCTACATGCATCCTGGAGGGTAATCCAAGCACTCAGTAAAAAGTTTAAATGCTGCATGGACAAGCATTTAAACTAGCTGGGGGGGGCAGGTCAACAAGGAGGGTATGTAATTGCCCACCTCCCATAGCTAGCTGTGGAACCAGAGAACAGAGGGAGGAGATATCACTGCAAAGCAGTGTGCAAAAGATGGAGATAGGCACCCAAGGGGTGGATAAGCAGAATAAGGACAAAATACAACAGAAGGGAAGACAGCAGGTAGAACGAGGGATAAAGGACAACCAGGGAAGGGACTGTAGTAGAACAGCAAAACAGACCAGCGAGGTCACATCATGGAAAGCCATGTGTGCCAATGCCAGGAGCCTTGGCAACAAGATGGAGGATCTGGAGGCTGCCATGGAGCAGTCAGACCTGGACACTGTGGCCATCACAAAGGCCTGGTGTAATAATAACCACAGCTGGGAGATATCCATACCAGGCTACAACATATTCAGAAGAGACAGAGCAGGCAGGAAGGGAGGGGGAGTGGCACTTTATGTGCAAGATGGCATAAAGGATGCAGAGATCCAGGAGGAACAAAATGAGGGGGAGATACTGTGGGTTAAGCTGGAAAGGAAAACTGGGTCAGCCATCCACACAGGGGTGGTCTACGGACCACCAGCCCAGGAGGAAGCGACAGATAGGGAGTTAATGCTAGCCATCCAAAGGATGGCAGAAAAGTAGGAGGTGGTGCTGGTTGGAGACTACAGTATTCCAGACATGGACTGGGAGCCTCTCAGGAGCAGCATCAACTAGGAGCAGATTTAGCCTTCCTTAAGCAACTGGTCATGGAACCAACTCAACAGAAGACTGGACCTCATGCTCACAAATGGGGACAGTGTTATTTGGGTTACAGTGGGGGACCAGCTGGGAAACAGTGATCACCTGTCAGTGTGGTTTGAAATTACAGAAGGATCAGAACCAAACTGCACAAAACGGAGGGCAGATTTTGGGAAAATGGGGACATGCTTGAAAGAGACACTAATAGGAATTGGGAGGGAATCGGGGGTGGAGGAACAGTGAGCAATATTTAAAACAGGGATTACAAGAGCAACACAGTTATGCGTTAAGTAGGTTAGCAAGGGGAAATGGAAGAGGATACCATTATTGGTTTCCAAGGAGGTAGTGGAGAAAGTGAAAGCCAAAATGATGGCATTCAGGCAATACAAAAAGACACGGGCAATACAAAAAGACAAAAGCAGAAGGGGATAGTATGAAGTACTGTACCAGGAGAAGCAAAGGGAGGCATGGAGGTCAGTAATGGAAGTCAAAGCTCAGACAGAAGAGAGCATTGCAGTGGTTAGAGGAGACAAAACCTTTTACAGGTACTTAAGTGAAAAAAGAAGGGCAAAGGGAGGGAAGGGGAGGACAGGAGCAGCGTGGAGGATGACAACAATAAAGATGACATACTGAACAGATATTTCTGCTCTGTCTTTACTTTGGAAGGGGAGGATAATGGACCTGAAGGGAGTACAAGGGGTGGGAATGGCATGAAAATGGGCACAAGTCCCTTTACACGGGAAAGGGTCCTAAATGAACTGGAAGGAATAAGAGTTGATAAAGCAATGGGGCCAGATGGGGTGCACCCCAGGGTCCTAAAGGAACTAAGAGAGGTGGTGGCTGAACCTCTGGCAATCCTGTTTAGCAAATCACTAGAAACAGGGGCGGTACCCAAAGACTGGAGGACAGCAGATGTAGTCCCCTTATACAAAAGCGGGAATAAAGAGGAAGCAGAGAACTACAGACCAGTCAGCCTGACCTTGATAGTGGGGAAGATCATGGAAGCACTACTGAAGGAGAGATTGGTGGAACATCTGGTTGCCAACAGACTGTAGGACCCAAGGCAGCATGGTTTCACTGGGGGGAAGTCATGCTAGACCAACCTCATTTAATTTTTCGACTGGGTGACAAGGGAGGTGAATCAGGTGAGGACAGTGGACGTGGTCCATCTGGACTTTAGCAAGGCCTTTGACACCATGCTGCATAGAAGGCTGTTAAACAAACTGGGGAATAGGGGAGTGGGTAGGACAGTAGTGTGGTGGGTGGGTAACTGGCTGGGTGGCAGGACACAGAGGGTGATGGTAAATGGCTGTCATGCCATGGAGGGAAGAGTCACTAGTGAGGTGCCGCAGTGATCAGTGCTGGGACCAGTCCTATTCAACATCTTCCTCAGTGACATTGCGCAGGACCTAGAAGGCAGAATTTCCCTGTTCACTGATGACATCAAGCTCTGTAACAGAGTGGAAACACCAGAGGGTGTAGACAAAATGAAGAGGGACCTGCAGAAGCTTGAAGAATGGTCAGGGGTTTGACAGTTTAAATTTAATGCAAAAAAAGTGCAAAATAATGCATATGCAGCACAAAACCACTGGAACAACATATCAGTTGGGGGGGTGAGGATATAGCATGCATCAAGCAGGAAAAGGACCTTAGGGTTATCATCTCTGATGACCTCAAGGTAGAGAAACAGTGCAACAAGGTGGAAAGTAAAGCCAATAGGATGCTGGGATGCACAGGCAGGGGCATCACCAGCAGGAGAAGGAAGGCTATAATTCCACTATACAAGACATTAGTGAGGCCCCACCTGGAGTACAGTGTCCAGTTCTGGAGACCTTATCTATGTAAGGACATAGACAGAGTGGAGAAGGTTCAGAGGAGGGCAACAAAAATGGTACAGGGATTGCATCACAAGTCCTGTGAGGACAGGCTGAAGGACTTGAATATGTACTCCCTGGAGAAGAGAAGGGAGGGGGGGAATATGATATAGACACGGCCTCTAGTGCTCAGTGGCAGAATTTTCTGATTTCTGTGGCAGGGCTCCTAGGCTTATGCGGCAACATTTTACGATTTCTGTGGCATGATTTATTCATTTCTGTGGCAGAATGCAGTCCTACCACTGGCTAAAATATGATGTGATGTCATAGATGACATCACCTGCCAAGTATAGAGGAGGGGCTTCAGGATAAACAAGATGGATACGGGAGCCTGGCACTATGGAAAAACTGTATATTTGAATGAAAATTCATCAAAAACAATGAACTCTGTGGCACTATATGAATTCTGCAGCATGATGCAAATTCTGCGGAAAATTCCGCAACTGCAGAATTGCAGAATTCCAAGGGCCTTGGATATAGATATACAAGTACCTTATGGGGAGGAACAGGGTGCAGGAAAACACTATTTTCCAGTGAAAAAGATATTCCAGGACTAGAGGGCATATGATGAATTTGGAGGGAGGGCAATTCAGAGAAAACATGAGGTAGAATTTATTCATAGAAAGGGTGGTGAACAAGTGGAACACCCTGCCTGAGGAAGTGGTGGGAGCTGAAACAATCACATGATTTAAGAATGTATGGAATAGACATAAGGGAATCCTGGAGGTCAGGGGTAAGGGGCAACAGACATCTATAAAAACTTAAAATTATCTTACAAGCTCAAATGGGCAGACTGGGTGGGCCATAGGCCCTTATCTGCCAACAGTATCTATGTATCTTTGTGACTCTGGTGACCCACATTCAGTAGCGATATAGGGGAGTCAGAAGGCAGACCTGAGGGAGAGGAAGATTGAGCATCCTAAGGACAGCTCTCCTCATCTGCTGGGGGGGTGCAGCCGGCAATGGGTCTAACAGCCGTGGCTCACATGTTCAGGAGGTGGGGCAGACAATCGACATGCGCCATGCCATCAATGCACACTACTTCTCCCTGGGGGGAAAAGCCAGAAAAATTACCATGCTGAGCAAGTCCACTCTTCACCAGAAACCACACAGCCAACCAAGGCACTTGGTCTGTGGATCAGCTTCAGTCCTTTGGGGAAAAGGGGAGCTCAATGATGGCTCCACCCAGGGGAAAGCCTGGGTGCACTCTGTGGGGACAGTGGGTATGTTCCGGGAGATGGGTGGCTGGGTGATGGGGCAGACTGGGGGGGGAGCCATCCGGTAGACAAAAGAACTGTAGCATATGTGAACTGGCCCTGGATCAGTTACACTGGCTGTAGCAGATGGGAACTAGTCCTGGACCAGTTACACTGCCTGCAGCAGATGGGAACTAGCATAGGACCAGTTACACTGTCTAAGAAACTGGCACTAGATCAGTTACACTCCCTGGAGCAGATGAGAACTGGCCCTGGATGAGTTAAAATGTCAGCAGTACAGCTTAACTATGCCAGGGATAAATATCATGAACTAAACATAGCTCAGGCTGAGTTTGTGTTACTTAGGGCCCAGACATCATATGTCTCTTCAGCAGAATGGACAGGTAACTATTAGCCCTGCACCTTAAACAACAGCAAGCCGCCAAATCCATTACATTTTTTTGTCAGACAGGAACACAGGAGCTTTTTACTCAGGCCAGGCAGTTTGTGGAGGAATTCAGAATCTTATTATGTGTGGTTCACAGCTCAGTGCTTATGTAACATGTAGATGGTTGTTGGATACAGCAGCCAACATTAAGAGGACAATGTTTATTAGGTAGCAGTATAGAATGTTTGTGCTTAGGTACTTGGATGCTTGAATTGAGTTGTTTGATAATATTTGATGGTTTTGGCCTTTCTCTGTATCTCCCCTGTAGGAAGGAAGCTTGGTTTAGAATTATGAAAGCCCCCCAGTGGGATAAAAGTGCCGCAGAAGGAGGAGGTGTCAGGGAGGATGGTGGGTGAGTGTGACTCACTCTAAGCAGAGCGGGAGTCAGCTGCTTCCATTAAGTAGGCTGTGGGGGAGGATCTCTTCCCCCACATAATCCCGGCTACTCCTGCAATTACAGTATATGTGGTTCATAGCTCAGTGCTTATGTAACATGTAGATGGTTGTTGGATACAGAGGCCAGCTTTAAGAGGACAATGTTTATTAGGTAGTGGTATAAAATGTTTGTGCTTAGGTACTTGGATGCTTGAATTGAGTTGTTTGATAATATTTGATGGTTTTGGCCTTTCTCTGTATCCCACCTGTAGGAAGGAAACTTGGTTTAGAATTATGAAAGCCCAAAAAGAAATATATATATATATATATATATATCAACGATTGTTCTTTAACCGAATGCTGAAGAGTCGTGCATGACAACACTTAATAATGATAGGAATAGATGATCACCTCCTCCAACTCCAGAGAGTGTGACCAGTAGCACTCAGGAGAGGAAAACCCCCCTTGGGGGGAAACCTCTGAGGACCCATGACTACTGACCTGTCCGTCCTTCTGGGCATACTAAAGGAGATAGATCCTAATTAAATTAAATTAATCAGCTAAATCTGAATTCTAATTTGTAGGATTAATATAGATAAATGGAGCTTAAGAACTGAATTGTAAATGTCCAGTGAAGTAATTTCATCCTTAATAAAGTCCGAGTCTGAGAATCCATGTACAATTCGGAATGATGGAGAGAGGATATGAAGAACCTTCTTCCGGACTTCAGTTGATAGAGGGCATAATCCAGGAAATGTATGACAGTGGAGATGGAGTTGATGACTGAATTCAATACAGGAGACCAGACGCAGATAGTTGCATCCAAACTTGACATCAACGAGGCTGGATGAATAGAAGTAGTACGACTTCCAGATTTCTGATAGAGGGCTTGTATAGTATGTGTAATGAGAGAAGGCTTGTAGGCCAGCCTATCGACTGATGAATCCAGTTCTGATAAGTGAAGTATAGTCTTAGGAATTAATATGAAGGCAACAGCTGTAGAGCTGAGCTGGAATAATGGCAAACTGTAGAGGATAATCTGAGACACTGGTGCTAGGTATGAAGCATCCAAGTAGTAGAAAATGATGAGCCCAAAAAGTAAGCAAGTCAGTCAGACCGCTAATCCGAAGTGAGAGGTAGTAGGAGCAGGAATGGCACCCATGAAGGCAGATGAGAAGGAACAGGACGTGGCAATCAGACCCTGAAGAAGGCGAAGCTTAACCGACAGCTGGCGAGGTAGAAAAGAGAGGTAGCTGATTCCCGGTATGGGAAGCACAGTCAGACCCATGGAAGTCTGCTGGTAGAATATAGCATGGCAAGTAGTCCCTTGACGAGAAGAGCAGCTTTTCCATCAGCTGGAGAGGTAAGTAGAGAGGTGACTAGCTTCAGGTAACAGGAAATTGCAGCCAGACCTACGGAGAGCAGCCAGGATGAATAGTGCATGGTATACAGCCTCCAGGAGATGTAGCTTGAGTCAGTTTAGAGCAGAGTAGTACTGCATATGTAAGGCAGATGTAGAGAATGGAATGGTGCTGAGGACCGACGTATCTATTAGAGCAAGGATGCCAGGGATCACATTGAAGAGACCATGGCATAGAGATGGCAACTTGACAAAGAATGGCATTTGAAACTGTAGGTATGCAATGTTTGAGGCAGCAATAACGTGACGAAACCCAAAAAGTAGAGCAGAAGAGTCTTGGAAGGAGATAACTGAAGAGGCTGAGTCAAATGGAGTAGCGTTGTCACAAGGTCCAAAGCAGTAGAGCACAATCAGGATAAGGTTCTCATGAGAGGCGCAACGAAGTGTCCTGGAAAGAGTGAAGCAGCAGCAATTCCACATGGCTGAAGCAGCAGGAATGAAAAAATGGCCAGATGTGAAACCATAATAAAGGAGCTTCCAGCTCGCTGACATGGCAGCAGGTAGGCATATAGTAGAATGTGGGAATCACCAGGCCCTGAGCTGGGAGAGGCGGAAATAGAACAGAAGCAGGAAAACTTCCCAGCCCGAAGGACGAAGGCAAATCATAGAAGCAGGTGATCAGTAGGTAAACCTCCCAGCCCGAAGGGCAAAGGCAGGTAGAGAAGCAGGCAAGCAGTCAGAAACTCTCCCAGCCGGATGGGCAAAAGCATGTCTTCAAGGTCCAAAACTGTAGGGCACAAATGGGATTTGCGTCTTCTGGATAATCTCAAATAAGTCCTGGTAGGAGTAGTAGCAGTAGTAATGCATAGTAGGACTGAAATGGCAAAGCAGAAACATCTGAATAATAGAAGATGAACGGCTAAACAAATCAGATGTGAGTCCATAGTAAAGGAGCTCCTAGGTTGGTAGACACGACTGCAGGTAGATGTATAGCAGAATGTGAACTCCAAACCCGAACTGGGTGATGTAAGTGTTCAGTAGGAGTAAGTAAGCCCCCCCCCACCCGAAGGGTGAGGCAGGCCATAGAAGTAGATGAATATGATGTAATGATAAAGTTAAATGACACCTCTGAGCTTGTAGGGGCGCAGGACTTCGAGGTGCGATGAGGTGAACTTCCGGTCCTACGGGGTGATGCAGGTTGTAGAGAAGTGGTAGATAGAGTAGTAGCAATGTCTGGCTGCATGCAATGCAGAATTAGCAGTGGCGTAGTGAAGAATCTTCGGCCCCATGGAATGAGGCAGAGTGTGAATAAGAAGTAGCTAACATAATGGTACTGTCCAGCTGCATGTGATGTAAAAATAGTAGTGACACAGTAGGGAATAGATTGTAAATGGTATAATAGATGGTAGCATAATCCTCAACCAATGCCGTACAGCATAGAATATATTGAGGTATACATAACTGTAGACTGTAGTAAATCAATGTCGAAGCTTAAGCTTATGATAGGGAAGGCATAACGAAACAGTAGTAGTAAATCCGAAGGAGTTAAAGCAGTATGGCAAGAAGCATCTGAGGGAACTGAGGTGAATATCCAATTAATCCAGAATTAAATCCAGAGGAAGGAAGAAGCATATCCTTGGCAAATGGAAGTAGTGAGAGCAGCAAGGTGAGGGCTGTAAGGGCCAGGATCAGAGTAGTACAACTGGAGGCAAGGAATAACAGGTAGTGCATCCAATCCCTGAGTAATAAGTGAATGGAGTGTGGCAGCTAGGCCCATGAAGGTTGACAAGGTAGGTGAATCACATAGGTCAACTAGTAAGCAAGTAGAGAGGTAGCTAAATGAAGCCTGCATGCTTGGCCGGACCACACGTAGGTCGGCCGGTCATTGATAGGAATAGGCAGCTAAGCCCCACGAAGGCTAGCATGCGTGGCTGGACCACACATAGGTCAGCTGGTAAGTGAGTAGAAGTGGTAGCTGAACTGGAAGCAGGCAGCCAAACCCTCATGTAGAGTAACAGGGAGCAGAAGGCGTATGAAGTGAGGCCCCCCATGGTCAGCAGTGTATCGCTTAACTAAGAAGGAAGATGAACCAAGCAAGATCCCACTAGGCTAGTAGGATGGTGTGCTGCTATGGATGGCTGCCCGGTTAGGCAGTCTGGTGCTGGAGCTAAATGGAAGGTCATCAGTTTGTATCACAAGCAGCAAGTAGAAGGGAATGCGCAGTGTTGCACTGGAATGCGAGTAATAGGAGCACAGTAGCCAGCCCAGCTACAAAGCAAAATGAATTTCCTAGCATGTAGTAGCAACAATGCCACATTAGAGCTCCCCGTATGAATAACTAGCACTTTCAGAATTGTACCAGAGTTTCCATAAACCATATCATGCTGTAGCTGATTGGATGTCTAATAAACATGCATGGTCAATGCAGCAGTGCAGAGTAACCAAAGTAGCAATGAAATGTTTCCAAACCGAAAATACCCATTTTGGCCAGCTGACGCCTTACTAAATAAATGTAAATGGCTAGCTGGTTTCCCTTGAAGGATGTAAAGTGGTGAATGCGAATGAGGAAAATGATCAAGATACCTCTGAGGTTAATCAGGTAAGTCATGATTGCTAATCGCCAGATGGCCCCAGATCTGATCCCCGTTGGCTCCATGCTTGGTGAAGTGAACAGCCGAATAAAATATAAGAAGCCGTAGCTACCACTTATTAGGCTATGATGCCATTGAGGATTAACCTATAAAGATGCTGCCCAATGATGGTCATGTGGTGACCCATTTAAAACAGAAGTTCACTGCACAAATGCTCGAGGTAGTGACAGGGAAGTACCAGTAAGGTGCAAGGAAATAGATGGAAAACAGAACAACAGCCTGTCAATGGCCAGCAGTCAGAGTGTGGAGCAGGAGAGAACACTGGAATGCTGTGAGCAATCGAGGTTGGGTCACTGCATGCTGAAGCATTAGAGGAGGCTCCAGCAAGGAGAGCACAGTAGTCCACGTAGTGAGCGGCTCCTGGAATATGCTAACTGAGCGGCAGCATGGAATGCGGTCGCTTGGAGAAACAGAAAGGCAATAGCAAGGAATGAGGACAGTCGAGCTGACATTGGCAAGGAGCAGAATGCAGTGGCAACCGAAGAAGCGGCCTTGGGAAAGAGAAGCCCAAAAGAAAGGTAAAAGAAAGCAAACAATGGGCAACAGGGAGAAGTGGGGGAAGGGGAACAAATGACAAATGGATGAAAGAGAAACCCAAGAAAGCAGGAGCAGGAGCGGAGGGGGGGACAACAAGCAAGCTTCCACGAACAAGCAGCAGCACGTCAGCAAGTGCGACTCGCTGTAAGCAGAGTGGGAGTCAGCTGCTTCCATTAAGTAGGCTGTGGAGGAGGAACTCTTCCCCCACATAATCCCAGCTACTCCTGCAGTTATAGTAATCTTTATGCCCTGGGGGACTCTGGTTTGACTTTGGCGACTATTGATGACTTTTTGGCTCAGGTTCCTTTGCCTTGGCACTTCGAGTTATAGCAATCATTTCTTGAGCAACCTCTTACTTTAGAAGAGCCCCAGTTTGCTTTAAAATCTTTGGCTTCTGATAAGGTGCCCGGCCCTGATGGGTTTACAACCTCCTTTTATAATACTTTCTCTGACAAGCTCCTCCCTTATTTGCTACATGTTTATTGCAAAGCCTGTCTGGAGGGCAAGTTAAAGGCCAGTTTTCAGGAGGCTTTTATATCTGTTTTATTAAAACCTGGTAGAGACCCAACTAGTACTTCTAATTATTGACCTTTTTCTTTGTTGAATGTGGACTTTAAAGTTCTACCGAAAACTCTAGCTTTTCACCTCCCATAGGTTTGATCTTCTTTAATTGGTCTGGAGCAGGTTGGCTTTATGACTGGCCATTTATCCTCTGACCATTTCTGCAAGTTACAACATATCATTTTGGCATCCAGGGTGAGCCTGGTCCAAGTGGCCCTGGTCTCCCTGGACGCTGAAAAGCTTTAGGGTTTCTTGGCCTTTCTTTTTCGGGTTATAGAGCAATTTGGTTTCCCTGATTCTTTTATTTGGGGGCTTAAGCTATTATACTCTCACCCTACAGCTCAGGTCCATTGTAATAGAGTTCTCCCTTCTAGCTTTCCTCTTATGAATGGGACTCATCAAGGGTGCCCTCTTTCTCCTTTCCTTTTTAATTTATATCTAGAACCTTTAGTACTACATATAAAGCCTCGCCCCGCAATAGAAGGCATTCCCTTAGGTTCCAACGACTATAAGATATCAGTTTACACAGATGATATTCTGCTCCACTTGGTAAACCCTTCATTTCTCTTAAAGTCACTCTGGCCAAGATCCAACGTTTTGGTGTTATCTCTTTTTATAAGCTGATCCTGGGAAAAAAAACAAGTTCTTCCCTTGAATGTCCATGTTCATAAAGCTTATATAATTACTGGTGACCCTATTTATCAACCATATTACTGGTCTATTCAAATGCCATAACAATTTATTTTCAGGTTATTATGCTCCCAAAAGCCATAATAACCCAAAATATGGTTATTACTGCATTCTAAACAACTTTCACTTTCCCCGCTGACTGTAGCATGACCGAGCGGTGTTCGGTATTCTAAACAAAATTGTACAAATTTTCCAGAAATAGTACTGTTTAGTATAAGAAACATGTTAAGTTTGTTCTTCTACCTTAGTTTTCATATTTTCCTGACAAAAAAGCCACCAAGTGTAGAGTGAGGAGAGCGAGTGACTCAGTAGCTTCAGAAGACTCAACGCAATCGTTAGTGAACATGCTATAGCTCAAACATGCTACATTGCATTGAGTCTTCTGAAATGCTAGGTCACTTGACCTCCTAGCTCTACACTCAGCAGCTTCTTTGTCAGGAAAATATGAAAACTAAGGTAGATGAACAAACTTAACATGCTTCTTATACTAAACAATGCTGTTTCTGGAAAATTTGTATAATTTTGTTTAAAACACCTAACACCGCTCAGTCACGCTACAGTCAACGGGTAAAGTGCAGGCAACTAAAAATCAAAGAAAACCAGGCACCAGCAATTATAAAAAATAAAGAATAGGCAAGTGTGTATTGATGGATATTTTTTGCACACCCTTGCTGTGTGATGACCACATAAACCTCTCGAGCATCACTCTCAAGGTTTATGTGGCCATCACACACCTTGGGTGTGCAAAATTTATCCATAATACACACTTGCCTATCCATTATTCTCCATTTTTCTTCACTGGGGTTGGTTGGGCCCCCAAAGACATTACTTACTTAGGTAGCAAGCTAATGGTCTCATCTTCTTAGACAATTCAACGTACTTTTTCTGATTTATTAAAGGCAATTTGGGCAGGTCTAACTAGATTGGCTGGACTGCCTCTGACCTTGTGGGGCTGGGTGAGTGTTTTAAAGATGAATATTCTTCTTCGTATTTTGCATCCTATGACCATTCTCACTGTGTGGCTGCCCTTGAAATGGTTCTCTGCTCTCCATACTTTACTTTCTACTTTTCTATGAAAGGGCCACCACCTTAAACTTTGCTAATTGAGTTTGTCTGCCCCGCAATCTAGGGGAAGTTTGGCCGCTCCTGATTTTCTTGCTTATTATCATGCAGCCCAGGGCGCTTAATGTTTTCATTGGGTCTTCTCCCTCAGATGGTACTCTTTCATATGTCCCACAATAGTAGCCCCTGGAGGAGGATTTGTGTCCCTAGCAGGGTATTTCTTTGCAGTCCCTTTTTACGTTGATTTTAAATCACTACCTAGCTCTCTCTGTTATACTCCTATAGCTATTTCTATAGCTATATATAATCAATTGAAGAGGGTATTAAAAGCTCTTCTCGGTATTCCCTTTGACCAGCCCTTGTGATTAAACCCTAATGTTACTATTTTGGGGAAAACCCTTCATAAAGATTCTTGGTCTTTCAAGGGTGTTATCCACGTCTCACATTCATATCTGATTCTAACTGGATTTTTTTTTGCTACTCTATGTAGGCTTTATTAGTTGGACCCGAAATAAAAAAATTTTTTACTGTCAGCTTAGTTATTTATTGCATAACAAAATTAACTTTAGTTGAACTTGGATGCTTAAGTGTGGCGCCCCCATGAAATTTCTACAATTTATCAAGCCCTTCAGTGGGTTTGGGCTTATAGATATGGATCCCCCTCCCAATATTGGCCTCAAGCTTTGAGTCTTCCCCTGGATGAGTGACAATGGACCAACTTTTGGTCTAGCATCCACTGTTATCTTAAATATGATGGCCACAGAGTTCTTCAGTTTAAAATTGTGCATGGTTTGTATCATACTCCTTATAAGTTACACAAATGGGGAATGCTGAACTTACTCACTTGTACTAGATGTAATGATGGGGTAGGCACTTTGACACATATTCTTTGGGATTTTTCTAAAGCCCAACCTGTCTGGCAAAGTATTCAGGAAGTAGTAGACCCATCCTTAAGTCTTTCTAATGATTTTACTAAGACACGCTGCTCATTAGGGGTGGACTTACATGCATTGACAGGTACTCGGTGATATCATTTTTCCTTAATTACCATTGCTGTTAACAAAACGTATTCTTAGACACTGGATGGACCAGGCTATTCCTTCTATTTCTAAGTGACATAAGGAGATGTTGGATATGCTGAGGATAGAACTTACTTTGGCATGTATGCACCATTGTTTTCAGTCCTATCTTAATTGCTGGGCCCCCTTGGATGCATGGCTGTCCACCCTAGGATGTGCTATCCTTGTTTTAGCTGATTCTTGAAGTGATTCTGTTAGATTAATGTTGTCTCCTCCATCTTACTTCAGAGCTCGGGGGGGTGCTAATGAAGGTGGGGGGTTGGGAGGGTTGATTTGGGTGGTGGGGTGTGGTCTCTTTCTACATGGTCTTTTTTGCTTCAATATAATTTTGCTCTGATTTGTTTTTGTAAATAATTGTCTTGTTAACAAAGTTTAATTAATGAAAAAAACAATGTTAGCAGGCACATAGTAACTGGCCCTGGATCAGTTTCACTGCCTGCAGCAGATGAGAACTGGCTCTGGATCAGTTACACTGCCTGACTACTGTGGAAATGGCACTGGATTAGTTACGCTGTCTGCAGCAGGTGGGAACTGGCATTGGACCAGTTGCACTGACTGGATACTATGCAGCTAGTTTAGGATCAGACACACTGCCTGCAGTAGATGGGAACTTGCCTTGGACCAATTAAACTGCCAGAAGCAGATGGGAGCTGGCCCTAGAACAGTTAAACTGCCAACAGCAGATGGGAACTTGCCCTGGATTAGTTACACTGCCTGCTGGAGATGGGGTCTGGCCCTGGATCAATTAAACTGCCTGGAGCAGATGGGAACTTGCCCTGAATCAGTTACACTGCCTGCAGCAGATGGGAACTGGCACTGGATCAGTTACACTGCCTGCAGCAGATGAGAACTGTTCCTGGACCAGTTAAACTGCCTGCAGCAGATGGGGACAGGGCCTGGGATCAGTTACACTGCAAGGAGTACATGGGAACTAGCCCTGGATATTGTAGAAATGGCAATGTAGAGTAACCTCACCCATCACTTATTGTACTGTGCACAGGTGGGACTGGCTCATATCATTGCTTTTTATTCTATGAGTTCTCTTTCATTTTCTTCTTTTTTTCTTTAATGAACATCATGAACTGTATCAAGAGGTGATGGTGCCATATGAAGTTCCATTGTGACTGTTCAAATGTTATAGTGGCATTTCTTTCAATAAAGAAAGTTAAAAAGTGTTATCTGCTAATGTCTGTGGGAAATTATTGTATGATTACATCATCAAAGTGCTATTTTAATATTATCTTTTCATTTTTTTCAGGCTTATGCAAGCAATTGTTCAGTACATGGATCTAGGCATGGACAGCAGAATGGAGAGGGAGGTAAAGTGTCTCCCAGGAGGCAGAACTCGGAGAGAGGGGAAGTGGATCCACAGGATCACTGTTGCAGTGGCAAGGAGAGGAGGGCTAGATGCTGTTGTCTACCTGGGCACAAATGACGTAGTAAGGGAGGGAGCTAGCATGAAAACAGTACAGAAGGAAATCAGGGAATTGGGTAGGT
Organism: Neoceratodus forsteri; assembly: GCA_016271365.2. Taxonomy (NCBI): domain Eukaryota; kingdom Metazoa; phylum Chordata; order Ceratodontiformes; family Ceratodontidae; genus Neoceratodus; species Neoceratodus forsteri. Next base: position 655,330,635 of record CM028136.1, read on the forward strand.
GACTTGGGGATGTGATGAACTCTGTAACATTTGTGGAGATCAAACATCACAAATGTTACAGACTCCCCAGCTCAGAGGGAGGAAGCTGGCAAGATATTGTCAAATAATATACATGATATGACAGCAGAAAGGGAGGTTCTACTGACAGGAGACTTTAACATGCCTGATGTGAACTGGTCCATCCCAGCAGGGGCCTCGGCCAGGACCCGAGACATTGTGGAATCACTACAGGGGTTGGGCCTCAGACAATTAGTGTGGGAGCCCACCAGAGACAGGGCAATCCTGGATCTAGTATTAACCAATGGAGACAGAATCACAAATCTCCAAGTGGAGGGGCACCTGGAGTCCAGCGACCACCACATGGTACAGTTTACATTCAACACAGGGATGTGGTCAAGCCATACAAAGGTAAAGATCTTAGATTTCAGAAGGGCTGACTTCTGCAAGATGGGGGTAAAAAGGTCAGAGAAATCTGGGAACAGAAAAAGACAGGAGGGGGAGTAGAGAAGCAATTGGTACATATTAAAGAGACCATTATTGGGGTCACACAGCAATGTGTCAAGGTGAGAAAGAAAGGGATGAGAAGGAGGAAGCCACTTTAGTTCTCAAAGGCAATAGCAGAAAAGATAACAGCCAAAAGGTTGCCCTTCAGAAAATATAAGGAGACGCAAAGGGATGAAGATAGGGAGGAGTGCCAAAACTGTCTGAGAGAGGCAGAAAAAGCTGTATGGAGTACAAAAGTGCAAACTAAGAAACGATTGGCTCAATCAGGGAAGAAAGGGGCTAAGACATTGTACAGGTACATTAGTGAGGTAAGAAAGTGCAGAGGGGGAATCGCCAAACTCAGAGGGGACAAGGGAGAAAGCATAGAGGGTGATCAGGATAAGGTATCAGTTCTAAACAAATATTTCTGCTTAGTCTTCATAGTGGAAGGATAGGGACAGGGACTACAGTTTGACAACATTGGCACAGAGGGGAAGGAGATAGACACCAGTTCTTTTACAGAGGAGAGGGTACTAAAACAGCTTACAAAGCTAAAAGTGGACAAAGCTATAGGTCTGGATTGCATACATCCCATGATCCTGAAGGAACTAAAGAGGGAACTGGCAGCCTCACTGGCAGTCCTGTTCACTGAGTTCCTAAATACTGGCATAGTCCCTGAGGACGGGTGAAGGGCACATGTGATACCTCTTCACAAGAACAGCAGTAAAGAGGAGGCAGGGAACTATGGCCCAGTAAGTCTCACATCAGTAGTGTGTAAGGTCATGGAGACACTCCTAAAGCAATGGATTGTGGGACACCTGGAATCCATAGGGGCTCAGGATCAGAGGCAACATGGATTCACAGTGGGAAGGTCCTGTCAAAAGAAGCTGATTGATTTCTTTGACTGGGTGACAAAGGTGGTGGACCAAGTGGGAGCAGTAGATGTCACCTACCTAGATTTCAAAAAAACCTTTGATACCGTTCCACATAGAAGGTTGGTCAATAAGCCGGGTAGTCTGAAGTTGGGCCACAAGCTGTTGAACTGGGTTAGTAACTGGCTGAGGGACAGAAAGCAGAGGGTATTGTAAATGGAATCCAGTCAGAGGAAAGGATGTGACCAGTGGAGTACCTCAGGGTTCAGTTCTGGTGCCAGTCCTCTTCAATATCTTCATCAGTGAAATTGCAGAGGGGCTGGAGGGGAAGGTTTGCCTGCTTGAGGATGACACCAAGATATGCAACAGAGCTGATACTCCAGAGGGAGTGGCGAGGATGAGAAAAGACCTAGAAAAGTTGGAAAGATTGTCTGAGGTGTGGCAATTAAGGTTTAATGCAAAGAAGTGCAAAATCATGCACGTGCGGAGTAGGAACCTGGGAGATAGTTACAAGATAGGGGGGAGCTGCTGTCTGTCACCAAAGAGGAAAGAGATCTGGGGATCATTATCACAGATGACCTGAAGGCCTCCAAGCAGGCAGCAAAGGTGGTGAGGAAGGCCAGTGGGATGTTGGGTTGTATAGGAAGGGGTATGACAAGCCGAAGGAGGGAGATACTGGTTTCACTGTACCAAATGATAGTGAGGCTTCATCTAGAGTACTGCCTGCAGTTCTACAGGCCGCACCTTCATAAGGACATCAGCATGATGGAGACGGTGCAGAGGAGAGCAACTTTGATGGTGCAGGGTTTACAGCATGAGACATAAGAGGAAAGGTTAATAGACCTCAATATGTATATGCTGGAGCAGAGGAGGGAATGGGGGCATGTGATTGAAACATCCAAGTACCTGAAGGGCATTAATAAGGTGAAAAGGGGAAAACATCTTCCAGTATAAAATGAGTACTAGAACAAGGGGGCATGACATGAGATTGGAAGGGGGCTGTATATAGAAAAATGTGAGGAAGTTCTTTTTCATTGACAGGGTGGTGGATGCATGGAATGGCCTGCCCCAGGGGGTAGTGGGAGCAAGCACTGTGGAAGGATTCAATCATGCATGGGACAGGAATAAGGGAACCATAGAGCTGAGAAGGAATAGCTTAAGCCGATGACCAACTATTGTCACTGGCCGACATTACAGATAGGGTAAATGGGCAGACTGGATGGGTCTGGAGGTCCTTTTCTGCCGACAGTTTCTGTTTCTATGTTTCTATATTCACATTGCACTGGATGTTGCTGCAAAGTAGTGTGGAGGAAGCACAGAAGAAAGAGGCTGCAGAAATCATAACAGCTAGTAGTCATGAAATAAGTGGAAATACTCATGTTATTACTGTTCCTCAAAGTCAAATACTTTAAGTTCTGTGGCACTTTACAGTGTCCAATTAAAAATCAAGTAGTAGACCAACCAGCCACCTCTTGTGGGGGAGAAAAAAAGCAGCAAAACACTAATTGAAAAATTATGGTCTCAAAGCCAGGAATTTGAGGATTCCCCAGATCTGAACAACACAATCTGAAAGGCCAGTCATTTAGCATTTTGGACATTCTTCAGTAAGTCAATCCAAAGCAAAATTACAGTTTTATATTCCTACAGGAACAATTTTGAAAACGCAAAAAATGAATCAGCATAATGACACGTTCAGTAGTGTGGCAAGCATTCAGAAATCAAATGAAAGACCTGATACTGATTTCTGTACTGCAAAAAATGATCAAAACAAAGACAATATTCAATTTTAAACGGTCTTTCAGAGACTGCTACTTGGAGTGTGAGATATGTTACAATACATGTAAATTAAGCAGGAGTCCTACCTGCATGCTAGGTTACAAAGGTATGCTTTACATAACAAATATTCCACAGCAGTGTGTACATTAAGACAGATCTTCTGCAAGTGAACATCCCAGGTGAACTCTGAGGCATGAAACACAGTAGACTGATTTCAAGCATTCTTGTAAGATCGCTAATGTCAGTCTTCTAACCCCAGGAATCCCTCACTAGTTGCTTAACAACAGCTGCAGTCCCACAGCTGGAGCTTATTTATTTATTTGAGTTTTGCTGACCAGTAAGTCCACTGAGACAATTGCGGTCCCTTTTTCAGGGTCGACCCGGGTGTTACAGCAAGCAATCCAATATGGTGCGATAAAACAGAGTGCAAAACAAGATAGCAGTGAAATAGACATACTGTACGTCATAAAATATTATATATAAAAATAAGGCAAAGCAGATGAGATATATACATTTCATAAAACATAATTTACAAGGCATTAGACAATTGAAGCTGTAGTCTAACGACCCATAGCTATGGTGGGGTAAGGGGATAGGGTTCATGGGGAAGGTTGAAGAGACAGGGGGAGAGGGAGGCATGTGAATAGATGAGACATCAATGGAAGCAAGAGCAAGATGCAGAGGCTGAGAGTGAGGCATACAGAGTAGCTTGGAACCTGGGAAAGAGGAACAGGACAGGATGGAGGGAAGGAGGAAGGGAGTTCCAGTCAGATACTGCTGCAAAGGAGAAAGGCTTGCGGGCAATGGAAAGACGCCATTTAGGCTTAATAAGTAAGGAGAGGGAGGAAGATCTGAGGGCACGAGGAGCTTGTCTAAGACATATTATCTCACTGAGGCAAGGAGGAATGAATTTGTGGACAGCTTAAACAAGAAGCTAAGGGAAGAATATCTCAACTTAGATTCATAGGGTAGCCAGCTAAGCGAGGAGATAATGTTACAGTGGTGACAGCAGGCATTAACCCCCAGTGCAAATCTTCCCACCCTAAGGTAGGCCTGGGATAGGAGAGATAGGGTCAAGGAGTTCATTGAGAACAGTAAAGGCACACTGTAGGTTAGAAGAGGTATTAGGGAAGATGAGGCAATCTTAAAGCAGGAGGCAGAGGAGAGGAAGAGACGAATCCAATACAGGAGGCCTAGTCGCTGGTTCAGAGATTTTGTAACGTTGGAGACATGAGTTTTGAGAGAGACAGAGGAGTCCAGTGTGATACCAAGGTATTTAAAGGAATGGACACACTCTAGGTTATCACCATTGAGAGAGGTAATACTAAGAGGCGAAAGAGTACACAGGGAGGAGGGTAGGTGGGTAAATAGCATACTTTTAGTTTTATTCGTATTCAGAGCAAGATGATTGCACCTAAATAAACCCTTAAGGGAAGAGAAGTCAGAAGTAAGTTCTTGGTTAATCAATTCGATATCAGGAGAGGAGCAATATACAGTATGATTGCATCATCTGCATATAGATATACGGATGCCCCACCACAGAAGCTAGGTAAGTCGTTAATGAATAGTGAGAATAGCATTGGACCCAAAATGGAGCCTTAAGGAACACCATGTGTTATGGGTTTAAGATTAGAGACAGAGCCAGCCCATTTGACTCTGAGAACGGCAGGAAAGATAACTTATGATCCAGGTCAATGCACTAGTGTCAAGACCAAGGACATGAAACTGATGGATCAGAAGACCATGATTCACCAGGTTGAACGCTTTTGTAAGGCTGACAAAGATGGCACCGGTGGTAGAACCTTGGTCCATTGCCTGGAATACAGTGGGCAGAGGATGGAAATGGGTCAAAAGTTATCAACAATAGTATTGGGTCCACCCTTATGCACAGGAATGACTACCGCCACCTTCCATTTGTTCTGGACGGTACCGGAGAGAAATGAAAAGTTGAATAGATCATGGACAGGGTGAGCAAGGGCTAGAGCACCCAGTTTAAGAAATTTAGGCTCAAGGGAGTCATGATCAGGAGAGCTCTCCACTTTTAAATTAGCAAGAAGCCTCTGGACCTCTTTGAGGGAAGCCAGTTTCAAGTGAAAAGAAGGCCGAGCCCCAAGGGTGCTCAAAGGGGATGAGTCAGAAGGGGGAGAGGGTGAACTGCTGAAAGATGATGTGTATTTTTAGTTGTGAAGATCTCTGGTCCACTCAGCAGTCTCCATGGACAGACCAGCCGGCAGCCAGTCATCCATGAAGGGGTACACCCTGACATAGCAGGCAGTCTCCCAGTACCACAATGCACCTGGTGAAGACCCTGTGCACTGAGGAGAGACTGAAGGGCATGACTCAAAACTGGTACAGAACCCCTTCCTCATGGAACTGGAAGTACCAGTGGTGGGACTGAAGGACTTGGATGCTGAAGAACGCATCCTGGAGGTCCACATGTTCTGCTCCAGAGATGGAATTATCTGATTTGGGTGACAATTCAGAACTTGTGCTTCCACATGAACTGGCTCATATTGTGCAGATCAGTATGGGGTGCCAGCCCCCATCCATTTTGGAACCAGGAAGTACCTGTGCAAGGAGCTGAACGATGTCCTCCTGAAGGATGGGTAGTGTCTCCTGCAACACCTTGGACTTCCACTGAGCTTGGAATCAGTATGGTGAGAGAGCCTCAAAGTCTAGAGGTAGCCTTCTGCTTACCACTTTGAACACTCACTTCTACATTGTGATAGCAGACCAACATGGCAAGAAGTGATTTAGTCAGCCCCCAGAGAGTGCAGTCAGGGACAGGACAGGTGGAGGGATGACAGTCCCCTCCTGACACTGGGCAGCTTATGCAAGGGATCAACCACTGTGGCAGAAGGGTCGCCACCACTTCTACCCCGACTTCTCCTGTAGCTTTGGCCATAACACTTACGTTTCAGATGCCAGGCCTGGTACTGTCCTTGTTGGGAGCCACAGAGTCCAGAGTGGCACTGGACTTCTCTAAGTGGATTAAATGTCCTTCTGTCCCAGGACCAAAGAGAGCAGTTCCCAGGAAAGGGACATTGGACAGCTTATGCTGGGTGTCTCCCCCCCATAAAGGTTGACAGATGCAGCAAGGCCCTGGAACATGGATAGGGATGCTGCCATGGCACAGACACAGGAGTCTCCCATCTCCAAGGCAATCTTAGGCTGGTGTTTAACTAGCAATAGATCCTGGTCTTGAATAATCTTAACCGGTAACTGCTGATCAATAGGGAGGTGAAGGAGGATCTGATTAAAGACTCACAGCAGGGAGTAACCATAGTTGGCCATCATGACAGTGTAGCTGACATGATGGAGACCCAATGACACAGCAGCATAAACCTTTTTAGTAGCATGGCCGGCCTTTCTGCCCTTCTTGTCTGGAGGCTTGTCCATGTCCACCTAGCCACCAGATTTGTGGAAGACTGAGTTGGAAACCAGTCCTTCAGCTGAACAGTGGTCTGAAAACTCAGAGAGAGACCCAGTAGGGACTGCATACTTGTGGACCATATGGGTGGGTGGAAGGTGCAGAGCCAGTCCAAAAAGGGCCTCACCACAGGAAAGGCAAGCCCCAGGGAATTGTCCCAATCCAAAATGCCCATGAAAGGTTACGTGGCCCTTATCTGGACAAGATCTAAAGGGACATGCATGGATTCCGATATCAACTGGATGAGAGTCCTGAATAACAACAGCCCATGTCTGGCGGTCAGTTACTTGACCAAGCCCCAGAGGAGACCATGGACAAGACAGCAGAGTCATCCAAGGACTCCTTGAAAATGTCCCTCAACCATTTCAAGGCAGACCATGCACATACCCTCAGATTGAATAATCTCCATCAACAACCAGCCTGCAAGGCAGTCATCGACCAGATCTCCTTTGTAGAAGCACCCATCTTTGTCTGAGGAGGCTATACTTGAAGAGGAAGCAGTTGCGGATAGCACCTTTGTAGGGTAGACTGGCAAGGGCATGACTGGTGGCTGCCGGGTGTCTAAAGGTCCAGAAGGTAGAGCGCTACCCCACCTCACAATGGCCCACTGTTGGCACAGAAACTCCTCGTAGTACCAGGGCATCTTTTGATGGTGCCTCTGTACACCCGAGGATGAAGAGGTCAAGACAGTGCACCTGATCCAGAGCCAGTTCCATGGTATCCAGGCAGTGCAACTGTTCCTGTGCCAATTAACATATGCTGCAGGCAGTGTAACTGATTCAGGAACAGTTCCCATGTACTGAAGGCAGTGAGTCTGATCCAGGACTAGTTCCACAGTATTGCTATGACCTGAATACTGCACTCTTTCTCAACAAGAGAAGTTCGAAAAATGCTGATAATGCAAAACAATTTATTTGCCCAACAAGGACATATATACTCACAAAACTCTGGCCAGTCACCTGGGAGATCTGCCCCAGCACTTTACCAGTAAAGGCTTCGTCAAGGAGCAGTGTGGTATTTTGTTCATAGTGGTACATAGTGTTTGGATTAACTACCCTCGATAATGAACCCCTCTATCTGACACTGTAGAGCCACAGCTACACTGTTCTTGGATCCAGTTCCACAGTATCCATGCAGTGTAACTGGTCTTATGACAGTTACCACCTGCTACGGGAAGTGTAATTGGCCCAGGGCCAGTTCCCATCTGCTGCAGGCAGTGTAACTGATCCAAGGGCAGTTCCCATCTGCTCCAGGCAGTGTAACTGATCAAGGGCCAGTTCCCATATACTGCAAGCTGTGTAACGGGTCCAGGGCCACTTCCCATGTACTGCAGGCAGTGTAACTGGTCCAGGGCCAGTTCCCATTTACTACAAGCAATGTAACTGGTCCAGGGCCATTTCCCATGTACTGCAGGTAGTGTAACTGATCCAGGGCCAGATCCCATCAGCTGGAGGCAGTGTGAAATCCAGAGAGCAAAACAGCTCAACTACACTGGAGTGTGCAAGACTTAAATACGAACATCCAAAGAGGAAAAATCCGCACACCTCAGTTAGATGCAAAAAAGGCTTTTATTCATAGAAAATTTAAAACTACCGCCATTGCAAGCAACATATGAGCTAGTTGCTGGTGACCACCCAGACAGGTTTTGTACAAGAGTAGGTCATATGGGGAGATCCCCCTGATGACGTACTGTTGTATTTCATAGTTGGGACCAAACCATTGGGTTCCACCTTGGTGTCTGGCAGTTTGGCTTGTTCACGATGGAATTCCGATCTGATAAGGGAACCCGTTTTCCATGAAGACGAAAGTAAGAAAACAGCTAATTTGGGCAGTAAGAGTGTTTTAATTTTCAGAGTTACCGGGGGAGGGGAAGGGGCACTGGACTCTGTTTTATACGTGACACAGACCTCTCAGGAAAAATGTGATTTTAACTTTGTGAAAATTGCAAAGATTAAAGCATGCTAGTTTTGGAATGCAACTGATCCAGGGCCAGTTTCCATCTGCTGTAGGCATTGTAACTGATCCAGGGCCAGTTCCCATACACTGTAGTCAGTGTAACTGATCCAGGGCCATTTCCAACCCAGGGAGATACTAATGCAGAACTAGTTTCATATTACCAGCACAGAGTAACTGCTCCAAGACCTGTTACATATTACCCAGGGCATCGTAACTGATTCTGATGGAGTTTCATGTTACCCAGGGCATCCTACCTGATCCGGGACCAAGACTCATTTTGCTCAGGGCATCGTAACTGATGATTAGGGCTGTATTATTTTCACAGGCATCACAGATTTCACAATTTCCGTGAAGTTAGTCCGATGCCATGAAATCAGTAGTTTGGTATTTTCCCTGTGAAAATCCTCCGTAATCAGCAAACGTGAAGCCTTTTCTTTTTTTGCTTGAGGGGATTTGTGTCAGCGCTCAGCTTGCCGCCACCTGTTGACTCGAGCAGCGTCCTGTGGGTCAAACTGAGTCAGCAAAAGGAGTCTTTTGGGTGAGTGTGTCAGCCTGACAAGTATGATTGGGTAGTACTTGTTTTATTTTGTTGGCAGTGTGATGCAGCAGGACTACCCTGTACTCCAATGTATTGTTGTTGAGGTTTTTTGAGGGGGGACAGAGCTCCAGCTGCTAGCCTGCTATTCTGGTACAGGAGAATCAAAGAGAGAACTGCATTTTTTTTAATTGAACCGTGCACCGCAGGAGTGGTAAAAGCATACTGTAGGGGAGTGATGTGGATGGCATCCAAGCAATCAATCCGCAGACTGTGACAGCTTCTGGGCCCCGTCCTGTGTACCTGGAAAATATCGGGCTGCATGGATCACACAGCTGGTTTAATAAATATCGGCTTTTCATACTGTGAAGTGCCGTCCATGAAATAACTCATTTTTCACCATGCATTTGCTGTGAAATTTACCACTTTTTACCATGAAAGAAATACATCCTTACTGATGATGGACCAGTTGCACATTACTCATTGCACATTTGTCAAGTAATGAGATTGGTGGGGGGGGGGCTGTGCCTCGGTATGACACACATTTCTTGGGAAGGGGCATGAGTTCCTGAATTTCTGAATGCAAAGACTAAGCAACCAATAATACCTGACAGGATGGAGATATTGGGCAATACCAGACAGCCCAGAGGTGTAATGAGGCCCGATACCGCAGGTGGAGGACCTTATAACCCCTGGATGGTCCAGTATTGCCCATATCACCCACCCTGGAGGGTATTATTGCTCTTAGTAAATAGGCTTCATGTGTCATTTTTTTATAGGATTACAAAAAAAACAAGAAGTAATGCTATAAAAAATGACTACAGTTGAATTGTTAGCCCTTTTTTGGTAAATTATTCCTTATGATTGGTATAGTTACCACTAGAGGGCACTGCTGGTTTTGAGATCCTGCTTATCTCTCATCATCCTTTAGAAAGATCCTGGTTGTTTTACCCCCACCCTCAGCAGTACTCGTGGCCTCAGTAGTATTTGGTGCCATATCGATTTTCATTGTGGAAATTTTTTTTTTTTAGTTGAGCAGATAGCAGTATAAGGAATGCAGTGTTGGTGCCGTCAATGGAAGGTAAGAACTGTAGATGGGCACAGTAGCACTGGCAGCAGCTTTGCATTTGTTTTGCAAAATGGCATAAAAGTTTCACTTATTTTATTACTGGTGGAAGATGCGTCCGTAAGCAAGCGGCTGAAGAGGGAGCGCCACACTGTACCGTTCGCTCCACGATGACAAGAGTGGTGTATCCTTTACTTTGTTTCCTGCTGATGGAGACATGCTGCCAGCTTGTGATATTTAAGTAAGCAACTGGCTACCAGGATGAGGAGGGACTGAGTTGCAGTCAGAGCTAACAATGCTCTGTACCACCACAGAATGGTAATCTTTTTTAATTCATTGTTTGGGTCAATTACTGGCACTTTGTCATTTAAGAGTGTATTTAGGGAATCATGCTGGGGGGGGGTCTTCTCTCATTCGGGGGGGGCTGGCTCGTTCTGTTGTCTGCTTAGCAATTGCTAAAAAAATGGCAGCTTTTGTGTCTGAAAATCTGCACTGGCAACAGGATACATGTGATGGACTTGGCACAGCATGTATTTGTTTTTTAGAGGACTATACTGGTAGTTAATGCACCCCTCTGGCATGAGTGGTAGCCAGTCAGAACTGTCAGTTTTCCAAGTCATTTTCTAATGATGATCAGAAGCCAGCAGAAAGTGTTGCGGTAACATGACACCATACTCCCATGCACTCTGTGACACTAACCGACACCCCATACATCCTGTCAAAACTCATGATCCCATAGCCCCATACAAGCAGCCACGTTCATGATGACTCCTTGCCACCATACCCTGTCATACCCACCAACCCCCTACCTCATGCATGCTGTCACATCTCATGATCCAGTAGCCCATGCACTGTCACATCCACTGAGCCCATACCCGCATGCATGCTGTTACATCCAGTGATCCCATACCCCCATGCATGCTGTTACATCCAGTGATCCCATACCCCCATGCAAACTGTCACATCCAGCAATTCCATACCCCCATGCACGCTGTCAAACTTCATGATCCTGTACCCCATGCACACCATCACACCTCATGATACCATACCCCATGCATGCTGTCACAGTTCATGATACCGTACCCCAAAACATGCTGTCAAACCTCATGATCCCGTACCCCCACACATGCTATCACACCTCATGATACTGTACCCCAATGCATGCTGTCACTTCTCATTATCCCATATCCCATGCACACTGTTACTCCTCATGATCCTGTACCTCATGGGTATGCGCCCCTTAGGGTGACACCAACACAGTGAACTACAATCCTGTCAGCAAAATCAACACTTTACTGACAGGACGCTGTGTTGGTGTGCCCAAGAGAGGGACACACTGTCTCCCAGTCCTGCACCTTAACCCCAAAGTAACTCTGACTGGAGTTAAGAATCATAAAGTTGGGGGGGGCCCGGGGGCATAGCACCCTGCATGGGGGCGTTCAGGAGGTGAAGCCCTCCAATAAAAAAAAAAGGACCGGGAGACAAACAGGAATCATGACTACCGCAACTTGCAGTCGACATGATTCCTGTCGGCGAGATGCCGGTCGACAGAAGGGTTATCCAACCGGTATCATAGAGCCTACCCCATGCATGCTGTCACTCCTCATGATTCCTGTCACTCCTCATGATCCCGTACCCCATACATTCTGTCACTCCTCAGGATCCCGTACCCCATGCATGCTGTCACTCCCCATGATCCCATACCTCATGCACACTGTTACACCTCATGATCCCACTCCCTCATTGTCAGGAGGTCTAAACCTCACTTTCAGGTTCTTGGCAATATTGGGAATGCAAGTAATCACAGACACGTTGCATTAGAATAATAAACTTATTTATTACTACCAAAGGATAAAATCACAGTTGCCCTAAGCAGTTCTTACCAATACGAACCGGGAGCCAGTGCTAAGCGTTCCCTATACCTTGAGGTTTCTTTGTGTCTCTTGGGCTCTCCAAGGTACAAGACTAGTGTATCACATTATATACCCATGATAATTACTATGGTTACTGTAAGATAGAAATATTTCTAGTTACAGAGATGAGCCCTATTGGCTAAATTAGAGGCGGCTCCACGGTCTAAGAAAACATTACACAATTTTGTATAGTCATCAGTTTGTGAACAAAAGAGTTCTTATACAGAGTCTTACATAACTCAGTGTAATAGTACAAATCACCAAAAGGTGGCAATGCCGACTTACATATTATATTTACTCCAAGGACACAGGTGCCTTGGCATCTTACAAGTAAGAAATACACAGAGAATACATAGAAGAATATATGTATTAGCAAGCAAAGTGTATTACAACAATATGCATTCATATCCTGACATCTACTCTTGTACGGTAGATGCCTTTAGCCCTATATGTTAGTATAACACATACCTAAGTGTTTGCTGTCTACAGTGTACCTCTGAGGGTACCAATTAGGGTGCAGAGACCTCGTGTAACATCATGCATGCAGTCACACCCACTGATTCCACATTCTCATGCATGCTGTCACATCCATTGATCCCATGCATGCTTTCACACCCACCGATCCCATTCCCCATGCATGCTGTCACACCTCATGATACCATACCTCCATGCATGCTGTCACATCCATCAACCGAACCCATGTTCTTTTCCATGCTGCCACCCCCAACCACATACAAACACTCTATCAGACCCATCATCCAATACACACTGTCACTCACTGACCTAATAACACCATGCATGCTGTCACACCTCACGACTCCATGCCCCCGTACCATGTCACACTCACCTAACCCATGCAAGTTGTCACAACAACAGACCTCATAACATTAGGCATGCTGTCACACCTCACGATTCAATAGCCCCATACATGCTGTCACATCCACCAATCCCGTGCATGCTGTCACACCCACTGATTGACTCCATACTCCATGCATGGTATCACACCAACAGACAACGTACATACACATGCTCTGTGGTAAATAAACAGGATGTGTGAGCAGCAAGATCAGCGCATAATTTTTAAGAGCTGTTATTATAACCTATCTCTGCCATATGGCAGACACTGGTGGATCTATTGTCACTGTTGGGGGAATACTGTGAGCAGGGACCAAAAAGTAGAGCCAAGATTGTGCACTTTTTAGGTTGCAACAGCAGGGGATCAGAGATCAACAGGGTTCATGGTACTACAGAAATGCTGCTGCTTTCAGGGAGTGCCAGTTCAGATTTACAAATCCTCCAGTTAAGAAAACTGTGGGAGCCTTCCACCCTTTTCTTGGGGGGGGGTTATGAAAGCCTGAGGCTATGATGGTGGAGTGGGCACGATATCCTTAGGGAGGGAAGGGGGACTTGGGATCCTAATTCCAAAGCTAATGGGAATCAGTAGCAAGCTGTAAGAGTTGTAGTTGGGCTCAATTAGAAAACATTTCAGGTCCCTGACAAGGCTTCCCTCACAGCTGACCAACCTCCATGCAGCTTAACAATCCTTCCAGGCTCTGGACTAGCTCACCCATCCATCCAACCAATCTCCCAGCATCCATACCCACCTATTCTCCCCAGCAGACCAAGCTCCCTCCCTGGAAAACCTTCTCATCCAACCTGTCTCCACACATCTGAACTCACCTTCCTCCCCCAGACCAGCCTTCCTCCAACAGTCAACCACTGTCCCTGCATCTGGACCACCTCTCCAGCCCCGCATCCACCACAAGCTGAGCACCCTTCCTCTAGCTGGATCATCTCCAAGACTCTGGACAAGCCTACCCCACAGCAGACCAGGCTGTCTGTAGCTAACCCTCCTCCTGCACCAGACTACTCACACTTTCATCATACCTGTGATGATAGGTAGTGCATGGAGGTTATAGGGGAGGGCAGACACTGCAAAGGGGATAGACAATGTATGAAGGCTACAGGGACAGGTAATGTAAACAAGGCAACAAGGACAGGCAGTGCAAAGGAGCAACAGGGTCAGGAAGTGCAAATGAGGCAAAAGAGGCAGGTAATGCAAAGAGGCAACAGGGTCAGGCAGTGCAGACGAGGCCATGGGGACAGGCAGTGTGAACAAGGCAACAGGGACAGTCAATGCAAACGAGGCAACAGGGACAGGCAGTGCAAATGGAGCATAGATATGCAAGTTTGCATGGGGATAGGCAATGCAAAGGGTGTAAGGGACAGACAAGGCACAATTGTGACTGCAACATTACATCTTACTTACCTTGCATAGATATGAGATCTCTTATCTGGGTCATGGGAACCTAGGACTGGGGTACTAAGCTGATGTCTTGCTGAACCTATAAAAGACAAATAGCAATGGGGTCACAAAGGATCTATCATTCTTTAAGAACAAAAGTGGACCAATAGGGAAGGTTAAACATACAATACTTACCTACCATGCATGCGTTGGTGTCCTGTCAGACGGGAAACAGCATCATGTCAGACCTGTAGAAAAAAAGGAAAACAGTGGTTAGCATAAGAAAAATAGAAGCAAGAGTAGTGACAGAATTCCCGATGGGTATAAGAGCTGCAGGATAAGCTTAGATATTATTTACAGGAACCCTGTGATGCCACGTTCAAATTCAACCACAGTCACTGGCTGAGGATGTGACCTTGGACACATCACCTGACCTCCCAACTGTAAAACTGTGAGCTAGGATGCAGCAGTGGTAAACACCCAGGGCAGTTCATTGGGGTCAGCAAGTCACTCCTTGCTCAATGCACCCACAAGATCCTGGTGAAGATCTTTGCCTTCCAACCCAGCACAGTGCTGCCAAGCTTTGCCAAAGTGTGCAGTAAACTGTGGCAGATGCTTCGTCAACACTGATGCAGTCTAGAACAGAAGCGGGAATGGTAGCACAAAACAATCTGGAGATGACTCAACCATAACATAAGCAAAAAACCAAAAACAAAAAGATGGAATACATTTGAAAAAAGTTAAAGAAAACAGAACTGGCAAATGATAGGCACTTTGACTTGTGCAGAGACTTGGCAGCTTTTGGGAAATTATTTTGTAGCAAGCTAGCACATCTCGCACCTGTAAGGTGTGTGTGTTTGCGGGTCGGGAGTAATTGTGCTAGGTCAACCTGTAAACAAAGCACTGTGCAGTTGTGGCTGTACACTTAGAACAGTACAGTGACAGTAGAGCATGTGGCAAAGTGCAATGTCCTCAATGCATGTGGCACACTGCAGTGTCTGCTGTGCATGTGGCACATTACAGTGCAAACAGTCCAAGTGGTACAATGCAGTGACAGCAGCACACATGGTGCAGTGCAAGACAATCATGTCACAGTGCAATGCCACCAATACACATGGCACAGTTCACTGACAGTAGAACACAGGATACAATGCTGTGTTAGCGGGGGGAAAAAAAAATGTGCCTGCATGGTTCAGTTGGTTGAACATCCACCTCTGAGCCAGAAGGTAATGTTTTAGCCCAGGACCTGCCTTCCTCACTAACAAATCTCCTGCAGCTGGACCTCCCCCCCACACACAAGCTGGCCACCCTTCCTGCAGCTGTACCAGCATTCCCCATACTGAGCACCCTTCCAGGAAGACTTGTGGGCCCCTGAAACTACTTCACCCTCAGCCAACAAGCCTTCATGCAGCTGGATCATCCCCCAGATTCCCTTCCCAACCACGAGCCAGCCACCACCCCTGCAGCTAAGATGTTATTCACACTTCCATGCTCGCAGATTACGCTGACATTGAAAGCCCACCACATTGCTTGCTGTGCGTTACATCCCGATCACATTGTGCTTAGAAAATAGTTTGTGTTGGACCACCACAACCCACATTCTAAATGTGTTAAGATCTTTCCACAGTGGAGGTTTTGGGGAGATACCCACCATTCCAGGGGCTACCAAGGCCCTTGGTCTGCAGCGTTCGCCCAACCCCAGGCTGTGGTTCAGTGAGTTGTCTGTGGGGTGGTTGGAAAAAGAAAAGATATATCAATACTTGGGAATTCAAAGGTGGGTGGAAATAACCAATGCCACAGGGACCTCAGCCTCAAGCCTGGGGACAGCGAGCAAGGGGCCAGCATAAGTCGACACTTGGCACAGCCCCCACAGAGCTGGCAGTGCACATATCACCACACGGTGATGGCAGTACACTTGACAATGCACAGTTATGGCAGAGCACATGTCAATGTGTGGTTTTGTCACTGAACATGTCACAGCACAGTTGGCAGTGAGCATGGCATTGCAATGTTGTGGCAGAGCATGTATCACTGTATGGTTTTGACAGTGAACGTGGCACTGTGCAGGGTCAGCAGTGAAAATGTCACTGCATGGAGTCAGCACTGCACATATAAATACAATGCTGTTGCAGAGCATAGGCATCGGCAGGCATACTCAGTGTACTTTACAGAGTACAGTGAAATCTGGAAAATCCAGGGGCAACACGAGCCTCAGCTTTGGGCAACAAACACAAACAGAGCCAGAGTAAAATTATAAAGCTGCCTTTTCCATTCTTCTGTCTGGGGATTACACAGCAGCTAGCAAGTTCTCAAGTGAACTTGAGAGCAATCACAGTGAGTGGAGTTGGGAGGGGGGAGGGCCTATATTTTGTGTGTTGGACTCCATGGGTGTCATTCCAATAGGCATGGTGCAACTCGCAGGGGTATGCGAGTTGCACCATGCAGCACTACACTGGGAACCCTGCACCATATTCCAGGACAAGCAGGGTCCCCGGCACTGATGCCCATGACTTGCGGCAGCTGAAGGCTAGTGCCACTCGCATAGTGCACTGGGCCTGGGTGCCGCAAGTTGTGACACACATTCTACTGCCCCACCCACCCCAGAACACTACCACAAGCACCAGGGGGCATGGGGGGGAGCTGGACAGGTGGCACTGTCATTCGGGAGGGCACTTCAAAATACAGACCCTGGGATCCCTGACATTCGGGGGGGGGTGGTGGGCATGGGGAGCACTGCTGGGACATTGCCACGGTGCTGCATAGTGGGCATCCGTCGGTTGGCATGGACGGATGCCCCCTTAGACCATCTCCCTGCTGATCTAACTCTGCTGCACCAATGCGGCTCTTGGAATGGCATTCGTGAGTTATGGTAGCTGCCCTTTTGGAATAGGGCACAGTTGCTGCTGTAACCCACCCTTGCGCCATGCCCCTGCGGGTTGTGGACATAGTGGGTGGTGTAACCCACACCTGGCACAACCCGTAGTTGGCATGGTGCAAGGCGCCTTTTGGAATTCCAACTGGCATTATGCCTTGCGTAAGTTGCAAAGTTGCAAGTTGCTCCATCGGGTTCAGCATAACTCGCCTTGCGCCAGGTGTCAGTCTTTTGGAATCGGGCCCCATGTGTTTGGTCCCTTTGGAATCTCTGTAAGGCTGGCTAGCTAGATGTGATACAGAGGCTTATCACAATTTATCCTAAACCATGCAACTAAAATCCAGCTAACTTCTGTCTTATTGGTAGTGTATGTTAGATAAAACTAAATGTTGTGACTCCATAAGGATCATTGGCTTACTACATATTGTTGACTGAAATGGGAGGTGGGGCAAAGTTTGTATGACAGGGCAGCGCATCTTTTGGATTGTGCTTACATGAATGGGGGGGCAACAGTTCCATCAGCTCTGAGTGTAGGTACAAAATTCCTGGCTACAGCCCTGTTGCACAGCATGTGGCACTGTGGCTTTGGCAGTGAACATGACACAGCACAAAGTTGGCAGTGACTGTCACAGCTCAGTTGGCAATGAACATGGAACCGCAGAGTTGGCAATAAATGTGGCACTGCATAGTGATGGCTGTTCACGTGGCAATACACAGTTATGGCAGAGCGCATGGCACAGCAGTTACATATGAAATTGCCAGCAGATACAAGCCTTACAGTCTATCTAGTCTGCTCGAGTATAAGCACCCCAGCCATTAGACTGCTGCTGCCCCCTCCCCTCCTGTTTCCCCATCCTCATCTTTATTTCCTCCTGCTTTCTTCACCAACCCCCCCACTCCACCATCAGTTTGGACCTTCTCTTTAAATCTGTCCCACTCCCTCTTGAAGCTGCTTACCTATCTCAAGGGTACCACCTCCTCCGGTAGTGTATTCCACCCTGTAACTACCCTTTCCGTGAAATAGTGCCTCCACATTTCCCTCCTAAATCTTCCTCCTTCCAATTTCAGACTGTGTCCCGTGGTTTCACTCCCACTTTTTAATTTGAACATACTCTCGGTGATTACTCTGTTTATGCCCTTCAGGTACTTGAGGGTCTCAATTATATCCCCTCTCTCCCTCCTATCCTCCAGGGAATATATATTGAACTCCCTCAGACTCTCCCCATATGGCTTGCCTCACAATCCCAGGATCATTTTTGTTGCCATATGCTGCACCCCCCTCCAGTAGCTTGATGTTCTTTTTCAAGTAGGGGCACTAGTATTGCAAGCAGTACTCCAAGTGTAGCCTCACCAGGGACCTGTAAAGAGGCAGGATGACTTCTTCTCTCCTGGACGTGATTCCCCTTGTGATACACACCAGCATTCTATTGGCCTTTGCCACTGCCGTCCTGCATTGGGCTGACTGGTTTATTTCTCCTGTTACTAGTACTCCCAGATCCTTCTCCTCCATTGATGTGGATAATTGCACTCTCCCCAACCAGTAACTATTCCTGGGATTTCCGGCCCCCAAGTGCATGACCTTACACTTCTTGGTGTTGAACCCTAACTGCCATGTGTTCGACCATCCTTCCAGTCTTGCCAAGTCCTCTTGGAGTAGTCTTCCACCTTCCCCCATCCACTTCTGCACAGATCTGAGTGTCGTCTGCAAAAAGGCTGATTTTACTTTTTATCCCATCCGAAATGTCGGCAATGAAAATGTTAAACAGCACTGGTCCCAGCACCGAGCCCTGTGGGACCACACTTGCTACAGCTCTGGGGCTCAGATAGTTCACCCCCCCAACTAATAACTCTGCTGCCTATCCTGTAGCCAGATCTTGACCCACCTAATCAGTTTCCTCCCTACTCCCAGGTTATCCAGCTTGCTAGTCAGCCTTTCATGAGGCACCGAGTTAAAGGCCTTGCTGAAGTCCAGGTAAAGGACGTCTACTGCATGCCCATTGTCCAGTGCCCACCTCACCCAATCAAAAAAGTCAACCAGGTTTGTCTGGCAGGATCTGCCTGAGACAATCCCATGCTGCTTGCTGTCGTGGAGACAATTTTCCTCCAGAAATTACACCAGCCTCTCCTTGAGGATTGTTTCCTTTAACTTTCCTACAATGGTGGTAAGGCTCACTGGTCTGTAGTTCCCTGGTTCATCCATGGGCCTACTTTTATGGAGGGGCACTACATGCCCCATCCTCCAGTCCCAGGGTACACATCATAGTTAGCAGTGCACATGGCATTGCAAGGTGATGCCAGCACATGTGTCACAGCACATAGGTGGCATTGTGTATGGTACAGCACAGTGGTGGCAGTGTATGTGAAAAAGCATTGTGGAGGCAGTTCACCTGGCACTGTGTGTTATTGGCAGTGCATTTGGCACTGCAGGGTGTCCAGTTGGTGCTGTATGTGACATGGTATGGAATCAAAACTACATATGGTGCACTGCAGACACTGCAATGCACATGGCATCACACAGAAATGGCTGTTCATATGGCACAGTGCAGTGGCAGCAGTGTGTGTGGTGCATTGAAGTGTGCATGATTAAGTGAGGTGGCAGTGATGTACACA
Source organism: Neoceratodus forsteri (assembly GCA_016271365.2). Taxonomy (NCBI): domain Eukaryota; kingdom Metazoa; phylum Chordata; order Ceratodontiformes; family Ceratodontidae; genus Neoceratodus; species Neoceratodus forsteri. The sequence continues at coordinate 655,350,393 of CM028136.1, forward strand.
GCACTGTGTGATGTTGACAGTGCACATGGTACTGCACATTTCACTACACAGCCTCCATAGTGCATGTGGCTCAGCCTCCCTTCCCAGTCAACCTCACTCCATGCTGATGGACACTCAAATCCACTCCTGGGGGACTACCCTTCCAAGTCCTGCCTATGGACCACCTCTCCCCTCCAAGATGAGCACATGAGCATCCTACCTGCAGTTAACCACCACCCCCCAACTCCTGGACCAGCCTCTCCTTTCAGATGATCCCCTTACAGACCATGCTTCATGCCCGCAGACTAGCCACCTGGCTGACAAATCTCCCTGTAGCTGGAACACCCCCTGACAACTATCCCTACAACTGGACCAATTTTCCTGCCCCTAAACCAGCCTCTCCCAAGCTATACTACCTCCATGGACCACTACAGCCCCAAACCTAAACCCCCAAATCAACATCCCCCCATACCAACCTTCCAGTCCACAGACCAGTGACCCAGCACCTTTTGCAGCTAGAATCCCTCCACAATCCTCCCTGCAACTGATGGATTGCATTCCCTGCCCTGAGAACCCCCAACAAGCTGAGCTCCCTTCGTGCAGCTAGACTCCCCCCCACACCATCATGCCTGCCCACTGATAAGCCACCTACACCATATCACCACTCTCCCTGCAGCTAGAACCTCCCCACAGCTGACTACCTTACCTGTAGCAGGACCAAACTCCCCCAAGATGAGCACTCTTTCTGCCCCATTACAGGCCCTGAACCTAAATCCCCCAGCTTACCATCCTCCCTGCAATGGTCTCCTCCTGAGTATCACCCTTCATGCCCATGGACCAGCCACCCAACCCACACATGCAACAAATACAAGTGAGGTTGCACAGCAAAGCGAGAGTGGTTTGATTACAGAAAATGCTATGCCCCCTCCGTAGCGGGACCAACAACCAAAGCCTGATGACCAGCCCCCTCCCCAGCTGAATCCCCTTTCTGCAGCTAGACCATCATCTCTACCAACCACGTGTCAGTGAGTAGATGTAATGGGGAGCCCTTGCGGACTCCTGCTCATGACTAGCCACCCTCCCTGCAGCTGGGACCAATAAAAGATACTCCCTGAAGCTGTAACCCCCCATAAGCTCTCCCCTGAAGCTGGAACTCTCCCCCAAGACACCCCACCTCCAGCTTCCCCCCAACCCCTCTGGCTTCCACCCTCAGCAGACCATCCACCCTACAGTTGGACTCCCCCCTGACCACCTACACCCCTGCCACAGTCCAGCAACCACGTGCCACCCCTTCTGCCCCCGGAACAGCCTCCACTAAGCTAAGCACCGTCCCTGGACCACATAACACTTCACAAATCTGCATCCACCACTAGCTGAATGCCCTTACTGTAGCTGGATCCCCCCTGGACAACCTTTCCTGCTCACAGATAAGTCACCCATACCCTGCATCCGTGCAGCTTGAACACACATCCCAAGTGACTGCACTCCCTGCAGATGGACTAGCCTCCTTCAAGCTGAACACCCAGTCTAGACCACTCCTTGGCCCCTGAAATCAAATCCCCCTAAACAGGACAAGCATCCTTGCAGCTGGATCCACCAAGAACCTCCCTCACTGACTACAGACCAGCTGTCCCCCCCACCTGATCACTTCTATGCAGCAGGACTAGTCCCAGACCAGCTTTCCTAGCCTCAGCACCCTCTCTGATGCTGGAGCAACCATAGCTCCACAGAGCAGCGCCCCCAACCATCTTCCCTGCAGCTGGACCCTCCTCACTAACAACCTTGTGTCAATGAGCTGATGTTATGGGGACCTCTGATAATGGACTAGCTGCCCCCCTTCAGCTGGAAGCCCCTCCAACCAAGCTCCTCCCAGTCCATTCACCCTGCAGCTGGACTGGCCTCACTACCAATCTTGTGTCAATGAGTGGATGTTGTGGGGGCCCATGACAATGGACTAGCTTTCCCCTTCAGCTGGCCCCCCCCACAAAAGCTCTCCCCTGCATTTGGACCCCCCCAGATGAACAGACTGGCTGTGTTCTCCCTAGCCCTGAACAGCAGTTCAGGAAGGGGTTGGGAGAGCAAGTGGATAAGTGGTATCAGTTACCGGATTATGGTAGCCATACAACCAACACTCTCAAAAACTATTGAAGTACTGGGGGACTGAATGGCTCAGTGGCTTGGTAGTGGGTTAAGGAGCCTTTCTCCTTTAAGTAACTGGTTCAAATCCAGCACTGGTCGCGACAGTGGCCAAAAGCCATTATCACCCAGGGGCTGTTCAGTGCCCTATGTCAAATGAGTTGTGGTGGTCTTATTCTAATTCCCACTGGGAGTTGTCCACATCACAAAACCACCAAGACAGCACTAATTGGCACCCTTGTTAGCAGTCTGACATGAGAGGCCAGAGACTGAATGGCCATGGAGTCTGAATGGTGGGCACTGCCTCCATGACAGGGTTGAGGCACACTGCTGGGGCAGTGTGGGGAAGCTTGCACTGTGATCGCCCAATCTGTACTTGTCATGTGGCTAAGCAGACGATGTCAGGTTCCAGTGCTGTCGATCCAGCACCTTTCAAGAGCACTAAATTCACACACAGAAAAAAGAAATCTTGAAATTGTTGAAGTACTAGCAACCACGGCAGACAGTGGGTCATGCCATCCACAAGATGACCCCCAGACCACCATTCCTGTCCACAGATCAGCCCCCAAGCTGAGCAACTGCCTTGGAGTTGGACCACTTATTCTAGCCTGCTTCCTGCAAATGGATCCCTCTTCCAGCACCAGTGCCTTGGGTTCTTTTACTTCCTTCTGGACACCCAGGAGAACAACAACAGAGATGGGTAGAAAGGACCTCAATTTAACTCTTCATCCAAAGGATGGCACACCATGACAGTACAGAATTACTCCCAGTACAACACTGTGGTACCAGTGTTTGTGGTATGAGTCCAATCCTGGTGTGGAGTAGAACCCATGACCTTCTGGCCCAGAGACAGATGTGCTACCAATTGAGCTGTGCTGACACCTTACCCATTGTGTCCCTCCTTGCTGTGCATGCATTGGTCCACCTTACGTGTTGGTGTCTTCCAAGAGCAGCATGGGAGAAAATGGAAAAAGCAGCTCCAGTAACAGCTTCCTGAGGGGTCCCAGTACATCTGTGCTAGCCCCTGACTCCTAGCCCACCTCCTGACATGACTGCAGCAGGTGCGTCCCAGTGATCCCCACTCTGACAGTTACACCACTGCTCTTCCCTACTACCAGAAGTCACAGAACTGCCCCCCACCCAGCAGTCACAGCACTGACCACCTACCCCCTGACAAACCAATGCTAGCCACCAGGGAATACCTTTTAACACTATGGACATAGGTACGGGGGGGGAATGGACCACTGGCCAAATGGGAATACCTCTTACCACTACTGGCATGGGTGCAGGTGGGGAGAGGGACCATGGACTACTATTTAACACTACAGACATGGGTGCAGGTGGGGGGAGGGACTGCTAGGCATCAGGGAATACTTTTCAACTCTACGGGCATGGGTGCAAGTGGTGGGAGACCGCTAGCCATAAGTGATATTTTCCATTAGAACTGCAGGATGGTGATCAGCGAGGGGGGGAGAGGGCCCATTAGTCACCAGGGACTGAGTTGTTCCAACATGGGGTGGCAATTGGTGGGGGGGACTACTGGACACCAGGGAATCGTGCTACTGTACATTGGGCCGGCAATCGGAGGGGTAACCACTAGACACCAGGGACTACTGTGTTGGGGGGTGGGTGGGGAGGGACACTGCCACACTTCCTCCACCAACCACTAGGGTTGCATGGGAGTAAGTCACAGTTTCAATCAGGGTATATGCGCTGCACAAGGGGACTGAGAAAAATAACCCTGTGCTGCGCACATACTCTGAATATTGGAATGCACCCATATTCAGGTCCCCACCCCTTCATTTTCATTGCTCCCCCCTCTGACTATTGCATGTGTACATATCGAGTTTGACCATGCTAACATGGCTTTTCAATATTGCCCATCCATGCAAAACCTGATTTGCGTGGGCAAACTCGGTTTTGCACCCAGGCAAAGTTTTGAATATTGTGCCTGTGGTGCTGTAATGGCTGAGTGACAAAGTGTTCATATAATAGTGGCATGGTAGTGCCCGTATATTGGAGATGAGTTGGGTAATGTTTGAACCTTAATAATACAGCAGTCCTCTGTGGAATAGCCTGCAATTTGACAAGGACAGAGTCAGTGACAGGATCTCTAGATCCTCTAAATTTTGTGACAGTCAGTTTAGTGGTTTAAAAGTTACAGAGATAAAAATAAAACATATAAAAATGATGAAAATGGGACATGTTTTTTCTTATAGATAGCTCAAAAATGTCTGACATTAAAAACCTGAAACTATATGGTTTGTTATATAATCTGGCCCAAGAATAATTTTTTGATAGGTGGTTTTACTTAAAAGCATGCACATCATAAATTATTAAGGAAATAAATTGCCATTTCAAGCATGTGCAGAACATTTTTCCAACATTAAGGGAAAAATGGATTGTTGTGAAAATGACGCACTTCAGTCTTATAAGGGGGTCTTAACTTTCATGACTTGAAAGTGCATTTTTTTATGGCAAGCCACTAGGGACATAATTCAGAATCTCTGGCTGTATAGTAAAACACATACACTATATAGTGAAATACATACATCATATAGTGAAATATATACATTATATAGTGAAATGCATACACAATGTAGTGAACCACATACACTACTGAAATATATACATCATATAGTGAAATACATATACTGTATACTGAAATGCATGTATCATTTAGTGAAACACATACATTATATAGTGAAATGTTTACATTATATAGTGAAATACATACACTATCTGCTGAAATACACATCCTGAGTACTGAAAATCAGTATACTCTATATACTGAAACAAATGTACTATGTACTGAAACATATACACTACCTATTGAGATACATACACTACAGGCTGAAAAATCCACATAAACTATCTACTGAAACAAATACTCTATACATTGTAACACATACACTATATACTGAAAAAATCTGCATACACTATGTACTGAAACAAACTACTTATTGTAATATATACACTACCTATTGAAATACATACACTACACATTGAAAAATCCACATACACTGTCTACTGAAACAATACACTATATATTGAAACATCTACACTTCATATTGAAACATCTACACTTTATATTGAAATACATACACTATCTATTGAAACAAATACACTATGCATTGCAAAATCTGCATACACTATATACTGAAACAAATACACTATATATTAAAACACTTACCATATCTATTGAACATTTTTGCATACTCTAAATATTGAAAGAAATATATTACATATTGAAATACATACACAGTATATTTAAAAAATCCACATATACTATATACGGAAACAAATACACTACATGGTGAAACACATACACTATGTATTGAAATGCATACACTGTAGACTGAAAAATCCACATACGCTATATACTGAAACAAAGAAACTATATACTGAAATGGACTACATTCTGAAATTATCCCTCCCCCTTGAATAGCCTGCCCCTGCACTCATTTCCTGTTGCATTCAGTGTGCTGCTGGCATGATGAGAGGATGCCTAAAGCAGCAGAACCGAGGATAAAAAAAACAGGGCTATCTCTTATTCTACTTCTTTATGAGGTTTTCCATCTTGATTTGCTTGCACGCCTTTAATCAGATTTCAGAACATTGTGATATGGCAAGAAACTTTTAGAATTAATTTAAAATGCTGTAGTTTATTCTTTTAAATAAGTGCTGCCCTCATTTACTGTTAAAATACATTTGTATTGGAAGCTAATTCTTAGGATATTCCTAACATATCACTCTCCTACCATATAAACATTGGGGACTGCATGCATTTTTCTGAAGTTAAAGTTTTGATCAGATTTATGTGTAATTAATTACTGTGTTAGTCCAGCATCTTATCTGAACTGAATGCTTGGGAAGCACTGCAGGAACTGTAAACGTGTAAGCACAATGCTTTCCTAGTTTGTACTCTACTGAGTTAGTTTTGATTTATTTTTTGTTTTTATTTGAATGTTTTGTTTAACAAAGGTTCTTGGTTAAGAAAAACATGTATATATTTTTGGCAGCAATCACTCAGGGCCCAATTCTTGTCAGGAGCTCAGCTGGCATATGCATAATTTGCGCATTTCTGTTCTGAATAACTTCACTGTGATCCATCACTGGTGGCACTCACAGCTCCTAACCCCCCCATTACATATCTGTGGAGCACTGCAAGGTGGACATAGCTTTTCCAGGCATTTGGCCTCCACTAATAAACCTGCCCTGGTCTAGCTGTGTAGTGCATGGTTATGCTGTTTATATGGTATGACTGTGTTATTGAGTTTGAGATTCAAAAACTGCGTTTTATTTCTTTTTTCATGGAGGTGTTTATCTTCTAGGTCACCCACTGATCCATTTGCGCACTGACCTGTCCATCCCCATCACTTAAAATCACCAGGACTTACCTGTTCTGAGATCTCACATGGTCTCCCCCCCCGTGTTGGGGCCAGGAGGGAGAGGGCCATTCACAAGGAGACACATATTCAGACAGGAGCAGAGCCTGATAGTAGTGCAAAGCCTGTGGCAGGTTGGTGGATTATTCTGCCATTGAGGGTTTTCTACCTTTGGGTTATCCCCTGGGCAGCCAAGCATGCAATGATGGCACTCCAATTAAAGGCAAGTACTGCTTTGTGCCTGCCTGAGCCCTTCTTCTTATGCCACTCTGATGCCCTGCCAGCTTTCCTCGCCTAGGTGGCTATTAAAGAGCAGGGTGGTCAGACTTCCCCTCCCTGGGAGGAGAGCAGTTCCCGAGATACTCAATCATCTCTCCCACCAGCTAACCCATGTTTGACCCAGGTCCTCCTCCAAAACTGGACCACTGGCATGGGAGGCAGTACATCTACCACCAAGCCGCTAAGCCAGCCCACCAGACTGTATTTTTATAAGTAAATAAAAACAGCACTCAGATGAAAGAAGAAATTGTATTTTAGCCAGAGTTGTTATAAATATTTTAAGACACAACACAATGTTTTGAAACTGGATAAAAGTTTTCTGAGGAAAGTAACAAAAAGATACTGAATAAGAAAATCCATGTCTGTTTACTTTCTGCATCTTAAGAGGCATTGGCAGGGGATTTTTAGTCAATTAGGGCCCCATTTTCAGAACATTAGCAGAGTGCTAAACATCTTGGCATGGTGCCATGTGGGACAACAGCATGGTTGAACAGGTGCCATATATTTAGCAGCCCCTGAAGCTAACCTGATCATGTGCATGTGCATATGTACTGCTACATCCTTGCAAATAAGGGATCCCTTCCTGCATACAGAGCACAGTGCTATGTAAAAGGTTTTGAAAGTGCTTCACAACTGAAATTGCAATACTGTTTACTGCTTCCAAAAATTCTGCCCTCATTTGAGCACACAGTGGTGCATATTGTCACCCTACCCCTAGTTACCATTCTGATGCTCCCAAGTAGTATGCCAAAATGATCATTGGCATCCAAAGGTTCCACACCCCTGATTGCAGTTTAAATGGCTCCAGTTAGTACAGTAAAATGATCCTTGGTGTCTAGTGCCTCCCTAAATTGCCATTCAGATGACCCAATTATTATAATAATATGGGTATAGAATTTATTTATTTATTACATTTTGGTGACCGAGTAGACCCACTGGGCCCCGGAGGTCCCTTTTTCACGGGTGACCTGGGAATTACAAGGAGAATAGGATATACAGCGGCAGTACAATAAATGGGTCATAACAGGTTGAATTCACCTCTTAACAATAACATATTGTTTAACAGTTTACAGATTTAGCAGCATTTTAATCACTGAAAGGAAAAAACTAGCCAGAACATCACACATAGGTTAAGGTTAACAGCATTGAGCATTTGTTAAATGGAGAGCCCAGGTAAGGAAAAGGTATGGCGCCCAGCTTTAGGTAGGGTGAGGCATGTTGGGTGGGTGGGGTGGGTGAGAGGGGAGGTGTCAGGTAACATGGCATTGACATTGGCTCATAGCGAGCATGTGTGCCTTGAGCCTTGTATGGAAGATCTTGATTGAGGGTGCCTCCTGCACCACAGGTGGAAGTTTGTTCCACAGGGAAGGGGCAGTGTAGGAAAATGACTTGACCCCTGCCTTGGTCCTTACCCATGGAACTTCTAGAAGAGTTTGGCCTGAGGTCTGAAGGTTGTGAGGGTTTTGCTTGTCAGCAATGAGTCCAGAGAGACTAAGAGGAGGAGTTGAGCTAATTAGCTTATATGCTAGGCAGAGCAGAGGGTACCGGAGGTGAGCTTCAAATGCAGGCCAACTGATGAGTGCTAGGGAGTCACAGTGGTGGCTCCTAGAGTGTGACTGAGTGACAAAGTGGATCATCTTGTTGTACAAGACCTGTAGCTTATTGATCTTGAGCTTTGCCATACCCTGAACTACCGGGGCAGCATAGGTCAGTGTTGGCAGGAGGACGCTAGAGGCAATAGTAATCCAAGCTTCAGGGATTAGCTGATCCTTGGGGCAGTAGAGGGTACGAAGTTTCCCATGTATGACTTTGGTAACTTGGTCAACATGGTTCTTTGGTGTGAATCCTTGGTCCAGAGTGAGGCCTAAGTATTTTATGGAGGCCACCACTTCTATGCAGTTCCCAGATCTGGAGGTAAGTTGTAGGTATTGTGTTCTGTCTTGGCCAAGGGATCTTGGTCCGAACAACATGGCCTTGGTTTTGGCGGTATTAAGAACCATTTTGTTCTCAATTAATCAGTTCTCCATTGACAGCAGATCTTCTTGGAAGAGTGGGCTAAGGTCACCCAGGTTGTCAGAGGATCGGTAGATGACAGTGTCATCAGTGTACTGTACAACAGCATTGCCCCCACAATGGCCATTCAAGTCATTTATAAACAGGGAGAAGAGGAAAGGACCAAGGATGGACCCTTTCAGAACCCCTTCCTTTAGGGGAAGTAGGTCCAAAATCTCATCCTTCCACTCAACCCACTGAGTACTACCGGTTAGATAGTTTTCAAACCACTTGAGAGCATGGGGGTTGAGGCCTATATTGCACAGCTTGTATAGTAGTAGTTTGTGGTCGACCAGGTCAAAAGCCTTGGAGAGATCTAGGAAAACCGCTCCTGTGTGGGTCCCTTTGTCAAGTTCCCTGAGCACATCCACCGAGAACTTTGTTAGGGCAGTGTCTGTCCCATGTTTAGCTCTGAAGCCATGGGGGATTTGGAAATAAGTCAGGGAGCCTCTATGTAGTCACGGAGTTGACCATACACCAGCTTTTCCTGGATTTTTGCCAGGATACAAAGCAGGGAAATTGGCCTGTAGTTGACAATGGGTTCACGATGTCCGCCCTTATGGATAGAAACCATGTGAGCCTGTTTCCACTGGTCTGGGAAGGTACCTGCTAGAAAGGACCAGTTTGTAAGCCAGGTCAGAGGTCTTGAGAGGGCTGGGGCACCATCCTTAAGCAGTCTGGGTTGGATACCATCAGGTCCTCCTGATCCTCTGGTTTTCAGGGACTTTAGGAGGGTGAGGACCTCCTTTACCTTGAGCAACCTCAGATGAAAAGTTGGACGGTCGAGGTTGGGAGGATACAGTTTGCTGAGCCTCCTGTTAGGCGCAGACAGTCCAACCTTGTAGGGATCTAGGTTTGTGAAGTCATGGTTGAGGGCCGAGGCAATAAGGGGCCCATCATTCAGTATCAGTCCATTGGCCTCAATGGGGCCTGGTGCAATGTTGCTTTTTCCCTTTAACAGCTCATTGATATGAGACCAGAATAACCTCAGGTTGCCAAGGTTAGTTTTTGGGAGGTGAGTAACGTATGCCCTTTTTGCAACTTTGATAGCATGCTTGCATTGGTTTCTAAGAGCTTTATACGTCTATAGGTCAGCAGGGAGAGAGAGGAGCACTTGAACTTTTTCCAAGCTTTGTCACGGAAGATCAACAGGGCCTTTAGTGGAGAAGTGATCCACTTATAGCATCTGCCTTTAGCTCAAAAGGTCTTCGTTGGAGCAAAAAGGTCAGCGTCCATCATAAGAGATTTCTGGAAAAAGGCAACAGCATCGTCCAGATTTGGGAGGTGTCTTAGCGGGCTCCAGTCGATGTTGCTGAGGAAGGTATTGTATTGCTTGGCTGAGAATTTAGAGTAGTCACACGTTGTGAGGATTCTAGGTTGGATCCTAATTGCCCTGTTCTTTCAGACACAGAAGATTGGTGAGTGGTCACTCAGGGCATTGGCCATAGTGCCTGCTGACTGAATATTAGTGGGGTCTGACACCAGAGCCCAGTCAAGAATGGTGTGCTTACCCGGTTTGTGATTCATTCTGGTGGGTTCAGTGATAACCTGAACAAGATTAGCTTCTTGTATCAGGCCGTTGACAGTCAGCTTTGATTCCTGGGCCCAGTTTAGGTTAAAGTCCCCCAGGATAAGGAGTTCAGTCAAGACATCTTTAGCTAGGGCTTTAGTGAGTTTCTCCAGGGATTGGAGAGCATTCTTAGGGGGGCTATATATGCACCCAATGGTGAGGTGCTTGGCACGGCCAAGGGTGATGTGTATAAAGATCGATTCATTCTCAGAGCAGATGCTGTACTGCATGCTGATCTGTGAGTAGCTTAGTGAGTCCTTCATATAGATGAGCACCCCACCCCTCTTTTAGTATTTACTTAATTACATATTTTAACGTTTCACCAGAAAAAGCATACTAAGCTGGGAGCTCATTTTCAGATGCATCCTGGGGAAGGGGGACTGTACAAGTGGGGATTAGGTAGCACAAGAGTTTAAAATACATAACATACATGTTGGAAGACCATTGACAGAGCAGAGTAGAGATCACAAATTACATTGTGAATAATACATACAAGACTTGAGAACTTGAGTGACAAACAATCAACAATGCATATACAGCGCAGTCAGGAGCCACAAACATATGCTGGCAATCAAATACAGAGCAGTTCAAATCAACACTAGTTGTAAACATTTGTGCATCATGCCTAGAGTGGGCATATAAGTGCCTAAATTATAGCTTTACCGAAACTGGAAACAAGTCATAGGAGAGCAGTAGGTAAAATTAGGAGCAAGTACAGGAGGGAGAGGTGAGACCTCTGAAGTGGTTTGAAAGGATCCAGGGGAGGGAGATTAGTGAATGGCTGGGGTGAGGAAATTCCAGATTTTAGGAAAGTGGTGGCTGAAAGTGGCTTTACTGATGGTTGTGGAGACTGAAGGTACTGCTAGGATTTGAACATTTGAGCTTCTGAGGGTATGGCTGTGGGGGGGTGGAGAGGTAGAAGGGTAGGGAACCAAACCAGAATTTGCCCACAAAGCTGGCACAGTGAGCATAGTGTCTGTCCACAAGAGAAGAAAAGGAGACAGATTTATACATAGAACAATGATGAGTCCTAGGACAGTCAAGAGTGTAATGGCAGAAATAGTTGAATAGTGTGTCCAGTCTGGCAAGGGTAGTGACTGGGGCTGTGCTGTAGACCACATCACCATAGTCAAAGATTGGGAGGATCATTCTCTGGATAATAGCATGGTGTGATGGAGGTGGGATACAGTCACAGTTCCTGTACAGTGCACCAAATTCGGGTACAGCTTTTTGACTATAGCATCCACTTGTTCAGAAATGATTAGGTGCTGGTCTAGCCAGATACCAAAATACCTAAAGCTGGTAACATCCTCCACAGGGGAGCCATCCGAGGTATGGAAAGTAGGAAGGGAAGGGAGCCTAGATAGTCTGTGCCTTGTGCCAAAGGACATGGAGATAGTCTTCTTGGCATTGAGGAAAAGCTGATTTGCATGCAGCCAGGGCTGACCTTGATCAAAATCCAGCTGGAGTCCGTGGGCCTGCTGTGAAGAGGATCATGTCATCCATGTACATGTGAATGCAGACAAGCAGACGGAGGGGAGATCATTAAGGAAAATTGAGAAAAGCTGAGGGCATAACCCAGATCCTTGTGGGATCCCAGTGGATACAGGCAGGGAGGAGAGAGGGGATCACCAGTTTTGACTGCCTGGGACCATCTCATTCAGTAGGAGTGGAACAGCCAATGGCTGAGTTGGAGAGGCCTGCAGCCTGGAGTTTGGCTAATAATTGGGGTGGGAGACAGTGTTGAACACTTTGCAGAAGCCAGACTTGTAGTGGGTGAAGAAGGAAGAGGAGTCCAGAAAGGGAGAGAGTTGTGACAAGACAATTTGTTCCTGTATTTTGGAGGGAGGAGAGAAATGGGTTGGTAGCTGTTGTAGCAGATGGGTCACCACCTTTTGGAAGAGGAGTAACAGTAGCAGTCTTCCAGTCAGCAGGGATGGAGGAACAACAGCAAGAGATGTTAGGGAGGTCAGCCAATGGGGAGGACATTACAGAAGCAGAGATGGAGAAGCTTGCTATCCATGCCATCTGGGCTCCTACCCTTGGAAGGGCTAAGGGCAGGAAGGGTGTCAATGATGTAGGATGGAGTTATTGGAGAGAAGAAAAATAGGGGAAAGGAAGGAGATGACTGTCATGCAGGTTTGCAGTGGTGAGAGGGAGGTGAGGAAGGGCAGAGGGAGGAGAGAAGAGAGGTGGAGCAGATGATAAAAAAATTAATTTAACCTCTGCGGTGATGAAAGAGGGGATAGAGATAGGGGTGTCACCCACTTTGAGGACAGGGGATTGAGTGGGAGGGGAGAAGAAATTGTAACAACCTTCCAAAATTTAAAAAGATGACCAATGTTGGCAATGAAGGTGGATGTAAAATATCCACCTTTGGCAAGCCTTATTGCCCTGGAACAGGTGTTGTGGAGATGATGATACCACTGGAGGCCATGGAGAATGGGTTACATTTATTTTCTGACCAGGCCAAATCACAAACTTGCAAGCAAGCTATGAGTTCGGCCATGATCTAAGGGAGATGGGTACCTTTTCTTGTCTCCTGCACTGGGATTGGGCATGGCAGTCCCATATTTTGAGGAATTTTGTTTCAAAATACATTAGCATGGAGTCAATGGAGGAAGTCAATGAGATAGGGGACCAATCAGAGCAGCTTAGGTTGCGATGCAAGGGGGTAAGGTCTAGAGATTTGAAGGAAAATATAAGCAGTGTTTTGGTGGGGGTGAGGGGTCTTTAGTTGAAAAAGAGACAGCAGAGGGTCCTGATTATGGTGTCAAATCAGAAAAGAGGGTGGTCATGAGTGGAATGTCACAGGGATCCATCCTGAGTCTTGTCCTCTTCAATATGCTAATCAGCAATGTTTGAAAATGAATCTGGGGCTGTGTCTCTTTGAAGATGACATCAAGCTCATGGGAGGGTAGATAGTGATGAGGGCAGTAGGGAACTGCAGTGACATGCAAAGAGTAGAGAGGTGGACTAAGGTTTGGCAGTTGAAATTCAATGCCAAAAAGTGCAAGGTGATTCATTTAGAGAATAAGAACTGCAGGACAGAGTACTGGATAGGAGGGGTAGAGCTGAGCACTACAGCTGAATAAAGGGACCTAGGAGTTATCATTAATGACTCCCTTAAACAATCAAGCTAGTACAGTGAGGCATCTAGTAAGGCAAATAGGATGCTAGGATGTACCAGAAGGGGTTCTGATAGTAGAAGAAAATAGGTTTACTGCCTCTTTATAGATCATTGGTGAGGCTGCGCCTGGTGTACTATGCAGAGTTCGGAAGACCTTACCTCAGGAAAGATAAGGACAGGCTGAAGACTGTGTAACAAAAGCTGATCAGGGTGATTCAGAACTGACAGAACAGATCTTACGAGGATCTGCTCAAGGCACTGAACATGTCTTCACTGGAGACCAGACAAGAGAGTGATATGATAGAGACCTTCAAGTTTCTGTAAGGAATAAACAAGGTGAATGGAGAAGAACTACTTAGCATGAGAAACAGTTCAAGGACACGGGGGCACAAGTAGAAACTGATGGGAGGTAGGTTCAAGAGGGATATTGGAAAGTTTTATTTTCCAGAAATGATGGTAGAAATGTGGAATAGTCTGCCAACCAAAATGGCAGGCACCAACACCATAAATGGTTTCAAGCATGGCTGTGACAAAGTGAAGGGTGTAATGGTTACTCAGGGTGGTAGTAGTAGGGAGGAGAACAGGGGAGTGGATAGTGAAGGCTGGTACCCTGTATGGATAGTAGGTCCCGAGGTTTAATAGGGAACTAGGGGCTGACTGGATGTACCATTGTTTTTTTTCCCGCCATCATTGTCTATGTTTCTGTGTTTCTATTTTTCCATGATTCCTGACATCTAGTAGCTCCACCCACCCAGTCACAAATCTGACCCCTCCCAAAGCCATCAACCAGGTCCCTCCACCTCCCCATTGGCCCCCATTTTAAGATTGCAGCCACCTCCTGTGACTGTGATCTGTACAGCCTCTCAGCATATTACCTTGGCTAGCCACTGTCTGAGTGAAAGGGAGTCAGTGCACACCTACTGTAGAACATCTATTTCTATAGTAGGTTTGTGCTCACTCACTGTCACTCAGAAAGTGGCCAGCTGAGATGGTGAGCAGAGGGGCTGGGCCTGTCACTGTCACAGTGGGAGGGACTGGCAGCTGGGGTAATTTATGGGCCACCATGGGGAGAGGGGTGAAGGACCTTAATGGGTGGAATTGGGAGGGCCAGATTTGCAATCAGGTGAACTAGATGCCAGGGATCCTCTTAATATACTAATCAGGAGCATCTGAATGGTGATTGGGGGTGGGGAAATACTAGATGCCAGGGATCATTTTACTAATCGGGGTCATCTGAATGTGACTGGGGGAAACTACTAGATGCCAGGGATCATTTTATTATAATATCAGGGGCATCTGAATGGTGACCAGGAGGTGGGGACTGGCACTGCTCTGTAAAATTCCTCCATGCAGTCATGCACAGAGGCATTGTGCAGAGATGTTAGTTAGCCCATATGGGCTGGCAAATGTCCCATTAGCACTTTTCCTGCCCTATGGATTTAGCATGCTGAGAGTTGAAAATGGTTCATGGGGTAAAGGTGCTATCCTATTTGGGACATGCTGTCTCCCTTTGCTCCTCTGAATCCCTGTTCTACTGGAGGCTGTGATAGTGCCTAGTTATGCCACAATGGGCTGAACCAGTGATCACTGTACAGTGTGGTTCAACTTAAAGATGGGTGCAGAGGCAAGCCACAAAAAGACGAGGGTCCTGGACTTTAGTAGGATGGATTTTAAAGAAATGGGAGACTGCTTCAGAAGCAGCCCAGCAGGGGAGGATTGTCAGAGAGGGGTAGAGGAACAGTGGAGAAAATTAAGTAAAGGCATAGGGAAGGCAACCAGCATTTGCATGAAGGAAGTGAGAAAAAGCCGGAGGAAAAAAGGACCATTATGGTACTGTAGGGAAGTGGCCATGAAGGTGTCTGAAGCACATCCTCCAACTGGTCTGGTTAAGCAATTCCTACCCTGTTTTGGAGGAGCTAGATAACCCCACAATGACATCCACAGCCGAGACCAAGGAGGATGGGCAGATTCTCCAGGGTGCAGCACCAGGGAAGGGGGAAGGAGAACCCCAGAAGAGGAGGAAGCTTCTCCTGATGGGGGACTCAGTTGTCCAAGGAGTGAAGTTAGGGAAACCTCGCAGGAAGGACAGGGAGGTAAAGTGCATTTGAGAAAGCACTGCATGGTGGGATGAGAAGCAGATCAATAGGATCGCAAGAATAATGGCAAGGAGGGAGGAACTGGATGTTATCATCCAAGTGGGGATGAATGGCCTAGCAGGAGACCAAGTGGAAGTAACTAGAATCCAAAAGGATTTCAGGAAGTTGGGGGGAGCCTGAAGACAGTAGAACACTCCTTCTTGGAGGTGCTAACTGTCTATGGCAGGGGAGAGGCTAGGGCACCCCACATCCAGAAATTCAACTCCTGGTTGAAGAATGGCATGGAAGGGAGGGTTATGGCTTCATGGGGGACTGGGGCCCCACCTGGATGGATGCGAGCCTGTATAAAGGTAGTGGCCTGCATCCATCAGGGAAGGGGACCCGAGTAAGAAGTTTGAATGCTTCAGTGACAAGCATTTAAACTGGCTGGGGGAGAGGAGTCAGGAAGGTCAGGTGGTTTAGTATCCCCCCCCGAGGCACATACAGGAAAACGAGTGGAAGCCTGAGACATTGAGAGCAGAAGGAGAGTGGAAAGCAGTGAATTCTAGGCCACACAAGAAAGACAACTGGGAGGAGGGACAAAGCAGGGGAGGGGGAAAGAAGCAGGAGAGCAGCAGCATGTGAAGGAGTGGTATAGGATACAAGACATGAAAGGCATGGTAACAAATGCCTGCAGCCTGGGAAATAAAACCCCAGACCTGGAGGCATTGATAGTAGAGGCAGACCTGGACATAGTAGCAATAACTGAGACATGGTACACTGTTAATCATGAGACATTGATGTACTAGGTTATGCTCTGTTAAGGAGGGATGGGGGTTAAAAAGGAGGGAGTGTGGCCCTGTATGTCAGAGACAGTATAAAGGTGATAGAGGTGCAGGGCAGACAGAAGGAGGCTGAGGCACTGTGGGTCACCCTTGAACCTGGCAAAGGCTCAGCAATATGCACAGGGGTGATCTACAGGCCTTCGGTACAGGGGGAAGACGTGGACAGGGAGCTTGTGGATGGAATACACAATATGGCAACAAAAGGCGAATGAAGTCCTGCTGCTGGGGGATTTCAGTATGTCATATGTGGATTGGTCCACCCAGGCAGCTGCTTCCACCATGAAGCAGAAGCATCCTGGATTCCCTACAGTGGGCAGGTCTCAGACAGCTTGTGCTTGACCCAGAGAAAAGGCCATTCTTGACCTGATACTGACCAACTGGGACAGAACGCAGAAGTCTGTGTGGAGGGGCATCTGGGATCCAGCAGCCACCACATAGTGTGGTTTAGCATGGGAACTGGGACCCAGTCCAGTTACACGAGGGCAAACATTTTGGATTTCAAGAAGGCAGATTTCACTGACATGGTGAGATACATCAGAATAGTCTTCTTCGGAAGCTTGTAAAAGGGTGGCATTCAGGAGGTATGAAGAAACACAGAAGAATGAGGATAGAGGTGTACCAGTAAAACAGAGGGAAGCAGGTAAGGTAATGAGGGGATCAAAGGCTCAGACAAAAGAAATCATAGCCAATGGGTATCAAAAGAAGACCAGACTTTCTTCAGGTACATAAGCAAGGAGAGGAAGACAAGGGGAGAAATTCTGAGGATAAGGAGGATGACAAAAGGAGACTGCACAGAGGGGAATCAGAAAAAAGCAGACATCCTGAACAGGTACTTCTGCTGTTTTTACAGTAGACAGTGACAGGGACAGACCACCAAGGAGCAGCATGAACACTAGAGGGGGAAGTGGACACAAGTTCATTTTCAAAGGAAAGTGTATTATTGAAGGGACTTCAGATTTTAGGGTGGACAAGGCCATAGCACAGGATGGATACACCAAACTCCCAGCATGCCGATATGCCTATGACCAAGGTGCTGTCAGCTGCTTTACATAGGTGCACAAGGATGGATTAGGGCCACTTACAAATGGGCTAGTGACTTGGTAACCGAGCAATCATATCACCCTTTACAGTACTATACTGCTTTAAAGGTGCAAATTGGGATTAGCAAATTGATAACCTGTCTAACACTAGCAAAAAAGCTTGAATATTCTGCCTTAGGGTGTTTTAAAACTATTGTAACTCTGTTAAATGGTTTAAAAGGTTTTTTTCTCTGTTTAGTTCTATGTATGTTCTACACCAGGGCCTCTTCGCTATTGAATAGCCTTCCTTCAGAAATCACTGCTGAGAACAAGCTTGGCCCATTCAAATGTAAACTTCATCAGCACCTCACTGATCTCAGCAATTGTGACTGCTCCACCTAGGCCATTACACTATCTCCCTCCTTCCCCCTTCCCTGTCCTGCTACTTTTTTCGTATCCCCCACCACCCCCACCTCTCTCCCTCTCCCTCCACTCTTTCCCCCTCCTCCTTGTCCCCTATCATGTCCCCTTCCTACCTGCTCCCCACTTTGTTCCTCCCCCTTCCTGTACCCCTCCTTCTTCAACCTCCCCACCTCTGTACCTCTTGCCCTCCCTTCTCCCTCTTTCCAGCATACCTAGCACTTTTCTGACCTCATGCACTTGTGACAAAGTCAACTCCTTGATTGCCATCTCTCTTCACCCCCTCACACACTTGTCTCCCCACACTCACTTAGGTTTAGTTCTTTTGTACCTGCTTCTTGCATACCTGTTTCTTATTGCCTGCACTACCTATATGATTCCCTGTTATTGTACTGTTTTGTAAACTCACTTTTGTATTGTACCCCCCACTGCTTGTTTTTACTCTCCTGCTGATGCGGAACATTTGTAAATGAACCTCTGGTTCAAAGGTATTTGTAATCCTAGTACTCAAATCATAAATAAATAAAAAATATGTTCATTCTCTAGGATGTCTTGCTTGATGGCATGCTAGTATGCTCTGTGCCCTCATGTCTGTAGTTGCTAATGTTTAATTGCTGTATGCTGCAATACAATGATGTACCTTCTACTGCTTCATGTTGATGAATTTTGCTGTACACGCCCATTCCCCTTTCCCCCAGGATGCATCGTGAGATGAGCAACTTGTTGTTCAGTGTGTCCTTCCTGGTGAAACATTTCTATAAATAAATGTCCAGATTGTAGCATGGTAGAAACCATGCTACAATCCACGTTCTAAAACTGTGCTTAAACCTTGCTCAGAGGTAGGCAAGATCACAGTTTTAGACCAACACTGTTGCCTTAACCCATGCTGACATCAGTGTGGAAGTGATTTGTGTTAAAACATGGGTTAAGACAACCACAAAGACCAAAATCTGTGTTTGCCTGTGGTCCATCTTTGGTGCTCTCCTAGAGAGGGTCACTACCCCTGCCATGCAGGGCTGACCATGGTTAAGGGGCCTGGGTTCCCATACTTGATATTACTGGGGGTCCTTTCCCAAGATTACAAAGGAAATGGTGGTGCCTCCCAGAGTACATTTAGGTGGGTATGATCTCTACCAGTACAACCCCTGTATTGTCGTACAAACCTACCTCCCCAACAGTTTCCCCATACATGGACTTACCAGAACCGAACATCCCCACATTCCACATCATCCATCATTAATTTCTAGTAATAACATGCTTACTAAAATCAGGCTTTTGTGTCAGACGTTTTTAAAACAGTAATAGCATAATTTATTTACACAGGGAGGGTTAGGATGGAGTAGAATGGAACAGAACTTAAGCAACATTTTTAATTTGCATTTTAAAGATTTAACATTTTCCCAAACAGTATTATCCCTTTTGATTTTAACCCAAATCACCTTTTGATAATGCAGCCACCAAACTACCTGTCTATCTAACTGCTGCAGGTATTGCCAAATCCAAACCCACTGGTACTAGTTCAGAAAGATGCCCCAAATTTTGTCCCTGGGTACCTAAATGCCAAGCTGCAGGCTTGAGGTGCAGCTGATCGGTCAGCGCAGGCACACCCACTTGAACCAAGCAACCCGCCACATGTTCCCCTTGTTTGCTTTAAACCTTGAATTGGCTTTCAGTGTCACTGGACTTGAACACAGATAACTATATATATATATATATATATATTCCCCAAGTGCAGGTCAATTCCTGCCCTCACTCACTGCTCTGCTGTATTAGTCCTCGCATGGCACACATGACTGAAGTCCTGGGGTACACAGATCAGTAGATGCAGAACCGGGCCTGATGCTTAACACTTGAAGGCATAGAAGCTGCTGCTTGGATCTTCAGCATTATCAAAGGTCTTGCAGCCTATCTCCCCCCCGGCCCACAGAGGCCCACTGCATGACATCACACAAGGCCCTCCAGTGACAAGGGACCCAGACATGGGAGCATCCCCATGGCCTGGTTCCACCACAGGTCAGAGCACCCCAACACCTGGACACAAGCCCACAATCCCTTGCCACTAGCGGCACCACTTGATGGGGGTCAGCGAGGTCCCCACCAGGCATATTTAGGATGGATTCTTCAGATCATTTACATTCTTTCCTCAATTACCAGCTATGGTGTGTAGTCAAGCAGTCTCATCTGCCTTCCCGAATATCAGGCTCTGGGAAGACTGTGCAGAGTCTGAAAATCCTGGGGTTTACCACAACAGTCTCCCGTCTTGCTGCATCTCAGGAGCAGACAGCAGCACCCGTCCAGACAGCACCAGCTCATCTCCCTGCCCCCAGTCTTTCAGCCCAACACAGTGGCCACTCTTGTGCTCTGGCTCACACACAAGTTCAGCAACTCTTTTTCAGAAATACATCAAGAAAGTCCCTTTTCTCACCATGCAGGTTCTAGTCGACTCCAGACAGAAGAAGCTCTCTCTCTTCAGCTTCTTAAAGCCTGGGTTCCAATCCAGTTTTCATATCCATTTTCTACAATCCAGTTTTCTCTGCCAAAAAACAGTCTTTTAACCTTGTCCTTCCCTTTTCTTGTAGATGCCTTGTCTTTGCTAGGGTCAGACAGAACCTTTTATGCTTTTTCTTACTTATCTCATCAAAAATCTTTGATCATCCATCTCACCAATGTGGTGCAGATAAAACTGTAGAGGCTTTCTCCCCATCCTCTTGACACAAATCCATCCATTTCCTTAATCCTTTTTCTCAATCCATTTAACCTTTATTCTGAACACTTTCACTGCTGTGGTGCAATTTCTTTGTTCAGCAACAGAATACTGCAGTTGTCCCCCCTCTGCAGAGCTGCCCGTAAAATCCTCTATTTTCTCTCTAGATGGGGAAAGGCACAACCAGCTCTGGGGAACAGACCACTGGCAGTTCCCAGGCAGCCCCATCACAGCCCTGCAGCCCCACCTTCTCCCTAGGAGCTGGAGAGCCCCTTCCTGTAGAGGGGCTCCCACCAAACTGAACTCAGAAACCAAAGTTCTTTCCCCTTGGGAGCTATCTGGCAGCTCACTGTCCTCAACCAAAATTAACATGTACGGGGTTCCCTCGACACCTCATTGGTTGCTGAAAAAGGCACCCAGATTGTCCCCAGTATTTTTCCTTAAGAGTCTTCACTGAAGCTTTACTCTTTAGCAACCTCTTCCCTCTGATGGCCCAATACAAAATTTAGCATTTTCAGTTATTTTCCAGCTAGTCGCTAATGCTGAAACTTGTTTTCCCAGCACCAGACAGGCTGAGAAATATGTGTAGCATAACAGCAGCAGGGATGAGGGATAAGTGTTCTAGCTCTACCTGGATTAGGTGAGCGGGGGACCACCAGACTATCAAAGAATTACCTCTTTTTATTGTGTCCAGTACTGACGTGTGTGTGTGTGTGTGTGTGTGTGTGTGTGCATGTGGGGGAGGTTGCTGGCAGACTGCGTGTGTACAGTTAAAACATGATTCCCAGAATCATTAACTAGCACTAACCAGGCAGTGTGTTAGCACTTTTAGAAAGCATTTAATATACCTGTACACCTTATATGCATTAGAGTAACCCCCAGTTGTATGGGCACCTGGTTGCAATTAGCAATACTGTGCAAAAAAAAAAATTTAAAAATAGTGCCACGTCAACAGGTTAGCACTGCACAGAAGAATGATTTTTGAAATAGTCCCAGCCATGCATATCACAGCGCAGTGCTAATCTTGTTACAGTGGTACATGGACCCCATTTTCAGAGCCAGTCATTAGTGTTTTGCACTCCTAAGTACTGCACCTGAGATAGTGCACAGCCACAGAAGGTGGTTGGTGGTAAATGGCATTCACTCCAATGAGGACAGAGTGACCAGTCAGGTGCTGGAGGGCTCAGTAATGGGACAAGTCCTCGTCAATGTCTTTATAAGTAGCATTACAGAAGAACTGGAAGGGAAGATGTGCCTTTTTGCAGATGACACCACAATCTAATAGCATTGATAGGTAAAGATGGAGAGAATGAGTAGGGACCTTAGAAAACTCGAAGAGTGGTACGGAACATGGCAGCTAGGGTTCAAAGCCAAAAAGTGCAAAATCAAGCATCTAGGGCATAGAAACCTAAAGGCTGAGTATAAAATATAGGGGGAGGTACTGATGGTCACTAAAAAGGAAACCTTTTACATAGCACTGTTCTCTGTATGCAGGAGAGGATTACTCATTTGCATGGCGGTAGTAGTACATATGTACATGCACATGATCAGGTTAGCATCGGGGATGCTGAATATGACACCCATCCAACCATGCTGTTCCCTCATGGTGTAATGTTTAGCTCTGCACTTACCTTCTGAAAATGGGGCCCTAATTGACTAAAAATCCTGGCCGATATCTCTTAAGATGAAGAAAGTAAACATAAAAGGGTAATCTTATCTATCTCTTTATGTATTGTTTTATCTTATTTTGCTTGCAAAACCTTTATCTGATTTCAAAACATTGTGATGTGACTTAAAACATTTATAACAAACTAGTTAAAATACAGTTTTTTTATTCTTCTTTCATCTGAATGCTGTCTTTATTTTACTTATAAAAACACAGTCTGGTGGGCTGACCTAGCAGCTTGGTAATGATTGCACTGCCTCCCATGCCAGTGGCCCAGTTTTGGGGTGGACCTGGGTTGCTCAGAGGTTAGCTGGGGGGAGATACGATTGAGTATCTCAGGGAATGCTCTCCTCTCAGGGAGGGGGAGTCTGACCACCCTACTCTTCAACAACCACCTAACTGAAGAGGGCTGGCAGGGCAGTGGAGTTGCATAGCAGGGAGGGCTCAGGCAGGCACAAAGCAAGTATGTGCCTTTATAAGCAATTGCATCATTGCATGCTTGGCTGCCCAGGGGATGAAACCAAGGTAGAAACTCCCCAATGGCAGAATGATCCAACAACCTGCTACAGATTCTGCACCACTAACCAGGCTCTGCTCCTGTCTGAATATGTATCTCCTTGTCAATGGCCCTCCCCTCCTGGCCCCAACATGGGGAATGTGTGTGTGTGTGTGTGTGGGGGAGCAGATAAGTCCTGAGGGTGGCGGGTGATTGGGCTGGAGATGTCAGTGGGCAAGGGGGTCGCAGGGTGACTAAAGAGATAAAAATCTCTATGGAAAAAAATAAATAAATAAAACACAGTTTGAGAAGCTCAAACCCCAAAGCAGACTGTGAATGCCTCCAGTGAGACATCACACTAAAGTTATTTAGTATAGAAAAATGCAGATTATATGCATATGCCAGCTGAATTGAGCACTGAGGGATTGCAGCAAAAATATATCTTTTTTTTTCTCAACGATGAAACTTTTATTAAACAAAACATTAAAAAAAAAAAAACTAAATCAAAACATAGTCCATAGAGCACAAACTATCAAAGCTTTTGGCTTACACTATCACAGTTCCTGCAGTGCTTCCCAAGCATTCAGCTCAGATAAGTTGCTGGACTAACACAGTAATTAATTACACATAAGTCGGATCAAAAATTTAACTTGGAAAAATGCATGCAGTCCCTTATGTTTATGTTAAGAATTCCCTAAGTATTAGCTACCCATACAAATATGTTTTATTTTTATTTATTTTTTTATTTATTTCAGTCTAGGATTACAATACCTTTGAGCCGAGGCTCTTTTACAAAGGTTCCACATCAGCGTGTACAACAGTCTTCATTTTTAGTTACAAACATATAGCCATTGACTTACAGACATGTAATAACCAGTACAAAGACTTGAGCTATGAGCAAAGAAAAAGGGAAGGGTGGGTGGTGGAAGTGGGGTAGGAGATCGGGGAAGGGAGGCAGGGGTAAGGGGGGAGAATGGGAGGGTGGTTGGGGCGGGGCAGGAGTGAGGTACGGGAGGGGAGGTGGGCAAGGGTGGGAGACAGTGTAGCCAGGGGGCCTTGTTGAGAGAATATGACAGGTAAGGTGCTAGGGGTGCAAAGACTGACTGTAAGAGCATGGGTGCTGGGGCATTTGCAGCAGTTTTAACAGTAAATTAGGGGAAGCATTTATTTAAAAGAATAAACTACAGCATTTTAAATGAGTTCTCAAAGTTTCTTGTCACATCACAGTGTTCTAAAATTTGATTAAAGGTGTGCAAACAAATCAAGATGGAAAACCCCATAAAGAAGTAGAATTAGAGATAACCCTGTTTTGTTTATCTTCTGCTGTGCAGGTTTAGACATCCTGTCATCATGCCAGCAGCTCCCTGAATGCAACAGAAAATGAGTGCAGGGGCAGGTCAT
Source organism: Neoceratodus forsteri (assembly GCA_016271365.2). Lineage (NCBI taxonomy): Eukaryota > Metazoa > Chordata > Ceratodontiformes > Ceratodontidae > Neoceratodus > Neoceratodus forsteri. Next base: position 655,374,553 of record CM028136.1, read on the forward strand.
TCAAGGGGAAGGGTAATTTCAGATTGTAGTCCATTTCAGTATACAGTTTATTTGTTTCAGTATATAGTGTATGTGGAGTTTTCAATCTATAGTGTATGTATTTCAATACATAGTGTATGTGTTTCACCATGTATTGTATTTGTTTCAGTATATAGTGTATGTGACTTTTTTAAATACACTGTGTATGTATTTCAATACGGAATATATTTCTTTCAATATATAGAGTATGCAAAATGTTTCACTAGATAGGGTAAGTGTTTTAATATATAGTGTATTTGTTTCAGTATATAGTGTATGCAGATTTTTCAATGCATAGTGTATTTATTGCAATAGATAGTGTATGTATTTCAATATAAAGTGTAGATGTTTCGGTATATTGTGTATTTGTTTCAGTAGACAGTGTATGTGGATTTTTCAAAGTGTAGTGTATGTATTTCAATAGACAGTGTATGTATTTCAATATGTAGTGTGTTTGTTTCAGTACACAGTGTATGCAGACTTTTTCAATATATAGTGTATGTTCAGAAGAATGGTCAGAAGTACTGCAGCTAGGATTCAATGCAAAGAAGTGCAAAATAATGCACCTGGGAAACAAGAACCCTGGGCAACATTACAAAATGGGGGGAGGAGGTAGTAACAACAACAAAAAAGGAAAGGAACCTGGGGGTAATCACATCAGATGACCTTAAGGTTAGCAAGCAATGTGAGAAGGCAGTAGGGAGGGCTGGGGGTATACTGGGATGCATAGGGAGAGGCATCACCAGCAGAAAACAGGAAGTTGTTATCTCTCTGTAAAGACAGTTGGTGAGACCCCATCTGGAGTACTACGTCCAGTTCTGGAGACCCCATCTCTGCAAGGACATAGACAGGACAGAGGCAGTCCAGAGGAGGCAACTAAAATGGTGCAGGGTCTGCAACAGAAGCCGTATGAGGAGAGACTAAAGGAGCTTAATATGTATACCCTTGAGGAAAGAAGGGAGGGGACATGATAGAAACTTTTAAGTACCTCAGTGGAATAAACAAAGTCCAAGAGGGTAGCATCTTTCAGAAAAAGAGACGTGCAAGAACAAGGGGACACAATTTAAAGATAGAGGGGGCAGTTTGGGGCAATGTGAGGAAGTATTTTTCACAGAGAGGGTAGTGGATGCATGGAACAGCCTTCCTGAAGAGGTTGTGGGGTCTAAAACTGTGGGAGAATTCAAGAATGCATGGGACAGACGTAAGGCAGTTCTTGAGGGGGGTAGGAAGAAATAGGCTGTTGGTTAACTAGAATCTGTGGCCTATCCTGTAGGTAGGGAAATGGGCAGACTAGGTGGGCCAAGCGGTCCTTATCTGCCGTCAAAGTCTATGTTTCTATGTTTTTATGTGTTACAATGTATAGAGTATTTGTTTCAGTAGATAGGTTATGTGGATTTTTCAGTCTGTAGTGTATGTATCTCAAAAGGTAGTGTATATGTTTCATTACATAGTATATTTGTTTCAGTATATAGTGTACGCGGATTTTCAGTACTCAGTATATGTATTTCAGTAGATAATGTATGTATTTCACTATATAATGTAAGCATTTCACTATATAATGTATGTGTTTCACTATATGATGTATGTATTTCATTATACCATATTTGTATTTCACTATATGATGTATATACTTCAGTAGATAATGTATGTTTTACTATACAGCCAGAGATTCTGAATTATGTCCCTAACAGCTTGCCATACTTTTCATACAGTTTTGAGTCGCAAAAATTGGCCCAGCTTTCTATACACTGGCAGCAGTTGTGAGCCCATCTTTGCTGCTGAAACTGGACTTCCCAAGCTTTTCTGAGTGCAACACTACTGCTGGTCCCCCAGAACTGTTAAATAACCTAATCAGTGTTATGTTCCCAAGCCTTCTGTAGGTCCCCTCCACTCGCCCATATGTCCCATCTGTAAAGCAACAGGCAATAGATGCCCAACCCCACTGTCAGTTTAACCTCCTCACTTGCTTGTATGCAATTTCAACTCTACAGCAACCAGAGATGGTTGATTATTATCACTGATGGTACCCCTCTTGTGCCTGCCACAACTGCAAAGAAAGTGATGGTGGGTACCCAGCCCCACTGCTGACACCCTCAGACTTCATCAGCTTGATAATCCTTTCTGCACCCACTGATCAAATTCCCCTCACCACCATCTTTCCCAACTCTTCATGTATCATAAAATAAACCCACATTGCCCAACCTCTAGCATCCCCCACAACTCTTGTCCCACTTTGTGATTCCACAGTGTCCCTCATCACAGTTCCTCAGTGTCCCCATGTCATTATTCTTCTGCATCCATCAATTCACTCTTTTTCCTGCAGCAAAGGAAAACATTGTGAGAAAACATAAGTCCCAAAACAGGAACTTATTATTATTTTTTTTAATGGGAAAAAATGATGTAAAAACAGGAACTTGGGGACAATTTGTAAACTTGCTAATTGGATGTTCCTGAAGGTGGGTGGTAAGAATACAAAACATCAGTTTTGGTATACACAAATGTTAAAAAATGAAAAAGATTTACATGTTAGAAAAATATAACATCAAAAACCCATGCCCTATGAAATGTGCACTGTACAAGCGGAAGGTCTGAGTTTATTTCAGACTTAGTTTTCTTTTTATTAGGGTTTCCTTTCCAACATGTAACTTTTTAATTTTTTTTGTTTTATATTTTTACACCAAATTTGAGGGTATAGGTACTGAGTACCCTCCTCATGAACACCCAAATGGCAAGTTCACCACCTGCCTGATGAGTGTGTTGCTTTACATAGGGTACACAGAGCACTGTGAAATCCAAGCAGCCAGTTTGGGGCCAAGCCCAGCTGGTGTACTGTATCACGTAGGGTTTACAGTACCCTGCATGATGCAAGATATATGTTCAGAACAGGTCTGGTTCAGTGCGTGTGATTATGTAGTTTCTTTGTGAGTGGCCTGCAAGGTCTCTTGCAAGGCATGCTACATATCTGCCTCCTTGAAAAATCACTGTGCAACTGCTTTACAAAGAGCCAGTCTTGAAGTAAGTTACAAGTCTAATGCAGTGAGCATCATTATACAGCTGCTTGAGAGTGGCCCCCAGAGTCACTGGTGAAGTAAAATACTTTTATTTTACAGTAAGTTTCATCATATGGGAGTTGCAGAGGGACCTGCAAAGGTTAGCGAGGTGGTGCAAAGTCTGGCTGTAGAAATTCAATGTCAAAAATTGCAAAGTGATGTATGTAGGGAGCAAGAACCCCAAGAAGGAATGCTGGATGCGAGGGCTTAAGCTGGCTACTAGTTTAGAGGAAAATGACCTGGGTGTCATAATAAGTAACTCCATAAAAATAAGAACTAGACACTATAAAAAGCCCTACAGAAAGGCAAACAGAAATTTTTGGGTTGTATTGGAAAGGGTTTTAATAACAGAAAGAACTCCCTCTGCCTAGATCACATGAGAGACTCCATCTGGAATACTGTGCACAGTTCTGGAGTCCTCACTTGAGGAAAGACAGAGACAGGCTGGAGACAGTGCAGCACAGAGTATTCAAAATTATTCAGGGCCAGCAGGGTAGAGCCCATGAGGATCTGCTCAGGGTACTTAACATGCACTCACTGGAAGCTAGATGGGAAAGGATCAACGTGATGGAGACCTTCAAGTTCCAGAAGGAAAAAAAGCAAGGTAAAATTCCAGAAATTATTTAGCAGAAAGTGTGGGTCAAAAACAAGTGGACATGAATGCAAGCTGGCGGCAGGATTCATAAGGGATGCAGGAAGTTTATTTTATGAAGCTAGTGGGTGACCCATGGAACAGCCTACCAGCAGAGGTGGTGGGGAGAAAAAAACATAATGGTTTCAAGTATGGTGGTGACAGAGAAAAGGACTTAATAGTTACTTTGGGGGGGGGTAGCAGTAATGCAGGAACAAGGGAGGACGAGGGTGCAAACCCAGACTAGGCAGTTGGTCAATGGTAGAGTAGTGTAAAACTGGGCAAACTAGATTGACTGATGCTCTATTTCTGCCAACATTGTCTGTGTTTCTGTGATTTTATTATGCAGCTTCTGCCACTCATGAAGCAGGTCTATAGGTCAGGTTGCACTGAGCATCACTTTAAAGCTGCTTTTAGATGTATTTTCCAAAAAGTAAGAAAATTAATAAAAAAATGGTAATGCATCTATTAGGGTTAAAATGCAAAGTTTACAAAGTATAAAAATTGAAATGTAAGGTTCATAATCTCTGGAACCTTGGTAAATCTGTAGTGTGGTGATCCTCGGGGTTTGAACGATTATGCAACAGAGGGTTATTATTAACCTAATATCAAAACTCTATGCACACATTGCTGTATTATTTACTGTGTGAGACAAGACAAACCCTTTTTTGACAGCTTATAACTCAGCTGTTTTAGGACCTAGGGATTTGAAAATCAGCCTGCACACTCACAGTGCAACAGGCTAAGTGCTTTCTGATTTTCAAAACAGTAGTTTTGCTAGTTCTTACACTGAGGGGCCAAAGTAGCACAGTTCACCCAAATCAAGGCTTTTTCTAACAGATAAAAATACACACAGACGTATAACCCAAAATGTTCAGGTTCATTATTCATTAAATATTGACCCAGAATATGATGTTTCATTTGTTTCATGATGAAAAAGGCCAAATTAAAAGTGTTAAGTCTATTTAAACTACATAGTGTGCACATTTGCAAATCCCCCCCTCCCCAAAAAAAGCTGGTAAAAAAAAAACTATATGAAAGAAACACAACCATTATTTTATTTGTAATTTACCTTCATGACAATCATGAATGCAAACAAAAAAAATATTTTCCCTCCTCTGGCACAAAAATGTAACAATTTATTATCTATTCATAATTGACTTCCAGGCCAGTCACAAATGAAAACAAAACTTTTTTTTCATTTGTTATTGACTGACAAGTAAACTACAAATGAAACAAAATGGGCAGGATTCACAAAGCTGCCGGATCCTAAGTCCCACTCCGCAACTGCTGTTGTGGACTGTAATCGCCCGCAGCTGTGGTGGTTGCTATTCACAGCCACAGCAGTTGTGGAAGGTGTTATTGCTGCTCCCACCAGCCGTAGCACATTCCCACAGCTGCGGCCATCTCCATGGTGACACCACCTGGCAGCCATAGCCTTGGGCCGTGGTAATCCGGCTCCAGCTTTGTAAATACCGCCACTCCGTAACTCACTCTGCAAGTTGCAACCCACTTGCGCAACAGTTTACCCACAGCTGTGGGAAATTCACGGGCTTTGTGAATCCCACCCAATGTTTATTCCACTGCCCTCAACACTATTAATTCCACGGTTGAATGTCCTCCTTCCTTTGTTGTTCCCCAAGACTGTGATCCCTTAACTGATGGACATATAGGTGCCTATTGCCCAACCCACCAGCAAGTAACCCCAACCCATCAGTTACAAACCTGACTGGCTGACAGGTGCTCAACTCTGACACTGTTTCCTTCCTCCCACTGATTACTAACTTGACAGGCAAATTGGTGCCCAACCCAGCCACCCGCAGTCTCAATCCCCTTACTAAACACAAACACCCTTCCCTCTGCCCACTGTCCCAGAAGTCTCCCCTCACCCACTTCTCACCATCCATCCCATGCAATATTAACAACCTCTAACTCTTACCCACCTTCTAGCACCCATGTCACCCTCTCCAGGGCTACCACAGTATATAAATAATTTGTGGTGTTATGTTGAAGGACCAGCAGAGCCCTTCCTCCACCTAGGACAGTATTCTTTTCCTGTTTCAGTCCCATGCCACTAATTGTGGATCTAAAAATAAAATACAAAAAGAAAAAAAAAACTAAGTCCCAAAAAGCCCTACTGTGCTTGATGTCCCTGAAAATAGGTTTTTGGGCCAAATTCAACCCTCAAAATTGTGTAGTCAGGAGGGTGCCTGGCAAGCATTCTTGTAGTTAAATCAGATTAGTTCTCTGCAAATATAAGTCATGTTTCGGTAGTCATATATTAGATAAAAATTAAGAGTTTATTGAAAATTGCCTTGTGTTTTATAAATGTGGTGTTTGAAAGCAGAGTTTAAAAGCTGCTTTTTCAAACTGAGGTTTTTGCAATTCCTAGGAGGCATCAAAATAATTCAACATGTTATTAGCGGATATGCTCAAAACTAATGCCAGCATTAATGCTGGAAACAGTTTTGATGCTTAATGTATTGAGACAGTGATGTTTTTGCATTTCACTGAATCTGATAAATCTGTTTTTACAGGCACAAGCCCATATACTATATTCAAAACTCATCCTCAGGTGCTAATGGATGACAGCAATGACATATTCTGCTTTGGCATAATGTAAGGTGTCATGACAATGATATAAGAGTCCTCAGTCTTGTGGAATTTTTTTATAACTGCTATTTCCATTTTGTCATGAATTTCCCTTTCATTATGTAAAGCTCCTTTCATTCAGTTATAAACAATGGAGGAAAAGTCAAGTTATTGCCATTCTGTGTTACCAGGCATATAAAAATAAAATGTTATTGAATTAAATCAACAAGACTTCATTCAATATGACAAAAACAGTTTTCCTGAGCTTTTCAGAAATTGGTGACACACTTTATTTGCTAAAATGGCAAGAAAGAACACCACATGTCTGTTCATAAAGCAGACTTGATTGATTTAAATATCTGGAGGAACAGGTGTAACATCTCTGTACAAAATGAATACCATTACAAAAGCTATTTACACAATGTGGATCTTTGAGTGTGCATGCTCACTGCACCATGCTAACAGGAGTGAGATATAATCTCCTTGTGGTACAGTATATGCCTAGGGCAGCAGGAATAATAACATTGATCTTCTTTGAAACATGTCATGGTCTCTACTGTTTACAGAGCAGACATAATATTAGGGTTACACCTTTGAGATGACAGGAAGTACCTTCAAAGGTACAGTGCACTGTTCCCAATAGTGTTGTGTGGCGAGAGAGACTATAGCCAGGTATTTTCCTTGATGAGATTTAAGTCTGTAACCTTTTATCTCATGGCAAAAACATGACCCATTGAGTTGCAAATGTCTTGCTTATATTCTAGCTACTTTTTTATATTTCAAATGCTTGTCGAGGTAGCATTTCAAGAATGTGCACTGGTACATGTTTGTCACGCTGACATAGATCATACTAGAATATGTTGCACAATTCATTAAAAAGTAAGTATTGCAATAATAATTGTTAGGCTCATACTATGAACTTACTTTATCAGCCTACTTTAGCTAAGGGTATGACAGAAGTTGTTTTAAAGATTTTTTAAGAAATGTATGTTTTTCATTCAAAAGTAAAGATGAGTAAACCTTCCTCTCCTCTAGTTTACCCCTTACTCTGGGCTCCATATAGACACACTCTATCCCCTTGCATGATGCTAATGTAGAACTGTGACGTGCTCTATTAATTTTGAGGAGAAAGAGGACCATTAAAATAGAGTCTCTGGCTTTATTTCCTGCACATAATGTCATTACATAATACATGCACTTTGAAGGGGACAGTTTTTGTGCTCCAAAGAATATTTGCTGAGGGAGTTTGATGGCAGTTAAGATGGGTTCTTAGAGCCACTCTACATGTCGGAAAGGAATGATTGGTTGCACCAGTAATGCACATAAAGAGTTGAGTACACAGTTAATATTATACCCTGATTTATGCAGCCTAATAACATGGCCTCTTCCTGGAAGGATAAACCTAAAATTTGGAATGTTTGGAGTTGGTACCTGGATCTGTGGATCCTGCAAACTGGTAACAATCCATAGAGCACTTTAAAAGTTCTAGAGTGTTGAAAACTGCTAAAAATGCAGAAATCAAAGAGCTGATAGTTTCATAAAAATAGCAGACAGAAAGCTCTAGTAATTTTGAAAAGTAGTCCCGTATTACTTTTTACTTCTGAAATGTTTTTATTTTCTACATGCTCATTATATGGTTTTCTAATTACTGTGCTAGTACTGGGTGGGATGTGAAAAGCAATGCTTTACTTGGAGGCAGGCATGTCTAGTTCTATTACTCCCACTTCATCACCAGCATGTGATCTCACTCATTTTTACATCACAAGCTCTGTTACCTGATTGGTAACATGTCAGAGGTTATCATTCAGTTAGCTGGAGGTTGGCTCTTCCTGATTACAAGTGATGCCACAATCAATGAGATCACAATATTAATGATGTATAGGGAGGAATAGGACTGACTATACAAGCCTTCAGATGAAGTGCTGTTCCACACATCACACCTAGTAAAACTGCAATCAATGCATGAGGCAGCTGTATGGTGATGATCACTGCACCAGATGTACAGCTTGCTTCATGAATTGCTCTGTGGCTACTCATAAAGCATTTGCATGGTCTTGTTCACCATACCAGATATATAGCCTGCTTTGCGAGTGGCCCTGCGTGGCCCTCCAGAACCATCTGCATAGTGATGCTCAATGCATCAGACCTATAACTTTCTTTTCGAGTGGCTCTGTGGCCAACTCATAAAGCAACTGCATAGTGATGCTCACTGCACCAGACCTGTAGCTTGCTTCCACATGGTCCCAAAAGGGGTCGCAGCCCCACTACAGTGTACCAGAGCAATGCAGCTGAGAGGGGTGGCTAACCCCTCAATTACCATCTAGATAAGCCACACTTCAGCCTCACTCTTGGAGATGAACAAAATAGCCTTATTTGAATAAAAGGCATCAACAAAATAGGCTTAGTCAGGGGGCCCCCTGGCATCACTTTATTGGTGAAACACTGAGGTATGTGTTGCCTGTCATGATCAGGCATCTCTGTGGGTTTTACACTATAAATCTTTTATCTCACTGCAGTGGCTGACTAAGCCTATTTTCTTTATTCCGATGAGTGCAGCTGAAGTGTGGCTTGTTGGTAGCTTGCCTTAGCTGTGACTCTATGGGTCACTCAGTAAGCAGCTGCATAATGGGCTGGCAGTATAGCCTAGAGGTTAGAGGAATGAGGTGTGAACAAGCTTGATACATCCAGCAGACCAGACCTGAGTTTGATTCTCACAGCCCCCATTTGCATACTGTGTGACTCTGAGCAAGTCACTTAACCGCCCAGTGCTTCCAGGTCATCCCTGAAAACAGGCACTTGTGCCTCTTGGGCCTTACCTGGTTAACAAAGACTAAAATAAAATAAAAATAAATAAAAATGATGCTCAGTGTAACAAACCTTTAGCGTACTTTGGAAGTAGAAAAAAACAGGAGAAAAATACCTTCCACTCCACAGAATCTCTGGTGCTAGCCACAAACCCTCTGGGCCCATCCCCAATTAAAACAGAAGAAGAGAAAGACAAATGGATGCACACAATTTATCAGCCATTGTGCTGTACGTAAAGTGCTCACATAAGTTTTTTTTAGATATCATAGATAAAATGTGAAACAACTTATAAAGTAAAACAAGCAGGATGACAGGAGGGCAAGCCAGCTAGATTACAATCACAACATTTCCCCAAGTGTGCTCCTAATCTGTTCTCAGATGCCCCACAATGGATTGCACTCAGAAACTCCTGAATTTTCAGTTCTTATTTTCCCTTGCCCTCACAGTCCCACAATCATGACTCCCAGTCTCTATCCTACTAGGACCAGTTCCTTCTCCACCACTACTGGTTGCAGAACTTGCACTTGGTGGAACTGGCATGGTAGATCATTTATCTGCTTCCTTTTCCCCTGAAACCCTCTCTCCTCTGGTTCTTCTCTTTATGTCTCATACACACATCAACAAAACATGAATGACAGATGATGACATGAAGTGCCCATTCATATGCTAACAATAATGACTCACAATAGGCATCAATAATTCTTAGATGCCCATCTGACTTGCACCCCTGGTATGTGGACAAGCCACAGTGCCATATGACTTATAATGTGATAAAGAACAGCAACACCTCCAGAACCCTCCATTAATAGACCCCACTCCATGCCACTAAAATATTATTGTGGGGTAAGGGTTGGAAAAATCTGTGTCATCATGAAAAGAATCAACAGCCTGTCAAATCAATATTTTCTGTGTTAGAATGAATAGATACTAGGAGGCTGGAGTGGACAATTAAGATTTTAAAACTGAATTTAGTATTATGTATGAAATAAAGTAGGAGCAGGGCTGATTGAACTTACAGCTGTAGACTGGGAAAGGTGGAGGAGGTTTTGAAGGATTAATTTGACAGATATTTCTAATGACTACTGGTGGTACAGTAGAGTGCATACATCCATATTTTTTTTATTTTGTGCTTGTGTGTGAGCCTGCAAGCCAGCCAGTGAGTAAAAAGGGAAGTAGATTCCTGAGTGAGAGAAAGATCACAAGATCTCCCAGTGGGGTGGAGTGTGGCCTGTGAGTTGTGGGGTCCAGGGGATGTTGCTGTTCCCTATGACCTCATTAGGGTATCCCATGACTTTGGCGACTGCAATTGGGCACCTATAAAAAGAGTGACTCAGTCATAGTGCCTGTCATTGGGGTGACTAGGGAAGGTGGGCGACTGGATGGAGGGTGTACAAAGTAGTGACATCCTGTCACTACATGCCTATGTGCAGGGTGGCGAGCCCTGTGGCATGGGGTGGGAGGGATGAGGGGTTGTAGGGAGGGTGCCATGGCAAGCTGCGGAGCTCTTCCATGGAGTGGTGGGTGGGTTCAGGGCTGGGGTGGGAATTGTGCTGGGTTCGGATGCAGGCACAGGTACATTTGGTGGCACTGGGCCAGTTATTATTTTTGTTCTGCATTTACACTCCCTCAACATGCAGTGCCCTGGAATTGAGAATCCTTAAGTAGGGGAGTGCAGGAGGTGTGGGCTGCACAGCCACCTGCATAATGCGTAAAATCCCCAGTGCCATTTTGCTGTGCACCGGTGGGTACATTAGTTTTTCAGTGATGTGCCGTTGCTCTAACAGTGATCGCCCATTGGCAATCACCATTATCACATAGATCCCCTCATGAGTCATACAACACTGCAGCATGTCCATGCACTGGGTGTGCATGCCATATGGGTATCTAAGAATCAACATCTACTGTGAGTCATCATTGTTAGCATCTGTGGCAGTTGCAACATGTCATAATCTGTCATTTATGTATTGTCAATGTGTTTAAACAACATAAAGAGAAGAACAGAAGAAGAAAGGATTTCAGGGGAGAAGGAAAGGAGTGAAATTGTGTTCCATCATACAAGACTCATGGAAACATAGAAAGATAGAAGTTGATAGCAAATAAGGACCGCGAGGCCCACCTAGTCTGCCCAGTTCTTTTTCTAACTTATGAATGTGCCATAGGCCTTTGCTTTGTCAATGGCCTATCTATTCATACTCATCTGTATTGCTTACTTATGCCTATCCCATGCCTGTTTGGAGCCCTGCACTGTATTCATGTCCACCACTTCCTGAGGTAGGCTGTTCCATGCATCCACCACCCTTTCTGTGAAAAAGAACTTCCTCACATTACCCCTTAATCGGCCTCTCTCTAATCTCATGCTGTGTCCTCTTGTCCTGCTATTTTTACTTTATTGAAACATGTTAGACTCTTTCAACTTGTTAATGCCCTTAAGGTGTTTGAATGTTTCAATCATAACACCTCTCTCCCTCCCTTGCTCTAGGGTATACATATTAAGCTAAGTTAATCTGTCCTCATATATTTTCTGATGCAGTCCCTGCACCATTTTGGTTGCCCTTCTCTGGACTGCCTCAATTTGGTTAATGTCCTTGTGAAGGTGTGGCCTCCAGTACTGCATGCAGCATTCCAGATGGGGCCTAACCAGTGTCTTGTAAAGAGGGATTATTACCTCCCTCTTCCGACTTGTGATACCCCTATTAATACATCTCAACATCCCTCTAGCCCTACCTACTGCTTTAGAGGTCTGCTTGGATGATTTCAGGTCATAACGATGCCCAAGTCTCTTTCTTCCCTTCTGACTGCCAGCAACTCCCCTCCCAGCCTATAGGTGGCTTCAGGGTTTCTCTTCCCTATGTGTATGATCTTGCGCTTCTTTGCATTAAACCCCAGTTGCCACTCTTCTGACCATTTTGCAAGTTTATCCAGGTCTCTTCTCATTCTGCCCACCCCATCTGGATCATCTACTCTGTTTCAGATCTTGGTGTCATCTGCAAACAGACAAACTTTACGCTCCAGTCCATCTGCAATGTCACTGATGAAGATATTGAAGAGGACTGGCTCCAGGACTAATCCCTGAGGTACCCCACTTGTGGCTTGCATCTCTTCTGACTGTATACCGTTTACCACCACTCTCTGTTTTCTGCCTGTCAACCAGTTTGCCACACAGTTGACCAACTCCTGACCCACCCTGAGCCTACCCAGCTTATTAATCAGTCTTCTATGTGGAACAGTATCGAAAGCTTTGCTGAAGTCAAGGTAGGCAACAGCAACTGCTCCCCCTTGGTCCACAACTCTGGTTACCCAATCAAAGAAATCTATGAGATTAGTTTGACAGGACCTTTCTTTTGTAAACCCATGCTGTCTTGGATCCTGTGCTCCTATGGATTCCAGGTGTCGCACTATCCTTTCCTTAAGGAATGTCTCCATAATCTTGCCAACTACTGAGGTAAGACTGACTAGTTTGTAGTTTCCTGCCTCCTCCCTGCTACCACTCTTGTGGAGCGGGATCACATGAACCCTTCTCCAGTCTTCTGTGACCTCTCCTGTGCTCAGAGACTCACTAAACAGTTCTGATAATGGCTCTGCTAGTTCCACCCTTAGCTCCCTTAGTACCCTGGGATGTATGCCATCAGGTCCCATTGCCTTGTCCACTCTGAGCTTATCGAGCTCTTGTAGGACCCTTTCTTTTGTGACAGGACTAGTGCACACCTCCTTCTTCCCTGTGTCCATGGTGCAGAGCTATGGGCCCTGCCCTACCTTCTCTCCAGTAAATACCGAGCAGAAGTATCTATTTAGGATAGATGTTTTTACATGGTCCTCCTCCTCACATGCCCCCTTATCCCCTTTGATCTTAGCAATACCCCCTCTGGACTTTCTCCTTTCACTAATGTATCTATAGAAAGTCTTGTCACCTTCTTTTACTATTTGAGCTAGTGTTTCCTCTGTTTGGGCCTTTGCCTGCCTTACTGCCTTCCCTGCTTCCCTTAGGGAAGTTTGGTATGCCTCCCTATCTTCATCCTGCTGTGTTCCAGTATTGCATCTTTAATGCTTGCCCATTTTGCCTGTACCCACTCACCTGTATTTCTTTTTGCCAGGGCTGGCTTAACTCCGTTGGCCATCTTATCAAAGTCAGCTCCTCTGAAGTCCCATATTTTTGCCTTGGAATGGGATGATTTTTGTTCTAGTGGCCAAATTGAACCATACCATGTGATGGTCACTGGCACCCAGGTGACCTTCTACCTGGAGATCTGCAAACCTTTCCCTGTTAGTCAGTACTAGATTTAGGATAGCCCTGTCTCTTGTGGGTTGTTGTACCAGTTGTTTGAGGCCCTCCCCCTGCAGGGAATCCACCATGTGTTTAGTTCTGGCAGATGTCCTTGTGGGTATTGACCAATCTGTATCAGGCATGTTGAAGTCTCCCATTATCAGAACCTCCCCTTTAGCTGTCATGTTTTGTATATCTTCTAACAGTAATGTGTCTACGTCCTCCCCCTGGTCTGGAGGCCTGTACACAACCCCAGTTCGTATGGCTGTCCCATTTCCTGTTTCCAAGGTGACCCACAGTTTTTCTGTCTCCAGGTACAAGTTCTGAAAGTAGAGGTGGTGGAGAAGGAGCTGGTCATGGTAAAACAAGGACTGGTAGTCATAGCTGTGGGGTTGTGGGGGAAGGGCTGGATGCATGATAGTACAGCCAAAGAAACCATGGTTCATTAGTTCTCAGAAATCATTGATTTCACACCCAGTACAGTGTAAGCAGCCATCCTTGTCTGTCATCCAGTGCATCCAATGATGAAGCCATTTTGAGCAGTGCAGAAGCATACCAATTTCCACCTCTTTCTTCTTGAAGTACTTCCACTTTCCATACTCAGGATAGATGTAACACATGCAGAAATGTAAAATCTAGTTTTTGAAAAAAAATATGATTTTGCAATCATTGCCCTATTCCTCTAAGTACCACCTCCATACCACCACACCCATTGTCACTAGCAGCTTCTGTAAACATCATGATAGAAGAGTCAAGAAGCAAGCCCACATCATGAGTTCAATATCATGATTCATGTTTTATTGGCACATAAATAAAAATAATAATTAGAAAATAATAATGTTCATATATTAAGTTATATATCATACCATATCATTTATATTATCTTCTTATATAGCATATCATATATCAGATTATATTATCTTCTTATATATCATATCAGTGCATAGTGTTAGGACACATTCCCTTTCAAATAGATATTGCTGATCTACTTAGAGAATAGATGGATGGGTGGACAAATATGTGGACAACAAACTGGGACGAATTGTAAGATCAAAAGAAGAATCAATAGAAATACAGAAAAAAAACCTGGATACAATCTCTCAGTCAGATGAGGATTGGGGCAAGACATGAACTTTGGTCCAAAGAATCCTGAATTTGGTTGCTATTTACAGTGGCACCAGATAGGCTGTAATGCAGCATTTTGCAGTATTACTGTAAAATGTTGCAGTATGCTGCAGAGAATAGTGCAATTTTATTGGCAGTTAATCTCTTTTGTCATGTAATATTTTGTGACATATAATTTAGTGCAAAATATTGCATTGCATTATGGCTGGCCTGCAGCACAAGTTAATAAAATTGCCATGACAGTTGAAGGCAAGTACCTCAGGGATCTATGTTAATGGACACCTCATACCTGAAAGACAATGTACAGTGGTGGTGGTGTTGAGAAAATAAATTAAGGTACTGTATCAGGAGAAATATTAGTATCAGTTATAAAGTAATCATTCTACCATATACAGCTCACTTGTGAGACCATACCTTAATTACAGAACACATTTCTGGTAATCATACAGGAAAAGGAATATAGGCACAGTGGAGGAACTCCAGAGGAGACTGACAATGATGTTTTTGGGGTCTGCATGATGTCTCATAATAGGGGAGATTAAAACAAATAAAATTAATGAGTCTGGAAAAAAAGGAGAGCAAGGGGAGACATGCTCTTTATATATGAGATTGTTATGATACTAAGCTAATGAAGCAGCTAAACTTTGAATTCAAGGATTCACAACACTTTCTAAGGGGCCACACTTGTCAGTTGAAGGGTATAAAATTCAGAACAGAAAAGAGGAGGCACTTCTTTACATACAGGGTTGTGGTTTTATGGAACTGACTGCCTGAAATTGCTATCAACAGTACAATAAGGCTAGCTATGGAAGCCAATGTGGTCAAAAATATTTTGCAGGATGATTGTATGGGTCATTACCAGTAAAATCTGGGGTGCAGTAAACATGGGTTTTATGGCCCCCATCTGCTTTCCACTACGTTAATATGAACCATATCAGTACTATTATATGCTTATATATAAAATCTAATCTGCCCAATACCATTTGAAAGTTTGTCATTGCACAATGACAAAACATATATATAAAATAAATAATCTTGTATTTGCTGGACCTCTGCCCAGTTCCTCTCTGGAAGTACCCCCAGACATTGCACCACCACCATTGGTCAACTGTACCTAACAAACAAAATGGACCCTCTGCAATGTGGGAGAATTTTTCAGTCAACACCAAAAGTCTATTAAACTATAATTTTCTTGGCATATTAACAAATAAAACTGTATCACAAATAATAACTAATAACAATAATTACACTAAAACAAAGAAACATGGAAGTACTCTAGCTTCAGAAAACAATAATCTTCATCCTCCTCCTCCTCCCTCAATCGTGAATGTTTTCCTTATCATGAATTTCACTGGCATGAGGATGACACCACTTTCCTCAGTGTCTGCACTGTGCACATATGATACTATAGGACAGTTGTGGGAGGTGGTACTGTGTACACTGGGCATGGACAATTGCCTGACAGCATGACACCAGCTGGCAGTGTCACCATAGCCACATGTGCACCATGGGCATAGACAGTTACCTGTCTGCCTTGAGACACTGTAGACAGTGCTTATTATTACCATTTCCATACCTCATCATGTGATTATGAATACTATAGATAGAGCTTCAGTATTTATTATCCTCTTCATGACTCATCGCCTACTGTATGTATGAACACTACATACTGTGCTATGTATCATCAACTGCACAACTCAGCATAATTTTTTACATAAATATTTTTACAGTTACTAAAAACTGAAATTATTATCATCTACTCCAATAAATTTATCATTATGTCCTTCCCATGATGTGGTCATGCACTGTGCTCCTCTGCCAGTACTGGCAGAAGCACAAGAATCAATGTACTGGGCTTCTTTTCACAAGTAATTGGGAGCAGTGATGACTCTTGATCTTTAGCTATTCCCCACTGTAGAAAGCATTGGCTTTTGGTATCTCATGGATGCAGAACTGAAACACAAATGCAATATTGCATCATGATTTACATTGTCTAGGCATGCCAGGCCCCGGTAGCATACACAGCATGGTGTGCTGCAAAGTCTTTTTCTGCTTTTTTAACAACATGAACAGATCTTCAAAGTGCCCAACAACCAACCCACACTATGGTCCTTGACATGGTGAATCCACTTGAATGCCACACATGCTGTTATTTAGGTTTTCTACACCAATCCATTGAAGCATATTTTTATATTGTCATACAACTGTTTTTCTTGTCAAATAAGTAAGTCATAAATAATAATTAAATTACATAAACATAAAACCCACAGAAGCCACCTAGTTTTTCTTAATACAAAACAGATTTTTCTATGATATTAATATAAATTATATTACTATTTATTATCTAATATATAAAACACATAACATGAACAATAAAATAATAGAACACATAATATAAAATAATAATCATAATAGTAAAATATCACTGTAAAATCTATGGTTTTGCTAGGATGACTATAGTAATTGCCATGAGGTAAACAGTCAAAGACTACAGGGGGTTATATGCTAGTGATGTGTGAAGTCAGTGAAAGTCACTTTGTGAAGTACTTCACTATGTTCCCCAACTTCACTTTGTTGGGGGACAACTTCACAAAGATTTTGCCTGGCAAAGTGCGTACCATCACATGGCAACACTATGCATTGTGACACTTCAAGGACAATTCAGCCAGTTCGGTGTTACTATAGAGGACATCATCATTCATTCATTCATTCATTCATTCATGAATTTAATACCAAAGCTAGCTAATCACTCCAATGAGGGTGAGTATTTCTAATATTTTATATAGGTGCCTGTCTATCATTTTACTTGTTGAGGCTTAGAAGGAGGCAGGTGGTTGGTGCTAGAGGGGAGGTATGAGGGGGAGTTTTCCTTGAATTATAGAACCTGGGCAATTGACAGGTTGGAAGAGGGGTGGTTACTTGATTGGCATTGGTGGAGAAGGATCTATGATGGGAAAGTGACAGTGTATGGAGCAAAGTCCCCCACAGCAACCCCCACAATGTGCACAGTAGTACAGCACCATAACACCACAATGCAACCACTGACAGTAACATCCGCCATGGCGAATGAGCAATGGCCACAGGGGAGGAGGGCCAGCCGGTCACAGACACCAGGGGTGGGATAACCCTCCTGTCCAGTTATGCAGGACTACAGTGCATCTGGGCAAGCAGCACAATTAACCCCCCATCAGGAACTCCACTGGCCCCTGAGCAGCAATAAACCCCCCCCGCACCGCAAGTCCACCCCAGCACCTGGGCCACCAGTGCCAACCCCTTGTACCATGGCGCAGACATCCGCACCGTGCACTGACACAGCACCGCCCATGCAGTGTAACATCACCCACAGACATGGGACAATGCAAACACCCCCCAACAGACCCATGGGTAATGGCACAGGACACCCCCCCGTGCAGGTGCAGGCAGCAACCACTGCCGGGACTATGGGGATAATCCCCACTACGGCCGCACACACTGCAGACTATGATGACAGCACAGACTCACATGGGAAGCAATGGGGCATGTCTGTAATATGCACAATTTACTGACACCACACACTGTAGCACAACACCCAACACTGTGCTCACATCCCACCCCACGTTCAACACACCAACAGTGCACATCTGAGGATGAGTCCACATACAGAAAAGCACATCCCAAGGGCATCACACTTGCAGGCATACATTCAGGGTGATGCCCAGTAGGTAGTCCCTCAGTGGCCTGGTCTCGTACTATTCAATGATCTGTTGGATATGGCCACAGACATCCCTGGTCTTCCTTCAGGTGTTGCCCACTTCATTGTCATGCAACAACTGTTGGTGCTTCACCTCTGTCAGGCGCTGTTGTCCACAGAGTACCTCTATGAAGCTCCAGATGATGAGGTGGGCAGCCCCCATAAGGGTGTTGAAGCCCCTGTGCCACCCTTCTAATACGTTTGTGGTCCTGAGCAAGCCCTCATGAATGGCAGCATACACATTCCAGAAGTCCAGGGGGTACATGGGCCAGTGCCAAACCCCACTACGGACCGACCGACCCAGCCAGGTATCCTCAAAGTAGTCTATGTAAGGACCCAGGGACTACTCATAGGGTTAAAAAATGGCCATAACTGCAGTTCCTCATATGCGCAGGCGATGGCCATGGGTGGCATGAAAGTGAGCATTGCAAGCATTCTGATATGCAGCACAAACTCATCATTGGTGACATTTAGTTGAGCAAGGTCACTGTGCTGCTGCAACTTCCTCCATAGGCACTGTGTGAAGTGAAGAAAACAGCCACGTAGACATGCCTATGGGAAGACGGTGCAGAGTGCCTTGAACGCAACAGACTCATAGTCAATCATGACTGACATTGGGCTTATGTCTGGGCACAGCTCCAGTAGTTTCCTCAGCATGGCCATGTAGCAGCTCATGGTCCTGCTGCCCACCAGGGCATACACAGCTGGCAACATGGTCTCTGACTCCACCCCATGGAGGCTGTACATTTGCTGAAATAGGCATGGGCTGCTTCAGAAGGTGCCATTGGCATGCCATGTATCACAGTGAGTAAGGTATTCAAGGTTCCGTTGGGTGCTGATCAGTAGGAATTGGCCAGTGGTACCCCCGGAATCATGCATCAGAAACTGTTTCCTCGCATCCATGGTTGTGTACTCTGGTATGATCATGAGGCTGGCTAGGGATGTAGGTTCCACCGGTGCCCTGTGTATGCTCCACTGTGCCCTCTGTATGGTGCGTTTCAGATGACCTGCCTTGGGAAGCCTTCTGCCGATCCCATTGGGTAGCCCACTAGCATGCCATGACCACCTGCTGGCTGATCTCAATTGTCTTCATGGCCCACCGCTTCACCTCTACCTGCATCTGCCACACCGCCACCTCAGCACCATCAGGCACATGGTTGTGCCAGCCTGTGAGTGATATGTCATCATCCACACTGACTACAATTTGGACCCTACCACAGCAGTTCCTGGAATGGTACTGGAGGCACTTCCAGTAGGTTGCTGACCCATGGGTCCATTTGTGCTGATAGAAGAATCCACTGAAGGACAGGAGGTCATTGCTATGGGAGCTCTTCACACACTGTAGTGGCATCGCACCATTGCGCTGTGTGTGCCCGCCCAACCAGAACACCTACCCATCACTGTGATGCACCTTTTGGCATCCATGGGTTCACTAGGGTGGGCTTCTCTACCTGTACACCTCTGGGTCACTTCACTGTCTTGCGCTGTTGGGGTGTGCAGCCTTTCTGCATCCTGCACCCTTCCTAGTGAGCAGTGCAGCAACTTGTAGCACTGTGCAGCATATGTCTTTTTGCTGTGGCCTTTGTTGCCCTCTGGGACCTCACCATGTCTGCCCTGTTGGCAGTAGCACCTTGTTGCTCTTGAGAACTTCTTAGTGCTGCTGTTGACCTGCAGGGCTCATGGTTGGGGTTTTGCCATACGGGATGCAAACCGGTGGAGAGAAGGGATTTTGTCTCTTATAATAAATTTATTACAGAACTTCCTCATAATTGCAGAGGGAGAGATACAGGAGAGAGGTGGATGCTAGTCAGTGGCTGGGTAGGAGGACATGTGCTTAAAATTTATGGGAGGTGGTTGGGGAGGGAGATGTTTGCACAGTGGCTGGGAGTGGGAGGGTTTGCCTTTCCAAAATGTTTTTAATCTTCACCAAGAGAAGTTGGTGGTAAAGTCAGAAACGTTGCTATGCTATGTGTAGCATGAAGTTCCCAACATTTCACCAAATTTGCTGGCCAAGTTTAAATTCACTGCGCCTCTAGTATACATCTCATGGTCAGCAATGAATAGTAACTACTACTGTAGCACACACTCAGTTATAGCCATCTTGGTGTGATTTTCAGACTCTGTCACACCACGAACAGTAATCCACAGCAGATGCATGTCAACAGCACCTGCCACAAGTAAGCTACAATAATTCATATTCATTGCTGACCTCAGGGCTTCTCCCACCTTTTTATGTTGATTGTGCGCATGCGCAAGAAACATGTTGTGTCAGCTTTCTCTACAAGCAGGTTGTGGAGGCGTGGCACTGTTGTGCCCAATGCCCCACAGCCTGCAAAGGCTTGTCCCCCATCCCCCAATGCTGTGGCATGCTGCTGCTGACACTAGTTCAGCCAGCGTGCCACAACTTTCTAAAAAATCAGCTGCTGCAATCAGCTGACCGCCTGATCATTACGCGTCAGCCATCCATTGGATGAGGGCGCCCGTCATTGCAGGGTGGGATGTAGGATTCAGATATTGTTTAGGACATGCAGCAGCTTGTCAGTTATTCACAAACAATATGTACTTCTGATATTTATTTGCCGATGGGGAGCCCACTCCTGTCGGCATATCTGAACATATGAACAAATGAAATTTGCCAGCAGATAAAGGCCTAGAGGTCTATCAAGTCTGCTCGAATGTGCAGCTAGCACCCCTTATAATGTATAATATGTATATATATATATATATATATATAAGGCATAATGCACCCCCTGTTTTATTGCTCGCCGACGGTAGCAATCCCATCAGCAGAAATGAATTCCCAACCCCCTTTTGTTGTTTGCCAATGGGGTGCCTAATCCCATCGGCTAGAGCTGCCCCTCCAAAACACATCTGGTGGCACACTGGGAGCCCACCCCAGCATGCCACATGCCCTTTTATTGCTTGCTGACGGGGGTTCCCAATCCCCCATCGGCCACAGCTGCCCCCAAATAAAGAGTCTGGTGGCATGCTGGGAGCCCACCCAGGTGTGCCGCATGCCCCTGTAAATGAAAAACGGTCCTGCAAAGTCTTTTTGTGCTTTTGTACCTGAAGAAAAGGAAATGGTCCCTCGTAGTTTCCCTGCCCCCCCACAACCTGCACCCACCCACTGAGCACCCTGCCTCCGCACTTCCCCCATACCCCATACTTACCTCCGGAGCTCGGCGTGATGATCTTTGCTGGACCAGGAATACGTCTGCACTCTTCAAAGCCGGCCGCAAACTGAGGAAATGCCGGTAAGCTGTACAATGTAATAAATAGGGTTTTTTTCAACTTTAGTGCATATCTTGGGCATTTTTGGGAATTTTTTCACCACATTTTCAACATGGGGTTTTTGGGACCCCTCCTCATGAATTCTTGAACTGTCATGGTGTTAATAGGCCCCAAAAGGTGGTTTCGCGGTCACTGTGCAGAATCACCCTTTGGGGCTGATTAATGAAACGACAGTGCCAGTGTTCATGAGGTGGGCTCTCAAAAGCCTATGCTGCAAATTTGGTGGAAAAAATAAAAAAAAATGACGGTTTTACTAGCGTGCGTTGCGCAGTTGCTACATATTCTCATAACTTCATGAATTTACAATATTTTCATGCCAGATTTTCAACATTGGCATTTTGTCACACCTCCTTGTGAGCAGTGCAGCTGTCATTGTTCACATCCTGGCTGAAATGTGTTTTCGCACTTCTGGCTCATAATAGCACGGTTGCTGTGGGAAATCAATGTTCAGAACAGATTAAGAACATGACAGTGACACTGTTCATGAGTAGATGTCCTAAAATGCCTATGTTGAAAATTTGATAATGATACTCCATAAAATGACTGTGTTACAAGATTGCATTGAGCAGCTGGCATGCACGCTCGTAAGTTCGTGAATTTCTAATACACTCCAGATTTTCAACATTGCCATTTTCCCAGACCTACTTATGAACAGTACAGCTGTCATTTTTCCCATCCTGGCCGAAATATGTTTTTGCACTTCTGGCGCAGAATAGAGTGGTTGCTGTGGGAAATCACTGTTCGGGACAGATTAAGAAAATGACAATGATACTGTTCATGAGCAGAGGTCCTAAAATGCCTACGTTGAAAATTTGGTGATGATATCCCAACAATTGACTGTGTTACAAGTGTGCATTGCGCACTTTCCATGCACCCTCGTAACTTCGCAGATTTGTAATATTGTCACACCAGATTTTCAACAGTGCCATTTTTTCACACCACCTTATAAGCAGTACAGCTGTCATTTTTCACATCCTGACCGAAATGTGTATTCACAGTTCTGGTGCAGAATAACATGGTCACTGTGGGAAATCAGTGTTTGGGACAGATTAAGAAAATGACAGTGGCACTGTTCATAAGCAGAGATCCAAAAATCCCTATGTGAAAATTTGGTGACGAAACTCCATAACATGACTGTGTTACAAGCGTGCGTTGAACTGGTTCCACGCATCCTTGTAACTTCACAAATTTGTAATACTGTCACGCCACATTTTCAACAGTGACATTTTTTCACAACTCCTTATGAACACTACAGCTGTCATTTTTCACATCCTGGCTACAATATGTTTTTGCACTCCTACGGACAATAGCATCGTCACTGTGGGAAATCAGTGTTTGGGACAGATTAAAATCGACCGAGTGGGGGGGTGACAGAGCTCAACTGAGCTCTGTCGGGACTGCTGTGGATTTGTTTGTGGCAGACAAAGGCCCCAACACAAGAGCCCAGTACAAAAGGGCAGCCTGCAGCACTGGGAGAAACAGAACGAGAGAGCAAGTGAGGGAGGGGGAGTGAGCGAACTCACTGAAGCACTGTCAGGACTGCTGCGGATTTCTTTGTGGGCAGAAAAAGGCATCAATACAGGCAGGGGCCCAGTACAAAAGGCCAGCCTGCAGTGGTGGGAGAAATAGTAGGAGCGAGTGAGACAAGGGGACTTAGTGAGCTCAACAGAGCTCTGTTAGGACTGCTGGGATTTCTTTGTGGGCAGAAAAAGGCACCAATGCAGGCAGAAGCCCTGTACAAAAGGGCAGCTTGCAGCGCCAGGACAAACAGAATGAACGATGAGAGAGGGAGACTGAGTGACCTCAACGGAGCTCTGTTGGGACAGCTGAATAGCGTGGTCGCTGTAGGAAATCAGTGTTCAGGACAGATTAAGAAAATGACAGTGACACTGTTTATGAGTAGAGGTCCTAAAATGCCTATGTTGAAAATTTGGCAACGATACTCCATGAAATGACTGTATTACGAGCGTGCATTGTGCAGTTGGCACACATGCTCATAAGTTCATGAATTTCTAATATTTTCACTCCAGATTTTCAACATTGCCATTTTTCCAGACCTACTTATGAACAGTACAGCTGTCATTTTTCCCATCCTGGCCGAAATGTGTTTTCGCAGTTCCAGCACAGAATAGAGCAGTTGCTGTGGGAAATCACTGTTTGGGACAGAGTAAGAAAATGACAATGATATTGTTCATGAGCAGAGGTCCTAAAATGCTTGTGTTGAAAATTTGGTGATGATAGTCCATCAATTGACTGTGTTACAAGTGTGCGTTGAGCACTTTCAACGAACCCTTGTAACTTCGCAGATTTGTAATATTGTCACACCAGATTTTCAACAGTGCCATTTTTTCACACCTCCTTATAAGCAGTACAGCTGTCATTTTTCACATCCTGACCAAAATGTGTTTTCACAGTTCTGACGCAGAATAACGTGATCATTGTGGGAAATCAGTGGTCAGGACAGATTAAGAAAATGACAGTGGCACAGTTCGTGAGAAGAGGTCCTAAAATCCCCATGTTGAAAATTTGGTGATGAAACTCCATAACGTGACTGTGTTACAAGCGTGCGTTGAACTGTTTCCATGCACCCTTGTAATTTCGCAAATTTGTAATACTGTCATGCCACATTTTCCAACAGTGGCATTTTTTCACAACTCCTCATGAACACTACAGCTGTCATTTTTCACATCCTGGCTAAAATATGTTTTTGCTCTCCTGTGGACCATAGCACAGTCACTCTGGGAAATCAGTATTTTGGACAGATTAAGATCGACCGAGTGAGAGGGGGGAGTGACCGAGCTCAACTGAGCTCTGTCGGGACTGCTGTGGATTTGTTTGTGGCAGACAAAGGCCCCAACACAAGAGCCCAGTACAAAAGGGCAGCCTGCAGCACTGGGAGAAACAGAACGAGAGAGCGAGTGAGGGAGGGGTAGTGAGCGAACTCACCAAAGCACTGTAAGGACTGCTGCGGATTTCTTTGTGGGCAGAAAAAGGCATCAATACAGGCATAGGGGCCCAGTACAAAAGGCCAGCCTGCAGCAGTGGGAGAAACAGTATGAGTGAGTTAGACAAGGGGACTTACTGAGCTCAACGGAGCTCTGTCAGGACTGCTGGGATTTCTTTGTGGTCAGAAAAAGGCGCCAATCCAAGCAGGAGCCCCGTACAAAAAGGCAGCTTGCAGCGCCAGGACAAACAGAAAGAGTGATGAGAGAGGGAGACTGTGCAACCTCGATGAAGCTCTGTCGGCACAGCTGCGGATTTCTTTGTGAACAGACAAAGGTGCCAACACAGCCAGGAGCCCCATACAAAAGAGAAACAGAACCAGCGAGTGACAGAACAGTATTAAGCGAGCTCAACGGAGCTCTAGTGTGACTGCTGCAGATTTGTTTGTGGGCAGAAAATGCAGCAACGCAGGCAGGAGCCCAGTACAAATGGCCAGCTTGCAGTGCCAGCTGAAACGGAATGCAAGAATGACAGAGGGGGAGTGAGCAAGCTCAGCGGAGCTGTGTCGGGACTGCTTCAGATTTCTTTCTGGCCAGAAAAAGCCACCAATGCAGGCAGGAGCCCAGTACAACAGGGCAGCCTGCAGTGCCAGGAGACACAGAACGAGCGAGTGAGGGAGGGGGAGTCAGTGAGCTCAACAGGACTTTGTTGGGACTGCTGCAGATTTGTTTGTGGACAGAAAAAGGTAGCAATGCATGCAGGAGCCCAGTACAAAAGGGCAGCCTGCATCGCCAGGAGAACCAGAATGAGTGAGTGAGACAGGCGGACTGAGCGAACCTCAACGGAGCTCTGTCGCGACAGCTGTGGATTTCTTTGTGGGTAAAAAAAGCCACCAACACAGGCAGGAGCCCAGTACAAAAGGGCAGCCTGCAGTGCCAGGAGAAACAGAATAAGCAAGTGAGAGAGGGGGAGTGAGCCACCTCAATGGAGCTCTGTCGGGACAGCTGCATATTTCTTCCTCAGCAGAACAAGGTGCCAAAGCACGCAGCAGTCTAGTACAAAACAGCAGCCTGCAGCACCGGGACAAACAGACTGAGCCAGTGACAGAGGGCCACTACGCGAGCTCAACAGACCAACGCAATCAACATTCGGCATTGACAAATGCTTGCTTGTAGTCTGTTTTACCCTATGAAATACTGCATTGGGAGTCAAAGTGATTAAGCTAAATGGTGGAAGATAAATTGAATTTTCATGCCTCAAGATGAAAATTAAACGAGTCTGGCTCAGGTCTACTTCTCTTACCCTCACCACCCACGGGCTCTGATGGTATCACATTTACAGTGCTCTCAGACTCCACCATCAAAGAGCAGAGTATTAGATTTTCAGAATGAACCCAGGCCACCCAAATGACAGTGCGGTGTGTACTATTTGTACCACTTGGCCTGGCATTCTCTCCTTTTCATACATTTCCGGATCTCACTGCAACTTTTGACACTATTTATCATTCTCTTCTTCTTCATTTGTTCACTGTTACTCCTATTCTGCTTAGTCTTAACTGGCTTTTCATCCTTTTCAGGATAAACTTCAAAATGTTCCTTCATTTGTAAAAATCCTATGTTTCAGCTCCTAGCTATCTCTCTGACCTTTCCTGCTTCTACTCTTCTGCATTCTCACTTTAATCCTCTGCAATTCTCCTATTGATTTATACCCTCAATGTATCCACTGGTGGAAGCAGTCTTTTTGTCTATTAACCTATTTGTTTGACCTGCCTTCCTCTAAAGTACCTCTTCAAGTTTTGACTCCTTTCCTTATTTCAAAGCTCACATCAAAGTTCATTTCTTCCAGGTAACTACCAATTACTAGCCTACCCACAGTATTACATTGGCACTTACTTTTTTAACCTTTACATCACCATACCATCCAGGGCTCTGTTGTAATTCCTTTTAAACTTCTTCCTCAATGTAATCATCTGCAGTTCTCCTATCAGACTACACCCTAAAGGTGTCAACTGCTGGTAGCATATTCTTTTTTCTGATGACATCATTTTCAATCTGGCTTCTGTACCTCTTCCCTTTTTGACTTCCTTCCTCATTTCAAAGTTCTTCCCAAAATTCATTTGTTGAGTAGTGTTGAGGACCACTAGACCACCAGGGATATCACACATCAGCCTGAATGGGCAATGGGGGGGACTGATGGACCACCAGGCTGGTACAATGTATTGCAAGAAGGGAATTTGGGGGAGACCACATTGCACAGGAATAAGAATAGGGTTTTAGCAACATTACACAGCTCTGTGACACAGGCTGTTTAGTGCTGCCAAAATCATTGAATATGCCACTGTCACCTGTATGCATGGAGTTCCATCATTTGTATAGGTGCTGCGGTGTTGTCTGCATGATCACACTGTCGGGTTGGTGTTGTAGACTGGGGGCTGTTGAATATGGCCTATGCCTGTCAGCTCAAACTGTTCTCAGTTAGTGTGGCACTAAGCCAGTTAGTACCATTCTAACTGTTCAAATATGGGATCCATTTTTGATGATTAAATATGTTACATGTCAGCAAAGTATCACCTGAAAGTAAGTAATGCAGCAATATTTCACCCTTAGCATTTCACAAAAAAAATGCACCCGGAAATCAAAACATGAATCAAAGTCCATCATTACTAGATAAAGCCAAGGGCTCGTTTCCTTTAAATGGGAAATAAATTCAGTCAGTCAGCAATCTCTTGAACATGCTGTTTTGAATCCAAGTCTGAATTCACTATAATGTGCTACAGGATTATTAAGCAATAGCAATGTTAGGTGGCATGGATACTAAAGGTAGACAAAGCAACATCGAATTTTAGGGTAATAAATTGGGGTTTCCTATGACCAACAATAGCATTAATATCTTTTCCTGTGCTATATCAGTCAGTTTGGCAGTACAACTATCTTTCTTTTATTTCTGAAGTCTTTCACTCTGGAAATGTCCTTCCTGTATGAGTTATAAACCTCATTCAGAGTACCAGCTTCATCGCTAGGAAGCGATCCAAGATTAGTTGTAACCAAGTATGAGCAAGGGTACTGCAATAACAGTACATAAGTTGTTCTGCTGCACAGAACTTTTATGATCAAGAAATGGGATGAAAATGTTCCTCTGGCTGTGAACATCAAGATTTGCACTTATATTACTGAGCTACAGTATTACTGATTTCAGCATGTGTGTACCACAGATTATTGTACCCTATGTAAATTAAAGAGCTAGTGTACTGCCTGGAAACTGCCTGCAATTAATTGAAACTTTCAGATGTAGTCAGCTATCACTTCTTATATCTCAAGTATTTATTCTTTTCTGTTTGCCAATTAGAAGATTTTCCACTTGGCAGTACTGGGTTGATGTGTGGAGTAGCACTCTGTCTGGAGGGGAAAAAACCCTCAGTTCTGTTCCTCCCACTACATCAACACTATAACCACCCTGACTATGACATCACTAGTAACCAATGAGAACCATTTCTCACAGCCAGGTTTCACTTTCACATGAAGCAGCAGGGACCGACTCTCCCCCTGGTCACTAGTGATGTCACAATTTCCTGCATTTAGATTGGTAGCTTGTGAAAGTCACTGCTCAGGCTGCAAGGTTTGTGGTGCCTCAAGGTGTCTGGTATCATTTCTAACGATGAAGTGGGAGGAACAGAACTGACTTTTTTTTCCTCCAGGCAGAGTGCTGCACCACATGTCACCCCAGTACTGCCAGGTGGAAAATCTTCTAATTAGCAAACAGAAAATTAACAAAAATACTTCAGATACTGGAAGTGATAGCTGACTGCATCTGAAAATTACTATTAATTCCAAGCAGTACACTAGCTCTTTAATAACTTTTTTCATTAGAAGATGATGCAGAAAACTGTCAGTCACTATTTTCTTGTATTATTGATTATGTTCAAATGAAAACAATACCATCATCAGTGGTTTGAATTAAGTCAATGCTAATTTTATGTTTACACAAATGTAATGGATTTAATTCAATAGTGTCTTCTAAGGATAACAGTGCTACCGATACACTGGCCATCCCAGTAACATCTCAGTAAAATCTGAAGTTTTTTCCACCATGGGCCTTGTCAGAATGGTATAATTTTCCTTTAGCCAAGACAAGAAGTCCTTTTAACTTATCTACTTTATATATTGTTTTTAGAGGCAGGAATGAATGCTGTTTGGTCATGTGTGTGATCATTATACTCACTAGGCAGGTTCCTATAGTAGTTTGTGTGAAAAATGCACATATTCTGATATCCTACTGGACATTTCAACATGGCTGTAATATGCTTTATAAGGTGGAAGAAATGGTCTAGCAGTAAATTTGGTTCAGCTTCAATTTGGGCACAATATGTTTGCTACAACTTTGAGAATGTGGTCATCTTCCTTTGGCTACCAATGCAGTAACTGGTTTAGAACTGTATAAGTGTAACCACCAAGTTCCCTGGGGTTATTAGAATCTTATCAGTATTACTGTTAGGAAGGTAGCAGGTAGCTGGTGGGGAGCTCATTAGAGGCTTCTTACATAATGACATCATTGTTTACTCAGCTAGCCTGAAGGAATAATGATTAGGTCATTTGGAACTCTTGCAGCAGTATAAGCCACACTGTGTGGACAGCTGCTCTGGGGAGCTTAGAATGTTCATTCAGTCAGAGTTTGTGTCAGCCTGAGCTTGAGTGAGGAGGTGAGAGTGGCAGAAGGACTGCCAACTGGGCTCTGAGGTGAGGGCCCAGCATTTCTTACCCTAGTGGAGTGTCATTTCCAGCTTCCAGTGAAGTGGTGGAGACTAGTGCTACAGCAGGATTTCCTGATTTCTACTCCCAGTGAAGTGGAAGGAACTGTTTGTTCTCAGTGGGCTCAAGGGATAGTCCCCTGAAAGTTCTATGTGTGTTTCAGCTGTTTTGGAAAGGACTTTTACAGATTGTATGATCTGCTTCGCAGTGCCTTTTTATTTTGCTGTTCCATGCCCAGTGGAAGGGACAATCAGTTGTGAGTACTGTTCTAGGAGACAAGATCTCAATGTACTTTAGGAGAATCGTAGTCTGGGGTGTGTGTGTGTGTGTGTGTGTACCCATAGATAAGGCTGGATGTTCTGTTAAACTGTTCACCCTGGAGACTGCAGTTTATTCTTTGGTCACCCCAATGAGTGACATGTTTAAAGTGTGGGACCTCTAGAATTTCAGTGGAAAATGGGGGTTTCAATGGTGTAACCCTGAAAAATGGCAGATACTGTTGGTTGGGGCCAAGGGTGGGAGGAATGCTATCTTAATGCTTACAAGACAGGGCTTCCTGGTTCATAAAGAGGACCAGTTATACCTGAGAAAGGGCCAAGCTGCAGGTTTAGGTATGTGGCTGAGTTTTGCATAATTGCACCTATGTTCATAGAAGAGTTCTGAGTGTGTGGCTTAGATTCACTAAATGACACTCATGGGAGGAAAATGTTCAGATGCATGGCCAGGTCTCCACTAAATACACCACTGATAAAATGGGAATAAGATGTTATTTTGTGTGTTCATGAACGGTACTGCATGCAAGGAGAGTTTGTGACATGTATATGTCCTGCCTAGACCGACCCTTGAGGATCCACTTCTGCTTTAAATTTCCATCTGTTGAATAAAGCCATACTGCACAATCCCAGTTATTGTTCTGGACATTCCAATTATTGCTTCTGGTTGTGTGGATTTACTGGGGCCCCCTCAGTAGGTTAGATCTTGCATATGCCTAGCTGCCTCCACCAGGACCTGGGTTGTAATGCTTACACAAGGTTCATGTTGTTTTGTTCTTGTACCCACCCTTCTTCTAGAAAATGAGCCAGGTATACATCCTAATGCCAAGGGTGGTACCAACTTTTTTAAAGTAAAATGATATGCCAGTATGTGGGTACCAGTGTTCCAGATTTTAATGGGGGGTGTGCTAACGTGTTAAAAAGTGGTCTGGGGGTTACATAATTCTTACTACACATTGGGAGGTCAAGCAGTCCCAATGACAGTGGTGAATATTAATTCTTGTGCCCTACTTGTGGCAGATGTTGGTATGTCATTGTTGTGGACTGGTATACTTAGGAAGTGTGACAGAGTCTGCAGCTTATTAAGACTGTTGTAACTTAGTGCTGACTTTCTCTAAATCAATAGAAAAAGCGAAGCAAAAGAACAGTAATTTACCAATTACAGTTCATGTTAATCCCACAAAAGTAAGTAAATGTGGCTTTAGAGTTTCTAGCTCTAACCCTCCAGCAACAAAAGAATAATACCACACAAGCAAGACATCAGCCACAGTCAAGTAAGGCAAATAAAATACAATTGTTTCCAGCTTATACAAATGCAGTAACATAGATGTGCACCTTTGTGCATGGTGTAAGACATACACACCAACTTGTGGCTCATGGGCCTGTACTTCTGAGGTCACAGATAGAAATCCATGATACCTAATTTACAAGACTACTTCATTTTGCTGAAGCACAGGCTGCTGTGGTGTCGCCGCTTCTGCAGCCATAAGTACCCATGCATGCTATAAGACATATGTACCCACTTCTATCTGCAGAAGCACAGGCAGCCCCTGTGGGGCCTACACTTCTGCAGCTGCAGATAGAAATGCATAATACCCAAACTGCAATACTACTTCTGTCTGAAGAAGTGCAGGCCTCTAGGAAGCCAGCACTTCTATAGTCACAGGTACTAATGCACACCATAAGGCATACACACACTTCTGTCTGCAGAAGTGCAGGTCCCTGATGTGGCCTGTGCATCTGCAGCTATATGTGTAAGACATGAACACCAACTTCTGGCTGCAAATGTACATGCCCCACTATTGCCTGAACTTCAGCAACCATAGATAGAAATCTGTAATATCCAAACTGAAACACTATTTCTGCTGCAGAAGCACAGAAGTGTTTTTGCAGCTGCATGTACTCATGCACAATGTAAGACTCACACATACTTCAGATACAAATCCACAAAGACAGCACATCAGTGGTACTGCATTTGTGTTATTTGAAAACAGTTGTAAGCTGTTTGTCTTACCTGATGATGGCTGTCTAAGGTTGCTTGTATAGTGTTCTCCTATTGCTGCTTGAGATGGTTGGGAGTTAGGGTTGGAAACACTAAGGACACATTTACCTACTTTTCTGTGGTTAAGTTGAACCCTAATTGGTGCTTTAACACAGTTTTTTGCAATGCATTTCCTCTCTGTTTCAGATATTGGAATCTTATCTTCATTCAGGCAGGGCTCAAAGGAACCTATCTGAACAGATGCAGATTTGTAGCTCTCTCTGACTTTGCATCAAGGGAAAAGCCCATACATCTGTGGAAGTGCAGGCCCTATAGACCTTGCACTTCCATGCAGCTAAAGATGCAGCAGTGCAGACCCTCTGAGCCCTATGCCAAGAGAAGACTTCTCGTCACTATATGGTTACTTGTCATTCATATGGCCAACACTGCAATGTCCCTCTCAAGGCTGAGGGGGGTAGTGCATGGCATCACTGTACCCCAGCTTTAGCCTATAATGGTGGCCTGCTGAACTCACCCCTAAACTCAGCTCACTGGCAAAGGAACACAATGCACTACACACTGTGCAAAGGCTGGCCCTAAACACATTTATTCACAACTTTTTTTCTTACATTTGGCCTCGAATTTTCAACATAGTCATTTTATGACTACCCCTTAGAAACATGACAGGTTGCATTTAGAAAATAGTAACCCAGATGTCATGTCATGTCACAAGTGTGAAAACACATTTTGGGTAGGATTTGAAAAGCAACACCTGTTCCCTTAATGAGGTGGTGTGAAAATAAATTGCTACAGTATGTCAAAAATTGGACTACAAAATATTGAAAATTACCAAAATTATGAGCTGATGCTGAAACAATTCAATTTACCTTCATAACTGTGCTGTTTTTCAATATTTTGACCCCAAATTGTAAAACTAGTCTTCTTATGACCACACCTCATGAACCCAGTAGGTGAACTTTTTCATATCCCACTCATAAGGTGATTTCACTAAGTGACCGTGAAATCACCTTTCTGGCCATAATTGACAATTTTCACTTTTATTGTTTATGAGGTGGGGGGGGTTGGGGTTCAAAATGCCATATTAAAAATTTGTTGAAAAAATATTCAAAAATGATGACATTATGAGTAAAGGTTCAAATCACATTGAAAATACATTGAATGTGTTTACACAACCTTATTTCCTCAGTTTGCAGTTATGATTCCAGATGGAAGATATCTTTTATCACAGAGTGTGGATCATGGTTCGGGACATTCCATAGGTGAGTAAGACTGTATGAGGGATGTGGGGTGGTGAGTGCAGAGAGTGCTGGTCAGGGTGGGCTGGGGTGTCATGGTCATAGAAGGCCCAAAAGACATGGATGGATGGGGTTATTTTTGGTTCAGGACTTACCAAAATAAAAAAAAAACAACAACAAAGAAAACATGATGAGAGACAGTTTTCTGTCTTACAGTAACCAGGGGGCCTTTTGGTGACTTCAGTGTTGCTACATATGAGATGGAACACAATTGCAAGTATAGAGCCCTTCAGTAATAAACAGGACCAGCAAGCAGTCAGGAAAGGACAGGAGCACTGCTCTAGTGCAGTGGTAATTTCTGGATAGCGAAGTGCTGAGAGGTATTTGGGCTGGAGCTGTTGAGCTGCCCAGTAGGGGATATTTGTGTGACCCTCCTTTACAAGTTACTTGTCTTTACTGCCAATGAACCCTGCCCATAACCCTGCTAGTGCTGGAACAGTGCGGAATGAGTCAGAGTGACAGTGACTCCTCTCCCTTTAACATAGAGACAGTGGGGTAGGGGGTGATAATATCAATTTTTGGGGAGTTGGTTGCACATGCAGGGGCACAGTGATAGTGGGGTTGTGTGTGGTGTGGCACGTCCTATGCCCTTACTCAAGCAAGCCCTGCCTTTCAGAACAACTCAATGTAATACAAATGTTTGCCTTAGTTATAGTCAAAATAAACAATATTCAATTGATCATATTCCATTCCTATCCCTTTTAATGTGCAAAACTAAAATTCTTTTGTCACAGCACTTTATGTGCAATCAAAGAATTCTAGGCTTTTTTCATGACCCAGAAATTGGCCCCCTCACTAGGCTGGCCATCCAAGATTTTAGGGGTGCCCAGAAAACATATTTCTGGTCCAATTTTCAAAGAACAAACACCAGAATTTAACTAAATGGGTCCCATTTGTATAGGTTCAGGTGTTTGTTTTTTGAAATGTCATTCTTTGATATGTCCTAATTTTTCTATATAAAAAAAGATTGCAGTTGTGATTATAATAAAACATTTTTCTCATGACCCAAAAACACAATTAGTTATGACCTGAAAAAGGCTCACAAAAGAAGATTTTTTTCATCATACAAGAGGGTTATCCTGAAAACCCTACTGAGCATGATCAGAACCCAAATTGCAAAACCTTGTAACTCTAGAACTGATTATTATTTCACAAAACCTTCAAATGAGACACCCTTGTCACAAGCTTCTTCTGCCCTGAAAGGTTTGCAAAACAGTTCCAAAGTATGTTGGCTATACCGTAGGTGAGAAAAACATATACCCATGAAGTGTCATTTTATGTATTTTTGACATTTCCAGATCAAGAAACCCCCCCAAGTCTTCATAAATTGCTACCCAGGCTGAGCATGAGCAAGTTTGCACAATTTCATCAAATGCTGTCAAAATTATTAAGGTGCAAAGATCTGCATTTAACATTGAACACAGCTCAACCCTAACTACTGTATACTTGCCCTGTAGATAAACAGAAGATATAGATACAGAGACAGATGCATATATGTACATAGATATAGTAAAGATATATGGATATAGAACATTTTCATTTAAAAAACCTGTGTTAGGGTTGAAGAACCTAGAGTGCACAATGTAAAGAAATAACAAAATTAGGGTTTGGAATTTCAGAAGTCTTGTAAAATCAGTGCTGTGGTGTTCCTTCAGATTTCGTACACCTAATGCTCATCCCCTCTGCTCCCCAACCCCCAAGTCTTGTCCTCCTTTCAGCCCCACCTCTATGGTTTGCAGTCAATGTCCAACCACAAGTCATATCCCTAAGTCCTTCTACACCATCACTGCATGCAGAATTGGTACTTGTTAGAACATGCAAAGTGGAGCATTTTTCTATTTCTTTCTTCTCCCTGCATTCCTTTCTCCTCAGGTTCTTTTTCTAATGTTTTCTACATAATGGAAGATACTCACTCATGACCATCACCCACTGTCACATCTTTCTTTTCACCCTCACTGAGATATCTGGTGTAGGATTTCTGTGCTCTGCCTGCACCACCATCAGTCAGTAAAAAGTATTTGTCAAATAAATGCTTCTAACTCTCCCTGCATTTTTACCAGCCTTCTAAAGCTAAATTTACTCTGTCCTGTTCCTGGTGCAAGAACAGCAAAAAAGTAAATAATTAAACAGATAGATTTCTGTGCCCTCAATACCACCAGGACTCAGAAAAAAAAATCTGTAACATAACACTTCAAAAATCTCTACTCCATTTTTCAAATTCTTCACTAAATTTCCTTTCTCCAACTATTCGTGCATGAGCTACTGCAGCTGTCAGTGCAGTCTCACACTGTGTACAATCCTTTCCTTGCAGCATAATTGTACTGGCCTGCTTGCTTGCTTGAAGCTACAGTTATTGTAAATATACTGAGTTTGCTAATTGGAATGATAAGGCATGGTTCTCTCACAATTTCAAACTTTTTCTGATCAAAAGTCTACTTTTTAATGTAATTACAAAATGAGGTATCATTCATAACCAGTCAGGACTGTTTTTTTTTCTAAACATCTCATGTACTCTTACAATGATAAGAGGATGTCTTGCACATAATTCTAAAATTCTGAAGTTCTATGTTCAGTTGGCACAGTCTATTAGTCCATTTCCAAAAAGGGGATTCACTTATATTATGAAAAATTGTTTTATTTTAAATTAAAATTCAATGTTTTAAAGGAATTTAATATGATTTATAATGGAGTTTGCCCTTTTAGGGGCAGACCAGGTTGTCCTGGTGCACCCCTTCCCTTTCATTAGGATGGTTGTGCTCAGGAGGGGAGGGGGTGGAAGGGGAGCAGACAGGGGATAGAACAATGGTCAGGCAACAGGAAGGGGAGGGGCAAGTGGAGGTACATACTGGACAGCACAGAGGGCTTTCAGCCACTTTTGCTGAAGTTTTGATCTAATTGGAACTGCAGCTTTTCAGATTGGAGGAACAATTTGGAGAGGTTTGTGCACCAAGTACAGCAGGTAAGATAGCTTCCAAGGAATGAGGTTTTAAAAAAAAAATGTATTTAAAGATGCATTGTTTGTGACTGCTTTACAATAAGCTGCTTTCTGAAGGAAGTCTTTAGCATTGCTGGCCTGGATGAATGTGTTGTTTCTAATGGTTTAGGGTATATAGAGATGGTATGCTTTGTTTTGAAAATGTCTGATTCATTAGGTTAGGTTTGAGGAAATTATAGTATTGCTGCTTCAAGGACATGCATTTTAGTGGTGATAGTAATTTTACAGTGGTACAGAGATGTGTAATTGTTTTAAATCGTGAGGTGATTAGGCACAGTTCTGTTGGAAAAGTGCTGTTGTGCAGGGCCAGTTTAAAAGTTGTGCAGAATGCCACAGCTTCTGCCCAGTGGTGGGTTTAGCAAGAGAGGAGGTGTGGAGACAGTTTGCGGATCCGGAAATTGCAGTAGTGGTCAAAAGTTGTAGTACTGCAGGCTGGATGGTAAAGCCTGGGGTTCTGAGTGGGGTTTTTCCAATTTTGAAGTATGTAGTTGGTCTAGAGGAGACCCTAAACCAGAGGAAGCAGGAGCCCAGCAAAAGGCTGCCATGTGGCGTGACATCACATGCCGCGCAGCAGTCGTGAGGGAGCAGAGGCTAAAAAAGAATAATGGTGGTCAGAAAGGACTGGGGGGGAGCCCGGTCCATCCTTGTTGCTGGGCAGAAAGGAGAGTGTGGAAGCCTCATGCACACCAGCTGGACCGTGTGGCTGAAAAGCGGACCCCTCCCCCGCCCTAAAAACCTCAAGGCCACCTCCTTGTGTTCTCTGGGGGAGATTACACCCCCCGTGTTTCCTCTAGGCCCTGGCATCACCCATTAAGGAGGTGACTCGGTAGGGCCAGCAGCAATCTTGCTGCCCCATTAGGACAGCGCGGTGAGAGCCAGGGGATAGAAGAGGAGCCTACACATAGGGAGGTGAATGCTGCAGGGCACAGCAGCAAAAAGGGGCAATAGGAAGCATGGCAGACCAGGGAAGAAGGGGTTAGGGAAGCTTCAGAGAAACCAGGATGGCAAGGTAGGCCAACGACAAGGCTTAGCGGGGCGGGTGACTAGCAGCCACATGGCGTGACATCACACGCCAAGGAAATAGGCCAAAGTGAGCAGCTTGTCCATTTCTGAAGCAGGGGAAGTCTTATGGTTGGAATAAGGGTTGTTTGGTCAGGATACTGGGTAGGGGGTCTCGAGGGAAAATGAAATGGGAAGGCACCTGGATGCCACGAGGCAAGGGAGCATGCCAGAGGCCTGTTACTGAGGGGCCTGGCCATGGGCAGGACAGCACATGCCAGAAGGGCCAGACGACAGAAGGAGGTCAAAATAAAGGAGATGTTATTCAGTAACAGGTTTTTTCCATAATGGGAGGAAGGGATTAGCACAGAATGGGACCATGACCTAGGGTGGGGGGATAACATTTTGGGGATAGCCAACATCCAGCAGGAGGGCTTGGGGAGGGACAGAGCATGGGAAGGGGAATGGAGAGGCCTGGGAAGACTTAACAGCTACATGAGGCAATGTGTTGAAGTGTTTTCAAGGCCTAAGAAGGGGGGGGCAACAACAAAAAATGCACAAGGTAATATTGGTTGACTGTTTCTCTGGACAAGGGGCCTGGCCATAAGGAAGCAGTATGGGGCTAAGTGGTAAACGGAATTGTCATTTCTTGGCTGGGGGGGGGCCTTTTCCACATGAAGGCATGCAGTGAACATAAAGGAATAAATCTTATTTTCTTCCCATTAGTTGTCTTCACAGTGAAAAGGATCGAAGGACATGGCACCAAAGAAGAGCAGGCCATCAAAGGAAGATGCTTACAGGGCTATAATTGAGTTGGTGGAAAAAGCCAACAGAATGTGGAAACTGGTGGAAGGGAAGGAACCAGGAAGACCCAGGGAGAAAAAGAAAGCGGGCCCCCTGAAAAGGGGGCAGAGGGAAACGATCAGCTAAAAGGCCACGCAGTCCCACTAGGGTACCACTACTGGCAGTAGGACCCACCAAGTTGGCTGATCCATTACCTCTGCAGCCTATAGACCCGATAACGCCAGTACCTCCCCAAGATCAAGTCGGCATCCCCCCCGGGGAACCCAGGCCAGATCCCCAGAATGTAGTGTTTCCTCCACAACCCCTAGTAGGTCACCCTCCTCCTCAACCACAGGGTGCCAAAAGGGGACACCAGGAAGACGCCAGGCAGCAAGGCTCAGACAAGGTTATAGGTAACACACCCAGTGCAGTGGGTGACAGTATAAAAGAATATATGGGTCAAATTGTGTCGGCACTGGGAACAGGAGGTTTAGGGCAAAAGGAATCAGCTATGGCAGAGATTAGGATGGAGAAAGAGGTGCTGGAAAGAAATGAAGGGGGTACAGAGAAAGAAGGGAAAGGTACAAGGGAGATAGGTGCACCCGGGATGAGGATAGGTGAGCATGTTCCACTGGCCACAAAGGAGAAAATATGGAAAGGAGAGTATGTGGATATATTCACTCTGGTGAGCCTGGAAGTGGCAGCGAAGTACGAGGAAGCAGAGAACATAGGTAAGAGTGAAATGGCAGCAGCGATAGTGCTGTTAGGGAAGAAGGAGCAGGATAAGTTCACAAAAGGGAAGACTTGGGACGGGTGGTTCATAGGTTTTGCCACCTTCTCAGCCATTGTCCTGGAGAAGAAGCCGGTGTTGGGCATCCCGCTCATCACATATTCCCTAATAATAAAGTGGGCAAAAGCAAAGGGGGGGTTGGGGTGGTTATACTATGACAAATTTTTCATACAGAGAATGGCAACATTCGGGGATGTAAGATGGGATACAAAGCAGCTAGACTTATGGACAGATTATGTAATGGATCAGTCCACACCCGAAGGGGAGTGGGAGGAAAGGAGTTACACCCCAGAGGTGCTGCTGGGCTTATAACAGGGCCTTTTGGTCATGGCCTCAATGTCGTTTTCAGCACCCGTGTTCAAAATGTGGGGGAACGCACCCAGCAAGCAGATGCAGAATGACATGGGCCCAAGGGGCACAGGGGCATGGGGGTCATAGTTCAGGTCAACAGTTTTTTCGAGAGGGACAGGAGTTTAAAGGGGCAGACATGGAACAGGGGAAGGAGGGATGGGGGAACACGAGTAGAGGAGGTCAGAATCACTGATTGAAAAAACCAAGCACCAAGCTGGAGGGAGGGACCGGGGAGGGAAAACAGGAGGGAAGACAGAGAGCAGTTTAGGGTGGCCAGAACCCCAATCAATTTAGAGGCATGGACAGTCTGGTTGGACAGATATCCGAACAAAAGAGTGGCGGATTTGATTATAAAAGGTTTTTGCACAGGTTTTTCACTGCAGTGTGAGGGTCCCAGACAAGAGAGAGAGGCGAGCAACCTGGGGTCGGTCAAAGGGAGGGAAGAGATGTTAAAACAGAAGATAGAGAAAGAAAAGGCAGCAGGGAGAGTAGAAGGCCCATTTGATACCCCCCCTTGCGGAACATGCAGATTTCGCCATTGGGCTTGGTACCCAAGAAACAGGAAGGAGAGTACAGGGTGATTCACCACTTATCCTATCCAGAAGGGGATTCGGTGAATGATTTTATTGGGGAGGAATATAGCAAGGTGACATATGCGTCACTAGAGGATGCAGTCCAGATAATCCAGGCTACTAAGGATGCATGGATGGCAAAAACGGATATTGAACCCGCTTTCAGACTGCTGCCAGTTAGGAGAGAAGACTGGGACCTATTGGGTTTTAAAATTGGGGGTCAGTACTATTTTGATAAAGCCATGCCAATGGGATGTTCCATAGCATGTGCAACATTTGAAGCATTCTGCACCTGCTTGCAGTGGATATTGCAAGAGAAAACTGGCTATAGAACGGTCATCCACTATTTGGATGATTTTCTTTTCATCAGTAGGGGGAAAAGGGAGACACAACATATGCTGGTCAAGTTTCAAGAGTTATGCAGATAATTAGGGTTCCACTGGCACCAGAAAAAACAGAAGGGCCCAGCAGGGTGCTTGAATTCCTGGGGATTGAGATAGATGCCCCGAAGGAAATATTCAGGCTGCCAGACAAAAAAAGTGAAAAAACTGAAAGAACTGATCCAAGTACACACCAGCAGGAGAAGGGTACAACTAAAACAAGTGCAGCAGGCACTGGAGCACCTGAACTTTGTCTGCAGGGCCATTGGACCAGGGAGGGCATTCACAAAGAGGTTAGCAAGGGCTACAGCCAGGGTCACCAGACCACACCATTGGGTAGACCTGACAAAAGGTGTCAGGGAGGATTTTAAAGTATGGGAGGAATTCCTCAGGGAGTATAACAGCTGCTCTTTCTGGCAAGAGGAGTGGGTGTACAACACAGATCTCGATCTTTACACAGATGCTGCCGGGGGGCTAGGCATGGGGGGAGTTACCTGAGGGGCAGGTGATTTGCAGAACCATGGCCTGCTAACTGGGTAAGGGATGGCAAGGTAAGACATATAACATTGATAGAGATCATGCCCATCTGGGCATGTATCCTGGTTTGGGGGGAAGAATTATGGGATCGGAGAGTGACATTCTGGTGTGACAACAGAGCAGTGGTGGAGGTCCTAAACAACAGGGGAGCCAGGTCAGAAATGGTCATGCAAATATTGCAACATTTAGTGTTAAAGGCTTTGCTGCTGAACATGCAATTCAGAGCAAAACACATAGAAGGGGTGCACAATGCTCTGGCTGACAGCCTTTCCCATCTGAGGCTGGACCATTTTTGGAGGCTGGCACCAACAGTGGAGGAGTAAAAAAATGCCCATACCAACGAACATCTGGGACGTTGGCAAGAAGGAGCAGAACTGTTGTTTCACAGCTCATGGGTGCCTCGGACTCTAAGGGCCTATGATGGGGTCTGGCGAGTGTTTCAAACATTCAGGGCAGCACACCAGATGGAGGTAAGTAGGCCACTCACAGAGGAACAGTTGGGAAAGTTCACCATGGAGCAGTGGCAAAAAGAAACAGCCCACACCACAATGGGTTCTACTTGGCAGTGATTAGTGTTATCTGCAGTCTAAAAGGGTGGAAGGACCTGACAAAATAATTTTTCATTAGAGGAATGATGCAAGGATGGAGCAGGTTGAAACAAGGGCCAGTAGATAATAGAAGGCCAATAGGGGAGCAGTGGCTACCAAAACTAAAGGACGTGTTCCCGGGAACATGCAGATCAAAGATCGAGGCCCACCTATTTCACATGATTTATGTTGTAATGTTCACAGGGGCCATGACAGTGAGTGAGGTGGTAGGCCATGGTAAAGAAGACAAGGAAGGGGGATTAGAATGGAAAGATATAAGCTGGGGGATGAAAGAGATACGGATCAAGATTAAGAGGTCAAAAATGGATCAAAGGGGACAGGGTTGCATAGTGACACTAAAGGGGCAGGTAGAGGGTGCAGTATGCCCAGTGCAGGCTTTGTGGGCTTTTGCCACAGAGCATGGGACCAGGACAGGGAGATTATTTGTGCATGATGATGGGAGAAGGGTCACCAGCTATCAAGTCACAGCATTGCTCAAAAAAGGCATGCAATTCATGGGGGAGGACCCTGCAAATTATTCGTCCCATTCCTTGTGGATTGGGCTGCCTCACAGTGGGCAGCGGTGGGAAAAACTGTGAATGATATTTTGGAAAAAGGACACTGGTGGTCTGCCAGTTATAAGAGTTACATTTGAGCACTGAAGTAAGAAATTAACACATTGCTTTTGTTTTTCTTTACAGATGTGAGGACAAAATGAGGACGGGAGGGTGGGGGATACTACGGTGAGGAAACTAAGAGCATGTATAAGATAATTATTTTTGCTTAAACCCCATAGGAAGAGGGAAGATCACGGAAGTCTGGATCTG
This sequence comes from Neoceratodus forsteri, assembly GCA_016271365.2. NCBI lineage: Eukaryota > Metazoa > Chordata > Ceratodontiformes > Ceratodontidae > Neoceratodus > Neoceratodus forsteri. Next base: position 655,416,134 of record CM028136.1, read on the forward strand.
CGGCCACTCCTATATTTATTTGGCTGTAAAGAGAGCAGAGAAAAAGGCTGGGGGAAAGCAGCGGCACCAAGATGTGAAACAGTGTAGGTTGGTTTGGCGTGGCATCTGGGAGATGAGATGGGCACAACTGCTTCCCACCTTGAAGAAACTTAAGGGATGGTGACCCAGTCCAGACTTAATTATTATACATTTGGTGGGCAACAACCTCATGGGCAAGCCATGGGTAGACACATACTTGCAGATAAAAAGGGACCTAGGAGCAATACAGCAGTGGTGGCCTCAGGTAAGCCTTGCCTGATCGGACATGATACCAAGGAGGGTGTGGAGGCAGGAGCATAGCCATAGAGCTGTGGATATGGCCAGGAGAAAGATGAACAGAAGGGTAGGGACATTGGTAAGGAATATGGGAGGACAGGTAATACTGTGGGGTGTAGAAGAATGGGTAGAAGATTTCTACAGGTCAGATGGGGTGCACCTGTTGGATCTAGCCATAGACATGTTTAATACAGAAATGATGGGCTTTATAGAGGCATGGAGGGGATATGCAAAAAACGGAATATAAAAAAAAAAAAGAAAAAAGGAAAGAGAAGGATTAAAAAGGATCTTCCCTGAGGTAAGGGAGAATAATACCCTAAGTGAGGGAAAAGTCAGTCATCCAATGCAAGCTGGAGACTGGCTAGTGGGAAAAAAAGGGGGGAAGGAGGGGAGGCGGGAAAGAAAAAGGAATAACACAGAAAGAGGAAGAAGATGAAGGAGAAAGCAGTCTCAGTTTTCACCGTTACCTAACAGAAAAGGAGATGAAGGCACCCAGGCTTTCACCTGGGGGGAGAAAAAGAGGAAGAAAGAGGGATTATCAGAGATTGATATATGGATGAAAATAAATTAAATTCTGAGAGATATAATAATAAAAGATGATGAAATGGAATATGGAATTATGATATATAAATAAATTAACTGCCAGTCTGAGCACAACAACAAACAATGGTCTCTGTCTATTTGTGAGGGAAAAGGGGGGAATCCGGGACAATGTGTTTATATGTACAGTTCTTGTGTCTCTTATGGTTATAAGCATTTCTTCTCAAGTCTGTTGTCTGCCAGAACTGCTGCTGTAAGCTATGATTTACAGTTCTCACACTGAAAGAACACAAGAATGCACTCCTATAATCATGAGACATAATAACAGAACATACAAATATATAAATGAGATCCTTCCAGTAGCCAGATCCTCCCCCTGTGAGGAACAGTAAGCAGGAAATGGCACTGTCTCCTTTGGAGATACTGTATGCACAGCATGAAGAGTTCCCATTCTGCAGCATTACAGATAAGTTGCTGCAGGCCATGTGGCTTGCCCACTAGGACATGCCCATGCATGCTCCCTGTAAAAAGTATTGCATCATGATATTAAAGTGCTGAAGGGATAAAAGGAAACTAAGTTTCTCCAGATCAGCTTTTCTGGGGCCAAATATTCAAAAATTGGCAAAGCAGAGTGCAAATATTTGCGCTGTGCCTTGCATTTGCCTGTGTGCCCCAAAATGCTATATTCAGTGGAATAGTGCACCGGTGCTATTCGACTGAATATAGGACCATTTTGGCCCAGTGCTAAGCCACTTAGCACTGGGGAGACATGGTTCCCTAAATAGGGCATCATAATGGCTTGCACCCATACAAAATTTCCAGTATTCAAACAGACCCATGAACATGAGCCCATTCTGCATGCAAGGCACTAAAGGAACATTTGCATGCCCATTATGGGCACATTTGCTTGGTAAGCCCAGCTATTTAGAGTGGCACCCCCTACACTTGCCCAGTCCCAGAAAACTATCCCTAGTACTAGTGGCACCCCCACAAATCACCATCCCGGTTAAATATTAATGTTTTCCTGGTGCTAGTTGTCCCCCCACCAATCACCATTCCAAAGTTGTAAATTACATTTTCCCTGATGTTAGTGGTCACCCTCCCCACTGATCACCATCCTGAAATTAAACAATAATGCTTCCCTGGTGCTAATAGTTCCCCTCCACCCCAGCCAGTCACCTTCCTGATGTTCTAAATGACATTTTCCCTGGTGCTAGTTCCCCCCACTGATCCCCAACCAGATGTGCTAAAGCATAATTTCCTGGTGTTTAGTGGCTTGCCCCAACGATCACCAGCCTGATGTGTTGAAAAATATTTTCTTGGTATCTAGTGCCCCTCCCGATCACCGGCCCTATATGTTAAAACATCATTCCCTGGTACTGTAGCTTTTGACCCCCCCCAACCAATCACTATCTAAATATGTTGAAACATTATTCCCTGGTGTCTAGTGCTTCCCCTTATTGATCATTGGCCTGATGTGTTAAAACATTATTCCCTGGCATCTAGTGGCCCCCCTGATCACCAACCTGATGTGAAAAAATGTCATTTCATGGGATCCAGTGGTCCCTTCCTGCACCTGCACCCATGCCTGATCTTTATTTAATATTCCCTGATGTCCAGTGATCCCTACCCCTACCCACATCCATGCCCAATAGTAATGAACTGTTTCCCTGGTGTCTAGTTGTCTCTCCCCTCATCTGACCCAATGCCCAATCTATAATCATATTCCCAGGTGTCCAGTGGTCCCTGCACTGTTCACAACTATGCCCAATCCATAATCATTATACCCTGGTGTCCAGTGTTCTCCTCCATCTCAATCCCTCATAATATCAAAGAACACCATTTCCTGGTGTCCAGTGTTCCCCCATCCTGATCCTCTATACAATAACTTGATACCATTCCCTGGTGTCTAACAGATATCCAACCCCCAACCCAACAGGTAGTGCCCACCATCCCACTCCCCCCATCTCGACCCCAAGCCAGAGACCGGCACAGCCCTCCACTTTCCAGCCATGGTGGAGAGCTGTGCCAATCGCTGGCTTGGGGTCAAAATGGGGGAGTGGGATGGTGGGGCACTACCTGCTGGGGCTGGGGGTCTGCTAGACACAAGGGAATGGTATCAAGATGTTGTACAGGGATCAGGATGGGGAAACACTGATACCAGGAAATGGTGTTCTTTGATATTATGGGGAATCAGGATGGGCAGACTATTGGACAGTAGGGCATAATGATTACAGATTGGGCATGGGTGCAGATGGGGAGGGAGCACTAGACACCAGAGAATGTGATTATGGATCAAGCACGGGATTGGGTGGGGGAGGGACCACTAGACATCAGGGAAATGGTTCATTACCATCAGGCATTGGTGTGGGTGGGGGGACAGACCACTACACAACAGGAAATATTTAATAAAGATTGGACATGGGTGTAGGTGGGGGGAGGGACCACTGGACACTAGGAAATTATGTTTTATCACATCGGGCCAGCAATCAGTGGTGGGGCCACTAAATGCCAGGGAATTATGTTTCAACACATCCGGCCAGTGATTGGCGGGGAGGGGGCCACAAGATACCAGGACATTATGTTTTAACACATTGTGCTGGTGATCAGCAGGGGGGGGTCACTAACAACAGGGAAAATTTAAATTACAACTTCAGGATGGCGATCAGTTGGGGGGATTACTAGCACCAGAGAAAATGCCATTTATGCCTTTGGGACTACTAGCACCAGGGAAACATTACTTTTTTAATTTACATATGAACGTATGAAAAAGCCAACAGAAGAAGGTCATTTGGTCTATCAAGTCTGCTCGTATTGCAGGGTCCTCAGCTTGGCTACTATCCCTGTCCTCCCTCACCCACTCCTCCCATTTTCTGGGCTGGTGATTGGCAAGGAGAGAGGATCACTAGCACCAGGGAAGATGTCATTTACATCTTCGGGTCAGTGATCAGTAGGGGGGACCACTAGCACCAGGGAAATGTTGTTATTTCATGACAGGGATCAGTGGAAGGGGCACCACTAGATGCCAGGGACAACTGTGCTGGGGGCTGGGGGGAAGGCCAGAACATTTCCTCCACCAACCCCTAGGGTTTCACATGAGTAAATCAAGGTTTTAATTGGTGGTATGTGAGCCACGCAAGGAGACTGAGCAAAATGACCTTGGGCGGCTCACATGCTCTGAATATTGGACTACACCAATATTCATGTCCCTGCTCCTTCATTTACATTGTGCCCCCTCTGAATATTGCCCAAGTGCAAACCCTGTTTGCCCATGCTAACCGGGTTTTTCAGTATTGCTCATCCATGCAAAACCCAGTTTGAGTGGGCAAACTCGGTTTTGCACCCAGCCAAAGTTTTGAATATCAGGCCCCTGGTGCAAAGAAATTTCAGATTTTGTCATGTTCACTAAATGCAAATTTGGCATCAGCTCATCCTTACTGCTTTGCAGTACTGAAAATGTTTGAAATCTATTTTATAACACAAAAATTCACAATATAATGTTAAGACCCTGAGCCATATTAACTATGCACAGGCATTAGGACAGCTTCATTAATTAAGGCTTAGCCTCCATTTAACCATTCACTTATAGTACCTGCCATTTCATATCCTTGACTTTTATAATTTCTTTACCAAGTCTGTTGGAAGTTACTTGATAAAATAAAAAAGGTTCTTCCAGGCCCTTGCCAGTGTGGCCTCAACAAACTCAAAATATTCATAAAACTCAACTTTTCCATCAATCCCATGATGTAACCATGCACTAAAATTCAGCTAGACATATCTTCTCAGTCATTGATATAACTGTTCCAGTCTGCTATCCAACTCAACCATTATGTACCCTTCACACGATTAGAATTTTCCTTTTTAATCTGCTATTGAATGATGTACAGTAAAATATATTTGGCCAGTGATAAGCTGCAGTACACTGTCTTGGAACAGCTTTGAAATCTTCATGTATGATTTCATCAGTGTTTAATTTTTGCTGGAGAATTATACTAATATTTCATTCTGTTCTACTATTGCCTCACAATACAATTCTCTGCCTCTAAAATGTATAATAATTAAAGAGCAAGGAACAGAATCAACTATATATTCTTAGTATATAGGGGTAGGAAGTGTTTGATAATACAGGGGTTAGGGAAGTGGGTTACTTTTGTTTTTATTTTGTATCAGTTTCTTCCAGCTGTTGAGATTTATGGGAAGGCAGGTTAAAGCAGTTGTTAAATGCATTTTTTGGAAGTGTGAGTTATTGTGTGCTACAGGAGTTGGGGTGTGATGATTTTTTGATTAGAGGTGAAAGAATCAACATATTTAACTAAAAACTGAATTAAAGGGAAACAGTTAAGTTGTGGAAAGGACTGACTATATTCTACAGTCAGTTGTCATTTTTTAGTGCTGTAGTGGGCAGAGCCCTGCAGACCTCTTGCTTTGAGAAAAAAGACTTCTGCATTCCTTGTGAATGAACAACATGTTGAAGTGACAAAAAAAGTCGCCATTGCCTGCAACACTCCACGCTTGCACTACTTTTTTTAAGTTTTGGCAGTCTGTGACAGCTGAAATACATGACCCCCCCACCTGACCCTCCCTCTTAGCATGTACCACCCCTCCAGAAACATAATAGTGACACTGGCGGTGCCCAATCCCCCAGTGTCCCGATCACAAAATTCCCCCTCCACTACCGTGCATGCATTGTTGCACTTTTGTAAACATATATTTTTATAGTTTCCCTCCACCCAACCCTACCTCTTAGCACCCACCACCCCACTTCCCCCAGAAACATAATAGTGGCAATGGGGGTGTTCAATCCCCAGAGCAGAATCGTCCCCCACCAGTACTGTGCATGTGCAGTTATTTACTATTTTTTCTTTTTTTACTTTCCTCCCCAACCTGACCCTCTCTGTCAGCACCTATCACCCCATATCCCCCCAGAAACATAACAGTGGCACTGGGGGGTGCCCAATCCCCCAGTGCAGAAATCCTTTTCCCACAGTACCATGCATGTACAGTTATTTACTATTTTTTTATTTTTTACTTTCCTCCTCCCACCCAACCCTCCCTGTCAGCACCCATCACCTCATATCCCCAGAAATTAAAGAGTGACACTGGGGTGCCCAATCCTCCAGTGTCACGATCGGCATCTTGGTCCTGTTTTCTTTTTTTTTACCTGTAACAAGAAAACTGTCCATTGATGTCTTTTTTGCACCATTTCAGACCCCCCACCCAACCCTTCCACTCAGCACCCCCCACACCCCAAGCACTTACTTACTTACCCATCGGGGGTACAATGCCGTAATCCTCCCTGGACCACAGACACATCTTCACTCTTGAATACCGGACTGTGAACTGAAGAAACAGGTATGCCGTTCAATGTATATCAATGGGGTTTTGAACTTAGAGGCATAATTGGCCATTTTTGTATATTTGTGGCCCAAATTTTCAACATGCCTTCTTTAGGACCCCACTTCATGAACAATGTCACTGTCATTAGGCACATCTGTCCCTAAAGGTGATTTCATGGTTCCTGCACAAAATCACCTTTCAGACAGGAGCTGAAAATTTTCTCTGCCCCTGTTCATGAGGTGGGGTCATAAGAAGGTTATGTTGATAACTTGGTGTAAAAATATTAAAAAAACAACAACGTTATGAGCTTACATTGAATTTTGCAAATGCAGGCTTGTAACTTTGGTAATTATCAATATTTCTACCCCAAATTTACAACATAGCCATATCTTTATAACTCCTCATGAATGTGATAGCTGTCATTTTTGAAATCCTGGCCAGAATGTTTTTTTTTTTCATCCTGAAAGGTGATTTTGCAGTCCTTGCATGAAATTGCATTTAGGGCAGGAGTAAGAATTTTCTCTGCCCTTGTTTATGAGGTGGTGTCATAAGAAGATCTATGTTAAAAATTTGGTGTAAATATATTTAAAAAAAATAAAGTTATGAACCTATGTTGAATTTTGCTAACACCGCCTCATAATTTTGGTAATCGTCAATACTTTTACCCCAAATTTACAACATAGCCATATATTTACAATACCTCATGAATGTGACAGCTGTCATTTTTCAAGTCCTTGCCAAAATGTTGTTCTACATCCTGAAAGGTGATTTCCCAATCCCTGTGCAAAATCACCTCTTGGACAGAAGTTAATTTTCTGTGACCGTGTTCATGAGGTGGGGTCATAAGAAGGCTATGTTGAAAATTTGGTGTAAAAATATAAAAAAAACAACAAAGTTATAAATCTATGTTGAATTTTGAGAGCGCAGCCTCGTAACTTTGGTAATTTTTAATATTTTTACCACAAATCTACAACATAACCATATCGTTCCAGCATCTCATGAATGTAGCAGCTGCCATTTTTCAAATCCTGGCCAAAATGTTTTTTTTTTACATCTTGAAAAGTGATTTCATGGTCCATGTGCAAAATCACCTTTTGGGCAGGAGCTGAACAATTTCTCTGCCCTTGCTCATGTGGTGGGGTCACAAGAGGGCTATGCTTGAAATTTGGTGTAACAAATATTAAAACTCAACAAAGTTATGAGCCTATGTTAAATTTTGTGAATGCAGGCTCACACATTTGGTAATATTCAATATTTTTACCCCAAATCTTCAACATAGCTATTTCTTTACAGCACCTCATGAATGTGACAGCTGCCATTTTTCAACTCCTGCCCAAAATGTGTTTTAGCATCCTGAAAACTGATTTCACAGTCCCTACCTGAAATCACCTTTGAACCAGGAGTTAAACATTTTCTCTGCCCATCTTCATGAGGCAGGTCATGACAAGGTTATGTTGAAAATTTGGTGCAAAAATATTAAAAAAAAAAATTTACAATATTTTACCACAAACTCCTCAGCTGCAGTCATATCAGCTCTGGCCAGAATTCGTTTTCTCTGGAGCTGCTTTTGTCATCTGAATAATTTTGCCATATTATGCCCCCTGCTTGATACTGCTGACCTATCCATGCTGGTAAACACCCTAGTTTTTTTTTCACCTTGACTACTGTTCCACACACTGTAAGAACTTACTCAGAGTCAGTTGGGCCACCTAAACCTAGCAGAGGTGTGCAAAAAAAAAAAACTTCTGCAGGTAGAATGTAAGTGAAAGTCTGACTTTCGCTTCAGCAAAAGTTCAGAAATCAATTTCTGAACTTTTGCAGAAATTTCCACCTGTGTTGCGTGATTGCCCAAATTAAATAACATTTATCCCTGGTGGCTAGTGGTCCCTCCCAACACCTGATCACCTGCCCACCCAATGTATATTAATAAGAACAACAACAACCCTGGTGGCTAGCGGTCCCTCCCCCCACCCTATCACCCACCTGCCCAATGTATATTTTAAACAAAACAACCCTAGTGGCCAGCTGTCCTTCCCCCACCTGATCACACACCCCCATGTCCAGCAGTAGTCAGTCAATAGACAAGTAACCTCCAACCCTATATATTTAAACATATTATTTTCCTTCCTGGTGGTCTAGTGAACCCCCCTCCCTCACTGTCTGTGATCCCCAGTATGTTTTTTTCATTCCTTGGTGGTCTAGTGGCCCCCCAGCCCTGCAGGTAGTGTCCCACTCTTCTCCCCATCCCAAAAATAGAGTCGGCCACTGGCACAGCCCTCCACTTTCCTCCATGACTGGCAGCTCGTTGAGATGTGAATGAATGAGCACGTGCGCACAGCTCATCCATTCATATGTTAACCTGGGTTCAGCAATTTACTGCAAAGCTTATAGCTACTCAGAAGTCCATCTCTGACCATTAACATGATTGCTTTTAATGGAGATCTAGCATAGACATTAAGGACACAGAAAACATTAAGTCCATTAAGTCTGGCAGCATAGCATCAATAAAATGCACCTTTTGTGGATTTTTTTTTGTGTGTATTTTGTTAGTGTTGCTATCTGTATGTGAAAAGGTAAGATTCTACTTTTGAGAGCTGACATTTTTTAGTTTAAGATTATGGTCTATGGAAATTTATCATAATGAAATAGTTGCCCAAGGGATGACAGATCAATGCTTGATACTAAAGTCCATTTAATGTAATTTACGTTAGGTGTTTCTGGCAGTCCTGTATGGAAATTAATTGTTATTTTTTTATTTCTTGGTGGTCTAGTGGCCCCTGCCCTCCCACCCTGGCAGGTAGTGTCCCACCCCATCCTGAAACAGAACAGGCACCAACACAGCTCATGAAATTTGGGGATTTATGTCTGGTCCTGTAAACTGGGATTAAGATTTACACTTGAGCTAGTATAAAATAAATCAGCTTTCTTCCCAAATGTTTGGCCTTTCAACTTTGGGATAGAGTAGCATATTCCTAGTCATTCTACTTACACCCTCTGGGACCAAGCACATGTAGAATGGAAAACAAGATGTATATCCTATTCTCAAAAATGGTTAATGTACATAAGCACAAAGCATGCCTAGGTGACAGTATCTATGGGCACGTGTGGAGGGGCTTGAGGTACCAGTGCAATGATGCTTTGAGTGGTAATGGTGTGTACGCTACATGTGGCATAGTGCACATACAGTTATAGCCAAAAACATGGACAGATATTTCCTGAAATTTTTGTAATACCTGAAGAGAAATTCCTTGTCTAGCTGCAGCTCCATAGTAGGACCACCAGAGAAAGCCTCTTTAGAAATTCAGTAAAATATCAGGAAGTATATGACCATGTCTTTCGCTGCTACTGTATAATGTTCAATCGACATTAGATGTTCCCTGTGGCCCGTTATGCCAACAAAACTAGCACCAGAACATTCACAGAGTAATGCCTGTGAATATGCTAGTCACCATATAGTACTACACCTGATAAGGAACAGTAGTGACTGAACAACATGCAGATACATCAGTAGTGCATTTTGCAATCCATGTGTGGGTGGTCCTGGAGGTGGCATCAGAGACTCACAGCATCCTGTGCCTGTTGAATGGAGCACACACAATGACCCAAACCAATGATCCCCTTGTACTTCGAAACTGTGCTGTGTGAATTACCAGCAACATGCACCATAATGTGTTGTACAGTGGAGTATGAATGTGAATAAGCATGTTGCTGATGTGTGCCATTGTGGTTCCTACTGCCTTGCCCTTACTGATGCTAATGCTGCTGCTGTGTGTGCAGTGCTGGCTGTTGTGTTTTTGAACCTGATTAAATTGTGCCTTATATAGACCTTATTTTTTGTTGTGCTGTTTGGCTGCTCATTGCCACGTGTTTGAATCTTGAATTGCACATTGTATTCTGGTATTTGTTATAACATGTTGCATGCATTATTTTAGGGCTACTGTGCAACTGGATTAGTGCAGTGCTATCATTTGCTTTCAGTATGCAACTTCAAATTTTATTATTTATTTGAAAATTGGTACCTGGCAGAGGCACACGGAGCCAAGGCTAGTTTCCATGTGTAACCGGGGGAAGGCAACAGTGGCAGTACAGCAGCACAGTACATAGTAGCAAAACATTTGATTAAAAAAATAGTACAACATTAGAATAAATACAAAAAAAATGTATATGCAGAGAATAAAGTGCAGTACAGCTCAACAAAAATGCCTAGCAAATGCATATTCAGAAATGACAGTAACACATGGTGAACAAGAACAATTATTGACAGCAGACAATTGACCTGATGGGTGAGTTATGCCAATCTCAAAATGCAGCTATGAAACTGTAGTGTTGTGGAAGTGAAACCATGGCAGGAGTGGGGATCCAGCTGGCAGCTTACAAGGATGATTAAGACTTGACCATGGAAGTGTCAGGAAGAAGGGTAACAGGAACAGGTGGGGAAGGGTTGACATTTTAACTGGTATCTGAGGGAGCCTGGGGATAGGGAGAGGTGCAGGGAGAAGGGGAGCTTGTACCAGAGTGAGGGAAGTTGATAGAAGATGGCAAATTACACAGCAGAGGAGTGGGGGTGAGGAATAGAAAAAGTGTAATGGTCTCTGGAATTGAGAGAACAAGAAGCAGAGGAGAGCTGGGAGAGGAGAGACAAGAGGTACAGTAAGAGGGAAGGGAATCAAACCAATATTTGGATATGAAGGATGTACAGTGAACCTGCCAATGAGATGGCAGTGGGAAGATGGATAAGGATGAATACCGTGGCACAAGGTCATAAAGTCACGGTCAAAATCATGCACATCAAGAATGCCACACACAAATCAGTGTGCGGCAAAATAATGTCAGCACACCACGCCAACCAGCACAAACAAAATGTACACCATAGGAATATCTTTCCCCCCATGCTTCCTGATGTGGAGGACTTTGCCCCCCACTCCCCCTGACGAATTATAATCAACTCAGAGGGGTCGTGGATTTTAAGGAAAAAGAAAATTCAACCAGGGAAAATGTGTTTTGCAAAAAAAATGCTGCATCACAGTGGAACCTTGGGAGAACTGAACCACAGCCTCAGGTCCCTACCGTTGCCAGAGGCAGGTGCTCCAGCTACTCCATCATGGGAGTGGTTCAGCTAGGCACCACCCTGGCAGCATCCTTCACCTTTCCTAATGGCAGCCTACAGTGACAGGGATAGCAGTTCTTACTGCATACTCAAACAATCACTGTCGCTGTAGAACCATCTGTGCTTCTTACAGCATGGTACTTCATGCGCAGTTTTGTCTGTGCTAAATTGACCCGGTACCAACACAGTGAACAATGGTGGATGTGAGGGAGGGAGGGAGTTTGTAGCAAAACAGCAGAAGTAGTGGCAGAGTGTGTCTAGTCTAGTGAGGGAAGTGGAAGGGGCAGTGCAACAGATCACACCTGTGTAGTTGAAGTCAGAATGCACCATTCTGTTAGCAAGCTCCCTGCTGAAATGTGGAGATAAGCAGTCTGTGTTGTGGTATAGGGCATCAAGCTTGGGGAGGAGTTTTGCATGGCTGGCACTGATGTGGGTTCAGAACTCAAGCTTACTGTTTAGCTACACTCCAAGGTAGTTTCTAGACCATATTACTTTAGGGGGCATGATAACCAGAGTGGAGAAAACAGGGGTGGGCAGTGAGTCTGGCCAGCTTCTGACTGATATCAAAGATCATGAACACTGTTATTTTAGTCTTGACTCTGAGCTAGTTGGATATGAACCAGTGCAGAACGTTGCTGAAGTCCTGCTGGAGCTGGTCTTCCACAGCTGCAGTGGAGGGACCAGAGGTGAAGATGACTGTTTCATCTGCATGCATGTGGATATGTGAGTTGGCACAGGCAGAGGGGAGGTTATTCAGGAAGATCAAGAAGAGGAATGGACCCAGGATGGAGCCATGTGGGACCCCAGCCTGGATAGGAAGGGGAGGTGACACTGTACTTCCAAACTGTACTGATTGTTGTTGGCCTGTGAGGTAGGAATGGAATTAAAGAACAGCAGGAGCTGAGAGGCAGCATAAATCAGGTTGTCCAGGAGGGGTGGATGGGACACCAAATTAAAAGCCTTGGCCTGATTAATAAATACAGTGGCCATAATGTAACCCATATCTATCCTGGAGTAGATAGAATCAGTGACATGCGGCAGGAAGGAGACAGTGGAATGGAGTTTCTGAAAACCAGCCTGGAAGGGTGAAAGGAAGTTGGAGGAAGAAATGAAGTTGAGGAGTCTAGAGTGGGAACAGTTTCTGTTGCAGCTTAGAGAGGGAAGGAAGTAAGAAGATGGGATGGAAATTGCCAGAAGAGGAGGGGTCACTCACTTTGTGAAGTGGAATAACTTTGACCAACTTTCAGGACTGAGGCACAGCAAAGAGGGAGAAGAAAAGATTGATTAGGTTAGTAAGGAGAGCTGCACTTGCAGGAGCTGAGAGGTTGAAGTGTTTGAGGTCCAGACTGTTAGAGATAGAGTGACTGGCTGAGGGAGGAAAGGGCAAGTAGAGTTTCCTGGATGGTGACTGGGGAAGTGGAAGCCTGATGAGTGATGAGGGAGGGGAGCAGGAGGGGGAGAAGAAGAGAGGTGCAAGTTGAGAAGAACTCATTGAAGTGAGCAGCACCAGAGGTGGGATAAGAAATTTCAGCAGGATAGTTGATTACTGAGATAACAAAGTATATACCTACACAAAAAATATACAGGTAAAAGTAACTACAGAGACTCAGGTTCAGACAGTTCAGCCAGCCACATCAGGAGTTCCCATACACTACAAAGTTTTAAACAAGTTTTTTTTAGAGAGGTCAGAGAGTCTGAAAAAGCAGGGAGCACATGGGCAGGAACTGTAGGACAGCAGTCAGGGGTTAGGTATGGAAGCCTGACACCCGCAATCCTAACAGACAATTGCCCAATACCATAATCCCGACAATTAAAATGCAGACACAAATAAAATACACACATTAAAAAATCCCAACAATTCATCCTTCTGCCCTAAACATACTTGGAATATGGTGATGGTGATGTGTGCTCACTCAGTCCCGACCCTCACCGCTCTTCTGTTGTGTCTGCTCTCATCCATTCCTCCTTTCTGTTGAATTGCAATCAGATACTGATGTTGAGGTTGGGTTTGTTGTTTTATTTACCATTCACAATCCATACTAGGCTCCCAAAGCAGGAAAACAGAAACAGTGTTTGTGATTTTTTTTTATTCAAAATGGAGTTAAACGAAAAGCTGTGCACTTGCTGCTGTAAAATAAGATCTCCCGCCAAACATCGCCTATCTGATCATTTTACAAGTTTGTACAGGTATCTTGGAAAAAGAAGACACAATTCTGAGATTTTGCAAGCCACTAACATTCATCAAACTCTGCAATACCTTAAATATAGTACTGTGTGTGTTCAGAGTTTGTTCATCTGTTGGAATTATATGGGCTGTGGGTAATGGTACAAAAAAAAGGCACAGGGTCATAATGTTGCAAGACATTATGACACATGGCAAAATTGCACTGCCAATGCAGTACGATTTCTGCCATGAGGTATAAGTCTTTTTTCTGTGGGAGGCTCCACCCCCACCCCACCCTTATGGAGGTCTGTGCCTCCTGAACCCCCCCTCCACTAAAGATTCTCAACTCCAGGGAAGGTGTTCAACTCAGGGAGCACACAAGTAAATAAAAAAATTTAAGATTCTGGCACTGGGAATCAAACCCAGTCCCAGATACAGCACCTGGGTTTCTGCTGCTGTGGCTCACTCCTGTAAGCCACGGCAGCTGCTCAATGGAACCCACTCCCAGCAGAGGTCTTGTCCTCTGCTTGGGAAAGCACTAATGCTGCAATACCGCATACAGCAGCATATATGGTACTGCACTATTAGCGCTTACATACTACACTGTACCAGTTTAGCCATAATCGCCGTGCACGGCTATTGAAAGGTGTGCGACATTATGACCTATTGAGCAAAAAAAAAAACTGTCTTCCTTCTTACAATACTTGCGTTGAAATCGGTGAAAACCTTGGGCAAAGAGTTTTTAAATTAACCTTACTTGCTAGGTCGACCACTAGCGCCTCCAGGCCTATCATGGCCAGTGTGTTGCAGTCAGTGTTGTGGCCGTCAGCTACCCTGTCGACATCTACCGGCGATCCCATTGACGCAAATATGGGCGTTGATGTACAGGTAGTTGTAGCATCCTTTATGAACATACTTAAGCACCTGCTACCTCCTCCTCTGTCGATGACTGTCCCACTGACCGGGTCCATACAGTAAATCCCTGCAGTGACGCCTACCTGGTCAATGCACCATGTGACTTATAGGCCATCGACAGCTACCTCAGCTCCACCACTGCATCCTCCAGACCACATCAATGAGGACCAGGAATATAATCCAGAACTGATTATGGATGAGGAGGAGAAGGAAGGAGGAGAGGACTGTGTGGAAAAATATGAAAGAACTAGTTCCACAGTCTCTACTGGGAGTAAAGACTCAGTGGATTATACCCCTAGGTCTCCTCCTGAAGGCCACTCCTTCATCACGATGATGCAGGAGCTTCAGTATGCAATTTGGTTTGATGCAGAAGAACAAGATATCACTAAGAAGAACCTGGTGAACTTCCTAGAGTTACGTGACACCCCACCAATAATCTTTCCTCCCCTCCACCAGCCCTTGAGGATACCAGTTTGACTGCCTGGCACAGACTGAATATGATACCTGCCATACCAAGGAATGCAGATAAGCTATACCAGGCCCCTGCAGGCAGGCCTTTTTTTGCCTTGCAGCTAGAGGTGGATTCAATGGTCACAAATGCAGCTCATGGTAGATCTAAGGACCCTAGACACCTTTGTTTGCTTTCTCCAGACAAGGAATCCAGGAAACGTAAGTCATAGATGAGAGGATTCATGCCTCAGCTTCCCTGCGGCTAAAGATAGCAAATTTCAAAGTGCATATGATGAAATACCAGAATACTTTTTGGAGGAAGGCCAAAGCAGTAGCCCAGGCCCTTCTTGAGGGCATTGCCAAACAAGAAATTTTAAATGTCTTGTCTGCAGGTTCCAGCATAAGTAAACACCTCCTACTGTCCACCTATGACATTTTTGATGCATCTGCTAGACTAGCTGCCTCTGTGATTTGCCTTAGAAGTCATTCCTAGCTTAGAGTCACTGGTTTTGCTAATGATGTTTAGCAACTCATCCTGAATGATATATTCAAGGGATATAAGTTATTTGAGGCTGATGTGCATGGCATTCTCTCCAACCTACTGACATCAGTTAGAACCCTGAGATCTGTGCATTCTATGTACCATACCCAGCCAAGGCCTTGGCAGCTGGAAACCTTTCATCCAGCAACTACCAGACATAGATCTTCAGCCAGAACACAGGGCAAAAGCAAAGCAGTAGCAAACTTGCCCCCACCAGGCCCCACCTCAGGTGCCCACTCAAAAACCACTAGAGATAGCACTGCAGCAGCAGCCACAGCAACCAGCTCTGCCTGACTCCTTCCTACCCCCACACTGTCTATGCCTCGGCAGGTGGTGGTTGGCGATCTCCTTTCTCTCTGCCTGGACCAGTGGAGTAAGGTGGCATCAAATGCTTGGGTCCTACAGATAATCAAACAATGCCATGCTCTAGAGCTTCTGGAATCACCTCCAGACCACCCACCAGTGCCTTCCTGTTACCCTCCAGACCACATTCATTTGCTCCTGGATGAAATTCACTCCCTGCTCCTGAAAAGAGCAATTGAACCTGGTCCCTTGGGGCAACGGAATACAGTGTTCTATTCTCTATATTTCCAAGTCCCAAAGTGCACAACAGACTTGAGACACAATCTGGACCTCAGAGATATGAACTTTTTTATAGAATACAAGAAGTTCAGAATGGTTACACTGTAAGATCTTCTCCCACTACTGCAAGTATGGGACTGAATATGCTCCCTAGATAAGCAAGATGTTTACCTGTACATCACAATTTACATAGCACACAGGAGATATCTAAGATTCCTGTTTCCGGGACAGTACTACCAGTCCAGAGTATTGCCTTTTGGCTTATCATCTGTACCATAGGTATTTACCAAATGTTTAGTAGTGGTGGCAGCAGCCATCCACAGGGAAGGCCTGCATGTCTTCCCTTACTTGGATGATTGGCTCCTGAAAGCTCACTCCAAGGAGCAGCTTTCTTTCACCTAGACCATACCAGACACCTGTTCAATGCTCTGGGGATGACTGTCAATGTACCAAAGTCAGTCCTGACCCCTTGCCAATGACTGCAGTACATAGGGGTAGTCTTGGACAAAACAATAGGCCTAACCTTCCCGCCACAGGACAGGGCTTAGTGTCTGATAGCACAGGGCCAAATGGTCTACAACAACAGGTATGTCATTGTCAGGACATTCCTGAGGCTACTAGGCTTGATGGCAGCTGCCATTTCTACAGTACCGCTGGCAAGGCTGCACATGAGAATCCAACAGTGAACACTAAGAGTTCAGTGAATGATCTGGAAAGTGACAGCACCCTCCACATTAATGTCCTAGAAATGAAAGCTGTTCTGTATGGCCTACAGGCCTTCCAGTCCCACCTCCTCCAGAGTTCTCTGTTAATTCAGATGAACAATGTCAGTGTGATGTACTACATCAACAAGCAAGGAGTGACTCATTCCTACCCCCTCTGAAGGGAAGCAATGAGAGTCTTGTATTGGGCTCTGGAACATGATCTAGAACTATCAGCAGTGCATGTTATAGGGGTCCAAAACATCTTGACAGATGGCCTAAGCTGGTCAGAGTGCAGAATGCATGAGTGGGGGCTGCTGACCTCAGTTGTAGAAGATCTGTTTAATGGATGGGGTCATCCAGAGTTGGACCTTTTTGCATCCCCATAAAATGCACAAACTGCCATGGTTCTGCTTACTCGCTCCTGGGCCTGGAGTATTTTGGCAAGACACGTTGTCCCTCTTTTGGAAAGGGAGGTTCCTGTATGCCTTCTCTTCATTTCCTCTAATCTAGAGTGCTGATCAAGCTTCAAATGGAGGAGGCAACTCTGATACTTATTGCCTTACCGTTTCCTTATCAAATTTGGTTCCTTTTGCTGCAACAATTGGCAGTGGAACCTCCAGTTCCTCTACCATTATGTCAGGGCCTTCTGACACAGGAGCAGGGGACACTGGTCCATACAGAACTTGAGTCACTCCATCTTCATGCACAGCTCCTAAAGACTTAGCCATTGCCAGGTTTAGGGTGTCCCAAAAAGTAAGTGATGTTTTGATGGCTGCCAGAAAGCCTTCCACCAGGTCAACTTACTCCATGAAGTGGAAGCAGTTTGCTTTGTGGGCTGCTTCTTATCAGCTGGACCTTTTACCTATCCAGCAAATTGAGTTCTAGAGTATTTGCTGTCCTTATCAGGTGCAGGCCTATAATAATCTTCTATTAAGGTGCACTTGGCTGCCATTTCTGTATTCCATGTGCCTATTGATGGTCACATGGTTGCCCAGCTGGAGGTGGCCTGTATGTTTTTGAAGGGCATCCTGCACTTGAAACCTTCTATCTGCAACCCTGTCCCAGCTTGAGATTTGAATTTTGTGTTAAAGAAACCTACTTTTGAGCCAGTAGCAACTTGTGAGCTATGCTTTTTGCCATGGAAAGAGTTATTTTCAGTTGCTTTTACTTCTGCTCGAAGGATTTCAGAGCTGCAGGCTCTAATGGGTGAGCTTTCATATTTGATTTTACTCAAAGCCAGGGTGTATTTACATACTAATCCTAAGTTTTTACCAAAGTTGGTGTCTGAGTTTAATTTAAATCAACCATTCACCTGCCAGATTACTTTCCAGACCATGCCGATCCAGGGGAAGTATTGCTCCATACTTTACATGTATATAGAATGCCCAGGTATTATATACACTGTACGAAGGACTGCAGGAAGTCCTCACAACCTTTTGTTTCTATTGCCCTGGGAAAGTGGGCATTCCAATTTCTAAACAGTGCTTGTCCAGAATTGTTGCCCAACAGTATTACTTTCTGTTTGAGAAACTATGGTAAGGAACTTCTTGGGTTAGTTCATGGACATTCAGCCAGAGGCATGGCACTTCTGTTGCCTGTTTCAGGAAGAGTCTACTGCTGAGATTTGTGCAGCTTCCACCTGGAGTACTGTCCACACCTTCACTAAACATTACAGTCTGGACATTATCTCATGGAAAATGGCAGACTTTGGCCTGGCTGTGCTGCAAAGCCCACTTTCTTACTGTAGGCTCACAAGAGACACTTTTCTTAAATGAATATTGCCTCTGAGGCAGTACTGCCTCGGAGGCAGATGACTTAATCCTGCCCTCCTCTGTGTCTCATTGGTTGATTCCTTCTGAAGCACAGTAACTGAAGTTGTGCTCCTCTTGCTGCTGATTGGTTACACATGCCACTGTCTCAGAGGCAGACTACTTAATCCCACCCTCTGCTGTGTCTCACTGGTTAATGCCTTATGAAGGACAGTAACTCAGGTTGCTGCCTGTTGCTACTGATTAGTTATACATGCCGCTACCTCGAAGACAGACCACTTAATCCCACCCTTTGCTGTGTCTCATTGGTTAATACCTTCTGAAGGCAGCAACTGAGGTTGCTGCCTGTTGCTGTTGACCAATGAGACAAAGCAGAGGGTGGGATTAAGCAGTCTGTCTCCGAGGCAGCGGCATGTGTAACCAATCAGTAGCAAGAGGTGGGCAACCTCAGCTACTGTACTTCAGAAGGTATTAACCAATGAGACACAGTAGATGGTGGGATTATGCCATCTGCCTCTGAGGAAGCGCTGCCTCTGAGTAAATATTTATTTAAGAAAAGTGTCTCTTGCTGTAGGCTCCAGTCACACAGACTTTTGTTCTGTCAGTACTGCTTGGTACTCATTCTATAGGTGTGGCCTGATGAAAGAGATATCCTCGAAGAAGACAGAACAGTTACATACTTGCTATAACAGTAGGTCTTCAAGAGAATCTCTTTCATCAGGCCATGCTGTCCCACTTTCCATCCCCCTACATTCTGAAGGCTCCTTCTTCATAGGGCTTTGCCCGCTGCTTTCTGCCTCACTTGGTTACCAGAGTCATAGCTCCCTATAGGGAGGTCCTCCAAGCATGATCTCTAGCAGGAATCTGAGGAGGGCAGGGGCCACCCATTTTTATATAAGGAGAGCTGATATAAGACCTTGTGGGTGGCCACTAGTGGACTGCTTGCAAAAATGTTCCATGTGGTCCTAGTGCCTGATGGCTATAGTCCTGTAGGTGTGGCCTGATGAAACAGATTCTCTTGAAGATCTATTGTAAAGGTAAGTAAGTAAGTAACTGTTCTTTTCCCCTTATTTCATGATAAGAAGACAGAAAGAAAATAAAGAGCCTGAATAATACACTAAGTGCATAGAAAAGAAAGAAGAAGAGAGTAGAGTGCAGGAGAGGGGTGATATATGACAACACACACTGGAAAAGAAGAATAGAATTGAAGATAGGAAAAGACAGAAAATGGTGTTCTGAGATCATACCCATCTGATTCCCTCCATGCAGGCTGAATTAGTTAATTAACCAAGGGAGCCTGAGAATCTTCCAAAAACATGCAAATAGAAAGTAAATGGTGCCCTACTTGGACTCAAAAAGATTACCTTATCTCAAGGCAAAATGAGACAGATTATCCAATCTGAGTACCTCTAGACACTCTCTTCTCCATTCTGTTATACTGGATGCTCTAATATCTAACCACACCTTCAGAATTAAGTTTTTGACAGAAGCCCCAATTAAGGCTATAGTATGTTTCTGTTCTTTGTTCCACAATAGATTATCATTGAACTGTCCTGTAATTCATGTTTCCAAATTTAACCTTCCAGTTAGCCAGGCAATTTCTTTAAGGAAATCTTTGGCCTCCCCTTAAAATGGAAAAATGAGTTTACAATCCCAGAACATATGAGGTAGATTACCTAGTGTGCACCACATTTCAAATAATTAGGTTGTGCCCTTAAACCCATTTTGTACATGTGAAATGGGTATAGTACAGCGTATGTAAAGATTTGAATTGCACCAGTTTCAGGTTCACAATTTTAAATGCTTTAAGTGAAAATAACTTTTCCCCAATTCCACTGTTGAAGATCCTTACAGTACCAAAAATCTGTGACCACCACCTGATATTTCCATCCACTCTACCTCTGACTTTACCTAGTTTTAAATTATAGAAGTTAGATATTTCTGGGTTCAATTGCAATAAAGCTAGAATGATCTATGCTTAAATTAAATAACAGTGGTGACAATGAACAGCTCTGCCTAGTTCCTCTTTGTAATGCAAAGCTTGAAGAGATTACCCGGTTATTAATAACTGCTGGCAGTATAGCCTAAAAGTTAGAGCAATGAGTTGTGAATGAGCTTGATACATCAAGCTGACCTAGCTTTGATTCCCACAACCTCCACTTGCACACTGTGTGATTCTGAGCAAGTCACCTAACCAGCCCAAAGCTCCCAGGTCACCCCTGAAAACAGGCACTTATGCTTAGTGGTCCTTACCTGGTTACCAAAGAATAAATAAACAAAGCAGCAGGATTCTTATATAACAATTCCATCCATTTAATGAACTTTCTCTGAAAACCATAAAGTCTGAGAACTGCAAAAATATGTGGCCACAAAATATGATTGAAAGCCTTCTTGGCATCAAGTGTTAGTAATCCAGGTGGAATTTTAGCCTTACTTGCTATTTCTATTAAATGAAATAATTTTCTTGTGTTATCGGGATCTTTCCCAATTTCATGAAACAATGTTTTGCAATCTACCAGTTTATCATTAAAAGTTAGAGGGTAACCATCAGGACCCAAAGATTTATATACAGTATATCATTGCAAAAGACTTTGCTAATGCATCAGTTAGGGTTGTTAGTAAAGCAGCAAAACTAGGGAAATATGGGGTTTCCAACCCTAACGCCCACCCCTACCGTGCAGAAACTGACAGGAATCAGGGGTGTGCCTTGGGGTCATTGACCCTAACTTTTTCAGATAGTTCACTTGCATCCTTATTTGACTTTGGGCCCTGTGCTCCCACCCTCCATAAATGTCCTTATGTGCCATGCTCCGTGATTTTCCATAGATGCAAGACAAAATTATCCCATAGCCATCTTATTACCCCAGCACATATACCTGGTAGAGAAAATTTTAAAATCCCCACCAAAACATAATTCTGCACAACTGCACCCCATTCTGTACCACAGGTGCAAAAACACATTTTGGACAGGATCTGAAAACGTACTGAAATTGCAACGAATGGTTATAACTTTGGCATTTTTTCATATTTTGACCCAAAATTTCGAACATAGTCTTCTTATAACCCCACCTCATAAATCTCATAGGTGAAAATGTCCAAATCCATGTCAAAATGCCATTCCATGCCACAGGAGTGAAAACATGTTTTGAGCATGATGTGAAAAATGACAGCTGTAATGTTCATGAGGTGGTGTGAAAAAATGGCTATAATGAAAATTTGGAGTGAAAATATTAAAAATTAAAAGTCACATTCAAGTGTAGAAAAATTTTGTTGGGCACATTTAACTCAGCCATTTTTAGGAATTTATTTACCAAATTTTCAACATGGGCTTTTTTGGGACCCCACCTCAAGAACACTGGCACTGTCATTTTGTTAATCAGTCCCAAAAGATGATTTCATGCACTGACTACAAAATCACCTTCCAGACCTGATTAACAAAACAACAGTGACAGTGTTCAAGAGGTGGGGTCCCAAAAAGCCCATGTTGCAAGTTTGGTGAAAAAATATCAAAAAAATAGCTAAGATATCAACATAAGTTCAGAACGCCGTTGAAATACATTATACATCACTTACCTCGATTCTTCAGTTTATGGTTTGGTTTTGAAGGGTGCAGACATGTCCTGGTCCACAAAAGATGACAGCAGACTCCCTCCAGTGGTAAGTATGGGATAAGGGGGATGTGAGGTGGTGGGTGCTCAGTGGGAGAGTCGGGATGGGGGAAGGGATGGTGGGGACGATGAGGTGCTGTTTTCTTTTTTTTCAGGTTTAAACATAGAAAATACATCAGGACTGTGTTCTTTTCCAACAGGCTTTAAGAAAAAAACATATTTTGCATACTGGAAGTGGGCTCCACAGTATCCCACTCTGCAGGGGGGGTATATGACTCTGGACACTGGGAGTAGGCTCCTCAGTGTCCCACACTGCTGGGGTGTGAGGCATGTCTTGGGACACTAGGAGTAGGTTCCCCAGTGTCCCTCACTACTGGAGGGAGATACATATCTAGGGACACTGAGAGTGGGCTCCCCAGTGTCCCACATTGTTGGGAAAGGGGGGGCTTGTGGCTGTCAATATGTATGTTTGGCCACAAGTGGATGCTTAATGTTTGAAAATGTAGTATGTGCAAAAATAGGGATAGCCTATTTTAGCACATACCATACTATTGAATATTAAGCATCCACTTGTGGCCAAAAATGCATATCTTTCACTGCATTGATAATTACAGAGAAAGCACCTTTGTAGTTGTGCATCTCCTGTGCTGCAGAAGACAAGGCAGAGGGAAAGAAAATCCAGTGGTCCTTGGTTCAAGTGCAGACTCTTCATATTTTTTTTACTGTATTGTAGGTGGAAAAAAATATAGAGAGACTGGTATCAAACCCAGGACCCTTGGGCCTCCTGTGCCTCTACATTGTCCTCTGAGCCACAGAAGGAGCACAACTATGAAGGTGTTTTTTCTCTACTTATCAAATATGTTAATCAACTGGCTATTTTCTATTTGAAAAATGTAGCAAGTGCAAAATAAGCTATACCTATTTACGCACATACCCAATTTTCAAACAGCAAATATCCAGTTGACAGAAGGCAGTGATCCTGTCCCGGTCCACAGAAGATGAAACCTCACCACCTCCAGAGATAAGTATAGGGCAAGGTGGGTGTGGGGTAGTAGGTGCTCAGTGGGAGGGTTGGGATGGGGGGGAGATGACAGGGCAGACGAGGGACCGTTTTCTTTTTTCAGGGACCAAAAAAAAAGATGTCGGGGACAGTTTTCTTGTTTACAGGGAAAAATTAAATAAATATTTGGAGACACTGGGAGTGGGCTCCCCAGTGTCCCACACTGTGGGGGGTCCATTGCCAACACGTGGATTGGGCCCCCTGATGTAGCCAAAAAATAATTAGTCAAGGGACTGGGGGGCATCTGACACTGGGACTGGGCATCCTAGTGTCAGATTATAGTAATCAAATAAAAATTATGACAGTGGGAGAGTAGGGGTGCCACTAGACACTAGGGCAAGGTAAAGAGGGGAAGGTGCCACTAGACACCAGGGATAAGGGTCAGTGATTGGCAGGTGGGGGGTGCCACTAAACACCATGGAAAAATGTCAAGCTACAGATAAACCTGCAGCTGGCAGCATGAGTTCCAGCTGTGGCTGCAGAAGTCAAGAAAATCCTGCTGTTCTCATACAGAGAACGTGACAGAAGCAGTCCTCTTGCTAACCTGGACAGTCAGGATTTCGGGTGTCCACAAAAGGTGTTTCTGGGCACACTGTTTAAAAAAACCATCAGAATATAGCTAAATGGGTCCCCTTTAGCTAGTTTCTGATGTTTCTTTTGTACTACACTCATTTTTTATATGTTTTCTTTATTTTCCAGTCTCTCGGTAACAGGAAAACAAGATGGTGGACACAACAGAGCTCTGTGAAACTTCAGCAGGCTTTATGTGACCCTACATATGAAAAGACAGTAACTTTTGTGCACAAACTACGCTCTGTGTGACCATCCGTGCAAAAATGTGCATGCAAATATCAGTTCTTATGATCACAAAAGTACATTATTTATGCAAATACTATCTTCTGCGATCACAAAAAACTTTTGTGTCTGACATATAAATTTTCCCATAGGAAATAATGGGAAATTTAAAAATATAGTAACTGTTGACTGGATTAATATTTTTCACCAAACCTTCAAAAGGCACATCTGTGAGGCATAGGCGTTCTACCTTGAAAAGGTCAGACCACAACCTAAAGCTGTTTCAGAGATATAGGTGGACAAAGAAACAGCCAAAAAGTTATACATTTAGGATTTTTTTAATCTCAAAAACCACAAAATGGATTCACACAAAATTTGGCAGGTCAAGAGACCTACCCATTGAGATTACAAATTCCACATTTTATGCAAATCCGTTGAACAGTTCCAAAGTTATTAAGGTTCAGAAATTCAGGTTTAACATAAAAGTTTGCACTCAACCCTAACTATAGTGGTATTACTGCACCTATATATATATATATATATATTCATGGCAAAAAACTCCATTTAATGCATCAGTTAGGGTTGTTCCACAGTGACAAAAGTGAGGAAATTCACTGTTAGGGTTGAAAACCCTAACTCAGTCCCCAGCACGACACACACACACAGACACACACACACACACATATGCAAGTATGGGGAGGACCAAATCAACACAACCAATGACAGACATCCAGCAGCAGGTGACAGAAATAACAAACAATTGTCTAAATGTACTACGAGACATCCCCACCCCTGACCAGGTACTGCATGCTCAGTGGAGATCAACAGCAAAATTGAGGCCATGTACACAAAGCGTACACATCCCTGATTGCAGCTGCACCAGCGCATACCACACTTAGTAGTTGCATGGCCTTACCTACCGATGCCCCACACCACACCACACCACACCACTTGTGGTGGGCCACCTGAGCAACAGAGTTCAGCAAAACTAAGGAGTTGCACAGGTATAATATCCTCTGATTATAACAAGGGTTTGAGAAATCCAGCTTTCTAATTGACTGTAAACATTGTAACAGCCTTATGTTTAGTTTTTATTAACATACATGTAGAGCCTAACCATATGATGAACATGGTTTAATGTTGTTTAAAAAACAGTTTTATTATGATAGCAATAAGCCACTCCAGGTATTATGTTAATGGTCAGTTTATCACTGTCTAGCGACATGTGGCACTCGGCTATGCCTCATTCAACATTAAGCCCCTACAGGGTGATTAACAGACCATTTTACATAACTGTTGGTCATGCCTTATTGCTTAATTGTCTTTATGAGTAGATACTCTCCCTCTGCTATTCACTGCAGCAGCTTTGCAACACAGTGTCCCACCCACTTACACCATACACTGTCTAGTTACTGGAGAATGGCTGTGAATATGAACTCATGAAGATGAACAGTGTAACTTGATCATTACAGTCATCGAAACCCTAGTGTGATTATAACTGACAGATTCAGTGATAGAGGATAACCCCTGCTGTCCTAGTACACTTACCCCATTGTGAGTTAAATCAATACTAAAAGACATTCTGTTTATATCTGCACCATACCTACTTGATTCCTGTTGTACCACAATTAACATAGTTATCACTTTGATAGCATCAGTGACAGAAGTGTGGCAAACTCAAATAGTAGGCATACAGCCTGAGTATGAAACAACTGTTAAAAAAAATCACACTGTGTCCATAAGTGGCATAGATCACTCATTGCAGCAATAGTAAATGTATTACTATTTGAATAAGTTTGTCATCACAGATGCAATGAGATTGTCTTTATCAGGTACAACATACTAAGTAAATGCCTACAGGAAAATCTCTCCTATATACATCTCCGGTACAGGTACATCATTGTTGGCTCAGTAGTGCTATGATATTTAGAAGTTGCTTGGCCTGATCCATGCAATTACAATGTTTCTTACAAAGAATACTTACTGCATCTTTAGTATTGAAACACACTGAAGGTCTATGTATGTACATCAGCAGTACACCTTCATCAGTAAGAATGCATGTGATACTGGCAGTACGAATTTCACAGCGATGAACAGGAATGCTTTTCCATACGTTTACATCAGCCTCTCTATGTTGAGTAAACCATTGCAGTAAATATACTACTATGTAAATCACATACTAAATGTATCACTACTTTTATCTTGAGCATGCTAGTGTCTTGTAGTTAATTTATGTGCTTCTCTTAATTTATGTATACTCACTAGTGTTAAAACCTTTCTACAACTGTCATCATGCACCTTCAGCATTTATACTGAATAACGGCACAGTATCAGTTGTGGTGTGGTGTGGGGCATCGGTAGGTAAGGCCATGCAACTACTAAGTGTGGTACATTGTGTGCAGCTGCAATCAGGGATGTGTACATTTGGTGTACATGGCCTCAGTTTTGCTGTTGATCTCCACTGAGCATGCAGTACCTGGTCAGAGGGGTGGGGATGTCTCATAGTACATTTAGACAATTGTTTGTTATTTCTGTCACCTGCTGCTGGATGTCTGTCATTGGTTGTGTTGACTTGGTCCTCCCCATACTTGCATGTGTGTGTGTGTGTCTGTGTGTGTTGTGTGCTGGGGGGTCGGGTTAGGGTTTTCCAGCCTAACAGCCGGGCAATTTCCTCACTTTGTCACTGTGGAACAACCCTAACTGATGCATTAAATGGAGTTTTTTGCCATGAATATCCTGTCTTTTTCAGAACTATTACTCAGTATAGTACATGATTTATAGTTGTAAGAATAGTGCACATACATAAAAAAAGTTCCAATATCAGAAATACTTCAACTCTTGTAGTTGCATTTACTGTTATTAACAGTAACAGAAGTTAACTGTGAATCATATTGTTTTTATAACTTTATTAATTGTAATTTGTCATTGTTATTCCATGTAATATTTTTTATGTAAAAGTGTCTTACTCCTTTTGTTTGTGAGCACATATGTAAATAAAAAAGATGTACATAACTAAAAAGACAATATGACATGACATGGACACCATTAGTACATCTACTGAACAAATGGATATGTTACTGTAGTAACTTGAGATTTGATAGAGTGATTGTACTACCAACTGAGGTGGTACCACCAATCATGTGAACAGCGGTGGAAGAGGTTTGCTTGTACTGAATACATAAGTTTGTTGTAAGTATGCCAACACAGACATTTCACTGTTGTACTAGCAGGTACCTACTTATCTTCATCATGATACACATACACACATTCTGTAGCAGTAGGTGTATGAAACAACAACAGTGTGCCACAAATAGTGTAATGTAGCATTGTCACACATCTAACTTACTTCTATGGAGAATCCCAACTCTAATACCACAATAGTGTGGTATGAGGTTTCACCAAATGAGAAAATCACAGTTGTATAAATCTTGTTAAAACTATTTTCAAGAAACATCTCGACTACACAATAACACACCAAACACAAGAGAGTATAAATTCACTTTTTTTTACTATAAAAATATTTTATATATAAAAAATTACAAACAAAAATATTTTTCTTTGTATAAACAATACAAAAATATATATTCACACAAATAATATTGATACAGGCCAAAAAAATAATAAAAGTGTGTATTACATCATACACAAAAATAAATAATAAAAATACATTGTTGTTACATAAATAAAAAATATATAAAAAGTTTTATTTTGTTTTGTAACTTTTGTGCAACACTTGCGAGAGGTGTATGCACTGCTTGAGGCAATCTAGGCTAGAAACTGGATTCGATGTGGAGGCGCAAAGGAAGTGGAAGCTGTTGCGCCCTCCGGAGGAGATACCAGACTGCTATGAAGGGTGGCCAGTTTTGCCCAGGGAAGCTGCAGGAACAGATGGTGTTTGTGGAGGTGGAGCACTGCTACTCGGCACAGCACCATCACCCACTGCTACAACTGGCTCTAACACGAGGTTGACAGTCTGCTGCTGTGCATCCAAGAGAGACTGGATTCTGTCCAGCCTCTCAAGGATGACAGTGTTTTGTTCATGCAGACTGCCAACCTCGCGCGTGAGCCGTCTGTAGAAGCGGCAGTGGGCCGTGCATTTTTGCAGTCGCCGGTGCCCTACAAAGATTTAAAAAAAAGTTATGATGAATATACAACACAAATTAAACAATTATGACTTTCAAATATTTTACTTCAAATATTTCTTATCTACTGCAATATCAGAAATGTATTCATTTCAAAGTTATAATAGTTTTAAGTATGATGCTAAACTATTTAGTATCTTATTTCTGTCTCTGTCATACTTGATTATCTATATAATCTAATAAGCTGACAACATAAAAAAACATATAGTTAGCTGTGGCTTAGAATGCTACTCTTATATTTTCTTTCACTACTCATAAATATTCAGTATGTACATACTTTTGCATTATTGACACTATTATACCATACAATTGAAATACATCCTCATCAAGTGTGAGAATTTTTACTTCACCATGTCTGCCTATAATGTGTAGTCATGTCTGCACTAAAAAACAAAGTACCTTGACAATAACACTATCATAATATACTTTTCATGTGTACACAATCATGATCACTTTAATGATAGTTTGAAAGCAAACAGCTTTTTACCCATGTTTCAGGCCCTCAACACACGTCACTACTTTAAATAATTAAGTCACTGATATGACATGAGCTCCAAAACCATACCAGACATCTTCAAGTACATAAAGAACAGAAATGACAGATTTCTAGGTAGCATAACAATAAGACATTCAGACAAGTAACCTAAAACTTAAACTGCAGTATGGTAAAATCTACTCAAAATAAAGACATTTAATTCATTGCTGTACCGTTGGATGCCCATAATGTCTACATCACTGTGCTTTTGCACTGCCACACGGTAAAATTCTTCAAAACAATGTGGCACAGCAGTAATAAGGTTCTTCAATGTACTATCTGACATTAAAGCAATAATGCACTCACGGTAAGTGTTGTGGTGTGATAGCTGCACCTGTCGTCATTAGACAAGAGGCCACAGGCAAGTGAACTAATCACCCCAAAGTAACATTATCCAGCACAACACACACCCCAAAGGACATTATTCTATTATACAATGGCTTGTTGGTACTAATAAAACAAATTTTTTTTACAAAAAGTCTTAAAAAGTATTTTACAATTTCATTTCTCAATGGTTAGGCACAATGAATAGAGAAACAGTCCCACTGTAATGTTATTGTGTGTCTGCTATCTCCTGCTGCACCCACCCCCTCCCAGGAAAGTACAGTAGTCCACACACTAAGATCCCAATATGGTACTGGGTAATATTTTTTAATTAGTATTTTTTTTGAATGGGTTTAAAATCAACCTCAGGCGGTTGAGGAACCGTAATACCAATTCGGGTTGTTTGAGCACTTACTGATTTCCAGGAATGCAGTACAGTTTTGTGCACTCCCTATTTGAATGTGACTGTCATTTTATCGATAATTTGTTTAATTTACAATGTTCATGGTAACAGTGCACGAGTTTGAAAAAGTGAGCGGTAATCACAGGACTGTGGCAATCTGAAAGGCCTCGTGCTCCTGCTGACGTGGAAATTGAAATGATGTCTAAAATGACATATTTTTTTTTAGTTAAAACATCTGTTTATAGTCAGGAATAATGTTGGTGAATATTTCTTTAGGTGTTTTGCCTGGCAAGTTGTACACAATTACTGTGCTGATGGACCAGCGGACACATATATTTAAATGATGTCTATAATGACGTTTTTTTTTTTATGAAAATGGACACACTATGTGTCAGTGGGGGACAGGGAGTTATTCCACTATATCTGCTGGGAAAATGAGCAACATAGGGACAATTTGCACTGTCATGGCCAGCGATCACTAGCAGCCGAGTCGGAAGCATTCACAGTAGGTTAAAGGCGCTGAGAGTGTGAATGAGAAATGTGGGATTGCACTGTCAGCAGCTACATGTAGTGACTTCTTGTTTTCCAAAACTTATCTGGTCACCCTGGTGCTGGGACTACAGCTGTGATGTGGTGCTGCGATAACATGCAGCTTACAGTCCCATAGTCACCAATGGGAGCCCAGGCTTTGTCTTTGTGATGGTATAATATAAATTAACAATTATCAATAATAATTATTGATTTGCTATCATTAACATTGATAGTGTAATAGTAACAAACTTTCTTACTGATGACAAAGGACTCATACCCTGCACAGGATGACAGGCATTAGCGTGTACCTCTGGCTATTAGATATAGCAGGGCAGAAAAAGATGTTTTTTATAGTGCTGTGGAAAAAAAACAACTGTGCAGTACATTAGCAGGTGAAAAATAAATTACAGTGTTAAACATTTAGTATATAAATACACAACATTTTCAAACCTACTACAGTGTATGGGAAATATCTAATACCTGATTGCAATGATAGCATCTAATGTTCATCTCACAACAAATGTTTTAAATAGACATATCACCACCTTTACTCACATACAGTCTCACTGTTATGTCCTCACACTGTCCCAAAAAGTTATTTCGCACAGCAACCACAGCATCATATAGTAAGGTATAAAAAACACAGTTTGACAGTATAGGTGCTCATTCAAAGTATGACACTGTGTGTCACAAGGCCATGCAGCATTGAATAATGTAGCAATGTGATGTCTGTGGCCCAATATTTAACACAGTTTTACTATTCAAGAACTTGTTTTAATAGCACCCAACCCAGTAATACGCACAGTATGATGTAGTGGAATTTGCACCACTGCAAGTAGTCATAGTACTGCATTTTACATGTGGTGAGACAACTTCCATAGTGCTATATAGAAATGTGCGATATTCATAGTGTGACACACAAACAGTCCCATTATTCACTGTATTATTACTTTTATCGACATTCCCTCAGTTCATGATCACCTTTTAAAAATACACATATCTGACAGTGCACTGAACAGCATCACACTGGATTGTAGAGGTAAGTATGAGGCTGGCAAGGCTGAAGACAGACACACTGCACAGCTATTCAGTTTAACTGGGAAAAGGGGGTCATGAAGACTACAAGGCACATTTTGAACTTGTACATTGAGAAAAAAACAAAAATCATAATGGACACTTTCTGCATTGCACCATTTGAGTCACTACAATATCCTCCCACCATGTTGTGTTTTTAGGTGGTTGGGTATCTGAAGTGATCAACGCATTACCACCCTTATAAGGTCACAGCACAAATAAAGTAAATAATGTCAACAGTGATTACTCTACAACAAACAAAGAAAGTGGTACTGGCTCGCAAGCGAAGGGTGTTGCTCTCCCCAGACAATTGAACATTTGCAGTGAGTATACCAACAGACAGTGCACTCCCCCTATCACGCAGTAAGACAGCAAGGTGTAGTTATCAACAGGAGTATTGATCACCACGAATGTTGACAACCATATGGTACTTCTCAACCATGCAGATAATAGCAACAACAGATTTCACTTACGTGGTGGGCTGGCGCCGGCTTCCTGCTTCTCCTCCACATGTTCAAGAGCAGCAGCTTCCCCGGACTCTATTAAAGCAAACAAGTAAAAAAATGATCACATCAATAGATGAAATATCAAGGTAAAAGTGTTTTTCTTTAAAACATCAATTTCTAATACTACATCATTCATACAACTATCATATGAACACATATCTC
Organism: Neoceratodus forsteri; assembly: GCA_016271365.2. Taxonomy (NCBI): domain Eukaryota; kingdom Metazoa; phylum Chordata; order Ceratodontiformes; family Ceratodontidae; genus Neoceratodus; species Neoceratodus forsteri. The sequence continues at coordinate 655,447,698 of CM028136.1, forward strand.
TTTACGGAAACAGCTCTCTCTCCAACTAGATGTATGTTGTTAAGTCAGTATTACATGCATATAACAAGTCTTCTCATCTGCAAAAAGCCACACAAAGTTGAAATTATGACACCATGTATATATCTTTTTCCAAGACAAATGTCCATCCAATCCAGAACAGTTAATATAAGAAATTCATTTTTTTCCTGGTGATTCCCCTAACACTGTTTCTTCAATAACGTTTTTTCGAAGAAAACTCAGAATATATTATTAGTGAGTATGCAGTGCAGAACAAGCAGTGCCTGCCCATCAATCATAATACTTATAACATTGTCATAATGCATATTTGTTACACAGAAACATCCTAAAAACATTAAATGTACCTTCAATTTACATACATGCATACCTAATTATATGACCATCTGTTCCTTAAACAGTTTTAAAATGTGAGTTATTATAATAAGAATAACACAAACATTATGATAATGTTACTGTTCACTCAATGACCCTCTAGCTGAATATGGCAGCCGTTTATGTGTTATTAAGCATATTACCCCTACAGGGCTATTAAAACACATTAACAAACATGTAGATATTCTATGCTGTCCATTAATAACTATTGCAATAATAAAAATGAAACATTGGCAGGAGATATAGAAATAGTAAGTGAATAAGATCTAGGGACATGTCGTAATTAGCAACAGATAATTAAGCAGCACACCATTGAATACCACTGAGACACCTACAACATGACAATTGGTTATCTATTACTCGTACATTAAACTCCACCACCAAAAGTAGAAGAGGAGAAGACCTCCCCCCCACAACACCACATGTACCGCTATGGACATACATCCATTCTCAGATTCATGAACAATAGTATTCCACTCACATGTGTAGTAATACCAGTTTGTTATGGTAGTACAGGATCTTCTGCCATGGTGGCACTGCACATTCACTAGACTTGGTTAACACCTTTTTGAAGTATTTTGGGTGGGATATTCAAATTGGTTGCACCATACGCAATAGGGTTGCACATGCGCTAGTATGAAATTCCACCATTCTGCGATATTCAGTAGAAGACAGTTGCGACACTGAAAACAGGCTGAGCAACTGCGCAATGCAAATGAATGCATGCTCAAGAGGAGGGGAGGAACCATGCATGAACTCCAGAGCCCGATATTCAGCCAGGCTGTGCAGAGTTGTGTAGCCACAACCCCCAACCAAGCCTGCATGACTTGGAGACAAAAAAAAAAGGCCTAAGTTGAGGACCACCCACAGGTGAGCTGCTGGATTGCAGGGCGAAACACAGCAGCTGCCACCTGTGCTGGCCCCAACCCAGTCCCTGTGCCCCCCCTGCAGCCCGATTGCAGGCACCCGACTGTAAATCCTCCCACCTCCCAGTGGCCCAACTGCAGGCATTGTACTCCCCAACACCAGACCAATCGCGGGCAGCAATGTAGCTCCCCCCGAACGTATCCCTGGTGGTCCAGTGGACCGAAATGCCCGATCACAGGCAGTAAGTTAAATAACCCACCCAAATGTATCCCTCGTGGTCCAGTGGACCAAAATGCCCAATTGCAGGCAGTAAGTAAAATAACCCACCCCTCCTCCTGAACGTATCCCTGGTGGTCCAGTGGACCGAAATGCCTAATCGTGGGCAGTAAGTTTAATAACCCCTAAAGATAGCCCTGGTGGCTAGTGTCCCCCACCCACCCACACAAAGCACCAGTACCCTGCTCACCCCCTCACAGGCAGCGGGCAGCATCATCCCACCCACCTGCCGCCCATCAACTGACTGCCCATTAGGGCTGCATACCTATTGGTGCAGACCAAGAGCCAATGGGAGTGTATCCCATACTGTACATCACAGTCCAGATTTGTGAATCAATTCATTCATTCAAAAATCTGAACTGTCATGTATGGCATGGGCTGCATACCCATTGGCTGTACTCTACACCAATGGCCGTGCAGCCCTACCAGGCAGTCAGTCGGCGGGTGGTGGGGTGGCAGGAGTGTGGGATGCTGGAGCCCACCAGCTGCCAGGGGAGCGGGGTGGTGGAGCTTAGCGAGCGGGTAGTGTGGGTGGTACAGTACCCACCAGGGCTATGTTCAGGGAGGCGGTTATTAAACTTACTACCTGCAATCGACCTTTTTGGTCCACTGGATCAACAGGGATACATTTGGGGGGGGCCACTTTGCTGCCCGCGATCGAGCTGTTGGGGGGGAAATTGAATCATGCCCATGATTGGCCCAGTGAGGGGTGCTGCTGGGTATTCTACACTGTTTTGTCTACGATTGGGGTGCAGCGAGGCATTGTTCCCTGATGGCTGCAGCCTGTCAGGGCACCACGAGCAATTCCTCGGGGATCGACAGACCTACATGGTAGTGCCATGCAAATCACGCCACAATCACATGCAAATGCCCCCACACTGCGGCTTGCATGAATTATACCCCATTTGCATGTCACGTTTTGAATATCAGAATTTTGCCCATGGCGCAATGCTACTTATGCCACTGCAAGTTGAATGCTCCACTCTGTGAACTTCCGGTGGCGCAAGTTCCACTGCACCATGCACAGTGGCTGTGGCTGGGGGGGTGATTTTCAAAGAATTTGCTCAACAGCGTAACTCCTTTGAATGTCGCCCCGGACACACAGCTGTGCAACTATTTTGCATAACACAATGGCTTGCGCGTATGAATGGCACAATTTGAATATCCCACCCTTTGTGTCATAAGAAACCCTAGTTTCTTATTTGTAAACAGCATAACAAATTTGTGATAATAAAGTCTTACCATTGGAGTCAATCAAAATGACACTTTCGGTCTCCGACTGACCACCCTCCACAGCTTGACTCTGTGCTGGCACTACCTCATGTAAAGCTGGGGACGCCTCAATGTTCTACCATGAACCAAAAAAAATATATTTAAGTGTTAGATGTGAATCACAGTACAGTTTGAAAGACTTACAACAACAGTAAATCAGCCACGACATACATAACATTGCTTCTAATTATACAGACCACAAGCATTATGGTACATATTATAATAACAATTCTATATTTCTGTGCAGAGGCCCAGCACACCATTATCTACATAGTCTGTAACTCGTGGGGCATCAAACACTATTGATATGTACATTTTTACGTGTCTGTCTGTGTATTGAGCATTTTGGTCCACTGAACCACCAAGTATACGTTCGAGAGGAGTGGTGGGTTTATTACACTTACTACACGTGATCGGCCATTTCCTTCCACTGAACCACCAGGGACATGTTCATGAGGAGAGGGATTGTTTATTACACAGTATTACAGACTTGTACAAGTTTTATACCACTACATCACAATAACTAAACAGTAACATATTGTTCTCTTCCAACATACCATAGTAGTAAGTGCGTATATGTATAAATGTGCTATTTTCTGGCATGGCTATCTTAGCAAGCTCTGGTTTGTGACTGAACAACAGCACAGTAAATAAATGGAAGAATTAGGTTACATGTTTTTCATAGTACATCCTTACATATAGTATTAAGTATTTTAAAAACATTGTGAGAAATACAGGTTTCTGATTAGTAGCAAACACGTTATTAGCTGTATGTCAATCTTTGATTAACATATATGTAGAGACTAAGTACATACAAAACAATGTTTAACACTATTTACAAAATATTGCTATGATAATACTAATAAGGCACTCTGAGTGTTTATATTAATGGTCACTTAATCACTGTGTGGGGCATGTAGTACTCGGCTGTGCCTCATGCCACATTACACCAATAAACACTGATTTACACAACATTAACATAATCCCTCCTCATGTCTTATTGCTTAATCATGCAGTATACAATTATTTTTACAAATTCTGAATACATGCATAACTATTATGAAAAGTTGTGCTGATTTACTTACGGTGAGTAAGGCGCTCCCCCACAGCTGGCTTGCCAGCAGCTTCCCAAAGCTCGTATGCGAGGTAGTACCAGCACGTATCATTGTCCGGTATCCCCTCATGTTGTTTCAAAACATAGAAACGTTGGCGCAACAGCTTCCACTTCTTCTTTAACTGTACCACACTCTTATTCTTTACTTTTAAAGCTATGTACAAATAGCTGTTTATGCGCCTCCACATCGAATCCAGTTTCCGATTTGTACTCCTCATCAAAACCTTCAGATTCCCTCTAGCCTGGACTGCCTCAAGCAGTGCACACACCTCGCAAGGTCCTGCCTCATTCTGTCAGTTTAGAATTGTTTAGTTCTGAAATACAAACGAAACAAATATCTACATTAGTATCATGTAACAATATAAATAATTTCTTAAGCGAATTCCATATAATACTAATTAAATTAAGAGCACATGTCCTTCAACATAGCAGAAACACACCTCAATAGCATTATGCAGGGCCTAGAAGGATTCAGCCACCTCAACAGTAACAACAACTGCTGCTACATTATGGTGTCCCACCAGCATACAATCCAGTAGTCTCAGGGGTGGGGGCCTACTGCATCGATCATGACATTGGATACACCATCACATATCCATGTCTACTACACTGAACTGTTCACACACCATAACAAAGTGATGTTGAACACAGATGAACCACACATTGCACAACTATGCAGACACCTAGAAATATACTTAATAAATGTGAAGACAGCTAACAAACTGATTGAAAGTTAAATAGTATGATAATTCCGTTGTACATTCATGGTAGCTATATACTAATCACTACCCATATCTGCTACATTCAAAATAACTCTATTTCCTGACATACCAGTAAAGAAACATATACATTGAACAGCACCACTGTGTTTCATTGTTGTTGTACACATACCATACTGTAAAAGCTACAATACTGTAAGACCACACTAAATGCTACAGTCATTTAACATACTCAAACTATATACAATTATTAAAAGCTTCTCAGAAATGCTGCAATCTTATTGGCTGTTAGGATTCCAACAGCCTTACATTAATCCATGTTATACTGTCATGTATAGCCTGATCACCATGGTACATGGATTGCTCCTGTCAGCATTCCATCCTCTAGCACAGCTGAATGTGTGTAATGATGCATTTTGATTTTGAACCAGCATTCTTAAACTGCTGGTGTAAGAACTATTTTATTAAAAACTCCCTGTAAATCAGGAAAACATTCATAACGGATACTTTTTAACACTTTTCTTTTCGAAAACATTTTTATAATAGCAATAAGGCAGTCCGCAGGTTACACAAATAGTCAGTTAATCACCCTAGGGGCAGTATGGCACTCAGCTGCCTTCTGCCACGACTACACCCCAGGGGTGATTAACAGACAGTTAATCTAAACCCTGGTCATACCTTATTGCTTAAATGTTGAGACATAACAACATCATACAATTGTGAACTGACAGCAGCAGAGTAAATTAGTATTGGTGTTTCCCCACTATCCTAATATAGCAAACCCATATATGTGGCATGTATGTGAGTGATGCATGCAGTTGATCTATTTTTTTACCACATTAATATGGTTCTGAAAAGAACCTTTGTGTATACTGTAATATTTCCTAAAACAGTCTGACAATCTTAAAGGACTTTGAGGATTCCATCTCGAAGGTCTCCCAGAAAATGACAATTGCCAGCATGCGAGAAATGTACACCATCTGGTAGGAATAGCCAATCATTACAGTATTTTATTTGGGTGACGTATAGTATACATTCCATGCATGCGTAGAAAAGCAGTTATCTGTACATTTACTTTTCTGCAAGCTCTGCCAATCAGATACATATGACGTTCTGCTTGCCAGACTCTATGCTCTGTAATATCTGAAAAAATGCTAATACAGGCAGGCAACATAGACATAATAGAAGCAGATTGGTTTGCCTCTGTAACTAAATCTACCCCAGCAATTTTGAGCCCAAATCATTGCCTCCCAAGATATATTAACAGTATGTCAGGAGGTAGTTATCAAAGTCTGTCCATGGTTGGCATAAGATGTTCCCATCTCATACCACGACAAACCCATCTTACACATAACCAATTCAGGACTGCAAGTCCCTCCCAAAATTACTATGAACTGCAAACTCAGCTGCTCATCTTATATACTTTAGCTTCAACTATCCACAAAATCCTTTTGCTATTTTCTGCCATTCTAAGTTTTAAAACTCAGAACTGCATGAGAGCTACAAAAGAAAGTCAGTGTTCACCTGCAGTGACCAACAGCACTGAAAATCAAACTGATATTTTCCTCCTTATTTCAAGCTAGCTTTAGTGGGTTCAGACAAAACACACAAATCAAATAAAAACATTCCCTGCTCTGGCTTCATTAACAATCTAACTGATGCATTCAATATTACTAGACCTATGTTCCTGCAAAAATATGCAATCATGACAATTTTGAAAATGCATCCTTTTCATAAGGATGTTTTAAACAATCACAACATCAGAAAAAGTCTGATTGGTTCCATTTTCTCATAAAACTCCACGTGCACCTTCCTATCTACCTCATTTGCAGCTGTATCTGCTCAAGTTAGTACAAAATGATTTCTCACTTTAAACTATTTTTTCTTAAGAATATAGACATCTAAACAATAACAAATAACACTATGAGATTCAACATCAAAAAACATTTTATTAATAGTATTTACGTGTTGTTATAAGTTTTTTATACTAGAAATAATCATTTGAAGATAGACTGTATATAGTTTCAAACTGCTCTCTAACAATATTGCAAATGGCTCCTGTTTACTTCTTCTTCAGTGTTGTCCATCTCTGAATTGGTTCTCAGAAATGGCCTAATAAATCTTAAATTACATTGGTAGGCGTAGCGTAGTCAAACAGACTGTTTTCTGATTAGATAATGAATGTTTTTGGCACTCCCAAATGTTACATTAATTTTACTGTTGAATGCCAGAAAGTACATTTGCGACACTTTCGATATACGACAGTAAAATTTCTGAGTCGAGGTTAGACAGTAGCTTTTGACCATATTGTCAATGAATGAAAGTAAGATTTGCGACACTTTGAATAAGAAAGTATTTTTTGCAAAAGAGTTTACGATGCTCACGAAAGCAATTTTCCAAGACTGTCTGTTATTGCCACAATTTCAGATTTAATGGGAAAATAACTAAATTTTCAATTATAAACACATTATGTGCTGCATAGCTGCTTGAACTCAGTACACTTGGATATATAACATTTACAATGTTCCAAGCATACATAACAACTGTGCAATGCAGACTTGTGAAACAGTTGTTTGTTGTAATTTTCACACAAAATCTAAACATAGCCATTTTAAAACCTCTCCTCATAACAGTGTCACTCTGAATTGTTATACATGTGTACCATAGTAATTTCTCACATCAACTGACCCAAAACGCAAACTATAACCAGAAACACAATTTTGTCAAGATGTGAAAATGCAATCCTGTACTATTCATAAGGTTGTGTGTTAAGACAAAAATTATAGAATCTCAACTGAAAAGTATAACAATACCAGACTTACAAGTGTAGCATCTGAACTGCATTTCATAGCTTTAATCAGAAATGTTTCAAATTCTCTCACCAATTTTCGACATATTCATTTAAGTCGTCTGCTCATAAACACAGGCACTGTAATTTTTGTGACTCACCCCCATACAGTTATTTCGTCAACTGCGGCATTGCACAATACATGTGCAGAAAACATTTTTTCCATGTTGTTAAAAAAACATGACTCAATAGTGATACACAGGGACTAATAAAACACAATGTTGATAATATGCAGCAATGATATTGAAATTTCGTTAACATGCAACACCTTAGCAACTGTAGTAGATCTGAGTCACACAACAATAGTGGCATGTTCTCTCTAATTGTAAACATACTAATTGTTACAGATTTGGTAATGAGCACTATCACTCTCAAGTTTTGGGTCTACCATATATGTAAATTAGCATACTGACTATGCCATGACACGCTACATGGTAGCAACACATTTCATCCACATGTAAAAAAATTACACCTATCCTAATCATAAGTACACTGAAAAAAAAAATCTTTTAAATGTGGACTAGAAATATTGAGAATGCACAAACTTCTGATATTACGTAGCAGCAGCAATGCACATTCATAAAAACTATTGTTTAGTTATGTGTTTTACTAATTGTTAACATACTTAACGCATAACTCTATCAACACACACTGTTATAATACATTTACTGAAGCCTATTCTAAAACTTTTTTTCTCTCTCATACAGGTGCCTGATACTTCTGTAAGATTGCTTACTGTCACTATCAACCATAATAGCAAAATATGCCACTAAATACAGACGTAGATGTGTCTCAAAGCAGGCGGTATAATAGTACTACACTGTTGTATAAGGGCAACAAACAAAACGCAAAGGCACACAAAAAATGAACATCGGCAGAGCTTTACTGCAACAGTGACCCTACATCAAGTCACTGCACAGCCAAATGAAATTTCTTAACAGAAAAGAAAAATGTATACCATCACAAATGTTGTGTCGATCTCTGAGATGAAACACAACTATTTTGATGTAACCATCAAGCATCAAAAACAACACCGAAACTCAAAAACAGTGATTTACAACATCAGAAAGAAAGTATTTCCGATCACTAGCAAGTAAAGCTAAGATCGAAAGACTTATCGCTACACAATACTATCTACACACTACATAAAAGAACAAAGTCACCTTTCTGATGAATTTAAGTCTGAAAGTATGAACTTTTGTCAACAGAGCACTGTTTGCTTTACTAGCGATTGTGGCGTAAGATGTGTCACGATGCTTGAACAATTCAGGAAACTTGTATATGCCATTAAAAAACATTCAACAGTATCCTTGTTTGACTGATTGACAACTTCTGTCATGTTTTCACAGGACAGTGGCTGCACATACAACACTCAGAAGCATATTTCTGGGAAGAGTCTTATCATTATTAACAAAAGAACAGAAGTTCAGTATTGATGAGTCCGGCAAACTAAAAATGTTCTCAGTATCTCTGATGACAATCAAATTGGATACTGAAATGACTGTAGATCCAACCACACTCTTCAATAAGCGGCACTGCCTACACATGGTCATGTGATGATACCTGCAACCGTGGGCAATCGTCATTTCAAAAACTAGAACATTTGTTAACCTATTTGTAATAACAGATAGCAAAGACAGACATAAACTGTTTACAAAATTGACCATTGTGAAATCCAAGCCACATACTGACTCATGTGTCACTCACCGCATGTCTACATAGTGGTGTTTGTATTAAGTATTTTTCACAACATGCGAATGCTTGCAGTGCATCAAACAGGCATGCGAAACTTTGTCTACAGGTATATAAGTACAGCGAGCTGTACATCAGTACTTAGTTTAAATGACTTATTGCAGTCAGGTGACATGCAGGGTGCCATCACTTTCCTAAAAACTGCAACATCATTACTTCTGTACCGAAACAACTAATTTTCAGTGTAACACTTCTGTAGAAAATCTGTTTCAGTGTAAAAATGACACTCTGAAACAGTCACGGAAGAAATTACTAAGTTTGAGGTTGCAAAGTCTCAAGTTTGATTCTATATGTGTGTCATGCTACCGTTTGTGCTACACAAAACAAAAGTCACAGTCAACCTAGAAACCTTGTCACCATACAATGACATGTGGTTCTGCCTGCAGCATTCTTCTGCTGAAATCTGACTTTCACTTACAAGACACCATTGTGCTATGCAAACACTGTTTTCAAAACTGAAGAGTAATACTTTGCCAGCAAGGTCAATGCTAAACAACATGAAACAGATGTTACAACAAGTGAGATTTCAACGTTGAATATGTTTGAACATATTCTAATTCCAGACAATGAAACCATTCAAGCGAATTCACGTCTGAACACAAAGACCAGCGGAACATTCCAGAAGAGCTTGTTAGATCTAAAGGGTTCTGTGATGTATCTACCACTTCTCTACAGGAAAATGTTCAAACAATCTCAACTGAAAATAACTTGGTAATTCTTGTAAATGGTGCGCTACAAGGCCAGTCATCTGGCAAGATGTTGTCAATGTGCAAAGAGTAAAAGCTTGCTCTTGCTTATTTAAAGAGTAACAATTCCTTTATATAGAACACGACATAGATCAGATGGCCAATCTCTCTGTAACATGATCTATTAGAAAAAGTAAGCCAATCATTGAGAAAGTCAGTACACAGACAAGTGACAGTAATGTATAGACAGTACTCAATTCACCACTACATAGCAGACATCGTTAGGAAACAACATTGATCTCATCAAATGAAGTAGGTGGAAGGTGAGCCTGTCAGCATTTGGGAGGCAACACTAGAAGCACGCTGTTTCCCAGACCTATTTCCAAAGGGTCAGGCGGATGCCTCAGATGAAAGAAAGTACGGGTACAGAGTGCTGAGTACCGCACTAGCGATGTCCTCAGCAAAGATGGCAAATTCAAAAGATGTAACACGAGTACCTGTTCCATCTGCTCTGGGAGAGTGAACTTAGCATTCTGTCTGCGTCTATAGCACATACCATTAAGTCTAACAAGTCCACTAGATGGAATAACAGCTGCTAATTTCTAGAAATTAAAGCAGAAAGATGAAAATGTGCAAGTGAATCTGTTTCCATAATCCTCAAGTGCTAATTAAAAAGAATATTGGTCACCAGAACACACGGGAAGTGATGACAATGCTCACGAGTATGGTGCAGCCACATGGTTTGTCACACTAGTTGCTGAATATGCCTGGGACGAACTCATTGAATTGTGAAATGGGAAAATTTGATGTCGAAGGCATCTCATTAGTGACTATTAGAATGTATTCCACTTGATCCTCTGTCTGTCACAAGACATTACAAGCGGTTCCATGACATTCTCACTCTCATCTTGTCAGGACAATCCTCCTCTAGGTATTGTGGAACATTACTTTTGGAGAACAGAATATCAAACATGAGGTGCCCCCTCATATCCATATGTTATTGTGGATGAAGGATACTGCGAATTGAGTGAACTATGAAGCTTAGCAAGCATGTATCATCAAAAATATATCATTGTCATTCCAGACAAATCATGACAGTCCTACACTATGGAAGTTGGTACAAAGTTCCAGTGACATATTTGTGCAAAATATTGCCGGTGAGTAGTAAAGAACAAATCTAATTGGTACACACGATGTAGCTTTGAACTTCCTAGATGAGTTTTGTCAGTATGGTGCCATGAATGACCTTTTCTCAGCAATGCAACACAACTTGAAGGCAAAATCAACCAAGAGGTATCGAGTTACAGAGATGAAAAAGAGGTGTACATCAATGACTACAAACAACTCTTACCCTAATGTGGCAAGCAAACATAGATGTTCAGTTTGTGGCTGATAACTCACTGGCCCTGGTTAGATGCGTCACTACATTATAACCAAACATGAACAGACTAGCCCATAAGATCTTTGGGAAGATATTGCCACCTCAAGCAAAAAGCCTGACATCTCAGCTGTGGTCATTGGTTTGAAGACTCTTACACAGAGAAATGGAGCTTACGAGCCAGTGACTGGTTAATGGGTACACATCTGTATGGGAAATCTGACGCTATACATTTCATCAGTGTAAACTACAAAGAGGAACCAGGCGTGTACTGTTCCTCATGCAGAAATTGAGAAGCTGCTGTCAATACACCTTCTTCAAAACATATCTTGAAGAATAACCTGATAGACACATACTACACGTAGACACAGCGACATGAATGATATGTGTCTGTGTGTGGCTAAGTGGTATGACCTACAAGACAGGTGCAGCACCAATCAACACGCCAAATTTACAAGGTCAATGGACTAGATGGCTGTCTCATGAAGAGACACAAGCCATAGCTTATAGATCACTGCAAACTGCATCTAGGCACATCAGAGAGCACAGAACATTACTACTTTGCTCTCCTATTCCTATTAGACCCTGGAGGAGAGTCTGAATTAAAAGGTGACACTGACACATTCGAAGACCAGTTCAATCTCACTTATGAGAATTTCCAAACTGAGTACTCACAGACATATATACAAAGATGAAAAGCTGAGAAAGAACAGCTTGAAGAAGCAGAGAGAAGCAACATCGGAAGACACTCCAGTTAGTTCACAAGACAACCTTGATCCAGAAGGACAAGGTTTCTAGGTGACCCTCTGCCCAAATGCCCCAGAAGTGTTAATGTCAGAAATTGAGACAGCCATGCAACATGGCACACTCTATGGTCAACCCAGCTGACTTAAAGAAAGACTAAAATCAGCTGCAGCATGCAGTTCACTCTCAAGTAGTTGAAGCTGTCCAACATGGCATACCACTGAAACAAAACAATGTGACTGCACTCACTACAAGCCACTACTGTTTGTTAGCGGTTCAGCTGGCACAGGAAAGAGTTTCCTGATTGAAGCCATCACTGCAGAAGTGCAGAGTGACAGGTTCTTCAAGTGTCTGTTGCTGTAACTGCTCCCCAGGACTCTTAGCAGCATACAACATTGGTGGAGTAACATTACACTGTCTCTTTATGTTGCCAGTCGAACATAGGAGACCTGAGAGTATCGTAAACTGTCTTTGAGGTTGCATCTCAGCTCTGTTCCATGTTCACAAAGATGCAGTTACTAATCGTTGACGAAATCACAGCATGATCTCCAATGTCATGCTTGCCTGTATTCATCTACGTCTACAGCAGACTCTTAGGTCACCACGATGGAGTGCCATTTGGTGGCGAAATATCGTGTGTTGGGGAGACCTTTTACAACTTGCACCAGTCAATGCAGAGCATGTATTTACAACTCTGACTGCAAAGCAAGCTAAGAATATCCTCGGTTGCATTGCAGGCTATAACATAAAGGAATTATTTACTATGTTGAGTTGTCTGAGAACATGTAACAAAGTGGTGATCTAGTTTACAATCACTTTTAGATGAAGCTCATTGGGGTTCTCTATCACCAGAACATGTTTGTATGTTAAATGATCGAAAATCACAGTACATAGTACATGAAAAGAACAGCATGTAATGTCTTCAGCAATATATACTCTACTGGCAGACACGAATAGTGTCTTATGCCACAACTAAAGAAATGCACTGATTCACAATCTAATGCTGCAGAGAGAAAACCAAGAGATTCTAACTCTGCATGCAGTTGATACAAGTTGATGGCGTTATTCTTAGTCGAAAGCTAGTAGCAAAGATGAGCTGAACGACTAACAGTGAACTGAAGTCAGATGTTACCGAACAGCTGGCCTGAAGCTATTCTTACAGTTTGTAAGAATGCACGTATCATACTACGCATCAATCTAGATGTGAAAAGGTATGGTAAACGGTGCCATGGGAAATATCATTGACTTTGTCTACAATGACAGACATATATTGAGACACTTGTAGTGCACTTTGACAACACGCAGCAGTCTGTACACATAGATCGAACCTGCGTTAAATTCCAGTTTTCAAGGATGTCTATATGAAACAGAAAACAGTTCCCATTATGTATTGTATATGCTGTCTCCATTCACAGATCTCAGAGATTGAGTTTGGATTCAGCAATGGTAGACATAGGTACAGACATTTTCAAGGATGGCAGGAGCTCGCCACACTTTCGCAGTAATCGTAACACTTCTGGATTGCATATCATTAGTATAAGCACATCAGAAAATACGAGCTGACAAGCGATGTAATATGAGTACAACAGGAACATGATATACATCAGCCACAAATGTCTTTAATACCATATACCATATCAGTCTGTCTCACACAATTCCAGTCACAGCTAGATAGCAACAAACAGGCAAGCTTCAAAAGTGATTCAACAAAAAAGTGCAGCAAAGCCACAACCTCAAGTAAACATTCAAAACCAACAATTCATAGAAATCAGTTGGTGCAGCTGTATACCAGTCTTTGACAACAGCAGTAGAGTAAACTGCTATGCTAACTCAGCTATACAAGTTTTTTCTACACATGCAGTTGTACTAACAGCAATATCTAGTTCCACAAGACAATCCCTATCAAACGCTTTGAAGCAGATTATCAAAAGGACTTCTGACCACTCTAATACTGTACAGTCACTAACACCACTACGACAGGTGTTAGCTACATATACTGGATGTAGTACATTTGCTGCAGACATACAGCAAGACACTACTGAGTTTATGATGGCTGTCATAAACAACCTGGATGAAAGACGGCACGATGCGGCAGTACTTCACGGTAACATGTATTACAAAATATATATGTGTTTCATGTGGCAATTCACAGCGTGAAACCACACAAGAGATATACCAATGGATTACTCCTTTGTCCCCAAACCAAAAGTGTCAAATTTAACAACTATTCACAATGCTGAATATAGTCATACCGGAGGTGTGGAGAATCACTCAGTCCATAAGCCTCAGGAGTTCATTCAATATATGCTTATATTGCACAAGTTTGACCACAGACTCAGGTTGTCTCCTATCACAGATGCGCTAGTAGCATAGTCTTCAACCAATCAGGTGACACTCGTATATTATCACCATGGTCATCAATCATTCAAGCATTACAATTTACTAGAAGCAGAACTGGATGGTTAGGTATGATGACTCTACAACAGTTTTAAACAGAGCTATAAGAACTGAAAATGCATATCTTCTAATGAAAAATTATGACAACTACAGAAGAATAAGACAAAATATCTTGCATTTAAAAATGACTACTTGTCAAAAAACAGTCATGCCTCAATGATATATAATGTCCACTCTAAATAAACCCTACTGCAACAAAACGTATTCAACAGAGACTTACTTACACTGTAACAAAAGATCTTACTGTCAGTGACTATGAAATTATTTGAGTAGCGGCAATAAAGGCAACAATATACAGTCACTAAACCATGATTACATATCTATCAAGTGTACATAAACACTGAAGCCTTGCTCTCCTCCTCTAACACATATCTTTAACTATCCTTCAACCAGGCATAACAAAATTTGAGTTATAAACTGTTACCTTTACAGAACAAAGATAATCAGTTATCATCAGAATAACAACAACTATTAACATTCAACAAACATTCCACTCGTCTCAAGTTGTTCACCAACACTTCCATTTGATCTTCTAATATTGAACAATTATGATAACCTTCATATTTCAGAAAGAATAGACAAACGTGGTTCCATTTAAAACATGACTACTTTGTCCTAAAAACATTCCATTACCTCATTACAAGTTACAATGACGACTCTAACCAAACCATACAATTTCAACAAAATGCAATTCAACAAAGACATTCCATACAGTGTAACATGTAAAGATCTTGTGTGGATCGGTGACTACATGAAGAGATTGTTGTGAAGTGACTTCAATCGGCATACCAAATATTCACAGTCACTAGAGAAACCATGATCACATATGTATCAAAGATTGTACATCTAAGAACTGAGGACTTACTGCTCTCCTCCTCTGTACATATCTTTAAGCATCCATGTATCAACTCATATATAACAACAAATTGATATGACTTATAACCTCTATTTCTTTACAAAAATGAGAACTTCTCAGTTATTATGCAGATAAATGAGCTACACATCTAACATTCAGCAAACATTCCACTCTGTCACAAGTTGTCTATCAACACTTCAATTTGTCTATTGACTCTTGACATATAGAGAACATCATTCGGTCACCATGCAACAGTGTAGAACTATCATGCTTTCATGCGTAATTCTAGTATTGTACATATGTAAAAATAACTACCATTATTGATAATGCAAGAAGCTGAATTACACAACTGTAAATAAGAAGCAATTGCAGAATCTCATTTACTGACTTTTACATGTGTTTGCAATTACTTGTACATAATATAAACATTTTTATTCAGGTGTACATTGTTAATAACTAGTTTGATACCTGTACTAAAAATACTAGTGTAGCACTAAAGTACAAGTGAATGTTTTACATATTATTCAGCACTATAGTAACTACATTTAACCATAAGTTTGTTAAAAAATGCATTCCATGCACAGTTTTAGTATTTACAAGTTAAGAATTTACATAGAAGCCAATGTAAGAATTGATAATATGTCATTTGTTCATGTAAAAATATTATTTTTTTAAATTTGTCACATAAGTAATTCTAACGTATGTAAAAAATATTGACAATTGTAAATCAGACACTGTTACTGATCACAACAAACTGCATACCTGTTCCTGACAATATTTATGATTGCCTCAATTGAGGGGTCAGGTGGGAATTTTCCATTTGTGCCTAGTCAGTGACATATTATTAAATAATACCAATCAAATGTCACAAAACTAAATTTTGTATATTGTACTACTGAGACAGTCAGCATATGGTTTTCGCCCACCCAGGAACATCCACATTAGCAGTCACATAATTACAACAAAACACTTGTCTATCATGTGTGCAATCACACTTCACAACCTACTGACATTTGCCTTATTAACATACCACACAGTAATGCACACACATAATTACAACATACAACCATTTTTAAAAGTTACATTTTTACAAACTGCATTCACATTCAATAGTAAATATATAATGAACCACCACAGCTTCAACCTGACTATTAGAATTCCAGGTCGAATGTCAGAAACTACTTCCTCACGTGAGTAGTGAGTACTGAAAATAACTAGAAACACACAACACCTGATTAGTTTCCTATAATATCACACACTTACTCCAATCCATATTATACAGTTCTTATTATTCTCACATTTACTATATATGACAAGTAATGATTGCAATACATACAAAGATTGCATTGTGAGACTGCTTCTGTTAACTAAATTTCACTCTTGATTGGACCTTTTCTCCATTTGACAAATTGGCAATAAATTTTTCAAACCATAACCACCTGTGTCGACTCCTTACTTTAAATACCATTATGACATAAAATAAGTGTCTATGACTTAAGCATACAAATCAATGTTAACTAATACTGCTACAACTATACCTCCATCAATTTGTTTGGTACCTATAACATACAGTCAGTATCACAGCATATGCAACGATGTGGGACATTGCATGTCACATTTGACAGAATTCTAACAGTGTAAAAAACTAACCATGTACTTACTTTTCCTGTGCCTATGCAGTCATTATTACTATACCAAAGTGCCACACATCAGCACCCAACAGGTCACAGCTGTGACTATAAATGTACCATTCAGTCACTACTATGTGTACTTCAGAGTCTGACAAAATGGACATTTCTCATTGGCTACAAACATCCTAACAACCTTATGTTAATCTTTTATTACCATACATTAAGAGGTTAACAATATGTTGAACAAGGTTTAAAACTGTTTAAAAACATGTTTCATTATTATAGCAATAAGTCACTCCCAAAATTGTGTTAATGGTCAGTCAATCACCCTGTAGAGACATGTGCCACTCCACATCCTCGTCCCACAGCACACCCCTAGAACGTGATTAACAGACCATTAACATAACCCCTTGTCATGCCTTATTAATAAATTATAAAAAGGGTCTCAGAAACTGAGCTTTCTGACCAGCTGCAAACATTCTAACAGACTTCTGTAAATCTTTTATTTACATACATACAGAGGTTAACCATTTCCTGAACAAGCTTTTAAACAGTTTTAAAAATTGTTATTATAATAGCAATAAGGCATTACTGACGGCAATGATAATAGTCAGTTAATCACCCTATCGGACATATGCCACTTGGCTACACCTCGTGCCACAGTACTCCCCTTAAAGGTGATTAACAGACCATTAACATAACCCTGCATCATGCATTATTGCTTAATTGAATTTAAATAACCGTATAGCCCACAAGTCCCCAGACATCCCTTTTTCAGGGGTGACCCAGAAAGCAAACAGTAGATCAAATAGAACACAATTGTACATATACAAGCTGAGGGTATACAGTATGCTTCAGTTTACAAATACATCTGTGTGGTCATCTACACCTACAATTACAATATACTACCTAACTTTGTCTGACATTGGCTGCTCCACTGCCTACCCGACCCTGCTGGTGATGTCTTGTGTCATACTAACACCAACAGCAATGCAAACAGAAGTGCTACTAGTGGCACATATGGTAACAGAAGTGAAAATGAGAGCATAAATGGCAACGCACACAGTGACACAGATAACAACGATCTGCCATGTGATGTGTTAAATGGAGGTTTGTAATTCCTCCAAACATCCTAACAGCCTTATGTTAATCTTTATTGACATACATGATGAGGTAAACCATTTACTGAACAAGGTTTAAGACCGGGATGCACATTGGTTGTCATTAGGCGTAACTCTCACCCCATCACGTGTGTAAAGCAGCAAAAGTATAGAAGAATGAGGTGAGAGTTAGAACCACAATCCAATGCACACCCAATGCCAGTTGGGGTGGGCGTGGGGGTCAAGGTGGTTTTCAACCGTGACAGTGGATTTCCTCACTTTTGTCGCTATGAAACAACCTAACTAATGCATTAAACAGGTTTTTGCCTCTAATTTCACTTCTTTTTGAGAATGATAATGAGAAATAGTGAATGTAATGCAGTGCCAGGGCCCCGCACTCCCACCACATGATGTCTTATGGCATACTAACAGGAACAGCAACGCAAACAGAAGCACTAACAGTAGCGCACAAGGTAACGCAACCACGAATGAGAACAGAAAGATTACCAGAACACAATGGAGTAGCGGGAGCGTTGGTACCACGTGATGTCTTGTCACATAGTAACATGGTGCCTGTAAATGAAATATCAATGGGCATGGTGACGAAAGTGAAACAGAAAGAGAAACAGTACGGTAGAAACAAATGCCAAAAAGTTACAGAAACACAATCGCAAATGAAGACGCAAAGGATAACACACATGGTGGCACAGGCGTCAACGGAAAGTTAAACGGGTATGGAACTGCAAGCAGAAAGGGCAACAGTAACATTAATGTAAGCGCACAGGCTGGTTTCTTAAAGCAACAGAAGTATAGGAGAATGGGGTGAGAGTTAGGACCCACGATCCCAATGCACACCCCAGTACCGGTTCGGGGGTGGGCGGGGGGTCCAAGGGGGGTTTTCAACCCTAACAGCGAATTTCCTCACTTTTGTCGCTGTGGAACAACCCTAACTAATGCATTAAATGGAGTTTTTTGCCTCTAATTGCCCTTCTTTTTGAGAATGATAACGAGAAATAGTGAATGTAATGCAGCAGCAGGTGCAGGTTAGGACCCACGATCCCAATGCAGACCCCAGTGCCAGTTGGGGGTGGGCGGGGGTCAAGGTGGGTTTTCAACCTAACAAATTCCTCACTTTTGTCACTGTGGAACAACCCTGACTAATGCATTAAATGGAGTTTTTGCCTCTAATTGCCCATCTTTTTGAGAATGATAACGAGAAATAGTGAATGTAATGCAGCGGCGGGAGCATGGGTTAGGACCCACGATCCCAATGCACACCCCAGTGCCGGTTGTGGGGGTGGGCGGGGGTCAAGGGGGTTTTCAACCCTAACAGCAAATTTCCTCACTTTTGTCACTGTGGAACAACCCTGACTAATGCATTAAATGGAGTTTTTTGCCTCTAATTGCCCTTCTTTTTGAGAATGACAACAAGAAATAGTGAAAGTAATACAGCGGCGGGAGCGTGGGGCCCAAATTGTGGCATACTAACAGGGACAGCAATGCAAACAGAAATGCTAACAGTGGCCAACATGGTAACACAAGTGCAAATGAGAACAGAAAGGGTAACGCACATGGTGGCGTAGACCGGAACGGTCTGCCACGTGATCTGTTGTCACAGAGTAACATGGTGCCTGCAAACAGAAATGTCAATGGGCATGGTGACGTAAAGTGAAACAGAAAGATAAACAGTACTGTAGACAGAAATGGCAAAAATAACAGAAAGCATGAAAGCGCAAATGAAAGCATAAGGATAACGCACATGGTGGCGCAGACGTCAACGGTAAGTGAAACGGGTATGTAACCGCAAGCGGAAAGGGCAACAGTAACAGTAATGTAAGTGCACAGGCTGGTTTTCCCCGAAACCTGCATAGAGAAAGACAGTGAGTACAAATAATGTATGCATAATAATAAGTATCAGCACACAAAATGAGAACTTGGAATACTAAATATGTTATATCTCAGGAACCGTACGACGTAGAAAAAAAAATTTTAAAGTCATATTATTTACAACTGTTCTGGCTAATTTGGTTCTTAGACCCACTAGGGGGCTAAGAATTTTTCCGACAAAAAGTCTGTATCTCGCACCTTTTCCGAGATACGGGCCCTGAAAGGCACAGCGAACGCCGTAATGTTATCCTATGGGAAAAAAAGAGAAGTTCAGAGCGCCATAACTTTGCCACCCTGTAATATTTCTCACCAAACCACTGAAAGGCACATCTGTGGGCTCTTGGCTGTCTTCCCTCCAAATTTCAGCAAAAAAGACCAAACCGTCATTTTGCAGCATGGATCAAAAGGATTTCTGTAATGCATCAGGCGCCGTAATGTTATCCTATGGGAAAAAGTGTCAACTTTGGAGTGCCGTAACTTTGCTGCCATGTAATATTTTTTCACTAAACCACTGAAAGGCACATCTGTGAGATGTTAGCTCCGTTCCCTTCTAATTTCAGCCCAAAACTCCCAACGGTTCTTTTTGCAGCGCAGTGCCAAAAGAATCACTGTCACTTTCCACAGATGAAAACTACTGTCGAGAATTTCATGAACTTTACATGACGAAGTTCGACACTTTCGAGAGCATGAAAGTAATTTGTGAAAGTACTTTTTCCAGAAATTTGAAAAACATATTTCTGTGGTGTTTTAACACAAAATAAAGACATGGCAAGCATCCTCAGGGCCCGACTAGGTGAATACAAAAAGAATTACGTTGATAGAGGGTCTCAAATTTAAATGCCAACCATTTTTCTGATCACCAACTGAAAACAAAATGGCAGATTTGCGAAAGTAACAGGCCCATTTGTGAAAGTAAAAATGCATTTGCAACACTGTCAAACTTTTTGTTAACTTTTCCCATTGACTTATAATGGGAAACTGTTTTTTGAATAACTTTTGAACCGTTTAATATTTTTCCTGCAGATTTTCAAAAGACACATCGGGACCCTGGCGCACGTTCCCTGAAGATTTCAGGCGGTCGATGCAAACCGTGCGCCCTATGGCGCGACCATAAATTCCAGAAAAAGTGTAAACACGCTCACAGATCACGCTTACTAACTCTGTAGCCGTATATCCAACCAGTACGAAACTCAGCAGATCCCAAAGCCTATGATTCTTGATCATGTATTCCAAATTTCAGGAAAATTCATCAAACGGTTGAAAAGTTATTAAGGTGCAAAGTTTTGGGGTTTAACATAGAACTGGCTCCTCAACCCTAACTATGGTAGCACTACCGTGCTACCATAATATATATATATATATTAGAGGCAAAAAACTCCATTTAATGCATTAGTTAGGTTGTTCCACAGTGACAAAAAGTGGAAATTCACTGTTGAGGTTGAAAACCCCTTGGACCCACCCACCCCCAACCGGCACAACGTTGGGGTGCGCATTGGGATCGTGTAGCCCTAACTCTCACCCATGACATGTGTAAAGCAGCAGAAGTATAGGAGAATGGGGTGAGAGGGGAAGGGTCCATCTGTGAAGATCTTGATCTATATTATGAACCAGGGAATCTAAATTTAACTGCCTAATGCGAGCTATATTCCATGCTAGGATGAGCCCTAGATATTTGGTATGACTACAAGACAGGTGCAGCACCTGGGACTCAACACGCCAAATTTACCAAGGTCAATGGATTAGATGGCTGTCTCATGAAGAGACACAAGCCATGGCTTATAGATCACTGCAACTGCATCTAGGCACATCAGAGAGCACAGAACATTACTGCTTTGCTCTCCTATTCCTATTTAGACCCTGGAGGAGTGAGTCTGAATTAAAAGGTGACTCTGACACATTCGAAGACCAGTTCAATCTCACTTATGAGAATTTCCAAACTGAGTACTCACAGACATATATACAAAGATGAAAAGCTGAGAAAGAACAGCTTGAGAAGGCAGAGAAGCAACTTCAGGAAGACACTCCAGTTAGTTCACAAGACAACCTTGATCCAGAAGGACAAGGTTTCTAGGTGACCCTCTGCCCTTAAATGCCCCAGAAGTGTTAATGTCAGAAATTGAGACAGCCATGCAACATGGCACACACTCTATGGTCAACCCAGCTGACTTAAGAGAAAGACTAAATCAGCTGCAGCATGCAGTTCACTCTCAAGTAGTTGAAGCTGTCCAACATGGCATACTACATGAAACAAAACAATGTGACTGCACTCACTACAAGCCACTACTGTTTGTTAGCGGTTCAGCTGGCACAGGAAAGAGTTTCCTGATTGAAGCCATCACTGCAGAAGTATGGAGTGTGACAGGCTCTTCAATGTCTGTTGCTGTAACTGCTCCCACAGGACTAGCAGCATACAACATTGGTGGAGTAACACGACACCTGTCTCTTTATGTTGCCAGTCGAACAGGGAGACCTGGAGAGGTATCGTAGAACTGTCATTTGAGGTTGCATCTCAGCTCTGTTCCATGTTCACAAAGATGCAGTTACTAATCGTTGACTAAATCAGCATGGTCTCCAATGTCATGCTTGCCTGTATTCATCTACGCTCACAGCAGATCTTAGGTACTGACGATGGAGTGCCATTTGGTGGCAAAAGTATACTGGTGTTGGGAGCCTTTTACAACTTGCACCAGTCAATGCAGTACATGTATTATAACTTTGACTGCAAAGCAAGCTAAGAATATCCTCGTTGCATTGCAGGCTATAACATATGGGAATTATTTCCTATGTTGAGTTGTCTGAGAACATGTCCAAAGTGGTGATCTAGTTTACAATCACTTTTAGATGAAGCTCTGTTGGTGTTCTCTATCACCAGAACATGTTTGTATGTTAAATGATCGAAAAATCATAGTACATAGTACATGCATAGAAACAGCATGTAATGTCTTCAGCAATATATACTCTACTGGCAGACATAGTGTGTCTTATGCCACAACTAAAGAAATGCACTGAATTCAATAATCTAATGCTGCAGAGAGAAACCAAGAGATTCTAACTCTGCATGCAGTTGATACAGTTGATGGCGTTATTCTTAGTCGAAGCTAGTAGCAAAAGATGACTGAACGACTAAGTGAACTGAAGTCAGATGTTTCACCGAACAGCTGGCCTAGAAGCTAGCTCTTACAGTTTGTAAGAATGCAGTATCATGCTGCTACCGTAATCTAGATGTAGAAAAAGGTATGAAACGGTGCCATGGGAAATATCATTGACTTTGTCTACAATGTCCAGAAGACATATATTGAGACACTTGTAGTGCACTTTGACAACCCGCAGCAGTCTGTACACATAGATCGAACCTGCGTTAAATTCCAGGTTTTCAAGGATGTCTATGTAAACAGAAAACCAGTTCCCATTATAATGTTGCATATGCTGTCTCGTTCACAGATCTCAGGGATTGAGTTTGATTCAGCAATGGATAGACATAGGTCAGACATTTTCAAGGATGGCATGAGCTACGCCACACTTTCACGCATGTAATGTAGCCTTTCTGGATTGCACATCATTAGTATAGCACCTCAGAAAAATACGAGCTGACAAGCGATGTATTCTTGAGTACAACTGAGTTAGCGTTACTCTACATCAGCCACAAATGTCTTTAATACCACTGCCTACATATCTGTCGTCTCACACAATTCAGTCACAGCTAGAGGTAGCAACAAACAGCAGCAAGCTTCCAAAAGTGATTCAACAAAAAAGAGTGCAGCAAAGGCCACAACTTCAAGTAAACATTCAAAACCAACAATTCATCAGAAATCAGTTGGTGTAGCTGCTGTACCAGTCTTTGACAACAGCAGTAGAGTAAACTGCTATGCTAACTCAGCTATGCAAGTTTTTCTACACATGCCGCAGTTTGTGCAAGCAATATCTGCTTCACAAGACAATCCCCTATCAAACGCTTTGAAGCAGATTATCAATATGACTTCTGACCACTCTAATACTGTACAGTCACTAACACCACTACGACAGGTGTTAGCTACATATGCTGGATGTAGTACATTTGCTGCAGACATACAGCAAGACACTACTGAGTTTATGATGGCTGTCATAAACAACCTGGATGAAGACGGCACCCCGATGCGGCAGTACTTCACAGTAACATATGTTACAAAATATGTATGTGTTTCATGTGGCAATTCACAGCGTGAAACCACACAAGATATGCTGTGGATTACTCTCTTTGTCCCTCAAACCAAAAGTGTCAAATTTCAACAACTATTCACCAATGCTGAATGTAGTCATGCCTGTGGAAGGTGTGGAGGCAGATGCACTCAGTCCATACGTCTCAGGAGTTCATCTCAATATCTGTTGCTTATGTTGCACTGATTTGACCCCAACGGGCTCAGAGTTGATACTCCTATCACAGATTACACAGCTAGTAGCATAGTCTTCAACCAATCAGTGTTTGACACTCACAGTATAATCTATCACCATGGTCAATCCATTCATTCTGGGCATTACACCTCGTTACTAAGGTGCAGAACTGGATGGTTAGAGTGTGACGACTCTACAAGCAGTTTTAAACAGAGACTGCCACGACACTTGAAAAATGCATATCTTCTAATATTGAAGAATTATGACAACCTTCATATTTTAGAAGAATAGGACAAAGTATGTTGCATTTAAAAATGACTACTTTGTCCAAAAAACCTTCATGCCTCATTACAATGCTGTATAATGTACGACTCTAAATAAACCATACAATTGCAACAAAACGGTATTCTAACAGAGCCATTACATACACTGTAACATGTAAGATCTTGTGTGGATCAGTGACTACATGAAAATTGTTGTAGTGGCTTCAATCGCTCAACAATATTCACAGTCACTAGGGAAATCATGATTACATGTCTATCAAAAGATTGTACATCTAAACACTGAAGCCTTACTGCTCCTCCTCTGTACATATCTTTAATTATCCATGTATCAACTCAGGCATAACAACAAATTTATATGAGTTATAAACTGTTACTCTTTGCAAACAAAGAGAAGTCTCAGTTATCATCGTGAATAACTTAGCAACTATTAACATTCAACAAACATTCCACTCTGTCTCAAGTTGTTCACCAACACTTCCATTTGATCTTCTAATATTGAACAATTATGATAACCTTCATATTTCAGAAGAATAGGACAAAACGTGTTCCATTTAAAACATGACTACTTTGTCCCAAAAACATTCATACCTCATTACAATGTTGTATAATGTACGACTCTAAACAAACCATACAATTTCAACAAAATGCAATTCTGAACAGAGACATTCCATACAGTGTAAACATGTAAGATCTTGTGTGGATAGGTGACTACATGAAAGTTGTTGTAGTGGCTTCAATCGGCCCAACAATATTCACAGTCACTAGAGAAACCATGATCACATATGTATCAAAGATTGTACATCTAAGAACTGAGGACTTACTGCTCTCCTCCTCTGTACATATCTTTAAGCATCCATGTATCAACTCATATATAACAACAAATTGATATGACTTATAACCTCTATTTCTTTGCAAACAATGAGAACTTCTCAGTTATTATCGTAAATAACTGAGCTACACTTCTAACATTCAGCAAACATTCCACTCTGTCACAAGTTGTCTATCAACACTTCAATTTGTCTATTGACTCTTGACATATAGAGAACATCATTCGGTCACCATGCAACAGTGTAGAACTATCATGCTTTCATGCGTAATACTAGTATGTACATATGTAAAAATAACTACCATTATTGATAATGCAAGAAGCTGAATTAACAACTGTAAATAAGAAGCAATGCAGAATCTCATTTACTGACTTTACATATGTGTTTGCAATTACTTGTACATAATATAAACATTTTTATTCAGGTGTACATTGTTAATAACTAGTTTGATACCTGTACTAAAAATACTTAGTGTAGCACTAAAGTACAAGTGAATGTTTTACATATTATTCAGCACTATAGTAACTACATTTAACCATAAGTTTGTTAAAAATGCATTCCATGCACAGTTTTAGTATTTACAAGTTAAGAATTTACATAGAAGCCAATGTAAGAATTGATAATATGTCATTTGTTCATGTAAAATATTATTTTTTTAAATTTGTCACATAAGTAATTCTAACGTATGTAAAAAATATTGACAATTGTAAATCAGACACTGTTACTGATCACAACAAACTGCATACCTGTTCCTGACAATATTTATGATTGCCTCAATTGAGGGGTCAGGTGGGAATTTTCCATTTGTGCCTAGTCAGTGACATATTATTAAATAATACCAATCAAATGTCACAAAACTAAATTTTTTGTATATTGTACTACTTAGACAGTCAGCATATGGTTTTTCGCCCACCCCAGGAACATCCACATTAGCAGTCACATAATTACAACAAAACACTTGTCTATCATGTGTGCAATCACACTTCACAACCTACTGACATTGCCTTATTAACATACCACACAAGTAATGCACTACACATAATTACAACATACAACCATTTTTAAAAAAGTTACATTTTTTTACAAACTGCATTCACATTCAATAGTAAATATATAATGAACCACCACAGCTTCAGCCTGACTATTAGAATTCCAGGTCGAATGTCAGAAACTACTTCCTCACGTAAAGAGTAGTGAGTACTGAAAAATAACTAGAAACACACAACACCTGATTAGTTTCCTATAATATCACACATTTACTCCAATCCATATTATACAGTTCTTATTATTCTACATTTATATATATGACAAGTAATGATTGCACATACATACAAAGATTGCATTGTGAGACTGCTTCTGTTAACTAAATTTCACTCTTGATTGGACCTTTTCTCCATTTGACAAATTGGCAATAAATTTTTTCAAACCATAACCACCTGTGTCGACTCCTTACTTTAAATACCATTATGACATAAAAATAAGTGTCTATGACTTAAGCATACAAATCAATGTTAACTAATACTGCTACAACTATACCTCCATCAATTTGTTTGGTACCTATAACATACAGTCAGTATCACAGCATATGCAACGATGTGGGACATTGCATGTCACATTTGACAGAATTCCTAACAGTGTAAAAAACTCAGCAATGTACTTACTTTTCCTGTGCCTATGCAGTCATTATTACTATACCAAAGTGCCACACATCAGCACCCAACAGGTCACAGCTGTGACTATAAATGTACCATTCAGTCACTACTATGTGTGCTTCAGAGTCTGACAAAATGGACATTTCTCATTGGCTACAAACATCCTAACAACCTTATGTTAATCTTTTATTACCATACATTAAGAGGTTAACAATATGTTGAACAAGGTTTAAAACTGTTTAAAAACATGTTTCATTATTATAGCAATAAGTCACTCCCAAGAATTGTGTTAATGGTCAGTCAATCACCCTGTAGAGACATGTGCCACTCGGCCACATCTCGTCCCACAGCACACCCCTAGAACGTGATTAACAGACCATTAACATAACCCCTTGTCATGCCTTATTAATAAATTATAAAAAGGGTCTCAGAAACTGAGCTTTCTGACCAGCTGCAAACATTCTAACAGACTTCTGTAAATCTTTTATTTACATACATACAGAGGTTAACCATTTCCTGAACAAGCTTTTAAACAGTTTTAAAAATTGTTATTATAATAGCAATAAGGCATTACTGACGGCAATGATAATAGTCAGTTAATCACCCTATCGGACATATGCCACTTGGCTACACCTCGTGCCACAGTACACCCCTTAAAGGTGATTAACAGACCATTAACATAACCCTGCATCATGCATTATTGCTTAATTGAATTTAAATAACCGTATAGCCCACAAGTCCCGGACATCCCTTTTTCAGGGGTGACCCAGAAAGCAAACAGTAGATCAAATAGAACACAATTGTACATATACAAGCTGAGGGTATACAGTATGCTTCAGTTTACAAATACATCTGTGTGGTCATCTACACCTACAATTACAATATACTACCTAACTTTGTCTGACATTGGCTGCTCCACTGCCTACCCGACCCTGCTGGTGATGTCTTGTGTCATACTAACACCAACAGCAATGCAAACAGAAGTGCTAACAGTGGCACATATGGTAACAGAAGTGAAAATGAGAGCATAAATGGCAACGCACACAGTGACACAGATAACAACGATCTGCCATGTGATGTGTTAAATGGAGGTTTGTAATTCCTCCAAACATCCTAACAGCCTTATGTTAATCTTTTATTGACATACATGATGAGGTAAACCATTTACTGAACAAGGTTTAAGACCGGGATGCACATTGGTTGTCATTAGACGTAACTCTCACCCCATCACGTGTGTAAAGCAGCAAAAGTATAGAAGAATGAGGTGAGAGTTAGAACCCACAATCCCAATGCACACCCCAATGCCAGTTGGGGGGGTTGGCGTGGGGGTCAAAGGGTGGTTTTCAACCGTGACAGTGGATTTCCTCACTTTTGTCGCTATGAAACAACCCTAACTAATGCATTAAACAGAGTTTTTTGCCTCTAATTTCACTTCTTTTTGAGAATGATAATGAGAAATAGTGAATGTAATGCAGTGCCAGGAGCCCCGCACTCCCACCACATGATGTCTTATGGCATACTAACAGGAACAGCAACGCAAACAGAAGCACTAACAGTAGCGCACAAGGTAACGCAACCACGAATGAGAACAGAAAGGGTAACGAACACAATGGAGTAGACGGGAACGTTGTACCACGTGATGTCTTGTCACATAGTAACATGGTGCCTGTAAATGGAAATATCAATGGGCATGGTGACGAAAAGTGAAACAGAAAGAGAAACAGTACGGTAGAAACAAATGCCAAAAAAGTTACAGAAACGCAATCGCAAATGAAAACGCAAAGGATAACACACATGGTGGCACAGACGTCAACGGAAAGTTAAACGGGTACGGAACTGCAAGCAGAAAGGGCAACAGTAACATTAATGTAAGCGCACAGGCTGGTTTCTTAAAGCAACAGAAGTATAGGAGAATGGGGTGAGAGTTAGGACCCACGATCCCAATGCACACCCCAGTACCGGTTCGGGGGGGTGGGCGGGGTCCAAGGGGGGTTTTCAACCCTAACAGCGAATTTCCTCACTTTTGTTGCTGTGGAACAACCCTAACTAATGCATTAAATGGAGTTTTTTGCCTCTAATTGCCCTTCTTTTTGAGAATGATAACGAGAAATAGTGAATGTAATGCAGCAGCAGGAGTGCAGGTTAGGACCCACGATCCCAATGCACACCCCAGTGCCAGTTGGGGGTGGGCGGGGTCCAAGGTGGGTTTTCAACCCTAACAGCGAATTTCCTCACTTTTGTCACTGTGGAACAACCCTAACTAATGCATTAAATGGAGTTTTTGCCTCTAATTGCCCATCTTTTGAGAATGATAATGAGAAATAGTGAATGTAATGCAGCGGGGGAGATGGGGTTAGGACCCACGATCCCAATGCACCCCAGTGCCGGTTGTGGGGTGGGCGGGGGTCCAAGGGGGTTTTCAACCCTAACAGCAAATTTCCTCACTTTTGTCACTGTGGAACAACCCTGACTAATGCATTAAATGGAGTTTTTTGCCTCTAATTGCCCTTCTTTTTGAGAATGACAACAAGAAATAGTGAAAGTAATACAGCGAGGGAGCCTTGGGGCCCAAATTGTGGCATACTAACAGGGACAGCAATGCAAACAGAAATGCTAACAGTGGCCAACATGGTAACACAAGTGCAAATGAGAACAGAAAGGGTAACGCACATGGTGGCGTAGACCGGAACGGTCTGCCACGTGATCTGTTGTCACAGAGTAACATGGTGCCTGCAAACAGAAATGTCAATGGGCATGGTGACGTAAAGTGAAACAGAAAGATAAACAGTACTGTAGACAGAAATGGCAAAAAATAACAGAAACGCAAGCGCAAATGAAAACGCAAAGGATAACGCACATGGTGGCGCAGACGTCAACGGTAAGTGAAACGGGTACGTAACCGCAAGCGGAAAGGGCAACAGTAACAGTAATGTAAGTGCACAGGCTGGTTTTCCCCGAAACCTGCATAGAGAAAGACAGTGAGTACAAATAATGTATGCATAATAATAAGTATCAGCACACAAAATGAGAACTTGGAATACTAAATATGTTATATCTCAGGAACCGTACGACGTAGAAAAAAAAATTTTAAAGTCATATTATTTACAACTGTTCTGGCTAATTTGGTTCTTAGACCCACTAGGGGGCTAAGAATTTTTCCGACAAAAAGTCTGTATCTCGCACTTTTCGAGATACGGCCCTGAAAGGCACAGCGTACACTGCGTAATGTTATCCTATGGGAAAAAGAGAAGTTCAGAGCGCCATAACTTTGCCACCCTGTAATATTTCTCACCAAACCACTGAAAGGCACATCTGTGGGCTCTGGCTGTCTTCCCTCCAAATTTCAGCAAAAAGACCAAACCGTCATTTTGCAGCATGGATCAAAAGATTTCTGTAATGCATCAGGCGCCGTGCATGTTATCCTATGAGAAAAGTGTCAACTTTGAGTGCGTAACTTTGCTGCCATGTAATATTTTTCACTAAACCACTGAAAGGCACATCTGTGAGATGTTAGCTCGTTCCTCCTAATTTCAGCCCAAAACTCCTAACGGTTCTTTTGCAGCGCAGTGCCAAAGAATCACTGTCACTTTCCACAGATGGAAAACTACTGTCGAAATTTATGAAGCTTTTCGTACGAAAGTTCGACACTTTCGTGAGAACGAAAGTAATTTGCGAAAGTACTTTTTCCAGAAATTTGAAAAACATATTTCTGTGGTGTTTTAACACAAAATAAAGACATGGCAAGCATCCTCAGGGCCCGACTAGGTGAATACAAAAAGAATTACGTTGATAGAGGGTCTCAAATTTAAATGCCAACCATTTTTCTGATCACCAACTGAAAACAAAATGGCAGATTTGCGAAAGTAACAGGCCCATTTGTGAAAGTAAAAGTAAAAATGCATTTGCAACACTGTCGAACTTTTTGTTAACTTTTCCCATTGACTTATAATGGGAAACTGTTTTTTGAATAACTTTTGAACCGTTTAATATTTTTTCACCAGATTTTCAAAAGACACATCGGGGACCCTGGCCGCACGTTCCCTGAAGATTTCAGGCCGGTCGTGCAAACCGTACGCCCTGTAGGCGCGACCATAGAATTCCAGAAAAAGTGTAAACACGCTCACAGATCACGCTTACTAACTCTGTAGCCGTATATCCAACCAGTACGAAACTCAGCAGATCCCAAAGCCTATGATTCTTGATCATGTATTCCAAATTTCAGGAAAATTCATCAAACGGTTGAAAAGTTATTAAGGTGCAAAGTTTTGGGGTTTAATATAGAACTGGCTCTCAATTCCTAATCTATGGTAGTACTATCATATACCATAATATATATATATATATATATTAGAGGCAAAACTCCATTTAATGCATTAGTTAGGTTGTTCCACAGTGACAAAAGTGAGAATTCACTGTTAGGTTGAAAACCCCTTGGACCCACACCACCCCCAACCGCATTGGGGTGCGATTGGGATCGTTGTAGCCCTAACTCACCCCATGACATGTGTAAAGCAGCAGAAGTATAGGAGAATGGGGTGAGAGGGGAAGTAGGGTCCATCTGTGAAGATCTTGATCTATATTATGAACCAGGGAATCTAAATTTAACTGCCTAATGCGAGCTATATTCCATGCTAGGATGAGCCCTAGATATTGATAGAATCAAGTTCCCAATTCTAGTCCAAGAAGGGACATTTGGCCATGCCATCAGGGATATTTGGTCATGCCATCAGGGACATCTGGTCATGCCCAGGGACATCTAGTCTTGAAATTTTGTTTATCTGGTCACCCTAGGATGGACAAATCTCACAGACTAGGATTATCTCATGGACCAGGATTTTGTAGGCTCATGGACTAGGATCAATAACGATCAAAGAATTTTAAATTTGTAAAAAGCTATTTTTTTAGAAAAATGAACCAAACCAAATACATGGCTTTTTAGAGGGCATCACCCTGAACAAAACCCATGCCTCATTTGGCCCAAAAGTCACCCATAGACAAAGCTACGACATTTTATTTGGCTGAAAATCTGAAAACAAGATGGCAGCTCATGGATAAAGAATTTTTCTGATGGATTATAATTTTAGTTTGCAAGATCACAAAATCCTTGACCGTGAGACCATGCATAGTTTGCAAAAATACATATTAATTGGAGAGTCACGTGATGCAGTGTGCTGGGTGAATCTCTTCTCCACGAGCTCTGACCCCCCACCCTCTAAAATACTGTCTAAATTATGTTTTTTTGCAAGGTTCACCATCGAGGAAGTAACGTGAAGCCTTCTAGCAGTGGGTGTCCCATTATTAAGCACGTGGATGG
This sequence comes from Neoceratodus forsteri, assembly GCA_016271365.2. Taxonomy (NCBI): domain Eukaryota; kingdom Metazoa; phylum Chordata; order Ceratodontiformes; family Ceratodontidae; genus Neoceratodus; species Neoceratodus forsteri. Next base: position 655,480,120 of record CM028136.1, read on the forward strand.
ACAAAGAGATGAAGAAAGCTCTGGCTAAACACACCCCTCCGACAACACCGGAGAAGGCCTCAAAGAAAGCCAGGGCCTCCTCCTCGCAGCAACCGCAGACCACAAGTGCTGTGAATGCAGACTTGGACCCCCTAACTCTCTCCAGATTTCCCCTTTAGACCTCTCCAGATTGTCCGTGACCCCTCAGGAAGGTTTTTACTAGTACAAGGTAGATTGCATACCTTTGACATTGTCCTGGGAAGTGTTTACGGTCCCAATATAGATACACCTGGGTTCTTTGCTCAGGTAATGGAAGCTTTAACCCCATTTTTAGGTATCCTTATAGTTATAGCGGGTGATCTCAATCTTGTTTTTGATCACTCTGTAGATAGGTCAGGTCAATCCAGTAAAGGCATTTCCCCAGTGCAAAGGACCTTTAGAGACTTGCTAGATTATGCAGGCCTCTGCGATGTATGGCGTGTGCTTCACCCCAAATTAAGGGAATATACTTTTATTTCTCAGGTGCACGGAACCTTCTCATGAATTAATTATATTTTAATTTCCAAAATTTTGTTACCAGGGGTTCTTGACTCTAGTATAGTGGTCGGTCCACCATTGGATCATTCAGCGGTTACTTGTTTATTATCAGTGTCGTCCTTACCAAAAAAGGGAGGTAGATGGAAGCTGAATAATCAAATATTGAAGGACAAGAAAATGGTCAAATATACAGTATCCCAAATAGAGCAGTTTATGGCTATAAATAATAACTCTACTGGGTGGTCTGATATGGAATGGGGGGCCCTTAAAGCATATTTGAGAGGGGTTATTATCGGGCTAACATCGAGAATGAAAAAAGAGAGAGAAAAACCAATTTCCTTTCTCCTATCTCAAATTCGGGGTATGGAATCCCACCTCTCTCCAACCTCCTCGGACACTTTTAAGCAAGACCTTATTAAGCTTAGAGATGCTTATCTCAGCCTGTTAGGGGAGCAAGCGGAGCTTGCAATCCTAAAAACAAAAGCAGCGTATACTGATCAGGGGGAGAAGGCTGGTCGGATGTTGGTGATGTGCATTAAACAACAGGAATCTGCCAGATTTATTGCGGCGGTTCGCTCTCCCGTAGATGACTCCCTTAGGATTTCACCGTCACAGAGAGCGGAGGAATTTACCAGCTATTTTTGGGAATTATATGGTCCCATGGTAAACCCCCCTGAGGGATTTGCATTTACCTTTTCTTACAAAATCCCAACAGGCCACACTTGTGTCTGCCATCTCTGAGGATGAGATAGAAAGGGTAATTAAGTCCCTCCCATTTGATAAAACCCCTGGCCCTGATGGGTTCTCTTCAAACTTTTACAAAGTTTTTTCCAAGCAACTGACTCCTATACTTTTACCACTTTTTCAATTTCTCCTTACTGGGCAGGAGTCAGACTCATCTCTCTTTGAGGCCCTAATTGTCTTGTTGCCCAAGCCAGACAAGCCGCATGATTTGGTCTCAAGCTATTGACCAATCTCTCTCCTTAATCATGATATTAAAATCTTGGCTAAATTATTGGCCAATCATATGAATGTAGTTCTTCCTTCCCTAATTGGGGCAGAGCAGGTAGGCTTCATGAAAGGAAGATCCTCGGTGGATCACTTGCGGACCTTGGCTCATGTCTTCTCGGCCTCCAGGGATGCTGCCCACCCTATGGTGTTGGTCTCTCTGGATGCCGAGAAGGCTTTTGATAGGGTTCACTGGAGTTATTTGTTTGCAGCAATGGAGGCATTTGGTTTCCACATAAAATTTCAGAATTGGGTTAGTTCACTATATATATCCCCCTCAGCTAAAATTTCTTGTGACGGGGGTAATTTCAAACTCTTTTAAATTACATGTGGGAACTAGACAAGGATGTCCCCTGTCCCCTTTGCTCTTTAATATATATTTAGAACCCCTTATCAGAAAGCTAATTCGAGCTCAGGACATCTTCGGTATTTCCCTGAATGGGCAGGTAGTTAAAGTGGCAGCGTATGCAGATGACCTCCTGCTGCAAATTATGCATCTGGCTATGTCTATCCCCTCCATTCTTAAAATGATAGATTGTTTTAGTAAGGTTTCTAATTATAAACTTAATGTAGGAAAAACAGTGTTTTTTCCCCCTCAATTATAGAGCTTATAAAAAGGACATTACCATTTTTGGGCTTGCTTGGGAACTTGATTCTATCAATATCTAGGGCTCATCCTAGCATGGAATATAGCTCGCATTAGGCAGTTAAATTTAGATTCCCTGGTTCATAATATAGATCAAGATCTTCACAGATGGACCCTACTTCCCCTCTCCCTTTGGGGAAGGATTAATTTAATTAAAATGAACATTTTTCTCTGACTTTTTTATCCCCTTAATCTGTTGAACATTTGGGCTTCCTTTGTCCTGGTTCAAAAAGGTGCACAGTATGATCTCCACCTTCATTTGGGGGTATAAAAAATCTAGAATGGCTTTCCATAAACTAGCTGCCCCCAAGGTAAAAGACGGACCAAGGCTTCCGCACATTGGGCTGTATTACTGGGCCAGTCAAGCTAATAAATATCTCAGGTGGTTGGTCACCGAACAACTCTTGGCCCAGTCTTCATATACTCCGATTTGGTTAAAAGTGGAGCTAGCTAGTATCAAAAGACATGGCTACTCCCCAGGTGCAATGTTATACACCAAATTAGGATCCCTTCCCGAATCTTTACATAATTCCCCTATAGCAGTCTCAATTAAGGCTCATTCTCAACTGCGTGCGTTCCTGAAATATGAAAACATCAAAGATCTATCCCAACCCATAAGAGGCAACCCCAATTTTCAATTCGAGGGTAAGCCCCTACCAGTCAGTTGGCTTCCCCAGATAGGAGATTGTCAGCTTGTTGATTTTACCACAGTCGATAGACAATGGTGTTCTGCAGCTGAAATTATGCATAAGCTCTCCATACCCCATACAAACATCTTCAAGATTTTCCAGCTCCGTCATCTCTTATTAACAGTAATGGGACCGGTTCCCCCACCGGCCACCCACATCCCCTTTCATGCCACCCTAACGGACATGGCCGGCTTACCTCATGCTGTGTCCAAGATATATCAGGCTTTATTTAATTGGGCCTATCCTGATAAGTTCACCCCTGTTGCCTTCTGGTCTCTTTTCCTGACAAGAAATTGATTGGTTTTCCTGTGGCAGAATTGTCGCAGATTTTGTGGTGACAGACTGAGGTTAATGCACTAAAATTTGCACAACATTTATTACTCTTTATAAATTGGCCAGACTAGGTATTGTACTTCTCATCTTTGTACAAGATGCCAATTGCAATGTGAGGATCTTCTTCATATCTTTTGGAGCTGCTCAAAAGTTGTTCCACTTTGGACTGCTATTAAACAAAGAGCAGACCCTCTTGTAGGGCTGGCTGACCTGTTCACACCTGAAATATGCTTCTTGGGGGAATTTTCCAGTATTTCGGTGGTGAGCAGAAAATATCACATGGCATTAATATCACTATCTGTCAAAAAAGTAGTCCTTAGACATTGGAAAGATTTCAATGATCTAACATATGTTGAATGGCTCCAGGAACTTCTTGCTAACCTTAGAACGGATAGGATTATTGCAAGTCTCCATAATAAAGTAAAGAAGTTTAATACGGTATGGGGCCCATTACAAACCCTGTACTCCCTAAATGCTTACGGGTGGTGTTTCTATACCATAAAGTGTAGACTAGGCTGTATGATGCTGTGCTGGGATCTTGGGGAGGAGGGAAGGAGGAAGGATGGGGAGAGAATGAATCATCAGTATATCAATATCTGATATGGTTGTACTATGACTATTATGTTATGATGTGTTCTCTGTATTGAAAATTTTCAGTAAGGTTTAAATGGAAAAAAAAATACATATAAATTTTGGAGTGAACTGAGCATGCTCAGAACTCAAAAATTAAAAATGTAATAGCTTTTGAATGGATTAATATTTTTTACCAAACCAATGCTGGATTGTTCCTCGACCAAAACTTTTTCTACATTCTTAATTGCAGATCAAAAGACCACATGGTGTGTTTGCAGCACCATGGGCAAAACAAGTGTCAAAACTGGTGAAAAGTGCATTTTTTGGAGTTTCACTGTGCAGAAACTGTATGTCTGACCGAAATGCAACTTGACAAATCAAGAGATCTACCATACCAGACTGTGCATTCCAAATTTCATGCAAATTTGTTGAATGTTGCAAAGTTATTAAGGTGTAAAAATTGAGGTTTAACATTAAAGTGTTACTAACTTAACTATAGGGTGTGACTAAACTTTATAATATATATATATATATATATATATATATATACATATATATATATATATATATATATATATATATATATATATATATATATATATACTTTGCAAAACTTTGTTAATGCATCAGTTACGGTTGTTTCCATACCGACAAAAGTGTGGAAATTCCATGTTAGGTTTACCATCTCACCATCCCACCCCTCCTCAAAACCCTAACTCCACATTCCCCCCAACCCCACCACCTTCCCCCCACACACACACACATATACACACATATGCAAGCAAGGCAAGGGCCAAGGCAAGAGAAGCAACCAGGGACAAGCAGGATCAGGTAACAAAAGTGACATAAAACTCTGTAAATGTTCCAGAAGACACAGGCATCGTCACAGTCCACCAAGTGTATGAGTTCTGCAGCTGTCATAGTGGCTTGGGGGTACACAGACATGTGGATGTTATCCATACATAATGTATTAGAAATGACAGTTTCTGTGAGTCTAGCAACGGTCATTGGATGTTTGCATTTTGTTTTGTGATACAGTGAGTTAGTCCTAATAAAAAAAAGTGGTAGTAATAAAAGTAATGTCTTGTAGCATAGCTTACAAGTAAGATTTAAAATCAACAGTTATAACATGCAAAGGTAATGATCAGATACTGTGAATCGGTGGTTTCCAGGTAATGCAGCAGCGTAACAACAAGTGTTGGTTGTATATATTTGAACTAGCTTCAAAGATGTAGTAGTGCTCTTTGCCCTAATTTAAGCCTGTTGGAATCCAGTGCTATGTGTCAAGGATTAACCTGTGATAAAGTTCCACCAGCAATCAGAAAGAACACCAAAGTTTGAACTATTTAAACCTTTAGGTCATTTTATTTGATATTCAAGAGAAACTTGTGCTTAAATATATTTCATAATTTTAGCACATAATTGAAATCAGTACTTATCTGTTTTCTCTCCTTTAAATCACTACCCTGTAGCACATCGCTTCCTGGTTTCACCCAAAAGCTGCTTCATGGCTCAACTGCCTACTCCTTAGGTTAAAAAATGAATCTTGTAAAACTGCACCATGCTGAAAATAGGGACTTGTGTCTGCTATAACTTCCCAGTGGCCATAACACTCATGTGCTGCTTGCTCCAGCGAACCACTCGGCAACACCTTCCTTCAGGTGTACAGACATCCAGAACATGCTGACGTTTCAGAGGGAAATTCCTCCATCCTCAGAGCTAGTGCTTTGACTCATTCATTCAGTATTTATGGGTACAACCAGCATTACTTCCTGCTTGACCTTTTGTTTAATTGATGACCTTCTTAGGAACACTTTCTCTTTTGTCACAATAAACAACTTTTCTCTCTCTTGTAACAGTCTTTTATTACACCTTCTTTTCTTATGCTAGATCTCAGTTTTAAACCTTCCTTAATTCTTTATGCAACTCCTTATGCTGGAAACTTCTTATAACCTTTTTTACATGAACTGATCATTCCCTCTTCTTACAAAAAACTGCTATAGCCATGGTCATCATTCAGTCCTTTCGGCCATAAAGTATTCAGTTCATATATCCAAAAAGCTTCCTTTTGTAAAAGCAATTATTTTAAATTTCCTACTCTTTCCAGAATCTTCACATGCTCTATTCTTTTTTTAAGGTTGCTGCTGGTCCATGTCCAATATCCTCATAATGTTTGGCCATAGCATATTTCAAATTCATTGTGTGGATTGCTGTTTTATGTTTACTAATGGGGTTTTTCAGCTGTCTTTTTGTCTGGCCTATATATGCCAGACTGGAAGGGCATAACAACATGTACACCACTCTTTTTGTGTTGCAATTTATAAAACCTCTCACTTTATATTTTTTCCCCATTCTTGCATGATTGAACGTTTTGGTTGTATAGGTGTTACTACCTTGCACATAATTACCACATTTATAATTTCCTTCTGGGGAGGTGGCATCCATTCTGGTCTGATAGAAGCTTTCTGCTCCAAAAATGGTGTTTTAACCCCCATGTCTTTCAGGCTGATGCCTCTTGTATAAACCATTCTTGGGCCTTTCACTGCTTTATCTTTCAATCATGGATCTGCTTTCAAAATGCCCCAATGTTCTTTTATTATCTGTCCTGTTGGACCATATGCTTGGTTATATGTGGTACAAAAACCTATTTGTGCTTCTGAACCTTTAGATTTTACTTTTTGTAGTAACAGGCTTTCTCTGTCCACCCCCTGAACTTTTTGAATTGCACTTTTCACCACCCCTGGTGGGTATCCTCTATTTCGGAACCATTGACAGGTTTCTGCTAATTCAACCATTTTCACCATTTTACTATAGTTTCTTTTAATCCTTAGCAGTTGGCCTACTGAAATGTCTATTTTCATATGATGTGGGTGGTGGCTTCTAAAGTGCAACACAGTGTTCCTATCAGTCTCTTTTTTTAAAGATTTTTGTTTCAATTTTGCCATTTTTTACATATATTGTCAAATCTAAAAAGTTGACACTGTCCTTACTCTGTTCAGCAGTGAACCTCAAATGTTCATCGCACATATTTATGTATTGCAAAAATGCTGCCAAATTCATTTCACCCCCTTCCCAAATTATTAAAATGCCATCCACAAACCTGACCCATTTGACAATATTTTTTAGCCATTTATTGTTCTGGGGATCCCAAATGTATATCTCTTCCCATTCTCCTACATAAATGTTCACCAGAGATTGGGCAAATGTAGTACCAATGGCGGTGTCATGAATTTGTTGATAGTAATTAGATCCAAACATGAAAAAATTGTTTATCGATACAAAATCTGCCAAATTAACTATAACATTTGAGGGAGGGACAACATCATATGGTCTCTGAATTACTTTCTTTCTGATAGTTTCTAAACCTGCATTATGCAGGATGTTATTATATAGATTTTCTACATCACAATTGACAAGTATGGTCTTTTCCATTACTTTCACATCCTTTAAATGATTCTGGACATCTTTTGTATCTGCTAAGAAAGATTTAACTGTTTTGGCCAGTGGTTTAAGGTATGAGTCTGCACATCTCAAAAGCAGCTCTGTGCTTGACCCTATACTACTCACTATGGGTTGTCCTGGAGGTTTCTGCTTATTTTTGTGTACTTTTGGGAGCAAATAAATGACTGGTTTCTTTGGATGTTCCGTGATCAAAAAATTCATTTCTGTTTCCGTTATCCAATTCTTATCTTTTGCTTCTGTTACCATCTTTGCAGTATTTTGTTTTGTTCTTTTTGTTGGATCATTTACTAGTTTTACGTAATACTTCTGGTCACTTAATTATCTGTACATCTCCATTTTATCATCTTCAGCATTCCAGAGCACAACTGCTCCCCCTTTACCTGCCTTTTTTATTAAAGTATCTGGAAGCTCTTGTATCTGTTTTAATGCTTCTTTTTTTCTTCATCAGATTTTTACCTCCCGATTCTGTTTCATATCTTTTTAAAACTTTTTCTATATCAGAGTCTACCAGTTTACTAAATGTGGCAATAGTGGGGTTCAGACCCATATTGGGTACACACTTGGATTTTTTCTTAAAACTTGTTTTTCCCTTTTATACATTCCATCTCTTCTTCTTCATTATTGATTATGACTGTACTCATTACCCTGGTTAGTGTTTGTACTGGATTTGAAAACAGTGTGGATTTATTCAAATGTACTTTTAAATGCAACTTCCTATATAATTGAAACAAGTCCACTTTCACCCTGAACGCATTTACTCCGGTCTGGGGAACAAATGTCAGCCCCATCTTTAATACCTCTTATTGTGTTGGAGTCAAAATACTTTGTGTTAAATTTATTACATCCATTTCTTGTTTTGATTTGTCCTCCGGGGGGCCTGATCTCCCCAATGCTGACCATAGTGTCCTCTTCCTCTTCCTCTCTCTCTCTGAATGTTTTGCTCTGCCCCACCCCATCCTCCTCCTCTGTTTATATTTCCATTGGTTCCCTGTCCTGGATCTTGCTGAAAATCCTGTCTTTGGTCTTCTTTTCTGTTCTCTACATTTTCACCATCACTTTCTTCCATTGTTTCACCTTCATTCATTCTGAATTTATTTTTATCTTTATTAGTAAACCTATGATGTCTCCCATGCCAATTATATGTAGTTCCATCTCTATAATCTCTAAAGTCTCTCTCATGTTTTTATTTTTTGTATTCTAGCAGTTCATATTTAAACTTTTTCATGTCACTTTCAATTTTCTTAGTAATTTGGTGTTGTTCTGACTTTTGGATATTTATAAATATCTCTTGCTGTTTTAATTTTGTGTCTTCTTTAAATTTATCACTATCCTTTTTGGTTTTTTAATTGTGACTAACATCAGGTCATGTGAAGCTTTATTTAAAATTCATCCCCAATCATTCATGTATTCTAAATCATAAATTCCAAATGAGGGAGGTTTTTGTAGTCACTTATACTGTATTTGTTTTTCCACTACATAGTGTTATGTGAGAGTAGTACAGCGTTGTGATTATTGTGCTTACAGATGTGCCAGAGTGGTATAGTGTTGTACAATATTGCATGTGTCTTGCATGTGCATGTGTGTGGGGGTAATGCAGAGTTAGGGTTTTGAGGAGGGGTGTGGGGTGGAGTGGTGGGATGGTAAACCTAATGTGGAATTTCCATACTTTTGTCAGTGTGGAAACAAGCCTAACTGATGGATTAATGACATTTTTAAAAAGAATTTCCTGTCTTTTTTTAAAAGTATAATGTAAGTAGTAAATGGAATGTGTTGGTTGGCCTTGTACTCCCTTCAAGCTGCCCAGTTGTGCATAATGATATGTGTCTGTGGGACCACAGGCTCTCTGGGCCCTGTGCTCCCATTTACACATAAGTATGGAGCCATACAACAGCCCTATAAGACAAGGAGCCCTTGTAACAGTAATTTGCCCATCTCTCAGGAACTGTAGCAGCTTGAAAAAAATTTGAGTGTCATTGTAATCGTAAGAGTGAGTAATTCACACAACTATAAATGACCAAACCAATATCTTGCATTATTTTTGAGATACGAGCACTGAAAACCAATGTGAGTGCTAACTCTGAGGGCACAATACTGGCCTACAGTAATGAAAATGAGCAAATGGAACAGTAATTTGCAAATATCTCATGAACCGTACAAGCTAGAAAACAAAATCAAATGTCATGGGTTTCATGACTTTCTAACCTACCTCTGTACTTGGGGGACTAAGAAATCTTTTGATGAAAAGTCTGTATCTCAAATCGTTTTCGAGATATGGGCCCCGAAAGGCATGACAGGAGCCACAATGTTATCCTATGGGAACATTTCTGAACTTCACAATGCTGTAATTATGGGCGTGTTCAATGGTTCTGTACCAAACTACCAAAAAGCACACCTCTAGGACTAGGGCATTCCATGCTGAAAAGTTCAGACTAAGAGCTCAATCCATGTTGCCACAATGAAGGGACAAAGAAAACAACCACTGCAATGTTATCCTATGGGGACATTTCCAAACTTTGAAATGGTGTAACTATGGGCCACTTGAATCTTTCCGCACCAAACCACACAAAGGCACATCCATGGCACTAGGGCTTCTGATGCTGAAAATTTCAGGACAATAGCACAATCCACCTTGCCACAATTAAGTGACAAAAAAAAGCAACACAGAGCAAAATTCTGCTATCTCTATAATGGGAATGTTATTGCACACAAAAAATTTTATCACAATCATGCTTAGAGTTTTTGTAATTGTTTGCATGGCACAAAAAATATTGTTGTGATCAAAAAATGGAAACAAATTTTAAAACATATTTCTGGACTAGCTGGTGACAAACTAATGCCAGGGCATGTTCCTCTGGGCCCGATTAGGTAAACTCAATGGTTGTTATATTGAAAAGTGAAGTATTTTTTGAGTTATACCATTTTTTCTCTCTCACTAACTGAAAACAAGATGGCGGCAGCACAACAACACTTTGGGGCAAACTGTATCAAAAAATGTGATTGCGATTGTTTTCACAGTGCACATATAAATTTTCCATAAGCTATTATGGGACAGAAAAAATGCAATAACTTTCGAATGGAGCAATATTTTTTAGCAAACTCTTCAAAAGGCACCAGTGCAGCCCATGACACATGCAGACAACCCAATTTGAATCCATTCAAATGCATTCTTCAGTGCATTATGGGTGGACAAAGAAATTGCAACTATGGGGATTTTTCACTTATTGAGTGCACTACAATTCTGGAACCATACATCTGACCAACACAAGAATTTCCAAATCTGGAGACCTTTGGTAGATCTCTGAACATTTCAAATTTCAGGTACATTGGACAAATGGTTCAAAAGTTATTAAAGTGCAACATTTGAAGTTTAACATAGAAATGGCTATGCAACCCTAACTATAGTGGCACTACTGTGCTACATAATAATATATATATATATATATATATATATATATATATATATATATATATATATATATAGTGTCACAATAGCACTACTACATTTAGGGTTCAGTAGGGTGTTTAATGTTAAACCACAAATGTTTGCACCTTAATAGGTTTGCCCCCCGTGAAATGGAATTGCATGAAATATTTCATGGGTGGCCCTTTGGGGTAGATCTCTTGATGTGCCAACTTTCTTTCTGATCGTATGTATGGATTCCAAGATTTGTGAAAAAGTAAGCTTTTTTTGTTTTGCTATTTTCATTGTCCACCTCTAGCACCCAGATGGTTTGGAAATTTGGTCTGAAATTATCAGTGCAGAAAGGACTTGACCTGCAGATGTGCCTTTTGCTAGTTCGGTGAAAAAAACATTAATCCATTCAAAAGTTACAGATTTTTCAAAATTCATTTCTGACCATGATCAGTAGATACTTTCAAGTTAGCTGCAGAGAACAAAATAGGAATTGTGTCATACAAAAAAAGGAACCTATTTTGTATTTGCAAATCCTCTTTCACGAGAAAAAAATCTTTTTTGCATGCTGCCATCTTGTTTTCAGTTTAAAAAAAAAAATCCAGGACCCACAAAAATGACATGGTGCAGTGAGAGCAATATATGTATCTTATTCATCACTACCCAGTTAAGGGGATTCTGTACTTAGTGTGTAAAACTGCCCCCCCCCCAAATGTTAGTGTGTTTTTTAGCTTTTTTCGTGATTCACTTCAGCTTTTTCCATATGGCCAAACGAAAAAAGAATCTGGCCATATGGAAAAAGATCCTGAGTCATAATTCCCCTGTTTTTCTCTTCCCAGCTTTGTCTGTCTGTCTATTTCTGTTTCCTAATAAAAGCAGCAGAATTCATTAGCAGGATTAAAACTAAAGGTTACCTCTAAGTTGCAGATTTGCAAGGAGTGAACATTCCAGTTGAATTATATGGAGGGACCGCATCTGAAAAAGCATCACTCATTTTTATAGTAAACATTTTTAAATTAATGACTCATGTCATTAAGTATGTCTGCACCAATAAAAATAGGACCGCTGTGACCAGATGTGCTGACATCTTATGTAGTACATTTACATATGTGCCTTCATGTGCCATTGAGCATGAGTGACAGCCAACTCCACTCCCATCTCTAACCTGAGCTGTATACGAACCACTAGCTGCACTGTCATTAGATTGCTATTTGGTTCAGGTAAATGTGAAGAGCAGAAACACCACTATGCATTTGAGTTAATGTAACAATAAAATCGGTTCTTAAAAATCACAATTCTTTCTGTAATTATTTTTCTAATGAGCTGATTTTCCTCCGTTTCTCAGTAGCAATTAACATGGGTACATGAACACTGTACTTCAAGTCATACCGTTGTTTTATATTTTAAAAAGCATCTTTCCCACAAGTTTCGTATCCCATGCATAAAATCAGTCTTGCTGCATTATATTTGACTGTGTTTTCCTTTTCTCTGGTACCATGATCCATTTTGCACATTTTAAATAATGAAAACCATGTTTCCATTGCTTTGTCTGGCAGCTCACAGTGCTTGTAATGTCCCACTCTGCTAAGTGGCACTGTTACCCATGATGTTGTTATTTGGAATTGGTGGCAGTGTGGAATGCATAGTACTGTGGCTGCAGACTAACTATTAATAATTTCCTCAGCCATATATCCAGTGCCCTGACATAATACAAAAAAACTCAGTTATGTTACCATTCAGTAGTTACTGAAATAACTTTTCAGTTCTGTGTTTTATTTTGTTTAATTAAATGTTCCCCACTTCTGGTCCATGAGTCTGCAGTAGGGATGGTGCAGTCTCTTATCAGCTTGGAGCAGAGGAAAACAAAACAGATGACTTGCTGAAAATAGATCAGAACTGCAGGCACAGCATTTGATATTTACAAAAAAATATTCCTTACCAGCCTTTTACCTGCTTCTTCAGTCAGCATAAGCAGTTGTCTGTCAGTCTCCATCACAAGACGGTTCCATTTTAGTCTGCGCAGGGGCTTGAGTGCCATTTTCTCACAGTACAGGTTTACATGCAAGGCACAGTTCTTCGAAATAAATTGTATTTGACAGAATTACTCCATAAAATGTAAGCTTGTAAAGAACCTTTACCACATCTACTTAGAGAACTCTTCTGTCCCAATATTGAAAGAAATACCAGTACAGAAAAAAATTTCTTCAGCACAGCAGAGTATGATTTATTTAAAATAGCTGTGCCTTGCAAGTAAACCTGCATTGTGAGAAAATGGAGCTTGAGCCCCTGCAGAGATTAACATGACCTCCCTGTAAGAAAGACTGACAACAACTGCTTATGCTGACTGAAGGAAGCAGGTAAAAGACTGGGAGGAATTTTTTTTTAAATATCAAATACTGTGTCTGCAGTTCCGATCCATTTTTAGAAAGTTGTCCAGTATTTTTTTCCCTCCACTTTGATTTGATAAGACCTTCTCTACTGCACATTCATGGACCAGAAGAGGGGAACATTTAATTAAATTAAATAAAACACAGAACTAACACACACATCATTTCAGTAACTTCCTGTTCTTTTAGAAATTCAGTGCAAAATGATTATACAGCAGTACTGTAAAGAACGAGCACTGAAAATAATACAGGTGAATGTGCTGGGCAGCAGCAGAGTGCTCCATATAACGATGTCTCTGGAGCACTCCTCAGGGAATGTAAACTGACCAAAAGTCAGCAGGCAGAGCTACAATCAGGGGTATATAAAAATGATGGAACAGTAATAAACGAGAAACAGATTTAACAAATTAACACATGCACTGCAGTTTGGAGCCTAATAGACACATTTTGGTATGTTTTCTGGGGGGAAGTTGCTGATTGGCAAAGGTGTTCTTTAAATGTCTTAATTTCAAAGTTTTGCAATTATTTCTATATAGTACTGTGATAACATCTGTTTAATTATTAATGTGATGCCAAGCTATGTACATTTACATTATTCATGTCTTCATTCACTTATGGTTATTATTCTTCAGAATGAGCATGTGTAAAATATCAAGTTTGTAAATATTGTAGCCATATTTGAATTTTCATTGCAAAGACTGCTTATAGTGTATTGTCATAATGACATACTGTGTTTTCAAAAATTGTGAAACTGAACCAATTTAAAGTGGTTTGAAAGGCTGACTCTTACAACATGCTCAGTTAGGAAGTGGGACTGATGCAGTCTTCAAACTGAACAATGGCACAGAATGAGAAACATCTGAAGCAAGCCTCCCCCCCACCACCACCACCCTCTCTCCATGCAAGTTTAGTGCTATGTGTTATATTGTGGCATCCATATCATCTTATCATTCTTCACCCAAAATGCAGATGTCCATGTCAGGTTGGGCATATTTCAAAATATGATAAAATAAACAGTGTCTCAGTTTGTCATAGCCACTGGTTTTATTACAAATTATTTAACAAAAAAAGAAAATGAATTTCACATCATGAATAGTCACGAAGTGTGGCTACAGCAGTTTGCTAATAGTGCAGTTGACAGACTGTGTGATTGAACTGAAACCCTAAAGCAACCAAGCTGCTCTTTGTTTCTCTAAATGTGTGAATTCATGTGTGTCTTTCTCCTCCACCTATAGGCACAGACATCCCAGCATAACAGAATATAATTATGAATAAACACTATTTCTTTGTAGCAGAAACTGTTAAGAATGGTTTTGTTCATTGAAATGCTGTATATGATTTACATCTGCAGTAGTACCAAAATTGGGTCTGCAGTAATCAGCTGTATGTACTGTACTTACCTGACCAACTGAATTTATTTTTAAACTTGAAAAATAAATATGAATACAGAGAAATACACTATATGATATGTGGCAAGGATACTAACCAGTACATGAAGGGCGTGGCCACTTTTCAATAATCAGCCAACATTATTATGGTTATAAAATCATTGAAACAATTGCAATAAAAAGAATGGCTGCAACAAACTGTGACAGCATTCATTGTGACTAACTCTCATTCATGCCAGCGTGTGTGTGTGTGTGCGTAGGTAGGAGCCACCCAATGTCACTGAAGAGAATCCATGCATCCACAAAAATGGGTGACAGAAAGAACTTATTACAGTATAGTAAGCTTCTCAGATCTTACTAAAAAGGTATGGAGTGATGGAGATGGTGGTAGTGAGTGCAAGTAATGTGTGGTGCAAAGGTTGCTCTGTCATACACAGTCATTCAGTGATAGGTCTAACTGATTGTTGCAGCCCCACTTCGATACTGCACCCCATGTAAATCATATACAGCATTTCAGTGACTTAAAATGGTTAATAAAACTGGCTGCCAAAGACTGATATGGTGTATAAACATAATTACTGTCAATTTTGCTATTATGTATGTTGCTGGAGGATGTGATAATGTGATGGAGGGGTGCACCCGATATCACACATCTTAAGTAACAAAGCACAGCTTCACACATCTGACTAAACTTGCCTTTGGGGGTTTTGAAATAACAATTTTACAATTAGCATGGTACACACAGTCCGACAAAAACGTATCATTTGCACACTACTGCAGCCCCACCTTGTGACTGGTCATGATATCGATACAGCATTTGATTCATTAGTATAACTGAAAAAAAGTGGATGCACCAAACTGTTACAACATGCACTATATTCTGTCTTACAGGCATTTATGCTATTATATTCATGTTTATTTATTTATTAAAACGTTTCACTAGAACAGCACTTAGAGGAATCAGGATTGCTTGTTTCCCGGTGTATCCTGGGGGAGGGGGTACAGGTAGGTTGACAAAACACAGTACATATATGCAAATAAGGTACATTTTCCAGGGCTAGCTACATTTCTGAAAATGTAATTAAGTTAAACAATGTTTGAAATGAAAAAAAAATAATGAAACATTGAGGAACACAACACAAGTATCCAGGGCATGGAGCAAGGACATAAGTGCTTTATGAAGTGCTTGTTATGTATGAAGCATTGAGGTAAAGTGGAGGTGACAGTCAAGGGACACAGATAAGTAAGGGATATGACTTGGTATACAATTAAGCAGGATTGAAAATAATTTAAGGAACAGTGGTAGAATATAACAGTAGAGAGGGGAGGACTGTGTCTTGGGGAGGGGAGATAGGGAGGGGGAGAGTAACATGAACAGATAGAAGGGAGAAAGGAGTATGGAATTGGGGGGCGGTGAACCTAGATAACTTACTGGTATGAAGGGAGCAAAAGAAGTAAAGAAGATGCCAAAAGAGTTTGTAATCAGTGCTATTTTTTAACTATAACCAAAACAACATATACAAGCATGTGTTAAATAAAATATTGCAAATTAACTTAATTTCCTATCTTCATTAATGGAGATAGGAAAGGAATTTCAAAATGATTTTGTTGTTACCGGGTGTATTTCTGTGTGAAAATATCAAATTTATTTGTTTCTGACCATTTTTATGTGTTGCAGCCTTTTTTTTAGTTTTTTTCTTTATTTCTGGTCTCCCATGATTAATCCATCAGCATTTTCTTATACAGACGTATAGTGAGCAAGCTTCTCATTCAAACCCACTACATAATTAACTCCCTTGCGGCTTCTACTGAAGCCGCTGTTTCAATATGCTGTATGTGTTGACCAACTAAACAGTGGATATGATGTAATTCTGACCTTTTCTTTGCACTTTTTCTTGACTTAAACTGAGTATAATTTATTTGATTAAAGTGACTGTGTGTCTCAGTGGCATAGGTGTTGCTTGAATGATTGTGGTTTTGTGAAAATTTGAACTTTCCCTTCCCCTTCCCCAATTGCATGGACCTCCCCCAAACACACACACAGATAAAAATAAATACAGTTCTGTCACCTGTTTTTGAATCAATTTACCCTGTTATACGAAGGTTAATGTCTGTTAGTTAAAACTTTATTTTTAGACAGGATGTAACTTTAGATCTGAGGACCTATTTACAAAATTGTCCTGTTACATAAAAAAACATACATAGTTTCAACCACATTAACAATACATTTCATACACGTTACAATATGACATAATTTCAAAAATCATTCATCATATACTAACCATCAAGGCATCCATTATCTAAATTAAGTTGACACTACACCCACTTTATTTTATAAGAAATACAAATTACAAAACTTTGTAGATACACATTAGCCCTTTCTTATAATCAAGTACATTCCTGAATAAAACATTTTTCAAATTGTGTTTTAAAAGATGATATTCTAGTTAGATTCCTCATTATGGGCAGAATCTCATTCCAAATTTTTGTAGCTTGAAATTGTAATGTTATACTATTGTACCTTGTATTGATTTTTGGTTAGTTTATTCCCCTATGAACTACCTCCCTTAACTCATACCACTGTGTCTCACATCCAAAATGGATGTTTAGGTTACACTTAATCAGCCCTTTATTAATCTTAAAAATTAACACTGAATATTGTTTTTTTAACTGTACCCCTACAGTGTCCCATTTCAATGTGTTGTACATTAAGCAATGATGAGTCTTAAACGGGCACCTAAGAACAAATCTTGCCAATCAATTATATGATTTGTTAATCATGTCTAGATATTTCTGTTCAGCAAAGCCGTAGACTAGGTTACCATACTCTAATGCTGATAGTATTAACTGTGTTGCAATTGTTTCTCTCATTTGATATGTCCCTATTGATGAAGATCTTTGCAATGCCCTTATTCTAGAGTTGACTTTCTTTGTAATTTGTTCTAAGTGATTATTGAATGTTAATGAACTAAGATTACCCTTAAATATTTATATTGGCTTGTATTTGGTAAATATTTCCCACTTCTTGTCAAAATCCTCTTATCGAATATATTATTATTGCTGTTTTATTTGTTTTCCTATTAAAAATCATTACTTGTGTTTTCTTCTCGCGCATCGCTAATTTTGAATTGTAAAGCCAGTCCTGAAGGATATCAAAATCCAGCTGAAGTTTGTTTAACATTTTATTCTGAGTTTTTCCTGTAACTAACAATACTATATCATCTGTGTAAAGCATTATACATGTTTTATGAATATAATTTTGCATTTCATTAACATAAATCAAAAACAACAGTGGCCTCAAGATTGACCCTTGGGGCACACCTATTGTTATGGTATCCAAGTCTGATAAGTTGTTATCTATTGCTATCTGTTGTTTCCTTTCAGCTAAATAGGATTTAAACTATTGTATGGTTCTAAACACCATTCTGGTCCTCTCCATCCTCTTAAAAAGGATGTGGTGGTCCATTAAATCAAAGGCTTTGGACAGGTTGATGAACACTGTGCCTGTGGACTCCCCCACATCCAAGGCAGCTGCCACCTTGTCCACAAGGTCCATGAGCAAGGTGCCCTAAGACAAGTACTTTGGATATTTTTTTAAATAATAAGATTTTAAGAAGGACCATCTCTTACCCAACAGCTTCACCAATTGCCAGTAATTAAACAATGGTCAGTCAAAATCATCAAACATTAGTGCCTGAAAATCCTTTTTTTAAGTAAAGGAAAAAGTTGTGCAATTATTGTTTAATCCAAAGTAGATTCCTGCTACAGGGAAATCCATGTGTAATGTCTGTATTTCAACACTTGCTATCACCCAAATGCTTCGTTTCAGCTGTTAGCCATAAAGAATGGGGGGGGCACAAAAACGTCACTCAAAACACTGAATATTTTCTTCTATATTTTCACTTTATTCCAAATAAGTTTTAATAGGCATATGGTGAATCCTCTACATTTTGTCCAATATTAAGGGCTTCCTTAAAAGAATACATTAACGTCTAAAGTAAAGCAGAAAACATTTTTACAATCATCATTTATACCATCATATTTATTTCTTGAATTTAATTTTTAACATGTATAGTATTTCTACTACATTTTCTCACAGTTCAGAAATTCACTGTTCTTAAAATCTCTGTTGGCTTTTTATTTGTGGTACTGACATTATTAAACCTATAACAGAAACATTTACAATTTTTAATAATCAATGGTGTTTGTTTAGTCTTTTATATACTCACTGTGCTCCCCTCCACCACAGGCAACAAGATGCCATAGATTTGAAATTTAATTTGGCAGGTATCTGGCTCTCTAATGCCATATGTTCTGTAAACAAGTCCATTTGTGGTTTTGGCTCCTGAAATATGTAAAGCAACACCTCTTGTCATTTTTATTCTAGCTGTATATTCCATACATTTTCTGTTAGTGTTTTAAATTTTAGAGTGCATCTTTGTTTACACAGTTTCCACTCTAAGCATTTGTTGAGCATGAGACTGCTGTCACTTAATTTAATCTAATACTCTCTCCAACAGTTTTGAAACATTAATGTCATTTTTTAAACATTTCATGTGATTATAATAATTACTTATTGTTTACCAAATGAATTCTTGTGGGGGGCACCGTCACAACCCTTCATTTACAATCATGGTGGTGCCTTCCAGAAAAATGAATTTGGAAAAAAATAAGTAATTGTAATAACTGTGAGACTTTTTTTTTACATTGCAGAAGCCAGTTGTAATCCGTCGTTATAACATGTGTGTTGTAACGGCGAAAACAGGCCAGCTTCTGCGCTCTACTACTCATGCTCATTCACCTATGTGGCTGTCTCCACAAGTGCCATCAGTTGTCAATCCAAAAACACACAGCCGCACAGCAAACAGCATTGAAGTTTCAGTACTTGGAAAAAAAAAGTAGCTTAATAGATCATTTCCCACTAACCTGTGACATCTGCTTTAAAAAACAGACTTCTTTGTTCCTCAGAGATTTCAAGAGTTATGGTGCTGTCTCTCCATGGAGCCATTTTGAACTTTTAACTCTAATCTGCACCTAATTAACATACCTCTGAGACAATCTCAGACCAGAGCGCCACAAAACATGAACTCACTTAACTAAATGCAGCTTTTAGCAGACTTTAATTATTAGGTTTTGTACTGTTTGTATGTTTTAGAAGCACTGCAGTGATAATGTTTAAATGTTCTCTCCAGTTTCCATAGCTGCTGCTTTCAGCACAGGTTGCCGTTCTCACTCTAAGGTCAGTTAAACTTAAAGCAACCCTGTTCTTTCTCAAATGCCAAATTTAATGATTTAAAGACTAGAGGAAGTAACAAATATAGTGGTGTACATGGTTATTATTTCTTTTTCACTTGCCTGAAAGTAGTTCTGAATAAATAAAACACAAAGACAGGATTTCACAATGATTTCTTTATTGTACTTACTCAGGTTGTTAAAAAAAAAGTCTCCCAGCAATTACATAAAATAACACATGGGGGGGTTTGCAAAACTCAAATTTAATGGGCACCCTTGCTGTGGGATGCTTTGATTTGCCCTTGGAATTTATGTGGCATCCCACACCTTGGGTATGCATTAAATTCTTGTTATGCACTCCCACCATGTATTATTCTATATATTATAACCACATGAAAAAAACACAAACAGAATAATCCAGTGGTGATTCCTGCTGTAGGAGACTGAGGGATCTCAAACTGAATTTATGTTGGACCACATATTCTAGATGCCTTGTATTAAATTAGAGGTAATTAAATAGTGTTCAGTAGCTAGGTAACTAATAGGTTAAAAGAAGTAGATGCTACTTTCCTTAGACATTTGAAATAGCACAGACCAATCAGATCACATTATTTTAAACTGAAACACATTAAGTAAAAGATAAGAGCAGGTCTTTTATAACATGAGAAAATAGTCAGTGTTTGTCTCAGGTCCCGAGAGCAACTATCACCCTATAGACAGTCTGATCAGTAACACTAAAATGTATTGTTAAGTACATTTTACATAATTTATTTTGAATCTGTGAAATACACAGCTAGAATAACAAACTCTGGCCAGAGCCAATAGGGCTGCAGTTGAGGAATTTGGGGTAAAAATATTGTATATTACCAAAGTTACAAGCCTGCATTTATATACATGTGTTGTTTTGTAATATTTTTGCCCCAAATTTTCAACATAGCCTTGTTATGACCCTGCCTCATGAAGACAGGCAGACAACATGTTCAACTCCTGGCTTAAAGGTGATTTTGTGTAGGAACTGCAAAATCAACTTTCGGGACACAAAAACACATTTTGGCCAGGAGCTGAAAATTGACAGCTGTCATGTTCATGAGGTGCTATAAAGAAATGACAATGTTGAAAATTTAGGGTAAACATATT
Organism: Neoceratodus forsteri; assembly: GCA_016271365.2. NCBI lineage: Eukaryota > Metazoa > Chordata > Ceratodontiformes > Ceratodontidae > Neoceratodus > Neoceratodus forsteri. The sequence goes on from CM028136.1 coordinate 655,500,903, forward strand.
GAATCTTACCAAACCTATGAGCCTGCATTCACAAAAATCAATGTAGAATCATACCTTTGTTGTTTTTTAATATTTTATACCAAATTTCCAACATAGCCTTCTTATGACCCCACCTCATGAACAAGGGCAGAGAAAATGTTCAACTCCTGGCTGAAAGGTGATTTCAGGCAGGGACTGTAAAATCATCTTTCGGGATGTAAAAAAAAAAATATTTATTTATTTATTTAGATTTTGGTAACCGGGTGAACCCTCTGAGACCAGAGATCCCTTTTTCAGGGGCGACATGGGGAATATTGGCCAGGATTTGAAAAATGACAGGTGTCGCATTCATTAGGTGTTGTAAAGATATGGCTAGGTTGCAAATCTGGGGTACAAATATTGAAAAGTACCAAAATCATGAGCCTGTATTAATAAAAGTCTACATAGGCCCATAACTTGGTTGTCTTTCAATATTTTTGCACCAACTCATCAACCATCAACATAGCCTTCTTATGACCCCACATCAAGAACAAGGGCATAGAAAATGTTTAACTGGTGTCAGAAAGGTGATTTCATGCAGGGACTGTAAAAATCATCTTTTGGGATGTAAAAACACATTTTGGACAGGACTTGAAAAATCACAGCTATCACATTAATGAAGTGCTATAAAGATACGGCTATGTTGTAAATTTGGGGTAAACATATTGAAAAGTACCAAAGCTATGAGCCTGCATTCACAAAATTCAATGTAGGCTTATATCTTTGTTGTTTTTCAATATTTGTACACCAAATTCTCAACATAGCCTTCTTATGGCCCACCTCATAAGCAAGGGCAGAGAAAATTTTCAGCTGTTGGCCAAAAGGTGATTTTGAGCAGGGACCATGAAATCACCTTTTGGGACAGATCTGCCAATGACAGATACATTGTTCATGAGGTGGGGCCCCAAAGAAGGCATGTTGAACATTTTGGCCCAAAATATGTAAAAATGGCCAAGTTATGGCACTAAGTTCAAATCCCCACTGAAATTCATTGAACTGCATACCTGTCTCTTCAGTTTGTGGTCCAGCTTTGAAGAGTGAAAATGTGTCTGTGGTCCAGAAAGGATTACAGCGTTGGACCTCCGATGGGTAAGTAAGGGGTTGGGGGTGTGGGGTGGTCAGCGCTGAGTGGAAGGGTTGGGTTGGGGTGAGAAATGGCTGCAAAAGACATCAGTGGACCGTTTCTTTTTTATAGGTGGAAAAAAAAGAACCAATGATCCCCAATCATGACACTGTATGAAGTGGGCACCCCAGTGTCACAGTTATGTTTCTTGGGGCTGATTGCAAATGTGGACCTTTTTTACAGGTGGGGGAAAAAGATCTGATGATCACTGATCAGACACTGGGGGATTGGGCACCCCTAATGTCACAGTTATGTTTCTGAGGAGGTGTGAGGTGGTGGGTGCTGACTGAGAGGGAGGGTCAAGTAGGAGGAAAAAATAATTGTGGTAGAACAAGGTGCTACATCATGGGATTGGGTACCCCAGTGTAATTTCTGTGTTTCCGGGGGGGGGGGTGCTGAGAGGGAGTGGTCAGGTGGGAGGAATTTCTATAATATTAAAAAAAACATAAATAAATAAAATAAGCAGGCACCTGCCAAATTAAATTTCAAATTTATGGTACAGTTTTTTTTTATTGCATTACATATTTATTGAAGTTTGTAAGTCAGACTTACAAAACATTTTACTCACAGGAGTATAACACAATTAAGAGTGCATCATAAAAAAGATAATAAACAAATCATGACTAAGATACCACCCCAAAAGTGACCGCATGGGGGGAATAACACATTAAGCAATAGGCATAGAATCCCCAGAGCATGCAGCCTATGGAAGATCAAGAGGGACATCATCTGATGCTAGGGAGCACAATGAGTTTATAAAAAAAAAAAAAAAAAACGACCATTGGTTACTAAAAATGTTAAATGTTTTTCTTATAGGTTTAATAACGTGAGTGCTACAAATAAAACAGCCAAAAGGGATTTTGTGATAAGCGAATTTTTGAACTGTGAGTAAATGTAGTAGAAATACACGTTAAAAATTTAAATGCAAGAAATATATGTATGATGGTATAAATGATGATTTAAAAAATGTTTTATGTTTTACTTTAGACTTTAAGGCACTCTCTTGAGGAAGTCATTCATACTGGGTGAAACATAAAGGATTAATCATATGCCTATTTGAACTACTTGGAATAAAGTGAAAATACAGATGAAAGTATTCAATGTTTTGAATGAAGTTTATGCGCCTCCCCATTCTTTAGTTATATTTTAACTCAGCTGTATTTTATTATTAATTATGCATTTTACTCAATGTTGAATACAGTATGAATGCTTGACAGCGGCTAAACTGTTCCCCTGACTCTAGTAACCTTTGATCAAGATGCAGTGAAAATATCCATTTTTTTTGTTTTGTGAGAATTATGTCAAAGTGATCCATGAAAATGGTTAGTATTCACATTTTCTCTTCATGTCTCTATCAAAATCAAGGATCAATCCCCCAGTTTAAGATGCAGTGACATCACTGACTCCTTATCAAGCTGCTAAAGCTGATGGTGGCATGGATACTGCTGATAGCACTGATTTAAATAGAAACACTGGTGATGAATTGGACTTTTTCAGATGAGTCTGATAGTGAAGAGCTGTTTGAAATTCATTTCCTACCTCCTTTAAAATTAATTGGAGGTGGACACTGCTAATTGGTCCATTCATCAGATAGACATTTTTTCATTCAACATAGCTCTAATTTCTTATTATAATTGATTTTGCTTCCTTTTTCAGTTGAAAAAATAACAATACCACCCACTGCACATTCCACCCCCTCCTGAAAGAACCCCCATGGTACAGGATAAAATTAGCTGCTGAGAAGTACCAAACTTGTTGGCTTCCTCTGCACCTCCACTTCCCTCAGTAGCTCTGTCTTCCTCTATTCCCCTGGGCAAGAACTCTGTCTACTGAATTCACATACAAACTAACTGCCTCCCCTCTGGGTCAGCAATGGAAGGAGCCAGGGCTGTGGGCAGTAGCAGCAGACTGCCCAGGACAGATAATGACAAGCAACAGCTGCTCCATGCCAACCAGCATGATGCTCCACTTGTAACACACCAGGCTGCAACAGTACAGCAGCAGTTCCAGACAGGTATTGAGGCACAGAGGTAGGGGGCACTTTCAGTTGTCACCCATCCTAGGCTGGGTCTGTGGGTGTGGGGAGGCTGTTACCATTGGCTGCACTGTTACTGTCTCCATGGCCACAGTTTGCATTAAATCAGGAGTTGTCTTATAAGGTGGACAAAAGAAGTAGTCGACTATCAGGCACATGAAAATACTTCCTCTTCCCATGCAGTGTTCCCCTCATCACCAATGTACTCCGTGAAGTGCCCTAAAGTGTTTAATGTAATGTCCCTCGGAGATGCTTTGTGCAACCTCCCCCCACACACACACACTTAGGATTGTTCAGTCTTTGTTTTTGTCACAGCTTCTCCCAGTGTCATACGTTGCTTGTGTCTCTAATTATGACATCCTATAATATATGTGGTTGGGGGGCTATATATGATAGAGTTAAATCCTATATGATTAGCAGTTTGTATTTGTTTTATCCAGAACTTGCACAAGATCTGCAGATAAAAGGAGTTTTTGACTCACTTGCTACACAGAAGTGAACACACTCATCCAAGCTGTATCTGAACTGCTGAAGATGTCATTGTGATTCTTGTGATGTGAGTCTGTGTTTTGTGATCCATGCTGTTGCTCTTAGCCTAAATATGTGATGGCATAATATGCTTATTTTGAAGTTGAGTGGGGCATTCAATGTACATACTAAGGTGTAAGGAGTTAGGAAGGCTGGTGGCCCATATGTGCTCATGCCATTCACCTGTAATAGGACAGAGTGTTTCCATTTAAGATGTAGTTGTCGATTCATTTTTTAAATTTGTTTTTTATCTTTGCTGATTATAATTTTTAATGGTAGTTTAGTCCATGTGTTAATCACTCTCTGGCCCAGATATTCAGATGGGCTGCACATGGTGCAATACAGTTGCACCATGCACAACCCACTGATGTGCCCAGTTACAATATTCAAATGGGGATTGTTAATCCCGATGTGCCAGAGTGCATCAGTAATATATGCGGTGCAGGTAGGGTGGGCGTGCCCATGCATACTCCGCACATCCCGATATTCAGCTTGGAATGTGCTGAGCCATTCATGAGCAACCTCTACTTGCGCTGCACACAGGTGAGCCAAAAAAAAAAGGAAGAACAGCTGGCAACCCACAGGTGAGCTGCCATATTGCAGGGTGCAACACGGCAGCTGCCACCTGTGGGTAGCCACCTGAGCTCTGGCTGCACCTTTGTAGTGGCACCCCTCCATGCCCGATTGTGGGCAGATGTAGAAAAAGGATCCCCCATATCCCTGGTGGTCCAGTGGACCACTTGCAGCCCGATCATGGGCATTTGTAATAAAAGTAAAGTCCAACAAACCTGGTGGTCCAGTGGACTGCTCACAGCCCAATCATGGGCATTTGTAATAAAAGTAAAGTACAATATCCCTGGTGGTCTAGTGGACAACTCGTAGCCCGATTGTGGGCATAAGTAATAAAAGTAAAGTCCAATATCCCTGGTGGTCCAGTGGACCGCTCGCAGCCTGATCGCAGACATTTGTAATAGAAGTAAAGTCCAATATCCCTGGTGGTCCAGCAGTACCCCCCTCCCCACCTGCCCACTGAGCCCCACTGCCCTGCTCCCCCCATTCAGCGGCAGGTGACAGCACCCACCCACCTGCCGCCCCACCAACTGATAGTCAGAGTGGTTGTAGCACCATTGGTCACAGTGTGAGCCAAATAGGCATGTAGTCTGCATTGACATAGTCCAGATATGTGAAATTGATCCATTCACATATCTGACTGTGTAGACTGGCATAAGCTGCACGCCATTGACTCATGCTGTAGACCAATGGGCGACAGCCCTACTCAGACAGTGTGAGTCAGGGCGCGGGGCGGCAGACGGGTGGGGTGCTGCCACCTGCCGCTGACTGGGGAGCGGGGTGGTAAGGCTTAGTGGGCCGGTGCAGAGGGGGGGTACCGCTGGACCACCAGGGATATTGGACTTTAGTTTTATTACAAATGCCAGCAATCGGGCTGTGAGCAGTTCACTGGACCACCAGGGATATTGGACAATTAGTTCATTCTACATATGCCCTCGATCGGGCAGTGGGGCACATTGCAGCGATGTGCAGGGGGCATTGGTCCCCGATGGCTGCTGCCTGGCAGGGCGCCAGGTGCAAGTCACCAGGGATCGGTGCACCTGCATACAAATGGGGCCATAATGACATGCAGATGGCCCCATTTGTGTCTTGCATACATTATGACCCCATTTGCATGTTCACTTTTGAATATTGTGGTTGTGCCTAGCACAGTGGAACTTGCGCTAGCGCATCCCCCCGCTCCACTCTGGCCACTTGCGCTGGCACAGTGCCACTGCTCCATGCACACTGAGGGTGGCCAGGGTGCAATATTCAGTGATGCTGTGCCATGGCACAGCTCTGTTGAATATCACCCTGTCACCTCCCTGTGCAGCCAAGTTGCGCTGTGCCCAGGCTTGCGCCACAGCCTGGCGCAGTCTGAATATATGGGCCTTTGAGTATAAAAGGATTTCCTTTTATTTTTATTAAACATTTTCAGTCTCAGTTGTAGTGGGTGGTCTCTTGTACCTAGCCTGTGATTTTTGAATTCAAGACCCAGTTCACTTATTAGATAATTGTCTTGCATTATATCATATCATAACATAGTAGTAGATCTCCTCCTACTACTCTTCTTGTTTCCAGGGACATCAGGTTTAAGTTTGTTAATCTTTCATTGTCTTTAGATTGTATATCATTTTGGTTTCCTGTCTCTGTACCTTTTCTATTTTGTTTGTAATACTTCTATTGATTGGTCCCCATACTGGGCTTCCATAGTACAGTAGCGGTCTAACATACAATCTATACAGGGGCATTATCACTCCCTTATATGTACATACTTCTAAATTTTCTTTTTATAGTCCATAGTAGTCTCTTTGCCTTTGCAACATGAACACTGCTACGCTTGTCAAATTTTAGTGAATAGGTGACTGTTATTCCTAAATCTTTTTCCTCATTTGATCCTTTTAGAGTTTTCTGGTTTAAGTTATAGTTTGCTTTATTTTTTGTCTACCTAAATGAATAACACAGCACTTCTCATCATTATAACTCATTCCCCAAGTCCTGGTCCATTCAGTAGTGCTGTCTAGATCCCTTTGGATTGTCTCCATATCATCAGTTGTTCTTACTGTGCCAGTGCTCTTTGTGCCATCTGCATATTTGCTTAGCCAATTTGTGACATGTTGGCCCATTTCAGACACAAATATTTGAAAAAGGACTGGCCCCAGCACTGATCCATGCAGTACACCACTTGCCACTGCTATTGGTTCTGATAGGTAACCATTTATGACAACACTCTTGCTTCTGCCCTCCACCACCCCTGAATCCACTTTATAATTTTATGATCCAGTTATGTTTCTATTAGTTTTTTGTATTATTGTCTTATGCGGTACTTTGTCAAATTCCTTAGCAAGATCCAGGTATATACAATCCACATCTAGAGATGCAGTGAATTAAAAATCCACCAGCGAAGTGAACGTGAAGTGGCCACTTCATGTTGGCACTTCACTACACGGAGTGCCCCATAAGAAAGGCCCACTTCGCCTTGTTATTATTACTTCGCTTTGTCATTCCACCTTAAATGCGAAGTAAGGTGGAGTGGCAATGATATTGGCAGCATCCCACCCACACAGTCACCAGAATGAATGTGCATCCCCAAAGTGCTACTGTCTTGTGTCCAGAAAACTCCACCATGCTGATGAAGTGAAATGAGAGTATAACAATAAATGCAGTCTCCCAGAATTAATGGTGCCATGCAAATGCACAGACAGATTAACATTGTGCTGCACACTCAATGGATGCATACAAAAAGGCACAACAACATCTAACCAGTGTTCACAAGTCACAAATCCAAATCTGGAAAGGAATACATTTTGCCTGTTGGGGGATTAGTGCACAGCAGTAACAATCCACTACCAGTAAAGATACCACAAAGCAATATAAAAAAATTCATGCAGGTACGGTGGATAGCAGGTTCACACTGCTGCAATTACTCTGTAATGCAATAAAAGGTGTCTGATTTAATGGCACGCATCGTACACACACTCACACACGCACACTCAAGTAATGCATAGCAAATTGAAAACCTCTAGTAGTATAACCAAATGTTTTAAATAGACAAATTGTACACTGCTGCACCACAACAATTAGCAAAAAAATTTCAAGAATTACTGAAAATATTACTGTGTGTACATTAACACAGTTATACAAGAAAAACATAACCAAAAAAAGAAAGACTGCCCTTTTCTCCCAGTTAATCTACCTACACCACAAATATGCCCCTCCCCCAAAGCACACTTCACAGTACACAGACTGACTGTTCTAAATTAACATTCAAAATCCACACACAGCAATAAACATTCGATGATATGAGCACAGAAGGGTTTCCTACAATCGATGTACTAAATTTTGAGCAAAAAATATTACTCAAAAAGGCATTTTAAACAACTTTTAGAGGTTTTGAATCACAGAGCTCTGAGAGCAAACTGTCTCCAGCTACCACTGCACACCCACTACCCAGGCCAGAACTGAGGCTGTGCCAAACAATCTAGAGCCCATGTGACCTGCAATCCCATGAATAACTGCAGAATTTCATTTGGAGCTCAATTACAGGGTGAAGTGAGGCAAATTACTTTTATTTCAATGTACTCCACCTTAAAATTGGTGGAGAAGTGGTTTGGGGAAGGTGGAATAATGCAAAGTCATTGGTTTCAATGGACTTTGCGTTCCTCATTATGAAGCAATGTACTCCACTTCACATTGTGGAGTTCTCCGTGGATTCCACATTACTCAGTGAATCACTTCACGGAGCAAATTGGGGCCACTTTGCCCACCACTACTTACAGTACTGTAACTCACATGCTGTATGTGAAGGAACGCGAGTGCCTATGGCTGTACTTCCCCAATGAGCTGTAGCACAAAACTCCCTGACTTAAAAATGCTTATTAATGAGTACAATGGTGGAGTGGTGAAGCCTGGAGAGAGACTACAAAAAATGCTTACAATACATCCAAGTAATTAGTAAAAAAATTAATGTTGTGATTTGTGATGTGATCATGAACCGTGATTTGTGACTGCATTTGTGACTGAGATGATGAAGAATGTGACTCGGTGTCAACGGTGTGAGATAACCAATGTAGAACTGTATTGGGAATGCAAATGCCTGCGGCTGTACTTCCCTGATGAGTTGTAGCATGAACTCCCTGACTTAAAATGCTCATTAATGAGTACAATGGTGGTGGGGGGTGAAGTCTGGAGAGATACTACAAATCATGCTTACAATACATCCAAATAACTAGTAGAAAAAATAATGTTGTGATTCATGATGTGATCGTGAATCGTGATTTGTGACTGCATTTGTGACCATGATGATGAAGAATGTGATTTGTATCATGAGTGACTCCTGATGATGGTCCTAACTTAAAAACGCATATTAATGAGTACAATGTTCATGCAGAATTATGCACCACACCTGTCCAGTACTCTGAAGAGAAACCAAAGAAACAACTGTGACTTAAGTTACAGATGGAGATTGGGCCCTAAAGAGATGCAAATGCACAGAGAGTTTAAGATTTCACTGCACACTGAAGAGATGCAGACATAAAGGCACAACACCTAACCAGTGCTCACCATCAGAAACTCAAATCTGGAAAAATACCTTTGCCAGTTGGGGTGGGATGCGAGGGGGCAGTGTACTGCACTGCTGCAGTAACAGTCACTAGTACTAGTACCAGGAAAGATACCACAGAGAAGTACAAAAATCACACAGCTGCAGTGGATAGCAGGTTCACATTGCTGAAATTATTATGTGGCACAATAAAAGGTGTCTGATTTGATGACATGCAACACACACATACACACACACTAAGTAATGCATAGCAAATTGAAAACTTCAGCAATATAACAACATATTTTAAACAAACTAAAATTATGCACTGCTGAACCACAACAATCAGCAAAAAATGACAAGAATTATTGAAACTATTACTGTGTGTACATTAACACAGTTATACAAGAAAAATATCACCAAAACAGGAAGCACTGTCTTTTTCTCCAAGTTAATCTACCTACATCACAGATACACCCCTCTCACAAAGCATACTTACACTGTCTGTCAGTACACAGACTGAATGTTGTACATTAACATTCAAAATCCACATACAAACAATAAACACTCGATGATTTGAGCAAAGGAGGGTTTCCTATAATCGATGAACTAAAGTTTCAGTAAAAAAAATGACTCAAAAAGGCTTTTTTAACAGCTTTTAGAAGGTTTGAATCACAGAAAGCTCTCAGAACTGATTGTCTCCTACAGCTTCCTACACACACTACCCCAAACTGAGGCTGTGCAGAACAATCTAGAGCCCATGTGACTGAAATCCCATGAATCACTGCAAAATTCACCTTTGGAGCTTAAAAACAAGGCGAAGTGATGTGAAGTACATTGTTTCCAATGTACTTCACCATAAGAATTGGTGGTGGAGTAGTGGTTTGGGAAGGCGGAGTAATGCAAAGTCATTGTTTTCAATGGACTTCACGTTACCCATTATAATGCAAAGCACTCGGCTTCATGTTGCGGAGCAGTCCGCAAATTCGCCTTCACTCCGAAAATCACTTCGTGGAGTGAATTGTGGCCACTTCACCCATCTCTATCCACATCCAATTCTTTGTGTAGTGCTGCTGATATTTTTTCATAGAAGCATAGAATTGTTAGTCACATATAATCTACCTGAAGTGAAACCATGCTGGTCACCATCTCTTAAACCTAGTTTCTCAATGTGTTCAGTTTTTAAATCCTTGATTATAGATTCCATAATTTTACCAGGAACGGCAGTCAAACTGATTGGCCTGTAGTTTGTATAGTCTGTTTTGCTTCATTTTTTTATGGATTGATATTACCAAAGCCTTTAGCCAACCAGGTGAGACTTTGTCATTTAATATTGATCTTGAAAATAATATTTTTAATGGAAGTGCAATATTAGGTAATAGGAGTTTTAACATTACTGGTTATATGTTATCTGGACCAGCTGAGTGTGACATTTTTAGATTAATTTTTGTAATAATACATCTAGTGGTCAAAATTATTCTGATTTTTTTATCCCATTTGAATTTCACATTGGTATGGCTCTTTTTTTGAAAAGACAGATCCAAAGTATGAGTTAAATATGTTTGCAATTTCCTTTGGTTCTTCAATTAGTTGATCACTTAAAATTATGGAACATAATCCATGTTTTGAACTTCAGAGAGAATTTTTGTAGCCATAGAAACCTTTCATATTATGTTTATTAGCTTTTTTTGCCAGTTCAAGTTCCAACTTTTCCTTAGTTTTCTTTATTTTATTTTTTGCATTATTTTAGTACAGTTTTGTATTTATGTCAATTGGCATCTAGTTTGTTTCTGATATATAAATCATAAAGTCACCTTTTTCTTTAGTAAGCTTTTTAGCCTATTTGACAGCCACTTATGTCTGATATCTTTGGCGTTGTATTTCTTTGTTTTTTTTTTTTTATATTTTTATCACATATTCTGAATATATGCTCTTTAATAGTAACCAATATCTCACTTCTTGATTTATGCTGTAGTCCTGTTTCCCAATTTATTTTATTTAGGTCTACAAGAATTAGAGTTCTGTTTTCCACATTATAGTTTTAAATTTCTCTGCACCCTTTATCTATTTGTATACATTCTTGGAATGAGACAGATAAGCTATTGTGATCACTATTTCCCAGCAGCGGCTGTATTTTGCAGTTAGACGCATTTATCTCATTTGAGCTTAATACTACAGTATATCCAGTATATTGTCCCCTCTAGTTGGAGCTTTAATATGTTGTCTAAGGCCCAACAGGTCCATTTTATTTAGAAGAGTAATACTTTAATAATTTGTTGCGTCCATGTTATCCCAGTTGACATCACCATAATTTAGGTCCCCCAGGAAAACCACACATCCTAGCTCACAAGCAGCTTCCAGTTTGTTGTTTATTTCTACTGTTATGTCATTATTACTATTGGGTGATCTGTAACAAAGGCCAATAATAATATTCTTATCCCTTGCAGTTTGAATTCTAATCCATATAGTTTGTCTTACTGTTTTCCCTTTTGATTTTATAGGATATTTCATATGAATGTACATGATTTGATATATATGCTGATATTCCCTACCCTCTTTTTCCTCTCATATTTAGGTGGTACAGATGATATACATAAATGTCAGTATTCCAATCGTCATCCCCAGTCCACCATGTTTCAGTAATGAAGATGATATCTGCATTGCCATTTGGTTTTATCAGTGTCTCCAGTTCCACATTCTCTTTTTTTAGGCTTCTTGCATTTAACAAGTGACACCCAATCAGTTTTGGTTAAGCTAGATTTCTATGGCCCTGTGCCATATTGTTATGATTTTTTATATACTGCTTTGACCCCCCCCCAACCACCACCACGGTTTAGTTTAAATGTTCCCGTGGGAGAACACTATTAATCATTGTTGCCAAATTATTTGTACAAGTAATACTCGGGTGTAACCTGTCTTTTAAGTACAAGTGCTTTTTGTTAAAGAAAGTTTCCCATGTGTTTATAAAGGTAAGTCACATAATATTACATCTGTTTTGTAGGTGAGTGTTTATATGCTGAATGATGTTGTTTTTTTCAGCATGACCCTTCAGTAATGGCACAATGCCTGATATCACAGTCTTCTGTCCCTTCTCATTAATTAATTTATGCAAATCCATTATATTATCAATAATATCTTTTTCATGGTCTTTGCACATAATATTTGCTCCTATATGTAAGACTACTGTTTGTGTTTTTGGTATTTTTTCTATTACTTTAGGTAATATGGTTTGGATATCCTTAACCTTTTCACCTGGTAAACAATTTACTTCCCTCTTTGTTTTGTCAGTCCCACAACTAATAATATCTATTCTGCGTAGGATAGAGTCTCCAATAACAAGAACTTTATGGTCTATGTTGTTATCCCCTATAACATCACTATCACAAGAGGAGTATACCTATTATGTAATGGTACATCATTTCAGAGTGCTCTTCTAGCTCTTTTATTTCCCTGTCTTCACACAGTGGTCCAGCCTTGCACATTATCATTCATACATTCTGAATCTGACTAATTATCCTCCATTACATTTTTTGAATCTCTTTTTCCTTTATCGTTTTGTTCAATATTTATAGTTTTAAGTGTCATCCCCCTCACTTGTTCTGTTAGGGTATTTACTTATTTCAATAAATGTCCCATTTCTATGCATTTACCACATATGAATGATTCTGTCTGATCTATGGATTCTGTTGTATACATCTGGCAACTACAGCACTTAACAATTGTTTCATCATTACAAAGTCATCTGAAGGGTTATAACTCTCCATTTTTCCATCTGTTAAACACTATTTATACTGTAGTTGTAAGCATACACTGAAATGGTGCTATTATTTAACAATACTTATATTAGATTGTAGGCTTACTTGTTAGGAGTAAATGGAGGTGGCTGAGGGTGGTGGAACAGAGGCACACCCCTCCAGTTGTACCTCCCCACAATTTCTATGCCATTCTGGAAAAGTGTGGTTTCTGTATGGAGGCACCCACAGTGGAGACCAAGGAGGATGCTGGGAACCTCCACAGAGGAGACCCACAGGAGGGTGGCATGGGACCCCACAGGGGAAGGAAACAACTCCTGGTGGGGGACTCCATTGTTAGGAAGGTAGAACTAGGGGAGGAAGGGGAGAGGGAGGTAAGGTGCCTGCCTGGTGCCATGGCTAGGAGGGACAGGGAGTGAATCCTCAGGACAGCCAGACCAGCTGCACAGGGGAGGGAGCTGGATGTCATTGTCAACCTAGGGACAAATGACCTGGCTAAGAAAGGGATCAGAGCAGTGCAAGAAGCATCTGTGGAGATGGGGTGGGGATTTAGACAAATAGCAAACATGGTAAGCTTCTCGGAGGTGGTGCCGGTCTATGGCATGGGTGAGGCTAGGGTGCTCCACACCATGGGATTCAATCAGTGGTTGAAAAACTGGTGCAGAGCTCAGGGATTTGGCTTCATTGGGGACTGGGGGACACCTGGATGAATGCAGGCCTATACTGGCGTGATGGTCTGCATCTGTCCAGGAGGGGAACCAGGATCCTAGGTGATAGGTTTAAATATTTCATTGGCAAGCATTTGAACTAGCAAAGGGGAGGCACTGGAAAGGTGCAGGGAAATCCTAGCCCCCCCAAAAAAATCAGGGTAGTAAGTGAGGTAGACACCAACATAGAGATGTCAATAGGGAGAAGCGCTGGGGTAAATGGAGAAAGTGACAAACACAATAAGGACAGGGATGGGGCAAAAAGGGGTAAGGCCATCAAGAAATGGAGGGTAATGAGTACCAACACCCATAGTCTGGGCAACAAGCTCCCTGAACTGGTGGCCTTGATGGAAGAGGGATGCCTGGATAGCATAGCAGTCACAGAAACATGGTACACAGAGAACCACAACTGATGTTAATATACCAGGGTACACACAACCCATAGGAGATACAGGGAGGCAGAAGGGGTAGCTCTCTATGTAAGGGAAGGGATAAAAGCAACTGAACAAAAGAGTAAACAGGAAGGAGAGGAGGCACTGTGGGTCACCTTAGAGACTGTAAATAGCACCATAATCCACACGGGGTTGTATACAGACCCCCATGTCAGGGGGAGGGAATAGACAAGGATATGATGGAAGGCATACTTAGGCTGGCAGAGAAAAGGGAGATACTGTTGATGGGGGACCTTAATATACCAGATGTTAACTGGAGCACCTTTGCTGCAGCCACATTCAAAAGCAGGGCCATTCTTTATGCCCTTCAGGTGGCATGCCTCAGCCAGCTAGTTTTGGAACCTACTCATGAGGGAGCAATCTTAAACCTCATACTCTCAAATGGGGACAGTGAGAGGATCTCAGATCTAGAAGTGGGTAGCAGTTTGGGAACAAGTGACCACCAAACAGTGTGATTCATGATAAACTCAGCTCCAGAGTCAAGCCATACACAAGTGAGGGTTCTGGACTTCAGGAGGGCTGACTTTGCAAGATGGGAGAGTGCCTTAGAAAAGCACTAGCAAACAGGCTAGAAGGAGGGGTGGAACAACAATGGGGAAATATCAAAACTGCCATCACAGAGGCAACAAGCCTTTGTGTAAAGCAAATAAACAAATCAAAATGAAAGAAAAAACCACTATGGTTCTCAAAAGAAGTGGCGGTGAAGGTTAGGGAGAAAAAGATAGCATTTAGGAAGTATAAGGAAACACAGAAGGCAGAAAGAAGCAGGGAAGGTAGTCAGAATAGCAAAGGCACAAACTGAAGAAAAGATAGCCAACTTGGTTAAGAAGGGAGATAAAACCTTTTATAGGTATATCAGGGAGCGTAGAAAGACAAAGGGGGGATAGTGAGGCTGAATAGAATGGATGGTGGGTGGGCAGAGATTGATAGTGAAAAAGCAGGGATACTGAATGAATACTTCTGTTCAGTATTCACAAAAGGGGAAGTGAGGGGAGATGCCTATTCCAATTAACAGAAGCACTCTGGAGAGGGATGTCAATCCCAGTCCTTTCACAGAAAAAAGGGTTCTGAAAGAACTCCTAAAACTGAAGGTGGATAAAGCAATGGGGCCAGACGGAATTCACCCCAGAATTCTAAAAGAATTAAGCAGAGAACTAGTGACACCACTGACTACCCTTTATAACAAATCATGGGAGGATGGTGTGGTACCTGAGGACTGGAAGAAGGCTGATGTGATTCCCCTTCACAAAAGTGGGAGCAAGACAGAGGCAGGAAACTACAGACCTGTCAGTTTGACCTCTGTGGTAGGGAAAGTGATGGAATCACTTCTGAAGGAAAGAACTGTTGAGTATCTAGAGGCCAGTGGGGCACGGGACCCAAGGCAGCATGGGTTCACAGTGGGGAGTTCATGTCAGACTAATCTAATTGATTTCTTTGACTGGGTGACCAAAGTAGTAGACCAGGGAGGGGCTGTG
Organism: Neoceratodus forsteri; assembly: GCA_016271365.2. Lineage (NCBI taxonomy): Eukaryota > Metazoa > Chordata > Ceratodontiformes > Ceratodontidae > Neoceratodus > Neoceratodus forsteri. Next base: position 655,516,082 of record CM028136.1, read on the forward strand.
GACATGGCATACCTAGACTTTAGCAAGGCATTTGACACAGTCCCACACAAAAGATTAGTAGTCAAATTAACCAGCCTTGGAGTGGGTCCCAGGGTGGTAGCCTGGGTAAAACATTGGCTGAACAACAGTACACAGAAGGTAATTGTAAATGGAGTCCACTCTGAAGAAAGAGGGGTTACTAGTGAGGTACCACAGGGTTCAGTACTGGCGCCAGTCCTTTTTAATTTCTTTATAAGTGACATTGCAGAGGGACTGGAAGGAAAAGTATGCCTCTTTGCAGATGACACTAAGGTCTGCAACAGGGTTGATACACAAGGAGGCATGGAAAGGATGAGAAGGGACTTGGCAAGGTTGGAGGAATGGTCAGAAGTATGGCAGCTTGGATTAAATGCAAAGAAGTGCAAAGTAATGCACCTGGGAAACAAAAACCAAGGGGAAGATTACACAATGGGGGGAGGTAGTAACAACAACAAAAATGGAACGGGACCTGGGGGTAATCATATCAGATGACCTTAATGTTGGCAAGCAATGTGAGAAGGTGGTAGGGAAGGCTGGGGGGATACTGGGATGTATAGGGAGAGACATCACCAGCAGAAAACAGGAAATTGTTATCCCCCTGTATAGACAGTTGGTGAGACCCCATCTGGAGTACTGCATCCAGTTCTGGAGACCCCATCTCTGCAAGGACATAGACAAGATGAAGGCAGTTCAGAGGATGGCAACTAAAATGGTGCAGGGTCTGCAAGAGAAGCCATATGAGGAGAGGCTAAAGGAGCTTAATATGTATACCCTTGAGGAAAGGAGGGAGAGGGGGGACATGATAGAAATGTTTAAGTCACCTCAGTGGAATCAACAAAGTCCAAGAGGGTAGCATCTTTCAGAAAAGAGATGTGCAAGAACAAAGGACACAATTTGAAGATAGAGGGGAGAGCTCAGGGCAATGTAAGGAAGTATTTTTCACAGGAATGGTAGGACAAATGGAACAGCCTTCCTGAGGAGGTTGTGGGGTCTAAAACTGTGGGAGAATTCAACAATGCATGGGACAGACATAAGGCAATTTTTGTGGGGGGGTAGGAAGAAATAGGCTATTGGTTAAATAGGATCTGAAGCTTATCCTCTAGGTAGGGAAATGGGCAGACTAGGAGGGCCAAGCGGTCCTTATCTGCTGTCAAAGTCTATGTTTCTATGAGTCGGTAATATCCTGCCCCTGTCCCTGCAGGACACACACGAAACACGCATGTCTCTGCACGTGACTACCATGTGCTCACCCCTCTCAAGCTCGCACCTACTTGCTCTGCGTTCTCCTTTTGTAAACCATGAACCAGAAGTCAAGACTGGGTCACATGACTATGCACCCCACTGAGCTCTCTAGCCACAAGATATTTTTAAATAGTTTATTTTTTATGTTGGTGCCTGTTTCGATTTTAACCGTGCCTCTTTGCCCACAGTAAAATAAATTCTTTAAATTAACAGTCGCTTGGCACTTGATGTAGCCCAGTATCTCTATGGACTACAATCACCACACTACTTTCTGACTAGGCTCCCATGTCTCTGTTGTTCAGAAACTAGCAACAGAGTGCCTTCTACAAGAAACATTCACAAAAATTGTATATTTTTTTAAAAATGCCACCGGAATGCTGTCAAACAGCTAAACTGTGCTTCACAGCTTGCAGTCTAAAGCAAGGAGAGCTTTAAACTCCAAGTTTTGCACCTTAATAGCCTTTCTCCCATTCAATGGAACTCCACAACATTTTGTATGTGCAGATCTCTTCACATGCCAATGTCTGTTCCAATCAGATGTGCAGATACCAAGATCTGAATAAAGTGAAAAATTATTTTTTTTCTTTTTTTGCTGTTTTCATTGTCCACCTCTAGCACCCAGACAGTTTGGAAATTTGGTGTGAAATTATCAGGGCGAAATGACTTGGCCCGCAGATGTGCCTTTTGCTAGTTTGGTGAAAAAATATTAATCCATTCAAAAGTTACATATTTTTCAAATTTCAGTTCTGAGCATACTCAGTAGGCACTCTCTAGTTAGTTACAGAGAACAAAATCCTCTTTCATGTGAAAAAAATATTTTTTTGCATGCCGCCATCTTTTTTCAACTTTTTTTTAAAATTTCCATAACCCACATAAATGACATGGGGCAGTGAGACCAATATATGTATCTTGCTTATTGGGAACTCTTTAGGTGGATTCTGCACTTAGTTTGTGTAAAAATTACCCCCAAAATGTGTTTGTGTTTTTTTTTTCAACCTTTTTCATGACTCACTTTCACTTTTTCTGTATGGCTAAACGAAAAAAGAATTTGACCATATGTAAAAGAATCCCAAGTCACAACTCATTGTTTTTCCCTGGTGTCTAGTGGTACTCCCCACCCTTTGATTGCCCTCCCTATATCTTACAATGTTTCTCTGGTGGCTACTGGCAGACCCCACCCCTCTGATTGCTGTGCCTGCACTTAGTAATGTTTCCCTGGTGTCTAGTGGCACCCCACCCCCTGATCACTGTCTCCATAATATTTAAAGGTTACCTGGTATCTAGTGGCACTCTGCTCTCTCCGATGGCCGTCCCCATATGTTTTGTTATTTCCCTGGTGTCTAGTGGCACCCCCACCCCGATCACCATCCCCCTTGAGTTTTGTCATTTCCCTGGTGTCCAGTGGTACCACCACCCTCCGGTCATCCTGCTCTCTGAAATAAAGAAAATGGTCCTTTACTGATCTGATGCCCCCCAACCTCCCACTCAGCACCCACCACACTGCACTCACCCACATCCCCCACAGACCCTCACTCTCTTGAACAGGTCCCAGGCTGAAGATCCACTCTCCAATCAAAGACATGTCCTGCCACTGGAAACGCTGACTGCTATATGAGAAAGTAAGATAAGTGCAGTTCAATGTATTTCAGAGGGGTTTTCAACTCTAATGCATAACTTTGCCATTTCTGCATATTTTTACACCAGATTTTTAACATGGTCTTTTTGAGACCTCACCTCATGAACAATTGTGGTGGAATTATACAAATCAAGCCTGAAAGGTGATTTGGTGGTTGCTTGATGAAATCACCTTTTGGGTGGGATTTGAACATTTTCACCATCCTTGTTCATGAGGTGGGGTCAAAAGGGGTCGTAAGAAGGCTATGTTGGAAATATTAGGTACAAATATATAAAAATAGCAATGTAATGTGCATACATTGAAATTTTGCTATGCTTACGCATAACTTTTGCACTTTTAAATATTTTGACACCAAATTATCAACATAGTCATCTTTCTACACCACCTCATGAACATGACATCTGCCATTCATCAAACCCTGGTCAGACTGTGTTTTTGCACCTGTGGTGCATAATGGCATTGCAGTGGCACAGAATCATGTTTTAGTGGGATTTCAAAATTTTCATTACTGGGTTCATGAAGTGGGGTAATAAGAACAATAATGCCAATTTCATTCCTGTTTTAACGTACTCATCTACATAGGGATGGGCATGCAGGGCCCAGAGGATACAATTATACTATGTCAAAAAGTAAGGAAATTCTTTCCAAAAAAACTTCACTAATGCACCACTAAGGATTAAGACTCAGGAAAGAAGTAGGGAAATGAGTTTTAGGTTTCCATGAATCTCACTTTCACACAATATTTTGAGGCAAGCTGATGGATTTTCTTCAGTTGTCAACCCAAAGCTCATCACATTGTGGTAGCAACAACACTCAGGTGTGATGGACACAGGTGTGTATGCTTCAGGAACCTGTACAATTGAGTGAGATTTAGGGTTGATAACCCAAAGGAAGACTCCATCACTGATTTGCTTCAGGGGTGTGTGTGCAGGGTGGTTAGGGTTGGAAACCTTAAAATCACATTTCCCTACTTTTGTCACTGTAGTCCTAACTCTAAATGGTGCATTAATGGAGTTCTTTTGCAAAGAAAAAAATATATATATATATATATATATATATATATATATATCATACTGGTGCTTTAGGATGAAACAGCACTTATATCTGAAACTCAAACACTTGAAGCATAACAACTTTGGAACTGTTGAACAGATTTGTATGGTATTTGGTAGTTTTAATGCCATCTGTAGTTCTCATATTGTGCCAAATGTCATGCAAATCCATTGTATAGTTTTTGAGATACAAAGTGTTGAAAGAAACAGAAAACTCCATTTTTATCATTTTTTTGTCATCCTGTATCTCAGAAATGGCTTTAGGTACTGGTCTGACATTTTCAGGGTAGAAAGCCTTTGAGTCACAGATGTGCATTTTAAAGGTTTGGTATAAAAATATTAATCCATTCAAACGTTATTAACATTTAAATTTTCCCATTGTTTCTTATGGGAAAAGTTATATGTCCCATGCAACACTTTTTTGTGAAAGAAAATGTCCCATTATTTCCTATGGGAAAGTTGTGTAACGCTTTTTAACATTCCCTGCAACACTTTTTTTTGTGATGGATAATTTTTCCCCATGGAGTACAGAGGCTGACTGCAGCACTGCTTGAAACACTGCCTCTGTGGTGCAGTGGTAGGACACAGGCTGAAAATTCCCAGGATCAGCTGTTTGATTCTGTGTGTGTGTGTGTGTGTGAGTGTGTGTGTGTATATATATATATATATATATCTATATATAGATATATAGATATATATATATATTTATATATATATACACACACACACATTAAAGTTCTCTGTGCAGTAATACTACCTACCAGATATGTACATTTCTAAAAGATATTCCCTGGTGATCAAGTGTCCTTCCCACCCAAACCACACCCCGATGCCAATATCTTCCACTCCCACCCCACTCCATACCCCAAATGCTCAAATATGAAGTACATTCCCTGGTGACCTAGTGTTTCCCCGGAACCCACCCTTGCCGCCAATGTCATACACTACCACCCTGCTCCCCCCTTCACAAACCCAAGAGGGTCAATGGCACAGCCCTTCTCTCTTATCCATGGCTGGTGCCCCACTGATGTTAGGACAGAATGGATGCAGACACTGCCACATCTGAAAGAGTACAACTTTCACACAAATAGTAAGATATACTCCCTGGTGATCTAGTGTCACACCCCCACCCCTAAACCCACCCCTGCTACCAGTGCATTGCACTACCACTGCAATCCTCCTCCTTTCCAAAGTCAATTGGGTCACTGGCACAGCTGTCATCTCTCCTTCACGGCCGGTGCCCCACTGATGTTCTGAATGTATGAGCTCATGCATAGGTGGGAGCTGAGCTGTACACATGCTCATACATTCAGAACATCAGTGGGACACAGGCCATGGAGGTGAGAGGGGGGCTGTGATGGTGCCCCACTTGAATTTGTAAAGGGGATGAGCAGGCATGAAAATGGGCATTTGCAAAAATGAAGTATTGTTTGTGAAACTGGAAGCATCCTGTTTTCGCAAGTGAAGCAGCATTTTCAAACATTTTGGTGTTGTTTTCAAAAAATTGGTGCTTTTTTAACAATTATTTTGTACATATATATGTTGTTTTCTGAAAAGATCATGTATTTGAAAGATGTGGTGTTACTGTTGAAACTTCTCCAGTGTGCTTTCAAAAGCATGCTGTTTATTTTGAACATTTCTCCATTTCTACAGTGACAGATAGCAATCCATAGAAAAGCAGAAATCAACCACACTGCTACAGTGGCATGGTCGGTAGCACACAGAGCTGCAGTTTGGAACATTCTGAGATTGAATCTAGGCACTTACACTTTTTTTTCTGAATTTATACACCGGAAATATATGCACATTTTATGTCCAGCCATGTTATGAGGGAGATCAGAGTCAGTAAGAGCTGCTGAGGATTACTTTACAATTTGGGCAAGTGACATGGATTTTTAGGATGGTCAGCATGAGGCTTGCTCTAAGTGAAATAGCTACCAATATCAGACAATGTTCACTATACAGCCATCTCACAGGGTATGAGCAGCCAAGTACTTTGTATCTTTGAAAGCCATCTCACAGGGCATGAGCAGCCAGGTACTTTGTATCTTCAGAGCAGCAGTGTGGTCTGATAGGCATTCGTAGCTCTCTAGCACCACTTTAATATATGCAGCTCTCACATTGTCCCACTTACATGTTCATTTAAACTATGTGCCCTTTCCGTTTCTGAAAACATAATGATTCTTTCAAAAGCTCCCTGCTACTATGGTCAGGCATGGTAATGGAAAAAAAAATAGTGGCAGCTGCAAATGAAAAGTAAAACAGGTCACAGAAACTGTGTAAAATAAAATCCAATTTGCACACAAATTGTGCTTTTTCCAAAACTGTTTTCCACATATATATCTTGTTTTCCCAAATTTTTGCATGTTTTTGAAAGATGAGGTACTGCTTTTGAAAATTCTCTGGTCTGCTTTTGAAAGCATGCCGTTTATGCCAAACATTTCTCCGCTTCTACAATGACAGATAGTAAACCACAGAAAAACTGAAATCAACCTCATTGCTGTAGTGGCATGGTGGGTAATGCACAGACATGCAGTTTGAAACATACTGGGTTCAAATCTAGGCACTTACACTTTCTATCTAATTTATACACCTGAAAAATATGTGTGTTTTAAGTCCAGCTATGTTTTGAGGGAGATCACAGTCAGTAAGAGCCGCTGAGGATTACTTTACAATTTGGGCAGGTGGCACAGATTGTCTGGCTGCTCGGGATGAAGCTTGCACAATTAGTCATAAAGAATGTTGCCTGTAAGTACATTTGTCTACTACGACATGCAATTTCCCATGTGCTTGCACAGCATTCATGGGAACACTGTACCACAGTGTGGGAAAATACTATGCTATCTGAAAAAGTAAGGAAAGTCATGCATCAGTTAGGGTGACTATCACATCAACAAAATCAGGGAAATGAGGTGTTAGGGTTTCCAACCCTAATGCCTCATCCTCGGGGTTCTCACCCCTACCACCCTACCCCATCCTCCCACCCTCCACACACCAACAGGTGTTGGGGTCTGACATGGGGTTATCATGCCTAGCTGTCACTCCATTCTCCTCTACTGTAGCATTGCAGCTTCTTTACACATGGGATGGGGTGAGAATTAGGCATGATGAACCTAACCTTAATACCACATTTCCTTACTTTTGTCATTTTATCCCTAACAAATGCATTAATGAAGTTTTTTTTGCAATTTATTCCCTTACTTTTTGAGATCGTATAATACTATTTTTATTTTATTGTGGGAGCCCAGGGAACTTCAGACCCTGCAGTCCATTCCTACATAGATGCACATATGTATGTATCTAGCTGTAGAAATGCAGTGGTTCCTGGTCCCTGCACTTCCACTGATAAAGTTACGAGTAGATGTAGTGAAATTTCAACAAATAGTCATAACTGTGCCATCTTAAATAATTTTCACCTTCACCCAAAATGTTCAACATAACCTTCTTATCACCTCACTGCATGTACCCAGTACATAAAACTTTCAAATCCCAGTTGAAATATAATTCTGCACAACTGCAATACCATTCCATGCCACATGTGTGGAAAAAACATATTGGCAATATTTGAAAAATGACAGCTGTATTATTCATGAGGTGGTGTGAAAGAATGGCAAAGTTGAAAATTTGGAGTGAAAATATGACAAATTGCCAAAGTTACGTGAGTGCATAGAAAATGTCAATGGTCACGCATAACTCTGGCATTTTTAAGACTTTTGCACCAAATTTTCAACATGGCCTTTTTGGGACCCCACCTCATGAACACTTGCACTGTCATTTTGTTTCTCAGTCCTGAAAAGGGTTTTCATGCAGCAACTGCACTGGCAGTATAGCCTCTAGACTATACTGCCAGCCCCAATCCATTCTGGGCAGGATGTGAGAAATGACAGCTATACTGTTCAAGAGGAGGTGTGAAAAAATGGCTATATTGAAAATTTGGAGTGAAATTATTAAAAATTGCTAAAGTTACACCCGCACATAGCAAAATTTCAACAACTGGGCATAACTTGGGTGATATTTTGATATTTTTGCACCACATTTTTAACATGGGCTTTTTGGGATCCTACCTCATGAACACTGGCACTGTCGTTTCATTAATTGGTCCTAAAAAAGTGATTCTATGCAGTGACTACAAAATCACCTTTTGGTACAGATTAACAAGACGACAGTGACAGTGTTCATGAGGTGAGGTCCCAAAAGGGCTATGTTGAAAATTTGGTGTACAAATTCAAAAAAATGGTGATGTTATGAACCTAAGTTCAAAATGACATTGACAGACATTATACAGCACTTATCTTGATTCGTCAGTTTGTGGATCAGCTTTGAAGAGTGCAGATATGTCTTGGTCCACAGAAGATGACAAACTTCAACCTCCAGTGGTAAGTATAGGGTAAGGGGGGATGTGGGGTGGTGGGGTGCTCAGTGAGAGGGTCAGGATGGAGGAAGCAGTGGCAGGGATGACGAGGGACAGTTTTCTTTTTTTCAGGTTAAACAAAAAGATGTCAGAGAACTGTTTTCTTTGTATCAGGGAAACCTATATACAATTCAGATTTTGGTACACTGGGGGTGGGCTCCCCAGTTCCAGAAACTACTGGGGGTTAAATGCTGACACAAGGATTGGGCTCCCAATGTTTGCACATCAATAAAATAATGAGCTGCAGGGTCGGGTTATCTGACACGAGTGGTGGGCATCCCGCTGTCAGAATATATTAATTAAATACCAAAGTGAGCAGGGAACAGTGATCAGAGGGTGGGGGCCACTAGACACCAGGGACTGGATTGGGGACAGTGAGTGGAGAGTAAGGGGTTCCACTAGACATCAGAGAAAATGAGGCTGAATGCTCCTGTCGGTAAACTGAGCACCTGTGATTTCGGGTGACCAGAAAAGGTATTTCTGGCAATCATTAAAAAAAAACAAAGGTTATAATCCAGCTAAACAGGGCTCATTTAGTTAGAGTCTGACCTTTGTTTTTTAAAATGACAAAATCTGTATGTATTTCACAGAATTTTTACTTACTGGGGAAAAAACAAGATGGCAGCTCTCAATAAAGGATTTTTCCTTACTAAAAAGAATTTGTGTTCTTACGCAATAGGATTGCTCTCATGAAACTAAATCCTTTTTTGTGAGATAAAATCCTTTTTGGAAAAACAGACCTCTATCCTAAAGATTGGCATGTTCAGAAAAGTCCTATAGGATATAATGGGAACTAAAAAACAATAACTTTGCAACAGATTAATATTTTTGTATCAAATGTTCACTGTCTGTTCTGATACTAAAGGTTTATATCCTACAAACATCATGCAGAAATTCCACTCTGTCTGGCTGCAAGGTGATAAGGAAAAACCGAAAAAACATGTTTTTTTTTTTACTTTTTTTTCACTATCCAGATCTCAGAAACTGCATAGATGACCAGAACAAAACTTCCCATATCAAGAGCTTTACCCAACAGGACAGTGCATGCCAATTTTTTTGCAAATCCATCAATCAATTGCAAAGTTATTAAAGTGTAAAATTTGAGGTTTAACATAGAAACTGCTATTCAACCCTAACTCTAGAGGTGTTATTGCGCCTGTATAATATATATATATATATATATATATATATATATCACAATAAACTCAGTTAATGCATTAGTTAGGGTTAATTCCACCACAAAACTCAGGAACTTCGATGTTGGGTTAGCCTACTCTCCATCCACAGACCAACAGAGGCGTTGGGCATGCCTTAGGGTCATTGGCCCCTAACTCTTACCCCATTTCATGTGAAACAAGCTGAGATGGTACAGCATAGGAAAATGGGGTGAGAGTTAGGCCCGATGACCCCAAGGCACACTCTGGCACCTGTTGGTCTGTGGATGGTGGGGGAGGGTGTCGGGGTAGGGTTGGTAACCTAACATCGAATTTCCAGACTTTTCTTGGTGTGGAATCAACCCTAACTGATGTGTTAATGAAGTTTTTTTGCTATGAATTTCATTTTGTTTTGAGAAAGTGAAATGTTACTCATATGGTATCCATAGGTGGGAGGTCTTTCACTCCCACCAACCCATCAGTGTACAGGCATCATGCAGGAGGGCCCTCTGCTCCCAGTTCTGCATATTTGGGTGCACTTTCCCTCTGGGCCCTATGTTACCACCCAACTATAAGTATAGAGACCTAGCAACAGAGGTCCCTGTGCTTTCAGTATTGCAAGATGGTATCCATAGGTGGGTGTACAGACCCTCTGTGCCCTGCTCTCCCACCTACCTGTAAGTATAGAAACATAGCACAGGAGGGTCCTGCACTTTTAGTTTGTATAACTGTATCCATAGGTGGGAGCGCGGACCCTCTGGGCCCTGTGATCCCACTCACCCATCCAACCATGACTGTTGAAGCATAGTGTAGGAGGGCTCAGTGCTCCCAGTTTAGCATAAATAGTATGCACAGGTGGTAGTGTGGGCCCTCTGGGTCCTGTGTGTCCACTTACACATAAGTACATACACATAACACAGGCCTAGAGGCATTCCAAGTAACCCTTGTAATGCTTATTTGGCAATATCTCAGTAACCATAGCAACTGCAGAAAAACTATTTTGCAGTTGTATTCATAACCTAGCCACTTCTCTCATGTACAAAACTGTGCTTAAAAGAAATCTGTATCTTGAAATGATTTCTAGATATAGGAGCTTTATGCTAACAAGAAAGTGCCAGTTTCAATGTTATCCTAAAGGAACATTTGCAACTCGAGTGCTATAATTCTGAAACCAGTATAAATGTTTGCACCAAACCAGCAAAAGGCACATTTGTGGTACAAGGACATGCCACCCTGCAAATCTCAGCCCAAAAGTTCAAATCATGTATTGGCAGTGAGGTAGCAAAGAAACTGTGTTTTTTGCAGATGCCACAATGTTTTCCTATGGGAAAAAAATCACAAATTCAGAGTACTATGAAACCAATTTAAAGTTTTTCACCAAACCACGAAAAGGAACATCTATGGTGGAAGGGTTTGCCACCATGAAAGTTTCAGCCCAAAATTCCAAACTGAGTAGTGGCAGTGAGGTGGCAAATAAATGGTAATGTGTGGGGTAGTAGTGTCACAGTTGTGTTGCAAACCGCGACACTTTCTGCAAATTTGCAAAAGAATGGTGCAAAACATTCACAAATCTTGCCAAAGTGTTGCATAGTTCTTTCACAATTTGTGAAAGTACGGTGGGGCAAATCGTGGAAAACATATATCTAGGGCTTATTTTGCAAAACTAATGGAAACATTGAGTCCCTCTGGCCCCGATTAGGTAAACACAAGTATCAGTGTTTAACAAGGGGCACTAAAATTTAAATTGCAGCAGTTTTTCTCCACTGTTAACTGAAAACAAGATGGTGATGGCATGACAGTACAGAAGGCATTTGCGACAGAAAAAGGTGCTTTCATGGAAGAGTGAGTCTGGGAGAATGGTCATACGAGAAATTCTTGTGGGGTGAGTGGTGAGGACCCAATCCAAGAGGGTACTGGTGCCATTCTTGTAGTTAATCCTAGTAGGGGAGTTTACCATTTGCGTGAGGTTAGCAGCTGAGATGGAGTCTTTATAGACACTGGCACTCGATGCTAACCAGTTTATGTTGAAATCCCGTAATAGAATAAGTTCAGCTTCGGGAGGATGAGAGTTGATAAAGTTTAGGACATCATTGAATCCATGTTTAGGGTCCCTGGGCGGGATGTATATGGAGATAATAGTCAGGGCTTTATGGTTGGGACCTAGGATGATTTTTATTGGCAGAATCTGGGCTGAGGCAGAAAGTGATGGAGTTGCTACAGGGTGGCAAGACAGGGAGACTTTTATATAGATTGTGCAGCCACCACCTTTTTTGGATATCCGGTCCAGCCTGTGGACATTGTAGCCCTGTATTGTTACTGCTGAGTCAGGAACTTTAGGTGTCAGCCAAGTTTCCACCACTGCAAGGATGTCAGGGTTGTGTTGGCATATGAAGGCTTGGAGTGCATCCAGCTTTGGTAGTAGGCTGCAGATATTAATGGTTGCAAGGATAAGGGCACCTGGAGTTTGTGTGTGACCTGAGCTTCTAGGGCTAGGATTGGGATGGACGCTGCCTGAGATGAGAAGCAGGAGGAGTAGGAGTTTTAAGGACCAGAGTCGCAGCTCTTTGAGAGATAGTTTTGATTGTTGTTTCCTGGAGTAGAAGTTGCAAGGTTCCAGGTGGTCTCCCATATGGACTGCAAGGTGGTACAGTGTAGAGAGGTGGCCACACTTGTTAAGAGTAGTGGTTGGGTTAAGTAACCAGGAATATCCAAACAGTGCACCAAGCACAAGTCTCGAGTGGAAGTGGAGAGTTCCCTTGGAGTAGCAGTGGAAACCAGAGTAGAGGGTGGTAGGGGAAGGGCAGGGGTGGCTAGGACCAGGGAGAGAGAAGAGGAGGGGGCCAGGGCAAGGAGGAGGAAGACAGGAGAGAGAAAGGTAGAGAGAGCCCATATGGCTTATGTACTAGATAAAGAGATAGAGATATAGCCCTCTAGTGGTGAGAGGATATAATCTGCTAATGGAAAAAGCTCTAAATTCACTTCTAATATCAACTCAGAACTTAAAATGACTGTTAGGATTAAACAAATTATTAAACCCTAGCACATAAATTCAACTAGAGACACAGAGGGAGATACAGTAGTTAGAGGTGTGTTCAGCAGGAGATAGTGTAGGCCACTTGGAAATCAGCTTCCACTGGTACCAAATCCAAAAGTCAGGGCTAGTACCTTGCAGTACAGAGGATTTCTGAAAAACTGTTTAGGTTCCAGATTATTACTATCATTTGTTATTAGGACTGACTCACTCTATCAGAAAAAAATAGGCAAACATCCAGTGACTGTTGTTAGGGTTATCCAAACTTATTTCCAATATAGCTATCCACGGATAACATACTGTGTGTTTCATCATTTGTTAACACTTGAAATATAGGCATCTGCTTAACTCTTGTTATTGATGTTTGTAACAGAAAAATGCTTATGATAGGCCATCTCCCATGGTTGCCCAGCATGCGTGTGTAACCCCAAGGTACTCTGATGGCAGCAGAACTCATACCATTGGTGGACCATGATGATGGATGTGTCTTCTAGTATGGTTAGAGAGTTCTATGTTACTTCTGTTACCTGATGCTGGCTGTCTCTGATTGGTTGTGTTGCCTTGGCCCTTCCCCTGCTTGCATATGTGTGTGTGGGGGGGGTGGGTGGAATGCGTAGTTAGGGTTTTGAGGATGGGGCGTGGGGGTGATGTGGTGGGGTGGTAACCCTAATGATGAATTTCCACACTTTTGTCACTGTGGAAACAACCCTAACTGATGCATTAACAAGGTTTTTTGTAAAGATATATATATATATATATATATATATATATATATATATATATATATATATATATATATATATATATATATATATATATATTACAGTGGCACGTAGTGGCACTACAGTTAGAGTTGAGTACTCCATTAAAGGTTAAATGTGAAATTTTGCATCTTAATAACTTTGCTACTGTATGATAGATTTGCCTGAAATTTGCCAAGCTTGGAGCAGTACCATAGATCTCTGGATCTACCAAGTTTCGTAATGGTTGGATATAGAGTTGCGGAGTTATAAAGCAACATTCTGTAGGGCATTTAGGCTTTTTTGCACATTCTTTGCTTGCACCTACAGGTTACACAGTTTGTGTGACCAGTCCAAAAACATCAGGAAACATGAGGCTGGGGTCCCTGATGTGCCTTTCAAAGATTTCATGAAAAAATATTAAATGGTTCAAAAGTTATTCAAAAAACAAGTTTCCCATTATAGTCAATGGGAAAAGTTAACAAAAAGTTCAACAGTGTTGCAAATACAGTTTTTAGTGTCACAAATGACCCTTGTAGTGTCATGAGTCAGCCATTTTGTTTTCAGTTAGTGGTCACATAAATGCTTGGCATTTAAATTTGGGACCCTCTAGGGACACAGTTCTTTTTGTGTTCACCCTGGGTATGCTAGTCATGTCTTTTTTTGGAGGTAAACACCCCAGAAATATGTTTTTGAAACTTTTGTAAAAAGTAGTGTCTCAAAGTAGTGTAGCACTCATGACATTTTCGTGATGTCATTTGCGAAAGTGTCATGATTTCCGACACTATTTTGCCCCACTATGCCCCAAATAACAGGAATTCTTTGCCACCCTGTTGTAAAACAACAGTTTGGTCTTTTGGGCTGAAATTTGGAGGGAAGAAAGCCAACATCCCACAGATGTGCCATTTGGTGGTTTGGTGACAGAATGTTTCGTGGACAGAAAGTTACGATGCTTTGAAGTTGATGCTTTTTCCCATTGACTAACATTGCGGTGTGCGCCGCACCTTTTGGGACCCATATCTTGGAAATGCTTCAAGATATGGACTTTTCATTGGGAACATGCTTAGCCCCCCACTCAGGGGCTAAGTGCAAAACTAGCCAGGAAAGTCATAATTTATATTACATTTTAATTTTTTTTCTACGTTGTATGGTTCCTGAGATATAAGCAATTTAGTATTCCAAGTGCTCATTTACTGCTCTGAGGCCCATCATTATGCATACATTCTTTGTATTCACTGTGTTTCTCTAGGCAGCTGTTGGTGAAAAAATGGGTGTGTGCTTTTGTTACTGTCACAGTTAGTGTTCCCACTTATGTTTCAGTATCCATTTGCATTAGCATTCCATCTACGCCACCATGTGCTTACCCTTTGCCTTTTTTGTTTGCGCTTGCATTTGTGTTACTGTTACCATTTGCATTTCCATTACTGTTTCTGTTTACATTTCATTTTGCATCACCATGTGCATTACCATTTGCATTTGTGTACATGCTTCCGTTTGCATTTTCTTTGGCATCAGTGTTGCTGTTACCATTAGCATTTGCATTTCCTATTGTAGTACTGTGACCGTGCGCATTACCATTTGTGTTTCTGTACGCTCTTGCCTTTGCATTTCCATTTGAATTACTGTTCCCGTGTATGCCACCATGTGCTTTACCCTTTGCATTTTCATTTGTGCTTGCATTTGCATTACTGTTACCTTTTGTGTTTCCATTAGTGTTTCTGTTTGCATTTTGTTTTGCATCACCATGTGCATTACCATTTGCATTTGCATACACGCTTCCGTTTGCATTTGCATTTCCTTTGCCATCATCATTGCTGTTACCATTAGCATTTGCATTTCTTATTGCGGTACCATGACCGTGCGTGTTACCATTTGCATTTCCATATTAGCCTGCATTTGTGTTTCTGTTTGCAGTACCATTCCTGCCTACACCACCGTGTGCATTACCCTTTGTGCTTGCATTTGCGTAACTTTAACATTTGCGTTTCCATTACTGTTTTTGTTTGCATTTCCATTTGCATCACCGTGTGCATTTCCATTTGTGTTTGCATACATGCTTCCATTTGCATTTGTGTTTCTGTTTGTGTTTCCTTTGGTGTCATCGTTGCTGTTACTGTAACTGTCTGCATTTCCAATTACGCTACCATGCCCGTATGCATTATGGTTTGTGTTTCCATATGCGCTTGTGTTTCTGTTTTCATTAACATTTGTGCTTGTGTTTGTATTACCGTTTGTGTTATCGTTTACATTTGAGTCACCATGTGTGTTAGCATTTGCGCTTGCATTTGCATTGCTGTTATTTCACAATTTACAGTGCTCATTCTCAAAAAGAAGGGAAATGCATGGAAAAAACTCTGTTTAATGCATCAGTTAGGGTTGTTCCACAGTGATAAAAGCAAGGAAATTCGATGTTAGGGTTCCCACCCCCTTGCACCCCGTCCCCACCAACAGGCATCGGGGTGTGCATTCGGGTCTTCGGTCCTAACTCTCACCCATTCTCCTACATGCTGCACCACCTCAGCTTGTTTGCACATGGGATGAGATGAGAGTTAGGACCAACGACCCCAATGCACACCTGATGCCTGTTGGTGGGGGTGGGGTGTAAGGGTGGTGGGAATTATAACATCAAATTTCACTTTTGTCGCTGTATAACAACCCTAACTGATGCATTAAATGGAGATTTTTTGCCATTATATGTAAACAGTAAACATATATATATATATATATATACACACACACACACACACATAGATACTTTGCAAAAAACTGCTTTAATGCAACATTTAGAGTTCAGGCTAAAGTGACAAAAGTATAGAAATGAAATTTTAGGGTTTCCAACTCTAAAACCCCAGTGCCACACCTAAAGCAAATCAGTGGCAATGTCTTCTTAGGGTTTGTCAACTGTAAAGCTCACCCTGTTAGGTGTGTATGTTTCTGGAGAGTATAGAGTGGAGTGAGCTTTTTGATTCAAAACCCCTACAAAGACTCAACTCCAGATTTGCTTTAGGGGTGGCACTGGAGTTTTAGGTTTGGAAACCCTAATGCCTTATTTCCATACTTTTGTCGCTTTAGTCTGAACCCCAACTGTTGCATTCATGCATATTTTTGCAAATAATTGTCTTACTTTTTGAGATAGTATAACGGTACCTTACTTTCCCATGGGAGCACAGGGCCCTCTAGGCCTTGCACTTCAATGCATCCAGACCCTTTGAGATAGTATAATCATATCCTTAATTATCTGATGGAGCGCAGGGCCCTCTGGGCCCTGCTCTCAAGTTCGTCCATAGATGCGTATATGTATGCCTGTGAGGAAGGATAGGGCCCTTTGTACCCTGCACTTACATTTGTAAGACAACAGCATCCAGTCAACATAACCTTTCTGTTACTTCACCTTATCAACCTGGTAGTAAAAATTGTCAAATCCCCACCAGAACGTCATTCCTTGGAAGTGGCATGAGAAGACATTTTGGACAAGATTTGAAAAATGACAGCTGTCACAAGCATGAGGTGATAAAAATAAATGGCTATGTTGATAATTTGGGATTAAAATATTGACAATTAACAAAGTTATGAGCGAGCATAGTGAAATGTCAACAGATGCTCACAACTTTGCTATTTTACCATATTTTGCCCCCAAATTTTCAACATACCCTTCTTATGACCCCACCTCATGAACAAGTATGGTGAACATTTTGAAATTCTACCCAAAATGTGATTTCACCAACCATCTGCAAATTGCTTTTCAGGCAGGATTTGCGAAATGATGTCCTGCTGTTCAAGAGGAGGGTTATCAAAAAGGATATGTTGAAAATTTGGTGTCAAAATATGCAAAAATGGCAAAGTTATGCACCAAACTTAAAAATCCCATTGACATACATTGATTTCCCATTCAAATAAAAATCTTTTTTTGTTTGCTGTCATGTGAAACAAGATATTTTTCGTATGATGCCCATATGAAAAATAATTTAAATGTTAACAAAAACACATTGTAAGGACATTTCTCGAGCAGTAAAATGCAGAATGCAGCTAAGAGGGTCCCGACAAGCAAGCTACATGTGTTTGTTCCACACCAGAATATCATTTTTGGAGGATTGCTAATTTGAATTTCTTAGGCAAATCTGAAAACTAGATGGCAGCTGTATGAAAAAGGATTTTCCTCACATAAAACAGGATGATGTCATACGGAATAAAAATTCTCTTTTTCATTTCATGCAGCTATTTTTGGTGCTTACTGAACATGCGCAGAACCAAGTATTCAGAATTTCAAAATTAAATAACGTTGGAATGGATTCATATTTGTTCACCAAACAAGCAAAATGCACATCTATAGGTCAGCTCCTTTCTACCCTGCAAATTTCAGACACAAATTCCCAAAACGTCTGGGCACTAACCATGCCGACCATAAACCGATTCTAACCAATGGGAAAAATTTCTGAAAAATTTACTTTTTTCACTATCTATATCTCAGAATCCATACATCCCATGGAACAAAACTTGGCATGTTAAGAGATCTACCCCCACAAGACCATGCATGCAATATTTTTTGCAAATCTGTTGCACGGTTGCAAAGTTACAGCATTAATGTGCAAATTTTGGGGTTTAACAATAAATTGCCTGTACAACCCTTAATATAGGGGTGCAACTGTGCCCCTATAATTAATCTATCTATCTATCTATCTATCTATCTATCTATCTATCTGTCTATCTATCTACTGTATCTATCTTCATTGCAAAAAACTGTGATAATGCATCAGTTAGGGTTAAAGCAACAACAGTGGGGAAATGAGGCATTAGGGTTTTGAACCCTAACACTTCACCTGCCCCCACCCTCCACACACCAACAGGTGTCTGGGTGTGCCTGTGGGTCATCGGGAACTCTCACTCCATTCCATGTAAGGAGGCTGAGATGGCATAGTATAGGAGAAAGGGGTGAGAGTCAGATCCTATGACCCCAAAAGCACATCCTGACACCTATTGGTGTGTGAATGGGGGGGGAGTGGTGGGGTAGTAGGGGAAGGGGCTGTTAGGATTAAAAACCCTAATGCATCATTTCCCTACTTTTGTTGCTTCAACCCTAACTGGTGCATTAACAAAGGTTTTTTGCAATTAATTTCCTAACTTTTTGAGAAAGTGTAATATTTGGTCTATAGTGTGTTGTGATTGCAGCTCACTGTGGGAGTGCAGGGCTGTAAGAACCCTGGTTTCCCATCTATCCATAACTGTAGAGACATTGTAATGAAATATTATCTCCCTGTGGGAGCACAGGGCCCACAAGGCCCTGCACTCAAGTACTACATAATGGAGGGCCCTGCTCTCCCATTACTTAAAAATCGTATCCATACATGAAAGCACAGGGCCCTCTTGGCCCTGCATTCCCACCTACCCATAAATGTAAAGACACAGCGTAGACCTAGAGATATTGCAAGTAACCCTTGTGATGCAAATGACACAATTTCTCAGCAACCATAGCAACCTTGGAAAAAATTCCACCACAGTTGTAATAATGTCCTGGCAACCTGCTCATGTGCTTAGTACAACTAAAGGTGTATTAAGCTGCTTTTAGCAAAAAATTCCTATCTTGAACCCACTAGAATCCATCCAACCTTGGATTTCATCCAGACAGTTGTTAAACACCTCGGGAGCTCCATCCTGGTCGGGTGCGAAAGACAGGTATAGCTGGGTATCATCTGATAGCAGTGAAACCTCAGCCCATACCATCTTATAATGTCTCTGAGGAGCAGCATATACTCTGCAAATAACATGGGTGACAGCACGGAACCCTGAGGCATTCCACATAACAAAGAAGTTGGGCCAGAGGAAAAAAATCCCTGACACAACTCTTTGTGATCTCACAGTGAGGAATGAGGTGAACCATTGTAAAACAGCTCCCGACATTCTATGAATTTGCCTCAGGTGTGCTATCAACACCATGTGATCGACAGTGTCAAAAGTTGATGAGAACCAGAATGGAATGTCTCTTCTGATCCCTCTCCCTCAGAAGACCAATAAGCACCCTAACCAGTGCAGTCTCAGTGCTGTGTCTTTTATGGAAACCAGATTGGAAGGATTTGTAGATATTATGGATGGTTAAGTGGTCCTACAGTTTTGGGCTGCCACTACCTTCTCAATAACCTTCCCAATAAAGGGAAGGTTAGAGATAGGTCTGTAGTTTGAGAAACAGTCTGGGTCCAAGGTAGCTTTCTTCAAGAGAGGTGTCACCATCGCCTCTTTCAGACAGCTAGGAAACTCACCTGACTCCAAGGAGCACCAGACTATTTGCACCAGGACTGGACCGATGATATCAGAACAACACATTAGGGAAGTCAGTCCAGGGTCCAAACTACAGCTTGTGGGATGCACACTATGGATGATCTTCATAATATCCATGAACTCAGGTTGACAAAAGGAACTCCAAGAGAACTGAGGCACTGTGAACTCACACTGTTCTACAACATCACCCTTAGAGGTTGTCAGACACAAGTCCACCCTGATGTTGGCCACTTTAGTTGCAAAGTAATGAGTGAGCTCCTCGCACTCTAATTTGGAAAAGGCTTTTCGAACTTGCATACAGGCTGGGTTGCACAGTCTGTCTACAGTTCAAAACAGCTGAGCCAGTCAATTGTGAGCAACTGCAATCTCCCTGGACAGGAATTCTGCCTTCTTATGGGTGATTGTAGAATGGTAGATGGAATAAAGTTCCATCAATCCAAAGCGGTCGGCTTCAAGGGGGAACTTGCGCCAACAACGCTCTAACCTTTGCCCCTGTCTCCGCATCTCCCTCAGTGTCCCATCAAACCAAGGGGACCTGGGGTAAGGGGTGCTCACGAACAGGAGCAATAAGATCCAGGGCAGCAGTAATGGCCTCATTAGAGACCTACACCAGCATCTCTGGATTACTGCTCACCAACAAGGGGGATGATAGGTCAAGGACTGCCGCTAGGCCTTGTGAAGTAATATTTCATAATGGGCAGTATCTGACCATCTCCACAGGGGAAGGCCTTCTAAGAGGGGTGCAAAAATTCAATAGGCACCGAAAAGTACTGCATCTGCCACAGTGTTTTTCTATGGAAATTTTCCAAACTTCAAAATGTTGTAACTATGGAAACAATATAAATCTGATCACCAAACCAGCAAAAGTCACATATGTTGGGCAAGCCCTTTCTACCCTAAAAATGTCGTCCCGAAATTTCAAATCATTTCTTTATAGTGAAGTGGCAAAGAAATATTAAACTTTAGAAATCCCTTTTCCTGAGCTGTCAAAAATCTCTTTTCACAAGCCGAATACCTTTTCATGAGGTGTCAAAATCCCTTTGTGTGATTGTGGGATCAGATGTCCCTGCCAGAAATCACTTTTCACATTGTGAAAAGGGATTTTGATAGCTCACGAAAAGGAATTTGGCTTGAGAAAAGGGATTTTGACAGCTCATAAAGAGGGATTTGAGTTGTCAGACCAGATGGCCCTTTGGGTAATCCCTTTTTGCAATGTGAAAAGGGATTTTGACACCCTTCAAAAATGGATTTGGCTCATGAAGAGGGATTTTGATAACTCATGAAAAGGAATTTGAAAAATTAATCCCTTTTTCATGAGTTGAATCTCTTTTCACGAGGTGTCAGAATTCCTTTTCATTATTGTAGGACTAGAAGGCACATCCGTAAATCCCTTTTCACATTGTGAAAAGGGATTATGACACCTCGTGAAAAGGGATTTGAAAAGTTAAACCTTTTTTATGAGGTATCAAAATCCCTTTTCACATTGCGAAAAGATATTACCCACAGGGCCATCTGGTCTGACAACCCAACCCCTTTTTGTGTTCTGTCAAAATCCCTTTTTGTGAGGTGTCAAAACCCCTTTTTGTATTGTGACAAAGGTTCTGAAGTGCATCATGAAAAGGGATTTTAACTCATTCTCTCCCAGTGGTCATTTTGGGTCGGGTTCAGCAATGGTTGGTTCCAACACCATATGGCGGTTATTGAACTGAAGGAGTTAAAAATTAAAAAATAAACATTCAGGGGCCACAGTAAAGTAAACAAAGGCAGATAACTATAAAGGATGTCCACATGAACAAAATCCATGCTTGGATGTTTGCAGAAGATGACCCCGAATAAAGTTGCAATGTTTTGTTTGGACAGAAAAAAATAGAAACAAGATGGTGGCTCGCGAAAAGGAAATTTTGAATCCCTCCTTGCAAGATGTCAAAATTCCTTTTCATGATTCCTAAACCCCTTTTTGCACAGTGCAGCTATCCAAAAGACTGAACTGAGAATGCTCAAAACCTGAAATTTCAAAATTCAATAACTTTGGAACAGATTAATATTTTTATTCACCACACCAATGCTGGCTTGTTTTTTAGGGCAAGCTCTTTCTACCCAGAACATTTCAGACCAAAAATCCAAACAGTGTGGCTGCAGCACAATAAGGTAAAAACAGGCAAAACAGGCAAAAAAGTGACTTTTACACTTTTTTCACTATTTGCAGCATGAACTCTGCAAATCTATTCAAAAGGAAACTTAGTATGTCAAGCGAGCTACCCCATGGGAAAGGGCATGCCAAATTTTGTGCAAATCCATTGAAAAGTTGCAAAGTTATTAAAGTGCAAATTTGAGGTTTAACATTAAACTGCCTACTCAACCCTAAACTGTAGTGGCTCTTCTGCACCACTATACATATTTAAATATATATATATATATATATAGTATATGAGACAAAGAACCTCTGTGCACAAACACTGAGGCAAGGGTTACCCAAAGGGCATTTGGCTGGAAGCCAAGTTTCAAGAAAATACAAAATCACACATGCACACACAATGCATAGCATCATGGGCTGCATAGTGGTGATTTGCATATGCAACCCATGATGCTTTGCATTGTGTGGGCATGTGTGATTTTGTATATATATATATATATATATATATATATATATATATATATGTAGGATACATGATGGGCACGAGTGGAATATGAAAAATATTTTTACTCCTGTAGAGTGAGCCTGGATATTTCACTGCTTTGATTTTATGATAATATTCTTGTCTTCAATCAAAAAATTATTCACTTTCCATCTTTAAGTCCATTCATAGAGTTAATGACACTGGGACGTGATCTGAGATTACTTGTTCTTTTCTTTCGCTGTGTGTTAGCCTATTAATTATGCTGGTTAACAGATAAAATGTGATCTAGCCTAGATCTTGAATGATGGCATTGAGCTCAAAATGTATATTCTCTGGAGGTAGTATACAGTACATTACTCTTCAAATGTCCATAAGGTTAAAATGTTTCTATCACATTTTTAAGTTCTTTATCTGATGTATCTCTATTATGAGGCAACTAAGATCTATTTCAGAACAAAAAAACATGGTGCATCAGCATGTGGTCTCAAAACAAAACAAAATGGTAATATTAAAAGCATGCTGAAAATAGAAAACAGAGTTCAAGCATTAAGTTTAAGAGCTTGCTGAACTTGTTCATAAACATGATGTTTTTTCTTTTAATAACAGTTTTCAACAGGTCAGTGGAGTTGCCGTGGGTACCAGGATGGATCCCAGCTTTGAAAATGTGTTTGTTGGTTGGCTTGAGGAAAAGTAATTGTTCTCTTTCACAAGGACTGTGCCTGACCTCTACAAGTGGTACATAGATGATTGTGTGAGGGTCACATCCTGCTCCAGGGAAACTCTCCAGATCTTCTTAGACAGGTTCACCATGGCGGAACCTTCCCTAAAGTACACTGTTGAAGTAAGTATCATCCTCCACACTGCCTTTTCTAGATACCAAATTGTTGGGCAGAACACAGGTCTAAAGACATCAGTTTATTACAAACTCATTGACTTGCACAGCTTTCTTCTCCACAGTTCCTTTCATCATAAATATGTAAAGAAGAGTTTGCCCTATTTGCAGTTTCTTAGACTATACAGCTTATGCAGTGAATATGATGATTTTGCTGAGCAGGCTCAAACACAGCACTATTTCTTTTATTATTGTTAACAAGGGATACATAGAAAGCACAGTGGACATAGCACTCTCTCGGGTCAGTAATATGCCCCATAACCTTGATCCTCACAGGAGGGATACTCTCACGCTACAACGATGGTCATTCCCCTAGTGCTTCTCTTCCATTCTAATATGGCTTCTCTTCATAGGACCATCAGTATAAACTTCCCTGTTCTGCAAATAACCCTAATATTGAAGCTTTCTCTACAGAGCCACTAATTGCCTCTTACCACTGACTACCCAACCTGTGGAATCTCCTGGTACAAAGCAGCTTACATACTCCTAACATTTCTTCATTATCAAGTACCAAAACTTGCAACAGAACTTGCTATTATACTTGCAAATGAATTCCTACTGTCATGGAAATTTAAGGTCCTACAGGTGTTTTTCACATTACCAAGGAGTTCTCATACACTTCCAGTAATATGACATATTGTATTCTTTGCAGGAAGTGTGCAGCTATGTATGCTGGAGAAACTGGAAGATGCCTGACTGACTGATTCAGGGAACATTACAGGGCAGTCAAGAATGGAAACACTTATAAACTCATTGTATCGCACATTGCCTCCAGGGAGCATAATGTCAAAAATATTTTTGTCTGTGTTCTTCAACAGGGTTTACAGGATGATGACAAAAGAAAAACATTGAACTCAAGCTGATCATCCACTTTGACTCCCAACAGCCCTCTGGTTTACAGTAGTAGCCAGAGACATTGCCATCTATTTCCAAATATTTCACAAACTTTCTGAAGAGTTTCTCTCTGTTGTTCCTACTGTGGAAATGCAGAAAGCAGGAGATATTTCTAGAAATATCATAGACATTTTAGGAAATATCTGGCAGTGTCTGTGGCTGCAATTGTAAATGACAGACTAATTTTCTACTAAAGTCTTTCAGTCACCTTATGGTTTACCACTCTAGTCTGTCATTTTTAACCCCACTCCATCATATGTTTGCTTGAGTGCATGCATGGTACATTTGCATGTGTAGCTATGCCTGCACAAATGTCCATCTAATGTGTGTGTGTGTGTGTGTGTGTGTGTGTGTGTGTGTATGTGTGTGGGGTGGGGTAGCATACTCACATGGGCATTCCAGCTATGTGCACACATTCATTTTGATTTTCAACAGATGTCTCTATCACTGTCTCCTTCGCCCTCATTTGTCACCTTTCAGCCTTCTTTCTAGGCCCTGTTAATTAGTTCCTACTTACGAAACGGGCTCCATTTTCTGAGACATTTGATTGGTTGCTAGCTGTGTGCTAAAAATGTCTCATGCACAGCTAAAAACAAGTACTAGTAGCCTGGATGCAGCACAAAAGAAGGAAAGAAATGTGCATTTGGCATTTTTAAAAAGATTTAGAAGATTAATGGTCACCATATTACTTTTTTAAAACCTGCTAAACTTTATCATAAAACTAATTAGAAATGCCTACCCACCCTACAGTACTGTTTCTCTCCAAAAACAAAACAAAACAAAAAAAACAGAATTTGTATTTATTTCAAAATGTTCCAGTTTTGTTGTCCTGCATGTTACCATCTGTCACTTGACCAACTGCCCACCCACTTGCACAATAGCTGACTTGCTGATAATAATTCCCTCACTAATCTGTACACTTCTTTTTCTATCACTGACCTTTACTTGTTACTTTAAAATCCATGCTCTTGAGAAATGGCAGCTACTACCCACATTCTTAATTTCTGGCTCCTTTCATAAATCCCATGTAGTTTCCTCCCTGCAGTTGCAGTACCAGTTCACTAGTCCTACTCCCATACCACAGGCATATGAAGAGGCAACAGTAAATAGATGGTGTCTACAGCAGTGTGGGAACTACCAACATGACCAACAAACATGGAGCTATGGAGAGAGTTCGGACTCCAGGGCAGTACTACTCATGGGAACGGAACCCATAATGTGAGACAAAGGAGAGAGGCTGCATTAATGTGTTGTGGTGCCTTAGATTTGTTCTAAACAACTTCCTGTGGGGAAAAAAAGACTACAACTGCAGAAGCTAGTGTAGGATGCAAGTCAAAAAAATACAGCACACCGATGCAGCAGAGGAACTGTATTATATAAAATTGCCACAAAGATATCACTTTTTCAATTAATTTTAATTTGGACATCCATATAAAATTCTGATGCCAATTTCATAAGCACAATAAGACACTCCAGGGGAGTGCGCTGGAGACTTGCAGAGCATGACCATGGGTTTAAGGCACTCTGCTTGTGGTCTTGTGTCTCACTATGCCCCTGGCCATGTGCTAGAAATGTTTAGCACACACCCCGTCATGTCTTATTGTATACTTGAAGATTCTTCAGCTCATCCACTCCCACTTTGAGTTTTTATACCCATCATCCCCTTTTCGTTTTCCAGATTCTATTCTTACCATGCCTATTATCACTTTTTCCTCCTATAGTCTCCCTCTGCTTTCTTTCATCACATAAACATCCCTTATGTCCCCTTTTCTCTCCACTAACTTTGCTTTTTTCTCTTTTAGATAATTCCTGAAGAAAACCTATGGTTAAAATGTTGATTCTAACTCTAATTTCTGTTGTCATCATGAATTAAATATTACCATTTTGTTTTGTTTTTTGATCTGTCTTGGGTGGGACCCAAAATAGCACTGGTGTCACCTGGTAGGAAGATAGTGCTATTTAAATATTTGTTACTTGTGTTAACAAACTCTGGTCAGAACCAATATGGCTGCATTATGATGAATTTTCAGTATAGCCTGCTTATTACTCCACCCCATTAACCACATTTGTGAAAGTGTTCAAATCACCATCAAAATATGATTGTGTACCACTAAAATATCATTCCATGCCACAAGTGCAAAAACACATTTTGGCCAGTTTTCTTAAAATGATAACTGTCACATTCATGAGGTGCATAGAACACCAAGTAACAGAACCAGGAAGAGATCAACTCCAAACACCCAGTGACAGAGACAAGGTATGGTAACACAGAGTGAACAAAAAGGAGGGACACTGCTCGAACATCAAGGACACCAATATCTACTGCTAGGATATGTCAAAACCATATTTATTGAAAATAAAATCAGTAGCTACCCACTCACATGATCAACATTTCACATCACTCTGATGCTTAATCAAGATGTAGAATGTAGGAGACACTACTCCTAAATAGATCATCACACTCATGTGTTAATTTATACTGACAACATACTAAATGCAAATTTTAAATGGCTAAAATATTTAAAGATACTTTCTCTCCCTTCAGTACATATATCTATTAAAGCATGCTAGAAAGCCTAAAAATCCTAAAAATGACCACTCCATCCATAAACTATAAACTACTGAATACCCTACCATATATATAGGTACAAACACAATTAGTAGAAACCAAATAAAATGCAAGGTGCAAGACTGATACAAAATATAATCATAATGTAGTACTGTATGCACTACATTGAACATCACATACACTGTTCCATCATAGTCCAGTTATCATAATTCACGTCATTTGTTCTGTCTATTCCTTTTCAGGAAAGGAAACATGTCTAAGTTGAAACAGTTTGTGAACTACTTGGAAAGATCCAATCCCCATTTAAAGTTCATGCTGACTGCTAGTCACACTTACCTTACATTTCTAGATTTAAAGTAGAGGTATACAGAAATGATGAGGGAGGCATGTCCCCTGAACTGTATCGAAAACAGACAGACTGTAATAACATATTGCATTACACCAGCTACCACAATAGACATGTCACTAAAAACATACCTGTGGGACAGTGTATGTGCCAAAAAAGAAACTGCAGCACACAAAAGAGCTCTTCATCAATGATCTTCCCAATTTCTGTGGAGGTGCACCTGTGCAACTCTATGCAGACAATGCT
This sequence comes from Neoceratodus forsteri, assembly GCA_016271365.2. NCBI lineage: Eukaryota > Metazoa > Chordata > Ceratodontiformes > Ceratodontidae > Neoceratodus > Neoceratodus forsteri. The sequence continues at coordinate 655,543,201 of CM028136.1, forward strand.
ATCCTATTCCACTCCTCACAGGACATGGGTTGGCTCAATCTTAACCTAAACTCAGATTTTGACTTGCTCAAATCTTGGTTTTCAGATAACCATCTAATTCTTAACACTAAAAAATCAAAGCCATGGTTTTTTATAATCCTTCACCTAAAACCTATAAAATATGCACACAATATCCCCTCAATATCTCTTCTTTATCAGGAGATTCCATAGAAGTAGTTCAAAATTTTATATACTTAGGATTAAACCTGGACTCAGCCTTGTTCTTTGAGTTATGCGTCTCCTTGTTAACTAAAACTATCAACCAGAAAGTAGGTCTGTTATACCATCTCCACCCACTTTTATCCACTAGCACCTGCAAGAAAATTGCTTCCACATCCCTTCTTCCTATACTCTGCTATGGAGCCCCACTACTTCACTCTGCCTAACCCTCATCGGTTGCCAGGCTCCTACAATTTTAACATAGAATTCAGCATTTTGCCTTAGGGACAAATACTAGGAAACACCAGTGTGACACCATGACTGCCCTGCATTGGCCTGATTATGAGTCAAGGATACAGGACATCATGCCCTGCTTTGTTTACAAGCTAGTGAATATTTTCAATCTGTCATGTCTAAGGGATATTGTCTACAATAAAGCAGTAGTGAGTCCATTCAGGTCATCCACTCTACCTTTTCTAAGAATCCCAAATCCACACCATCTAGCTGGTAGGCGGTCATTTGCCTACTCTGCTACCAAGGTCTGGAATTCACTACTGCCTCATCTCCTCTCAATCTCCTCCCTATCACTATTTTTAAAAAATCACTTGCTGTACACCTGCTCAAACCTCCATCCTGCACTTGCTTTTGCTAATCCCTTTATCTCCTATCCTATTAACTCTCTATTCAACTGTCTCTGGTGTAGCTTCCCCCTAACTTGTTCTATACTTGCTCTTGGGAAACCCTGTTAACTCTTATCCTATTCACTACCCACTTAACTGCCTCAGGTGTATTTTTCCCCTAGATGCTCTCTCTCCCATTCTACTTACGTACTTGATAATCCCACTTTTTGTTACATGGCTTGCAGAATATAACCAAGTTGATCCCACCTCATTAACCTTTTTAAAATTGTATAATAGCTCTTTAATATTGGTATATAGCTCTGTAAATTGTGTAATTCTGTAATTATTATGGTATATTGTATTCCCTAACTCTGTAATCTACTACTTTGTTTGTATGTCTCCCGGGTTCCCCTGAAAAAGGGATTGTATGGTCTCAGTGTGCTCATTCAGTTACCAAAATTCAAATAAATAAATAAATAAATATTGGGACTGACATTTTGACATCTAGATTTCAGGGGTTTAGCAATTAGTGACTTGTAGAAGCCAAAACAATGGTAGAAAAAATGGATAGAATGAGGCTTTTCAATACCAGGAGAAAAGAAAAAATAAATGATTCTACATACAATAAATTTAATTTTATCACTACTTGAAATTTACAGGCTGTAAATCTAGAGAAGATCATACACAAGAACTGGCACATCCTAGAAAAATGGAACCAGCTTTCACAGAGGTGGTGAATAACGGCCCCACAATCACCTGCAGAAAAGGAAAAAATCTATCCAACCTCTTATCATATAGTCAACAAAAGGAATGCAAAGCAAGAAGTATTGAACTTCCTGCTGGCAGTTTCAGATTTGGAAACTACTCAAGTTTTTCAACATATGCAGAAAGGAGTAGAATTCACCTTCTCTAGAACTGGCAAAATATCAAAGGCAAAGTCCTTCATTTCTTGCAACACTGAGGATGTGGTGTACATAGCTAACTGTTCCTATAGATGTTATTATGTCGGAAAGAAAGTCAGAAAATTCAAAACGAGTATACTTGAACATTTGCATTGCTTTACAAACGTGTCCCTTGAAAATGCTTTAGCTGCAAACATAAAAACAGCAGGTTCTAAACATGTTTTTAAATTCAGAGGTTTGGAGAAGGTTACCGTAGGTGTGAGGGTGGGGGTGGAGGGGCCTGGATAACAAATTGATGTATAGTGATAGTGAGACCTTCTGGAAATATAAACTGAAAGCCAGCACTTTTCCAGGTCTAAATGAACATTTTCAACATGCCCCCTTCCTGAAAAGGAATAGATAGAAAAAATAATATAAATTATGATACCTGGACTATGTTGGGACAGTACTGTACATGTGATGTTTAATATAGTGTATGCTACCTTATGCTTATATGTTGTATCACTCTTGCACCGTGCACTTTATTTGGTTTCTACTAACTGTGCTTGAACCTATATTGGGTGGGGTATTCAGTAGTTTATAGTTTATGGATGGAGTGGTCATTTTTAGGATTTTTAGGCTTTCCAGCATGCTTTAATAGATATGCTGTATGTACTGTAGAAAGATTGTGTTTTTAAATGTTTTAACCATAAAAAATTTGTATTTAGCACTTTCACAGCATACATTAACACATGATTATGATGGTCTATTTAAGAGCAGTGTCTCCTACATTCTACATCTTGATAAAGCATCAGAGCAATGCAAAATGTCAACCTTGTAAGGGAGTGCTACTGATTTTATTTATTTTCAATAAAATATTGTTTGAATGTATTCTAGCAGTGGACATTGGTGTCCTTGAAGTTTGAGCTGACTCCCTCCTTTTTGTTCACATTCATGAGGTGGTGTGAAAAAATGACTATGTTGAAAAATGGGGTCACAATATTTAAAATGATGGAATATACAGTATGAGCGAGTGCAGAACGATATCAACATACACTCATAACTTTGTCATTTGTATGTATTAGTGATATGCGAAGTTGGCAAAATTTGTGCCGTGAAACATTTTGCACATTGCGCTCAATTCGCAAAGTGCAGTTCATGAAATTTGCCAATTCCTGGAGCACTGGATCAAACTAAGTGTGGAATTTCATGGACCAAATTCCACACTTCGCATACAAACTTCCTTGCCTGGAGTAGTAGTAGGTGCCCCTCTGCCACCCACAATGCAAATAAAAAAACAACTGTATAAATCCCTGATGTCTAGTGTTCCCCCACCAATCGCTGGCCACAATTTAATAATTATATCCTTAGTGTCTAGTGGTCATCCCTCCCCTGCCGATTGCTGGCCACAATGTAAAGAAAAAAAATGTATATATTTTTAAGTAAATCCCTGGTGTCTATTGGTCCTCCCCCGCTAATCACTGGCCACAGTGTAGTAATTAAATCCATGGTGTCTAGTGGTCTTCCCCCCAACAATTGTTGGCCACATTGTTAAAAAAATATATTTTTTATTAAATCCCTGGTTTTCAGTGGACCACTTACCCCATCAGAAAGAGCCCCACTACCCTGGTCCCCCACCCAAATCCCAAGTGAACCACTGGCACTGCCTTCCACTCACCCCATGGCCAGCAACCTGACTGAGTTCTCTCAATGAATGCATGCATGCACTCATTCATTGAGAGAGCTAAGTTGGGCTGCCAGCCCTGGAGGTGAGTAGAGGGCTCTGCCAGTGGCCAGCTCAGGGTCAGGATGGGGTGGTGGGTAAGTCCCTGATGGGATGTGGGTTCCACTAGACATCAAGGGGCCAATTATGGAAGCCACTTGCATCAGGTGCAACTTGTGGCACAAATGGAGGTTGCACCAGAGAGAGTTGTGGAAAACACAAAAGGTGCTATTCCAAAATATTTGCCACTTGCATTAATCTGTCTGGCATAGCCACACATTGGGCCCCTTGGGCGCAAGGAGTGGTGCAATGGGCATCATCATCACAAGTACATTATACATCCAGGGAACAGATGGCAGAGGCTTTCCCAGTTGGCCCATGGGCAAGAAACATGTCACCTGGCCACAAACTGGGCAGCCGATGCATGATGCCCCCTTAGGGCACTGTCCTGGTTCTGCTGGGACACAATCATGTGCTTCCAATGCAGACTTCCTGCTGTGTCAGGCTAGTGCCAACCCCTGCAGTCCCCGATGACCAGGATGGTGCAACTGGGCACCTCCCCCATGCACACAGCTGTAGACCCGATCATCAGTCTGGCTGATACTAAACCCCAAATGATGCTTCCACATGCCCATGCAGACCTGTCTGATCATCACCTGGTGGTCTAGTGGCCCTCCACCCTCCCCAACCCTGACAGGCAGTGGTGCAGCACCCTTCCTCCCTCTATTCCCAACTCACTGCCAAGACTGCCACTTCCCTCCCTTCACCACCACATCCAGCTGTGGAATACGATATGCATGTACTGTATAACACTGTACAATAAGCATATATCACATCCCATGGGTGGCTGTGTTGAGGTATGGAGGAAAGTGTGTGGAGGAAAGTGCCAGTCATGGGTCGGGGTTAGGAGAGGGGAGTGGGGTGCTGCACCACTGCCTCCCAGGGTGGAGTAGGTGGGGGGCCACTAGACCACCAGGGAATTAGAGTGAGACTATTGTCATGGGTGTTCTCCTTGGGGATCAGGGACTGGGAGTGCACTCTCACACAGGAGCATACCTGCCATTAATCCTGGGGGAGATTGTGGATTGCAATGGGTGCTCCACAGTACCACCACTGCTGCTACATGACCATGAGAAGTGGGGGCTACAGTACCCAGGGAATCGGTCTCGCAAGTACCCAGTACAAGTGCCATCCTAAAGGACAGCTGTGCCCCAATGCCTCCAATGGCTCCTCCCCTGCCTTTACTACACCCACTGGCCAGTAACCTTCCATGTCCCCCTTGTGCAACCACTTAGGCCATTTCTGGGCTGGTCTAAGTGATTCACTCTGCAGCATCCATGGTGAGGCTTCTGGAATCTGAAGAAAGGGGACATGGCAGCCCCAACATGGGGCAAGTCCCCTTGTGACCTGGCACTCTGGGTTGCTGGATGCAACCCTGGCACAAGGGGACTGTGGTGCAGTGTGCCTGTGGCAGTCACAGGCTGCCTACCAAAATTGCAGGGTGCTGCATAGTGTGATGCAAGTCACCACTTGCGTTGTACTTTTTTGATGCAAATCCCTTGCACCATGTGGACCCCTTTTAAAATGAGCCCTCAGTGATTTAATTTAAAAATATATATATATATATATTTTTTTTTTACATTGTGGCCAGTGATTGCAGGGGTGGAGTGGGGACCATTAGACATCAGGGAGTTAATTAAAAGTATATATTTGTTTAACAATTGTGGCTGGCAATCGGCAGGGGGGTCACTAGACACCAGGGATTTAATTAAAAAGCTATATTTGTTTTTACATTGTGGCTGGCAATCAGTGGAGGGGGACCACAAGGCACCAGGGATTTGGGGTATTCAACACTTATAACTTCTTCTTGCTTTGGGTTTTTTTAAGTGCAATTTGCACTTAAAAAACTAAAGCAAGGCAAGGTTACCAATGGCAATTTCTCATTAAACCGGGCAACTTCTGATTTGAGGAGTCAAATTTGGCAACTTTGACAAAATTTGCTAGTGAAGTAAAACTTTCACTGCCTCTCTTGTACATATTTCAACCCCAAATTTTCAACATAACCATCTTATGACCCCACCTCATAAGATATGGTGGTGAAAATGTTCATATCCCATCTGAAGGTGATTTCACCAAGTGACTGTGAAATCATCTTTTGGTCATAATTTTATTCCAATGCCATTGTTCATGAGGTGGAGTCCCAAAAAATCCATGTTGAAAATGTGATGTGAAAATGTGCAACAATGATAAAGTTATGTCTCTGAGTTCAAAACCTCACTGAAATACATTGAAATGCACTTACCTTAGTTTCTATTATTGCAGTTGGCAGGTCAAGCAACACGATGTGTCTTCAATCAGAGAGCAAATCTTTGGCCTGGGACCTGTTCAAGTGAGTTTGTATGTGTGGGGGGGGTATGGGTGTGAGTGTGGTGGTGACTGCTGAGTGGGAGAGCAGGGTGTCAGGGGTCAGATCAATGAGGGACCATTTGTTTTACAGGTTTACAGAAAAAAACTTTGAGGGACAGTTTTCTTTATTACAGGTGAAAGTAATATGGGGACAGCAATCAGGGGTGCCACTGGACACCGGAGAAACATTATGAAAATATGGGGACAGTGACTAGAGGGTGCCACTAGACTCCTGGAAAATATGATGGAAATACAGGGTCTGTTATCTGAGGGTGGGGGGGTGCCACTAGACACCAGGGAAACATTATAAAAATACAGGAATGACAATCAGGGTGGGGGTGCATCCAGACACCCGGAAAACATGATGCAAATATGGAGATGGTGATCAGAGGGTGGGAGTCCCTCTAGACACCAGGGAAACATTATGAAAATATGGGGACAGTGATCAGAGAGTGTGGGGTGTCACTAGACACCAGGCAATCATGGCAGAAATACAGAACCAGTGATTGAAGGGTGGAAAGTTCCACTAGACACCAAGGGGAACATTCTAATAACAGTGCATGGGTGGGAGGGAGGAAAAGAACCATAGTAAATAGAGAGGACTGCATGTTCTTCAATGTCATTGTGAAAGGACACAGTCGAGGTGTCCAGTCACATACTTCTGGAGTCCCCTTTCTCTACTATGTAATAGCAGTATGTTGCATAGCTCTGTTATGCAGCCATAAAAATGTCAGCAAAGACTGGATGTGATGAGGCAGTGGGGCAATAGATATTAATAAATGTACCATGTTCCTCATCAAGCGTGCCATTTACAATGACATAATAGCCATTTTCATCTGCCTCCACTGAGCATATCTCAAAATTTAAACCCCTTATAAATAGTGTAATTACCTCTGCTTTCTGGAACTATTTATTACCTGCCCCATAAATTGGGTCCACCCATTCCCTTTGCATTAATTTAACATTTTCAATTTATGAGTGTTTCTCCTGTCAAACAAACAAACAACAAATAAAAAACTATGGATGAATTTGGTATTAAGGTGTAGTAAGACAGGATACCTTTTCAATTTATGATTCAGGCCCATCACATTCCATGTAATAAGACTGTATTGTTGACTAAATGTCATGATGAAAATTCATAACTATGGATATGTTCAGATAAACTTTCAAGGTTCTAACCAAGAGAGAATAGGAGACACTCCAAGAACACCATCATTATACTTCTCCCATCCAGCCTCCCCCAAAGAAAGATTAGAAAAGCAGATAATAATGTAGTAGAAAATTAGAAGTGTAGAAATAGAAAGAACCAATACACAAAAACATTGCATTATCCACATTTTACCCCATTCCTTACAACACTTATAACACATTCATTACAATATTTAAAAACAGCATTAACCACTAATGTTTACTGAAGCATTGCAACACCCACCCTAGCATATTCCAAATCTATCAGCTTAATCAAGACCCCATGTCCTCCCAATAATGAACATATATTTAAAGCACAGTATGCAGAATCAAATTATATTCTATTTTTTAAAATGCATGAGACATTGTGACAGTGCATTCTTAAATCTATTATGTTGTTTATAAGACAGGATACCAGAGTGTACAATACTGATGTAGAGACATAAATATACACTTTCACAGTATCTCAATTCTAATTAAGAACTATTGGTTTTCCCAAAATGAGAGCGCACTGGGATGCAGTGCTCAAAGAACCAACCAGTCAAGGAAAACAAAAAAGGTTCTGGAACACACAAACTCATGAGAGGGACGCATACATCTACAAATATTCTTTTATTATACCATAAAAAACATATAGCCTAACATGTTTCGGACTGGCAACAATCCTTTCTCAAAGGCTAAAAAATTAAAAGAAACACTCCTCTTAAATACATACATACACAGGTGATCCACATATTGCATCTATTAAAACTTTTTACTAATCACTACAAAAATAAGAAGAGCTAACAACAGCAATTAAAAATTAACTAATCACATATTTAGTATTATTACAAGGGGGACATCATATTTAAATAATTAATTACCCTTCTATCGAAAAACTAATTCTATAATGTGATGACTTCTTCAATACTTCAATCTTGATAATAGTATTCAAGAGCAGACTATTTATAGACATACTTCATCATTTCATAAGATAAGGATGAATTTCCAGTGGCCCATTTAGTCCCGGGGTATTATTAGCCCGAAAAGTTAAAATCCAAAGTTCTCCCTTCATAAAACTAAATTGTTAAAATCTCCCCTTCTAGGATTCTGGCATATTTTATATACTGCCACAAATTTAAAGAAATGAGAGGGAGAGTCATTAGTCTGAATAATTTGGGCCACTGTAGCATATGAAGGATATTTTCTCTGAATAGCTCTAATGTGTTTCTCCACCCTTATTTTAAAACTTCTAATAGTCTTACCTATATAAAATGCTTTGCAATTACAAGTAACTAAATAAATTACACCTTCAGTGTTACATGTTATACAATGTCTCACTTTGAATGTTTTTTCATTGTTGACACTCGAAAAATATTTTTCCCGAATACTATAATCTCAATAAACACATTTCTTACACTTAAAATTCCCTTTTGTTTTATTTAGCCACATCTCTGATTATGTCATCTTGAAATGACCTTGTGTCAACAAATCTCCTAATGTGGGTGCTTTTTTATAACACATTCTTACTGGTTCCTGTATTACATCTCTTAACCCTGGTTCTGCTCCTAATACATGCCAGTGCTTTCTAATTATATTCTCAATCTCCCTGACTTGAGCTGAATATTGAGTAACAAAGTTAAAGCAATATTCTGTATCTATTTTCTCTTCAATTCAAGAGTGAAGAAGTGTAGTTCTTTCTGTGTTCCTAGCTCTTAAGTGAGCTTGATGAATATTAGTTTTATTATAACCCCTTTGCACCAACCTCTCCATTAAAATTTCTGCTCCCTTTTCAAAATCTACTGACTCTGTACAATTCTGTTTTGTCCTAAGGAATTGGCCAATAGGGATATTATTCCTCACATGTGGTGGGTGGCAGCTATTTGCCAGCAAGATGGCATTACTATCTATTTCTTTATGATACATATTAGTGCTTAGGCTACCACATTCCATTTTCTTAATTTCTGAGTCTAAAAAAGTAAGAGACTTGTTAGAGCTAGTGGTTGTAAACCTAAGATGAGGGTTAGTGCTATGCAAATAATTTACAAAAGCAGTAAGGCTATTTTCATCTCCCTTCCACAAAATCAAAATATTGTCAATATAATGTTTCCATGTTATCAAATTCCTATTAAAAATGTTTGTCTCATTATTAAACACAAAATCTTCTTCCCATTTCCCAACATACAGGTTAGCCAGGGAGGGAGCACACTTGGCCCCCATTGCAGTTCCCTTAATCTGCAGAAATCTTTATTGGTTAAACATAAAAAATTACATTTTAAAACACATTCCAACAACTTAATTATAAATTCAGTTGGAGGGAGAAATGCAAAAACAACATGTGCCAAATTCAAGAAATACACTATAATATCCAAGGCCCCTTCATGAGGAATGTTGGTATACAGAGATTCAATATCCAAAGTTACCAATAATGTGTCTTTGAATACTGTCTGGTTTTCAACAAAATTCAGTACTTCTTTGGAGTCTTTAATAAATGAGGGTAGATGAAACACAAGTGGTTTCAAAAAAGGGTCACAGTATCTCGAGAGTGGTTCCATTAAAGATCCAGTGCCACTAACGATCGGGCATCCTGGTGGATTGTTCAAAGTTTTATGCACCTTTGGTAATATGTAGAAAGTGGCTCCAGTGGGATTCAAAACCATCAAATAGTCTCGTATGTGTTTATCAATTGCCCTTTTTGGAATGCATTTGTAATCAGTTCATCAGTTGCATATTTAAAATCTATGGTTGGATCTTCCTTAAGCTTAATATAAAACCGTGTATTATTAAATTGTCTGTAAACATCTCCAACATACATGTACTTATTAATTAAAACCACTGTACCTCCTTTGTCAGCTGGCTTTATAATAAGTTCTGAGCCTTGTTGTAAAGTCGCAATATATTCTCTTTCATGGGAATTAAGATTGTTTTAGTGACAGGGTTTGAGAGAAGCGAAGTAAGTATCCATCTCATTTTAAACTAATTTTAAACTAAGTTATTTGAATATAGTCACAGCTGCACATGGGGGGGGGCACCATACAGATGGGTTTCTAAATCTTTCAATATTTGGTTAGGAGTTTTAATATTCAGGGGTCATATCTTTTTTTGTAAAAAACACTTTAATATTCAGTTTGCGATAGTTCAAATTTAGATCTATCAAAGTTTGTACACAATTCACTGTTTTAGTGGGTGCAAAACCAAGTCCTTTTCGGAGCAAATCTGTTTCTCCCTTCGTTAGCTTGTGTGAGGAAGGCTTTAAAATCTGGATAATTTGTGGACCAGAAAAATAGGTTTTTACCTCTCTGTTGGCTCCGCTCCCTGGCACCATAAGATCTCCTCCATTGATTTTGATAATTTAGCTTTATGAAGGGAGAACTTTTGGATATTACTTTGAGGGCTGATAATACCCCAGGACTAAATGGCCCACTGGAAATTCATGCTTATCTTAAGAAATGCTGAAGTAGGTCTATAATTAATCTGCTCTTGAGTACTATTATCAAGATTGAAGTATTGAAAAAGTCATCACATTATAGAATCTTTTTTTTTTTATAAAAGGGTAATTATTTAAATATGATGTCCCCCTTGTAATAATAATACTAAATATGTGATTGGTTAATTTTTAATTGATGTTGTTAGCTCTTCTTATTTTTGTAGTGATTAGTAATGAGTTTTAATAGATGCAATATGTAGATTACCTATGTAGAGGAGCGTTTCTTTTAATTTTTAGCCTTTGAGAAAGGATTGTTGCCAGTCCGAAACATGTCAGGCTATATGTTTTTTATGGTATAATAAAAGAATATTTGTAAATGTATGCATCCCTCTCATGAGTTTGCATGTTCCAGAACCCTTTTTTGTTTTTCCTAATTAAGAACAATTCCTAAAAGAAACAGTAGTATAAGACCGAATGGGAATATTAGTGGTCAGGTACATTTATAATAAGCAGTACAAACAATCTCACATTCTTATTAGAAATGTAAAATATCTGGGTCCCAATATTCAAAAATGGGCAAAGTGGAGCACAAAGTTGTGCATTGCACTTGCCCATAGCCCACAGCCCTGAAGATGCTATATTCAATCAGACAGCACACCAGTGCTACCAGACTAAATTAAGTGAATATTGGCGCAGTGCTAAGCTGAGTAGCGCTGCCCCATATGGAACCTGGCACTGCAGAGAACAGCGCCATCAGACCCGATAGCACCAGTAACTCCTAATGTGATATTCAGAGAACCCCATGCAAATGACCCACTGGATAGTAAGATGCTAAGGGCTCATTTGCATGCTCATTATGGGCATATTCACATGGGAAGTGGTGGAAGGTTTGGACCACTGCAATTGGCTCTGCCCCCCACCCCAACTGCCCAGTACAACAAGAATTAGCTACACCCTGGTGCCTAGTGGTCCCCCTGTCCTCTGATCACTAGCCCCAGTAAATTAAAAACCTCTCCTTGGTGTCCAGTGGTCCCCCAACTCAGCAATCTCTAGCCCTATTAAAGTAAAACCCTCTCCCTGGTGTCCAGTGATCTTCCCCACCCTCTGATCTGATTGTCAGCCTCACTGTAACTGAAATCATCCCAGGTGCCTAGTGGTCCGTCTAAACTCATGCCAGCCCCACTGTAATTGAAATCATCCCTGGTGCCTAGTGGTCCACCATCCTCTGTTTGCTGGTCCCATTACATGAACATCTTTCCCTGGAATCCCACCCTCTGATCACCAGCCCCAGTATCACAAAACAACTCCCTGGCATCTAGTGGCACCCCTCACCCACCGATCCCTGTATCTGTATACTTTCACAGAATACCTAGTACCTAGTGGCCCTCTGCACTGCAGACACTGAGAACCCACCCCACCAGCCACCCCTTACCTGCCTTGCCAGAGCCATGGGAGCCCATATTGTGACCGTCACAGCCCTCCTGTCACCAACTCAGCAAACCACCATAAGTGATGATAGGGAGCATATGTCCCCTGAACTGTAAAGGGAGCATGTGCACTGTCTGCAGTAAACAGTGAACATGCTCCCTTTATAGTACAGGGGATGTGCACTTCCTATCCTAGCATATGACAGCCAGCTGAGGTGGTGAGAGGAGTGCTGTGCTAGTCACCATGTGGGCTCCTGTGGCACTGACAAGGTTGGTAAGGGGGGCTTGGCAAGGTGGGTGGTCAGTGCCTGCAGTGGGGGGGCCGCTAGACACCATGGACTCTATGATAGTGTATGGAGAAGGGGATTAGTGTATGGGGGCTGCCACTAGATGCTATGGAGTTTTTTATGATACTCAGGCCAGTGACTAGAGGGCAGGGGGAGCACTAGACACCAGAAAATGATGTTCACATAACAGGACAGGTGATTGGAGGTAGAGGGATGACTGGACACCAGGGAGAGGCTTTTAATTTACAGGGGCTGGCAATCTGAGCATGGGGGGACTACAAGGTAGGAGGGATGATTTCAATTACACCATGGCTGGGGATTGGCATGTGGGGGGGCAATGAGACACCAGGAAGAGGTTTTTACTTTATCAGGGCCAGTGATCAGATGGTGTGGGGATCACTAGAATGATGTTCACATAATGGGACCTGTGATTGGGAGGTGGGGGAGACCACAAGCCACCAGGGAATGGTTTTATATGTACTGGGCCAGCAAGTGGTGGGGAAGGGGAGACCACTAGACACCAGAGAGTTTTTACATGTATTGAGCCAGTAATCAGTGGGTATGGAGGACCACTAGACACCAGGAAAAGGTTTTATATTTACTGGGCCAGCAATTGGAGGGTAGAGGACCACTAGACATAAGGGAATATTTCTGCATTCTAGGGGAAGGCACTCAGTAGATGGAGGGACTATGAGGTACCAGGAAACAGGTGTGCTCCCCCAACCACCAACATGTTTGTTGGCTGCAATGCCTCTGATGACCACTAGGGTTACCTGGACTAAGTTAGACTTATTCTTGTCAGTATATGTGCTATGCAAAGTGTCCTCCACCAACCCATTTGTGCTGCACAAATGTACTGAATATTGCACTGTGCCAGTATTTCTGACTCTGCTCCCTGTTTCCACTGGATACATTTTTTTTGTGTGTGTGTGCGCGCTAACCCTGTTAGCATGTGCAAAAGCCCCCCTTTGAATATTGTGCATGAGCACAAACCCTGGGCAAACAGGTTGCAATCACTTTGCCCACCAGGCAAAGTTTTGAATATCTGGCCCCTGCTGTGCAGTATTATACTTAACTAAACAGAAACTATTGATCTCTACAAATCTTTCCAAACAAGAGAATAGAAGTTTACATTGTTGTCCTAATGGTGTTGGATGGAGTGGGATCAAGTGATTTTGTGCTGGGGCTTGCACATCTCAAGGAAACCCTGCTTTGTGATGGTCAGCATGTTAGCCTATACTCCAATCTCAGTTATGCCACCAGAATGGAGAAGAAACAATTTGATGGGGTTTCAGGACATGTTTCCAATACTGGAGGCTGTGGTCGCTGCTTAAGTTGTTGCATTGTACTGTCAAGCTGTCATTTGGCACAGTGTTGCTGTGTTTTCCAATGTATTTCTAGTCTGCTTAAAACTTGATAAATGGAGCAATAAGTTTCATTCAGTTTTGGCCCTCTTGGCATTAACTTTGTGCAAAAAAGCTTTCTCCCACTTTGCCCCTAAACAATGGAATTCCCTACCTCCTCAAATCCGGAGTTCCAAATCACACCTTGTGTTCAAGAACGCCCTGTTCTCTCATCTGAATGCACTTGACTCATGTAACTGCACTTAGATACATGGGGCCCGAATCACAAATGTCTGTTAGATTGGTGCAAGGTACACAGAATGTACTATGCACCAAGCCTCTATGTGCCTAACCACATGCACTGCATTCAGAAAGACTAGGACATACTGAGGGTTCAGTAATGCATGACACAGATGCACAGTGCATCATAAAAATGCAATGCACCATGCACAGTGGTTGCACGCTCCACCCAATTGTGAGGGATGATTGAGACCAGAGAGTTAGCAGCTAGGCAAGCAGAAAGCAGTAGCAAGAGTGCTGGAAAGCACAAACGCAAGTGGAACTTAAATGATGGGGAGACTGACATCCTCACTGAGGAGGTGCACAGATAGGTATGTGATGTACAAAGGCAATGAAGCAAGGCAACATGCCCAGTGCAATGAAACCAACAACTAACAGTGGACCTCCACCCAACAGGTGGAGCTGCTACTCTCTCCAGGGGAGGTGACAGGAAGCCAAGGGCCAGACTCAAGCAAGCCTGGGATGATGTGGCCACCAAGGTAAATGTGGTGGCCTCCTGACAACACAGTCCCTATGAGCTCCAAAAGTGGTATAATGACCTCAAACATCAGTCAAAGGCAAAGGTGCACCCTAAGGTGCATGGCAGACCATGCAACACCACCGTCAACCCTGCTGTGAGCAATGCAAAATGCCACACTTCTGTCATATACAGTACAGGCACTGTACAGGAGGCACTGGGGATGCCAGCAGATACGCTTACCAGCAGGGCAGCAGTGTAGAAATGTCCCAGCAGTAAGGGCAATGTTGGATGACCAGCCTGAGGGTCTGCGTATGATCAGTGCCAAAGCTGTGGATGTACCTGCTGCCACACACAGCACCATGGCAACAGTGTAGGATGAAGGGGACAGGGCACAGGAGCATACAGACCACACAGGTGTGGATGGGAGCACAGAACTGCCTCCATAGGGACAGCACAGACCACTGTGATGGCTGAGACAGTGATGGCAAGTAGTATGACAGATGCATCACTGGTGAGCACCATGCCACCACACAACAGGCAACAGCATGTCAGAAATGTGCCAAGGCCAAGCTAAACATGACCCAGCACCACCCAGATGAAGCAGCTGCAAGCGTAAGCTAGCAGTGCATGTATCCCCAGACACGCAGTCAATGGATGCCACCAATGCTACACCAGTGCAACAACACATGTCAGCACCCAATACAGTGTCCAAACAGGGTCGGGGGCCAAGGTAGTAGTACACATGTGCCCAGTACACAGTACTACAGGAAGTGTACCAGGCATGGAGTGCCCACCAACACTGAGGGGTCGTGGTGCTGGCCACAGAGCAACTACGGAAAGGGCTGACCCACAAGGACATATGACACCTGTTGGGATGGACCCCGCTGTAACCATGAAGCTGAATAGTGGACAACGAGGTACAACACATGGGTGGAAAAGACACACACTCCAGTGATCCCCTGACATGCCACAACACATCAGTCCACAACCATGGCAAGCAGCAGGCACATACTCCTGACATGCAGCACTGACAGCATAGCAGTGGAGTACTGAAGAGGACCACAATGGTGGCAGCATGGGAGAGCACTGAACAGCACACCACAGCAGTGAACAGCACAGTACTCCAGTCAACAGCACAGCACAGCAGAGCAAAGAACAGCTCCCTGACCAAAACATGGGGTCCCACCTCGATGTTTGGTGGTTTGGTTTAAATACTTTGGCATGCCAATGTGTAACTAAGAGGACCCTTGTTTCCATGCAGCATACTGGAGCCCTGCAACAGGCTGTACCCTCCATCTGTGCATGCCACAGTGATGCATACATGCACCATGGGCACAACATGTCACATCGGGAGGAGGGTACACACCCACAGTGTGTGTCCCTGTTGTCAGCATGTTGCATGCAACATGTGAACATCTGTAGCACTACTGATCACAGTGGTACGATGGGCCACCCCTGTCTGAGCTGTGAGCATGGACATGTGTGACAGTCATGAACTCAGGTGCCACACCCCATGCATGGGAGTACACATCGCAGGAAGGCCTTCACTGATGGCAGTATCAATGCACTAAATGCACCACAGAGGCCATCACTGGAGAGACCCATTGCCTAACTATTATAGTGTTGCATGAAACACACAGTCACACACATGTGACATGGCCTGCACTGTACAGTGTGCCCAGTGATGTAGCGACATCTCACTCCAGCAGGACACCACACAACAGCCATGACCGGGGTGGATGGCACACATACCCTGCTGAGACATGTTGAGGGTGACTGTGTGGTACATGTGTGTGTGTGTTTTCTGTGTGGCTGTGGGTATGGGAGGCCTGCAGACACATGCCTTGTAGCAGGACTACAGACTACACCATAGCAAGGTGGTGTGCACACATTGATCAGGCTGTGCTGTTAGGGTGATGATACACAAGTGTAGTTTGGCAGTATAAGCCATTTGTAGTGTCATGCATGCACATGTGGTCATGATCTTTGTGCCATTGGTAGCGCATAGGGGAACATGGCCATGGCTGCTGTCTATGGGCACGGTGCGTAAATACTAATGGCCATTGCTGTATGTCAGTAGTAAACAGGCAACCATCCACACTGCATTCTATGGAACACAGCAGCAGTCATGGTACATAGGAATGGTACCCCATGTGTGGGTTAACAAGCAGTAATACAATACACCATAGTTACAATGCATCTGTGTACCATACATGCATGTGTGGGTACACATAAAGACACACAGACACATGCATGGAGTTACAGTTATTTATTAACAACACATGAACAGTGAATATGTAAAACACAACAGTATGGAACAGTAGTGCAACAATATAATGCAAACAGTAAACCCAATGATACTACATACTACAACAGATGACTATGCATCAACAATAAAACATGCAACAGACCTCAGTACATAACAGCAGTAACACTATTTCCAATTAAAAGTCAATGCCAAACAAAAGGTTGAAGTGGTGAACATAACACCTCTGCAACCATATGTGCACATATCTGCACACCTCACTGGCCATTGTAAGTGTCCAAAAAGTTCAATAGCACCCCAACATCAGTCGCAGCTGGTCCGGATGGGCTCCATATGGCCATATACATGTGGCCAGTTTACATGCAAAATGCACCCTTGCCATATGGTTATCATCCCCACCATCCTCCAGTACAGGTGCAGACACCTGCCCAGTGCTTCAATGTCCTTAACTGACCTGACTGCTGTGGCCTGTACATTAATGTCCACCTGGGGAATGGTCTTCTCTGGCAAGACACCTGTCTCCACAGTGTTTACTGGGCCCTGACAGCCTCCTGGATCCACTTGGCCCTTCAGTTCCTCAGCCACGGGTGTGACTGTTGCGCTAGCCTCCTCATCACATGCTACCGTCAAGTCTGTGGCCTCCCCATCATCCGCAGCTAAGTGGGCATCACCAGTCTCTTGCACATCTGCCTCACTTGTCCCTGCATGTTGGACAGTGTCTGGTGGTCCCCTCTGTGCTGCCTCATCCACAGCACTGTGCTGATCTTCAGACACACCCACAGCCTGTGTGCATTCATGGGTCCTTTCTGCATAAGCCTTGGCATCGCTGTACTTCAGGTGATTCATGGCCCACTCCAGGCACCTACACCTTGCCCACTGTGCCTTATTGTGTCATCCTGGTGTTGCTGTGTGTGCCTGTGGGGCTAATGGGTGAACTGTGTGAGTGTCATGCATGTCCGAGATCATTTGGTTTAGTGCGCATAATGTGGGCACGCTGTATGGTTGTGGCCCCCCCACCCCAATACCACTACAGCCATGGATGGACTGTGTGGGCTGTGGTGACAGGTACAGTACCCTGCCATGTCAGGGGATTACACAGGCATGTCCTGTGCATATGGGACTATCTGGATCTGTAATGATGCCTCCCATGCTAATCCATGGCAGGCCTGTGGATATCCTCAATGTGCATGTACTGCCCCACATGTGTGCAGTTGCCACAATGCTAATACAGCAACAACATGACGTGCACACATACATCCATGTTACCACAGTGCCCATGTGTGCATGCTGTGTGACCTGCCCCACTGGGCAGTGTGCACCCCTGGCATGCAGTGACTTTATATAACTGTACGTACCTGTTTGGCTGTGTGCCTCTGCAGCATGGCCTGTCTCCCTTCCATCTCCATGTGCCTTGTATGGGCCTGGCTTGCCCTCAGTGCCATCAGATGCTTCAGTGCCTGCAAAGACACAATGTTGATGTACAGTGGTTAGTGCTGCTGGCAGGTGTGGACTGTGTATGTGTGTATGAGGGGATGCATTTGTTGGCAGTAGTGTCACCTACCTGAGCCACGTGCTCAACCACCTCACATCTGTACATTGCCTGATGTGTAATTTCACAGAGGTGTTCCATGAGCTTGGATTCCCTCCAAACCATGTTGCTCCACCTATGCCTGCACTGGTAAACAGTTCTCTGTACACCAGAGACCATTGATAGGTGGCCCGCGATGATTTTCCATACCATCTCCTTCTGGGCAGGTGTTGATGAAGCAGGGCCATGGGGAAAGACAACCCTCTCCCACTGCTCCACTAGATTAATGAGGAGCACTGTCTCTTCATCAGTGTAGTTGGGTAAGCACTTTCAAGGGGGCATTGTACTTTGGTGTGTCTGTAGGTAGCAGAGGGACAGTAGCAATAGCAGTGCCCTCCTGAGACTGTTACCGCAAGCACTGTGCACTATGCAGACTGCAATGGCTGCCAAACATGATCTGCACATGTTGCAACCACTGCAATACATGCGGTTCCAGGTTAAAGCACGGTGAGTGACCACGCCTATACAGCTTGCGTTGCACTGCGGAAAAGCTTGCGTTGCAGCATGTGCATCACAAATTTGGATTTGCTGCTGTCATTGTGTGGTATATGTACAGGGTGACTGCAGGCACATTCAGACTGACACATCTTGTCACCATTGATATGTGGTACCCCTCATGATTGCTAGGCCCTGCCTCTGCAATGCCACTGCCCTCATGCCATGTATAAGGCCATCTCAATGCAGCATGTGGCAGCAACACATGATGTGTCGAGCTTGTCTACTATGCAAGCTGTGTTGTTGTGTGCATGTATACCTGTCACAACTTTACCAATGTTGGGTGGGGAGGTACAGTGAAGCCCACCAGGATGAAACACAGCCCTGCAGAATTCTGCAGTAGAGTTACTGCAGCAAACAAAGCAATTTCAATTTGAGTTAATCCCTTTTGTCATGCAGTAAACCTGTGACACTGCGCTTCATCTTGGTGGGCTTCACTGTATGTGGGTATGGGGATACATGAGCTGCCTGAGTGTCCAGGAGTGTGTGCCGTCCATGCCACTGCCAGTGTGTCTGCCAGACTACAGAGCTGTGCACCCATGCTGTACAATGTTCGGACTAATCCACCCCTGCAATGGCCAAGGTGCCATACATTCCCTCTATCTGGCGTGTTCCAGGTATTATGGCAGTTGATGACCACCATCAGCATGAGGCTGAAGGGGGCAGGTGTCTGATGGCCGCATCTCTATGATATGGTGTACTGTATGTGTGCGTGTGTATGGTGTAGGGTGCAGAGACAATTTCTGGGATCCAGGGGTGGGTGTGCAAGCTGATCCAGGTTATGGCACTCATGACATATGGGATTGTGCTGGATGGCATGCACATGTACACACAGGTGGATCATGTGTGTTGGGGAGGACAGCGATGGGAAACAACTATAAGACCTATGCAGCGTATGTTCACAGGGTGTCCATTATGTCTTGGTGTGGTGTAGGGCAGGTAGGTACAGTGTGTATCATGCAGGGTGTGTCCCTGGGATGTTATCTGAGGTCATCTTTACAGTGGAAGGGTGCTGTTGTCTTGTTCATGGTGGCAGATGTGGAGGTTGGTACACCATGGGCAATGCTGCCAGCCTCCACTGTGGGTGTTGCGTGTATGTGTTGCTGTCCTGTCATATGCCTATCCCATCCTGAGCATGTCGATCTGTCAACACACCCATGTCACCCACAGTGGTCCATCACTGTACTGTACACCACCAGGGACTACGCACAGGTGATGGGCACCCTGCATAATACAGTGGCATTGTGTCCTGTGGGTTGCCCCAGGCAGCAACACTTCTGCATCACTGCAGCCAGGGCTGTGCTTATGGTGTACGGTGGTCCTCCTTCCATGTCCAGTTCTGTTGGACGTATTGTATCATTGTAGTGTTCATTGGTACCATGCACACAGTACATTACCAGCAGCCATGTGCCACCATGCACTGGGGTGCCACATGCCCTCTTGTCCATGGTGGGCTCATGTGGTGCACTGTGTAGGTGCTCACTGCATGGTGTGTACCACAGACTGTTGCCATGGACAGTGCAGGTGAAGTGTGTAGTGATCAGATTCACTCTGGTGCATTGTCCATGCACTGCATTCCATACACATTGGCCACCTGGCAGTGGTCCATTAGGGTGTTGGTACTCCTCTGCACACACAGCATTATTCTTGGGATCTGTGTCAGGCTCTGGTATTAGTACCCGGTGTGATATGGCAATGTTGTTCAGTACACAGCATGCCACCATGATCTTGCAGGCCAATTCAGGTGTGTACTGCAGTGCCCCTCCAGATCAGTCTAGACACCAGAACCTCATCTTCAGAAGGCCAAATGTTCACTCTATCATAGCTCTTGTTGCTGCTGTATGTGCCTCATTGTATGCAGTTTGGGGTCCTGTTGGGGATGCTTGATGGGTGTCATCAGCCATGGTAGCTGTGGGTAGCCACTGTTGCCTGCAGAAGGGGTTGAGCATGATTGTTAGTACAGTGCACTCATCTCATACATCACTTGTCACGCTGTATGGGCATTGTGTGTTGCCAGGGTCAGGCATGTCTCACTATGCCACAATGTGCAATGGTGGTGCCATGTGGTGGCTTCAACCATCATGCGCCCACTGCTTACATGTGTCTGCATGTCTGTGTCACACCTGCCACCCCTGCCATTTGGTGTTGCTCTGGCACACATGTAACACCCGTGTGTGCTGTGGAATTCATGCCATGTGTTGGTTACCACACACTATTGCATGCACATGCTGTGGGTCACGCCGGTACTGTGTGCCTCCTCCAACCTACACCAGCTGACCACATGCCCTGCTGGCCCTTGCTGTTGACCCCGCTATCAGCCATCCATCGTGCAGTGTTCCATCTTCGAATGCCTGACAGACACCACTGTTGTGGAAGATGAATGAGTCATGGCATGACCCTGGGTATGATGCTACCATGTCCAGGATGTGGCACTTACTGTAGCAGACTACCTGTATGTTCATTGAGTGGCAACCCTTATGGTTGACATTTGTGTAGGGATCCACCAGAGGTGCCCGTATGGTGATATGGGTGCAGTCTACAGCGCCCACCACCCTTGGTATGGCTGCAGTTCCATAAAATTCCAAAAACTGAGGTAGTGTGGCCGAGTGGTCTAAGGTGCTGGATTTAGGCTCCAGTCTCTTTGGAGGGATGGGTTCGGATCCCACCACTGTCAGTGACACTTTAACGGGTGGTGGACAAGTGGAACACCCTGCCAGAGGAAGTGGTGGGGGCTGAAACAATGATGGGATTTAAGAATGAATGGAATAGACATAAAGGAATTCTGGAGGTCAGGGATAAGGAGCAACAGACTTCTAGGAAAACATAAACTGAACTTACAAGCTCAAATGGGCAGACTGGGTGGGCCATAGGCCCTTATCTGCTGACACTGTCTATGTATCTATGTATCTATGTATCTATGTATAAATCCCTGTTTGACCTGCAGCTGCTCCTGTGGGTCTGTGGGCAAATGGAAGTACTGGTGGGACATGCACACAAGCACATCTATGACCAGCCATAGGCACCTGGACATGGATTCGTGTGAGATTCCCACCATATCCCCACTGAGGGTCTGGAATCTTCCACTGGCTAGGACACAGAGTGCTGCACACACCCTCACTTCAACAGGTATGGCATGCCCTCACTGTATTCTGGTCTGCAGTTCAGCATGCAGGTCATAGAATAGCTCCACCACTGCCTCCCTGCCAAGCCAGTAGAGGGCTATACACTGCTCCTCAGTGAGCTGCCTACATGATGTCCACCTCCTGTACTGTCTCTCTGAGCAGGCATCCTATGTATGGGCACATGCTGCCTTTTTTGTGGCTCAGCATCTGCACCCTGTATGTGGTGCCCTCTCTGCTCACGTAGCAGTACCATCTGAATTCCAAACACTGCCCATGGTACAGCCATATTGCTTTGTGGGCCTCAGTGAACTGTAGCTCCTGCAGTCTTGCCTAAGTGTTGCATGGACACTGTCTGAGGGCTCTGGTCTTTTTCCATATGCTCTAGTGTGCTTAGACCAGCTTTCTCTGGTCTTGCAATTGTTTGACATTTTGTGCTGCCTGCAACCTTGTAAATTCCATTGGCCTGCATTGTGCTTCTTGCACTGGGGTAGTGCACCTTGAGATCTGTTGCATGCTATGTTTGGGATGGAGGGGCTCTGTGGCACAAGGTGCATTGCCATGATGCAGCATGAGTACTTGATTCCAGCGCAGCTTGCATCATGGTCCATGGTGTGCAGTGCATCCTTTCTATGGGTGCACTTTGCTTGTGTCTTCATTGTACCTTTGTGAATCAGGCCCATTAACTTGTATGCCTTACAGATATCTGCCTTGAATTTTCTTGTACTTATGTTTTCCATGGTAGTATTCTACAACTTTTCTCTGTACAATTGCATAACACTGCATGGATACTACCACCCTGCTCTGTACTGTTGTTTATCCCTGCATGGATACTTGCATATTACTTCTTGCTATTGTCTATCATGTTTTTTGTAATCTGTACTCTCCTGGGTCATGCCTGAAAATAGGCAGGTCTTTGCCTAGTGCACTTACCTGGTTATCAAAAGCAATTAAATAAATAAACTTTGATAACAGCATGTACTTCTCATTTCACAAGGTTGGAACTAGAGATGAGGTACTGTGCATCAACTGTTATTTCAATATTCAATTGTATTACATGCCACTCTTGGACTACATCAGATGGCATTTAGACAGTGTATCAATCAGTTTAAAATTTTTCTATTATGGTGATACCCCCATAGGATATATCTTATGGATCTGACATGTTTTATTAGCTATGCATGTATTAATGCTGCGAATTTCACAGATTACACTGCAAAACATGAAATTTCACCCTAAAAATTCAAGCTTTGCAGTAAAAAACTTAGAATATTGGTGAAAAGTTTACACAACTAGCGCGATTCGGTGTTCTGAAGCTTTTTCAAAACTCCGTGAATTCTGCAAAATGCTAATTTTTGTTGCTTCCTGCGAAATTCGTGAGTGAAGTTACACTTTGCAACATCTATAGTGATTATCTCATTCTCATTTTACATATTCTTATGTGCTAAGTCAGTGATTTTCCTGTATGTATTTTGGAAATACCAATAAACATATATTAAAAAAAAGAAAATAAGTAATGGAACCTTAAAAATGTACAGTATTGTCCCAGGATAGCCTAGCTGATATGAAACATCTCATGTTCAGCGGGGTCCTGCTTTGACCCAGTTTTCTCACCTGGGAAGACTGGAGCATTGACAGGTTAAATGGCTTACACAAGGTCACACAGTGAGTATTTTACTCTAGTGGGATTTGATTCTTTTATCTCCTAGTTCCCAACCAGTTCTAAAACCACGGGACCATACTACTGCTGATTAGCGCACACTGCCTCTTTATTAAAGAGCCAGATGTGAATATCTTAGTTTTTTTCTAATCACATTAATAGGATTTTATTAATGTGCAGTCCTTGTAGAAGAGTTCTCTGCAAAGTAAACTTATTGGGCATTAGGCAGGTTGGGCTCAATTTTCAAATTGCCATTAGATCGGTGCATATTGCGCTAATGCATGGCTGTGGCAAACTCTGTGTGCATCAGGGACCCATCAATCCTCTCAACACGGCACAACTATGGTGCAGCCATGAAGGTGGGGGGAAGCAGATGCCTGTGAGGGAGGGACTGAGGCCAGAGGGACAAGTGGGGGTGCCATAGTGGGTGACAGGGGCACAGTGACAGTGGCAGGTTTCAGAGGTGCCACACGGTGGAGGTGCCCTAGCCAGCTGAACAGAGCCACTAGGCCTAGGTACACTGAGGTAGGCATGGATGGACCCTGTTCTGGACCCCCAGGTGGTAACAGCCCTGGGATCTGCCCCATGGGTCCATCCATGCCAACTTCAGTGTACCTGAGCCCAGTGGCTCTGTCCCACTGGCCATGGCACCCCTGTCAGGTTCCACTTCTGAACCCTTCCACTGCTGCTGTGCCCCCATCACCCACTATGGAATCCACACTGCTCCCTCTGCCCCCCGTCCTGACTTTGCATGTTCCCTCTAACTCTTCTTCCTTATAGCCAGTGGCACAGGGCCCTTAGACCAGCTCATGGCTGGCGAAAGCTCAGCCTCCTCATGCGACCACAGCAGGTCTTCTAAAATCTCAAATAAGGGGATGGTGCAGCCCTGTCATGATGCAAACCCCATTATGACCTGGTGCACCACCTCTGTTAGTGCAAGTGTGGCACTGGGGGATTCAGAACAAGGCATCCTGATTTGGACACATCCTGTGTTCAAAAACTGGGATCACCACAACATTTGGAGCGAAATGTCATTTGAGTAAATTCTGTTTGGCACAGGCATTTTGCTCCAAAATTCCCCTTTTGAAAATCATGCCCAGTGTCTCAGAAATAGTTTTCAGCTTTGCCCAATTGTATTAAAATGTATGTACCCATAAGGACCATTAGAATAGCAATCTCTGTGCGGATCCAGTATAGCGTTACACTGTTTTCAGAACTTTAATACTGTGAGAAAGATTTTTGTACCTTAAAGGTTTTACAGTTTTGTCATGGCTGACAGTTTTGTATGTTTTTTTTTTAATTTTCCTGTGAACATTGAACTTAGGAATGAAAGACTGATAGCAAAAATTGTTTTAATAGTAAATACTAATATTCACAATGTGTGCTGTTTTATAAGGCAGACGTCCACTGTTTGCTCTCTTTTGAATCAATAAAGATCTGCATTTTGACAGGCAGCAGTGGAAACACATTAAAATTTAAATTTCATGGTAATGTGGAGTTGATTGCTAAGAAAGAAATGCACAAGAGCACTGACATAAAGCATTATGTCTTCTCTAGGCTAGTCATTTGATATGGGACTCTCAATAATTTCAAGACTGACACCCAAACTCTCTATGGTTGCTAGACTGTCTGAGTTAGATTCTCAAAGATTCTGTTGCAAGAATTGTGGCAGAATTTCTGCTGAAGCTGTTTCACCCACATAATGGCAAAATGTCTGTGGGCAATTCACAAACATGTGGCCACATTTAAGAAACATCGGCTGCTTCATATCACCTTGTGTCAAAAATTTAGAAACTGACACTGATGACGTGAGTTCAGAAATGAGCTTGAAACATCCAGTCCAGCCAGGGTAGAATATCATCTGCAACAGGATGTTCCTTCCCTTCTCATCTAGGAAGGGAAGGAGCTGGCATCTGCTGCTCTGTCACTGCCTGGGTGACCACAGATAGCAGTGCAGCAGGGGATGTAGCAAGGGAAGGGATGCTGAGAGGCTCCAGTGCTCATGGCATGCTTTGCAAGTGCATGCACTCCATTAATCCAGCTCTATCAGCATCCTGAGGGGAAGGAAGAAATTCAGGTAAAACTTGAAGTGCACCATGATACCCGCACTCTTGGGCATCATGATGTTAACTGCTCACTCTAACACCCAGAACCTGGTAGCTGCAAGCGGGTACCAAAGTACCACAACTTGTGGCACTTAAAAATAAATGATAGTTCACCTTTCATGTGGACTAACTTTTATCTACAAATTGTTGCAATGCAGCAGAAGACTGCTTCAACTCTTTAAGAAAACTGGCCCACTGTATATATTTGTATTTATTACGTTTTGCAGAAATGTCACACTGGGATAGGCCTATTTAGGTATAAACATTGTTTTGAAGATGGTCACAGGTTGCTAGGACAGGGGCAGTGTTAGTACATGGTCACAGATCTGAAAAATTCAAAATAGTTTATACCTAATAGTAATAGGTATAAGTGAGTAAGACAATAATGCTATATTAACTTGGATCAAATCAAATAAGTTGCAAATAAAAGATGAAGGAGAGCATAGTTCAAGTTCATTGCAGTTCATATTTAGCAACAGGAGCAAGGCACAGTACCTTCAGGGTCCAGGACAAAACAGATTTAAATTGATCTAGGTTTTCCACTTTGTGGACTTCATGGGGCAGTGTGTTCCAGCTGGTCGGTGCAGGAAATACAGTGTCTTTCTCCCCAATTGACATTTTAATCTTTAGAATATGAAGCACTTCATGGACTAGTAACCTGAGTCCATAGAAGCTGAAGGAATTGATCAGTAAAAAGCTGCACTAAATAGGGGTATTTTTATTTCAGCTACTTGTGTCATTTACATGTAGACCATGTGATGTTGGCCAGAGCAGTCTTGTTTCCAAAGCTCAGCCTTTAACTGACTGGAAGATAGGATTGCATCACATTGTGCATGCCACTGAAAGCTGGCTACAACCAGTTATGATCCAGGAGCTCTGCCTCTTATTTCATGATTAATTCATGTTGTAGTAAATATCACATTTCACATCTTTTTGATAGGTAATCCAAATGTTCTTTAACTGCAGTCATATACTTTAAAGTATAAATCACTTGCATGATTTTAGCCATTAAGTACACATAGCCCTTGTACCGCTTATCCTGCATACAATGGTCTGTCATGCAGGACTATTAGTAGTGGCTTGTTCCACTTCAGAGCTGGGGGGAGGATGGAACTGGTTTTACTTTGTGAATAAAATAAAAGACTTGAAAATTATTATAAATCATGCTAACTGGAATGATTAATAATTTAGTAGGGTTTTCACTAGGTGTCTAATATGGTATAAGAGACTCCTCTCATAAGCTTTGAACTGCAAGAACCACTCAGCTTTGTTTTTGCAGTTCTCCTGCACAAACCTCATGCCTGGAGTCTCTTATACCATAAGATACATAATGGGGAAGCTCTATCTAATAGTGCTAGCTGTGTGCTGGCCTACTGACATGGTGGCAGTGAATTGTGCTACCATCTGCAACACTGGAGGTTGCAGTTAAGCCTCAGGATTCCATTGGAGAGGTGAAACATATAACTATTGGTGAAGGAGAACTTGGGCCATCCAGAGTTCAAGCATTATCTGCCACCAGCCACTCAGAAAGTCGCAGTGGTTTCAGCTGTGAAGGCAGTTATTAACCCTCCCCCATCCAAAAGAAGAATTTAGACATGACTACCACAATTATCAGTGGGGGAAGGGAGGAGAAAATGGGGAAAACAAACTACGCCAAAAAACTGTGACAGTATCAGTTATACAAAGGTAACCCAATGTTATTCTGGTAAAAGTAATAAAAGCACTAGTCCCCATGCAAGTTCACTGTACATTAGTAATTAATATACAGTCTATGACATTTAATAATTGCCTCACCAAATATGCAAATCTGATGGACCATCCATGAGCGAACTGGGCTGTATCTAACTCCACTAATGCAGTATGCAGACACATAAGCCTTGTCTAGCTATGCACCCATAACTCCCTTCTGTATTGTTAGACCACAAGGAACAGAATGTGACTCTCTTACATGAAAGACCTTTAAAAAAATGGGTAACATTTTGAAGTTTATTTTGAGTGCATACAACACCACTGCGTATGCATTTTTATATCCTTAATTCCTATTGTCTATTAACTGGGGCCTAGTAGAAACCTTGTATAGGCTTTCCTACCTGCAAACATGGACATCATCAGTGGTAGGCATTTGCAAGTCCTAAGCTTCACCAGCTCACACCTCTTTGACTCTCTCAGATACCTTTCTTAAAACTTCTATGATATATAGAAACATAGAAACATAGAGGTTGACGGCAGATAAGGACCGCAAGGCCCATCCAGTCTGCCCATTTCTTTTTCTACCTTATAAATATGCCATCGGCCTTTGCTCTGTCAGTGGCCTATCTATTCATAGTCATTTGTATTGCTCCCTTATGCCTATCCCATGCCTGTTTGAAGCCCTGCACTGTATTCATAGCCACCACTTCTTGTGGTAAGCCATTCCATGCATCCACCACCCTTTCTGTGAAAAAGAATTTCCTCATTCCCCTTAATCGGCCTCCCTCTAATCTCATGCTGTGTCCTCTTGTCCTGCTATTTTTTTATATTTAAACATGTTAGACTCTTTCACCTTGTTTATGCCCTTAAGGTGTTTGAATGCCTCGATCATATCACCCTCTCCTCCTTTGCTCAAGGGTATACATATTGAGCTCAGTTAATCTGTCCTCATATGTCTTCTGATGCAGTCCCTGCACCATTTTGGTTGCCCTTCTCTGGACTGCCTCAATTTGAATTAATGTCCTTGTGAAGGTGTGGCCTCCAATACACTGCATGATACTCCAGATGGGGCCTAACCGTGTCTTGTACAGAGGATTATTACCTCCTCCACGACTTGTGATACTCCCTACTACTGCACCCTAACACCCCCTAGCCTTACCTACTTCTTAGAGGTCTGCTTGGATGATTTTAGGTCATCAGTGATGATGATGCCCAAGTCTCTTTCTTCCTTTGTGACTGCTAGCAACTCCTCCCAGCCTATAGGTGGCTTCAGGTTTCTCTTCCCTATGTGCATGATTTTGCACTTCTTTGCATTAAGTCCCAGTTGCCACTCTTCTGACCATTCTGCTAGTTTATCCAGATCTCTTCTCATTCTGCCCACCCCATCTGGATCATCTACTCTGTTGCAGATCTTGGTGTCATCTGCAAACAGACAAGCCTTACCCTCTAGTCCATCTGCAAGGTCACTAATGAAGATGTTGAAGAGGACTGGCCCCAGGACTGATCCCTGAGGTACCCACTTGTGACTTGCATCTCTTCTGACTGTATACCATTTACCACCACTCTCTGTTTCTGCCCGTCAACCAGTTTGCCACCCAGTTGACCAACTTCTGACCCACCCCAGCCTACCCAGCTTATTTATCAATCTTCTATGTGGAACAGTGTCAAAAGCTTTGCTGAAGTCAAGG
Source organism: Neoceratodus forsteri (assembly GCA_016271365.2). Lineage (NCBI taxonomy): Eukaryota > Metazoa > Chordata > Ceratodontiformes > Ceratodontidae > Neoceratodus > Neoceratodus forsteri. Next base: position 655,572,050 of record CM028136.1, read on the forward strand.
TAGGCGACATCAACTGCTCCCTTGGTCCACCACTCTGGTTACCCAGTCAAAGAAATCTATGAGATTAGTTTGACAGGACCTTCCTTTTGTAAACCCATGCTGTCTTGGATTCTGTGCCCCTATGGATTCCAGGTGTTGCACTATCCTTTCCTTAAGGAGTGCCTCCATAATCTTGCCCACTACTGAGGTAAGACTGACCGGTCTGTAGTTCTCCGCCTCCTCTCTGCTACCACTCTTGTGGAGCGGGATCACATGAGCCCTTCTCCAGTCTTCTGGGACCTCTCCTGTGCTCAGAGACTCACTAAAGAATTCTGCTAATGGCTCTGCTAGTTCCTCCTTTAGCTCCTTAAGTACCCTGGGATGTATGCCATCAGGTCCCATTGCCTTATCCACCCTGAGCTTAGCAAGCTCTTGTAGGACCCTTTCTTTGTGAAGGGAGTAGTGCTCACCTCCTCCCCTGTGTCCATGATGCTGAGCTGCGGCCCTGCCCTACCTTCTCTTCAGTAAATACTGAGCAAAAGTATCTATTTAGGATAGATGCCTTTACAGGGACCTCCTCCTCACATGCTCCCTTTTCTCCATTAAGCTTAGCAATACCCCCTCTGGACTTTCTCCTTTCACTAATGTATCTATAGAAAGTCTTGTCACCTTCTTTTACTGTTCTGTACTGTACTGTGATACAGTAATAATAATAAACTTTATTTCTATGGCGCCTTTCAAAAAACCAAGGCACCGTACAAAATTTAAAAACAAGCCAAACATTTCAGGTCTTAAAGTTAAAAACTGCTAGCACAAATAAACAAATAAAATCAGACTCCGAATGCTTGGGTCCATAAATACATTTTCAGGGCCTTTTTAAATCCTTCCATGGTTGCGTACTCCTGTAACTGATGGGGTAGATAATTCCAGAGGGTAGAGGCCACACACATAAATGTATGGGCCCCAGAAAATGTCAAGCACACCCTCAGTATCTCTAGCAACCTCTCACCAGCTGACGAAGCGATCGCCCAGGGCAATAAGGGACCAGGAGCTCTTTCAGGTAGTCTGGGCCAAGTCCATGTAGGGCTTCAAAAGTCAGAAGACCAACTTTAAAGGTGATCTGCCACTGCACTGGCAGCCAGTGCAGTCCATGCAGCACTGGCGAAATATGGCTGGACCGAGAGGTACCAGTCAGAAGCTGGGCCGCTGCATTCTGCACCAGCTGTAGGTGACGGATTTCAACCCCAAGAAGTCCTATAAAGGGAAATGCAATAGTATGGATGCAAGGACACAAAGGCATGGACCAGCGTAGGAAGATCGTCAGATGGAACAAGGTGACTAATCCTGGAGATAGTCCTCAGATGGTAAAATGAGGATTTGATGATGGCAGACACCTGCAAATGCAGAGTCAGTCCTTTTTCAAAAATTACCCCCAGGTTACGCACCTGTTCAGAGATTGGGAATGAAATACCCCTGAAATAAAGTCCAGAGGATGAACTAGCCCCTGCTCCCCCTATCAGGCATGTTGGATCCACTACCAACACCTCTGTCTTTTCTGAGTTCAACTTCCAACTGAAATGATCCCTGGTTTCTTGAATTTCTCCATCCATTCCTGCTGGTCTAGTGTTTGGGCGGAATACATGCCTTGTGCTGATGGACATCACCTGTCACATTATACTTGCAGCCTCTGCACTATGTCTGAAGTGGCTTTTGGCACAAATAAAATAAATCCCCACCCCTTTCCTGTGGTATGAGCAACCTATACTGCTGGTTCCACTGATGCCAGATGAACCCATTCTAAATGTTGATTGCTGGTGCTGGTTGAAATGTCATGAGAAAAATAACAAACAAAACTACATCATTTGAATATTTTGATCATACTACCAAAATTGAAGCAGTGTAATATAAAGTACTTTGTCATAACTTGTCAATGTCAGTGGTTCAGTAGGTAGCCCTCTTGCTTCTGGGTTTGAAAGATTGGAAGGTTGCAGGTTCCAACACCAGTTACTCTGGGGTAATGCCCATTGTGGACACTGTAGTGCACTACAAAGGGACTACTGCACTGTTGAGGTGCCATCCTTCAGATGAGACTTTTAAATGAGACCCCTTCTACCTGTTTCTGGCCACTGTCCAAGTGAAAACATTTATCAAAGAGTAGATAGTTTCCCAAGTGTCATAGTCAATACTCTCCCTGACAATAAAAACAGGTCCATGTACCCCCCCCACACACACTCACACATACACACCACAACCACCCCAGAATACGCCTGGAAATAAACTATCACAGCTTAGTGTGCCTTTTCTTCTCTAAAATTATGAATAAAAAAAATGCAAGTGAGGTTTTTACTGACTAAACACCCCATTTCTGTGCTAGAAGTAGACCTATCACTAAAGAACAGCACAGCAAGAACTAAATTGTCAACTGCTACAGTGCTTGTATAAGCTCAAGGAAATATAACTTGGACTGTGTTATTGTAATAAGAACTTTTTATTATAGTAATACAAGCTAAGTCAAAGATCAGAGCATTAGCAGCAGTACTACTGTATGTTGAGTCATTCAATGTGATTGACAACTAGTTCATGTAATGTGTTTGTGGTAAAGAAATTATTTTATTCTAGATGGTTTAAAAGGGGAAATATGTTTTATTGTGTTCTAGTTGCTATTGGATGGCTGTCTACAGTACAAAACTGCCACTACAGTAATCTATTTCACAAAAAAAATTGCTCTTTACCTCATTTTTATATTCTGCTCAGGAATGCAAGATAGTCAGTGCAGAGATTAATTGAACAGGCATTTGTTATTTTTAAACCCATTGGCAAGTAGATGTGAGAAATGAATGTTTTGAAAAGGCTTTGTGTCTTCCTTTATTAATAAAGCAGGCTGGAAGGAGTATGGAAGCAATTTTTAAAATATGTGCCAAGGTTGTATCTTGTTCAACAAGAATTATTATTAAACTTTAACCAATGAAGTGTGGTGTTGCAAAGGGCCACTTTCTCCCCAGTGGAATGCTGCTACTAACACTGGCATGCTAACTACATGCTAATAGGTTCTCAGCAGACTGATATGTTATTGATCAGCTCAACCTAATTTGTAACAAGTACAAGAATCAAGCCTGCAAGGCATGTCAGCATTTCCTTCATCTCACTTACAACAGATGTGCGTGTTCAGCCAGGGGCATGATAACAGACAGGAAACATTGTCCACAAGTGGATAATTCTTTTCAGTAGGGAGGAACACAGGGCAACACTACAACATGACCTATGATAATGTCCACCCCTACCTATATATTTAGACAGTAGCTGAAGTGTCAACTTGGAAAATAGCCCAGTGTCTGCTTTTTGCCAATATAGCTGTAACATTTAACAGAGAAACTCATGTTTTATTTATTTTGCACAAAGCCAGGAATAAAAAAAAAGGAAAATACACAGAGTACTTACATGATTTAGTGGAATTCTATGGGAACAAGTCATATTTCTGCAGTCTGGGCTGTCTTGAAACCTTTCTCTAAACCTTATTAGCTGGAATATTCTGTACATGAGTGTTACAAATAAACTGTAAAGAAAAATCCAGTGATATACTTTTGATCTTCATGAAGTTGTTGTAAAATAGGATTTGTGTAACTATCCTTGTCCTGTTTACTTGGTAAAATATTTTCTGCAGTTATCAATGCAGTATTATTTAATTTCTTCCATTGTCTTAATACAGAAATTTTAATGTTATGTTGACATTGTTTTTTTTTTTATTTTAGTTACCTCATAAGGCCATCTCCAAATTCTAATATTGTATTATGACAGACTTATTAAAAAAAAAAACTCTTAGTCTAGTGATTTAAAAACCTACCCTATATTTTTCCTTATTGCATCCTTTGAAAACATATTAATTCTCATTTATTTGTTTGGACCATTGATCTAACTTCTGGGTCTAGCTTCCATGTTCTATTCTTTTATTATCCAATCTAGCTAGAGCATGAAGGAGACTGACAGCCTTTCATATAACTGTCAGGTCATTCTGGGGTCCAGTAACTACTGTAAAATAGCTATGCATTATGGTTAACAAACCATGAAGATGGTAAGGCCAACAAAAAGTTTTCATGGCCTTATAGTCGAAGCCTGGGTTCATATCCTATGAAAGCTGCTTAACAGCCTGTGACAAGCACCATAGATGTTTGGAAAAGGTGAAAAGTGTACAAATACTGAAGTTTTTTTTTTTTACCTGCAATGAAACAGCTTTTCTAAAACATATAGGAAAAATGTTCATTAGAAAACAAAACACAGTATACAGGTTATTATGCTCCAAAATACTGTAACTTGGGATTATTCTCTTCACAGTCTTGAAAAACAAAACAAATTCCTGTAAACTTTAAAATAAACATTAGTCATGTTCCTAAAAAATGTTCATGTTGTCAGTAATCAGTAGTTATAAAATACAAAAGGTGAAGATGTGAACATAATACCTCTAGCAATTTTTCCTTTCCCCCAGATTTCAACAACGATGCCTATTATACTTGTACACACCACAGCTACATCTTAAAGACAATAAAATACAACTATAACCAACTATAACATAAAAATGCCTGCTGTGTAAGGTTTTATCACTAGGACGCCTATGTCTGTAATCACAGCTTAACTGTCTGCCAGTACAGTAAGTAATAATATGCACAGGTTTGGCATACTGTAGGAAAGCAATTATTTATATTATAAAATTCATATGTTACAGACCTACTGAATATAGCTCAGAAAAGGAGATTATTACATATTTTATACAGGTGCAGAAGCACCTCTATATTAGCATTGAGTAAGCACTTTAATGTTAAAGCCCCTTTATTGCACCCTAATAGCATGATTGCTTTTGGACCAGTTTGGCAAGAAACTGGCATACATGGAGTTGGAACCAGGATCCCTGAATCAAGTAAATTTCTTAGAAATCAGTTCAGCGAGTACCAAATTCTAAAAGGTTGAAAACATATAGGGCTCGATTTTCAAAGATCCCTCAGAGCAACGCAAGATGCGTTGCTCCAGTGATGCGACAAACTCCAGGTGCACCAAGGATCCTATGCCTGATTCTATAAAAAAACAGGGTCCAGTGCCAAACTCCTTGGGCTTGCTGCAAGTCATCCACTGTGCCAAATAGTTGGCACACCTGTGGGATTTGCCAAAGGGATACCAGACCCCCACACACACCTAGCACAACACTAGTGGGGATGGGCTGTTGGTGGTGGTGAAGCTGCTGGACAGGACAGGGCAGGTTGTGGAAGAGGCACAGGAGGTGTCATGGGATTGGGGATTGGTGGTTGGGGAGACAACTGGGCAGTAGAAGTAGTGTTGGCACCCAGCCAGGTATGTGTTTATAGGACTGTATGAACAGTCCACTAATGGTACCATATGTAAAGTTGGCAACATCCCTGGTAGTCTAGCACCCCACAATCCCCAATCACCCATAAATCATACATGTCATAGTCCCTGGTGGTCTAGTGGGGAACCCCTGTCCCGAAATGCCTGTAAATGAACAAGTTAAGATATTCATTCTCTATTGATCTAGCACCGCCCCATCCCTGAAATGCCTGTAAATTAACAGGTTCATGAAATTATTCCCTGTTGGTCTAGTGGACCCCACTCCCCACCCCAGCAGATAGTGCCCATGGCCTCTCTCCCCCCATCCCAAACCACAAGCTGGTGACAAATTCTGCTAGAAAACTGCTTCAGGAATCCAGCACTCTTTCTTCCTCACATCTTTCCTGAATCTACCCCCTCCAGCTTCTTATCATGTCCCCTTGTCATTGAGCACCTTTTTGTCTGAAAAATACTCCTGACCCTGTATCTTATTTACCCCATGAGTATTTAAAAGTCTCCATCATACCCCTTGTATCCCTCCTCTCCTCCAGGGTATACATATTTAGGTCCTTAAGTCTCTCCTCATAGGGATTCTGATGCAGACACTGCACCATTTTAGCTCTTTCAGTGCTGAGTATGTTTGAACATATATAGATTTAGGACATTTACATACTCCCACAGTACTATAAGTGTTAGTTGCCCTCCTCTGGACCACCTCCACTCTGTCTGTGTCCTCCAGTGATGTGGGGCACAATTCTCAAGGAGGGCTTAGATCAACACAAGCTACGGCAAACAGCAGCTTGTGCTGAAGCTTGGTATGCCAGGTGCCCTGTACTAGATTCTGGTACAGGAGGGGTCCTGGTGCTTTAGTACCCACACTTGCCTCAGCCTCTCCCATGTGACAAACACAAGGTGCATTCGAGTGGTTTGCCATGGGCTCCATCTGGCAAAGGCTACCGGTCCCCACATCCCCAATCCCCTGATAAAACAATTCAAGTTCCATCCCCAGTGGTCTAGTGCCCCGCTCCCAAGTCCCCGATGTCACCAATCATAAATATATATAATAAATCCCCCTTTCCTACTGGTCAAGTGGCCCCCATCTCCGGTCTCTGATGTTGCCCATATATGTACTTAACAAATAACACCCATGATTGGTGGTCTAGAGGACCCATGCCCCCCCAACCAAGCAGGTACCCCACCACCTCCCCATCCCTAAGCCCCACAAACTAAGCAACCAGCACAGCCTTCCTCTCACCACCATAGTTGGCTGCCAAATGACCTGTCAGTGAGCACATACTATATAATACAGTACGCTCTTACTGAATGACAGCTGGTTCACTACTGTCAATCAGTGAGTGCATACAGTATTATACAGTATGTGTTCAGTAACAGGTCCATCAGCAGTCATCTATGGTGGTGAGAGGAGGGCTGTGCTGGTCTCCAGCTCGAGGTTTAGGATGAGGGGAGCAGGGTGGTGGGTACTATCTGTCGGGATTGGGTGGTGGGGGTTCACTAGATTACCAGGCATGGGTGTTATTTATTAAGCACATTGATGAGCGACATCAGAGATTGGGGAGGGGGGCCATTAGATCACTAGGAAAGGGGGATTTATTATATATATTTATAATGGGCAACACTGGGGATTGGGGAAGGGGGCCACTAGACCACTAGAGAAGGGGATTTATTATATATATTTATAACAGGCAACATCAGAGATCAGGGAGGGGTGGCCACTAGATCACTAGGGGAGGGAGATTTAATATAAATATTTATAACGAGCAACATTGGTGATCAGAGATAGGGCCACTAGGCCACTAGGGGATGGGGATTTATTTTATATATATATATATTTAATGGGCAACATCGGGGATGGGGTAAGGTGGCCACTAGACCACTAGGGTAGAGGGAATTTTATAAATATTTATAATGGGTGATATTAGGGAAGGGGGCTACTAGACCACCAGGGTGATTATTACTCTGTAAACAGGGATCAGGGCAGGGAGCACAGCACATTGGCGCAGCCCTCTGAATCCTGCCCGAGGACATTTCTAGGTACCCTTAGATCTGCCCTGGCTGGTCTAAGGGTACTTAGAATTTTGCCCTCCGAGAGGGTTTTGACAATCCCGCATTAGGGGATATGGCAGCCTGTGTCTACAGCAAGCCCCATTGCTCCATGCCGCAGCCTATTTTGTGGTACCCAGGTGGCACAAACCCCATTTGGAGCAAGCAGCCTGTGGCTGACACAGGCTGCCATTAAGAATCGCTCCTGGTTCATCTTTTGATGCAAGTGGCACTTTGCACCACTGTGTGTGGTGCAAGCCCCTTGCGCCATGCTGAGGGCTTTAAGAATTAAGCCTTTGGTCTCTAGAACTGGACACAGTACTCTAGGTAGGATCTCACTAGCAATCTATACAGTGGCAATACCACCTCCCTCTTTCTGCTGGTGATACCCCTCCGTATGTACCCAGTATACCACTAGCCCTCCCATCTGCTTTGTCACACTGTCTGGCCACTTTTAAATCATTCAATATAATCACCGCCAGGTCTCTTTCCTGCTTGTGGGTTGTCAGTCCTTCCATTTTGTACTCTGCCCCTGGGTTTCTGTGCTGAAGAGCATTTCTTTGCACTTTTTTGCATTGAAACTTAGGTGCCATTCCCTTGACAACTCCTCGAGTTGTTCTCAGGTCTCTGTTTATCTGTTCTACTCCCCCCCGGAGTGTCAACGCTACTGCAGATTTTGGTGTCATCCATGAAAAGGCAGACCTTCCCTTCCAGCTCCTCAGCATATCACTTATAAAGACATTAAAGAGGACTGGTCCCAGAACTTATCCCTGAGGTACCCCACTGGTCAACCTCCCTTCCTTGGTATGAACTGCATTTACCACCACCCTCTGTCGCCTATCTTCTAACCAATTTCTCATCCAGTTTACCACCTTTGAACCCTCTCCTAAGCCACCCAGCTTGCTTAGTATCCTCCTATGGTGTACAGTGTTGAAAACCTTGCTGAATTCGAGGTAGGTCACATCCACTGCTCCATCCCGATCTGATTCCTTGGTCACCCCATTAAAAAAATCTATCAGATTCATTTGACATGACCTCCCCACATGAATCCATGTTGTCTCAGGTCTTGTAACCCACTGGATTCCAGATATTCCACAATCCTTTCTTTCAGCAGTGACTCCATTAACTCTCCCACCACTGAAGTCAGGCTGACTGGCCTATAACTGTTACCCTCCTCCCTGATACCACTTTTGTGAAGTGGGACTACATCTGCCCTCCAGTCCTCTTGAACTACTCCTGTTTCCAATTAAATGTTAAATAGGCCTGTCAAAGGTGCAGCCAGTGCCTCCCTGAATTCTCTCAATACCCTTAGATGCACATTGGCTAGCTCTGCTATATGGCTTTGCATGTAAAAAAACAGTTGTAGGAGTCTAGTTTTCCATTACAGAGAAACATATAGCAACTTACTATACCTGCTCTGCATCTTCTGCAAGACTGAGTTTTCTTAAGTCATCTGAAAGATAATCAAAGATGGCTTTTTATTTCACAGGGCTTTATACTAGCTATATAGTCTTTACAAATCCATATTTGTAGAAATAATGGAACTGGGGGTGTGCTGTGGAACCTGGACAATATGACAACTTTTATGCTCCGTATTTCAGACATTGAAAAGAGCTTTAAAACTTTGATTTTTGACATATTGTAATACTTTATAGTTGGATATCTCAATCAGAACATCCCAGCTTCAACTTGGGCAAGTTGTAAATAAGCACGTTAAGAAATTCATTACCTGTTGATCTAGAGGTCCTTCCTCGAGCCCCTAAATGCCTGTAAATTAATAGGTTCATGAAACTATTCCCTGATGGTATAGTGACCCCCCACTCCCCCACCCCAGCAGGCAGTGCCAATGGCCTTGTTCTCCACCAAACCCTGAGCTGGCGATTTGCACAGCCCTCCTCTCACCACCATGGCTGGCCACCAACTGAGCTGTCACTGAGCATGTAATATATACAGTACATGCTTATTGATTGACAGCTGAGCACGTACTAGTGCTGTGTGGAATGCAGAATTTCGTTAGCAAAATTAGCTTGGAGTAACCATTCTGCCAGTGGAATTTCCACTGCAGTTTCACTGGTTCTTCTGCAGAATTCCTCCTTCTATGATCCACAGAATAATATTCTGCTAAATAGCATTTTTTCACAGAAAATCATTCTGCAACCATTTTCTGCTGTGGAATTCCACCACTCTGTTTCTGGTAAAATTCGGTGGAATTTTGGTGGAATTTCAAAAACTCAATGAAATTTAATTTCACCAGAAGTTTAAAATTCCACAGAGCACTAGCACATACTGTATACAGTACACACTCATTAACTGACAGCTGAGCTGTCAGTCAATGAGCATGTACTGTATACAGTACATGCTCAGTTACAGCTCAGTCAGCGTCCAGCCATGGTGGTGAGAGGAGGGCTGTGCCAGTCACTGGTTCAGGGCTCGGGATTGGGGGAGCTGGGTGGTGGGCACAACCTGCCAGGGTGGGGGTCCACTAAACATCAGGGAATGGTTTCATGAACCTGTTAATTTAAGGGCATTTCAGGGCTGAGGGGGACCACTAGATCACCAGGGAATTAATTTCTTAACTTGTTCATTTATGGGCATTTTGGAGTGAGGGTCCACTAGACAACTAGTGACTATAACATGCATGATGTTGGGGGTGATCAGGAATCAGTGGGCCACTAGACTACCAGGGATGTTACCTACTTTACACATGGTACCATTACTGGACTGTACATACAGTCCCATACACAAACACCTGGCTTGGTGCCAACAGTGCCGTTGCCACTCACTTGTCCCCTGACTCCCTCATGCCACCTCCCCTGCCACAACTGCAGCTGGCAGGCATTGTCTGTTCCTCTCCCAGTGGTGCAGACCACTTAGACCACATCTTGGCTGGTCTAAGTGCTGCCTTTTGTTGCATCCACAGCTGGGCTTTTAAAATCCCAAAACTGAGGATGATGCAGTCCCACCATCTTGCACCCCCCCATGACCAGGTGCATCACCATTTAGTGTGCAAGGGTGGTGCAGGGACATTTCAGGGCAGGAGGTCCCAGGAGGGTTGGAACCTCATATAGAAAATCAGGATTGGTGCAAACTGTGATGCAAGGAGCCACTTGCACCAATTCTGACTTGACACAAACTCCTTGCATCACTCTGGGGGCTTTGAAAATTGAGCCAATAAAGTGATCTAAATTAATGCCTTATTTGTTCATCAATGGCAAACAATTCTTGGTCTACAGCATAATTGTTTTTCTTCCAAGGATTGTCCTTTGCTAAATAATTTTTTTTCCTAAGTATTATCATTTCTGAGATATTAGTAAACATGTGTTCAGTTTTCTGCAAATACTCAGGACCAAAAATGAACATTTTAAAGATACTGTTTTTGTGAAAGCATTTTATTTTGTTTTTTTATAAAACATGATATTGTGAGGTAAAGAAAAAAGATTACTAAACTTAGGACTGTGCATCTTGAACTCAGAATGCAGTGGGGTGACTTACTCTTCTACTATACTAATACGAATGATGATATCTTGAAGTCTGAATTGATCTAGGCTGATCTACTTACTGTCAGGGGACACGCATTACAAGTAAAACATGGGCACTTTAGGACAAAAAAAAGAAAGTATTTTTATACACAATGAGCAGCTAATCTATGGAATAGATTACTGGCATCTATTATTCTAAGCACAAATAAACATTTAAAAAATGCTTGGACAGATATATTGAAAAAGGGGGAAATATAAACGTTTACACCTTGTCCTAAAAGGAGCTGTCCTTAGACCTTGCCCTTTCTTCTCCTCAAACTCAAAAGTGAACTCAAAGTGAACTGAAAGAAATTAGCTTTAGTGTGAGTTAGTAATACAAAAGCATAAAACACAAAAATGTTTGCTCACTGAAAACAGAAGAAGTAGGTGGAAGAGTGGTTTGTGGTTTGTATGTTCAAAATATTATCCTTAAAGGAAGAATCCCTGGTATTACTTATGGATAGAGATTGTCTTTATTTGGCTAGAAATAAAAATTTTTAAAAATCACAGGTGACACATTCATCAGTGTCCACAGTCAGGTGAAGTGTTGCTTTGGCACAAGGCCCAGAGGGCCCTGCTTCTCTAGAGACATATAGACTGCATTCATGGATGGACTGTTACCTTAGTGCAGGGCCTGAGAGCCCCAGAGCAACTGCAGTCAGATAGACTGTTACCGTGGTGCAGAGTCTGGGGTCCCCCGTGTGTCTGTGGCTGGACAAACTGCTGCCTTATTGCAGGACATGAAAAGTCCCTATATGTTTGCAGCCAGATTAACTGCTACCTTGGTGCAGAGTCCAGAGGGGCCCCTGTGTGTCTGGGGCCAGACTGACTGCTACCTGGTCAAACGGCCCTTAGAAGCTGCTGCACACCCCTGCTCAGATGGACTGCTATCTTAGTGCAGGACTGACAGTGCCCCTGCAAATCTATGGCCAGAAGGACTGCTACTTTAGTGCAAGGTCCAAACAGAGAGGTGTACTTGAATAATTTGTTTGACACAGGTAAGGCGTGCTTCCATGAATTAATTTTCTTGACAGCATGGATGAACAATTAAACATCAGTGCTAGCCCTGGTTGCATTTTAAGCTTATGCAAACTGCCGCTATGTAAACATAAAAAACAATAAATGCCTGAGATAAGTCCATGGATGGATCTTAAACTAAGAAGAGACCCCAATGCCCTGGTGCTTCACTTGGTATGAGCTTCATCGGGGTGAAACTTCATATACAGGGCATCCAATAAATACTTTACAAATAATGACAGCATACTTTTCAATATCCAAAGTGCAAATATGAATACCTTTGCAAGACATAAAAAACTATAGTTCAAGTCACATTAAACTGTTCCTCCAAAGAGTTGTGTTAGCATTTCTGAGTTGCATAAGTGTTGCTAGATCCAGCACAAAGCTCTGCACAAACTGTTTCTTAAGAGATAAAATGCAGTTTTGCATTGCATTTTGACTGGACTGCAGATGCAGTGCAAATGAGTTGCAAAAACATTTTACAGACATTGCTATTGAGCTGCTTAAGCATTGAAAAAACAATGCAGTATGAGTTGACAATGCATTGCAAACTGTAAAAAAAACAATGCTAAACCAACTCATTGGTGAAATAGTTTAATGTGATTTGTACTGTATATTTACAAGTCACTATGAGCTTCCCATGCTACAAAGCTATTCTGACAGTTAAGGCTATTAATGCATGGAAACAAACATTGTTATGTCAACTGCATTTTAAACGTAATGTTATAACCACAATCAAATAATTCAATCCCAGATAGAAAGTGCCCCAGTTTCAAACCTTGGTGTAATCACCCTCCATCATTTTTTCTGGTTAATTGAATGGGGATCTACAAGAAGCAACCTGTGCTAAGGTAAGAAGAGAGCTGATAAAGTGGACAGAATGGCAGCATCACAGTCTTCAAGAAATAGAAACATTAGAAAATTAGCAAAGGTTACACAAACTGTTATAAAATACTTTAAAAGGAAATTCTTGTCTTAGGATTATAAAGCAATGAATAAGGTTGATTATACAGAATGTAATTCAATTTTAGGAGTGTGGAGTTGGTGTGAGTGGGTATTATTATTCAAAGAAATATCAAATGTTCAATTATTTAAACAGAGTTCCAAGTGACTGAGACTGGAATTTTTTACAGAAGTTGTTAAAAATCCAGATTTTTCATTTAAACCTCCCAGGTTCACACATCCCAGTCTGAAAGCCCAATAACCTTCCCTCCCAAGTAACAGATTCAGTATGTCAACCCCTCTTCTTGATATTTGACCCCATTCCAGACCCATGTACTTCAATACCTTGTGGTTCAATCATGCTTTTCAGAAAAAAAGTCCCTGCTTATAGGTGTGTCTATTTTTGCATTAATAATAGATCTAATATGCTCCTGTATCCTTGCTTTTAACATGCAAATGGTTCTCCCACATAACACAGGCTGCAGTTGCACCAGAACACATTAACAATGAAGGTAGTTTTGCAAGTAATGAATTCGCAAACTTCAGTTTTAGTGCCCTGAGATGGATTCACAAACTCCTTACCTTGTTGTGCTTTCTGGCAAATATATGAGGGTTCTGTTCTGGGTGTCCAATGTAGCAGTCTACTTCCTCACTTTCTGCCATATTATTCACTAAAAGTCCAAGCCTCTGTTTCAGGTGACACTTTAGACTGCTTACAACAGAATCCCTTTGAAGAACACCTTTGCTAAAGATATATTTTAGATTGATCTTATAAAACAATTTGAATAAATGCAGATTCATTTGGAAATTATTCGGCATGGGTGTGGACACAACATTTAAGCCTTCTAACAGAAGTGCTTCTTGTCCCTTTGTAAGGGAAACGGAAAGAGTTACAACTAGTAATTCATGTATTTTCTGTCTCTCAGAATCCTGCATCCCTCAGCTGTGTTTTGTCCTCAACTTTTTGCACCTTCTTGTGTTTGATTTGTTGTTTTTTTTATTCTTTTTTTATTCTGGTTGTTTGACTTTCCTCTAAAAAAAAATCACACTTCTGTTATCTTGACTTTCTTGATTCGCAGTACTTGCATCTGATTCTGTATCCATATATCACTTTAATTCCCAAGTATTACTTTTGCTTTTGTACTTCTTAGATTTGTGATTGTTTTTGTTAAATCTTGTGCTTGACCATCCTTTGCTTACTGATTTCTTTGAGGTGCTGCATGAGAAAACTCTTTTATTATTACTATCACTTTGGTTGTGGTGTAGTATGGCCTGTTTCCTGGTCACCCATTTATTTTTCATGTCTTACTGTCTTGTTCTGGAGTTTTTCTCTAGATCCCTGATGTCCTTATGGTCTTTAAAGTACAGGGTTTCTTCTTTGGCCTGTTGTGTCTCTTGAATGAGGGTCTCCAACATTTTTGCATATTCTTTTTCTTATGGGAGGCAGTATAGCATAAAGGTTAAGGTCACTGAGCTGCAAACCTGGAGAACTGGCTGATTCCCAAAGCCATCACTGGCATACTCTGTGACCATGAGTAAGTCACTTAACTTCCCTGTTTTCCCAGGATGCACTTGGACACAAGCCTCAGCTTAGTTTGCCTTTGCAAAATAAAATGATAATAAAAAAAAAATTTAAAGACCTTATTCACGGCTGTATAATCTTTCTTTGGTATGAATTTCCTTTTGTTGTATTTTATGATCATTTCTTACAACTGATAATGTAACATTTGCTAACATTTTCAAGTATCTGTTCTGTACAGAATGTAATGTTGCCATTCTATCTACTTTATCAGCTCTCTCCTAGCATTGCACATGTAGCCTCTTTTAGATCCCCATGGAATTAACCAGAAAAAGAGATGGAAGTTGATGACTGACAGGTTTGAAACAGGGGTCCTTTCTATCTGGGATTAAATTATTGGAGTGTAGCTATAAGATTAAGTTTGAAATGCAGTTGACATAACAGTTTTTTTCTTTTCACTTTTTATCCTCCCCCTCTGATCTGATGACCATACTGTAGCTGGACTTTGACAATGTCCAGTGCTGGTTCTGTTCAAATCAGTTTGCGCTAAATGCAAATAAGATGATCTCCTTAAACTTTAGAACCAGGCAAAAACTTTCCAGATTTACAACCATCCTTTCCTTTCACACCATTGATGGATCCCCCCTTGAAGATGCCCCATCCTTCAAGTACCTGGTGGCATGGCTAGACCAGCACCTGGACTTCTCAGCTTATGTTGAAGCAATCCACAAAATGCTACATCCAAAACTAGGGGCTTTGTATCATAACTGTGGGTGCATCCCCTTGCCTGCTTTCAGAGCCATATTACAGAGAATGATTCTCCCCATCTTTGACTACGGAGACAAAGTACACAGTGCTGCTCCTAAATCTATTCTGGTCAGACTGGACCAACTCTTCTACTCGTTCTGCCACTCTGCTCTTGACGTCCCCTCCGCACCCACCACTGCTCCCTCTACTCTGACCTCTCTCTCTCTCTCACAACTCCCTTGAGGCCAGATGTCTCACTAACTGCTCCTCCTTCCTGGCCAAACTCTGGATTGGTTCTCTTCCCTCCTATCTCTCCTCACTCTTCTATCCCCTTCCCCCTACTCCTACTCCCTATGAAACCCTAAATATGGCCTTGTCACTCTCCCTCCTAAGTTGACTACAGTTGGTCAGGTGCCATTCTCCTACTGTTTTCTTAAACTGTGGAACTCCCTTCCCCTAACCACCCACTCTGCCACTTCTCTTTACTCCCTCTCCCATCTTCTTCACAAGCTTTACTCACTCACCTGCAACTGCTCCTGATTCTTCCCTCCATATGCCCTCCTTCCCTAGTCCCCTCTTTCCTTTTCCCTCACCCTAACCTATACCCCCCAACATGACTACCTCACTGTTCAACCCCTCTCCACCTAGTTATTACATCCAACCTATGTACCTCTGTGTCTGGCTGTAATATGCCTAGGCACTTTGGCTGCTTGCTGGGCATCTGTTAGACCTCTGTAAGAACAGCTATCCTCAACTTGTAAGTTCAATTGTATATGTAAAGTTGTAAATGCTAAATTGTTTATATTGCTATAATCTGCTTGATTATTATGTTTCCTTCTTCTCACTGTATAGTTTACCACTCGCCATTATGTTATATTTTTCTTGTATTTTCTTCACCCTTGTTACTTACCTAACAAGGACTCATTTGGAAATGAGCTGCTATTCAGCTCAGTATGTCTTTCCTGGTAAAATTGTGAAATAAATAAATAATAGGATGAGGGAGGAGAGCATGATTGGAGAGAAACTGGGAGACAAGGAGGTGGGAGAGGAGGCCCCCTTCAGCAGGGAGGTCAGTACCAAGGATGGGGCCCTAGCTAAAGGGGACCCACAGAGAGCCTCTGGAGGCAGGGGTACTATTACAAGGGGGGAGGATGGTGGAGTGGGGAAGGAAACCATTGGGGCCAGGATAAATGGTTCAGATAAGAGACGGTTAAAGGGACACCTATTCAGAGGGTTTGAGTTAAGTGGGCAAAATAGCAAGGGAGGCAGAAAGGGAGGGTGACAAGCAGATCTCTAATAAGGCAGGAAGACTCCCATGAAATTGAGATCATAAATAAAGGGGAAGGGGGGCTGAGAGGGCATAGTGGAGGTAACCATAGGATGACGGTGGTGTTAAGGTTCTGTTACTGGGAGACTCGATGGATTAGGGGTATCCATTGGGAGGGACGGGGGTGGATGCATAGCCAGGTGAAGGTAGTGAGTATCTCTGGGCTGACAGTGCACAGAGCAAAGTTCATGGTGTATGAAATGGTTAGGATTGTGGAGGGAAACCGGATTTCTGGTATTTGGGAACTAATGATCTAGAGGAAATAGCATTTGGAAATCCAAGCAAGGTTCCAAGAACTTGCCAGAGTCTGTCGGGATAATGGATGCAACATTTCCTTTTCGGAGATATTGCCAGTACCAAAGGCCTCAGTGGAGAAAAAAATGAAGCTTACAGAGGTTAATGACTGGCTCAGGAAGTGGGGTGAAGAGAATGGGTTGGGGGTGTTAGGGAACTGGAATGGAGTTTGGGAGGATAAGGGACTATATGCCAAGGACAGGTTTCATCTTGCCCCATTAGGGAAGGAAGTCCTTAAACAGGGGATGGCTGACTACATACAAGAAAGGTGGGGTTTAAACTTGTAAAGGGAGGAAGGGATGAGGGAGGGGCTGACCAGAAGCCCTCTCCTCCAGATGAGGGGAGTAGCCATCAAGTCCAAGAGGGGGAAGGGGGAAACAGACTAGAGGTGGAGGTTTCAGGAGGAGCAGGGGGAGGATGGAAGTATAAGGAATCTGGGTGGGGTTCGACAAAGAGGATCAGGGATAAGGGGTGGAGATTGGTGTTAGTAAATGCCAGGAGCTTGGGAAACAAGTTGCCAGAGTTCCAGGCCATGCTGTTCGGGGTGGATGTGTGGCGCGGTCACGGAGACGCACAACAAAACCATGACTGGGACCTAAATGTACAGGGTACGCTATGCTTAGAAGGATAGAAAGGAGGTCGAGGGTGGAGTGGCTATGTTCATTAGAGATGATATAGAAATTGCTATGGTAGAAGAGGCAGAGGGAAACGTGGAGGCCTTATGGGTCACTTCCACGATCCCCAGCAGGAGATAAGGTCAAGCTGGGAGTAGCATATAGGCCCCCTGGATGAGTGATGTTCTAGAGGATGGTTTGCTGGACAACATCATTGCCCAGTGTGGTCCAAAAGGGGAAGGAGTGGTGTTGATGAGGGACCTTAATATGCCAGGTACAAACTGGGGAACCATGTCCTCTAAGGTGGCCAAGGAGCAGAGGCTGCTGGATGGCTTCCAGGATGTGTTCTTAACACAGCATGTGATGGAGCCCACAAGGGAGGGCATGTCCTGGATGTGGTTCTGGCAGATGGGATCTGGTAAGGGACATAGTTGTACAGGACCCCTGACTGGGAGTGACCACAATACTGTCTGGTTTCAAATAAGCATGGGGAGTGGGGTGAGATCTAGGACACTGGCAGTGGACTTCAGGGGACAGACTTTATGGGCATGGGAAATATTCTCAAGGATCACTTGAAGGATTACCAATGACAAGTGTGGAAAGGAGATGGAGGTCATAAAACGAGGACTTCAGGAGGCAGTCAGGATCTGCGCTAAGTTGAAACGTAAGGAGCAAGGTCACGTGAAACCATGCTGGTGGTCCAGTGAGGTACAGGTAGCAGTCAGAGAAAAGAAGGGGCCTACAAAAAATATAAACAACAAGAGGGATAGGGATAAGGAAATGTACCAGCTAGCATCTAGAAAAGTCACCCGTATGGTGAGGGGGAGCAAAGTCCAGTAAAAGAGCAAAGGCTGGCACAGGGATACATGGAGGGAAAAGGGTTCTTCTGGTACATTGGGAGGCGGAGAAAAACTAAAGGCCATCTCAGCAGATTGAGATCAGAAGGAGGGTGGGTGGAAGAGGGAGGGACCAGGCAGAGGTATTTAACGTAGCACTTTGCCTCTGTGTTCACTAGGGAGGGGATGGGATGTCTACAAAGCAAGGCATGAAGGGATGAAGCAGGGAGTGGGATCAGGGGAGCAACAGAAATGGAGCAAGAGGGAGGGAAAGGTACCCCAGGGGTGTCACATCTGGATAAGGATAAAAAGACCAGTAAGGTGGAGGGGACGGATGATGCTATCTCCACCAAAAGGGTGTGGTTAGCCCTCAAGGCCCTAAAGAAAAACAAATCTCCTGGGCCGGATGGCATTCATCCGAGAGTACTATGGGAATTGGTGGACATACTGGCTGCACCCCTGGTGGAGCTTTTCAGCAGGTCACTTGAGACAGGGAGGGTACCTAGGGATTGGCGAGAGGCACATGTGGTACCAATCCATAAAGGGGGGTCGAGAGAAGTACCAGGTAACTATAGACCCATCAGTTTGACCTCGGTGGTGGGAAAATTAATGGAGAGTATACTAAAGGAACGATTGAGGGTGTACTTGGAGGAGGTGGGAGGTCTGGATAGTCGGCAACATGGTTTGTGCCAGGTAGATCATGTCAAACCAACCTTGTGGAGTTCTATGAATGGGTAACATCAGAACTGGACAGGGTAAGCCTGTGGATGTATTATTCTTGGACTTCAGCAAGGCGTTTGACTCTGTCCCCACAATGGTCTGGTGGAGAAACTGATGGGTTAGAAGTAGGCCCTTTGATGGTCAGATGGATTGAAAACTGGCTAGCTGGACGCACCAGAGAGTAGTGGTCTGGGGAGCTCTCGAACCCTAGAGAGGTTGGTAGTGGGCACTACAGGGTCAGTCCTGGTCCGATCCTGTTTAATGCATACATATCGGACATCAGGAGGGTATAGGGTGTGAAATGAGTCTCTTCGAGGATGACTCCAAGATGGGAGCAGTAGTTGAGGAAGAAGAGGGAGGGTGGCCCTGCAAGGGGACCTGGACACCCTGGAAAGCTGGGCTCACACATGGAAATTAAATTTCAATATCACTAAGTGCAGGGTGTTGCATCTTGGTCGGGAAACCCTAAACACAGGTACACTCCTGGGAGGGAGGCACTGGAGGCCCAATAGGGGAAAAAGACCTAGGGTCATGGTGGATACATGTATGAATAACTCTGAGCAGTGCAGGAGAGCAGCTAGCAAGGCAAACAGGATGTTGGGATGCATCGTAAGGGGGATCACCTCTAGGAGCAAGGAAGTGATTCTGCCGCTGTACAATGGACTAGTTAGACCACACCTTGAGTACTGTGTACAGTACTGGCGACCGCACTTGAAGAGGGACATACAGCTCCTGGAGAGGGTACAGAGGAGGGCAACAAAGATGATACGAGGGCTAGGGGATTTGACTTATGAGGACAGACTTGAGGAGCTCTGCCTGCTTTCATTGGAGGAGAGGAGAGACGGGGGGACATGATTGAGGTCTTCAAGTACCTCAAGGGAATAAATAGGGTAAACATGGAGGGGATCTTTAGAGTAAAGCAGGGAGGTATCACCAGAGGGCATGGTTTGAAGTTGGAAGGTGGAAGGGTGAGGGGGGAAAAGAGGAGGAGGTTTTTCACCGAGAGGGTGATGGACCCTTGGAATGCACTGCCTGGTGAGCTGGTTCAGAGATCCACAGTGGAGGGCTTCAAGAGAGGGTGGGACAGACACAGAAAGTGGATGTATCAGATGATGGCCTGTCCCGGGGGGGTGTGGATGGATGATAGGGGTTTCTGGAGAACAAGGGATGGGAGGGTCTCGGCACCCAACTAAGGATCTAGGTTCGAGCAGACTCGATAGACCGTAAGGCCTAATCTGCTGGCAAATAGTATGTTAGTATGTTAATAGCATTAACTGCTAGAAAAACTTTGCAGCTTGGGAAGTTCATAATAAATTGTGAAAATAGTTAGTCATCCTCTGGAATTGCACCCCTCTTCATCACTAACTGCAATACATTCTCCACTTGGACTTACCTTGTTACAGGACCTGAAAGGGCCCTGCACATCCATAGCCATATAGACTGCTACTCTGGCAGAGGGTCCAGAGGAGCTCTTGTGCATTTCCAGCCAGACAGAGTGCCATCTATGTACAGGGCCCAGTGAAGCCCTTGTCCATCCATAGACAGACAAACTACTACCTTGGCACCGGGTCTGGAGTGGCTTCTATGTGTCTGTGCCCAGATCGATTGCTGAATTGGCACAGGCCTGGAGGGGACCATGCTCATCCATGGACTGATGGAATGTTACTCTGTTGCAGGGCCTGGAGTGGCCTCTCTATGTCAGTTGCCTGACAGACTGTTTCCTTGCTGCAGGCTCAAAGGGGCCCCTGCACTTCCATGGCCAGATGGACTGTTACCTTGGCACAGAGCCCAGAAGAACCATGTGTGTCTGTGGCCAATTGGACTGTTTCCTTAAGCAGGGCCTGAGGGCCCCTTCACATCCTCAGCCAGATGAACTGTTAACTTGGCCTTACATATTCATATCCAGATAGACTGTTACACAGGAACAGTGCATAGAGGGCAGGTGCATCTTATACAGATGAAATGTTACCTTGGCACAGGGCCCAGAGGTGCTCCTACACATCAGAAGCCAGACTGTTACCTGTTGCAGGATTCAGATACCCCCGCACATTCATGGCCAGATGGACTATTGCCTTGCTGCAGGGCTCGGTGGGGCTCTGAATATCTGCAGACAGACAGATTGTTATCTTTGCCACTGTATTGTATGTCTGCAGACAGATAGATTGTTACCTTGGTGCAGGGCACAGAAGGTCCACTGTGTCTACTGCCAAAGAGAGTCTTTCTTTGCTGCAGAGCCTGGAAGGCCCTTGTGGGTCCACAACCAGAAAAACTGCTGCAAGGCAAAACATTTTTATTTAAATAGTGCCCTTCCTTGAGGGCTCAGGCATGTTAATGAAACAATAACAAAATGAACATCATCAAATTCAAAGAAAAACATTTAAGAAATACAGAGATACAAGTTCAGTACATATTAATCAGCAGGTTGGTAGACCATTTCAAACAGATAACTTTTCAAGCCATATGTGAATACCGACACCAAAGGAGAACTCCTAAGGTGGTACAGAAAGGAGTTCCAATTTGCTGGTGCCACCACTGAGAGGGCCCTGTCTCTAGACTGTACTAGGTGTGACCTTGGGATGGATAGCAATATGTCCTCAGTGGAGCAGAGACAGCAGCTGGGAATGTACCAGACCAACAAGTCTTTTAGGTTGGCAGGGCCTGATCCATACAGGGCTTTGTAAGTTAACATAAGAACATAAGAAAGTGCTGGCAGAAGTGGACCTTGTGATCCATCTAGTCTGCCCATGAAAGACAAAGCAGTCTTAAAGGTAGTGCACCACCTAAATGGAAGCCAGTGCAGCTGCCACAGCATGGGGTAAAATGATCGCCATACGATGCACCTGCCACAGTCTTGGCTGTGTCATTCTATACCAGCTGCAGCTGACACACGAAACTCTCAGATAGCTCTCGGTCTAGAGCATTACAGTAGTTGGTCTCAAGGTCTAGTACCTTAGCATAGGGCTCATAGGGCCCTGCATGTCCACTGCCAGACAGACTGCTAGCCTTGTGTAGGGCAATGAGGGTCCTCTACATTCTGTCATGGTGGTCTTTGGTGCCATAATATTTTAATTATTAGTACTGCAATAAATGCACAAGGTAATGTTTAACCATCAACATAAGTATGTATGCAGTCATAAACTGTATGTAACAATTGTATTAAATATTTTTGTTGTTGTTCATCACCTTTATATTGAACTATTTGTAAGGCATATATCCACTGATCATTGTTTTATTGTACATTAATTTCATAGGAATAGCAATCACTTTAATACAGGTGCATATTAGGAATGAGTAAGCATTTCTGTGTTAAACTGCAGTGTTTTCACCTTAATAGCATAGATGTCAGTTGACTGATTTGACCAAAATTTGAAAGTGTAGAGGTAGTTCAGGTATCTCTATATCTGCTAGCTGGCCTGGTGGCATTGAGGGATGAGATGCAGGATGCCACACCTAGTGCCACACTGGTGGCCTGGGTTCAGGAATGAGCCTGGGTTGTTGGGGTCAGTGGGGGAGGAGCAGGATTGAGCTGATGCAAGGCTACTCTCCTCTCCTGGGGAGGGCTGAGGGGTTTCCCTGGCCCTTGACTGCCACCCGATGGAAGATGGATGGTAGTTCGGGCTACGGGGAGCCCGGCGATAGCCATGGAGTGGGGTGGAAGGGACCAAGCTGGCACCCAGAGTGCATGTGCACCTCCACGTGCACGCATTGCCATGATTGCCAGGGTCCCGGAAGTATGGGGAGAAAAAAATTGGCGAAAATGCAAAAAGTACATATAGAAAAAAGTATATCTAGATCCTGTAAGTGATGCAGTGATCAGTTTCATGGAGTCAAAGTTCTAGAAGATTGAAAACACATAAATTAATCAAAATAAAGACTTTTTTTGCTCAGCAATATAAGTGAAAAATGGTTGTTATCCGAAATCTGAAATGTTCAGGTTTCATAGAGCTTGGACTAAAGTGTATGCTTTTGTAACTTTTATCTTCCTATCTTTTGCCATTTTTGAGGGATTTTAAAAAATGGTTCTGTTTTTTCTGTGTGCACAGAAACAAAAATGAATGTTCTTAGGAGAACAATGTTTTTGCAAAACCATTTTAAAATGGTTTCATATGACAAACATGCTTTCATTTAGTAAACATTTCAGTGTTTGTATGAGTTAATGATGCACATGCTAAAAATAAAGCTAAATACATATGCACTGAAAACAGGAAAGTTAGCTGGAGGGGTAGTCTGTGTTTTGAGTGGTTGACAAATTACTCTGAAAGAAATGTACTTCTGTACTTTTTGCCCCTAAATATTGTTTTTTTTAACACAAACTAACATTTGTTAAAAATTACAAGTGATAAAAAAAAAATATATATATACATATATATTATAGGTTTGTGATTATGTTTTTATCACTCGTGTTTAGCTTTGTATGGGTTTATAATATGAATGCAAAGAATAGGTAGAATCTTTGCACTCTGAAAACAGGAAAATTAGCTGGAGGTTTGTGCTTTGTATTGTTAGAAAGATAGAAACAGAATATATTGGCAGAAAAGAACAAGTAGGCCCATCTAGTCTGCCCTATTTTTCCCTGCCTATTACTCCACCCATGACCCTTTTTAGTCAGTGGTGTCCCTCCCTCCCTCCCTTCCTCCCTCCTTTCCTCTCTGTACTATTCCCATGTACCTATCCCACTAACCCTTAGAAGACTGTGGGCATATATATGTATGTCCAGAATCTATATACGTTCAAACATATTCATTTCTCAAAGAGTTAATACTTGAAGCACCCCACTGTCTTTGCCAACAACACCTCTTCTGACATGCTGTTCCAGGCATTCGGCACCCTTTCTGTGAAGAAGTATAACCTCACATCCCTCTTTATCTCTCCTGCTTAACCTTCTTTGAATGACCCCGTATTTTGGTGCTCCTTCTCCTCTGAAACAGACTCCCTTCCTGTTCCTTGTTCAACATTGTGGGGTACTTAAAGAGCTCACTCCTGTCTCATCTAACTCTCTTCTCCTCCAGGGAGTATATATTGATCTCCTGCAACATCTCCTTATATCGTTTCTCATGCAACCCCTGCACAATTTAGTTAGCTCTCCTGTGTACTTCTGCCACCTGATGTCTCTGTGGAGGTGTGACCTCAAGAACTGGACACAGTACTGTAGGTGGGGTCTCAGTAGTGAGTGATACAGTGGCAACACCAGCTCCAGTCTCCTTCTGGAAATTCATCTCCCTACAGTATGTACCCCAGTTGACAAATTACTTCAAAATTAATGCACCCTGGTATTTTCCTTTACCAAATACTGTTTTTTTTAAGGCTGCAGGGCAGAACTCTGCAGAAGTCTTGCTATCACAGTAGCAAAATGGAGCTCTACAGATTCCTAATGGTCTTCAAAAAATTGGAGTTGCAGTGCAATCACTAGGATAGTTGAAACAGTCTGGTATGTCCTTACACCACACCATTTGTTCTCTGTCTGACAAGGGAAGCTTATTCGCAAAGTATACATGCTGCAAAACAACGTTTTTTTTTCTTTAGTTGCTGATGGAAGTTTCCTGATTTGCTGAAGGGGAACATAAGAAGCCTTTCCCTACAGGCTAAAAGATAGAAACATAAATGTTTTTTTCCTTCTTCTCCTGTGGAAAAGTGCTTAGTTTAACAGTCTGTTGGCTCTGTAGACTGGAATGTGTGGAATGTGTTCCTGAGAGACATCCATAAATAGTGTTTACTTTGTAAGAGGTAGGAATTTTGTTTCAAAGATAAAAATTATTTAGCACTATGCAGTCATTGAAAGTGTATGGAGAGGGGAGCACACTTTCTCATTCCTATTTCATTCTCGCCTACTACTGCCTTCTCATTAATTTTCTTATAGAAGTACTGCAATATACTAGAATGAGTTGGGGGTTGTAGTAATTGATAAAGGCATGGGACAGGTGCAATGCAGGCATCCCCTCACTGTGATAAACTTCATGATAGGGAAATGTGAAGGACTGACTGCACTGGAGACCGAACCCTTTGTTTATTCACAGACACAGATACAGTGTGGCTAAGGGACAGTCAGTCTTCTCCACACTGTCATGTATTTTCTGTTGGTGAAAAGTGAATGACTGACAGCACTGGAGACTGAAACACTCTGTTTATCCACAGCAACATGTACAGTGTGGGGCAGGAACAATGTGCATTTTCCCCACACTGGGATATATTTATTACTAGAGAAACATGAGAGACTGCCAGCACTGGAGACTGAACCCTCTGTTTATCAGCAGAGACATGTTGAGGGCGGAGTAGAAACAATGTGTGTTTCCCCAATACTATGATGTTTTTAGTGCAAGTTAAAGGTAAGAAACTGACAGCACTGGAAATTGAACCCCTCTATTTATCAACAGTAACAGGTATAATGTAGACTTCCCACAATGGAAAGTTTATCCACAGGGACAGGAAAGTGGGGGGGCAGGTACAACTCAGGCATGCTTACACTGTGATTGACTTAGTGCTAGGAAAAGCTGTGGGAGTGACAGCATTGGAGACTGAACCTTCTGTTTATCCAAAGGGACAGGTACAGTGTGGGGATGGGCAATGAAGACTTTCCCACATGGTGACATATTTCCTGATGGTGAAAGGTAAGGGACTGACAACAATGGAGACTGAAGCCCTCTGTTTATGCCCTGGAATAGGTACACTGTGGGGCAGGGGCAATGTGTGTTCTATCCACACTGGGATGTACTTAGTACTAAAGAAATGTGAGGGACTTACAGCACTGGAGAGTGAAGCCTTCTTTTTATCTGCAGGGATGGGTTCAGCATGGGGATGGGGCAGTGTACAGTAGGCTTCCCTATACTTTGATGGTTAAATGCTGGTTATAGGTGAGGAACTGACAGCTTTGGAGACTGAAGTCCTCTGTTTCTTGACAGGGACAGGTACAGTGTGGGACATGGACAGTGGGCCTTTCACACAAACTGCAATGTATTTAGTACTGGAGAAAGGTGAAGAACTGACAGCACTGGGGTGAACTCTCTGTTAATCCACAGAGACAGGGACAGTGTGGGGCAGATAAGTCTTAGGCATGCTCACACTGTGATGGTGTTTCTGTTAGGGAAAGCTATTGGTCTGACAGCATTGAATACTGACCCTTCTGTTTATCGAGAGGGAAAGGTAGAAGGTGGGGATGGAAGTGCAGGCTTCCTCACACAGTGATATATTTCCTGCTGGTTAAAGGTGAGGGACTGACAACACTGGAGACTAAAGTCCTCTGCTTATCCACAGGGGCAGGTAAATTGTGGGGAAGAAAATGTATATTTTCTCTAGACTAGGGTGTATTTAGTATGGGTGTAAGGTAAGGGACTGACAGCACTGAAGACTGAAGCCCTCTTTTTATCCATGGAGACATGCACAGTGTGGGGCAGTAATAGTGTGTGTTTCCCACACACTGTGATGTTTTCAGTATAAGTGAAAAGTCAGAAACTGACTAACACTGGAGATTGAAGCCCTCTGTTTATCCATAGGAAATGAACAGGTACAGTGCAGGCTTCCCACACTGTAATATATTTACTACTAGTGAAAGACGAGGGTCTGCCAGCACTGGAGACTGAAGCCATCTGTTTATCCACATGAAAATGTACAGAATGGAGCCAGGACAGTGTGTGTCTTGCCACAGTGTGATGTATTTAGTGCCATTGAAAGCTGCGGGACTGACAGCACTGGAGACTGAACCCTCTGTTTAACCAGAGAGACAGGGACAGTGGGGGCCAGGTACAATGCAATCATTCCCACAGTGTGATAGACTTAATGCTAGGGAAAAGTGAATGACTGACAGAACTGGGGAAAGGACCCTCTGTTTATCCACATGGGTGGGTACAGTTCAGGCTTCCCACACTGTACTGTATTTTCTGCTGGTGAAAGGTGAGGGACTGCCAGCCCTGGGGACTGACATTTTCTGTTTATCCACAGAGATATCTACAGTGAGGAGCCGAGACAGCATGTGTCTCCCCCACACTGCAATGTATTTAGTGCTGGTGAAAGGTGAGAGACTGACAGCACTGGAGGCTGAACCCTCTGTTTATCCAGAAAGACAGGGACAGTGGGAGCCAGGTACAATGCAGTCATGCCCACAATGTGATGGATGTAATTCTAGGAAAAGATGAAAGTCTGACAGCACTAGAACCTGAAGCCCTCTGTTTATCTACAAGGATGGGTACAGTGTGGGCCAGGGACAGTGCAGGCTTCCCACACTGTAATGTATCTGGTGTTGATGAAATTGGAGGGACTTGCAGCACAGGAGACCGAAACATTTTGTTTATGCACAGTGACATGTACAATGTGGAGCAGGGATAGTACAGCCTTCCCCACACTGTGATGCATTCAGTGCTTGTTTAAACTATTGGTAGTTTGAGGTCTAAAGAGATTGACAGTGTCCCTTTCAGCTGGTATGTCCTATACACAGCTCCAGGGAAACTGGTTTGTAGCCACATGTAACTTAATATACTTAAACAATGGTGGAGGTATATCTCTCAGCTCACAATTACTTTCATATATGTGCTTTATTTTTGAGCCCTGCTTATCTCTATTAATTGAATATCTGCACACTGTGTTCTAAATTTCTTATTTCAGTAGTGCATTTTTCGCCGATTTTACAGGCTTATGCTGCATCGCAATACGCTGAGCATAACTGAGTGGACGGGAGGTACAACCCCTCCCGCCAGAAAACAGCAATAGTATGAAAACCACTTTCAGTTGTTTAACTACATTTAGACTTGTATTTATAGTGGTGTATTTTTTTTATGCTATTGTTCTTCTATCCTGGTTTCCAATGTATTTACCAACAACATCTCATTTCCAGCAGGGTTCTGCTTTCACCCATTTTTCCAATGTATTTACCAACAGCATCTCATTTCCTGTGTGGTCTTGCATTTACCCATTTTTTCAATGCATTTTCCTATAACATCTCATTTCCAGAGGGGTCCTGTTTTTATCCCTTTTTTCAGTGTATTTACCTACATCTTATTTTCAGTGGGGTCCTGCGTTTTCACATTTTTCTAATGTTTCAGCCTACAACATTTCATTTCCAGTGGTGTCCTGCTTTTACCCATATGTCCAATGTATTTACCTCCAGTATCTCATTTCCAATGGGGTCCTGCTTTTACCCATTTTTTTCCTATGTATTTACCAACAACATCTCATTTCCAGTGGGGTCCTGGTTTCGGACAAAGTATTGGAATGGAGTGTTTGGAGATTGTGTGGCCTGTTTCCAACCAGGTATCAATATGTCATTGAATTGCTCCTAGAGTGATGGAAGGACTGCCAACACCAGTCTGTGCCATTTTTGGGGAAAGTTTTTTGTGTGGCAAATGGCATGCCGAAGCACACTGTGCATTGAATCTGCTGGTCTTAATGGAAGAGAAAGTTTTGTGGCTGGCTGATACTGTTTGCTGCATTCCTCTCTGCACTGCTGTGTGCCAGATGATGAGAGGGCTGAAAGTGGTGGACATGGAACAAATGACTTTGAATATATGCACAGTATGCTGCTGTTAAGCTCTGTATGCTTCAACTAAAGGTATGCCATTAGTGCCTGGGGAAGGGGAGTTTTAGTATACCAAATTAAATGAAATTCACTATGCTCAGTGGAGTGTTCTCGCTCTTTTTCCCCTTTTAGGGTAAATCATGGTGATCAAACTGGAGCAAGGAGAAAATGGAGCAAAAGATGAGAGATGGGAGTGTGAGAGGAACAACTGACCGAATGAAAAGAAGCCCTGAAAAGCACCACAGATGCTCAGTGCTGAGAGCAGAAAGGAGCCAAATTCCTCTTTTTTGAAAAATTTAAATTTCATTGATACAGAAATAAATCTGACACTATTAAGGTTTGGCTTGCTTTGCAGGCCTTGGTGGGATGCTGATAAGGCTACCTGTGTCAATTCACTAAGAGGTATTTCCTTCCATGAAGTACTGTTTTCACCTTTTAATTTGGGGGCAAACTGTTGATTCTTATGAGACTGTAAGCTAAGTATCCCATTACCATTATAGAGATTTAACTCTGAGCTTTGAACTGTGCCTTTAAGGTATATATTTAAAATGGTCATTTGCCCTCTCTGCTCTTTTAAGAGATGTTACTTTACTGACTCAAAAGCTGTTGGTTTGGTCAAAATGGTAAATTATAAAATATTGAGGATCTTTTAAACTGCATGAATTGTTAGAATTTCTGAATATGGATGAGTTTTTACTCACAAAAAATTGATTCTCTGACTTCAGTTAATGGAGCCTTAAATGTTGGATCATGGAGGAGCTATAATATTGCTTAGATGACTTTTTAAACAAAGATATGGAATAGCTGCCACTTTAAGGAATATAAAAACATTTTTCCCCGGATTGATTTTATGTCAGGATGTAAATGAGAAAGCCTATTCTATTTTATTTTATTCTATCTGAATGCGTTCATATTTAGATAGTTTTCACACAACTTTGGTTACAATTGATATATCCCTGAAATGTCATTTTATTCTGAGGTGTTAAATAATGTAGTTGATTAATTAATATTGCCATTTTACATGCTGAACAATATTAGGTAACCCCTGTTTTAATAACAGGGTTTTATGCAACAGGTGTTTGAATAAATCTGCACTGATAAATCCATTTATCTTTTCTACTATGTGGATAAATTTATTTATCCACATAGTAACTACGTCACACTAGATTTATCCACATAGTAACTACGTCATAACATACAACAGACCGTACCTAATTTCTTCACTTCTAAAACACCTATAGCAACCACAAGCAAACCAATCAAAATTTGCCACAAATACCATCTCGTGCACAGCTGGCAAAGATGCCCCTTGAATCCTCGTGCTGAACCAGATGGCAACTGCTAAACATAAGAACACCAACCCCCTAGTGAAAACAGCGTACACATAACCTCACAGAGCAGCAATTTAAAAGGCTAAAAAAAGTGAAAAAATATGTCCAGAAATCAACAACTCAACAGTAGTTTTGAATTAGAACTGGAGGAAATAATGACACAAATAGAAGATACGGAACCACTTGAGCCACCGACAGAACCAACCACTGCGACGGCCACAGTAATCGCAACAACCGCAGAGCAAAACCTGTACCAGCATGCCATGCCTTCAACCAGCAGTACTTTCTAACACAGCAACTCCTACAGCAGAACAAAAAAGTGCATATAAACATAGAAGACATAGAAACCTACATTCAAAAAGCCAAAAATATAAATACTGCAAAAAAAATGCAAACGGATGTCACAATGTTCAAACAGTACCTGAAAGAGAACTTCTCAGAATAACGCTCTCTACAGGATATTCCACCATAATCACGCAACACTTTGCTATGCCACTACTTCATAAACTGTACAAAAAGACATGGTTCAAAGTATGAGCCACTAACACTGCGTTCAAAATTTCAAAGCATCGAAAGACACCTCAAAAACAAAGACTACTCACATTCACTATCTTCCTCATGAGTATTCAAAAAGGCTAGGCAAGTGTTATTATCAAAACAGAAAAACCTAAAATCAGAAGGCAAGGGTTCAAAGCCCAGAGCGGCAGATGAGCTAACAGACAACATCATAGAAAAACTGTATGAAGAACATCTCTTGGGACCCCACAACCCTTAGTCGCTACTAAACACAATGTGGGTGGTCACCAGCATGTATTTTGGACTTAGAGGAAATACAGAAATGAGAAATTTAAAATGGGGAGACATATCATTAAAAACTGATGGAAACGGACAAAAGCACCTCCAATACGACCAAGAGCGCCAAACAAAGACATGCACTGGCGCTAACCCAAAGGATACCAGAAAAATAAAATCCAGGGCCTACCAACTAGTAAACAACCCTTACAAATGCCCAGTGCTTAACTACACAACCTACAAAGACAAGCGACCACCACAGTGTTTGACAGATCAGTCACCATTCTTCCTTGCTACAAACAACCAGAGCAAGCAGCTAAAGCCAAACGTATGGTTCAAATACCAACCTGTGGGAATCCACAAGTTTGCAGCAATAGTAAAAACAATGATAGCCAAATCATCCATACAAACCGAAAAGCGGTTAGCAAATCACTCTGTGAGGAAGCATTTGATTCAAAAGCTAAATGACTCTGGCATGCCTCCCACTGAGATAATGCAAACCTCAGGTCATAAAAACCTACAGAGTCTTAATGACTATTCATGTCTAAATGAAGAACAGCAGCAAAAAATCTCAAATATCCTGAGCTGTGAGGCCAGCACTTTAGAAGTCATTCAAACAGAAACAGAACCACAACTGAAAGAGAAACCACAAAATCATCCAAACATTCTTAGATTCTGTTTCTACCAACCCTCTATCCATGCAAAAAACATCCACTTCACCATAATTCAAGGTAATAAATGTACTCCATATCAAAAGTCACACAATCCCCCAAAAAAAATAGTAATGCAATTAAAAATGTATCTTTCTCTTTATTACAGGCAACAAATATGACTCCTATACAAAAAAAAGGGCAATGGTACTGGACTCCGAAAGTGACACGGACTAAAAAAAAAATCAAACATCAAATCCCAAATACCTCGAAGAACCATTTCACCAGCATATCCTGAAGTGACTTCCTACATGTATGTACCACCAAATGACAATGTGAACTGCTGGATTACCTCTGCATTGGTATGAAGAAATATTGCAATACCATTACCCAAAAGACAACATTTTTTTGCAAATATTGACTCTAAGTAAATCTCAAGATAAGAATCACTGTACATATAAAAGAAAGAAAACTGTTTAAAAAGTTCTACATCTCTCTATAGTGCGGTAAAGTTTCACAATCCTACTACCTTTCCAGCTCTAACACCCTACTGTACTCCCCTTCATTCTTACAATATTCTCTTATGTAAGCAGTGACCACCTGCAGTATTAGATAATATACTAATATATATAACATTTGAAAGTTCTCACTCAAACAAAAGCAAATGTTTCCTGTGAGCTGTCAGCTTTCTGTTTCTATGCCATGTAAACTGTTCAATAAATATTTAAAAAGTTTCTTACCTTGTCATGTATCTCTCCACGCACAATTCCAGTCCACAAATCAAAGCGCACCCCGAGACAAAAAAACAAACCCCAACCCAGAAACGTAAATGGTGTGACTGTTCGACTTGAAATAAAAAATAAACAAAAAGTTTCCCGATACTTAAATCCCTAGTAAAAATCTTCAGACATCGTACATCGAAGAGAAGGCATGATCCAAGCACAGGAAACATCCACAGTAGGAAATCCAGGAATCCAAAGTACACAAAAAAAATCCAAAATGAAGAAATCCAACAGTGACCGAAACGAAGCACTCCCCAAAAAACGCCGCATGCCAAGATCCACATCCATCCAGCAATCACTGGAGAAAAACCATCGAGGAAATCCATAACAGGCCGCCAAAATCACCGAACTCTCCATCAACATCCATCCGATAGCAGCAACTCTTCTCCGGCTCCCCTGAAGACACCACACTGCTCCCTGAAGTGCTCCTCCAACACGCCACAGCCGCCAATCCTTTCCGAACTGCGCCACAAATTAAAGACCCACCCATCAACCAATAGGAAACTGACATACAAGATTGACAAGCACACCCACCAATCACACTCCATGTACTACCACACCCTCCAGCCAATCACAGCGCATTTACACATGTCAATCACGGCACCTACAAGCCAAACCTTCTTACAAAAAATGACCAATCCCAAACCTACTTTAACATCACAATCCACCAATTGTAATACTGAGCTTCAATCCTCACCCAATCAAAACACACAGCTTCAGTCCCATTCATTCAACCACAGACAACATAAAACCTAATGCGGAAGAACCACCCGTGTAAGAAAATAACCCCACAAAGATTAATATAAAACAAAAAAAACACACACTCAGCAGAAACACCACCACCCAAAAACAAAATGTGCCAGTTGCACAAATCGAATATGCGTGGAGTCAGTGTGGGATAAAACATTTATGTAGTACAGTTGACAGTGACCACTCATAACACTCACTCGTGCCTTCGGCACTCATTGTAGTACTTGGGTCACTGCCAACTGTACTTTTATATAAATGTTTTATCCCACACTGACTCCCCGCATATCCCTCAAATACAGGGTTTTATAGAACCATGGCAAAAGAGTACCCTAAGGATGGTTAGAGAAGGGAGATGGTTTTTCGGGTTAAGTTTATTTAAATAAGGGGGATAACCTGAGGCAGATCTATTGAACATTAGTCACTGATTACTTAATATGGATCTTCAAGATGGAATTCAATTATTTGTGATATAGGTATGCAGTACTAGGACAGAACCAGGCATTTGCTGATGCTTAGAAGGCTGTATTGTTTGGATATAATTCCCACTAAACAATGTACCTGTGATAAGGGACTGTTATAGGCTCAGAAGCTTGTTTATGGCCTCTAGGGAAAGCTCATCCAATTAAAGGAATGGCAAGTATGAGTAACAGTCTCATGTCACTATAGGTGGAGCTTGGCGGGGTCAGAGCTATAGCCCTCTTATAGTTGGCTCCTATGTCTGGTTGAATCCTTGAGCTGTGTATACAAATATTACAGCATGGACTTCCCAATAGGATTAGATGATGGTTTTCTGTCATCTGATAGATATGGGAGGGTCTGGAGTACCCCTAGAAAAAATGGCTTTTTCATTTTAGCCTATCCTCATTTTGTGATATCCTTACAGCCTCAGTGTATTGATTCATTATTCTGGCTTTGTCATTTAAATTTAATTATTTATGTACTCTGTCATAGAGTGGAGTAAATATTTGTCAACTTAATTTTGCTCTGTGGATAACTGAAAATTATTAATTATATATTGAATTGCAAATTTTGCATTTTTGCTCAAATTATATATTATAATTAATTGATAGGAATTAATTCCATTGAACTATATTGTAAGATACAATATTCTGTTGGTTGTAAAGCATTCAAGAATGACAGTGGTACTTTAACATGTGCATTTTCTGGGCTAATAGTTTTTATCTGTTATCTGCCAGTCTTGAAACTTACAACACTGTGTATCTCTGCTTATATCATTAAGAAGTTAAATGAGATTTTACAAACAGTTAAATGTAGAGCTTGAGAACAATAAGATATTCTGATTAACTTATTGCGATGTTATGGGTATGTGTATAGAATATGCATAAAATGTTATGTAAATGTGGAATTTTTAATTTTTGATTGTAAAGACTAATGTCGAACAATAAAACTCATCTACTACTACTATAGTGGTGTCCTGCATTTATTCACTTTCCGAATGTATTTGTTTACAACATCTCATGTCAAGTGGGGTCCTGTGTCTACTATTTTTTTTCCAGAGTATTTACAAACAACATCTCATTTCCAGTAAGATCTTGCTTTTATTCATTTTCTCCAGTGAATTTACCTACTAAATCTTGTTTCCAGTGGGATCCTGCATGTACCCATTATTTTGCAATGTATTTGCCTACAACATTTCATTTGTAGTAAGATCTTGCTTTTACCCATTTTTTTCCAATGTATTTATGTACAACATGTTATTTCCAGTGGGCTCCTGCTTCTACCTATTTTTTTTTTGCAGTGTATTTACTATAGCATCTCATTGCCAGTGGGGTCCTGCTTTTCCCCATTTGTTCCAGTGTATTTACCTACAACATCTCATTTCAAGTGGCGTCTGCTTTTACCCATTTTTTCACTATATTTACCTACAACATCTGATTTCCAGCTGAGTCCTGTTACCCACTTTTTTCCAATGTATGTACCTACAGCATCTCATTTTCAATGGGGTCCTGTTTCTACCCATTTTTCCAATATATCTACCTACATCTCATTTCCGGTGGAGTCTTGCTTTTACCCATATTTCCAGTGTATTTACTTACAGTATCTAATTTCCAGTGGGGTCATACTTTTACCCATTTTTCCTATGTATTTAGCTGCAAGATCTCATTTTCAGTGAAGTCCTGTATTTATCCATGTTTTTCCAATATATTTACCTACAACATCTCCTTCCCAGTTTGGTCCTGCATTTATCCATATTTCCTGTGCCTTTACCTACAGTATCTCATTTCCAGTGGGGTCATACTTTTACTCATTTTTTCTGCGTATTTTGCTACACAATCTCATTTCCAGTGGGGTCCTGCATATATCCATTTCTCCCAATGTATTTACCTACAGCATATCATGTATGGTGGGATCTTGCTTTAACCCAATTTTTCAATGTGTTTACCTACAACATCTCATGTCCAGTGGTGTCCCACGTCTACTCATTTTTTCCACAGTATTTACCTACAACATCTCATTTCCAGTAAGACCTTGTTTTTATCCATTTTTTCCAACATGTCCATCTACAACATCTCCTTTCCAGTGGAGTCCAGTGTTTATCCATTTTTTCCAATGTATTTACCTACAACATCTAATTTCCAGCTCCCGGAATTGCTTGGCCTCATTTGAGCAGAAATGGGGTAAATTGTATGCTCTTTATTTGAACTAAGGTCTTGATGGGTACACCTCTGGCTTCCTTGGCAGCTTTCAGTTCAATGGGTACTCCTTTTATATACAAGGTACATTATAATGCATGTTACATGTAGTTAGATTTGTTTCTTTTTTTTAAGAAGGCACATCTTGGGGTGGGAAAGACGGGGGTAAAGGGGTATGGGTTGGGGGAAGGGGGGGTTCCTTATTATTTTACAAGACTCAGGGATTCCTACAGAATTCCGTAAATTTTTGCACTGTAACCATTAAGTAATTACTGTAATTTGTCATGGTGTGTATTCCCTGTACCACTCGCTCATATTTTTCATCTTCCTATAAACTAATAAAAAAATATAATTTAAAAAAAAAAATCTCATTTCCAGTGGGTCTGCTTTTACCCATTTTTCAATGTGCTTATCTACATCTCATTTCCAGTAGGGTTCTGTGTTTACTGAATTTTTCAATGTATTTACCTACAACATTTCATGTCCAGTAGAGTCCTTCATTTACCCATTTTTTCCAATGTATTTACCTACAACATCTAATTTCCAGTAAGATCTTGCTTTTATCCATTTGTTTACAATATATTTATTTACAGCATCTCATGCCCAGTGAGGTTCTGTGTTTACTCATTTTTTTCAGTGTATTTACCTAGAACATCTAATTTCCAGTTTGGTCCTGCATTTATCCTTTTTTTTCAATGTATTAACCTCAGGGTTTGAAGTTCGACAAATCTGATAGCTCAATATCCTGGGCTATCACTGCAGAGTTAGGGACAAGCAGTTTCTCTACTGCCAGTTGTTATTTTGTTTAAGTTGATAACTTATTGTTCTTTGGTCAGTTCCACAACTTATTGCTTGGCAACTAAAGTTTGTCAGTTTATTCTTAGGCATGACTATCCTGTTTCTTTTTGTTACACTTATTTCATTTTTCTATGTATTATGTTCTGTAGTTTTGTATCTGTTATCTTTTCCACTACCCCCAGGATGCGACTGAAAATGAGCTGCAGAAATATAACAAAGAAAGTTGCATAGACCTAGTCACTGGCCACTGGTTGCCACGGTGCTTCGTGTAAGAAACCCTTTGTCAGGTAACATGGTTAGCAGAAGAGAAGTGATGTCAATTTATACAAGCATCTCTTGAATAAACATGATATTGATTAGAAAATAAATTTACATATGCACACAAATACAAAAAAGTAAAAAACATGAGAAAATACAGAAATCCTATGCCAGTCAAAATATCATCCAGGCCATACAATCATAACATTTCCAAGATATTTTTTTTACAAATAAAATCCATGATCAAGAAAAAATATATATGTTTGCTTATTGCAGCCTGAAACTGGAGACTATGGTGGCTGTGGATACATGGAAAGGGGGGCTGCTGTAATCTGGCAAAGACAAGTACAATCAGCACACACAGATCCCCACGATAGACAAGATCAGATAGAAGATAATCATCTAAAAGAGAGCAGATACAAATTACTTAGGCTAACATTTCCACATTTTAAATTTACGAATATATATACTATATATATATATATATATATATATATATATATATATATACACACTATATATATATATATATATATATACACACACATACATATATATATACACACATACATATATATATATACACATATATATATATATATATATATATATATATATATATATATATATATATATATATATGTATATATTCCAGGCTGCAATAAGCAAAAAAAATGTTTTTCTTGATCATAGATTTTATTTTATTTTTTATTTTCTTGAAAATGTCATGATTGTATGGTCTGGATGATATTTTGACTGGCATAGGATTTCTGTATTTTTTCATGTTTTTTCACTTTTATTTTGTATTTCTACATGTGTGTAAATTTATTTTCTAATTATTGTCATGTTTATTCATGTGATGTATAAGCTGACATCACTTCTCTCTTGCTAACGACATCCACTAATGAAGGGTTTCATACAACTAGTGGCCAGTGGATACATCTGTGCAACTTTGCTTGTTATATTTCTGCAATGAAGCATTTGAAACTGAAAGAAGTTAATATCTTAGTTGTCTTCGAGTGCATGTTTTCTGTGAAATTGTGTATGTTTTGGGCTGGCTGCACCTTGCCTGCACCATCCCTGTCTTGAGGATTTGCAGTCCACCTTTGAAAGTGAAAATGAGCTGCCACCAGTTCAGTATGTCTTTTCCGGTAAAATCTTAGAAATACATAAATACATACAGACATAAATAAATAAATCTCATCACATTAATGCATTAACAGCCATTGTGGCTCTGATGAGAGTTTGTTTTTATAGTTAGGATAGAAAAATAGAAACATAGATATTGATAGCAGGTAAGGACTGCAAGGCCCATCCAGTCTGACCATTTTTTCTACCTTATGAATGTGCCATAGGCATGTACTCTGTCAATGACCTATCTATTCATACTCCTCTTTATTGCTTCCTTATGCCTGCCCCATACCTGTTTGAAGCCCTGCACTGTATTCATATCTACCACTTCCAGAGGTAGGTCATTCCATGCATTCACCACCCTTTCTGTGAAAAATAACTTCCTCACATTCTCCTTTAATCGGCCTCCCTCTAATCTCATGCTGTGTCCTCTTGTCCTGCTATTTTTCTTATATTGAAACATGTTAAACTCTTTCACCTTGTAAATGGCCTTAAGATGTTTGGATGTTTCAATCATCTCACCTCTCTCCCTCCTTTGCTCTAGGGTATAAATATTGAACTCCGTTAATCTGTCCACATATGTTTTCTGATGCAGTCCCTGCACCATTTTGGTTGCCTTTCTCTGGACTGCCTCCATTTTGTTAATGTCCTTGTGCAGGTGCGGTCTCCAGTATTGCATGCAGTATTCCAGATCGGGCCTAACCAGTGTATTGTAAAGAGGGATTATTACCTCCCTCTTACGAATTGTGATACCCCTACTAATACCACCCAACATCCCTCTAGCCTTACTTACTGTTTTAGTGGTCTGCTTGGATCATTTCAGGTCATCTGTGATGATGATGCCCAAGTCTCCTTCTTCCCTTATGATTGCCAGCAACTCCACTCCCAACCTATAGGTGGCTTCACGGTTTCTCTTCCCTATGTGCGTGATCCTGCACTTCTTTGCATTAAACCCTAGTTGCCACTCTTCCGACCATGTCGCCAGTTTATCCAGACCTTTTCTCATTCTGCCCACCCCATTTGGATCTTCTACTCTGTTGCAGATCTTGGTGTCATCTGCAAACAGACAAACCTTACCCTCCAGTCCATCTGCAATGTCACTGAGGAAGATATTGAAGAGGACTGGCCCCAGGACTGATCCCTGAGGTACCCCACTTGTGACTTGCATCTCTTCTGACTGTATACCATTTACCACCACTCTCTGTTTTCTGCCCACCAACTAGTTTGCCACCCAGTTGACCAACTTCTGACCCCTCCAAGCCTACCTAGCTTATTAATCAATCTTCTATGTGAAACAGTATCAAACGCTTTGCTGAAGCCAAGGAAGGTGACATCAGCTGCTCCCTTTTGGTCCACTACTCTGGTTACCCAGTCAAAGAAATCTATGAGATTAGTTTGACAGGACCTTCCTGTTGTAAATCCATGCTGTCTTGGGTCCTGTGCTCCTATGGATTCCAGGTGTTGCACTATCCTTTCCTTAAGGAGTGCCTCCATAATCATGCCCACTACTGAGGTACAACTGACTTGTCTGTAGTTCCCTGCCTCCTCCCTGCTTCCACTCTTGTGGAGTAGCATCACATGAGCCCTTCTCCAGTCTTCTGGGACCTCTCCTGTGCTCATAAACTCACTAAAGAGTTCCAATAATGGCTTTGTTAGTTCCACCCTTAGCTCCTTTAGTACCCTGGGATGTATGCCATTAGGTCCCATTACCTTGTCCACCCTGAGCTTAGCGAGCTCTTGTAGGACCCTTTCTTTTGTGAAGGGACTAGTGCACACCTCCCCCCCCCCGTGTCCATGGTGCTGAGCTGTGGGCCCTGCCCCACCTTCTCTTTAGAAAATACTGAGCAGAAGTATCTATTTAGGATAGATACTTTTCTTTGATCCTCCTCCTCCTCACACTCCCCCCTTATCCCTTTTGATCTTAGCAATATCCCCTCTGGACTTTGTCCTTTCACTAATGTATTTATAGAAGATCTTGTCCCCTTCTTTTACTGTTCATGCTAGTGTTTCCTCAGTTTGGGCCTTTGCCTGCCTTACTACCTTCCCTGCTTCCCTTAGGGAAGTTTGGTATGCCTCCCTATCTTCATCCTGCTGTGTTCCCTTATATTTCCTGAAGGCCAGCCTTTTGACTCTGACCTTTTCTGCTACTGTTTTTGAGAACCAAAGTGGTTTTCTTCTTCTTTTGCTCTTGCTTTTCTGTCTAACACAATTGGATGTTGCTTCAAGTATTGCATCCTTAATGCTTTCCCACTTTGCCTGTACTCCCTCACCTGTATATCTTCTTGCCAGGGCCAGCTTAACTCTTTTGGCCATCTTATCAAAGTCAGTTCCTCTGAAGTCTCATAATGTTTGTTAAAAATCATGACTCATGAAATCATATACTGTATACCTAATGGTTCAGTGATAAGGCCTCCTTCACTCATGTGTATGGTTTCCTATGCCATTTTTGCATTCCTATCAGTTTCAAATGGCAGGATATAATTGCACACTAACAGTTACAAAACAAGGTGGATTTGCTAGCTGTAAGTTGTGTGTTTGACAGGTTAAGGAGTTTGGAAGATTCTTAAGCTTGCTTTTTGTTGAAATATTGCCTTTTATGTCACTAAGCATGACAATTTGCAAAGCCACAGCATATGAAAACAAAAAAAAAAATAATGATTTCATCTAATAGCTTTCACGACATATGCAAATGCTTTTGTGAGATTCCTCTGCTTTTGTGACTGTTTTTAAAAGATAATTTTAGATTTGTTTTGCCATTTTCTTTGCTCAGGGCTCACATGGCCATGCACATCCAGAGCCAGTTGTACTCATTCCTTGGTACAGAGCCATAAGGCCCTGCTCATCTGCAACCAGCCAGACTCATTCATTTGCACTGGGCACATAGATCCCTGCATCTCTGCATCATTTTGCATGGGTCCCAAAAAGGAAGGACATTCACTGCAAAAAATCTACAGACATTAGGGTTGAAGAATATAAAGTATTCAAATTAATGAAATGAAAATACTAGGGTTTGGCATCTCAGGAATCTTGGCAAATCAGTAGTGTGGTGTCCATTGGGGTTCTCAACCTTAATGCCCTCGCCCCTCTGCTGAGCAAAGAAAGTTAAACTTAATCAAATATTTTGTGGAAGGCAGGTAGGGCTATTTGCAAATAAGTTGATGAATGATCTTGATATCTTATTTGGATTAATGGAGATCACTTACCCTTGCCTAGGAACTTAGAACAAAGCAGGCATGACACAAAAAAAGTGCTTTTGCTGTGTTTGCTTTTCCATATTTCATCAAAAAAACAGTGCACATACAGGAAAAGCAGTGCAAAGCATCACCTTTTACGTTTCTCCTAACCTCTCGGGCTTCATCAGAGACAGTGAGCCATTACAAACAATTGGTTTAAATATACAGCTACCTGTGACTCATACATATATGAACCAATAAGAGTGCCAGAAAACTAAAGTGGATAACCAATCAAAATGTAATATTCTGTGTCATCATACAACACCACAATAACTAATAAACGTGTACATTTTGTTAAAAAAGTGAGACGGTGTATATCATCAAACATTTTCCTAAGTCATTAAGTTCATGGTTTCTTTTGTATTTTCTCTTCTTGTCTGGTTTCTAACTTTCATCACTCACCCAGTGACCTGTATGAAAGAACATCATACAAAGGAGAAAAGTATAATAGTATCTACTTTTAGCTCCTGCAGAAATGTTCAAACACAGAAATCAAAACTGGATTAGAAAAATACAGCAGCTAAGAGGGATGGACTTGGTTGGGGGAGCAAGGAAAAATTGTTTCTTTTTACTTCCTTCTTTTATTTAAAAAATGCTTCATGTCTATCTTGTCATTGAGTCCTGGCTGTTTTGCAGCTTCCATTCTAAAAATCCACAGTTGCTCTTTCTCATTTAAAATGCCTTCAATTTCCACTCCCCTGACATTTTTTGGGACACTTCCAGACCCATCACACTGACTTTGTGGTTGTTACCATCCTTGTGAGATTTAATATGCAGGGCCATGGCATATTCACAATTATGGTTTTCAATAGCCAGTATATGTTCATTAAGCCTGAAAAGTTGCTTGCATTTGGTCCTCCCTATGTAGAATTTTCCACATGTACAAGTAAGCTTATATACCACTGCCTCGGTATTGCAGTTGATGGACCCCCTGATATTTTCTACCTTTCCTGTTTTTGGATTTTTGAAGGTGTCACTTTTCTGCATAACAAAGCATGTGCTACAGAACCCACAAGGTCTGGTTTCCCCACTTTGAACTTGTAGTGGGATCCCTGATTTTAGTCTGATAGCTATTTGCCAGTCTATCACATAGGTTGTGGCCCCTCCAGTAATAGATCCTAAGTGGCTTCTCAAAGATGGGGGCAAGTGGAGTTAATCTATGTAGGATATCTAAATTGTTCTTTACAATATTAACCAGTTCTTTACTGCCCCCCATAAGTGGTGACAAATGTCATAGTACCCTCTGTTTCAGGCAGTCTATTATGGGGTGCTAGCAGTTCCTCACATGGTATACAATCAACTGCTGTTCTGATTCTGGCAATGCCTATCTCTCTGTAGTCTCTTTCCCTCAGTCTATCTCTGAAAGTTCCCTAGCACTAACTTCATAGAGCCCATCTGTGGCACAATTCCTTTTCAGACACATATATTGCCCCTTGGGTAAGTTGCTGACTTTAGGGTGACAGCTGGTAGCAAGTAATAAACTATTCTTGTCTGTTTTTTTTTTATAGAGATCCATAAGCAGGGCCCCATCATCTTGTTTTATGATGGTAAGTTCCAGATAATTTATTCTGGACATGTCTGCTGTGACCTTAAATCTCAGGTTGGTATTGGTACTTTCAAGGTATAATGCAAAATCATCCAATTCCTGTTTGGTGCCTTTCCAAATTAAAAACACATGATCTATAAAACACTTGTATAGATCAATTTTGTCATAAAATTGCTTGTTCTCTGCATTATAAACAGTTTCATCTTCCAACATGGCTAAATAAAGATTTGCCAGACTAGGCGCTAGGGTAGCCCCCATTGCCATCCCCTTGATCTGTTTATAGATCTGTTCCTGAAACATAAAGATGTTATTTTTCAAAACAATTTCAGTCATATCAACCAACATATTTATTTTATTCTGTGGTAATTCTGTATACTGAAGGAGGCTTTGTTTAATTGCCTCCAGCCCCCCCCCATGAGGGATATTAATATATAGGGAATCCACATTGAGGGTAACTAGCCACCATTGTGGTTCCATTTGGATATTTTTAAGAATGTTAAGAACATTGGTGGTGTCTTTGATGTAGCTACATGTATGTGGAACAATGAGGTTCAGAAAACTGTCTACAAAGGTGGATATAGGTTCAGTAATCCACCCAATGCCTGATACAATAAGTCATCCAGGTGGAGATGTAGGGTGTTTGTGTACCTTTAGTAGGATATAGAAGGCTGTTTTTTTGGGACTCTGTACTGATAAATAGTACAGTTCATCAGTACTAATCTGTTCACATTGGTGTAAATCTAGGAGGAAATTTTCAGTATCCTTTTTCACCTGTTGTGTGGAGTCAAAAGTGAGATGCTCATATAATGTGGTGTCTGAGAGATGCCTATTGATTTCTGCCACATATTGGTTTGTGTTTTGCACCACAATACTTCCCCCTTTGTAAGCAGGTTTGATAGTAAAGAGGGTTGCCCAACTCAAAGGGCAGACCATGTTGTCCCCATGACCTGGACAAGAAATAGTAGTGGAGGCTGCGACAGGGGAGGGGTGTTGGGGGGTTTCCTATGATGAGGTCACAAGGAGGTAAGGTAGGAAAAAGGAGGGGAAGACAGGTAAGCAGCCCAGGATTGGTAAGGCCAGGAGGGGGCGGAGCTAAAGA
This sequence comes from Neoceratodus forsteri, assembly GCA_016271365.2. Classification (NCBI taxonomy): domain Eukaryota; kingdom Metazoa; phylum Chordata; order Ceratodontiformes; family Ceratodontidae; genus Neoceratodus; species Neoceratodus forsteri. The sequence continues at coordinate 655,615,481 of CM028136.1, forward strand.
GGGTTTAAGAAGGGCTGCAAGGGAGCAAACAGTCACAATTTGCTCCAGAGAAATTTTTAATTTCCTTGGGAAGCACAGCAGTTTGGTGGGATTTGTCAGCCTTGGGGATGGGTACCGTAGAGATAATTTGGAGGTCTTTAAAAAAATATATAATATATATCTTTATAACAGTAGCTAGGACTGGAGAGAATTAAGCACAGATCCAGCAGCAGTATCAGAAACTGACCAGTGGGAGAGAAGAACTGAGAAGGTGGGCGAGTAGGCGGTTGTGTCTTTTGATGTGAGAGCTGAGGCTGAGGTGGGGACGAGTGAGGCACATAGTGACAGTAGCAGAAGGTATGCACAGGTACGGGAGAAGTGAGTCACAGGGCATACAGCAGCACAGTGGGGTTTGGTGAGATACCTGAAGCACAGCCTGGAAAGAGTGAGGCACATGATTTTTGTTAGCGCAAAGCTGTTTGATGATTGTGTTGTGGTTCAGTTGGTTAGCAATTTGCTTTTAGGTCCCAGCGTTTGTGGCTTTTGGAATAATGGGTGTTCAGGCAGAGGCACAGGGCTTGCACAAGTGAAAAGGGTAAGATAATTCCAGGAGTGGCTGGCAAAAGAGTGGATGGGTAATTAAGTGGGGGGACATGCTGAGAAGCCAAAGCGTATGGTACAGGATGCATAATGGAAAGAATAAAGCTGTAGCTGCTCGAGGAGGAGGCATGCAGTGAGGAGTCATGCAAGGGACAAGCATTTGGGATAGGGGAGAACTCAGGTGCAGGGTGGGGGTAATGAGAAGCGACACGTTGGTGGCTATGGTGGTTTTACAATGGATGTGGTTTGGCCGTTCACGCACACAGTTGTAGAGGGCGCCGTGATCCAGGAGGCAGTGGAGAACGGTGGATACAATAAAAAAGGGAAAATGGCACGAGAGCCAGGGGCAGTAGTAGGGAATGGGGAATGATGAGAGCGAGTAGAGGCAGAAAAGCTGGGCCCTACCATGTGGGATGGTGTCTGACGTCATCACCACGTGGCAGAAGGCCCAGGGGGGATGAGGAAAAAGGAGCGCAGGGAGGGCACTCGAAAATAAAGCAGGACAATAAAATAAAAGAGATGGGATTTGGGGAAGGACAAAGCATGCCTGGACAGCAATGGGGCGGCACGCTTTGGGGGTATAAGGCACATAAAAGGTGGCCAAAAAAAAAGATATAGGGCCATTTTTTATGTGGGGCACTGAAGTATGGGGCCAGTAGGTGTGCTGGCCAGCAATTAAATTAAAATTATAAGGGCAAACAGGGGGTCACAAGGAGGGTGGGGGGCAAAAAAGGTTTTCTAAGTCAGAAGAATGTGGGGGGGAGGCGGCAGGGGCTGACAGCCCCTCAACGCAGGGGTGGGGGCGTGTGACCAGGGCACACAAGGCCAAGGAAACACTGGGAAGGAAAGCAGGGACCATACCGGGTACAAGGGGACAGCTATGGGGGAGGCAAGTGGAAGAAAAAAAAAGTTTCGTTATTGATGGTGTGTATTCTCTATTTAGTAGGTATGAGAGGATGGCACCAAAGAAAGGGAAAGCAAATAAGGAAGAGTGTTATCGTGTAGTCATGGACTTGGTGGAGAAGGCCAACCGGCTGCTAGAGGTGGCGGAACCAGACGGGGTGGAACAAGGTACTAAGTGGAAGGGGAGACAGGCGAAGAGGCAGGGGAAGGAGTGGAGGGTGCCAAAGTGAGCACGGGTGCTGGAGCCTGGGCACAAGGAGGGGGTGCAAGCTCCTGAGATGCCTCAGAGTAACACAGTGCCGGCTCCTGCTTTTTGGCCCACACCAACGCCAGTGCTCAACACCCCGCTGACCCCACCACTAGGGCCAGGACATACACCTGCACTGGGAGAGCCCACAATGGGACCCAGCGGTCCACAACCAAGCCCCCCAGGTAATCCAGTGGTGACACTCGAAAGCAGCGTAAAGGAATATGTGGAGCAGACACTGAGAAGCATGGGGGAGAACAGATTGGGGCAACTGGAGAAAGCATTAAGGGAAATAAAAGGAGCATGGACAAGTGCAGAAGGAGGGAGGAATGGGCCCACACCCAGTAGTTAGGTGAGAGCACCAAGGGTCAGACTAGAGGAGCATGTGCCTACGGCCATAAAGGAAAAAATATGAAAAGGGGAATATGTTGACGTATTGACCTTAGCGAACGTGGACAACATGGACAAGTTGGACAGCTTCGAGAAGAAGGATATGGCGGCGGCGGTGGTGGTGCTGTTAGGAAAGGGGGAAGAGGAAAAAGCAGAGAAAGGGAAGACCTGGGACAATTGGTCCACAGGTTTTACTTATTTTATGGCCATCGCCATCGAGAAGAAACCGGAGTTAGCAACCCCGATCCTGACTTACTCCTTGATCATTAAGAACGCGTACAAAAAAGGGGGACATAGTAAGCTGAGATATGATGACAAGTTCAGAAAGAGGATGGCACATTTTGGGGATGTAAAATGGGATGCACGACACGTTGACCTGTGGCTAGAAATCTATATGGGGCCAACAGACAAGGAGGCCAAAGGAGAAAGGAGAGGCGGAACAGTGTTAAAGGCTTGTTGGGGATACAACCGGGCATTTTGCTCATGGCCTAATTGCCAATTCTGGCATGTTTGTGCAAAATGCGGAGGGCACCATCCAGTGACAAGGTGCAGATACAGCTGGGAAAAGAGCAGTGGGGGGCTGGAACAGGTGCACCAGCAGCCCTTTCGGGCAAGCCAAGGAGCATTTAGGGACAGCAGTGGGGGAGGGGCAACAGGGGCAGGACAAGTGGGGGAGGGGGGCCACTCATACCAGACCTGGTACCAGGACAGTTGAGGTGGCAAGGGGCAGCTTTAGGTTGGCGCAGACACCAATCAATATGACTGCTATTCAGGAAGGTTTGGTGGGTTATCCGGACCAGGTAGCAGCCAAGGAGCTGGGAACAGGTTTTCATATAGGTTTTAGTTTAAAGTTTGGGGTGGTCGGAAGGAGACAAAGGCAAAAAACCTTAAGTCGACTCTAGGGAAAAGTGCTATGCTAGCACGATTAATTCAAAAAGAAGTGGCAGCAGGAAGGGTGGAAGGCCCTTTTGAATCACCTCCGCTGCCAAGACTATGCATATCCCCACTGGTCTGGTCCCCAAAAAGCAACCGGGGTAGTATAGGGTGATACACCACCTTTCTTACCCGGATGGGGATTCAGTCAATGATGCCATAGGGGAAGAGGATAGCAGGGTTACTTACACCACATTGGAAGAGGCAGTGCGACTCATTAGGGCCAAACAAGAGGCATGGCTGGCAAAGACGGACATAGACTCTGCATTCCATTTACTACCGGTAAGGCCATCAGACTGGGACCTGCTAGGTTTCCAGATAGACGAAGGGTAGTACTTTGACAAGGCCATGCTATGGGGTGCTCGATAGCGTGTGCTACATTTGAGATGTTTAGTACCTGGTTGCAGTGGCTGTTTCAGAGAAGGTTTGGGTACCGGACAGTGGTGCATTACCTCGATTACATTCTGTTCATAGGGGAGGGCACAGAAGAGATGGAAAAGATTTTGAGGGAATTCAAGGTTTTATGACAAGAAATAGGGGTGTCGTTAGCAGAAGACAAGATGGAGGGGCCACTCCAGAAGATAGAGTTTTTGGGTTTGGAACTGGATATGGTACAGGAGCTATACCGGCTACCAGAGTTGAAGGTCAAGAAGCTACAGGTGTTGTTAAAGCAGGTGTGCAGGTGCAGGAGTGTACAGCACTGACAGGCTCAGCGGCTAATGAGGCACCTGAATTTCACATGTAGGGCCATTGCACCAGGATGCATGTTTACACGGTGGCTTGCATGGACAATGAGAGGGGCAAAGCAGCCCCATCACTGGAAAGATCTAAATAAAGGCACTAGGGAGGACATGGCAGTGTGGGAGCACTTCCTGCATGCTTATAATGGTCAGACATTCTGGCAGGAGGAGTGGCTTTACAACATGGACCTGCAGCTCTACACGGACACAGCATGGGGGGTGAGCATGGGAGGGTACCTTCAAGGAAAATGGTTCGCAGAACCAGGGCCCGAAGAATGGGCAGAAAGGAAAATAACGAAGGACTTAACATTCTTAGAAATATTTCCCATATGGGTGGCAATGGTGGTATGGGGGGACGAGCTCAGAAACAGGCAGGTCACCTTTTGGAGTGATAATCAGGCAGTGGTGGAGGTGCTGAACAAGAAACGTGCCAGGTCAGAAAGGGTAACCGGGGTCCTAAGGAGAATGGTGTGTTTAGGATTGACCCTGAATATGTCATTCAGGGCTAAGCACATTGACGAAGTGGAAAATGTGATAGCTGACTGCCTCTCCCGATTGCAGATGGACAAATTCCGGAGCATTGAACCCGGAGCAGAGGCCGATGAGACTACCATTCCAGCGTCGGTATGGACAATTGGATCAGGGGAGCAGAAACATTGTTCCAGAACTCCTGGGCCCCAAGGACCCATAGAGCTTATGAGACGTCATGGAGGGCATTTTAGAAATTTCGGGAACAACATGGTGGACAGGTAAGTGACGCAGTAACACAGGAACAGGTAGCTAAATTTATAGTAAAAGGGTGGGAACAGGGTGGGGCGCATGCTACCATAGGAGTGGACCTGGCAGCCATAGGGCAAGTATGCAACCTGAAAGGGTTGGGGGACCCCACAAAAAGCAACCTGACTCGCAGAATGATGCATGTTTGAGCCTGGGGGACCGACAGGAAACATGACATTAGGAAACCAATAGGGGAGAGCATGCTTGTAAGGCTAGTGGGGGCACTGCACCACATAGCGAAGTCAAGTGGTGAGGCATTGGTCTTTCAAGCCTTGTATCCCACAATGTATGGTGGGGCTTTTAGGTTAAGTGAAGTAGTGGGGCACAATGGGAAGGACGATGGGGGGGACTGCAATGGGAGGATATAGAATGGAGTACAGTGGCAGTGGTCATAAAGGTAAGACGCTTCTCTTTTAAATATAATTGGTGTAATTTAACTGGTCTGTTTCTTTGAATTGGAGACCTATATCTTATAATTCCAAACCTATTTTGATGTATTGTTGGTGAAGCTGTTTGAATTGGTGCCCTGTTTCTTTGGGTAGCAAACCTATGTTGGGGCTTTGAGTAGAATTGATTCATTGTTGCTGGCTTCACTAGCTGCAAAGTTTTGAGTGGGGGAAGGGTGCTAATTTGTCTGGCCAGGTCTCACTCAGCAGGGAGGCAGAGCTGAATCAGGTGTGGAGTCAGTGCTTTGGCTTCTCAGAAGGAACTAGAAGGGGGACAGGATCAGATCTACAGTACAGTAGCTTCTTGTTTTACATTGTTTTTCATGGATTCTACTTGGTAGAATGTTTATTTTCTTTCTTACTACTAAGGGCTAGCAGGGTATTGTTTGGGGCTGTTGGAATTTTGAAACCTGGTTTGGTTGCTAAAAGTGGGCTCATTTGTTTGGTTTACGGTGTGGCAGGCTGCATTTGTAGAGTCCTATTTCTTCTCTTTAAACATAATTGGTGTAATTTAACTGGTCTGTTTCTTTGAATTGAGACCTATATCTTATAATTCCAAACCTATTTTGATGTATTGTTGGTGAAGCTGTTTGAATTGGTGTCCTGTTTCTTTGGGTAGCAAACCTATGTTGGGGCTTTGAGTAGAATTGATTCATTGTTGCTGGCTTCACTAGCTGCAAAGTTTTGAGTGGGGAAGGTGCTAATTGTCTGACTAGAGGCCTCAGCTACCTAATTGTTTCGGAAGACTTGGGCTGGTCCCACCCACCCAAACCCCTCACCCCACCCACCCCTGGTCAATTATTCCCTTTGTACTAGGGGTTCTGACATCACTTCCTCAAACAGGCAAAGGTTTGCACCTGTCATACACAGAAGCAGACATCCAGGAAAGGAACTGCAGCAAGAGGTGACTGCTCTCTCAGTGGAAGGGAAGTAAATGCAAATCTAGGCGCTTTCATTATTACTACTTCACATAGTTATTGCATTGGGTAAAGGAGAGTAGGAGTTGAAGAAGGTTGTGCAAAGGCTACTTAAGTATTTTGAGTGTGGATAGGAATAAAAAGCAGTTGCTCAACATATCTAAACGTGTGCAACAAAGGTAAGGGACATAAAGAATGTTTTGCACTGATAGAGGGAGAGGGGACTTGGGGAGTGTTTGGTATCCTGCATCTGGAAGGGTGGGGGTCACTGGTGAGGCAACGACAGCAATGGGTAGGGTGGTAGGCTGCAACAACTGCGGTGCACCAATCTTTCTAAACATTGCCTGGAGAGTGGGAGGATGTTTAGTGTGCAACCACATAGAAAAACTTAGAAAGGAGATTGAGGTCTGCAGGAGGAACTAAGACAGGCAAGGCAGATTGGGGTGGGTTTAGCCCAATACTGGAGGGAGGAAGAAGGGAGATGAGGGAGGCAATTTAAGCCAACAGTGGTGAGGAGAGGCTCAGAAGAAGGAAGCAGAGACAAAGGGGCCCAGGCCAGGAAGAACGATTGCCGGGGAAATCAGGTCAGGAGACAAAAGTCAAATGGAAGGAGGCAATAGGGACTTGTGAGGGGAGGCGAAGAAGTGGCAAAAGTCATGGAGTGGAAAGGAAAGAACAGGTTACTATGCAGAGAGAGGGAGCAGGCATTTGTGAAGGATCTTCAGAAAATAGTTTTGCACTGCTAGAGAGGAAGAAGGTGGAGGAGGGAAGTGATGAATTAGAGGAGTAATTGATAAATGCCTGGACCAAACTGGAGCGGGGGGAAGTTCTGCTGGGAGAACTGCAACAGGGGTAAAAGGGCATAATAATGTGCAGGAGGAAGAAGAGGAGCTGGAAATGAGGGAGGGAGATGAAAGAAAGCAAGCAGGGAGTAAGGGGGTGGAATCTTAGTGCTGGGGGACTCAATACTAAGAGGAGTTAGGTGGAGTAGCAAGGCGGAGGCATAGTCGCATTTGGGTGGAGGCCATGCCAGGAATGACAGCGGAAAGGGTGGGACAGTCTGTTCTGAAATATGCTAGAAGGGTAGGGACAAGCCTCATTTAATTATACATCTTGGGACAAACGACCTGGCTGACAAGACAGTGGATATAGTCCAGGAGGTTTGAGGAACTAGCACAATTATGTGAGGGGCAGGAAGATCAGTAACTTTTACAAGATACTTCCGATTGCAAAGGCAAGCACAACAAGAAAGCTGAGAATAGAGGAATTTAACAGATGGCTAAGAACCTGGTGTTGTGCTAAAGGGTATGGGCTGTTGGGGGGTGGGGAGGGACCTGGGAGGACAGTAGTCTCTATCCAAGGACAGACTACACTTGAGTGAGGAAGGAAAGAAAGTGTTGAAGCAGAGGATGGAAGAATATATAGAGGAAGTTGGGAGTTTAAACTAGGAGTTGGGGTGGCAGTTGGGGAAGAGATATGCAGAGACCACAGGTTGGGAAATCATATGAGCTTACCCCCCATAACAGTGACAAAGGACAAATGGCAAGTACTATTGGTGATGCTAGGAAAGGAGGGCAGGATGGGAGGAGGGGGAAAGGGTGGAAGGTGGTTACCCTTAATGCTAGGAGCCTTGGGAGGAAAACTGTAGAGTTGCAGGTTCTCATGGCAGAGGAGAGGTGGACATTGCAGCCATCACGAAACATGGCCACCAATATAATGACTGGGACCTGTCTGTACCAGGGTACAGGTTATTTCATAGGGACAGGGTGACTGGGAAAGGAGGGGGTGGGCACTATATGTGAAGGAAGGACTGAAGTGTGTAAGGGAGGAAGGGAGGAGGGTGGTACAGAGTCACTTTGGGTGCAAATCCAGGATTCCAAGAATAGGAGTCTTAGAATGGGAGTGATGTACAGGCCACCATCTCAGATGGAGGAGTTAGACAGGGAACTAGCGGGACAGATCAGGAGGACCTCGGAAGAAGGGTAGTGTGGTGATTGTGGGGGACTTCAACATGCCAGGAGTGGACTGGAGCACCCCAACAACCAGGAACAGAAGGAGCAGGTACTGTGGATGCCTTCAGGACAGCTTCCTGCTGCAAATGGTCAGTGAACCAACCAGGTTAGGGAATACCCTTGACCTTGTGCTGGCAAATGGGGACTTGTGAGAGAACTTACAGTGGAGGAACCGCTGTCAGGAGTGACCACCACTCAGTATGGCTCACATTGGATATGGGCAAGGAAGGAGTGGAATCTGGCACAAGAGTGCTGGACTTCAGGAAGGCTGACTTTGGGAGGATGGGGAAGTGGTAAAGGGTACCTGGCCAGAATTCAATCTAGTATGGATACTAACCAGAGATGGGAGCTCATAAAGTTGGGGATAGTGGAGGCAACAAAACCTGCTGCAAAGCCCAGAGCAAGAAGGCTAGGGCTAGAAACCAAGCTGGTTGAGCAAGGAGGTAATGGAAAAGGTAAGAGGAAAAGAGCTGCCTTTAGGAAATACAAGAAAACAGGGAGGGAGGACAGAGAGGAAGTACTTGACAGAATCGAAGGAGGTGACAAGGGCAGTAAGGGGAGCCAAAGCATCTACGAACTCAGGCTGGCACAAGGCATTAAGAAGGGGGAGAAGGACTCTTTAAGTACATCAGGAGAAAAGGAGCTGTAAGGACCACATAGTAAGGATTAGGAAGGAGGGGTTGGGTGGAAGCAGAGATGCGATAAAGGCGGAAGCACTAAATGAGTACTTCTGCTCAGTATTTACTAAAGAGAAGGGGGTGACACCCAAGATGGGAGAAATGGCAGACGCAGGGGAAGTGGTGACAGATGGGGAAATCATGGAGGCAGAGTTCGAGAGGGTTTGAAGGCACTGAGGGTGGACAAGGCACCAGGCCCAGATGGCATCCACCCAGGGTACTGAAGGAGCTGGCAGAGGTCCTTGCAGGACCTTTGCAGACCTATTTAATGCCTCACTACATTCGGGTGTACCTCAGGACTGGAGGATGGCTCATGTGGTGCCCCTCCACAAGAGTGGCCCCAAGGATGAACCGAGGAAACTACAGACCAGTGAGCCTCACATCCATCGTGGGTAAGCTAATGGAGACTATCCTGAAAGGAGGCTGGTGGCCCTCTTAGAGGCCAAAGGACTACAGGACAGCAGACAGCATGGCTTCTACGTGGCCAATCCTGCCAAACCAACCTGGTCGGGTTCTATGACTGGGTAACTAGGCAACTGGACAGGGGACATGCAGTGGATGTCCTGTATCTGGACTTCAGTAAGGCACATTGACTCAGCGCCACATGGAAGGCTGGGAAGGAAGTTAGTAGGCACAGGGGCAGGTGCAATGCTGGTGAGATGGGTAGGAAACTGGCTGCAGGAGGCAACAGACGGTGGTGGTGGGTGGGGAGCTCTCACACCCAAGGGCAGTGACAGTGGTGTCCCACAGGGCTCGGTGTTGGGACCAGTGTTGTTTGGGATATTCATTGCAGTCATATCATGGGACATCAAGAGCAAGATCAGTCTGTTTGCTGATGATACCAAGGTTGGCGTGGTGGTGGATGACCTAGGGGGATGGCAGGGGTTGCAGGATGATCTGGCAAAGCTTGAAACCTGGTCAGACACCTGGCAACTGGGCTTTAATGCCAAAAAGTACAAGGTGATGCATTTTGGGATGAAGAACCCAAGGAGGACTTATCAGCTAGGGGAGTGCAGCTAGCCCAGACAGAGGAGGAGAAGGATCTGGGTGTGCTCATCACAGGTCAATGAACAACTCAGCACAGTGTAGGAAGACAGCTGCAAGGCCAACAAAATGCTGGGTTGTATTGCAGGAGTATATCCTCGAGGAGGAGGAGGTGATTCTGCCACTGTATAGGTCATTAGTTAGACCACACCTGGAGTACTCGTGCAGTTCTGGTGTCCGTATCTGAAGAGGACATTAAGTTACTGGAGGAGTGCAGAGCAGGGCCACAAAGATGATCAAGGGTCTGGGGACTTATCATATGAAAGGAGGTTGAAGGAGTTGAACATGTACTCACTGGAGGAGAGGAGGCAGGGGGACATGATTGAAACCTTTAAATACATGAAAGGAATAAACAAGACAGGTACAGAGGGGCTGTTCAAAAGTAAGGGAGGGAGGGCCACAGGGCCATGATATGAGACTGGAGCGAGGAAGGTTCAGGAGGAGATGAGGAGACACTTTTTACAGAGAGGTGGTGGCTGGGTGGAATGCGTTACCCTTGAAGTGGTATGCAGTAGAACAGTGGACTGCTTCAAGAGGATGGGACAGGACAAGGGGAGGGTTAATGAAGGGAAGGGTGGAAGGAGGGGCAGCTGCAGAATAAGGGGTGCTAGCTGCACATTCAAGCAGACTTGATAGACCTCTAGGCCTTTATCTGCTGGCAAATTTCATATGTTCGTAAAAACAGATCAAAAAGGCCAGGGGGACAGAGTATGCTTAAGGAAGCATAGCAACATGACCATTTGCCCAGTAGGAGCCCTACATGCGTACATATCAGAACGGCCGTCGGGTGAATGGTCCAACCTATTCATACACGGTAGTTGCAAACAAGTCACCGGATATCAGGTGACGGCCGTGTTGCGAAAGGGGCTTCGATTTTTGGACCAACCCTTGGAAGGTTACTCTTCACATTCATTCAGGATTGGGGCAGCATCAGAATTGGCTGCGCAAGGGGGCACAGTGGCGGCAATCATGGAAAAAGGGAGGTGGAAATCTGAAAGATATAAGAAGTACATACGTAAGGTCCCACATAAATGTGTTTCTTTTGTCTCCCATAGCAGGTATGACCGGGGGGAAGGGTGGGAGACAGGTATTTCACTAACAATAGTATGTTTTTCACATGCAGGAAAGACCAAGAGGCTAGAAGCATGGATCTGTGGTCATTCGTTTATCCACTGGGCAGAGAAGTGGGCAACCAGGAGGCAAGGGAGAAAGCAATTGTACCTGAATATTGATGCCATCCGGTTGAGGTGGAAAGGCCAGAGAGGAAAGAAGTGGGCTCAATTGCTGCCGGAGCTGAGGGAGGTTGGGAAGGTACACGGGAGACTGGACCTCATCATCATACATGTAGGTGGCAATGATTTGGGGACACGGCCATGGCTGGACTTATTCTACCACATAAAAAAGGATGTGGAGGCAATTAAGGAATGGTGGCCTGAAGTGACTTTGACCTGGTCTGATGTAACTCCGAGGAGGGTGTGGCGACATGAGGAGAGACACAAAGGTATGGATAGGGCTAGGAGGAGGATGAATGCATGGGTGAGCAGGTTATTTGAGGCCATGGGGGGAATGGTCATTCACCATGCAATTCAAGAAGGGGTAGACGGATATTTCCGGGGAGATGGTGTACACCTCTCTGAGCTTGGTCTGGCACTGTTTAACCAAGAAATAGCCAATGCCATTGAAGGATGGATAAAGGAAAGGGCAATGGCTAAGCCAGTGCGAATTTAAAAAAAATAAAAGGGGAAAGGAGGAAGGGGGGGGGGGTGGAATCCACCGTCCTTAGCAAGCTGGAGGTGGACTAGTGGAAAAAGGAGGACTAGGACAGGAAAGAGTGTTAAAGAAAACAGGAAAATAGGTCACAGGGAGATAGGACAGAGGCAGGGTATGGGTTTTATGCTCATACCCCTGGCAACAAAGAGGAAGAAAGGGGCCCCCACCCTCCCATGACATATGTCTGGGGGGGGACAAAAGGAAAGTGAGTGACACAATGTTTGTATATGTATAATTATAAGCAATATGATTGAACTGTGTGTAAAGGACAATGAGAATGATCAGTTATTGTAAAGAATAGAAACTGGAGTCTCAGTAAACTTTTGCCGAATGCAGCAATCACAAGTATTCATGTCTGTGTCTTTACTGATCGGGTTCAGAGGACAAAGAGGGTTGCCCAACTTAAAGGACAGACCATGTTGTCCCCATGACCCGGACAAGAAATAGTAGTGGAGGCTGCGGTGGGGGAGGGGGGTTGGGGGTTTGCTACGATGAGGTCACAAGGAGGTAAGGTAGGAAAAAGGGGAGGAAGACAGGTAAGCAGCCCAGGATTGGTAAGGCCAGGAGGGGGCAGAGCTAAAGAGGGTTTAAGAAGGGCTGCAAGGGAGCAAACAGTCACAATTTGCTCCAGAGGAATTTCCCACCCACTGTCCCTATAAGAAGTGGCAGAAAGGAGCGCTATGGTAGGTGGAGCACAGGGCAACACTGTGGCAGGTGGAGCACAGTGGTTAAAGGGTAAAAAAGCAGACTGCAAAAGGTGGACTGCAGAGAATAAAGGACAAGAAAGGGAGGAAAAAGGAGGACTAGGACAGCAAAGAGCTTTAAAGAAAACAGGAAAAAAGGTCACAGGGAGATAGGACAGAGGCAGGGTACAGGTTTACGCTCATACCCCGGCAACAAAGAGGAAGAAAGGGGGCCCCCACCCTCCCATGACATACGTCTTGGGGGGGACAAAAGGAAAGTGAGTGACACAATGTATGTATATGTATAATTATAAGCAATATGATTGAACTGTGTGTAAAGGACAATGAGAATGATCAGTTATTGAAAAGAATAGAAACTGGAGTCTCAGTAAACTTTTGTCGAACGCAGCAATCACAAGCATACGTGTCTGTGTCTTTATTGATCAAGTTCGGGGGACAATGTGTGGATTGTTAGCTATGGTGTTGATGACTGCCATCTCCTCATTGGTCATATTATAGAAAGGTAACCCTGGTGTGTTAGTGTATAACCCTCCCAGGTCTTTAGTGCAATAATTCAGGAAACTTGCTACTCTATTGTGTAGCGGGGGGCCAAAAGTGGATGGGGGCTTAAATCTGGGAAAAATTACTCCCTATCTGTGTCTCACTGCCTCGTGTGTCTTATGGTTCTCTATTGGAGCTTTCAATGTCCCTGCTGGAAAAAAAAAACATTTTGTGATTTAATTTCATGGCAAATTTCTGAATATTGATAAAGCCATCAAATTCAGTGGCAGAATGAGTAGGCACAAAGGATAAACCTTTACTAAGTACCTGTTGTTCAGTGTCAGTAAGTATTAAATCTGAAATATTGATAACAGTTAATATCTGTTTGTCCTTTGTTGTCCCTGCTCTCTTCCTCTTTGCTTTCCTCCAGCTCCTCCTCATTTTCCCCTTCTTTCAAGTTCTCCTTGGAACTGGAAACAGGAGTGCCTCAAGCTCCTCCTAGGTTGGGGTTGCTCAGGAGGAGTGTCCCCTTAAAAAGGCCTCTGTTCTGATTCACTGTCTAATTCTGAGGCACTTTCAACTGTACTATATTCTGTGGACAAATGATCAGTTCTTTTGAGGATGGATCATTGTGACTGTATCCTCAAAATCTGTACTCATTCTTGGGGCATTACCAGATTGGGGAGGGGTGGGTATTGCTGAATCACGTTCTATAACACAGATATTTCCTGCTGTAGCACCCTTTTTCCAACAAAAAACTTGATTTTCAGCATAGTCATTTCTGTCCCTAAGACATTTTTTTTGTTTTGGGGTTTTCTGTCTGACATCATACTGCTTAAGATACTCTGTAAACTTCTGTTGGCATTTATTGAAATCTGAGTGTTGCTGAAATGTAGATACTATTTTTTGTTGGGCCTCAATACCCTGTTGCAGTTCCTTAGTAATTTCTTCATCTTCTGTAATGAGTTAAATGAGTTGCTGTGAAGCATCATGCATCACAGCTTCGGACTTTCTTTACAGATGTGGTCATGCTGCACCAGACGCTGGTCATTTCAAGATCCTGAGCCCCCGCAGAGCTCTCTGCACCAAGTACACCTGCATGGCTTTTTTCTCCCAGTGGACTCTGTTGTCATGTGGCCAGTTTTTCCAGTATGTAAAAGGTGTCTCTAATCATTATCTTGAGTGTCCACACTGCCCTCCATGGTCTGGTGTGTAGCATTCTCCGAAGTGCTTTCCAGTATCGGATTGACTTCCGGTTCCTCTGTGAATAGTTACAAAAAAATGCTCACCTCCATTGTTGATTTCTGGGCACTGCTAACCACCATAACATTCTCCATAATGGAAAAGATATGTTGTGGAAGGTGAAGTTCCGTTCAGCAAGTTTGTCAATTTAGAATGTGTGTGTCACCAAAATAATCATAGTAGTCAATTATGGTAGTGAGCACTGGAGTGGTGGTGCCTCTCCAGATAGATCATACTGATCTTGATTAGGGGAGATCATGCACCCTTGGCTAGGAATTTAGAACAAAAGAGGCATGACACAAAAAAGTGTTTTTTCTGGGTTTACTCTTACATATTTCATCCGAAAAACAGTGCACATACAGGAAGGGCATTGCAAAGCAGTGCCTCTTACATTTCTCCCGACCTCCTGGGCTTCATCAGAGATAGTGAGCCATTACAAACAACAGGTTAAAATATACAACTACCTGTGACTCATACACATATGAACCAATAAGAGTGCAAGAAAACTAAAGCGCATAACCAATCAAAACGTAATATTCTGTGTCATCATACAACACCACAATAACTAATAAATGTGTACCTTTTGTTAAAAAAGTGAGACAGTGTGTATTATCAAACGTTTTCCTAAGCCATTAAGTTCATGGTTTCTTCTGGTTTTTTTCTCTTCTTGTCTGGTTTCTAACTTTCATCACTCACCCAGTGACCTCTGACAGAGGTGAAAAAGATAATTTTATTTACTTTCAGCTCCTGCAGAAATATTCAAACATAGAAATCAAAACTGGATAAACAATATACAGCAGCTAAGAGGATGGGCTTGGTGGGGGCGAGGAAAAAGTGTTTATTTTTACTTCCTTCTTTTATTTAAAAAATGATCTTGATATCTTTCTTCATAGAGAGCCAGCAGGGTCCTGGATGAGGAATGGTATATTTCATCTCCTGCTTTTTTTAATTGTGGGGGGCTGCATTATGACTGATTCTGTGGGCCACAAGTGAAGTATCATAGTTGTCTAGCTCCATGCACTGGGCCTACTGTAAGAGGCATGGGTTGGAGCTGTAACTTGTGTTTGGGTCACCAGGATAGGGACTGGCGGAAAGGGGCTGACATTAGGGTTTAAAACTTCAAGGAACATAGCACCACCAATTTGCCAAGACACCTGAGATTCCAAACCCTAACAGTTTTATTTCCTTGCATTGTGAACATAATTTTCTTCAACCCTAATGTCTGCATTAATGTTGTTTTTTTTTTTTGCAATGTATATAAAGTATTATACATGCATGGCACTCATGCCCATATATTAGGATTGAGTAAGCATGTTGTTGTTAAACTCTGATTTTTATATGTTAATAACTCTGCCCCTGTTCAACCAATTTACCTAAAAAAGCAGCATGCCTGATTGGGTGCTACAATCTCCAGATCCTAAAAATTTCATGGGAATTGGTTCACTGGTGGCAGTTATAGGAGTACAAAAAATTGAATTAGCTAAAATTAATACCTTTTTTTTTGCCGACATATATCACAAAACTAGGATAATTTCAAACCTGAAACATTCATGTTTGATAGTGTTTGTCCCAAGATGTGTGTTTTTTATGTCCCTAACTTGTTCCATTTTTGAGATTTTAAGGAAGTCACACAATGCTCCGATTAATAACTGAACATTCTAATTATAACTTATTTTTTTAATGACTGCATTTCTAAATGTGGCGATGTAATGAATATGCATGCATGTCTGAGGGAGCAGGGCAAAAGGCATCACCATGAGGAGATATCTTTCACTGGCACCAGTATCTATTAGTGACTTCTAATGTGTTCAATCAGCAGGGGTGGAACTATGCACCAGTGTATAGCTCTGCCCCCTAAATATAACTGCCAGATGTGTTTAATAGTAATCATTTTCCACATCTTGCTAAACAGATCTTTTTTCAAGATACTGGGGTGCCCAATCCCCAGTTCTGGCTAAATTTAAAATAATGTACCAGACACTGGAGTGCCCCATTCCCAGTACCACCTATAATAAAGTGTCCAACACTGTGGTGCCCTCCCCTGGTGCCAGTAAAGATGCCACTATCCATGTTTAACTCCTCACTTCTAACCCCTTTTGCAACATGAACAATTCCAGGTACCACCCAGACTTCCCCCCCTCCAAAACAGTGTGTGACACAGGCATATCCACCACAAGTGCAGCCAAACATCTACTCAGCAGTGGCATCCCCTATCGTCAGTGTCAGTATCTGTAATACAAAATGGTCCCTTGCATACTGTGTGACTCTGAGCAAGTCACTTAACTGCCCAGTGCTCCCAGATCACCCCTGAAAACAGGCACTTATGCCTAGTGGGCCTTACCCAGTTACCAAAGACTAAAATAAAAATAAATAAAATACATTTTTAAATTTCCTGTAAATACAAAGAAGTGCAAGATCATGCAACTGGGGCACAGAAATGTGGGGGAGAATACACGATGGGGGGAGATACTGTTGGACACTAAACAGGAAAGGGACCTGTGATCTAAAGATTAACAAATAGTGTGATAAGTCTGTGAGGCTGTGAGGAGAGCCAGTGGAATGCTGGGCTGCATAAGGAGACGTATCTCTAACAGAAGGAAGGAGGAGTGATGCCACTGTACCGAACATTGGTAAGATCTCATCTAGAGTACTGTGTCCAGTTCTGGAGGCTGCATCCCAAGCAGAGACATAGACAGATCAGAAGCAGTTCAGAGAAGGGCAACAAAATTGGTGCAAAGGCTGCATCAGAAATCATGATGGAAGACTGGAGGATTTCGATATGTATTCCCTGGAGGAGAGGAGAGGAGACAGAAGGGGGACATGCTAGAGATTTTCAAATACTCAGGGGTGTAAATAAGGTACAAGAGGATAGTATCTTTAAAAAAAAGTGTTCAAGAACAAGGGGCCATGATATGAAAATACAGGGGGGTAGACTTAGGGGTAACATGAGAAAGTATTTTTTCATGGAAAGTGTGTTGGATCCATGGAACATCCTCCCTGGAAGAGGTTGTATGGGCAAAAAAAGTAGGAGAATTTAAAAATGCATGGGACAGACATAAAGGAACTCCAGGGATAGGAAAGAGAGGGTAAGCTGCAGATCATTTAGGATCTGCGGTATATGAAATGGGCAGGGAAAATGGGCAGACTAGGTGGGCCAAGTGGTCCTTATCTGCTGTCAAAGTCTATGTTTCTGTATTAATGAAGAGAACCATCCATCAATGTTTGTTGTGCTCCCACCATTGTGGATTGTCATACAAAGTGCATGAGTACATGTGGCTCTTCAGCAGAAAGAAGGCCCCATGGCACATGCACCTGTGTAGCCAGATGCACTCATGCATGTAGTAAGAATTACCTTGCTAGACAGAATGATCTGCTAGTGCATAGTTTTCTATATGCAGCTGCATAACTGACAAACTACTACCCCCATGACACACTTCTAGATCCTCTGCTGGAACCATGATATGCACACTGCAACAGTATTTCCATTTGTATAACTGCAGGCCCCACAGTTGCCTTCCCTTCTGGAGCCAGATGTCGGTGTGTATGTCTTACACCTATGGCTGAAGAGGCCCATGCCCCTGAAGGACCTGTGCATCTGCACACTGAAGTATTATTGCAGTTTTGGTATTATGGATTTTGTGGCACTTCTGCAGCCAGGCATCAGTATTTGTATCTTACACCCATATCCCTTCAGGTTGCTGACTACATTTTGGTGCTGCAATTAGGGTGCCACAAGAAGGGTGATAGTGACAGGGGCAATCTTGGTTTTTGATTGCCCTGCACTCATGCTGACCTTTGTGCCCACACAGTTTTCCTCCCTTTTGGAGCATGACCGCCCTTGAGTTTGTTATATAGTATTAACTGGCAGAGCTTGTGAGCCACCTGCTGTGGGGTGTGTGGGGGGGAAAAGCCCTCCACAAAGCAGGAATCCACTCAGACTCCAGGAAGCTGCAATGCCTGCGCTGCAGAGCCTGGTGGCATATTGCCTGCACCCATAGCAGTGTTGACAAAATGATTGTCGCACTGATTGGGGTGAACCTCTTACATCTACAGCTGCAGAAGCACAGACCTGTCAAGTGTGTGTATGTTTTACAGAGTTCATGAGTACCTGAGGCTACAGAAGCAGAGGCCCCATAGGGGCCTGCATGTCTGCAGACAAGAGAGCTCTTGTAATTTGGATATTGTGGATTTGTATCTGGCTGTAGGGACGTGCTTCTGTACACAGAAGCAGTGTTGTAATTTGAGTTTCATGGATTTCCATCTTCAAGGACAAGTGAGTGTATGTCTTGTGGAGTGCATTCCACAGATACAAATCCATGAAGGTAACACATTAGTGCTACTGCATTTATGTAATCTGGAAACAGTTATATGTTGTTAGTCTTACCTGATAATAGCTGTCTATGGTTGCTTGTGTGATCTTGTCATTTTGTTGCTTGGGAGAGTGGGAAGTTAGGGCTGAAAACCATAACACCACATTTCCCTACTTCTGGGGCCTTAAGTTGAACCATAACTAGTGCATTAACACAGTTTTTGCAGATTATATATATATATATATATATATATATATATATATATATATATATATTTATAAAATGGAGATGATAATACCCTCAAATCCAAACTTCTGACTGTATAAAACATATCACATGACCATGTATATATCAGAGCATGACAGCCCACCTCCACTTTTAACCCCCTCCAAAAGAATTTTGACATTTTATAAGATAGATAAACCACTCTGAGATGTGCGGTCATGGTCTGATATACACACGCCTTGGGTGGTTGAAGCAATGCACACCAAGGTGTGTGTATATCAGAGTGTGACCACACACCTCAGAGTGGTTTATTATTTATAGCTCTCTCGAGATATGTATATCTAGATAGATAGATAGATAGATACTGTGTATCTATATATATATATACTGTATGTATATAGATATAGATATAGATATAGATATAGATAGACATACACTGTGTGTGTATATATATATATATATATATATATTATACTGGCATGGTCACACCAGTACAGTTAGGGTGAAATTGCACTTCTGTGTTAAAGTTCAAACTTTGAGGGTTAATAACTTTGGAGCTATTCAACAGATGCCTGAAATAATCTCTAGGAATAGGTCTCTTGACCCGTCAAACTTGGTGGGACTCTGTTGAGTGGTTTCTGAGATGTAAAGTGTTGAAAAAACAGAAAAATCTGGCTTTTTTGACAAATTCATTGTCATTCTAGATCTCAGAAATGGCTTTATATTGTGGACTGAAATTTTCAGGGTGGGAAGGATTTGGGTCACACATATGCCTTTTGAAGGTTTGGTGAACAAATATTAATCTGTTCAAAAGTTATTAAACTTTTAATTTCCCATTATTTCCTATGGGAATAGCTAGGTGTTCAGCATGAAAATGTAATTTTTTCGAAAATGATTTTTTTTTTAAATTGGGCATTTTTGTTCACAGTTTGGTAATTTTTTGTTCTCAAATTGGGAATTGTTTAGCAAAAATGGGGCATTTCTGTTCAAAAATGGGGAATATTTTGCAAATATGGGGCAACTGTGTTCAAAAATGGGGAATTTTTTGCAAAAATGCATTTTTGCTCCAAGATGGGGCATGTTTGTGCAAAAATGGGGTATTTATTTTGAAAATGGGGCATTTTAGTTCGACAGTTGGGCATTTTGTGTGAAAATTGGGCATTTTTGTTTAAAAATGGGTAATTTTTTGTGAAAATGGGGAACTTGTGTTAAAATATGGGGCATTTTTTGTGAAAATGGGTCATTCTTTTCCAAAAAAGAAATACTGCTTGTGGAAATTAAAGCATCCCATTTTCAGTAACGAGGGAGTGTTTTTCAGCATTTTTGCATTATTTGGGGAAAAAAAGGTGCTTATTCAACCATTTTGTCCAATTTTCACATGTTATGAAGCACTGTTTGTGGAAATAGAAGCATTCCATTTCGTAAGCCAGGGAGCGTTTTCAAACATTTTTGTATAGTTTTCGCAAAAAAAAGGTGCTTTTTCAGCAATTTTCTCATGTTATCAAGTACCATCTATGGAAATGGAAGTGTTCCACTTTCATAAGCAAGGGAGTATTTTCAAACATTTTTGTGTTGTTTTTGCA
The DNA here is from genome assembly GCA_016271365.2 of Neoceratodus forsteri. Lineage (NCBI taxonomy): Eukaryota > Metazoa > Chordata > Ceratodontiformes > Ceratodontidae > Neoceratodus > Neoceratodus forsteri. The sequence continues at coordinate 655,635,460 of CM028136.1, forward strand.
AAAAAAGGTGCTTTTTAACCATCTTCTTCTATTTTTACATGTTTTCCAAGGAGGCGTCAATTAGCTCCTGACAATACAGCGCGCGACAACTACACTCCTGACAATCGCTCCTGTCAACTCACTCCGATGTCAATTTGCTCCTCGATTTTCGCTCCCCACAGAGTAACCAAGAAAACACCAGCACTGACCCCCCAGTTCTTTGCCTGAACCACAGGACAGAGGAAGCATTTGCAGCATCATGTTTTAAGAGAAATAAAGTATTTATAAAGTTTCTAGCCTTGGAAATGCTGATGAAGTGCCAGTTCCCTTTGTGTTTTTTTTCTGGACTACTGACCTGAGCACCATCACCCTTGTGCGCACTCCCTCTGGTATGGTATCACTGGAGAATACACCTAAATTGCAGGAGCAGCTAACCCATTCGTGCTGGAAAGTGCAGAACCAGGTAATGACATTCCAGTACCTAATTCATTGTTCGAACACATCTTTTATGCAGGAATGGGAAACTATTTTAACTGATTGGCTGATTTTGATCACCGTAGTAAGCAGTTAAAGGACTCACTTGCCAGGCTTGATGTAGAGATCAAAAAGGTTAAGCAAACAAAATAATTTTTATGGAGAAGGATAATGATTGGGCAACAAAAGAGGGTACAGCAATAGACGTAGGTTCCAGGGATGGAGAAGGTAAGAAATAAGGATATACCTAAACCTTTGATTATTAATTTGATTACAGCATTCGAAAATGGTGCAGTATGTCAGACCTGTTTATGTAGCACTGGGAGTGAAAATACGCCGAGCGGAAAGTACAGGAGTTAATTGACGTAGATATGAATTGTCGGGAGCGAGTTGTCATTGTCAATAGAAGCATTCCATTTCGTAAGCCAGGGAGCGTTTTCAAACATTTTTGTATAGTTTTCGCAAAAGAAAGGTGCTTTTTCAGCAATTTTATCCAATTTTCTCATGTTATCAAGTACTGTCTATGGAAATGGAAGTGTTCCACTTTCATAAGCAAGGGAGTGTTTTCAAACATTTTTGTGTTGTCTTTGCAAAAAAAGGTGCTTTTTAACCATCTTCTTCTATTTTTACATGTTTTCCAAAGATGTGGTGTTGCTTATAAAAATTGTCTGGTTTGCTTTTGAAAGCTTTCTGTTTATTTTGAACATTTCTCCACTTCCACAGTGACAGATACTAATACATAGAAAGGCAGAAATCAATGACAGTGTTGCAGTGGTGTGGTGGGTAGCACACAGAGCTGCAATTGGAAACATCCTGGGTTTGAATCTAACGAGTTACACTTTTTTTCCTAACTTAAACACCAACAAAGTTCCTGTTTTTTAGCTAATTTCTTCCATTTTTTTTAATTGATGTGACTTATTGATATTTCTTAATAACAAATGATGTTTATATAACAGAAAGAAGGTACAAAATTGTACTATGTTGATGGACAGATAGAGGCGCAGGGTTCAAAGGACCCTGCACTCCCACTGTGACATATGGATACTGTTCTACTGTCTAGATGTACGGATGGGAGCACAGGTCCCTGTTGTACTATCTGGAAGGAGGGAAGAACCCTGCACTTTCACAGTAAAATGAAGATACAATTATACTAACTGAAAAAGAAGGGAAATTCTTTGCAAAAAACTTTGCTAATGCATCAGTTAGGGTGAATACCACATTGTACTATCTTGCTGGAGGGATGGAAGTGCAGGGTGTGAAGGACCCTGTGCTCCCACTGTGACATATGGACAGTGTTGTGTTATCTTGATGGAGGGTTTGGACCTTGTGCTCTCACCATGACATTAGGATACTGTTGTACTATCTCAATGAAGGGATGGGAGTGCAGGATCCAGAGGACCCTGCACTCCCCCTTGTGACATATGGATACTGTTGTACTATGTTGTATTATGTGGATGGAGGTATGTTAGTACAGGGTCTGAAGGATCCTGTGCTCCCAGTAAAACGAGGATGCAGTTATACTATCTGAAAAAGAAGGGAAATTATTTGCAAAAAAATTTGTTAATGCACCAGCTAGGGTGAATAGGACAGTGAAAAAAGCAGGGAAATGAAGTGTTAGAGTTTCCAACCCTAATGTCCCACCCCCTTGGTTCCCAACGCTACCACTCCACCCCATCACCCACCCTCCACACACCAGCAGGCATTGGGGTGTGCCACTGGGTTGTCAGGCATAACTCGCACCCCACTGTCTTATACTGTAATATATCAGCTGGTTTTCATGTGGAATGGGGTGAGAGTTGTGCCTGATGACCAAATGGCACACCCTGATGCCTGTTGGTGTGTGAAGGGTTGGGGGATGGGGATCGGGTAGTAGGGGTGGGAACCCTGGGGGTGAGGCATTAGGGTTGGAAACCCTAACACCTCACTTCCCCACTTTTGTCACTGTGGTATTCACCCTAACTGATGCATTAAGAAAGTTTTTTTGCAAGAATATATATATATAGGATAGCATGGGTCTGGTAGTGTAATGAGAACTTACACACACCCGAGGGTTTGATGCTACATAATCCCGAGGCGAAGCTCGAGGTTTATGTGAAGCATCTAACACAGAGGGTGTGTGTCAGTTCCACCAATATAACCTATTATATAATTGCTGGAGTTTCACTTTTTGCCTCAGAATTGTATAAAATAAAATCTAGCTGTGCAGCCAGGTTTGCGGAGGGTGAAGTAGTTGCCGTAGTAAGCCGTTTGATTTTTTTACTTTTTTTTTATTATTTTGTTCACAGCACTGACTGAGGCAGATTTGTTTTTTTATGTACTTACCGCCTAGTTGAGGTGGCGGTTAGCAGTGTCCCGTAGAGGTTCCCTGAGCAGGCACGGTGTCGCGATGCGAGGAAATGCAACGCGCGCATGTGCACAGTGAGGGAAATTGTGCACGTGTTTGCCGTAATGAACACTCCTTCATTACGGCAAATTACGCCACGGTTTCCCTATGGGAAAAAAGGGAAACCGGTAATTATATATATATATAATAGGGGTGCGCGTGCACCACTGTAGTTAGGGTTGAGTAGGCACTTTGATGTTGAACTTGAAATTTTACACATTAATAACTTTGCAACAGTTCAACGGATTTGCACAAAATTTGGTATGCGCAGTGGGGTATGGTAGGTCTCTTGATTTGCCAAGTTGTGTTTCAGTTGGGCATACAGTTCTCATGCAGCAAAATGCTCAATAATGCACTTTTCGCCAGTTTTGTGGACTTTTTTTGGATTTTGTCTGTGGCGCTGCTAGGCCGCTATGTGGTGTGCCAGTTCAAAACTTCACACATTGAAAGATCTTGGGTAAAGGAACATGCCACTTTTTGTTTGGTGAAAAACTATTAATTCATTCAAAAGTTATTAAACTTTTCAGTTCCCATTATAAGTCAATGGGAAAATTAATATGGTTATTTTGCGAAAGAAGAATGGGGTTCTGGACATCTGATCTATCCTCATGATCAAAGAATTTGCAGGCTTGCAGCCAAAACATTTTTGGTCGTGAGAAATTTATCGGTCGCGACAGCCGCCATCTTATTTTCAGCTTGCAGTTGGAAAAAAACAAATATCTCAGCCCACGGGTGACTTCTGAAGTAAAGAAATGATGGGCTTTGCTCAGGGGGCTTCCCTCTATCAACCAATGCCTGTGGCTTTGTTTGGTTGTGTCAAAAAATAGAGTTTTAAACTTTGAAAATCTTTGGTCATGGCTCACTAATGATCTTTGATCTTGAGCCTGCAAATTCTTTGGTCACGAGATAGTTTTCATTCACAAGCTTATTTCACCACTTCACAAATAGATGGCCAGATTTTTCAGGACCAGATCTCCCTGGGAAGGACCAGATATCCCAAATTTCATGACCAGATGTCCCCTGATGGCCAAAAATGATCTTAGGTCATGAGGTCGCAGGCGATTCTGCAGACCAAAGAATTTTTAAAGATGGTAAAACTTTAAAATTAAATATCTCTGAAATGGTTTGGGCTTTTTACTTGAAATTTGGAGGGTGTTAAGGAGATGTCCTAGAGATGTGACTGATGCTATTTAGGTGTTGAAAAATTTATTTGTTACAGAGATATTGAGTGATGTACTTAACATTTTGCCCATAGGATGATGCACTGGCTTGAAATGTATAGAGTAGGTAGCCCTAGTGCTACAGAGGTGTATTTCAGTGGTTTGGTGTGTAAAACTAAAACAGGTGTTGAATTATGCCACTCTGACAAATGAGAATTTTATTCATTCCTCTTCAATAACTTTTGAACCATCTGTCCAATTTGCCTGAAATTTGGAATGTAGAAAGATTAATCACAGATCTTCAATTGTGACAATGTTTGTGTCAGTGGCAGTTACAGTTGCTGAATTGTGGTGCATGCTCATTATAGTTAATGGGAAAGTATATATGTGCATTGTGAAAATCATGGTGGGCATATTTTTGGGGGCACAGGAAGATTCCATTATAAGGAATAGGACAGCTCAAAACATATGTCAGATGTATATTATTATGCAGTACTGGGCATCGGGCCCTTCGCTCCCACCAGCAGTGAAAAATACATTTGAGAGGGTTCAGATTGGGTTGTATGCATGGGTGCTGGGCTGTGCTGATGCCCTTTGAAGATTTCGTGAAAAAATGTTGCTCCATTCCACCATTTTTGGTGTGTCATTATAGTCAAACAATGCAATCACATTTTTTTCCTGTGCAATAAGAATCCATTTGAGTGGGTTCTGATTGGTTTCTATGCATGGGTCCTGGGCTGTGGTACTGCACCTTGATGATTATGTGACAAAATGTTGCTCTGTTGAACAGTTATGCTACTTTTTGTCTCCCATTATAGTCAATGGGAAAATATATATGTGCAGTGTGAAAAGATTTGCTCATGCGGAAACATGCAAAGCATTGTCCAGGGTGTTTCTTTCTCTCAGAATATGTTGTACCAGTCCATTGTGCTGCTGGGCCCATATCTCCTGGGTGCCAAGTCGTGCTGCCACAGATGTGTGTTTTGGCATAATAGTGCCCCTATCTTTAGGGTTCAGAAGGCACTTTAATGTTAAATGTCACATTTTTGCTTGCTTATAACTTTGCAACTGTTGAATGGATTTGCCTGAAATTTGGAATACTTAGTCTGGTATGGTAGTTCTGTTGATTTACCAATTTCTGTTTCAGTTGTTCATACTTTTTTTTTTCACGGCGAAGTGCCAAAAATTTACTTTTTGCCACTCCTGTGCACTTGTTTGCTTGTGGCACTGTGCAACAATTGAATGGATGTTCACAACATTTGGATCACATGGTCTGCTATGGTACATCTCTTCATTTACCAATTTTTGTTTCCATCAGACATACAGTTCTTGTGTAGTAAAGTGGCAAAAATGTTCTTTTCGGCACTCTTGTGCAGTTTTTCACTCGTGCCGCTGCGCAACTGTTGAACAGATTCAAATAACATTGGGTATACATGGCCTGGTATGGTATATCTCTTCATTTACCAATTTTCATTTCAGTAGGTCATATGGTTTTTGAGCAGCGAAGTGACAAAAATGCAGTTTTTGCTACTTTTGTGTACTGTGTTACCTGTGTTGCTGCACAGCTGTTGTGTAGTTGATTGGTCTGAAACTTTGCAAATAAAAAGCCCGTTCTTCAGGGAACATGCCACCTTTTGTTTTGTGAAAATATATTATTCTGTTCCAGAATTACAAGCATTTGAAGTTGCCCCCCCTTGCGGTCAAAGAATTTTCAGCCGCCAGGTAAACCATTTTAGAGCATTTTCAGCCGCAAGGCATTTTGTGGTAGTTGCAGGTGATTCTCATGACCAAAGATATCTTTTAAAGGTGGTAAAACTTTAAAATTAAATATCACTGAAATGGTCTGGTCTTTTTATTTGAAATTTGGAGGGTGTTGAGGGGATGTCCTAGAGATGTGATTGGTGCTGTTTAGGTGTTGGGGAAATTCATTAGTTGCAGTGATATTGAGTGACATACTTAACATTTTGCCCTTAGGATTGTGCATGGTGCTACTGGCTTGAAATTTATAGGGTAGGTAGCCTTAGTGCCACACAGTGGTTTGGTATGTAAAACATAAACAGTTGCAGAGTTATGCCACTCTGATGAATGAAAATGTTCATTCCACTTAAGTACCTTTTGAACTGTGTGTTCGATTTGCCTGAAATTTGGAATGTAGAAAGATTAATCATAGGTGTTCAAGTGTGACCATTATTGTGTCTGTGGCAGTTACAGTTGCTGAATTGTGGCACATGCTCATTATAGTTAATGGGAAAATATATATGTGCATTGTGAAAACCATGGTGAGCACATTTTTGTGTGCACAGCAAGATCCCATTATAAGGTATATGACAGCTCAAAATTTTTGGCAGATGTATATTACTATGCAGTGCTGGGCAATGTGTGTGACAATATACTTACCCATGCTTTTTCAAAAAGTAAGAAAATTCTTTGCAAAAAACTGTGTTAATGCAACAGTTAGGGTTTTCTACATTGACAAAAGCGAGGAAATTTGGCGTTATGGTTTTCAACCGTAACTCTGCCTCCTCCCCCACTGTCACACATACACACACACACAGAGACACACACACAGACAGACACATAGACACACAAGAGACTGGGATGGCAGCAGAAGTGATACAGTTGGTGAAACATGATGATGGATGCCTGTTGTGGTATGTTTAAGAAGTTGTATGTTATTTCTGTTGCGTTATGGTGTGTGTCTGTGATTGGTTGTCTTGGCTTGCACTGCCCCCCCAGTTGTGTGTTCTGTGTGTGTGTGAGTGTATGTGTGTGTGTATGTGTGGCAGTGGGGGGGGGAGTCAGAGTTAGAGTTGAAATCCCTAATGCTGAATTTCCTTGATTTTGTCAATGTAGAAAACCCTAACCGTTGCATTGACTCAGTTTTTTGCAAAGAATATATATAACAGGCACGATAGCGCCCCTATAGTTAGGGTGCAACAGTCACTTCTATGTTAAACCCCAAATTTTGCACTTTAATAACTTTGGTACAGTTTGACCGATTCACAAGAACATTTGCATTTTCCTTCGGGGTCCAAAGATCTCTTGATGTGGCAAGTCTCGTTTTGGTCAGATGTGTGAGTGCAGAGATATGGAGTGTCAAATATGTGAAAACTACCATTTTCGTGTAAATTCTTTGTCACACCCTTACTCAGAAACTATATGGAGTTGTGGTCTGATATTTGCAAGTTATACAGGTCTTAGGTCACAGATGTGTTTTATTAAGGTATGGTGAAAAAATATTAATCTGTTCAAAAGTTATTGAAGTTTCAATTTTCCCATTATTTCCTATGGGAATAGTTAGGTGTGTCATATGTAACAAGTGTTTTGTTGCCACAAAAGCAATATTTATTGTCACAAATGCAGAATGTAGTCTCAAAATTCCACCATCTTGTTTTCAGTTAGTGAGGCAAAGAAATTAGAAATATTTCAAAAATACTGACAGTTGGTAAACACCAACAGTTGTGTTTACCTAACTGGTGCCCAAGGAATCTGATTCTGGAGTTAGTTTGCCCCAAAATGGACAGAAATATGTTTATTTTATCCACTGAGATTTTACTGCCAGAAATTGCAACACTATTGCTGTGAAACAAGGTGGTGTGCTGCAAATTGCTGCAAAAGGACTCAGTGCTTCGTGAAACATCGTTTGTTTTCCCACAATTTGCAGCACAACTTTTTACACTGTGAAATAGGGCACCTGGTGATTTTTCCCTGATCCCCGATATTACTATTACCTTTTTCAGTTACCACTTATAGGGCATGATTCTAAAATGGATTATGCATGTCACAAGGTGACTTGCGCTAAACCCTATGGTGCAAATCACACCTTGCGACATGTGTTACACCTAACGCAATTCCAAGAGGCGGACTATGACATGGGCATGCCACCTGTGTCAAATGTGGGTTATGCCACCCACTACGCCTACAACCCCCTGCAACATGGCACATGGGGTATTCTGGCAGTGATTACACTGATATTGCAAGATGGTGGCTGGTGGCATCACAAATTGCGATTCCAAGTGGTACCCGGCGGACCATGGCGTAAGTACAGTTAGACCAGCTACTAGCTGGTCTAACTGTACTTATGCCCACCAGGACCACACCACTGAGCCTGCCACCCCTCCAGCCAACCTCCCCAATGTCCCACATGGGTGTCCACCACACCCCCCCTGGCAGGGCTTCCCACTGTGGGCCACTGGCACCCCCTTTCCCCCACCCCATGCATTGCCCCCACCAGGCAGTTCCCATCCTCCCACATGCCAGGCACCCCAGGGTGATCCTGTGGCCCCACCAGCCCCTCCCCAGCCCTGTGAGGCAGTGCCATGGTGTTGGGATGTGGGGCTCTGGGGGGTCATGCCTTGTATCACTTGCACCCTGCAGACTGCAGCTTGTGGCATCCGTGTCAGGTGTGCCCTTCCTGTGGCGCAGCCCTGTAGCTGCCGCAATTTGCAGGCATTATTGCCAGGGACCCTGCCTGTCCTGGAATAGGACACATGGTCCCCGGCATAGCGACAAATGTCGCAACTCGCATATGCCTGCGAGTTGCAACATTCATCTTAGAATTAGGCCCATAGTGTCTATTACTGTATTAAATTAATTCTGTTTATATTATAATCAATTCCCGTTCTCAGCTTCATATGTTTTTTGTGTTTTCTGAGTTGACAAACTATCATAGGTCACTTCTGACAGTCTTAAAAGGATAGTGAGAATTGTGGTAGTATTACTGCTATATGTGTTATTTTCATGTTCTGACAGCATTAGAGTTGATAACCACAATTCAAGTTTAGTCTCTGTTAGTCCCTATTGTGTTGTACAATCATTCATTCTGCTCCCTACTATAGATTATTGTAAGGTTTTAGTATATCAGCCTGTACAGTGGGAATCATAATAAACACAGTAAACCATTGGCATTTAATTGTTACATTCTAACTAGGCAATGTTTATTGCTTTTATCATATGTCTTCAGTTTTGGATATATATAAGTAGAAAACACTCCTACATCAATACATACATAACAGACTGCTGCTGAAATTGTCTGTGTTACTGCAGCTTCACAGACATTTGTGTCACTCTAACACAGTCCTTGACCTCATAAGATAGAGTGACTGACAGCCTGTGTTGTATGAAACTGTTTTTATTGTTTAACTGTTTGTAATTTAAATTTTCTTGTGGTCTAGTGGTTCTCCCTCCCCAATCCCTGATATTTGTATTCTTTTTTATAATTTAGATTTATTGGTGGTCTAATGGCACTCCCTCCCTCTCCAAGCCCTGATATTAGTATTATTTTTAATCATTTAAATTTCCTGGTGGTCTAGTGGCCCTCCTTCTCTGATTCCCGACATTAGTATTTTTTTTTTATTTAAATTTCCTGGTGGCCTAGTGGCCCTCAATCCCCAATACCCAATATTAGCATTGTTATTTTTTTTTATTTCCTGGTGGTTTAGTGGCCCTCCCTCCCTTGATTGTCATGGTCCATTTCTTTATTTTGTTGGTGGCTAGTTGCATCCTCCCACCCTCCCATGTTTGTTAACTGCTGAGAATAAGAAAACCATCCATCAATGTCTGTTTTTATTTTTTTCTACCTGTAAAAAATGTCCATTGATGATTACACCTGCACCCTCTCCCAACTGCCCACTCAGCACCCACCACCCCACACCCCCATTGACACTCCCACACACCCTCACTCACCTGAAGAGGTCCCAGGTTCAAGATATGCTCTCCCTATCAAAGACACGTCTTGCTGATGGAACCGGAGACTGCAATATGACTAAGGTAAATGCGCTTCAATGTATTTCAATGGGGGTTTCAACTTTTATGCATAACTTTAGCTTTTCTATAGATTTTGACCCCAAATTTTGAACATGGCCAATTTCAGACCCCACCTCATGAACAATATGAATGCTGTCAGAAAAATATGACTGTTGTTACGCAACTTCCTCTAGAAATGTGATTTTGCGGTCAGTTAGTGAAATCACCTTTCTGGTGGGATTTGTGTAATGACAGTCATATTGTTCATAAAGTGGGGTCATAAGAAGGCAATGTTGAACATTTGGGGTCAAAATTATTAAAAATGGCACATTTATGACCATTCATTACAATTTTGCTACACACGTTCGTAACTGTAAATTTTCAATATTTTCACGGCATATTTTCAACATAGCCTTCTTATTAACCCACCTCACCTATTTCACAGCTGTCATTTTTTAAATCCTGGCCAAAATGTGTTTTCAGAACTGTGGCATGGAATGGCATTGAAGTTGTGCCAATTTTGTTTTGGTGGGGGATTCGAAAATTTTCTGTACTGGGTACATGAGGTGGGGTCATAAGAAGGCTATGTTGAAAATCTGTGGTCAAAATTATTACAAATGGGACACTTATGGACATTTGTTGCAATTTCATTGCACACACACACTCGTAGCTTTTTACATTTTAAATATTTTGACCCCAGATTTTCTGCATAGCCTTTTTATTACCCCACTTCATATGTAGCACAAGTGTCATTTTTCAAATTCTGGCTACAATGTATTTTTGTACCTGTGGCATGGAATGGTGTTGCACTTGAACATAATTGCATTTTGGCTGGGGTTCAAACATTTTGTGTACCAGATACATGAGGTGGGGCAATAAGATGCCTAAGCTGACACTTTGGTCACTGTTGTCCTATAAATGGAAATGTACAGCCCTGAGGGCTCTGTGCTTCCACAGCTGCATGATGTACATATACGCATTTATGGAGGGATGAGAGTGCAGGGCCCAGAGGGCCTCAAGCATTCCAACAGAAAAATAAGGATAAGATTATACTATCTGAAAATGTAAGAACAGGCATGCTTTATTTTGTGTAAAAATATTAACCTGCTGCAAAGTTAGTATGTTATTCATTTCCCATTGTTTTCAAAGGGATGATCACTTTTCAGGATACAGGGAGAAAAACTGATGAAGAATTTGTTCTTGTGAAAAAGGATTCACTCTCATGAGGCCCGTTCCTTTTTCCTGAGAACTAAATCATTTTTCATGAGAAAACAATTCATTTTTCATGAGCCATCATCTTGTTTCATTTTTGTATTACTTTTTTCTTTCAAAAGCCACAAAAATGACATCCTGGTGAAAGACTACCACACCTAGCTGGCTCATCAGGATCCTGATAGGTGCAATCTGCACTTCAAAGTTAGGGATATACTGCAGAAATGTGTTTTATTTACTGTAAAGAATATGTTTTCATCACCATGTGATACAAGAAAAGAATACTTTTTCATATCATGAGTTAAGAAAAAGGATAATTTTTTGTGACTCAAGAATGCTTTCTCTGTATGTCCCTGTTGTCTAGTGGCACCTTCCAATTGCTGTCTTCACTTTGTAGTATAATTTCACTGGAGTCTAGTGGCACCCCCACCCTCCAATCACTGTCCCCACTCTTTTTTCTAATTTCCCTACTGTCTAGTGGCACCTCCCACCATCCAATTGCTATCCCCACTTTTTTCATAATTTCTCTGGTGTCTAGTGGCACCCCCACTCTCCAGTCACTGACCCCTCTTTTTTATCATTTACCTGTTGTCTAGTAGTGCCCTCCACCCTCTGATCGCTGCCCTTTTTTCTTTCCTAACTTTCTCTGGTGTATAGTGGTACTTCTCATCCTCTGATCACTGTCCCATCTTTTTTCATTACTTTCCCTGGTGTCTAATGGTACCCCCCACCCTCTGATTGCTGACAGAACCTGAAAAAAAGGAAAGCATCCCTCTGTGTTTTTTTTTCACTTTTTTTGGTAGCTGTAAAAATATATGTCCATCACTGATCACACCCACACCCCCACCCCACCTCCCACTGTGCACTCACCTCCCCACACCCCCTTGACACCTCAATCACCTGATGAGATCCTGATTGAAGTCATGTCTTGCTTGTGGAACCAGTGACTGAATTATGAGAAACTGAGGTAAATGTGCTTCAGTGTATTTCAATGGGGGTTTCAACTTTTATACATAACTGTGCTGTTTTTTTAAGATTTTGACCCCAAATTTTCAACACGGCCTTTTGGGGACTCCAACTCATGAACAATATGACTGGCATTATGTAGCTCCTGCCAGAAAGGTAATTTTGCAGTCAATTGGTGAAATCACATTTCTGGTGGGATTTGTGTAACAACAGTCATATTTTCCAGAGGTGGGGAAAAGAGAAGGCTATGTTGAAAATGTTGGGTCAAAATGATTAAAAATGGCAAAGTTATGACCATTCATTGCAATTTCACTGCACACACTGGTATATTTGGACATTTTCAATATTTCCACCCCATATTTTCAACATAGCCTTCTTATTATCCCACCTCATGTACACAACAGCTGCCGTTATTCAAATCCTGACCAAAATGTGTTTTTGCGCATGTGGTGTAGAATGGCATTGCAGTTGCACAGAATAATGTTTTGGCAGGGATTTGAAAATGTTCTGTACCAGGTACATGTGGTGATGTCATAAGAAGGGTATGTTAAAAATTTGGGGTCAAAATTATTAAAAATGTCACCATTATAACTATTTATTGCAATTTCACTACACACGCTCATAAGTTTGGGAATTTTAAATATTTTGACCCCAAATTTTCAACATATAATTCTTATTACAACACCTCATGTATGCCACAGCTTTCACTTTTAGAATCCTGCCCAAAATGTATTTTCACACCTGTGGTGTGAAATAGTGTTGAGCTTGCACAGAGTTACATTCTGGCGAGGAATTCAAAAACTTTCTTCACTGGGTACATGAGGTGGGGTAATAACATGGCTGTGGCAGCAATTTGGTCACCACTGTTCTATAACTGGAAGCACAGCTACATACATACATATATGCATCTATGCAGAGATGGGAGTGCAGGACCACAGGGCCCTACGCTCCCATCATAAATATGATACACTATACTATCTCAAAAAGTAAGGAACCAAATTGCAAAATCTTTTGTTATGTATCAGTTAGAGTAAACAGACAAAAGTAGGGAAATGTGGTGTTAGGGTTTCCAACCCTAACACTCCATCTCTCACCCTGCACAGACCAACAGATGGGAGGGTTGTCTTAGGCCTTCAACCATAATGCTCACCCCATTCACCTATGCGGTACCCATGTCACCTTATTTTGTAATGGAATGGGGTGAGCATTAGGGTTGATGGCCCCAAGACAGACCCTCTCCACCTGTTGGTCTGTGCAGGGTGAGGAATAGGGTGTAAAGGTAGAAACCCTAATGCCACATTTCCCTACTTTTGTCAGTTTAACCCTAACTGATACATTAAAAAAAAACTTTGTTTGCAATATATATATAGGTATATATACAGTATATAGATATACATATATTTTACAAAAAAAAAACTCGTTAATGCTCTAGTTAGGGTTAAAGCCACAAAAGTAGTTAAATGTGGCATTAGAATTTCCAAACATAACACCACACCCCCATGCTGTGCACACCAACAGGTGTTGGGGGAGTGCCTTGGGGTCTTCAGCCCTAACATTCACTGCATTCCATAAATAAATAAATTGAGATGGGTACAGTATAGGAGAATGGGGTGAGTGTTAGGGCTGATTACCCCAAGGCACACACCTAATGCCTGTTGATGTGTGCAACATGAGAGTGGGGTGTTAGGGCTGGAAACCCTAATGCAACAATTTCCTACTTTTGTGAGTTTAACTCTAACTTGAGCATTAATGAAATTCTTTGCAATTTATTTCCTTACTTTTTGAGATAGTATAATAGCATCCTTATTTTACTGTGGGAGCTTATATATCTATATCTAGCTATACACACATATATATATATGTATATGTACATCTATCTATCTATCTATCTATCTATCTATCTATCTATCTATCTATATATATATATATATATTAATTAGAGGCAAAAAAACTCAGTTTAATGCATTAGTTAGGGGTTGTTCCACAGCGACAAAAGCAAGGAAATTCTGTGTTAGGGTTGAAGGCCCCCTTGGACCCCCACCCACCCCAACTGGTATCGGAGGTGTGCATTGGGGTCTGCCCTAACTCTCACCCATCATGTGTGTGAAGAAGCCAGAGGTATAGGAGAATGTGGCGAGAGTTAGGACCGACAACCCCAATGTGCACCCCAATGCCAGTTGGGGGTGTGGGCGGGGGGTCCAAGGGGGGCCTTCAACCCTAACACTGAATTTCCTCACTTTGTGCTGTGGAATAACCCTAACTAATGCATTAAATGGAGTTTTTGCCCTAATTCCCTTCTTTGAGAATGATGATGAGAAATAGTGATGTATGGCTCCAGCCACATGATGTCTTGTGACATAGTAACAGGAACAACAACACAAACAGAGTGCAAACAGTGGCACATGGTAACACAAGCGAATGAGAATGCAAAGTACTTGCCCACATGGTGGCGTGGTGATATGATAATGCAAAGGGGGGTTATAAATGCAAGTGGAAACAGTAACTGTAAGAATAACAGAAGTGCATACCCTGTGTTTTCCAAACAGGTGCATACAGAAACACAGTGTGTACAAACAATGTATGCATTGTAATGGGGATCAAAGTGTAAAACGAGCATTGCACGATGTAGAAAAAAAATTTAAATTTCACAGAAATCATCATTTTCCTGGCTAGCGTTTTGTATTATATAACTCTCGATGAAAAATCTGTATCTCGCACCATTTTCGAGATACGAGCCCCGAAAGGCGCAGCGTACTCCACCATGTTAGTCTATGGGAAAAAATGCCAACTTCGTAGTACCGTAACATTTCAGCTATGCAACATTTTTTCACCAAACCAGTGAAAGGCACATTTGTGTGATGCTGGCTACCTTCCCTCTAAATTTCAGCCCAAAAGACCAAACGGTTCTTTTGCAGCAGGGTGACAAAGAACTCCTGTCATTTTGGCCATAGTCTGGAAAAGTACTGTCGAACTTTGGCTTTCACAAATTCATTTGAATGTGTCGCAGGTTCAAAAGTACTTTGCGAAAGTACTTTTTTCAGAAATTTGAAAAACATATTTCTGGGGTGTTTTACCCCAAAATAAAGACATGGCTAGCATCCTCAGGCCCCGACTAGGTGAATACAAAAAGAATTATGTTGCTAGAGGGTCCCAAATTTAAATGGCAAGCATTTTTCTGATCACCAACTGAAAACAAAATGGCAGATTTGAGAAAGTAAGAGGGCCATTTGCGAAAGTAAAAACTGCATTTACGACACTTTCAAACTTTTTGTTAACTTTTCCCACTGACTTATAATGGGAACTTGTTTTTTGAATAACTTTTGAACCGTTCAATATTTTTTCATGAAATCTTCAAAAGCACTCGAGGAACCAGCCACATGTTCCTGAAGTTTTTGACTATTCACAAACCGTGTGACCTGTAGGCAAGTGCAAAGAAATCATAAAAAGCGTAATTGCACAATTAGTTGTTCTTAATAACTCCTCAGCTGTATAATAACGGCAGAGTACGAAACTTGCATATCCAAGATCTACCATGCAATTACATACCAAAGTACAGGTAAATCTGTTTGACAGTGGCAAAGTTATTAAGGTGCAAAATGTGACCCTTTAACCTTAAAAGTGCTACTCAACTCTTAACTATGGCAGCACTACCATATTAATATAATATATATATATATATATATATATATATATACACATATATATATATATATATATATAATATATATATAAAACTGTGGAAGCACAGTGTCATCCTGGCCCTGTGCTTCCATTTATAAGACAACCGTGGCCATATTGTCAGCTTAGCCATCTCATTACCCCACCTCATGTTTCAAGTAGAGAAAATTTTTGAATCCCCACCAAAATGTAATTCTGTGCAACTGCAATGCTATTCCACACCACAGGTGTAAAAACACATTATGGGCAGGATTTGAAAAATGACAGCTGTGATATACATGAGGTGGAGTAATAAGAAGGCTATGTGGAAAACCTGGGGTCAGCATATTTTAAATTTCCAAAGTTAGAAGTTTGTATAGTGAAATTGCAATGAATTGTCATAACTTTGGCAGTGTTTCATATTTTGACCCAAAATGTTCAACATAGTCTTCATATGACCCCACCTCATAAACCCCATAGGTGAAATGTTGTAAATCTATGACAAAATGTTTTTTCATGCCACAGGTGTGAAAACACATTTTTGGACAGGATGTGAACAATGGCCGCTATAATGTTACTCTTGGAGGTGACTTATTTTATTCAGTCGGCCATTGCCAATTATTTATTGCCTGTTACTATTAGTTATTGTCTACTATTAAGAATTTTTGGGAAAATCGTGAAAGTGAAAAAAAGGCTAGAATTTGTGTGGACTAACAAGGAAATGGAAAACTAGTTTGAGTGAACAGAAAGACATTTACTAGCGTGTAACACGAAGTTTTTTTGCAAGACTTAATATTGCTCGATTATTTATTTGTTTATTTTGCCTATTATATTGGATTTATTGAATCTACTGAATTATAGTTGTATAGTAGAGATTGTTGTTCTAGCTTAAAGGCAGAAAGTAATGTAGATAATTTTGAGTGATCTTGGGTGGAAGTAGACCAATCAAGGTAACAAATTACTGAGCGCTTACATATAAGAAATGATATTGAAGCAAGAATGCCTGCAATAACAAGAAGTAAAAAGGTAGATAATTTTGGAGATATCATAACAAAAGACAAATCAGAACAGGAAGAAGGGAAAAAAATTAGAAATAGCTACTCATTGAAACAACCTATGAAAAATATGGCAAATAAATTAATGACTAGAAAAACATTGGGTAATTTGAAACAGAAAAGAGAGGAAATGGGTACTATAATAAGCAATAAGGAAATTGTACATACATCTACACCAAATGGGGATATTACCAAGTTTCTAAGTATAATTAGAACAGACACTAGTAAAGGGGGAAGAGATTGAGGTGGGAGAACACCATATTAACCCTGAAAGTGTTGATGTTCCCGCTGGATTAAGGGAAACTGGAAAGAATTAAACAAGTACGGATGGGAATTTAATACATCAAAAGAGGGTAAACGAGGAAATTAAAGGAGGTAATACAAAAGAGGTAGAATCATAAATTAACACTATGAATGGAATAGATTTATCAAACACAATTTATAATTTACAAATTGCAAATACAACTATTAAAAACATGAGAGCGTTGATTAAGTATGATTCCATTTCCCAAGAAGATAAAGAATTTAAGAAACCTTTAGGAATGGATGAGTCAATTGGGAATATCGGATTGTCAGAGAAATTGGGTTGGAAGAGTCCTGTTGTGGTCCATTATTTCTAGGAGTCCCTCATAAATGGATTTAGATCTGGATGGTATAACAGAAGAAGTTAGTAGGATACTTAGAGACCCTATACAATCCAGTATATTTTGATATACCAACAACTAACAGAAATTAAAAAGACTTAGCAGTTCTAAAAGGTATAATGATTGAAGTAAGAAAAGACTAGACTATTTAGTTGAAAAACAAGATAATGAAAACAACTATACAATAACACAGAATATACTGATGTAATCAAGAGAAGAGGCTGAAGAAAGCAGACAATATGATTGTTATGAGGTAGATACAAGGGAAGACTCAATAGAATATGTGATGCTACCTGATAAAACATTTAAGGATGATAGTATTTGCATAGACTTAAAGAGTAGATTCCCTGATCTGTGGGAAAAGGGAGAACAGCAGGAGATGGAAAGAAATATTTAATGCAAATGAGGAAGGAGAAGAAGAAACTAGTTTATTACATGACAAGACAAAAGATGATACTTTGATGGGAGAAGGAACCATAGCAGGCAATGATAACAGCATGAAGACAAAAACAGAAACAAGGTTAAAAGCTAAACACCAAAATTAGACAATTGGAAAAAGCTACAACACGGAAAAAGGTAGAGGTAAAAAAGGAAAAAGAAACCAAGAATGTAAAAAAAGGAAGAGTATTGAAAGAAGTAAACTTATCTAAGGAAAGGACATTGAACAAGAATAAAAAAAGAATGGGAAAAAAAGCATTAACAGGAAATGAACAGACAGAAAATCTACAACTGGACAATAAACAATCAGAAGAGGAAACACTAGTGGAAACCCAAAGTAAAAACAAAAATAAAATGAAAAATGAAGTAAAAAACAGTGGAGGGAGTGGGAAAAAGGAATCAAAATAAAGGAAGAAATAGAAGGTATAGATAAAGAACAGGAAGAAAGATTTAGGCAATTTTTAATTAAAGCAAGAAAGATGGATTATGTCTTACTTCTACACAAGATGGTATGTCTGCCCAATGAAACAGAAGGAAGCTTGTCTAAAATGACCAAGAAATTATTTGATATAGCAATGAATGGGTGCAGGAATGTATGAAATGGTGTTAGTATTGTTAGGCCAATTATGGCTCTGGAATTGATATTGGTGGGCACAGACCAATATTACATTTTAAAAGCAGTAGACAATAAAGCAAAGGAGATAATGAGAATGGGAATACATATTGGAGAAATAGTCACACTAGGCAATTTATTCCCAGAATATTATGAGACAATGGGTAAAGGAGGGGAAGAAAGAGATATTATTGTACTCTACATGGTATAAAACAACTATTCAAGGAGAATAATACAAATTTAAAGAAAAACTGGTTGATATACTAAATGTACTACTGGGCAGAGAGGACTGCACCCATGAACTAAAACAGGCTTTCTGATATGAAACAGATGGCCACATTGTGGCCAAGATAAGAAAAGAAAACACCTTTGAATTATTACTTCAGAAACAATCATTGTTAGATGGGCTATGCATTTATATCCATATGGAGCTAGAGGAAAATGTACAAGATGCCCAAAGATTTAATGACAAAAAGACATGGGAAGTAATGATAGAAACAGCAAATAAATATGCACTATTAACAGATCTCAAACAGTGACAGTTAACTGAGGGACAAGGAAGGAGGTCACAGAATAATGAGAGCACAGAGAGAAGAAATAAGACCATGTGAAGGAAAGAACTGAGTGGGAATAAATTAAATGTAAAAAAACAAGATAAATATTCTTTCTGGGAACTCCTCAGGACTCCAGGACAGGTTAGGAGAGCCACACATGGTGAAATATTTGGAAACCTTTGAATATATATGTATGCATGAAACTTGGATGACAAGCAATGCCCACTTGGACAGATATGTGTCATACAGAAAAAAAGCTGAAAACATTTGGAAAAAATACAGGGGGGTTGTCCACATTTTGCAAATTAAACAATAAACTGAAAACAAAAGAAGTGCAAATTGACAGCAAAAGTATATTAATAATGCAAATATCTAGGGCAGGGGTGGACGACCTAATTCTGATAAATCTATATGCACCACCATTTAACAGCAATTTTGGAGAAAGAGATTGGATTCAAAAATTATCAAGGAAAATAGACAAATTACAATTTGAATACCCTAACAGTAAAATATTAATAGTTGGAGACTTTAATGCAAGATTGGGTAATCTACACGGAATAACAGAAGATATTATACATTTTATATTTTATATGGAGGAGGGACATTTGGTGGTAGGAAGGAACACAAAGCACAGTAAATAATAGAGGAATAAATATACATAAGACACTGTATGATAAAAACCTTCTTCTATTAAATGGAAGGATAATGGGAGATATACCAGGCAATTACACATATCAAGGGGAAGGGGGTAATCTACAGTAGATTATGTATAGGCTAATTTGAATATGATACCAAATTGTGTATATATGAGGGTGAGGATTACCTTAGAAAGTCATCATGCAGCAATAGAACTTGGAATAGAAATGGAACAAGGACATTTGACTGGAAAACAAATAGGAATGGTACCAATAAAGTTAACCATAAAGAATGTTATAGGATGGAACATTATTGCTAGTGGAGAACTAATTCAAATTTTGGGTGGCAGATGTATCTTGGAAAATTTAAATAATTGCATTAATCTTAATGAGATGACAACAATTTTAACAGAATATATCATTATGACAAATGTAAGGAATATAATAATGAGAGAACAAACAATTAACGACAAATAGGTTATTCATGGTATAATAAAGAATGCAAAAATGCCAAAAGGAAATTCAATAGATTATTAAGAATTTTAAAAGGGAATTTTCCAGTAAATAACAATAAAGTAATAAACAAATTAAGGAAGGAGTATAAACAGCTACTAAAGTTAAATAAAGAAAGATATCAAGTTAAATTGTGGATGGAACTAGAGGAGGCTGTAAAAATAAATAATCCCATAACATTTTGGAACATAGCTAACAAATGTACACTAAATAATAACAATAAAATAAATAACTTGATAGAACTGGATAAATGGGCTCAGTATTATAAAAGCTTGTTCTTCCAGTTTGATGGAAAGAACCAAAATCAACAGAACTGGGGTGATCAACAGAGTAAGGATAGAATGGGCAACATTAAAGAATACCCTAATAATAATCCAATTATGGAAAAAGAAATTTGGGAAGTATTGGATTAATTTAAAAAACATAAAGTGCCCGATCCGGATGGGGTACATTTTGATGTTATTTTTTACACAGCCACAAATTGGGTTCCTTTTTTAACATTATTTAATCAGATTTGGGAAAATAGAGTGATACCAGGAAGTTGGAAATTAAATAATATAGTATCTATTTTTTAAAGAGGAGAGAAAAACAGGCCAGAATGTTATAGACCAATTAGCTTATTAGACAGTACAGAGAAAATATTTACCAAGATAATTAATAATAGATTAACATCATGGGTGGATAAAAAGAAAATTATAGACATGGCGCAAGCAGGATTTAAAAATGGTCAATCTACACTAGACCAATGTTGGACTTTAGAACATTTAGCCTTTAAATACAATAAGGGTAAAAAGCAAAAATTATATTGTGTATATGTGGATTTAAAAACAGCATCTGATTGAGTAAATCGAACCAAGTTATGGGAAAGCTTAGAGGGATTGGAAATGGATAAGGATAGTATATGTATGATTAGACATCCATATCAGGACAACTATAGTAGTGTGCTTTACTCCACAAATGGTCAATTAACAGAATGGTTTCAAACTAACATAGGGGTGAAACAGGGCTGTGCATTATCACCCCTGCTATTTAATTTATATTTTCAAACAGTACTAAGTAAATTATATGATCCAGAATACCATTTACCCAAAATAGGAGAAAGGCCCTGTGCCTATCTAGCTTTCGCAGATGATGTGGCATTAATCTCAACTAGTTTTATAGGTATTAAAAGGATGTTAAACAATTTTGTAGAAGAATGTAAAAGGGCAGATTTAACATTGAACTATGAAAAAACTAAAGTAATGGTTTTTGCAGGGAATAAGAAAGAATATCAATATAAAGACTTTTACTGCTACCATCTCTGAGCTGTATGCCTTTTACTCTATTATACTATCTGTCTTTTCCCTCCTGATTTCTTTATTTCTCTTTTTTTTTTCTTTTTTCCTTTTTTGGTTTTATCCTTTTGGTCATTTCTTTATTCAGATGGCTCCTACCCTCATAAGTTGATTGAACGTTTTTTCCCCCACCTTCTTGGGCCTTTTCTAACTCTTTAAAATTCTTTTCCTCTTTTTTCTGGAATTTCTTTCCCTCACTATAGAACCCCACTCTTGTAAGGGGGAGTTTTCCTGTTCCCCCTGCCTGTTTGGTGAAAAAATGTTGTTCTGTTCCAGAATTATAAGCATTTGAAGTTGCCCCCTTTGCAGTCAGAGATTTTTCGGTCATGAGTTCCACCATTTTATTACATTTCTGGCTGTGATTTCCGCCATTTTGTGGTGGAAGACTTCTTAAAGGTGCAGAAACTTAAACATTGAAAATCTCTGGAACGATTCGGTCTTTTCACATGAAATTTGGAGGCTATTGAGTGGATGTCTTGGAGATGTGAATTATGCTGTTGACATGTTGGGAAAATAATTTGCTGCAGAGATACTGCGTGATGCACTTATTATTTTGCACATAGCGTTATGCATGGTGCTAGTGGTTTGAAATTTATAACATAGGTAGCCCTTGTGATACGGAGGTGCCCTTCAGTGGTTTGGTTCACATTAGCCTTTGTGCCGTTATCCCGTAAATGAAGCGAGATACAGACTTTTCACTACTGTTGGCTCACATTGCTTTTCTGCCGTTATCTTGGAAACAAAGCGAGATACGGACTTTTCACTACTGTTGGATCACATCGCCTTTGTGCCATTATCTCGAAAACAAAGCCAGATACAGACTTTTTGCTACTGTTGCCTCAGATCAACTTTGTGCCATTATATCAGAAACAAAGCACAATACAGACTTTTGCTACTGTTGTCTCACATTGCCTTTGTGCTGTTATCTCGGAAACAAAGCAAGATACAGAATTTTTGCTAGTGTTGGATCACATCGCCTTTGTGCTGTTGTCTTGGAAGCAAAGCCAGATATAGACTTTTCGCTACTGTTGCCTTACATCAGCTTACTGTAACTGTTTCAGTGTGCATTACAATTTGCATTTACATTTGTGTTTCTTTCACCATTTGCATTCCGGTTAGCGTTTGCGCTTCCATTTCCGTAACCATTTCTGTTTCTATTTACATTTGTGTCACTTTTACTATGACTGTTAGCATTTGTGGTTACATTTACCATCACCATTACCATTGCCTTTTGCATTTGCATCACCATTACCATTACCATTTGCATTTGCAATACCATTTGCATTACCACTTGCATTTGCATTTCCATTTGCATTACCATAACACTTAAAGCTTGTGTTTGCATTCATGTTTCTGTTGCTGTTACGCTTACCATTAGCATTTGTGTTTCACTCACTGTTACTGTTACTGTTAGTGTTAGCATTACTGTTATGGTTATTACGCAGACATGGGCAGCATGGTGGGAGTGCAGGGCCACCACCACATACCAGTCACGCAAGACCCTCTGGGTCCTGAACTCCAATCCCTCTATAGTGTGTTGTGATTGCACGGGGCCCCAAGTTCAGGGCCTGTAAGGCCCTGCACTCCTATGCAACCATAAGTGTAGAGACATTGTAAGGAACTGTCATCTTCCTGTGGAAGCTCATGGGCCTTTCAGGCCCTGCGCTCCCACTACTGCATAATGGAGGGCCCTGCAGTCCATTACTGCATAATGGTATCCATATGTGGGAACACAGGGCCCAAATCTCCCTGTGGGAACATGGGGTCCTCTGCCCCATGCTCCCATCAATCCATAATGGTATACATTAGTGGGAGCACAGGGCCTTCAGGCCCTAGGCTCCCATCAATCCATAAGTGTAGATACATTGTAATGAGCTGTCATCTCCCTGTGGCCCAAGTCCTGTGCTCCCACTACTGCATTACAGAGTTCCCTGCAGTCTCATTACTGCATAATGGTAACCATACATGGAAGCACAGGGCCCTCTGAGCACTGCACTTCCATCTACCTATAATTGTAGAGAGGCAGTGCAGGCCTAGAGACATTGCAAGTAACCCTTGTGCTACAAATGGTGCAATATCTCAGTAACCATAGGGACACTGGGAAAAATTCCACTGCAGTTGCAATCATGAACTGACAATCTGAGCTGCTGCTTAGTACACCTAAATGTGTACTAAACTGTGTTTACCAAAAAGTCTGTACAGATATCTCTCTGTTTTTGAGATATAGGCAACGAAAGGTACTACATCTGCCACAATGTTATCCTGTGGTAAATTTCTGAACTTTGAAATGTTTTAAGTATGGAAGCAATGTAAATGTTATCACCAAACCAGAAAAATTCACATCTCTGGGGGAAAGTCCTGTTTCTTTCTAATGAAGTGACACACAATAAACTTTAAAAATCCCTTTTTGTGAGCTGTTAAAATCCCTTTTAATGAGCTGATTCCCTTTTTGTGAGCCCTAAATCCCTTTTCATACCACGCAGCTATCCAAAAGATTGAACTGAGCATACTCAGAACCTGAAATTTCAAAATGTAATAACTTTGGAATGAATTGATATTGTTTCACCAAATGAATGCTGGCTTATTCTTTCTGACAAGCTCTTTCTATCCTAAAAGCTGCAGACCAAAATTCCAAATGGTATGCTGCAGCACGATGAGGAAAAAACAGGCAAAAAAGGTGAAAAAAGTAACTTTTACTGTTTTTTTCACTATTTGCAGCATGAAATCCACAAATCTGATTGAAATGAAACTTGGTACATCACGAGATCTACAGGCACCCCCATGGAACAGCGCATACCAAATTTCATGCAAATCTGTTAAATGGTTCGAAGTTATTACAGTGCAAAATTTGAGGTTTAACCTTAAACTGCCTACTCAACCCTAACTACAGTGGCACTATAATATGCAGTATATATATATATATATATATATATATATATATATATATATATATATATATATATGTGTGTGTGTGTATATATGTATGTTATATATATTCATTTCAGAAAACTATGTTAATTCACAGACTAGGGTTGAAAAACATAAGGCAGATAAAGTGAATCATGAAAACAACTAGAGTTTGCAGTCTCATCACTCTTGGCAAGTCAGTGGTGTGGTTTTCCTTGGTTTTGTGAGCCCTAATGTCCACCCCATCCCAGCCCATAGCCTTTGTTCTGAAGCACAAGGTACACTTCCAAACCAGTGCCTCATATGCATATACTCTTTGGAGATAGAGAAGTATATCTCACCACATGTAACCAACAGAATCTGTCATATCTTTCTTCACACAGTGCCCTTGAAGAACTAAGAGATAATGTATAATTGTGTTTGTTCAGAGGATAAGGTGGTCATTAGGGTTGACAACCCAAATGAGCAACATACCACCACTGATTCGTCAAGACTCTCAAACTTCCAAACCCTAATGGTTTTTATTTCCTCACTTTGTCCATTTTGTGTTCTTTGACCATAATGTGTGGAATAATGTAGTTTTTTGCCATGAATTTCCTTTCTTTTTGTGATAGTGGACTTGTATCCTCTATCATGCAGGGCCCTGCTCCGAGGGAAGAATCCATCTGCCTGTGGAAGTGCAGGTCCCTCTGTGGATCTATAGATGCAAAGAATCCATGGAGCTGGGGGTTACAGATGCAGATGTGCAGGGCCTGGAGTCCTCTGGGTCATGCACTTCAATGTAGTTATGGATGCAGAGTCACAGGGCCTTCTGAACAGTAGACAAGAGAAGAGTTCTCACCACTATATGGTTACTTGTTGCCTGTACAGCAGACACTGCATTATCTTTCCCCAGACTTGGAGTGGTGCCACACAGTATTGTTTCCCCCCAGCCTCAGCCCATCCAGCTGGCTTACTGAGTTTGCTCCCCAAACTCATCTGACTGGCACAGGATCTCAGTGCGTTACCAAATAGGCCAATGGTTGGCCCTGAACACAACTCACAACATTTTCACATCTTTTATTTTAATATTTTGACCACAAATTGTCAATATAGTGTTTTTGTGCCTGCCTCAATTGGAACATGGCAGGTGTCAATTGCAATATAAAATACTGGATGAAATGTCATTTCATGCCTCCAGTGTGAACACACATTTTGGGCATGATTTAGAAAATGACACCTGTCACATTGATAGAATGATGTGGAAAAACTGGCTGTGCTGAAAATTTGTTGTCAAAATATAAAAAATTACCAATCTTAACCGTGAAAATTTAAAAAAAGCAAATACAGTGGAGCACACTTATAAGAATGTTGAACATAAGAACATCCCACTTATAAGAATATTTTTGATGTCCCCACTTTTGCCCTTTATTTTTAATGGCAGTAAAGCCTGTTTATAAGAGCAGTTTTTTTCCAGAGGTGGTGGTAGATGGTCATTATCCCCTCTGAGTGTGCTAAGCCTGGGCTGAATCATGATCTAGTTTCCTCATTAACAGTCACTTTAGTGGTGAATGGATACGTGAAAGATGCCCTATGAGGTGTGCAACACCTATTCCTTAATAGGCGAGACACTGAATTGTACAACAATAATCTTATTGTTTGAGCAAGAGCTCTTTTAAAAAGCTGTATTATACTTCTTTTAATGGTGAGTTCTCTAAAAACTAGTTTGATCCCAGTTTCATCATGTTAGCCATAGATTTTACATGGAGTTTCACTGTTTTCAATTAAGCCTTCTTATAAGATCATCCAGGTTATAAGAACACTTTTCCTTGGCATTTACAGTGTGCTTATAACAGGACTCTACTGTATTCACTCATAACTTGGTCACTTTAAAATACTTTTTCACCAAATTTATAAGACAGACTACTTATGGAAAGGGGGGTTGGGACTGTTAAACAAGAAAAGGTACACTAAGCCTAAGCTTGTTTCCAGGCATGACCTGGGAGCAGAAGGAAGTTAAGTGACTTGCTCAGGGTCACACAGTATGCAAGTGGAGGCTATGGGATTCAAACACAGGTCTCCAGGTTTGCAGCTCAGCACCCTAAACCACACACACAGGTATACTGCCTTCTTATGACCCTACCACATGAACCTGGTGGGTGACATTTTTCAAATCCTACCTGAAAGGTAATTTTGTAGTGCAACTGCAAAATCACCTTTAAGCACAGCTCTGAAAAATTTCACCTTCCCTGCTCCTGAAATTGTGTAAAAATGAAAAAGGCCATGTTGAACATTGGGGGCAAGATATGAAAAAAACTGCAAAATTATGAATGAATGTCAAAAAATCTCAGCCATCGCTCATAAGTTGGTATTTTTAACATATCTTTTCCCAGATATTCAACTTAGTCTTCTTACAATCCCACCTCATGGTCCTGGTAGATGACATTTTATAAATGTAACCCAAAAGGTGATTTTGCAGTGACTACAAAATTACCTTTTGACACAGATTTGAAAGATTTCACCTACCTTGTTTATGAGGTGTGGTCCCAAAAAGGTCATCTTGAAAGTTTGGAGAAAAGCAATTAAAAATGACCATGATATGAGTAAAAGTTCACAATGCATTGAAAATACATTGATGACTCTTAAAGTGGTGTCTCCCAGGAGGAAACCCACTTTTAAAGCATTCTGCGGTATGCTGCAGCAGATCTACTTAATAAGGCAATGCAAATTCAATGGCAATTAGTCCATTTTGTCATACAAGAAACTGTGGCATTCACTTCATCCTGGCAGTGTCACATTTTCCTGAATGACAAATTGCTATTTAAATTACTTTGCTTTATTCAGTAGGTCTGCTGCAGCATTCTGTAGAGTGCTGCAAAATGCTGCAGAACTGGGTTTCATCCTGAGGGACTCCACTGTACCTTGTTTCTTCAGTTCTCACTGAGTGTTGAAGTAGAAGGATGTGTTTTTTGCCAGAGTGATGGTAGACCCTCTCTAGGTGAGGGAGGTGTGTAAAAAGAGTTGTCACATGTCCAGTTTTAGACCTCATAATCCAGTTTTTAGTGTCCTTATCCAGTCATCCAGTTTTACTTAAATGTAGTCCAGTTTTTGGGCCATTTTGAATATCCTTAAAACTGATTGTATTATATCATTCACTGTTTTGGCTGCGTGACAAGATTCCAAAGAGGTTTTGATGTCATAAAGACCTTTAGTTGTAAAATCAGTGGGTCTGGGAGGTGTTAAGTATGTCCATTAAGACCATAAGCAGTAAATCAATTTATTTTTTTCCAATCTGAATTTTAAGTATGGTCTTTCATTGCTGTGACAGGAAACTTTTTTATACCTTTATGTTCTCTCCTGTGTTCCTTTTTGTTTGCTCTATAATCTGATATATTTTAGACCCATTTCTGTAAAATAAATCATCTAATTTATATTGCCATTGTCACTACATGGAGTCCTCAGCAGCTACTGCTCTCATTTTTCACACTACCGCAACATTGCATGATATTAGTTACACTATTAGAGTCCATTTAGATGAATAGCATAGAATGGTGCATCTGACACTGTAGAAACAGCAGTACAGTAGCAGCAACAGACACTGCCAGATATTTCATGGAATTTCTGTGATATTTCCAGAAATATCTCCTGCTTTCTATATTTCCACAGTAGGGGCAGCAGAGAGAAACTCTTTAGAAATTTCACGAAATATCTGGAAATAGCTGGCAATGTCTCTGGCTACTACTGTAGCTACTGGGATACAGTGATTAAAATACAGAATTGAGGGTACTACAAACACATATAATTTATTTATCAAAAATGGGTTAAAGAATATCAGAATGTATGACTGACATGGAAAGCATAAATGAAGGGTGTTAGAGCAGTGAGCTGTGAACAAGCTTGGTACATCCTGTTGACCTGGGTTTCATTCCCACAACCTCCATTTGCATAGTGTGTGACCCTGAGCAAGTCACTTAACCTCCGTGTGCTCCCTGGTCAGCCCTGTAAATGGGCTTTGTGTCTAGTGGGTCTTAACTGGTTACAAAAGAATAAAAATAAAATAATAAATTAACAATAACAGAGCAAACATGATTTCCTATCACTTTTAAAGTCTTCTCTGACATTACAAAAGGCTTCACAGGTGGAGCAATATACTCACCAGTCATAAAAAGGGGTGAAGCCACGGGCAGACTTTGGGATGTGGTTTGGTGTTCAGTTGTCACCTCATCCAAAGGTGGCACATCACACACACACACACTCACACACTCACACACACACACACCAAGGTAACACCTCCACCACCAGACATAGTGAGGTAGATGTGCCTGCAGTTATGAACTCTGGGGAGATGCAACACCTTTACAGCAATTATCAGAGTTGCACCACCAGTAGGTTCTTTGCCCCCTCTTCCCACCTACAACCATTGGATTGGGTACATACAGGAACCTTTGAAATTACCTCCACAATCAAGTATCTGCAGAACTTGTGTGAGAGAGAAGGGGGCTGCACTGGACTGACTCTGAAGACTGCAGGAAATGTAAGAGTGGGACTACCTAAAACATGACTGACACAGTTTCAAAGTGGAAATTAAGGAAAATTTTACTGAACTGCTCTGCAATGTTCAGAGGCCGTTTTCCTCATGAAAAGCATTAGCATTCAACAGCATCAACATAAAATGTTTTGAAATAACTGTGCTTTGCATAAACTGTAACACATTCACACCTTGTCTCATTTTCCCACAGGTCTATGCTTGTTAACCCCTGGAGACTGTAAGCTATTTACCACCAACCAGCTCTCCAGTTAACCAATATCAATACCCAGCACAAGGTCACACCTTGGACCTCAGTCGCTGCACATTTCACATTCACTTGACTTAAAAAGCTACCGATGCCTCAAAGAAAACTTTGAAAAACATAATAATTAGATACAATTCAGTTTGCATCCCATATATATCCTATTTATTTTTTTTCCCCAATTATTTCTTACTCAGTAAAGTTGCATGAATACATTATCTTTATCTCTTAAAGATCCCTTAGAATTCATCTGTCTCTATAGCTTATGCCCTACTTCAAGTCATAATCCTGTGTTGTGACGTCACAATGTGTTGCCATGAGAGTAACTGTGATGTCACAAGCAGTGCATTATGACCTCATGTAAGGAGACAGCAACAGGAATAGATGAAGTCTTCAGGAACAAAGATTTTGTTTTAATGTAAATGACCTCAGTGATAAATAATGTGGAGGAGCAATACAGAACTAATCTGAAATACAAGCTGAAGTGTGTCGAAATATTATGGTTTGTTAAAATTTTCCTGAAAGCGTTAGCTGCTCTTTAAGAGCATGCAGTGGCTACAGGGCCTATACCCACCTCAGTCAGCCCACTTACCCCTTAAAACCCCAGATATCCTTCCCTGGTATCTATTAAAGTAACTTTATACTTTAATACACTTAAATACTCTATTCACTTAAACTTTATAAATTCACATTCACTGTTACTTGCATCACATAGCATTACACATTAGCATTACAGAATCCATATTCCCCCCCATATTCCTTTACAAAACACAGTCCTTCAGTAGCAGGACAGTAGTCCTGGTACTTAAAAGGATTCCATCTCAAAACACAGAAGAGTGCCTCTCTTGAACTAGTCCAATATGACAAATAAATTGTACTGTACAACATTCCTTTTGGCTTGAAGAAAATGATGTCCTTTGTCCAAGGAGCTAGCAGTCAATTTGATGATAGCAAACATGGAGGCATCTGGAATTGAAGCAGTTGCAATCTTCTTGGATAAAGCTGAAAACACTCATGGGAAAAACAGGTACTTGAAGCAGCAGGCTAATAGAAACACTTGCCCTGCTCTCAATTACTGCCCTATTATCCCTAGCACTGGAATACAGGTGATCTATTATTTTAAACTGAAGGCTGGTCCCCAGGGCACTATCAGACTGGTAGACCTCTGTAGGCTGGAGTCCCTCTGGTCTGGCCTGGTCCCTTCAGGTCGCTCTCCCTGCTCGAACTCTCCTCAACTGAGCTGTGCAGCTTTTTTATATTCTCTGAGCATTCCATTTTATCGAAATCTTGGTCTGTGAGTGGACACAACTCTGTCCCAACCCTCAGTGCCAATTAAATGCAATTCCAGCTTTTAATTCTGCTGCACCATAAGGCACAGTTGAATACATATTTTTCAATTCCAACTACCTTCCCTAAAAAATCTGAGGCTGCCTTGTTCTGTCAGGCTGGACTACACATTTTGTATACATAACTTTTTACATAAATAAATCCTAACTGCACAAAGTCTAAGCATTTCTACATCTACCTCATGAGAAAGCTCATTTTCTTAGCTTTCTCTTGCATTTTTTCACCAAAATTTAGTCATGGGATCCCAGAGTTGCTAAGGCTTGAAGTTTACCCACAATTGAAAATCCCACAGCTTACAGTGACATTCCCCACTGTCCAGAGCTAAATAACTATTAAAATGGACCATTTATCCTTTAAAAAAACTTCCAGCACTAGTCTACAGCCTTGTTTGTTTACATATTCATCCTTTTTCTTAAAACTCCTCCCTGGGGCTATCCCAGGGTGCCTAGTAACACCTCCTGCCTGAAAGCTTTTACCTTCTCCTGGCTCCTCCTTCACTCTGCCTCCCTGCAGCATGGATCCTGAATTTCAGTCATGCCACCTTCCCAGGTTAGCAACCCCTCTTTCCTGACTTTTTGGCCACAAACAAACATTTTTTACATTTAGAGTGAATCTTAATATGTATTCCCGTCAAGTTTTATGAAAATCTGACAGTAAATGGTTTGGCAACATTCCCTAGTAAGCAAGTGTGCACATTTCTGCATCTCAAAATGGCTAGTCCCTTTTCTTTATTTTAGCTGACTTTATCTTGCTCTGTTTTTAAAATGCTGAATTACTGTGTTACAACATATACATAACCATGTCCCTTGGACCTTTTGCTAGTTCCCCGTAGATTTTCATTTAGAATTTGTGTAATATGTATGTGTATATTCATTGAGTGTTTCTGTGTGGTACTTTTAACTTCTGGAGCAGCTCTCCTGCCTCTCTAAGATGGAACCTGGCTTGTGCTTGCATTGTGTCAATGGGACTCTTCCATTCTCTTTCATGTACCCCTTTTATTCATTTAAATAATTCAGTTCAATTGCAGCCAGTCCCCAAGACGCTATCCTGATGCTTGTCACCTGCCAACTAATTTATTTTTTAACAAAGTATCTGGCCTCCTTGTCAGAGAAAGGAGCACTCTATCACATCTCATTCTCTACCAGAACCTGCTTTGGCATGCCTTAGCCTGCTCCATGACCACTGTCATAGTTCCAACCAGCTGCTTTAGGCTGTTGTAAGGGGATTTCCCTCCAAGTGCATTAGCGAGTCTCTGTGGAGCTGGCCCTCTGCTCCCATTAATTCAGATTCCTCTAGGTACCTTAGTACCGTGCCACTGCTGCTCCTTCTGAACTGTCTGCAGTAGACTATCCATTCAATGAAATACTGGCACAATACTTTATTTTGATAAATTAAAAAAATGCACTTTATGTTAATTTAAAGTATGTTGGCCGCATTTTACCTTTGGACCACAAGGGCTGATACTTACTAGCCAAGGCAACCAATTACTAGCCCTTGGCTTTTACTATTAATTAAATGTGTGTATGTACATGTGTGCATTTAAGATGGGCAATAACTCTCTTTCTCTCCCCCTCTTAGGTTACTACTTACACTTATACTAAAAATAAGCTCATGGCTATTTTTTTCTAGTTTACATTCTACAGCATCTATGCTCTCTCTCTTTGCTGGTGGAACCTAGTCTTGTTCCCACTTTCAGGTGACCTATTCTTCAGTAAGGTACCCATTTTATATTACTTGTGGAACAGTCATTAAATGGTTATTAGAGTGGTAACCCTAGGTGTAAACCCCCTCTGATAAAGCTCTTATGTGGGTGAATGTGCATGGGGTAGTTTTACCTTGATGTTTGTGTCCCAGTTTAATAATGTTTTTGTCTGCTACAACCTCCTACTAAGTGTGATTTATTTTTCTTGTTTTGCATATGAGCTGTGTGAGGGGCCTGTGGGGTGGTGAGTGCTTAGTACTGGGGCATTGAGAGTTGGCAGGAGTAAGGGGGTCAGGTTAGAAGAAAACATCAGTGGACAGTTTTCTTTGTTCCAGGCTAAATAAACAAAAACAAAGAAGAAATAATGTGGGACTTTTTGTTTATTATGGGCATACTGGGCTCTTCAGTGAGACCAGGGTTGGACACCCTGGTGTCCCTTCACATGGAGGAAGGATGGACAGGGGGAGGTGGGATTCAATTATTGCAGTGGGGGTTGGGCACTCCAGTGCTGGAAGAAACATTATGCCTATGGCAGCAAGATTGAACACCTGTCATCATGAACAGTGTTGTTAGTGATTGCATATACCAGCCAGCATAATTGGGCACTCACCAGTTGTTCTTAAAGAGCAAGTGCTTAGTAAGGATGTAAATCTTAAAGAATGAAGGTTCGGGGCCTTTAGAGGCCTCTTCAGTTACTCAGTTTGCTTTTATTTGTTTCTCTATATACCTTTTTATCATTTTATTTGTATTTTGTCAACTGTTATTGAAAAAGAATCCCATGGAATCATTGTATTATGATATCAGTGACTCTTTACTGGCATGGCTGGCAGTGTAAGTTTTTTAATTAGTAGTTTTTTTTTTTCTTTCACTGCCAATCTGGCCTCACTCAGGACCAGCCCCCCCATCCCCATCACCCAGCTTCCCTGGGGCTTGCCTTGCTGTTTTGCATCATCCTCAGCCATGGGAGGTTTGGAGAGCCCAGTCTCCAGTGTGGGGCCTGAGAGGGACCAGTCTGCCACTCTACCTGGGTTAGGGATTTTTCTACTTGGTTTTCTTTCCGGGCCTGTGTCAAGTGCAATGACACATTTCCTACACACTTCCTCCATGGATGTGGCTCCCAGCATTAATGGGTGGGTCACCTTTCCTGATGCCATGCTACATTTTGGCCCAGGACCACTAGGTGGCAGCTGCCAAACACAGCATCTTGTCCCCCCAGGTGGTTGGTCCCACCACCTATATACTAGGTATCCCACTCTTCAAAAGTAATATTCCACAATATCAAGAGTTGGATTAGTCTTGACAGAATGAACCTTAGCAGTGCATTAAATCGGTGTTGAAAATGTCATGTCACAGAAACTGGGTGTAGAGAGCACATGTCACCAAGTGTCACTGATGATATGCCATCAACATCTGCATTTGCCCAATTTACTATTTCTGATAGTTCCTCACAGCTGTATTTAGCACAGCTTAGAGTAACAAACCAAGTGGCTGTGCCATACTATTGTAGCATACACATCACTTCACTAGGTTCACTAGGCATATAGGAGCAAAAAGGAAATAGCCCATAAGTAGCTCCATTAAGATACGGTGTAATAATTCAAATTCCCTGATGTTACAATATATTTATCTAAGTTTGCTATGACATTATCTTTGCTAGAACTGGAAATTACATACAGCTGGAGTCTATTCCAGAGACTTGCTGCACTCATAGTGTAGTAATATTTCCTTTTATTGGTTTTATATCCATTAATTTTGATTTGAAGTGAGTGACTCCTTGTACTATGCTGTATTACTTCTGAGTGCCTTTGGTACAAGTATTCTTCAGTGCCACATGTATTTGATAGGATGGAGTTCATATTTACCTCCAGTGTCTTGTCTTTGCTTTTTAACTTTTGCAGCAATCCTGCTGCTGTGAAACCGTGCAGTGGTGTGGTCATCTGCAGATTATGTGCAATAGATGCAGACAATATACCTAACACTTTCCCATATGAGGTCAAACAAGTACTGAATATTCCTTCTGAACTTTTCTTCAGAATTCAGTATTCTAGATACTCAGTACTCAGCTCCAGGAACATGTACCTCAGGCTTGTCCAAGCAGCCACCTATACTACAGGAGATAAGATCAGGAAAGCATTTTGCTTCCAATGTACTCTCCCAGATACTGACAGGATTTTCATCAACCTTTTTATTTGATACAAGCCAATGGTATCACTGATTGGATTCTTGCCATGGAGATAGTGAATTGTGTACTGCTCGTACACATTTTCATTTGTAGTAATCAAGACCTTCTCAATCATTGCTTTCTTGGTGTATAGTATTCCAAACTGAGTGTCAGTGTGACTTAGGTAGTTAACATTATTTTCCAATTGTTTAACCAGGAGTGGCACATTAAGCTGAAAGCTTGTTTCCAGGTGAGACCTGAGAGCACAGGGAAGTTAAGTGACTTACTCAGTGTCACACAGTATGCAAGTGGGGACCGAGGGATTCCAACCCAGGTCTTCAGATTTGCAGCTCAGAGACTTAAGCCACTGTGCTATACTACCTCACATTTAAATCCTAGAAGAATGGATTTTGAGCGTTTATGTAATGTAAGATGTTTTTAACTCTTTCTACATTCATGACACACTGCCAGATGGTTTTGACCTTTGTTGGAACACCATTCACCAAAATGGTAAAGCTGTTGTCTTAAGATATGGCCTCAACATTTTCCTGCCGTGGGAGTGGCAGGTACATGATAGATCCCTTCAATGACTTAATGAGTTCTTTCTTTGGCATGCTTTTAAGCTTCATGTTCAAGTTTAGAATTGCTTGAAATAGTTTCATTTTTTGGATCAGAATCCATTCAAATAAGTTCAAGCAAGCAATCTCTGTGTGTGTCACATCTGCCTCCATGTTGTTCAAAAGAGTACAAGCACATGTGCACTATTTCATCTGATGCAAACTCACTCTTAAGTAACAAATATGCCACCAAACAACCCTACATTTTTATTCCACTTGGTAATTTGTGTCAGATCTACTTTAACTGTTTGTGACCTATAAAATAGTCGCTTGCAAGGGACACATTCAGATTTAAACTTTTCTTGCTTTGTCAATTTAAATGTGGCTATCTCATTTCCAAATGTGTCAAATGACTGTGTTTCTGTTAGTTTAACATATCTAGATGTGCTGTGCATCATGAATTGAGAGTTCATCAGAAGGTGCATCATTTTTTGCAGTTCACAAATAAAAGCTGCAGCACTGTCCATGTCACCTTCTGTCAATAAAAGATCCAGGCATGCACATTTATTAACATTACTTCTGACTTGGTACATCTTAGAAACAAATCAACACATTCCTGTGTTTTGCACAGTAATCATGTGCATGTGGTACAATACACTGTCACAAGCTGCTGTGTGCAAACATGCCAAAGAGTTACCCATCAAACCAGTGTGAAATCTAATTGGGCATGTGTCTATGTTTTGTATCAGTTTGTATTTTTGATTAGTCTTTGTGATGATGAAAAGATTGATGAAGTGATTAACTTCATTAAAAGAATTTTGTCTAAGGTTACTCATGTCATCACATGTCCATTTCAGACACTGTGTCTTGCTTTGTTCTGCTGAAAACTCACTGTCTTTCTCCATCTCATGCAAATCACATTGTTCAACCAAGGGCAAAACACTGTGGCCCAGATTTTCTGAAGCTTGCACAAGCTCGATGTCTGCACTGTTCCTGCACCAGCACTGGCTACAGCCCCTTAGCATGCCATATTCAGAGTCACTAAACCCAATGCATATGGGGTAAATTGTGCACTGCACAAATGACAGGCTATTGCATTCACAGTGTGCCAAGCAAATGACAAGTGATTGCATAATGCACTGAAGCAGTGCAGCTCTGAATACAGCACCAAGAATGGGGCTGACCAATAGGAGGCAAGCAGTGGTGCAGCCCAGACCAGACCATAGATACAGAGCTGCATACTAAGAGTGAGTGTGCATGGGAGAGGAGGGCACCAATGATGGAAACAAGGCACAACAGCATATGTCTCAAAAAAACTTTAATATAATAAACAGGCAACAGGCTACACAAAACCAGACAGGAAACTGCAATAGTATAGATAACAGTTGGTGGGGAAT
The DNA here is from genome assembly GCA_016271365.2 of Neoceratodus forsteri. Classification (NCBI taxonomy): domain Eukaryota; kingdom Metazoa; phylum Chordata; order Ceratodontiformes; family Ceratodontidae; genus Neoceratodus; species Neoceratodus forsteri. Next base: position 655,671,662 of record CM028136.1, read on the forward strand.
ACAAAACTGAGATAACTACCCATAAATGAGTGGAGAGAAAACCAATGAGGACACCCGTTCTCCCACGGATGCATGTCCCACATCACTGGTCCTCTGCCACTGCAAGTGATGGAGCTGCTGGTTGTGGCTGCTGGTGCTGCTTGTGAGCTGCGGCCAGGTCCTGGATGGTCTGGGTGTTTTCCTCCACCTGCCAGATCAGTAGCCACTGCAGGCAGATCAGCCTGTGCAGCAGGTTGTCCCATCCCTCATAATCTTCTAGTTTTCTCCAATGACTAGTGGTCCTCTGAGCACCTATGGACAGAAAGGCAATGTACTCAGATAGCGGTTTCTAGGATGGGAATCAAAGGTGTAGCCTAATGTACAGTATGCAGCCTAGGTACAGTGAGGTGACACTTGGGCAACCATGCCACACATGGATGATGGGAGTCAAACATCCCTGATGAACTGGTTGTGGCTTACCAGAGACAGCACTGTGGACCTGTACAGTGGAGGACTGCACATGCAATTTCTGTGCCATGCTGCACCAAAGTATGACAGAGTTGAATAAGGCCCTGTCCCAGTTGTTATGCAGAAAGAGTTTAAATGCAAGGATCTGGTCTATCCTCACCTTTTCTGTCTATTCTCTGTCTGGTTGTGCAACCACATTTTCTTGTGAGACCTAGCAACTGATCACTCTGACAATTTGGCAGTTCTCCACCTCTTGCTATCTCTCTGCATTCCCTTGCTATCTCTGTCTTTTCTTCCCCCTTGCATATCTGCAGTTATAAAAATATATGGGAATCTTCATGTGGAAATGTCAGTTACTGGGATCTCTTTATTTAAAACTGTATATAGTTTTACTGTTCAAATGATTGCAAAAAGCTATTTGGAATGCAAGGGGTTAACCTGAGATGCAGTTTGTAAGCCTTTTGCAGAGCTGTAAACAAGAGGTCAGTTCTGGGTCACTATGTTATTTTTGCTGCAATGGCATCAAAACTGACAAGTACATTTTGCAAACTGACAAGAACATTCTGTGAGAAGCAGGATGTCAATGAGGCAAAGAATTGTTATAAAAAGAGCAGCAATGCTTTTGCTACACAGACAAGGAAAGTGATAGACTAAAACTTGGAATTAAGAGATACTGTGAGAAGAAGGACTTAGTTGTCTCTGTTCGTACTGCCTTTGTAAATAGTTATGCTGAATAATTTTTAATTTTTTATTTTGCTGTTATTGAGAAAAATAAAAAGATATCTGCGAATTTTGAAACTGCTCCTGATTTTCCTATGCTTCCTGACCTGTGCCTCAATGACATAGAGCATGCACAAACAATGGAATGGACACACACCCTCGGCAAGCATGCCAGAGATATAAATGCAGCACATGCAACAGTAGCACCAAGCTGGAGTCCAATAGGAAGTGTCATGGCCTGAGCAGCAACGAGTCAAACCCAGACACATCCAGTGGCCACTGACTGGGCATCCTGCATACAGGCCATCACTGGTGTGGCAGTCACAGACATCCAGAAGCCTCATAGAGTGGTAGCAGGTGTGGGGCTCAGGCACACAAACTTGGTGCACACAACATAGCTGTACATGTCTGGGACCACCAAGCAGCACTATGTGCAGCAAACATAGTAACACTTGACTATAGTGGTGGTGTGCATGGGTGGGCACCCAACACACTGTGGCCCAGTCAATATAACACTGGTGTACAATGCAGTGTGTTCTGGAGGTACCCACCATCCCAGCAGATGTTGGTGCCACATTAAATAGAGGGTATCCCTCAATGCAGAGGGTTGTGCAGGTCATTGGCCCTACACAGCCCCATTATGTTTGACTGTATGGCTGGCACTGCCCGTGTACAGTGAAGTTATCATACCCTGCTCATTACTGTGTTGGTTAGTCACCACCATAGTTGCATAGCAATGTCAGTCACATATGGAACCCTATATGCACCCCCCAGAGATGGCCCCCCATCTACCAACCCCATGCCACATATGTGTGGCTCCATTGAGCCCACAAAGGCATGACACACAGTGCATATGGCACTGAATGTGGCATCAGTGCAGGTGGACTACCACTGTGGCTGTATGATGCACATAGCTAGACAAGGTGGTGTACTGCAACTACAATGGCCAATGCCAATCACCTCCTGACAGTCGTGCATACACAGTCCTGAGTATATAGCAGTAAAGACCTGACCAACAGTGATAGAGTCACAACTGGGACTGTGAACACTACCACTAGCACCCTAGTACAGGTACCTATCTGGTGGCCCAGGGGACTCACATCCACATAGCGGAGGGCATGGCATCAAACACTACACAGATACAGGGCACCATGCTAGCAGCACATAGCTGCACAGCAGTAGCTGTACAGACCATGACACACCACAATGGTACTGGTGCACTAACTCCCCATGTGCAGGGTAAGTGTCGTCCACTACTATACATGAGGTGATATCTCTACAGGCAAGCATCCTGCATGGTGGACCACACAAGGACATCCATTGCCGATCACAGAAACATGCAGTATAATGTAGACATGGGTGGTGGAAGGGTCTAAACTGTTGCAGGCCCACTGATATTAAGGGACAAATACCTCCCTCCTTGTATGTGGTCACCAACAGCAATAATGCTGCCTCAAGCAGATGCAGAACATTGTTGTATCTCCCCCACACATAGTCAGCATTACCCTGTGCCTTGTTCCCCATGGTAAATTTTTATGTGGGCAATGCAATTAGGTGCCACAGTTAGGATGTCACAACTAGTTCACCTGTCATGTTGGTGAACTGGATTTTGGGGCACTTGGCAGGGATGGTGTCATCTGGGTGTTGCGCCCCTTGTCTCATACACCTCCGACCTGGAGTTAATTGTACTGAAGTATGGGGGGGCAGGGCTGCTGGGGGCACAGCCTCCCACAAACAACAAGAATGTGCCCCAGGGCATTGGGCATGATGGAGGTCAGGTGGCACAATAGCTGGGTGCAATGTTTGCCATCAACATTGTGCTGGCACCCTAATGGCAATTTTCCTTGTCACTGTGACATGGGTGAACCTTTCCCTACAGGCCAGGTCAGTTGTTTACAGTGATAACGTCTGCCCACTGTGCAAGAACCCAGCAATCCATGACCTTGCCCACCCCATCTACAAAACCAAGGACTTCCATGTCCCAGTTCCACTGACAACCTGCATGCCAAAGAGATGGTGCTGTGTAAGTATTACTATGAACAATATACACTGCAGTATCAAGGCACATCCCACCAGTGTCATATATAGCCATGAGTGCAACAATGTATAGGGCCAGGCCCTTACACCTATGAAAGTGGTAGAACCATGGTCACAGTTGTGCCACTTGTTCTGGCACTTATACATGTACACATGAAACACTGGGTGCGACACACAATGCAGGGTACTTACGCGGACACCCCTCTCATGAGCCTCTGCTTTGGGCCCCATCACAGCCTGGTGACCTGGTGCATTCATCACTTCAGCATGGCTGGCCCCAAAGTGCTTCACTCCTGTCCAGAGCCAGCTGTTCACTGAGGTCTGTAGAGGGGAAGGGAGGTGTGATCAGTATCCTACAGTCAGTGTTGGGTAAGTTACTTTTTCTATTACTTTCTATTACGTTTGGAAACTTGTTCCAGGAAGCTCTGTGCAGTCACTAGCAAGGATGGATAAATATTAGAAAAAGTAATACACCTTACAATTATAGTTACTTATTTCTTTTTATTCAAAAACAATACAAAAATAATAAATAACTATAAAAGATTACATTTTTTGACAGTAATAGGTTAGTCACTAGTTACTTTCAAATAAATGTAATCAGTTACAGTTATGTATTTCTTTTGTATAAAAAGATATAAGTAATTGTAACTGTAAGGTGTATTACATTTTCCAGTACTTCTCCATCCTGCTAGTGACTGCACTATCTTCTGGAACAAGTTCAAAATAATAGAAATTAATATAAAAGTAACTTACCCAACACTGCCTACAGTGGAACACAGTGAACTGTTCAGTACACACTACACAGTATAAACACCTATACACTTCTACCATGTAGGGATGGACAAAGTGCTTAAACTATGCTACATGAAATATTAGGTGAATTTTGGCTGCTTTGCATAATTTTCTGCCAAGGCATAATGTGAAATTTCACCTGCGGAAAGGCAAAATTTCACGTCTAGAGGCAGAATGCGCCTTTTAGATGTGAAATTTCACCTTTCTGCAGGCATAATTTAGCCTTTCCACAGGTGTAGTTTCTCCTTCCAAAGTAAAATTTTGCCTTCCCAAGGAGAAATTTCACTTTGGCAAAAACGGCCAAAATTCGCATAGCATTACATGATGCAAAATCGGCCACTTTGCCGCAATTTCACCAGCAAATTTTAAATTCGCTGCATCTCTAGTAACATGCTCCAGCCACCACATATGCATGATGCACATGGACAGACAAAGCAGTTCTACAATGTTCCTATGTGACCACCTGAGGCACCACACACATGCATGCCATGGCCCAAGGAGCAGACGGTATGGTATCTCCCCTGTGGTATGTAGGACCTGGCACAGTGTATGCCAGCCTGTGTAGTGCCCCCATGCAGCCAGGTCCCCTAGCTCCTGTACAAAAGAACAATACATGCCGACCCCAGTCCCTTTCCAGTCATAGTTTACATGGGTATGAATAATGCACCAGGTAACAGACACCAAGGGCAGGCAAAGCAGACTGATGCAATGGCTGTGGGGCCAAAATACAGTAGATGCTGTCCTACTCAGTGGCCAGTCCCTGTCTGGAACCCCAGTGCAGTAATGTAGTACCCCATGCTGTACCTGGCAAATACATACTAGTGAACATGAGTCGTAGTACAGACAGTGTGCACAATGCAGATGGTAGCCACATCCATGTTCAGGTAGGGATGCCTACTAGCACAGCTACATGTAGGACAAATTTGACTCCCTCCCAGGGCATACCCTAAAAGAAAGTGGATGTTTAGGTCTAGGTCACCTTATCCAGCAAACAGTCCCTGCATAACATGCTGTGACACTGTACATGGGCCTGTCATGCACCATGACATTGCTGCCATGTCACTGTGATGGCCTACAGCTGTGCAGCCCAGCAGGTGCAAACCTCAAGCAACCATGGCGGGTCCTGCCATGTACAAGGCATAAGGATTTCCCATGGGATGGGGGCCCAGACACCTGCATACTTACTGGTGGGCCATGAAATGGGACAAGTCCCATAGTACATAGGGGAACAATGAGGGCACACATGTAATGTGCACAGTGCCTTGGGGGACACTAGCCCTATCACAGACTACCATGACACAGGCCAGTACACACACAATGCATACAACCATCCATATTCACCTGGCCTGGGCACAGCAGCACTGTACACCAAAGTCCTCAGTTCCCACAGGTGGCATACCTTCCTCCTCTGTAGATTATTGTAACAATGCCTGCATTGGTCCCCAGTGTGGATGAACATTGTCCTTCATGTGAGACACTGAAACACAGATGGCCACACCTCACTGCACAGCCTATCTGTCCCTACTACCTCCCCCATCAGCTGGTCATCCTTGGCCATGACCAGGTCAATCAGATTGGCCAATTTTATAGTGGACCACATTTGGTCCTACTGCTGAATGGCCCTGCACTATCGATCTGCCATGCTGTTCCCACTACTTGGCTTATCAGAATTACCACACTGTTTCCTGTTTATGATCTATCTGGGTGTTGGGCAGCATATTGCCTTATTAGTGAAGCACTACATTGCATTGCACTGTGCAACATGCACATCCAGGGTGAGTCTGGCCCAAGAGCACATGGCCAGGATGGGATGGCATGTGCATAGAATACACATGCACGAGCTCCACTGTGCAGTGATGCAAAACATGCATGTGCACTGGTCTGCTGTGCATGACTGCACAGATTTATGATGTCATAGGCAACACCAGATGACATGGCTGCATTATGGCCCCATGATGTGCTAACACAGGCATGGTGCAGTGCAGGTGGGCAAGCACAAACTGGGTTTGCATGGTGGGCAAAATGGCAATATTCAGCCAAGGTATGCAAATTTGGTAATTTTGTAGTCTGTGGGCAAACAACCCCATTTGCATGTCATTATTGGCAGGTATGCATACATTATCATGTCTGATTGCTCCACTGGTATATAAAGGAGCACAGTGTACCACCTAGATTCCACAGATGAACTGCAGGTAAACAGAGGTAGGTGGCCTGTGGAATGGCCTAGAAAGGGATGGGTTAACATTAGACTGTGTATATGTGGTGGCTACAGCATGGCTCTCAGATTAATGTTGCATGTTCAAGGCAGGGCTTCCAGTTCTACGGGGATTCCTGTAGTTTATAGGGAAACAAAGGCATTTACAGGAAAATGTGCTCCTATACACTTGCATTGGTTATACAGGAAAACTGAGCAATTTGACTTCCACATGCTATAATGTAAGCTATAGGGCAACAAGGGAAACTTGCTATGGAGCTACAGGAAAAATGCCAAAGCACTCTGGTAGCATTGTGACTGTGCCCTCAGGGTGTGTTCCTCTGTGTTCTGGTACCTTCCATTATTTAATATGGAGGACAATATAGTCAGTTGCCCTGTGTAGTCAATGTAACTCCATGGAAACATTGTCCATGTATATGCCTTCATTGCCTTATCCTATACAGGAAGTCTTGTACATCTGGGGGACCCTGCTACATTGGACATGCTTGGAGGGGGACCCATCACCTCTGGATTTCTATGTGGTGGACGTGTCATTTGTAGATGGTGGTATTCTCTACCATGCTCAGTGAGGCAGGATGATAGCGATGATGTGCCTCTCAAATATGGGTCAGAGAGGTACTTGAACAGAGTTCCTGTGACTCCTACCCAATGTATCCCCATGTATGCTATGGGCAGTGGTACCATGGACATATAGTGTTGATGCCCGATGGCATCCACATCTAGTTGTGATGGTGCTGCTGTGTCTGGGTGGAGACACACCCTTCTCATAGTCCATGGTGTACACTGTCAGCAGAGTCACCCCTCACATACATGCATCTGTGGTAGTGACCCTGCCTCCTGTGGTCCCCTGCCCATGTCCATCCCCATCTGTCTGTGACTGTCACAACGGCTGTGGCTGCACATGGGCAGCCTGGTATTGGACGACTGAGGACTGTGATAAAACAGGCATTTCTGGGACACCAATGTGGTGGGGAGTGGGGGGGGCTGCACCACTGTCATATTTATCTGTGTGCCACTGTGTGTACTCCTTGCTTGGCAGAAGACACCAGGAGAAAGGACTGCTGTGTGACTGGACTTCTCTACAGGGACTATATTGCCCTCCTTACCTCCCACCCAAAGCTAGTTCTACTTTTATAGGCACAGGATTTGACTGACAACAGGAACTTCCTGTTTGGGAGCAGGAAGTGAGTGATCACAGAGCCACCAAAGACCCACCATCCTAGAAGGACAAGAGTAGCTCTCCGGCCCCCTCTAGCTGCTGGAGGTCTGCCTCTGAGCAAGTAAGGGTCTACTGAGAAATATAGGATATTCTTGTCTCAGAACAGGACAATCAGGAGCTTAAAGGGCACAGAGCAGAAAGTAAGGAGAGAGAAAAAACAGAGGAAAGAGTAAGGATTGCAAACAGTTAAGGGGCCAGAAATAAGACATGATTGAGTGGTGCAGTGCAGTGGCTGTGGAGCAGCAGTCTTCTGGAGATGTTCTGGAGGATGCAGTGTTGTCCCATCTGCAGGCACCTCTCTGGGCTGAGGGGGAGGTTGCTCATCTCCAGGCTGAGATGGCCAGGATTTGTGGGACCTCCTCTTCCATCCAGGGACCACCAGTGCCACTGCCGTTGCCTCAGAGGTTGCCAAGAAGAGGCGGTTGGACCACAGTGGGCTCAGGGAGGGTGAGGTGGTGGAACTGAGGCGCATCCCTCAGTTGTACCTCTCACAATTCCTGATGCCATTCTGGCAAAGTGTGGTTCCTCTATGGAGGCACCACAGTGGAGACCAAGGAGGATACTAGGAACCTCACAAAGGGAGACCAACAGAAGGGTGGCAGGGACCCCTCAGGAGAAACAACTCCTGGTGGGGACTCCACTGTTAGGAAGGTAGAACTGGGGAGGAAGAGGAGAGGGAGGTAAGGTGCCTGCCTGGCGCCATGGCTTGGAGGGACAGGGAGCGAATCCTCAGGATTGCCAGAGCAGCTGCACAGGAGAAGCTGGATGTCACTGTCCACCTGGGGACGAATGACCCAGCTAAGAAAGGATTAGAAGTGCAGGAAGAGTTTGTGGAATTGGGAGGGGCCTTAGACAAGTAGCACGCAAGCAGTAACCTTCTCGGAGGTGCTGCCCATCTATGGCATAGGAGAGGCTAGGGTGTTCTGCACCATGGGATTCAATCAGTGGTTGAAAAATTGGTGTGGAGCTCAGGGATTTGGCTTCATTGGGGACTGGGGGTCCACCTGGAGTGATGCAAGCCTATACTGGCATGGTGGACTGCATCTGTCCAGGAGGAGAACCAAGATCCTAGATGATAGGTTTAAATGCTTCATTGGCAAGCATTTAAACTAGCCAAGGGGGGAGGAACTGGAAAGGAGCCGGGAAATCCTAGCCCCCCCAAAAAAATCATGGCAGTAAATGTGGCAAACACCAACATAGAGGTGTCGATAGGGAGAAGGGCAGGGGTAAATGGAGAAAGTGACAAAGGCAAGAAGGACAGGGATGGGGCAAAAAGGAGTAAGGCCATCAGGAAATGGAGGGTAATGAGCACCAATTCCCGTAGTTTGGGCAACAAGCTCCCTGAGCTGGTGGCCTTGATGGAAGAGGGATGCCTGGATATCGTAGCAGTTACAGAAACATGGTACACAGAGAACCATGACTGGGATGTTAACATACCAGGGTACATAACCTACAGGAGAGACAGACAGGGGAAGAGGGAGGAGTAGCTCTCTATGTAAGGAAGGGATAAAGTAACTGAACAAAAAGAGTAAACAGGGAGGAGAGGAGGCACTGTGGGTCACCTTGGAGACTGGAAAGGGCACCACAATCCACACAGGGATTGTGTCACAGATCCCATGTCAGGGGAGGGAATGGACAAGGATATGATAGAAGGCATTCTTAGAATGGCAGAGAAAGGGAGATACTGTTGATGGGAGACCTGAATATGCAGATGTTAACTGGAGCACATTTGCTGCAGCCACATCCAAAGCAGGGCCATTCTTGATGCCCTACAGGTGGCAGGCCTCAGACAGCTAGTTCGAACCCACTCATGAGGGAGCAATCTTAGACCTCATAATCTCAAATGGGGGCAGTGAGAGGATCTCAGATCTAGAAGTGGGTTGCCATCTGGGAACTAGTGACCATCAAACAGTGTGGTTCATGTTAAACTCAGCTATAGAGTCAAGCCATACAAAAGTGAGGGTACTAGACTTTAGGAGAGCTGACTTTGGCAAGATGGGAGAGTGCCTCAAAAAAGCACTAGCAAACAGGCTAGAAGGAGGTGTGGAGCAACAATGGGGAATCATCAAAACTGCCATCACAGAGGCAACAAGCCTTTGTGTGAAGCAAATAGACAAATCAAAATGAAAGAAAAAGCCACTATGGTTCTCAAAAGAGGTGGCTGTGAAAGTCAGGAAGAAAAGATAGCATTCCGGAGTATAAGGAAACACAGAAGGAGCAGGACAGAGGCTGTACCAGTTAAGGCAGAAGGAAGAAGGAGGGAAGTCAGAAGAGCAAAGGCCCAAACTGAGGAAAGATAGCCAACTCAGTTAAGAAGGGGATAAAACCTTTATAGGTACATCAGCGACGTAGAAAGACAAAGGAGGGATAGTGAGGCTGAATAGAATGAACAGTGGGTGGGCAGAGGGGACAGTGAAAAGCAGGGATACTGAACGAATATTTCTGCTTAGTATTCACAAAGAGGAGGAAGTGCCTAATCCAATTAACAGAAGCACTCTTGATAGGGGGTTCAATCCCAGTCCTTTCAGAGAAGAAAGGGTTCTGCAAGAACTCCTAAAACTGAAGGTGGACAAAGCAATGGGTCCTGATGGAATTCACCCCAGAATTCTAAAAGAATTAAGGGAGGAACTAGTGAAACCACTGGCTACTCTTTTTAATAAATCATGGGAGAATGGTGTGGTACCCGAGGACTGGAGGAAGACGAATGTGATTCCCCTTCACAAAAGTGGGACCAAGACTGAGGCAGGAAACTACAGACCTGTCAGTCTGACCTCTGTGGTAGGGAAAGTGATGGAGTCACTTCTGAAGGAAAGAATAGTTGAGTACCTAGAAGCCAGTGGGGCTGGGACCCAAGGCAGCATGGGTTTCACAGCAGGAAGGTCATGTCAGACGAATCTAATAGATTTCTTTGACTGGGTGACCAAAGTAGTAGACCAGGGAAGGGCTGTATATATGGCCTACCTAGACTTTAGCAAGGCATTTGACACAGTCCCACACAAAAGACTAATAGTCAAATTAACCAGCCTGGGAGTGGGTCCCAGCGTGGTAGCCTGGGTAAAACATTGGCTGCACAACAGGACACAGAATGTAATTAAAAATGGAGTCCACTCTGAAGAAAGAGGGGTTACTAGTGGGCTACCACAGGGTTCAGTATTGGGTCCAGTCCTTTTTAATGTCTTCATCAGTGACATTGCAGAGGGACTGGAAGGAAGAGTATGCCTTTTTGCAGATGACACAAAGATCTGCAACAGGGTTGATACACAAGGAGGCGTGGAAAGGATGAGAAGGGACTTGGCAAGGTTGGAGGAATGGTCAGAAGTATGGCAGCTAGGATTCAATGCAAAGAAGTGCAAAATAATGCACCTGGGAAACAAGAACCCAGGGGAAGAATACACAATGGGGGGAGGTAGTAACAACAACAAAAAGGAAAGGACCTGGGGGTAATCATATCAGATGACCTTAAGGTTAGCAAGCAATGTGAGAAGGCAGTAGGGAGGGCTGTGGGTATACTGGGATGCATAGGGAGAGGCATCAGCAGCAGAAAACAGGAAGTTGTTATCCCTCTGTACAGACAGTTGGTGAGACCCCATCTGGAGTACTGCGTCCAGTTCTGGAGACCCCATCTCCGCAAGGACATAGACAGGATAGAGGCAGTCCAGAGGAGGGCAACTAAAATGGTGCAGGGTCTGCAAGAGAAGCCGTATGAGGAGAGACTAAAGGAGCTTAATATGTATACCCTTGAGGAAAGAAGGGAGAGGGGGGACATGATAAAAACTTTTAAGTACCTCAGTGGAATCAACAAAGTCCAAGAGGGTAGCATCTTTCAGAAAAAGATGTGCAAGAAACGAGGGACACAATTTAAAAGATAGAAGGGGGGCGGTTCAGGGGCAATGTGAGGAAGTATTATTTCACAGAGAGGGTAGTGGATGCATGGAACAGCCTTCCTGAGGAGGTTGTGGGGTCTAAAACTGTGGGAGAATTCAAGAATGCATGGGACAGACATAAGGCAATTCTTCTGGGGGGTAGGAAGAAATAGGCTGTTGGTTAACTAGGATCTGCAGCCTATCCTGTAGGTAGGGAAATGGGCAGACTAGATGGGCCAAGCGGTCCTTATCTGCCATCAAAGTCTATGTTTCTATGTTTCCTTGGTCATCTGTGTTGCATTGCCCTGTCCAGCAGGTACCACAGAGGACACCGACTAAATTTAGGCCCACCACTTCATTGTGGAGGAGTTACAAGTGTTGGCTTATGCCTTCAAGGCTAGGGTGGAGGTCCTGTTCAGGAGCAAGAGCATTAATACCCAAATACTGTAGGCCTGGGAGGAGATAACCAATGAGGTCAATGAAACTGGTGGCCATGACGGGCACATAGAAGCAGTATGGAAGTGCTTCAGGGACATAGGGAGGCATGCATGCCACAGGCAGGGACCTATGGGCATCAGAAGCTGCACGTACCCTGGATCCTACAGAGTAGGCCATAGCATCCACCCTACAGCCTGAAGAGGTGACAGGAGTGCTGGGCGGCAGCTATGATAGCTAAGTGGGACCTGCCCTCCCATGTGAGTGGCTGCCAGTGTGACATCCCGTTGGCCATGTGTGTATCTATGGTTGTCTATAGATATGCGTGCATACATGTGCCGGTCCTGGGTGACACACTGGGTGTAGGCCACAATACTGTTCCCTGTCACCCAGTGTTTAGCCACCTTTGTGCAGATTCACAACTGAGACCTATGTGGTGTCGCCTGTGTGTTCACTCATTGTGGGATGCATGCTCCCTGGGGATTGAGAGTGTGCTCACTGCTGCAGGGAAGTGTGTCCACTGGTGCTGAGCATGTCTTTCCTGCGGGTGCTGTGCCATTGGTATTTTTTCTGCCATTATTTTCCCTAGTGTTATTTACCTTTCTGCATAGTTCTTTGTATATATTGTGTTATATCTTATTCCCAGTACACCTTCCCCAGGATGCATCTGTTAATTAGTTGTTCTCAACTCACTATGTTTTCCTCGTGAACCACATTTAAATAAAAAATGAGTCAATAAAGAAATAATTGCACAGAACAGAAACACATAGAAAGTAGAAATGCATGTTTTAGTCAAAGTCTCATACAGACATAGACCACCATGTTATGAAAAGTAGTTAGATGTGGCTTACCCATTTTTATTATTAGCATGATTAGATTGTGTTAGGGTAATAATATGAAAAATATTGTTGCAGTGATTAGCCATTTCAAAGCCTTTATCCAAAACATTGTGAATGTCCCACACTCCCCTTTGAAAATACCACTTGTAACTGTGCCAGGTCATTTGATTTATGTTTGAAAACAATAAAATATTAATAAAAAAAAAAAGAAAATACCACTTAGATATAAAAAGGGATGAAAACAGGATGTACAGCATTGCAAATGTTCTTTATTGATTTTGTTGGCAATGTTGTATCTGATACCTCTGCTACCTCCTTCTCCACTCTTAAAGCTGCTACTCCAGTCACATATGGCCCATATCCAGAGGTATAGCCATAAATTTCCATTTTGTACAAACACTGTCCAACTGCTGCACCCCCTTTTAAAAAATTGTACACATTGGGTGGGATATTCAAAGCGGTTGCACATGGCGCAAGTGAGATGCACCAGCACAATAGCAGACATGCGCCAAAGAGTGATATTTGGCTGGTGACAATGCGCAGTGGAAATCGCAGTGTGCCAATGTGCAACCCTAATGAATGCATGCGCAAGTGCAGGGGACATAGCCATGAATAAGCTGTGCAGTGCGATATTAAACAGTAAGCAAATGATGCAAGTGCATAGCAACAGGGACATGCATGGAGCAAAGTTGAGCCTATGAAAGGAAGGAGCAAGCAGGGGACAGAGGCTTGTGCCCAGGTGAGGAGGAGTGAGAGATGGAGAGAGAGAGAGAGAGAGAGAGAGAGAGAGAGAGAGAGACAGAGAGGGCCAGTGTCCAGGCAGGACAGCAGCAGGCGTGCAGGATAGGCACAGAGGCAGGAGGTGCAATGGGCAGTGGGACAGGGAGTGAGACCCCAACCGTGCCTGTGAGTGTGAGCTGCCCAGAGTGTGTGTGTGTGAGACCACAACACAGGAGTGCGCCCAGTGCAGAAGGCAGACAGCAGCACACAGCCAAGATAGCCCAGGGAGACAGCTGTGGGGGGGGGCAGGACCGGCCAGGCCATGGCCAGTGCAATATTCCAGATGGAGACTGTCATGAGGGGTGTGAGAAGGCAGGAGGCAGAGTAGCATGGCCATGGAAGGGCCCAGCAGCGGTATGCCCGGAACAGGTGGTACCGTGCCCGCACCACCTTCTAACAGTATAGTGATACCGAGATTGTGGGCCAGTACCGCCTCAACCGGGTGATTCTGAGGCAGCTCTGTGAGCTGTGCAGTGATGAGATGCAGGCACCCACGAGACAGAGCCACGCTCTGTCAGTGGAGATCAAGGTCACGGCTGTGATGTGCCTGTTTACCACGGGTAACTTCCAGAGACCAACTGGGGACACCACAGGCATAACCCAGTCGGCCGCGTCAAGGCTTCTCACACAATTCCTCAATGCACTGATGCCACATGCTGCGGAATACATCCTCTTCCCCAGCACACAGGTGGAGCATACAGCAAACATGCCACAGGGTTGCACATATGCCGGGTGTGCTAGGACCCATTGACTGCACCCATGTAGGAATCCGCACACCACCAGGGCTGGAGGTGGTGGCCTACATCAACAGGAAGGGCTACCCCAGTGTCAACTGCCAGGTGGTGTGCAATGCCAAGGGGCGCATAATCAATGTCGGTGCCACACACCCTGGTGGAGCACACAATGCCTTTATCTGGCAACAGTCTGCACTGTGCCACAGGTTCGACAGTGGGGACATCCCCACCGGCCACCTAGTAGGTGAGTATGCAGCTAGAATGGGCAGGTTGTGGGGGGGAGATGCCATGCTGGGGGCGTAGGAGGGTCTGACTGTGTAGGTGGGGGGGGCAGCCAAATAGACCAAAATGCTAACCCATCATGCCCCCACACAGGTGACAGTGGATACCCACTCAGGCCCTGGCTGCTCACCCCGTACTGGCGCCTGTCGACCCCCACACAGGAGAGATTCAGAGAGGCACATGCCAGCACATGGAACATCATCGAGCATGTGTTTGGACTGCTGAAGGCATGTTTCCATTGCCAGCACAGGTCAGGCGGTGCCCTTCAGTACAGCCCCTCAAAGGCCTGTGGCCTATTCCTGGCCTGCTGTGTGCTACACAACATGGCCACTGACCGTGGGATAGCTGTTGAGGTCGGAGAGGGGAACACCAGTGTGGATGACATGGACGGCGGGCCATTTGGTGGTGGACAGCCCCCCCGGGAACCCTGGCTGCACAGAATGGCCCAGCAGCACCAGGACACCATTGCAGAAGAGCATTATGGAGCATGCATGTAGGTGTTCATGACCACACACACACATCCCAGGGACCAAGGCACAGTCTACAGGCAAACCCGGCCAGGCCCCACAACAGACATGGCTGGAGGGCAGTGTTGATGGACAAGGGACAGGACCCCGTGGAGGCACCCTTCATGGCACTGTGGACCTCACCCACATCCCCCCACACACCTCCACATACACAAGCACGGGCACACGGGCACCCACACATGCACACCCTGAAGCCGCCAAAGGGCATGTGTCAGATGCAGAACACCAGTGCACAGTGGCAGCCAATGCTGTGAAGGCATTATCATGCACATGCCACAGTGGCCAGCAGCTGGGTGGGTGGGTAAAAGGCGGGCGTGTTGCATGGTCCATGGTTGTCATGGCCCTGGTATGCACACACCACACCACTGTGCATACAGGGCAGCGGCAGGCAGCGGACAGGGAGGGTGGCGGATTATGACCACCATGCAGTTACAAGGCCACCACAGACACGTATATAGCTCCGCTGAGACCGCACAGTGGATGCAGGCTGTGTGGCAGCCACAGGGGATGTCACAGATGTTTCCCCAGGTGTGTCACTGTGGGAATGCGACCAGTCCCTCACAGGCATCTTCAGGCCCCCAAACAGGCCTGCTCCAGGCATGCCCAGAATACCCACAGTGGATCCCAGCAATGACAATGCTGGAGTCACACGAAGCTGGGACTGAGGGGTGGAGAATGCACTCCACGGTGACTGCTACGGATGGCCCCCCACCAGGGTGGCCAGTGGTGCTATGCCGGCCGTGACCACAGTGGTGGGACGATCCAGGCCTTCGGTCATGTCTTCCCACATGCGTGTGGCCTAGGCCGGGAGCTGCTAATAGTCCCTGTCAAACCTCCCTGTGGGCTGGTGCAGCTCAGTGTGGAGTGCACGTAGCCCTGCTATGACCTGCATCTGCTGCTCCACGGATGCCCGGGGCAGCTGTGTATACTCGGTCAGGGGGTCAGCGCCCTGGTGGGCTTGGGCATTGTGCTGACCCTCGGGAGTTGCTCGGCCCCATGGCATGGCCCCCCATGCAGGTGGAGGTGCACAGCGGGGCCTCTTGGGCCTGTACTGTCTGCGGTGCACTGGTGGTGAGCAATGTACCGAGACCCCCTCAGCACCATCCTGCCACCGCTGCTGCCCCTCAGGCCACTGTGCACGTGACAGTACCGGAGCGGCTGCACCACCACCACCACACAGTATGGACTGCGCCCCAACTACATTGTCCGCTGTCTCACTGGGTGGTGCGGCTGGAGCATCGACAACCACCACCTGGGCACCTTCAGCACTGCCATGTCCAGTGCATGGTAGGGGTGCCTCCCCCTGTTCAGCATCACCACTGTCCAGGATAACAGTCATGTCGTCATCGGTCCCAGACCCCACCCCAATCAGTGTCTCCGCATACTGGACGCCATGGCTGGCATCCCACTGAAGCACTGCTTGGGCCTCATCTGTGCCCACGCCACAGGCATCCAGTTGGACAGTGGGGATGGGCCAGCAGTGGTCTGGACCCCAGACTCCAGTGGAGGTGGATGTGTGCTCCTCCAAGTCCACAACAGCCCCCAAGGTGGGCACCACCACCTCTGCAGCTGCATGCAGGCACTCAGGATCTGTAAGGGAACACATACACATTAGTACCGCCACCACGCACCCCTGCCCACTTGCATCCCTCCCCCATCCCCATGCACCGCTGTACCTACCATGCAGCGATGGGCTGCCCCCCATCTGGAATCCACCACTGGGAACACCCTCAGTGGTGCTGCACCGCATGGTCGTCATCACCAGCTCCTCCTGCGGTGTCAGCTGTGGCACCTCAGGCTGTCCACCGTCCGTGGTGGCACATGCGGCCCGGATGGCAGCCACCTTCTTCTTTATCCACCTCCAGTCCATGCCCACCTTTTTCTTGCACTCCTGTGCTGACCTCTGATGGCTACCCTGCAGGTTGTCAGCTCTGGCCACTTCCTCCCATGCTTCTGGTCTGGCCTGTGGGGTATCTATGGAGCCACTCAGAAGGGGCTCCTGGTCCAAGTATGTGTCATATAGGGCATCACACTCTGCCCTTGTGAAATTGGGCCTGCGCCTCCATGCAGGCCCCTGCTCCTCAACCTCCTCATGCTCCGACATGCTCATTCCTGTGGGTGAGGACATGTGGTTAGTGCTGGCAGCCACACATGAGGTGCCCCATGATCCTCTGTCCTGACATGCCCTCTGCCTGGCGTCTTACCTGTGAAGGATGCAATACCGGTCTGGTGCCTGTGTAGTCCCGTGGTGCCTTTATAGCGCATCACATGCAAATGAGGGAATGCACAACTGTAATGAGATGCAAATGCCTCCGATGCGCTGTGGATATGCTGATCAGCTCATCTGCATATGCCTGCTGAATATCATGGAATTGTGCATGGTGCATTGGGGATGTGCATGCTCAAGCCATGGCACAACTGTATGATGTGCTCAGTACTCCTGGCACAGTGCATACATGCACAGATGTCATGTACATCGGTGGTGCTTCCTACTCATAGTGCATCATATGCGGTACAGCACTCTGCCACTATTGGGCATGTGGTGCTCATGCGCTGCACGCCCTATGGTGGCAATGCACCATTGGCACATGGACCATGGGGCAAACTAGACCCTATATCCCACCATGCCTTCCGTGCCCTGTCACGTTGTCGTACATGGTGCGCATGCCGACCTTTGACCTGATGTGTGTCTCTTGATCCACGGGTGCCTGCAGCACTTGTTGGCACTACCCCAGCTGTATCGCACAGCAATGAGGCATGCGCAATTGGGGATGGCAGTGCATCACCAGGCATGTTGCGCACACATCGCACGTGCGGCTCGTGCGCTACCTGCCACCATTTTGGATGTGCAGTGCAGATTGCAGCATGCCATGCAGGAGTTCAGCAAGGGCACCCAATTGGAGCCAGGTCAAGCTGGTTAACCTGGTGGCACTAGTAGAGCCGCATGCTGGCACCCTATATGGGCAGGTGCCCCTGGACCGGCCATGCACCGAGATGTGGCAGGGGGTGGCCAAGGGGTTAGAGGAGGCCACTGGGGCCCAGTGTAGTGGGAAGCAGTGTCACCACTGGTATGGGGACCTGCAGCGGAGGGATCCAGACTGGCTGGGGACATAGCAGACATGCGTCCGGGGGGGCACCGTCCCACAGCCAGGTGAGTGCACATTTCCACATCTGTGCCTTGTCAGTGTTCTGTGGGGTGCCAGCAGGGTGTCACTCCATGCTGCCAGGAGGGCTGTGGCTGGGTCTGCCACTGGCTGTGGCAGCGCACCATAGGTGTGCTGTGCCACGGTAATGCCACTGTACAGGGACATGGGGTATACTGTGCTGGAGGGGGTGGGCACGTGGGTTGCTGCCTGGTGATGATGTCTGCCTCCCTCTGTCTCCCTACTAGGCCCTGAGGATTGGCACAGAGACAGGATGGCGGATGCCGGTGCCGGACGGCAGCAGACCAATGGATGCACACGGGTGAGGGATGCTGGCCGTGTGGGAGGTTCTGGCAGACAAGCACCAGTCATGCTGCAGCAAGCAGGCAGGCACTCTGTCAGTGTATGGTGTTGTGTGGGGTTGGGGTGGGCCACAGCCCCCA
This sequence comes from Neoceratodus forsteri, assembly GCA_016271365.2. Taxonomy (NCBI): domain Eukaryota; kingdom Metazoa; phylum Chordata; order Ceratodontiformes; family Ceratodontidae; genus Neoceratodus; species Neoceratodus forsteri. Next base: position 655,690,138 of record CM028136.1, read on the forward strand.
GTGCACATGGCCATTACAGCTGTGTATCGCCGGGCGTGGTCCATTGCACCATACCGTGCCTTTCGCATGTGTCTGTGTGGCTGCTGCGGATAGGCTGTTGGTGCATCCGGGTCCCAGCCATGCCACTGCCATCCCCCAGCATAGCTCTGTTGCCTGCAGCCATGGATGTGATGTACTGTGCATGGCTGGTGTTGGTGTGCAGTGCTGTGCGTGGCTGTGGATGGTCAGGATGGTGGCTCGTGTGGGCATGCATACTACAGATGGCTGTGTGCCTACTACAGGGCACATGTCACCACTGTCCACTGCTCATGGTGAATGGGCTACAGTTGAATGGGTGTGAACTCATCCCATGTCCCATCCTTTGTCCTACGTGTCTATCGAGTGGATGACAACACCAGGTTCCTGGAGAGGATCATGAGGGTTGCCACAGCCTCCCTTGCGGTGGCCCGCATCATCAGGCAGGCCCTGTGTAGGCCGCAGAGGCAACGGTGGACCAGGAACCAGTAGGGTGTGAACAACATATGGGGCCCATTGGCCTGCATCACCCTCCCTTCTCCTGACCCCCCTTCCCTTCCTCCCTTGTACCCTACCTAGCCATGTCCCCTGTCCCCCTGCCTCCCTTCCCCAGCCTACCCTCTTGATTGTGGCCTCCCCATTCCCTACCCCTATCCCTGTTCCTCTGTATATAGTTGCTGTTGTTGGTTGATTTTAATACACATCTATTTTGTTAGCCATCCGTGTCCATGTCTGCTTTGCAGCTGGTGTATGGAGCCATGCTGCAGTGGTGTGCATGGTGGCCGTGAGGTACATCTGGGGTCAACTGGGGTTTGTGTCTGGTAGTCTGTGCCCAGTGGCCAGTGTGTGTGCCTTGAGGCATACGTGTGCACCCTGCCAGGGCTGTGTCTCCTGTGTGCTGTTGGCATGTGTGTTGTCAGCTACAGTCCCGGTGGCGTGTCCCGTCCCATCCTGTGGGTGTTGCCTGTGGCTGCTTGCCAGTGGTCATTGGTGCCACACCACCTCCATGCACTGCTGTGATGTGAGTGTTCATGGCCTGCAGGCGTGTGCCTGCCTTGCCTCCCTTCTGTCATCCTCTGCACCCTGGTGGCAGTGTGTCTTGCTCTTGTGGCATGCTCCACACTGTGCCAGTTGCCCTGTGCCATGGCCCATGTGCTTCTGTCCCTTGCCCAGCCCATGTTGTGCTCTTATGCAAGAAAAGATAGCATTCAGGAAGCATAAGGAAACACAGAAGGAGGAAGACAGACAACTGTACCAGTTAAGGCAGAAGGAAGCAGTGAAAGAAGTCAGAATAGTAAAGGCCCAAACTGAGGAAAAGATAGCCAACTCGGTTAAGAAAGGGGATCAAACCTTTTATAGGTACCTCAGGGAGTGTAGAAAGACAAAGGGAGGGATAGTGAGGCTGAATAGAATGGACGGTGGGTGGGCAGAGGGACAGTGAAAAGCAGGATACTGAATGAATATTTCTGCTCAGTATTCACAAAAGAGGAGGGGAGGGAGGTGCCTAATCCAATTAACAGAAGCACTCTTGACAGGAGGAGCAATCCCAGTCATTTCACAGAAGAAAGTGTTCTGAAGAACTCCTAAAACTGAAGGTGGACAAGCAATGGGGACTGAGGGAATCACCAGGAATTCTAAAAATTAAAGGGGAGAACTAGTGAAACCACTGACTACCTTTTAACAAATCATGGTAGGATGGTGGTGCCTGAGGACTGGAGGAAGGTGAATGTGATTCCCCTTCACAAAAGTGGGACCAAGACAGAGGCAGGAAACTACAGACCTGTCAGTTTGACCTCTGTGGTAGGAAAAGTGATGGAATCACTTCTGAAGGAAAGAATTGTTGAGTACCTAGAGGCCAGTGGGGCACAGGACCCAAGGCTGCATAGGTTCACAGTGGGAAGGTCATGTCAGATGAATTTAATTGATTTCTTTGACTGGGTGACCAAAGTAGTAGACCAGGGAGGAGCTGTGGACATGGCCTACCTAGACTTTAGCAAGGCATTTGACACAGTCCCACACAAAAGATTAATAGTCAGATTAACCAGCCTGGGAGTGGGTCCCAGGGTGGTAGCCTGGGTAAAACATTGACTGGACAACAGGACACAGAAGGTAATTGTAAATGGAGTCCACTCTGAAGAAGAAGGGTTACTAGTGGGGTACCATGAGGTTCAGTATTGGGTCCAGTCCTTTTGATGTCTTTATAAGTGAAATTGCAGAGGACTGGAAGGAAAAGTATGCCTCTTTGCAGATGACACAAAGATCTGCAACAGGGTTGATACACAAGGAGGCGTGGAAAGGATGAGAAGGGACTTGGCAAGGTTGGAGGAATGGTCAGAAGTATGGCAGCTTGGATTCAATGCAAAGCAGTGCAAAATAATGCACCTGGGAAACAAAAACCCAGGGGAAGATTACACAATGGAGGGGTAGGTAGTAACAACAACAAAAATGGAAAGGGACCTGGGGGTAATCATATCAGATGACCTTAAGGTTAGCAAGCAATGTGAGAAGGCAGTAGGGAGGGCTGGGGGGATACTGGGATGTATAGGGAGAGGTATCACCAGCAGAAAACACAAAGTTGTTATCCCTCTGTACAGACAGTTGGTGAGACCCCATCTGGAGTACTGTGTCCATTTCTGGAGACCCCATCTCTGCAAGAACATAGACAGGATAGAGGCAGTCCAGAGGAGGGCAACTAAAATGGTGCAGGGTCTGCAAGAGAAGCCATACGAGGAGAGACTAAAGGAGCTTAATATGTATACTCTTGAGGAAAGGAGGGAGAGTGGGGACATTACTGAAACTTTAAGTACCTCAGTGGAATCAACAAAGTCCAAGAGGGTAGCATCTTTCTGAAAAAGAGGTGTGCAAGAACAAGGGGGCACAATTTGAAGATCAAGGGGGGACGGCTCAGAGGTAATGTGAGGAAGTATTTTTTCATGGTGAGGGCTGTGAAAGCATGGAACAGCCTTCCTGATGAGGTTGTGGAGTCAAAAACAGTGGTGGATTTCTAGAATGCTTAGGACAGTCATAAGGCAATTCTAGTGGGTGGGGGTAGGAAGAAGCAGACTGTTGGTTAACTAGGATCTTTAGCTTATCCATTAGGTAGGGAAATAGGCAAACTGGGTGGGCCAAGCGGTAGTTATCTGCTGTCAAATTCTATGTTTCTATGTTAACAAAAAGGCATATGGTTGGGACACGCACTCAACAAAACTGTACATAAATGTATACAGTGAGTATGCCTCCCTACACCCTTGCCCATTTCTGCTCCTGTACCTGATCTCCTCAACCTTCACCACACATGATGTTAACAACGTGTGAGTGTCTTGTGTGTTTGAGTTACTGCTGCATAATGACCTTAGGTATATTATGTTCGTGCCTCTATATTCCTTTTTCTTTTGTTCTGTACATTTTGACTTATCTTGTTTATTGAATCATTTTGTTAAATTTACATTATCTGTTGTATTTCACCTGCATTTATATTGCAGTCTTTAGTACTGTTTACGTCTTCCTTCCCTCTGCCTCCCCTGTTCCAGTACGCCTCTGGAAATAAGTTGTTCTCCGCTCATAAGGCCCTACGTAGTAAACATTTTAAATGAACAAAAATATTTATGAGCACAAGCTCTTATTTGCTCAAATATGTAAACTCCACCATTTGAAGAGGTTTTCTTCTTCTGAACAAGATTGAGATCAGTGGTAGGACATCCTTACATAATCTGTAATCCTGATGTCAGCTAGGAAGCTGTTCGGTTTAGACACCTGCTCCACAAAATCTGTTCCTGGATAGATATATTCATCTCCTTTATCATCAACCAGGATCTCCTCCTATGTTTATATGCCCTTCTTGACTGATGCAGTATTGTCAGGAAGGAACACTCTTAAAAGATTTTCTCCCCCACAAGTTCCCAAAGAGTCAAGTGAACTCCTTCTCTAATGGGCACATAGACCAATTAAAGGTAAGCTCCCCCCCATCCAGGGGCCAGATGAGAGGCCAAAATACCCCAGCAGGGATTTTGGTTGGTCATTCCATTTGCCCAATCCTTCCTACATTTTTTACTTTTATCCATACTCTCTTCCCCTCCTGGGAAGCTGGTATAGTGACAGAAATACACTCTTCCATGTAATGGTTGTCCCAACTACCCTTCCCAACCTGAATCATCCTGCCTGCTAGTTGTGACTATTATCAGGCATGCTGAGGGAGAAGAGTGCTTAATCAGAGGCTTGATCTCTCCTTTTTGGCCTCCTCTCTTAATGTCCTTAGTTTGGAGGGCAATCCTACATGTGCAACAAGCAGCATAGCCCCTTATCATTTGTGGCATCATGTAGACTGCAGTGAATTAGAATACTGACTTAGTGGGCAGGATTTTCAAAGGGTGGTGCAGGACTTGCATCAAGCCTTGTGCCACAACACTTTGAAATCACCGCAGCACCAAAACTTTTTGCCATAACTACACCCAGTTTTCAAAGGTTGGATGCAATTGTAACAGGTTTACTGCTTTACACCAGCTTGTGTGAAGTCTTGTGTGCAAGCTCTATAAAAATGGTCCCCAGGATTGATGAAAGCGAGACCACAAAAAGATGGCCTAACTTGCATCAATTGCCACACAGCACAGAAAATCCTGCTAGACTGCTGCAAGCTCGATACGCCAAATCTTTGGAGTACCTGGGGTCTGTGTACTCTCCTGTGTCTGAAAATCTGTCCCAGTGTGTTTTGTTAGTTACTCAGTGTCTTTAAAGTTTTCTAATAAATTAAGCTAGCATAATATATAAACTGATAACATAAACTAAGAGTACACAAAACTGAGGATGTGTGTGTGTGTGTGTGTGTGTGAGAGTGTGCGCGCGCAAAGTCCTGCTCCCAAAATATCCTGCATGTGTGTTTGGAGTTGAAAAAAGAGAAAGAAAAACTAAGCCAGAACCTTTGAAAGGATCCTGTGTGGGTGAGCAGCTGACAAGTACCAGTGGACTGTCAGAAGGACAGAAAAAAAAATTGCCAACAAATGTTTTAAATGGATAAAGCCAAATTCAGCACATTTATTATAACTCAAGCACAAACACAAATGTGTTACCCCAGTTCATCGGTCTCTTGACCTTCCTCAGGGGGGCAGGGTTAACAGGTATCCAACATATTTAAATACAGAAATTCTGATGACATCATTCATACATCACTACATTTCAAAAACCCATCACCAAACAGTGAAAAGAAAATTCATTACATTAATTATCTGTTCCTATAACATCATTTCATAATTCCAGAGCTCCTATTGGTTGATTCTGGCTGCTTGCAACAATCTACCATTTGAGAGGTGATCAGTTACTCCCAGAGCATAACAAAATCCCCTCATTTGAGGGTTTGGTCACTTCCAGAATCACTTATCTGGAAAACAGAAAAAAAGAGAAACAGAACCAAACACTGTTTACATCATGGCAGTCAAAAACAAGCATTTGTCAATGCCAAATGTTGCTTGCTTGTATGTGCTGTTTAGGTATTTGGAAGTGACAGTTTCATGCCTTCCTCCCAAGACATCCACTGTGTCTTTCTGTTCAGTATTCACAGAAGAGTGGGAGGTGCAAGGGCCACAGCAGTACAGCAGTTGCCAAGGGGGTGAAGAGGTGAACAATAGTCCATTCAAAGGCAAAAGAGTCCTGCAGGAGCTCACTAAATTGAAGGTAGACAAAGCGATGGAACCAGATGGCATACGCCCAAGGATATTAACAGAACTGCGAAGGGAGATAACAGTACCTCTGGCAGCCATGTTCACTGAGTCATTCAACATGAATGAACTGGAGGAGGGCACATGTGGTCCCTCTACACAAGTCCGGCAGCAGGGAGGAGGCAGGGAACAATAGGCCATTCAGCCTCACCTCAGTAGTGAGGAAGATCATGGAGACATTGCTTAAAGAAAGAACAGTGGGGCATCTACATGCCATCAGAAGCCAGGACCATAGACAACATGGATTCACAGTGGGGACATCATGTCAGATAAATCTGGTTGATTTCTTTGACTGGGTGACAAAGGAAGTGAATCAGGGTGGGGCAGTGGACAACACTTACCTTGATTTCAGCAAAGCCTTTGACACCATCCCATATAGGAGGCTGATAAACTAGCTGGGTAGGCTGGACATGGGGGAAAGGGTGGTAAACTGGGTTAGAAACTGGCTAACAGAAAGGAGGCAGAGAGTGGTGGTAAATGGTATGCAGTCTAGGGAGAGGGGGCGACCAGTGGGGTGCTGCAGGGATCAGTCCTGGGGCCAGTTCTGTTCAATGTCTTCATTACTAATATTGCAGAACATCTGAAGGGAATTTTTTCACCAAATTTTCAACATAGCCATTTTAAGACCTCTGCTCATGAACAGTGTCACTGTGATTTTCTTAATTTGTCCCATACATTGATTTCGCACACCGACTGCGCCATTGTGCGCTACATGGGTGGAAACACGTTTTGGGTGAGATTTGAAAAATGACAACTGTACTACTCATAAGAAGGTGTGGTAAAATGGCAATGTTGAAAATCTGGAGTGAAAATATTGAAAGTTTGCGAACTTATGAGCGTGCGTAGGAACTGTACATCGCACGCTCGTAACACAGTCATTTTTTGGAATTTTTTCACCAAATTTTCAACATAGCCATTTTAAGACCTTTTCTCATGAGCAGTGTCACTGTGATTTTTTAATTTATCCCACACATTGATTTCAAGACAATCGACCGCGCCCATTGTGCGCCATATGGACGGAAACACATTTTGGGTGAGATGTAAAACTGGACAGCTGTACTACTCATAAGAAGGTGTGGCAAAATGGCAATGTTGGTAATCTGGAGTGAAAATATTGAAATTCCGCGAACTTACTGAGCTGCATGAGGAACTGTGCAACACACTAAGTAAAACAGTCATTTTTGACTTTTGGCATCAAATTTTCCAACATGTGGGTTTTGGGACCCCTTCTCATGAATGATGTCACTGTCATGGTGTTATTCAGCCCGAAGGGTGATTTCGTGCAGTGACTGCTCAGTGATTGCGAAATCACCCTGCGGGCCCAAATAACGCCATGACAGTGATATCTATCATGAGAAGGGGTCCCAAAAACCCCATGTTGAAAATTTGGTGCAAAAATTCCAAAAAATGCCTGAGATATGCAACAAAGTTTAAACCCCCCTATCTAGCCCATTATACAGATTACTGGCATTTCCTCAGTTCGCGGTCGGCTTTGAAGAGTGCAGACGTGTTCCCGGTCCACCGAAGATCGTCGTGCCGAGCTCCAGAGGTAAGTATGGGGTGATGGGGGATGTGGAGAGGCTGGGTGCGCAGCGGGTGGGTGCAGGTTGTGGGAGGGGGGCAGGGAGACTACGTGGGACCGTTTTTTCTTTACAGGGAAAAGAAAAACGGACGTCATGGGACATTTGCCACGCTGGGGTGGGCTCCCAGCGTGGCACAAGGACGGTTGGGAGGGTGCGTTCAGCCGATGGGGGATTGGACACCCCCGTCGACCTAAGGATTACTTGCCATGCTGGGGTGGGCACCCAGCATGGCATTTCAAAGAGTTTGGGAGGAGGTGGGGGCATGGCACAGCCAATGGGGATTGGGCACCCGTCAGCTATACAGTGCGTGCGTGCGGGGGCGCGCACGCCTGTGTGGGCTTCTGTCTGTGGGGGGGAGCTGTGCATGAGCAGCCTTATCTTATCGCTGCTCACTCAAGTGTAGCTCCCCCTTTCAACTGTATGCCACTGCATTTTGGAGCGTGGCATAGACAGCTCCAGAATGCATTGGCTTACAGAGGCCGCACCTGCCAACACACTGACTGAATTGGAGGAGGGGGTGACACACCTCCGAAATCTCTGATGATGGCACAATGTTTCTTGCACATGCGTGCAAGCAACATAATGAAGCAGAACATCGTGCTATTGACATTTCTTGCATTCAAATCAAGGTCACCATCTGTCTGAGCAAGAAAGGACTAGGTTAACTGTTCAGTACACTAAGGTATTCTTATTTCTTTCTTTCTTTGCTAAAAAGTTGGAGGGTGGGGATTTTTTGATTATAATAGGGAAGAGTGTTGGTTGCTCTGGAAATCACTTTAGTGCCTCAGAGAAACGGAGTCCCTTGGGAACTCTGAGGAACTACTGTGAGTACTGGGAAAATATGGAACAGTATTTATCAGTTTTAATAGGTACAACACCCTAGCACAGACTGCTGCACTCTGCATTTTAGTTCTTTTTTAATTTGTAATTTTTCCAGGTGGGTGATTTTGGTGGGAATCATGCCTGACCAATCAGGGCTCCACTTCCTGGTCCGGGGGGGGGGTTAAAAAGCCAGCTCTGTGTGAGACAGCCATTCTACAAGCACAGAACTGCTGGTGTATATGTGTGTGTGTGTGTGTATGTGTGTGTGTGTGTATGCAAAACCTTGCTCCCTAAATGTCCTGCATGTGTGTTTTGAGTTGCAAACAACAACAACCAAAAAATAAAAAAAAAATTAAAACTAAGCCAGCACCTTTGAAGGGCTCCTGTACTGCCTCTGGGAAATGTAGTCCCTTTGGTACCAGCGCTGGCTCTATCTATTCTGGGGCCCTGTGTCAACCTCCTTACTGGGGCACTATACCAGAAGTTGCAGAGCACCCAAGGAACATCCTCATCCCTATCATGGCCTCCCTGTAGCTTCATTTTTAGCTAATTCTGTGCCATTTTTGTACTTTACTTATATTGGCACATACAGGATCAGAAAGAAGGAGGCCAACTGGACAGCTGAGTTTTTTGTGGGGCCCCTGTACACCAAGGCCAGCTCTGTTGGATACTGTGATGAATGACTGGGACTACTGGGCAAAAACTGGAACACAGTTTGTTAGCTTTAATAGGTACAACACCCTAGCACATGCTTCTGTACCCTGCATTTTAGTTCTTTTTTAATTTGTAATTGTTCCTGTTGGGTGGTTTTGGTAGGAATCATGCCCAACCAACTAGGGCTCTTCTTACTGGTTCAGAGGAGTTAAAAAGGCGGTTCTGTGTGTAACATGACAAGCTCAAGATAAGGCAGTCAGCAGCCTAGTTGCAGCATTCTGCACCAGCTGCAGATAGTGAATGTCAAGCCCCAGAAGCCCTAGGTATAGAGAATTGCAATAGTCAAGGTGGGAGGTCACAAAGACATGAACCAACATTGGAAGGTCATCGGAGAGGGGGGACCAGGTGTTTAATCCAGGTGATATGCCTCAGATGGTGAAAACAGGATTTAATGATGTCTGACACCTGGAATTTAAGTGTCAGCCCTTCATCAAAAATAATGCCCATACCCAGATTGCGCACTTAGTTTGACATCAACAGCTGATTGCTCCTGAGCCAAAGCCCTGAAGGCCACCCCACTAGTTGACCTTCAGCCTGATGATCCAGTTCCACAACCAACACCTCCATCTTGTTAGGGTTCAACCTCAACCAATAAGCACTCATTCAGTCCTGAATCTCAGTGAGGCAGTTGTTAAATACCGAGACTGCATCATCCTGCATGGGCACAAAGTACATGTGGTGTTGAGTATCATCTGTATAACAATGAAAGCTCAGCCCATACCACCTCACAATGTCTCCCAATGGCAAAATATACACCACAAACAATATGGGTGATAACACAGAGTCCTGGGAAACCCCACAATGTAGGCAGACCGAGTCCAAGGAAAAAATCCCAGACACCACTCGCTGAAACCTGCCAGTGAGGTATGAATGGAACCACCTGAGGACCATACCCAACAGTCCATAGATAAACTGCAGGTGCTCCAGTAGCACCCTATGGTCTACGGTGTCAAATGCTGCAGAGGGATTAAGGAGAACCATGACATAGTGGATCCTTCGATCTCTCGCTATCAGGAGATCATTGAGCACCCAAACAATCGCTGTCTTGGTACTATGCCTCTTCCTAAAACCCAACTGGAAAGAATTGTAGATCTCATGGATGGTAAGAGGATCCTCCAGCTACAGCACGACCACCTTCTCCATGATTTTCCATACAAAAGGAAAGTTAAAGACAGGCCTGTAGTTAGCAAGACAATCTGGGTCAAGAGAGGGTTTCTTAAGAAGGGGTATTACTACCACATCCTTCAGGGTGTTCCAAAACACACCTGTCTCTAAAGAACACCCGACTATGTCCGCTAGGACTGGGTCGATAACCTCAACATACCCCACTAGGAGGTGAGTTGGGCCCAGATCCAAACTACAGCAGGTTGGCCACAAACTCTGGATGATCCTCACGATGTCTGTGACAACTGGTCCAAGTCAGACCAGACAAACCGAGGAGCAGCAACCTCCCACAAACCATTGCAATCCCTATTGGAGTGGGACGCACAGACATCAGACCTAATGCTGGCAACTTTATCTGCAAAGAACCCAGCAAACTTGTCACACTTTCTTTGTGACAATGCTCTTTGTGGCAGGAGACAGGCTGGATTGCACAGTCTGTCCACAGTCCAAAAGAGCTGGGCTAGTCACCTCTGTGCAGCAACAATCTCCCTGATGAGGAACTCTGCCTTCTTATGGGAGATAGCCCACTGATAGTCCTTATAATGGGACATCAGTCTAGGTCTGTCAGCATCCGCCAGCACTGCTCCAGCCTCCGTCCAACTCACCTTAGCTCCCCCAGCATCCCATCAAACGAAGGGGACTGACAGTGAAGAGTGAGTGGAAAATGTGGACAGGAGCTACAGAATCCAGAGCCTCCATCACAGCCCTGTTATAGATCTGCAGCCGATTCTCTGGATCCTTGCTTACACTCGGCATGCCCGATAGGTCCAGTCCTCCAACAGGTCATCTGGGGTCAAATCTCTCAAAGGAAGGTACCATACCTTCTCCACAAGGGCAGGCCTATTTGAGTAGCCTGGAAATTGAACCTTATGATGTGATGATCAGACCATCCAATCAACTCCACCGCCAAGTCAGAGGCATCCATCCCCAGTAGAAAGACCAAATCCAATGAGTGACTGTGAATATGGGTCACAGAGGTAATAACCTGTGTGAAGCCAAATTAATTCATTAGTTGGAGGAAGTCCTGACCAAATTGTAAGAGTTCATCATTGACCCAGGCATTGAAATCCCCCAGAACCACCTATCTGAGGGACTTCAACACCATATCGATGATAAAGTCTGCAGCTTCCTGCAGAAACTGTTTCTCACCCCTGGGTGGATGGTAGACAAGAAGGATCCTACACTCCACACCTGCACCAGTGATACATTCAAAAGATCTGGTCTCCCCCACTGGCACATCAATAAGACCCAATTCCATTCTAAAATGAATGGCTACACCCCAGCCCCTGTGATCTGTCCTTAGGCAGGGTATCACCGAAAACCCAACCAGAACAGCTGACTCAAGAACTAGACCAGTATTCTCATTCAGCCAGGTTTCAGTGAGGAAAACCAGGTCTGATAACTCAACAAGATCAGGAATTACTGCTGTCTTGTTTTTAATGGACCTGGCATTGCATAACATCACCTGGTTAGGATGAGCCACCAAGGTCAACCACATTATCTGCCCAACCACCATGGAGCCTTTGGGTACGGGGACCAGACAGGGAGGACCCATCTCCAGAACCCATTTTACCCCAGGGCAACCCCTGGGCCTCATCAATCCAATCCATCCATCCCACTCCACTCCCACTCCAGGTCCATGACCGCCAGCCCTGCACATCTTCCTCACAATCCCCAGTGCTCAACACTGCCCATATACATCACTGGGCAAGGGGGCAATCAAAAGGCCAGAGGCCACAGAGCACACAGGAGGAGTAGTGCCTAACCAGACGAGCTCTTGAGCAGCACATACTGGCACAGATTCCCCAAAACAATAAACAACAGTCCACAAACAACCAATACCAACACTCCAAAACATGCAATCAAAACAGAACAAAAAATTGTCTCCACAACCCCCAACACACCCCTAAAAATAAAAAAATAAACTTAAAATAATGCAATGTCCAGCAAATTATTGAGTGTTAGTAAGCAGAAAGGGGCTATGCTTGCCACACTTAAAAGTAGTTTTGAGCATGAAGGGGCTGTCCCCCCCACCAGCCCATAATGTTCAATCCAGGAGACTGTGCTCTCACCACAGTCATCCGAAATTACAGTTTAAAGATGACAACTGAAGTACTGGGGCTCTCTCACAGCCACCAACCAGGCCAACTGAACACATTCAACAGTTTTCCAGTGAGTTTGTCCATCTCTGACCAAAGCCACAATGTTTCTTTCTGTAGATTTGAAAATCAACCTTCAAATAGGGCAGCAGTGCAGAGTAGTGAGCCTCACAATGGCTTGGGCTCCGCCAGAGGAAGCCCTCTGACACCCTCCTCTAGGGTGCCCTGAGCAATCAAACTACACCACCCACTGGCAGTGAGCCAAGTGCCCACTCCATTTAGTCTTCTCCCTAGGCAACCACCCTCAGCACCCAACTGCAGTCCAATACCAGGAGAAATACCAGGCATAATTGTGAAGAAATTTTGGCAAGGCCACACACCCTACCATGCCTCCAACTTACTTCTGGCTCATGGAAACTCTGGGATAATCTGCCCAATGGATGGGGCCCCAGCCAGTCAACATCACACAGCAAAGCCTCCTGAATAAGCCTCTGGCACAGATGTGAGTGCTATGCCCTTCAGCATGAACTCCCACTGACCCTCTTCCCACAGGTAACCCAACCCCAGTCCCCCACTCCCCTGTCAGCAAGACGAGAGCCCAGCATGACAGCCACAGTCCAACAAAGGAACCCAATCCAAAATGATATGAACTCACCGGCAGAAACCACTCTCAGCAAAGTCCTCCAGCTGAAATCCACTCCTTCCTCTCTTCTGACTCTCAACTGCAAATATTAGGTCCCTACTCCACAGGAGATCAAAGATGAAGTTCAGAAGCAGTCCAGAAATGGCTTCCAGCAGATGATAACAACTCAAACTTGAGCCCAGAGTTCACACAAAATGCTAAGGAGTGAAGTCTGGGTCCAGGTGTGCCACTGGTGGATGACAAACTATATAAAATAATCTGCTGACTGATCACACTAACTGAAATATAGTGATCAGAATGGCCACAGTAATGCAGACAGATTTACAATAGAAGCTGCTAGCAGAGTTGCAATGCTAGCAGCCTGTCCCATACATACAGTCTGCACAAAAACAATGTGGCACTATATTTAACAAAGAAAAGCCCAGAAAAAGATTATATCCTAAACTAATCGACCTCACTTGCACCACCCTATCTAAACTAAATAAAAATACAAAAATAGACAAGAAAATAAGCAAGGAAATAAAATTAAAACATAGATGAAATAACGGCTGCTGAAGGCTGACCTATATAAGTAACCATCTTGAATCCACAAAAAAAGCTAGTGTAGTGTGTTCCTTAACATAGAGGAAAACACTGTTTCAATGTGTCAATCAAAACATTTTTGACAAAAAAAACTTGCCAAGACAGTGTCTTGTTTTCCAAGTGCAAGAATAAATTATATTAAAAAAAAGACTTTCTGCCTGCCTTAACAAGAACTATAAGACCCTGGGAAATTGTTGGTGTCCATGTGGCTATAAAACAATGTTGGACAAGAAAAGGAATAGGACATTTGTGAAGAAATAATAAAGGTTGGGGAGGAAATAAAAACCTCAGGTGCTACAGTCATAATTCTGGGTATTTTCCCACTGTGCAAGGGTCACCCAGAAAAAAATAACAGAATCTCCAGAATCAACACTGGATTGCAAAATTGGTGTAGGAGAGAGGGTCTTTTTTTATGGATTCATGGGGCATAGTTTTTGGTAAGAAGAATCTTTACAGAAAACATGGTCTACACCTAAATCATTCTGTGTCTGATAAATTGCATGCTCTATTCAACTCCAAAATATAGTACTCTTTTAAACTGAGTAAACTGGGGGAGGGGTAGTGAGTAGAAGACCTATACCTCCACAAAGGCCTAAACCCACAAAAATGAAAAATACCATCAGGTGTATTGTATGATTAATGCCAGAAGCTTAAATAAACATAAATGGATTGAAATAGTAAATATAAATAAATCAACAAAAAGCTCATGATCGGATATTAATAATGGAAACATTGTAGAGCCCAGAAAATACTTGGAGGAAAAATATGAATTGGTATCAGCTATTTAGCTTGTACCGAAAGTACAGAAAGGAAGGTGGTACTACAGTGTATGCCTTGAAACAACTATGTGTAGCAAACATATCTGATAAGTTAAAGATTCTTCTTCAAAATACTGAAACTTTATGGTTGCAGCTAACAATGCAAACATCTAAGTGTAAAATTATAGGCCTTTGCCATTGCCCTCTGAGTGCTGATGCAGACATTATTCATGATATAAACATGGAGAGCCGGCCCGCCAGCATAGCGGTTATATCTCCACTTGTGACACTGGTGATCCAGGTTTGGGAATGGACCTGGATCGTCGGAGGGCCGGCCAGGGGGAGAAGGATGGAGCATCCCATGGACAGCTCTCCTTCTCCAGGGGGGAGGGTTGGGTAGTGTCCAGCAGAATGAGGACCCCTGGTGGAGACCAGGAGTAGCTCACGCTTTCTGGGGCTCAATATACAGGGAGGTGGGGTGGACGCTGGCATCATTGTACATCCCCACCTCCAAAGAAAAGTGGAAACAGGAGGGGTGAGCCCACTGTCTCAGTGAAGCCCTCCCTGGCTTTGATTAGCCTGCCATCGCTGAACTTTCTGACCAGATACAAGCCTGTGGCTCAGATATGGGGGTCTGGTGCCATGGACCCACCCTCCGGGGGTAAGCTGGGGGTAACTGGGAGATAGCAGCAGTGGATGGCAAGTGGAAATCCCAGGGGCCATGACCAGGGCAGAAGAATTGACAGGAAGGGCTCACCAGGATAAAGAATAGAAAATACATATATATATATATATATAAATAAATAATATAAACATGGAGATTGAAAATGCAGCTGAGTTTGGTGATGTGGTGTTTTTAGGTGAATTAGTAAATTTAAATGAATCAACAAAAAGCTCATGATCGGATATTAATAATAGAAACATGGTGGAGCCCAAATAATACTTGGGGGGAAAAATAATAATTGGTATCAGCTATTTAGCTTGTACTGAAAGTACAGAAAGGAAGGTGGTATTACAGTGTATGCCTTTAATCAACTATGTGTAGCAAACATGTCTGATAAGATTAAAGATTCTTCTTCAAATACTGAATCTTTATGGTTGCAGCTAACAATGCAAACATCTAAGTGTAAAATTATAGGCCTTTGCCATTGCCCTCTGAGTGCTGATGCAGACATTATTCATGATATAAACATGGAGATTGAAAATGCAACTGAGTTTGGTGATGTGGTGTTTTTAGGTGACTTAAACTATGGCGATATTGATTAGGAATTGTTAGAAGCTAAAACTGATCCTAGTAAAGAATTTTTAGATATATGTAAAACCCTAAGTATGATTCTGCATGTCAATGAACTGACTTGGGAAGAATTTTACTAGACATTGTTCTGGCTACAGATAGCACAATTATAAAAAATTGTGTAGTCGATGTACCACTCCATGATAGTGAACACAGAACTGTTCTGTTTGACTTTGATGGGGATGTTAAACAATTCAACAGATGTAGAGAAATCTATATTTGTCAAATGGCTGATGCAAATTGCATTTTAAATTATATTGAACAAATAGACTTGGAAAGAAAACTTCAAGGTTCAAGTGTTAACACTATGTGGGGCATTATTAAATCCATTAGTATAGCGATATGTGATAAACATATTAAAAAGATAAAAAAATACAGTGCTAGAGGAATAAAACCCAAGTGGAAGAACAAAGACTATTAAAAAAAAGCTGTATACACAATATTTGAATTCCAGGAGTCTGGCAGACTGGTCTAAATATATGGCAGCTCTAAAAAAATGCAAATATAAAATCAAGCATGCAAAATAATGAACAGAAATTCAATTGGCAAGGATTTCAATGAAAAATAATATAAAACAATTTTACAGCTATGTGAATTCCCCCAAATCAGCTGGTACAAACTTGACCCTTATAACCATGGATGGTAGACAGATAACAAACTCAGAGGAAATGGCAGACATCATTAATAAATATTTTAGTTCAGTTTACAATAAACATTCTAATTTCCCTGCAGCTCTCAATACATGAGATTTACCTAATACCAAACTTGGTCAATAACCGAGGATTACATTATCAATAAGATTACTAATTAAAAAAGCAAAGTTCTACAGAACCTGATGGCATTTCAATGCATATTCTTAAATTATTAAAACATAAAATAGCATATTCACTAAAAGTTCTGTTCCAAGCATTGCTAGAACAGGGGGTCCTACCCAACGACTGGACGACTGCTAAGGTCATACCTATCCATAAGAAGGGTAATAAAGATGACTACCATAAGTACAGACCAATAAGCTTAACCTCAATTCTTGGTAAGATCTTAGAATCTATTTTGCAAGAAAAGATACAGGAATATCTCAGTAATACAGGCAAGATTGATATGGACCGACATGATTTCACTGAGATTCTTTATTATGAACCTATTGAGTTTTTATGAAAAGGTATCAGCTAACCTAGATAGTAACATACCTGCAGACTATGTCTTCCTAGGCTTCACAAAAGTTTTTGCTACTGTCCTGCAAAGGGGAATAATTAAAAAACTAAAAAAAAGTAATTGGTCTAAACAAATACATTGCCAGCTGGATAAGGTCATGACTATTGGTTTGAACCCAAAGGGTTTGCACTCAGGAATATTTCTCTGAGCTTGGGCACATGATGAGAAGTGTTCCATAGGGGTCCATGCTGGGACCTACACTTTTTCTGATCTTTGGGTCGGATATGTTTAATAACATTATAAACTGAGTGGTTAAATATGTGAATGATGTTAAGTTTGGTGGTTTGTTGGTAGCATAACTGAGATAAAATCAATACAATTGGGCTTAGGTAATATTACCAGATGTGCTTTAAGATGGGGATGTATTTTAACATTGACAAGTGTTGAGTTATACACTTTGGTCAGCAATCCATCCATCACTCCTACACATTATGTAACACAATACTGAAAAGTGTTGATAATGAAAAGGATCTTGGTGTCCTAATCGACAGTAGTCTACTAACAACCAGCATACAGCAGTCATTGCAGCATCTAATGTGGTTCTATGGACTATAAATAAGAATTTTAATAGCAGAAACAAAGAGGTGGTGATGTCCTTTTATACTGCTTATGCATGACCCATGTTAGATTATGGAAATCACCCAAAGTGTCCCTAAAAAAAAAGAGATGTTCAAAAAGTAGAACGTGTACTGCATCATGGTACAAGAATGTTATACGAGGAATAAAATAGCACCTTTGAGAATCATCAAATAAATTTAGAATGAATGTCACTAGAAACTAGAAGACCTAGCAGTGATTTATTGCTAATGTATGACATTTGCAAAGTTCCTTTTTTGATCAATGAGTTACAGATGGAGTTTAAAAATACTGAAATGGGAACTAGAGGACATCACCTGCAACTACAAAAAAGGAGGTTTACTTCAAACAGCAGGAAGTATTATTACACACAACAGGTTATTAACCCATGGAATAAATTAACTCTGGACATTATTCTGAGCAACAAGACTTAATTAAAAAATAAAATATACAAATGTATTATTAATGGGTCCCAGTTACAGTACTATATGTGATGCACAGAAGTGGAAAATGGGCTAATGCCTTCTTTGCTCCTTACTCATTAGAATGAACCTTAATAGTACAATATTCATAAATATTATTGGGTTGTTAGGTGCTATTAACCTACTTACAGCATCAGTTTTATTTTTTTTAACCTAGCACCATCCCTAATGTAACTGATGAATATTAACATCTCATATTTATCCACTAAATAGACAGAGCTATAGTAATGCTCAATTAAGATAATGCATCTCAGACCTGACCTGATTAATCTCCAGTGTCAAGGGGCTTCATGGCGACCATGTTGATTTTATGATATAAACAACAGCTGACTGGTGAGTAAACAAAACCACAAAATTCTGCTCATGCATGTCTTTTGCTGAGATTCTAACCCAGGACTCAATTGCCGAACATCTGGCACCACAAGACCAGTTACATTAGTTTCAAATGATTTTGATTTATATCTGAATTTCTTAGGTTTAATTGCCCTGATTTCTTTTTTTCCTATCACATTAGTCTCTCAGTCACTTCCAAGATGTCATATTTCATTTTTTAGTTTTGATTTTTCTTGACTTCACTTAGACATGTTGTCCTTTTGTTTCCTTTTCTCATGTAACCAGTCTCCTACACATACTCTTATTGTAGAGATACATTTTTTCTTGATGATGTAAACAATATTATTTTTAACATTCAATTGTGCTACATTTTTCCACTGCATCTCTACTCCAGCAAAGCTAAATACTGAAACACTATTACTGTTGTTTTATGAATAAATTATGTCTTTGATTTAGAGTGGTTGCAATAGTTTTTCATAGAAATTCCAAAGGCAAAACTGTTGATAAATGCATTGATGGAGTTCGCAGATAACTAATTATAAAAATGAAGATCGGTCAACCATATTATACAATGATATGTGTTATGCTGCTAATCACAATGATGCAGATTTCTTCAGCAATTTATTCTTGATTATGGCCAGGTTCCCATCCGCATTCATTATAATGGGGGACCTCAATTTTATATATCAATATGATACATCATCAGGTTCAAGAGAAATTAAAGCTAACACAATGAAATTTCAAAACTTTAAAAACAGAATTTTAAATGGTGGATGCTTTTAGGTACTATCATAAGGAAGTTGAATTATATGCTTTTTTCTCTCCTGTTTATAAAATATTTTCTTGTATAGATACATGTATAATATAAAAATTCACTACATAACATTTTACAAATAGTATATGTAAATATACACATTTCTGATGAAGCTTCATGTATGTTCACTTTTGATCAAGATGAGGTGGAAACAAGAGATTATTTATGAAGGCTAGATGGGTCACTACTTAAAGTTTTAGATATAACCTGTCTAACATTAATCAAAAAAACTATTAAAGACTTCCAAATCCTAAAGACACATACTATAACATATACTGGAACTCTTTGAAGGCAGTGCTTGGGGGGGGGGTCACAGAGACATACAATAGGAGAAGAACTAACGTTGTTGCAAGATAACTTTTACTGAAAGAACAACAACTAACAAGGGTCCAAGTGGAGTATATTGTATTCAGGTGAGTTAAATTTATACCGTATGCTCATAATACAGAATAATATAATGATATTGTTGCTAAACAGGATCATTCAACATTACTGAGCTCCAGATGTAGATATTATTTCATAGGGTAGAAGCCAAATAAGTTGTTGGCCTTGCAGCTAAGGGCAGAAAGATCTCAGGGTGCTATAAATCAAATAAAATATAATGAGGGTGCATTATATAATGAGACATGACAACTGGCACTGTCTTCAAGTGTTTTATAAAGAACTATGTACTGCAGAAGTAAATTCTACGTGGATGAAATTAGACATTTTCTGAGTTCTGTGGATCTTCCATCTCTTTCTGAATGGGAAAGAAAAGACTGAATAAGCCAATTAAAAAAAATGAAATATTAGAAGCTATAACAGGATTAAAAGGAGCCAAATCAACAGGTCCTGATAGTAAATGAAGTCTATAAAGGATTTAGTATTTAGTTCCCACACCAGGGTATTTATTTGACCAACTTGGAGTGGCGGCAAGGATGCACCATCCTTCAATGAAGCCTGGATTACACTAATTTTAAAATCTGATAAAGACCTGGTTGATTGCAAATCCTATCTTCCAACATCTTTTTTAAATAATGATTACAAAATCTTTGCAAAAAATGTTGGCTAAACAGCTTGAGAAGGTGGTTAAGGTATTGGTTCAAGAGGACCAGTCAGGCTTCACTGAGGACAGAGGCTTCATCACAATGTCAGGAAGGCTCTTTACTTAATATATATATCAACCAATAGAGATGCAGTACTAATTTCATTTGATTCTGAAACAGCCTTTGACAAGGTCTCTACAGAATTTCTGTAGGATACCCTTCCAGAGTCTGGAGTAGGCCCAATGTTTCAAGACTGGATAAACCTGATATACACATCTCCTAAAGTGAGGGTTAAAATTAATTCAGTTATTTTGAATCTGTTCTCTTTAGGTCATAGCACAAAGCATAGGTGCCTTCTGTCCCCCGTGCTTCATTCTATTCATATGGATTAATTGGCACAGGCTATTAGGAGCTTATCCAGTATCAAGGGTATCAAAATAAAGTCAGTAGAATATACTATCTTGTTATATGCAGACAATAATTTAATAGTTTTGAATAATGTTGAATCATTGAATCCCTTATTAGAACTATTGTCTACTTACTCTAAACATGCAGGGTATAACATCAGTCTGAATAAGTCAGAGATCATTTTGTAAAATAAGGATTCTGACTACAGTATATTACACCTACTCTATCTGAATTTGGTGAACATGAAAAGGGGCTAAGATCTTTAGGCATTAAAATATCTTTAAATTGTCATGATACACTTGAATTAAATTATTGTCCCATTTTAGAGTAATGTTAAAAAGATCTTGAAAGATGGATGTTGCTTCCATTGACTCTGGCTGAGAGGGCCAAAGTTATAAAAAATGAATGTTCTTCCTAAATCCTTCTTTTTGTTTTAGGCTCCTACCTATTAGAGTCCCAAGTATTTTTTTTTTAAGATTAGGAGAAGGCAAATTTGTCTGGGGAGGTAAACAGGTTAGAGTAACTCTGGATAAAATATATGCATCTGAACAACAAGCTGGACAATAGGTCCCAAACATATTATGATGCTATATGACATCTCAGTCGGAACCTACATACAACTGGTTTACAGAGGAAAATTCATATCCATGTTGGGTTAAAATAGAACAGTCAACATTATGTAGATGGTATTTAATAATAAGCTTATGTCTTTGTTGGCATTTAAAAAAAAATATTACATTCACAGTGGTCATTTCTTAACTTTCTTGCAAAGTTGTAGATTTATTATTAAAAAAAGTAAGAGGAGAGACCCTTCCAGACCCTTCCCTTTTGCAGTCTTTATGTTCAGCAGAAGAAATTCAATCTAAAACAAAAAGTTAATCAGTAACAAGTAGGCAATAATATTGGAAAAGAAACAAAATTAGTATAGAAACAATTACACAATGCCTTGGTTAAAGAGTTATGATCTGGTATGGCAGTATGGGGGGGGGAGTATACAATATTGCAAACACCTTTGCAAATATCAAAACATATAAAGTTATGTCAAATACACTTATTTTAACTTCTCTATATTAGACTTGTGTACTAGATGTGGGCAAATCAGAGGGCCATGGGTTCATATATCTGTAGACTGTGTTATGCATAAGTCTTTTTGGAATAAAGTACAGAGACAGAAGAAGGTATTTGATACCTTTTATTGGACCAACATAGATATAACAAAAAGAACAAAGTGCTTTAGCTTTTGGACCAGCCCAATACTTCCTTAGAAGCTTAATGACAGTTATTTAGAAAATCCCATACTTTAATACCCAGATCATGCAGAAAACAAAACAGAAAAGAATCCTATTGGTTTAAAATACTCATTTAAAAAATAACAGAAGAAATATCATAGAAGCTGAATAGTATCAGTTCAGCTTCAGCTGAATGGGACTAAAGGTCACATTTACTTAGAGCATAACAACAAGCAGGGAGTCCTCTGTGCATCAATTAAAATGACTTACTGATACCTTCAGAGTAAGATAAGAACATCTCTAGCAGAGAGCTGTATAAACCAATTATGAGTGTCCCAGTGTGTTTAAGAATGCAGTTCATTAAAAGCAAAACCCACTTGGATTAAAGACATGCTAAAATGTGACATCATTGTAAGTTAAAAGAAAGCTCCACAAAATAGAACTACAAAAAGTAAATATACATGGCATACAAACGGTTTAAAGTAAAGTGTACCTAAAGTGATCAATAGTTTCACACTATATGGAATGTAAAACTTAGCTGGAAATATTAGCCAACTTTATTCTCAAACTGGTTATTATGCTCAATAAATCTTAAGGCCTTAAGTGTTGTAACAAGTGTTTATACATGATAATATAAATTGGCAGTATAAGAGCCAAACAAAAAGCTGCTTATCAAGGACCACGAAGAAACTAAGACCATGCAACCTGATATGTGCAGATTTCAATAAATTCTCAGTGTATAATAAAACTACTTGAAGTACTGAAAATGTCTAAGGAATCTGAATAAGAAATCATAGGACTTAAATTTCCCCCCCAAAGACAACTAGTTGTGAGGAGACACACACACACACACACACACACACACACACACACACACACACACATATGAGTCCTAATGCACCATCATTCACATCAATCACTTCAGAAGTTACCCAAAGGAATTAAACTTGTCATGAACCTCCAAGTAAAAGAGATCATGCATCTTAATATGTACAGAGTTCAACAATCGATCACTATATAATCATACTACTATATCTGCAGTAACAGTCCAAGGATTCTGAATAAAACCACAATGAAATAAAACTTCCATCCTCCCTATGGTAAGATAACTAGTTAGAAGTGAATGTACACTATGTATGTAAGACAAGAGTCCTAACATACCTTAATTTCCACAAATCACTACAATATTAGCCCAATGTAATTTAATCCATAAAGGACCCCCATGCAAATGAGATTCTGCATCCCAATATGTTCAGAGTTCAAAAATGTGACAGTATATAATAAAACTACTGTATGTAGAGTAACATGCTAGGGAATCTGAACAAGACCCAATGGAATTAACCTCACCCCCACCCAGGGGAAGATAAGTGGCGAAAAGGAAATAATATTCATTTTGTGTGTGAACTAAGAGTCATAACACACTGTAACATCATTATGTCATGTACCTGAATATAAGTCCACTTCAATGTAACAGCAACCCCCTCACCATACACACACACACACACACACACACACACACACACACACATATACAGACACTGAAGTCCTATAAAATGCCACACTAACTTGTTTTTTTTTTCTCTTTTAGATATTTCCTGAAGAAGACCCAAGGCCAAAATGTAGATTTTTAACTCTATTTTCTATTTTCAGTGTGCATTTAATATAACCATTTTGTTTTGCTATAAAATGTCTATACATAAAGTAGAAACATTACTAGCCATGCCTCTGGAATGCATTTTTCCTTTCAACCTAAGGATTAAATTATTAGGAATAGAATACAGAAATCATGACTATATTGTAACAAATTATACAATATTAGCTGACATTATGTAAGCTAACACAAGAAAACTTATTTTGCTTAATTGGAGGAATAAACTGAGTCCAAGTTATGAGTACTTGTTTGGCTAAGTTACTGACAGTACATTACTAGAGGCAATATTTTACATTGCAGAAGACAGAAATTGAATCATTTGTGGAGAGTTGGAACCCATTTTATTCAGTCATATCCAGGGACACTGGTTTACTGCATACTCAGTGATGGAGACAGAAACCCAGAATTCTGATTGGCGCATGGAAAAACAGCATGAAAATGGAAATAGCTTTTGTTCTCAGGGAGGCTGTGATCTGCAGCACATAACAGTTACAACACCTGCTTTCTTTCGCTACTGCATGCTGTACTTTTTGATTGAGTCATCTTCAGACCTCTACTGCTGGAATCCCGGTGCTGAAACTTGCCAAATACCACCCTGAGCTGTAAGTATATTGTATTTATTTCATGTACGCTAGGTTTTTCTGTCCCTGTGCAACGAAATTCAGTGTTGGCCACCAGGATTTTCCCCCTAAAAGCGAGACTGACTGTGCACTGTGATTTGGATTCAGTAGATGTTGGACCAACCACTGGAGGCTTGCTGTTCTTTTTTAATTTAAAATGAATTTAAATAGTAAAGCATTTTAAATGAGAATGTAGCTAGCTGTGGCTATGAAAGAAAAGAAAAAGCTTTCCGCATTCAGAGGGCTCAGAATTGGACCCATTACATGCAAGTAGCATCAGGAGTATTTGTGCTATTTGTGCTACAATATAGTACTAAATATTGTAGCATAATATATTGTAGCACAAATACTCCCAATACGATGCTATTGTGCTACTTGCATGATATGAGTCAGAGTTTGAGCCTTCAGAATGATGAAAGCATTTTATTTTCTCTCATAGACACAGTGACATACTATCTTGTCTAAAATTATTTACATTACATTATTTATATTTTCACAGTCCATTTTAAATTAAAAATGTACAACCTACCTGTGGTCACATTAATCAAAATGAGACATCTTATCTTCATGTAATGTTGGCGGAAGCGCCATGTTTGGTGGGATGCAAGCTTTGGTGTGAGGAGGAGAGTACAGCTTGGAAATTGAGTCGAGTGTTTTTGAGCTCGAAGTACTAGCTGGTAAGTCCAGAAACTCACAAAAGAGCAAAGAGCATTCTGATGTCCACGGCCTAGTTTTGCCTAGCTCCTCAGAGTTCCGAGGATCGGGGGGAGCGTGCGATAATGAGCCAGACCAAGATTAGGCAGCAGCCTGTGCATATGGTTGTATGTGGTTGATTTTGCCAAACTTATTTTGATAAACAACATCTTTCTTTTCTGGGACAGCCAGATGTGCTACAGTCCAAGTGAAAAAAAAAATTAATGTCGTTCATTTTTGGTGAATGTGATTGGAGTGGAAGAAACAGTTCTGGACGCCTGGCATCGGTGGGGAGGTTGGGCATTGACAGGGGTTGGGCTTGGGTGGGGAGAATAGCCGTGCTGGTCGTTAGAGGTGGGGAGAGGGTGGGAGTGTGGTTGTATGGTCCATTAGTGTGGGACAAGTGACTGTCCAGCTCTGTTGGGATGGGGAAAGTAGCCAGCTGGTCCGTCATGGTGGAGAGAGTGGCTGGATGGTCTGTCAGGGTGGTGAGACTGGCTGTCCGGTCCATTGGGTGGGGGTGGGGAGAGTGGATGGGCTGGTCCATTGGGGTGTGGAGAGTAGCCATGCTGGTTCATTGGGGTGGGGACAGTGGCTGTACTGGTCCATTGGCATGGGGAGAGTGGCCCTCCTGACCCACAGGAGTTGGGGAGAGTAGCTGTGCAGGTCCATCAGAGTGGGGAGAGTGACTGTGCAGGTTTGTGGGGGTGAGAAGAGTGGTCATGCAGGTCTGTGAGTGTGGGAAGAGTGGCCATGCAGGTCCGTCAGAGTGGGGAGAGTGACCATGTCAGTGCGTCAGGGTGGGGAGAGTGGCCATGCAGGTTCACGGGAATGAGAAAAGTGGCCATGTGGGTTCATCAAGGAGGGAAGAGTGGGTGTGCAGGTTTGTGGGGGTGAGGAGAGTGGCTGTGTCGGTTCAACGGGGTGGGGATAGTGGCCGTGCTTGTTCATCGGGGTAGGAAGAGTGGCTGTGCAGGTTTGTGGGGGTAGGAAGAGTGGCCATGAAGGTTCATGGGTATGGAAAGAGTGGCCGAGCAGGCCTGTCAGAGTGAGAAGAGTAATTGTGAGAGTCTGTCAGGGTGGGGAGAGTGGCCATGCAGGTTCGTGGGGGTAAGGAGAGTGGCCATGTCAGTCCATCGGTGTGGGGAGAGTAGCCCTTCTGATCCACCAGGGTGGGGAGAGTGGCAGTGCAGGTTCATGCTGGTGAGGAGAGTGGTTGAGCGGGTTTGTAGGGGTGAGGAGAGTGGCCATGTCGGTCCATCGGGGTGGGGAAAGTGACTATACCAGTCCATTGGGGTGGGGAGAGTGGCCGTGCAGGTTCGTGGGGGTGAGAAGACTGGTCGTGCAGGTTCACCGTGGTGGGAAGAGTAGCTGTGTGTAGCTGCCATAGTCTGATAAGTTATTTGAATGGGAAAGCAAGGGAGGGAAGATGGAGTGTGGGGGTGGGTTGGGTGCATGAGCTGGAATGCGTAGTGTATGAATGAATAATGGTTTTGAAATATGTCACAGATGATGGAAAAAATTATTCTGGTCATCGTGGTCGAGGAAGGGAAGGGTGGATGGGTAGACTGGCACAGAACCATTTTTTCCAGCATGTGTGCCAGTCTGCCGGGTCCATGCCATGCTCCAGTGGTTGTTCATTGATGGTTGGCAGAGGGATGGGCTGGGGGACTGGTTCATTTGCAGAAAAAAATGGTTCTGGCCTCTGGTGATGGAGGAGGGAAGGGTGGATGGGTAGAGTGACACAGAACCATTTTTTTCCAACATGTATGCCAGTCTGTTGGGTCCGTGCCACGCTCCAGCGGTTATTGGTTGATGGTAGGCAGATGGGCAGGCTGGGTGGTCTGGTTCACATGATGGAAAACAAATGGTTCTGGCCTCTGGTGATACATAGAAACATAGAATTTGACGGCAGATAAGCACTGCTTGGCCCACCTAGTCTGCCCATTTCCTTACCTATCGGATAAGCTGCAGATCCTAGTTAACCAACAGCCTACTCCTTCCTACCCCCCACTAGAATTGCCTTATGTCTGTCCCATGCATTCTTGAATTCCCCCACTGTTTTTGACTCTACGACCTCCTCAGGAAGGCTGTTCCATGCATCTACAACCCTCTCTGTGAATAAATTCTTCCTCGCATTACCTTTGAGCCATCCCCACTCTATCTTCAAATTGTGCCCCCTTGTTCTTGAACATCTCATTTTCTGAATGATGCTACCCTCTTAGACTTTGTTGATTCTCTTGAGGTATTTGAAAGTTTCTATCTTGTCCCCCCCTCCCTCCTTTCCTTGAGGCTATACATCATAAGCTCCTTTAGTCTTTTTACATATGTCTCCTGGCGCAGACCCTGCACCATTTTGGTTGCCCTCCTCTGAACAGCCCCCACCCTGTCTATGTCTTGCGGAGATGGGGTCTCCAGAACTGTACACAGTACTCCAGATGTGGTCTTAACAACTGTCTGTACAGAGGACCAACAACTTCCTGTTTTCTACTGGTGATGCCTCTCTCTATGCATCTCAGTATCCCCCCAACCCTCCTTACTGCCTTCTCACATTGCTGGCCCACCTTTAGGTCATCTGATATGACTACTCCCAGGTCCCTTTCCATATCTGTTGTTGTCATTATCACACACCCCATTGTGTACTCTTCCTCTGGGTTTTTGTTTCCCAGGTGCATTTACTTTGCACTTCTTTGCATTAAATCTAAGCTGCCATACATTTGACCATTCCTCCAACCTTGTCAAGTCCCTTTTCATCCTTTCTATCCCACCTTGCATATCAACCTTGTTGCAGATCTTTGTGTCATCTGCAAAGAGACATACTTTCCCTTCCAGTCCCTCTGCAATGTCACTTATAGACATTAAAAAGGACTGGCCAGTGCGGTACCCCACTAGTAACCCCCCTTTTTTTCACTGTGGACTCCATTTACTATTAACCACTGTGTCCTGTTGTTCAGCTAGTGTTTTACCCAGGCTACCACCCTGAGACCCACTCCCAGGCTGGCTAATTTGTTTATTAATCTTTTGTAAGGGACTGTGTCAAATGCCTTGCTAAAGTCTAGGTAGGTCATGTCCACAGCCCCTCCCTGGTCTACTACTTTGATCACCCAGTCAAAGAAATCAATTAGATTTGTCTGACATGACCTTCCTGCTATGAATCCATGCTGCCTTGGGTCCTGTGCCCCACTGGCCTCTAGGTGCTCAACAGTTCTTAACTTCAGAAGTGATTCCATCATTTTTCCTACCACTGAGGTCAAACTGACAGGTCTGTAGTTTTCTGCCTCTGTCTTGCTCCCACTTTTGTAAAGGGGAATCACATCCGCCTTCCTCCAGTCCTCAGGTACCACACCATCCTCCCATGATTTATTAAAAAGGGTAGTCAGTGGTGTTACTAGTTCTTCCCTTAGTTCTTTTAGAATTCTGGGGTGAATCCCATCAGGCCCCATTGCTTTATCCACCTTCAGTTTTAAGAGTTCTTTCAGAACCCTTTCTTCTGTGAAAGGACTAATATCAACCCCCTATCCAGTGTGCTCCTGTTGACTGGATTAGGTATCTCCCCCTGCTTTTCCATTGTGAATACTGAGCAGAAGTATTCATTCATTACCCCTGCTTTTTCACTGTCGCTCTCTGCCCAAACACTTTCCTCTTTATTCAGCCTCAGTATCCCTGCCTTAGTCTTTCTTTGCTCCCTAATGTACCAGTAAAAGGTTGTATCTCTCTTCTTAACTGAGTTGGCTATCTTTTCCTTGGTTTGGGCCTTTGCTATTCTGACTGCCTTCCCTGCTTCCTTCTGCTTTAATTGGTACAGTTCTCTGTCATGCTCCATCTGTGCTTCCTTATACTTCCTGAATGCTATCTTTTTCTCGCTTACCTTTCCTGCCACATCTTTTGAGAACCATAGTGGTTTTTTTTTATTTTGATTTGTTTAATTGCTTCACACAAAGGGTTGTTGCCTCTGTGATGGTGGTTTTGATGTTTCCCCATTGTTGCTCCACTCCACCTTCTTGCCTGTTTGCAAGTGCTTTTCCGAGGCACTCTCCCATTTTGACAAAATCAGCCCTCCTGAAGTCCACTACCTACACTTTTGTGTGGCTTGACTCTACAGCTAAGTTTATCATGAATCACACTGTTTGGTGGTCGCTTGTTCCCAGATGGCTACCCACTTCAAGATCAGAGATCCTCTCTCTGTCCCCATTTGAGAGTACCAGGTCTAAGACTGCTCCCTCCTGAGCGGGTACCAAAACTAGCTGTTTGAGGCATGCCCCCATAGGGCATTGAGAATGGCCCTGCTCTTGGATGTGGCTGCAGCAAAGGTGCTCCAGTTAACATCTGGCATATTCAGGTCCCCCATCAGCAATATCTCCCCTTTCTCTGCCATCCCAAGGATGCCTTCTGTCATTTTCTTGTCCATTTCCTCCCCCTGAGATGGGGGGTCTGTATACAACTGGAGGAGGGAGGGGTGGACAGACAGAGTAGCACAGAACCATTTTTTCCTCCCAGATCTGTGCCATGCTCCAGTGGTTGTTGGTTGATGGTCATCAGATAAGCAGGCTGGTCTGTCAGGGTGGGGAGAGTGGCTGTGCTGGTGGGGTGAGGAGTGTGGCTATGCTGTTTCTTCTGGGTAGGGATAGATGGGGTTTGTAAATCTGTTGTACTCTCCATGAAAGAAATACAGTACAATACAAAATGTGTATAAAATGTGTCATTATTTTTGTGTACCTGTGGTGTGGTGGGGGGGGACACTGACCTGTATGATGTTCAGGCATGGTGGGGAGAGTTGCCATGCAGGTCCATCATGGTACAGAAATTGGCTGTGCTTGTCCACCAGGGTGGGGAGAGTGGCCGTGCCAGTCCGTCATTTGCTGGGTATGTGTCTTCTTAACTGTATCTGTGTGTGTGTGCATGTCTGTGTCTACATGTGTGTGTGTGTATGTGTGTGTGTCTGCATGTGTGTGTGTGTCTGTGTGTGCAAGTGTGTCTGTGTGTGTGCATGCATGTCTGTGTGTGTGCATGTGCGTGTATGTGTTTGTGTGTGTGCATGTAGAATAATGGAGACAAATGGAGGGGTCAGACAACATAACTTTATTAAGCCACATCAAACTGAATAAACTATGTCTAACCTGTGTCCTTCAAAACTGTCAAAAACTGCAGATTTTCCTCATTGGTTTCCTTAATCAATTTTGAAGGATGTAGACATCCGATTACCTAGGGGGTAAACAAAGACACATTGATAAATAAACTGTCTAACTGCATGTTAATAATAATCTTGCCACTTTTGTTGGACTTTTGCAGGAATATCTAATGGAATATTGTTGGAAGTGTTGGGAACTACAGAAATGATAAGTTCTTAAAGGTGAACTACCAGAAGAGGTGAAGCTCTGACCACTGTACGGATTGCGGCTTCACCTCTCTGGTCCCCCCTGCAGGCACTATATTAAAAAATAATCTTTCCACCTGTGTGATCACTCAAACTGGTGGATGGGTGCAAAGATCAATTTACTTCTCCAAAAACAAACCGATGCTCACACATGTGAGCCAGTAAGCACCACTTCAAAGGACTCGAAGTTGCACTAAATATTTATTGTATTCTGTAAAAACCAGAACAAATTTGCAAAACCACAACTGTGCAACCTAGTAAAAAAGGGACTAATTGTAAGGCAAATTCAAGCACTATACAAGGCTGTTACTGAAATATTGCACTGTACAGTAACAATTAGAGTTCTAGTCTATACCAAAGTCCAGTACAAGTTCTCAAACAGGGTCTATTGCAGCTTGATTATTTGTGGCATTCCAGGTAAAATGATCTCCCAGGTAATACATTGTAAGAGATGACTTACTTGTTCAAAGGGATATTCGATTCAAAACAACCAGAATTTCTTACTTAATAAATGCCATCTGAAGAGCAAGGATAATAAGTGCACTGGAATCAGTAGAAAGTTCCAAATTGCTGTCGGTGCTAGCTTCCTGCTTCCTGAAAAAAGGAAAAATTATATTGCTGGAGTGGAGAAAAAAATTAATATTTGCACTGCAATTTTATGAAGCTAATGCATAATGCACCACGTGTTGGTAAGCAGAGAATGCAGCATCAAAAACACCGCCACACCTCATGCTGCAACCCCATCAGCTTCATGGGCGTGGAAACTAGGATGCTAACATTTCAACTTTCAGTCATCATCAGAACACGCCCAATAGTGTACAGAAGTGCTATTTAACTCCCAAACCACCCGGAAGTGATAGAAAACTGAGGAGAGTCGAGCAAAGATTTTTTGTGCCAATTCTTAAAAAAGAACCACATATATAAAAGCATGCAATTAAAAACAGCCAGCATGCTTATTATGTATAACATATTTAAAATGGATAATTGATTACAAGCAGAGCCAGGCTGTACATGTACATATATCTAAAGCCCAAGAGACCTGTATAAGCATATTAATCATAGCCAACCAACCAACCAGAGCCTGCAAGTCATAGTTGGAGGCAGTTAGAGAATCCATCAATACATCTAAAGATACAACCAGCCAGAGCCTACACATCATGGTTGAAGGGGGAAAAAAAGGGTGTGGGGAAACAAAGCAGGTAAAACAAGAATACAAACAGCCTAAGGGTTTCACCAACCAGAGCCTGCAAGTCTTAGTTGGAAAGTGCAGCCAAATGGGGAGGGGGGATGAAAAAAAGTTGGAAAGTCCTGTCGACAAATTCAGTGTTGCACTAATAGCCTAAATAGCTATATAGTGTGATGTCATCATTCAACCCATTAGGAGACAATGTATTTAGTGTATATATCCAATATGCTTCACGTTGCAACGAAAGGTCACCTAAATCTTCCCCTCAAGAACCAATTTCCACTTTCTCAATCCCAATGAATCTCAACATAGTGACTGAGCCATATCTTGCCTCTTTATAATGTCTAGCCATAGCATAATCCAAATTCTTATTTCTAATAGCTGTCTTATGTCCACCATTTCTTGGGGTGCAAAGATCAATTTATTTCTGTTGACTGCAGGTGGGATAGTAGAGATGAAGCCATGAGCTGCACAGTGGTTATGGCTTGACCTCTGCCAGTAGAACACTTTCATGAGTTTGAGCTCTGCCATGAAAACTAAGAGGCTCCATTTTCATGAAGACCAAGTTAGAAAGTGCCCAATTTACTGTGGGTGAAATTCCTGATTGGTTTATTCTTTGGTACAGATTGTTGATCTCTCCATTAGCATCCTCAATCCTCATTAATCAGTTGTGGATTTTTTTTAATTGAATGCGCTTTGTTTACATATAAACCAATCCAGACAGCTAGATGTTAGGGACTGAACCGACAGAGTCCACCTTGGCATCTTCTGGTTAAGCTTAATTCACGTCTGAGCTCTGTCTAGCTTTGGTACATGGCATTGGGTGAGTACCGTAATTCTGCCTCTGCTGCCATCAAGCCTGAGGGTTAGAGGTTGCAGTGCTGCACCTGCTGCCATCATGCCTGAAGTCTGCTGTACTGCACTTGCTGCCATCACTCCTGAGGGGTGGGGGCTGCACCTGCTGGCATCACACCTGAGGGACAGAGGCTGCAGTGCTGCACTTGCTGCCATCATGCCTGAGGAGTGGGGGCTGCACTTGCTGCCATCATGCCTGAGGGGTGGGTGCTGCATGCTGCACTTGCTGCCATCACACCTAAGGGGTGAGGGCAGCACCTGCTGGCATCACACCTGAAGGCTGGGGGCTGCAGTGCTGCACTTGCTGCTGTCATGCCAGAGGGTTGGAGGCTACAGTTCGGCACTTGCTGTCCTCATGCCTGAGGGGTTGGGTTTGCAGTACTGCACCTGCTGCTATCACACCTGAGGACTGGGGGCTGCAGTGCTGCACTTGCTGCTGTCATGCCTGAGTGTTGGAGGCTACAGTGCTGCACTTGCTGCCCTCATGCCTGAGGGGTTGGGGTTGCAGTGCTGCACCTGCTGCCATCACACCTGAGGGGTTGGGGGTGCACCTGCTGCCATCATGCCTGAGGGGTGGGGGCTGCATTGCTGCACTTGCTACTGTCATGCCTGAGGGGTGAGGGCTGCAGTGCTGCTGCTGTCTAACCTGGAGAATCATTGAAAGACTGCTCTTGCCATCTTGCTGGGATTCTGAATGTAAAGTCTTCATGAATGTCATACGTGTGCACTGCTGCAGATTCATGCTGATGTTGAACCACCTGCCAACATTGCTACCAGCACCTCATGCTTGTTCCTTTGTGCCACACTTCAAGTAAGTAGGTGTGGGTGTTGGTGGCAAGCTGTGATTGGAGAATGCATTGATGAGAATGAGGATGTGGGTGATGGTCCTTCTAACAGTTATGCTACGTGTACAGTTTCCTGTGGGCCACATGTAAACATTATGATTTCAGGCCTTGAAGTGTTGTCAGACATGATCTGCTGCAAGTCTATCTATTGTAAAAGGTACAGTTTGCTTTCTTTTTGCCCACTAGTGGGTCTTCCATGCTAAAAATGTGAATGCTTTGTTGGTGTTGCAGAATTAGTCCTGCTCCTTACTATGTTTGTTTGTCCTCTTTTTTGTAGGTCAATCTGTGAAAGTGGTGTTAGTGATCTGCTGCTGTGAGTTGCTTTTAGTTCTTTGGAAACATCACATCACTACACCATCAAGGTGGCAGCATCACCACCATGAAAGATAGCCAAAATCTCCAGCATTACTGTGAAAGACTGTGCACTACAGTTCAAGGGAATGGGAATGTACGAAGATGGAGGGAAAATGTTCTGACAGTTTTGTGCCCATCCTGCTGACCACATCTGGAAGGATACTGTTGTAGACCACTGAAACAGCAAGAAGCATTTAAAAAACATGAGCCAGAAAGAGAAAAGTGAGACAAGACAGGTGATATTGCATACGAGTTTCAACACCATCACTCCTGCCGCTGCTTCAAGGGAAGAAACTGTTCTCAACACATTGAGGGTTTGGTGTGGGGCCAATATTCCCGCTGAAAAACATGATCAACCCTGCCTCAGAGGCTGGATGGGAAAGTATATCAAGAGCATAGGTGCACTTCCAAAGGCAAACACTCTCCGTCAGAACTACCTGCTAAAACTGCAGAACAAGATGGAGGAGGCAATTCACCAATAGGTGAAAGGAAAGAGCATCACAGTAATGTGTGATGAATCCACAGATTCAGATGCTCGGTGTGTACTGAACATTATTTTTGTTAATGACTGTGGTAAATCTTACATTGCAAATGCCTTGGAGTTGGTCGCAGTGAACCATTCAACTGTTGCACAAGCCATTATAAAAACTCTGCAGAAATATGAGGTGGAGATGGAACAAGTTGTGAGTTTTATCAGTGACAATGCCAGGTACATGATTAAATGTTTCAATGATGCATTACAGGGAGTTACTGGGGACCATGTCATCCATGTCAGTTGCTGGGCACATGTTTTGTCACTTGTAGGTGACACATGGATAAACCATTTTGAGTTGGTGAACAAACTGGTTGCACAGATTAAATATGTGTTCCAGCAGTCCCCAAAATGAAAAAGGGAGTACCTGGCATTCCTCACAGAGGTGGGGTTGGAGAACAGCATTTTACCTCCTTTCCCAGTACTGACACACTGCAACATATGGTTTGAAACTGTGAAATACCATGCCATCCACTTGCAATAGTTAAAAGATTTCTTGCAGGAAGACCAGAGTAATGCAAATTCACTGAAATTGCTACGCAACTTTGTACAATGACAGATTGTCATCCTTCAACCTGTATTCCCTTTATTATAGGAGTTTAAGGGGAGATCTGTGTTTATTATATAGAATCATTGGGGATGACAACCTTCAGGCAGAGGTTGGTATCCAGCCCAAGACTAGTTGGTGTAGCAGTAGGAGGCATGACAGTCAACTTATCCATTTTAAATGTAATCATAACATACGTGAGAGCTGGTTCAGTCAAAGGGTTGTGGTACCCTGGAATGAACTTCCATTAGTGGTTGTGGAGAGCTCTAGTATGAATAATTTTAAAGTTCATTTTGACCAACATTTCAGTAAGATAACTACTCGATTTTAAAATTTTGGTACATGGCAGTCAAATATGGATGCAAGTCTACTAGCTTGAAAACTACCAATGAAACCTATGAAACTTATTTACCGAATGGAGGGGCAAGCTCCAAATTCAGACTGCATTTATTGTAGAAAATAGTATGGACATAATAGAGACAATACACATTCTGCAACTGAAAGGTAAACCATTGGCTGTGTCCATCTATGATACACTAATGGCGATCAAGAACCGATTCAAGGCTGGAGTGTTAAAGACTGATAGTTTTGGAGGAAAAACAGATGAGCAGCTTCATCAGCTTAGAGGCTGGGCGAAGCAGGATCAAGTTTTGGTATTTCAAAAAGCTTACAGTGTAGCTCTAAACAAACTCAGCAAGCACATGGGGTCAAATCCATTGCTACAGTTTTTCAAGGCATGTCTCATACTAGACCCATTCAATCTGCCCACACTGAACAAGGACTACAACCAATATGCAGAGGACATTCCAATGTTTGGACTACACAACATGCCAGCTCTGAAAAAGGATTGAGATCTCTACATAAGACAAGACCTCAGTGACTTGCAGAAAAGTTGGACTTTGATCTGGGTCAATATAGTACTATGGAGCCTCAGCTACCAGTGCTGGCTAGAGCTGCTCAGCAGGCAATTTGGGTTCCACTATCCAGTGCTGATGTTGAAAGGTAATTTTCAGTATATGGTCAGATCCATAAAGATCAAAGGAGAAACCTGCGGGTGGACAATTTGCGATTGTTTTCAATGTTGATGTTCAATAAATAGGGTACTTTATGTATTGGTTGCCACTGCTTAGCTCCCTTTTTATTTGAAGTCAGTGTGGCATTGCTGGATTGTAATTTTTTGTTTCATTGTTTCATATTCTTAAGTATACTGTATTGTTTCTTTTTGTTGCAAAGTTTACACTTTAATTGAACATTTTGTTACAGCTTTAGATTAATTCATTCTTTTGCTCTGTTTACTTTATGTTCCACGTTTTGCACATTTTAATGTATGTGAATTTTAGTCCAAAATGTCCATTTCCTCCACTGTTTCTACACTCTTTTACTATTTTTGTATACATTTTAAATCATATTTCTTTACAGTATTTAGTTTATCTTTATTGTATTTACTTTTTTTGCTGATAACAACTTTTGCACATTTTAATGTATATGCTTTTGCACTGTTTCTACTTTTTGCACCACTTTCTGCACATTTATAAGCAGTGTTTTATTTAGCTTAGCATGTCTCTTTTTATTTAAGTACCTGATGACATGAAAAGGCATACAGAGCCAATGCTCCCTTCCATAATGTAGCATTGACACACAGTACAAAATAATGGTACATTCATCCAGGATTTATTTAGGTGTGGGGGTGTATTGGCAGTGCCTTTTTCAGGGCTGACTGTATTCACTTTTGAGTGATTTGGGATTGGAGTGGGGGATTGGCTGTTTGACATTTGGTGGGCATATTGGTACAGTGTAGAGGGGACTGACTGTGTTGGTACTGGGGTGGTTTGCTGTGTTGGAGGGAGCTGGATGTTGGTGGTGCTGCCAATATCACACCTGAGGAAAGGGGGGTCATAGTGCTGGTACACTGCCATCACACCTGATGGAATGGGGAATATAATACTGCTGCTGTCACACATGTGGGATGGGAGGTGGCAGTGCTGCTGCTTCTGTCAAACTGGAGGGAGGGGGTCCATAGTGCTGTTGCTACTACTGAACCTGAGTGATGGGGGCCATTGTGCTGCTGCCACCATCACATCTTGTACCTAAAATAACTTTTCATTGGTACAAGGACGGATGGATGTACAATAGTGGAGGTCAAAATTGCTAAAATGCATGTCAACACAGTTAAACATTGTTAAATAAAGTGCACAAAACAAAACACCAGTAAAAATTGATTTTGGCTTTCCAGGCACTGCTGGAAATATCGGTTTTTACTATGTGCAAAATGGCATTTGCTCTTTTGCTATCACAGTAAACCAGTGTCCCTGGTCATAGCTTAGCTTATCAGAGGATTATTCTCTGCTTCAGGATTCCAGGACTAGGAACACAATCTATTTGATTTTGTTAATTTCATTATCTTACTGTATTTTTTTCAGCATTGGTTCAATGGAGGCACTTCCACTGAAACTGGGTACTTGATAATGAACTCTCATTTGTAAGTCTGTCCACACTTGTGATAGGAAAACATTATTCAAGGCATAGAGCATTGCGAACCTCAATAACTAAATAAAAATAATTAAAAGATGACTTGATACTTTTTAGTTACAAAAAGATTAGTACATGTGTGCTTGATTCAGCTGTTGTTTTCAAATGTCTACTATGACTGAAATAGTTGATTGAAACTCACTTCCCTGCTCTCAAAGCTTCTACCTGCTATATTGTTTTTATTGTATTCTACAAACAGCACTGAGTTGTGCATTTCTACATAATCACTGAACATTACTGGAAAAAACAGATTTTAGTTTATAATGCAAAATAAATACCCCTTTTAAGTAGAATACAAGACCTTTTGTTGTTTTTTGCATACTAATACAATTAAGACATGCTGTCGCAGATGCAATTTATTTTTAATGCGTTAAATATACAATACCAGCTTATATAATGAATGAATTGATCAGGTAATATGTTTTTAAAAGTATAAATTCAATGCACTGTATGCCTTATTAATGTTCAAATTTCTTGCTTGAGCAAAGGAACTTGATTAATCAGGGGCTGTAACCAAACCCATGTATCAGTTAGCCAGATGTGCACTATTAATAAATCATACTGTTCTTTCTGTGAAAGCTGAAAAAGTCCTGTTTTGTGAAAGTGATCAGTCCTTTCTGTACTATTCATTAGGACAGAAGGAAGTCTCAGCTGCTGGTCATGAACAGTACTCATAGTGAGCAATATATGGCTTTATATTTATTATACTTTATAATGGAATTTCTTTACAAAGGAGCTTACAGAGCCTCAAGCTTATTCTGCAACACAGAATTATCATTTCAAAAAGGGAATCAAAGATTTTTATTTGAACATAGGACACGTAGGGAAATATGTAGACACTGCACGGTCTACTTAAACTATTTATGTCCCTATGTAGTAATATATGGTATGTGGGCAATTAATGACATCACAGGGCATTTGTTGCTATATAACTACAAACCCAGGAATGTTGTAAGGCATGAGGAATTTATGCTATGGAATGGTCCTTCAGCATCAGGAAGAGCAGTTTTATCACATAACAGCTGAAATGCTAGAGTTTTTATTGTACTTAAAAATGGCTACAATGAGAAACAATCAAAAAAAACATAAAACTGCATAACTTTTATATTAAAATACTTATTGACTTTGCAAGTACTGAAACTATAGCAGTAGCAGTAATTAATGTACCAATGGTACTGGCCAATTCCAAGGTTTAAATGACAATACATCCATAGACACGTACACTCACACATGGAATATGTCCATCCAGGTACAGATGTTAGGGAGCAGCTATCCCAGATCACACACACACACGCACACTCACATGCGCACGCACACACACACACACAGATACACACACACACTTATAAGTATGTATATTACAGCTTCAAGTGGCAGTACTTTACACCAAAGTGGTTTACTGAAGTTACAATATGCAGCAGTGTATCAAGTTCTTGTTCTTAATGTTGACCAGGCAGCAGCACCTCCCAGC
Organism: Neoceratodus forsteri; assembly: GCA_016271365.2. Taxonomy (NCBI): domain Eukaryota; kingdom Metazoa; phylum Chordata; order Ceratodontiformes; family Ceratodontidae; genus Neoceratodus; species Neoceratodus forsteri. The sequence goes on from CM028136.1 coordinate 655,728,256, forward strand.
TGCAGAGGCTCGCTATCAATGGTACCACCAGCTGTACCAATTCCTCAGTCTGATAGTTCTCCAAAGTGCTCCCTCCTCCACCAAAAATATATTGTATGGTCTCAGCTGTGAGTACATTGTACTGGTGAGTAAAACACCACTCTCTGAAAATTACACTGGCAGCAGGAGTGACAGAGAAATAAAGTGTTACAGATTAATAAAATGCTGAGAGTGAGAGTGAGATGAAGATATTTCTGTCAGAGACTTCTGGGTGTATGTTTATTTATTAGCTTTTGGTTACTAGGTAAGAGCACTAGGCAAAAAACCTATTTTCAGGCACGACCCAGGAGAGTATAATTTGAAAAAATACAGCAGATACAGCAGTGACAACAATCAGGTACATAAAGTAAGATAACTGTCAAAACAACAAATACATCAGCAGAAGCAGATTACAGAAATTAATAACAGCACAGCACAATGATGGAATAATAGCGAAGTAAACAGGTAATTTTGCCTTCCTAAGGGAAAAAGACAGGTAGACACTCATACACATAAAACTTACATAACAATGGGCATGTACACAAGCTGATTGGGTAGAACTGAGAGACAAGCAGAAGTTAAGTGCATTTGCAGGTTCCAAGAGCATTAAAGTGGGAGAACAGCGCATGCTTAAATGTAAGGTAAGATGGGAGTTCTTAACATGGAGGGGGAACGAGTTCCAAAACTGAGGTGCGAAATATGAAAAAGCTTGCTCACCCATTTTAGTGGAGCAGGGCTGAACAGTGAGGAAGTGGGAGGTGGAGGACCTAAGGGAGTGAGAGTGAGAGACCAGGATAAGCATGTCGCCCAGAGAGGAGGGGCAGGGGTTCTGGTTAGTGAGTCAACAAAACACTCAAGAGCATAAGAAAGGAGGTCTTTGGGAAACAGCCAGTTCAAGGCAGAATAGAGCTGGCAGTGATGGGTTAGGCAAGGAACTGATAAGGCGAATCTACAGATATTGTTATAAGAAATGTCCCATTGGTGAAGAACCCTCAAATTGGCATGAGAGAGTCCTGGTAGAGCATATAGCAGTTGCAAGAGTAAAAACCCTCTCGCTACTGAGATCCTAGCAGCTGGAGTGAGTGAATGATGCACTCTATAGGCTGCTCCAATCTTGGCATTGACTGATTGGCATACCTCCTTGATGTGTGCGGCAAAATCAAGTACTGTACTGGATCCAGAATAACTCCAAGATATTTGAAGGATAAAGTGTTAGTGATAGCGGTCCCATCATAGCAGTGGACCAGGAGCTTGGGGGACTCGGCGGGCACCTTTCTAGTGGACCTAAAGAGCATGGCCTGGGTCTTAGATATATTCAGGATTTGGAAGTTGGAGGAAAACCAGGCTTGAAGGATCTGAAAGGTGGATGAGAGATGTTGATTGATGTCAACAATAAACTTGGAGGCAGAGTTTGAATATGCAATCTGGTTCCCTGTTGTTACGATCAGTATTATAGACCACAGACCACAGACCACACAACTACACAGACCTCACAACTGAGGCTGAGTTGAGACACACTAATGGTAATATTAATCTTTACAAAATTAGCATCAAAGCACCAAAGATACAGACAGGTCCAAAAGAAAGGGATTTGTGACATATAAAAAAAAAAAAAAATGCCTGACGTGCTTTATAATATACTGCAAGTACTGTACATAGGGCTCAGAAGATGTCTCTTGGCTAATTAAGAGTGTCCCTATATGACTTCTTAGGGTTCCTGATCCAAGGAAAAAAAAATGAATGGTTCCAAAACCCTGAAATGTTACAGTGGGATGCTGTTAGCTACCCAACTGATACCCCCAGTATACAATGTACATTTTAGAATTGTGTTTCTCTTTTTTTCAAACTTAAGTTCAATTCCTGTTGGAAATGAAATTGCTTTGGAATAAACAGTGAAAAAGGAATGCAAAGTTAGAAAACTAATACACACAAAGAGCACGATCATGTTCACTGAACACCCCGGTACCTAGGTTTCATTTTGTGTCAATGGTTCAGCCATTTTTGTTAAATAAGTTACAGTAGCTTTCATTTTTGAAAAATCCTAACATCCATTTAAGTTTCTAGTTTTGCTAGCAGGACACCCAAATGTTGCAATAAACAGTAGAGGTTGAGGCCTCCATAGTCACACATGACCACTTGCATTATACAAAACGTACATGCAAAATAGAACCAGTTTATTGTGGAGGCGTATTTATAAGGCAATGTGTTCTGTCCAGCAGTCACTGCCTATATGAATATTGGGCTGTGATAACATTGTGAAAAGTGCATATGCACAGTGCACCTTTAGCACCCTCTTGGCAACCGAAACTCAGAGGCAAAGGGGGAAATGCCTCCCAAACTGATAAGTGCCTTTTCTCCTGGTGCCATAGTTAGAGGCCTGCATGCTAATAACCACATATGGCATGTAAAGTACTAAGGAGCTATTTGCATCCGATTATGTAGCAATTAGAATCTCTGCACTATGCCTCCATGCATACTGTATGTATGTGCACAGGTATTGTGCAGAGCTTCAGCCATTGCCTCCACCCTCACCAAATCCCTGTAAACTAATGTACTGTATAAATCTCTGGCATTCTAGTGGTACCATCACTCACAATGATCCTTGTTGTGAAATGAAATTACCCTTGTAGTCCTGTTTAACCCACCTCACACCCTGTTCCTTATAGCGAAATAAAATTACCTTGGTTGTCCAGTGGTACCCATTCTCATTATAATTTGCACTGTAGGATGATGATGTCCCTCTCCCCAGGGAAATTTGAAGAACCAGTATCCCACATGAAATGAGATGCTGCATCTTAGCTAGGCAATCCTGGGTAATTAAACTGCAAAAGGAAAATGCTGGCAGTCACTGTCTTTTTAGGTAACCCAGCTGGCACTGAAGGTGGTACATTCCAGTTATAACAGCACTGTTGTGAAACAGAGATTGCAGATTACAACTTCTCTAAAGCTACATACTCGCTGTGTGATCCTTATCAAGTCATTAAACCTCTCAATGCTTTTGTCCACCCAGTTACAGAAATGAGTACAAGCAGGGCCCATCTGGAAATGCAGTGCTGCATCTCAACTGAACTATACTAGGTAAATACTGTACAGTACATTGTTAAAATTGGTAAAAGATGGGAAACAATGGAAAAAAAAGATGTTGTATTGGTCAACAGAGGAGTTCTGCAGTGGTCAGTCTTTGGACCAACCTTATTCTATCTTATTATATCAAACAATAACAAAAATTTCAGTAACTCTTTCTCCAAGTTTGTTGACAACACTAAATTAGAGGGAAAAGTTCACACCTACAATAAATACTTGACAATGGTGCAGAACCCGAAACATATTGAATCCTGGGCAAAGTCTGACAAAATCAGTTTCAACCAGGACAAATCTGTTGTGTCACACTTTGGGGAAAAGAATCCGTCATCTCCAGATGTATTAAATAGTATTATCCTGAAATCAGTTGAAAAAGAATGTGATCTAGGAATCATTGTCAATAATAGATTGATGGCTGCAGACCACTGCAGAAAAATCTTCTTGACTGCTAATAGAATACTAAACTGCATCAAGCGTACATTTATAAATAAAAGCAAGCCATGTATCTTACCACTACATAGGACATACATCTGTCCCCACCTGGATACAGGGTCCCCTTTGTGGAACCCATATTTAAAAAAAGGATGTAGAACTATTGGAAAGGGTTCAACGTAAAACCACCAAAACTATACCAACATTAAAACATCTAAGTTATCCTAAAAGATTGCACAACACTGGTTTGGTTAGCCTGGAGGATAGGAGAAAAAAGGGTGACCTACTGCAATTGTACAAATTCCTGCAGTGTACAGAACTAAAATCCCTGTGTGGCTTCTAATTTGGTTCTCACATGCCAAATCTGAGATGCCTCAACAGACAACTGATTGTTCCCAAAGCCAACAGTTATAGACGAGACAACTATTACACTGTAAGAGTTGCCAAGACCTGAAATAAACTCCCAAAGCATGTAGTTGAAGCAACAACCTTTAACATGTTCAGATCCAGATTGGATAAACACCTTAGATGGACCACAAATTACATCTAATTTACCCACCAGGAAGTGGGAGACATTCTAGATGGGCTTAAGCCTACTTATGTCTTACTTAACTGAGTAAACCCAGTATCCTAACTGGCCTTTCTTGGATGAAACAATCATAAAATATTAAATATAAAAATATCCCAACCCTGGCAGGCCATGGATACAGTGTGGTCTAGGTACTGATTAGTGCACTGTTGGTAACTGGTGACTGTATGTTCAAACGCCACTAGAGCCAAATACTCACTGTGTGACCCTGAAAAAAACACTTAACCTCTTGGTGTTCCAGTCAGTTTAGCTGCAAAAACAGTTAAAAACAGGACCCTAGTGGAAATGTGATTTTGCATCTCAGCTGGCCAGTATACACCATTAGAACGATGACTGAATATTCTCGCCACAATTCGGGCATCGCAATAAGGGTGATGATGACAGGGGCGATCTTGATTTTAGATTGCCTTCAGTCATGCCACCCTTTGCGCCCACTCAGTTTCTACCCCCTCTAGGGCATGTCCACCCTGGAGGAGGTTATATTTAGTTGTGGGGGTATGAAGCCCCCAGCAAAACATGACTATTTCCTGGGATGGGGCTTTGGTGCTCTCTATCCCAGGAGCCACAATGCCTGGTGCAGAAATGCCACGTGGCATATTGCCGGCGCCCATATGAGTGTTGAAAAAATGACTGCTGCACCAATATGAGTGAACCCGGCTGGCACATCCTGGCAACATAAATTGTCAATAAGCAAGTAAAAAAGACATTGCCAGCAGCTGCTTCCACTTCCTGATCCCCCTATAGTTGTTTTGTCTAATGGTTAATTCACTGTTAGGAACTGGGACATGTTCAAACCCTAATACTCACTGTGTGACCCTAAGTAAGTAAGTTTCCTAATCTCCCTGTGTTTCAATCAACCCAGCTGCAAAATGGGTAGAAGCAGGATCCCTCTGGAACATTGAAGCATAGAAATATTTGACAGGCAAAAGCTTATCACCCCATCTAGTCTGCCCAGAATGTCATGTTACATCTCAGTTGGATTAGTCTGGGTAAATACATCATAAAAATGGATAAATTCAGGTGTCCTTTTTTTTACTTTATTTTTATTCACCTTTAAAAATAAAAATGACATTAGCAATACAATTAATGAAGGCAAGGAATGGTACATGAGATACACAACTGATATTCTGCTCATGTTAGCTACAGTCTGCAAAATGTACATTAATCTGTGATGCTCCAGTAAAGGTACCCTTGTAAGCCCATAAAACCTGCATTATGAAAAACAAATCCATTCAGATTTTCAAGGAAGCGCCAGCCATGCTAATACCTTTGGGAGATACAACAGCAGGAAGAAATAAACATGCCTATATAAAAAAAACTTATTCCCACTAACCTCTACACATTGCTGTAGGCATCTTATTGCTTCTACCAGTTACCCCAGAGCCCATTGTCATGAAGAAAGAAGAACAGAAATCCATAATAACTAACAGACTTAAACAGTAGCTGCTTGAATATATATTCAAGAATATGTGGAGATAATTATACTGCAGTTTACCTTTATATCAAGAAATGACCATCTGCTAACCATTTTCCATACAATATACAGGCCATGTCAGTAATAAATACCCTAAGGGCAATTACAAAAGAATTAGCAAAGCATGTCTAAATACCGTGCCATTTTACACTTTGCCTTATGGTCAGTGCCATATTTACTAAATGTAAGCCCATAGTCCCACCACAAACATTAAAATACAAAGCCAGAAAAGATTGAGGAACATAAATTAGATCAGTATTTAACAATTAAGAGGCAGTGTACTGTAAACCTCCTTGACCAAATCCTAATAGCAAATAGTCTTTATTAAGCATGCTACAAAAACAAAACAGAGAAAACAGTCCAAACTTGGATCAAATCCCCTTCCACTGAGCCATCTTCTGCATCCGGTGCTGCACAATGTTATATAATCTGATCAGCTTTCTTCCTTGTTTGAGTAGGATCATTGAATTGGAAAGTATTTCCACCTTAGGTAATGTAAAGCCATTCTGGGGCCAGTAGCTAGTGTATTACTGTAAGAGGTGCTACAAACTATAGCAGTAGTTGTGCAAACGTTGACCTGTATTGGGGTATAGAACAATATTTGCAGTATGGCAATGCATCTTATCTCATCCCATTGGTAATGCTTTGCCACTCCATGTGTCATACTGCACTACCACTCAACGTTTATGCAACTACCATTGTACACTTGTTGGCACTTAAAAAGTATCCCCTCTCCATCAACCATCAGTTGTTCCACACATTCAAAAAATAGAATGTCGGTTGGTTTATTGTGAAATGCAAGAATTTGAAATTCTGCAAAATGCCAGTGACATAATGTTACACCCCACACACACACACACAAAACAGAAGGCCTCATATGGAGCTACGTCTTTAACTGTATTCATGGACATTTTTCTGTTATGCAGGTAGTGATAGAAGTGAGATTTGTTCATGGCCAGCTAAAGAACAACAGTAATTAAACCCATGATAACACTTCATTTTTGTTTGTTTTTTGTATGTGTGTAAAGAGGGGTCCTGAAATTGAAAACCATTTTTTTTTTAATTAAAAGGCATTTTATTTTGATGGCCTTTTTGTAGGTTTTTAATAAGTAAAGTTGCTGTAGCTGCCATGTTTGTTACAGGAAGAGAACACAAAAAGAACTGAGTACCGGGACACTCTGCTGCGGTGCTATTGAAGAAATAGTGAATCAAAAAGCAAAGTTTGTAGCACCCGTAGCACCAAACACAAACCATGCAGACCAATTGAGATGCTGATATGGTCTATTTTATAAAGTGCTGATAGCGCAATAACTGGATAAAGTGGCAAAAATACAACAAACTAACATTTCCCCTAGCGTCCTGCTAGGCTTCTTCAGAGTAATTTTAACAAAGATTAAAGTGCTCATTTATACAAATTCACAAAGATCATGTGTTAACAGCAAGTCAATCAGGGGAGGAGATCTAAATAAACTCATAGGACTAAGGGAAAGTTATTGGATCTTTGAACTGGGAGCACTTCGGAATAAGGGCCTTAATGACAGCATTGATTTGTCTGCCTTCTTAAAAAAGTACAGGTGTTAGACAAGATAGGGCAGAATTTTGTGAATGAATCATTTTCGTTTTTAGATTTTAACATGTGTATTATAGGTTGCATATACACTCATGGCCCTATACAAAAAATAAAAGAAACTGGTACTATCTGTTTGTAATGAATAAATGTTGGTGCCTGGAGCAAACATGACAAACATGTATTTACTATAGCAGCTAGATGAAATTCATAGTTACAGAAATCAAATAACAAAGATGTGAAATAGATGCTTGAATCTTCAAGACACAAATGCAAATATGGTTCATTTGGTGTGTTTTTTATATATAAAAACTGTAGTGTAAATGAAAATGATTTCTGTACAGGATAAGTAAAATTATGAAAAGCCAAATGTTTGCTCCAAGTTTTTATAAGTTAAGCAAAGCTTATATTTAATGTCTTTTGCGCTTTAAATAAGTGGAATGTATGTATAGATTAACTAGCATTTCACTGATTGGCTTGCTGCATTTGCGTTCATCCTTGCCGAGCTGTGCCCTATTTATTCCCGCTCCCCGCTTACTCTGTGGTGTGCTCCCCCCCTACCATTCCCATTGTCTGCCTCCATTATCTTCTTGCATCATCTTATTACCTGCCATTTCCCTTCCTGGTTCCTGCATTCTGCTGTTCTCTGCTTATGCCCCCATTCTTTTTTGTTCCTTGTCTTTGCTACCAGCTGCAACTTTCTCTATTGCATTTTTGTTTTTCTCACCTGGTGTATTGCATCCTGCTTGTCTGCTGTGTCCTACTTGCTCCTCCTTTTGCTCTCCTCCATCTGTGTGTTTTTCTCATTTTTCCTTTTGAGCCTTCTTCTCCTAGGAGCCGCTGCTCCGTTCCCATCTCAGCACTTCTGGGTTTGATGTGGTCCGTCACCCGACTTAAAGCTACACTATCCATTTTTACTGTGCAACCTCTCAACACTGCAATTCCTATCACTGGCTTTACAATAGTTCAGCGCACATGGCCAGAATGTGTAGCACTGTCTCAGTTGAATGATAATGTGCCTAAGATAGTGGCCGCATAAGGACACCTAAACCATCTTTTTTTCACATTTTATTTTTTATTAAATTACTCCATAGGCTTATAAAGGTGAGGCTGTTGTTTACATATATGATGAAGCTGCATTTATTAATGTAGGATAAATGTAGTTTCATAGCATTTGAAAATTGTAAACACAGCCTCTCCTGATTCACAAATCCTGCTCTAAGAAATCTAAGATGGCTGCTTTGATGATGTCGATCATAAGAGAGATGCCAGCTGTGCAGATGTAGTCTAGCTTCACTAACTGTATTCAAATGCATATAACTTTAAAATAAAAATTATAGCATTGTACTGTGAGCACAAATGTTGTTCAGCACAAAAATATCTATAAAATGAATGGTGTTTCATTCATAGATACCTTTTAGTTTTATTTAAATCAGCAAAAAACGCAGCAGAAAATTCAGTTTCTTGTCACTTTTTCAACAAACAAATGCAAATAACTTTAAAAAAAAATGATAGCATGGTACTGTGAGCACAACATTTGTTCAATACAAAAATATCTACAAAATGAGTGGGTTTTCATTTATGTATACCATTTAGTTATTTTTTCATAATTAGCAAAAAACAGCAGAATTATTTTGTTTCACTTTTTGCAACAAACAAATGCAAATAGCTTTAAAATGAAATATGATAGCAGGGTACATTGAGCACAAAAGTTGTTCAGCACAAAAATATCTACGAAATGAGTGGTATTTCATTTAGAGATACATTTTAGATCTTCTACAATCAGCAAAAAATGGAAGGAAATTCAATTTTTTTTTCACTTTTTTGGAGGTATGGCATAAATGGAATGTAATAACTGGCATGTCTTTTTTCCCATAGGGAAACTAACACATAATTTGCTGTTATAACCTGTGAGTAATAATGGTGAACATGCACCAGTTTCATTTCTACCTACCTCATGCTGCCACTGTTCGCACTACCACACAGCACCACAACCCATCTGACAGAAAATTTCACACACCTGACTCCTCTCAATAAAAGTAGCACAACAGCATCTAATTGTCAAATTTCAACACAAAAAACTTAAGTAAATCTTCTCTTCTCATGGACAAATATTTATTTTAAAAAAACTCACCCAAAATGGAATACCGCTTCCAAACAGAAAACCTTTGTTTATCTCATTCTCTGTCAAGCACCTAGTGTCAGAATAGCAGTTCTCTCTGAAGAAAAAAAAGATGTGCCAGCAATTACTCATAACAATGAATGAGGATATGTGAATAACTAAGAAATGATGTGCATCCTCAGTGTGGGATGCTCATATAAACCCCTAGGGCTTTGCCCTTGTGGTTTATGTAGTATCCCACATCTCGGGTGCACATAATTTCTCATTATACACACACCCCCATTCATTATTGTATATATGCTACCTCCCTATTGGAAATATTGTTGATACTTACTCGTCTCATGCCAATTGGCCTGATGACATCCTTCATGGCTTTGCCACTTGTGATGTCATTAAGTCAATCAGCACTTGAACAAAAAACATCAACAATATTTCCAGTAGGGGTAGCATAGCCCTTATATATTCTTTGCAAAAAACTCCATTAATGCATACGTTTGAGTTGCTAATAAAGCAGCAAGAGTATGGAAATGCAATGTTAGGGTTTTCAACACTAACTCTGCATTCCCCCCAAGCAGCCAAAGTGGGAAAGGCAACACAAGCAACCACAGACATCCATCATAAGGTAAGGGAAACAGCATACAACTCTTTCCAAATGACATAAGAGACATCCATCATATTGGTCCGGTACTTCTGTTGTCATGGATGCATATGCACATTTGCACACCACCTAGGAAGTGCGGTAAAACATTCCAATTGGATCACATTGTAAATTGCAAGCAAGGAATAGCACATGACAAGGTGTACAGCCATGCAAAATTACTGGACACCCAAGGTGGGTTGTGAGGCATGAGGCATAGCAGAATGCTTTCAACCACCTGGGAATTGCGGTATATGATTCCCAAAAAGATCATATTGTAAATTGTAAGAAAACAATAGCACACAGCAGGGTGTGCAACAATACTAAATTGCTGTATGCCCCAGGTGGGTTGTGAGGCATGAGGTGCAGCTGGGTGCCTTCAACCACCTGGAAAGTGTGGTGTATAATTCAAATAAGATTACATTATGAATGTTAAGTGATCAATACCACATAGCAGGGTTTGTGGAAGGGCTAAATTGCTGCATGTCCCAGTTGGGTTATGAGGCATGAGGCACAGCTGAGTACCTTCAGTCACATGGTAAGGGAATTATAAAATTCCCATAGGATCACAAAGTAAATTGTAAATAAGCAAGAACACATGACAAGGTGTGCAGTAGTGCTAAATACCACACACCCCAGGTGGGTTGTGAGGTGGATTGTGAAGTATGAGGTGTAGCAGAGTGCCATCAGCCACCTGGGAAATGCTGATGCCTTCTCTCAGGTGCCGAAGGCATGTATGCTGCCATGAAAGTGCATGCTAAGGATTTGGGAGAGTCAGCAGGTGGCTGCTCTGATGAGCACCAGGTCCCTGGCTTCTTTGCCTGGAAACAGAGATAACATTCTAACTTAAATGGCACACAGTTGAATGACACAAAATAAAACCAAAATAGGGAAACAGTAGCAGAGTAAGAGGTAGCTCTGGGTAATATGGAGAAGAAAGTTTTCATGTGAACTGACTAAGCAAGGAAGAAAAGGAAGTGTTGGTGGGTCACTGCATGAGAAATGCAGCATGCCCCAGATCACTTTGCCTGATAACATAAAGTGGGAATATGAGAATCTGTGGCTCACACTGTCATGGTGAGGCAGTATTGACAAAGCAGGGGAAAACAAAAATGGAAACATTAAAGAGTACAACAGTTTTTCATCCCCCTCTCCCAGTTTGGAAGGTGGGAGGTGGGAGCTATTTGAAAAGCAAATTGCAGTTTGGTTAATTAGAGGTGGGCATGAGAACAAAAAGTATTAGTAATATTTCTAATAAGGAGTAGCATATTCCATGTATGCCATAAAAGTGAAAACAAATTGAATTTCATGCCATTTGTCACTGATTATAAAAAATCTAAAAGGTATATATAAATGAAACACCACTCATTTGGTAGATATTTTTGTGCAGAACAACTTTTGTGCTCAAAGTACCATGCTATTGTTTTTTCCATTTAAAGCTACTTGCACTTGTCTTTGCAAGAAGTAAAAAAAAAGTTAATTTTCTGATGTTTTTGCTAATTATAAAAAAAAAAACCCAAAAAGGTATAAATGAAAGACCACTCGTTTTGTAGATATTTTTGTGCTGATTAAATGCCGTGCTCACAGTACCATGCTATCATTTTTTAGTTATTTGAATTTGTTTGTTGAGAAAGTGACAAACAGTTGAATTTGCTGCTGCCTTTTTTGCAATTTTTTTAAAACTAAAATATATCTATGAATGAAGTATCACTCATTTTGTAGATATGTTTGTGCTGAACAGCTTTTATGCATATAATGCCATGCTATCCTTTTTTCATTTTAAAGTTATTCACATTTGAATACAGTTAATAAAGCGAGAATACATCTGCACAGCTGGCATCTCTCCCATGATCGACATCAAAGCAACCATCTTGGAATTCTTAGTGCAGGATTTTTGAATCGGGAGAGGCTGTGTTTACAATTTTCAAATGCTATGAAACTGCATTTATCCTACTTTAATAAATGCAGTTTCCGCATAAATGTAAACAACAGCCTCTCCTTTAAAAGCTTGTGGGGTCATTTTTTTAAAAACAAAATATGTAAAAAGATGGTTTGTGTATCCTTTAAGTTAATTTAATGTTTGCAAAGTCTCTATGTCCAGTAATTGCCCTCACATTGTTTGGAACATCAGTTAACCTTTACAGGGCAAGGATTTATTTGAGTGTAAAAAACATAGCACTGTGAAATATTCCTAATAGTTCAGAGATACACTCCCTATTTCCTCTCTTTTTGCCTTCTCTAACTCTGCAGTGTATTTGTTCTGTGTAGTCCTGCATCCTTCACTTCTGCAGTGTCCATTTCCTCCATTGTTTGCACCTTGATTCCTCTTCCTGCCTGCTAATCCTTTTCTGCTGTCACTCTAGCCTGCTTCTACTATGTAGCAGCCTGCTGCTCTTTCCTTACTAGCCCCTAACCAGCAGTTCACAGCAGTTTTCCAGTCTCTGTTTCTAACTCATATCTTTGGAGGTATTAGAGTGCAGGTAGACTTGCCCTGTCTTCCAGAGATGGGAGTTCTGTTGCTACTTATCTACATTTGTGCATCACCACTCAGCTTACCAGCAGTTCTTTGCTGTTTTCCTGTCTTCATCTCTAACTCATACCTTCTGAGGTATTCGAAGTGAAGGTATCCGAGTGCAGGTGGGATCACCTGGTCTACCAGAGATGGGAGTTCTGCCGCTCATCATTCAACTACTCTGCTTCTACCACAATATGCAGCTGCATATTGGCATTTTGGCATCGGCCAAGCTACCAACACTCTACATCTACTACAATACATAACCATGTACAGTATTGGTGTTTTGGCATCTGCTATGCTACTGACATTCTGTATCTACCACAATATGTATCCACATTTTTGCATCTGCTATGCTACCAACACTCCACATCTTCCACAATGCACATTTGCAAACTGGCATTTGGGCACCACTGCACAACTGACACTCTGCATCTACTGCAATATGCAGGTGCATATTAGCATTTTTTTGGTATCTTTTATGCTAACAACACTCTGCACATACTGCCATTCTCAGATGCTTACTGGATTCTTGGCAGCTTCTCACATGCTGCCTGTGCATCAATTTCAAAGCAAGTCCAGCAAGGTTGCCTCAGACTTTATCCCTATCAGTGCAACATGCAGTGTATTGGCCCCATGCCATATTTTTCAATCCAACTCTCCTGCAAACCCAGAAGAATCTCCTGCAAGCCCCTGGACTTCTTTCTGAACTCCCTGCTCATACCTGGGCATCCAAATCTTGATACTCCATTTCTGGTTGCCCTGTCCCCTGCCTTCTGGCTGACTGAAGAGATCTGGCATCCAATACTTGACATCTGCCTGCAACAGGAATCATAGAACTTTTTCTTTAACTTGCTGTTTATGCCCCCTTTTCTCTCCCCATCTGCACTTTCCATCACAGTGCACTAGGGGGATCCCAGGTCATCCCTCTCTCAGACAATGTCTAATGTGTCAGATGTTCCCATTGTGTCTGTCAGGTGCCAGGGGCCCATCTTCTAGTGCAGATATGGGGTATTTTCCATGTTCTGGTTCCTCCCCATAGATGACAGCATGCATGGAAGTCCAAGGAGGTGAGGGCATGCAGTGCTGTGCTCCAGTCTGGACTTCAGCCACCATCTAGCCCTCCCTGCTCAGTTCTGCTTCCCAGACTTGCACTGCCACCTATGGTCACCCAGCCGGTGGTATAGTAAAGGGACTTGCAGCCCACCCTCCCCGGAGAAGGAGAGCAACCCAATGGGTGCTTAATACTTCATACCCCCAGCTGGTCCTCCAGCCACCCAGGCTGACTACAAACCCAAATCATTGGCATCATAAGCAGTAGTGCTACCGCTGCGCTGGCAGGCTGGCCCAGGAATTGTAGTATTGATTCCTCTCTTCAAAATCTCACCCTGTTTGAAGTCCCGATCTCATCCAGCCCTTTCCTCATCAGGTACCAGCTCCTTCATCAGATTTTCCAGACTTCATGGCTCCACTTGCCTTCAGTTTTCAATTTGTAATCCCATCCTTCTCATCCACTTTCTTCAGCGTATCTTCTCTGGCTTTTTCATGAACTCCATGAAGACATCTCGGTGCTCCCCTCTGATGCCTTCCACTATTATAATCTGCAGACTGCAGTGAAGGATTCTCCAACACTCCATCAGCTCTTACAATGGAACTAAAAATGGCATTCCTCCTGGGAATTTTAGCATTCACCATTCTCTACTTATCAATCAATCCCATAGGTGTTGCTACTAGATTATTTTCTGGCATGAAGCTTCTCCCTGTTGACTTATCTGCACCTCTGCCCTCATCCAACCTGGTCATCAACTCATTTGCTTCATCAAAGATTTTGCTTTCCACTGCTCATATCCTCAATGTAATAGCACTTATCAAACACTTCAGCCCTGGATCCTGATAATCAAACACTGACAGCTTTTTGATGAATTTCAGTTTACCCATTCATCCATCTCTTGCATCTCTATGGCATGTTTTGGAAGACTCTTTATTACTTTGTAATTTGTCAGACTTTAGGTTGCACAAGCAGCTCAAAGCTTTTGATATGTTTTCTAAGTAATGCACTGCACTGCACTATCTGCTCTGCTGCTTCTCCAACAGCTATGCCACTATCTCCAACCAGCCCTGGATCATCACTCCCTGGCCTCCAGTCCTTGCATCTCTTCAAGTATTTCAGCAATGTCTTCTCTCTATGGGATTACCCAATAGAAGATGCTGCTCTGGTATGAGATCATTGCTGGTCCCTTCAGACAGTCTACAGTTTTCTTTTTTTTTGCCATTAACTCTTTATTACATTTTTCGTTACAGGAATATGATCCAACAAATTCGAGTACAGACACAAAATAATATGTACATATACATGTCCATACATAAAGTAAAACAAACCCTGTAACATACCCCAACCCCTCCACCCAATCCCATCCCCCACCCCTGACCCTCCCAGCACAAGTCCAATGAGGTGGCATACCATCAAACTGTAGTAAATCTACACTCTCCAAAGAGAATAGAGAGCATTAAAGGACCCCAAATCCTATCGAACCTGGAAAGCTTATTCAGGAGGATAGCTGTCATTCTTCCACCCTCAAACTGGCTAATAATTCCTCCAGCCATTCCACATAGCTGAGCACAACAGAATCCTTCCAGTGTCTGAGAACAATTCTCTTAAGCGTGGCAGCAATCAGGACTATATGGAACCTCCTATTCTTGGCGAGAATATGAAAGACATCTCCCAGCAAACATATTTCGAGTAAAGAGGTCCCGAGTCCCAATAACGGATTCGCCCTGCTTTTAATTTCTGCCCACAAGGAGGTTACCTTAGGACAATGCCAGAAAATATGCATCAAGTCCCCAACCCCAGCTTGACACCTGTAACATGTGGAATTTGAAGCAATTTTCAACCTAACCAATTTTTGTGGGGAATAATAAATATTGTGAAGAATTTTGAACTGCATCAACCTTAACCGATCCTGCAAGAAGAATTTATGACAGTTTGTCCATAAAGCCTTCCAGTTGAGAGCAGAATCAGGAAAGACTGAAGCCCAATATGAACCTTGAACTGGATTTGGAGAAAATGCCCATTCAAATAACACTGAGTATATTTTGGTAATTGCATGCGATAGACCCTGTGACCCCAATACATCATAAAGTCCAACCTAGGACTCTGAATTGCCCACTACCCATCTTGGAAACCAAAAGGTGCCTAATCTGATATATCTTAAAAATTGCCATAGTAGGCATCTCAAATTTGTTCAGAATCTCAACAGAGGAGAATATCTCCCCATCGGGCAAAAGAAAGTCTTTCACACAGCACTCCCCAGGTAAGGGCAGCCACGCCGGACTAAGAATTTTATTACCTATTACAAAACGTGGATTACCCCAAATTGACTGGACCCAATCATTAATGTGATCATATTTCAAAAAGCAACAAAGTTGGGTATGGGCTCTCACAGAAATCCCAATTGGAGAACTGCGCAACTGGAGGGGCAACAATTTCGGAGTAAGGTGAAGCAAAGCCTCAGGCCTCAAACCATATTTCCGAGTCAGGGCCAATTCAATTTGTAGCCAAAGCGGCATATAGGAATGCTGTACTGAAGCATCTCTACCCTTCACCCACCTCAGATACTTGCTGGCATGGGCTGCCCAAAAATATAGGGCAAAATGTGGAAGCCTTAATCCCCCCAGTAATTTGGGCGCTGCCAACTTTTGATAGGCCATACGAGACTTCTTATAACCCCACACAAAATTAGCTATCATATTATGTAACTTCCTGAACCAGGCAAGTGGTATCCAAATATTCAACATACCCAGACGGTAAAACAATCTAGGAAAAACATTCATTTTAACTAAATTAATCCTCCCCCATAAGGAAATTGGCAACTTAGCCCACCTTTCTAGATCCAACTCAATGGCACGCACCAAGGGATCTAAATTCAACTGAAATATTTTAGTCCTGCATCTTGTTAGATTCAGACCAAGATATCTTATAAAATCCGACTTCCAGGACAGACCCAATTCCGCTATCTCCTGCTTAAAACATTTTTATTAAGGGAAATACAACTGACTTGTCTAAATTTAACCTATAATTAGCCAGTTTGCTAAACACCCAAATAACCTCAAGGAGAGCAGGAATGGAGACCTGGGTTAGAGACGTAAATCAACAAGTCATCTGCATATGCAGTTATTTTCACAGTATAGTCCAGAATTCTAATACCTCAATTTCTTGTTTATGTATAATTGTCCTGATGAGAGGTTCTAGGTATAGATTAAAAGGATAGGGGACAAGGGACATCCTTGCCTAGTACCAACATAAAGATTAAGGGGTCGAGGTGGCACCATTGCAACTAACCTCCAGTAGGGTTTGAATAAAGGAACTAATCCATTTTAGAAAAGGCTCAGAAACCCAAATTCCCCATCATAGTTAGCAGAAACCCCCAGTGAACCCTATGAAAGCCTTCTCGGCATCTAAAGACAGCAGGGCCATAGCGGTGCCACTACCCTCAGACACCGAGAAGGCATGAGCCAGGTTCGCAGGTGATCAGCAGACGACCTGTCCCTCCTCAAACCAACTTGCTCTGGGCCAATGAGTCCAGGTAAAACCCGACAACACGTTCTGCCAACAACTTGGCCAAAATCTTAATATAAGTAATTAAGCAGGGATATAGGCCTGTAACTAGATGGTTGTTCCAGAGGTTTATCCTGCTTGGGAATTAAGACAATAAGTGCCTCAAATAAAGACTGATCCTGCACCTGATGACATAAAATGTGTCTAAATAAACTGAGAAGCAAAGGGGATAGTAACTTAGAAAACTTTTTATAAAAATTAGACAAAAACCCGTCCGGCCCAGGAGTTCTATCCAAAGGGAGACTCTGAATAACCAATTCAATCTCACCCTGAGTGATGTCAGCCATTAACTGCACCTGTTGGAATTCAGACAACAAAGGGAGATCCAACCCCTCAAGAAAGGCAAGCATCTCCTTGTCAGTGGGGGAGTTATCCATTTTACTATACAGAGATTTAAAGTAACATCTAAATTCTTGCACTATCTCCCTAGGGGTGGTTTTAACCTGGCCATCTGCCTTAGATAGAATCCCTGGAATTATACGAGATGATGCCAGTTGTTTAACTCTCCTAGCCAGGAGTGTACCCACCTTTTAACCCTGATCAAGGTAACTAGTCTTGGTCTTGATTAATGCCAATTCCGCCTGCTCCCCCAGCAACTTTAAATAAAGATCCCTCAGCCTAACCAGTTCCAGCTTCTCGTCCTCAGCAGACTGTGAGGACATAGTAGCTTCCTTACTTCTTATTCGGTTCAGCAACTCGGATAGAATTTGTACCCTCTCCTTCTTCCTTTTGGATGCCTGACCTATTAATATGCCTCTTATAAATGCTTTAAACTCACCCCAAACAACATCGGGGCTAATATTATCCCCTACATTATTAGCTATAAATTCTTCTATTTGCGTGGAAATAAACTCCACTATTTTGGGACTGTGCAGCATCTGATTATTAATCCTCCACCTACTGCCCCTCTTAGGAAGAGTAGAAAAAGAGATTGACGCCACTACCACTGCATGATCGGAAAGCGGCCCCGGCATAATCTCAGACTCCAGCACTCCGGGAAGAAGAGTACCAGAAAATAACAGGTAATCTATACGAGATGCTGAACCATGAACTGCAGAAGTAAACGTATATTCCCTAGCTTTTGGGTGAACAACTCTCCATACGTCCACTAAGCCAGTCTGGTCCAACAACTCCCCTAGGGCCCGCTGAGCTGGAGAAAAAACTGCAATATTTCTCCTAGTCCTATCCATCAGTGGGTCCAATAAAGGTTCAAATCCCCCTAGAATCATGGGAATCTGCACAAGGGGTCAGGATTTCAGAAGCTTAACAAAACCCGAGAATCCAAATTGGGACCATACATAGACCCAAGAGTACCTCCACATTCTGTAGCCTACCCCTAACAAACACGTATCTGGCCTCACCATCCTGAATGACCTGAAGCGGTGCAAAGGGCATAGACCTACAGAAGCATCATCACACCTCTGCTCATGCAGCTACCCCGCGAGGAAAAAATCTGACCCCATCTGCAGACGCTTCATAGAGTTACACTCTGTTTGAAGCAAGCGCGTCTCCTGCAGGAACACAATGTCTGCCCTTAGTACCTCTAAGTGCTTTAAAATACTGTACTGTTTAACCTTCTGACGTGCTCTCTTTATGTTCCAGGTTACAACTTTAAAAGACCCACACAGTGCCATTATCCAGAATCTCTAACTCAGACCATGGTATGCTCCCATTTAAATGGTACACCCTATTACCCAAATTAAGGACTTGTGCATGATTTATCCCCCCCTGGCAATCCCCATAACCACTATAATATCCGATTAACATTAACCCCCCACTATCCCCCCTCGCCCCCATCCACACGGCCCTTGATGACAGCTTGCATCACTGTATCCTCCCTCACTGCCCCCCCGCACAAACCACTGCTAATCATAACAGTCAACATTAATTTCCCCTGTGTAAGAAGACACCCAACAGCAACAACTTCCCCATCCCACAATCCCCCATAATCAACACTTAACATCTATTAACACTTCTCAAACACAGTGATAAATGGAATAAACTAACTAATACATATTCCTTATATTCCACCCAGCCTCATATAACCTAGAGGCAAAACACAAGCAACCACCCCAAAAACAGTATCCGACCCCCCTGCCCCCCCCACATGAGGCTTTAGTCCATGTAACAGTCCACCGGCAGACATGAAGCCAATCAGCTTAACAGTCCATCCACTAGTATGCGAGCTGGAACCATTACTTCCCCCTTACCAATCCCAGGGATCAACCAATGTCCAGATTACACAGAGAACCAAATTCGGGTTACAAATCCCTGGACCGCTGCAGGACATCAGGATCTGCGCTGTGTGAAGGAGTCACCACTAGGGGGGGATCCCCAGATAATGAACCCCACATCCTTTCAGTCCCAAATTAGAAGGGCTATCCACCAGGACCTCTAATGCGCAGTAACCACCAAGCGAAATCCAACACACAAAACTAAGAAAACTTTCCTTTTGTCCCAGAAATAAATACATCAAAGGGAACTCATCCTCTATTTATGTTGAAGAGGGTAGGAAACGTGATCTGAAGTGTGGCTAAGGCTTTGTCTGGGTCATCAAACCTTTTCCATGATTCCGATATGTAGACATGCAGCACCGCAGGATATACCATTTTGAATTTAATCCCTGCAGCAATAATTTTTGACACGAGGGGGTGAAAAGCCGCTGTCCTCTGCCGAACCGAAAACCGCAAGTCCTGGGTGATCCTTATATCAACCCCCTCCCATTTCACAGCTTTAGCTTCCTTGACCTTCTGTAGAAAACTTTGTTTCTCTTGGAAATTCAGGAATTTTGCCATAAAATACACGGCGTGTGCCCCCTGCTGTGGAATAGGGTGGAGGGCTCGATGCGCCCTTTCTATATTATAACACTGGCCAAGGGTGAGGACCAGCTATCTTCTCCACAAATTTTTGAAAACTTAACTGGCTCGTTTCCTCTTCTTTTCAGGCAGGCCAATCACCACTCGTTGTTCCTCCGACTCCTGCCCTCGAGATCCTCCACTTTGGCTTCAAGGGTGTAAGCGCTGCCTTAACTCGGCCAGCTCAGGCTCGAACCTCTCCACCGGGTTTTCCACTGATCTAACCCGAGCCTCATTATCGGACACTCTCCTGCTCAAATCCTCCAAGGTGGATGTAATCGATTTAATTTCTGTGGCCATTTCACCATTTCGGCCTTAAAGGCCTAAATTCCTCGAAACTTAGCTAGCGTTAACGGGTCTTCCCCTCACTGCTCGGGTAATTAAGCTGGGATAGCTGTGTCTCTGCGAAACCCGCGGCTTCTTTGAGGCCTTTTCGGGGGTTGCCGGAGGGGGTGTGCTTCGCTGCTGCCTTAGGCATCTCCTCGTCCATCTGAACACCAACCAGACTTCTTGAGGTTACCGGTCCACAAATAACCCCTTAAAGGACGCCAAAATACAACTGGAGATCCCAGGAGAAAGATAAATAGAAAGGGTTTGTGCAGAGCGGGCAGAAAGCACAGCTAGCAAGAGCACTGCATCACGTGACTCCTCCAGTCTACAGTTTTCTGACAATCAACCACAGTGGACATCATCCACATGGGCTATCTAATCAAAGCAGCTATTACATTCACTTCCAATTCAGACCTTTTCATCACCTCAGTCCTTCAGCAGACAGTCATAACTTTACCTCTTGCATACAGCAATATCATAACTTAGAATATTATCTCCTGCAAGCAAACACCATCATGTGGGCCATTCTAACTCAAGTCACCCAAGTTACTTATACTTCAGCAGGAAAGGTATTCTTCATTCTGCATTCTACAATTTTCCTACAGTATTTCTGCTTATATTTAATAAATCCTTGCATCCCAGTTGTTTTTTATCAAGCCTTGCATTTATCGTCAGAAACACTTCTGCATCAACTTGGCTCAATCCTTATTCCTTTCCAGGACATTCTTTTAGAATCAGGGCAACTTCTTCAGCATCAAAGAATAACACAGCTGCACATGTCATTGAGAGACTTGGAAGATGGACTTCATTAGTTAATCCAGAAGCAGAAAGCAGACAAGTTTTTAAGATCATCTCCTCTTAGCTTGCCTAGAGGACAGGTAGGTCAGTAGCCACGGGTCCTCAGGGGTTTCCTCCACAGTGGGTTTTCCTCTCCTGTGTGCTACTGGTCACACTCTTCTTGAGCTGGAGGAGGTAATCTTTTTGGGCCTTCTGTTCCCTACATGTTGCCCAGGTTCCCTACCAAGGGTGGGACTAGAGAAAGGCCAAAATCTTGATAAGTGTATACAACTGCTATTCACAACACATTGAAATGGCAGGGCTGTAGCCCGAGATTCAGTGTGGGGAAATAGCTCCTCCCACATTCCACATAAAAGCAGCCTAATCCTTAAAGTCCACACTTAGTGTGTTTCTTCACACTCACCATCCTCTTTCCTTCTCCTCCTCTTCCTCCAACACTCTACTCACCCTTGGTGCTGGGCCTTCTATTGTCTACATGCTGACTGGCTTCCCTACCAAGGGTGGGAATAGATAAAGGCCAAAAGCTTAATGAGTGTACACAAGCACAATTGTTATTGACAACACATTAAACTAAAATGTTACAACCTTTTCAATCTGCTATTTTTGGCACTACTGCCTCTTTATGCTTTCCAAAGCAGGTGCACTTTTCATTGAGAAAGACATCAATCTTTCACTAAAAACACTCAACAGAATTAAGGTATATTTTTCATATTTTCTGTCCAGTGGTTAATAAATGAAACAAGCTGGTATTACATATGGCATTAAGCTGATATTAGTCAAAAAAGAATATCATGGTAAGGATATTCAAAGCTCTTTGATTGGACCAACTAAAAGTTTGCTCCAGGAAAAAAAAATCCCTGTAGGAAACCACAGGTATATTGGAACATGCTGAAGCACATTGCAAGTGCAAAAGGCATGTTCCAATATACTGTACCAGCAAGGCACTATCCCAGTTGTGTCCAGAAACCCCAGCCCCCTACTGGCTTCAGAAGGTATGTGACCAATATGGTGCTATAGGGCCTGCAAGAGAAATCTGGATGTTATGGCCCACAAATGCTGATTGCTTCTCTGGAGCAATCTACCATATTCATACCTTCACATGCAGATATCTGCATAATACTACCAAGACACTATGGGGTTATTTGCATCTCATTGGGGCCTCATTACTGGCTAAGAGCAAGCAGAGTTTGCACCCCTCACATAGTGCCTGTCAGGGCTGTATAAACCCATACCTCAGTGTCTAGTGGTCTCCTGCCACTATCACCCCTGCCCTAATTATTACTTTATTACCCTGGTGCCCAGTGGTCCCCCACCTGCCCTCACTTTGTTGGTAAAGATAAAATGTCGCCCTACTGTCCGGTGGTCCCCCAACCCTGACCACTCTGCTGTTAATTATAACATATGTTCTTGGTGTCTTCTGGTCCCCTCCACACCCCCGATCACTCTCCCAGTATTTACAAAAGGTAGCACATGAAGAGGGTGAATTAATAATGGAAAACCATCACAATGGCAATAGAACTACAGTGCCGATACTTTTGCATTACCATGGTTCAGTCCCCATCCCCGAGTTGTGCTCCCCTGGAGTTGGAATCTAAATTAACGAAGGTGTGGGGGTCAGGGTGGAGCGGGGGCCAAAGCCCCTCCCACAAGAAAACACTTTACCAAAAGTGTTTGCACTGTGGGCTCAGTGCCATTGTGATGGTTCGCCATTTCTCAATCACCCTTCTGACATGGAATCTTCACAAAATATGCTCCTATTGTTCAGTGGCCTCTCTGTCCCTTGGTCATCCTCCCAGTACTTATGAAATATTTCTTTGGCATCCAAACGACCCTCCATTAGGAAAGACATTCCTGACTCACCCAGCTACTCCCCACCACTAACACCCTCCAGCCTCCCACCCCCTGCTAGTGCCCCTCCCAATGGTGACTGTCACAGTCCCTCCATTCACTCCCATGGCTGGCTGCAGTCTGAGTGACAGGGCACTATCATAATCCTGCTGTAGAAATGTTTCTTCAGAAGACTCATAATTCCGCCCTCTTATTCAGAAGACCGCAGGCTACAGGCTAAGCAGAGACACTGTGACTGTTAAGATCATGGAGGGGGGATGCCTACAGTGGGTAGGGATCAGGGAAGGGGAGGCAGTGGTGGGGACTAGGTGGGCAGGTCAAGGTTGGGGTTATCTCTCCTACAGGGGTGAGGGACCACCGAACAACAGGTAAATATTTTATAAATGCTGGCATGGTGATCTGGAGGCTGGGGGAACATTGGACACCAAGAACATATTTTATAAGTACTGGCAGGGTTATGTGGGAGGGAGGGAGGACCACTGTACTCCAGGGAAATGATTTATAATTATGAGCCAGCTGATCAGGTGGAGGGGTTACAGGACACTGGCCATAAGACCTAGTTTAGGGAAATACTCATAAACATGGCATTAATTGCCAGTTACTGCCTTTCTAAACCTACCAAGATGCTGGTGCACCTATATGCAAGAAGCTATTAGTTAGAAACATAGAAACATAAAAGTTGACAGCAGAAGAAGACCACCAGGTCCATCTTGTCTGCCCATTGTCTTTCAGCCTAGCCTTCTAACTACCTTTGGGTTTGAGGGCTCCCTTGTATCTGTCCCAAGCATTCTTGAAACCTACCACTGTGCTTGCTGCCACTACCTCTGCAGACAGGCTGTTCCAACATCCACCACTCTTTCTGTGAAGAAAAATTTCCTGATGCTGGTGGAGAACTGCCCTCCTTGCAGCCTTAGATCATGTCCCTTGTTTTTGCTGCCTTCTTAAATTGGAAGAGATCATCTATCTGCACCTGGTTTATGCCTTTAATGTACTTGAATGTTCTGATCATGTCACCCCTCTCTTTTCTCTGTTCCAGGAAATACATGTTCAGTTCTTTCAGTCTATCCCCATAGGACATCTAGTGCAGTCTCTGAATCATTTTTGTTGCCCTTCTCTGCACTGTCTCCACTCAGTCAATGTCCTTTTTGAGGTGGGGCTTATAGAACTGGAAGCTGTACTCCAGGTGAGGCCTAACCAGTGATCTGTACAGCAGCAGGGTCACTTCCCTCTCTCCTGCTTGTGATTCCCCTCCTAATGCATCCCAGCATACTGCTGGTTTTTAATGCTGCCTTCTCACATTGTTTACCTACCTTCAAGTTGTCTGAAATAATGATTCCCAAATCATGCTCTTGGGTGGAGGCAGCTAGTCTTCCCCCTTCAAGGTAATATGCCTTGTTTGGATTTCTTTTTCCTATATGCATGACTTTGCACATTTTGGCATTAAATCTCAACTGCCATGCTCCAGGCCATTCTTCCAGTTTCTTGAGGTCAGCTTCCATCTTGTCCACTCCCTGCTGGGTGTCAACTCTGTTGAATATGTTGGTGTCATCTGTGAACAGACATGCCTTTCTTTGTAGCCCGTTAGCTATGTCTGATATGAAAATATTGAAGAACAGGGGCCCCAATACTGAACCCTGGGGCACACCGCTGGTTACCTTACCTTCTGATGACAGTGCTCTGTTTACCTGCACATTCTGGGTTCTGCCCTGTAACCAGTTTTTAACCCATCTAACTACTTCTGATCCAACTCCTGTGTGGTCTAGCTTCTTTAACAGCCTTCTGTGTGGAATCAAGTCGAAGGCCTTGCTAAAGTCTAAGTAGACCACATCTACCACCCCACCATCATCTATAACCTTTGTAACACAGTCAAAAAAACTTAATCAGATTTGTCTGGCATGATCTACCTGCAGTAAAACCATGCTGCTTGGGGTCATGATGGCCCCTATCCTCCTGGAATGCCATGATCCTCTGTTTGAGTAGTATCTCCATTAACTTCCCCAATATGGATGTGAGGCTTATCAGCCTGTAATTTCCAGAGTCCTCCCCATTGCCCTATTTGTTGAGTGGGACCATGATTGCTCTTTTCCAATCTTCAGGTATCTCCCCACGCTTTAGAGATTTGGTGAATAGTTTAGCCAGTGGGGGCAGCCATCTCAGATCTCAGTTCTTTAAGATCCTGGAATGCATTTCATCTGGCCCCATGGCCTAGTCAGCTTGCAGTTCATTTAGTGCCTCCAGTACTTTGATCTCTGTGAAGGGACTAGTATCAAACCCCTGTCCAGAGATGTTGCATTTTGCCATTACTGGAGCATCTCCTTGGTCCTCCTCAGTAAATACCGAGCAGAAGTACTTGTTCAGAACTTCTGCTTTTTCTGGGTCATCTTCTGTTGTTTTCCCTTCCTGAGTCATAGTCTTGACTACACCCCCTTTTGGCTTCCTTCTTTCCTGGTTGTATCTAAAGAAGGATTTGTCTTCTCTCTTTGCCCTTTCTGCCATATTTGCCTCTGTCTGTGCTTTTGCCTTCCTTAGTTTTTTGCTGGCTTCTTTCATTTTCTTCTTATATGACACCCAGTCTTCTTCCTTGTTTGTTCCCTGGCATGGCTTGAACACCTTCTGTTTATCTTTCACTATTTTAGCCACTTCCTTTGAAAACCATAAGGAGTTTTGTTTTCTTTTCACTTTGGTAACCCTTCTGGTGCATTGGTCAGTGACTGTCTGGATTGCTTTCTTAAGTTTCCCCCACATGACATTGACCTCATCCACTTATAGATCAATTAAGTCATTTCTTATGTTGGTCCTCATTTAGTTGAAGTCCACCTTTTTAAAATCTAGTACTTTTATTTTTGAGTGGCACATGTCCTCAGTTATGCTCATCTTGAAGCTAACCATGCGATGGTCACTGTTACCCATATGGCATTCAATGTTGAGTTCCTTGACCCTCTCAGTGTTTGTGAGGAGCAGGTCAAGTATGGCATCCCCTCTTGTTGGTGTTTTGAACAGTTGACTTTGTCCTGCTCCCTGTAGTGCCAATAACAAACCCCTGCTTCTTTATTGTTGCCGCCATTAGCGTGCTCCAGTTTATATCTGGAAGGTTGAAGTCCCCCACCAGTATAACCTCTCCTCACTGAGTCATTTTGTGTATTTCTTCTATCAGGTCTTTGTCCCCTTTCTGTCCTTGATTTGGAGGTCTGTAAATGACACTGATCCTGGGGTTTTTCCATTTTCTGTATCTATAGTAAGCCACAGTGACTAGGTGTCTTCTCAAATGTAAATGACTACTTCTCCCCCTCTTTGCCCCTGCCTATCCTTTCTGAACAGATTGTATCCAGGTATAGCTGTGTCCCATCTATGGTTTTCCATGAACCACATTTCCGTCATAGTAACCTAGTCCAATCTTTCTACTACCATGATGGCTGTGGGTTCGGGTAGTTTGGTTGCAAGGCTTCTAGCACTTGCAACCATCACCTTCCATGAATGTACACCCCCTTTGGTTGCTTTACATAGGCTCACCGGCATGATGTAAGGCCAGTTACAAGGTTCACCCATGCCAGTGTGATATTGAAATTGCCACTGACTATCAGAGCCGTGGCATCATGCCAATGGCACAAAGCATGGCAAAACATTAGTATGCCCAACAAACTGTGCAAATGGCAGGCACAGCTACAGTTTGGGGAGGACCCAACATATGATGCACACACCCCAGGAGGACACAAACAGAATAACTATCAGGACCCCAACAATGGGAGGTAGTGAGGCTGATAGGCCACCTGCTCTGGTGCCCCAAAAGTCTAAAGGACACACAAGAAAGGGCACACATACCTGGTGTCCACAGTCCTCCCACTCGACACCCACCGATAGCAGAATAGTACACTGCCCCCCTTTTGACACCCGCCAGGTGGCATGGAACTCCCCCATTCCTGGGGTCATCGGACCCTTCCTGGACACCCCCAAGTAATTGCATGTAGACAGAATTGCCCACCCAGAGCCCAGCAGGTGAAGTAGTCATTGTGAAGTCTCAAGATACAGGTCCAGTGACAGAATGTTAAGTACCACATTCCTTGGTGGTCTAGTGACCCCCACCTCCTGGCAGAAAGTGTCACCAGTCACCACCCTGCATCCCCCCAGTCCAAGAAGGGTCGAGCCTTCAGCATGGCCCACTGCACACTGCCAAGGCCAGTGGCCAACTGACCTGTCACTGAAGGGCGCATGACCTCACTCACACAGTGACATCTCAGTGAGCTGCCAGCCAAGAAGGAGTGTTGTGGGCTGTGCCGGTGGCCTGATCCATCTTTGACTGGGGGGAAGTGGGTGGTAATGGGTGAAACTTCCTGCTGGGGGGGCAGTGGCCACTAGATCACCAGGGAATGTGGTATGTAACATGTTGTCACTGGACCTGCATCTTGGGACTTTGCAATCACTACTCCACCTACTGGGCTTGGGGGGGACTGCTGTCTACATGTGGTTACCGGTGGGTATCCAGGAAGGGTCCAATGGCCCCAGGGGTGCGTGTAGTTGGACACCATGCTGAGTGCTCCAATGGATGCCGCACCCACAATGACAGGACAAATGATGCTGGAGACAGTGATGCTGGCACAACAGGCTTTACTAAGGAATGCCATGGGAATGTAAATGGCCACAGAGCTGAAGGGAAACCATACAAAGGCAAGTGGGCACACCAGAGGGAATGCACATACTGGCAATATAAAACAGGGGCTACACTTACAGGTGAAAGCTCATGGCAATCCCCTTCAGGTAGTCCTGCACAGTGTATTTGCCATACTGCTCCACCAGCTCCATGATGAACTGTCTGTGGTCCTTGTACTGCTTCTGTGACACAGCCACTGCTGTCTCTGCCATGTATTGCTGTTTCTTCATCTCGGTGAGTTGCTGCTCTGACCAAAGGCAAATAATGAAGGTCCAGATACTGGGGTGGGCTGCCCCAAGCAGGGAATTTAACCCTCAATGCAAACCCTCCACAGAGTTGATGGTGCTCAGACGGCCAGAACAGGCTGCATCATGACAGTTCCAGAATGCAACTGGAAAAGTGGGCTTGCGATGGAGTCCACTATGAATGGGTCATCCAAGCAAGCTATCTTAAAAGTAATCCAGTGGAGGGACAAGGGGGTCCTCCGGTGCATTGTAAAAGTCCCAGGTGCACAGCTCCTCGAATGTGGATACTACATCCCCAGGCAGAACAAACGCCAAGGCAGGCAGGAGGCAGATGTTCATGGCAAAGTCCCCATCCACTGTACAGGACCACTGGATCTCTGGCAGATGCTGCACTTTACACCAGATAAACTGGCAGAGATGGAAGAAGCAGCCCCATGGCACCACCTGTGGGAACACAGACCAGAAAACTTTGTAGGCTGCCAGCTCATAGTCAACCATCACTGACTGGGGCTTCAGATCAGGGTGCAGATCTAGCAACTTTCTCAGAACGACAACATATGCAGTGGTGGAATGGCTGGCCATCAATGCATACACCATCGGTATCACTGTACTGAATTCCACCCCATAAATGGTGTAGAGTTGATGGAACAATGGGGAACAGCACATGAAGGTCCATTGGCATACTAGTCAGTGCACCGTTCCATGTACTGCAGGTTACATTCTGTTGCAAACAGCAGGAACCTGTCCTGCCCACTGGCTGAGTCCCATAGCTTGAAAAGCTCATCCATGAGCACAACTAGTTCTGCCAGTGTGGTTGGCAGACTGGGCACCTTGCTGGCTCCTCTCCTGGCATGCTGTACCGAACACTTGAGATACTCCAGGTGGGGCATCCTACCGCCAATGGACTTGGGTAGTGTGCTGTAGCATGCAGCCACCACTTGTTGCAGTGTCTGTGGTGTTGACAGCCCATTTTCTAATTTCTTCATGCACCCTTCGCACTGTAACACTGGCACAGTCTGGAATGTGGTTGTGTGTCCCCAGTGCATTAACCACCTCTTCCACACTTGTATGTGCCTGCACCTTACACCAGCCACCTTGGTAATCAGTGCACTTCTAATAAATCTTCTCATTGTGGGCGCATTCCTTGCAGTACACATAGCCATCATGCAGGAGCAGTTCATTTCCCCGGGGACTGTTAACAAACTCGAGAGGCTTGGCAGCGACACTGTTGGGTAAGGTGCAGATGCTGCATCACTGTCCGCCTGCCAGTTATACCTTACCTGACCGCATGCCAGCTGATCCCAGTCCGGGATACAGTCCATGGAAACTCACATTCCCTGCACCATGCCCTAATTGCTGGTCAATCTCGATCCTGGTTGCAGATCTGCTGGGCACCATAGTAACTGGCATTCCCCACACTGCACCCTTATTGCAGCCACCTGTTTGCTTAGGCACTCTTAATACGAGTGCTTCTCTGTACGGCCTCCTGCCTGTCACCCTAATTGCATGGCACTGCTCAGCCCAGGTCGCAGTTACTCATTTCACCAGTTTGCCAGTGCTATACTGCCAACAGCTCAATGCCAGTGCTCTAATGCCGTGGAACCCAGTCTCAAACATGTTAGTGACTCACTGACCACATCATACATTACATCACTCTACACTTCTCTCCTGTTTTGGGGGCATTTAGGGACGTCTGTGAGTCACTAACCTATTTAACATAGAAACATAAAATTTGATGACAGAAAAGGACTGCTTGGCCTACCTAGTCTGTCTGTTTTTCCCTACCTACTGTATCACCGCAGACACTACTTGATCTCCTGCTTATCCCCCCTTGTCATATCACTGAGGTTCCCTTATGCCCATCCCATGCTTTTTTGAACCCCATTAAAATTTTTGCCCTCACCACCTCCACAGAGAGGCTGTTCTAGGCATCCACCACCCTCTCTGTGAAGAAGTTCTTCCTCACGTCTCTCCTGAGTCTACCCCCTCTAGCATTATAGCATGAACCCTTGTCCTTGAGCATCTTTTCTTCTGAAAAATGCTTTCCTCCTGTACCTTATTTATACCTTTGATGTATTTAAAAGTTTCTATCATATCCCCCCTCCCTCCCTCCTTTCCTCCAGGGTATGCATATTGAGGTCCTTCAGCTTTTTCTCATAGGGCTTTCGATGCAGACCCTGTACTATGTTTGTTGTCCTCCTCTGGATTGTCTCCACTCTTTCTATGTCCTTCCAGAGATAAGATCTCCAGAACTGGACACAGTACTCAAGGCAAGATCTCATCAGTTATCTATGCAGTGTAACACCACCTCCTTCTTTCTGTTGGTGATACCCCTCCCTATGCACTCCAGCATCCCAGTAGCCCTCCTGACTGCCTTGTCACTCTGCTTAGCC
Organism: Neoceratodus forsteri; assembly: GCA_016271365.2. NCBI lineage: Eukaryota > Metazoa > Chordata > Ceratodontiformes > Ceratodontidae > Neoceratodus > Neoceratodus forsteri. The sequence goes on from CM028136.1 coordinate 655,758,417, forward strand.
ACCTTTAGGCCATGAGATATGATAACCCCTAGGTCTCTTACCTGTTTAGTGGTTGTCAATACCACTCCTCCCCAATTTGTATTCTGCCCCTGGGTTTCTGTACCCCAAGTGCATGAGTTTGCACTTTTTTGCTTTGAAGCCCAGTTGCTATACCATTGACCACTCCTCTAACTTTTACAGATCCCCTCTCCTTTTTTCCACCCCCCTGGAGTGTCTACCCTTTGCAGATTTTAGTGTCATCCTCAAACAGGCAGACCTTTCCATCCAACCCCTCTGCAATGTCACTAATAAAGACATTAAAGAGGATTGGTCCCAGTACAGATCCCTGTGGTAGCCCCACTGGTCACCCTCCCTTCCTCAGTGTGAACTCCATTTACTACCACCCTTTGCCTCCTATCCCTTAGCCAATTTCTTACCCAGTCTACCACCTTTGGTCCAACTCCTAGGCTACCCAACTTGCTTACTAATCTCCTATGTGGAATGGTATCAAAATTCTTGCCGAAATCTAGGTAGGCCACATCCATTGCTCCTCCCTGATCCAATTTCTTGGACACCCAGTCAACAAAATCTATTTAATTCATTGGACAAGACCTCCCCCCTTTGAATAGAGATGCAGCAAAGTTTTCATTTGTGGGTGAATTTCCCACAAAGTCACAAAATCCACTTTGTGGATCATTTCGCAAAGTTTTTCTGTGCGATAAGAAATTCGCCATTTGTGACTTTGCCTTGCCTTTCTTTTAAGTGCAAATTGCACTTTAAAAAAAACCCAAAGTGAGGCAAAGTAGCAATCGCAAATTCTCTGATCACCAGCATGATCTTTTTCTGGTGTCTAGTTGTCCATCTCTGCCCCATCGCTGGTCCGATATTGAATAAAAAATCGCTGGCCCGATATAAGATAAAAGAATTTTCAGGTGGCTAGCGGTGACTCCCCCCACCCGAACATATGCCTCTAGTTGTAAAAAATATTCCCTGGTGGTCATCCATCCCTCCCCCAACCCAAACCCATATCTGATGTTAAATTAATATTTTCCCTGGTGTCTAGTGCCCCTCCCAGATGGCTGATTGCAGGCCAGATGTAAAATTAATAATTACCCTGGTATCTAGTGGATGCTTTCCCTATCCCCATCCCCAAGTATCCATTCCCTGGTGTCTAGTGGATCCCCCACCCTGGCAAGTAGTGCACCACCACACCACTCCCCACACCCCAACCCCAAGTGGGCAATTAGCACAGCCTTCTTGTCACTACTGCTGCCAGCCACCTGACTGAGTTATCAATGAATGAGCACGTACTTGTATAAGCATGCTGTCATTCATTGACAGGCTCCAACTCGGCGCATGTGGACCCGCATTCTGTCAGCAGTGCAGATAGAGGCAGAGGGACAGTTCTGGTCACCAGCAGGGGTTGGGATTGGAGAGAATGGCATTGTGGACCCTCAGGGGTCCACAATGCCATTCCTCCATCCCAACCCCCACCAGTGACCGGAACAGACCTCCACTCTTGTCTGCACTGCTGACAGAATAAATGAGCTCAATGAATGAGCATGAGCTGGCAATGAATGAATATGTGCTTGTACAAGTACACATTCATTCATTGACAGCTCAGTGGGTGGTCAGCCATTTGAGATGAGAAGAGGGCTGTGCCAGTTGCCTGCTCGGGGTCAGGGTTGATGGGGCACTACCTGCCAGGGTGGGGGACCACTAAACACTAGGGAATAGACATTTTGGGATAGGGATATGGAGGGGTGTGCAATTATTAATTTTACACTGGGTCAGAGATCTGGGAGACCATTAGACACCAAGGAAATTACACATTTTACATTGGGCCAGTGGTCAGCAATTGGGGGGAACCACTAAACCCCAAGGAAATTCATTTTACATTGGGCTGTAAATCCATGAGGAGGGAGGGACCACTAGACACCAGGGAAATTATTAATTTTATATCAGCTGGTGATTTGCGATGGGTAGACCAGTAGACACTAGGGAAATTAATTTTACATTGGGCTGCAATTGGTGGGGGGTGGGGCACTACACAAAAGTGAATGTAATTTTACATGGAGAGAGCAATTGTTAGGGGGTGACCACTAGACACCAGGTAATTTTATTCTACGTGGGGTGGTGATCGACGGTGGCAATTACAGACACTAAAAAATTAAAAAAAACTCTCAAAATGTGGAGTTCCCTAACTCCACCAGTGAAGTTGCAACTTCGCATCTTGGCAAAATTGTCACCTCACTGCTAAATTCCGACTTCACATCATGGATTAATTTGCCAAAGGAGGTGAATTCATAAATTAATCCACAAAGTGAATTTTCCCAGCTTCTCACATCTTTACCTGTGAATCCGTGCTGTCTTGTGTCCTGCAAGCCACAAGTTTCAAGGTATTCCACTATCCTTTCCTTAAATAGTGATTCCAATAGTTTTCTCACCACCAAAGTTAGGCTGACTGGCCTGTAGTTGCCAGCCTCATTACTACTACAACTTTTGTGAAGTGTGACTAAATCTGCTCTTCTCCAGTCCCCCCAAACCACTCCCTTCTCAAGTGAGAGGTTGAACAGGACTGTCAGAGGTGCAGCCAGCACCTCCCTGGTGAGTTCCCTCTATATCCTTGGATGGGCCCCATCTGGCCCCATTGACTTATCCACTTTCAGATTTGCAAGTTCCTTCAGGATTTTCTTTGCTGGAAATGGGCTAGTGTCCACCTCCCTTCCTTCAAGGCTCCTGTCTCTTTCTGTGGCCCACTATCGTCAACACCCGTCAAATAACCTGGCCCACATGCCTTTTCTTTAAGAGTTTCTCCTATTTAGTACCATTGTCAGGAATGCATTTAAAAGTGTGACCCCCTACTGCTTACATTCAAAAGTGGTCCTCATATTCTGTGCTTATGGCAAAAAGCATATGAATATGTCCTCCACAACAACATTTTAATAATTGTGTGCACACTATACAATAGTTTAGAAAACAAAGTTCCAATCCCAGCACTTACCATTAGAAAATGTGTTGATGTCTGAAACTCATTTTGTGTTTTGTTCAACTAGGATGAGGATATGGTTTCAAAACATTTCACTGGCACGTAACTAATCCTGCATTCTATATTGGCAGTGAGACTTTTCATTCCTAGGATTACACATTAGAAATAGTATTTTTTTATCTAAGATCTAATATGGTAGCATTAAATCCATAAAATTCAGAGTGTCTTGTGATTATAGCATGTCACATACTAATAGACTATTAAGATAATAATGATGACTTCTGTACTGTATTCTCTCCTCATTTTGACAAATGAGACAACACGTATGACAGGATAACTGAATTTTCTTTGAAACATTTTGAAAGAAAAAACATAGTTGGGTTAAAGAAACATGTCAAAGACTGTAAAAAACTGCTTTCATTTAATCAGCACTACATTCCTTATATTAGCAACCTATGCCTATGAACCTGCTGTACTGGTTTCACATTTTTCTTTATTAAACACTTCATAAATGATAAATTTTTTTCTGTTGGAAACTACTGTGCTATTTGACTGAAAAATTACACCTAATATTGAGGAAAACCTTAAAGGGGAAATATTCCTCTGTTATAAATGCATTTACTCACAATAAAATCTACAAACCAATAACTTACTTCATTGCCTTCATATATGCATTGATGTCAAAAAAAGCAGTGTTGATTTCATTTTCATTTTTACTTGACTCTAGGCAAGACATATTTATATGCATTTGCTAACCCTGTGAAGAATTTGCATTAATAAGCATGATATGCTTAGTGCATTAGTTAAAATGACACCAGGATTATTTGCTAGATTTGTCAACTGGACAATTTGGGGGACACTCTTTGACTCATGCAAACAATATTTTGTTTCATGACTCTAGTGCTCAATATTGAAAAAAAATGCTGAATATAAAGAAGCAACATGAGAATCCTTGCTCAGTAAAAGTATTAGGCTCACAGTTCACTAATTATTGAAACATTTTACAAGGAAATGTTTAATTTTGAAAGATAGCCAAATATAGAGATATGATTTCTCTGTTGATAGCATCTCCTGTTTTCTCATTTTTATTCCCCTTGACTACTGTACCAGGCTGAGGTTCTCAAGCCAGGAGTGGAGGGGAGGAAGCATTGGTGAAACATTGATAAACTTTGTGCTTTGTGTGGGCTCCAGTGCCAGAAGCATCCAGAGTGAATTCAGTGCTTGAGGAATTCACAGTACTGGAGCTGGGGAGCTGCTTGTTTCTGCAGAGCTTGGATCAAGTAATGTGGTCAGTGAGAGAAGCCGCATTGATTTTAAAGCACAGGAACACTGAAGAAGAGGTAGCCCTGCTCTTGAAGCTGAAGGAGATGTATGGGGGAATTGTAAGGAGTTCTGCCTAGAACAATGACTATGGGGAGGTGAGCCATGAATTTCCTATATCTGCCCTAATTTCTGCATCCTTTATACCACCTCTGTTAGTGTTTGCCAGTATCAGCTAATAGCTTATTACTTTATTGTCTCTGGTTCTACCTGGTGGCAGTGGGTAGATTTAAGAAAGGCAATAAGTGGATCTGTTTCCTGGCTTACAGCCGGGAGACTTAAGGATTTTCTTAATATTGTGATAATAGATATCACTGTGAGAGATTTATTTGAAGATTGATGTCATTATTGGGGGGATGGTGGGGCAAGGTGATCAATTGCTGTTTGAAGATTCATCCAGTTTAGGGCTGGGCAAAATTTGTCTTCTGTTAGTGGAATTCTGGTGAAATGCTGATTTTGCAGCCTTGAAGTTTTGTCAAATTTCCACAAAAATGTCATGAAATTATGCCAAAATTGTGATTTTGGTTATTTCCAGCTAGTTTAAAAAGCATGGGCTCAATTCTAGAATGGTTACACCTGGCATAACTGCAGTTGCACCAAGGAGAATGGCGCATGTAGCAACTTACACCAGCAGTTGTGACATGCGTGATTCTACATAGTGGCCTGCAACATGGCGCCGGATGCTTGCTCCAAACAGCAGTTATGCCGCATAAACCACCCTGCTACATGGCGCTAGGGGGTTTACGGCAGCAGTTGCACCCCATTCTAGAAGGGCAGCTATAAAGTGCCCACATCGGGATTCTACAAGAACCCCTTGAGAAGATCTGGCAATGTAAGTTATACCAGCATTTAGCTGTCATAACTTACAGATACCCCTTGGGGTCCTGTAGACTGGTCAGCTGTCCAGCAGACAGTGCATAGTTTCCCTCCCTCCCATGCCCAGCACACCCCAGAACGTCCCCACAGGTCTACCCATACCCCCAGCCCCCCGAAACTGCTGTTGGCAGAAGCTCCACAGGGTGGCCCTGCTATCACCCCACCCGTGCCCCTAACCACGAGTCGCCCGCAGCATATGCGGCAATAATCCAGCTCTGGTAGTCCAGTGCCCCCCCAAACTGTGCTAAAGAAAATAAATCAAAATTCATTTCCCTGGTAGTCTAGTAGCCCCCCACCCCACCCCCGCCAGCTTCAGCCACCCAGCATCCCCCGTCCCCAGCCAGTGACTGGCACAGACCACTTCTCACCTCCACGGCCAGCCGCTGACAGAGTGCAGTATTAGCACTACTGCATAGACACAGTCAGAAATTAATTTCTGAGTGCATCTGTGCAGTAACGCTAATACTACACTCAGTCAGTGGCTGGCTGTGGAGGTGAGAGGTGAGCTGTGCCAGTCGCTGGCTGAGGATGGGTGGGAGGGTGCTGGGTGGCTAGCATGGCTGGTGGGGTGGTGGAGGGCCACTAGACTACCAGGGAAATGGGGAATTTGTTTTATATTCATACCGTAGCATTGGGGGGGCACTAGACTACCAGGGAAACAGAAATTTTGTTTTATTTTCTTACTGTACAGTTGGGGGGGGACTAGACTACCAGGGAAACTGGACTCTAGTTTTATTGTATGGTTGGGAGGGCACTGGACTACTGGGGCAGGTGATGTGCCTCATTTGAGGTGGTTGACCCATGGGTCAGGGCATGAGTGGGGGGTGCACTTGCAACCTGCAGCAGCGGGTTGCAACATGCTGGCCAGGTACACCCTCTGTGCGGTGTACTGCACCACATGTCACAAGTTGCAGGACTTTGCTGCGGAGACTCTGCCCCTTCTAGAACAGGGCACAGGGTCAATGTTGCAGTTGTGGGTGGCGCAAGTTGCATTCAGCGGCAACTTGCGTCACCCTTCTAGAATTGGGCCCCATGTGTCCAAATTGTACCAAGCTTGGTATGGTGACTGTGCCAATGCCCACACAGAAGTTTGCCAAAACTTATATCTATATCTATAAAGGTGACTGAGTTATAAGCCTACAAACATTCAGAAATGTTGAAATTACAGTTAACTACGTAAACTATAAGTGCTTGTCCAAATTGCACTATCTTTGGTACAATAAGTTTACCAATGCCCAAACATGTTTGTGCTAATATTCAGATCTCTAGCTTGAAAGGTGACTGACTTATAAGCCTCCAAATATTTGGGAATTTTAAAATTCCATTTTGCTATTATGTAAACTGATGAATTTTAAGCCCCTATAAGTTTAAAGCTAGGGAACCAAATATCACCAATGCTCTTAGCTTCATTTTCCTAAATATTAGGCTTTTAGACAACTCCCATGGCTCAGCATCAGAGCGTCATGCTGCTATGCAGATGACCCGGGTTTGGAAGTGAGTACAGGAAGTTGTTTTGGGTGGCAGGTCATGGCTAAAACTTACATTTTACATAACCAGCACTTCTCTATTTAGCAGTTGCTATAGTTCTTCCAATAAAGTATGCATAGTATCTAAGTTTTCAATTTTCCAGCTCCAAAGGTGGCTAAGTTGTAAGCATAAAAATATTTTCAGAAATTTTTACATGAATATTAAACTGTCAGACTTTGAACCCATATATCTTCTGCACCCTTCATCCAAATGCTATGGAACCTGGTACATTTTTAGGGCCTAAACAGACAATATGCATGCCAAATGTCAGACCTCTAGCTGTAAAAGAGACTGCATTATATAATCAATTAAAGATTTTTGAAAAATTCCCAAACAAAAATTCAGTGGAATTTGGTGAAAATTCCGCAAATTCAGAATTTGCTAATTTTGCCCAGCTCTAGTCCATTTGTACTTTGACCTGGAGCATGCTCTGGATGAGCCATCGAGGATGTTGTGAACTGGACAATATTTCTGCTCTACTCCACATTTTGAACCTGTATTTTAGTTTGATCTATTTGTTTTGAAGTTCAGTATAGTATTTTTATTGTTTATTATTTGGAGTGAGTCGGGGAGTATGAGGTGAATAGGATTAAGTTGTGTGGCATGTGATTGATGTGTGCTGGGGTGTGTGATTTGTAGGCATGTCGTGAAGAACGGTGACTGTAATAAAAGGTGTCTGTGGGGGAGGGGTGATTGCATGGGGTTTTAAATTGGGTTGAAGGGTTATTGTTTTAGTTTACTAGTTATTCTGTGGATATGTTGTCCTGTGTAGATCCCTTTGTTCAGTTACTCCCCATCTCTGCTATGGGATCTGTGCCCATTCTGTGACCCTCCCTCTGCCTAGTGAGCTGCTGCAGTGAAATGAGAATTAGTAGGAGGCAAAGGGGTCAAGAGGACTATGGAGGGCTGATAGGTGGTGTTATTAGAACAGTGAGGACCAGGAGACACCCTGGGGTGAAATGGAAATTTGGGAAAGACCGGATGTGTTTAATCTTCATGCCCAGGGAACCTACCAAAGCCAGTGGGCAGGCAGCTGATAGATTGGTTGCTGCTACATGTCCTCTTTGGGCAGTGCTTGGAAATACCAGATCAATGAGGAATAGAATTACTATTACAATTGGGCTTTTATATTTCATTCCTCTATTGATCTGGCTTGCTTCACAGAAACTTGGCTTGGTGACGATGCTGGACTGATACTGAGGCAGCTGTCCCAACTGGGTTCTCAGGTTCATTTTTTAGGGCCCCCCCTTTGTAGTCAACCCGACGTGGGGTGCTCCAGTTCCCCCCTTTGTGAGGATATTTCAACCAGAGGGAGTCTTGGTGGTGCAAGACACCTCAGATATACTGGCAGCATGTGCCAGGGGATTGGAGGAAGCAATGATGACTTATAATAGAGACAATGGTGCACCCTTTAACCTTGTGGCACCAGCTCATGTGCACCCAGTGATCTAACAGTAATCTGAGGAAGATGAAAACAAAGGGGCAGAGGTAAGGTCATTGTTGGAGGAGGTCCAGGGCCCAGGAGGACAGACTTGCTTTGACTATTCACCATTGTGAGCATCAAAAGGCAATCAGTCATAAGAGGGCAGGATTCCTATCCAGAGAGATTGCTGCTGGAAGGAACTGACCATCTCAGATTTTCCAGACTGTGAAAAGGCTTCTTTATCTGATTTGTCTGGAGTCCACAAAAGCTGTATTATCTGTTAAATGCGAGTAGTTTGCTTGGTTCTTTTTGGATAGGTTGTCCTCTGTTCAGGCTGAGATCTCACCAAGTGTCATTACAGTCAAACATGGTTGACCAATAGGAAGCAACATCATTCAGTGATCAATGGGGGAGGGGGTTAGGCTGGTGACAATGGATGAGGTAAGTGAGGTGACCTCACATCTGCATCAAAAAAAAAATTGCAAACTGGATCCAGGCCTGTCCTGGCTACTAGTGAACTGTGTCAGGTAGCTGGGCTTGGCATTCACTGAGATTGTTTAGTGCTCCCTGCCAGAGAGAATTTTCCCAACTGCACAACTGCATTGAAAAATGCATTGGTGAAGTCCCTCTTGAAGAAGCCATCTTTGGACGAGGTAACCATGGTGAATTTCTGATATGTCTCTAACTTGCCATTTTTGGGCAAGATTATTGAGATGGTGGTTGTGCTACAGCATGAGGCACACATCATTGCCTGTGACATCTATGAGCCTCTGCTGTCTGGTTTAGGTCAAGGCAGCATAACACACAGACAGCATTGGTCAGGGTGCATAATGACCTGCTCAGGAAGAGATAGGGGAGAGCGGTCAATTTTCATTCTTCTTGACCTCTCCTCAATGTTGACACCATGGACCATTGACTGTTATTGGATTTGCTCATGGAGTACATAGGACTCACCGGCAAAATCATCTGCTGCTTTGAGACCTACAGTACCTGACAGGATTCAGTGGGTAGTGTTGGGAAGTTTGTTCTTGCTTCTGATGGCCCTGCCTTGTGGGGTACCCCAGAGCTCAGCCCTCTTGTCCATGTTATTTGCATGCTGCTCCTGGGTAGGATCATTAGACAGCATGTAACTGGGTTTCATTACTATGATTATGATACTCAGCTTTGTCTGTCTTTTGCACCGAGGATGCCAGGCATGGTCTATGTGCTGAAACATTGCCTCGCTGAGATCCATGACTGGATGTCATCAAGCTGGCTAAGGCTTAACACTGATAATACTGAATTACTGAGGATTGAGTTAGATCAGAAGGGGAGAGTAACAGCTGCCAATAAGGAAACAGGGCTTCAACTCAATTCTTCTGACCTTGTGGCTGCTGCCAAGGTGAGAAATCTGGGAGTCATTCTGGACAAAGGGCTGACATTTGAGGCTCAGGTGTCAGCAGCAGTCTGGAATGGCTTTAACCATCTTAGAAACATCAGATAGATAAAATCCCTTATCCCCCAGTGACCTGGCCACACTGCTGTGTGCTTTTGTGACCTCAAAGCCTGACTACTGTAATTTTCTATATCTCATGATTAGTTTAGGTATGTTGCAATGCCTGCAACTGGTGCAGAACACACCTGTAGGTTGATAACTGGTCTTTCAAAGTGAAGTCATTTCTTCATGGCACTGCTTGAACTGCAGTGGCTGCCAGTTAAGTGGCATATCTCTTTTAAGATTGGGTTACTAACTTATAAGGCCCTACACAGGCTGGGCCGGGGTTACCTGTCTGATTTCTTTTATCCTTGCATGATCTCTCACCCACTCAGCTCCACTGTGGAGGGCCTCCTGGTTGCTCCCAGTGCCAGGTTTAAAACCTTGGGGTACTGCACCTTTGAAATCACTGACACAGTCCTTTGGAATTCTCTCCCAAGGGCCCTGAGGGAGGCCCCCTCTGTGGAGGCCTTTAAACAGATTCTTCAGACCTATCTGTTTACACAGGGTTATCGAGAGTGAGAGTACCTTGTCAAGCTGTCCTCCATATCATTTTTAACCAGCTGCTGATATTATGGGACCAGTTCTCAAAGCTCCTGGCACAGCGCAACAAGCTTGCACCAAAATGAATGGCGTAAAGTGCCCCTTGCACCAAAGGATATGCCGGGAGTGATTCTCAAAGGCAGCCTGTGTCAACCACAGGCTGCCTGCCCCAAACCGGGATTGTGTCACCCCTGTGCGACAAATGTGGCTGTGGCATGGTGCAAGGGGGCATGTGGTAGAAGCAAGCTGCCACATCCCCAAATGGGATCCTGGAAAACACCAAGAGGATGAATTGTTATCATTGCGTCTTTAGACTAGCCAGGCTGGTCTAAGGTACTTAGGAACAGTGCCTCGTGGTGGTGTGTATGTGTGGCGATGTGCCACCCCTCCCACCCCACACACTGCAAAAATGCCCACACTAAGACATATTAACCTGCTGCTATCATGGACCCCCCTTCCTGATCCCTAATGGTGACAATAAGTGAACTATTGTGAAAATCCTTTGGCCCCCCCTCCCGATCCCCGATGGTGCCAGTAAGTGAACTATTGTGAACATCCTTTGCCCCCTCCCAAATGTCTATGGTTTCAGTAGTTAACACACTGTTAATATCCCTTGCCCCCCTCCTGATCCCCAATGGTGCCAGTAATCAACATATAAGCAATAACCTTTGCCCCCCCTTCCAATCCCCAATGCTGCCAGAAATTATAATATTTTACTAGCCTTTGACCCCCTCCCAATCAGCGAGGGTGGGGGTAATTAAACTATTGCTAATTTCCCTTGCCCACCTTCCGATCCCCAATGGTGCCAGAACTAGTGTGTAATATCTCCCATGCCCTTATGGTCTAGTGGCCCCCATCCCAGCTGGTAGTGCCTACCACCCAGCTCCCCCCAGCGCAAAAAAGAGCTGGGGCTGGCAGAGCCCTTCACAGACCTCCGTGGCTGGCCCCGACTGAACGGTCACTGCACTGAGCATATACTGTAAAGTGTGCCTGCTTATTGATAAGCAATGCATACATACACTTTACTGTATACACTCGGTGGAGTGATTGGTCTGTCAGGGCCAGCTGAAGAGGTGTGTGGAGGGCTATGCTGGTCCAAGCTCTGTTTCAGGTTGGGGGTAGCTGGGGGTGGACCCTATCAGCTGTGGTGGGGTCCACTAGACCACCATGGCATGGGACATATTACACAATAGTTCCAGCACCACTGGGGATTGAGAGGGGGGCAAGGGAAACTAATAATAGTTTAAGTTCCCGCACCATTTGGATTGGGAGGGGGTAAAGGCTAGTAAAAATATTATAATTACTGGCACCATCAGGGATCGGGGGAAGGAGGAAGGTTATTACCACTATGTTGATTACTGCACCATTGGAGAGCGGGAGGGGGCAAAGGATATTAACAATATTTTACTTACTGACAGCACTGGGGATTGAGGGGGGGGCAATGATTATTAACATTACTTTTAGTTCTGCCAACATCTGGAAGCGGGGAGTAGGCCCGCTTGACCATCGGGGTCTGGAGTGGCACACTGCTGCCCTGCGGCTTGTGGCAAACACTCCCAGTGTGCTATCTGTTTGGTACTCAGCCATGGTTGCCGCAAGCCATGGGACTTTGCCAACAGGACCCTTCCCGATAGAGAATCTGGCACAGGGTCCTTGGCGCACCGGGCTTTGATGCTAGCTGCTGTTTGCGGCAGCATGCGCCAGTCTCAGCCCTCTTTGAGAATTGGGCCATATGTATTTAAGTAATATAGAGTAGAAACATAGAAACATAGAATTTGATGGCAGATAAGGACTGCTTGGCCCACCTAGTCTGCCCATTTTCCTACCTGATGGATAAGCTGCAGATCCTAGTTAACCAACAGCCTGCTTCCTCCTACCCCCCCACTAGGACTGCCGTATGTCTGTCCCATGCATTCTTGTATTCCCCCACTGTTCTTGATTCCATGACCTCCTGAGGAAGTCTATTCCTTGCATCCACAACCCTCTCTGTGAAAAAATACTTCCTCACATTACCTCTGAGCCGTCCCCCCTCTATCTTCAAATTGTGCCCCCTTGTTCTTGTATATCTCTTTTTCTGAAAGATACTATCCTCTTGGACATTGTTGATTCCCTTGAGGTACTTGAACGTTTATATCATATCCCTCCTCTCCCTTCTTTCCTCAAGGGTATACATATTAAGCTCCTTTAGTCTCTCTTCGTATGTCTTCTGGTGCAGACCCTGTACCATTTTGGTTGCCCTCCTCTGGAGTGTTATATTTAAATTTATTTATTATTATGGGTTAAGTAATCTTTTATTTTATATGCTACAGCGGTACCTCTGAATTTTGTAATGGCACCCAGAGCCTATCTGGAAGGACACCACAAAGAAATAAAATCAGCTACTAAAACTAATACTACTACCAGCTGAAGAGAGAATGGTAGTTCTAGACTGACATCTGATAGATTGAAACATAGGTCAATGCCAAATGTTTACTTTCATGTATTTGCTGTATAGTTGTTGCATAGCTAGAACCGCAGTAGTAGCACGTCAGTTCAGCTACTTAATTACAGTGAGTCAATTACAGTGACTCATTTACAGCAACTGCAATAATAGCAAGTGCTGAATATCGGCAAGTGATAACTTTAGCGAAACCAGTGAATGTAACCTTCCTCCAAGGTCCAGGAGCACCTCGGAGGATGTTACTTTAGAAATAGCAAGGGGTTCAGGGGCTTAGACCCCCTGCATTATTCAGTGAAGTGTTATTTACTCAAAAGAAATCAGTGAACTGAGATTGGCTTAAAACGTTTAGCTACATGTAGCTGAAATGACATGCACTGTAATGGATGTTAGCTATTATTGCCATTGCTGTATATTTTTAGCTGAAATTGCACTTGCTACGATTGAATTACCTAATTGACATGGAACCATGGCAGTTTCAGTTCAACTCAATTAAATTTTATTAGGAAATGTAGCCATTGAGACAAGCTTATTTGCAATGGCATCCCTTCAAGTACTGCAGTTACATATAAAAAGTTACAAAAGTAGAAGTATAATATACCTGTACATGCATTGTCACTTAGTAAACACACTTCACGGAATTTATTTAGAGAACACACATCAACATGTTATGACTTAGTCTCTGTCACTTTCAGATCTCCATGTAATCCATTTTACTCCAGGGCAACAGTTACAATTGTTTGGAGCTGTCTGATCATACCATGCCTTCAAGGCCCTGATAGGGGGACCCTTACCCCTAATCACATGGAACTCTGCCAGCAAGGAGTTCCATAGCTGGGAAATGAAGTAACCGGATGAAAAGGTGGACATTTGGATTCTGACTCTCAGTATCTCCATCTCTAAAAGTCCCAGATTCCTCAGTTACTTTTTTGGTTCTGATGCTTACAGTGACAGAGTCAACCTTTTTTGTATCACATTGTTTCTAGGTAAAAACCCACATTTCATGATTACTTTTGTTCTCTAAAATTCATTGATTTTGCTAGTTGTTTTATCTGTTTCATTTCTTAGTAGAACTGAAATGCATGCTAATGGTGTAATTATACCCTACCTTGTTTTGTTTCACATCCTAGATCTACTCTATTACATACTTCCAGTACATTAGAAAAACCCTGAAACAGTGCAGTCACTCATGATTCAACGGAGTCCTGTCCTGCAAATGCATCATGAATTGGCTAGACTGTGTTGTGGTCATTCCCAAGTCTAGGAAAGTTTATCAAGGTAGTGTAAACAAGCATGTTTTTGTGTGGTAAGAACAGTATGGTGGGCAGTCTGTTTGTCGCTTTTTGAAAGATAAAGGAATCAGACTCAAACTACCCTTTTTATAAAGAATCTCTATAGAATGTGACTAATCATAAAATGTGTTTTCTTAAACCCAGGACATTTTCAAACCTAACAGTGTTGACAGTGTCCCTTTAAGCAGTCTCTTAAGTAGTCTCGGACAAGCCCATATACATTTTTAACAGCAAAGAAAGTTTCATGTAGTTTTATGTAATTTTGGAGTAACACCCATCCTAACATTTTATACAGCTCACACAGGTAATTAGTGGTGCTTGGATAGTGCCCCCATGGAACTGACTATGTTCCATCAGATGGCGGTACTATCCAGGCAGGATCCACCCTAGGATCTTGCCAAAGTTGTAGGTCAGATCCCATGTTATACAATGCTGAATCCAGGGATCTGATAGATCCCTGGATCTGGCATCAGATAACGTGGGATCTGACCTGGATCCGGGGGGGGGGGGTTGGATCCATGGTTGGATAGCTACTGCTATTCCATGGATTCATTCTCCTGTCAAAATGGCAGGTATTTGGTGGATCTGGATTGCTCAACACTAGTGGTAAATTGTTTTGGGACAATCTCAGAAAAGCTTGCTAAACGGGTTGCATTGAACATCCAGTCTGTACAGTCTTTCAAGAGAAGAGTAATCACAGACTATATCTGCATAGTCAAGTAGGGGTATCAGCTGTGTTTATATGATTTCTGCTTCTGTTTGTTGGATAAACAAGGGACAAGAAGTACAGGATTGTTTGGCTTAAGAAGGGGGGGGAGTGGATGGAGGATAATGGGGGAAAAGCAGAGATACAGAGATACTAAATGAATATTTCTGTTCCATCTTTGCCAGGGAGAAGAATGAACCAGTGCCTTCAGGAGGGAAAGGAGGAGCGGGGGGGGGGGACACAGATGTAGTGATAGAGGAGGATAGAGTGAGGGAAGGGGTGCTAGCCTTGAAGGTGGACAAATCACCATGACTGGACAGAGTACAGTACATCAAAGAGTACTAAGGGAACAGGATGTGGAACTGGCAGGCCTATTTAATTGCTCACTACAGTCAGGCATGGTGCCACAGGACTGGAGAACAGCACATGTGGTGCCCCTCCACAAAAGCGGTCCCAAGGATGACCCAGAGAATTACAGACCAGCCAGTCTGACCTCAATCATGAGCCAGTTCATGGAGACAATACTTAAGGAAAGGTTGGTAGACTATCTAGAGGAGCATGGTCTCCAGGATGTGATGCAGCATGGGTTCATGGGAGAGGGGGGTGATCGTATCAAACAAATCTGATTGATTTCTTTGACAGTCACTAAGACAGTAGACTGGGGCTAAGCAGTAGACATCCTCTGTATGGATTTTAGTAAGGTCTTTGACTCTGTGCCCCACAAAAGGTTGATCAGGATGCTGGCAAATCTTGGGGTTGGGGATAAGATGTCCAGATGGGTGGAAAACTGGCTGAGGGACAGAACCCAGATAGTTTTTTGGGGGGGAGAGTTACCTGGCACCAGAAAGGTCAACAGTGGGGTCCGGCAGGGCTCAGTTCTGGGGCTGGTGTTGTTCAATGTCTTCATCAATGACATTGGGGATGACATTAAGGGCCAAATGTGCCTATTTGTGGATGACACCAATCTCTGTGGGAGAGTGGACACAGCTGAAGGGATTCAGGACCTACAGGATGATCTTGAAAAGCTGAGTCCAGGTCCAGGTGGTCCAGGATCTGGTAGCTTGGCTTCAATGCCAAGAAATGCAAAGTTATGCACATTTATTTATTTATTTATTTTTTGTTTACCGGGTAAGTGCACTAGCCAGCTAGTGACTATTTTCAGGCACGACCCGGGAGAGTACAAGACAATACATACTGTGTGTGTTTTTACATAGACAATACAATAGGCAAGGCAATACAATGTTTAGACAGTAGAGCAGAGGTTATGTGACTTTAGATAACAGTGGCACTGATCTAGGCAAGATATCTCGGGTCAGTACATACATACAGCATTGTTCAGAGTGGTATATAACAAGCAGTGTGGTTAACAGTATCAGAGATAGGGTTAGTCAATATTAACCAGGCAGAGTAAGAAGTGCAGACAAGCACATGGGGGGGGATAAGTAAGAAGGTGAGTGTGGTGAGATGCTAGGGGAGGGGCAATCCAAGGCCACAAGGGCTAAGAGGGAAAGGACCTAACAGTGATTACGGCTTTGACGGCTCCAGGTTCCAGCAAGCGACCGGGCTCATGGTTCTGCTTCTTGGGTGCTAGTGTGGCAGGCAGCCCCTGAAACAGCAGGCTTCCTGGGAGGGGCAAGGTGTAGTCTATCGTGTTAGTTGAGAGGTGATAGGTTCCATGGGTGGGTCTTTTAGGCTGCAGCAGTGGTTCCATGGCAGCACTGGGTGCGAGGAGGAGAGAAACATAAGCCCAGAAATTGGTTCAGAGGGAAAATTACCGCTGTTACAGCTTTAGCAGCACCAGGTACTCACAAGCGTCCAGGCTCCTGGTATTGTTTCTGGGCATAAGTGTGGTGGGCGGCCCTGAGACTAGGGTGCATAGATGGTAAGAGCGCAGTCTTCCCCTGGATACCGCTTGGCCAGCAGTTCCAGAGGTGGGTTTCAGGGACTATTGAAGTGGGTCAGCGGGAGAGCTGGGAGCAGGGAGGAGTGATCCTAAGCCCCGGAGGGCTTGGAAGGAATTATCGATAGATTCGACTTTAGCTGCTCTAGGTATCAACTTGGAGCCAACATTGGAGCCAAAAATCCCACGATGGAGTACTACCTGGGTGGAGTCCAGGTGTCTGCATCAAAGGAGGAGAAGGACCTGGGAGTGATTATCACTAGTGACCTGAAGCACTCCTACACAGTGCAAGAAAGCAGCAGCAAGGGCAAACAAGATGTTGGGATGCATAGCTAGGGAGATCAGTAGTAGAAGAGAGGAGGTTATACTACCCCGTACAGGTCAGTGGTGAGGCCACATCTAGAAAATGGAGTTCAGTACTGGTACCCACACCTCAAAAAGGACATTAACCTGCTGGAGAAGGTCCAGAGGAGTGCTACAAAGATAACAGCGGGTCAGCAGGGTGAGGCATATGAGGGGAAATTGAGGGCACTGAACATGTACTCCTTGGAGGAAAGGAGACAAAGAGAGAGAGGACATGATTGGGACCTTTAAGTACTTGAAAGGGATAAATAAGGTGGACAAGGAGGGTCTATTTAAGCTGAGTGGCAACCATAATACAAGGGGCACAGTCTTAAGCTGGAGGGGTGAGGTTTAGGAAGGAGGTCAGGAAGCACGTCTTCACAGAGAGCGTGGTGGACACTTGGAATGCTCTGCCAGAAGAGGTGGCCTCATTGAAGACAGCGGGCAGCTTCAAGAGAGGCTGGGATAGGCATAGGGAAAAGGTAAGGATCATGGGTAGGGAGGATGGGAGGAGCTGGGAGGGGGGCAGGGACAGTAGCTCAAGCTGTGGACCCTGCAATATGAGCAGACTAGATAAAGCAAATGGCCCGCTTCTGCTGGCTTCTTCGTCTGTTTGTATAAACAGTAATATATCTATGAAACAACCCTAACCTGGTCTCAATTTTGTAAGTCAAATAATCAACATGAGTGTTTCCAGAGCAACCTGGCTCAATCCAGAAATCTACTGTAGTTATTTATATTTACTATCTCTAGTGACTGGCCATCTAAAGCATGAGTTAGAAATTTAGGGCTAGACTTTCAAAGCCCCATAAAAGTCTGCAGCTGTGGGAAAAAACTGGCGTAAGTGGGTCTCCACTTGCAAAGCTGCAGTTTTTCCCACAGTGGTGGTATTTTCAAAAGTTGAGCAAGTTTACGACTTGCTCCATGATTTATGGCCACTTGTGGCTAATTTTTCTGTGCAGCTGCAGTAAAAAGCTATGCCTGATGGGACCAGGCGTAACATCTCCCACTGTTGTGCCAGCTGAAAATATGAAACTCCACAGGTGCAGATGTTTCATCCTACAAGTGGGGTCACAGGTCGGGACTTAGTCCCCAACCCATTTGAAAATCCAGCCCTTAGAGTTTTGAGCATTTCTTAACTTGGTTGGGGATGCAAAACAGCATTATTTTTGTTTTATCTGTGTTTAGCTTCAGTTTGGAATATGATCATATGAAAATATGAACATGCCAGTAGAAAAATGCATTATGGTCTGCTAGTCTGCTCAATTGTGCAGCTCCACATATATTTACAAAGAGAACAACCCCTCCCCATTTCCCTGCTGACTTCCAACTTCCCCCTCTTCACCCACTTTCCCCCTACTACCTTCAGCTTTTCCCTTCACCCTGTCCCATTCGCTCTTGAAGCTGTTCACCATTTCAGTGATACCACCTCCTCTGGCATCTCATTCCACTTGACCACCACCCGCTAGGTGAAAAACTGCCTCCTCATCTCTCTCCTAAACCTTCCAAACACCAGCTTTAGGCTGTGCTCCCAGTGGTCTCATTCTCACTAAGGCTGAAGGGGCCCTCGGTGCTCACTCTGTTAATACGCTTAAGGTATTTGAAGGTTTCAACCATGTCTCCCCTCCCAAGTCTTTCCTCAAGACAGTACATGTTGAGCTCCCTTAGCCTCTTCTTATAGATGTTGCCCTGCTGACCCTGGATCATCTTGGTTGCCCTTCTCTAGACCATCTCCAGAAAATGGATATCCTTCTTTAGATAGGGGCACCAAAACTGCACACTGTACTCCAGGTGTGGTCTTACTAATGAACTGAGCTGTCAAATGCCATCCCACTTTTCTAGCCTAACCAGATCTTTCTTGAGTTCTTATCTTCCCTCTTTCATAACTTCTTTCCCAAAGACCCCTACTCTTCTCCATTTTCCTTAATGATCTTCCCACAGCCTGCTCATCTCCTTCTATCCACATGTATGCTGATGATACTGTTTTGTACAGTTCCAGCAAAAACCCTGCTGCTGTGCAAACCAGCTTACAGCATGACTTCAACCAAGTTCAGCTCTGGTTTGCTTCTCACCAGCTTTTTCTAAATGCCAAGAAGACAGTCTCAATGACCTTTGGCACCAGGCAGAGACTCTCTAGGCTCCCAGCCATACCCACCTTCCACACCCTTGATGGGACCATCTTGGAGGACAGCTCCTCATTTCGTTATCTGGGAGTTTGACTGGACCAGCACCTCATCTTCTCTGTGCATATCGATGCTATCCTGAAGAAACTGCACCCCAAGCTTGGTGCTCTGAACAGGAATCGTAGTTGCATCCCACTGACTGCGAGGTGCGAAATTGTCCAGAAGATGACACTCCCCATCTTTGACTACTGTGACATAGTCTATGATGCTGCTCCCAAATCTTCCCTGACCAAGTTGGACATAGTCTTTAACTCCTTCTGCCGCTTTGCCATCGACTCCCCTTTCTGCTCCCACCACTGTGAACTCTATCAGTCTCTAACCTTCCTAACACTATCTCACAGACGCATCTCTCATTGTGCCAAACTAAACTCCAAATTCTGATTCGGGGGGGCTCCCCTCCTATCTCTCATCCTCTCTGTCAATTCCACCTCCCCTCACCTACTCTCTCAGATCAAATGACACCCACACCTTGACGGTCCCTTGCCGCTCCACCCTCACCGGTCAGATTGGTTTCGGCCATCGTTTCCCTAAAATCTGGAATTTCCTCCCCCCTGAAATATGACACTCCTCCTCCAACTACTCCCTTACCTCTGCCCTACACAATTACCTTTCCCTCCGCTGTTCCTGCTTTAACCCACCTTAATACCTGTCCCCAGTTTCTGCCTTTCTACCATGACCTCCCCAACAGAGTTCTCAACATCCTGAAGGAGAAAATCAGGAACTGGCCACCCCTTCTCCTCATATTCAGTTCTTGCCTCTCCCCCCTCTCTTCTCCACCTACCCTTCTGGGTCACCAGTGTGCATAACCTAACCCCATCCTTTTTACTCCAACAGCACTTGCATACTACCTGAAGCCTGCTCCTTGTACACTCATGCACTATAAATGGTTCTATAGGTTTTGTATGTTTATATGTTCTTTTATATGATTTTGGACATGTATTGTAATTTACCCAATGTTCCTCTACTGTTTATTGTACAATGCCTTGTGTTCCAACTGTTGCACAATCTTACAATGTTGTATTGTTTGTACTACCCACATACTATTGTAACTGATCATCCTTCACAACCCTATGTAATCCCTCCCCTCAGGTCGCACAGTGAGATCAGCAACTTGTTGTTCAGTGTGCCATCCTGGTGAAACATTTCAATAAATAAATAAAAAATAAAAGAGCTTGGTGTCATCCGCAAACATGCAGATTTTAGGTGTACCATCATCAGAGCATGTTTTTCTCAGTGATTCGATGTGGGTCGATGGCAGAAGAGTGGCTGCTGAAAGAGTGACCTCCCAGGAATGCTGCCCGACAGTAGAAGAGTGAGTACTGCCACAGGCCCACTGTGGGTGAGGCTGCAACAGCTAGACACAGTCAGGAGAGGGCCGGGCAGGTAAAGTATGCAGGCAGCACAGCACAACAGGGCAACAGTGTCCCCACAGTGGGACGAGGAAAAGCATAGCATAGGTAGTGGGCAGCATGGCATACGCCAAGGACAATGTGTGGAGAATGTGGGCAGGGCACAGGCCCTCAGGGGCCATCAGGCACTGGCAAATGGTTCAGGGAGCATGGTGGGGGGAAGGGGGATAGAGTACACATGCTTGCCTAACACAATGCCTGGAGACCCCCTGGACACTGAGGACACAGGCTGCAACAACACACAGTATGCAATGGCACAGGCAGCAGCACAGCTACTTGCAGGGATGTGGAGACTTCTGGCAGGTCACAACCGCAACATTGCTATCTGGAGACCACCCCAGCATCTGGTACATCCTGCAGTGCCTTCAGCAGGAGGAATGCATGTCCGCAGTCCGTATAGAACAGCTGGTGTCCTGGACTGAGCCAGCTCAGGTCTGCAGATGCTACTGTGACCTAAATGCCAGGATTATGGCCATTGTGTCTGCATACAGCACCCGCAGCAACTTTGACTACCTCAGTGGCCTCGCTCACAACTTTCAGTTCCATGTGTGAGCGGGGGAGGGGTAGTCATTGGTAGGGCTGTGTACCTCTGTGACAGAGTCCTCTGAAGAAGCTCTAGTGAAACAAAGCACTGGGGCAGTGCACCAAGTCTTGGTAGTGTTACCTTTGTTTCAATGGTAAATTCAGAAGTGTACAGTTTATTTCTATGTACTACTTTGTGCTCTGACTGGTGAAGTAAACAGACACTGGGCCTTTAAATGGCATACTTTTGTTATGGCAGTCTATTCCTTTCATATGCAGAACTTTCTGGAGTTTGGACTCCTTGTTTGGGATTGCACACTTCCAACCTGGCACAAACTTTAATTTCAGGGTGCAGCATTTCCTTTCAACCAGTACACCTTCTGTTTATATCATTAGCCAATTCCTCCGTATGTATAGGTTCCCCCTATCTATTTTTAAGATTCATGCTAGCAGTATTATTTTGTTTACCACTCAGACTCTTAATTACATTCCAGAATTTCTTCAGGTCAGATGCCTCTTCCATCATCTTTTTCCTAAAGTAGTCAGTCTGTGCATGCTTTTCTTCAAAGACATACTATTTCCTGTCACGCATATATTGCCCCAGTCCCAGCTCAAGCTAGAGTCCCGGGCTTTCCTTTAGCTTGGCCAAAAAAGGGAACATCAATTTACACTGTTCTTCTTACCTTTTCTTTTTCTCATCATCAGGTGCATATTATATACAGATACCCCAGCGGGTAGGGTATATACAGATTCTGATTCATCTACAAAGTAGCTCCATGCAATATCTAAGTTGGGACTAAATATACATCTGCCCCACTGTACTTCTTCCAAGTCCCTAACAATGGCAAAAAAGTCAACTTTTTCTGCTGGATCTATAACTAATGCTTTTTGGTGGCCCTCTAGATTTTCCCTGCCTCTAAAGCAGTAAACTACAGTACACAGTGATCACTAAACAGATAGGTAAGATTCTTGATTCTGTATTGTTTTCTGGATAGCTAGTTAATATCAGGTCTAATAAGGATGATTCAGTTATTTTGTTAATATTAATTAGTGTACAGTAGGTTCTGTGATTAGCTGATAAAGACCAAATTTAATTGATAAGACATGGCGAAATCTAGATTTCTCTGGGACCAACCAGTCTATATTGAAGTCTCTAACTAGTAAGCAATTATGGGAGTCTGTATATGGAACCAGATCCCAAGACTGTTACAGTATGTTAGTGGATTGTGTTTTTGGAGGTCTGTAACAGCCAAATAACAGAACAGGCTTACTTAAATTAAGACATAACTCCAAAGCAATATATTCACAGTAGTCTGGTTGAAATGGAAGATCAATTCTACTGGAAATTAGTCTGCCTAAGTGATATACTAGTAGTCCCCATTCTTTATTTCTGTCTGCTCTTACAAAATTGGAACCTTGAATTCCCAAGAACTAGTCCCCCAGTTTTGTTATTTAACCAGGTCACTGTGAATATTATTACATCTGCTTACTTGTTAGCTACAAACTTACTGGTTTTATACAGTTTACCAAATATGTGGAAAACATTAGCATGTATAAATGAGAAGTCTCCTTTACATTTAAAATTAAAATCCTGTGCAATAGAGATACTTTAGTATCGGAATTTGGCTTGATGTCGCCACACAAAAATAAGCTAATAAAGACAAACATCCTGAAAAGTGCCCTGATATGTTTGAACATATTTTCTTTTGTATTATTTCTATACAATACAATTGTGTACTTCTCCTCAGATCTGAAATAAAACTTTAACATTGAAACCAGTTTTCAATGTATTTTCCAAGTACATTCCTGTGGTGGAAGGCCTCGGGTCTACCTTGTCCACGATTGTTCCCATAAAGTGATCATGCTGAGTCTCATTTTCAGGCCCCGTCTGGTTATGTGGCTGAACTAGCAAGGAGAAAAGAGACAAACAAAGAATTCACAACATTTTCATCCAAAAGAGACACAGCAACATAATCAAGTCAGGAGCAACAAGTGTGTGTGACCATTATCACCAGATATCAAAACACTGTGTAGATTAGATACTGCACAGCTTGTCCCTTAGTCAATTACCTAAACTGAATGAAGGTAACTGAAGTTACAGTAAACTAACAAATCATTCTATGTGTGAAATTCAGGTCTAAACAGGCCATGAGGGAATCTTAGTGGGTGATTGTTCCACATCAGTTTGGCTTGCCAACACTGTAGGAACATGGTCACCCAGGGAAGATGAAATTATTTCAAGTCAGGGTCACCCATGTAGGATGCTAGTGCAGTATACCTACAGTGAACAGGTATGGCCAGACTGAAATATTAATATTCAGATCACCCACATAGAGTGTTGTAAGGGTAGCAGAATATCTCATTGGTTCAAGCCCTAAAATATTAGTATGCAGGTCACCCACATAGGGTGTTGGTAAGCGCAGTAGATTATCTCAGTGGTTGGGGCCATGCAAGGGTTTTGAAAGATCATAGGATATAATATCCCAATTAGAGGTTAGCATTGAAGTCTGCAGTAAGATGTAATTTGTGGCATCAGAGTCTCACAGATACATCACAGATACAAGGGTTATGTCTATAGAAGCACATAATGTCACATTGTCAGAAAAATTGAACAATTACAAGATAGTCTGTTACCTATCAACGCCCTTTAGTTTAAAGAGTAACAAATTAATAGCTCAAGTAATAGAAGTGAACTTGTCATGATTAGGAAATGTAGGGGGTCATACATCATTTTGTTTTCTTAGATTTTGAGTTGTAAGCCTTTTGACTGGGCATGGACTTCAAAGCAAACAGGAGGAAAAAGGCAGAGTGTGGTTAGAGTTATGGAAAAAATTAAGTATTCTGATGCTGTGACAGGTGAAGAAGGAACCCATTTATTCATAAGATTTTCAAGCAAACTTGATTCATGGAGTATAGGGGTTGAGCCTTATTAAGTTGTCTTGCCCGCAGCGCAAGCAACATTTTGTGGCAGCTTGCTGAAGTAGCCAGGAGAAGATTACACAGTGGGAGGGGGAGGGAGGTAGTAACAACAACAAAAATGGAAAGGGAGCTGGGGGTAATCATATCAGACGACCTTAAGATTAGCAAGCAATGTAAGAAGGCAATAGGAAGGGCTGGGGCATACTGGGATGCATAGAGAGAGGCATCGCCAGCAGAAAACAAGAAGTTGTTATCCCTCTGTACAGACAGTTGGTGAGACCCCATCTGGAGTACTGTATCCAGTTCTGGAGACCCCATCTCCACAAGGACATAGACAAGATAGAGGCAGTCCAGTGGAGGGCAACTAAAATGGTGCAGGGTCTGCAAGAGAAGCCATATGAGGAGAGAATAAAGGAGCTTAATATGTATACCCTTGAGCAAAGGAGGGAGAGGGGGGACATGATAGAAACTTTTAAGTACCTCAGTGGAATCAATAAAGTTCAAGAGGGTAGCTTCTTTCAGAAAAAGAGATGTGCAAGAACAAGGGGGCACAATTTAAAGACAGAGTGGGCGATTCAGGGTTAATGTGAGGAAGTATTTTTTCACAGAGAAGGTGGTGGACACATGGAACAGCCTTCCTGAGGAGGTTGTGGGGTCTAAAACTGTGGGAGAATTCCAGAATACATGGGACAGACATAAGGCAATTCTTGTGGAGGTAAGAAGAAATAGGCTGTTGGTTAACAGGGATCTGTAACTTATCCTGTAGGTAGGGAATGGGCAGACTAGGTGGGCCAAGTGGTCCATATCTGCTGTCAAAGTCTATGTTTTTATGTTTCTATGTTTCCATGTTATGGAGGTGCAGCAGTGTTGTGGCCAATGGTGCCACTGCTTTCTTGGGCTGGTCTGTGTGGCACCAATGAATGAGCATGGTGTCTATGACAGCAGCTCAGAAGCATGCCACCAACTTGAAAGAATTTCCCTGCTGCAATGCGGGAGCACCCCATCACTGCAGGGCATGCCTTGTCTGGTGAAACATTTCAATAAACATGGTGGCGGCTCTCACCATCTGCCTCTCACAATCCCTAGGAAGTCGACTTCTGGGGTGCCCAATCCCCTTGTTGGCATGCCCCTCCCCAGTTCAATTTGTTTGCCAACAGGGGTGCCCAGTCCCCATCAGCAATGTTCCCCTACTTTAATTTATCTGCCGATGGTGGTGCCCAATCCCCCTCAACATCATGCCGCCCCCCCAAAAAACAGACACGTTTTCTTTGCTGACGGGATTCTCAATCCCCATTGGCTCCAGTCCCCCCAAAAAACACCCAGATGGCACACTGGGAGCCGACCCCTGTGTTCCCAATGTACTACCTGAAAAAAGAAAACCTTACAGCAAAGTTTTTTTTTTTGTGGTTTTGACCTGTAAACAAGAAAATGGTCCCTCGCTGTCTGTGGCTTCTTCTCCCCCAACCCACACCCACCCTCTGTCCACCCAACCTCCCTACAACCCCCTCACCCCATACTTACCTCCAGAGGTCGACACGGTGATCTTCGGTGTAGCGGGAGCATGTCTGCACTCTTCAAAGCTGATCGTGAACTGACGAAATGTCATGAAGCTGTATAATGGCATAAATGGGGGGGGGGGTTCAACTTAGGCAGATATCTTGTACATTTTTTTGACTTTTGGCTCCAAATTTTCAACATGGGGTTCTTGGAACCCCTCCTCATGAAATCATTCACTGTCATTTTGTTACTCCATCCCGAAAGGTGATTTCATAGTCACTGCACAGAATCATCTTTCAGGACCGATCAAGGAAATGACAGTGCAACTGTTGATGACGAGAGCTCCCAAAAAGCTTATGTTGCAAAGCTGGTGTGCAAATTCCAAAAATGATGGTGTTACAAGTGTGCATTGTGCAGTTTCCACGCACACTTGTATCTTCAAGAATTTTTAATATTTTCAGTCCAGAATTTCAACATTGCCATTTCTTCACACCTCCTTATGAATGGTACAGCTGCCATTTTTCACATCCTGCCCGAAATGTGTTTTCAAACATCAGGCGCAGAATGGCATGGTTGTTGTAAGAATTCAACGTTTGGGACAGATTAACAGAATCACAGTGCTACTGTTCATGAGTGAAGGTCCCAAATGCTTTCGTGAGGTGGGGTCACAAAAAGCCCATGCTGAAAATTTGAAGTGCAAATACCAACAAATACCTGGGGCGTTAGGGTTTCTAACTGTAACGTCCCAGCCTATTGAGACTGATAGGCACCAGGAGTGTGACTTTGGATTGTCAGCTGTAATGCTCATGCCATTCCACCTACCCACCCCCACCCTGCAGCCAGTGACAGTCATCAAGGTGTGCCTTGGACTCTTCAGCCCCAGAGTTTATCCCATTCTCCTATACTGCACCCATCTCAATGTATTTCCTTATGGAATGGGGTGAGTGTAAGTCCTGATGATCCCAAGGCTCAACTTGACACTTGTTGGAGTCTGCAGGGTAGGGTGAGGTGAAATGGCACGAGCGTTATGGCCGAAGACCCAAAGGCACACCTCAGTGCCTATCAGTCTCTGAAGGATGGGGTGGGGTGGGGTTGGTGTCAGTTCCATACTTCATTGCCATTCTTATTATACATCTCTCTAACTCCTGCACTATCAATGTCAATGTCAGCAAGACAACATTCAACATTGACAAATGCTTGTTTATTTATGCTGCAATGCCCACAATGCTTTAATTTTAATGTTGAAAACACAGGTAAGCACAGTAACACAGTTCCTTACCTAAAGTGATCAATGAAGGTAGGAAAATGTTAGAACATGTATTTTACTTGTTTATGCCACAATTATTTGAATGAGTTGCAAGCACTACAGTATGGGGTATGCCAATGGTATTGGCTGTGCAACATCTCTGCCAGTCCTTAAGAAACAAACACCATAACAGTAGCAGAAATGAAAGTTGTAAACGGTAGTATATAATATGTGGAACAAAAAGCAGAGCTAAGATTTCAAGCAGGAAATAAGAGTTGTACAAGAAAACCTTCCACCTTACATTTTGTAGTCTTGTGATTGGGCAAGGAATTTAAAGAGAAAAGGGGGAGAATGCCAGAGAATGGGAGGAATTAGGGAGGAGGTTCAGTATTCTGGAGCTGTGATATGTGGTGGAAGGGTGCACCTGGAAGTGTTCTCTCACATGTCAGACTGTTATCACTATGTTTGCATGCTTTGTAAGCAAACATAGAAAAACAGCACTATAATCTCAACTTTTGTCACTGAAATGAGGGGCAAGGGACACTGATCCTCATAAGGGATGCATAAACCACTGTGTTTACTTATAGAATGTTTAGTTTTTGAATTAGTATCTTAAAATATTATGAATTTCTGCTTTAAACACTAAATTTACAGCACATTCTATGTGTGAGCAATACATTTTCCAGGAGGTATGGATAAGGGGCAGAGACATTTTGAGAGCTATGACCAGAGACCATCAGTTGCTTTCTAGTGCTTTATTTGGATGGACAAAACAGTTACTAACTGCACTGCAAAATCAAAGCTCAGTGTCAGAAGACCACAAACCAATCTCACACCATGTGCTTCATTAGTGGGAGGATTGTGCAAGAACACACAGCAGAATCAGTAGTATAAGGTTTAAAATAGTGCAACAGTTAAATACACGAGAAAGAATCATAGTGGAAAAAAATATTAAAATAAATAGTTCAAAAAGGAGAGAGCATAATAGAGCACAATAAATGCAAGTGCTGGATAACAATATGCCTGTAATAGCCTTATTTAAATGTTAATTGTATAAACTGCAGACAAAACAGTCTTATCAATTGGGAATTGGTTTATCCAATTGGTATTAAATATTCTTCTTTAGATCAAAAATCCCACATCATGTTTGCCAGACTGGTAAGGATCAGAACCAACTGCTAAGACACAAAGGCTTCATATCTTTAGAAAAAAAATCTGAAAATCACTATTACTTTTTAACTGGGATCAATAACTACAGTACATCTCACAAACTAACCTGCGGGACATCAAAAGTACTGTTCGTGTTAATAAGCTTACCAATTAAAGAAAATAGCCATATTGATTTTGGGCCCTGTCCTTTCCTGTCTAATGAAAAATATTTTGGGATTCTTGATCTTAACATGGGTATTTGTGTGGGTGAACTGGGGTGGTCGAGGGAGTGGAGGTGTATAAGTACTATATCAGGATTTGATCTGGGAGGTGGGTATCACTGGGCTATCAATTAATTGCACAACTGTACCCAGAAATCAGGGAGACGGGTATTACTAGACTACCAACGAGAGACTGACATACTCTAATTATGATATTTCTGAAGGGGACCAAATGAGGGAAGTGGATCCGTTAGACTCCCATGGAGGGTTTGAAATAATTTTAATACAGTATCTTTGACAACAACAGGGTGAGGGATGATGTCCACTAGATTACTAGAGAAGATTTGATATTATTTAAATGTTTCCGATGAGGATCAAGGAATAAGAGAGTGCCACTAAACTGAGAAGTGTGCCACTAAACTGCTAGGGAATTAACCTTCTTAATCTCAGGTTTCAGAGGGAATGTGTGACTCTAG
Organism: Neoceratodus forsteri; assembly: GCA_016271365.2. Classification (NCBI taxonomy): domain Eukaryota; kingdom Metazoa; phylum Chordata; order Ceratodontiformes; family Ceratodontidae; genus Neoceratodus; species Neoceratodus forsteri. The sequence continues at coordinate 655,786,847 of CM028136.1, forward strand.
ACTGCCTGGGAATTCACCTACTTAGTTTTAAGGGATTTGGGTGGAGGAAGAGTACCAATTGACTGATGGGGATTATCATGTCAGGGTTTAGGTGATGGTGGGCCCCAACAGCTGAGGCTCTGCACGATACTTCTGTGCATATCTGTGTACACACATAGCACATAGCTGCTAATGGTCACACAATGGTATGCAAATGACTCCTTACTGCCTTGCATGCTTTATTTATTTATTGAAAATGTTTCACCAGGTATGCACACTGAACAACAAGTTGCTCATCTCCCGGTGCATCCTGGGGGGGGGGGAAGAGAAGCAGGGGAGATTCATACAGTGAACAGTACAGAATCAGATATTACACTAGAAGAAATTAGGGTTGTCAGAACTTGTTCGAGAAAGATTCGAACCCTCCTCGAACCCTGGTGTTCGAGTTCTAATTTAGAACTCGAACACTAGAGGGTTCGCAAAAGGGTTCGACTCTTTTTTATTACTTAAACGGCACTGCAGTGCCACTGCCTGCTGTTTCCTGGGGCAGTGAGGTTGACTCTGGACACTGACAGTCTGACACTGAGAGGGATGATGCAGGGGTATAATTATGGGGGGATGAGGTGGCAAAGGTGAGTACATTTGTCCTGCACGGGAGCGCGACATTATGCTCCCATCATTTCACTCCCTACTTATCGCTCCCGTTCCAATTCACTCCTGATCATTACACACCTTCAGCAAATTCACTGATGCGAAATGACAGGAGTGAAATGTCTGCTCAGATTCCTATCTGCAACTGTCCCCCCTACTCCCTCTCTCTTTGACCCAGAACACCACCCCCCCCCCATTCACCAGTGGCTCCTGTCTCTGCACAATTAGGTATGACAAAATAAAAAAAATGAAAAACGAACCTGCTGCTTCAGTAGTAATATTAGCCCTGATGGGAGACTTGCTTTCTTTGCATTGCTTTCCTGAACCATTTTATTTATGGATGCATACAGTATTTTTCCACCAGGAGTGAAATGTCTGCTCAGATTCCAATCTGCAGTTGTCGCGCCTCTCTCTTGACCAAGAAGCCCCCATTCACCAGCAGCTTCTGTCTCTGCACCATTAGGTACGACAAGATAAAAAAATAAAAAACAAACCTGCCGTTTCAGCCTGACAGTGCTCGAGGAGTGTAGTAATATTTGTCCTGATGAGAGATTTGATTTCTTTGCAGCACTTTCCTGAATCATTTTATTTACGGGTGCATGCAGTATTTTTCCACCATCTGACACTGACACCCGACAAATTGCTTAGTCAGTGACGGAATGCCAAGGCAGACGTTGGACATACATTTTTAAATTCTCCCATAAGCACGAATTTAATTTAGTCAAACACTTAGCAAGTACTGTAGTTGGCATATTGTTTTAGACTTTTGTGATATACAAAGACCACCAACTCGGGCACCAGCAAAGTCTTTATTAAGCAGATAAACTGAATTGGCATTCTGCTTACTGTTACTCAGTACCACAAAGATCTCACTGGTCGGACAGCAGAGAGGAAGCGGATTGGTACAAGGATGGGGAAGGGAACAATAGTATGTAAGCGGAGGAAATGCCTGTGAGTGAATCTGCATGGGGTGAAATATGTGGGAGTGAAATGACGAGAGTGAAAGTGGCGGGAGCGAAATGACGGAAATAAAATGTCGTAGACCCATCATGCTCAACACTCAGCCTCTTTTGCTGCTGCTGCCTGCTGGTGCGCTAGGAGAGCCTGCCAGTCCAGGAGGTGCTGGGTTTCACTAGGAATACAGACTGCTGGTGGCTCGAGGTAGAGGCTGCTGCTGCAAGCAATAACTAACTGGGAGGTAGGACTGACTGGTGGTGCTGCAGTTCAGTGGGTGGGGGTGAGCAGTAATTGGGGGGATAGCCAGCAACATCATCATGCTGCTGGGAGACTATATGTTTACTATGCTGTATGGACAAAAACAAGACAAAGTAATTAAGAAGAGGAGGTGGTGGGAGCGAGGGGATTACAGTTTGCACAAGGCAGTTCTAAGCTGGCAGGTGCTACACACTATTGGCCATTTGATTTGGTGCCAGTCAGGGTCAGGGAGCACCCAGGAAAAGAAGCCTGCTGCAATCTAGGAGGCATTCTCTCTCCCTGTTGTGTCTGGAGTGGGTCAGTGGCTCTACCAGTGACCATGACCAGCATAGCAATCAGCAAAGCAGCACAAAACTGCTCAACCTGAGCTAACATAGCTCTAGTCTGCAGGAAGGCAAGGGTAGGTGGTGTTTAATTATGTTTATTGGTGGTCTGCTCTGCTGTGTTGATCGTGTCTACTGTACTGTCTACAGTCAGTGTCTGATTTAAAATGCTGTGCTGTCTAGTGTCTCTCCTGTGTGCCACCTGAGCCTGACTATGTCTGCTTTGGTAGGGGCTGCTGAGGGGGGGAGGGGTTATATGGTTAGCCTAGCATGCAACTCCAGTGTTTTCCTCTGTGTTATCATAATTAAAGTAGTTAAAAAAAGAAAATAAAAATCACCCTTACCCTGCAGGTGGGTGGAATGGCACAAGGGAGTCATTGTAGAAAGGAAGGGAAGAGGGAGAGAGCGCTATAGATCAAGTAGGCAGCACAATTTAAAAAATAGGGTTCGAGTTCTAAAAAGTTCTAAAAAAGATTAGAACCCTAGAACTTTTTCAAAAGTTCTAGACTAGAACTAGAACCCAGAACTTCAGAGGGTTCTGACAACCCTAGAAGAAATACAATACAAAAAAAGGTACTGCAATAGTAAACTTGCAGCAGAAAGGTAAGCGATACAGACAACAACAATGTAGGGAATGATAGGTGATATAAAAATTCAAAGAACATGAACACTGGATAATGAAACAGTAACAATAATGAATGCTGAAAGAGTAAACAATTAATAGAAATATTAAAGTGCTAGTATTTTATACTTAAGTGTGTGAGGGTACTGGCTAAGGCAGTCCTGGTTAGGGTGAAAGGTTCACCAGAGTTAGGGAGCCTAAGACTGAGAGAAACTGGAGCAGTCAGAGGAGAGGATGTTATGAAGGGCAGAGGAGACAGAGTAGGAGGATGAGGAGTGGCATATTTGTAGGGAAGGGAATTCCATATTTTAGGGAAGTGGTGGTAAAAGCCGAGTAGTCTGCACGTGTAGAACGGTGGGGAATAGCAAAGGTTTGTATATCAGTGGATCATAGGGAATGCATAGGTGGGGGTGGGGTAGTGAGAGGAGGAGGATAGATATGAGGGGAGAGAGCCAGGCCAGTAATTAGAGATGAGTTTGGTGCAATGGGAGAGCCACCTGTTAGCAAGAGAAGGGAAAGGCAGAGAGTGATAGAGATCACAGTGGTGAGTGTGGGAAGGAGAGTTAAGTGCAAAGCAACAGAATGGGTCAAAAACGGGGTCCAATCTGGATTGGGTGGATTTGGGAGCAAGACTGTAGACTACATCACAATAGTAGAAGATTGGGAGAATCATCTTCTGGACAATTTCACACCTGGCCATAAGAGGAATGCTATTACGGTTCCTGTATAGGGTGCCAAGCTTGGGATGCAGTTTTCCCAGGACGGCATCAATATGCCCAGAGAAGCTGAGGCATTGGTCCAGCCATACCCAAAGGTATCTAAAAGAGGAGGTGTCCTCAAGTGAAGTCTCATCCAGGGTGTGAAAAGTGGGCAGAACAGGGAACCTGGCAAGTTTCTGCCTTGTGCCAAAGGTCATGGAGACTGTTTTTTTGGCATTTAGAACGAGGTGATGGGAGGCAAGCCAGTGTTGGAGCTTGTTGAAGTTAAGCTGTAATCTGGCTTCCACAACAGGGGGAAAGAGGCCAAAGGTGAATAAGACACTATCATCAGCATACATGTGAATTGAGGAGGAGCAGACTGATGGTAAATCATTCAGAAAGATGGAAAAGAGAATGGGTCCCAGCGCTGATCCCTGTGGTACTCCAGTGTGGATTTGGCATGGAGGGGAACTGGACTCAGCAATTCTAACTGATTGCATCCAATCTGAGAGGAAGGCCCTGAACCAGTTTGTAGCTGAAGATGAGAGACCAGCAGAGGAGAGGGAGTGGAGAAGCAGTGAGTGGGAAACAGTGTTGAATGCTTTGGCAAGATCAACAAAGATGGCTGAGGTAATCAAGCCTTTGTCCATTCCGATGAGGACTGACTCATTAAGCCTGAGTAGGGAGGTTGTGGTAGAATGGTGTTTCCGAAATCCTGACTGGAAAGGAGTAAAAGAAATTAGTAATGGAGAGGAAAGAGGAGCTTTGAGAGAGAACTAAATGTTCTTGGAGTACAACTAGAGTTGGGAGCAGGGAGATAGGGTAGTAGTAGTTCCCTTGGGAAGTGGAGTCACCAGCTTTTGGGAGAGGGAGGAAGACTGCGTGTTTCCAAAGTGTGGGGACCTTGGCAATCAGGAAGGACAGATTTAGAATTTCAGAGAGAGGACAGACTATAGCTGGGGCAGAGAGATAGAGAAGCTTGGGGTCAAGTTCATCAGGAGAACTGCCTTTAGACGGATTAAAAGCCAGAAGGACAATAAGTGTGTCAGCAGGCTTGATGTGGTCATTAGCATGCTGGCCTCTGAAGAGGACTGCTAAAAGCAAAGTGGCTATGCTATTTAGAATGTACTATACCTAACTACCACTGGGTGCCTGTTGCCAGCAGCGGGCTGTGGTTCATCACATATTATACAATGGCAAGAAAGAATCCTGGATTCTGATTGGTCAGTATATGCCTGAGACAGTGATGTTGTTACACAATGACATCTCTGTACTGATGACCCTGATTACTGTTTGCTCTTCTCATAAGAAACAAAGATATACTGCCTCACTAAAAATCTACTAAAAACATTTTTTTTTATTTTGTATAACATCGAGCCATTGTATAATTGCAATAAGGCACTCCAAGGTGTGTGTTATTGTGTAATAATGTCACTCCTGCGGTGATGGAAGCACTCAGCTTCACATCGTGCTTCAACCCACCCCAAACAATGTACAGGCTGCTACTACCCTGCTTGGATCCTAAGCTATGCATCTATAGGGCAAAACAAGAGGACGACTCGATCCCTGGATCCATGCGCTCTAGTTTGTAACAAATGCAGAAAGACTCGTGCTTTTAAAAATCTTCTCCCCAATCTGAGAAGAATTATCCTCCTTTTGCTACTGTGCTCAGGAGACATCGAACTTAATCCTGGTCCCCCAAGGTTGCTCTCATCACCATCCGAAATTACTCATCTGAAAGGAATCAGTTTCCTACATGCCAATGTCTGTAGCCTGCTAAAGAAGCTGGAGTCTGTCCAGGCCTGGATTATCCACACTGCCCCAGATATTCTTGTGATTTCGGAATCCTGGCTTCGAGCATCCACACCGGACAGTGAGGTCAATATCCCCAATTACCTACTTTTCAGAGCAGATAGAAGGACTGGTGGGGAGTAGCCATTTATGTTAAAAACATATTCACAGTATCTGTACTAGATGCAACTTCCGTTGCTGGAGGATTCGAATGCCTGTCCCTCAAAGATGAACCATCTCACTCTGTGGCTTTTCGCGTAATAGGCTGCTATAGACCACCTGCAGCAGGACCACAGCTCCTGACTCATCTGTCAGCACTAATGGACGCAACACCTATGGAGACAATCTTACTAGGTGACCTAAACTATGACTGGCTAACCAGCGGATCACTACCCCTAAAACAATTCTGTGATTCACATGGATTCACCCAACTTATATCTGAACCAGCTCGCATCAACAATAAGAATCCAATGAGAAGCAGCCTCCTGGATGTGCTTCTTGCCAACGAACCCCACTACTTTTCACATGCCGGTATCCTCCCAGCTGATGTTAGTGACCACTGCCTCATAGCTGGCATCAGAACCATCCCCAAACCATTATCCACATCAAAGTTCTCTACCAAAAGATCCAGATGGAACTTTGACCCTCTGGCCTATTTCAATGATCTAAAAAACTCTATGCACTGGCAGAGTTTCTACCTAGCTAAATCAGTAAGTGATGCCTATGATGTTTTGTACGATATCATAGCCAGTGCCCTAAATACCCATGCTCCTATGATCAAAGCTCGAATAAAAACCAGGACCTGCCGTTGGTTTTCACCAGGCCTGAAGAAAGCTTTACTCAAAAGAGACCAGCTGTGGAAAAAGGCCCGGAAGTCACATGCCGATTCTGACTGGTGTCTATTTAGGTCAGCTAGAAATGCCTGTACAAAAATGATCAGGGAGGCTAAGGCCACTTTTTATCAAAATGAATTGTTCTCTGCATCCAATAACCCTACCAAGTTCTGGTCCACTATAAAGGAAGTGTCTGGCTACTCATCGGGTAGTGTGCTCCCATCCAAAATTACCATCGACAATGTCTCTGTCTCTGATAAATCTGAGATTCTCCAAGCCTTCAATAATCACTTTGCCACCGCAGGCTTGGCATTCGATAAAGCACCAGTAAGTAGTCTTCAGCCACTGCTCAAAGCCCAGCCACCCGAAACAAATAACAAAAGTATGACCTTCTCCTTTTCCTCAATCACCATAAAAGAAGTTGAAGACCTTCTGCTACAGCTAGACATTAGAAAAAGCGCAGGAGCCGATTCATTCGACCCATACTTTCTGAAAATAGCATATCACATACTAGCAGCACCTATAACACACTTATTCAACCTGTCTCTAACCCAAGGCTCTCTCCCCGCGGAATGGAAAACTGCTCATTTTATTCCGCTATTTAAAGCAGGGGACCCAAGTGACCTGAACAATTATAGGCCAATCTCTCTACTTCCTATACTTTCGAAAATGCTGGAAAAAATTGTGGATACACAGTTGAGATCTTTCCTAGACAGCTCTGAATTGCTTAACCCCATGCAGTCTGGATTTAGAACTAAGCACAGCACTATTACAGCACTGGCCAAAGTCACTGATGACTGGCAACGGGACCTGGACTATAAAAAATTTGCTTGTGCGGTGTTTTTAGATCTTAACAAGGCTTTCGATACCATCAACCATTGTCTACTTCTCTCCACTCTAAATACCATAGGCATGGACTCAGTCTCACTGGATTGGTTCCAGAACTACCTCACTGATAGGCAGCAACAAATCTAGGCCGAAGGAGAGCTTTCTCCACTCAAACCAATAAAAAGAGGAGTCCCACAGGGATCCATATTGGGCCCACTACTGTTCACCATCTATATTAACAACTTGGACTTAGGAATCAAGGAAGCCAGTATCCACTTGTTTGTCGATGATACAGTGCTCTACCTGAGTCGTGACTCCCTTGGAGCCGCATGCTCTGCTTTGCAAGCCGAATTCAATAAGCTGCAAAACCAGCTCATCAACAAAAAGTTATTGCTAAATGCAAAAAAAAACCAAGGCCATGCTGTTTGCACCATCCAGCTCTGGGGCCAACACTGCAGCCATTGGTACAGCTCCTCCTATAACCACCCTACTTGGTGAAAAGCTTGAGTTCGTGCCGAAATTCAAATACCTGGGTATATGGCTGGATAACAAACTCTCCTTTAAGGAGCACACTGAAGAATTGTTGAAAAAGCTTAGGCAGAGGCTTGGCCTCTTTTACAGAATTAAACATCTCCTGACTGAGGCCGCAAAAAGACAGCTTGTTCATTCTACATTCCTCTCATTAATTGATTACGCTGACATTATCTGGCGGCCAATGCTCTGTCTGCACCTTGCAAAACTGGATGTACTGTACCACGGAGCCTTAAGATTCATAACTGGCCTTCCATCCTCCACACACCACTGCTCGTTATACGCTGCAGTAGGGTGGCCTTCTCTGCAATACAGATGGCATAGAAATGCAGCTATTTGGACATTTCGAGCACTCACCAACAAACTCACAGATTACATTGCTGCCTGCCTCCCCCTAAGTCCACCAAGTAGCTATGACATAAGAAGCCACTCGCTAATTTCCCTAAAAATTCCCAGGATCAATAACCACTTTGGTAGGGCAGCCATAAGCCATGCTCTGCCCTCACTTTGGAAAAGGATTCAAAGCTCACTGAAACTTAGCTCTCCTGTCAGTATTGCGATGTTTAGGACTCTTTATGACAAAACATTTGCCAAAATCTGTAAATGTTTCCATAGTTCCTAGTGGTCCTGTTAATGGCTCCCTTTCTAGCCCTACCACTTGCAGCCATTAACATAACCCCTCTCTTCCCTACCTAACTTGTTCTATAGTCAGTTGCCATGTTGGCCTTCGAAACCCTTGGCACTTTTTTCTTTACCTACTCCCTCATGCCATTCTAATAGTTGTTACAGTTGTTATCATGGGCCCTATTGAAGCCTTGGTTACCCTCCAAGCTAAAATTAGTTTCTGAGGGATGAAATGATCATAATTTGTACCCTTCTATAGAGGCCTGGATAAATGTGTTACTTTAACTTCCATGTATATGAAGGTTGAATATGCCACAATAATGTCATGTGTTGCATGTATGTTCCCACATGTGTATTTGGAATGTATATATTGTACCTTTTATTTGTAAGTCTGTTTTTTTTTTTACTTAAAACATTTTGTGTACTGCACCACTAATCTATGTATGTTAACTATCCTTGACAACAGCAGGTCCACCTTGTAAATGAGCTTGCTCAACGGTGATCGCCTGGATAAAGATTTGATTGATTGATTGATTGATTGATAGGAGTGACTTTATTACATGATAACACACACCTTGTTGTGCATTATTGCTTAATTGTATGTACACTTTGTACAAGAAACACATAAAAATAAAATTTGTTGTCAGAAAATTACCTCTTGACCTACCCAGTTTGCCCCTATGTTCCCTGCTTAATCTGACTCAGAAGACCCTAACTGATCTCCAGCTCCCCTGCCTATTTGCTAATATTCCTCTGAGTCTAACCCATTCATGCCTGAACCTTTCCACTGTTTTACCCACCACCATTTCTGCTGGCTGTCTGTTCCAGTTGTCTACCACCCATTCAGTGAAGCAGTAGTTCCTCGCATCCCTCTTAAATCCCTCCCCCAGCTTCATTACATGTACCATAGTCTTGCTGCTCTTTCTCAATTGAAAGAGACTCCACTCTTGCACCCTCTTCACCCCTGTGAGGTACTTGTACAGCTCTATTAGATCTCCTTTTGCTCTGCTCTCTTCCAGGGTGTACATGTTGAGACCCATCAGTTTCTCCTCATAGGGCTTTTGTTGCAACTCCTACACTATGTTAGTTTTCCTCCTCTGGAGTACCTCTACCCTGCCTATGTCCTTTCAGAGGTGCAGCCTCCAGAACTGGACACATTACTCCAGAAGGGGGCCCAGCAGTGAGCAAATGATACTGAGGCAACATTACCTCCCTCCTCCTCCTCCTACTGCTGGAAATACCCCTCCCTATTCACTGCGGCATCTTAATAGCCCTACCCACTGCTTTGTCACCATGCCTTTTCATTTTGAGGTCAACAGTTATGATAACCACATGGTCCCTTTGCTTCATAGTGACTGTCAGTGCCTTCCCCCTATCTTTTACTCCACTTCTAGTTTCCTATTCCCTAATTTCATGATTTTTCATTTTATGGCATTGAACTCCAACTGCCATGATCTTGACCATTGAGTTTCCCAAGATCCCTGCACACTCGCTGCCCCCTTCCTGTGAATCCAACCTATTACAGATTTTGAAATAATTTGCAAAAAGTCATACCTTTCCTTCCATTTCCTCTGCAATGTCACTCACGAAGACACTGAAGAGGACCTGTCATAGTACAGAGCACTGCAGCACCCAGCTTTTTGCTTTCACATCATTAGAGTGACTGTCATTAACCATCACTCTGTCACCTATTCATTAATGATTTCTAACCCCACTCATCACTTTGGATCCCACCTCTAGGCTGCTCAATTTCTTTATCAGTCTCCTGTGTGGCAGTGTTGAAGGCCTTGCTTAAGCCCATATAGGTCACATCCACTGCCTCCACTGGTACAGTATATTTCCTTGGTCACCCAGTCAATAAAATCAATCAGATTCATCTGGCATAACCTTTACCCTCCACGAATCCATATCACCTGTGGTCGTGCAGCCAGCTGGATTCAAGATACTCTACCAGCCATTCATTAACTAGGATCCATTAATTTTTCCACCACTGAAGCAAGACTGAGCAGCCCATAGTTGCTAGCCTCCTCCCTGCTGCTGCTGTTATGCAGAGGGTCCACATTGGCTGTTCTGCAGTCCTCTGAAAGCATGCATGTTTCTAGTAAACTTTTCAATAAGGTCATCAGTGTGGCAGCTAGCACCTGCTTGAGTTCCTTTAGAACCCTTGGGTGTATACTGCTGGTTTCATATCCTTTTCTGCCTTCAGAGCTATGAATCTCTTCAGGACTCTTTCCTCCAAAAATGGACTTGTGTCCACCTCACCCCTACCTTGTTTCTCCTACTCCTGGTTGTTCACCCTCCCTCCCCTCCCTCCCTCGCTCCATTGTAAACACTGAGGCAGAAGTACCTCTTCAGGATGGGAACATTCTCGTGTTCCTCTTCTGTGCAGTCTCTCTGCTGCCCACCCAATCCTTATTATTCCCCCCCTTGCTTTCCTCCTCTCACTCATGTATCTGAGGAAAGTATAATCCCCTTTAGCTACACCTTTGGTTATCCTTTGCTCTGTCTGAGCCTTTGCAGCCCTCACCTTCATTCCTGCTTCCCTCTTGTTTACTTGGTATACCTCCATCTCCTCCTTCTTCTGCATTTCCTTATACCTCCTGAATGCCACCCCTTTTTCCTTCACCACTTTGGCCACTTCCCTAGAAAGCCAAAACAGTCTCTTTTTTCCTTTTGCTTTTACTCCCTTCATGCAGAATCTGATTGCCTTAATTATACCCTCCCTTATTTTTCCCCATTGCCTCTGCCACTCCTTGGCAATCTCCACCTATGAAGCAGTTTCTGAGGCAGACTTCCATTTCTTTAAAATCCACTCTCCTACAGCCAGACCAGTGTTGTGGAGAGCTGAGGCACTCTCTGTCTTGCTTCCTGCCAGTGACCTGGGTTCAGAAATGGACTCGAACCATTTGGGGGCTGTCTGGGAAAGGGCAGATTGAGCATCACTAGGACAGCTCTGCTCCCTCAGGGGAAGGGGGTTGTGTGACCAGCTGCTTGTCTGCCTTCTGGAGGGGTCAAGGTGGTAGCACAGTCTGGCTGCACAAGTAGACAGGCCAGTTATGGGTGTTTGAGAAGATCTCCATGGAGGAAGAGCCCGTTCATCATGCCATTGCACATGTGCAACTTAAGGGGAAAAACAAAAACAGAGGAAAAAACCCTCTGCCCCAGGATGATGCCCAGACCTTTGCAGGCCCCTCACCAGTGACTGGGCATCTTGCCATAAGTTCTACAAGTGGAGGACACCAGGTGAGAAAGTAAGTACTGGGAAGCTGGGTGAAGGGGCTTTGGGAACCAGATAGAAGGGGGAAGGCCAGAAGGAACAGGAGATAAAATACTGATTAAAAAAATCCACCCTCCTAAAATCCAGGACCCTCACCCTCATGTGGTTTTCCTCTGTGCTTGTCTTTATGTTAAATCATGGAGCACTTCCATGGTCTGTTATGCATACAAGCAGCATATGTCAGACAGGGCATGCTGCCTGTATAAATGTGCCTTGCTGATGACAGTATAGCACTTTGCTTTGTGTGGCACACACTGCTGCTTTGTAATTCATTTTTTGTTAGCTTTTGTTGACCAGTTAGGCACACTAGGTACTCAAATGCCTATTTTCAGGCACAACCCAGGATAATTATTTACAAAGGTGTTTTACAACAACGTATACAAGGCAAGGCAAAGCAAAGCAGATTGACAATATGGCAATACAGTACAGCATACAGTATGAGCACAACATAAGTACTATAGATATAGTAGAACATTCCTGTTACAATATAAATAATTTTTTGATGTTATAGTCATAAGACTTTGTCAGATATAGGGAAGCAGCCTGAGCAGATGAGAGCAAATAGACAGTAATCCAGATTTCAGTTTAATGTACATTGTACATTGTATTATGAAAAAAGAGAAGCTACATACAGAGTATTTGTAAATTGTCAATAGTTCTGTCCATAGACTTAGTGTTTTGTTTTTTTTTTCCAAACTTTCTCTTCTGACATCAGGGGCTTTTAAATCATATAGTATATAAAACAGGAGCCCTGTTCACAGTCATTCTGAGGAGTGGTGCAAATCTATGGACTCTAGTTGCAACATTGAGCTGCCACCCAAAAGTGCTATACACAAGGGCAAAGGAGACACTCAGTAAAAAAGGTACAATGGGAATTGCAAATCCAGACAGTAGAGGGTGTAAATGGGGTTTTAATCTGCTAATGCTGTGGATGGCACTTTTAAGAAAGTTGTAGCTGTAGCCCGGTTTAATTTTTTTTATTGGGTGACAAGTTGTCTGGATGGTGGTTGGCCAGTTGCTGTCCTGTATCTGGACTTCAGCAAGGCATTTGACTTGGTACCACTTGGGAAATTGCTGGGCAAGCTGAGGAACCTGTGGGTGGTGGTAAAGATGTTGAAGTGGACTGAGAACTGGCTGAGCCACAGTCAACAGTGAGTGGTGGTGGCTTGGGGCTTTCAACACCCAGAAGGGTCATTAGTTGGGTCCCACAAGGATCTGCACTAGGTCCACTGTTATTTAATGCTTTTATTGTGGACATTATGGAGGGAGTTATGAGCAAAATGAGCCTGTTCACTGACGACTCCAAACTGGGAGCTGTATTGTACAGTAAGGAGGGGTGGAGGACTCACCAGGAAGACCTGGAAAGACTTGAACAGTGGTCAGTCATGTGGCAGCTGGATTTTTTAGTTTTATTATTTATTTATTTTTTGTTGACCAGGTAAGTGCACTAGACAAATTCTGCCTATTTTCAGGCATGACCTGGGGGAAGGGATACAGATGAATGCCAACTGACCTTGAACCAGATTAGGCTGTTGGTGGTATTTTTAGTGAATGAGGGAAATTTGGCCAGGACACAGGGGAAATTCCCCTACTCTTTTTCGATAAGTGCCATGGGATCTTTAACATCCACCTGGACTACCACCAATTCAGGAAGATGGGACCTCGGTTTAATGTCTCATCTGAAAGACGGCACCTCAGAAGTGCAGCAACCCTCTCATGCTGCACTACAGTGTCAGTATTGGGATATTAACCCAAGTGCCAGATTTGGGAACTGAACCCACAGCCCTCTGATCTCCTAGCCTCAGAGGCGAGTGTGCTACCTACTGAGCCACTGACACTGACATTTTAACTCTTGGAAGTGTAGTGTACTGCATTTACGAGCTTGGAACCCAGCATACAGCTACCAGTTGGGGGGAACTGATGACAGTCTCGGAGGAGGAAATAGATCTAGGAGTGGTGATCACTGGCAAAATGAACCACTCAGATCAGTGCAAGAATGCAGTGGCAAAGCAAACAGAATACTGTGGTGTATTGCTAGGTGGATCACTTTGAGGAGGGAGAAGGTTATCCTGCCACTGTGCAAATCCTTTGTGAGGCCACACTAGGAGTACTGCGTGTAGTTCTGGCATCCTTACATAAAGAAGGACATCATGCTCATGGAGAGAGTGCAGAAGAGGGTGTCTAAGATGATCCAGGGAATGGAAGAGAAGCCTTATGTGGAAAGACTTAGGGAGCTTAACATGTACTCCTTGGAAGACAGAAGTGACAAAGGAGATATGATAGATACCTTTAAATACTTGAAGGGCATCAACAGAGTAACCACTGAGGGTGTGCTCAAATTGAAGGGGAAAGGGACCATGAGGGATCATAGCCTAAAGTTGGTGGGGGAACATACAGAAGGGAACTAAGGAAACATTACTTCACTGAAAGGGTGGTGGTACTGTGGAACGTGCTACCTGAGGAGGTGATTTCAATGGAATCAGTAGGGAGTTTTAAGATGGGATGGGACAGGTACATGGACAGCGTACATGAGAGAGGGAAGTGACCAGTAGGGGAACTCAGGGTGGGAAAACTTGGGGGGAGGGAGGGAAAAGGGGATGGGGGCAGCAGCAGTTACTGTACTGTGAGCTGTATTTCCAGCAGACTTGATAGACCTTAATACCTAATCTGTTGGCATGTTCATATGTTCATAGTGTGGGATTGCACCATGTGTATTACTCAGTGCCATACTTGGACCCAGTTGAACTGTTGCAATCACAAGCACTCAACCTCAAAATGTCCCCCTTCCAAATACGTATCCCAGTAAAAGTCCATGGTGGCACAGTGGTCCCCTCAAATTGCATAGTAGCAAGTAGGCTGATAGTCAAGGAGACCCTCTCAACACGTTCCTCAAAACATCAGGTATCCTAATGATCTCATGGGTCTGTCATTCCTTGCCCCCAGAGCACCCCACAACTGACTGTTATGAGTTCTGTCTTGAACTCTGTATTGAATTGCTGTCTGCTTCAACAACTTGCAGTTCTGTATCTCCTGATACTGCCTTCTTTTGCAAGGTTGTAACCTGGGGGAGTTGCAAGAAGCAGTAACTGATTGTAAGAGGGCTGCCATACATCTTGGACTCCATTTGCATGGTTGGCTCATCCATTTCTCAGTCTTTCATAAAGATATGTTAAACTGTTCAGAAAGGGGATGAAAGTTAAATATCCTTAGTGATTGTGAATAGGGCCCCAGTTCTAACAACAGATACTCCAAAAGAATTATGCAGTCTGGGGTCAGACAATATAAACTGAGTTTTGTATCTAGTTTGTACACTGTTATTAAAAAAAAATCACCTTTAAAACAGAGCTTAACTGTACAAATAGTGCTTAAGGGGAGACACAGGACTAGAGACAGGTCAGCAAGGAATGAAAATCAAACTGTTTCCCTCTGTTGCCTGAAGTGAGATTTTTATCAGAAAATAATAAAAAATTCTGAGTATGTATTTAAATTGTATATTAAATTATCTTAGTATTTCATATTGCATTTTAAGATATTGATGGTACAGTTCAAAAAAATACAAAAATCAATGCAGCATAGCCTTGTCAATATGTTTGACAAAACACTGCAAAAAAGTTAAGATTACTTCTTTGAGGGACTGTAGTTCTCCAATGTAATAATGCTTGTCATATCCTTAAGCTTAATGCCCAAATCCTGAAGTGCTGACATAAGAAGCTGAGGTTAAGCCTTCTTTTATTATTGTAGACACTGTACCCATGCCTACATGAAGACTTCATGCTGCTTCTTACAGATGTTTATAAAATGTACAGCAGGTGGCTATAACAGGAGGTAGTTCAATATAGTTCACATCCATACTTTTATAAAGAATTCCCCATTGTGCTTTAAGTCATCCAGAGGCATGCTTCATGAGTTCCCTCACAGTAAGCCCACTCTGGAGGACTCCTCCTAAGAGATCAAATATCCTCTCAGAAAGTAATTCTGTAACCCAATTCATACAGGATAGAATATAGTACCTGCCTTGTATAAAATAATTTGGATGCACACCAGTTTAATGCTGAAAAATAGGAAAAGGAAAATGTTCTGCTACATTGATTACAAAAAATGTATACTATGATATTGATACATTTTTTAAATAAAGCATAAAAAGTGAGGAAATCCAAAGCTAATTCTCTCAGGTTGATAACCCTAATTAAGTTTGTTCTGTTAAACCCTGTAGGTAGGGTTGCAGAATCACACTGTTAGCTTCCTAACTACTGTAATCATAAAACCATTTTACCTTGCTTACAGAGAATAGGTACAGTTAGGATTATTGAACAAGGAACCCTGATGGTGATTTCCTGACTTTTTGTGCTCTTTGAACCCTAACATAATTTTAACATAGAAACATAGAAGCTGATGGCAGATAAGGACCACTTGGCCCACCTAGTCTGCCCATTTTCCCTACCTATTGTACATACCGCAGACCATAACTGATCTGCGGCTTACCCTCTCTGTCCTATTGCTATTGCTCCCTTATGTCTAGCCCATGCATTCTTAAATTCTCCCACTGTTTTCATCCCTACCACCTCCACAGGGAGGCTGTTCCATGCATCCACTACCCTTTCTGTGAAAAAATGCTTTCTTATGTTACCCCTGAGTCTACCCCCTTCTAGCCTCGCATCATGACCCCTTGTTATAGAACATTTTTTTTTGGAACATGGTACCTTTTTCTACCTTATTTATACCCTTGAGGTATTTGAAAGTCTTTATCATATCTCCCTTTTCTCTCCTCACTTCCAAGGATTACATACTGAGGTCCCTCAGTCACTCATCACATGACTTCTGGCACAGACCATGTATAATTTTTGTTGCCCTTCTCTGAACTGCCTCTACTCTGTCAATGTCCTTCCAGAGATGCAGCCTCCAGAACTGGACACAGTACTCCAGATGAGGTCATTGTAATGTTATTTTTGTAAAACACTTCCACAATGATTGGTCCAGTGCAAGAAACCCATTCCTGATATATAATTTCCAAAACTGGTACTTTCTTACTTTCCCTATCCCTTTTAAAGAACTGCCTGATGCACATTTGCACACTGGCCTTTTTTCCTATCCAGTTGTGAACACTATCTGGTGTCCTTTTTCACACCTGCCTCTCTGTGTCCCATTCCAAGCATTGCATTCCCCAGTGTCCTACAGCATCCCAATGTCTCTCTCTCTCTCTCTCTCTCTCTCTCTCTGTCTGAGTTATTGCTGGTGTCCACGGTTTCCTTCAGTATCATGCAGGAAGTACTACCTGAAGTCAACTAGCACCTCATCCCTCCATACAACCCATTCTATGCACTTTCTGAGATCCAGAAGCACTCTTTCTCTCTCCCCTGTAATGAAGTTTGCCCTTTAAGGGGCATACCAAGTTGTCCTGGTGGACCCCTTCCCTGGTGACAGAGTTGGTTTTTGCTCAGGAAAGGGGGGGGAGGTGGGGGGGAGGAGTCACAGGACAATGGGCAGGCAGCAGGAAAAAGAGGGGCACAAGAAGGAACAAGAGAAGGATAGGATGGGAAAAGAAGTAGGAGAGGAAAAATACAGGGTACTTAATAGGCAGCACAGAGGTATTCAGCCTCTTTTGCTGGGTATCTTTTTGGAGTTAGTTCGACAGAGCAGCATGTCAGATTGGCTATCAAATTGGGTTGGAGAAACTGTTAAGAACCAGCCTGATTAAAAGGTTTGTGGACAAGGGCTTTGTGCAAGGTAAGAAAAAAAAATGAGAGAAGACATTTTAAAATGAAGAGAATATGTGTTTTTGCTAATTAGGTGGTTTTCTAATACAAACAAAGTCGAAGTATTGGTTTTCCCATAGAGGAAAGGTATCTTACAAGTATAGCACAGTGGTTTAAGGCTCTAAGCTGCAAATCTGGTGACATCCAGCAGACCAGACCTCGGTTTGAATCCCACAGCTTTCACTTGCATACTGTGTGACCCTGAGCAAGTCACTTAACCTCCTTGTGCTCCCAGGTCGCTCCTGTAAAAAAGCTTTCAGCTTAGTGTGCTATACCTGGTTAAACAACCAAATAAAAAAATAAAAAAAAATGTGTTTCTAGCACAGACAAGGAAGAGGTAGTGGGTTTTTCCCATAGAAAAAGGGTATCTCATGAAGGGGACTCGAGAGGCCTTACAGAAGTGCCTGAGTCTAGGTTGCGCTGGGCCTGAGATTTTTTGTGCATGGCTGAGGACCTGGTACTTGCAACCTCATGCTGCAGGGGGAGAGATGCTGCTGAGTGTTTTCTTTAGAAGCAGAGATAAAAAACGTGGCGAGGCAATGTTAGGGGCAGAAGTGAAGCACAACAAGCTGGCAAAATGGGGAAATATCCTGAGAGAAGCAGGGAGGTGGAGTTTATGGCCTGGGAACAGAGGAAGGCAGCAATACATAGGGGGTGATGTGTTTTGCTAAGACAAACAAGAATATGTGTTTCTCTAAGATGAACTGCATATGTAGAGGGAGTTATAGGGCCACGCCAGTGGTAGGGCCTAGTAGAAAGCCACGCAGTTGGCAGTTTGGCATCTGACATCACACCACATGGCGAGGTGGATAGGGAGGAGGAGGCTTCAGTGAGGGCCTACACTGGGAAGAGCAGGAAAGCCCTGAAAGCAAGAGAAGTGGCAAGAGTATCCAACAGAAACTGTATTCTCTGAAATATATTCGATTTGGGTATTGTCTGTCCATTTTGGAATTTGACTGCTGGGGGGATCAGGGGAGGAGTTTCCAGGACGATGCAAGTTTCCCATAGTTTCAGTAATCTGAGGGGATCATATCCAAGGATAGAGAAGGCTGAGTGTGGAGTTTTCATCGCCTCATGCCTTTCGAATGATAGAATGGTTTTGACTGACATTGGAGCAAATTGGTGTGGCTAGGGTCTTCCGGAAGGGAGCCAAAAGGAAGAGATTTGGGGGCCATTCTGGGCGGGGGAGGAGTGGTCCTGGGGGGTTGTTGAACAAGCGGGGATAGGTGGGTGAGACAGGCGGGGGCATTGATGCTGGGTACAGTGTGCGGAAGCTTTGGGAGGCCACAGGCAGAGAGTGGCACACTGCACATGTATACTGAGAAACGGGGGACAATGCTGAAGAAAGGCTTGAGGTCTAGCTACAGAGTGAACCAAGGCCTCGTGGTGGCGGGATGGTGCGGGATGTCACAGGGCGAGAGGCCTGTTTACCAGTGGTGCTAGTTTTAATGGTTACTTGACTAGCACAACAGTGGATGGGAAAGGATCCTAGGAGCCAAAAGGGAGCATAAACAGAGATGACCTAGAATATGGGAGAAGCCTGCTGGGCAGGGGAGCAGGGGGGTGGGTTTTTTAACAATGAAAAACGTGGCCAGGCCATGAGAGGATAACTTTGGCAGGTTGATAACACACTATGTTTTGTCAGTTTTCTTCACAGCTTTTGTGCAGGCACGATTGAAAAAAGGATGGCACCAAAGATGAGCAAGCCCTCAAGAGTGGAGGCACATAAGGCAATTGTGGAGTTAGTATAGAAGGCCAACATGATGTGGCAGCTGGTGGAAGGGGCTGAACCACGGAGGTCAGGGGAGAAGTGGAAAGCAGAAAATGGAAAAGGAGGTGATGGGAAAAGACCAGTGGAGAGGACATGTAGTCTGAAAAGGCCACAGCGGCAGCTGCCAGCAGTGGTCCCACCTCAAGCGGTCAGCCCAGTACCACCACCTCCTTGTGTTCCAGAGCAGTTAGTACCTCCCCCAGAACCAGTTGGAGTAACGCCAGTGGAGCCCAGGCTGGAGCCCCTGGCCACAGTCGCCTGTTGTCCCTGATGCACCAGACAGCCATACCATCACAAGAAAATGGACCGAGACAGCTCAGTGACAGCAGGCCTCATGGAGCAGACAGGCCAACAGGTAGTGTATCAGGTTCAGTAGGTGAGAGTATTAAGGAGTATATTGGGCAAATTATAGCAGCTCTGGGGGTAGGGGGGCTAGGGTAGATGGAGACTGCATTAGCATAGATTAGGTCAGATAAGGAATCAACAGGGGGAGTGGAAAAGGGGAAGGACGGCATGGGAAAAGGAATGAGGGAAATAGGATCCCTGAGCATGAGGATAGGGGAATATGTGCCTTTGGCCACAAAGGAGAAAATATGGAAATGTGAGTATGTGGGCATATTTGCTCTGGTAAGTAGAGATGCAGCTGCCAAGTATGAGGAGACAGAGAGTATAGGGAAGAGTGAGATGGCAGTGGTTGTGGTGTTATTGGGTAAGAAAGAGGAGGACAAATTTACAAAAGGTAAGGCTTGGGACAGGTGATTCGTGGATTTTGCCACATATTCCGTCATCATGATGGAAAAGAAGCCAGAGCTGGGTATCCCACTGATCACAAATTACCTGATCATACGGCCAAAGTGAAGGGAGTGGGGGTGGATATACTATGATGAATTTTTTCACCAAAGGATGGCAACATATGGGGATGTAAGATGGGACACAAAACAGCTTGATTTATGGATGGACTATGTTACTGACCAATCCACCCCAGAGGGAGAAATGGGAAAGAAGGGGGGGATGCTTCAAAAATGTTGCTGGGGATACAATACAGCATTTTCTTCATGGCTCCAGTGTCGATTCAGGCATGCATGCTCGAGATGTGGGGGGTCCCACCTGGTGACAAGATGCAGGACCTCATGGTCACAGGAGACACAAGCAGGTAGGACACAAGGGACAGACCCCCAGCCCTTTTGGGAGGGGCAGGTTTATAGACGGCAGGCATGGAACAGGAGGATGAGAGGCAGGGGTACAGGGGTAGAGGAGCCCAGTCTTACTGAAGAGAGGGGTGGGAGGGTGACAAGGGGTGGGGAATGAGGAGCAGAGTGGGAAGGGAATAATTTCAGGCCACTAAGACCCCCATCAAGAGAGAGGCCAGGGAGAAGTGGCTCACAGAGTACCCAGACAAAGGGTTAGCGGAAACCATAAAGAAGGGGTTTAGATCAGGTTTTTCATTACAATGCAAAGTACCAAGACAGGTGAGGGAGGTGAATAATTGGGATCAGTCAGAGGAAAGGAAGACATTTTGAGACAGGAAATAGAAAAGAAAAGGGCAACAGAGAGAATGGAAGGCCCGTATCCTTTTCCCCCTATAGACAACTTGTGAATTTCCCCCTTGGGTTTAATACCTAAGAAACAGGAGGGTGAATACAGAGTGATACCACTTGTCATTCCCGGAGGGAGATTCTGTTAACAATTTTATAGGAGAAGAGCACAGCAGGGTGACCTATGCCACATTGGAAGAGGCAGTGCAGATCATACGGGTGACCCCTGATGCATGGCTGGTGAAGACAGACATTGAGTCAGTTTTCCATTTGCTCCTGGTTAGAAGGGAAGACTGGGATTTATTGGGTTTTGAAATAGAAGACCAGTATTATTTTGATAAGGCAATGCTTATCGGTTGTTCTATAGACTGTGCTACATTTGAAACATTCAGCACCTGTCTGCAATGGATCTTCCAGCAAAAAACAGGGTACAGGACTGTTATACATTACTTGGATGATTTCCTGTTGATAGACAGTGGACGCTCGGAGACAGAGAGTATGCTAACTAGCTTTCAGGAATTGTGTGGTGAGCTCAGCGTCCCACTGGCACCAGAAGAAACAGAAGGCCCTGGTAAGGTGCTGGAGTTTTTGGGGATTGAAGTGGATGTACTGGGGGAGGTATTTAGGTAGCCAGACACAAAAGTTCAGACACTAAGAGGGCTGATTCAAGAACACACGAGCAGGAGGCGAGTACAATTAAGGCAGGTGCAGCAAGTACTGGGGCATTTGAATTTTGTGAGCAGGGCAATTGGGCCAGGAAGAGGCATTCACAAGGTGGCTGGCAAGGGCAACAGCAGGGGTGGTGAGGCCACACCACTGGGGGAAATAACAAAAGAGGTAAAAGAAGACTCCTAGGTATGGGAGAAATTTCTGAGCAGCTATAATGGCATATCCTTTTGGCAGGAAGAGTGGGTCTATAACACTGATTTAGAATTGTATACTGACACAGCAGGGGGGCTGGGAATGGGAGGATACTTGAGAGGGAAATGGTTTTCAGAGCCATGGCCAGCTGACTGGATAAGAGACGGCAGAGTGAAGGACATCACACTATTGGAAATAATGCCAATTTGGGCCTTCACCGTGGTATGGGGGGAGGAATTACTGAATCAGAAAGTTACATTTTGGTGTGGTAACAGGGCAGTGTTGGACATGCTGAATAACAGGGGAGCTAGGTCAGCGCCAGTAATACGGGTTTTGAGGCAGTTAATATTAAGAGGGTTACAACTGAATATTTATTTATTTATTTATTTATTAAATTCTCAGATTACAAATACCTTTGAGCAGAAACTGCTCATTTACAAAGGTTCCACGTCAAAGGATGAGGGTCAACATACATACAGAGGTAGTAAAAGAATGCACAATAAACAACCAAAACAACTAAAAGAAAAAATAAAGATACTCAGTTACAACATACTTTGAGATAATATTCATATAACGAGCAGCTTTAGTAGGCAGCTGGCTGCGGTAACAATAAGAGATAGAGGGCACCATAGGCAGTTAGTATTGCAGGCATGCGACCGGGAGAGGAAGTTGGCAGGCTAATGGGCCACTGTCCGATGGTGATGGAAAATGTCTTGTACCAGTGGAGATGTGAAGCAGGAAAGAGTCACAAGGAGGCCCAGTGCCAGAGAGAATGAGACTGGGAAAGGCGGCGGGCTGTGAGACATGAGTGAGCTGGGAGGTGTTTAGAGATCTCTGTTTAGAGAAGCAGTCACATTGAGTGGTAGCGGGTGAGGTAAAGTTTGAGATTCCTTTGAAGGGTCCAAGTGTAGTAGAAGAAAGTAGCTTCTTTATTGAGAATTGAACCATTGAGTGGCTCTATAGATAAAGGACCGCTGACCCATGGAGGTACGACATCTGGGAACCTGAAAGGTTAGAGATTGGGCACCACATGTTTGTTGAGTGCCACTGTAGGTAGGAAGAAGTGAGCTAACACCAGGTGGCATGAGACCAAGGAGAATCTTTTTGGTAAGTAAGCAGGTCTGGTATTGTATTCTGCTGCATAGGGGTAGCCAGCTGGCCTGTGCATAGAGGTCACAGGTGTGAGTTTGTTGGGCTGCACCTGTCAATGAATCTACAGGCTTTGTTGAGAGAACTGAGGATCCTGCGGAGGGCACTTGTTGAGGCAGAGCCATAGATGGAAGGCTGTAGTCAATGATAGAGGTGACAGAGCTGTAGATGGCTAGTTTAAGGGCATCGCAGGCATACAGTGCTTGTATTTGTGTAGTAGTCCAATCCATTATATTGCGGCTTGGCAACAGTGTCAATATGCCGAGTGTAGGAAGGGTACTATCCAGGGTAATACCAAGGTACTTGAACTCCTTGATCGTATTGAGTGGGTTCCCAGCATGGTTCTTGATGGTGAGGGACAGAGAGTTGTGCCTGCTCTGTCGGTTACAAAAGGACATGGCTTTAGTCTTGCTGTGGTTCAGGACAAGTTTATGAGAATTGAACCAGTCTTCGATGCACTTGAAGTTGAGCTGCAGCTGGGATTCAAGGACTGTGATGTCATGGTGGCTGGAAAACAGGACTGCATCGTCTGCGTATAGTAATATTTTCTGGTGGCAGGCACTGGGGAGATAGTTGATGAAGAGGGAGAAGAGTAGAGGGCCCAGAATAGACCCCTTGGGGACTCCAGAGTGGACTGGTTTCTCATCCGAAGAGATCCCTTCAATCCTTACACGTTGCATCCAATTATCAAGGTAGCTGGTGAACCATGGAAGGACATCGCTGGAGATCCCAATGGAGGACAGTTGCTTGAGCAGTAGGGGGTGGTTAACTGTGTCAAATGCCTTGGTAAGGTCTATAAATACTGCCCCTCCACAATTCCCTTTGTCAAGCTGTGGCATGGGTGAGGTTGTAAATTCAGTAGTGCAGTAGTGGTGCTGTGCCCTTTTCTGAAGCCATGCTGCTCTGGGCACTGTACATTGTACTTATCCAGGAATTCAACTAGTTGGTCCAACACTATTTGCTCCAGCGCTTTGGATAGTGGGGGGAGGAGTGAGATAGGTCTGTAATTGGTGTGCAGTGTTCTATCTCCGCTTTTGTGAACCGGTGTGACAGTGGCTTTCTTCCAGAGAGAGGGGAAATGGCCCAATCTAAGTGAGAGATTAAAGATCTTTGTAAGTGGTTCTAAGATTTCATCAAGGACTTGTGCCAGCAGTTTCAGGTCAAGGGAGTCACCACTGTACCCTTGTTTGCTGATGGCCTTTTGAATGTATTTTCTAGCTATTTGTGGTGGGACCTCCTTAAAAAAAAACTTTGGGGTTGTACATTCTAGTTGGGGGGTAACTTGGGAGGCGCTGGAGGGGAGGTCGTCGAAAAAATTTGGTGGAAGGACACTGTCCAGGTTTGTAAATGCATTATTAAAAGTGCTGGTGATGGTACCTAGGTCAAGTGTAGGAGTGCCATGAGGTTGAGCATAGTGGGTGGTGCTTTAGGATCCTTGCCTGTGAGTTCTTTCATGTTGTTTCAGAATTTGTTCCTAGCCCCAAAGAGTTGGTCAGAGCTCTCTTTATAATAGCTGCATTTAGCATTCCGTATTTTTCGAGTGCAATCATTTCTGGCTGCTTTGTATAATTGAATGCTTACTTGCATCGGAGTTGCACGAGCACAATGCCAGAGGTGGTCTCAGTGCTTGAGCAGAGTTAAAAGGTCAGTAGTAACCCAGGGGTTGGTCTGTCCTTTGACCTTCATCTTTTTCACTGGTGCATAGATGTCACAGGCTTTGTTGAAATGTTTGATAAATAGGTCCAGAGCTTTGTTGGTGTCATTGAGGGAGTCAAGCACTGCCCAGTTCAGCCTGGTTAGATGGGATTTTAACAGCTGGAGGTGCCCTTGTTTCATAACCCTGGCATAGATTAGCTTGGGAGGGGGCTTGTGGTATTTGTTTGACCAGGAGCAGATGACAGGTGAGTGGTCACTTATTGTATCTGGGAGTACAGAAACATTGGAGATGCGTTCAGGCGCTTAGATAGAATCCAGTCTAGAAAGCGTAGGGAGCCTGTCCTATAGTTACACCTAGTGGGGCATTGACCAGTTGGGTGAGGTGATGTGCACGCAGCTGCATCTCTATAGGTAGCGGCCTCAGCGGAGAGCCAGTTAATGTTAAAATCACCCATGATTATGGTTTCAGAATTATGTTGCTGGACCTTAGATATTCCATGATGCTATGGAATCCAGCAGCCTGGTCTCTTAGGGTAGGTAAACTGAGATGACAGTGAGTTCCTTGTTATGTGCACAAGGAGGATTTTGATTGTGAGGACCTGAGAGAGTTGCTCAGGCTAGGGATGGATGATGTGACCCATAAGGGTACCTTAAGATAGATGGTGCAGCCCCACCCATTTAGCAATCCTGTCTTGCCTTGAAAATGCAGTAGCCAGGATAGAGACTGGAGGTATCAGGGATTTTAGGGTTTAGCCATGTTTCCATAACTGAGAGGACATCAGGGTTGTGCTGTAGGATCCATGTTTGGAGGGAATCAAGTTTGTTGAGGATGCTGCAGGCGTTGATGGATGCCATGGTGAGTGTCCCTGTCCTTCTGCTTGGTGCCACTGCTGGCTGCCCAGGTGGTCCTGGGTTGGGGTGAACATTTCCTGAGAGCAGGAGCAGCATAAGGAGAATTTTTAGGAGAAAGGATTTCAGCATCTTGTAGATACCTGGTGGTTAAGTCATAAGCCAAAAGAAATTATCAACAGCTGAGGTCCAGAGTCACAGAATGTGTTAGAATTCCTGAAGGTGATAAACTGTGCCTGCGCATATGCAAGATGTGAAATCCTTTTGTCTGCATGCTTCTTTGTCATTCAAAGAGGTTGCTGAAGAGCCCACATACAGATCATGGAGCAGGTCAGACGAAAATGTGGATTCAAGCAGACCTAGAGTCACTGAGTTTGTCAGACTTAATTGTTTGATTTATGTTTTACTTGGGATAGCTTCCAAAAAGTTGATTTTTAAATGTAAAATGCAGATACCTGGTGATGATGTTTTGCAGAAATCCAGTTCAGGAGACTTTCACGGATGTAGTGAGCAAGAATGGTGTAGTTACTCCAAGCAGAAAACCATGTAAATCCACAAAAACTAAGCTACAGACAAGCAGCCACTACAAACAAACAAGGAGGCAAAAGAGTGTATAGAATATTAGAATAGAATAGTATAGAGAATATGTCATTCAGGGCCTGGCACATAGATGGGGTGAGAAATATCCTAGCTGACAGCCTTTCCCGTCTGCAGCTAGATCATTTCTGGGCACTGGTACCAACAGCAGAGGAACAGAAAACACCCATTCCAATGAACATTTGGGACATTGGCAAGAGGGAGCCGAAATGCTGTTTCACAAATTCATGGGCACCACAAACCTTGAGGGCCTATGAAGGGGCATGGCGGGTGTTGCAAGCTTTCAGGGCAGCGCACCACATAGAGGTAAGTGGGCCAGTTATGGAGGAGCAGCTAGGAAAGTTTACAATAGATCAGTGGCAGAAAGGGGCAGCACACCCCAATGGGGGTAAACTTAGCGGGGATCAGTGTACTATGTAGCCTGAAGAGATGGAAGGATCCCATGAAATCAATGTTGATATGGAGGATGATGCAAAGGTGGAGTAGGTTGAAACAAAGGACCATAGATGGGTGGCGACCAATAGCGGAGCATTGGTTAGACAGATTGAGGGGGATATTGCCAGCAATTTGTAAATCCAAGGATGAGGTGCAGCTATTCTTTACAATTTATGTGGTGATGTTCACAGGGGCTTTGAGAGTGAGTGAGGCAGTGGGGCATGGCAAAGAGGATGAAGATGGAGGACTGGAGTGGAGAGATATAACCTGGGGACAGGAAAAAATGCAACTCATAATTAGGTGGTCCAAGACACACCAGGTGGGAAAAGGGTGTGTCATAACCTTGAAATCTCACACCGATGGGACCTTGTGTCCGGTAAAGGCTTTGAGGGCTTACGCCACAGAGTGATATAAAAAAGAAGGGAGACTATTTGTACATGGAGATGGGAAGAAGGTGCCCAGTTACCAGGTAACAGCCATACTTAAGAAAGTCATGGAGTTTCTGGGTGAGGACCCGGCTAGTTATTCTTCCCATTCTTTTTGGATAGGAGCCACGTCAAAATGGGTGGCAGAGGGAGAGTCAGTGGACAGTATGTTGGAAATGGGACATTGGCAGTCTGCCAGTTACAAGAGGTACATTCGTGCTTTTAAGGTTTGAAGATTAGCATGCCATCTGTGTTTGTTTTATAGGAACAGACCATAAGGGGGGACACGTTGGTGGGAGTGAGGGGGAGGCAGAGGGAGAGTGAAGAGATGGAACAAAAGAGGGAACAGGTCATGAAAAATTAAGATACTGTATTAAAAAGTGTTTTGTCTGATTCAATAGGTAGAGGGAAGATCACAGAGGTATGGATCTGCAGGCATTCCTACATTTATTGGGCAGAAAGTAAGTGGAAATGAAGGTCGGGGGAAAGCAGCTCTACCACGATATCAGACACTGTAGGTTGATATGGCGTGGCATTCAAGGGATGAAATGGGCACAATTACTCCCGACACTGATAGAGATGAAGCAACGGAGACCCACACCGGATTTGATTATTATACACCTGGGGGTGAATGACATTGGGGGAAAAACCATGAGTGGACACGTATTTAAGGGTTAAGTGGGATCTGGAGAAAGTAAAACAATGGTGGCCGGAGGTGAGACTGGTGTGGTCTGATATGATACCAAGGAGGGTATGGAGACATGCACAGACATGTAGCGGCAGATAGAGCCAGGAGAAAGATGAACAGAAGGGGTGGGGACTTTGGTAAGAAACATGGGAGGGCATGTAATGCTGAGGGGGGTAGAAGAGTGGGTAGAGGATTTTTGCAGATCAGACGGGGTATGTTTATCGGACCTAGCCATAGATGTGTTCAACGTAGAGATGATGGGGTTTATTGAGGCCTGCAGGAGACAGCAAAACAAATAAATGGGTGGGAGAGAGCGAAAGAAAGGGGGAAAGCCAGTCATTCAATGCAAGCTGGAGACAGGCTATGGGGAAAAAGAGAGGGGGGGGGAATGAAAAAGGAAGAGGAGGAGAAGGAGAAGGAGAAGCAACAGAAGGAGAGAAAAGTGGTCTCGGTTCTCACCGTTACCTATAAGAAAAGAGAAGAAGAAGGCTCCCAGGTTTTGACCTGGGGAGGATAGAAGAAGCTGAAAAAGATGAGGGGATTGAACAGATATTGATATGTAATGCAATATAATCAAATATTTGTAATAAGACAATAATAAAGATGATGATGGTAATTTTAAAATGTAAATATGGAATACAATAAATTGATTGCCAATCTCAGCACAACAACACACAGGTGGTCTGTCTTTTGTGGGGGAAAGGGGAGAATATGGGACAATGAAGTTTGCCCTTTAAGGGGCATACCAAGTTGTCCTGGTGGACCCCTTCCCTGGTGACAGAGTTGGTTTTTGCTCAGAAAAGGGGAGGGGGAGGTGGGGGAGGAGCCACAGAACAATGGGCAGGCTGCAGGAAGAGGAGGGGCAGGAGAAGGAACAAGAGAAGGATAGGAGGAAAAAAGAAGTAGGAGGGGAAAAATACAGGGTACTTAATAGAAGGCACAGAGGTATTCAGCCTCTTTTGCTGGATATCTTGTTTTGAACCACCCACCCAGCAAAAGGAGGATGGGGAGAAGGGTTTTTTGTTGGATGAGGGGATCAGGAAGGTCTGTAACAGGTGGATGACAGAAGGTGACTGGTCGGAAGTTTGGTGGTCTGCCAAAGGTGGATGGCAGGAGGGGGGAAAGAGGGGAAGGAGAGGAGGGGGGAGTGACAAAAGGAAGAGGAAGAGAAGGAGAAGCAACAGAAGGAGAGAAAAGTGGTCTCGGTTCTCACTGTTACCTATATGAAAATAGAAGAAGGCTCCCAGGTTTTCACCTGGGGAGGTGAGAAGAAGCTGAAAAAGATGAGGGATTGAATGGATATTGATATGTAATGCAATATAATCAAAGATTTGTAATAAGGCAATAATAAAGATGATGGTAATTTTAAAATGTAAATATGGAATATAATAAATTGATTGTCGATCTGAGCACAACAGCATGCAAGTGATCTGTCTTTTGTGGGGGAAAAGGGAGAATCTGGGACAATTTCCAGTTATTTCTATGTGTCCAGAGGTAATCCTTTTATCTCCCCATCCTATTCAGATTGAATTAGTACCTGATGTCCAGTCCATGCCCATTTTTGATCCTTGCAGCAGTATTGTGATACCTAACACAACCACATTTATGCTCACAGACTCCATCACCAAGAGGGCTCCTAGTGAGCGAGGGCTCACCTCCTCTCCTGGCCTTTGCCTGAATTAAATGCTGCTGTGGGGCTTCAAACATGTATGGGATAGGCATAAGGGCATATGCATAAATATGCAGGGAGGGGGGAAGGTCAATGGAGACCATATAGGGTTTGCAGAGACAGACAAGGCAGGAAAAATCTTACAGACTGGGTGAGTCAAGCAGTCCATTTCTGCCAACAATTTCTGTGTTTCTGTGTTCTTTGTTTCTATGTTTCTAAAAGTAGGGAAATGAAGCTGCAGGTGCTTGCACTTCTGCAGGCAGAAGAACTGTTGCAATTTGGGTATTGTGATTTTGTACCTTTGTCAGCAGGGGTCTGTGCTTCTACAGACAGAAGTAGGGTTGTGATTTGAGTATTGTGGATTTCTATCTGCAGCCAGACGTGTGTGTATGTCTTACAATGTGCGAGCCACAGATACTAGTCTGCGAAGGTAGAGCATCAGTGCTACTGCATTTTTGTCATCTAGAAAAAGTTGTATGTCATTTGTCTTACATGATCATGGCTGTCTGTGGTTACCTACATGGTCTTGTCCTGTTGCTACTTGGGAGATGGTGAGTTAGGGTTGGAAACCCTAATGCCACATTTCTCTACTTTTGTGACATTAAGTTGAACCCTAACTGGTGCATTAGTGCATTTTTTTTTGCAATGAATGTCCTTTCTGTCTTGAGCATGTTGATAAACTGAAGTTACATCAGAACCTCTGGCTGCAGAAACATAGGCCTCTGCAGGGCCAGCACTTCTGCAGCTACAGACACACATTCACAGTGCAAGAAATACACAGCCACTTATTGCTGCAGAAGCACAGGTCCCTGCAGGGCCTATGTTTATACAGCAGAAGACAGAAACAGTAGTTCTGCATGCAGAAAAACACACTGATGCTGCAAGAAGAGGGATCAGTCAGTCAAAGTGAATCCTGAGCTGCCACATAAGTGGTGCTAATGTGAGTGTCCCCCTCTTTCTATGGAGGACTGACAGGTGAGACACAACACCAACAATATTAATGTGAGCATCACCCTCTTTGTAAGGAGGACCAGCAGATGAATTGCAACACAAGTGGCAGTGTTGTAAGTGTCTCATCTGTGTGAGGGGGTGACAGCTGCATCACCACATATGAACCAGTGGAGTAAGTGTTTGCTTTTTTTAATGGAAGTGAGAGCTGAGTACCCAATGTATACTGAAATTCTCGCCACATGCTAGATCATTATATTAATTGAAAAACAGTATAGTATTTTGCAAGCTGTGTTCTGAAAATCATGTAAACTGCTACTGTATATCATTATAGGAATTGTGTAATAACACATCCTACACTGCACCTCTCCCTTCTTGCTATTATTAGTATCTTGAATTCTTTTGTGACAGCACACACACACACACACACACACATCAGATTGCTCTCAAAATTATTTGATTGAAACAACATACAATTTCTTTATTTTAGTGTTTTTAACTTAAAATTCCTCTCCTGCTTAATAATTCTGCATCCAGAGAATACATTACCATAGTATAAGTGGGAGTTAAGGAAGGGAGATTACAATAAGAAAAAAAAAGCCAAATAAGTTGTTTTATTTTTGTTTAACTTTGATCAGTGATTTGCTGCAGCGCCCATGGTTGGATAAGTTATGTTCATGAATTTGTTGCTGTGGGCTACTGTGGGGTGGCCTGATATAGTATGAGAGGATGGGTTTGAAATATCGTCAAAAATCGGGACCCTGCACAGATGGACTGGCAGTAGAAAATGGGGGGAGGATCAATCTAATCAGGGCAACCATAGCTTTTGACATTCAGTGGCTTATCTGTGCTCCCTTGCATTCAGACTGCCCAGCTGGAGATCCAGTCCAATTCTAGGCTGGTTAGTGGACTTTGTGTGGGGTCACAACAATGGGAGCAGCACCACTCTCCTGCCTGCTAGCCACAATTAAGTTACTGTTATGTTTTACCCACAAAAATCACTGACAGCTACATTGTGGGGCTCCCTGGCAATACAGCAGATAGCCAGGAACTCCATTTTACCAAGCAGAAGGAAGGCAGACTACAGTACATGAGGGTTCAACAGTACTATGATCCCTTCCTAACCCTGTTCATTTCTGGGGTCCTTTGCAGCCAAGCTGTTCAGAGTGAGCACTGAACTGAATTCAGGAACGTTAGCTGGATTTTAATGAGGTGTGGAAAAAACAAGACTTTTCATATTTCAGTATAGGATCCCAGGATTCCTGTATTCTGTAAATGAGTAAAATACTCATTGTAGAGTAAAACACCATATATACTCACTAAGATCTGTGGACTCTCAGTCTCTCATTGAGTTTCAGCATGCCACTGGGCTGGGAAAGGTTCCATGTGATAAAGGCAGGTCAGAAAGACCGCCAACACATGGAGCGAGCAAACTTGAGCCCATAGTCAAAAGGGCGACAGATATTGTATCGACCGTTACAAATAGCGACGGTCGCTCATTACCTGACTAACCACACAGAAATAATTTTTTCATACCCCCCGAACTTAAATAACCAACTCTGAAGGGGGTGCAGACCATGGGGCAAGTTACTGGATTTTCGCTACACAAGATGTAGCGAGGTATTGCGCCACTCGCTCTCTCGTAGAGCACTATTACTGAGTTGCTCAAAAGTGCAGTGCTCAATAATCAGCACTCTACATGGGTGCTACCCTGGTAAAACTGGCTTTTGCAAACTTTGCTCCTATCTACTGGAACTCACATTACCCAAAATTATGTTCCTCTCCCAGCCAGCCGCACTTCTGAAAGACTCTAAAGGACTCATTGTGTCTTCTCAGCCTGTGCTTCTGCTAGTATCCTCAGGACTGGCTTCTCTGGCACTTCTGCCCTTTCAACTCAGTTTCTCTGATGTGTATTATCTTTCATACTAAATGACTTTGCACTCTATATTGTTGTACCTGCATCTGCAACATTGATATTACTGATTTACTTCTCTACGTCCTGCACTGTGTTTTCTTTTTAGCAAGCAAATTTTTGGACTGCACTGACAACTATTTTTGCACTATTGTTTATTCATGATGTCTAATAATTGTTACCCTCTGATGTCATTGCTCTCAATGTACGTATACTGTTTTCTATATATTTTTCCTGCTGTTAGTCTGTAATACTCCCAGGATGTGGCTGGAAATAGGAATAGGTATGCCTAGTGTATCTGACCTGGTATCAAAAACAAATAAATAAAAACAAAAAAATGAAAGCTGGACACTACGAAAGTTAAACACTGGGCTCCATTCTCAAAGGTTGGCACAAGCTGTGTAATGGCAGTTGTGCTGACTGC
Source organism: Neoceratodus forsteri (assembly GCA_016271365.2). Lineage (NCBI taxonomy): Eukaryota > Metazoa > Chordata > Ceratodontiformes > Ceratodontidae > Neoceratodus > Neoceratodus forsteri. The sequence continues at coordinate 655,818,891 of CM028136.1, forward strand.
CAGTGTGCTAGGGACCCTGCACCCAGTTCTCTATCAGGGATTGTCCCAGTAGAAAAGTGCAGCAGCTTGTGGCAAAGTTGGCCATGTGCCAAAAAGTGGGTGTACCCAAGAGGTTTGCCACAAGTTGCTGGCGCTGTTGGGTGGCAGTTAGACCAGAGTAATATATACAGTTGCTGGTGGTCTAGCATCTTCCCAAGCTCAATCCCCTTTTAATATAAGTAATCCCATCCCTGGTGGCTAGCAGTGCCCGCATCCTTGATCCCCATCTAAAGCTCATTTTATTTATTTGTGTAATGCTTATTTTTAATTTTATTGTTGTTGTCCTTGGGATAAGTCCATTCCGCTAGTGGTCCCCATCCCAGATTCCCATTTAATGCTCATTTTATTTATTTGTGTAATGCTCATTTTTAAGTTTGGCATTGTTGTCCTTGTCAGTTAAGTCAGTTCCCATCTCTGGTGGCTAGTGGCCCCTCAGCCCCAATCCCCTTTTTAGTAAATGAATTGGTCCCTGGTGCTCTATCGGACTCCCCCAAGTGACAAACTGCCCATCATGATAAGGTAAAGTAATGTACAGTAGTAGCACCAAATTTGTCAAGCAATTTTGTGAGATTTCCTATTTATCCCTCACAAAATTTAGGGGAAAAAAATCCTCTAAAATTCTTTTTGTTATACCTACAGAAAGAGGCCAGTTCCTGTTACAGTACTTAAGTGCCATCTGGTAGATTTTCAACTACACTATCAGACGAGACAACCATCTCTGGGTAGCAGTGAACACACTAACAAACAAAACAAAATCCCTAATTAAAGGTTTTACAATTCTCAATAGGGATTTTAAAAAATCCTTAAAAATCCTTTGACTAATTCGGTGCTACTACTGTGTTATCCTGGTGGTCTAGCAGAACCCATTTCTATCCCCAGTGTGCCCATATAAGATATAGATATATTTCCATGGTGGTCCAGTGGACTCTGCCCCTCACCCCTGCTGGTAGTGCCCAACACCCCACTTCCCCCATCCCAAACCAAAGCTATCAACTTGCAGCCTGACCACATCCGGCCACAAACTCAACTGTCAAGGAGTGCATACTGTATATAGTACACGCTCGATGATTGGCAGCTCATGTGAGCTGTCAATCAATGAGTGGCACTGTATACAGTACATGCTCATTGACAGTTCAGTCGGTGGCTGATGTGGTGGTGTGAGGAGGGCTGTGCCAGTTTCTGACTCTGGTTTGGGATGGGGGTGGTGGGCACTACTGGCAGGGGTGGGGGGTGAAGTCCACTAGACCACCAGGGAAATATATCTATATTTTATATGGACACATCTTGGATAGGGAGGGGGTCTGCTAGACCACCAGGGTAGTATATTATTTTACCTGGTGGGTTGCTAGACAACCAGGGACTGATTCATTTACTATAAAAGGGATTGGGGTGGAGGGGTGGGGAAGCTAGCCTCCAGGGATGGAAACTGACTTATCCCAAGAGCAACAACAATAAAATTAAAAATGAATGTTACACAAATAAATAAAAGAAGCATTAAATGGAAACAGGGATGGGGGACTGCTATCCACCAGGAATGGGAACTGACATCCTGAAGACGACAACAATAAAATTAAAAATGAGCATTACACAAATAAATAAAAATGTGCATTAAATGGGGATCAGGGATGGGCGGGGGCTGCTAGCCACCAGGATGGGGCTTAACTTATCTCGAGGCAGCACCAATAAAATTGAAAAAAAGCATTAAATGAAAATATAAAATGGGTATTAAATGGGGATCAGGAATGGGGGACCGTTAGCCATTAGGGATGGGAATTATCTTATCTCGAGGATGACAAACACAAGGAAAATGAGCATGTAAAATAACACTGAAGAGCAGTACATGGGGGATTGAGGATTAGGGATGGAGGCTGCTGCTCACTGGTGCACTAATCCCTCTCAGAGGACACACATCTAAGTACCCTAATACCAGCCCTGGCTGATCTAACTGCACTTAGAAATTTGCCCTCTGGAAGGGTTTAGAGAATCCCAATTTCGGGGATATGGCAGCTTGCAGCTGCCACAAGCACCCTAGCATCATGCTGCAACCCATTTCCTGCCACAAGGGTGGTGCAAGCCCCTTTGTGCATGCATTTGAGAATCACTCCTCATGCATCTTGTGGTGCAAGGGGCACTTTGTGCTATTCCTTGTGGCGCAAGTCCCTTGTACTATTCTGGGAGCTTTGAGAATCAGACTTATTGTATCTCACCTTAGCAACAGCATAATAATGTTTTAAAATGAGTGACTTAATAGAAAACCGGGTGTTGCTTTGAAAAGAAGTTTACTCACTCTGAGCCTCCAGCAAAAAGAAACAAAAAAAGGACTGAATATGCAAAAACTGATGGTAGTTCATGCACCCCCCAAACTTCTGATAACTGCTATAAAAAAAGGTTGCTCAATGGTCCCTGCCCCTCTAACAGCTGATTATACCTGTCACTATTGTAAAATAAATCAGCCAGCAGTCTTGTGTCCGTTTGTCCCAAGGAATATTGTAGTGCCCTTTGGCACCAGCTAAGCTGGGATCTAGACAATGTACAGCCATGTTGTTAAATATCACGGTTCCCCACTGCACCAGCCTTGCTAGGAAAGAGACAATGTCCTGCCATGCTGTGGAGAATCACAGTGCCCCATGAGATCAGGCACTTATTGTGATGGGAAACTACAGTCCCAATTTTCAAACTCATCTAGATTGACTCCAGGACTTCCGGCAGAAGAGTTTGATGCAAAGCGGCAACTTGAATCAGAATTTGCGGCAATCGTAATTTTCTGGCGAAGTCTGCTTCAAACCCCTAGTGCAAGTCCCTTGCACCAGACGTAACAAGTTAGATCAGCTCCCCCAGGCTAACATTGCACCAAAGGGGGACCCATTTTATGGTGCTTGCACCAACACTTTGGTACAGGCTGCCATAAAGTGAGGAAAATTTTACAGCTGCACCAAACAATAGAAAATTGGGCTGTGTTGCATCAAAGGAGTTTGGTGCAGCGATTGATGCAAGCCCTGCATCAACCTTTGAAAATCAGGCCCATGCATCTGATTGGCCTGAGGAATATTGCCAGCCTTAGGGCACTGGGTTTGCACGGACTGAGACAAAATATCTGTCAGGCAAGACTGTTTCCTGATCTGAACTCAATGAAACAAGAAAGGTTTATCAATATAAAGAGGTGGCCATGTATCCTGACATAATCACAACTACTGCAATATTCCAATTGGTCAAGACTGACTGATTGAATCTTGAAAATGCACAACATTAGAAGGCAGATTCAAATAGAATATACTGTAACTCTGTCAGCAAATGTACAAAGACTAGAATTATGTAATGCAAGGCACAGTGGATTATGTAGACAAACAGTCACAGAACGGTTCGCTCCCAAATGACCTGAATGTCCATACAAGTTTCTTCAGACTGGTCAGGTTTATTGTAGCAAACACTCTACAGATGCCATGTACAGGTGCAAAAAGAGAAAAGTTCATTTTTTGCAGCTGTACATGGTGTCTGTGGAGAGTTTGCAACAATTTACCTGATTAGTATGAAGAAATCTGAATGGACATTCAGTTCATTTGAGAGCTGTGAGTTCCATGACTGTTTCTGCACATTGAGTCTGTGTTGTCACATGGAACCTGGTCTCTATAGGGTGGTTCAGTAGCCTGTGACATTGGCTACTGAGGAAGTGCTCCTCGCAGAACGGCTCTGCTAACATGGCTAACGTGGGTTGGGCGCCTGGTGAAGAAGGGCACATGGTGATAAGGGTGCCTGGTAGGACACAGCACCTGGGAAATACAGTGACTGGGAAATACAGTGACTGGGAAAGACAGTGACTGGACAAAATGGTGACCAAACTTTTGCGTGTATGTGCATGTATGCACCCAACATTAACATCACCTAGCGGGTGGCCAGCCCACAGCACAGGCACCCCCCCTGCCAGCACGGCCAAGGAGCAGCTACAGCACCCCCCCCGCATGCACTGCCTGCCACAGACAGGGGAAGTGCAGGGGAGGGCAGGCTGCAGGCAAGCCGCTCTCATAGCATGCACCAGCACAGCACCGCCATCGGCACCTCGAAGGACAGTCACGGTGGGTTCAAACACCACAGCCCGCACTGACTGCAACACATATAGGCAGAGTAGAACACTAGTACAGGAACTGTAGGAACTGTTCAACTCACCATCCATTCTTGGGTCCATCATTGGTACAGGCACTATATTCCACATCACCATAGCAGCACGAATGCAGCGGGGGATACTGCTGGCCATGCCAAGTCTGTGACCACACAATGCATCCAAGGCAGCAGGCTCTCACACACATGCCATATTTTTCCATACTGCCATGAGGGCCAACGTTGAAAGGGGGCAGACCCAATGGCAGCACGTCCTTTTTCCAGCACTGGGAGTGGGCCTTAGGCATGGCGGATGGCCACAGGATCACACTGCAAGCCCTTTAAGGGGCATGGAGTGCAATAGACGTCTGTCACTCTAGATCAGCCTATGAAAGATGGACATCGCATCCTACCTCACAAGTCAGAAGGGGAGACTGCTGCTATCCCACAGTGGGTACATGTACCACAGGGATAAGGAGAAACTTGGGAGGGTGTACTGGAGGTGTGTGTAAGGCCACAGGCATGCATGCCCAGCATGGGCACACACCATTGCCAACCATGTGGTGTACACTGGACGGCCACATAACCACGCACTGGATCCAGGGGAGGTCGGTGTCAGGGGAGTGATGGTGGGTGTGCGGGAATGCACACGAACAAGCCTGGAGACCACTATCCAGGTTATTGTGCAGGCCACCAGTAGGGTGACTGATGCCATTGATGGCAGGCTGCCTGCCATGCCCCTGATGTGCCGTATGGTGCAGCATGTGTGCCAAGCCACAAGGGGCTGTCCCACTATGCCTGGCAGCATGACCGAGCTCACCCTGCCCCAGGCATACACCACCACCCCTGGCGGGGCACACCTTCTGCAATATGACAGTGGCCCTGCAGAGGACTACACTCATATTGGCCATGCAGCATGACCTGGTGTTCCTGTCTGGGTGCCAGGACTGGTTTCTGGATGACACCTTTCACACCACACCACCACTGTTTGGGCAGCTCTATTCCATTCATGGCCTGTGGTTCAGTTCGGTCCTGCTAGCCATGTACATACTGATGTGTATAGAGATGGAGCACGCCTACATGAGGGCATTCACGGAACTGTGTCAGCTATTGTGCGGTGCCCGACTGCAGTCCTCCCTCATGGATTTTGAGCAGGCTGCCTGGCGTGCCTTCACCACTGTCTTTGAGGGCATCATCATGCGGGCTGATTCTACCACTTCGGCCAGGCAGTGTGGTGGCATGTGCAGGGCAATGCAGCACTGCTCAAGCACTACTCCATGGATGTGGAGTGTTCATTGCAGGTCTGCATGCTCCTAGCACTCACCTTTGTGCCACCGGACGATGTGGTGACAGTGAATTGGGAGTTGGTGGATGTGCCCTACTACCAGGAGCACGATGCGCTCCTGCATCCACTGCTGGACTACATGGAGGACACCAGGGTTGGGCACCCAGTAGGGCATACAGCATGGCACCAGCCAGTGTTCCATGTGTCCATGTGGAACATGCATGAGCTGGCGCACAGCGGGCAGGCGAGGACTAACAACACAGTGGGGTGCTGGCACTGGCCATTCAACTCCCGGGTCGGTGTCTGTCATCCTAATGTATGGCAGTTCTTAGACTGTCTAATGAAGGAGCAGCAGCTCGCTCTTGTGCGCATGGAGCAGCTCATCTCCAGCACAGGGGCCACCAAGCCGAAGATGCAGTACAGGAACCACACACGCCGCATTGAGGCCGTCATGGCGGAGTATGTAGTGCACAGTATGATGAACTACCTCCGGGGCCTTGTCCACAACTTCCAGATGCAAGTGTAGTCCACCTGGGTACCCTCCACCTCGCCTGCCCACCCCTCCATCCAGTCATTGATGCCTGCCCTGTCCGTCGCTGTGCTGTACCCCATTCATGCTAGCCTGTGCACCTTCCACTGTGTGCCCCCCACCCATGCACTGCCGGTAGCTGGTCCTGTGCCCACAGACCCCTGGCTTCTAGTGTCAAGGTGGCCTGGCTGCCAGCCCTGCACTGTGTACAGTCACCAAACCTCCTGTCTGTACATCTCAGGCCACCCTGCATGTGGCATCCAGTGACATAGGTGCTTCCCGCCTGCACCAGGCCCCCAGCCCACTGCTGTGCCACAGCCCCCCCCCCCAGCATTGTCATGGACAGCCATGACTGTCATTGTTCTGCTGGCCTCATGGCCCCCCATGTGTGTCCGTCTCTGTCTCTGTCCCCCCTCGCCCCTGCCCTTCACACTGTTGGTGTCACCCATGTCTGCCATCCAGTTGTGTGTGTGTGCGCTACTGCCTGCCCCCCTGTCCCTCGCCATGCCTGCCATGCGCCCATCCTGTCCATGTCTGGTCACCCTTGGTGTGTCCTTCGTTGGTCCTTGTTCCCCTGTGATGGTGTGGTAGCATTTTTTTTTTGTTTCCTGTGGTCACCATTCTGATGCATGCCACACTTGAGTGGGTGCCATTCCTGTTGTCGCCTGGTTGCCATCTCCCTTCTGCGGCTCTGTACCAGGAAACAAAGTTGATTATGTTAACTGCTGCTGGGGTAAAAATGATTATTTTATTTTCTTTTAGTTGCAGGTGTCAGTAAATTTTTAAATATTTGTTACTGTATGTACAGTTTAGAAGTTTGAAAGTAATTAGTGACGTAGCTGGAAATTTAACCCAGATTTGTCTGGAATTTCAAACAGACCTGGGTTCAAATCCCATCTAGAGCACTCATTTCCTTCTCACTTCTAAACTGTATTTCAGAAGGACAATTCTTCCAAGCCATTTGAAAAATTGTTCTGGACTATCAGAACTGTAAACAAAAACAAAAAAGTACTGTCCCTCTTTTCCTGTGTGTCTATCAACCAGTACTTAATATGGGTCTAATGACACTATCTTGGAAATAATCATAAATTGTATGATTTTAGGAGTTGTTCATTTTATTGGGGAGGGGTAATTCAGGGAGAAAGCCTGCATGAACATGAGGTGCCAGGTAGAGTTTTACAAACAGAAAGTCCCAGCAAGCACAAAAATAAGCCTGCTACTTTACTGCTTGTTTATGACTACAGAAGGAAAATATCAAATGAAACCACAATCTGCTTAGCAGCAGCTGCATTCCTTTTTTAATGTGAATTGTTTATACCCTCACTAAGTGTCTTGCCTGATGGTTGTAATTACCATTAATTCACTAGCATATTGGTTCAGGTTGTGTATGGGATAGAAAACTGTTGAGGAGTATGTTAAAATGATGATTTGTGAATAATTTGAGAAAGACATCAATTTCTGAGGTCTTGGTGCACTTGGTCCACTTAGTACACTTCAGATTGCTTCCCACCCACTGCTCATTCCTGCTGCCTCCGGAATGACCCCTACCCACTAGTGGTGGGTGAAGTGGGCTCAATCTGCTCCGTGAAGTGATTTGCAGAGTAAAGGTGAATTCACAGAGTGCTCCGCAATGTGAAGCAGAGTAATTCACGTTATGATGGGTAACACAAAGTCCATTGAAAACAATGACTTTGCGTTACTCCACTTTCCGAGACTACTACTCCACCAATGTTAAAGGCAAAGTGCATTGAAAGCAATGTACTTCACCTCACTTCACTTTGTGTTTTTAAGCTCCGATGGCGAATTTTGCAGTGATTCTTGGGATTTCAGGTCACATGGGCTCTATATTGATCTGCACAGCCTCAGTTTGGGGTAGTGTGTGTAGGAAGCTGTAGGAGACAGTGGGCTCTGAGAGCTGTCTGTGATTCAAACCTCCTAAAAGCTGCTAAAAAAGCCTTTTTGTGTAATTATTTTGCTCAAACTTTAGTTCATTGATTCTATGAAACCCTCCTGTGCTCATATCATCGAGCGTTTTTGTCTGTGTGTGGATTTTGAATGTTAATGTACAACATTGAGTGTGTAGTAAAATACAGTGAAAGTGTGCTTTGGGGGAGGGGCGTATCTGTGGTGTAGGTAGATTTAAGTTGGAGAAATAGGGAGTTCTTTGTTTTTTTGGTTATATTTTTGTTATATAACTTACTGTGTTAATGTACACACAGTAATATTGTCAATAATTGTTAAAATTTTCTTGCTGATTGTGTGTTGTGTGGATCTGGTGAAGCAGTTCATAATTTCAGGTTGTTTACAATACGTGGCATATTGCTAAACTTTTCAATTTGCTAAGCATTACACGTAGACAAATTGTGTGTGTGTGTGTGTGTGTGTGTGAGTGTGTGTGCGGTGCTGCGTGGCATCAGATAATTCACCTTTTATTGTGCCACAGTGTAATTGCAGGTGCAGTAGTGTGAGCCTGCTATGCACTGCAGCTGCATGATTTTGTACTGCCATTGTGGTATCTGTTCTTTGTTTTGCTGCTTGTACTACCATAAAAATCTGCAGTCAGTGCCTCCCCCCCTACTCCCACCAGCAGAAGGAATTGTTTTCCAGATTGGATTGTTTGTGACCTCAGCATCACTGGTTAGTTAAGATGTTGTTTTCACTTGTGACTTTGCATTTGTAGCTGTTGCTGAAGCCACAGTTGTTTTTTTTTGGCTTCACATCCACCATCCCCCAACACAGAGTGAACATTCCAAAATCTAAATTTGTTTAGAATATTGTTGTTGATCCCCCAAAATGCCCACAAAGGGACGTGCAAGCAAAGCTGGTTCTGGCCATGGCACTGCTGCCAGTGGTAAGATAGTCTGTGGGCATGGTAGTACGCAGATGCAGAAGTTCATTGCTGATGTGAGGAAAAGTATTTCTTCTGCAATGTTTTTTTACCACCCAATCAGTAGCTTCACTCATAGTTGGAGGAGATGATGTTGTCCCAGCCGGTGGTGTTAGTGCAGTTGCTGGTGGTTGTAGTAAGAGTATTGCTGCCTCAAGTTTGACTTCGGACCAGTGTACCGTCTCCAAAAATATAGTGGAGTGTGAAGCAGTGCAAGTGAGTGGCAGTGTAGATGATGCCATACTTTCCAGTAACATCCCAGTAACTGAACTGGAGGATTCTGAAAATCATGTCAACTATAGCATACAATGTGACATTTCTTCCACCGTGGTTCATGTCACACATTTCCCATGCAGTGATTCACAGTGTGGTGAAAAAATATCAGGTGATGGTGATGTTAATGATGATGATGATGAATGTGATGATAATGATGTTGCTGTGGTTGCAACATGCAGTCCATATGCCAGCATCCAAACAGAAGATGTGGATGTGGGTGATGTTGATGAATATGATGATGTAAGTGACCCCAGTTGGGAACCAGAGAAAAAGAAATTCAAGATGGCTGCGTCTGGGTCTGTTTGCATTAATCCCACCCCGTAAAAACCTGTGATTTACCAGTTTTAGTTGATGGTGATGATGATGATGATGAACCAGTAATAATGATAGGCAGTCATGGTGGTCAGTTGCAGTCCAGGTGTGCACTGCCCAAAAAATCACGTAGCACCCCCCCTACACTTCAGTGCTTAAAAGAACGGAGTTCAATAAGCAGCATTATGGATATGTTAAAAGTAGAGCATCACAATCCCTCGTTTGGGATTTTTTGTTCAAGATGCAGATGATGAGTCAATTGCAATCTGCCAGGTTTGCCATGTGCGTGTGAGTCGAGGTAAAAGGGGAGCCACTTGGGCACAGGAGGACAGCATATGCATCTTAAGAATAGGCACATGGCACTTTTGACCCAGCACAAGATGGCAGCTAATACCACAATGGGGCATTCACCCTCATCATTGACCATTATGAGCATGTTATCCCCTTCCATGAGTGTTAAGTCCAGTAGGAAATTAAATATGTGCAGTATTGAGGAAATAAGAGCAGAGGATTACTACTGGCATGATGAGGTGGAGGAGCATAATGATTTTGAAATGTTGTTCAGTGCTGGTGAGAGTAGCAGTTTTGGTGGTGGTGGTGAATGCAGTATGTCTAATGCAAGTGGTACATCAACCCTGGTTGGCAAATCTGGCAAAATAAATGCATTTCTGGGTTTGTCATCATCACCTGTCCAACCGTCTTCATCAAACGTCCACACTCCAACCCCTGCCATTCACAGAGCAGAACTATTTGTCATCACACCCCATGTAAAACGTTTAAGTCAGCCCACGTTACAGAGTGTTTTTGAGCATAAACTGAAGTACTCACCCAATCATACAGTGTCACGTGAACTTAATGCTGCTGTAGCTGAAATGCTTGCAACTGATCTTATGCCCTCCTCTTTTGTGGAGAATTCTGGGTTCCGGCAGTTTGTTACACGTGCCTGTCCAAAATGGAAAGTCCCATCCAGGACATACTTTTCGACCCATGCTGTCCCCGAGTTGTTCTGTACTGTGTCTGACTCAGTAAGACTTGCCCTTCAACATTCCTCCTGTCCATTCATCCATTTAAGTATGGATATGTGGGTGAGTGGCAAAACCGTGGGGAGTTCATATTTTTGTATAACTGCACACTGGGTTGTTTGTGATGTTGGTAGTGTGAATAATCAGTGCAGTAAGATGGAGTGTTGTGGTAGCAATCTTCCAGGAATTTGACAGCATGCAACGATTGCTATGCGCAATGTGACCTGTTCACACACTGGTGAAAACATGTTGGATGTGGTACTGACTGAAACTGACAAGTGGCTGAACCCCCTGTCCCTGAGAGCTGGGTTCATAGCAAGTGACAATGGGTCAAATGTGGTGAAATGCATCACAAATGGTGGCTTTTTTCGTGTTCCATGCATGACCCATTGTTTAAATCTTATGGTGCAGGAGTTTCTGCAGCACCCTGATGTAAAGGAAATGCTGACAGTTGCACACCTATCTGCTCTCACTTTTCATGATCTGCAAAGGCCCGTGACCAACATCGGCACTTGCAGATGCAAAACAGCCTCCCTCAGCACTGCTTGAAGCTGTAAGATGTCACCCAGTAGAACTCCACTTTATACATGGTAGAGAGGTTGTATGAACAATACAAAGCCATCTCAGAATATCTTGTGATGCACTCTAGCCGTGACAGTTCCAGGGCCTCCATGTCTATGACAACTGAAAACTGGCACCTCTTGGACTCTGAAATAACAATTTGACATCCTTTTGAACATGCCACACAGGCAGTGAGTGGCGACATTGTCTCCATTAGCCAATCAATTCCACTGTTGCGGGTGCTGAGGCAGACACTGGTGAATATACAGCATGGCCTTGATGTTGCCAGAGACAGTGCTAGCACTATGTTGCTGAAACACATGCTGACAGTATTTGACCAGAATCATCACATTTTGAGCATTCAGTGTAGTGACAACTTTTCCATAGCAACAATGCTGGACCCACGATACAAACATGGAATTGCCTCAGTACTGGAAGGAGGTCCGGAACAGGTAAAAAATGTCAGTGGGCAACTGATGTACTTGGTTCATGGGGCACAGAGGTCATGTGCTAAGGTCAGCAAACCTCAGCAACATAATCGGGCTGAAGGTGTACCTGGAGAACCATCAAGCATATCCTGCAAGGGGAAGGGGATTGCAGTTCAAGGTGGTCTGTCTTCCAAAGCGGTTGGCATCAACCTGCTTTGGGAGGCTTTGTCCCAAGTGGGGATTTGTGAAATAAATGATTCCAGAGAACAGGATGATGCATCAACCACTGGACTTAGTGTGGCACAGAGAATGGTTGAGTCATATTTGTCTGAAAACAGGTATCTGTCAATAACTGATAATCCTTTTTTGTACTGGAGTGGAAAGGTCAGTGAATGGCCAGAGCTGACTTCAGTGCACTGAAGTACCTCACATGACCACCCTCAATGTGTAAGTGTTGAGAGGGTATTCAGCTCAGCAGGTGCAATAGTCAGGGATTGTCAGACAAATCTCTCTCCTGCAAATGTTCATTTGTTAACATTCATAAAAATGAATGAGAAGCACATACCAGCACAGACTGTAACCTCAGTATTCGTACCCCGGCCTACTCATGGTGGTTTTGGTGATGTGGAAAGGGACCGTCCTGGTGTCACAAGCAGTGGCAGCATGAAACGGCCCACCACTGACATAGATGATGACACAATGGAGAAAGAATTTCCCAGTGGTCAGACTTCAGACATAGATGACTGTGAGGGCAGCTTTCTTTCTGAGGATGATGATGTGGTTAATGTTGGCAGGTTTTAACTGAAGTTGTTAAAAGGCCGTGTGTCCCCCTTGAGTCAGACCACCATCACCAGGACCGATGTCAGCCACTGCCACCATAGAGAATGAGTTTGTCTGCCCCCAGTGGTGTCCAGAAAAAATCCTTTAACGGGGGATTCCATGGTGTTCCAGCAGCAGATGGAGCCTTGACAGTATCTGCAGCTGCTGTTGCTGGATCTGATCTACCTGCTGCTGCACAGCACCCGCCCTCTTGTTGCTTTCCTCAAGGGCCACCCACATGAGTGCAATGTCTTCCTGCATTGCAGGCATTGTGGTGGGGTCCACTGTGGCAGGAAAGCCAGGTAGTGGTGGTGGTGGTGAGGGTGGTGTTGGTGGCCGTGGTGGTGGTGGTGGTGGTGGAGCAGCTGCTGCTGTTGCCCTCCTGCTGTGGTGGTGAGGCACAACACCCCCAGCACCCTCTGCCACTGCCACAGAAGGGCCAGCAGGTGGATGTCTGTCCCCTTTGGTGGCAGCCTGCAACTCCACCTTGTGGTGGTTTGCCATGTGTGTGTGTGTGTGTGTGTGTGCTGGCCACCGGTCCCCAAATGTGTCCCCCAGGTTCCATGGTGCACCTGCACACCACACAAATGGAAAAACCACAATGGTGCTGTCCTCCCCCACACAGTTAAAAAACTGCCACATGGGGTAGCTGCGGGGGGGACCAGATGTACTGCCGGAAACACCTTCATTCACCTGGGGCTCCACCTGTGGCTGTGGAGGTGGTAGAGGGGGTGTTCCTGGAGTCCCTGCAGCTGCTACTGGTGGTGGTGGTGGTAGTGGTGGACTTGGTGGATGTGCCACCGCTGGTGGCACTGGTGCTGCTGCTTCCAGAGGGGGAGATGCAACACCAAACAGTTGGGAGCAGTCCAATGACACCTGATTGCCCCCACATGTGTGCACTCCTGCCCTCTGCCCATGCCCACGGGCCACAGACTCTCTTCCTGGGTTCATCGTGCACAAGTCCCTCAGACTGTGACCAACGTCTCACAATACTCCTTCACACACACTCATAGTCTCACACACACACACACACAGTCACACACACACACACACACACACACAAAACAAAACTTATAAAAAAAATCAGTAGCAAAAAAGAACTGAAAAAACACACTACAAAAAGAAATAAACATTTAGCTTTTAGAAAAAGCTGGTTTTTTTTTGTCAAATCACAAGATACCAACTACCAGGTAACAAACTGTCCTCTCTCTGCACCCAAAAGGCTTCCTCCTTCTACCACTGCAAAGGAGAAAGTAAAACTACTATAACTGCTTTTCTGACTCCCTTCCTTCCTGCCTGGCTAAAGCATGTGACTTACAGTATTATAATCCATGTGATGTGTGAGGGGCTGCCTATATTGTTGTCACTTCACCTTACTTCGCGTTAAGGTGGAATGACAATGCAAAGTCATAATGAGAATGCGAAGTGAGCACTTTCCAGTGGCCACTTCGCATAGCGCTATAATAATGTGAAGTGGCCACTTCGCGTCCACTTCGCCAGCGAATTTTAATTTGGCTGCATCTCTACTACCCACACAGAGCCATCAAGACTTCCTCCTACTGCTTATGCCCCTGACCCTGGACTGATGCCTTGTCCACACATGCTTCAAATATACTTACAGCTGCTCATGACCCCACCTCTAGACTGACCCCTTGCACACAGATGCTTCATAACTCCCCCCAATGCTCATACCCTAACCATCCAATTAACCCCCACTGACACACAGCCATAGAGACTTCCTCCCTCAAATCATGTCACCTCTTGCTGATTAACCTCCACCCCACACAGCCATCAAAGCTCCATCTTGCTGCTCATGCCTCCACCTCCTGATTGACCCTCATTCCAGACATAGCTATCCAGACCCATTCACTGCTTATGCCTCATCTCCTAGATAATCCCCAACCACACACTCTTCAGAACTCCATCCTTCTACACATGCCTTCCAACTTTCACCTCTGATCATCATTTATTTCTCTTAAATAATCATCAGCGCAGACTATTTTGAACACCCACATGGAGGTAGTGAACAGAGCAAACAATAGGCATGGTTGACGAGGAGAGTGGAACAACATGAAATGAACATTTTAGATAAAACTGCCGTGTATTTAAAATGATAACAACATTTGAATACAACAATAATTCATGAAACCTGCAGCTTAAGACAAGTTTTAATTGGCATTTTTTCATATTCACAATAACATCTACTGTTAAATGATTGTTTGGAGAGGGAACTACTGTTTAGAAAATGAAACAGCAAGGTAGGGGGACAGGATGAGTTTAGAGAGAGATGAGAATGACCTACTATGTTTTTTATGTACAAACTAAAAATTCTTTGGTCACAGAACTTTATGCACAACCAGAGAATTCTCGGCTCATTACCCCAAATATTTACACTTTCTTTAAGCTGAATACCTAGATTTTTCAGGTGCCCTGAAAATTTACTTCTGGAGCATTTCTAAACAAACAAACACCAACATTTTGCAAAATGGTCCCGTTAACCTGTGTTTAGGTTTTTTTTTGAAAAATCATAATTTATATGTATTTTTCAAACTTTAAAAATATCAAGATGGTGTCTGTCATGACCCCAAAATGTTTTCTCAGGACCCCAAAACTCAATTAGTCATGACATAAAAACAGGTTACAAAACAAGTACTTTTGGGTCATATCAGAGGGTTATCCTGAAAGCCCTACTGACCATGCTTAGAAGGCACATTTCAAAAACTTATAACTCTACAACTGATTAATATTTTTTCATAAAACCTTCAAAAAACACACCATTGGCACAAGCTTCTTCTGACCTGAAAAGCTCAGAGCAAAATTAAAAACTGTCCTTGCTGTAGATGAAAGCAGAACAAGCCAAAAAGTGGCATTTCTTTGTTTTTTTTGTCTCAGAATCTGGTTAGGTGTTCATCATGAAACTTTCTACATCTCAGGAACACCCATATCATGCATGCTAATTCTGCATTTTCTTCAAACAGCACCAAAGTTATTAAGGTGCATAAATATAGGTTTAAAAATGAACACACTGCTCATCCCTAACTATACTTGCATTACTAAGCAAAGAACTGATGTTTATCTATCTATCTAGATATCTATACACACACACACACATATACATATATATATATATATATATATATATATACATATTTCACAGGTGTAGTAGTGCCTGTATATTAGGGTTGAGTAAGCACTTATTAAACCATAATTTCTGCACCTTAATAACTTAGCCAAGTTCAATCAATTTATATTAAATTTGAAAAGCACAGAGATGGTTCCAGAATATCTGGATCTTGAAAATTTCATGGCAATAGGTTCACGGGGGGCTAAGTTACAGCAGGACACCCCCACCAAATCACCCAAATTAAGACCCTTTTTGCTCAACTATATCCGAAAAAACTAGGAGAATTTGAAACCTGAAACTTTCAGGTTTGATAGAGTATGACTGAATGTATGTGCTTTTGTGTTTTTTATTTCCCAAAGTAAAATAATTTTTTTAATTATTGAACAAAAACTTCCACTTGTGAACATATGCAATTAAAAAAAAAATCAATTTTCTAAAGATAACTGAATGTGTGCAACAACATGAAGTCATGTTCCCTTATTGCAAGACAGTGGTCGTTTGTCATTTGCCAGCTCCCTGTTGACAAATGCAATCCCGCTGTTTTTGCTCAGCAGGGATGGGGTCACCTGTCATTGTGTAGACCTATCTCTCCTGAGCATGCTCTGTGTGTGTCTGTTCCTTGTTGTGGTACTTTAGCTACATGAACAGCCTTATTTATTCATTTGAAATGGACACCAGGCTTCCTGATCCCCAATGCCATTATGATTATTAAGATACTCCAATACTGAGGTGCCCACCCCCAGTGTTGGTTTGTTCCACTCCTAGACAAACCCATGATCTGATGTTGCCAACACCAGAGTACCCAATCCCTGGTGTCAGCATACACAACATCACTTTCTATGTCCCAGTAGGCTGGAACACTGGGTGCCCACCCCTGGTGTTCCAAAGTATATTGTCAACACTGGGGTGACAAATCCATTAACAATGTTTAAAGTAGTGAAACTGTACCTGAAACAAAGAACACCTCACAACTCTCTGTTGTTAAAAAAAATGAAATAAAGAAAACAATCCCTTGTCATCTGCTTCCATCCTCACCCCCAAATCCCAACCCTCCCACTGAATACCCAGCACCCCACCCCCTGACTCTATACTTACCAGCCAAGGTCCAATGCCATAATCTTCTCTGGCCCAGAGACATGCCTTTAGTTGCAGATGGTTGTAATGCTATTTATTTATTATTATTATTTATTAAGGAATTCATTTATTTGTTGAACCACAGGCCCTGTATGTTACTGTCTGTATTACCCTGCCTGTTTGACCCTTTGTGAAGCACCCAGAACCCCTGGGACTGGGCGTCACACAAATAAAAGTTTACTTACTTACTTTACTTTTCAGTGCTGAACTGGAAACTGAGAAAAACAGATACATGCTGTATAATGTATTTCAGTGGTGTTTTGAACTTATCCTAATAACTTAGTCATGTTGACAAGTTTTTTCACCACATTGTCAACATGGACTTTTGGGACCCATACCTCATGAACACTGATGGTGAAATTATGTTAATCAGACCTAGAAGGAGATTTTTGTGGTTGCACCACAGAATCACCTTTTGGTCCTGATTAACATAATTTCACTGCCAGTGTTAATGAGGTGGGATCCCAAAAAAGGCCATGTTGAAAATTTGGTGAAAACATACACAAAAATGACTAAGTTATCAGCATACATTGACATTTTTGTATGCATGCTCATAACCTTGGCAATTTCTAATATTTTGAACTCAAATCTGCAGCATAACCATTTTTTATGCCACCACATGAACATTACAGCTGTTGTTTTCCACATCCTAGAGGAAATGTGTTTTTGCACCTGTGGCATGAAATTATGTTTAGGTGGGGATTTGAAAATTTTCACCTACCAAATCTAGGAGGTGGGGTCATAAGAAGACTATGCTGAAATTTGTCGTCAAAATATTTAAAAAAAACAGCAAAGTTATTGAGCTATGTTGACATTTTTCTATGCACACTCCTATCTATGCACACTCCTAACTTTGGTAATTTACAATATTTAAACCCCAAATTTTCAGCATACCCATTTTGTCACACAACTTCATGAACATGCCAACTGTTGTTTCTGATTTCTGGCCAACATGTGGTTTCTAACTTATGGTGTGAAATTACATTTTGTCTGGTATTAAATGACACTTGTCATGTTCAGAAGGAGGGGCCATAAAAAGACTCTGTTAAAGTACTGGGGTAAAAAAAAAGATGAAGTAACGTTGTTTGCAAGGACGTCCTTGGCACACTCAGGACCACATTGTATTCCCTTTCCAGTGACCTGAGTTAGGGTGTAAGCTCAGTGTGCAACACTGGGCCCAGCCTGGAGAGAGACACAGAAGTGTTCTGGCACACATGTGACACCTTGTGGTGCACCAGGGAGCCTTCTCTCACTTATATTGACATGCATGTTGAGGCCTGATGGGCCATACACTGGGTCAGGACTATCTGCAGTATTCTATTTATTTCACTTTGTGCATGTCCCAAAAGGGCCTGTGTAAAAGAAGATATGATTCCACTATCATAAGTAGAGACATTAATTGCAAAAAAACTACAATAATGCAGATATTAGGGTTGAAGAATGGAAAGTGGACAAAGCAGAGTAATGAAAACATGTTAGGGTTTTGGGTCTCTGTAGTCCTGGTGAATCAGTGGTGGGTGTTGTTTTGGGTTGTCAACCCTAATGCCCACCCCCTCCACCAGCCCATAACCTCCTGTCTGAAGTGTAAGGTACAGCTCCAAGTTATTGTAGTGCCTCATTGTAATACACTCTTTGGAGGTAGAGAAGTATGACTCATCACATGTTCCCAATAAAAATCAGTCATAACTTTCTTCACACAGGATCCAGTGGGCCCTACATGAAGTAAAGAGATCATGTCTGACCTTGCTTGCTCAGGGCAGGGGGTGGGTATTAGGGCTGACAATCCCAAAGAACACTGCACCACTGATACACCAAGACTCTGGACACCACAAACCATTATGTTTTTCCATTTCCCTACTTTGTGCACATTGCATTCTTCCACCCTAATGTCTGCATTAAAGGGTCACTGTCAACCCCCTTAGGTCTCAAAGTGTCCCTAGTTTGATTGCCAACATTCTGTAAAGATTGCTTATGTAGCTGGTAGTGTGATTGTGACTCTATCTTTCTTTAAAAATGTGAAAAACAGACTGCCCACCATACTGGTGTTACCACACAAACACGTTTGTTTACATTTCTTGAGCAGCTCCAACTGCATCTTTTCTGGACTTGGGAACACCACAAAACAGGCTAATCTGTCATGATGCAGTGGGAGTTTAGAAGGCTACTGCCTTATGAGTGACTGCACTGTTTGGGTATGTTTCTGATACTCAGAAAGTCTGCAATAAGAACAGATCCAGGATTGTAAACAAATCAAGGTTGTTTATAAATATACATTTCCATGCATTTTAGTTCTACTAAAAAAAGAGACAGACAAAACATACAACAACATCAATTAATTTTACAGAAGGTTGTTTATAAATATACATTTGCATGCATTTTAGTTCTACTAAACAAAGAGACAGACAAAACATACAACAACATCAATTAATTTTACAGAAGGTACGTAATCATAAAATGTAGGTTTTTAACTAGAAATAATATGATGAAAAACAGGTTGACAGTGTCTCTTTAACGTGGCTTTATGCAATCTTTCTCTCTCTCTCTCTCTCTCTCTCTATATATATATATATATATGTATATATTAATTATAGTGGCCCAGCTGGAGGGCAGCGACCTTTATCACATTATATTTCTTAGTGCCTTGGAGTCTGACTCAACACTGCTTTTCCTGCACAGATGAATATTGTGTGAAGTTTTCTGTCTATATAAGTTAAATATTTTGAATTCATTAGAGAATCATTTCAATACAAAAATCAGTTGCACAGAGTAGTATTATATAAAGTTTTACGTCTGGCAGGGATGCCATACAATGTTCAGAGTTCCTGAAGAGAAGGTTTAATAACAGGTTCATAATTAATAGTTGGAACATTTAAATGCTAGCATGATAATACATAAAGGTTTATAGCCATGCAACATAATTGTGATCAGGCAACCATAGTGATTTAAAAGGGTGTGCTTAAGGTGTGGTTAAGGAGATATTTACCTTTAAAAACAGACTGCACAGATTTGTGGGGTGATGGTGGCACTGTGTTGTGGTTTAAGGAAAATGAAAGTGTT
This sequence comes from Neoceratodus forsteri, assembly GCA_016271365.2. Taxonomy (NCBI): domain Eukaryota; kingdom Metazoa; phylum Chordata; order Ceratodontiformes; family Ceratodontidae; genus Neoceratodus; species Neoceratodus forsteri. The sequence continues at coordinate 655,838,456 of CM028136.1, forward strand.
ATAAAATGGAAAACATAAAGCTTCATTGTTATCTTGGCAGGTTCTGAACACAGTGGGCTAACAAAGTAACACAGTCACAAAACATCCCCAATGTTTTTGGTGAAGTAAGGAGAATACATCTTTGAAAAAAAAATTTCCAATATGTGGTGTTCAATGCCAAGATTGTGGAATGTTTACATTTGTAACAAAAGATCAACCAGACATGGGTCCTGCTTGTTCTAAATGTCTTTATATAACTACATTACAAAAAGAGTTAGCAGAAATATGATTTAAAATAAATGATGCTATAAGTAATCAAGAAAACATTAGGAAGCTTATGACTAATATGCTAAACCCTGTATCATCTAGACAGCATATAAAACAAGATAGTCTACTGGAAGGTAATGAAGGGATGGTAAATCTGGATTCTGTACCAAATAAAATTGTTGCATAAACTATTCTTGGGGATGGAGGTACTAAAAGGAAGGAAATTGATCTTGAGTGGACTGATGATGATAGTCTTGAATGGTCAACTGTTACTGGGATAAATCTAAAAGAGGTAGAAGGGCTATGGATTTTTCGATACCACTAAAAAATCAGAATTCTATCCTGAGTGATTTGGATGATAGCGTTATTATGGAGGATGTTCCTAATATGATAAATGAGATAATCTCAAATAACAGTCCTGTCTCTGAAACCTCTGACGAAAACATTAAACAAAACCCATTAACACAAACTTCAGTAAATGAACTTGATATGGATATCAATGCTCATGTTCAAATCCCCCCTTCTGATATAAATTCTCCTATATCTGAGTTCCCCATGCAAAATCCTCTGGATATTGTAGAACTACAACAAGTTTTTGTACTTGGAGATTCCATGATAACACAGATAGATAGGCATATTTGTAATCATGACAAGCAAAATAGAACATCTAGTAGCTTTAGAGGAGCCACTATATCTGATATTACACAAATGACCACTGATATATTGTTGAACTGTGGTAATAAACCTATCGTAATTATTCACATTGGAACAAATGATATCAACAGAAGTAATCTAGAGGATAATAAGAATGATTTTGTTAATCTAAGTGACAGACTGAAAGCAAAAAATTGTATTATTTCCTTTTCTGAGATTTTACCTGTTCCATGTGCTACAAATGCAATGACAAATAAAATAAAAGCAGTCAATAATTGGTTACGTCAATGGTGCCTAGATAACGGCTTTAATTGTGTTACACATTGGGAGGAATTTTATGATAGGCACCATCTGTTTGCATGGGATGGATTGCACTTGAGTAAAAGAGGCAGCAGTTTGTTGGCTAAAAAATTCTTGAAAGTTATCTCTACTACTTTAAACTAAGTAATGGGGAGGGAAAATTACAAAATAATATAATTAGAACAGAGGGTTGTAATGTTCTTTTTACAAATGTAAGAAGCTTAAATCTAGTAAAAAAAAACTTGAAATAGAAGCCTTAATGTCCCTTCTTAGTCTTCATACTGTAGCAATAACTGAAACCTGGTGGGACAATGATTCAGATGGTACTATGAATATTTCTGGTTATAAGCTCTATAATAAAAATAGGGATGTAAACAAAAAACGTGGATGTGTTTGTATTTATGTACATGAATCTATCAAATCTAGTAGTATAGATTCTACCCTGGGCAATAAAGGTAAATTAGAATCAATTTGGATTAAAATGACACCCTTAGGTATATCACCCATCATTTTGGGTAATTATTGTAGACCACCAGCTGCAAATCAAGAATATAATAAAGCTCCTAATAATGAAATATTGGATATGAGTGCATTGGGTGATTTGTTAGTGATGGGTTATTATAATTACCCAGGAATAAACTAGATTGATTTAGGTGGTTGCGATGTTAAAGAAAATTATTTCATAGACCTTTGTATAAATATTGGGTTAAAGCAAATTATTGATTTCCCAACTAGGGAAAATAATCTTTTAGATTTGTTATTAACCAATATAGATGAAGAATTGAAAAATATAAGTATAGGACCAGCTCTGGGAAATAGTAATCATTTTACTATCAGATTTCATTTAAATATTGGTAGACATGTTTTCAAATCCTTAGTTACTGAAAAAGATTACTGAAGAGCAGATTTCTCCTTAATCTGCTCTAGACTGCAAAATATCAATTGGGATATAGCCCTAGGTTCAGTATCTACTCAACAAGCTTGGAATAACTTTACAACACTATTATTAGAAATCAAAGATACTTTTGTACCCATTAGAATTAAATATAATATCAAAGGTAAAATACCAGTTTGGATGAATAACAAAAATAAAAAGTTAATTAAAACCAAACAGAGACTAGTTTACAAATTTAAGTCTAAACCTTCTGAAAAAAATGGGACAAATATTTGAAATCAAAAAAGTGGTAAAAAGAAAAATCTGATCACGGAAAATGAAATTGGAATTACAAATAGCTAACACAAACAATAGGAAATTATTATATTCCTATATAAATACAAACTGTCAAAATAGTGTCCAAACTATGGGACCAATTAAAGATAATAAACAAGAAATAATAGATGATAAATCAGCTGTTAATAAATGTAATACATATTTTGTTCAGTTTTTTCTAAAGGGTCAAATTCCACAATACCCAATATTACAAAATCTGAAGAATTACAATTCTTAGAGGATGATGTCATGAATCTCTTAAACCAGTTAAATATCTATTCCAGTGTAGGACCAGATGGTGTAAATACTATACATCTTAAAGAAGCTAGTAAATTTTTGGCCACCTCCCCTACCCTACTTTTCAATATGTCAGTGGCTGAAGGGTGTATACCTGATGATAGGAGAAAAGCATTGGTTGTACCTATTTATAAGGCTGGGGATAGGGGTATAGTTGATAATTATAGGCCAATAAGTCTTACTTCTCACTGTTGTAAATTACTGGAAAGATTGATTAAAAACAAACTGCTGTTGCATTTAGAGGATACTAACCAGATTTATATCAAACAGCATGGTTTTGTTAAGGGGAGATCCTGTACTACAAATTTGATTACTTTTTATAATAGTATTAGTAAAAATGTGAATGCTGGGATTCCATCTGATGTGATCTTGTTGGATTTTTCCAAACATTCGATAGAGTAGATCATGATAAATTAATTATAAAACTAATTTCCTTAAAAGTGAATAGTTATCTGATAAACTGGATTCAAAATTGGTTGTTTAATAGAAGCCAAAGGGTGCGCATAAATGGTGAGTTGTCAGTGGAGGGAGATGTGACTAGTGGGGTGCCCCATGGTTCTGTTCTGGGTCCTCTCGTATTCAATATTTATGTCACCGACATGAATAAAAATATTAAATCCCATTTAAGCAAGTTTTCAGATGATACAAAATTGGGTAGTGAAGTAAATACCTTGTAGAAACACTTCCAATTGATCTCTGATCTTGCGGAAATTGAAAAATGGGCATGTGAAAATAATATGTGATTTAATATTGATAAATGTGTAGTTCTACACATAGGTTAAAATAATCCTGGATATTCTTACATCCTAAATCAAACTTTAATTAAACCATCTAGTTGTGTTAAAGATTTAGGAATTATGGTAAATGATAGTTTTACATCTAATACTCAGTGTAGAAAATTAGCACATAGTACTCAGTCCCTACTTACAAAAATCAGACAAACCTTTATTGGTAGATCAGAACATCTTATTCTACCATTATATAAAACCTATGTATGACCTATTTTAGATTATGGCTCCCAGTTTTGGTCCCCATATTTAAGGAAGGATATAAATTTATTGGAAGGCATGCAAAGAAAAGTCACCAGGTATAATCCCAGATTAAAAACTAAACACTATTCCCAGACACTACAAGAAACTGGTTTGCATTCACTGGAGGCAAGAAGGCAAAGAGGTGGTCTTTTATTGTTTTATAAAATAATACATTTTACAGACAGCCTAAAAACTTTTAATATGCATTATAGCAATACAAGAAGTGACCTTCGTTCCCATAATCAGAAAATAATGGTTGAAAAGTCAAACACAGTTAAAAGGGATTACTTTTTTACTGTTAAGACATCATTTTTATGGAATAAACATACTCAGGATATAATTGATAGTACTAGTCTGGATATATCTAAAAATAATTTAGATCGTATATATTATAATAAAAACTTATTGGTTTAAATTATCCCACTTATGTGGGAGACATATATAATGGGCTTTTAAGCTCCCTTACGTCAATAAAATTCCTAGTAATCCTAGTAAAAATCCATTGTTTGAAAAGTACTGACCTGAACCATCTTTAGGTGACTCAAGACCAAACTGATATTTCCTCATAACAGACGAAGGGCAATCTGGACTCCTTGCACAGATAATACTTTGGTGTCAGCATTGAGTAACAAGATGAACTATAGCTGCCAGGGAGCACCAGGACCTTCCTTTTTTCAGGGAGCACCATAATGACCGCATCACACATTGAAGGAGGAGGAGGATGTCAATGCATCAATGTCTCATGGAAGGTTTTCAACAGATGTGAACTGACTTCCTCCACCAAATGTTTGTATAGGTCTACTGGTGGGTCATCACTGTCTCAAGATCTGTTCTTGATTGCAGATTTGATCTCCACTAGTGTAATGAGGGTCTCTAAAGTTGCCAAATGAGATGGTTGCACTGATGGGAAGGACACTCACTTTAAGAACTCCTTGATCTTGTCAGCAGAGTGGGGGTGGGGGAGTAATATAGGGAAACAAAAATCCCTCATGACCTTGTTCAGAGCAGGGGCCATCATGCGAAGTGTGCCTAAGGAGTCTCTGAGCCCTGGAATAACCCCCTCAGCCTGCATTTCATAAAGGCTGTAAGAATGTATTTTGCTTGATCTTCCTCCCCTAGAATCTGTGTTTTGACCTAATCAATGTTAATGCCACTTTGTGGGAATACAGCTGACCTCACAGTTGGAGTATGATGTGGGGATTAAGGAGAGACCCACTTTCACTTTAGCTTCAGCTTCTTTCAGTTTCCCTTCTAGTTCATTTGTTTTGACCTCTCTGGTTTTCCTCCTGTGTGATATAAATATTTCTGTGTAATACCTGTGACAATATTAAATGGCACATATCAGTGATATGTGTGCTCCCTCTAGACCTACAGTGAGAAAATCACAGTATTCTCACTCTAGGTCCCCATGAGCAAAAATATTCTCTCTGTAGGTGTTCATTGGTTGGAACTGGCAGCATAAGCAGTACACTTTAACTTCTTCAGCCCTAAGCTGACTTGCACACTGACTCCAGCCAAGCACTCTTATTTGAAAAGCACCATCCGTCATGTACAGAATGAATGTCCCATTTCATACCAAAACCCCTATTTTAAACCTTTTTCCTCTTATTTCCTTTTGCAGAGCTGAACAACACTCACCTACAAGCTATTTTACCCCATCATGAGGCCATTTAACATCCTCCCAGGTGTTGTATTGCTACTGTATATTACACATATATATAGATTAAATAATGGGTAAGTTTGGTATACAAGGATGTATACCAATCGAGGTGGCTAATTAGAGCTATACAGTCACAAGCTCAAAGGATGAGTGGATTTCTTGCCCTAATTTGCTCCACAGATGGGTATATTTTCAAATGTATACAACAATTATCCATTATTTCATGTAATACATTGTGATGGTTACTATTTTTGAACCTGCAGGTCATCATTTTGCTGTGTAGCGCACATCCTGTTGTTGTCCCCTGGGGCTTTCCATAGTGTAGTGGGATTTTGCTTTGTGTTTTTTTTCTTTGGACTTGTTTGGGTTTCTGTAGTGTAGGGTCCACTATATAAATGGACATGTCTGGCAGTGCTCTTCCCTTTGCTCAGTGGTGGCTTCTGGATTTTGGTTTTGCAGTTCTAGTCTGCACCGTTGGGAGAGCAGCACATTTTATTTTTGGCAGCTGGAGTTGCATGGGGAGGATTGTGTCTAGAGCAGGTGGAGTGGTCTGTGGAGATGGAGCGGCATGAGAACAGTGTGGTCTGGAGACTGGAGGAACAAACTGCAGGACTCATCATCAAGAGATTGGAGCTTGAAGGGGCAGTTTTTTTCAGGCTATTTTTCTCCCATGTTCTGTATTATTTCTCAGAGGTTAGGGACAGGTTGTCTTTCTCCCAAGGATTTTACTTCTATTTTGTTGTGCTGCGATTTTTAATTTTTATTATTAACAGGTTTGAATGGGGGGCTTTAAACTGTGTGGATAAGTGTGTTAATTGGTTAGAAGGTTTGGCAATTGGCTAGTAATTAGCATTGTTCATAGGGTTTAATGTACTGTGGTTTATACTTTTAATTGGTGGGGTATATACTAAATGGATCCTTAACACATCATTTAATTTACATTACCAACAAAAACACAGAAAGCGTAAAACTTAAGTGAAAAAATAAAATGTTATACAATTATTAAATATACATATAACAATATAAATAAAAGTACTGAAAACAAATAATTTCATGTTTAACATTTTTAAAATAAAATTATTTCTTCAAAACAGAGAAAATTGTCTATATTTTTATTACTCATTTGTTTGATGCATCTTAAAAATCTAAAACCAAAAAAAATAAATTTTTTTAAAGCCATAGCCCATTATTTGGTGTTAAGGAGGCAGTCTTCATTGTCCATGGCAATGTGTAGGACCTTCTGTGAGCAGTTTCCTGCAGGGGCTGCAGAAAGTTGAAACACCTGCATTGGAAATTTCTGTGGGTGAGAAACTGCTGGTTCAGAGCTCATAAGGTTCACTTGCGAAAGTCAGAAGCACTTCTAGAGGATCCAGTTCTTGTGGAGCACATTGCATGTTGATGCAGACACTGAAGGCTTGGTCTTCTCTTTGCTGCAGTAGTCTATTGGCCTTGTGCATCTCCTTCAGCATCTAACACAGCATGCTCTGTATGTCTCATCAGAAGCAAGGTGGTCCTCAAAGTTATCATTAAGTTGTCTGACTCTCCTATTTAGGACAATGTTGCTGCTGTTGAGAGCACACAGTGCCTAATAAATCCTGCAGTCGAGTCTCTCATGCAATGCATGCTGCCAGCTAAGGTGGGTTACCTGTCTCAGGGGCAGCACCATTTGTCCCAGGTCACATGACCCAGGGTGCCAGTCAAGGAGAAGGGGGGGGAAGGGGAAAGAGGAAAAGGAAGCAGAAAATGAGAAACCAGGACAAAGGAGGATGACATCACTCCAAAGGAGGAGGGGGCAAGGAGACAGACAGGAAAAAGGGGCTTGGCATTGGGAAAGGTGGGAGAATGGGATTGGTAGAGAGGCAGGACAGAGAGAGAGAGAGGTGAGGAGGGGGTACTTAAGGGGCTGCACAGAACAGTTCCCCCTCACTTTTTGCTGACCATTAGCTTTGGTTAAACATATCAGTCAGCAGGAAGATCTGCAGTTTTAATTGGGTGAGACAGAAGCTAGGATCTCAGCAGGTTAGAGAAGAACAAAAAAAATGGAGTTTAAAAGGCATTGTAGAATTAAATACGAAAGGAAGACACAGCAGTGGTAAGATGGCAGCACTATTTATATGGTTTTCACGGAGTGGGGGCTGAGTTTTGGTAAGAGGTTTGGGTCCCAGTGATGCTTTGTTTTGTACGGGGCAGCAATCATGGTTTGGGGCCAGAGACAAAAGGGTAGGGGTTTAGGTTGTGTGGGTGCAAGGTATTCCTTGTTAAAAAGACAGCTTTATGGTTAGAGCCTGGAGTTTTCAAAAAGCAGACGTTATGCCTAAGAGTGCAGGTGTTTTTTGTTGCTGTGCTTAGGAGTGCCTGAAAGCAGGGATTGTTTGCTGCTTAAATAGAACATGAAGGTTTGTGCCTAGGAGTGAGGAAAGCAAGCAGATGAGGGAAAAAGGGAAGCAAGGGGCCGTAGAGGCTGGGCCGCCTGAAATGACCAGAAAATCGGCATTGAGGAAACAAAGAAAAAGGCAAAGCAGAAGCAAGATTTATGGGGGTGGGGAAGCTGTGGAATGGGAGGCAGCAGGCAAAGGGAGTAGGAAAAGCTCCACGATTTGGGAGGGCTTTTTTTTGTAAAAGCTCACACCAATTAAACAATTGCGATGGAGACGGCAGCTGAAAGAAGGAGATAGTAAAATACAAAAAAAATAAAAGAGGCATAGGAGTGGAGTGGCCTGGCTGCATAGTTGCAGTAGCCATTTTATGGACAGGGGTGGTCCACATGGAATCTTCCATTTTAGGTAGGGCCACATGGCATTTTTGGCCAGCTGTATATTAAGGACTTCATGTATGACTGCAAGGGGTATGGACAACTTCAACTCATCTGCCGAGGCAAAAATGTTGCCACAAATTGCCTCATAAATATAAAGCAATAGGCTAAGATGGTTTAACCTGATATTTTACATTAATATACTTTATTGAAAATGATTTGAACATTAGGAAACACAAAGGAAGCAGTCAAGGTTACATTGACAGATTGCAATGCATAATAATGAGACTGCACCCATCAGGCACTTTACACAAATAAACAAAAAATGCAATAACCTGATGTTTTACAATAAAGGGCACTCAACTACAACCATTGCCATGTCATAGGGATCACCCTATACCCATATTCACAGGGGAATCCAGAAAGCAACAAAAGAGAGAGGAGGATTTTATGACTAATCAAGAAAGTAGTGCACATTAGGGCAGTTAAAATCGGAGAGGGGACTACAGCATGGAGTGGAAGAGTGGGAGAGTATAGCAGTCAGCTTTCTTTTAAGAGCATTACTAAAAAAAATAAAGATGGGAAGAAGAAAGAAATTTAAATATGGATTGTCCCAGGGCCAGCAGGGGAAGTGGCTTAGAAGGGCCTAGTATGTCCTACCTTAGCACGGTGATCTAAGATAGCCTTTCGGGCACTGATTATATACTGGCTATGGGGATTGGCTAATTTTACAAATTTACTCTGATCTACTGCTTTATTATACTAAGAGATAGTGGCACATATAGTATAGCTGAAGCAAAAAATAAAAGAGGGAAGGGGGAAGACACATAATAAGGAAAGTGGAAGTGGACAGCGGGGGGCCTACAGGGCCAGCAGACACACTGTTTTCTCACTTTTGATATTTGTGCCATTGGCAGGTCAACATGGCTCCCAAGAAGACCACCTCTTCCAAGGCAGATACAGTGAAAAAGGTTATGGAGCGAGTTGAAAGAGCGCAAAAGATGCTAGGTGCCATGTAAGAGGTACTGGAGACCCCCGCTACTACCTGCATGGGCAGAAAGCAAAAAGGGGGGAGAAAACCCAAGGTAGATAAGGCAAAAAAGTGAAAGACTGAAGGGGTTCCAGACCCACAGGAGCTACAACCTCAGCCCCCTCTACAGCCTCCCCAACCTCCAGCAAGACCGGGTATGATAGTTATTTCACTTGAGGGGAGTGTAAAAGAATATGTATACCAGTTGATCAGGTCCATAGGGGAGAATGGACTAGGAAAGCTGCAAAAAGTGACTGGGTAATTGAAAGGGGATAAGAGTGGGAATCAAGGGGGACTCTGGGGTGCAGGGGAGGTGCAGGAAGCACTGGGGCAGAGACTGGGTACCTGGGGGGTGAGGATAGGGGATCATGTGCCTTTAGCACTGAAAGAGAAGATTTGGAAAGGAAATATGTAGATATATTCACCCTGGTAGATAAGGAGACAGCTAGAAAATATGAAGAGAAAGAAAGGCTGACTAAACCTGATATGGAGGTGGCCTTGCTACTGCTAGACAGGACAGAGGAAGTAAGGCACTACAAGGGAAAAACTAGGGAGACATGGCTAATACAATTCACATGTTACAATGCCATAGTACAGGAGAAGTGCCCAGAGTTGGCTGTGCCTCTTTCGGCATTCTCACTCATAGTGCAAGATGCATACAAGCTTCAGGGAGGCTCCTGGTGGTTACAATATGATAAGAAGTTAAGACAGAGGATGGCTTCTCATGGGGATATAAGATGGGGCATGAGGCACTCTGACTTGTGGTTTGAGACCATGATGGGGCAGATGAGAAATGAGGGGGGATGCAGCGAGGGAGGACAGGACTCCCCCAGAAATTCTGCTAGGGATTCAATAGGTCACAATGTACATGCTTGTTCAAAGTGTGCTAAAAATCACCCACTGTTGAGATGATGATTTTATGGGGACAGGAGCAGTGAGGCAGGAACCAGTGGGCAATATTTTCAAGGGGGGTACTCAAGGAAGCGGGGGGGATGAGGGTGCTGGGTAGCTGAGGGAGGGGCTTTGGATATGGTAGAGGATGTGCACAGAGTTCAGGGGAAAAATGAGATCTAGAACAGGAGGGAAAGGGGCTCTCAATTCCAAATGGCCCAGACCCCTATCAAACTAAAGTTGTTGCAGGAGTGGGCAGAGGGGGTACCATGACTAAATGGCCAGGGAGACCCTACAGGAGGGGTTTGAAAAATGTTTTAGCCTCCACTTTAAGGGAGAGCAGAGGACCATGAAGGCTACAAACTTGGGGTCAGTGAAAGGCAAGGAAAGGATTCTGTATACAAAGATAATGAGATCAAGGTAGGGTGGGTAGAAGGGCCTTTCCAAACCCTCCTCTGGACAACTTCAGGGTCTCACCATTCTGTTTGCTGCTGAAGAAATAGTGGGGGGAATATAGGTTGATTCACAACCTTTCATACCTAAAAGGGGCTCAGTGAATGACTACATAGGGGAGGAGGACAGCAGGGTGTCATATGTGATACTGGATCATGGGGTGCAACTGATTATAGCAGTAAAGGGGGCTTACCTGGCCAAAACAGACACAGAGTCCGCTTTTTGGCTCCTCCCAGTCAGGCCAGAGGACTGGGATTTGTTGGGTTTCAGTTACCAGGGGAAATACTATTTTGACAAGGCCATGCCAATGGGATGTTTGGTGGCATGTGCCACATTCAAACTTTTCAGTACATGGCTGCAGTGGGATTTTCAGGACAGGTATGGCCATTGGGCAGTTGTACACTATCTGGATAACTTTCTTTTGGTGGGGGGGAGGCTGGCAGAAATGGCTCATATATTAAGGCAATATATTAAGGCAGTTCAGGGAGAAGTGTGAACAGTTGAGAGTACCTATAGCAGAGGACAAAATGGAAGGCCCCAGTCATATAATCAAATTTTTAGGGACTGAGATAGATGTAGAAGCAGGGATGTTTAGGCTGCCAGCCCAGAAGCTCCAGAAACTCAAAGGACTTATGAATATGGTAAGGGGAAAGAGACAGGTAATGTTGAGGGTGGTGCAGCAGCTATTGGGTCATCTGAACTTCACCTACTGGGCAATATTTAACTTTTAACATTTTAAAAATAAAACTTTCTTCAAAACAAAGAATATTGTCTATATTTTTAGTGTCTGTTTTGTTGATGACTCTCAAAAATCAAAAAAAAAATCTAAATCCATTTTTTGAAAGCAATAGCTCATTTTTTGGTGCTAAGGAGGCACTTTTCATGGTCTGTGGAGATGAGGAGGAGGACCTTCTGTGAGCAGTTTCCTGCAGGGGCTGCAAAAAGTGGAAACTGCTACACTGGCAATTTCCATGGGTGAGAAACTTCTAGTTCAGAGCTCATGGGCTTCACTTGAGAAAGCCAGAAGCTCTTCTAGAGGGTCCAGTTCTTCTGGAGCATATTGCATGTTGAAGGCTTGGTCTTCTCTCTGCTGCAGTAGCCAACTGGTCTTGTGCATCTCCTTCAGCATCTGTCAGAGTATGTTCTGTGTGGTATTAGTAGCAACAAGGTGGCCCTCAAAGTTGTCATTAAGTTGCCTGACTCTCCTATTTAGGACCATGTTGCTGCTGTTGAGTGCATACAGTGCCTAATAAGTCCTGCAGCTGAGTCTCTCATGCAGTGCATGGTGTCAGCTAACTCTTTCTGGGTGGCATGTACCACTGAAAGGGACATGGCCAGTTAGCTGACTTGCTGCATCCAATGCCAAAGTTCCTGTTCACTGTTAAAACCCGGTGTTGGAAGTTCCTAGTGAGAAAGAAAAATAATTACAACAAATTCAGTTCTAGTTTGTACATATTTGTAATTCCCATTTTTGCTTAGGATAGATTAATTGAGCTCTGAATACCAGACACTAGAAGCAAAACAATTTTATATTAAACTATGTATTGGAAATGGGTAGATAGAAGAAAGGAAATTAAATGGGAAGTTTTTAGAATACTTTATCTTATTCAAGTAACACACTATTCTAAACCCTGAAAGCAATAAGCATATTTGAGCTGCAGCCTCTTGTATGATAGAGCCTGACACTCAGTGGATATCACAGGACATGCTAAAAATTAATTAATTAATAAAGCTTGTGTATTTTTGCCAGAGGAGGGACTGAATGTGTGAAAAGTTGGAAGGTTGTGGGGATGATAACATCACCAGTGGTGTTTGTGACATGTCATGCAACAGACATATCCGTATAATAATTATATTATGGTACCCTACTTCAGCGTACTGTAAATCATCAATGTTAAAGATTTGACAATGTTAATGTTATTCAAGTAACACACCATTCCACACGCTCAAAGCAATAAGCATATATCTATTACAGCTAGAGGGCAGTCGCATGATGGAGCAGGATATGCAGTGGTAATTGGTGGAAATGCCCAAAATGAATTCATGAGCACACCTTACGTATTGCTAACAGAGCAAAGATGCAATGGGGCATAGGATAGAAGGGATGATACAATCACCAGTGGATCTTATGTCATGAGATGTGACAGATAAGCTCATAAATATCGTTATGTTGTACAGACTTAAATTTCCAGTGACTCTTGTCTTTTTGCGATGGAGCACTTGTTCACTGTATGAAACATTGAAATAAAAACAACAAAGAAACATGAAAGATTATTAAGGGTGAATAATACTGTGACGGCACATAATATGATGTTATTAGTATAGGTAAGCTAAGCAACTACTGATCAGAGGTGCTGCACTAATGACTTTCCTTTTGATGTTATAGCTCTCATCTGAAAAATATCATACTGTTTTTATCTCACGTGTTATGTGAAACAATGTTTACTATTTTGTGCACTGAATCTGAAATTGGGTCATTAAGAACTATGTACAGTGAAAGACAGACAACTTTGATTGGACATATTCTTACTGTTTTGAGCTAAGGCAACATAACGTTTCTTGTTGTACATAGTATCTCAACACTGTGGGCCCGATTCTCAAAAGGTTACATCTGGCGTAACTTGACTTATGCCAAAAAAAAATGGTGCAAGTAGCAAGTAAAGCCAGCAGCTGCGACATATGATATTCTGCAAAGCAGCCTGCGACATGCTGCAGGCTGCTTGTGCCAAAGTGGACTTACACCACCAGTTACGCCTTAAACCCCCTGTGACATGATACTAGGGTGGAGTTAGAGCAGCAGTTGCACCCTATTCTGGAAAGGCAGCAGCAAAGTCCCCCAGGGTGCTATTCTGCAACAACCCCTGGGGGGAAACCGTCAACGTAAGTTACACCAGCATATAGCTGGTGTAAATGTACTATGCCCCCGGAGGTTGCCTATATGTGCAGCCTGCCCATCTCCTTGATGTGATGCCACCCCTTGAATACTGCTCAAACCCCAAAACACAAAAGCCCTGCAGGGCTAGTTCTGTTCTCCCTCAATGCCCCGACCCAGTAGTAGCATGGGAATGCCCCCTAGGGCTATTCATGCCCCTCAATACCAAAAAGCCCCACAGGGCTGCTGCATGCCCCTGACACCCAGTACTTGTTAAATAGCCCCACAGGGCTGCTGCATGCCCCCAACACACAGTACTTGTTAACTAGCCCCACAGGGCTGCTGCATGCCCCTGACCCCCGGTACTTGTTAAATAGCCCCACAGGGCTGCTGCATGCCCCCAACACCAAGTACTTGTTAAATAGCCCCACAGGGCTGCTGCATGCCCCTGACCTCCAGTACTTTGGGCTACTCACAACCCCCCCCCAAACCATGATCCCCGATGCCAACCACTCACACATGGCACATACTGTATAAATTGAAATAAATACACAAATCCCTAAACCATAATCCCTGGTAGTCTAGTGGCCCCCAACCCCTACCCAGCAGTACCAGACCACCCCGTAGCCCCCTACCCAGCCAGTGACTGGCACAGCCCACCTCTCACCACCACAGCCAGCCACTGGCTGAACTCCGTCAGAGCGAGTACTGTATATAGTACTTGCTCAATGAATGAACTGTCATTCATTCATTGAGCATGTACTATATACAGTATGTGCTTAGACAGAGCTCAAACAGTGACTGGCCTAGGTGGTAAGAGGTGAGCTATGCCAGTCGCCAGCTGTGAGGGGGAGCAATGTGGTCTGGCACTGCCAGGTGAGGGATGGAGGGCCACTAGACTACCAGGGAAAACAGGGATTTTAAATTTTAGTAAAGTTTGTGACAGCACCAGCAAGTGGGTTTGGGGGTCGGGGATCAGGGCTTAGGGGGGCTGCTACTATTATGGGGATTGGGACTTAGGGGGTTGTCCAATAACTCTGAGGGGCTCTTGCATTTACACATTGGGGGACTGGGGGCAGAGGGGGTCTGAAAGCCCTGCAGGGCTTTTCAGGCTTGTGGACTGGGGCTGGGGGGGCACTTGTGCCCTACAGAACTGTGGCTGCATCTTTCTATGTGCTCTCAGGTTCGCCCTTTGTTTGGTATACCTGTGGGAATGTCGCAAGTCAAAGAAACATAGAAACATAGACTTTGATGGCCGATAATTACCTATTGGCCCACCTAGACTGCCCATTTCCCTACCTATTGGATAAGCTGCAGACCCCAGTTAACCAACAGCCTACTTCTTCCTACCCCCACCAGAATTGCCTTATGTCTGTCCTATGTATTCTTAAATTTCCCCAATGTTTTTGACCCCACAATCTCCTCAGGGAGGCCGTTCCATGTGTCCACCACCCTTTCTGTGAAAAAATACTTCCACACATTGCCCCTCAGCCGTCTCCCTCTATCTTCAAATTGTGTCCCCTTGTTCTTGCACATCTCTTTTTCTGAAAGATGCTATCCTCTTGGACTTTGTTGAGCTACTTGAAAGTTTCTATCATGCCCCCCTCTCCCTCCTTTCCTCAAGGGTGTACATAAATCTTACGGCAGCCTAAGGGTTAAGCTCCTTTAGTCTCACTTCATATGGTTTCTGTTGCAGACCCTGAACCATTTTAGTTGCCCTCCTCTGGACTGCCTCCATCCTGTCTATGTCCTTGCAGAGAGGGGGTCTCCAGAACTGCATGCAGCATTCCAGATGGGGTCTCACCAACTGTCTGTACAGAGGAATAACAACTTCCTGTTTTCTACTAGTGATGCCTTTCCCTATACATCCCAGTATCCCCCTAACCATCCTTACTGCCTTCTCACATTCTTTGCTTACCTTTAGGTCTTCTGATATGGCTCCCCCAGGCCCCTTTCCATTTTTGTTGTTGTCAATACCTACCCCCACCCATTGTGTACTTTTTCCTTGGGTTTTTTTCCCTAGGTGCATTACTTTGCATTTCTTTGCATTGAATCTAAGCTGCCATACTTTTGACCATTCCTCCAACCTTGTCGAATCCCTTATCATCCTTTCCACCCCCACCTGTGTATCAACCCTGTTGCAGATCTTTGTGACGTCTGCAAAGAGGAATACTTTTCCTTCCAGTCCCTCTGCATTGTCACTGATAATGACATTAAAAAGGACTGGACCTGGTATTGAACCCTGCAGTACCCCACTGGTAACCCCCTTTTCTTCAGAGTGGACTTTGTTTACTATTATCCTCTGTGCAATGTTGTTCAGCCAATTGTTTACCCAGGCTGGCTAATTTATTTATTTATCTTTTGTATGGGACTGTTTCAAATGCTTTGCTAAAGTCTAGGTAGGTCATGTCCACAGTCCCTCACTGGTCTACTACTTTGGCCACCCAGTCAAAGAAATCTATTAGATTCATTTGACATTACCTGCCCACTATGAATCCATACTGCCTTGGGTCCTGTGCCCCGCTATCCTCTAGGTACTCAACAATTATTTATTTTAGAAGTGATTCCATCATTTTCCCTACCATTAAGACCAAGGTAACAGGTCTGTAGTTTCCTGCCTCTGCTTTGCTCCCACTTTCTTGAATGGGACTCAAATCTGCCATCCTCCAGTTCTTAGGTACCACACCATCCTCCCATGGTTTGTTAAAAAGGGTAGTCAGTGGTTTCACCAGTTCTCCCCTTAGTTCTTTTAGAATTTAAGGTGAATCCCATCAGGCCCTATTGCTTTGTCCACCTTCTGTTTTAGGAGTTCTTTCAGAACCCTTTCTTCTGTGAAAGGACTGGTATCAACCCCCCCCCCATCCAGAGTGCTTCTATTGATTGGATTAGGTACCTCTCCCTCCTCTTCTTTTGTGAACACTGAGCAGAAGTATTCGTTCAATATCCCTGCTTTTTCACTGTCCCGCTCTGCCCAACCACCCTCCCCTTTATTAGGCCTCACTATCCCTCCTTGGTATTTCTTCGCTCCCTAATGTATCTATAAAAGGTTTTATCCCTCTTCTTAACTGAGTTGGCTATCTTTTCCTCAGTTTGGGCCTTTGCTATTCTGACTGCCTTCCCTGCTTCCTTCTGTTTTACCTGGCATAGTTCTCTGTCCTGCTCCTTTTGTGTTTCCTTATACTTCCTGAATGTTATCTTTTTCTCCCTAACCTTTCCCACCACCTCTTTTGAGAACCGCAGTGTTTTCTTCTTTCATTTGCTTTATTTGCTTCATATAAAGGCTTGTTGCCTATATGATAGCAGTTTTGATGTTTCCTCATTGTTCCTCCACTACTCTTTCTTGCCTGTTTGCTAGTGCTTTCCTGAGGCACTCTCCCATTTTGACAAAGTCAGCCCTCCTAAAGTCCAGTACCCTCACTTTTTTATGGCTTGACTCTGCGGCTGTATTTATCATGAACCACACTGTTTGGTGATCAGTTGTTCCCAGATGGCTACCCACTTCTAGATCTGACATCCTCTCTCCATCCCTGTTTGAGAGTACCAGGTATAAGATTGCTCCCTCCCAAGTGGGTTCCAACACTAACTGTCTGAGGGATGCCCCCTGTAGGTCATTGAGAATGACCCTGCTCTTGGATGTGGCTGCAGGAAAGGTGCTCCAGTTAATGTCTGGCATATTCAGGTCCCCCATCAACAATATCTCCTCTTTTTCCACCATCCTGAGGAAGCCTTCTATCATTTTCTTGCCCATTTCCTCCCCCTGAGATGGGAGTCTGTATACAACCCATGTGTGGATTGTGGTGCAATTTCCAGTCTCCAGGATAACCCACAGTGCCTCCTCTCCTCCCTGTTTACCCTTTAGTCCCATTGCTTTGATCCTTTCCCTTACAAAGAGAACTACTACTCCTCCTCCTCTTCTACCCTCCCTGTCCCTCATGTGGATTGTGTACCCTGGTATGTTGACATCCCAGTCATGGTTCTCTGTGCAACATGTTTCTGTGACTGCCATGGTATCCAGGCATCCCTCTTCCATCAATGCCACCAGTTCAGGGAGCTTGTTACTTAGACTACAGGCATTGGTACTCATTATCCACCATTTTTTGATGGCCTTACCCCTTTTTGCCCCCTCCCTGTTCTTACTGCCTTTGCCTTTTTCTCCATTTACCCCTGCTCGTCTCCCTATCAACTTCTCTGTCTTGTTGTTTACCTCACTAACTATCCTGATTCTTTTGGGGGGAGCTAGAATTTCCCTGCTCCTTTTCAGTTCCTCACCACTTGGCTAGTTTAAATGCTTGCCAATGAAGCATTTAAACCTATCACCTAGGATCCTGGTTCCTCTCCTGAACTGATGCAGACTATTTCACCAGTATAGGCCATCATCCCTCTGGGTGGACCCCCAGTCCCCAATGAAGCCAAAATACTGAGCTTGGTACCTGTTTTTCAACCACTGATTGAATCCCATGGTGCAGAACACCCTAGCCTCACCCATGCCATAGACAGGTAGCACCTCCAAAAAGGTTACTGTGTGTGCTACTTGTCTAAGGCCCCTCCCCAACTCCACAAACTCCTCCTGCACTGCTCTGATCCCTTTCCCAGCCAGATAATTTGTCCCTAGGTGAACAAAGTCACAGGACTTAGCCATGGGGACCCTGCCCCTTACAGAATCAGATGCAGGGTCCTTGGTGCAACTCCATCCCTCGAATGTCACATCTTGCTACATGCATAGGGGTGTTTATAGAATCGGGCCCTGTACCTTTATCTGAAATGGCTGTTGGTATGTCACAGTTTTAGAATACAAGTAAGTATGCAGTAACACATGACAAGGTATGTGGTTATTAGGTAATTACTGCAGGCCCCCATCCCCCCCACATACAGTACTGTCTGGTTTGGAGATACAAGTCATTACATGATCACCCTTGAATCATGGGGTGGGGAAATATGGTAAATAAGAAGTAACACATGACAGGGCATGCAATTATTGAGTGATTACTGCACACTTTCCCACTTCATGGGATGAAGGCACAAGGCATTAGCTGAGTGCCCTTTAACCATGGGGTGGGGAGATTTGTGGTAATTGCACAATAACTGTAAGCCCTGAAGTGTGTTATTGCTTTCATAAAATTGCACCAAAATAATAAAAAATATCAAGGCCAATTAAATCTTCTAATAATGAGTTAATGCATTTTCATGATTGCTAAATTGGTTCTCACACCAAACAGCTGGGGTTTTCCCCATCAAAGAGGTCAAATTGGTTGGCAGGTAAATTACTCATGTTGTTAGTTGAACCTTCTTTTTTTTCTCAACGGTCACAGTTACTGAGAATTCTGAAGCACTGTAGCTGTATTTCTAAGCAGTTAGGTCAGCCTAGAAAACTAGTTCCAAAACTTGCAAGGCACTTTCCAGACCATTTCCAGATTGGTCAATTACTGCACAGCTACTGACACTTAGATCACTTAGATTACTGTATTTTTTCAGTCTATTTTATAATTACCAAATAGCTACAACCCCTAAATTTGTCATAGTGTTTATAAAACACCACAAAAAATAATCAGAAACACAGCATCAAATACATGTTTTAATAAATAATAAATAAATATTCCTAATTGGTAACTTGGTTCTCACATTAAACAGCAGGGTTTGCCCCTTCAAAAGGGTCAAAATTGAATGGCAGGTACGTCATATTACGACAAACTTTTTTAGTTTGTTTTTTCCAACTGTCACATTTAGTAAGGATTGTGAAGTGATGTAGTGATATTTCTAGACAGTTAGGTCAGCCTACAAACAAGTTCCAATATGTTCAAGGCAATTTCTAAACTTGTGCGGCTATTGTTCAATTATGGCACAAGGCTGCACAGCTATTAACCAATCAGATAACTGAATTTTTCTTACCCATTTCATAACACAATTTAAGTAATGTAACATTGAATGAATGTATATTTTACATTGTTTAAGTCCAGCCATAATGTAGCAGCAAGTAGGTAGATTTGTTGAGGGGGAAAATAATAAAAGAAACATACTTAAAATGTATTTAAAAGATGTGCAGATTATGACCATTATTTTTAAACTGCACAATGAGTTATTTTCATGTATAACATGTGTTTTTACAGTAATTTCATCAAGCACCATGGTATTCATAACTAACAACAAAAATATATATTCATCATCAAGATGAACACATCAGTGTTAGCCCTATTTGGCCACTGACCTTGCACTGTGCAAGTATTTGTTGTTGAAAGTCACAGAAGGTAATTGTGAGACAATCTTCTACATAGTGCTTTTATAACCAGGGACATATACAATAATATATGGCAATTATACACAGCAAGTCTGTGTTTCCACCATGGGGTTGCCATGATGACAGAGTGACCTCTAGAGTGGAGCTGGCGAGGTCCCTTTCGTCATGGCAACCATGAGACAGAAACTCGGCCTTGCAGTGTATGGTTGCCCATACCTTATTCTGTAAAGTATATGGGCATGGCCAACCATCACAGACAAAATTTTGTTTAACCAGATATTACTTCAACTTATCATGGTTTTCTGGTGACCATTTCTACTCTTTGTGATGCCCCAGTGGCACGTGATTCACAGTCCCCTGGCCACCCACCCACACTTCCTGGTAGTTCCTCTACCTATTCAAGAGTTACTCACTGATGCCACAAATACCAGTCATTCACAACATCCTCTCATCCCCCCATGCTTCCTTTTCACTCCATGTTCCCTTTCATATGCCATATTCTTGGCAAAACTCAGAGCAACAGTGGTTGAATGGCCTTGTAAATTGCTGCTCATTTATTTGCATAATAACATAAGTTGTGCAACAAAAGTTGTTATGCTGTAGCAGTTATGTCACTACTGCAGCACAATACATTTTACAACGTATGACTTTCCATACAGAACCATACGTCCCCATACAGTAGAAGTAAATATAATGCCTTATCATAACTCCTGTCTTATAAAGTCGGCACCACAAAAAACTGTTTAAAGTTAGGCAATAACTATTTTATACTTACAGAGAGATGCATGGAAGGTACCTCCTGCAGTAGAACCAGATGTACTGAAAGTACCAGGCTGGGTCTCATCTTAGATTCATAGATTCATAGGCAATTCTGGAAAAATAGGCACATAGCTCTATGAGTTTACCCAGTGTTATCACAGCTATTGTGTCCAGTACATATTACCTATGTATTTATCTGGCATATTCTTAAACTTTGCTATATTCTTAATTTCCACCACCTTGTTAGGTAGTCAATTCCACATTTCCACAACTCTTTGTGAAAAACAGTGTTTCCTCCTTTCTGTCCTGAAAAACTCCCCCCCCCCCCTTCAACCAATATCTGTGTCCTCTTAAGTTTAGACTGATGGATTTTGGGCATAAAGACAGATAGTTTCGCAATCCATTATCACTGGAGGCTCCAAACACCAAAACTAGATCCCCTCTCTCTTTTTCTCTTCTTCTCTCCAATGATTACAAATCCACCTCCCTTAGCCTAGTATCATAATTCTTCCCACTTAAGTTCCAAATTAATCTTTTTGCCTTTCCTTGCACTGCTTCAATTCATGCCACATCTGTTCTATATTGTGAACTCCAAAACTGGTCACAAAATTCCAACTGAGGTCTGACAATAGATTTCTATAATGGCCATAACAACTTCCCTATCTCTGCTTACACAATTTTTCCTTATGTAGGACAGGATTTTGTTTTCTTTATTTACTACACATTCACACTGTGATACATGTTTGAATGAATTTGTTACCAGTACACCCAGAGTTTTCTTGCAATGGCTTTCTCTAAACTTGTAGCCAGTTAGAAAGTATTTGGTTTTTGTGTTGTTCTTTCAAAGTGAATAACGGTACACTTTTCTGTGTTGTACTTTATTTTCACATCATTTGACCTTTCACTCAACAGTCTTCTTCCTGCATGGGCTTGGATGAGCCATTTGCACTCATTGGTGCACTTCCTTGTCCATGACAGGGAGCAATTGTTTTAGTCTTGGCTTCATCCATGGTCCACTGTGTGGCATCACTGGTGCCCTCAATGTCTGTGTCATCACCTGCAATACATCAATAGACAATGATAGACTTTAAAAACATCTAAATTCTGTTATTATATTATTGACAATTCACTCATTTTTATGTTGGCTCATGCTTGCACAGCCAACATATTGTGGTAGTAGCAGATTTGGAGGCACAGTCACTGTTGGGCGAATGCAGGGCACATATCAGAAGGTGTGTTACACATTCCCCAATCAGGCAGCAGGAAGCACTGACCTCATGCATGCCTAATGTTGGCATCACAACAAAGAAAAGGTCTGCTGCAATAAGAGTGAAACTCTCATGCTGTGTGACCATTACACGCCACCATCAGTGCAGGCAACATGGCAGCAGTGACTGCCGCTGCTGCTGCCTGTCACAGTGCTGATGGGGGAGCAAACTCCCCATCAGCATAATGTTTTCCCCCTTTTTTTTATTGCCTAGGGGGGTGCCCAATCCCCCTTGGCATCATGCACTCTCCGCCCCATTTAGTTATGTGCCGACGGGGTGCCTAATCCTCAGCTAAAGCAACCCCACCTTACAAACACTGAGGTGGCATGCTGGGAGCCCACCACAGCGCGTGCCAAATCCCATTTGAAAATGGAAACCGCCCTGGACGTCTTTTTAAAAACAAAACTCTGTAAACCAAAAACCGTCCCTTGGCTGTCTCCTGCTCCCCTCCACAACACCACCCCACTGCACACCCTGCCTCCCCACCCCTCACCCCATACTTACTCCAGAGTCAGGCGCGACGATCTTCTGTGGACTGGGAACACGCCTGCGCTTCTTCAAAGCCGACCAACGAACTGAGGAAATGACGGTAAGCTGCATAATGGAATGAACAGGGTTTTTTCAACTTTGATGCATATCTCAGGCATTTTTTTGAATTTTGACACCAAATTTTCAACATGGGGTTTTTGGGACCCCTCCTCATGAATTCTGTCACTGTCATGGCATTACTCGGCTCCAAAAGGTGATTTCTCATTCACTGCATGGAATCACCTTTTGGGACCAATTAACAAAATGACAGTGTCAGTGTTCATAATGTGGGCTCTCGAACAGCTTATGTTCCAAATTTGGTGGAAAAAATCCCCAAAATGAATTCGGTATTTCCAAAAGATATTTGGACTACATCCGGATCCTCTATCACTGTCCATCAGCTAGGGTTCAATGCAATAACCTTATTTCAGCTGCTTTTCCTTTATTGCGCGGTACCAGACAGGGCTGTCCTCTCTCTCCATATCTATTTAATTTATATATCGAACCCCTAATAAGATATATAAAGATGAATAATCAAATTCAAGGATTTGTATAAGGGACCTCAATTCAAGCTTTCAGTTTTTGGCGATGACCTACTGCTGCATGTCCAAAACACTACAAATTCACTTCCTCGTGTAGTGCAGACAATTTCTTACTTTAGCGAATTCTCTGGGTATAAGTTAAATAAGAGCAAAACAATGGTGTACCCGCTTTCCCTTTACCTTCAAGAAAGCTGGTGCTCCTCTCTAGGTTTGCAGTGGCAATCTAAATCCCTATGTTATCTGGGTATCCAAATCTCGAAAGACCTCGCTAATCTGGCAAACCTTAATTTGAAACCCCTGTTTAAATCTGTCAAAGAGGACTTGGAGAGGTGGACTAAGCTTCCCTTGACCTTTTCGGGTAGGGTAAATACCATTAAAATGATGGTATTACCTAAGATTTTTTACACCCTTTTTAATCTCAATGTATACCTCACCAGATCTTTTTTTAATCCACTATATCATTCTTGTTCAAAATTTTTGTGGAAAGGTAAACCCCCCCCCCCGTAGGGCCTATTCCAAACTTATTTCTCAATGCAAAGTTGGGGGGCTACAGCTGCCGGATTTCTATACCTACTACTTAGCTATTCATGTGGTGAGATCGGCGTGTTGGTTAGTGGAGACAGAGCTTACTTCCCCTGGGCTTCTCGATCGGGCGGTAGCCCAGGGAGCCAATTTAGATTTAGAATCCCTTTTATACGTTCCATGGTCCAAGGTCCCGCCAGGGGTTAGGAATACTCCACTGGGGTGGGATATAAAGGCTTTGCATCAGCTCTACTCAAGATTAAACATCCCTTATGTAAGAGACCGGTCCCAACCCCTTCTGAGGAACCCTAACCTTCTAGTGGGTAACAGGCCCATAAGCAGGTTCGTGAGTAATTTCACTCTCAAACCACGGTTAGCGGATTTTATTTCTGATAACCTAGTTTCGTCGCCTTCGATTCTGAGAGAGAAATATGGGATTGAAATGTCCAGTATGATGCGTTTATACCAGATTCAAAGAAGTCTTAGTTCTTTCTTGCAGGAAGCTAAGCCATCTAACGAGGCTGGGGAGTTTATGAGGAAGGTGCGTGAACTGACATTACCAGGTAGAGCAATTTTCAAAACATATAAATTATTATATCTAGAGTAGTATCTAAGGCATCCCCAGTCCCTCTGTACTGGGAGATGAACCTCTCTTTAGACTGGTCGGAAGCGACCTGGGAGAGAGTTTGGATGGATGTTTACACATGTATTAAGCAGGATAGGTTGAGGGAGATTCAATTTAACTTACTGCATAACCTCTATCTCTCCCCAGCCAAACTCTCCCGGTTAAATAAATCCAGCTCATCGGAATGTGCCGAATGTGGCGACCCAATAGCAACTAGTTATCATAAATTCTGGGCTTGCCCAAAAATAGCCAAGTTCTGGGAGCTGATCAAACACAGGATGGGTCAGTATTGTGATATCTCCGCCTTCTTCAACGTCGACGTATGTTTATTGGGGATGTATGCCCAAATTCCTTCAGCAACCCAAAAGTGCCAAATGGCTATGGTAGCCTTAGTAACTAAGTTATTGATTCTTCGTCACTGGAGAAATAATTGGGTCCCTTCTTTTAAGGAATGGTGGGAGGAGTTCTTAAATGCGTTAAATGCGGAAAGGGCGGTAACAACTCTCTTTAAGGCAACTGGCCAATTCCAGAAATGCTGGGAGAGCTTATTTCAGTGTTTAAGAGACAGATATGGATATTAGAGGGGGTATGGGTTTTCCTTTTTTTTTAGGCCTCCTCCACCTCCTTCACCCTATTCCCTCTCCAGATAGAGCTGGTTCTCATCTACTTACTTTTTCTCCCTGTTAGTCAGTGATAGGTTTATAGCCTGTGTCAGGGTTTCATCTGAGAATCGGTTCATTGATTAAAGACTCGCTAGGGAATGTACATGGATTAGCTGCTGGGTGTTGTAGATAGGGGTGGGATTGATTTTTTTTTTCTCCCCCTTTCCCCTTTTTCTAAGAATTATGTGATGTATGATCTTAAGCTTAAGAGATCTTGGGATTTGGGGTTGTGTTTTTTTTTTTTGGTTCTGTATCGTTGTATCTATATCATAATAAAGTTATTTGAATTGCAAAAAAAAATAAAAAATTCCCAAAATGACTGTTTTATGAGCGTGCATTGCGCAATTGCCACACACTCTCATAACTTCATGAATTACAATATTTTCATGTCAGATTTTAACATTGGCATTTTTACACACCTCCTTGTGAACAGTATAGCTGTCATTTTTCACATCCTGGCCAAAATGTGTTTTTCCACTTCCGGGGCAGAATAGCGCAGTCGTTGTGGTAAATCAGTGTTTGGGACAGATTACAAAAATGACAGTGACACTGTTCATGAGCAGAGGTCCTAAAATGCCTATGTTGAAAATTTGGTGATGATACTCCATATAATGACTGTGTTACAAGTGTGCGTTGCGCAGTTTGCAGGCACGGTCTTAAGTTCACCAATTTATAATATTTTCATTCCACACTTTTAACATTGCCATTGTTCTGCACCTCCTTATGAACAGTACAGCTGCCATTTTTCACATCCTGGCTGAAGTGTCTTTTCGCAGTTCTGGCACAGAATAGCATGGTCGCACTGGGAAATCTGTGTTCGAGACACATTATGAAAATGATAGTGACACTGTTCATTAGCAGAGGTCCTAAAATGCCTATGCTGAAAATTTGGTGATGAAAATCCATAAAATGAGTGTTTACTGAGTGTGCATTGCGCAGTTTGAATGCACACTCGTAAACACCCCAATGCTTTTCGATCTCTACATGGTGAGGGTGGGGTTGGCAACACTTCACTGCCATTCCTATTATGCATCTCTACCTCTGCCACTACCATAGCCAATGCCAGCAAGACAATATTTGGCATTGACAAATGCTTGTTCAGTAATGTTGCATACTATGTTATATCTTTCTCTAGCACACCAGTACCATATGTAAGCTTTGGCATTTCTTTATATTCATGTAAATTATTACTTACTAAACAGCTGATGTAACAGTATCAATTACATATTGTGTCAGCCTAATAATACTGTTACTATCAGATCTTGCTTTGAGATTTTTTACATAGAATGATTGTTGAAGTACTAAAATTTTGTTGTAATGCTATTTATGGATCACTTAATTTTCAAGGATTTAGTAAACCATAGTATACTTATCTTTTGAATGCTAGGCCCATAAAAAAGCTATAACATGGCTATATAAACATGTTAATCAGTTAATGCTTGGTAAATGGTTTAGGTAACAGAAAGAATGATACATTGTGATAGTTTGATAATAGTATGCTTTAGTGAGCTCATGTTGTGATTGTTATGTTTTAGTTTTTTTTTAAAGTTGATGACTGAACACAGTTGAAAAAGTTGGTAAAGTGCTACCAATATTGTTGCTGCTGTTGGTAATTTGATATCTATGGTGACCTTATGTACTTTGTTGAAGTTGTGTGGAGGCTTGGGGTACAGGTGGGACAATGAAGTTTTATTTGTTTAGGGATGGGAACCAGGGAAACATTTGTTACACAATCAGCAGCTAGCTGGTGATAGCTGATGAAGAGGGTAGAGCAGCTAAGTAGTTGGTGGATGTCTTTATGGAGAATGTTAAAATTCTTTGCATGGAGTGCCATGTTGAGTGCTTCATGGAATGTTCTTGTCTGGGTGCTGGGTGACAGGTGGTATGTGTGAGGGCTGGGAAGGGTTGGAGGACAAAGAAAAAAGGAACACATTTCTATAAATTTTACTTAATGGATTGTAAACTGGAAGGACAAATAACAGAATTAATTTAATCAACCTTGATTGTTTAATTGGACAATACTTACCTTTTCAATGATCACCACAACATCCTCCACAAAAAACAGACCCTCTTCCATCAATTCCTCTGGGGCTGGCTGCAAGTTCACCCTACCTGCTGGTGTGGCAGGGAATCCAGAATGGACTAAAATGAAAAAGAATAAATAAAGAAAAATAGTGAGGCATGTGTTATATTATGTTGTATATCCATTATTGTTTTGCAAAGAAGTA
The DNA here is from genome assembly GCA_016271365.2 of Neoceratodus forsteri. Classification (NCBI taxonomy): domain Eukaryota; kingdom Metazoa; phylum Chordata; order Ceratodontiformes; family Ceratodontidae; genus Neoceratodus; species Neoceratodus forsteri. Next base: position 655,865,218 of record CM028136.1, read on the forward strand.
GCCTTATACTTTGATTGTTTTTAATAAGTGATATTTAACAACTTTAATGATTGCCTAGGTGCTGTTGTATTGTACAGTTCTATGTAGTTATGATATGCTGTCATTATACCCATTGTTATATTTCCTACAATCAAGCCTTTTCAATTACCATGCAATATCAGTTTCAGATAAGACCATAATTACCATAACCTATGAGCACATCTAATGAATCGAACATTATAACAATTTAGCACAGATGGTTGTCACGTATTATAGAGGGTGCAGTAGCACCCCTATAGTTAGAGTTGAGTAGGCTGTTTAATGGTAAAAAGCCAATTTTTGCACATTAATAACTCTGGCGTTGTTTGAAAAAATAGCCCCAAATTTAGCACATGTGGTCAGGCTGCCAGAGTTTCAAGACAATAAAAGTTTTATGATACCATCTTGTTCAGTTTTTGAGATATAGAGCACCAGAAAGTGAAAAAAAAATGTTTGGTTTCCCTGTAGTTAACATTGGGTATATTTTGCTCTCACCTGCAGCCTAGATGGTGTGGTATTTTTTCATAAACACTTTCAGGGATGAATGGCCCTATGCCAAGGGTATGCCTTTGGAAGGTTTTGTAAAAAAAATATTATATAGTTCTAGACTTATAATGACTGTAGGGTCAATGTCCTGACATGAACAGTAAAAAAAAAAAAAAAACAAGATCACGACTTCTGATTTTCATGATTTACCTCTCACGCTGAAATAAATTCTGATTGTGTTGGCCACCATTTTATTTTTCATTTAAAGCTGCAGTGCAATGAAACTGGGCAAAAACGTTGACCCTACCTTTCTTTCACTATAATAGATTCCAGGCATCTTCCAGTTTTATTTAGCAGTAAAATGTTAGAATTCCACCAATATCTGTGTATTTTATAAATGTTTCAATTAATTATTTCTCAAGACCAAAAGATGGCTACTGCATTTTGGATAGAAATAACATTGTAGAGCTGGCAAGGGTTAGGAATGAGAAAATAAAAAATGACTCATGGTGCATAGCATAAGAGGTGCCTAGACACATACATTTGACAGGTATGCTAATATTTTTATTATTTGTAGCTGAAAGTAGCTCTTTTGGAAAAAAAAAATTCTTATACTGTTGATTTAAACTCACAAACACTGAAAATGCATGAATTCACAAAGCCCCTTGAACAATACAAGCTGACTGCATCAAACATAAATGACGCAAGTGGCACCTTGTGCATAAAGATCCCCCAAGAGCTATTTAGAAAGGCAGCCTGCCTCAAACGCAGGCTGCATGCACCTAAGAGGGCTTGAGCCAGTCTTGCACCACAATATGGGCTGCAGCATGACACTAGGGTGCTTGCAGCAGACGCAGGCTGCCCTATCCCCCATTTCAGTATTCACAAAACTCTCCCAGAGGGCAACATTCTATGTACCCGTAGAACAGGCAGGGCTGATCTTAGGATACTTAGACTTGTCCTCTGGGAGGGTTTTGACATTGGCGGCAATGTGCTGCAGTCCCCCCCAGCCCCAATCCCAGGTAATGCAGAAAAACCCTGGTGGTGTAGCAGACCCTGATCAGCCTAGTTCTCATATATTAAATAAATGAAAAAACATCCCTGGTGGTCCAGCAGACCCCAATCCCTGTTAATACATAATAATCCCTGGTGATCCAGAGTACTACCAATCAGACCTGATCCCATGTATTAAATAAAACAAAACTTCCCTGGTGGTCCAGCAGCACCCACTAGCACCAATTCTCATTCCCGTACACATCCAACCTGGTGGCCTAGTGGACTCCCCACCCTCTCACCCTACTCCCCCTGTCCAATTCCAGAGTCAGCTCCTGACACAGCCCTCCACTCAGCACCATGGCTGGGCACCTACTGAACTGTCAATGAGCTACTGTATACATCATACATGCTGTGTACTGTATGCAGTAGCTCATTGACAACTCATTCAGTACCCAGCCATGGTAATGAGCAGAAGGCTGTGTCAGGTGCCAACCCTGGGACTGGATTGGGGAGCAGCATAGTGGGACACTGCATGCAGGGTGCAGGGTGGGTATCCAATAGACCATGAGATTGGATGTGTATTGAAATGGGGGATAAGGGCTGGACCTCTGGACCACCTGGGATGTTTTGTTTTATTTAATACATGGGATCGGTGTATGATCTGGCATCTGATAGACCACCAGGGATTTTAGTGGGGTTTTTTATATCTTAACTGGGATTGGTGCTGGTGGGATGATAGCCATCATGCTATGGCTGCACTGCTGCCCCACAGCTTGTGCCACACATTCAAGATGTACCGTCTGTTTGGTGCAATGCCAGGGTTGCCACAAGCCACTGGACTTTGCCACTGGGACCATACACATTTGTAAATTGGATGCAGGGTCCCTGGCCCTCCAGTGGTTGATGCATGCTGTGTTCGACACAGCCTGCATTGACCTTTGTGAATCAGGACCAATATCGTTTAAAAAAAATAAACACCAGAACCTACCTAAACAGGACCCATTTAGCTAGATTCTGCCGTTTGTTTTTTTTTTTTTAGATACTTGCCAGAAATATGTTTTCTGGGCAACCCAAAATCCAGGGTGCCCAGCTTAGCAAGAGAAGCCATTAATTCACATTCTCTGTATGAGAACAGTGGGACTTTCTTGAGTTCTGCAGTCGCATCTGGAATTTGTGCAGCAGACTGAACTGAAAGCAATGAGCAACCCTTTTCCTGGTGTCTGGTGACAACCCCACCATCCCATCCCCGGCCCCGTAGTTCTATAATATTTCCCTGATTTCTAGTGGTGCCCCCCACAATTGCCATCCCCTTAGATGTATAAGGTTTCCCTGGTGTCTAGTTGCACCTCCCACCCTCTGATCACTTGCCCAGTATTTGTATAGTGTTTCCATGGTGTCTTAGGGCATCCCCCACCCTCTGATTGCTGTCACTGTAGTGTATAATGTTTGCCTGGTGTCTAGGGGTAGCCCCCTCCTCCAATTGCCATCCCTCTACTTGTGTAATGTTTCCCTGGTGTCTAATGGCATGCCACTCTCCAACTACCATCCTCAAGTTTATATAATGTTTCCCTGGTGTCAAGTCTCACCCCCACCTTCTGATCACCGGCCCAGTATCTACATAATGTCTCCTTGATGTCAAGTGGCTGCCCTGCACTCCAATCACCATCATAGTATTGCTGTAATGTTTCCCTGTTGTCTAATGGCACCCCTGCCCATCAGTCTCTGTCCAGTATTGCTGTAATGCTTCCCTGCTGTCTGTTGGCACTCCCCACCCACCAATTCCCATCCCCGTAGGTTTACAAATCTGACCTGTAATGAAGAAAACTGCCCCTCATTTTTTTCTTTAAAGAGCCAGTGGAACCAAAATAGACAGAAACATTATATAAATGATAAGAAGTAGCCAGTTGTAAAGTTTGTTATTCCTGAAGTACTGTATATTTCTTTTTCCTTTTGCAAGTTAGAATGTTTTCTATTTATTTTTATTTTTTTTTATTTATTTATATCTTGGATTACAATACCTTTGAACCAGGAGCTCTTTTATAAAGGTTCCATGTCAGAAGAGTGAGAAAAAAGTTTACAAGACAAATTATAGGTTCATAGGTATAATACGTGATCGAAGGATGAGCCCAATTTGATCACGCCACCTAAGCTAGGTGGACTACATATTTTAAGTCATTCGTGTGAGAATCAAGCTTTGATTTAAATAGAGCTAAATTATCACAGTGCACTACATCATTTGGAAGTGAATTCCATATTGGAATTATCCTTTGTGTAAAGAATTTATTTCTCTTTGTAGTTTTATTTATGGTTGCAGTTAATTTCAGATTATGTGATCGAGTATGTACAGATGTTGGATTCCAAGTCAGATATATTGTTTCGAACAAGATTTCATCCTTTGTAGCCCTATAGAGCAAACAAAGGTCACCTCTCAGGGACCTGTATTCCATACTATAAAGTTGTAATTTTTTTAATCTTTCTTCATAAGTCAATGGACCCATACCAATAATATGTTTGATGAATCTCCTTTGAATTCTCTCTCTCTCAAGATAATCTATCTCTAATTAATGTTGGAGCACTAAATGAGGAACAGTAATCAACATTAGATCTTATAATACTAGTAAACAGTGGGAGTAATACAGCAGGTTCTCTGCTTTTTATATTTTTGAAAATACAATTAGTCAATCGAGTACATTTTTCACAGTAGTATTTAAATGTTCTGTAAATTTTAAATTATTAGTAATAGTGACACCCAGATCCTTTTCAGAAGTAATTACACTTAACACATGGTTGTTAATATAATAATTGGCACACATGTTATTTAATCCAAAGTGCATAACTTTACATTTATTATGATTAAAGTTTAATTTATGAGTGGTAACCCAGTTTGAGATTAAATTCAAATTATCCTGTAAATTTGAAATGGATTTTATATTGTTAACAATCCCACCTGGTTTAGCATCATCTGTATACTTAGTTAACCATATACCATCTTTAGTGTTCATACTAGCTATAAGAACATTAAACAATATTGTACCCAGGACTGAGCCCTGCGGAACACCGCTAGTAACTTCCGTCCATGTAGATGAATACCCTCGTAGTGACACCCGTTGTCTTCTATAAGTCAACCATTGTATAATCCAAGCAGTAATAAATTTATTAAGCTCCATTTGTATTAAACATTCATATAATATACTATACTATATGAAACAGAGTCAAAAGCCTTTTCAAAATCCAAGTAAATGACATCCACTGGAAGACCCATGTCCAAGACGTTACCCACTGGCTCAAAAAAGTTTATTAAATTAGTATGACACGACCTACCAGGTTGAAAACCATGGTGTAATATATCAGATTGACCTTTATCTATAATATGTTAATTAATCTTATTTGATTTAAGTTTTTCCATAATTTTACATACAGGGGATTTTAGGCTTATAGGTCTATAGTTTTTTAGCTTTTGCGTTGAACCATTCTTATGTATTGGAATGACTAAAGCATCTCTCCATTCCTTTACAACAGTGCCCTTTGCTATAGATTCATTAAAAAGAAATGTTAATATACCAGATAACTCTTATGAAACATTTTTTAAGAATATCGAAGGAATGTTATCAGGTCCTACAGATGTGGAAGATTTACATGAATTAATGACGCAATAAGTTTCAGCAACAGTGAACTCAACTACATGTTCCAGAACAGAGGGAATCTCATTTAATAATATGTCCTTTTTTTTTAAATAAACTAGCAAAAATATTGGTTGAATTTGTTAGCCATTATTTGTTCATTGTTTATAATCTCATCATTAATGTTTAAGGGTCCAACTAAATTGGGTGTAGATTTTAAAGAACCAATATAATTGAAGAACTTTTTTTTTATCACCCTGATTACTAAGTAGATTATATTCAAAATCCTTTTTAGCCTTTTTGATTGTATATTTAGATTTTTTAGCTTTAAGAACAAATTTAGACCAATTAGAATTAGATTTATTTTTCTTATATTTATTGAAAGCCCTTTTTTTGGCCAATACCAATCTTTTGATTTTTGTGGAATACCATGGTGGAAGCCTTTTCTTCTGAATGTATTTAACTTTAATTGGTACCTACTCAGAAATACAAAAATCTATTTTTTTCTTTTATTCTATGCCATATTTCTTCCACAGTTGACCCAATTAATTCTTTTTTCCAATTCCACATTATTAGGTGCTCTTTAATGGCTACATAATTAGCCATTTTATAGTTTCTGAATTTGGTTATACCATTGGAATTTTTCTTATAATAATTAATTGCCCATTTAACCATTAGATGGTCACTATTATCTATTGAAGCCATATTATCTGGGGTATAATTGCCTTTCTTTATATTAGTAAATATTAGATCTAAAATGTTATTATATCTTGTTGGAATGTTGACAATTTGATCTAATCCTCGGTGTGCAATTGTACCAATAAATGTATTTTCTTGTTTATTTGAACCTACACCATTTAACCAAGTTATGCCAGGGTAATTAAAATCACCCATCAGAATGGCATTAGTTTTCTGATGGACATTTTCCAAGTATTTACAAAAGTTATCATTGTTAACAGAATCCATTGACGGTGGCCTATAACATATCCCTAGCATAACTGGAATAGATTTGTTATTGAGTTTAATCCATAGTATTTCAATACCTTTTGGTGAATTAGTGTTCATACTAATTTTTGTACACTTAATGTCTTCTTTTACATAAAAAGCAACACCTCCTCCTCTTGTATATACACGATTATTCTTAAAAATAGTGTATCCACAAATATTTTGCCTCCATTGTTAGTCATTAAACCAAGTTTCTGTGACTCCTCAAATATCAATATTTTCACTATGTAAAATTATTTGAATTTTAGACAAAAAACATTCGATAACAGCAATAAATACAACTGAAGCATAGAAAACAGTCTTGGCAATAAGGCATTCGATAACAGCAGTAAATACAAATTGAGGTGTATAAAACAGGCGGGGTGGATATTTTACAAAAGTAGTAGGTGATTATAAAGCAGCTAGGGGTAGGCTTTATTAGGGATGGGAGGGTGAAGCAGGAGTGCATTGGTGAGGTAAGTAGGGGGAACAATAACTACAACAAATGGGGGATGGGGTAGTGAGGGCTAAGGTTTGTGTGAAAGAAGCAGAAGGTACTGGTGCAGGTGGTCTGAGTTGCTCTTGACAGTATGAGGACCACTAGCAGGGGTGGGAGAAAAGAAGGAAGGGGTGAAAAGAGGGGGGAGTGAGAGGGGGTTTAATAGTTAGACTTGACATTGTTGCAACTGGTGGCAAAGGGGGCAGTAGACAGAAAAGGAGGAGAGGTTTTCTGAGTGGGGGGCAACCTTTGGATGGAAGTAGCAGCTACTAAGTGCAGTGAGGTGCCAGCGAAGTTTGCTCTTAAAAAGGGCCAGTCCTTGTCTCATTCAAGATTTCTGAGTGGAGATTGTTTAGCCAACTGGGCACCCTCTATGAAAATGATTGCTGCACCTGAAAAGTGAGTCAAAAAGGGACTTGATATGTCTGTCTTTGCATGCCATGAGTTTGGTGAGGGTTAGATACAGGGTTAAGGAGTTTCTGGATGGCAGGGGAGGTTTGGCTAAGGCAGATTTATTTTGCTAAGAGACAGGTCTGATATTTTATTCTGCCCTTAAGGTTCAGCTAGCTAGTCTGTGCGCACAGGTCACAAGAATGTGTGACTATGTGGGCTCCAGTAATCAGCCTGCATGACTAATTCAGTGCTGTGCTGATCCTTTTGAGCATGGTGTCTGCAGATGCTTCATAAATTACTAAATCGTAGTCTATTATGGATAGAATGGAGCTATTTACAGCAAGCTGGAGTGTGTCTAGGGCCATACAGAGTCTGTGCCTAAATAACAGCCCTATCCTGATATTAACCACCCTCCCGAGAAGATCAACATGGTTAATGTAGGAAAGAGAATTGTCAAGTATGATCCCAAGATATTTGAAGTTTTGGACATGTTCTTCAGGGGTGCTATGGCTGTTCAGAATAGTTAACCAGTGGGATTTGTATTTGTTGTGTGGGTTTGAGAAAATCATGACTTTAGTTTTTTTGTAGTTCATAAGAAGCTTGTGCTTAGTAAACCAAGTCTTGATAGCTGAGAAGCTCTTCTGGAGTTGTGATTCAAGGGGGAGGGGATCAGGTTGACTAGTGAAAATGATGACATCATCCATATAGAGTAGCATGCTATTGGTACAGGCCAGGAAGAGGGTATTGAGGAAGAGACTTAAAAGTAAGGGGTCTAGGATCGAGCCTTGTGGTTCCCACACCATACTTGCCTGCTGTCAGATAGGATACCACTTATTTTAAGTTGTTGGGTTCTGCCACCGAGGTAGCTTCTAAACCACCCTACCACATCATTAGATAAACCGGAGGCGAGGAGTGAGTTTAGCAGTAAGGTGCGGTTGACCTTGTCAAATGGTCTAGTGAGGTAGATATACATCATCTTCACTAGTTGACCCCAGTCTAGTGCATTATATATGTAGCCAATGTATTCTAGTTGCACTGTGGTGGTATTAAGTGCCATGCAGAATCCATGTTGTTGTGAACATTGGATTTGGTATTTCTCAAGGTACTGGGTTAGCTGATCTGACATTATTTGCTCCAGTGCCTTTGAGAAGGGAGGGAGGATTGATATTGGATGGAAATTTGTGTGCTGGACTCAGGCTCCACTTTTGGTGATGGGCATAACCACAGCTGCTTTACACCACTGGGAGAAATGACCGAAGCTTAGTGACAAATTTAGTGGTTTTGTGAAGGGTAATAGGACTTCATCAAGAGTTACACTAATAAGTTTAAGGTCAATTGAGTCACCACTGAATCTAGACTTTCCTAACACCCATTGCAGATACTTTTTTCTATGTGTTAGTTTTAAATTGGATGTTTGAAATGGCACTCTGCCTGGCAGCTGACATATCTAGCTCTAATCATCCCATTACATGATCAGCATTGTGAGCTCACTGACAGTGACATCACAGGTGAATGACCTGGCAGCCTCTACTGTAAGTGACTGTTCCTGAACAGCAGTGATGTCACAGTCAGTGAGTTCACAATGCTGATTTTGTAATGGGGGGCAATTGTGATAGATATTGTATGTTGGTATCCAGGCAGAGTGCTGTTCCAGACACCACATCTATTAACCTCAGGTAAACAATCTTCTAATTAACCAAAGGGAAAAGAAAAAGTACTTCAGATATAAAAGGTAATGGACGAACTACTTTTTAAAAAGCTTAATATTAGTTTTAGGCAGTACACTAGCTCTTTAAACCTGTAAAACAGAAAAAGGTCTGCTAATCCGATCACTGCCACCCAACCTCCCACTCAGCAGTCACCACTCCACAACTGCAGTACACCCCCCCCACACACACCATCACTAACCTAAACAGGTTCTATGACATCTATCCACTCTTCAGTCAAAGACATGTCATGCTGCTGGAACTGGTGGCTGTAATATGAGAAACCAAGGCAAGTACGGTTCAATGTATTTCAATGGGGTTTTGAACTTTGATACATAACTTTAACATTTTTGCATATTTTGGCCCCTAATTTCAACATAGCTTTTGTGGGCCCCACCTCATGAACAATGGTGGTGAAGTTATGCAAATCAGGCCCGAAAAGTGATTTTGGTGTCACATTGTGAAATCTCCTTTCTGGCTGGATTTGAACATTTTCACCACCTTTGTTCATGAGGGTGGGTCATAAGAAGGCTATGTTGAAAATAACAAGGTCAAAATATATAAAAATGGCAAAGTTATGCCCATATTTTGAAATTTTTCTACCCTCACTTGTAACTTTAGTAGTTTTAAATATTTTGACCCCCGATGTTCATCATAGCCATTTTTTTCACACCACCTCATGAACATGATAGCTGTCATTTTTCAAATCCAGGCCAAAATATGTTTTCACATCTGTGGCATGGAATGTCACTGAATACTGTGTGGTATTGTGTGCTGTGACTTCCTCCTGCTGTTTGTCGTGGCTCAGCAATGGTACCCAGTTCCTAGTGCAGACTTTCTTCTGTTTTTCATGACTGTAAATATGAAGTGGCAATCATTTCCATTCATCAACACCAACACATAGTCATAGACAGTTGCCTGAACTGTTTTTGTTGAGAAGGGGAATGTTGGCTAGGACAACAGGAAAACTTCTCTTCTCTTGTGAAGCATGCTGTGAGGTTCCTTGACATCCACCTAGATGCCCATTAAGGACATCACAGATGAACAGATGGGACCTGCGTTTAGTGTCTCATTCAGAGGATGATACACCCCAACAGTAGAGCACCCCCATTCCCAGTACTGCACTGGAGTGTCAGCATCTGGGGAATGCACCCAAATCCTGATGTGGGACTAGAACCCTTGATCTTCTTATCCAAAGAAAGACAGGCTACCAAATGAGACACATTGACACCCTCCCCTTTCCCCTATTCCCTCCTCTTCAGTCCTTCCCTTGCTCTCTTGCAGTGATTCTCAGTCATCCAAAGTTGTACCAAGGGCTTGTCCCTACCCTCTCCCCTCGCCTACAACCTAACATCCCCTTCAATTCTCCTGCCATCCCAGTCCTCTTGCAGGGTTTCTCTACATCCTGAAGGGCTGGAATTTGGCATCTCTTCTCTCTCACCTTCACCATCTCTTCTGACCTTCCTGAAGCCTACTCCCCCTCATTGCCTAGAACCTGCTGCCCTCCTGTTGTGCTCTACCTCTGCCTTGTGCAGGCAGGATTCTCAATATACTGGAGGAGTCAGGCTCTGGCTGACCCCTCTCCTCTTCCCTCTTCCTTCCTTCCTTCCTTCCTTCCTTCCTTCCTTCCTTCCTTCCTCCTTCCATCCACCCTGTTCTCTGCCTATGTACATATATGCTTCTCATCCCCTTCCCTTCTCCTTCCTCCCCCTCCTCCCCCTCCCCTCCCCTCTTCCCTCCATTACTTATAACTGGTTATGGCTGACCCTGCTCTCTATTGCAGTTATAGACAATCTGCACTTCTGATATCTTAGCTAACTTGTACTGTCTGTGTTACTCCTCACTAACTTGCCCTAGATCAAAGTACTAGAATTCTATTCAGCCATTTTCTAGCAACACAGTTAAGTGTCACTTAGCGTTTGCCTTTAAATGTTTGTGCTATTGTATCTATCTAGTTCAAAACTGTCAGCATTGTAGCTACCTAGTTCAAAACTGTTAGCATTCCGCTATTTCATTGCTTCTGTACAGTCTATTCACTTTTATTTGAATGCAATCAATTGTAAATCTTATATTATGTATCAAATCTATGTACCAAAATTATTTGAGGTACCAAAAAAAAAAAAATCTTCATATACAATCCTCATGTTCCCCTACCCCCCAGATTTCATCAGGAGAAGGACAACCTGTTGTGCAGCATGCCTTCCTGGTGAAACATTTCAATAAATAAATAAAATTATGTTTTGGTAGTGCAGAATGATGTTTTGGCAAGGATTTGAAATTTTTCACAGACTGGGTTCATGAGGTGGGGTAATAAGAAGGCTATGCTGGAAATTTGGTGTGCAAATATGGTACAATTCCCAGGTTATGTCTGAAAATTGCAGTATTTCAATGTTCAGTCAGAAGTCAACTAATTTTCAATACAGTATTTAGACTCCAAACTTCCAACATACCCATTTTTCCACACCGCCTCATAAATGTGACAGGTATATTTTTTTTAAATCCTGGCCAAGACATGTATGGCACTTGTGGAGTGAAATGACATTTCCATCAGTATACTATAAATGCTGCATGTCATGTTTTTAAGGGCAGTCATAAAATGACTGTCTTGAAAATGTGGGCTCAAAATAATAAAAAACAGTGAATGTGTGAAGAGTCAATGTGTATAGAGTAAAGGTATGAAGACTGAATGTGTGAAGAGTGAATGGTCTGGATTCTGGAAGGGGTTGTGATCACCTCAGGGGACTTGCAGCAGGGTGTTTGATGCAAGTGGTGACTTGTGCCAAACAGTGGGGAATCTGTTATTCCAGTAAGCCGCTGCCGCAAGATTCAGATGCATCAAAGTTAAACCAGCTCCTCCCTGGTCTAACTTTGTGTACGTGGGGGTACCCTTTTTACAGGGCTTGTGCCAAACCTTTGACACAAGCTGCCGTAAAATGGGAAAAATGTTGAAACTGCGCCAACCCTTCTGGAACTGGCTGAGTTGCATCTGAGGGCTTTGATGCAGCTAGAATTGTCCCCAATATTTAAAGAGTGAATGTGTACTGAATGTCTAAAGAGTGAATGTGTACTGAATGTTTAAAGCGTGAATGTGTAAAGAGTGAATGTGTCAGACCCTGCACTTCTGTAGGTGAACAGAGTCTTCCCATGGCACACTGCCCAAAGGGCCCTACACATCTGCACCTGTTCAAGCTGGTCCCTTCAGGACCTGTGTGAATGAAGATATTATTCCACTGTCTAAAAAAAATGAAATTCTTTGCAAAAGAACTTTGTAAAAGAAACAGTTAGTGTAACTTAAAGCCACAAAAGTAGGGAAATGTGGTGTTAGAGTTTGCAACCCTAACATTCAACCCCCTACCCTCCAAGCAGCAAAAGAAAAAAATATTAGGGTTTTGTGTCTCCTGAGTTTTGCCTAATCAGTAATGGGTCCTTCTTGGGGTTGTCAGCCCTAATGCCCACCCCATTCCCTGAGCAAGCAACATTGTACATGATCTCCTTTCATCACAAAGGGCCCGCAAAGCCCGGTGCAAACAAAGCTACAACAATTTGTGTTGGCAACAAGTGGCAAGACATACTTTTCTTCCTTTGAAAAGTGTATCACTATGAGGCACTGGCTTGGAGCTGTACCATGTGCTTCAAATTGTAGGCTACAGGCTGGGGGGAAGGGTGATCATAATGGTTGACAACCCCAAGGAAGACACCACCACTGATTTGACATGACTCTGGAAACCCACAACCCTAATAATTTTTCCTTTTGGCTGCTTGGGCGTTGGAGTTGGTAGTTAGGGTTGGAAATCCTAACACCATTTTTCCCTACTTTTAGGGCATTAAATTACCCTAACTGGTACATTTATAACATTTTTTGCAAAGAATATAACTATGCTCATTGCAAAAAAATGATGCTAATGCAGGTATTAGAGATGAAGAACACAAAGCACACAAAATAGGAGAAAGAAAAAATAATAGCGTTTTGTGTTTCTGGAGTCTTGGTGAATCAGTTTTGATGTGTTCTTTGGGGTTGTCAGTCTTAATGCCAACCCCTTCCTCTGAGCAAGCAAGGCCAAATATGATCTCTTTCTATCAAGAAGGGTCTGCTGGGCCATGTGTGAAAAAGCTCTGACTGATTTTGTTGGCAACACGTGGCGAGCCATATTTCTCTACCTCCAAAGAATGTATCTCTATGAGACACAGGCTTGGAGCTGTACATTATGCTTCCAACAGAAGGGTATAGGCTGGAGGGAGGTGGTGGGCATTAGATTTGACAACATCAGAGAACATCCCGCCACTGATTCACCAAGGTTCTGAAGACCCAAAATCTTAATGATTTTTAATTTCCCTACTGTGTGTGTTTTATGTTCTTCAACCCTAATATCTACATTATTGTGTTTTTTTTTTTTTGTTATGAATTTCCCTTCCTTTTCTGATAGTCGAATCATATCCTAATTTTCAAATGCCCCTTTGGGATCTGTGCAAAATTAAATAAGTAGAATACTGGAGATAGCCCTGACCCAGTGCATGGGCCCATCTGGCCTTGACATGCACATCAACTCCTTGTGAAGAAAGGAACCCCTGCCACCACAATGTGTCACATGTGTGACAAAATACTGTTCCATCTCTTCCCAGGCTGCAGCTGGTACTGCTTGCTGCAGCACTTTAACCCCCATGTTAGCCCATCAAGCAAGCTCACTGAGCCTGTACCCAAACTCAGGTCACTAGAATGGAAAAGCAGAGAGGTCCCCACTGGGCCAACAGACATCCCTGCAGACAGCATTATTTCATTATTTTTTTTACTTTACATTTTGACCTCCAAATTTCAAAAATTATTTTATGATCCCTCCTTGTAAACATGACAGGTGTCATTTATTGCCATATATGACAGAAATGTAATTTCACACCAGAAGTGTAAAATTGGCCAGGATTTGAAAAACAACAGCTGCCATGTTCATGGGGTTATGTGAAAAAAATCACTACGTTGAAAATTTGGGGTTTAAATTGTGAAAATGATCAAAATTATAAGCATGCGTAGTAAAATGACAGCACACCTACATAGTTTTGTCAATTATTAACATTTTGACCACAAGTTTTCAAAATAGTCTTCTTATGATCCCACCTCATGAAATCGATAGGTGAACATTTTCAAAACCCCACCAAAACATCCATTTGTGCCACAGGTGTGAAAACACATTTCAGCCAATCAATCAATCAATCAATCAAATCTTTATTTATTCAGGCGATCATCATTGAGCAAGACTCATTTACAAGATGGACCTGATAAGGTCAAGGTTCGAGTTGGTGCACAGCAATTACATCACATACTTATGAGACAGTTATACATACAGAAACAAGAAAATGTTATTTATAACACAATAATATACAGAGAATTCACATGTTAAAGCTTGGCAAGAGAAAGTTAAACTAACATCTACAATATGTACAATACATATATATCACAATGAGGGCCATGACAGTCACTCACATAATGAGTACAAGAATGGTGAAGGGAATATTGGGTGCCATATACTGACGGTGTCTGGCTGGAAGGAATATGCCATATGTGATTGGAATAAGGTTTTGTGGGATGACTATTCTATCTCTAGTGGTAGCAACTGCATTTCTCTGTGAAGAAGGCTTTACAGTGCTGCTTGAAGGATGTAAATGGAATGATAATGGACAGTTTTAGGGATTTTTGCAGAGTGTCCCATGCTGTGGCTAGAGATTAGCTGATTGCTGCCCTCCCTATTTTGGTGTTGACTTTGGGCAATTTGAGCAGGATGATATTGTTGCTTCTTAGGGCATAGGAGCTGGGAGTGGTCAGGTTGAAGCAGTCCAGGATATAGCTTGGGAGTTTTTTTGATAAAGCTCTGTAGATCCATAGAGCTGCATTTCTGCTCCTCCTGACATGAAGGAAACCCATCCAACTGAATCATAGAGAGAACAATGGTGAGTATTATATGACAGGTCTGTAATGAACCTTATTGCTCTATGGTATAAGGTATCCAACTTTTGAAGGTAGGAGTGGAGCAGTGACTATAGAGGAAGTCTGCATGAGTCAATGACTGATAGAAAGATGGCCTGGAATAATCTCATCTTTGAATCTCTATTAAGAAAGGGTTTTAATCTGTAGAGGAGGCCAAGCCTTAGGCGAAGCTTTTTCAGCAGTTGTTCTAGATGCTGAGTAAAGTCAAGTCTGTTGTCAATCCACACACCTAGGTATTTGAAATTTTCAACATACTCCAGATTTTCTCAAGTATAGTGCATATCTGGGGAGACTGATTGAAGAGGATGTGTTGGTGGAGTTTTGGGTTGTGAACATCATTGCTTTGGTTTTCTTTGCATTTAGCAGAAGCTTTTTCTCGAGAAGCTGATGTTGTAACAGGAGAATTCTGCTTGTAGGATTTCATGAGCAACTTTAGGTGAAGGGTTGCTGACATACAGTACAGTGTCATCAGCAAAGAGATGTACTGAGGACTTGGTAAGGGTTGAATCAATTTTATTTATATAAATGGCAAAAAGGATAGGACCCAGAATAGAGCCTTGGGGGACTCCTCTTCACAGTGGTCTTAATGGGGAGAGGTCACCTTCAGCTTTTACCTGCTGTGATCTACCAGAGAGGTAGCATCTGAACCACTTAATGGACGATGGATCTAGGCCAGTGGAGTGTAGGGATGAGAGTAGCAGTTCATGGTCCACAGTGTTGAATGCTGATCTGAAGAAAAGGATCTGAAAAATGGCAGCTTTAATTTTCATGAAGTGTTGTGTAAAAATAGTTATGTTGAAAATTCGGGGTGAAAATATATAGAAAAATGTCAATGTATGCTCATAATTTGGTCATTTTTGTAAATTTTGTTTCCTATATTTTCAACATGTCTTTTTTCGGAGTCCACCTCATGAATAAGGGTGGTGAAATTATGTAAACCCAGCCCAAAAAGTAATTTTGTGGAGTGAGCACAAAATCACCTTCTGGGCCATTGTTCATGAGGTGAGGCCCCAAAAAGTCCATATTGAAAATCTGGGCAAAAAAAATGTAAAAAATGACCAAGTTATGAAGAAAAGTTCAGAACAGATTAAAATACATTATTACAGCCCTTGCTTGTTTTCCTCAGATTCTGGTCTGGCATTGAAGAGTGAATACATGTCTCTGGTACAGAGAACATTATGGTGTTCTACCTCAGCTGGATAAATATAGGTTAAGGAGGGTGTGTGGGGTGGTGGCTGTTGAGTGGGGGATCGGGGTGGGGGTAGGGATGGTGGCAGACAATGAGTGACCATTTTCTTTATTTCAGGGTTAAAAAAAGAACAAAAATGTTGTGGGATGTTTTTCTTTCTTTCAGGTAGACTACTTCTGACACTGGGAATTTGGCAGCCCAGTGTCAGCATGATATTTGGGAGCACTGGGGTGTGGGAACCCCTCTATCCCAGAGTGCTGGGTCTGGGGAAGGAGGATGTGTGTGATGACACCGGGGATAGGGCACCACAGTGCTGTCAACTTGAAATTACTGGGTTTGTGGAGGGGGGGACCTTGCAGAGGGGAGGTGGGAACAAACCTTCTCTGGGGTGGGCACCCTGGTGTTGGACTATTTTATTAATAATTAAACTGGCACTGGGGATTGGGCACCCTGGTGTCCTGTTCAAATAAATAAAGCTATTCATATGGCTAATGGTGGATAGATTACCAGAAAAAAAAAAACACAGAACCACACACAGTGCATTCAGCAGGAGCAGGGCTACACTTTGACAGGTAACACCATCCCTGCTGAATGAAAACAGCAGCTGGGCATATGCAGACAAGGATCCAGCCCCACCTACTTTTAAATGAGAGCATTTTCATAATATGACCACATGAGTTCATGTGGTCATAAAAATTCAACTATTTTTAGAAATCTGATTTTTTAACTGTGCATGCTCAAAAATGGAAATTTTTTTCTTAAGTATTTTAAAAACCACTACAGTTTGGGAGATTAAAAAAACACAAAAATGCATACCTTGGGTCAGACACTATCAAACCTGCAAGTTTTCGTTTTCAAATACTGCTAGTTATTTAGTTACTGTTGAGCAAACAAAGTCTTAATTTTGGTGATGGGGGGGGTTAGCCTCTCTGTATCATTGTCCCCAATTAACTGATTAGCATGACATTTTCATGATCCATAGTGCCCAGTACCATCTTTGCACATTCCAAATTTCATGTTAATTGGTTCAACTGGGGAAAAGTTATTAAGGTACAAAAATTGGGGACTAACATTAAAGTGCTTACTCAACCCTAATAGACTGTCATCACTGTGCCCGTACAATACAGACACCGATGCCACAGAGTGCTTTCGTCTGTCCAATCAACCTTGAAGTTATTATTTCATAGAAGTTTAATTACAGAAAAATGTACAACACATTGATTGAGTACTTTGAGTCAGTTACTAGTACTTTGAGTCAATCACTAATACTCAAGTGCTCCCCACCCACAACCCAAGTTTACTGAAAGGAAACAGACTGTCCAAAATGAACCTGGATGAACATTCACAATACAACAATATATGGCCATCGGTACCCAGAGAAGTGTATGTGTTCATCTTGAGTTTTCTACAGAGAAATAAGTGAACCTCATAGTTAATCTACTGTAAGTTTTGGTCATGTCTAATTAATTTAACATTATAACAATTTAGCATAGGCTGAAGTCACGTATAGTTAGTATTGTATAACAGATGCCTCACAGCTACGTTTCTCTGTATAATCAAATTTGAAGATATTGAACATATTAGAAAAGAGCTGCACCACACTGAATCTGTGCTTTGAAACCACCAGTAACTCTCAAGTGTCTTCCACCTCCACTACCCTCTCAAGCCCTATGCCCCACTTCACTGAACAGTTTCTGTAAATGGCCATGCATCACCATTCCTTGCAAAAGAAGATATGTTATACATGGAATCCACTGCATGGAATATGTTTGCTGTACTGTTGCACTGCCAGCATCATGTTGTTGCACTGCAGTAGTGGTGTGATTACTGGCACTACACATCTTAGAATGATGGCACACATGTACTTTCCTCTATCTAATCAAGCTGGAAGCTATATTTTTAAAGAAGTGGAAACTACACATAAAGTTTGAAATAATTGAATTAATAGTTTGAACCTAGCAGCACCATCCAAGTGTACTCCTCCCCAGTCCCATTTTTATGTTGATTGCACGCATGCACAAGAAGCATATTGCATCAGCTTTCTCCACAAGCAGGCTGTGGAGGCATGGCACTATTGTGCCCAGTGCCCCCACATCCTGCAGAGGCTTGTCCCCCATCTCCCAATGCTGTGGCATGCTGCTGCTGACACTAGTTCAGCATGCATGCCACAATTTTCTAAAAAAATCAGCCACTGCAATTAGAGGTCACCTTGTCATTGCAGCGTCAGCCATCTGCTGCAATGAGGGAGTGACCTGTCATTGCAGGGCAGGATGTGAAACCCCCTGATATTGTTTGTGAACATGCCGACGGCTTGTCGCAGTGTTCACAAACAATATAACCCCCTCCCTCCCACCGTGTTTACTTGTCGCTGACGGAGGAGCCCACTCCCTGTCTACATTCTGTAACCTCCCCTTTTTGTTCCTGCCGATGGGGTGCCCAATCCCCGTCAGCATAAAGAACCCCCCTGTGTTGTTCCTGTCGATGGGGGGCCCAATCCACATCGGCATAATGATACCCCCCTTTTGTTGCTGCTGATGGGGGTGCCCAATCCCCTTCAGCATCATGATACCCCCCTTTGTTCCTGCCAATGGGGTGCCCAATCCCCATCAGCATCATGATACCCCCCTTCTGTTTCTATAGCCAAGGGAGTGCCCAATCCCCCTCAGCTCCTGCAGCTCCCCTTCCCCTGTCCTTGTTTGCTGACAGGGGTGCCCAATCCCCAGCTGGCTAATGCACCCACCCACCCACATAGGTGGCATGCTGGGAGCCCACCCCAGCATGCCAAAACACCTGTTAAACAAGAAAACTGTCCCCCAATGTCTTATTTTTTTTTCAACCTGTAAAGAAGGAAACGGTCCCTAGGAGCTCTCCCAGGCCCCTCTCCCACAACCCGCACCCACCCACTGCACACCCTGCCTCCCCAAACCCCCCTCACCACATACGTACCTCCAGAGTCTGGCATGATGATCTTCGGTGGACTGGGAACACGTCTGTACTCTTCAAAGCCGACCGTGAACTGAGGAAATGCTGGAAAGCTGTACAATGTAATAAATAGAGTTTTTCAACTTTAGTGCATATTCGGCATTTTGAGATTCCACTAATATTCAACATATGCTTTTTGGGACCCTCCTCATGAATTCCTTGAACTGTCATGACATTAATCGGCCCCAAAAGGTGGTTTCGCAGTCATTGTGCGGAATCACCAATCGGGGCTGATTAACGAAACAACAGTGCCAGTGTTCATTAGGTGGGCTCTCAAAATGCCTATGTTGCAAATTTGGTGGAAAAAATCCAAAAAATGACTGTTTTACGAGCGTGCGTTGAGCCGTTTCTATGTACGCTCATAACTTCATGAATTTACAATATTTTTATGCCAGATTTTCAACACTGACATTTTGTCACACCTCCTTGGTACAGCTGTCATTGTTCACATCCTGGCCAAAATGTGTTTTCGCACTTCCGGCGCAGAATAGCGCGGTCGCTGTAGGAAATCAGTGTTCAGGACAGATTAAGAAAATGACAGTGACACTGTTCATGAGTAGAGGTCCTAAAATGCCTATGTTGAAAATTTGGTAATTATACTCCATAAAATGACTGTTACGAGCTTGCATTGCGCAGTTGGCACGCATGCTTGTAACTTCGCAAATTTATAATATTTTCACCCCAGATTTTCAGCTTTGCCATTTTCCCAGACCTACTTATGAACAGTGCTGCTGTCATTTTTTCCATCCTGGCAGAAATGTGTTTTCGCACTTCCGGCACAGAATAGAGCAGTCGCTGTGGGAAATCACTGTTCGGGACAAGAAAATGACAATGATACTGTTCATGAGCAGAGGTTCTAAAATGCCTATGTTGAAATTTTGGTGATGATAGCCCCTCAATTGACTGTGTTACAAATGTGCATTGTGCACTTTCCATGCACCCTTGTAACTTTGCAGATGTGTAATATTGTCACACCAGATTTTCAAGTGGCACTGTTCATGAGCAGAGGTCCAAAAATCCCTATGTTGAAAATTTGGTAACAAAAGTCCATAACATGACCATGTTACAAGCGTGTGTTGAACTGTTTCCATGCACCCTTGTAACTTCGCAAATTTGTAATACTGTCACTCCACATTTTCAACAGTGGCATTTTTCCACAACTCCTTATGAACACTACAGCTGTCATTTTTCACATCCTGGCTAAAATATGTTTTTGCACTTCTGCCGGACAATAGCAGGGTCACTCTGGGACATCAGTGTTTGGGACAGATTAAGATTGACAGAGTGGGGGGGAGTGACCAAACTCAACTGAGTTCTGTCGGGACAGCTGCAGATTTGTTTGTGTTCAGACAAAGGCCCCAACACAAGAGCCCAGTACAAAAGGGCAGCCTGCAGCACTGGGAGAAACAGAACAAGAGAGTGAATGAGGGAGGGGGAGTGTGCGAACTCACCAAAGTGCTGTCAGGACTGCTGCGGATTTCTTTGTGGGCAGAAAAAGGCATCAATGCAGGCAGGGGCCCAGTACAAAAGGCCAGCTTGCAGTGGTGGGAGAAACAGTGCGAGCGAGTGAGACAAGCGGACTTGGTGAGCTCAATGGAGCTCTATCAGGATTGCTGGGATTTCTTTGTGGGCAGAAAAAGGTGCCAATGCAGGCAGGAGCCCCATACAAAAGGGCAGCTTGCAGCACCAGGACAAACAGAATGAGCGATGAGAGAGGGAGACTGAGTGACCTCAATGGAGCTCTGTCAGGACAGCTACAGATTTCTTTGTGGACAGACAAAGGTGCCAATGCAGCCAGGAGCCTCTTAGAAAAGTGCAGTCTGTGGCGCCAAGAGAAACAGAATGAGCGAGTGACAGAGCGGTAGTGAGTGAGCTCAACGGAGCTCTAGTGTGACTGCTGCAGATTTCTTTGAGGGCAGAAAATGTGGCAATGCAGGCAGGGGCCAAGCACAAAAGGCCAGCTTGCAGCACCACCAGAAATGGAATGTGAGAGTGACAGAGGGGGAGTGAGTGAGCTCAGTGGAGCTGTGTCAGTATTGCTTCAGATTTCTTTCTGGCCAGAAAAAGCCGGCAATGCAGGCAGGAGCCCAGTACAAAAGGGAAGCCTGCAGCACCAGCAGACACCGAATGAGCGAGTGAGGGAGGGGGAGTCAGTGAGCTCAACGGGAGTTGTAATATTGTCACACCAGATTTTCAACAGTGCCATTTTTTCACACCTCCTTATAAGCAGTGCAGCTGCCATTTTTCACATCCTGACCGAAATATGTTTTCACAATTCTGGCACAGAATAACGTGGTCACTGTGGGAAATCAGTGTTCGGGACAGATTAAGAAAATGACAGTGGCACTGTTCATGAGCAGAGGTCCTAAAATCCCTATGTTGAAAATTTGGTGACGAAAGTCAGTGACATGACTGTGTTACAAGAGTGCGTTGAACTGTTTCCACGCACTCTTGAAACTTCTCAAATTTGTAATACTGCCACGCCACATTTTCAACTGTGGCATTTTTTCACAACTCCTTATAAACACTACACCTGTCATTTTTCACATCCTGGATAAAATATGTTTTTGCACTTCTGCCAGACAATAGCACGGTCACTTTGGGACATCAGTGTTTGGGACAGATTAAGATCGACAGAGTGAGAGGGGGGGAGTGACCAAACTCAACTGAGTTCTGTCGAGACAGCTGTAGATTTGTTTGTGTTCAGACAAAGGCCCCAACACAAGAGCCCAGTACAAAAGGGCAGCCTGCAGCACTGGGAGAAACAGAACAAGAGAGCGAATGAGGGAGGGGGAGTGTGCAAACTCACCGAAGTGCTGTCAGGACTGCTGCGGATTTCTTTGTGGGCAGAAAAAGGCATCAATGCGGGCGGGAGCCCAGTACAAAAGGCCAGCCTGCAGTGGTGGGAGAAACAGAGTGAGCAAATGAGACAAGGGGACTTAGTGAGCTCAATGGAGCTCTATCAGGATTGCTGGGATTTCTTTGTGGGCAGAAAAAGGTGCCAATGCAGGCAGGAGCCCTGTACAAAAGGGCAGCTTGCAGCACCAGGACAAACAGAATGAGCGATGAGAGAGGGAGACTGAGTGACCTCAATGGAGCTCTGTCAGGACAGCTACAGATTTCTTTGTGGACAGACAAAGGTGCCAATGCAGCCAGGAGCCTCTTAGAAAAGCTCAGTCTGCGGTGCCAAGAGAAACAGAATGAGCGAGTGACAGAGTGGTAGTGAGTGAGCTCAATGGAGTCTAGTGTGACTGCTGCAGATTTCTTTGAGGGCAGAAAATGTGGCAATGCAGGCAGGGGCCCGTTACAAAAGGCCAGCTTGCAGCACCACCAGAAATGGAATGCGAGAGTGACAGAGGGGGAGTGAGTGAGCTCAGTGGAGCTGTGTTGGTACTGCTTCAGATTTCTTTCTGGCCAGAAAAAGCCGCCAATGCAGGCAGGAGCCCAGTACAAAAGGGCAGTCTGCAGCACCAGCAGACACCGAATGAGCGAGTGAGGGAGGGGGAGTCAGTGAGCTCAACGGGAATTGTAATATTGTCACACCAGATTTTCAACAGTGCCATTTTTTCACACCTCCTTATAAGCAGTACAGCTGTCATTTTTCACATCCTGACCAAAATATGTTTTCACAGTTCTGGCACAGAATAACGTGGTCACTGTGGGAAATCAGTGTTCGGGACAGATTAAGAAAATGACAGTGGCACTGTTCATGAGCAGAGGTCCTAAAATCCCTATGTTGAAAATTTGGTGACGAAAGTCAATGACATGACTGTGTTACAAGCGTGCATTGAACTGTTTCCACGCACTCTTGAAACTTCTCAAATTTGTAATACTGCCATGCCACATTTTCAACTGTGGCATTTTTTCCCAACTCCTTATGAACACTACACCTGTCATTTTTCACATCCTGGATAAAATATGTTTTTGCACTTCTGCCAGACAATAACACGGTCAGTCTGGGAAATCAGTGTTTGGCACAGATTAAGATTGACCGAGTGAGAGGGGGGAGTGACCGAGCTCAACTGAGCTCTGTCGGGACTGCTGTGGAATTGTTTGTGTTCAGACAAAGGCCCCAACACAATAGCTCAGTAAAAAAGGGCAGCCTGCAGTACTGGGAGAAACAGAACGAGAGTACGACTGGGAGTGAGCGAACTCATTGAAGCACTGTCAGGACTACTGCGGATTTGTTTATGGACAGAAAAAGGTGTCAATACAGGCAGGGGCCCAGAACAAAAGGCCAGCCTGCAGCGGTGGGAGGAACAGTAAGAGCGAGTGAGACAAGGGTACTTAGGGAGCTCAACAGAGCTCTGTCAGGACTGCTGGGATTTCTTTGTGGGCAGAAAAAGGCGCCAATGCAGGCAGGAGCCTCACACAAAAGGGCAGCTTGCAGCGCCAGGACAAACAGAATGAGCGATGAGAGAGGGAGACTGAGCGACCTCAACAGAACTCTGTCGGAACAGCTGTGGATTTCTTTGTGGACAGACAAAGGTGCCAATGCAGCCAGGAGCCCCATAGAAAAGCAGTCTGCGGCGCCAAGAGAAACAGAACAAGCGAGTGACAGAGCATTACTGAGTGAGCTCAACGGAGCTCTAGTGTGACTGCTGCAGTTTTCTTGTGAGCAGAAAATGCGGCAGCGCAGGCAGGAGCCCAGTACAAAAGGCCAGCTTGCAGTGTCGCCAGAAATGGAATGCTAGAGTGACAGAGGGGGAGTGTGCAAGCTCAGTGGAGCTGTGTCGGGACCACTTCAGATTTCTTTCTGGCCAGAAAAAGCCACCAATACAGGCAGAAGCCCAGTACAAAAGGGCAACCTGCAGCACCAGGAGACACAGAACAGGCGAGTGAGGGAGGGAGGGGGAGTCGGTGAGCTCAACTGGGCTCTGTTGGGACTGCTGCAGATTACTTTGTGGGCAGAAAAAAGCAGCAAGTCAAGCAGGGGCCCGGTACAAAAGGGCAACCTGCAGTGGCAGGAAAACCAGAATGAGCGAGTGAGTGAGCTCAACAGAGCTGTATTGTAACTGCTGCAAATTTCTTTGTGGGCATAAGAAGGCAGCAACGCAGGCAGGAGCCCAGTAGAAAAGGGCAGCCTGCAGCGCCGGTTGAACAGAATGAGCGAGTGAGAGAAGGGGAGTAAGCAAGCTCAACGGAGCTTTGTCGGGACTGCTGCAGATTTCTTTGCGGGCCGAAAAAGGCACCAACAGAGGCAGGAGCCCAGTACAAAAGGGCAGCCTGCAGAGTCAGGAGAGCCTGAATGACTGAGTGAGACAGGGGGAGTGAGTGACCTCAACGGAGCTCTGTCGGGACAACTGTGGATTTCTTTGTGGGTAGAAAAAGTCACCAACACATGCAGGAGCCCAGTACAAAAGGACAGCCTGCAGCGCCAGGAGAAACAGAATGAGCAAGTGACAGAAGGGGAGTGAGCCACCTCAGTGGAACTCTGTCGAGACAGCTGTGGATTTCTTCCTCAGCAGAACAAGATGCCAATGCAGGCAGCAGCCCAGTACAAAAGAGCAGCCTGCAGCTCCAAGACAAACACACTAAGCCAGTGACACAGGGCCACTGAGTGAGCTCAACAGACCAACGCAATCAACATTCGGCATTGACAAATGCTTGTTTTTTAAAGGAAACAGTCTGCCTTAAGTGAGCATGGATGCCCACTCAGCATCAGTATAGCTTATACAGTATTGGCATTCATACAGAAACAAGCCTGTGTGTTCATTTTGAGTTTTCTATGACTATTAAATCTGTCAAACTTTGCTGTTGAATTTACTGGTTGCCATACATACCTCCTGATACAGACACATGGTTGTTGTATATGGCTGCCATTCATTATCCTTCATATTACACGCAAAATGTCATTGATAGTAATGCAATGTTTAAAGAAAATGATACTGTTATGTATAAAAGCCTTTTTTAACTACATTGTCTTATGTAACTTACTTCCATGGTGCCTGTCACCAAGCTTTGGCTTCCCTGCCTCATGCTACATCTTTAGGGCACATTTGAACCAGTCCTTTTCTGATTCCTGGACATTTCCAGCTTATTTTGCAGCTTGTTAAAGAGTTGCTGCAGCAGTTTCCACATTTGGTGTCAGAAGTCAGGATCTTTTGTATGCCCAGTCCTCTGCGGGAAACTGCTCACAGCCTGCTATATTTTCTTTAATGGCAGGTTGGTCCTCCTAATCAAAATATGGTGTCGGCCATATTTATGGAGCCCTTTGACATGGGGAGTACCTCCTTGTTGCTCCACAGCTCGGGTATGATCTGTGAAAAGTAAAAAGAAAAATTGTAATAAAAATGTGGATTCAGGCACTGTCTGTATACAGCATTACAAGTGATTAAGTTTACCGAACAAAGCTTGCATATGGCTCATTTATGTGTAGTACTTGTATTTATATTTATTTTCTTGACTAAGATAGTTGTGGCTCTGACTAGAGTTACTGTGGGGGCATCATCAGGGTACTTTGAAATGTGTTTAAACTAGTTGTTAACACACATCACACCACACTTTGAATCCCATGTTGTAGGTCTCCCAGGAAAATAATATTTCCAATGTCTGAAAAATGCACACAATCTTTTAGAACTGTGAATCATTATAATATTTCATTTGGGAGTGAGTAACAGTATGCATATCCAGATCATTCAAATAGCCAGATATTTGAATGTTGACTTTTCTATGTGATCTTTCAATTGCAGGCGCATACTGCTGGCCTGTTGGTTACTCATCCTACTTGGGTGGTGTTATTCAATGCCAGGTCCATTAAGAACAAGACTGCTTTAATAGCATATCTTGTTGGGTCATTAGACCTGACTTGCATCACCGAGACCTGGCTAGATGAGAATGCTGGTCCAGTGTTAGCTTCAGAAATTCCAGCTGGGTACTCGGTGATACAATACTGCAGGATGGATAGTAGGGGTGGAGTTGCAGCCATCTGTTTTAGATTGGAACTGAACCTTGTGGAAGTTCCAGTGGGGGTCACCAACTCCTTTGAATGTATCATTGGCAAGGGTGTAGGGTGCAGGATTATTGTCATCTACTGTCCACCAGGAGATGGGAAAGTTTTCCTGCAGGAAGTCACAAACTTCATCATTAACCTGGCATTGGGATCCCCCAGATGTCTGACCCTGGGGGATTTCAATGCATGGCTCAATAATGAACTTTCGCAAATTGGTCAAGACTTCCTCCAGCTAATGAGTTTGTTGGGCCTTACACAGGTTGTTACCTCCTTTGCCCATATTGATGGTCATTCAATGGACTTGGTGTTCCTCCTGGGGATGGAGATATCCAATTTGGTGGTGGAGCCAGTTGGGTGGTCTGACTATTACACCATTGGGTTCAATTTTGTGGCTCCCCCAGTAGGCCTGCCCCTATGGAGAATGTCTGGTACTGCCCTTTGAGGGGTGTTACCCCAGATGGTCTAATGGTGGTGCTGGACCTATCTGGTGTTCCGAGTGAATGCATGGATCCAGGAGATCTAATACTTGCCTATAATAAGGCGGTAATGACGTCCCTGGATTCCACTGCTCCTGTTCGCAATCGTCCCCTCACTCTTTGCTCAGAGTCTCCCTGGTTTGATGAGACCTTGAAGTAGTTGAGGACAGCGGGATGATGGCTAGAGATAAGCTGGCAGAAATCAGGTCTGGTGTGTGACAGACTTAGATTGATGGACCATTATGAGGTCCATCAATCAGCAATCTCCCATAAGAAGGCAGATTTCCTGTCCAGGGAGATTGCTGCTGCACAGAACCAAACCAGCTTAGCTCTTCTGGACTGTGGACAGATTGTGCAATCCAATCTGTCTTCAGCCTGGGGAAACTTTTTCACAAGAATGGTGTGATGAGTTTGCTCTGTTCTTTGCAGATAAGGTTGCCGCAATCAGATCCGGCATCTGTCTGGCTCCCTCTAATGGGAGCTGCAGTGGTTGGCAGGAGATGTCGGGTGTCCATTTTATCTGGTATGACTTTTACCAATCCCCAATCAATGACATTGTGATAGTCATCCAGACGCATTGACCAACCAGCTGTAGTTTAGATTCTGGTCCCATATGCCTTTTGGTAGGATGCATGGATGAGATCAGCCCAATCCTAGCCGAGATAGTCTGGAGGTCTTTGGAGAGGGGGATCTTTCTGGATCCTCTGAAGGAGGTGGTTGTTCAGCCTCTCCTTAAAAACCCCTCCCTTGACCTGGACTGTCTGGCAAACTACAGACCTGTCTCTAACCTACCCTTTGTTGGTAAGGCAATTGAGAAGGTGGTTGCGTCACAGCTGGATGATCATTTGACCAGCCACAATGTCAATGACTCTCTCCAGTCTGGATTTAGGAAGAGACGTAGTACCGAGACTGCCCTTGTCTGGGTACTAAATGACCTCCTAATAGCGAGAGATCAGAAGACCTGTTCTGTCTTCATCCTCCTTGATCTCTCTTCAGCATTTGACACTGTAGACCATGGTGTGCTGTTAGAGCACCTGCGGTTCATCTGTGGACTATCTGGTATGGTCCTCAGTTGGTTTTGATCTTTCCTTGACTGTAGGACCCAGAAAGTGGTGTCTGGGATTTATTCCTCTGCCCCTCTCCCCTGTCCTGCAGGGTGCCGCAGGGCTCCATCTTGTCACCCATATTGTTTGCAGTGTATATGCTGCCATTATGAAAGATTATTAGGTGGTACAGTCTGATTTTTCACTGCTATGTAGATGATACTCAGCTGTATATGTCCTTTGTACCTGGTCAGGATGTATTCCTCATGGTATTTAACAACTATCTAGCCAAGATCCAGGATTGGATGAGTGCAAGCTGGCTATGGTTAAACCCGGCTAAAACTGAGGTGCTGGTTGTGGACCCAGATTGTTGGAGGTGGGTTTGTTGGCAGGACTACCCTCTGGATTGTGGCTCGGGGGTGTTCAGCTAACTATCTCAGACTGGGTGCAGAACCTGTGTGTTATTCTGGAGACCCCATCTCCACAAAGACATAGACAGAGTGGAGGCTGTCCAGAGGAGGGCAACCAAAATGGTGCAGGGTCTGCACCAGAAGACATACAAAGAAAGACTAAAGGAGCTTAATATGTATACCCTTGAGGAAAGGAGGGAGAGGAGACATGATAGAAACTTTTAAGTACCTCAAGGGAATCAACAAAGTCCAAGAGGGTGGCATCTTTCAGAAAAAATGTTGTACAAGAACAAGGGGGCACAATTTGAAGATAGAGGGGGGACAGCTCAGAGGTGATGTGAGGAAGTATTTTTTTACAGAGAGGGTTGTGGATGCATGGAACAGCCTCCCTGAGGAGGTTGTGGAGTCAAGAACAGTAGGGGAATTCAAGAATACATGGGACAGACATAAGGCAGTCCTAGTGGGGGGTAGTAGGAAGTAAGCTCTTGGTTAACTAGGATCTGCAGCTTATCTGTTAGGTAGCAAAATGGGCAGACTAGGTGGGCCAAGTGGTCCTTATCTGCCATCAAATTCTATGTTTCTATGTTTCTATCTTTGATGATGGCCTGACCCTTAAATCACAGGTGTTGGCAGTTGTCAACACCTCTTTTTACCATCTGAGGGATATCACCTGGGTGAAACATCTGGTTCCTCCTGATGATCTTCCAATGTTGGTCCACACCTTCATTACCTCCCACCTTGACTACTGCAATGCCCTTTACCGAGGGCTACTGGGAGTTGATACTCGTCACTTGTAGCTAGTGCAGAATGCAGCTATTGACTGGTACTTCTAGGACTTGTCATATAATGCCTGTGTTCTGCAGACTGCACTGGCTGCCAGTACAGTGGTGGATCACCTTCAAGGTTGGTTTGCTGACCTATAAAGTCCTACATGTTCAGGGGCCTAGTTACTTGCAAGATCTCTTTCTCCCTTATTGTCCCCCCGCCTTCTCCAATCCACTGACAAGGGATTGCTAGAGATTTGCAGGGTCCATTTAAAGACATCAGGGGCTTGGTCTTTTGGTTTTGTGGCCCAACCCTGTGGAATTCTCTACCTCATTGGGTGCAAGATTGCCTGACCATCCAGAGTTTTAAAGCTACACTTAAAGCTTATTTATTTAGTCTGGCATAGCCAGATTTTTAGGCTGCCATTGTAATTTACTGAGTTTTAAATTGTTGGATTTTATTATTTTAACTGACTTGTTATGATTATTTATTATGTTGTTTTAAATATGTACAAGAGTCTTAGTTATGAGAAAGGTTCTTTTTACAAA
The DNA here is from genome assembly GCA_016271365.2 of Neoceratodus forsteri. Taxonomy (NCBI): domain Eukaryota; kingdom Metazoa; phylum Chordata; order Ceratodontiformes; family Ceratodontidae; genus Neoceratodus; species Neoceratodus forsteri. The sequence continues at coordinate 655,894,259 of CM028136.1, forward strand.
TAAAGACTGATTTGATTTGTTTTCCAGATCATGTGTTCTGTAATATTCGAATACAGAATCTTACAATTAGGTAATATTCTGGGATTACGTGATGAGCCGGGCATGAGTGGACGTCAGTGGTGTTGCTCCTAGGCCCTATCATATTAAAATTATATTTTAAGCCACCCCTGCAGTGTCAAACAGTTTTTCTCTACCTCACCTATTTGAGAGAAGTGCTCATTTGTTGTCCCTCGCTGATAAAGTCTCGTGTTGCGGTAATCGCAGATGAATCTGGTATCCCTGCGTGGTGCTTCTGGTTGGTGTGTTAGGCCACGCTGTTGTTGAAGAATGGAACCCGAGGTTAGCGAGCCCCTATCGGCATGGTCGCCAGCAGTTAAGCAACCAAAACCTCATTCGCCGGCCCCAGATGAGCAACCGGAGCAAAGCGATGGAAATGGAGGAGAATGTAGGAACTCGGAAGATCTGCTGAAGATAAAGCAACTTTTGCAGGGGCTAGTGGCTGATTTTGCCTCTGTTAAGCCGGCGCTGCATTCACTGGCTCAAATGATGGGGGATGTGGAGGCTAGGGTCTCCTCACAAGAAAAGAAGGTCTCAGTGATAGTGCAGGAGGTGGTGATGGCTCTCAAGCAAATCAAGAAGCTCGTGGAGTGTTTGGAGGATCAGAAATCCAGAAGCAGGAGGAATAATCTTATCCTGGCTGGGCATCCTGAAAGGGCTGAAGGCTCTGACTGTGTTTCCTTCTTACAGGACATCCTCTTTAAGTTACTGGGTCCTACACCATTTGGGGAGGCCTATAACTTGGAAAGAGAGCACAGGGCGTTGAGAGAGATGCCCCCCCCCCCCAAGCAAGGCCCAGAGTTATAATTATGAGGTTCCTGAACTGTAAGGAAAAGTCGCATGTGCTTGCTTGTGCCAGGAAAAACAAAGCCCTGCAGTGGAATGGTGCGCCTATTTGGCTATTCCAAGACCAGACACCATCGGTGAAAGAAAAGCAGAAGGAATACTCTGAAATAAAGAAAAAGCTGTATCTAGCTGGAATTAAATTTTGGATGCAATATCCCGCTATTCTGTCTGTGAGGCTGCCTGCTGGAGAGAAAAGATATCTGACAGCACTAGACGCTCTGGAGAGTTTGCGGAATGAACTTTCTGCACTATTCCAGTCGACAACATGAATTTCTGGTTGACAAGTGATGAGCTGAGAGGGCTCTGTTGAACTGGGATCTGAAAGATGGAGAGAGATGCAATTGCTCTATGCGAGATTTTCGTTATAGTGGGTTTTTTTTTTTTTTTTTTTTTTGGTCTGGTTACCTACTGTTCTTCTGAATTTGAATGGATCTTTATTTGGGCGGGAGGGGCTAACCCCTAGGATGTTGCTATATTGTCCTGAATGTGCGTGATAGCTGGCTCAGTATTTTATGAGTTGGGCATACCGCAATAGTAGGTAAGTCGGGTCCCTATGCAGTCCCCCAAGGGGGGATTACAGGCTTCAGTTGTGTGCTGACAGGAAGGGGGTGGGAGTTAATATGCTAAAGATGATGGTGGCACACACTCTAGCTACAGTATAGGGGGCCTCACCTCCTCAGAGCTGGGGCCCAGTCTTGGTAGCCTAAATTTTAAGTAATCAGGGTAAATGAAAGTTTACAAGTGTTCATTTGGTAGCAAAGTTATATAGGAAGATGGGGACATGGGGCACATGGGATGGGCCTGTAGGGCAGTACAGCTTCACAGGGAATTATAAAACTAGGGGGGTGAGGTTAGGGGGATGGGACTTTTCTAAAAGCTTATGGAAGGGGTGGAGTACTTATCTGTCTTGTAGGTCTTAGGGTTTAGGAGCACACAGAAGCGGCTCATCCATGGATCAGTGGGATATAGGAGGTCGATCTTGGGATCGGGGGAAGGGGGAAGTGGGGGGTTCAAGGGATCTGGAAAGAGAGAGAGTCCAACAGGGAACAAGGGTAGGATGCAGACCATATGAGACTTAAAAGCATATGGATTGCACTGGCTCTACAAACAGTAAGATGACTGGTCTTAAAATTATGTCATAGAATGTAAAAGGTCTTAGAAGCAGACATAAAAGAACAGTAATTTTGAAGCATATGGAGCAGATGGGGGCCCATATAGTCGCTTTACAAGAGACTCACTTGCTGACTGATGAGTTGGGTTCCCTAAGGAGGTTGTGGGTAGGCCAGGTATTTGGGGTTGGTAAGGAAACGGCGTCAAGGGGTGTCACAATTTTAATTGAAAGCTGTCCTTATGAAATAGTTCAGGTGACAACAAGGGACTTTTCTCTTGGGCAATATTCTGGGCACAGAACTGTTGGTCGCCTCTATTTATGGCCCAACTCCTTCTAGCCCAGAATTTGTTGCGTCATTAGAGACAGACATTGCTTTATTTTCCTCACATGCTATTATACTTGCAGGGGATTGGAATCTTTGTCTTAATAACTGGGAGGATAGAGTGCCACCATCTAGAGGACCTGTATATAAGGCCCAGGAGGCTATGATTAGGATGCTAGACGCTACGGCCTTGGTAGACCCCCTCCGGGCTCTTTCCATAGGAGGAGATAATATGACATTCTACTCAGCTGCCCATAAGTCACTCCAGAATTGATTTCTTTTTGGTAAACAGGGTGGCATTAAGGGACGTTAAAGAGGTAATGACTAAATGCAGGATATTTTTGGATCATGCCCCCATCCAGTTGACCTGGGAGATAAGAACTGTGCCAGCTAGGCCATTTAGGTGGAGGTTGAGTGACTCCTTATTGATAGAGACTTTTCTTAAGAATAAGCTGGAGGATGCTCTTCAGGAAATAATTCAGACCCAGCTCCCCACGTTACAGAATAGATCCCTGGCTTGGCCAACTTGCAAGGTCCTATATGCTGGTAAAGCACAGGATTTTGCACGAAGGAGAAACAGGCTGAGACGAGCTAAAGAGGAGTTTCTTGTGGGGGGCAATACAGTCCCTGACCCTGCTGGAGGGGACCTCGGAGGAAATAGATACTGAACTTCATAGTCTAAGATGGGAAATGGAGGATATTCAATTTGGTAAAGCTGAATTCTGGTTAGAAAAGATCCAGGCTAAATATTTGTTGCAGGGGGATGTCCCGGGGCATCTACTTGCAGCTAGGGTTAAGGAATGGGAAGCTTCTAGAACAGTCCCTGTTATCAAGATGGTTATCACGGATCTGCAGAAAATGGCAGATGCATTTGCCTCCTATTTTCAAGAAGTCTATAACCCAGGGCAAGTGGGGGAAAGAGGGAAATCAGGGCATTTTTAGATAGTATTCCACTACCGGTGTTGAGCGCAGATCAGATCAAAGAACTGGCTGCCCCAATAAGTGAGGGTGAAGTAGTTGAAGTGATTCAAGCTTTGCCTATGGGCAAAGCACCAGGACCGGATGGCCTCATGGTTAAATTTTATAAGGTGCATCTTGGCACTATTATGCCGGTACTCATGGAATGTTTTAGTAATATAATGCAAGAAGGGCTGATCCACCCTCCATTATATCAAGCTTATATTACATTGGTCCCTAAGCCTGACAAACCTAAGGATTTGGCAGGTAGCTTCAGACCTATAGCTTTAATGAACCAAGACATAAAGATCTTGACTAGGATTATCACTAACCGTATATTGAAGGTTGCTCCACACTTGATCAGTTTGGAACAGGTAGGATTTATGCCGGGGAGGGGGGTGCATGATGCACTTAGAAAGCTTCATCACATACTCAGCTATGCTCCAGACTCTCAGCTTGCAATAGCCCTGATATCTTTTGATGCAGAGAAGGCTTTCAACAGAGTCTCCCTGCCTTTTCTTTTTGCCACAATGGAAAGGATGGGATTCCCTGAAGGCCTTTTCAGAGGCATTAAAAATTTATATGTGGCCCCTACGGCTAGGGTAATGTGTAACGGATATATATCACAGGAGATGCAGCTTAAAAATGGGACTAGACAGGGGTGTCCCCTCTCACCGATTTTGTTTAATATTTACTTAGAGCCCTTGCTAATTGCTATTAATATAGCTGCCAATATTAAGGGGATCACAATAGCGGGTAGGGAGTTGAAATTCTCTGTTTTTGCTGATGACATATTGTTGCATCTGCAGGACCCGGCAGAAAGTTTTCAAAGATCAGTGGAAATTATAGAACAATTTTCTAGAGTTTCGAATTATAAGTTAAATCTGAATAAGACTCAGATTCTTCCTCTGACACCACATGTATATAGATGCGATTTTGAACAGTTTCAAATAAGTTGGGCAGAAGATAAGATCAAATATCTGGGGATATGGGTTGCTGCGAATGTTGAGGAAGGTGTAGTAACGGATATGGAAAAGGTTCTGACACCCATTAAGGGGGATATACTTCGTTGGAATAAACTACCTTTAAATTTTGCGGCGAGAATAGGACTAATTAAGATGAATCTACTGCCGAGGATATTATATACAGTTTATTTAGCCCCATACATAATCCCCAAAGTATGGTTTATTAAAATCAGAAAGTTACTCTCTGCGTTCTTGTGGAATTCTAAGTCCCCCCAGGAAACATTGTACCTTTTGCTTACCATATAAAATGGGTGGGATTCAGCTGCCTGAACTGCATTTATATTATGTGGCGGGGCAGCTGGGTCACATGATTCACTGGGGAAGAAGGGAGGAGGCTGAGCTGTATACACCAATATGGCTCCAGATAGATAGACAGTTAATAAAAGAGAGGAATTTATCTATGGAGGCACTGCTTTTTTCAAATGGTGGAGGATGCCTCCCAAAAGCAGCGTTGACTCCAATTGTCAAGACAGTAAGCACCTGGTGGTTGTATCTCCCTCCTCTTCAGAGAAGGGTACAAATGAAGGCCTGGGATCAGCCTGTGTTGGGTAACCCTAATTTATTGATTGGGGGTCAGGTTATTACAAAACATTGGGGTAGCCAGGTGGAGGGTCTGATGCTGAGAGATGTTATAAAAGATAACAAAGTAGCACTCCCAGAGGGTTGTGATGCACTCCATTTCTTTAGAAGAATACAGCTCATTAAAGTACTGGAGGGGGTGAGGAAAGGGTTAGGAAATCCACCAGTTAATGCTCTCACTTGGGAATATTTGAAGACGATAGATCCCCTATCTAAACCTTTGTCAAAAGTCTGTAAGGTGCTACTAGAATATTTTAGTCCAAATGCACCAATAAGGGTTCCAGGCTGGGATAAAATATTGGCCTCCCAACAGCCTGCTTAGGAGGTTATTTGGAAGGGTATCAAATTTGTACCTATACCCAAATATAGAATTATGCAGTTTTTTATCACCTCTAACATGTATTATACTCCCAAGAAACTGTGTGACAGGCAGCTGAGACAGACAGACCTATGTTTTAGATGCGGAACTGAGTCTGCCGACATTTTACATGTTATGTGGGATTGTAGTAAGATAAGCCCATTGTGGGAGGAAATTAAACAGCACATGGACCCCATGCTGGACTATTCTGAATTTATGCTACCCAATATTTGTATATTGGGTGATATGTGTACATAACAGGTGTCACGCCCAAGTACCATATATCCTTGATGGCTGCAATGGTCAAGTCCTTTATTCTGAATCATTGGAAGGATGAACAGAGATATGGATATGTACAGTGGGTGAGAGACCTCTTAAGGGCTTTGGCAAGAATAAAGAGGTTCTTGTGTGGGGAGGGTAAAAAAGGGTTATACAATAATAGGTGGTCGACTTTAGAGGCTATCTATCTATCACAGATAGGCAATGGCCAAACCCAGGTCTGTCTGTTGGGTTGCGTTGAGTAGTAGATATGGATAGGGCAGAATTATGTTGCACTTGGGAGGATGGTTCTTTCAGGTTATAAGGTGTTATTTTTTTTGGGATCAGTTCTTTGCTGCAACATCTATGAGACAAGGGCAATGGATTTAAGGCTCCGGTCGCTGGAGCTTAGGTAGGGGGGTACTCTCTCTCTTTCCAAGGGCACGGCGGGGACCACCTCCAGAATGTCAGGGGGTCAATGCAAGTAGCGTGAATTTAATAAGGTATTGGACAAAGGGTCTAGTAATGGTGTTTTGTTATTTATTAACTTCACATGTCTTAATGATGATGTTTGTTGAAGATATCCTCATGATTACATCTGCTTTTGTTTGCAGGGGGGACATCCCCAAGCTGTGCATGTAAATAGTTCTTACTGTATATAAGTTACACAACCAGTTTTGGGTTGTGGATCCTGGGCTCACCCAGGAATTTTTGTTTTGTTTGTCTGTATGTTACTGCTTATAATCTAATAAAGAAGGTTACAAAAAAAAAAAAAAACAATTAGGTAACATTCCATGTAGCTAAGCCAAATCTGATTTAGCTGATTTTATTAAATCTATACCCCTTCTGTAGTGTAAATCATTATGTCCAACATGGATTAGTGGTGTGTCTGGCTTGGAGTGACTGTTCAGAATTCTATATATGGTTGGCATGAGTTGCTCCCATCTTATGCCTCCCCTTACAAAACCAATTAGTCACACAGTTTTCTAGTTGCAAATCATTCCCAAAATGACTTTTCCTAGCAAAGTGTGCACCCCTTTGCCTGAGTGAACTGCTCACACTCCAAACTGTTGCTGAGAAGATTTCTGCCATGCTCAGTCTATTTAAAGACATTGCATATACCAGAATTCCTAAATGTGTGTGTCTATCACAGCAGTCTCTGCCAACTGACAGTTTACTTTCAGTTTAACAGTTCTGAGTTGCCAAGCAGACTAAGCAAAAAATACTTATGCCTTTCTTGGAAGTCCATTGTAAAGCATATATAAATTGTTTACCTATCACCTTACAACTGTAACACTTACTCATATATAGTATCTTGATTTGTTTATCATGTCAACAAGTTTACCTGCAGTAAGCTGTCATTGTTTAAATGGCAGAACATTGAGGCATTTTTGAGAGGGAAAACATTTATAAATGACTGGACAGTATTTCAGTTGAAAGAATATTATGGTGGCTGACTGGCCAGTGCAAGCCCTATATATTGTACCACTTAGATTTTTTTCCCTTTCTTTTTCACTGGCATCCTAAGTGGTAACACTGCGATCTAACATTAGACATTTTCTTATGATCATGTAGTGGAATGTGTTGGCCTTCTGCAGTAGTATTAAATATAGGTGGTATAATTACTATGCAGGCTTTATATTATATATCTGTAACTGCTGCTGAGACAAAAACAGATAGATGTATGGCATTATTTGAAGGTGGATTTCTCTGTATTCCACATGAGCCTGTTGCCATAGTTCTATAGATGTTCCCATATGTACAACTTGACTAATGTAATTTCTGAAGGCCAGTAAGCATTTTGCAACATTTTAGAAATTTTTTAAGACAATCTTCTTGCATGAGTCAATGCTCTTCTTTCATGAGTTGATCTTCTTTCACAAGCTACATATGAAAGAATACCAAGTGATAACAAAACAAAAATATGCATTGATGTAATTTACATTTCTGAAACAACAAATTACTAACAAAAAATAATATCTTCAGTGACAAAATCAACATATTCCACATCGGTACTATATCTTGCATTAGGTTTGGGTGTTATTTCAATAAAATTGTAACTTTAAATGTAAAAATATAAGAGTAGTACTTACTATGCTGAAGTGCTGTTAGATTTGTTGTCAGGCAAGATGGCTGACTTCCTCTTTTATGATGTTGTCAGAACTGCATTCCCATTGGCCTAAATATTGAATTTTCATGTTAAAAATGAACTTCTTTTGTGAACCAAAGATTCTTCTATTGTGAGTGGCTCATAAAAAATGACACTTTGGCTCACGAAAGCAGAAATCAGCACACAAAAGATTTTTTTCAATAGAAATTATGTAAAATGCAAAACAAAACCTAATAAAAATTGTATTTTTATGATTGTTTTAGGGAAATATTACAGATGGATGTTTGATTGTGTGCATTTGGTTTATTTTACATTGTTAAATGTTTATATAAGATTTGCACATAATAAAACAATTTTGCTTGTCTTGTGAATGGTACTATGACAATTTACTCAAACAAAAAACAGCAGTATAATGATTCTTTTTTTTGTCATCTTCTTTTTCACAGATACTGATTAATATTTGACTACGAGGTCTAAAACTTAAAAAAAAATACCTACAAGAGACTAAAGTCGTACTTTCAAAAGATGTAAAAGGTACTTTGATATGCATGGCATGCCTTAAAAGCTAACAGTGCAGTAACACATAGGAGGTCACAGACAACAACTGATGCCTGTCAGATAACAAAAATAAAGAAGAGAAAGAAATACAGTAGATATGGCTACAAAGTTCAAAGTTTTTCAAACAAAAAACTAAACATAGAAAGAAAAATGATAGACTTAAACACACGTGCACAATATGATCTACTATGCAGAAAAGAAAACAGAAGAAAAAAAATCAAAAATCAGTGTGTGGCTAGCATCCATCAAAGTCATGCTACTTATTTTATTTTATTTGCTTATTTTCTATTTTAAAATAGATCATATAATAGCCACAATAATGAGATGTAAAAGTAAGAATTAAAAGGAGAATTCAGAGTATGAAATTACATCTCTGAGTTAAACAATTTGTTCATATGGTTCTATTTTTCTGATCACGTTTCTGGACACAGATGATGGCTCAACTAGATGAAGAAAAACATTTTTAAGATTAAAATAGAGTTGCAGTGTAACCCCTGGACTCCTGCCTTTTTGCAAAATGACAGGTGGCATGCTGTTGAAGCTGACAGCAGTACCTGGTGGGGACTGGGTTCGGGGAGGACGAGGTTACTTGGCACAGGGGGCCTAGGTTTGGCTACTCTGCACAGGGGTGCCCAAGTAAATCCGAACACAGGAAGCAATAACTGTAATGTCCAAAACCAGGAATTGGATTCTAAAGTGTGGCTTTTATTCACATCCAAACTGAACCAACAAAGCATAGACAGACCCCCACAGGGCTACATTCCTGCTAATACAGATTAGAGATAACAAAACACTTCTACACTATTCTGGCCCTCAGGCTCTGAACCCACCAGGCACACAGCCCAGACTTGCACGCAGCTTTGGGTACACAGCCTGACTTGTACACTATTTGGGTTTTTTCCATGGTCCGGCTCCCCCACTGGCCACTTGATCGTGGTCCATATGGGAATGAACCAGTTTTCCTGTTGGTGGCTCCCCAAACCACCTTAGAGCCTTCGACTCCTAAAGAGAAATTTCCTTCCAATCCCATGTCTGGGCACTTCCCTCATCACTGGCCAAGTGCATGAGGCAAAGTAGAACTCCACAGAGCAAATCCGTAGAGATGGACCTGATTACTAAACATGGGGGTCTCCCACCTCCAGCTCCCACAATCCATACCCAGCCATTTTTCTGGACACTAAACAACTCTTTTGAAAGCTTGGCAATGTAGATTACAGGGTAGACATATGTTGCATCTCCTCTACATGTCTTGACTTTCCCCTTGTGCTTTACTTGAACGTGCTTTTACTTTTGGCTAAGCCTATTACTCTATGCCTCCCACTACTTCAGCAGTCCAGTCCCCACTTTAACACAGTTCAGGATGAAACATGGGCCCTTTAGAAAGAGCAGAACTCACCTTTCAGTTGCAGGTGCCCCACAGGTGAATCTTGAAATCTTCTTGTACCCCACACACATGGGAAAATAAGGCAGCTTCTTCTCTAGCAGTAGCCAGGGGGTTGTCCATGGAATAGCAGGCAAACCTTCCTGTCCTATCCCCAGAGGGATGGGGTACAGAGACTTGAATCAGCTGTCTCCACCACTTTGAAGAACAGCTTACTGTGTCCCTCTTTAGGTGGAAACACACACCTTTCCCTAAATGTAGCTCCATTTCAGAGCTGAGGCTCCAAGAGCCTATGCACAGAACTGCTGTGCTCTTCTCACAACAATCTCCAACTACAGACTGAACACTGACTATTCAAAACTCCCAACATTCTAATCTAACTCTCTACTGCAGATTCCAATATGGCTCATGCAGCTGCAATAGTTCTATGGTGATGTCATCCCTCAGTCTCAGCTGAGACTGAGAACAGAGTGAGACAGTGTGAAATCCATTTAACTGGAGTTTCACAAGCTGCCTTCCCTGCCTACCACTAGGTCTTACTGGGATTCTAGTAACCCCGGGTAACAGGGGGGTTACAGGAGGAATTCCAAAATCTGAAACAGATAACTTCTTCCTTATCTTTGATGGATCTCGGCTGCACACTGAGTAGAAAGAGGCATATTTTTGGGAAGAAACATACCATCCATGCAGTAAGCTAGTAGTTATCTTTGTTGGTGAAACTGGGGGAACACAAAGTGTTCTATCCTTAGTTGAGCATCATGATTTGCATGAGGTGGAGGAAGAAAATGAATCTTCAGCAGAACAAAACAAGACACAGTGAGCCTTATTTTCAAAGGGCAACACAGGGCTTGCATCAAGCCTGGCACCAAAACCTTTTTCTTGGGCGGGGAGGGGGGCTGCATCAAACACCTTTGCAGCAACTGTTCCCAACTTTGGTAGGTTGGGTGCAGTTACAACACTTTACACAATTTGCAGTGTCTTGAGCCAAATATTTGGTATACACCCCATAAAAATAGTACCTGGGATTGGTGAAAGGTAAGCCAGAAAATGTTGGTCTAGCTTGTGGTAATTGGCACACAGGATAGAAAATCCCAATTGCCAACTGGGAGAATGCTACAAGCCCTATGCATTATATGTTTGGCACAGCTGGGGCTTGTGGTATTTGGGGCCATTGAAAATTTGGCCCAGTGTCTGACATGACGTGATTAAAAATAGAAACATAAACTTTGACAGCAAATAAGGACTGCTTGGTCCACCTAGTCTGCCCATTTTCCTACCTATTGGATAAGCTGCAGATTCTAGTTAACCAACAATCTAACTCTTCCTACCACCCATGAGAATTGTCTTATGTCTGTCCCATGCATTCTTGAATTCCCCCACTGCTTTTGACCCCACAACCTCCTCAGGAAGGCCGTCCCATGCAGCCAGCACCCTCTCCATGAAAAAATACTTTCTCACATTGCCCCTCCGCCATCCCCCCCCATCTTCAGATTGTGTCCCCTTGTTCTTGCCAATCTCTTTTTCTGAAAGATGCTACTCTCTTGGACTTCTTTGATTCCCTTGAGGTACTTGAAAGTTGCTATCAAGGCCCCCCCCCTTTAAGGGTATACTGTACATATTAAGCTCCTTTAGTCTTTCTTTGTATGGCTTCTGTTCCAGACCCTGCACCATTTTAGTTGCCCTCTTCTGGACTGCCTCCATCCTGTCTATGTTCTCATGCTGATAGGGTCTCCAGAACTGCATGGCATCTTATCAACTATCTGTACAGAGGGACACAACTTCTTGTTTCTACTAGCGATGCCTCTCCCTATACATCCCAGTATCCCCCCAGCCATCCTTACTGCCTTCTCACATTGCTTGTTTACCTTTAGATCATCTGATATAATCCTTGATATGACCCTGTCTATTTTTGTTGTTGTTAATACCTCCACCTCCCCCTGGTTGTGTACTCTTCCCCTGGGGTTTTGTTTCACAGATGCATTACTTTGCAGTTCTTTGCATTGAATCTAAACTGCCATACTTTTAACCATTCCTCCAACCTTGCCAAGTCCCTTCGCAGTCTTTCCACCCCCCCTAGTGTATCAACCCCGTAGCAGATCTTTGTATTGTCTGCAAAGAGTCATACTTTTCCTTCCAGTTTCTCTGCAATGTCACTTATAAAGACATTAAAATGGACTGGACCCAGTATTGAACACTGTGGTACCCCACTAGTAACCCCCCTTTCTTTGGAGTGAACTCCATTTACTATTACCCTCTGTGTCCTATTGTCCAGCTAATTTTTTACTCAGACTTCCACCCTGGGACCCACTCCAAAGCTGGCTAATTTGTTTATTAATTTTTCATGTGGGACTGTGTCACATGCCTTGCTAACATCCAGGTAGGCCATGTCCACAGCCCCTTCTTAGTCTACTACTTTGGTCACCCAGTCAAAGAAATCTATTAGATTGATCTGACATGATCTTCCCACAGTGAATCCATGCTGCCTTGGGTCCTGTGCCCCACTGGCCTATAGGTACTCAACAATTCTTTCTTTCAGAAGTGATTCCATCATTTTCTCAACCACTGAGGTCAAGCTTAAAAGGTCTATAGTTTTCTGCCTCTGCTTTGCTCCCACTATTATGAAGGGGAATCACATCTGCCCTCCTCCAGTCCTTAGGTACCACTCCATCCTCCCATGATTTGTTAAAAAGGGTAGCCAATTGTGTCACTAGTTCTCCCTTTAGTTCTTTTAGAAGTTTGGGCTGAATCCAATCAGGCCCCATTGCTTTGTCCACCTTCAGTTTTAGGAGTTCTTTCAGAACCCTTTCTTCTGTGAAAGGACTGGTATTGATCCCCTATCCAGAGTTCTTCTATTGATTGGATTAGGTACCTTCCCCTCCTCTTCTTTTGTGAATACTGAGCAAAAGTATTCATTCAGTGTCCATGCTTTTTCACTGTCCCTCTCTGCCCACCAACCCTCCCCTTTATTAAGCCTCACTATCCCTCCCTTTGTCTTTCTTTGCTCCCTAATGTACCTATAACATATTTTACCCCCTACTTAACTGAGCTGACTATCTTTTCCTCAGTTTGGGCCTTTGCTATTCTGACTGCCTTCCCTTCCTCCTTCTGCTTGAACTGGTACAGTTCTCTGTCCTTTCCTTCTGTGTTTCCTTATACTTCCCAAATGCTATCTTTTTCTCCCTAACCTTTCCTGCCACCTCTTTTGAGAACTATAGTGGTCTGTCTTTCATTTTGAGTTGTTTATTTGCTTCACACAAAGGCTTGTTGCCTCTGTGATGGCAGTTATGATGTTTCCCCATTGTTCCTCCACCACTCCTTCTTGCCTGTTTGCTAGTGCTTTTCTGAGGCACTCTCCCATTTTGACAAAGTCAGCCCTCCTAAAGTCCAGTACCCTCACCTTTGTATGTCTTGACTCTGCGGCTCTGATTATTGTGAACCATACTTTTTGGTGGTCACTTGTTCCCAGATGGCTAACCACTTCTATATCTGAGATCCTGTCTCTTCCCCCATTTGAGAGTACCAGGTCTATGACTGCTCCCTCCTGAGTGGGTTCCAACACTAGCTGATTGAGGCATGCCCCTTGTAGAGCATGGAGAATGGCCCTGCTCTTGGATATGGCTGCAGAAAAAGTGCTTCAGGTAACATCTGGTATATTCAGGTCCCCATCAACAATATCTCCCCTTTTTCTGCCATCCTAAGGATGCCATCTATAATTTCCTTGTTCGTTTCCTCCCCCTGATATGGGGTGTGTATACAACCCCCATGTGGATTGTGGTGCCATTTCCAGTCTCCAGGGTGACCCACAGTACCTCCTCTCCTCCCTGTTTACCCTTTAGTTCCATTGCTTTGATCTCTTCCCTTTTGTAGAGAGCTACTCCTCCTCCTCTTCTACTCTCCCTGTCCCTGCTGTAGACTGTGTACCCTGGTATGTTGATATCCCAGTCATGGTTCTCTGTGTGTCATGTTTATGTGACTGCCACAATAGCCAGGCTTCCCTCTTCTATCAAGGCCACCAGTTCAGGGAGCTTGTTATCTCAGCTATGGGCATTGGTACTCATTACCCTCCATTTTTCAATGGCTTTACCCCCTTTTGCCCCATCCTTGCCCTTACTGTTTTTGCTTTTCTCTCCATTTACCCTGCCCTTCTTCATATTGACTTCTCTATCTTGCTGTTTACCCCACTACCCTGATTTTTTTGCGGGGTTAGGATTTCCCTGCTCCTTTTCAGTGCCTCCCACCTTGGCTAGTTTAAATGCTTGCCAATGAAGCATTTAATCCTATCTTCTAGGATCCTGGTTCCCCTCCTGGACAGATGCAGACCAGCGCACCAATATAGGCCGGCATCTCTGCAGGTAGAACCCCAGTCCCCAATGAAACCAAAACCCTGAGCTCTTCACCAGTTTTTCAACCATTGATTGAATCCCATGGTGCAGAGCACCCTAGCCTCAACAATGTCATAGACAGGCTGCACCTCTGATAAGGTTACCGTGCATGCTACTTGTCTAAGGTCCCTCCCCAACTCCACAAACTCCTCCTGCACTGCTGTGATCCCTTTCCCAGCCAGATCATTTGTCCTTAGTTGGACAGTGACATCCAGCTCCCTTCCCCATGCAGCTGCTGCTGCTATCCTGAGAATTCATTCCCTGTCCCTCCAAGCCATGGTGCTAGGCAGGCACCTTACCTCCCTCTCATCCTCCCCCAGTTATACCCTCCTAACAATGGTGTTCCCCACCAGGAGTTGTTTCCTTCCCCTCTGGGGACCCATGCCACCCTCCTGTGGGTCTCCTTTGTGGAGGTTCCCAGCATCCCCCTTGGTCTCCACTGCAGGTGTCTCCATAGAGGAGCCACACTCTGCCAGAATGACATATGAATTGTGGAGAGGCACAACTGGAGAGATGCACCTCTGTTCCACCACCCTCACCCTCCCTGAGCCCATTGTGGTCCAACTGCTTCTTTTTTTTGGCAACCTCTGAGGCAGTGGAGGTGGACCTGGTGGTCCCTGGGTGGGAGGGGAGGTCTTCCAAATCCTGGACAACTCAGCCTGGAGTTGAGCAACCTCCTCCCTCAGCCCAGAGAGGTGCCTGAAGATGGGACAACACTGCTTCCTCCAAAATGTCTCCTGGAAGACTGCCACTCCACAGCCACTGCACTACACCATTCCTATCATGTCTTATTTGTGGACCCTCAGCTGTTGTTTTGTGTGCTTACTCTTTCCTCTCTCTGTTTAGTTATTTATTTTTTATTTTATATATTTTTATTTCATCATCATCATCATCATCAAATCTTTATTTATTCAGGCGAGCATCATTGAGCAAGGCTCATTTACAAGATGGACCTGATAAGGTCAAGGTTCAACAATTGATACACAACAGATACATCATACACTTATATAAAACAGTTATACATACAGGTGAAAAAAACATTTATAAACACAGTGATGTACAGTAAAATTCACATGATAAAGTGGGTTATAGGAAAGTTGAGCTAATATTTACAGTATATACAGTGTATACATATCCCAGTGGAGGGGCCATGGCAAACACACAGCATAATGTAATACTAGGATGGTGGAAGGTATTACTGGTGCCATAAGATGGGGTGTCTACCTGGGAGGGAGAACTTAACAACAAAGATTATGCCATATATGGTGAATTTTTGGGAGGGAGATTGTGTGATGACAAAGCTAGCTCTAGCGATAGCAAATGCATTTCTCGGTGAAGAAAACTGTACAATGCTGTTTAAAGGATGCAATTGGAATAATATTGGACAGTTTTAGGGATTTTTGCAGGGTGTTCCATGCTATAGCTAGAGAATAGCTGATTGCTGCCCTTCCTAACCGGGTGATGAATTTGGGCAATTTGAACAGGATGATGTTGTTGCTTCTTAGGGCATAGGAGCTAGGAATGGTCTGAGTGAAGCAGTCCAGAATATAGTTTGGAAGTTTTTTTGATAACGCTCTGTAAATCCATAGAGCTGCATTTCTGTTCCTTCTGAGATGTAGGGAAACCCATCCAACTGCAGCATAAAGTGAGCAATGATGGGTATTAGATGGCAGATCTGTTATGAATCTTATTGCTCTATGGTATAAGGTATCCAACTTGTGTAGGTAGGAGATGGGGCAGTGACTATAATGGAAGTCTGCATAGTCAACAACTGAGAGAAAAATGGCCTGGACTAACCTCATCTTTGAATCTCTGTTTAGGAAGGGTTTTAATCTATAGAAAAGGCCAAGCCTTTGGCAAAGCTTTTTTAGCAGTTCTTCTAAATGATGAGTGAAGTCAAGTCTGCTGTCAATCCACACACCTAAATATTTGAATTTTTCTACATACTCCAGATTTTCTCCAAGTATAGTGCATAGCAGGGGGGAGAATGATTGAAGAGGAGGTGCTGGTGGAGCTTTGATTTGTGAACATCATTGCTTTAGTTTTCTTTGCATTTAACAGAAGCTTTTTCTCAAGTAGCTGATATTGTAACAAGGAGAATTCTGTTTGTAGGATTTCACGAGCAGCTGCAGAAGAAGGGTTGCTGACATACAAAACATGGTGATCAGCAAAGAGGTGTACAGTGGATTTGGTGAGGGTTGAATCAATATTATTTATATAGATGGCAAAAAGGATAGGACACAGGATAGAACCTTAGGGGACTCCTCTTAACAGTGGTTTTAATGGGGATAAGTCACCTTCAGCTTTTACCTGCTGTGACCTACCGGTAAGATAACACCTGAGCCACTTAAGGGAGGGTGGATCTAGGCCAATGGAGTGCAAGGATGATAGTAGAAACAAGTGGTCCACGGTGTCGAATGCTTTGCTCAGGTCCAGAAATACTGCACAACATTTCTCCCAACATTTCTACTGCCTCCGTGCCCTTAAAGCTCCTACTCTTCCTGTTCTGGGACAGGATGTTCCTGTATTCCTCAGTAGTCTCCTTATTACTTGCTCAGAGACAGACCTCCAGCAGCTAGGGGAGGATGGAGAGCTATGCTTTTCCTTCTGGGAAGGTTAGTCTTTTATTCCTCTTTGATCACTCCCTCCCTGGTCTCAAACAGGAAGTTCATGTTGTCAGTCAAATCCTGTGAATATAAAAGTAGAACTGGCTAAGCCTGGGGGGGGCAGGGGTGGAGGGGAGGGAGGGCTGTATAGTCCCAGTAGAGCACTAAAGTTCTAATAGCATCTCCTTCCTCTTGCTGTTCTCTGCCAAAAGTTGTCTAAGACTAAGTATGGTACTGACACTGAACCCGTAATGCCTGGTATTCTAGTGCCCACCATCCCCCATCTGTATAGCAGCCCTGGTGAGGTAGTGCCCTCTTCTCCCACTGATCACTGATCACTCCCACGTAAATTACAACAAGTTCCTCAGTCCAATAGTGCCCCATCCCCTGATCAATGATCTAATCCAAATAAAAAGCATTAATAGTCCTTTAAGGTCAAGTGGACACCCCACCCTCCCCATCCCATGAGGCATTGTCCAGCCACCCACTCCTCCCATCCCTACCCCAGTCCTGTGACTGGCACAGCCCTCTACTCATCACCACAGCCAGCTGCAGAATGTGCTATGAATGAGCATGTACTGTGTTGGGCAACAGCTGCGCATAAGTCACAGTGATGGAGCATCCAGTGAGGTGTCATTGCAATTAACTGGAAAGAAAGATTAATTATGGTATTGACAGCAAACCTGTAATGCCTGGTATTCTAGTAGCTCCCCATCCCCCAAGTGTACAAAAGCCCTGGTGGTGTAGTGCACCCCCCAATGATCACGGATCACCCCAAGTAAAATGGAACAAGTGCTCAGTACAATAGTGCCCCTCCCCCGATCACTAATCTTGCCCAAATAAAAAAGTGTTAATAGTCCCTGGTGGTCTAGTGGACCCACACCCTCCCTACTACATGAGGCATTGCTTGGCCACCATGCTCACCCCATCTCTGCCCCAATTCTGCAACCAGTGCAGCCCTCTTCTCACCACCATGGCCAGCAGCAGAATACACTATGAAGGAGTATGTACTGTATACTGTAAATGCTCCTTCATAGTGCATTCTGTGGTTGGCCATGGTGGTGAGCAGAAGGTTGTGTCATTCACAGGATTGGGGGAGGGATGGGGGAGCGGGGTAGTTGGCAATGCCTCATGGGGTGGGGAGGGCGGTGGGTCCACTAGACCAGCAAGGACTATTAAAGCTATTTTATTTGGGTGATAGCAGCAATCAGGGGTGGGGGTACTATTGGAATGGGGCACTTGTTGCAGTTCCTACTCTCTGTTGTGTATGCAATGTCCATTCACAAGTCACAAGGATTGAGTTTAGCTGTTGTGGTGATCAACTTAGTGAATGCAATCTTCAAAGATGTTGAGCTATACAGTTTCTAACCATAAAAGTATGTACCAGAGTGATGGTGCTCATGTTGATAGACTCAGTATACAACTTCTTTTGGAAATAGGCACATACATCAGCATTCCTTCTTCATGTAAGTCAGGCTTATATTCATTTTAAAAGACAGTTTATTACATAAAAATGATTAAAACCACAGCAAACATATGTGTGCTTTATGCATTTTGGATGAATATCCTTTATCAAATGATAGCGAATATCTATCACAAGCGATGTAAAAGCACACATATGTTTGTTGTGGTTTTAATAATTTGTGGGCCATAAAAAGTCTTTTACAATAAATTTAAGACTGACGTCCATGGAGAAGGAATGCTGATGTATGTGACTGATTCCAAAAGAAGTTGTATGCTATGAGCTAAGTTGCTTGTCACTCATCAGAACTCTAGTAGGATTGTGCATTATCAATGTTGCACATAATAAAATGTATGATGCGATAAAGTGCATTGTGGAGTACAATATCCTGTGCAGTTTATATCATCCCAACATGCCTTTGATTCCACTGGTGAATGTCATATTCATGAGAACTGTTTAATCTGAAATGTCACAGACATTTAAGTGGAAAAAGTCTACTGTACATGATTCTTTTACTTTTAAGAGGTGATACATGATCAGCTGTGGCCTATGATGCCAGATCATTTCCAGTGGAAAAATAAAATTGGTCTATGTGCAATGGTGTCATTTGACAACAGTACTGGAGTTAATAGCTATGCTAATTCTGTGATGCAGGTATTCCTACATTTGCCTGAATTTGTTGTCACAATAACTGCTTCAGAATCGACAGTTTTGACAGATTCACTGAATCAAGTTGTGTCAGTCAGTAGCAAAACCATACTGTGCAGTTGTTGATGCCACTACGTTGAGCTGTGGCATCTTATGACCAGCATAGGACATTTGCTGACAATGTTCAGCAAGAAGTAACAGAGTTTATGATGGCAAGCATTAACTCATAGCAAGAAGATGGAATTCTAGTAAGGTGGTACTTCACGCTAAAATACTGTATGTCAACAGCAAATGTTTGTCTTTCCTGTGGAAATATTGGCAGGGAAGTGAATAATGACATGGATTTCTTTATATATCCCAAATGAATCATCCATAAACTTCATTTAGAAATGCTAAATCTGGCTGGCAAAGAACCAAGTGTGGCAAGAGCAGTACCCTATCACTGAGAGTGACCCATTCTATGAACTCCTTCATGCTGATACTACAACAATTTGACTCACAGGGAGACAAAGTTGTGACACCAGTAGCAGACCTTACTGCAGGTGGAGTTATGTTTGGACAAATGCATTCTGATACTCAAGCAATGCTTTTCCAGCATGGATCTTCTGTCTATTCTAGCAATTATGCAACTTGGCTCTGATATAATGGTGGTTGGATAGAGTGCAATGATGCTACATGCCTCTTTAAGGAAAGGCTTCCAAGGAAGCTAAAGGATGCATATCTAATTGTCCCGGATTTCCCTTCAAGAATGAGACAGAGTCGGTGAGGGGTGGGTGCTTAGATCAGCAATTCATTTATTAATTGTACCATCTTGATCTGTCCTAAAACTTTAAATGATTCTTAAAATTAAAATTTTTTCCAAAAATACATTTTTCAGACATACATAATCTTGTACCCAATCTTCCTTTATCTTCTTATCGTTTATGCAAACAATTATATACAATTATCCCAATTTATTTTCAATCTATTTTCAATCATCTTTTTCTTCCTCCTCTTCTTCCCCCAGATGTAGATCTGGGGGCCCTTCTTCTTCTTTTTTTCTGGAGGTAACAGTGTCTACCCATTACCGCTTTTCTTTTCATGTTGTTGTTCTTCCTTGTCTGGGGTATTTTTCTCCCTCTCTTGTCCCTTTTATTTTTACATCATTTCCCCCCTTTTTTCTTTCCTTAGCCATCCACCTTGGCTATGCCGAAACCAACTAATGATCATAGTATTATTATCTTCTGCCCTGCTGTCCACCTTTAGCAGGGTTCCAGCTATGCTCCTGACCCCTTTTGCCTTGTTTTCTGGGCAAGTGGGTGGGTAAAATGTGAGAGTAGCATGTGAAAAAGAGACAGCCTGCTTCTTTGCAGCTGCTTAAATACCCCTGGCAACTCATCCTCTTCCTTTTCATCTCCCCCAGTCAGTTTGCTACTCTCTCCTTTCTTTTCCCCTCCCTTTTTGTGATGTCATTCATAATACCTCACCCCTTTCTGTCTCCTTTGGTGAGTCACTCTCAAAACCACTTCCCCCACCCCACCCCTTTGACTTGTCTGGGCATGTTAGCTCTTCTTGATCAGGTCTACCTGGATAATTGAGCCTGCCTTTCAAGGGCAAACCTCATTGTCCCAGATTTCCCTCCAAGAATGAGACAGAGTCAGTGAGTGGCGGGTGCTCAGATCAGCAATTAATTTATTAATTGTACCATCTTGATCTGTCTCAAAACTCTAAAGGATTCTTAAAATTTTAATTTTTTTCCAAAAACATGTTTTTCAGACATACATAATCTTGCACCTAATCCTCCTTTACCTTCTTATCGTTTATACAGACGATTATACACAATTATCTCAATTTATTTTCAATCTATTTTCAATCATCTTTTTCTTCCTCCTCTTCTTCCTGCAAAAGTAGATCTGGGGGCCCTTCTTCTTCTTTTCTGGAGTTAATGGTGTGTACCCATTATCACTTTTTTTTCATCTTGTTGCTGTTCTTCTTTTTTGAGGGTCTTTTTCTCCCTCCCCCTCCCTCCCTCTCTTGTCCCTTTTATTTCTACATCCTTTTTCCCCACAGCCTGTCTCCAGCCTGCGTTGGATAATGGACCTTCCCCCATAACTTCATTGCCCTATCGCTCAATCTGCCTTCTCTATTCTTCAATGCTTCCCATAGTTTCTGTACTGAACATCTCCACTCCCAAGTCTGACAGATGGACCCCGTCTGGCCTATAATACTCATACTCTGTCTCTCTCTCTCTCTCTCTCTCTCATCTATGCCTCTCAATTATGACCCTGCCCCCATTTGCAATGAATAATGTGCCTATCCTCCTGTTCATTTTTCTCCTTGCCCTCTCAATTGTCATATGACTGTGTGCATGCTTTCATATTCAGTGGGGGACCATATCTGACCATACTAAAGTCACGTGAGGCCACCAAGATCTTATTGTCTCCACATCATGTTTTATCTGAAGATAAATATCCCACCAGGGTCTGGACCCAATGTCATTCCCCACTAAATGCATTATTATCATATCTGGAGGCAGTCATCTCTCCCTCATGCTCCTCAGGGTTGGTAACAACTGGGCCCATTTCATGCCCCTTATTCCTTGCCATGACAACCTACACTGTCTGGGGTCTTGAAAAAATTGCCTGACCCCTGCTTTCTTGGACACTCTCCTCTCTGCCCAGTAAATGTACACATGCTCGCATATCCATATCTCCAACTTCTGGCCAGGCCCTGTTGTAAAATAAAGCACACATATAAAATATTCTGCTGGTCCAGGCCCTGCTTTTGTTAACATCTCTTTGCTTTCCCTCCCCCCCATTGTTCCCTGTTGTGCTTACCTGCTAGTTAACCTGTAAATGCAAAAGGAAAAGGTTAGTAATTATTCTTCAAAGGTCGTACATAATGCTTGTAACAATCTGATTTCCAGCAGCCAATCCCTTGCACCTGCTTTCTTGACCCTCCTGATGCTACCAATTGCAATGCTGCCTCAATTCTGAATGAATAGAATGGATAACATTTTGGATCCTCACCTAGAAAAAACATGCCTTTTTTGAGTACCACTAGTATCTGGTAGCTTGTCATCCCTTTCCCATTCCCATGGATAAAAAATTGCCCTGTTTGGTCAAGTCACACTGCAGCATAAACCCACAATGCTCACACTGGACAAATGTTTTGCTTGCATTGTCTTTCCAGGTGAATCATGCATCCTTTCCCTTCTTGATCAGTTTTTGATTTCTTAACCCATATGGTGATTGCCTCTGGCTGCCATTCTATGTCTTCCCTTCCAAAACCCCCTAACTTATCTTCTCTGTCATGGCCCACCGTCTCACTCACTCTGAGGGCACAGTGATACATTGTCAAGTAAATGGCTTGAAATAGCAATGCCTCCTATGCTGATTTGTAGATTGCCAGAGTGGCATTTACCAGGCTAGCCAACAGCTTTTTCCCCACCCCTGAATCATCCATCTGATCAGCATGGTTTTTGTTGGGTCCTACCATCCCCTGAGTTTGCAGACTATAATGATGGCTGCTAAATGTACCCCTATAGTTGCATGTGATAAACCATGTTTCCACTGGTAGGCTATGTATTTTCCTAGTTGGTCATCTGCAATCTGCCCACTTACCTCCATGTGGTGTAGTTATCTGAAAGCTTGGAAGGCTCCCCAAGCCCCTTCATAGGCTCAGAGGGTCTTTGGGGACCAGGAGTTGTGAAATAGCACTTTGGCTCCTTCCATCCATTTTCCCAAATGTCCACTGGAATGGCCATTTTTTGTGCCGCTGTTTTCGGTTCGATGGCCAGGAACCTGTCCAGCTGCAGATGGGAGATGCTGTCAGCCATGATATTTTGGACCCCTTCAATGTGTCCATCTCTAAAGGACATGTTCAGCTTCAACCCCTGTAAAACTAACTAACATAATACCTATAATACTGATTCCAATGTTCCCCCCCCCAGTTGTTGAGAACATCGACCACCAGCTTGTTATCGCATCAGAAAGTCACCTTCTGGTTACACAGTTCCTCACCCCACACTAAAGTGCTGACACAAATTGGGATGATCTCCAATAGTGTGATATCTCTGGTTAGTCCTCTCTGTATCCAGTCCCTCAGCCAGGCTTCTGAAAATCACCTCCCCCTGAAATAACCCCCCATGCCCAATCCCCCTGCTGCATCTGTATATAGTTCCAGGTCAGTATTAAATACCCACTCATCTTGTCAGAAGGATTTCCCATTGAATGTATCTAGAAACTCCTCCCATATTCTCAAATCCTCCTTGGTGTCTTTGACTAGGTCGACCCAATGGTGTGGTCTGGTCACACCCCTTGTTGCTTTTGCTAGCCATCTACTGAATGCTCAACCCAGGCTAATGGCTCTGCAGGGGAAGTTGAGGTGTCCAATTAGTTGTTGTACCTGTCTACATTGAACCCTGCATCTAGTCTTATGTTCTTGTAAGAGTTCCTTTAATTTCCTTATTTTCTTGTCCGGCAACTTAAATACCTCTGCCTGCAAATCTATCTCGATCCCTGGAAATTTTATTGTGCGACTAGTGCCAAAGCCACTCCCAGTTCCTGGCATAGTTCCTGAAAGTTCTTGAGCATTCTCTATGTCTCCTCCTGCCCACTCCCTTTTAAAAGGAAGTAATCTAAATAGTGAATAAACATCCTGTATCCCGTCCTCCTGTGAAATACCCCTTGCAAGCACATGCAAAACAACTCAAATGAGGCACAGGCAGTCAATCACCACATGGGCATGGCTTTGTCAAAATAGTATTGCCTGTCAGTTTCGAAACCAAGTAAATCCCATTCTTTTGGTCACACTGGAAGGAGCCTGAAAGCTGCCTCAATGTCCATTTTTGCTAGCCATGCCTGTGGTGTTGACCGAATGATCCGTACCACTACTTCTAGGGTTGCATATGTAACTCTGGAATGATTCTCATCAATGTAATACTTCACTGACTCTCCTTTTTAGAATGACAGGTGGTGGATGACCCTGTATTCCCCTGGCTTATTCTTAGGAACTAATCCAAGAGGGGAGATCCTAAGCTTTTCAAGAGGGGGGATCTGAAAAGCACCCTCCATCCACCCCGCTTTCTTTTCTCTGTGTATCTTGTGTCTCAAAATACCCTCTTTGCCCCACACTGATCCTAAATTCTTGGCTTCCCTGCCTACCCTGGGCCCCTGAAAATGAAGGCTAAAACCTGTTTTAAAACCTGCTAGTAGCAGTGAGGCTACCCTCTCATCTGTGTGTCATTTTAGCCCTTCTTCCAATTTTATGACATGTATCAGTGTTTTTGCCCTACAAAATTTACTACCCCCTCTCAATATGCCATCCTGATCAGTATCAGTAGCTGTTTTCTTCTCTCCCATAACCCCCTTCCCCTGTATCCTCTGTTTCCTGGCTGTTCCCTAAAACCTGTCTGTCCCACTTGAAAGGGCTGACTGGTGTTGCACTGTACCCCATTGTATTGCCCTCCTGGAGGACCAATTTGTATGGCATCTTGAAGCCAGATAGTTCCCCCCACATTTTGAACAGGTGTGATGAAATCTGCACTGCAGCCATGAGCAAAAGGCCCTGTTATATCCAAAGCAGCATTTTTGCAGTAATGTTGTTTTCTTCCCCCCTTCCCATTCAGGTGTGGCCTGGTCCATGACATAGTCTGTCCACAAATCTAACTGCTTCATATCCCAGCAGACATCTCTATAGGTTGCCATATCTCTGCCTAAAAAAATCATCATAGTATAACCATCCAAAACCTCCCTTTGCTTTTGCTCTGCATATGATCAATTGAAATGTGATTAAGGGAATTCACAATTCAGGATTCTTCTCCATAATGAATGCAGAATAAGATGCAAAACCTACAAACCAGGTATCCCAGGTCATGCCCTTGATGAATTTATTCTCTTCCTTTTTGCAAAGCAGAATTATTGTGTACACCATCTCACTCTTGCCTATGCAGTCTTCTTCATCATATTTTGTTACAGCCTCCCTGCTTACTAATGCAAATATATCCACATTTTTCTCTTTCCATATCTTCTCTTTCATAGCCAGTGGTACATGTTGCCCTATTCTCATTCCTGGCAAACCTATATCCCTTGTCTCCACCCCCAGCCTTGTGCCCATGGTAGGCATTGTGATATCATTCATAATACCTCATCCCTTTTTGTCTTCTTTGGTGAGTCACCCTCATAGTCACTCCCCCCCCTCCCCCTTTGACTTGTCTGTGCATGTTAGCTCCTCTTGGACATGTCCACCTTGACATATGAGTCTGCCTTTCAAGGGCAAACCTCATTGTCCTAACAAATAAGCAGTTTGTGGGAGCTGCAGAAGAATATTTACCAATAATATGCCCCTCAATTAAGTAGGCTAAAAAGAGGTAGACATAACACATACATTGCTGATATCATTTCCCTTCAGAATGTATCTCTCACAAATACGGTAATTAATTTTCTTAAATTTAGTTTATACATGTAATAGCTGGATGGTTATAATCATGATACTGATATAGATTCATCTTGAGTAAGCTCTTATGTGGGTACTGGACTGCAGACATAATCAGGTTTTACAACTAATTCTTTCACATGTAGATCTCCCCCAAAACAAAATACATACACCAGTCCATACACACTTATACATCAGCTCGCTATGTAATACAGTATGACACATACAAAAATGGCAACTGTACCCTGCATCTATGGCTTGTCATCTGCCATCTAAGACTCAGAAGTAAATATGTATTTAATAGTGAAAACTGTTTATATTTAAATAAGTTGTATTACCCTATGTTGCAGCAGTAATTATATCATGTAGTGCAGTTTGCACCTGCATGCATGACTGTACATTATTATAGGGGCATAGTGGCACCCCTATAGTTAGGATGGCTGGTGAGTTCTATATGAAACTTGATTTTTTGTTTGCTGCTTGCAGAAATATGGTTTTACAGATTTAAATTAAACTTTCAGGATGTGTTGTCCATGACAGAATCTATAATTTCTGATAGCCTCATGTAAATCAGTTTAGTATTTTTAGAGATATTAAAATGTGAAATTAAAATTATACAGTTCTTTAAATTGTGACATTTTGTATGGTTATGTAGGTTGGTGGGAAAGATTTAATAGGGGATTTGATGTTTGAGAGTTTTGGAAGTTTTAAGATATTTAATTTTAAAAAATCAAGTTTTTGAAGTTGCTGTTGGCAAGGAAAATTGAAGTGCAGAGTTAGCACTCCACATGCACAGAAGAGTTTACAGCCCTTAATGTGTCACATGCATAGAAGAGATTCAAGCCTTTTCAATGGAGATTGGTATTTGTGCCCCTCAATTTTTGCCCTGCTGTAGAAAAAAAATTATAAAAGATAAAGCAGTAAAGTTTAGTTTATATATGTGGATTGGTATGGAAGGATTTCCTAAGAGAGTTAGAAGTTAATTTCTTCTTTAATATTTTAGCTATTTAAGTTTAAAAATCAAGGTTTTGGTTTATGTCAGGCATGTGCTTAAATCATAGTACTCTAAGAATATAAATAGTAATTCTTTGAAGGCATTTTGGCACTCATTGGGATAAAAACCTCTGGAACATTAACGTTTTACACTTAGTATGGATAAGAAGTTGGAGAG
Source organism: Neoceratodus forsteri (assembly GCA_016271365.2). Taxonomy (NCBI): domain Eukaryota; kingdom Metazoa; phylum Chordata; order Ceratodontiformes; family Ceratodontidae; genus Neoceratodus; species Neoceratodus forsteri. The sequence goes on from CM028136.1 coordinate 655,920,504, forward strand.
AAAGGTTGATTTAATTTTCTGAAGTAATCTGTAAAGATTGGGTTTAAATATGTTGAGGTTTCAGATCAGTATCGGCATTGGTAACTTTTTTTTCTTGTGTTTTTAATTATTTTCAAGCCCCTTAACCACTGTGTCCAGATACTACAACTAGATCCAAACCTGTTCCTGTAAGATAATACCACCCTGCCATCTTCTGCGTAGAAAAACCACGTTCATCCCCCCTTCTAAGCAAAGTTCACTTCCCCCAGTAAATACATCAGCTGTTCTATTTCTTGTAGTATAGAAATATAACACCCCATCCCAACAAAACATGAACCCCCAATTTCTCCACTTCTCTTACTCTACCAGACTCACATCAGTCGCTGGCTTAAAAAATAAAAATCATGCTCATTCCGATGTCAGTATAGGTATGACATTAGTGGCAGAATCATTTTCTGAAGAAATCAGCAAAGGTTTGGTTTAGAGATGTGGATTCTGATCAGTGTAGGTACTTTTCTTAGGGGTGTTTCTATTTATTTCCATAACCCTAACCACTGTGCCCAGTTATTACAACTAGATCCAAACCTGTGCCTTTACCATAATAGCATCCTGCCACCCTCTGCATAGAAGAACCCCCCTTCCCTGCGAAGTTCACTTCCACCCCATAAATACATCAGCTGTTCCATTTAGTAATAACGTAATGCAACACCCCACCCCACCCCCAGAATATGAAACCCCAATTTCTCCACTTCCCCACCTGACCAGACTCACATCAGTTAGTGGCTTAAAAATGTAAAAATCATGCTCATTCCAATGCCGATACATGTATGACATCAGCAGAAGATTTTTTTTTTAAGTACTCTTTAAAGATCATTTCAGTTTCTTGTTGTGGAGCAGTGGTCAGCACATTGGACAGATGATGCAACTATCCCTGTGATAGATAAGAAAGGAATTATATCACACTGTCCTCAACGTACTGAGAAAAAAAAAGCAAGCCCTAAAGTTATAGTGGTATGACAAAAGAGTTACCGTGCGACTCATCGAATAGTATTTTTGTAGGGTCTGAACTATGTTGTAAGCCTTGAACTTCTGCAACTGTGAATGGATTTGACGTGTATAGCTTCAAGCATAAAGAGAATGGCATGTTCCCATTTCCCGCTCGATATAGTACCAATGTCACTGACGGGCAAAGTCAGCAAGTAGCAAGATATTGCAGAGTTTGGATTTTTTATAATGCATTTTATAAAGAGTTCATAAAAATCATGTTTCAGAAAGCATGCTTTTTACTTTTACTGTAATGGTTTGCATACCAGATTTCATGTGCACTCTATATTGTCAGACCATGTGAGTGAATGTAATTTCTACACTGTGGCAGCCTTGTAGTGCAAAGTGTGAATGGTCAAATTCCCATAAAGATGGCAGGGTATCTGGAATTAATCAATCAATCAATCAAAATCTTAATTTATCTAGGCAGGCACCATTGAGCAAGACTCATTTGCAAGGTGGACCTGGTCATGAATACATCAAAGTACAGTACAGAAGCAGGTACACAAAAAGCAATAATGTACAAGGAAGAAAATGTATATACAGTGTATACAGTACTGTACAAGGTTGAAATAAATAAAAAAAAAACAGCATTATTTTACAACTGAAGAAGTCAGCAGATGTACAATCAACCATAGGCATACAGGGGTTATAGGCAGAGATCTTTTGAGTGAGGTGGTCGGCAACTACACATATAGGGGAAAGAGGTCGTGTATGGGGTGGCAGGTTACAGAGGTAAAGAAGAGTAGGGATATATTACCGACGACTGGGGGAAAATTTTAACCAAAACCACAGAAAGTGATAATGGCTGTTGTGTACTTGTTTATTATGATAAGGATGGAGAACGGGTAGATAATTGGGACACTACTATGAATGGGGTGGGACTTTAGCTAGGCTGGAGTAGACAGGGAAGGGTGGGTGCAGCAGGAAGAGTTAATAGGGAAAGAGTGAGAGCCAGGGGTAGAAACTTGACGAGCCTCAGGATGGAAAGGGGGAGTTGCCGAATTAGTGGACTAGCGGTGAGGAAAACATTAGCAAGGTGCTTTCATGTAGTGATCGTAGAGCGCATTGAAGATATTCAGGCTAACAGGGCAGCTCAGCTTAATGGGACAAAAACATGCATAACAAATATTACAATGATATAAATTGACAATGCCTTTTTTGGGGAGATCAATTAATTTAAAGGAATATATGGATATTTCCCTTTACTGGCTCCTGGAGAACTGTACTCCAGGTCTTGTACACCTAATAAGGCAATATTGCACATATCATATGTGTATGTGATTTATTACTGTGAAGTCACCAGCAACTGAATTGTAACAAAGGATGTGCAAATATTTTGTGATTGTAAAATCTTGCATAGATTGTCGCATTTTTACCACTAGGTTACAGTTATGTGTGGATTAGTCTTCCAATATGATTTCATAAAAAAAACATGAAATGCTTTTATCAATGCTTGCTTTGGATCGACCACGTCTCTAATTGGAAGAAAGCAATTAAAATAGATAACTTTTTATTTCGCGTGTTCACTATTCTTATTTCAGGTTTATTCTGACATGCATATCGGTTACTTTTGCAGTTAGTGACTTGTCAATGATCAAATCCAATTTGGAATACATTTCTGAATAAATCATACATTAAAATATTGTCACTTCATGTATAATACACACACCACATAAGCTTAATGTGACAAAGACACGCATAACAAATATTACGATGATATAAACTGACAATGCCTTTTTTGGGGAGATCAATTAATTTAAAGGAATATATGGATATTTCCCTTTACTGATTCCTGGAGAACTGTACTCCAGGTCTTGTATACCTAATAAGGCAATTTTGCACATATCATATGTGTAAGTGACTTATTACTGTGAAGACACCAGCAACTGAATAAACTTGATGTGGCAAACAAAACCTTCAGGAACCCACTTTGCCCCCTGTCCAGTACCACATGCTGTACAAATAAAAAATTCCCCTTTACACCTGGTAGCAGAGTGCATAAAAAAGCTTTTTACAGAACCCCCTTTTGGGGTTTATATTGGCTGCTTCTCTACTTTACAGTCTTAGAAGCAGCAGTGTAATGCTTTGATTTAGCTTTAAATCCTGTTTATTTGTGGAACGGGGTCATTATGTCGCAAGACATATTGCCGCATGGCACAATCGCGCTGCGTGATTTATGACATGAGGCATATGCTTTTGTTCTGTGGGGAGCTCTGCCCCCCACACCCTCCATTATGGGGGGTGGCACCCCCGGACCAACCCCACTAAAAATGATCAACTTCAGGGGGGTCCAACTCGGGAAGCGCACAGGTCCAGGTTTGCCATAATGCTGTACACTATTAAGTGTGTGACATTATGACCAGGTGCATTTATGTTTATTTGTTTTTCTGTCAGTTTCAGCAAGACATGCATCATGTCAAAACTGAGGCTTTCTTTATTTATTTACATCTCTAGTTAAAACTGAGAGAAAAACAAACAGCATTTCTTTTAAATTAAACCAAAGCATTATGGTACTGCAGCTGAGACTGTAAGGGAGAGAAGCAAGTAACAACAAAAGATGAAAAAGGGGGCTGCTTCTATGTTTTGTAGCTCATATTGGAAAAACCTGGTTGTGGAATCTTAACAATGAGAGGGAAGTTTCAGTTTCATTGATTGATCACAGCTTCTGAAATGTCCTACCTCCCCCTACCGATATCATTCCATAATTTTTAAGATCTTCTAGTTGATAACAGGGACAATCTGATCCACATGTCAGCAGAAGACTTGAGAAAGTGATCCATCTCACCTTATCTTGTGTCTTCCCTTTTTTCCTCCCACTCTGACCTGTTGTCCTGGTTGATGAACCCTAAATAGATAGTTGGACTAGCTGGAGAAGTGGGCCCATGCCGCCCCATTACAACATTGGGAAGAGGGGTCATGGTACTCTTCATTCTACGAGGCATTTCAAGATAGGCTTGTGGTACTTCATGCCATTTTCCAGATATAAATATGATAATTTAAACATACTAAAACAGTGAATTAACAAATGGAGAGATTTATTAATGGGGAATGTGGGCATTATCATGTCAAACATAAAGCACATTGTATAAGTTTGCATAGTCTATTTCAGCTTGCACAGACACTAAATAATGAGGCCCATGAAACAAAAGTCATTGCTGAAAAAAGATGTGCTGTACTCCATACTGCAGAAAGTTTCAGTGAATGTTCTGATTACAAAAAAAAAATGTTTTTATATTTTCATAATGTTTCATCTCAGATTCAGTGCTAAACATGCAGAATTCACTAAGACAGAAAACTAAACAGGCAGACAATGTCCTGCTGTTGTGAAAGCCAACACTCCTAGTAATCAGCGATTGATTGCACTTATCTTCACAGCCTAGTATAAATCTGTACTAAAGTGTTCTCATTCGTAATTTGAGTTAATTGTTGGATGATGAGATATGTACCAGTATTGTGTATTTGTAGGATTCGGCAGCAGCTGAGTGAAACATTCTATTGACTTGGGAAAGCTAACCAATATAGGCAGGAACGCACCAGAAAAGGGACACAGTTAACTACAGTATGTCACATAGCAAGTTTCTCTTAACAGCTAAATCAATGTAAGTAACAAATGGCAGCATACTCACCCCTTCTTGACAAACGACATATCATGCAAAACTAGTTGAGGGTCTGCCTGCACAGGGTGGGTTTCTTTACATACTGTGAATGGGCTAACATTTGTTTTTTCATCTGTTTTAACTGTTGCTTTAAGACCTGGTTAACTGCATGTCTTGTCAGTCATAATTTTTCTCAGAGATATAGATAACTGTGTTTCTTTTCAGGTATAACTGACATTTGATTTCTTCCCTGACTTGTTTGCATACCAAATCATAGCAACATCTCATGAGCAGCAATCTGTGCTATATGATTGACATAGTATAGTGTTAGTGCAGGCTACAAGAAAAGCATAAAATTTACTGACTTATAGAAATGTGAGCTTAAAACATAAAATAAAGGATGATGAACTTGTGAAATAAACATATACACTTACATGTGTGTGTAGGTAAGGGATGTTTAAAGGTTGTCTAGTAAAATATATTAGTATAAAGTTGGCTTCAGAAATTATTATTATATCTGCAGAGAGTGGGAGCTCATAACTGGTTTTCTGCATAAGTCGGGGGGTATTTAGCCTCTCTCTCTCTCTCTATACCCCCTCCTCACTGTTACACTATGCTGTGTGCTAACCAGCAGTTAACAACTTCCCACTGGTTTCAATTTTTTGAGGTGATGTTGCTAGATGTATGAATTGTGAGGAAGGGAAGCCTGGAAACAGAGTTGCGTGGCACTGTATGTCCCCCAACACCAACCAAGGAAGAAAGGGATATACACACAGCTGTTAGTTTGTAGCCTACTGGGTTACTATCCCATACATTCTACAGAACATGTCAAAACTGAGCAACAGGAACAGCGTGGTAGGGAAGAGTGAAAGGGTGCAAAACTATGAAAGGGTGTATGTGCAGTTGTGCACCCTCTCACTCTTCCCAGGCAGAGGACAAGACCTCTGCTGGGATGAGGGGCCAGCGAGCAGCTGACGAGGCTCAATGGGATGAGTCACAGGCAGCAAGGGAGGCAGTGTGTCTGTGGATCAGGTGTCTATTCCCGTTCCCAGATGCGTGGAATTTTTTTATTTTTTGTACTGTGTGCAAATTTAAGTGTTAACCCCCTTCCCCGAGTTGGTTATTTTAGTTGGAGGGGTTTGAGGGTGCAGCACCCCATAACTGGAGGGCCGGGGAAGACATTAGCTACTGCCAATATATCACACTCTACTGGCAGTGTGGTATATTGCTACGGCATAATGTTTTGTGAAATTATGACCCTGTGCCAGTTTGTAGGAAGGTTTAATTGGAACAGTAGTCCCTGAGATGTGAGGGTGAACTTATTAGCAGAGGCATTCTCTCTAGTAACTGACCTTAGGCCATGCATTGCACATCTGCACACTGCATGCTGCTTTGATGCACAAAGGGTAGCCTAGCTGGTACAATATTAGAAACTTCTGTTGCACACATAAATTCAGCCGTATGAGACCATTTGAGTGTGGATGAGGATGTGTTTGTTGTGTGGAACCTACAATAACTTCTCTCTCATGGAAAATCGCACCCCTGCCCTGCAGCATCATCACACTCCTAATAAAAAAAATAATTATGGGACATCTTATGAAATCCTCTGTTATGGGCAATGTCATTTTTGTCACATGAAGGAAAAATTGCAGTATTTATTCTCCACCTGTGTCAGTCATTTTGCTTGTGAATTATATAATATTTCCATCTCCCCAGCCCAGTAGGACATGTGTAGGACAATGACAGCTCATTTTCAAATAGTTATTCTAAAGTTTTCCTCCAATACCTATATAGGACTGCCTTAGTCCACTGCTGAACCTATTATACAAGAGGGTACGACACTGTAGAGCACACATTTAAGTTAATATTTTCTTTCAATTATGAAACGTTCTCAAAAACAATTACTGTATATTGTTATGAAGTTATTAATATTACATTGCTGAAATTAAGATGTGCACAGAACAATTTGTGGCACAAGACGGGAAAGCGTCTCCACTCCCTCTGTCCCATGATTGACAGTTTGTTTTTGCTATCATTTTAATTTTATAGGATAGCATGAATGTTGAGGGGGAAATGTGTTTTAAAAATTGTTTGTGGCACAAGTGGCTCTGCTCCGAGTTCCTTCTGTCCCATGATTGACTATTTTGGAAGCCCCTTCTGTGCTCACATTGCCTGCTCCAAGCAGGCATTGTAAAATATATAAAACACAAAGCCCTTTCCATGTCCTTGCACCCCCCCAGTACTGAAACCTGCTCCAGTCATGGAGAGGACATATTCAATAATTAAAGTACAGTAAGCTGTTTTAGGTTCCTAGTGGCCCCAAGCTTGCATGGCATTAAAAAAAATGTCATTCTGGGCAGAGTGTCCCACCGCCAGCAGTAACTTATATTAAATAAAAGCTCATCCTCAGCACCAACCCATTCAGATTGGAAGAATGACATAAATAAAACTCTTCTGTTGGGGTTGAACCTGATCCCCTTATGGTGGGCATCTTGTATAAAAGTACAGGCCACAGTGAGCTTGCTTTGCCTTCTGTCCCACTGTTTCCCATTTACCTGACTTGCTCCTTCAAACTGGAAATCCCCCACTATTCAGTAAGCCCCCAGCCCAGTAATTGTTCATTCATGGCAGCAAGTGCATTCTTTGGCTAGAATGAATGAAGTGCTTTGCCCTTTCATGTCTTTAAGTCCCAATCAGGGAGCAGGCATAAAACAAATTTAAAGAAGCCCATTCTATACTCTCATTTCCAGCTCCAAGCAGGCATTTTAAAACAAAACATCAAACCCTTTCAATACCTTTTCACCCCCCCCCACCCCAGACACTGAAACCTGTTCCAGTCATTGAGCGGGCATATTAAATAATTAAATACAGTAAGCCTGTCCTGGGCTCATAGTGACCCACACCAAGAGTGCATAGTATTTAAAACAAAGGGCATTCTAGGCTGAGTGCCCCACTGTGAGCAGGAATTTAAATTAAATAAAAGCCCATCCTGGGCAGCCACCCACTCAAAGTGGGAGAATGACAAAAATAAAGTCCTCCTCTTGGGGTCAAACATGATCCCATGATGGTGGGCATCTTGCATAAAATTACAGTCCTCTGTGAGGTTAATCAGACCCATTCCTTCAAGCCCACTGTCTCCCATTTACCAGACTTGCTCACCAAATGATGATCCTCCACTATTCAGTAAGCCCCACCATAACTGACCACATTATTACAGCATATACTTGTTCTTTCATGATGGCATATGCATTCTTTGGCTAGAATGAATGAAGTGGCTTGCCCTTTTGTATCTTCAACAGAATCGTGACATGATGGCACAGGGCAATTCTGTTTTGGGGACTAGGAGGTGTAACAGCGAGTCCCTCGTGAGTGATCAGCATCATATAGGTTTTTACCCTTTCATTTGGCCAACACATGATAAAAAAATAGCTTGATTGATCAGAAAAGCAGCAGTAGCATCTTGCTGAATGTCTTTGAAAGACAACTGTATTACAACAGTGTACTGGAGTATCCTGCAGAAGTTCTACCAGTGGTGTTATTGGAGAGCTTGACTCTGACATCTTGTGGTAGATTGGAATAAAAAGCTTGGGTCTAATGTCAGACTAAATCATGTATGTGTGGGGGAAGGGGCTGCCATTTCATAAGCCTGTTGTTTTGTTTTACATTTGTGTAAAACTGTGTGTGCTAATGGACTAAACTGAAACAGCTGAGAAAAGCTGATAGATCCTTGTTAGCTAGCTACAAGTGAACATGGACTTGGATTTGGGCAAGCAGAAATCCTGTTAATTATTATATCAAGCTATTATGACCCCTGTCCACCTGCTCACCCACCAGCCAGCTTGCCAATGACTTGAAATGCATCTGTATTGGTGTACAGAGTAGGATTGGAGTATCTCTGATTGTATCCCACCTGGATAAAACTTAGGCTCATCCTGCCTTCTGGTTAATAAAATATAAAAAAATATATGATAATAATTATTAAAATGCTCATAATCCAAAATGAAAATGGCTATCATGTATGGCATGTTTAGCATTTTTTTTTACAGGTTCTACACCTGTAAATACTGAATCGCCAAAGGACTCTTTTAATGTGGGAAGGATAAATCTCAATCTCAATCTTAATCTTTATTTATTTATTTAAGGCGCCTTTCTAAAAACCAAGGCGCCTGTACAATACTAAATAAAACAATTACAAATACAATAAACAACAATATTAAAAATCATTATATGCTTTACTAAAGAGGTGAGTCTTTAAAGATTCTTTAAAACTATGGACAGTAGGGCTTTCCCGCACCTGACGAGGTAGAGAATTCCACAGGGTCGGGGCCATAAAACTAAATGATCTTGCCCCTGAAGTTTTTAAACGAACCCTGGGAATCTCTAGCAATCCCTCGTCAGTGGATCGGAGAGAGCGGGAGGGACAGTAGGGATGAAGGAGATCTTTCAGGTAAACTGGTCCCTGATCATGTAGGGCCTTATAGGTCAGCAAACCGACCTTGAAAGTGATTCGCCAGCAAACTGGCAACCAGTGCAGACCACGGAGCACAGGCGTTATATGACTGGCCCTAGATGAGCCCGTCAACAGCCTGGCTGCCGCATTCTGCACTAGCTGCAGGCGGCGAATCTCAATCCCAGGAAGCCCTAGGTAGAGCGAGTTGCAGTAGTCAAGGTGGGAGGTTACGAAGGCGTGGACCAAAATAGGCAGATCGTCAGGGGGAACCAGGTGTTTCACCTGGGCGATGTTCCTCAGATGGTAAAAAGAGGTTTTGACAACCGCTGACACCTGAGATTTAAATGTCAAGCGGTCATCAAATACAATGCCCAGATTCCGCACTCGGTCTGAGGTAATTAGCGGGATATCCCGAGCCATAAACCCGAGGGTAATCCAACCAATAAACCCGCCTCCCGGCGATCCTGGCCCACAACCAACACCTCAGTTTTATCAGGGTTCAACCTCAGCCAACTCACATTCATCCAGTCCTGGATTTCAGCAAGACAGTTATTAAAGACCGAAAAGGCAGCATCTTGACCGGGCGCAAAGGACATGTACAGCTGAGTATCATCTGCATAGCAGTGAAAACTCAGACCATACCACCTAATAATCGCTCCTAATGGCAGCATATATACTGCAAACAACATGGGTGCCAAAATGGAACCCTGCGGTACCCCACAGGATAGGGAGAATGATGCTGAGGAAAAAATCCCAGACACCACTCTCTGAGTCCTACCCTCAAGGTAAGACCAAAACCAACTGAGGACTGTACCAGACAGTCCACAGATAGAACGCAGGCATTCCAATAGCACACCATGGTCTACAGTATCAAATGCTGCAGAGAGATCAAGAAGGACCAGAATGGAACAAGATCTTCGATCTCTCGCTATTATGAGGTCATTTAGCACCCGAATCAGAACTGTCTCAGTACTATGTCTTTTTCTAAATCCGGACTGGAGAGAATCATAGAGATTGTGGCTGGTCAAATGATCATTTAACTGCAAAGCAACCACCTTCTCAATAACTTTACCAACAAAGGGTAAGTTAGAGACAGGCCTGTAGTTTGCCAGGCAGTCCGGGTCCAAGGAGGATTTCTTAAGGAGGGGCTGGACCACCGCCTCCTTTAGAGGATTTGGAAAAATTCCCCTCTCCATGGACCTACAGACTATCTCAGCTAGGATGGGGCCGATTTTATCCACACACCCCACTAAGAGACGTGTGGGGCCCGGATCCAAACTACAGTTGGTCGGACGCAATAATTGTATGATCATCACAATTTCTTCAATTGTGGGAAGGCCGAAGTCAGACCACACAAACTGGGTGTCCGACATCTCCTGCCGACCATCATTACTCCCATTAGAGAGGGTTAGATGGATGTCCGATCTGATTGTGGCAATCTTATCTGAAAAGAATAGAGCAAACTCCTCACACCGTTCTTGAGAAAAGCGCTCTTCTGGGCTGCAGACAGATTGGATTGCACAATCTGTCCACAGTCCCGGAAGAGCTGAGCTGGTCTATTCTGTGCAGCAGCAATCTCTCTGGACAGGAATTCTGCCTTCTTCTGAGATTGCTGATTGATAGATCACATAGTGATCCATCAAACTAAGTCTGTCACAATCCTGACCCGACCTCCGTCAGCACCTCTCCAACCTTCGTCCAACTCTCCTCAACTCCTCAAAGTCTCATCAAACCAAGGAGACTTGGGTCGAAGAGTGAGAGGACAAACACGAACAGGAGCAATGGAATCCAGGGCCCCTGCCACCGCCTCATCATAGGTAAGTACCAGCTCTCCTGGATCCATGCAATCTCTCGGTAAGCTCGATAGGTCCAGCACCGCCATCAGGCCGTCAGGGGAAACACCCCTTAAAGGGCGATACCAGACCATCTCCATAGGGGCCGGCCTACAAGGGGTGGCCACAAAACTGAGCCCAATGGAGTGATGATCAGACCATCCGACTGGTTCCACCACCAGGTCGGATATCTCCATCCTCAGAAGGAACACCAAATCCAGTGAATGACCACCAATATGGGTCGAGGAGGAAATAACCTGTGTGAAGCCCAGTGACATCATTAACTGGAGGAAGTCTTGACCAAACTGCGAGACCTCATCGACAACCCATGCATTGAAGTCCCCCAGAACCAACCATCTGGGGGACCCCAATGTCAGGTCGACAATGAGGTCCGCGACTTCCCGCAGGAAAACATTCCCATCACCTGGTGGACGGTATACGAGAAGTATCCTGCACCCCACACCTCACCCATGATACATTCAAAGGATTTGGTAGTTCCACGGTACCTCCACTAGGCCCAGTTCTGATCTAAAACAGATGGCAACACCCCCGCCTACGATCCACATCCTCAAGGTGTATCACCTAGTACCCGCTGAAACTGCTGCCCAAACTGGTCCAGCATTTTCATCCAGCCAGGTCTCAGTGATGCACGCCAGGTCTGATGTCCCAACAAAATCAGCCGTAACAGCCGCTTTGTTTCTAATAGACCTGGCGTTGCACAACACCGCCAGTAGGATGAGCCACCGAGGATGACCGTGTTACCTGCTGACTACAGTCAGAACCCTTGGGTATGGGAACCAGGCAGGGAGGACCCCTTTCCTGGGCCCATTTCACCCCAGGCCGTCTCCTTGTCCCCTCTATCCCTATCCGCCCGCTCCTTTCCGTTCCCTCTCCAAACCCAGGCCCCATCCTCCTCCTTCTTCTAACAATCCCTAGAGCCCTACATCATCTATAAACTTCTATTGATGGGGGGGACAGGAAAAAGGATGAAGGTCTCTGAGTTTGGGGGGGGAATAACGCCCAACAGTCCTTATACTATCCCAACACATATTTACTATTCTAATATGTATCAAAATAAGTAATCCTAATTTTTTTATAAAATTATTTAACCCACCTCTTATTCCTAAATAAAAACCAATCCTAAATAATAATTTCACTAAAAACTCTCACCCTCCAAACCTATACAAAACACAAACAAATAAAACAAACCACTAATTAACTTCCCCACCCAGTCCTCTCACCACTGGAAAGGAAAATAAAATATACCTAAAACTAATATTCCTTACAATATAAACAAATAATAACTTTAAAATTAGATAAAACGTCCAGTCACAATTTCATCAACTTATCATCCAGTGAAGAAATCACTCCTCAAACAATGAAATAGTTCAGCCAGATTAACGCTTAAAAATAAAAACCAGAAAATGAAAATGAAAAAGAATTTCTAACAACAAAACACCCTGTTGTTCCCACTATCTATACTTTACCAAAAGTACATATGAGTATGGAAAAAATCCAGGATGCCTGATTATTTCAGATACAGGCTGGATAAAAGAGCCCCTGTCAAGGTTTGTCGATGTTTACTTAAGGCCCCTTGTTCAAACAACTCCATTATACATCAGAGATATGACTGACACTTTAAACACCATTCAGGATATAGAAATGGATCAGGGATGGATGGGTGCAACTCTGGATGTACAGTCTTTATAAATATCGATTCCTCATAATGAGGGTTTAGCCACGCTGAAGTTTTTTTCTGTATATGAGAACTGCTAAACTTGGTCCATGTACTGAATTGCTTTTGGATTTGGCACAATTGGTGTTTAAACTGAATATGTTCACATTCAAGGGAAAGTATTACCTACAGGTGTGGGGTACAGCAATGGGGGCAACTTTCTCCCCCAGTTTTGCAAACCTCTATCTGGCCTGTTTGGAAAATCTCTATGTCAGGGATGCCTCCATGAATCCACAACTTTCTGGTGTGGATTTGTGGAGGCATTTTATTGATGATATTTTTATAATTTGGAAGGGAACACAGACAGAGATGGAGTCCTTTATAGACTATCTAGATGGGACAAATCCAGCTTTAAAATTTAGGCTGACTGTCAATCAATCAATCAATCAATCAAATCTTTATTTATCCAGGCGATCACCGTTGAGCAAGCTCATTTACAAGGTGGACCTGCTGTTGTCAAGGATAGTTATACATACATAGATTAGCTGTGCACTACACAAAATGTTTTAAGTAAGAAAACAGACTTCCAATTAAAAGGTACAATATATACATTCCAGTACACTTGTGGGAACATTTAAACAACACAAGACATTATTGTGGCATGTTCAACCTTCATATACATGTAAGTTTAAGTATCACATTTATACAGGTCTCAAACGAAGGGTACAAATTATGATCATTTCATCCCTCAGAAACTAATTCTAGCTTGGAGGGTGACCATGGCTTCAATAGGGCCCATGTTTACAACTGAATAACTATTAGAGTGGCATGTAGGAGTAGGTAAAGAAAAAGTGCCAAGGGTTCCGAAGCCCAACAAGGCAGCTGGCTACTGAACAGGTTAGGTAGGGAATAGAGGGGTTAAGTTCATGGCTGTGTGTGGTAGAATTAGAAATGGAGCCATTAACAGGAACACTAGGAACTATGGTAACATTTACAAATTTCGGCAAATGCTTTGTCATAAAGAATCCTAAACATCGCAATACTGACAGGAGAGCTAAGTTTCAGTGAGCTTTGAATCCTTTTCCATAGTGAGGGCAGGCGTGACTTATGGCTGCCCTACCAAAGTGGTTACTGATCCTGGGAATTTTAGGAAATTAGCGAGTGGCTTCTTATGTCGTAGCTACTAGGTGGACTTAGTGGGAGGCAGGCAGCAATGTAATCCGGGAGTTTGTTGGTGAGAGCTCGAAATGTCCAAATAGCTGCATTTCTATGCCATCTGTATTGTAGAGAAGGCCACCCTACTGCAGTGTATAGCGAGCAGTGGTGTGTGGAGGATGGAAGGCCAGTTATGAATCTTAAGGCTCTGTGGTACAGTACATCCAGTTTAGCAAGTTGCGAGACAGAGCATTGGCCATAGATAATGTCAGCGTAATCAATTAATGAGAGGAATGTAGAATGAACAAGCTGTCTTTTTGTGGTCTCAGTCAGGAGATGTTTAATTCTGTAAAAGAGGCCAAGCCTCTGCCTAAGCTTTTTCAACAATTCTTCAGTGTGCTTCTTAAAGGAGAGTTTGTTATCCAGCCATATACCCAGGTATTTGAATTTTGGCATGAACTCAAGTTTTTCACCAAGTAGGGTGGTTATAGGAGGAGCCGTACCAGCGGCTGCAGTGTTGGCCCCTGAGCTAGATGGTGCAAACAGCATTGCCTTGGTTTTTTTGGCATTTAGCAATAACTTTTGTTGATGAGCTGGTTTTGCAGCTTATTGAATTTGGCTTGCAATGCAGAGCATGCGGCTCCAGGGGAGTCTCGACTTAGGTAAAGCACTGTATCATCGGCGAATAAGTGGATACTGGCTTCCTTGATTCCTAAGTTCAGGTTGTTAATATAGATGGTGAACAGTAGTGGTCCCAATATGGAACCCTGTGGGACTCCTCTCTTTATTGGTTTGAGTGGAGAAAGCTCTCCTTCGGCCTTTATTTGTTGCTGCCTGTCAGTAAGTAGTTCTGGAACCAGTCCAGTGTGATTGAGTCCATGCCTATGTTATTTAGAGTGGAGAGAAGTAGACAATGGTTGACGGTATCGAAAGCCTTGCTAAGATCTAAAAACACTGCACAAACAAATTTTTTCTTGTCCGGGTCCCGTTGCCAGTCGTCAGTGACTTTGGCCTTTGCCGTAATAGTGCTGTGTTTAGTTCTAAATCCAGACTGCATGGGGTTAAGTAATTCAGAGCTGTCCAGGAAAGATCTCAACTGTGTATCCACAATTTTTTCCAACATTTTCAAAAGTATAGGAAGTAGAGAGATTGGCCTAAAGTTGTTCAGGTCACTTGGGTCCCCTGCTTTAAATAGCGGAATAACATGAGCAGTTTTCCATTCTGCGGGGAGAGAGCCTTGGCTTAGAGACAGGTTGAATAAGTGTGTTATTGGTGCTGCTAGTATGTGATATGCTATTTTCAGAAAGTATGGGTCGAGTGAATCGGCTCCTGTGCTTTTTCTGATGTCTAGCTGTAGCAGAAGGTCTTCAACTTCTTTTATGGCGATTAAGGAAAAGGAGAAGGTCCTACCTTTGTTATTTGTTTCGGGTGACTGTGCTTTGAGCTGTGGCCGAAGACTACTTACTGGTGCTTTATCAAATGCCAAGCCTGCGGTGGCAAAGTGGTTACTGAAGGCTTGGAGAATCTTAGATTTACCAGAGACAGAGACATTGTCAATGGTAATTTTGGATGGGAACACACTACCCGGTGAGTAGCCAGGCACTTCCTTAATAGTGGACCAGAACTTGGTAGGATTATTGGATGCAGACAGCAATTCAGTTTGATAAAAAGTAGCCTTAGCCTCCCTGGTCATTTTTGTACAGGCATTTCTAGCTGATCTAAATAGATACCAGTCGGAATCTGCATGTGACTTCCGGGCCTTTTTCCACAGCTGGTCTCTTTTTAGTAAAGCTTTCTTCAAGTCTGATGAAAACCAGCAGCAGGTCCTGGTTTTTATTCTAGCTTTGATTATAGGAGCATGGATATTTAGGGCACTGTTTATGATTTTGTACAAAACATCATAGGCATCACTTACTGATTTAGCTAGGTAAAAACTCTGCCAATGAATAGAGTTTTTTAGATCATTGAAATAGGCCAGAGGGTCAAAGTTACATCTGAATTTTTTAGTAGAGAACTTTGATGTAGATAGCGGTTTGGGGATGGTTCTGATGCCAGCTATGAGGCAGTGGTCACTAACATCAGCTGGAAGGATACCGGCATGTGAAAAGTGGTGGGGTTCGTTGGCAAGAAGCACATCCAGGAGGCTGCTTCTCATTGGATTCTTATGGTTTATGCACGTAGGTTCAGATATAAGTTGGGTGAATCCATGTGAATCACAGAAATGTTTCAGGGGTAGTGATCCGCTAGTTAACCAGTCATAGTTTAGGTCTCCTAGTAAGATTGTCTCCATAGGTGTTGCATCCATTTGTGCTGACAGATGAGTCAGGAGCTGAGGTCCTGCTGCAGGTGGTCTATAGAAGCCTATTACACGAAAAGCCACAGAATGAGGTGGTTCAACTTTAAGGGTCAGGCATTCGAATCCTCCAGCAACGGAAGTAGTATCTAGTACAGATACTGTGAATATGTTTTTAACATAAATGGCTACTCCCCCCCCCATTCCTTCTATCTGCTCTGAAAAGAAGGTAATTGGGGATATTGACCTTACTGTCCAGTGTGGATGCTCGAAGCCAGGATTCCGAAATCACAAGAATATCTGGTGCAGTCTGGATAATCCAGGCCTGGACAGACTCCAGCTTCTTTAACAGGCTACAGAGATTGGCATGTAGGAAACTGATACCTTTCAGATGAGTAATTTCGGATGGTGATGAGAGCAGCCTTGGGGGACCAGGATTAAGTTCGATGTCTCCTGAGCACAGTAGCAAAAGGGGGAGAATTCTTCTCAGATTGGGGAAAAGATTATTAAAAGCACGAGGCTTTCTGCATTTGTTGCAAACTAGGGCGCATGAATCCAGAGATCGAGTCGTCCTCTTGTTTTGCCCTATAGATGCATAGCTTAAGAAACAAGTAGGGTAGTAGCAGCCTGAGCATTGTTTGGTTGCCTGAGGTTTGAGGACATACTTAGTAGTGTTGATTGCTGTGCCACTATCGGAAGATTCAACATGCTTTGATTGAATTAGGGGCAGACAAGGGCAGCATAATAAATAGCTATTTTTATTATGTGGGGAGACTGGTGGTGTAGGACATGTCTCTATAATGAAATCATAGCTGACAGGGGGGCCAGCCATATTGCATAGTAGAAAAATGTTGGCTAATAGGCAAAGCCGTTCAAGACCTCCCATGGTTGATTTTACACAAAGTCAGGTATAACACAGATGCTACCACAGCAGGATCTTGGTAGACAATATTCAGTGTAAACAGTTGATTATAGTCCTAGTAGAGACACATCTCATGGCCACATTTAATTAATGCTGGATCTTATTGAGAGGAGGGGAGTAAGGAGAATGAAAGGAGCGCATCTAGTAAGCAAGAGAAGTATTGCTTTCACTAAGGTTGGTAACAATGTCTATTCACTAATGGGCCGGGCTAATGAAAAAAAACTGGAGCAATTGGGCTTTAAAATAATGCTCGGAAAGGGGGATGGGCCAAAAATTGTGGCTTTGCCGTACCTGTCTAGCAGGATGAATCCGGGGCGGTGGTCTCGAGCGGTGGCTAGAGAAGCGCCGTCCGCCCGGTGGCCGCTCGTCCTACGGCCGATGATCCAGGAGTCCCTAAGGAGACAGAAGGAGGGACTATTAATAGTAGTCCCAGTCGGCTGAGGGCGGGCAGACCAGAGGTGTTGCAGAGCTAGATTAGCAGGACAAAAGAAGTGATTTCCTGGGCGCCCCTATGTCTTGCTTGAGTCTGCTTGTATTCAGAGGAAGGGCTGTAATGTCTATAACTTGTACCCTCCTCTAACACTTGCAGCAATAATTTACATAAAAACTAGGCTTATACAATCATTCTGACACTTTAAAACAATTAAAGTTTCCCCAAAAAACAAGAGTCAGCTCCTTTTTTGCAAAATTTTGTTTCCAAAGCAGAGGTAGAAGGGCAAGCCAATTGGAAGCCGCCAGAGAATGGCGCTCGCACTCCGATAGGCTGCAACTTTGCTGTACCTGTCTAGCAGGAGGAATCCGGGGCAGTGGTCTCGAGCGGTGGCTAGAGAAGCGCCGTCCACCTGGTGGCTGCTCGTCCTACGGCCGACGATCCAGGAGTCCCTAAGGAGACAGAAGGAGGGACTATTAATTGTAGTCCCAGTTGGCTGAGGGCGGGCAGACCAGAGGTGTTGCAGAGCTAGATTAGCAGGACAAAGAAGCGATTTCCTGGGCGCCCCTATGTCTCGCTTGAGTCTGCTCATATTCAGAGGAAGGGCTGTAATGACTATAACTTGTACCCTCCTCTAACACTTGCAGCAATAATTTACATAAATACTAGGCTTATACAATCATTCTGACACTTTAAAACAATTAAAGTTTCCCCAAAAAACAAGAGTACAGCTCCTGTGGGCTTAGATTCCATAGATTTTCTAGATATAACACTGTACAAGGGTTAAGGGGTGACATTTTGACAGACCTATATGAAAAAGCACTGGTCAGAATGCTTTATTATTGGCTGGCAGCTGTCACCCATCTCATGTCAAGAAAGTGATTCCAAGGGGGACAGCTTATGAGGGTTAAAAGAAACTGTAGTAATCCAACACATCTCAAAGCCAGAGAACAAGAGATGGTTCAGAAATTCATGGTCCATGGGTACGGGACAAGATATAATTGATACAGCAGTTCAGCAGGTGGAGGGCATGCAAAGGCAAGACCTTTTAACCTGCAAAAAGAAGAAAAAGAAGCATTTGATTTTCCCAGACTTATAACAACTTACACCCAAAGAATGTCTGCCTTAAGAGATATTGTAAACAAGAGGTGGCAGATACTACACAGAGACTCAAAGTTACAGAATATTCTTTCTGAGAAACCACATATTAAATACAGAAGGACAAAGAGTATTAGAAACAAGGTAGCAAGGAGGTGTTATCAATCTGAGGTATCAAAAACCTCTTTCTGGAAAATCCCTAATATTATCAAACATTCTGGCAAATATATATATGGCCCTTACACCATAAAGGGACCGGATATTGAACAACCAAGAGGCAAAAAGAATATTTTCACAATGCTTTTATAACTTGCAACACAGAAGGGGTTGTGTATGTTTTGAAATGAAAATGTAGTGCATTCTACGTAGGTAGCACTACAGGACATTTTAAACAATGTGTGGGAGAGCATGTTAGGGCATGGAGAGATGTAAACAGAAAGTATGCAACTGGAAGATGCATAAAAGAAAAAAAAACACAAAAAAGACCATAGAAAACTGTTTTTTTTTGGAATAGAAAGAGTACTGAGAAACTGTAGAGGTGGAGATTAGAAAGGCATAGCGAGCTCCAGAGAGACAGTGTGGATCTATAGTAAGTGGGCTGGTTTCCCTCCTGGTCTAAATGACTCCATCGAAGTGAAACATGTATTATAAGTTATGAAATAATGTGATGTATTGGTCTTTCTGGCATAGCTAGGAAGCTGTAACAAAAGTTGGATATACACTGCCTCCCCTGTCCCCCCCCACCACCACCATTTCTGTCTACCGGTGTTTCTCTACATTGCAATACATTGCATTTCTGATCTGCCTTCTGTATAGGTTGTCATGAAATATTTGAAATAAAAACAATAAAAGAGCATTTTTAGGGTAGTTGTAAATTAAATTATCTGTATAGTTAATGTGCTGTGTTTCTTGACTTATGTGGTTCCTTAATATTTTCAAAATAATTTATTAATCTATGTACAATTTGTTAAAAAGTGCTTTTTTTTAGTTAACATATAAATACAGATTCAGTTTCAGTTCAGTTTCAGTTAATTGGCAGGAAAATACTCCTTTGAACAGGCTCATTTACAAGGAGGTTCTGAGCAGATAAATCATACATACTGTAAGAAAATGTAAAGAAGGTATATACCATACATAGTAAATACAGGTAACATTATACAGAATATATGAAGAAACACTCAGCATTTGTGTACATCTATATACAGTTAACATTATATACATGTGAACTTCCATGCAATAGAACTAAGCAGTAATAAATGGCCGAACACAAGGCAGTCACAAAACTGGGTTGCAGGATATAGCAAGAGTCAACTATAAATAGAGAGGTAGTAGAGTAGGACAATGAGGTAGAAAGCAGGTAAGAAGGGAGACAGGAAGAAAACAGAATGCAGAGAATGGAGATTGTGAAGGAGGATTGGTGAGGGTTGGAAGGTGAGGGCAATGCAGGGTCAGAAGTGAAAAGAGGTATAAGGTTATAGTAACTGGGTCTTAACCAGTGACATGCGCATGTGTCAGATAAACTGCTGGTAGCTAATTTTTTGAAGTTATTCAGGGTAATTAGATGTTGAAGCTTGAGTTTTAATGGGGATTTATTCCAGGCAGCCAGTAGCACATGTCTTAGGGTCATATCTCCAAAACTGGAGCGAGAGCTTGGTACATCTAGTCTAATATACTAATTACTGCATAGGGGATATAAGCAGGCATACCACTGAAAGAGATTAGAGATGTATGGGGGGAGTTTACACAGAAGAGTTTTGTAGAGCCAGGTTAGAGAGCGGACAAGACACGTGGTTGATAAAGAGGTCCAACCTAAGGAGTTGTACAAATCACAGTGATGTGCATGCCAGTGGACGTTAGAAATAAATCAAATTACTTAATGGTAAAGTGTACCTAACTGGTGTAGCAAAGATTTAAGGCAGTGAGCATTTAATATACTGGCATAGTCCAAGAGTGGGATGAAAGTGGTTTGGAATACTCGTTTTCTGGCTTCAATAGGGAACAGGGATTTGTTTCTGTAGAAGAACCCAAGTCTTTGTCGCAGTTGTTTTGCAAGAGTGGCAATGTGAGCTGAAAACATTAGCTGTTGATAAAGGTCACAGCCCAGGTATTTAAAAGTATTAACTACTTCGAGGTTGTCATTAAGAAGAGTCTTGATGGGAGGTAGGGATTTCAGAGCTTTCATGATGGAGGACATATGGTTGGATTGGAAATACATTACTTCAGTTTTCTTAGCATTTAAGAGGAGTTTGGGACTCTAAAATTAATTCTTAATAATAATAATGATGAATTATAAATAATCTGAACAGAATGGATATTATGATTCAAGGCTTAATAAAATGTTTTAAAACTTTCAGGTTACAAGTCTGGATTTAAAGGACCAAGCATCAAATATCAGTAAATGGAAGATTGCCCAGAATTGATCTGAATAAAGAATTTAAAACCATAAAGATGGACAAAATCCCAGTTTGTTTTGTGGGCGTTTCTTTACAACATAATGATGTGTAGTTACAGTGAATTGTTTATAAATTATTGTATTTGAATCTACATATTTATGTTGTGGTATAAATACACTGTGTTTTTATAGCTTTAACTAATAATGCAATTTAAAGATATTGGGCCTGATATTCAAAACCATGCCTGGCAATGGCGCAAGTGGGTGCACAGCGCAACTGAGTTGTGCTCGAGCAACTAAGGGATATATTCAAAAGAGATGTACCATGGTGCATTCCTTCTGAATATATCACATAGTGCACACTTCACAAATACAATGCACCCATGCATCTCCCAGACAGGTCTGAATATCAGGAATGGGAAATGCGCCAGCGCACCAGAGATATGCCGTGTGCAAATTCTTGATATTCAGACACCGATATCCAAATGGGGCCATATTGCATGCAAGGTGCAAATGGGTCCATTTGCATGTAATTATGGCTCCATTTGCATGAGTTGTGCAGGACCAGACAGCGAAATGCACATGGCGTCCTGCATACCATGCGGTGCTGGCATTGGAGGTCCAGAATGTCTCCCCATCCCATTGCTCCCATCACTGTATGTTAATAGAATTACTATCCCTGGTGGCTCAGTGGTACGCCCTCCTCCTCCTGACCCTCTGATCACCAAATATAAATTCATATTATAGCCCTGGTAGTCCAGTGGTACCCCCCCCCCATCCCAACTCCCTGATCGCCGTGATCATATGAAGTTGATTTCCCTGGTGGTCCAGCATTTCCCCCACTCCCTGACCATACCTCTGATCATGCCAAATGCTGATCCATATGTCCCTGGTAGTCTAGTGGTACCCCCACCACACCGGTAACTGCAATCACTTGTACTGTTAATGAAACCAATTCCCTGGTGGTCCACTAGCACCCCCCACCCACACAGGTCCCCCAGCCCAACCAGCTCCCCCCCCAACATCGGCAGGCAGCTAACCCACCTGCAAACCTCCACGGCTGCCCACTGAATGACAACTTACAGTAGCAGCTGCAAGCCCATTGGACCATTCTGTGGACCAATGGGCTTGCAGTGCATACTGTAATACTCATTCACAAATATGTGAATGAAGTCATTCATTCACATATTTGTGAATGTTTATTACAGTGTGCACTGCAAGCCCATTGGACCACAATGTGGTCCAATGGGCTTGCAGCTGCTGCTGTAAGCTGTTATTTGACGGGCAGCTGTGCAGGTATGCGGGTGGGTTTGCTGCCCGACGATGATGGAGGGGAGCTAGGTGGGCTGGGGGACCTGTGTCAGTGGGGGGTGAGGGGGTGCTTCTGGACCACCAGGGTATTGGTTTTGTTAACAGTACAGGTGATCATGTTTACCAGCAGGGTGGGGGGTACCACTAGACTACCAGGGACATATGGGTCAGCATTAGGAGAGATTGGAGGTATGGTCAGGGAAGGGGGAAGCAGTGGGCCACCAGAGAAATCAATTTCATGTGATCACAGCGATTGGGGAGTCTGGATGGGGAGGGGGGTACCACTGGCCTACCATGGCTATAATATGAGTTTATATTTAGTGATTGGAGGGTTGGGATCAGGAGGGGTTACAACTTGACCACCAGGGACATATGTAGGTGATTGTGCATGGAGTTCTGGTGGAGGGGGTTGCCACCCATGGCTGGTGGCTGCTGTGCTGCACACTGCAATACAGCAGTATGCGTGTGGGTGGTGGACACTTGAGCCATTTTGTAGAGGCTCATCTTTGAGTCCAGGTATGTGGCACATCTCTGGGTTATGCCAGCAGATGTGCAGCACATCCTGGGCTGAATATCGGGATGTGCTGCATATGCATGGGCACACCCCCTGGAGATGTGTCGCATACATTATCTTTGCGCCCCAGCACAATGGGAATTGTGCTGCATAAATCCCACTTTTGAATATTGTCCCAGGGCACAGTTCTGGGAGTTGTGCAGGCACAATTCAGTTGTTTCAAGTTCAAGTTCAAGTTTATTGAAGGAAAGACTCCATTGAGCAAGCTCATTCACAATGAGGTCCTGAGGCACATACACATACAGTTCGCAATTACACAGACAGGAGATATAAAATGTAGAACAACAAAGAAAAAAAATATAATACAAGAGGTATACACAATAGAAATCCTTATGCTATATATGCAGTACATTCCAGCTTTAACCTTGCCCTAAATTATGCAACACATGTCAGCTTAATAAGTAGAGGGCCAGTTGGTACCTAGGAAGTTGACTTGGCGTTGGGGACCTAGTAGCACCTATATATGTCTTTTAATTTAGAGGTAGCTAGTGTTTTGTAGGAGTTAATTGATACAATGCTGGTTAGCTGCAGCATGGCTTGTAGTTGGTTCCAAATGTTTGGGAGGCACATAGTTATGCCAGGTGCAACCCATTTGAATATCTAGCCCATTGTGTTTTTCTTTCTTGTGGACTGGTGTAATTAACTTAATTGTGTGCTCAGATAACTCTACCATCCCTTTCTGTATACTTCCACCATGTCTTCATTGTTCGTTCTCCTCTCCTTAGTTAATTTACCTTGTGTTTCTCTTCATAGGCTCATCCATTTAATCACAACTGCCAACGGAGTCAGCACAGCCGAGGAGCAGCCTGCACTGTGCACAGCAAGGTACTTGAAAACAGAGTTTTGCCTCCCCTGATCTGGAGCTCACTGTTTGCTGTGTTAGCCCGTTGATGCTGTGTGTCGACTGCCAGACCGACCCTGGCTAGGCATTTTATTTATACATCATTGTGGTCATGTAACCATCTGCCAGTCAGAAACTAAGTCTCCTGTTTCTCACTTGTTCATTATACTACACTGAAACATAGAAACATAGAATTTGATGGCAGATAAGGACTGCTTGGCCCACCTAGTCTGCCCATTTCCCTACCTAATATATAAGCTGCAGATCCTAGTTAATCAACAGCCTACTTTCTCCTACCCCACACTAGAATTGTCTTATGTCTGTCCCATGCATTCTTGAATTCCCCCACTGGTTTTGACTCCACGACCTCCTCAGGAAGGCTGTTCCATGCATCTACAACCCTCTCAATGAAGAAATACTCCCTCACATTACCTCTGAGCCATCCTCCCTCTATCTTCAAATTGGGCCCCCATGTTCTTGCACATCTCTTTTTTTGAAAGATGCTACCCTCTTGGACTTTGTTGATTCCCTTGAGGTACTTGAACGTTTCTATCATGTCCCCCATCTCCCTCCTTTCCTCAGGGCTATACATATTAAGCTCCTTAAGTCTTTCTTCATATGTCTTCCGGTGCAGACCCTGCACTATTTTGGTTGCCCTCCTCTGGACAGCCTCCACCCTGTCTATGTCTTTGCAGAGATGGGGTCTCCAGAACTGCATGCCCCTAGGAGTTACCCCTGAGCTCACTGACACTACTCTCACCACTGTTATCTGCCACTCTCTACCTTGCCTCTTTCTACCTCTTCACCTCTCTGGAATACCCAGTTACCAACAGTACCCCTTGCTACTCCCACTCACTAGCCTGCCTGGTTTCGAACCCATGATCGTCTGCACCAGGGGGCTATCACTCTGACTACTACAACACACTGGGAGTTCTATTGCAAGCTAGGTCTCTCTCACTCCTTATTTTGGATACACAGTTTACCCTATCACCTGCTGACTCATACTCCCCCCCCTCAGTGTGGTCACCTTACTACCCACCAGTCTGCATCCCTCCCTGTAAGTCGGTTGTCAGGAACTTTACTGGCTCTCTAGCCTGTCCACTGATATAGTATGGCACTCTACTGTTACACTCTCCTTAGTGCCCTGTTAACTTTAACCTGGCCACTCATTTTGGACAGCTTCCCAATACTATCTATAATCTTGTCCCCTACTCTCTGCCCACACAGCTTTTGGCACTACTGCCTCTCTTCCTAACCCTTCGCCTAAGCCTGTTAGGTTCTTTCCTTAGACTCACTATCTGCCACACCTGCAGGCCTTTTATCTAGTCCTCCATACCAACCCCCATGTTCACCACAAAAGACAACCTTCCACCCATGCCAAAATGCACACTCCGCAAATATTTCCTGGCCAGATAACTTCTACTACTTCTACTGTTGCCAGGTAACGTGCACCAAAACCCTCGTCCTCCACAGAAGCCAACTGGATTAAACAGTAGCCATGGGGGACTAAACATCACATCCTTTAACATTCATAGCCTTCTGCCAAAATTAGATCAGCTTTAAGTTTGGATCCTACAGCACAGGCCTCAAGTCCTCTCCATAGTTGAAACTTGGCTCTCTCCCTCTGTACCATAGTTTGCAATCTGCCTAAATGGGTACACAGTATACAGGTCAGATAGAGTTGGTAGACATGGAGGTGTCTGCGCCCTATGTGTCTCAGACTCTTTCCAAAGTCAGGTCTTCCCAACTCTGTCCCCTAAAGAAGTGGCACAATCACTAGGGGTAAAAATTACCTTAGGCAATAAAGAAAAGTCAGTTTACATAATCTCAGTTTATATTCCACCCAAGGACAATCACAAAGGCTTCCAAACGTTCCTTGACTTTATTTCAAACCTACCTAATGGCTCTGAGTTCATTGTGTTAGGTGACTTTTACACCAATTGGCTGTCTCCTGACTCTAACCCACTTAAAGATGCAGCAGCAGCCATTGACCTCACTCAGCTTGTCTCTTCACCTAATCGAATAAATTATAGGACAAGCACAAGCACTCTCATTGACCTATTATTCTCTAACCTTCCTGAGAGGATCTCTGACAGTGCAGTTTAACCGGATGCTTTGAGTGACCACTCCCCCATAACATGCCATTGGACCAATAAGGCACCTAGACAACCAAGCAAAACACCCTAACAGTGGGTCCTCAGGAATGGGCAACTGACTTATCTCTGGGAATATCTCCACAAATCAGACAATTCATCTCCCGCTTCAACTCGATCTGTGACTTATTTATTCCCCTAAAGAAGCACAAGGTGAGAGGAGTATCCAACCCTTGGATCATGCTCTCCCTTCTACACCTTATGGCCACTTGTGACCACCTGTGGAAGGTAGCACAAGCCACTGGCAAACCAAGCGACAGGCAATGCTACTAGACCTCCAGGAATAATGGCATCCAGGCCATCTGGCTTATGAAGGCCTCATACTAGCAGGGCATGTTTGCCAGATTATGGGA
The DNA here is from genome assembly GCA_016271365.2 of Neoceratodus forsteri. Lineage (NCBI taxonomy): Eukaryota > Metazoa > Chordata > Ceratodontiformes > Ceratodontidae > Neoceratodus > Neoceratodus forsteri. The sequence goes on from CM028136.1 coordinate 655,946,605, forward strand.
CTCTAGTTAGAAATTTTGGGACAATATTAAAAACCTAACTGGAAAACTCAATCAGTCCCCTCCAACCCTACTAGACCACAATGGGCACACCATTCATGAGCCCAGTGAAATTGCCAACATTCTCAACACTTCATTCACTGATCTGAATGGAGTCCTCCCCACTAACTTTTTCAATGAACCCTCCCAGGCTGACATTGCCCACCTCAGTCATCCCCCACCAAACACCCCTCAATTTTATTTCAAGTCAATATCCCCTTCTACCGACAGGAGAAACCTGATGAAAGTGCTTGCTAAGGCCAGGTTCAGTGCTGACACCCTTTATCTCAAACTAATTCTCCTCACCATTGATGCTGTCCTGGCCCTAGTCACCTGGATCCTGAACCTGTCCCTTCACCTTGGTCAATTTCCATTTGTCTGGAAAACTGCAGTTGTTAACCAATCCATAAGAGCGGTGACAGAACCAACCTTGCCAACTACTCTTCTATTTCAATTCTACCACTTCTTTTGAAAGCCCTTGAGTGCATTGTGGAAGAACAGCTAACAGTTTACCTCTCTGCTCATGGTATCCAATGCCCATAGCAACACGGGTTTAGGAAGGATTATAGTACTGCCACTGCCCTGCTCACCTATATGGACTTTATCATAAAGCCCTCCACCATGGTCACCTTGTTGGGTCTATCTACATAGACCTTTCTAAGGCCTTTAACATGGTCAACCACTCTCTACTTCTCCTGATCTTAGCCTCACCTGGACTCTCTAATGATGTTACCACCTGGTTTAGCAATTATCTAAGAGGCAGAACCCAGCATGTTAAAATCTCTGACTCCCTCTCTAATAGCCAGCCTGTACTCTCTGGTGTTCCACAGGGGTCTGTCCTTGGCACCCTTCTATTTAGCCTCTACCTAAATACCCTCCACCTAGCCTGCCCTAACAACCTTCTGCTGTATGCAGATGATGCTGTGAGCTACACTAGCCATCCTGATCCTGCACCTCTTACCCATGACCAGCAACGCAGCTTTACCTCTCTTGAATCCTGATTAGATACTCAGAGACTGATTATTAACTATAAAAAGACTAAATTGATGGTCTTTGCTGGTTCACATAACAAGTTTAAAACAGCCCAACTAGCCATTTCCAACACCTCTGGCTCATCTCTTGAGCAGGTAAACAGCTTCAAATACCTGGACACCACCCAGGACTGCACCCTCTCCTACCAAGAACATATTTCAAACATCTCCAAGATGGCTAATATCTGACTAGGCCTCCTCTACAGACACCAATGCTGTATGATCCAAGAAGCGTTATGCCTTGTTGTGACCAGTTTCATGTTGTCCTTCATCAACTATGGCACTGTATGTTATGGTGCTTCCTCTGCCACTGTCCTTATAAGGATCGGTATCACCCTTAACAAAGCTTGCAGGCCACTAACAGGTGCTAGCCATGACACACATACTTGTGACCTCTACGTGCAATTCAGTTGGTTCAACCTCCAAAACAGAATCTTCTACCACACTTGCCTTGCAGATAAAAATATCTCCCTAGGGCTTGCACCACCTCTATCCAGCTGCTCCTTACTAATGCCCCTGCAAGCTTTCACTGCACTAGAGGCACACCAAATCAATCCTTTCAGGTTCCTTTTTGCTGGACACCCCAAGGGCAAAGAGCGTTTCTTTCCTGAGCATCCAACTGGTTCAACAATCTCCCTGAAACTATCCAATCCTCTCCTTCAATTGATGTTTTCAAAAGCTACCTCTGGCAACACCTAGTCAACCTCAGCAAGTGCGACTGTCAGACATTGCCTTAGTGATCTGCTGCCTCATTCCTACCAGCCCCCCGGTCAACAATGTTCCTTGGGCTGCTATTTCTGGGTTACCACTGAGTCCATGATCCCTCACAACACCAAACCCTTTAGGCCCACCAACAACTGACTTCTTATTCATTGCTTATATTTGTGTTATTGATTGTAACCCTAAGAACTTGTATGTTTTATCTACCTGCCTATTTTGTGTTTGTAGTGTTCCCATCTGTGTTACCTCCTGCACTGTATAATTCATTTGTTGGTGGGGAGCCTTTGTAAATGGTGTTAATTCCGAGACTCAATAAAATTAAATTAAAAAAATTAGTATGGGTATAAATGTATCTTGTTTGAAGTGCCGTGCATGCGTCTGATGAAACTATGTTGTGACATGATGAAACGTAAGGTCTCTTTTCACCATTTGCTTCAGTGAGCTCTTGCTGTTAGTGTACTGTCCTGAGCATGCTGTGCTCTGTCTTTTAACTTTTACTGCTTGGAATATTTTTTTATTTGCCATGAATAAAACTGAGTGGACTGTAAGTATTGTGTCCTCTGCCTCATTAAGGGGTTACAGTTTAGAAGAAGAGATTATTTTATAAAAGAAAATTTGAATAACATGCAAACAGTTTACATAGTATGCTAGCCATGCACTGTTCTTGTTTTTTTCACAGGGTTGCCTTAATTAATAGATCAAGTGAGGAATTTTTCAATTACACCTTGTAAATATTTGTCAATAGTTATGTATTAGTTATAAAGGAAAAGGAAGGGGGAAAGGAAATTGTTTAACCAGGAAAGGCACACTAAGCCAGAGCTTGTTTCCCAGTGCAACCTGGGAGCACAAAGAAGTTAAGTGACTTGCTCAGGGTCACACAGTAAGCAAGTGGGGGCTCATGGGATTCAAACCCAGACCTCCAGGTTTGCAGCACAGTACCCTTAACCACTGCACTATACTTCCTCCTTATTACATACACAGCAAAGAGTCATCTATGTTTAACATTTAATAGAAGACTCTCTGTTCTGATTTACATTATTGTTTTTTAATTTTGTAGTACTTAGTTTTAATCTTCTCCAGGAAAATTGCAGCAATTTGGCACAAATTCAACTGACACTTTTTGTCTCTTATACATTTTTTAAAACTTCTTTACAGTGTGGTGTCTATTTCTTTATAAATGGTAGGAACAAGTTTATTACTTGTGTGAAAAATAGCAGATCAAAAAATGTTAATGGGTGGCTAATGATATTAAATAAACACAACAAACATTACATTTGGAATTAAAAAAAATCAGTGACTTACTGTATGTTATCTGACATACTGAATTTTGCAAACAGGAATCTCTAAAACAACATTGATTGTGCAAAGAACTGATGTTGAAGATGAAGCTGGATGAAATGTGAAGATCTACAGAGCTCAAACAGACAATATTGCTGAAGATATCTGTTACTTGTGTGGTGTATAAACAAATCAATCAATCAAATCAATCAGTCAAAATCATTATTTATTCAGGCTAACATCATTGAACAGAGTTCATTTGCAAGATGGACCTGGTTATGATAAAATCTCAGACAAAATACAAAAGATGAGGGATACATATCTAATGACAATGAGACAACTGGATACATATAGGTCGTAGTATACAAGACATCAGCCAATAGCATAGAACAAACAATGCTGTAGCAGTATCATCTACAAGTGACAAATTGTGGATATCTCAGTTGTAAGTGACAGTATGCTAATTTGAGTTAGGTGGGTAACAGTAGAGGAGGGGACTAGGGTAGATGTAGAAGTAAGAAGCCAGGTGGTAGGGGAATGTATCATCATAAGGCATAGCCAGAATAAAACATATTTATTAGTGGGTAGCTTAGATGGAGATAGGATAATTAAATCAACAGAGGACAGTGAAAAGCAACAGACAGAGGATAGAGCATGAGAAGAGGAAGGATTAAGGGAAATGTATGTAAAAGAGGACAGTTAAAGACAGCCAGTGTGGTGATACTGAGGTTATTGGTTCCAATTAATGGGGAGAAAAGCACTTGCACGATTCCTTAATAAGACGAGAGCACAAGGTCTTGAATGAACTGATGCTGATGAATGTATTTAGTTTTATGGTTTTGTGTAAATTGTTCCACAGGGAGGGCAGCACAAAGTTGATGGCTGTTCTGCCTTGGCGAGAGTAGAATCTGGGAATTTTTAATGAGATGTAAGAGTGACTTCTCAGGGCATAAGTGCTTATTGAGCTTAGGGGGAGGCAGTCCAAGATGAATTGTGGAAATTTTTTTGAGATAGCTCTGTAGGTCCATAAAGCGACATTTTTTCCCACCTAAACTGGAGGGAGGTCCATCCTGCCGCTGCATATAATAAACAGTGGTGCATACTGAAGGGGAGACCGGTAATAAATCTAAGAGCTCTGTGGTAGAGCGTACCCACGTTTTGTTAGGTAAGAGGTAGGGCAGTGGCTGTAAAGAAAGTCTACATAATCTACTAGTGAGAGAAATGTAGCTTGCAATAACCTCATCTTCACATCACTTGTGAGTAGGTAACTGATCCTGAAGCAGAGATCAAGTCTCTGGTGAAGTCTTTTCAGCAAATCCTCAATATGCTCAATGAAGGAGAGCTTATGGTCTAGGCAGACTCCTAGGTACTTGAACTTCGTAACGAATTCTAGGTTTTCCCCTAGAATTGTAGAGATCTGCGGTACTGTTCCTGTAGTTGCTGGGATAGCTGCATGTACATACGGAGAGAGGAATTGCTTTACTTTTCTTTGTGTTAAGTAAGAACTTTTTGTTTAGGAGCTGTTTTTGAAGTAGGTTAAATTCAGATTGAAGGTCGCTACATGCAGCTTGAGATGATGGGCGGCTTAAGTAAAGCACCGTATCATCCGTGAATAGCTGGACATTAGCCTTAGTTACACTGTCATTGATGTTATTGATGTAAATCACAAACAGAATGGGACCTAAAATAGATTCCTGGGGCACTCCTCTTAGTAGAGGTTTAATAGATGAGAATTCACCGTCTGCTTTGACTTGCTGTAAATGATCAGTAATGTAATTTCTAAACCACCAAAGGGAAAGAGAGGAAAGAAAACACATTCTGTATATTATCTAAAAAGAAAGGAACTTCTTTGCAAAAAGAACTGTGTTAATGCACATGTTAGGGTTCAACACAAAGGAACAAAAGTAAGGAAGTGTTGCGTTAGGGTTTCAAACACTAATTTCCTATTCCTTCCCCCAACAAGCAGTCAATGGGACAAATCAACACGAGCAACCATAGACAGACCATGGCCAGGTAAGACAAACAACATAGAACTCTTTCCAGATGACATCCATCATCACAGTCCAGCACTTCTGTAGCCATGGCTACACTTGCACACTTCAACATATACACACCCACTTCAGGCTGCAGAACCAGAGAACATCATAAAATGTGCTTTTGTATACAATTTTGATCTCAGTGTACTTATGACAAAATTGGCATTTCTCAATGCACTATTATCATTTCCTGTCATTTCTAAACATTGGCACTGGCATGCTATAATGATTCCATACAAATATAGAACACAATTTTGAACATTTAAATTAAATTGTGATCCTAATGTGGTAATGTTAATAATAGGTTTTTAAACACACTATTATCAGTCCTTATGATTTGTTACTATTGAAATTACTATGTAATCATGAATATGTGCTTGTTCTGTATCTAAACAACATTTTGTGACATTTGCATGAGATTCAGATCCCAGTAGAGTAATCTAAATAAGCAGTATTTCTAAGTGCACTACTACAATGTCCTGCCAATCTCTCTTATTGATGTTAGCATGCAATCATTATTTCATTCAAAACTCAACCAAACATTTGGAACATTTGCATGCAATTCTGATCCAAGAGCATGAATGTTAATAGTTTCTAATTCTGAACACACAAATATTATTTTGTGCTATTTCTTAATATAGCCATTATCATGTGACCATGATTTGTAAGTGAAAACCATACACAAAAATATAACAAATAATTTGGAATATTTGCTTGAAATCATGATCCAAATGCAGTAATGTTCATGACTGTTATGTTTCATTACATTATTATTATGTCATTGCATCTGTTTATATGCATATTAACAGTCATGACAGTATGCAAAAAAAAAGGTTCAAGTACAGTACATGCATGAAATCGTGACCCCAATATAGTAATGTTAATACATGTTAATCATACCCTATGATTTGTTACAATTACTATACAATCATGATTATGTGTAAATTTTGTACCCAATACAAATGTGGGACATTTGCATGAAATTCTGATCCCATTGCTGTAACGTAAATAAGCAGTATTTCAAGTTGCACTACTACCATTTCCTAGCATTTCATACTTTCAGCATTAGAATACAATCATCATTCCATGCAAAAGTCAAAAGAAACATTTATTACCATTTGTATGTAATTATGATTCTGTTTCTTAATATTAAATATAGTATACAATCATATTACATTCAAATTCAAATAAAACATTTGAAACAATTAGAATATTACTGGATATGTACAATACAGTCACACTATCACATATTAGATAAACTAACTGCAGCCCGAAGTGGGTATGTATGTGTGCAAGTGTGTATCCATAGCTACAGAAGTGCTAGACCATGATGATGGATGTCTCTTGTGTCATCAAAAAAGAGTTGTATGTTGTTTGTCTTATTTGATTATGGCTGCCAGTGGTTGCTTTTGTTGTCTTGTCTTGTCCCTTTGGCTGTTTGTGGGGGAAGGGTAATGGCAAGTTAGGGTTGGAAATCCTAAAACAACATTTCCCTACCTATGCTCCTTTAAGCTGAGCCCTAACTGATGCATTAACACCGTTTTTTTTTTTTTTTGCATAGACGATAGACATAGATAGATAGATAGATAGATAGATAGATAGATAGATATAATGAATGGGTAAAGGTGGTATACAGTGATGTTATTTATATTATTTATTTAAATTTTGGTGACCGGGTAGGCCCACTGAGACTAAAACAGTCCCTTTTTCAGGGGTGACCTGGAATGAATTACATACTGTACATTTATAAACATAACAAAATACAGACATGTCATTTCACAATTACCAGTCAATATAGACATACTGACCCAGTCAAGGATACAGTGGCAGGTTAGTTACAATCAACATCAACAGGAGAAGAAGTACTATTACACACAAGACAGTCACAGTCAGATTGTTGTCCCAATGAGGTTAGAATGGCAGTAGGGAGTCAACTGACTCTCAGCAGTAGTAGGTGCAGAGGCTTAGTTCCAACAGGTGGGCCTTAAGACCCTTCTGGAAGCCCCCAAGGGAGGCACATTCCTGCAGACTGCTAGGGGGACTATTCCAGATGGGCGGGATGAAGGCAGCATAGGACCAGAGTCCTAGTGAAGTCCTTAAACTGGGGACTTGGAGAAGCTAGTGGCCAGAGGATCTTAGTCTTCTCCCATTCTTTTTGGGAGCTAATGTGTTAATTAGGCTAGGAGGGGAGCCATTTTGCTGGAGCTTAAAAGCAAGGCACAGTGAGGGATATGATAATCTGCCCTCAACAGAAGGCCACATTAGAGATAATAATACCTTGCAGTGATGCTCCCGTGGTGGCGCCCCTGTGGGAAAGCACTCTATCCTGTGTTACAGTGTTTTTTAGCCTTTGCATTTCAGAGCTTCTTACAGAATGTGGTAAAGGGGCCCCATATAGCAAGGTTGGAAGGAGTGTACTAGTGAAAACCTTGAGTTTGGATTCACGAGTGAGGAAAGGGCTCAGGCAATATAATAGACCTAACTTTTGGTTGAGTTTCTTGGTCAGATGGATGATGTGGCCCTTAAAGGAGCAGTTTTGGTCTAAGTATACACCTAGATATTTGATATAATTGATCACTTTAGTTTTTGAACCTTTGGAAAGAGCTGGGGACAACAAATGTGAACATGTTGCGCCCAGGCTTTTATGGTCAAATAGCATGGCTTTGGCCTTTTTACTATTTAGAACTAATTTATTAGTAAGAAACCGATTCTCAAGTGGACCAAGGTCTTGACCAAGAAGGTTGTTTAGTTGGATAGTGTCTCAGGAGGACCTATAAAGCATGGCATTGTCTGCATATAAGGTCAACTTGGCCCCTCCACAATGTTGAGGCAAATCATTAATAAATAGGGAAAACAGGAGTGGTCCCAGTACCGGACCCTGTGGGACACTATCCATGACAGGGCATTTGGCAGACTTAGCTCCATGCCATCTGACAATCTGTGATCTGCTGTCAAGGTAGTCTGTGAACCGTTGAGTAGCAGATGATCAAGACCAAGAGATGTTAATTTAGTGATAAGCTGCTGATGATTCACCAAGTCAAATACCATAGTGAGGTCTATAAAGACCAGGCCAGTTGGAAGGCCATCATCTGGAGCTGTGAAGATATACCCAGTAAGGCCAATCAGGGCCATGTTGGTACCATGATTTTTTCTAAAACCATGTTGTTGTACAGTTAGTAAACTGTTCTGTTCAGCATGTTCCTGGACCTGCTGGTATAAAATCCTCTCTAACACTTTACTTAGAGTGAAGAATATGGCTATTGGTCTGTAATTCTCAACAAGCTTAATATCCCCATCTTTAGGGATAGGAGTGACCAAGGTAACTTTCCACACAGTGGGGACTTTGCCTTCAAGCAGTGATCTGTTTAGGAGCCAAGTGATTGGAGAGGCAATGACGTGAGCTGCTATTCTGGGGGAGCCTGGGCTCCAGCTTGTCAAACCCAGCAGAGCCAGAGGATTGTATTTGTCTTAGTAATTTCAGGACCTCAGATTTAGTTGCAAGTTTGAAGTGAAAATTAAGGTAATGCCGGCCCAGCGGTGCAGAGGGCTGAGGTGCTGGTGCCTTACCTCGAGCCACCCCAGTGACCCGGTTTAGGAACGGACTGGGGACATTGGGGGCTGGCAGGGAAGGATGGGATTGAGCATCCATAGGACTGCTGTCCTCTCCTGGGGTGGGTAGAGGGATGGCATCGATCTGCAGTGGCCCCCCAGTGGAGACCAGGAGCACTGCAGATGCAACGCAGGGAACGTCACCAGAAAGTGGAAATACCACTCCATGTTCAGCCAGATGATGGCTGTCTAGTGGTCCAAGGCCATTGAAAGTCCTGCAGAGCCATCCATCTCAGCAGCACCCCGGGGCCAAGTAGTTGCGCTGGTCTGCCCCTGGCCGGTGCCTTCCCCCTCTGAGGAGAGGGACCCACCCCTTGAAGAGTTATGTCAGAGTTACCCTGGGGCTGGCTACAATTTGAGACAGAGGCTCAGGGACACGATGGGTCGGATCCACACCTTGGCATAAAGCCTGAAAGAGTGGCTGGGGTGGAGCACATAGGGGATAAAGAGATAAAGAAATAAAAAGAAAATTAGGGTAAGGGATTTGCTCTTGTAAATGATCCTGGGGGGACCCAGAGGGATTATTTTTAAATTTGTCCAGGTCAGCGAGGGATGCATTTAGTGCATTAGCAGCATCTTGCGGATTGGTATAGAGGACACCATTTGCTACTATGTCACTTTTCTCATGGGTGGTGTTCCCCTTTAGGAGAGAGTTAATTTGGGACCAAAATTGTTTAGGGTCCAAAAGGTTTTTAATTTGTAGGTTCTGGAGGTATTGTCTTTTAGCTGATTTTAGTTCCTTTTTACACTTGTTTCTCAATTTTCTATATTCCATCCAATCCTTAGTTAGATTTGTAGATTTTAATTTTTCCCAGGCTTTGTTTCTCACCCTCATTTGTTTTTTTAAGGTCTCTGGACAGCCACCTTGAGTGTTGTCCCTTGACTCTAATTTGTTTTAGTGGGGCATGCTTGTTGGTGGCCAAAAAGAAGTTATCGATGAAGAAATCAAGGGCTGAGTCCAGATTGGGGGCTAGTTTAATTTGAGTCCAATCCACCATTGCCAGGGTTTTGAGAAAGGAACAGGTGTCGATATTGGAATGATCCAGAGCCCAAAAAATTCTGGATGGAGGGTTGGGATGGTCATTTTTCCAGATGCCAAAAATAGAGGCATGGTCACTTATGGAGTCCACAAACATCCCAGCCAGTTTGAAACTACTGGGGTTGAAAGTGAGAATCCAGTCTAATGTTGTGTGGTTTTCTGACTTAATGTTCGGCCTAGTGGGTCCTTGGATCAATTAGGTCAAGTTGGCCTCTAGCAAGCAGGATTTTACATCACTAATGGTGTGCTAACCTCAGTTGAGGTTAAAGTCACCAAGGATTATTTTCTCTCACTGAGGTAGCACCGGGGTCCAAGCCAGAAGGCTCTTTAAGGCATTTTTTGCAGTCTTAGGTGGGTTGTAGATGCAGCCTGTTAGCAGGGGCTTAGTCCCGCCAAGCAGTATTCTGATGAACACCGCCTCACCACCTGATTGGGTATTGTCTGGCATTGCCACCAGGGAAGCATTTAGGAAGTTCTTCAAGTTGATGATAACTCCATCACCCTTCCTAACACATCTATCATGTCTGAAGGCCTTAAACCCCTGGAGCTCAACCTCATGCATTAAGATACTAGGCTTGAGCCAGGTTTTGGAAATGGCAATTATGTCAGGGAAGTGCATATTTACCCATGCCTTGAGTTCATGGGATTTAGGTCTGAAGCTGTTAATATTCATGTGGACTAGTTTCAGATGTTTGGCATTAGCCCAGACAGCCATAGAAGGTGACATAGTTAGCACATTAGGACATGGAGGGCCAGGGTTAGATTCAATATCCCTAGTGAGTAACAACTTAATGGTCAGGAGGAACTTCAGGAGTGACAGAAGGGGAGAGGAAGATCTGAAATTTGTAGTCTCTGAGATATTCCATGACCATATAGCAGTTCCCCCCTTTTCTAAGCCCGAATATGGTGAGATGGGTAGGGTTAAGGCTGGATTAGGGATAGATACACTAGAAATAGGAGTACAGAGGGTCTGTGAGCTGCCCCGTGTCCTGCCTGAGAGTGAGCAGCAATTGGTCTGTGCCCAGGACTACAAGTATGTAAGTACAAGCCAGCACCATACCCAGTGCCATATTAAAGCTTAAAGATAGGTCAACTAAGAGGAGAAAGTTTAGATTAATCTCCAAGATATATGGCAGTAACAGGTTAGGGAAAGCTTGGGGTAGAAAAATGTCGATGGAGAGAGTATCTAGAAGGAACTATTGAAAAATCATGAGGTAGGATAATGTGGGTGGTTAGGGTCACCGCCACTAAAACAAGAGGCCGTAGCATCCCCCACTTTGAGCCAAACCACCCCATACCTGAGCAAGAGCTAGGCAAAAGAATGTCAGAGGAATACTCAGTGTGTGAAGGAGAAGAAACAGTGACATCTAGTGGTAGTTGGATATAACATGCAAAATGGGAAACTGGACACTTCTTTTTTTTTATCTATAAATCTGGCACAAATTCTTAGTGTAAGTACATTGTGCCACTAAAGGAAACTGGGGAATGCAGATAACATGAAGTAAGAAAACAAGTCAGCACTGGTATGCTGGTGGAAAGACACCTGGTTCAAATCTGCTGTTCACTGCTCCTGAGACAGAGGGCTTCAGCTGGAAGTGGAGGGCGACTCATACCTGGTAGTCTAAACAGTAGTGTTTCGGAACTTCCAAGGCAGCAGGTGTGTGTTGGAGGGGGTCCTGACCTGAAAGGAACACAATGATGGGAAATTAGTGCTTAAAGCCACAATGGTATGATGTAACAAAGAGAGCAGCGGGGCTGGGAGAGAACAATGGGAAGGGGAAGGTGGAGAGAGAGAGAGAGAGCAATATGGGAGGTAAGAGAGAGAAGGGAGTCAGCAGACTGCTGAAAGAAGCCCCTTAGCATCTTAAGCTTAAAATGCTGCAACTCATTACATAAACTCCAGATTAATAAGCATTTGTCAATGCCGAATGTTGCTTGCTTGTATGTGCTGTTCAGGTATTTGGAAGTGATAGTTCCATGTCTTCCTCCCAAGACATCCACTGTGTCTTTCCGTTCAGTATTCACAGAAGAGTGGGAGGGGCAAGGGCCACAGCAGTACAGCAGTTGCCAAGGGGGCCAAGAGGTGGACAATAGTCCATTCAAAGGTAAAAGAGTCCTGCAGGAGCTCACTAAATTGAAGGTGGACAAAGTGATGGAACCAGATGGCATACGCCCAAGGATATTAAGAGAACTGCGAAGGGAGATAGCAGTACCTCTGGCAGCCATATTCACTGAGTCATTCAACATGAGTGAATTGGAGGAGGGCACATGTGGTCCCTCTACACAAGTCCAGCAGCAGGGAGAAGGCAGGGAACAATAGGCCATTCAGCCTCACCTCAGTAGTGGGGAAGATCATGGACACATTGCTTAAAGAAAGGATAGTGGGGCATCTAGAAGCCATCAGAGCCCAGGACCATAGACAACATGGATTCACAGTGGGGACATCATGTCAGACAAATCTGGTTGATTTCTTTGACTGGGTGACAAAGGAAGTGAATCAGGGTGGGGCAGTGGACAACGCTTACCTTGATTTCAGCAAAGCCTTTGACACCATCCCATATAGGAGGCTGATAAACTAGCTGGGTAGGCTGGGCATGGGGGAAAGGGTGGTAAACCGGGTTTGAAACTGGCTAACAGACAGGAGGCAGAGAGTGGTGGTAAATGGTGTACAGTCTAGGGAGAAGGGGTCACCAGTGGGGTGCTACAGGGATTGGTCCTGGGGCCAGTCCCGTTCAATGTCTTCATTAGTAACATTGCAGAATGTCTGAAGGGAATTTTTTCACCAAATTTTCAACATAGCCATTTAAGACCTCTGCTCATGAACAGTGTCACTGTGATTTTCTTAATCTGTCCCAAACATTGACTGCGCACACCAAATGCACCATTGTACGCTACATGCACGGAAACACATTTTGGGTGACGTGAAAAATGACAGCTGTACTGCTCATAAGGAGGTGTGGTAAAATGGCAATGTTGAAAATCTGGAGTGCAAATATTAAAAATTTGTGAACTTACGAATGTGCTTAGGAACTGCGTAACGCATGCTCGTAAAACAGTCATTTTTAGGAATGTTTTCACCAAATTTTCAAACTAGCCATTTTTAGACCTCTGTTCATGAACAGTGTTACTGTGATTTTCTTAATGTGTCCCATACAATGATTTCACACACCGACTGCGCCATTGTGCGCTACATGGGTGGAAACATGTTTTGGGCAAGATGTGAAAAATGACCGCAGTACTGCTTATAAGGAGGTGCGGTAAAATGGCAATGTTGAAAATCTGGAGTGAAAATATTGAAAATTCGTGAACTTACGGACGTGCGTAGGATAAATGCAACAAATGCTCATAAAACAGTCATTTTTGAGAATTCTTTCACCCAGTTTTCAACATAGCCATTTTAAGGCCTCTGCTCATGAACAGTGTCACTGTGATTTTCTTAATCTGTCCCAAACATTGATTGCACACACCGACTGTGCCATTGTGTGCTACATGCATGCAAACACATTTTGGGTGACGTGAAAAATGACAGCTGTACTGCTCATAAGGAGGTGTGGTAAAATGGCAATGTTGAAAATCTGGAGCACAAATATTAAAAATTCGCAAACTTACAAGCGTGCGTAGGAACTGCGCAACGTACAGTCGTAAAACAGTCATTTTTAGGAATTTTTTCGCCAAATTTGCAACATAGGCTTTTTGAGAGCCCACCTTATGAACACTGGCACTGTCATTTCGTTAATCAGCCCCGGAAGGTGATTTTGCACAGTGACCGCGAAATCACCCTTCGGGCCGGATTAACGCCATGACAGTGACAGAATTCATGAGGAGGGGTCCCAAAAACTCCATGTTGAAAATTTGGTGCCAAAATTCAAAAAAATGCGTGAGATATGCAACAAAGTTGAAAAAACCCCTATCTATCCCATTATACAGCTTACCGGCATTTCCTCAGTTTGCGGTCGGCTTTGAAGAGTGCAGACATGTTCCCGGTCCACCGAAGATCATCGTGCAGAGGTCCGGAGGTAAGTATGGGGTGAGGGGGAGTGTGGGGAGGCAGGGTGCACAGTGGGTGGGTGCGGGTTTTGGGAGGGGGCACAGAGAAGCGCTGAGGGACAGTTTTTGCATTTACAGTTTGTTTTTTTAAATAAGACAATGAGGGACATTTGCCACGCTGGGGTGGGCTCCCAGTGTGGCAGCTGGATGCTTTGGGGAGGCGTGGAGCTGACGGGGGATTTGGTACCCCCTTCGTCCATAACACATTTTGCCACACTGGGGTGGGCTCCAGCGTGGCACCTGGACGTCTTTGGGGGGGCATGGAGCTGACGGGATTGGACACCCCGTCAGCCATAACAAATTTTGCCATGCTGGGGTGGGCTCTCGGCGTGGCACCTGGAAAGCTTTGGGGGCATGGAGCCAACAGGGATTGGGCACCCCGTCAGCCGTACGGCGTGTGGCATGGGGGAGGAAGACACATGAGCACGCAGTATGCGTGCATGTGCATGTGTGTGTGGAAGGGGAGCTTTGCTCACTGAAGCAGAGCTCTCCCTTTCAACTGTACAACCACTGCATTTTCAACTGCTGTCATAGACAGCTGCAGCAGTGATTGAGGAACTGGGGCCGTGCCTGCAAACACAGTGACTGAATTGGAAGACGGGGGGCCACACCTCCGAAAACTCGGATGATGGCACTATGTTTCTTGCACATGCGTGCAAGCAACATAAAAATGGATTAAAAATGGAGCTTTTTAGCCTACAATCAATAAAGCTTGTAAAACAGGCTTTGGCTGTATTTACAAAACTGCAAACAGAACTCTATATCCATTGAGGGAACTAATTGGGCTATAAGGACATGAGCCCTAATTAGCCCCCTAGATGGGTATACTTCCCAGTGTTCCACCCTTTACCTATTGTTTGTTGAATATAATACATTAGGATGGTACTGTTATGGAGATTACATTTGCAGTCACATTGTGGCACTTGAAGGTCTCTTGCAGCAAGGAGGGAGTGGTGTGTAATGAGTCCAGGTAGGAGTTTGGAGGATTTCTGGGTTTGTGAGTGTTATGTGTGTCTTTTTTTCCAGTTTCTTTTGCAACTTGTTAATTGATTTAGGTAGCTTCCTAATGATATGTTAATTGTGTTATCAGTACTGTCTCATTAATTGTTTGATTAGTGCAGATATATATCTTTAATTAGTGTGGGTGTATAGCTGTAATTGTTTGATTAGTGCAAGTATATGCTTTTAATTGATTGATTAGTCACAGGTATACAGGGAAATAAATGACGGCATTTTCTATGGAGAAAAGTTCCCATCCATGTAATCTATCTATCTATCTATCTATCTATCTATCTATCTATCTATCTATCTATCTATCTATCTACCTCAAGCACATGCCACTGTCATGGCACTTAAAGCTCCTAAGGTACTCCCCTCCTCTCCAACTCCCATCTCCTAGCTTAACCTTCCTACTACCTGCCTTATACAGACTGCTCGCCAGAGGCCACATGTAACCCCTGAATAAACTATATGCAAAGTACTACCAATTGCTTACATGTCATGATGATAACCATGCCTGCACCCATGCCTGTATCCACTGCTTTTCTTTTACCGTGCCTGTAAGCCATGCCTGTATCCACTGCTTTTCTTTTACCATGCCTGTAACCATGCCTGTATCCACTATTTTTCTTTACTGTAACCACCTCATTATGTAATTCACAATGCCTCAAATGTTCCTTATTTCCTTGTTCATTCTTATAACTTGTATTGTTATCCCGGGTCGCCCCTGAAAAAGGGACCTTCGGGGCTCAGTGGGCCTACCCAGTCATCAAAATTTAATAAATAAATTAATAAATAAATAAATAAATAAATATCTGTCTATCTATCTTTCCCCCATATGAACCATCATCATGTAGCTCCCTATATACCTCACAATTACAGCATTATACCTTCCAATTAAAGCTGGATACCTCACAAAGAATGCTGTATACCTCCACAGGTATACAGCTATAACCTCCCAATTAAGGCTGTACCTGTATACTGTGGAGGAAAAAACTCCCCTCCTCCTAGGCCATTACCACTCCCCCTAATACTCATAAGCTAACAGCCACTGTGGGAAAAAACCTCACCTCCCCCCAGTCCAGAAGCTCCCCCCCCAGTCACTCAAAACCTAACAGCCAAATATGTTTGTATGCAACCATCTCCCTGCCTCACCACCCCCCCCAACCTGGAGCTACATACACATACACACACACACACACACACACACACACACACACCAGTCACAAAAACAGTTGCGGGCTGGCTGCAGGGAACACATAAGAACCCCGCAATACTTACCAACTGCCTTTCCCTTGAAACTCCAGCTCTCTTGTATGCTGCTGTCACCATTTGAGACTCCTGACCATTTACTCCACTGGATCCACAGGGTCAATGGCACATGCTGCTACCTGACCACAAACCTTCCTCAAGACCTCTGCCACTTCTCCAAACCACCACCAACACACCACAATGCCACAATCCACATCCCCACCAACAATCTATATGTTGACCAGCAGGAACATGCCCCTATTCATGGGAACCCTACACTACAGAATCAGGAAAGGACTCAAAGAGAGGCCTTTTCCAAAACACCACTACAGTATGGAAACACATTGGGCCAGAAAGGGCTAAGGCAAGCTCAAAAATGTCCCCAACCATGTCTCACCAGAAAACTAACATGGACCCACACAGCTGGTAAAACAACAACAACAACAACAAAAAACTGACATGTATTAATTTAATTTTTTAATTTTTAATTTCATTTATTTAAGATTATGACCACTGAGCAAATATCATTTACAGTGGCGACCTATATGAAGCAAAACATACACTATATAAAAAAGACAAAAGAAACATACAATACAAACAATACACAACCCATTACATAGATAGTTATACAAAATTATACAAAAGTTATACCCATAATAACAGTACTATACAATTTATAAAAAAACATGGACAAGTATCCTGGGTAGATATATAACTCAAAAAACAATGTTTCACAGCTACAACTGAGTGGGGTTTTGAATCTAACAGTCTAAATTCTGGTGAGAATTTATTCCAGTAAGTAGGCACAAACTGGCTGAAAAAATGCATAGATTTTAAGTTTTAGTGCTTGACACCACCATTCCAGCAAACATAAATTTCTCAATGAGGAATCAATTTTCCTATGACTCAGCCTTTTACATAAGTAAACTAGGACAAGACATATGACACTTCTGTATGCTAGTACACTCTTATATAAGTCCTGTCTATTAGACAAGGAGATCCAACCCAATCTGGAATAAAGTTCACAATGAGGGACTACCCTAGGACACCTTAGAATTAATCAAACAAGACAATTATACAATACCTCTAACTTATGTAACCATTCACTTAAGGCATAGTCACAAAGGACATCTGCATAATCAAATAATGGAAAAATCTGTATATGCACTATTGTTTGTTTTTTTTTCCTTACTTTTTTCCTCCCGTGGTCCTGGTCGGCTCTCCTCCTCCTCCTCCTCTCCTCCATCCGTCATTTGCCTGCACTGGTCACAGGCCACCACCTTGTACTCCCCACAGCTTATCCCTTGTGGTGGGGAGGTGTGGTACCCCCTAATCCCCCACCAAGCACAGATCCGGGTAAGGTGGTGGTGCCCCAGGAATGGTGTGCGCCAGTGGACGGCCATCAAGCCACGTGACCTGGAGCCACTGTTTTCTGTTTTTTCTCCCATTGTTGGAGTGTGGCGTGCAATGATGCCTGCAACAGTGTTTACACACACTCCTGTGCATGCTCACATCAAGTGTCTCCCATGTCCCCCGCCCCCCCATTCATGCGGCTCAGTGCTGTCAAGCCCCAGCCTCCGCTAGGGGTCAGGCATGCACTGGCCACTGCACCCCCCGGAGATGGAGAGCAGTCCATTGCATGCTCAATCCATCTCCTCTCTGCTGACCCACCGTGACCCATGCTCATTCCTGAACACAGGACGTCGGCGCAGTGTGAGGTGTGGCGTCCAATGCTTCAACCCTCAGCACCACCAGGCCAGCATATGCACTACTGTTTTTTTTCATATTTAATATACTTTATTCAAAAAAGGTAATAAGGCAGAGTACAGAGTACCAACATTGCCGATATATCCAATATAAATGATATAATTCCAAATAGTGATGAATTAAAAAAAAGGAAAACAAAAATAGTAGGATTAGAAGTGCAGAACAAATGAAATAGACCTCTGCAAGCACAGTAATTATTAAATGACATTTTCTAATAATACAAACACCCCCCACCACTACCACTCTCCCAAACCCCATCCCCCTGCCACCGGAGATTGTACCTAAGTTCAAAAAAGGGTTCCTCCTAATTTGTCCATGCTTGCATCAGTTAGGCTCAATAAGGTATCAAAAAACCATAGGAGAAAAACCAAAACAGAAGGGAGAGGATGAGGTGCTAATGAAGCCAGAAAAGAAGGAGACAAGAATTAGTGTAGTCCCTTATCTTTATATAGTCAGCAATGGTTGCAATGGCTCCCAGATTCTCTTATAACTGGATGAATTGCCGGAAAGGCTGGTCACTTGGCTTTCAGCTTGTAAGGTGAACAAACTTTCCCTATACCATTCTAGGATGTTAGGAGTATCTTTATCTAACCAGTGACAAAGAATGACTTTCTTTGCACATGCCGAGATCTAGGCCATATGTGCAATCTGACTGCCAATAAGGGAACCCGAGAAGTCACCTACTATACAAATTTCAGGGTGACAAGCATCTGATAGTCCCAACAGTGGGTCCAAATGGGAACGGGTTGAATTCCATAAGGGGATGATCTTTTGACAAGTGCACAGAATATGATATAAGGAGCCAGGTTCCTGGCCACACCTGGAACAGAGGTCATTAGGGAGACAACCCATCCTATGCAACCACACTGGAGTGTAGTAGAGATTGTGGATAATCTGAAATTGCATAAGGTGGTATTGATTCCATTTTATGTACCTGTACAAATGCTTCTAGATGCAAGACCAGTTCTTCTCAGATGCAGTGGGAGGCAAAGTCTGGTCCCAGCTATAGACCCTGGGGCCCCCACTAGCAGCCAGAAGTGTTTATAATGAGTGGTAATAGTATAATACCAGATGGGAGGAGAAGGGAGCCGAAGAGAATAAAAGTATTACTGCTGAACCCAAGGGGCTTTGCCATGGGCCCTGACCAAAAAGACATACACTATTGTTTTTAATGTTAATGAGTCTAGACCAATGTTGGTTCTTGCATGGCAGGCCTTCTCTTCTGCCCACATGAGTGATTGATTTCTCTACATGAATGTCACCTGAGCCAGATGGTTCCATCCAAAACCCAAATATTTATATGAATCCACACATTACAAAGCAGTTCCATATTTGTCTGTTATCATGGTTATGTTAGCATCGTTGAGAGCAAGATGGCGGCTGTGCTGAGCTGCTGTCACTAAGCATTTTTTTGCTGCTCTGGAAATTATATTCTTAGTACTTTATCTCCTTGTAGTAATGCAGTATAATCGTGTTTTAGCCATTTTTATTAATTTCTGATTTTGTTGTGTTCGTGTTTATTTTACTTTTGGGCATTTGATTTCGGCTTGTCCCAGGGCAGTGGATAGACCGTTTAATGCCGGAGTATCATAATTTGGCGTCAGCTTCTCAACAACATCAGTAAGCATAAGCATTTACCTGCATGAGTGTTGGACCCATTTAGTTTGGAGAGGTTACTGGTCTCCGAGTTGGTGCTGAAGTCTTTAGCGTTCAAGTCCTGGCACTGGGCAGCGGAGGGGTGCGGCCACAGGAGTGTTGTGGAACTGTTTGCCTCGAGCTCTCGGTGCCTTCCCGGATTCTTTTGCTTGTGAGTGTGGGGAACTGTATTGATGGGGCGCTGATGCTCATTTAGTTCCCTTTCCATTGGAGAGTACTGTGGAGAAAGGACTGAGACTGCCCCAGGGAACAGCCATCTGTGGCCGGAGGGCTTTGCTTCGGGCACCTGTTCTCTTGCTGGTGGTGGGTCGGGAGGCTGCTGCTAGTTGGCGGCGGGCCCCCTGGCACTTCTGACCCACACCGTGGCAGCTGGAGAGCTGGTCCAGTTGTGGTAAGGTCCAAGGTGAGGCGGGTGTTCTGGGGTGAGTCCTCTGGTGCGGGCGTCGGATCCCCTAGTTTGATCCACTACAAGGTTTTCTATCTACTTGTGGATGACTGCACTAAAGTAAGGTCTCTGCTTTTGCTAAAAACGTTAATGCTGCTTGTTGCCAAACTCGACTTGTGGTGAAGACGATCCCGGTGGGTTTTTCTGAAGGGTACCGTCCAGTGATGGTTCTTTCATGGTGGTGGGAGCCCACGAAGGGTTTTGATCCCTGGTACTGTGTTCTTATTAAACTGAACCTGGATCTACCTACTGCAGCCTATTATTTTACTCTGGAGGGTCACCTGCCTGTATTTACTTCACCAAGGTGGTGAGACCCCTTGGGAGGATTGAATTTTGGTAGAGTGCCCCTGTAAATTTGATTTAATTTTAACTGTGTTATTTCAGCTGCTGGACCCTAGGAGTGAGAGATCGTGGGTCTATAGATGGACAGTTTGGCCGTGGAAGGTGGGAGCTCCACGGTCCAAAAACTATTATCCGTACTCATATGGACAGGGTGTTGTTATTATCTTGTATTTTTCATTAACTTAACTTAAGTTTTTTATGATGTACGATGATTAATTTGTGTTAATTAGATCTGAGTTTGTTGATGTTTGTTTTATTTATTGTTTAGTTTTTTTTCCTGAGTTATTTTAATTTAATTTTTTAGGTTTGTGTTTTGATTTGAATTTATTTCTACTACAGGGAGATTAGAAGTTAGTGTCATTGTTCCATGTTAGTGGATCGTAATATATATTGCTATCCCACCCCCCCAGTCATGCACTATTCATCCTCCGCTCTTCATGCCCTCTGCCCTTTCTTTTCTCCCCATTGCTTTTCTCCATTTACCAATGCTGCAGGGCCTTGGGAATTGCCCACAGGAGGTTGGGGAGGGGTTGGGGATATAAACAGTGGAGGATGGATGAGGGGGGCTCTCGCATCAGAGTGGTTAAGTCTAGAAGATGCCCTGGGGCAAAATGGAGTGCAGAACGTGGGCCTTCCTGTCTGGTCTCCATACCCAAGGGCACCACCTCTACAAATGGTGGTCAGGTGGTTGGGGCATCCCAGGAGTTCTATCCAACCCGGGCAGTGTTATGCAATGCCAGGTCCATTGTGAACAAGACTGCCATTGTAGCAGACTCGGTGGGTACAGCGGACCTGATTTGCATCATTGAAACCTGGCCGGATGGCAATGCTGGCCCTATACTTGAGGCAGCAGTTCCAGCCGGGTATTCGGTGACACACCACTTGAGATTGGATCGCAGGGGTGGGGGGGTTGCGGTCTGTTTTAAGACCGAATTGGATCTCACTAGTGTTCCAGTTGAGGAGATCAGATCATTTGAATGTGTCATAGTGGCAGGTGGGGGCTATAGGATGGCGCTCGTCTATCGTCCATCTGGAGATGAGAAGCTATTCCTTAAGGAAGTGGTGGACTTTGTCGTTGACCTGGTGTTTGAGTCGCCCAGGTTGATGGTACTGGGTGACTTTAATGCCTGGATCAATGATGAACTCTCACAATTTGGACAGCACTTCCTCCAATTGATGTATTAATTGGGCCTCTCACAGGTGGTTTCCTCTGCCATGCATAAACATGGCCATTCCCTTGACCTGGTCTTCCTCCTGGGGATGGAGGCCTCCGATGTGGGGGTGGAACCTGTCGGATGGTCTGACCATCACACTGTGAGATTCAATTTTTGCACCCCTCTGCGTAGGCCAACCCCTGTGGAGATGGTCAAGTACCGCCCTTTACAGGATGTGACTCCCGATGGCCTAACTGCAGTACTTGATCTATCAGAATTTCCTGTGATGTGCTTGAATCCTGAAGTTTTGGTTCTGGCCTATAATAAGGCCATTACCACTGCACTGGATTCTATTGCTCCCACCCGTGTGCGCCCTCTCTCCCTTCGCCCTCGGTCCACATGGTTTGATGGGGACTTGAGGGAGATGCGGCGATTAGGACGCAGGTTGAAGAGGTGCTGGCGGAAATCCAGCTTAGATGCTGACCATCTTAGACTCCTAGAGCACTATCAACTCTATCAGTCAGCAATTACTCATAAGAAGGCAGTATTTCTGTCTGGAGAAATTGCTGCTGCACAGAACTGACCGGCTCAGCTTTTTCGAACCTTAGACAAGCTGTGCAACCCAGCTTGTCTACAGGTTCATCAAGCCTTTTCACAAATACAGTGTGAGGAGCTTGCTTGGTTCTTTGCAGATAAGGTGGATGACATTAGGGCCAAGACCCGCCCAGCACTCTCTATGGGAGTTGCGGTGGACCAGCCTGTGGTTGCAAGCCCTCTGTTTTCCTGGAGTTCGTTTGAAAGGCCGGAAATCGAAGATGTCATGAGGATTGTCCAGGGTATGTGCACCACATGCTATAGTTGAGATCCGGGCTCCACGGCCCTGATTATGGGCTGTGGGGAGGTTATCATCCAGGTTCTAGCTAGGATAGTCTGGTGCTCCTTAGACTCTGGTGAATACCCCTGCTCCCTGAAGGAAGCGGTGGTGACAACAGTGTTGAAGAAGGCTTCTCTGGACCCAGACTCCCCAGCCAACTACAGACCTATCTCGAACCTTCCCTTTGTGGGAAAGGTAACTGAGAAAGTGGTGGCAGCCTAGCTAGACAACCATTTGTCCATCCATAACATCTACGACCCTCTTCAATCAGGTTTTTGAAAGTGGCATAGCACCGAGACTGCACTGGTTCAGGTGTTCAATGATCTCTTGATGGCGAGAGACCAGAAAAAATGGTCCATTTTGGTCCTATTGGATTTGTCAGCAACATTTGACACTGTAGACCATGGAGTGTTGCTTGAGCACCTGAGATGCATCTGTAGGCTGTCAGGTCTGGTTCACAGATGGTTTACCTCCTTCCTCACAGGTAGAACTCAGATGGTGGTATCAGGGGTATTTTCCTCCGATTCTACCTCTCTGTCCTGTGGGGTACCTCAGGGCTCTGTGCTGTCCCCCTTGTTGTTTGCGGTATATATGCTTCCCCTTGGAGACATTGTAAGACGATATGGGCTGGAGTTTCATTGCTATGCCAATGATACCCAGCTGTATCTGTCTTTTGCACCTGACCAGAATGGAGCACTCACGGTGTTTAACAACTGCCTCAGCGAGATCCAGGGTTGGATGAGGTCCAGCTGGTTGAAGTTGAATTCTGGGAAGACAGGCTTGATGGTTGTGGATACCGGCCACCGGACGGGGGGTTGGGAGCAAACCATCCCTCAGGTTTATTCTTGGGGGATGTCGAGCTCCCTATCTCCGAACAGGTGCGCGACCTAGGGGTGATCCTTGACGATCGGCTGACATTGCATGCGCAGGTGTCGGTGGTTGTTAAGGTATCCTTTTACCATCTGAGGAACATCACTAGGATCAAGCACCTTTTTCCGTCTGGCGACCTGCTCATGCTGATTCACGCCTTTGTGACCTCGTGTTTGGACTACTGTAACTCCCTTTACTTTGGGCTTCCTGGGGTTGATATCTGCCACTTGCAGCTCGTGCAGAACTCAGCAGCCCGGTTGTTAATGGGGATTGCTCGTTATTCCCCCATTACACTGGTGCTACAGGATCTGCACTGGCTGCCGGTTCAGTGGCGGATCACCTTTAAAGTCAGTTTACTGACATATAAAGCCCTACAGGGTTTGGGCCCTGATTACCTGAAAGATCTTCTGGTTCCTTACCTTCTGGAGCGACCGCTCTGCTCAACCAATGAGGGGTTGCTAGAGATTCCGAGGGTAGTTTAAAATCTTCCAGCGCGCTTTTATGTTCACGGCGCTGACCCTCTGGAATTCTCTACCCTGTTGGATTAGAGAGTGCATGACTATGGGTGGTTTTAAACAAGGACTGAAGTCCTTTTTATGGAAAAAGGCATTCGGAAATGGTATCGACATGGACTGATACTGTTGATTTTATTGTTGATTTTAATGTTTTTATGATGTTTTAATATGATGTTATTTTATTGTAATGCGCCTTGATTTTAGAAAGGTGTAATATAATAAAGATTATTATTATTATTATTATTAATATTTCTTTACATATTTTCAGTTTGAAGGCAGAACCAAGTAACACATATTTAGTCTTAGATGAATCAAGTTTTAACAGAATTGGTAAAAAAAGACCCAAAGCCTATTTTATTGATTTATTTATGTATTGAAATGTTTCACCAGGAAGGCACACTGAACAACAAGTTGCTCGTCTCCTGGTGTGACCTGGGGTAGGGGAACATGAGGATTGAATACAGAGGTTTGGTACAATAACAAAGATATACATTTGAATACATACAATTAGAGTGAGTAGGCTGTACAGTAAGCAATGAGAGAGTGGAAACTGACAGTACTGAACTAGGGGGCTGGAAGATATACATCTGAGGTCAATACAATAATACAAAATTAGCATTTGAGGCAATCACTAAGTGGTTCATGGCTGTGTAGGAGGAAATGACTGAGTGGTGTTCTTGTAGATTTGATTTAGGTAAGCTAATGAGGAGTAACTTAGCCAGTGCTAGTTAACTAAGGTACTCCAGAAGTGTTAATAGTCTGCATGTGCTATAGAGAAATTTAGGGCTAGCCATGTAAGGGGCTAAGTTATGGAGGGGAGAGGGAGAGAGGTGGAAATAGAGGGGAGATGGGGAGGAGAGGTAGGTGAGAGGCAATCAGGTTTCCAGCCCATATAAGGGGCTGAGAATCTTGCCAGGGGTCAATTAGGTGCAAAGATAGGGAGGATAGGGTTGTGATGAGTGCAAGGTGGGGGAGGAGAGAGGTAGAGAGGTGGTGGTGGATGAAATGGTGTTTTGGGAGGTGAGTGGTTTAGATGGGACAGACCCCTTCAGGATGCAGACAACCCTGCCAGGGGATGGAGCAAGTCAAGGATCAGGTGACTTTAGACTAAGTAGGGAGGGATGTAGGAAGAAGGTGGAGTGGGTAGAAGAGAAGAGGGGAGGTAAGGGCTTTCAAGAGCTAAAACCTTGTAGGTAGCTGAGAACCCAGACAGAGGTCAGAGCAGGTAATGGTGGAGGAGGGGAAGAAAGATGGAGGAGGGGAGAGCTCTGCCAGGGCCAGTCCCCTCGATGCAGAGAACCCTGCCTACACAAGGCAGAGGTAAAGCATATCAGAAGGGTAGCAGGTAGGAGGCAGAGAGGGCTGGGGGGAGGATGAGGGAGGGGGTTGGTAGGGAGGGGAGGGTTTGGAAAGGAGAGAAGAAAATTGATATTGGGGACAGGTGAGAATAAAGGTTGTGGAAGTAGTGGTAGTGGAGATAGAGGTTGAGTTAAAGGTGGATAAGGAGAGGATATTAAGGTGGATTATAGCAGGAGCAGTTAGAGGAAAGGTAGTTGTGTAGGGCTGCTCTGAGGGAGTAGAAGGACTCTCTTAAAACTGCTCTGCAATGTTGCTTGAATCTCCCGTACTGTAGGACTTGAGATATACACTATTGTATCATTGGCATATAAATGGTACAATGAGTCCCCCACACTGACCCCCCAACTCATTCAAACAAATCAGAAAGAGGAGTGGTCACAGGACAGAGTGGGGCACACATCTAACAACCAATAGTGCAGAGGACTCATGCCCATTCACCACTGTTATTTGATGTTTATGGCCCAGATATGAGCAGAACCAATTCAACACCTCTCTGCCCAACCCCATCTCAAAGAGCCTATGCAGAAGAACTTGATGGTAAATCATGTCAAAGGCCTTGGAAAGGCTAACAAAGATAGCATGGTAAATTGACCAGAGTCCATTTCTCTGCCAACATCATCTAAGACCCTCGACACAGAGACCGCTCTTCCATGGTACCTACAAAATCCCAATTGAAATTGATCAAATAGACCATGATCATGCATATGGTTTGATAACTGTTTAGCCATTAACCTTTCTAACACCTTGGAAACAAAGGAAAGAAGGGAACTAGGCCTATAGTCAGACAGAAGACCTGGGCTGACCCCCTTAATAATTGGGACAACCCTGGTCAACTTGCAAGACTGAGGAATAGTACCAGAAGAAATTGACCAATTAAATGGATATGTAAGAAGTTCAGCTATTTGAAAGGCTGAATATTTGAGCATCATTGAGGTCAGACTATCTGGACCGCAAGTCTTGCTGGATTTTGATTCAAGCAAGAGTTCTAGTACTTCATATTTTGTTCTATTGTACTAAAAGAAAAGGACGAAGAACCTCCATTTTCCTTGTCCCAAGGATTTTTCAGTAACTGCTCCAACTACCAAATAAATTTCTAGATTTAACAAAATATTTGTTGAACCTATCAGGGGGTGAGATTCCCTTTCAAATTCTTCATCTGGAGAAATCTGTATAGCTGTATTAAATTTAGTCTGACCATTTAGGTCCCCAGTAATAGACCAGAACTTTTTATGATCTCCTGTGGAGTCAGATATTCTTGCCATATAAAAATATTTTTTAGTTTCTCAAACCTTGGCCACATATTTATTTCTAAGGTTCCTATAGTGCTTCCAGTCCTCTGGAGCCCTAGAGTGTCGTGCCTTCTCTGAAGTCTTAATTTTATCTTGTTTCAACTTCATTAAATAAGATGAGAACCAGGGAGCTGATTTAAGTTTAACTTTCCTGGTCTTAATAGGCAAGTGTTTATTAAACACACTCATTAGTTCACTAATGAAATACTCCCATCCCTGATCACTATCTGGTATCAGTATGGCTGGCAGTATAGCCTAGAGGTTAGAGGAATGAGGTGTAAACGAGTTTGGTACATCCAGCAGACCAGACCTGAGTTTGATTCTCACAACCTCCACTTGCATACTGTGTGACTCTGAGCAAGTCACTTAACCGCCCAGTGCTCCCAGGTCGCCCCTGAAAACAGGCACTTGTGCCTAGTGGGCCTTACCCGGTTACCAAAGACTAAAATAGTAAAAAAAAAAAATAGTTTAAGCCTCTCCCAATTTCCCAATTTAGGTTTTCTAAGTAACAGATAAATGCAGAACAATCAAAATACTTAAATGATCTAAAACTGATACATTTAGGTGGTCCATTAGTTTTGTTTTTACCTCTAATACAATATACCACATTGTGGTTACTGAAAAGGTCAGCTAGCACACCTGACTCCAAAACATTCTAAGGGCAGTTTGTCAAAACCAAGTCAATAAATGGGGAATCTGCAGGGTTTGGGGGATTTATGCGAGTGGGGTCCACATGTAATTGTTCAAATCCAAGGCCTAATGCAACTGACCTCATGTTTTTAGATTTTGCATGATTCAACCAATCAACATTGAAATCCCCATTCATAAGTAAATCATGTGTTAAAGAATACAGGAGTAGTATATCTAGAAGGGACACATGGGATTGCCCTATTAAGGAACAACCTAGATTGTCAAGGGCTCACTGGAATCAGAGGAAATGCTTGGGGGGGGGGGAAGTAAAGGGTGGGCAGAGATAGGGAAGGATGCTAGGATGGGTTTGGCGGGAGGAAATAAGGTCATGGGATGGGATGGGCTTGAAGGGCTGTGATTGACAGGGTTAGGGATTGGTGGTAGGTTGAGAAGGGGAGGGGCGAAGTGGGTAGATAAGGGGCTGCAGGGAAGGAGAAACCCTCTTTTCCTGCAACTTGCCAGAAGACTATTGATCTACAGCCGCACCGAAGCTACCTTGGAGTTTGAGCAGATTTTCTTGGAAGGAAAGGTGTGGTGGGCTTGGGGCCTAGGTAGACAGCATTTGGGAGTGCATTGTTGTTACTGGAGTACGCATCTAGCAGTATCTGCATTGCTGTTTTTTGTTTCTAAATTAATGGTTTCTTTTCAATCCCATTTTCAGAAATTGTTGTGCTATTAATTATTGAGATGGTCGATTGTAGGCTTGTTTTCAGCTCTGTTGTTCTGTGGTCTGCCCACGAGGTAAGGTAATCCAAGAGCTTACAGGTGGGTAAGATGGGTAAGCAGCAGTGCTGTTTGTTGGTTCTTCTAACTGGGTGGGAGTTTTGTTGGTTTACCAGGTAGGCTGGAAACCGGGATTTTCCATGTGGTGGAGTGGGAGATGGGCTGCCTTCTTCCCTGAGTTTTGGTGGTGCTAGTAGAATGGGTGAATGTTGGATAAGGATCAAGATGAATGGGGAATTTTCCTTTGGCACCAGGCTGAGGTTTTGGCTGCTAGTACCCTCGCTAACAACGTGGCAGTTTCGTTCTGGCTGAGAATGATTTGGGGATGGCGACGGGCAGCCGGTGAATGCTTGGGCCATGGGAGGGCAAAGTGTCATGCTTGTGGTTCTACCTTTAAGCTGGGGATAGAGGAGCAAGATCGATGGGGCTACCAGTGAAAGATTTAACATTGGTGGGACTACTGGTAAGGCGAGCTGGCATGTGGTGGGCTGGATTCGGAGCTCCCATGCAATGGCGAAGCAGCTGGGCAGCCTACAAGACACAAGCCCATGTGGCAGGGCCTTTTGGATCCTCGGAGCACTTTGTGGTTCCCCTGTTCGGGGGGGGGTGGCTTGGGCATTTGAGCAGCCAGTAGCTGTATTTCTTATGTGGCGGCGGTTCCTGGCAATTATAGCTGGGCCAAAAAATAATAATAATAATAAATTAGATCAAGCAGGAATAAGCAATTGGCCATATAACAGCAGAGGGTAAGGGGATCAGAAGATCAACCTGAGGGAGGGGCTTTTCACTAGCTGCTGTAGTGTTCCATGGCTGCGTACTTCAATTACATGGACTGCATGGTCGAGCCAAAAGCAGCCGCAAGGAGCCGGGGGGGGGGGTCAGAGACTGGGCCAGTGTGGCCTCCCAGTTGGATGTAGTTGTTGGGGTTTCAGACAGAGCATGCAGCAGTAAGGTTAATCAATGCACATGGCCCCGGAGTTGAGGGACAAGAACATGGGTCAAGGGGATGGGGGTGGGAACTCAAGGAGGCCTGGTCTGCGGATGGGCATTTCTAGTGTGGCCTGTGGCCAGCTGCAGTGGGCAGAGTCCCAGGACTGGAACATGGAGCCAGACACTTTGGGTGGGGGGTCAGCTTTACCAGTGCCCCCTCCTATCTATTTTTTTAAATGAAAAAACAGACACTGGAAGTAAACAAGGAAGGACAGGGAATACAGCCCTGAAGAGGGCATTCATAGTGCATCAATGCTTATTGTAGGATAGGCTCCTGGCCACTATGGTGACTGCCTGGTATGGGGGAGGGGATAGTCTCGCCATATATATATATATATATATTCAGATTGGGGCTGCATTTAAGAGCTATTTCAAAAATATATATATACTCAGATTGGGGGCTTTCCAGCCTGCTGACTCAGAATGGGGCTGCGTTTGGAGAATATTTGAAAAAGAATATATATATATATATATATATATATATATATATATACTCAAATGGGTCTTGAAACCTGCTGACTGGTTATTGCCCATAGCAGTAGCAATAAACTTTTAATGCTGGTAGATTACTGTTTGTGCTGATGCATATGTTAAAATCAAATGGATCGCCACTTGTGCAAGTTGCATGTGGCTGATCGTGCATTTTCAGACCACATTCGCTGCTATTTATTGAACAGCTCTCCACCAAGTGGGCAGACAGGCCAGCAGGGGGTAGAGAGGGCTATTACAAAAAAATAAATCATTTTATTTTATTTATTTATTTTTTTTATTTAAGGATTCGGAAAAGACCTTTGAGCATATGCTCTTTTACAAAGGTTCCATGTCAGATTGACAGACAATAGACATATTACATCAAGCAGGTATAGACCATACATAGGTTCCAATATTACAGTGTTATCACTGGTACCATGGAATTAGTACAGCATCAGTAAAGGATACAGAAAAGCAGTGGTGAGCTACATGGGGGAAAGCAGAGCAGGACCCCCTTTTGAGTTGATGGGAGACTTAGGAAGGATAAGCAGCCTCGTATTGGGGTGTTGTCAAAAATAGGAGGGTGCAATAGTGGCTGGAGGTGCCAGGAGGGGGGGGGGAAAGGGAAGGTGACACCAGAGAGGAAACGTGCTTGGCTAAATGGTCATATGGGGAAATGGGAAGGGAAGTGGTGCAGGGATGGAGTTATGATGAAGGGATGTACTCAGGGGGAACAGCAGGGGTGGAATGCTGAAAGCCGCATGGGGGTGGGTTTGGCCTTAGGCATGTCAGAAAAGATGGGGGGGCAGAAGGGACCAAGGGGGGGTGGAGGGAAACAGAGTGGATGCTTAGTGTCAGTTCAGGGGGCAAGGTGTAGGTTAATGGAGGGGGAGAGTACCAAAGGAGGGTAAGAGTGGCTACTACGGAGAGCAGACACCAGCTGTATAGAGGAACTGGATGCAGCATGCACGATATAAATTTTAGGGGTGGCGGAGGTGTTCAACAAGGCACAGAAACAGCAGCAGGGGGGAGGTATGGAGATGGCAGAGGTCTAATTTTGTTCTTGCTATGGTTCTAGGATGGCACCAAAGAAGGCAGCAGCCCTGAAACAGAAGACCAGCGAACAGCCTGCACAGAAGACTGCTGAGCTTATGGAGCAAGTGCAGGTGATCATCAAGGAATCCAGGAGCTGGAGAGAAAGGAGAGGCAGGAGGTGAAGCAGAAGAAAGCCCCACCACAGAAGGAACCCCCGAAGAAGAGATCGACAAGGAACAACCCCGAAGTGATCGGTGAGCCACAACCCGGCCAGGGTAAGGAACCTTCAGTGGACCTGTCACTTCATGGCAGCCTGAAGGACTATTTGGTAGGCATTATGGCAGAGAAAGGGGAGAAGGGCTGGGAGGAGATGGATAGGGCCTGGTAGGAATTAAAATGAGAGAATAAAGAAGTGCAGGGAGTGGGGGTTGGAGAAGGGGGTAATAAGGGCAGATATGGGGGGATTCTGGGTTTGACCCTGGGGGATCATGTTCCACAATCCATAAAAGAGAAGATTTGGAAAGGAGAGTTTGTGGACATGCTTGCCCTAGTGCATAAAGACGTGGCTAGGAAACATGAACAGAAGGAAACTGTGAGTAAATCAGAGATGGCAGTGGCTTTGGCCATTGTTTGGAAAACTTGCAAAAATACTAGCCACAAAGGGAAGATGTTTGGGGCATGGATAGATGTTTTCACGCACTTCAGCACCATCATGTTACAAGAAAAGCTAGAACTAGCTATGCAGTGTCTCTGTTGATGTACTCAGCAATCATCAGGGACACCTACATGGTAAAGGGCAGGTATGGGTGGTTGGCGTATTGTGAGAAGTTCCAGCATTTGATGGCATCCCATGGGGATGTACGCTGGGATATTACACTCTCTGATTAATGGATTAGAACCATATCAGGTCAAGGGGGGACAGATAGCAAGGGTTGGAAAGGTAATGGGTTGACAAATTCAGAAACATGTTGAGCCTATAACAAGACACACTACTTGGGCCAATTGTAAATTTAAACACGTATGTTCAGGCTGTGGGGGTGTGTACCCTGTCACATGATGCTACACACATGGGGAAAAATCCAGGCTCCAACCGCAAGGGCAGCCCTTTCATGGGGGGTACAGGGAAGGTAGGGGAGGTTATGCCAATCAGGGTAATGGACACAGGAGGCAATATGGATGGGGAGGTTTTGGTGATCGATAATTTGACGCCTGCAATGCAGCAACCCAAGGGTGGCTTCCAGAAGGCTACCTCCCCCATTAAGTTAGAGGCTTTGATTTCTTGTTCTCAGGATTATCCTAACATAGAAGCAAGGGACATGTTGAGAGAGGGGTTTAAGTCGGGTTTCAGCCAAAGCAAAAGCATGACAGCAAGGAATCTGGGGTCAATGAAAGGGAAGGAGGATATAGTGAAAAGAAAGATCAAAAAAGAGAAGGCAGCAGGGAGGGTGGGGGGCCCATTCTAATCCCCACCCTTCTCTGACTTTAGGGCTTCACCATTGGGTATAGTGCCTAAAGCAACCAGGGGAGTATTGACTAATCCACTACTCTCTTACCCAGAGGGGGATTCTGTGAATCATGCTATTACACAGAACATGAGTGAGGTGTCATATGCCACCCTGGAAACTGCTGTGGAATTAATCAGAAGAAAGGAAGGTGTGTGGTTGGCAAAAATGGACATAGAGTCTGCATTTCGGTTGTTGCCAGTCCACACACAGGATTGGGAACTCTTAGGTTTCCAGTTTCAGGGGAAGAACTATTTTGACAAAGCAATGCCCATGGGGTGTTCAGTGGCATGTGCCACATTTGAAACTTTTAGCATGTGGTTGCAGTGGGTATTTTCTTCCAGATATAGACACACAGTAGTGGTCTAATATCTGGATGATTTTTTGTTTATAGATGAGGAGAGATTAGCAACGCTGGGCATGCTGAGGGATTTTGAGAGGATATGTAGTGAGTTAGGCTTCCTCTTAGCCGGGGTCAAAATGGAGGGCTTGAATAGGAGACTGGAATTCTTGGGTATTGAGTTAGACATTGAACAACACTGTTTCTGGCTTCCAGTAGGCAATATGGACAAACTGAGGGAGCTTATCAGGGAGGTGCAAGGGAAGCGGTGGGTACCGCTGAGAATGGAGCAATAGGTCCTAGGGCATCTGAATTTTGCCTGTAGAGCAGTTGCACCAGGGAGAGTTTTCACCCACCATCTGGCCAGGGCTACAAGGAAGGCTAAGCTTCCCCAGCACTGGGTGGACATTACCAAAGGGATGAAGGATGTCTTGAGGGTTTGGGAGGATTTTCTGCTGCATTATAACAGGATCACTTTTTGGCAGAATGCCTGGCTACTGGGCAATGAGATGGAACTATATACAGACGCAAATGGGGGTTTAGATATGGGGACCTATTTCCTGCTAGAGTGGATTTCAGAGAAGCAGCCAGAAAAGTGGATGGAGCTGGGCTTGATGAGGGGCATCACATTCCTGGAGGCGTTTCCCATCTGGGTGGCTATGGTGGTGTGAAGAGAGCGTCTCGGGAACAGGAAGGTAATTTTCAGATGTGACAACAAAGCAGTGGTGGCAGTCTTAAACAGGCAGTCAGGCTCCATGGAGGCAGTATTGAGGGTGGTGCAGCTTCTGGTGTTGGAGGGGCTCAAGATAAACAAGTCTTTCAAAGCTAGGCACATGGAAGGGGTTAAGAATACTATAGCTGACAGCCTTTCATATTTACAGTTGGACAGGTTCCATGTATTTGCCCCTTGAGCAGCAGCCCAGAGAACACAGGTGCCAAGTCATCTATGGGAGATTGGATGGACTGAGCCCACCTCCTTTTTTGAATGCCTGGGCACCGAAGATGCTGATGGCCTACAAAAATGTGTGGCAGAGCTTTATTCTGACAGAGGGAGGGTTTAGAGGTAAGTGGCCCAGCATCTGAGACCCATATAATAAGGTACATGGTGGACAGATGGGAAACAGGGATGGCAGGATCCACTATGGGTTTACATTTAGCAGGCATTGGTATGGTTTGCCAGTTACAGGGATGGGGAACCCCTACCAGGGCACTAGCAGTGCACAGAATGCAGCAGGGCTGGTCCCGATTGCAAGGTCAGTGACTAGACAGGAGAAGGC
Source organism: Neoceratodus forsteri (assembly GCA_016271365.2). NCBI lineage: Eukaryota > Metazoa > Chordata > Ceratodontiformes > Ceratodontidae > Neoceratodus > Neoceratodus forsteri. Next base: position 655,979,950 of record CM028136.1, read on the forward strand.
CTATCACAGTGGAAATGTTCACTAGACTGCTTAACAGTCTTAAGGAGGTTTGCACCTCTGCATATGAAGCCAGGCTGTTTGAGGCAATATTCCAAGTAATGCATAAAGGGGCTTTCAGGGCTGTGAGGTAGTGGCTATACAGAAGGGGGATCGCCTGGGGGGCTTGCACAAGCAGGACATCACTTGGACAGGTGACAGGGCATACACATGGCTTCAGCGGTCCAAAACAGATCGAGCAGGGAGGGGCACCAGAATAGAGCTAAGGTAAAGGGGGATGGAGGAGCAGGACATAATAGATTCCCTTTGGATGTTTTTCTGGCATGGTAAAGGTGATCCTGCCACCGCTCACCAGGTTACAGCAGTGCTAAAGAAAGGAATGGTGTTCATGGGGGAAGACCCTAGTCAGTGAGTATCTCATTCATTTAGGATCAGGGCAGCGTCAGAGGTTGCAGAAAGCATTGGAAGTGCTTCAGACATGCAAAAGGTGAGGAGAAGGGCATCCCAAGCCTGCAAAAGATATATAAGGAAGCAGAGACTAATACATTCTTTACATGTTTTCCAGATGATGGTGGGTGGTGTGGATAGTTGCCCATTCCTTTATTTATTGGGCCTAGAAATGGGTGTTACTGTTAACAACTGCAGTGGGCTGGCAGTTGGGACAAGACTTGGATAAGACCTTGATCAATTGGAGTGAGTCGAGGGGATTATGCTGGAAGCAGCTTTTGCCACTACTTGAAGAAAAAAGCAGGACATGGCCTACACCAGACTTGCTGATCATACACACTGGGGGGGAAGGATTTCTGGGACATCCCATGGGCAGTGCTGGTGCACTGGATATTAAGGGATATGGAGGTCATAAAGCCTTGGTGGCCACAGATGACAACTGGTTGGTAGAGGATTATTCCCATCAGGGTATGGAGGCAGGTGAGGGAAATCAAAGCCACTGAACATGCCCGCAAGTGAGTAAATCAGAAAATGGCTGCCTGGGCCAAGGAGGGAGGGGGGTTATACATAGTGCATGACGTCATCACACACAATGAACTGGGTATGTATTGGGTCAATGTAGTGCACATGTCAATAGTAGGTAACACAGCACTCAATGGGAACATAAGGGTGGCTATAGAAATCTGGCCGGGGATTGGGGGGTTAGCTAGTTTTCAATGGTGGAAGCCCATATCCCAACCGACGCTGATAGCAGGGATATGGGCTAGTGGGGAAAAAATTGGGGCCCCAGCCAGAAGGGCATTGGGTGGGGCAAGGGAGGTCCCCTCATGGGGCAATAATCCCAGAATGGGCAGGGCTGGGGAATCAGATGGGACACCTGAACCCAGGGAGGAGAACCAGGAGGGTGAAGATGTATCAGATAATCTACACCTGAGCTACAAAGTTGGCAAAAGATGTAAATAAGTGTGTAAAAAAGTGCTGAATGATGGACATGTGAATAAAGGGGCTACCCCATGACAAAAGGGTAAAATAATATATCAGTGATTATAAAATGGTATGGTGATGTTTTTAAAATGTTGAAACGATGAAAGTTGTATCAAGTAATCTGCTCAAAAGAAAGGTCAGTTTCAAACCAAGATGTTGGTGGGCTGATTGAATTCAGGGAGTCCCTATGACAACATGGTCTGTATTGAAAAATTAGGTGGCCTATAGCCTTCAAATAGTAAAAGGGGTTTCCCAGTATATAATTCAATTTCTAAGGCCAAATATTCACAACAATTAGGGTCAATTCCCAAATAAAGGCAGAAAAATAGCTCCGCTGCCCAGGAGTGTGCAAGGTAATATAAGCATAAATCACAGAATCAATACCTGCACCACTCAGCTCTGTAAACAAAGCATATTTTAACTGGGGATCCCTCTGATGAGGCTGCTCTAGGGAAACTAGTAGGGGTTTCAATAATGTCCTGTTGTTTGATTGTGGCGGCATGTAAATTTCAATAAAATGGCTAAGTGGTGAAGGTATTGATTCTGTGATCAATTCCCAAATGAGTCGTTTGGGTACAAATTTATCTGAATACTATTTTAAAATCCCTTCCCATCTTTTATCCCAATCCGGACTTATCAAGTTAAACCACTGAATGGCTAATAAGGCATCCTCCTGTCCGTTATTTGACCATGTTTCAGTGAAGATCATAAATTCAGGTTCATAATCTAAAGCAAAATTCCTAATTAAGTAAATTTTAGGAAGGATGATCCTTACATTAGAGTGGATAAATAAAATACCACTTCTATTTATCAAATTGTGGGCAAAAGGACCTGGATTAAGGCTTATTTCTCAACAAAACTTTACAATATATATAACAGAATACTGATCCTAGCCAAGACTCCTATTCCCAGTTGACCTACTAGTGGGAAAAATGAACATCTTTGCTGAACCTCCTTGACCCAATACCCTCCAGTCCCTGTGGCTAAAGCACAGCTTCTAGCCATATCAGTTAATTGAGTTAGGAAGTAGTAATTATTCCTAACCAGGGAATAGATCACTGGGGACACCACACACCACTTCATACTAAATTAGTTCCCCATCCCAGTACTCAATTGAGCTTGGTCTATCCCATTAAACTGATAGCCCCACCTAACTCAACCCCCATCCATCCCCGAGGTAATGAACCAACTGTAAGAGATAAAATCAACAAAATTAACAATGGCCCCATTGCAATTATACTTCGAATATTGTAATTCACTTAATCAAGCCCCAGTTTAAATAACAGAAAATAGTTTAAATACAATTCCTACTAACTCCCAGTTATTACAGCCTACATAAAAACTCCATGTAAAACCATAATTTTAGATACCTACGTTATCACCTTAAATGAAGCTATTATTGCATTAAATGATTAAACCAACTATAACTTAAAATGCTTTAAAATAATAATGCTTACATCACAAGGTCCCAAACGTTTTTTTTTTTTTTCATGCACCCTCTTCCTTCCCTGGTTGGCCACTCCTTTGGGTCCCCCAATGTCCCCCCGTCTGTTCGCTCACCCTCTTCGCCGGCCACTAACCTCACATTCTGACCCCTCCCCCAGGTAGCCCGGCGTATCCCTTCAATGGATGGGTCCCCCTCCTCCGAAGGGGAAGGCACTGGTCAGGGTGGCCAGCATGTCTTATTTTGGCCCAGGGTGCCACTGAGTTTGTGCCGGTTATCGAGGCCTGGCGGCAGTGGTAGACCTGAGGGACCGTCATCCAGTCACCCATTGCAGTTTCCTGGTTTTCTGCCCAGGGAGTGGCATGCCACTGATGTCAAAGCGTATGCCAATGTCCATCACTCCCCCAGCAATTTCACCTCAGGCGTCCGTGTTGTGCTCCCAGTTTACGCCAAGGGCTCACAGGTGCTGAGATGCATTCCTGCCCTCCCCCCAGAGAAGGTGAGCCATCCTGTGATGCTTCTTTCCTTCTCCCCTGGCTGGTCCTCCAGCATCCGAGTCCATTTCTGAACCCAGGTTGCTGGTGTTGCAGGCAGAAATCCAGCCGCTGCACTGACGGGCTGGCCTTCTCAAACATTTCTAACAATGAAATGGAAAAAACTTTAAAAGGTTTCCCTCTGTGACTCTCGCTGAGGACTCTTACCACTTCTGTGAGATCCACTGACATGGAGATCCATACCATGGTGAGCCGCTAGTAGCAGCTCCCTTTTTAAGTAGGAGCGCCCTGCCCCCTCACCCATGTCACTGTCTGTTGAGACCCAGTGTCAGTAACCAACGTCTACCACCAGGTTTGTCCAGTCACAGTTTGTTTTCAGGGTTGTTCCTGCTGCAGGAGGGTGGGTGGTGGAGCAGAGCTGCATGGCAACATAGAAACATAGAAACATAGACTTTGACGGCAGATAAGGACCACTTGTCCCACCTAGTCTGCACATTTCCCTACCTGCAGATCCTAGTTAACCAACAGCCTATTTCTTCCTACTCCCCACAAAAATTGCCTTATGTCTGTCCCATGCATTCTTGAATTCTCCCACAGTTTTAGACCCCACAACCTCCTCAGGAAGGATGTTCCATGTGTCCACCACCTGTGAAAAGATACTTCCTCACATTGCCCTAGACCGCCCCCATCTTCAAATTGTGTCCCCTTGTTCTTGCACATCTCTTTTCTGAAAGATGCTACCCTCTTGGACTTTGTTGACTCCACTGAGGTACTTAAAAGTTTCTATCATGTCCCCCATCATGTGTATACATATTAAGCTCCTTTAGTCTCGCCTCATATGGCTTCTCTTGCAGACCCTGCACCATTTTAGTTGCCCTCCTCTAGACTGTCTCTATCCTGTCTATGTCCTAGCAGAGATGGGGTCTCCAGAACTGGATGACGCAGTACTCCAGATGGGGTCTCACCAACTGTCTGTACAGAGGGATAACAACTTCCTATTTTCTGCTGGTGATGCCTCTACCTATGCATCCCAGTATCCCCCCAGCCCTCCCTACTGCCTTCTCACATTGCTTGCTAACCTTAAGGCCATCTGATATGATAAACTCTAGGTAGGTCCCTTTCCATTTTTGTTGTTGTTACTACCCCCCATTGTGTAATCTTCTGCTGGTTTTTTTTCCCAGGTGCATTATTTTGCACTTGTTTGCATTGAATCCAAGCTGCCTTTCTTCTGACCATTCCTCCAGCCTTGCCAAGTCCCATCTCATCCTTTCCACACCTCCTTGTGTATTAACCCTGTTGCAGATATTTGTGTCATCTGCAAAGAGGCATATTTTTCCTACCAGTCCCTCTGCAATGTCACTTATAAAAACATTATAAAGGACTGGACCCAGTCCCCATGCTTTGTCCACTTTCAGTTTTAGGAGTTCTTTCAGAACCCTTTCTTCTGTGAAAGGACTGGGATTGACCCCCCTATCCAGAGTGCTTCTGTTAATTGGATTAGGCACTTCCTCCTCCTCCTCTTTTGTGAATACTGAGCAGAAATATCTGTTCAGTATCCCTGCTGTTTCACTGTCCCTCTGTGCCCACCCACTGTCCATTCTACCCCTCCCTTTGTCTTTCTATGCTCTCTGATGTACCTATAAAAGGCTTTATCCCCCTCCTTAACCAAGTTGGCTATCTTTTCCTCAGTTTGGGCCTTTGCTATTCTGACTTCTCTCCCTGCTTCCTTCTACCTTAACTGGTACTGCTGTCTGTCCTGCTTCTTCTGTGTTTCCTTATACTTCCTGAATGCTATCTTTTTCTGCCTGACCTTCCCCGCCACCTCTGTTGAGAACCACAGTGGCTTTTTCTTTTGTTTTGATTTATTTATTTGCTTCAAACAAAGGCTTGTTGCCTCTGTGATGGCAGTTTTGATGTTTCCCCATTGTTGCTCCACCCCTCCTTCTAGCCTGTTTGCTAGTGCTTTTCTAAGACACTCTCCCATCTTGCCAAAATCAGCCCTCCTGAAGTCTAGTACCCTCACTTTTGTATGACTTGACTCTGTAGCTGAGTTTATTGTGAACCACACTGTTTGGTGGTCACTTGTTCCCAGATGGCTACCTACTTCTAGATCTGAGATCCTCTCACTGTCCCCATCTGAGAGTACGAGGTCTAAGATTGTTCTCTCATGAGTGGGTTCCAAAACTAGCTGTCTGAGGCATGCCACCTGTAGGGCATCAAGAATGGCCCTGTTCTTAGATGTGGCTGCAGCAAATGTGCTCCAGTTAACATCTGGCATATTCAGATCTCCCATCAACAGTATCTTCCCTTTTTCTGCCATCCTAAGAATGCCTTCTATCATATCCTTGTCCATTCCCTCCCCCTGACATGGGGGTCTGTATACAACCCCTGTGCGGATTGTGGTGCCATTTCCAGTCTCTAAGGTGACCCACAGTGCCTCCTCTCCTCCCTGTTTACTCTTTTGTTCAGTTGCTTTTATCCCTTCCCTTACATAGAGAGCTACTCCTCCCCTTCTTCTCCCCTTCCTGTCTCTCCTGCAGGTTGTGTACTCTGGTATGTTAACACCCCAGTCTCTGTGTACCATGTTTCTGTGACTGCTATGATATCCAGACATCCCTCTTCCATCAAGGCCACCAGTTCAGGGAGCTTGCATCTTGATCTTGCATGGCAAACATCTGCGCTGCAGGATACAGTTCAAAGATGCCTCTTAAAACAAAGATTTGGTATGTATGGCATAAAAAGCCATATACCTATCTTGGAGTACTAATTAGTCAAAGCAGCTCACACTTTGTACTCATTGCCCTATTATCTAACTGGCCTCTGTCAGTGGGTATATTTCCTTGTATACCACACATACCATCATTTACTCCCTCGCTCTCTCTCTTAGTGGTCTCTCTCTATATATGCAGTCACACTTCTATACATATAGAGTGTAAATAAATGATGGTAAAGTGTGGTATACAAGGGAGTAATATTACCAAAAGGTTGAACAAGCCATAAGCTATGAGCCTAAAGAGTGATTGGCCTTTATGAGCGTGTCCAATCCAGAGATGGTATTATTTCATGAGTATATCAGTCTTTTATTTTATATAGTGCATTAGGTTGGATACTTTTTGCTGTGTTCTATATTTTACCATAGTGTTGGTGGGTAGGGTGGCTGCAACATGTGTAATTAAGGGGCTTGTTACGTATGTTGGGAGAGTAATGTGTTATACAGGTGTTAGCACATTACTATATTGGTAGTATATATGTAGTATATGAGGTATTAATGTGCTATTAAGCTGTTAATAACACAGTAATATAGTGGTAGTATATATTATAGGCCATATATATATATACAGAGAGAGAGAAAGATATATATATATATATATATATATATATATACTTACATACATGCATACATGCACACACATAGAGAGAGAGAGAGAGAGACAGACAGACAGATAGATAGATAGATAGATAGATAGATAGATAGATAGATAGATAGATAGATAGATATAGTGCTTGTTTAGTATTACCATGTTAATAACAGATCACTACAGTGTAATTAGCTAATTTGCATCATAATAAGCTAACCGGCTACATTCAAGTATGGGGAAAATATGATGGCTTTTTCTATGAGGATGAGCGCCCAACCATGCATTATCTGTCTATCTATCTATCTATCTATCTATCTATCTATCTATCTATCTATCTATCTATCTGTCTACATACATATGTATTTAGAGAGAGAGAGAGAGAGATTCAATGCAAGAAAAAAAGTAGATTATTGCACCAGTTATGATACAATTTAATGCCACAAAACTAAATAAATGTTGCATTAGGGTTTCCAGTCCTAATTTCCCACCCCCTCCATGCAGCAAAAAGGCAAAACCAACCAATCAAACACAGACAGCTATCATGAGGTAAGACAAACAGCATACAACTGCTTCAGATTCGACAAATGCAGTAGTGCTGATATGGTACCTTCACAAATAAGCATATAGCATCTTGCATTAAAAAAATGATATACAGTATTAATCATCTGTAAGATAAGCAATTAAAAGTTTGCAGATTTTGTTGGATTGTTACAATCTACCAGTCCTAGCCTATGGTGTAAGTCAAATGTAAATAAGAACTGTATCTTATTTCTGGACCTGTTGATTTATGAAGATGAACAGGGTAATGTTTGTACAGATGTTTATCAATAGTTTGCTGTGGTTTCATAATTGCCATGCTCCACATTACCTGCAATATTCCCAAAGGTCAAATGGCACAGACACTGAGGAATTGCACTGACCATGAAAGTTTACACTAAGAAAAGGAAAACAGATATAGTGGTTGCAAGATCAGGGAGGCTATCAGACTAGACTGAGTCCTGCTGAATGGGAGCCTCGCCATTTGCGTGTGGGGAACTGCTGGCACTATGCTAGGTCTGTGCAGTCAGAGGTGCCACTTCTGTCCTTGCCCACGTGTGTCACCATGCCTGGTGTGGTTCCTCTGTTGAGGTACATGCCCACCATCACCTCAGGGATTGGAACAATGGTCCATAGACTAGCCCAGGGTGGTCAAACTGCTGGGGGAATGGATGGCCTTTGAGAATCCCAATTATGGGGATGCTATATCCCAGCACTGGCGCATGTCCCCCTCTGCCATGCCACAACCATGTGTGCAGCACAGGGATGGTGCAAGCCTGACTGGTGCATGTGGCCCCCCCTTGTGGTGCAGGCTATGTCTGAAAATCTAGAATGGTGCACAGTGTGGCACAAGGTACCCCATGCATCATTCCTCACTGGTGCAAGCACTGTGCATCATTCCCAGCTGCCTTGTTCTTGCACATCTCTTTTTCTGAAAGATGCTACCCTCTAGGACTTTGCTGATTTCCTTGAGGTACTTGAAAGTTTCTATCATGTCCCCCCTCTCCTTCCTTTCCTCGATGGTATACCTATTAAGCTTCTTTAGTCTCTCTTCATATGGTTTCTGATGCAGACCCAGTACCATTTTAGTTGCCCTCCTCTGGACTGCCTCCATCCTGTCTATGTCCTTGCAGAGATGGAGTCTCCAGAACTGCATCCAGTACTCCAGATGGGGTCTCATCAACTGTCTGTACAGAGGGATGACAACTTCCTGTTTTCTACTGGTGATGCCTCTCCCTATGCATCCCAGTACCCCCCAGCCCTCCTCACTGCTGTCTCACATTGCCTGCCTACCTTTAGGTCATCTGATATGACTACCCCCAGGTCCCTTTCCATTTTTGTTGTTCTTAGTACCTCCCCCCACCCCACTGTGTACTCTTCCCCTGGGTTTTTGTTTCCTAGGTGCATTACTTTGCACTTCTTTGCATTGAATCTAAGCTGCAATACTTTTGACCACTCCTCCAACCTTGCCAAGTCCCTTCTCATCCTTTCCACTCCATGTATATATAAACCCTGTTGCAGATCTTTGTGTCATCTGCAAAGTGGCATACTTTTCCTTCCAGTCCCTCTGCAATGTAACTTATAAAGACATTAAAGAGGATTGGACCCAGTACTGAACCCTGGGGTATCCCACTAGTGACCCTCTTTCTTCAGAGTGGACTCCATTTACTATTACCCTCTGCGTCCTGTTGTCCAGACAATTTTTTACCCAGGCTACCACCCTGGAACCCAGTCCCAGGCTGGCTAACTTGTTTGTTAATGTTTTGTGTGGGACTGTGTCAAATGCCTTGCTGAAGTCTAGGTAGACCATGTCCACAGCCCCTCCCTGGTCTACTACTTTGGTCACCCAGTCAAAGAAATCGATTAGATTCATCTGACGTGACCTTCCCACTGTGAATCCATGCTGCCTTGTGTCCTCTGCCCCACTGGCCTCCAGGTACTCAACAGTTCTTTCTTTCAGAAATGATTCCATCATATTCCCCACCACTGAGGTCAAACTAACAGGTCTGTAGTTTCCTGCATCTGCCTTGCTCACACTTTTCTGAAGGGGAATCACATCTGCCCTCCTCCAGTCCTCAGGTACCACAAAATCCTCCAATGACTTGTTAAAAAGGGTAGTCAGTGGTGTCACTAGTTCTCCCCTTAGTTCATTTAGAATTCTGGGGTGAATCCCATCAGGCCCCATTGCCTTGTCCACCTTCAATTTTAGGAGTTCTTTCAGGACCCTTTCTGCTATGAATGGACTGGTATTGACCCCCCTCCCCATCCAGAGTGCTTCTATCATTTGGTTTAGGTGCATCCCCCTCCTCTTCTTTTGTGAATACTGGACAAAAGTATTCATTCAGTATCTCTGCCTTTTCACTGTCACCCTCTACCGACTGCTCCCGCTTTATTAAACCTTACTATCCCTCCCTCGGTTTTTCTTCACTCACTAATGTACCTATAAAAGGGTTTATCCCCCTTCTTGACTGAGTTGGCTATCTTTTCTTTAGTTTAGGCCTTTGCTATTCTGACTGCCTTCCCCGCTTCCTTCTGCTTTAACTGATAGAATTCTATGTCCTGCTCCTTCTGTGATTCTTTATACTTTCTGAATTCTATCTTTTTCTGCCTAACCTTCCCCGCTACCTCTTTTGAGAACCATAATGGATTTTTGCCTTTGTTTTGTTTTGTTTATTTGCTTTACACAAAGGTCTGTTGCCTCTGTGATTGCACTTTTATTCCTCCACCCCTCCTTCCTGCCCTTTTCCTAGTGCATTCCTTAGGCATTCTCCCATTCTGCTAAAGTCAGCCTTCCAAAAGTCCAGTACCCTTGCTTTTGTAAGGCTTGACTCTATGGCTGTGTTTATTGTGAATCACATTGTCTGGTGGTCACTTGTTCCCAGATGGCTACCCACTTCTAAATCCAGGATTCTATCACTGTCCCCTTTTGAGAGTACCAGGTCTAAGACTGCTCCATTCCAAGTCAGTTCCAACCCTGGCTGCCTGAGGCATGCCCCCTGTAGGGCATCGAGAATAACTCTACTCTTGGATGTGGCAGCAGAAAATATGCTCCAGTTAACATCTGGCATATTCAGGTACCCCATCAACAATAGCTCCCCTTTTTCTGTCATTCTAAGGATGTCTCCTATCATTTCCTTGTCCATTTCTTTCCCATGAGACAGGGGTCTGTATACAACCCCTGTGCAGATTGTGGTACCATTTTCTGTCTCCAAGGTGAGCCACAGTGCCTGCTTTGATCCTTTCCCTTATGTAGAAAGCTACTCATCCTCCTCTTTTACCATCCCTGTTTCACCTATAGATTGTGTATCCCAGTATGTTGACATCCCAGTCATGGTTCTCTGTGTATCAGGTTTCTTTGACTGCCATGATATTCAGGCACCCTTCTTCCATCAAGGCCACTAGCTCAGAAAGCTTGTTACCCAGACTATGGGCATTGGTACTCATCGCCCTACATTTTTTGATGACTTTACCCCTTTTAGCCCCATCCCTGTACTTACTGCCTTTGTCTTTTTTTTCCATTTACCCCTGCCCATTAATGACCTCTCTACCTTGGTGTTAACCTTGCTAACTACCCTTTTTTGTGCGGGGAGGCTGGGAATTCCATGCTCCTTTTCGGTGCCTCCCACCGTTGCTAGTTTAAAAGCTTGCCAATGAAACATTTAAACCTATCGCCTAGGATCCTGGTTCCCCTCCCAGACAGATGTAGGCCATCATGCCAGTATAGGCCTGCATCCCTCCAGGTTGACTCCCAGTCCCCAATGAAGCCCAAACCCTGTGATCTGCACCAGTTTTTCAACCATTCATTGAACCCCAGGGTGCTGAGTACCCTAGCCTCACCCATGCCATAGACAGGCAGCACCTCTGAGAAGATTACTGTGCATGCTACTTGTCCAAGGCTCCTCCCCAACTCCATAGACTCCTCCTGCACAGCTCTTATTCCATTCCCAGCTAGGTCATTTGTCCCTATGTGGACTATGACATCCAGTTCCCTCTCCCATGCAGCTGCTTCCATGATCCTGAGGCTTTGTTTCCTGTCCCACCATGCCATGGTGCCAGGCAGGCACCTCACCTCCCTCTCCTATCCCTCCTCCAGTTCTACCCCCCTAACAATTTAGTCCCCTACCAGGAGTTGTTTCCTTCCTGTGTGAGATCCCATGTCACCCTCCTGTGAGTCTCCTTTGTGGTGATTCCCAGAATCCTCCTTGGTCTCCACTGCAGGTGCCTCCATAGAGGAACAATGCCTACCCAGAAAGGCATATGAACTGTGGAGAGGTACAACTGGAGGAATGCACCTCTGTTCCACCACCCTCACCCTCCCTAAGCCCACTGTAGTATAACCACTCCTTATTCTTGCAACCTCTGAGGCAGCGGCAATGGTCCTGGTGGTCCCTGGGTGGGGGAGGAGATTTCCCAATCCACTGTCAGGTCCTGGGTGTGGGAGGAGGTTTCCCTACTCCTTGCCAGGATGTCTTGAAGATGGACAACCTCCCCCCTCAGAGTATAGAGGTGTCTGCAAATAGGGCAGCATCACAGCCTCCAGAATGTCTCCCGGAAGACTGCCACCCCACAGCCAGTGCATTGCGCCACTCCCCACATGTCTCTCTCCCTCCCTCCCTGTGAAATTGTGTTGTTTTTTTTTGCGCTATTAGGGAACCTCACTTCCCCTTAGTAGTGTAGCCCTTTTCCTAGGGACTATGTACTAGGACCCTCAAGTTTTTTTTTTTTCTTTACAACAGCAATTACAAGTAGATATTCTCCCAGCTTATGTAACACTGACTGGCTGCCTTCTGTGGCACATCCCACCCTGTTTTGTGACTGAGCAGGAAGTTGTCACACCTTCCTGCCTAACCCCATAAAGCTAGGTTAGCCAGGGGAGGGTGGGAATGGGTGAGGATAGGGCTTGGGCAATCCACTTGTTCTGTGCTGTGAGGACAATCAGAGCAATCCAGTTTGAACCTTCTGAGGTTTTGTCTGGCTCTAACACACAACTCAACTGACTGCAGAAATGAAAGAACACACCAGTGAAAACTTAAATGTTTGTTGCAAAAAGTCACCAAACTTCTATCAAGCTACAAATAAGGCACCAGATTCACAGAAAAAAAATCAGCAGTATTTAAATCCCTCTGTATGAAAAGTAGCAATTTACAAAAAGATCAGCAGTATTGCAAACTCCTTCTTGATTCAAACAAGCAAAGACCAGTGTAAAATTAAAATTAAGGCCAACTACCCTCAGAATTCAAGCAAGATTGTGACTTCCTCCAGTTTCCTAATTCCTAGTTCAAGATTATATGTCCTCCCAGCTCCAAGTTCAGTTTTGCAAAAGCAACCTTTACCTTCAAATGATAGGGATTGAACTCTGTTTACCACCACCCTCTATGTCCTATTGCTAAGCCAATTTCTGATCCAGTTTACCACCTTGGGACCCACTCCCAGACTGTCCGACTTTTTTTCTAACCTCTTGTGTGGGACTTTGTCAAATGCCATACTAAAGTCTAGGTAGGCCATACCCACCGCCCCTCCCTGATCTACTACCCTTGTCACCCAGTCAAAGAACTCTATCAGATTTGTTTGACTGGACCTTCCTACTGTGAATCCATGTTGCCTTGGTTCTTGTGCCCCGCTGGCCACTAGATATTCTACAAGCCTTTACTTCAATACCGATTCCATCATCTTTCCTACCACTGAGGTCAAACTGACCAGTCTATAGTTTTCTGCTTCTACCTTGCTCCCACTTTTGTGAAGGGGTATCACGTTTGCCCTGCTCCAGTCCTTTGGCACCACTCCCTCCTCCAGTGATTTGTTGAATAGGGCTATCAGTGGTGTCACCAGCACCTCTCTGAGTTCCATTAGTATTCTGGGATGTATCCTATCTGTCCTTATTGCCTTGTCCACCTTCAGTTTCAAGAGTTCTTTTAGTACTCTCTCCCATCAATGGACCACCCCTCTTCCCCGTGTGTTTTTACTGCCTAATTTCAGTCCTTCATCCTCTTCTTCTTTTGTGAATACTGAGCAGAAGTATTCATTCAGGATCTCAGTTTTTTCTAAGTCCTACTCTACCCACCTCCCCCCTCCTTTGCTTAGCTTCACTATCCCTCCCTTGAACTTTCTTCTTTCCTTAATGTACCTGAAAAAGGTTTTGCCCCCTTTCTTTACTGTCCTTTCTTCTGTTTGGAACAGTGCAAGAAGGAGCACTAACAGTATCTTATTGGTGAAATTTACTAAAACTATTATGAAAAGCCTTGTCACAATATACATGTTCAAGACTCTTTTCCAACATATAAGAGAGACATGGGATACTTTGTGCTTCTGGTAGTCTAGCTGAGTACATTGTGCTGTGTGTTGCAGCCCTGTTGGGGTGGGGTCTGCACTGCCACCTGAGTGCTGTCACCCTACTGTGACCTGTGTTGATGGGATCATGCAGCTACAGACATGTCACCGGATCCCCAAGTATTACAGATGGCTCAGGTATGTTGCTGGCTGCAGATGTCTCCGCCATGGTACTCTTCCAAATGGGGCACATGGGTAGTATGGGACCTGCTACCACAGATAGTGCTCCAACCCAACCTATCCCAAATGGCACGAACAGCGTGGTCTACAGAACACCTCATATGCCACACAGAGCAGCTGATGGTATCCCATTCTGGCAGGTAGGTACCCTCAGAGTCCTGCCCCCCTCATGGTGTCAGTCATACTACAGCCCCCCTAAATGGACCTGTCTCTTTCACTGAGGCATCATCATTCACTGTCCCCATCATGGATCTGTCACCTCCTCCCAACCTGACCTGTCCTGTCCTCCACGATCCCTACCAGCCACCTGGGTGCATGGCGGCTGGGTCTCTGCCACTGGTCACCATGCCGCATGACCATCCTGCAGCTTGCAGCAGTCCTCTCCCATGCACTGTGTGTTTGATGCAATGTTGCAGTTGTGGTAAATGTGTTTTTTTTTTGGTGCAGAACCCCTCCTGTTCCAAAATCAGGTAGAGGGTCCCTGGCGCATGGGCTTTGAGGCATCTTGCTGTTCGTCACAACTTGCATGGAGCTAAGGGCTCCTTTGAAAACTGAGCCCCAGGACTATAGTTCTGCCTTGATTGCCATGCCTGTGGAAAACACAGAAAACATAACATGTGCCTCTACAGTGGCAGTCATAGACATTGCCAGCTATTTCCCGAAATTTCTGTGATATTTCTGGAGAAATCTCCTGCTTCCTGCATTTCCACAGTAGGGACAGCAGAGAGAAACTCTTTAGAAATTTTGCCAAAATATCTGGAAATAGCTGGCAGTGTCTGTGGCTACTACTGTACCTTGGTCTTTCACATTAAAATAAATTCACACGTACAGAGCAGAGTGAAATTTATCATAACATATAGTCTGAGGACAGGTGAAGTATCTGAGATTGTCATGTAAAATTGAGGCATCCTAGGTATGAATGCCAGTTTAAAATCAGTTTTTTTATGACAGTCCCACCTTTGTTTTTAGGAGACTACCAACAGTACAAGACAAAGTCATCTCTAGTCTCCTGCCTACTCTCACCCGAGGCAATACTGACTGATTCACACCTCTTCCAATGTGTCCATACAGGAAGTCCTATGAATTCCTGAAACTCACTTTCCTGAGCTTACAATAGCCTGTGACAGTTGCCTAACACTCACAGAAATTTGCCCGCGGTGGAGGTGATTATATTAAGTATGGGAGGTGAGGGGTGCAAAGCTCCCCACAATGGGGGAGGTGCAGGGGGCGAAGCCCCAGAAATGTAAAATTACCTCCATGGTGGGAAAATTTCTATTGTCGGACAAGTAAATGTCGGGCAAACAGTGTTGGGCTATTGCACACCGGGAAAGTGAGTTTCGGGATTTTGTAGTAGATCCGTACACACAGATGCAGTCTTTGCAGATATTGCACCTTTGTTAATCAAAGTAAAAATGCAATTGATCCACCAAATGGGGAAGAAATCATAATTTGACAACTCACAAACTGTGATACATATGGTTTAGTGTAGCTGTCATCCTGCTCTTGTGGCTCCTTCCTCCTGGAAGTACCATCTGCCAATTCAAGATGAAATTGGAGAACATCAAAGCAATCAAGAAGGTGACCAGCCATATGCAATTGTTAGGCATTTGAGAGAGGCAGGTACTGGACATCATCAGGTAGGTTTCTAGGGCATCAAAAGGGTCAGTCCTGGTGTGAAGGGTTGTAACTGGGAACAAAAATTTGGAAGCAGGTGAGCTTTTGGATATATGAGTTTGGAGCAAGCATTGACATGGTTTTAAATGAAACAATAAATTTGGCTGCCTTTCTCCATAAGTGTCATAGATTAATAGTTTTAGCACATGAGCCCCCATACTGGGATTACAAATCTTTCTTTTTTTTAATTCTATTTTTTTGAGATTTTCAAATTTTCATACAAAGTATGTAAGAGCAAAAAAAAAAAATCAAAACAAAATTGGCGCTATTGTTGTATGCATTCATAGAAAGATAGTTCAAGTCCATAACAGCAGGAGGGAAAATATATTTTTTCACAAACACACAGAGCAAACAAAATACCATTAGCAGACTGCATAACATATGCTTTGCTTCATTAATCAGGCCATAAATTAATTCCAGAAATTATTGCATAATCACTTCCCTCCCTCATGCTTCTTGCTACATAAAAGTTATTTACTCTATAGCAAAAAAGAAGATCAATGAACCAAAAAGGCTGAGGGAGAGAAAAGAAAAAACAATTCACAAATCAGGTATCTCTGCTGCTTCAACAATACCAGACATTTCTTGCTCAGAGGGAGTAGCAGATTCTCTCTCATTTTCTGAGCTCAGAGGGAGTAGCAGATTCTCTCTCATTTTCTGAGTCTTTATCATAATGTCCTCTTAAGAAAGCTGCATGTTGGTCAATTTAAAAAAATATCTAAGTTTTTCCTTTGTACCAGATTTGGACCTTCACTGGTGCAAGTAACTGAAATTGAGCTCCAAACTCCAGTATGTCCTGCTGGTAGGATATACATTTTCTTCTGTGTTGCTGAGTTGGATAGGCAAAGTCTGGAAATATACTGAACCTGTAACCATTGTAAGGCAAGGCAGGGCAATTTTATTTGCAGGGTGCCCAATCCCTGAGGCTTTAGGTGCCTAATAGGAATTATAACAAACATAGTGAAAATAGCATGAATAAATAAAACAATAATGGTGCATAAATACAAGTATAACAATTTAAAATAGATTAAAAGGTTTTCAGACTGTCACAGAAAGGGACTAGTACAGGATGGATTCAGAAATCTGGAAAAGTTAGGACAAAGAGGTGGGTCTTCAGCCTCCGCTTGAACACCTCAACCCAGGGAGCCTCCGGGACGGAAGGTGGTAACGAATTCAGCAGGGTTGCACCAGTGACGTTGAATGCATGATCTCCTGAGGTCTTGAGTTGAACCCTGCTAATGTCCAGGTGGCCCCTCGAAGAGGAGCAGAGTGAGAAAGCAGAAGTCACCGGTGTCAGGAGCTCTGATAGGTAACCAGGACCCACTCCATGTAGGGCCTTAAAGGTTAGAATACCCACCTTGAAAAGGCCCCCCCCACCTGACTGGCAGCAAGTGCAGAGCCCGAAGGACTGGGGTCACATGACTGGACCTCGAGAGGCCTGTCAGTAACCGGACCACAGCGTTCTGTGCAAGCTGAAGTCTGTGGAGGGTCCCTCCCATGACCCCGAAGTATAGAGAGTTATAGTAGTCAAGTCTGGAGGTCACAAAGGCATGTACTAGCATTGGCAGGACCTCGGATGGAATAAGGGGCTTAATCCAGGCAATGTTCTGCAGATGGTAGAAACCTCTACTGACAACAGATGATACCTGATCTTCAAAAGTCAATCTGTTATCAAGGATCACGACCAGATTTCCCATCCTCAGGGAAGCCACCAATGGAGCAGGACAACGTTTCCTTTAATTCTTGAAAGTTTTAAAATGTGATCCATGTCTGATTTAAAAGTGAGTGAAATGAAAATTTGATTCAGGATCTTGTGTCTGACTTTGAGTAACAGCTTTTTTAGTACTCTAAATGCTTTTATTACAAAAGGTAAGTTGTCAACTTACCTTTTGTAATAAAAGTATTTAGAGTCTCATTTAGATGATTTAGCCGTGGGTATTGTGATGGGGAACACAGTATTCAGGCTGTCCAATACATACATGTTTTTGTAGGAACAGTTTAACATGCAAATTGCAATGCATTATAAAATGGGTAGAGAAAATTCAGCTTTCTGATTGGTTCTTACCTGTGCATCCAATCCATTTGATGCACAGGTAAAAACTAGTACTCTAAAGCTGGACTGCATTGCAGAAATCAGTGTCCATTTAGAACATTGTGTTTTTTAAATACCATTTCCCCCTTGCTAATGCCGATCTTCCTTCTTTCCAGACTTAATGATCAGGAAATTCTGGACAGCTAGCTACTTATTTAGTTCTCCTTCAACAGAAAAACAAATTAGAGTACAAAAAAAAAACCTATAAGAAAAAAATTAATTTGCACTGTGTTGTCTGCTCTTTCAATGCTGCTGCCAGTCTCACAGCCCCACAGCATACCTCGCTCACTCTTTGTGATCACTCCCGCTACTCTGCTCTCTGCTACTTCTGACAAAGAACTAACTATGACAGCAACAGTTATGACATGGCAGTGATCCGAAGCTGAATTTAACATTTAATGAATCTGGCTTGAGCGGCTTCCCTCAAAACAAAATAAAACAAACAAAAGAAGTGCTCTCTCTCTCCCTCCTTGCCTGTTTATCACAGTAAAATAAAAACAGTTCTCCCTCACTCTTCTTTCCTATAACGGTAAACAAAAATGGTTTTCCCTTGCTCTCCTTTTCTGTCTATCACAGTACAAAACAAAACAGAAAAACACCACACAAATACACAGGGGCTAGTGATCCTGAATCATGCTGTCAGTAAGCTTTTCTACTGATGGCAGTACAGGACAAAATTCAACAGCACATGCATGATGATGTCATTGTCTGGTGGGCAAAATGACTATTTTATCATAAATTTACATTAGCAACTATGTCTTTTCTACATATAAACACTATTTTGTCTGACTCTTAAAAGAAAAGAAAAATGTAGCCCATTTTATAAGTGTAATAAGAAACTCCAGTGTGTGCATGGAACAGAGTTTACTGCATGGCCAGTGGCTGAAGTCACTCAGCCTGCGGCCTCATGCCTTACTACACCCCTGGCCTTGTGGTAAAAGCTGTTCCATGCACACTCTGTCATGTCTTATTGCTTACATATACAGAGGTTGACAGTTTTTCTGGCATTACTAAAAATGTTTGGAACCTGTTTGTGCCTTGTCTATTTAGTAGACCAGAATTTTATTTGTATTTGCATTTCCACATAACTGCTCTGAGAAACAGTTTATATTGTATTCTGTAGATATCACTTTAAGCAGTTCCAATTAATAAAGTGTTGCAAGATGGGACACCCTATCTCTGATGAAGCCCAGAAGTTCCTGGGTGAAACACTAGAGGTGTTGCCATTCCTGTGAAGATGTTGCAAGTCAGCTGCCAGTGTGTTTCTATACAAACCACATTTTTTTATTCTGGTCTGCACACCTCATATTAATAAAGCATGGGTAAAATACTTTTATTATCATTTTCAGTGTCTGATTATTTCATTCTGATGGGTGGTGATTCTCTTTTGACTAACACTGTGTTGATGGCTATTTCAGCACAGCAAATCATTTTTCCTGGTGCACACCATACTTCCTCCTTTTGTCTATTTGAAAAAAAAAACACGTACTCTGTCAGTGCTGTTTAGAACTGGGACAGTGTGACACTGAAAGTGGGTGCATATGTTTTGCAGTGGGCATGTGCATCTGTGGTTACAGAAGGGTTGGCCACATAGGGACCTGCTCTGCTGCAGACAGACATAATGTTGCAATGTGTGTATTGTTGATTTGATTCAGTGATTGTAGAAGCACAGGTCCCATAGTGAGCTGTGCTCCTGCAGCCAGATGTGTGTCTACATGTTACACTGTGCATCTGTATATGTAGCTGCAGATGTTCTGGCCCTGCAGGGTCCTGTGGTTCTGCAGACAGAAATAGTGCTGCAGTGTGAGTATTGTGGATTTGTAACTTTGGCCAGAAGTGGGTGCATATGTATTCCACTGTGCAGGTGTATCTGTGACTGCAGAGGCACTTGTGGGGTCTGTGCTACTTCAGATGGAAGTAGTGCTGTAAACTGAGCATTGTGGATTAATATCTGCAGCTGCAGAAGTAGGTATGCCAGTCTTGTACTATGAATGGGTATGTGTGGTTTCAGAAGCATTAGACCCACAGAGGATGCACTTCTGAAGACAGAAGCAGTTTTGTGATTTGAGTTTCATGGATTTTTATCTGCAGTCAGAAGTTGATGTGTATGTCTTGGAGTGTGGATGTGAATTCGTGGCTGCATAAGTGCTAGACCCATATGGTGGATGTCTTTTGTGTCATTTGGAAACAGTTGCATGTTGCTTGTCTTCCCTGATGATGGCTGTATGGGTCGCTTGTGTGGTCTTGTCCTTTTGCTCCTTAGGGGGATGGGGAGTTAGGGTTGGAAATCCTAACACTACATTTCCCTAGTTTTGTTGTGTTAAATTGAACCATAGGCTAGGGCATTGACACAGTTTTTTGAAATGAATTATCTTTCTTTTTGAGAAAGTCAATAAACTGAAATTACATCAGTACTTCTGACTGCAGAAGGATTGGCTTCTCAGCATTTCTGTAGCATCAGAAACACATGAACACTGCACGACAGACACTATCATGTCTGGTTGCTAAAGTGCAGGGTCCTGTGGGAGTGAGCTTCTGCAGATGTACATAGAAATCCACATAACCAAAGGTGCAACATAGTTCTAGGTGCAGAAGCCCAGCCCTTCTCATGCGTGACATGGGTGTACGATTTCTATAGGGCCCTTTGGGTCGTATGCAAATACTGTACAACAGCCTTTTGTACTTTAGCCAAATGTATGTATGAGCCATTCTGCTCATACACAATTTGTGTGACGCACATTGGTCTCCACACAAGTCCTCTATTATGGGCTTTTGTGCATCTTCAGAACATGCATAGGATCCTTTCAAAATTTCTGCAAATTCTGTACTCCAGCATTACATATGTACTAGCACAGTTGTATCACAGAACACTTACCTTTTTCAATATTTATGTCCAAATTTTCATCACTCATATTTTAAGTCTCTATGTCCTCCACAGAAGTGATAGACTTGCAATCCCACCTATAAAATGCTTTTTATACCATTACAACATAAAAATACATTTTAAGGTGGAAATGCCATTTTTCACCCACTGAGTTCACCTAAGGGGCTTAGAAAATGAGATTGTTTAAAATGTGATAAAAAAGTAAAAAAATAGCTGAGTTACGAGTAACAGTTGATATTCAGTACAAAGTACAAATTTTATGTTGCAAGCCTGTATTCTTTAATTGCTGATTCTGACAACCAAAAACTACTTGGTTGATGACATAAAATTAATAACTAGAACTAACTACACATTGTTATGCTGCAAGCCAAGAATTCTTTGTTTGCAGTTTTGTGATGACCTAAAAGTTCTTTTTTTCGCAACATAAAAATTATTAATTTTCAAGAATTTCAAACTTCTTCTGCCACAAGTCAGTATTTCTAGTTCAGAATTTCTGGTGACCTAAAAATTCTTGGCTCACTACACAATAATCGGTAACTCTCACCAATCCAGTGACCTAAGATTTTCAGGGTGCCTAGAAAATGCATTTCTGGGTAATTTTCCACCAAACTACAAAATCTAGCTAAACATGTCCCATTTAACTATGTTCAGGTGTTTGTTTTTCCAAAAAGCATCATGTTATGAGTTTTTTGAATTTTGTTTTGCCCAAATAAAAAAAAAAGATGGTGACACTCATGACATTAACATTTTTCTCATGAACAGAAAAAACATTTTCCCACCAAAAATTATTTGGCTGAACCAGGCAGCTATCCTGAAACCCCTGCTGAGCATGCATAGAAGCCACATTTAAGAACCTTATAACTTGACACCCAATTGATATTTTCACAAAACCTTTGAGAAACACACCCTTGAGCCAAGCTATTTCTATGCTGAACATTTCAGAATGAAGCTGCAAACTTCTGTTGCTCTACAGTTAAGCAAAAATGGCTAAAACATTAATTTGTATTTGCTTTTTCACTTTCTGAATATAGGAATCCAGACAAGATGCCATCACAAAACTTGCCAACTGTGCCAAAATGATTAAGGTGCAAAATATTGGGTTTAACATTTAACAGCCTGCATATGTAGGTGCAGTTTTGCACTTTAATAACTTTGCAACCAATCAATGGATTTGCACATTTGGTATGCGCTTTTCAGTGGGGTAGATCTCTTGATGTGGCAAGTGTTGCTCCAGTCAGATGTGCAGATTCTGAGATCCGGATAGTTCAAAAACAATGAAAGTTGTCATTTTTTTCAGTTTTTTTTTTCCTCATCACCATGCGTCCAGGTGGTGTGGAATTTTTGTGTGAATTTTTTTATGGTAGAAACAGCTTGGGTCACTAAACCGCCTTGCATTTGTCTGGTGAAAAAATATTAATCTGCTGTAAAGTTATTCAATTTTTAAGTTCTCATTATTTTCAATGGGAAGATCACTTTCCAGGATACAGGTAAAATGCTCAACAAAGGATTTGGCCTCATGAAAGTACCTTGGGGTCATCAGACATAGCACTCAACCCATTCTCCTATTCTGTACCCATCACAGCTTATTTTCTTATGGAATGGGGTGATCATTTTGACTGATGACCCCAAGGCACACCCTTAATGCCTGTTTGTGTGTAAAACTCTAATACCACATTTACGTACTTTTGTCAGTATAACTCTAACTAATGCATTAATGGAGTTTTTTTGCAACTAATATATCTATATCTACTGTATATTTATTATAAGGGCATACAGTTAGAGTTGAGTAGCCTGTTTAATGTTAAACCTCAAATTTTGCACTTTAATAACTTTGTAACCAATAAATGGATTTACACAAACTTTGGTATACGCTGTCCTTTGTGCTAGATTTCTTGATGTGTCAAGTTTTGTTCTGGTTGGATGTGTAGATTCTGAGATCCAGATAGTGAAAAAAGTAAACTGTCACCATTTTTTGCACTTTTTCCTCATTGCCTTGCGGCCAAACAGTGTGGAATTTGGTTTGCTTTTTTATGGTAGAAATAACTTAGGTAACAAAACTGCCACTGTTCACTTGGTGTAACAATATTAAACTGATGCAAAGTTATTACGTTTTTAAGTTCCCATTATATCCTATGGGAAGTAAATTTTTCAGGATACTAGGGCCCAGATATTCAAACTGTGCCAGGCTGTGGCGCATACCTGGGCGCAGTGCAACTTGGCTGCGCTGGGGCGTTGACTGGGTGATATTCAACAGAGCTGCACCATGGCACAGCATCATTGAATATCACACCCTGGCCACCCGCAGTGCACATGGTGCAGTGGCACTGCACCAGCGCAAGTGGCCAGAGTGGAGCAGGGGGATGCGCTACCGCAAGTTCTGTTGCGCTATGCACAGCAACCATGATATTCAAAACTGTACATGCAAATGGGGCCATAATCTATGCAAGGTGCAAATGGGGCCATGTGCATGTCATTATGGCCCCATTTGCATGCAGGTGCGCCGATCCCTGGTGACTTGCGCCTGGCACCCTGCCAGGCAGCAGCCATCGGGGAACGATGCCCCCTGCAGCATGGCAATGTGCCCCACAGCCTGATCGCGGGCTGAAGTAAAATATAAAACAGTCTAACATCCCTGGTGGTCCAGTGGACCACTGTCAACTCCATCATGGGCTTCAGAAAAATAAACTCCAATCCAGTATGCCTGGTGGTCCAGTGGACCGCTGTCAGCCCGATCGTGGGCTTCAGTAATATAAACTCCAATCCAATATCCCTGGTGGTCCAGTGGACCCCTTCCCACCACCCACTGAGCCCTCACCCCCTCCCCAGTCAGCGGTGGGTGGCAGCAGCCCACCGCCTGCTGCCCCGCTGCCCACTGACTGACACCGTCGTGGGCTGTATGCCCATTGGTCCACAGCGTGAGTCAATGGGTGTGCAGCCCTACCAATGGTGTCAGTCGGCAGGCGTGAGGTGGCAGGCAGGTGGGGTGCTGCCGCCCGCTGCTGACTGGAGGGAGTGGGTCGGTGGGCTCAGGGTGGGTGGGGAGGGGGTCAGCTGGACCACCAGGATATTGGATTGGAGTTTATCTTACTGAAGCCTGCGATCGGGCTGACAGCGGTCCACTGGACCACCAGGGCTATTGGATTTGAGTTTATTTTACTGAAGCCCGTGATCGGGCTGACAGCGGTCCACTGGACCACCAGGGATACTGGATTTGAGTTCATTTTACTCAGTTTTGTGATTGGGCTGACAGCGGTCCACTGGACCACCAGGGAGTTAGGAGGGTCATTTCTGTCAGTATGCCCATGATCGGGCATTGCGGGGTGCTGCCGGGTGCAGCTGGAGCTCAGGTCGCCACCCACAGGTGGCAGCTGCCATGGTGTGCCCTGCAATACGGCAGCTCACCTGTGGGTGGCCATCCATTGTTCCTTTTTTTTTTGGATCAGCTTTGTGCTGCACAAGTAGGGGTTGCGCATGCATGGACTCAGCACATTATGGGCTGAGTATCGGGATGTGCAGAGTATGCATGGGAATGCCCCCCCTACCTGTGCTGCATACATTACTGATGCACTCCAGCGCATCGGAATTTGTGCCAGGCACAATTCCCGTTTGAATATCACACCAGAGCACATCAGTGGGTTATGCATGGCACAACACTGTTGCGCCACGTGCAACCCTTTTGAATATCTGGGCCTAGATGTATAAAGTTTACCAATGGATTTAATCACACAAAAAAAATTTAGTTTCACGAGAGCATTTTTTTTATGAGAAAAAAATCCTTTTTCATGAGAGAAAATTCCTTTTTCATTAGCCACCATATTGTTTTCTTCCACCAACTACAGAAGGTGAAAAATATATAACACTGCTGAGATTTTTTAAAACAAATATCAGAACCTAGCTAAACTGGACATGTTTAGCTAAATTCTGATGTTTGTTTTTATGATAATTGTGCCCATAAATGCAATTTCTGGGCACCCAAAATCTTAGGTGCCCAGCTTAGAGAGAGGAGGGCTACCCTGGCATTCTCCACATGAAAACACTTATAATTTCTTGACTTCTGCAGCTGCAGCTGAAGTCCTACTTCCAACTGCTGTGTTAGCTGTCAGCCACCCTTTTCCCTGGTGTCTAGTGGTACCCCTCCCACCACAGATCGATGTCACTAGTGTCTAGTGGCACCCTTAACATAGGGACTTTAGGGGTTGCAGCCCTGGGCCCTGGATTTTGAGGGTTCCCAAAAAATGTACATCACATTTAGTCAGAAATACATTCAAAATATATAAAATAAAGAAGTAGCATGTGTGTGAGGTGGTGACTTTATTGGATCGACATTGGGACAACACAACTGTTTCCAACCTGTATTCAGCTGCTGCTTGCAAGCAGTGAATCTGCCAATTAAGTCACCCATCAGTTGTGGCAAAGTGCAGAAAAGCAAAAATAGACCTTGGCAGCACCCAATGGCATCTTATAAAAAATGGGACCCTGACAGCACCCCACATCTTAAAAAATTAAGAGACATTGACAGCACCCTACAACATTAAGCACTCATCTAAGCAGTCAGCAATGCCTGAGATATTTCATGGAACCTTGATTGTTTTACAGCAATGATCAATGTATGTACGAGAATAATAAACACTCCTTTTAGAAACCAGAAATTATCAACTCATTAGGCAGGTTTTCTAATCTGGCATCGTATAAGGATGCTTGACTAACAGCATTTCCAGTCTCTGGCATCCTCTGTATATGGACTAGCTCAGTGGCTATCAAGTGGCACATGACTCCACCCCCCTAGCACTTGGACCTGGTCCATGGAGCAAGCAAGAAGTGAAGTGTTTGTGCTGCTGATGTGCTGCCTTACCTGCCTAAAACATACAATGTTGGTGATGATGGGATGAGTGATGGGAGTCAGGAGTGTGGGGAACTGAGCAGACTGAGTAGCAACACAACTCCTGAGTCCACCCCCCACCAGCAGCACAGACAGAAAGCATGACATCTCTAACTTCCGGCAATAGCATTAGCAACTAAGTTAAGTTCCCAACTCCTGTGTCCTGCCCCATCTCCCTCCCAATCCAGACAACAATACCCATGACCCAACTTGTCAGTCACCAGGTTCCAAGTTCCAACCAGTTTTTTTTTTGTTGCAGCTTAAGTTTTAAATATAAAATAATAGACACTGTACCGTGTGTCCACTCCAGTCCACAACCATCGCCCCCTGTCAGCAGTAAGAGCAGGCCACAGCTGAGTGGTTAGGCTATTGAGCAGCAGATCACTCCCCTGAGCCCAGCACTCGGAGCCAGTCCATGGAGCAAGGAAGAAGTGAAGTATTCTGCTACACTTGGTGTGCTGCCTTACCTGCCTAAAGCATTCAACAGTCGGTGATGATGGGAGGAGTGCTGAGAGTCAGTAGTGGAGAGCTGACCTGAGCAGCAGCAGTACAACCCCCCTCCCACAGCACAAAAAGCATGACATATCAGTCTGGTCTGGACCAGGTCCATCACCGTGACTGACCGACCTGATTGTTAGGACGCGACGAGCGATCAGCGACCTCTCCTCTTCTTCTGTCCCTAATCTCCACTCTCCAGTAAGTGTTGTTAATTTGCTGCTGACTGCTGTCAGTTACTCTGTCTCACTATTAAACAATGGAACAGGGAGTCAGTTAAACAATAGAGGGGCTCTAGTCGGGCAGGGAATGACGGCCAGCAGATCAAATTAATTTTACAGTTATTGTTAGAAACAGAGACAGGGACGGTAACATGAAAAATAAAAAACATGCAGCCAGCATCAGCATCAGTTTTTCAGTCAACAGTTTCCTGGCAGAAATAAATTAGAACCAAAATGACTAAGATGTTTAGCAGGGGGACCAGGACCAGGGTCCCCCCATGCAAGCCTCTGACTGCAATGTCCATTGTAAGGAACATTATAAAGATGCTGTCAGAAATGCTGCAATCTTATTGGCTATAAAGACTCTGGCCAGTTTACATTAATCCCTGTTATACTGCCATGTACAGCCCGATCACCATTGCACATGCATTCTTCCTGCTAGCATTACATCCTCTAGCATTGCTGAATGACTGGAATGATGCCTTCTGATTCTGAACCAGCATTCTTAAACTGTTGGTAGAATAACTATTTTAATAAAAAATCACCCTCCTAATGAGGAAAACTTTCAAAAAGTACACTTTTAACACTTTTCTTTGGGAATAATTTTTATAATAGCAGTAAGACACTCCCAGGAGTTAGATTAAAAGTCAGTTAATCAACCACTAGGAGCAATATGGCATTCGACTGCACATCATACCACATTACACCCCTAGTGGATGATTCACAGACTGTTAATCTAACCCCTGGTCATGCCTTATTGCTTAATTAATAGTACTACTATCTGTCCCTGGTGCCTAGTAGCACCCCTCACATGCAGACCACTGTCCTTGGTGTCTAGTGGCACCCCTCATCCTCCAATTGACACCCCCTAAGTGTTACTCTCCCCAGCAGTGTGGGACACTGGGGAGACCACCCCCAGTGTCCTGAAATATATACATTATTTTCCTTGTACCTGCAAATAAAAAAAACATCCCCTGATGTCTTTCTTGTTATCTGAAAAGAAGAAAACAATTCCTCATCATCCCTACCATTCTTCTCTCCCATCCTGACCATCCCACTAAGCACACACCACCCCACCCCACCCCTTTACCCTATACATACCTCCAAAGGTCATCCACTCTTTTCTTCTGTGGACCGGGATATGTCTGCACCCTTCAAAGCCAAACCTTGAACTGAGAAATAAAGGTAAGTGCTGTATAATGTGTTTCAATGGCATTTTGAACCTATGTTAATAACGTTGGCATTTTTAGGTAGTTTTACACCAAATTTTCAACATGGCCTTTTTAGGACCCCACCTCATGAACACTGCAACTGTCATTTTGTTAATCAGGCCCAGAAGGTGATTTTGTGGTCAATGTGTGAAATCATCTTTCGTGCCTGAATAATGAAATGACAGTTACAGTGTTCATGAGGTAGGGTCCAAAAAAGGCCATGTTGAAAATTTGGTGAAACAATTCCTTAAAATGCCCTCGTTACATGTGGTCATTGAAATATTTCTATGCATGTGCATAACTTTGGTCATTTTCAATATTTTGACTCAAAATTTTCAACATAGCCATTTTTCACACCACCTCATGAACAGTACAGCTGTCATTTTTCACACCCCGTCAAAATGTGTTTTCACACCTGTGGTGCAGAATGATGCTTTGGCATGGATTTGAAAATTTTTACCTATGGGGTTTATGAGCTGGGGTCAGATGAAGACTATGTTGAAAATGTGGGGTCAAAATATAAAAAAATGCCAAAGTTAAGATAATTAGTTACTATTTTGCTATGCCCACTGGTAACTCTGAAAATGTTAAATATTAATACCACAGAGTTTCCATATAGCTTACTTATTACCCCACCTCATGTATGTCACAGCTGTCATTTTTAAATCCTGGACAAGATGTGTATTTGTACCTGTGGTTCAGAATGGCATTGTAGTTGTGCAGTATTACATTTTGGCTTGGATTAGAAAATTTTCTGTACCAGGCACATGAGGAGGGATAATAAGAAGGCAACACAGACAATTTGGTCACTGTTGTCCTATAAATTGAAGTGCAGGGCCTGGAGGGCCCTATGCTTCCACAGCTACATACATATATGCAGTTATGGAGGGACCCTGCGATCCCACCATAAAATATGGATACTATTATACTAATGAAAAAAGTAAGGAAATAAGTTGCAAAAAACTTTGTTAATGCTCCTGTTAGGGTTCAAGTGACAAAAGTTGGGAAATGAGGCATTAGGATTTCCCTGACACTCCACCCTCCCAAACCAGGTAGAAGAACAGGTGGGTGATGTGCCTTGGGCTCCTTAAGCCTAATGCTCACTCAATTCCATTTGTAAATAAGGTCTGTTGTGTAGGCATTATAAGAATGGGTTGAGCGTTAGGCTTGAAAAGCCAAAGACACACCCCACACCTGTTCTCCTGCCTGGTTTAGGAAGGTGAGGTATTAGGGAAACCCTAACACTTCATTTCCAAACTTTTGTCACTTTGACCCTAACTGGAACATTAACAAAGTTTTTTGCAACTATAGCTAGCTAGCTAGCTAGCTAGCTAGATAGATAGATAGATAGATAGACAGACAGACAGACAGATATACTGTTTATAGACTACACTGCATGCTATATACAGTGTAATCTGTTTAAATGAACACCCTTTTTGCCACAACAAAATGTTCTTAGAAATGGGATGTTATTATAAATGAGCTTGCTAAATATATATGTACAGTATTTATTGCATACAACTATACTAATTAATTGGGTTCTATTCACGAAGGTATTCATGACTCATATGAGTTGTGTGTAATCATGCCCATGATGGAATGCCACAAAGTGGAGTGCAGTGAACCCCAGTGGCATTCTCCACAGGTGCACTAGTGCCATTTGCATCAGATCCCCCTGCCACCCATGCAGCTATGAGCCACAGGCAGCCCAGGGGCATACCAGTGGTGGGTTTGCACTAAGCACCATTCACTAATACATGGAGTGCGGGGCAGGGGGACACAAGTTACATGATGGGGGATCCTGTGGTAACTTTTATGAACCCCCCAATGGACACCTGCTGGCAGCATCAGCAACAGGACCCCAACCACACTTTTTCTCCAGCCCACCAGTCTGCCAGGAATGGCTGGGGCAACACTTTCCCATGATCCCTTGCATGTGCATAACAGTGTATCCACTTTGGGACCCAGGACGGGCATCTTATTAGATGCCCACCTGTGTCGCCTGCTCCACCCTTGTGCAGCCATGATCCACCACAGTGCAGCTGCACAATGGGGGGTGGGTTCATAGACAGGCATCCAGTAATGGTGAATACCAGCCGATGTGCACCTGTCCCAGGGTGCAAATCTGCTCTTTATATGTGAATTGCATGTACATCCTGCACTTTTTTGAATCAGGCCCATCACTAGGATTCCGCTGCCACAAATCAGGGAAATGTGGTTTTATGTTTTTTAACCTTAATGTACACCCCCTTTCTCAGACCCTAGTCTTGCAACTGTCCAGCAACAGGTCTGGAGCCATGCACCAAGAGTCTGCTACATCAAGCTATAGGTCTGGGTCTTTACCCCACACATCTGCTTTTCCATGTATTAACTACAGGATCCTTCATAACATTATTCACATGGACCCTTTGAACGCTTTGCAAAGCATGAGACTAGTCATAACTTTCTTTGTATAAAATCTTCTGGGCTCTGCACAAAGCAGAAAACCTCTGACAACTTTCTTTTTTCAGGGCTCTGTAGGCTCTGAGCAAAGCATGAGACAAGTCATCACTTACTTCATATAGGGCTCTGTGTGAGGTGCTAGATCTTTCATAACTTACTTTTGGGAGGAAAGCTGTCACACCTTTCTATGCACAGGGTCTCAGATGCATAGCTTGAAGCAGCAGGCCTGTGGAGCATGGCCCCAGACTTGAATCTTTTCCTTGGGACAAGAGGCTAATAGCTAAGGGGGTATGGGTGCAAGGGCTGAAAAAACATAATGATACATTTCCCTGCTTTTGTTGCTATGGAACACTTTCAATAAATTAACATAGTTTTTTTTTTTTTTTCAACTAGTTCTCTTACTTTTTGAGAAAGTAGAGTTACAGCACTACTTGTTCACACAGGACCATAACACACAAACTGAGTCCTAACTTGTTAGGGACATGAGTCCTAAGTTGCTTTCCACAGGGTCCTTTGGGCCCTGCTTGAACCATGATGCACAGGACCCTTCAGGCCCTGCATGAACTGTATGTAAGTCCAAACTTTTTTTAAGACACATAACATTTTTCCTGACTGTTTTGGTGCTTTAAATATTTTGTCTGTATTGGACTTAAAGAAATTTCATGACGGTTTTGCTGCTTTAAGTATTTTTTTCATGTAGGACATAGAAAGATTTCTGTGATTTTGTTATTGCTGTCTTGTTTGTGTTAGTCTTAGAAATGTTCTCATTGATTTAAATGTTTTCACCGATTTTCATGATTTTTTGTTTGTGTTAAACTTTATAAACATTTTTCCCCTTTTTCACTCTGTGTTGCCACTGCCAGGCATGCACACTACCTGTTGTGCACTTGCACTCAGTTCCTAAAAGTCTGTTTTGACAATTTTTGTACAGAATCACAACAATTTTATAGTTAACTACAAAACACTTTTGAACCATAGAAACATAGAATCTGATGGCAGATAAGGACTGCTTGGCCTACCTAGTCTGCCCATTTCCCTACCTAACAGATAAGTTGCAGCTCTTAGTTAATCAACAGCCTACTTCTTCCTACCTCCACTAGAATTGCCTTATTTCTGTCCCATGCATTCTTGAATTCCCCACTGTTTTTGACTCTACGACCTCCTCAGGAAGGCTGTTCCATGCTTCTACAACCCTCTCTGTGAAGAAATACTTCCTCACATTACCTCTGAGCCTTCCCCCATCTATCTTCAAATTGTGCCCCCTTGTTCTTGGACATCTCTTATTCTGAATGATGTCACCATCTTGGACTTTGTTGATTCCCTTGAGGTATTTGAACATTTCTATCATATCTCCCCTATCCCTCCTTGCCTCAAGGCCATACATCTTAAGCTCCTTTAGTCTTTCTTCATATGTCTTCTGGTGCAGACCCTGCACCATTTTGGTTGCCTTCCTCTGGACAGCCTCCATCCTGTCTATGTCTTTGTGGAGATGGGGTCTCCATAACTGTACACAGTACTCCAGATGTGGTCTTACCAGCTGTCTGTAGAGAGGGCCAACAACTTCCTGTTTTCTACTGGTGATGCCGCTCCCTATGTATTCTAGTATCACCCCAGCCCTCCTTACTGCCTTCTCACATTGCCGGCCTATCTTTAGGTCATCTGATATGACTACCCCCAGGTCCCTTTCCATTTTTGTTGTTGTCAGTATCTCACCCCCCATTGTGTACTCTTTCCCTGGGTTTTTGTTTCCCAGGTGCATTACTTTGTACTTCTTTGTGTTGAATCTAAGCTACCATACATTTGACCATTCCTCCAACCTTGCCAAGTCCCTTTCCATCCTTTCCACCCCACCTTGCGAATCAACCCTGTTGCAGATCTTTGTGTCATCTGCAAAGAGACATACTTTTCCTTCCAGTCCTTCTGCAATGTCACTTATGAAGACATTAAAAAGGACCGGCCCCAGTACTGAACCCTGCGGTACCCCACTAGCAACCCTCCTTTCTTCACTGTTGAGTCCATAATAAAATGCTAATAGTGTATAGATATTTTTCCAAAGTCAGTTCAGTCAGTTTAAGCAGGTGGAAGACTTGTTACTGAAATTAGATACTGAAAAGAGTGCTGGTGCTGATGGGATAGACCCCTTTTTTCTGCAAGCTGGAACTTACCAATTAGCAGCCCCATAACCCTTCTATTCAACCTATCAATCACCACTGGTACTGTTCCCTCCTTATGGAAAATAGCCCACCTCCTCCCCTTGTTCAAAGCAGGTGATCCCTGTGACTTAAATAATTATAGGCTGATTTCTGTATTACCAATACTGTCTAAACTATTTGAAAACTAGTTAACAACCAACTAAAGGACTGTCTAGAAGAAGAGGATCTAATTAACTCACTCCAGTCAGGTTTTAGATGGAAACATAGTACTGTGTCAGCCTTAGCCAAAGTAACAGAAGATTGGCTTACCTCCTTTGATCATAAGCTTTACACTGGAGATGTATTTATTTAAGCAAAGCCTTTGACATGGGCATCCATAATCTATTACTTTCTAAATTTAAGGCACACGGTCTAAGTGACTCCTCTATGATCTGGTCAGCTAGCTACAGTACCTTACTGACAGAGCCCAATGCGTTAAAGTGGACATGATTATTTCCTCACCCCTACCACTGCTAAGAGGTGTACCTCAGGGCTCAATCCTAGGTCCCCTCCTCATTTCCACCTATATCAATTCCTTAAGAGAAAACATACACACAGCAAAACTTCATTTCTTTGTGGATGACACAGTCCTGTACATTTCAAAACACTCTTAGCAAGATGTAACTACTACACTCCAATTGAAATTCAACTAACTCCAGCATAATCTTGTCAGATCAAAACTCCTCTTGAATGCTAATAAAACAAAAGTCATGTGCTTCGCACCTTCCCTGCCTGCATCCATTACCTCCACTCAGTGCACTGTATCCATAACAACCCTGCTCAGAGACTCTTTAGAGGTAGTTGACATATTTAAATATTTTTAGTTTTTGTTTGGACAACCAATTTTCATTTACTGTCCACATTGAACTCCTCACAAAGCAACTAAATGCCAGATTAGGCTCCTTTTTCAGAAACAAATTCTTGTTCCCATTGGAGGTCAGAAAAAAGTTGGTCCAAGCTATCTTTCTTCCTCTTCTGGACGACACTGACATATTATACAAAAATTGTCCTATCTCCTACCTCCATAAGCTGGATGTCCTTCATCACTGAGCTATTCATTTTATCATAAATGCTCCCTCTAGGACACATCACTGTCTTCTTTATCCGGCAGTGGGCTGGATGTCATTAACAATTAGAAAAGGGATGCATAGTTGTCTTTAGGTTTACAAAGCTATGCTTAACAAACTCCCTACTTATGTCACATCCATATTTCACAGCTCCCTTAGCTGTTACTCCCTAAAGAAAAACACCATCATCCTATTATACATCCCTAAGTTCTGTACCTGATTTGGAAAAGCCACCATTAGCTTTGCACTTCTGTTGGTCTGGAACAATCTTCAAAACACCTTCAGGCGTTCCAGTTATGTATCCTTTAATGTTGCCAAGTCCCTAAAAAGCAGTTCCCTCAAGGAAGACTGCCACTGCCACTCTAGTTAGCTTGGCCCGTGGGTCTCACTATTTGCACTCTTTTGGCCAACAGCCGTTGCTCTCATCATAAAATGCACTTATTATTTTTACGTCTGACTTTGTTGGCTGTAAATGATTGTTAATGGTATTTCAACTTACGTCTTCTACAGTCTAATTTTTTCCTCTCATGCCATTACTGTGATACTTATACTGTTACTTGTTGTAGTCATTTTGTGTTAAGTATATACTGTTCTTTGTTGACCATGTCTTGCCTGTTGCAGTACCTCCTTGTAAATGAGCTCACTAAACAGTTTTTCCTGGTGAAATAAACTTGAACTTGAACTTTAAGAGTTCAAATGTCTCATTAGTCTGTCATCAGATGAACTACAAAATTAAAATCCTTTAGAAATAATTACTGGACAGTACTGAAGCTGCAGTGGCATGTGTCACACAGATCCTATATGTCAGCAGCTGCTGAGGATTAGAATAGACAGAATGGACAGAAGTCTTGCCTTGGCATCAGTGCATTTCAGTGCAACTGCATCTGAAGTTCAGAGGCTGCTAGATCATAGAAAACTTGATGCAACAGGATCCATGGGCTGAATGCAGTGATGTAAATTTATGACAAAATTAATATAGCTTGCATAAAATTGTCTCTGAAGGTGCAGTACTGTCTAAATCCTTTGCAACCCTGGGCATAGTGCTGACAAACAATGACTATATCTGGTATACTAGAACAGGGAAGCCACTAGAAACTTGCCACTGGGAAAAGTTGGGAAACTTCGCTCCTTGAATTAATCCATGAATTTAGTGCAAATTGTGGATTAATTTGTGATGTTCCACCAGCAAAGTGCGGAATTTTGCCCATGAAGTGTGGAATTTCACCTGCAGACAGTGGAATTTCCCTGTGAGTTGCAGATTTTCACCATTCACAGGTGAAATTCCACTGTTCATGGGTAAAATTCCACAGTTCATGGGTGAAATTCCACACTTCATTGTGAAATTCCATAAAAAAATGGCAAAGTCACACAGGCAAATTTTGAGTCTATTGGCAAAACTTCACAGATTGCTCCCTGAAGGCAAATTTGACAACTTTGCCAGAATTTTGATGGCAAATTTAAACTTTGCAACATCTCAGAAAGAACTGGAAGGGGACAGGATCAGTTGTGTTCCAGGACAGTAGCTGCTGCTGTTGTTTTCACAGGGTTCTTGTGGATTTTATTTGGTAGGTTAGTTATTTTCTTTCTTACTTCTAAGTGGCTAGCAGGGTAGTGTTTTGGGTGATGCTGGATGTTTGTAAACTGATTTGGTGGCTGTAAGTGGGGCTCATTTTGTGGATGTTTCACTGTGTAACAGGCTGCACTGGTAGAGGCCTATTTCTTCTGATTTAAAACCTATTTGGTGGGATTTGCTTGGAGATGGTTATTTGAATTGGAGACCTATATCTGTTAATTTCAAGCCTATTTTGATGTGTTAGTGAAGCTGATTAAATTGGAGTCCTGTTTCCTTTGGCAACAAACATATTTTGGGGGCTTTGACTTGAATTTTGATTCCTTGTGCTGACTCCATTAGCTGTAAAGGTTACTGCATAGTGGGGGAAGGGTGTTAATGGTCTGGCCAGGTCTCACTCAGCCAATTGACTGGAGGCAGAGCTGAATCAGATTGAGGTGTTAGCTGCTTTGTCTTCTCAGACAGAACTGGAAGGGGACAGGATCAGTTGTGTTCCAGGACAGTAGCTGCTGCTGTTGTTTTCACAGGGTTCTTATGGATTTTATTTGGTAGGTTAGTTATTTTCTTTCTTACTTCTAAGGGGCTAGCAGGGTAGTATTTTGGGTGATGCTGGATGTATGTAAACTGATTTGGTGGCTGTAAGTGGGGCTCATTTTGTGGATGTTTCACTGTGTAACAGGCTGCACTGGTAGATGCCTATTTCTTCTGATTTAAAACCTATTTGGTGGGATTTGCTTGGGCCTGGTTCTTTGGCTGCTGGGCTTGGAGGGGAGACACAGGGCTGATACACTCTCTCTCGAGTCAGGTGTCTGCCCAAGACCCACCCTCCCCACCAGAAGTCTGCAGATTTATAGGGGAACACCTGCCCTGCAATTGGAGGAAAAGGCTGCAGGTGCAGCTCATGTAGTTCCAGCCACTGGGGGTAGGATTTAAAGGCTGGGAGAGAGGAGCTTTGGGAGTTGTTCATTTCCCTTATAAGTTTAATGTGTTGTACTGCACCTAGTAACAGGGTTACTGGTGTACAGTGGACTGTCTCAAGATTAGTGGGTGACCTGATTAGGCAGTAGGGGTATCTTGGACTAGGGGGAACCTGGTGGCTCACCCAAGGAAACCTATTTGGAAGGGATGGAACCACACATCATTAGGGCCGGCATCTTTGGGAGGGTGGTGGGGTGCACAGGGTGTGGAGCAGCCATGATACTGGACTGGGCTTGGAAGTTGTGGTGGTTGCCCAGTGTGCTACCAGCTAGCACAGCTTAGGAGGAAGTTGCGGGGATTAGAGAAAGCTGGGGGAAGGGGTGTATGGTTGGGGAAGGGGCTGGAATCTCCCACAAGGTTGCACCAAGCACTGGGGGTGGGGGCATAGGGAAAGGAGTGCAGGAGAATACTCAGGGTCACAAGGGAATCTGGCAGAGGGTACAAAAGGATACTACCAAGGAAGCAGGCAGGTAGCAGGGGACCCTCACAAAGGGGGACGGAGGGACAACATTCTCAGGGAAGTAGGCAGATGGCCAGGGCTGGACAGAAGGAAGCAAGGCGGGGAGGTGGATCAGACCTTATACTCAGTAACTGCTTCAATTCTCTTCTTCTGCTCAAGGATGAGGGGGATGATGTAGCCACGACAGGGGTAGTTATAGATGGAAAGGGAGTGGGAGTGGGAGGCAGAAGGCAGGGGCCAGATAGCAGGAAGAACAGGGAGGGACCTGGAATGCAGGAGAATGGGGGGATCAGTGAGTCAGAGCAGGAGGGGCAGGGGGAAGAGGGAGGAAGAGTGCAAGGAGAAGGACCAGTTGGGAGGAAAGGGAAAGGAGAAGGACCAGAAGTATAAGGAGGATTCAGTAAAGGGAGCTGAGGGTTTAGGCCAGGGGAGCACGACTAGCAAGGAGGAACTAAATGGAGACAGGAAGGAAGGGAGGATGAGCCAGGCTAGTTTAGCAGATGGGGAGAAGGACCAGTTGCGAGCAGTGAGGGGGGAATTAGCAAGGTACAGAAGGATACTCAGGAGGAGGAGAGGCATAGGATTGAGGAGGGGTGGCCATGGTAAATAAGGAGGGGTGGCATGTGGCACCCAGAAAGGGGAGGAACACGGAGCCAGCTGGGTGGAGGGCCTGTAGAAAGGTGAGGGACATGGAAGGGAGGGAATGGAGGAAAGGAGTGGTCAGAGTGCTCCCTGGGGGATTCTATGATCGGGTATCAAATGGGATAGGGAGGAGAAGCCTGGCCAGGTAGAACAAGATGCTTCCTGGACTAACGGTGCACAGGGCTAAGCACGAGGTATATCAGCTGGCAAAGGATTGTGGGGTTCCCAGACATTCTGGTCCACCTGGGTACAATGACATTGAGGGAAATAGCTGAGCTAGAGATAGAGGCAAGATTCAGGAGCCCGCCAGGGTCTGTCAGACATAGGATGCACAGTTTCCTTCTCAGAAATCCTGCCAGTGCCAAGGGCTAGTGGGAACACAAAAGGAAAATTAGGGAGATAAACCAGTGGCTCAGGGAGTGGTGTGAGGCCAGAGGGTATGGGTTGATGGGGGATTGGGGGGAGACCTGGGAGGATAAGGAGCTGTATGCTAGAGATAGACTACATCTCAATTTGGAGGGGAGGGAATCCTTAAGTTGAAAATAGAGGGGTTCATTGGTGAAAATGGGTTTAAAACTGTGAAGGGGTGGGATGGGAGAAAAGGCTGTTAAGGGGTGCTGATAAAGGAGGGACTCTGTCTCCACCCCCCCCGGGGACCAGGAGGATTGCAGGAAAAGGCCAACTGGCAAAGTGCAGACCAGGGGAAAACAGAATCCCCATGGGAACACAAGCAGGGGAAATGGAACTATAGGGAAAGGGTGGAAGGTAGTCCTGCTAAATGCCAGGAGCTTGGGCAATAAAATGCCTTAGCTCCAGGCGATGCTAACTGAGGGAGCAGTGGATGTGGCAGTGGTCACTGAGACTTGGGCCACTGCAAGACATGACTGGGACCTGAACCTGGAAGGATACACTATGTTCAGGAAGGACAGGGGAGAGGAAGGGGAGGAAGGGTAGCAATGATAGTCAAAAACTGCATTGGCATAGGGGGAGTAGAGGAGGCGGAGGGAACCGTGGAGGCAATTTGGGTCACCTTGATAACAAGGGGGGCAAGAGAGTAAAAATAGAGTGGTGTATAGACCCCTGCCCTGGCAGAGGAGCTGGAGGACAGTCTGGTGGCAGATGTTGGGAGACACTGCAGACTGGGCAGAGGCAGTGGTGGTGTTGGGGGACTTAAACATGCCGGAACAGACTGGGAGGCTATGACATCCTCTGTGACCAGGAACAGAGGTTGTTGGATGTCTTTCAAGACACATTCCTAACTCAGCAGGTGAGGGAACCGACCAGGAGGCACGGTACTGGATGTGTCCTGGCAGACAGTGACCAGATTGGGGCCTGGAGGTAAGGGACCCATTGGCGGGAGTGACCATGCCACGTCTGGTTCTGCCTGGACCTAGGAGGGGTAGAAGGCTGCACAAAGACGGAAGTAACTGACTTCAGGGGTGGATTTTAAGGAAATGGGAAGGATCCTTAAGGAGCATTTGATGGGATTGGGTCAGACATGGACGCTGATAGTAGGTGGAAATCATCAGGAGAGGGTGCAGGGATGCCACCAGCACCTGTGCAAGAGTAAGACAAAATGCGGTGAGGGCCCAAAACCCTGTTGGTGGACCAGGGAGGTCCACGAGGTGAGTGTGAGAAAAGCAGCCTATAAGCAATTCCAAGTGCTCAAGGGTGAAAGGGATCGAGGGAGTCACGAGGCTGATGGCTAGAAGGACCACTAGAGTGGTGAGGGCGTAAGGCAAGGAAGGAGCAGAACCTGGCCAGGGAGATTAGAAGAGGGAACAAGGGTTCTTTAGATACATTGGGGAAAACGAAGGTGAAGGGGCAGATTAGCAGGATTAAAATCAGGGAGGGATGGGCAGAAGACCTGGGGAGCAGGCTGAGGTACTAAATGAGTATTTCACCTCAGTTTTCACCAGGGAAAATGGGGTGCTGCATCATACATGGAGGAGACAGAGATACTGAGGAGGGGGACCCTCACCGATCGGCAGGTCTGGGGAGAGGGGAGGAATCACTGGCAGGTGGGGGAGGGCTAAGCAGGGAGAAGGGTACCGGAAGTGGAAATCACAGCAGAGAGAGTGAGGGAAGCCCTCAGCTCCCTTAAGACGGAGAAAGCACCGGGGCCGGATAAATTACATCCCAGAGTGCTGAAGAAACTTGCAGATGTCCTGGCAAAACCCCTGGCAGAGCTTTTCACCATCTCTCTGAGGACAGGGTGGGTGCCCCAAGACTGGAAGGTGGTGCTTATAGTGCCTATCCACAAGGGAGGATCAAGGGAGGCGGCAGGGAACTACAGGCCTGTCAGCCTGACATCGCTGGTGGGCAAGGTGATGGAGGGCATTGTCAAGGAGAGGCTAGGGGGGACCTGGATAAGTCAGGGTGCCTGGACGATAGACAGCATGGATTCATCCCAGGGAAATCGTGTCAGACAAACCTGGTGGAGTTCTATGACTGGGTGACAAGTGCCTTGGACCTGGGTAGACCAGTGGATGTCCTCTTTCTAGACTTCAGCAAGGCATTTGACTCTGTTCCTCACGTGGGCCTGTTGGATAAGCTGGGAGAAATGGGGTGGGAACCAGATGATCAGATGGATGGCAATTGGCTCCAGGACCGGACCCAGAGGGTCGAGGTTGGTGGATAGCCTCATCCACAAGGAGGGTCATTAGTGGGGTCCCACAGGGATCAGTCCTTGGGCCCTACTGTTCAATGCCTCATATCTGACATAAGGACAGGAATCAGGAGTGAGATGAGTCTCTTTGCAGATGACTCGAAACTGGGGGCAGTGGTGGATGGGGAGGAGGGGAGGGTGGCCCTACAGGGGGACCTGGAGGCTCTGGAAAAATGGTCTAGAAAGTGGAAGCTGAGGTTCAATGCAGGGAAATGCAAGGTACTCCACCTGGGGGCCAGAAATCCAGGCCAAGTGTACACCCTGGGGAGGAAATGCTACAAGTCTCGATGGCTGAGCGGGACCTGGGGGTGGTGGTGGATGTCAAGATGAACAAATCTGAGACTTGTAGGAGGGCAGCAGCCAAGGCCAACAGGATGCTGGGATGCATCGCTAGGGGGATCACCTCCAGAAGGAGGGAAGTGATACTCCCTCTGTATAACTGCTTGGTGAGGCCGCACCTTGAGTACTGCGTGCAGTTTTGGAGGCCACACTTAAAGCAGGACATTAACCTCCTGGAGAGGGTCCAGAGGAGGGCAACCAAAATGATTTGGGGCTTGGGGGACAGGACCTATGAGGAGAGGCTCAAAGAGCTAAATATGTACACATTAGAAGAGAGAGAAGGGACCGGGGGGACATGATAGAGGTCTTTAGGTACATGAAGGATAAATAGGGGAGGAACAGTCGGGGTGCTTGAAGGAAGGAGGAAGGGGCCACTAGAGGGCATGGGTGGAGCTGGAGGGAAGATTCAGGAGAAAGGAGGAGGTGCTACTTCACTGAGAGGGTGGTGGAGCCCTGGAATGCACTGCCTGGGGGGCTGAGTGGAGGCAGAGACAGTGGAGGGGTTCAAGAGGGGGTGGGACAGGTACAGGGGAAGGGTTCTGGAAGCAAAATCCAATGCAGCAAGAATATCCAGAACTGGGAAGGGAGAAGCCAGAGAAGGTGAGAGGGACAGCAAGGTCAGCACCCAGGCTGGGGACTGACCAAATGAGCAGACACGAAAGACCGTTAGGACTATTCTGCTGGCATTTTAGTATGTTAGTATGTTAGTATCTCCACCTACTGTACCAGTGTGGGTTACTGTAAAGCTTGACAAAAGGATACGTAAAATCCAAAATGTAGGACTTTGACTTCAGATGAGTTTATTTTAAAGAAATGAAGGAGAAACTCACAGAGGCTGGAGGAAATTTGTTAGCAGACAAATCGAAACTATTGTCAAGGAAAGACTGAGGGAGTTCCTGGGGGTAAATGGGCTACAACATGGAAGACAGCACAGTGCTGTTACAGGAAGGTGTTGTCAAAGAAATCTGATAGAATTTTTTGACTGGGTAATTAGGCGGAGGATAAGGAAAATTCACCAAACACATTTGGAAGATTTCTGATTTCAACAAAGGTGGAAGTTTGGAAAATTCCATGAAAGTTGTCAAACTTCTGTGAAAGATCTGCTAAGGTGGAATTCACAACTCTCATCCAGCTCTATCAGTGACATCAGCTTGTGCTGTATCACACAGAACATCCTACATTTCATTACTTACTAAGACTCACATGTCAGTAACCAATGTAGTATAATAGGTATTAGTACTGCCCCTTTAGTGACTTGTGTTGCATCACACAGATCAACAGGGATGACACTCTGTATTTATATACCACACCATTATGACATCAAAAAGCTTACTTGACTGTAGAAGAAAAGAAAGATTAAAATCACTCAGTCACACTCACAACATCTTCTATCTATCTATATATATATATGTGTGTATTATACTGGCATGGTAGCACCAGTATAGTTAGGGCTGAGTAACCATTTCAATGTTAAATCTCAGATTTTGCACCTGAAAAACTTTTTGACAACATACGATGGATTTGCCTGAAATTTTGCATGTGCGGTCTGGTACCAAAGATATCTGGATCTAGCAAGTTGCGTTATGGTCAGGTGTATGGTTGTAGAGCTGCAGAACACCAAAAAAAGCAAAACACCTGACTTTTTGCTTGTTTCTTTGCTCGCACCCACAGCCCGCACAATTTGTCCATTTCATCTGAAATCATCAGGGAAGATAGTAATAATAACTTTATTTTTAAAGAGCCTTTCAATATATCAAGGCGCTGAACATATCAAAAACCACAACATACAATACCAATTAATAAAACATATAAATAAAATGATTTCATAACAACATCACATATTAAAAACAAGCAATAAAATATCCCATAAAATCAAAACACAATATTTGCATTCAAATTGCATTAATCCTCCAAGTAAGCCATATGCCACAGGTAAGTTTTAAAATTTTTCTTAAATACCTCCACGGAGGTGCACTCCCTTAACCGGCGTGGTAGAGAATTTCAAAGAGTGGGTGCAGCATAAGAAAATGCTCTACTGCCAGAAGATTTTAAACTCACTCTTAGAATCTTTAACAACCTGAATCAGTTGGGGGGATCACGTGATGCAGTCCACCAGGTAGCAGCCTTTCAGCTCAGCTCCAGCCTTCTGACTCATATAACCTTTAAAATCGCCGAAATACCTATTTTATTTTTCACCTAAACCGATCCTCACACGTGTAGAAAAGGGTCTGGATCAGAATCTCGAACAATTTTTTCTACATGGAGACAATGATGAGGGAAAAATCCTCCCAAACATACCCCTCCAGCTATGCCTGAAAAGGCCTCAAAAAAATCCAGGGCCTCAGGTGGCGAAGATGGACAGACTTCAGGAGCGACTACGGAGGAGCTGCAACCTCTCATCCTGCAATGGTTCTTACAAGAGTTCGCTCCTTTTAAAGAAAGCATCAGTGCAATTTCAACAGAAATTAAAAGCCTAACTCAAGCGGTGGAAGATTTACATCAAAGAATAACGGATAGTGAAGCTAGAATTAGCTCAGTCGAAAAAAGAGTTGAGAAAGTGGAGCCCGAGATCACAGCAATTCACCAGAAACTAATGAGAATGGAGACCAAGATAGAAGACCTAGAGGGCCGCAGTCATAGAAATAATGTGGTTCTCATAGGTCTCCCTGAAAATGCAGAAGGACCCGACGTCGTGGGATTCATACAAAAATTAGTTGAAAAGCTAGCCGGGCCATCACCCTTCGGCCTGACCTATGCTATCGAACGAGCGCACAGGGCTCTTCACCCCAAACCATCAACAGGAGCCCCTCCTCGTCTGCTGATCTTTAAATTTCTAAACTTCTTAGAACGACAACACCTTTTTACGAAGATCAAAGAATTACAGGAAGTGCGCTGGGAAGGAGTTAAAATTGAAGTGGCACAAGACCTACCAGCGTCTGTTAGGCAAAAAAGAGCCCTGTTTCATCCCATGGTGTCCAAGTTAATCACTGCCAGTGTAAAATTCCGTATGGGCTACCCTGCGAAACTGGGGGTTCTGATATCAGGATCCTGGGTATCTTCTGAGGACCCAGACACCGCTATTAAAGGGCTTAAAAGTGCTTTCCCCAACCTGTTCAAAGATACATGAAAGCTCTGTGTAAAATAGACTCCGACTAGGCAGTTCTTCTAAAAGTTCATTAAATACGGAATCTATGCACTGCTGTTAAACTCCTTTCATTCTATGCAGGCATTGCTACTGACTCATTCACTAATTAACCTGTGTAGCTGATATTCGGGTGCTCCCCAACTAAGGTTTTCTTTTCTTCCTA
Organism: Neoceratodus forsteri; assembly: GCA_016271365.2. NCBI lineage: Eukaryota > Metazoa > Chordata > Ceratodontiformes > Ceratodontidae > Neoceratodus > Neoceratodus forsteri. Next base: position 656,022,841 of record CM028136.1, read on the forward strand.
TGTCCGAGCTCCCTTTAGCAGCTTCTGAAGTTACATCCTGGCTCAACATGGGAAAGCAATGTTTATACTGCAGCTCTCACTGTAATCACCTTGGAGTCCTTGCAGCATAAATGAGAAGTATCTCATAAGCTGGCTTCCTATAAAGTCTCACAGTAATGCAGTTTTCAACTGGTGTTTGTCTCACTGGTTTTCAGTGACTGTGCCTGTTGCATCCTAGCGATGATCACTACTAGAGGGCACCTGAAGTCTAGAAATAATGGAAAATAGCTACTGTCAACAACTCAACAGCATCGGTGTGGTTCATTACAAGCTTTGCCAGCTAAGCTTCATCTCATAGAATGGCGGTGCGGATCACAGTTGACCTTTCTCCTTATTAATCCTAGAAATCAGCGGTGACGGACGATCCCTTCCCTTTTGATGGTGGAGAGCATTCCATTTAGACTCTTCTCTACTAATCTGCTTCAGTTATTGTGTTAAAGATAAGACACTGATTTTTGGATAGGCTTAAATGTATATTAGTTAAAGGGACACTGCAAAGATTTTAGTTTAGGTCATCTCTATAATTAAGGCAGCTATTACTGTCAGTTATCAGGATCACTGGATCTGAATTAGAATATTAGTTTATGAGCTTGAGTTTGTTTGTTTGGTTCAAAGGAGATAACATACACTCCTAATAATCTGATTTTACATATATTTCTTTGTGAAAGTAATCTGCTGCTCCGTAGGTTAAATACAGTTAGCACATTGTTCTATAGAATGATAGTTAATTAGTTAATATCAGCCATAATGCGTCAGGCCACAGCTAAAGTGCCAGTTAAACTATGCGTATTCAATAAAGGAAAGTAGTCACAATGAGTGGAGCGGGCATCGGAACAGTGTGAATCAGTTAGAATAATATGTTGCACTTCCACCCCATTGTCTAGCTCATTCCTTGATGTTAACAACTTCTGGTGTCAATGGGGTGACAGATGGGTTCGGAGGGCTGGGAGGAGGTGGGCATAGCAGGGTGTTCTGTTGACCGCTGAGCAGTATTGAGGGAGGGGAGGTGGGAGTTCACTTTGATACAGATATTAGTATACTATGTGTGTCGGTGGTTGGATTTTGGGAGGGAGGAGGGAGGGGGGGGGATGGACCAGGTTTGTCTGGATCAATCCATGGACATAAGGCCCAGAATAAAGTCTGCCGACAAGGTACCCAGAATTCCCACACAAAGATAGGTTTAGCTTATGATGAGTAATTTAATTTTTTTCCACATGGAATGTAAAAGGAATTAGGCAGAAGATCAAACAATACCAAGTGCGGAAACACTTACAATTGTTGAGATCTGACATCACCTTTATACAAGAATCTCATCTGTTGATCTCAGAAGAATTAAAGATGAGAAGGCAACAGATAGGACAAATATTTGCAGCTGAAGGCACCAGGCAAAGTTGTGGAGTCATGATCCTGATAAGGAGCAATGTCCCATTTGTACCTATTAATGTTATTAGGGACACCCATGGGAGGTATGTATTCGTCCAAGGAAGAATATATACCATGGAGGTATTATTGGGTAGCATATACGGACCAAACTCTGATTCTTCAAAGTTCTTCGTAGAACTCATTAATAAACTGACCCCCTTTCTCACAATCCCAATGATTTTGGGAGGGGATTTAAACTTGATATTTGACCCGAGCATAGCTCGTACAGGGAATAAACACAGAGGTCTGTCCCCAGCCCAAAGGGCCCTAAGAGATATGTGGGATAAGGTGGGTCTGTGTGATGTATGGCGTACACTGCACCCTACAGATAGAGGTTATACGTTTACCTCCCCAGTTCACAAAACATCTTCCAGGATTGATTACATCATGATCTCTCACCGATTATTATCTGGGGTTGTGGACTCGACCATACATGCAGGAGCACCATCGGACCATTCACTTGTCATTTGTCAGCTCTCCTTTGCAGCTATTCCAAAGGGGGAAGGCCATTGGAAAGTTAACAACCAACTTTTAAAAGACCCAACCATAGTGGAATACATTAGTAGCCATATCTCTCAATTTGTGTCGGCCAATTTTAACTCTACCGGTAAATCTGACATGGAATGGGGTGCCCTAAAAGCCTGTCTTAGGGGTCTGTTAATTGGGGTGGCTTCAAAGAGGAGAAAAATGAGAGAGCAAAAGTTAACACAACTCCTTAACCAGATTAGAGTTTTAGAAAAGAATATGTCCCCTCACACACTGGAGCAAACTTTGTTGGATCTGGTTAAACTTAGACTCATACTTGGAGCTTCTTAGAGAGAAAGCAGAGTTTCTGATCCTGAAATCAAAAGCAATATATGCTGATCAGGGGGAGAAAGCGGGCCATCTTTTGGCTGCTCGAGTCAAACAACAAGAATCTGCCAGATTCATTGCCTCAATCTGGTCTCAAAATGGTATACTCGTGAACAATCAAAAAGAAATTACAACAGAATTCCAAAAGTTTTTCCAATCGCTTTACTCTCCGATGGTGAATCCTCCCTCTCTTAAAGATTTGGATTATTACCTAGCCGAATCCCATCTGCCCTCTCTCACAGAAGCGCAACAAGCTGTATTAGGTGCCCCTTTAATAGAAGTGGAGATTTTAAGAGTTATAGATGGCCTTCCCATCGATAAATCTCCAGGACCTGATGGGTTTTACCCCAATTTTTATAAAACATTCACAAAGGAACTCGCCCCTTTGCTCCTCTCTATGTTCCAACAGATTCTCGCCGGTAAGAGTACAGATAGTACACTGTTCGAGGCGCTAATAATACTGTTGCCAAAACTCGGCAAATCACCAGAGGATATGGCAAGTTATAGGCCAATATCACTACTTAATCAAGATATTAAAATTCTGAGTAAATTGTTAGCGGACCACCTTAACACAGTTCTTCCAGATTTAATATGAGTGGAACAGGTGGGCTTCATGAAGGGGAGGTCAGCCGGTGACCATATTCGAACCTTGGCACATGTTTTCTCAGTATCCAGAGATGCGGAATACCCAGCGGCTTTGGTTTCTCTGGATGCCGAGAAAGCTTTTGATTGAGTAAACTGGAATTTTCTCTTCAGGATGTTACACGCCTTTGGTTTCCCCCTTGAGTTCCAAAACTAGATACAGGCCCTCTATAAATCTCCAACGGCTAAGGTCCTATGCAATGGGTGTATCTCCGATCAATTTCCCCTATACTCGGGCACTAGACAAGGTTGCCCTTTATCCCTGCTCCTTTTTAACTTGTATCTAGAACCGCTCATCAGAAGATTGGATGCCAGCCCCAAGATACATGGTATAATGGTACAGGACATCGAAATTAAGGTATTGGCCTACGCAGATGACCTACTGCTTCATACCTTGTTTCCCGGTACGGTTATCCCACATTTCTTGGAAATTATCAAAGAGTACAGTTTGCTTTCTAATTATAAATTAAACGTGGGAAAAACTGTGGTTTTCCTCCTTAATCAAAGAGTGATGAAGCACGAGGTTAGTACATTAGGCCTGTCATGGGAAAGGAAGTCATTGAAATATTTCGGTATTACTTTCCCAAGAAGCATTACTCTTTTGCAAAAATACAACCCAGACTCCTTACTAAAGACTATTACTCAAGATCTAAATAGGTGGTCCCTTCTTCCACTGACTATCTGAGGCAGAGTTAACCTTATCAAAATGAACATTTTTCTCCGGCTGTTCTACCCACTTAATCTTTTGAATATTTGGTTACCCCAATCATGGTTCAAGAAAGTGCATAACATTTTTTTTAATTTTATTTGGGCCGGTAAATGTCACCGGTTGGACTTTCATAAGTTAGCTGCTCCGAAGCTCAAAGGTGGCCTCCGAGTACCACATGTTGGCCTTTATTATTGGGCCAGTCTTGTGAGTAAATATTTGCGGTGGCTCACTCCAAGTGATTCTGGAAAATCTGGGGAGTACAATCCTCTCTGGACTAAAATAGAATCTGCCCAAATTCGATTTCACAATCTTTCTCCTGCAGCCCTGCTTTTTGTGCAACCTAAGAACCTTCCAAAGCCGCTGTATGCATCACCTATTGCTGTATCTGTAAGGGTCCACTCCCAGTTTTGTTCTTTCATTAAATATAACCATTGCTTGGATCTGGAGCAACCTTTGATAGGCAATCCCAATATCAGACTAGGTGGGAAAGTCCTTTCCCCTTCATGGATCCCTCAAATTAAAGAAGCTAAGCTTGCTTACTTCTGGAAGGGGACAGATCAGACCTGGTTGTCATCCACAGAAATCCTAGACAAGCTAGGAATCTCGGCCTCCAACATTTTTAAAGTATTCCAACTGTGACATATCCTGGTGAAAGTCATAGAGAAAAAACCTCAGGTGCATGGGACTCCCCCCTTCTGGGCGGATCTGGTCCAAATAGTGGGCCATCCACATGCGGTATCCAAGATTTTTGAAGCTGTATACAATAAAGTTTACCCCGGACCCTTTGGACCCTCTGATTATTGGGCAACGCTCCTCCTGGAGACACCTATTAATTGGGAGATACTCTGGCGAGGATGCCATAATGTTATTACACAAGATAGGCTCTGACTCATGCAGTTTCAAATTCTGCACAACCTATATTATACCCCTCAAAAGATAGCTAAGTTTGGCAATACATCTTCTGCCGTTTGTGGGAGGTGCACCCATGGTGAGGGCAATCTAAAGCACATTTTCTGGCTCTGTCCTAAAATAACCCCACTATGGTCGCAAATCAAACAAAGAGCAGACCCCTTATTGGGATTTGATGAGTTGTTCTCGGTTGAAATCTGCCTTTTAGGAGATTACTCCAAAATCCAAATAGCCACTCACAAATATCATATAGCTCTCATATCCATGTCAGTTAAAAAACTGGTACTCCAACACTGGAAGGACAGCGAAATAATATCATATGCTGAGTGGCTGAAGGAATTTCTGGCCAATATCAGAATGGAGAAGATGACAGCCAGTTTGCATAACAGATTGGGCAAATTTAATAAAATCTGGGCTCCGCTCTTAACCTTATACTCTCTGCAGATGCCATAAATATAATGAACTTTTGGAAATAGAAGTTTAAGTGAAGTGATGTTCCGGACATTCTAACCTGGGATGGGGGAGGGGTGATGGGGGGATGGTAGGATACTGTGCGGGGAGGTTTCTTTATGGGGCATGATAACTTTTTTCATTCATTTAAGGGTGGGTGGAGGGGAATGGAACTTTTTTTTTGGTTTGTTTTGCTGAAAGTACATGCTCGCATTCTATGTACCATGTGACTATGATGTTCTGTATGTTGGAAACTTTAATAAACTTTAAATTATAAAAAAAAAAGAATCTCTAACAACCCCTTGTCGGCCGAGCAGAGTGATCGGCTGGGGCAGTAAGGCACCAGAAGTTCTTTCAGCTAGGTCAGACACTGATCATGAAGGGCTTTGAAAGTCAGTAAAATGACTTTAAAGGTGATCCGCCACCGTATAGGAAGCCAGTGCAGTTTGCGCAGTACTGGGGTAATATGACTGGATCTCCTTGTCCCAGTCAAAACCCAAGCTGCAGTGTTTTGCACCCACTGTAGGTGACAGATTTCAACCCCAGAAAGCCCAAAGTAAAGGGCGTTGCAGTAGTCCAAGCATGAGGACACGAAGGTGTGGTCCAACATTGGCAAAGAGTGAGACGGAACAAGGTGACACACCCTGGCAATATTCCTAAGATGATAAAAGGAAGTCCTGACAATGGCTGACACTTGAAATTGAAGGGTCAGCCTGTTGTTTAGGACAATCCCAAGGTTTTGTACCCATTCAGAGGTCGGAAGTGACACGCCGCCAAGAAAAATTTCAGAGGGCGTGCCATCATGCCGACTTTCACTAACACCTCTGTCTTTTCTGAGTTCAACTTTAACCAACTAGAATCCATCCACCCTTGGATTTCTTCCAGACAGTTATTAAACACTGAGAGAGCTCCATCCTGGTCAGGTGCAAAAGACAGGTATAGCTGGGTATCATCGGCATAGCAGTGAAACCTCAGCCCATAACTTCTTATAATGTCTCTGAGGGGCAGCATATACACTGCGAATAAAATGGGTGACAGCACTGAACCCTGAGGCACCCCACATAACAAAGAAGTTGGGCCGGAGGAATGAACCCTTGACACAACTCTTTGTGATCTCCCAGTAAGGAATGAAATGAACCATTTTAAAACAGTTCCCGACATTCCACAGATTAGCCTCAGGCGTGCTAACAATACCAGGTGATCCACAGTGTCAAAAGCTGATGAGAGATCAAGGAGAACTAGAATGGAACGTCTCTTTTGATCCCTTAACCTCAGAAGATCATTAAGCACCCGAACCAGCGCAGTCTCGGTGCTGTGTCTTTTACAAAAACCAGATTGGAAGGATTCGTAGACATCATGGATGGTTAAATGGTCTTCCAATTGGGCTGCCACTATCTTCTCAATTACCTTCCCAGTAAAGGGAAGGTTAGAGATAGGTCTGTAGTTTGAGAAACAGTCTGGGTCTAAAGTAGCTTTCTTCAAGAGGGGTGTCACCACCGCCTCTTTCAGGGAGTTAGGAAACTCAACTGACTCTAAGGAGCACCAGACTGTTTGCACCAAAACTGGACCGATGGTCTCAGAACAACCCAAAATTATGGAAGTCGGTCCAGGGTCCAAACTACAGCTCATTGGCCGCACACTATGGATGATCCTCATAATATCCACCACCTCAGGTCGGCAAAAGGAACTCCAAGAGAATTGAGGTATTGTGAACTCACACTGTTCCACAACATCACCCTTAGACAGTCTGGGTCATTGATGTGCCTTTTGAAGATATGGTGAAAAAATATTAAACCATTCAAAAGTTATTCAAAAAACAAATGTTCCATTATAGTCAAAGGGAAAAAATACATGAGTCTCACGAAAGCTGCTGCCAGTACATTTTCTTTTCACAAATGGCCCTTTTACTTTCATGCTGCCGTCATCTTGTTTTCAGTTAGTGAGAGAAAAAAATGCCTGGCATTTAAATTTGGGACCTCTTAAGTAAATACTGCCTGTTGTGTTTACCTAGTTGGGTCTGGAGGATGCCAGCCCTATCTTTTTTGTGGAGTGAAACCCCCAGAAATGCAGTTTTAAAACTTGGAGCCCCTGTTCTTTCTCAAATTGTGAAAGAAACGGCCGTGACACTTTCACAAACGCGTGAAGTGTTGTGTTGTTTTTTTTGCAAAACTTTCACACCTATAAAGTACTTTGTTCAAAATGCAAATCTTTGCCCTCCCCTACAACAAAACAGTTGGAGCTTTTGGGCTGAAATTTGCAGGGTGGCAAGCCCTGGTCCCACATATGTGCCTTTTGGTGGTTTGGTTCCAAAACATTCAATGGGCCCAAAGTTACAGTATTCTGAAGTTGAGAAATTTCCCACAGGATAACATTACGGCACTCGTGATGCCTTTCGGTGCTCATATCTCAAAAATGAAGTGAGATACGGATTTTGTACTACGCACAGCTTAGATCATTTTTAGGTGATCTCATGTGTTCAAACCAGTTTGGAAATCATAGATTACACCAGCAGTGGAAATTTTCCTACTTGCTATGGTTACAGAGATTTTAGCAAATTACTGTCACAAGGGTTCCAAGCGTGCCTTTTCAGCATATTTTTGTGCCCATATCTTGTAGATGATGCAAGATATGGATTTGTGTGACTCATCCCATGTGGAGGTCTTACTGTCATGATTACAACGGCACTTGAATTTGTTTCATAGCTGCTATGGTTGCTGAGATATTGGCAAATTAGTGTTATAAGGGTTCTTTGTCCTATAGGGCTTCTTTATGGCTCTGTAGTTATGTGTAAGTGGGAGCTCATGGCCCATGCTCACACATACCAGTTACCAGTTACATTACACTTTCTCAAAAAGGATGGAAATTCATTGCAAAAAAACTCTGTTAATGTATCAGTTAGGGTTCATAGCACAGCAACAAAAGCATGGAGATGTGGTGTTAGGGTTACCACCCCTACCATCCCACCCCCACTCCCCCAACCTCCACACACCAACAGGCATTGGGCTGTACATTGAGGCCATCGGGCCTAACTCTCACCCCTTTCTCCTATACTGCACCACCTCCACTTGTTTACACATGGAATGGGATGAGAGTTAGGCCAACGACCTCAAAACTCAACCTGATGCCTCTTGGTGTGTCGAGGGTGAGGGAGTTGGGGTGGGGTGGTAGAGGTGGTAACCCTAACACCACATTTCCATGCTTTTGTCGCTGTGTTATGAACTGTAACTGATGCGTTAGAGTTTTTTGCAATGAATATATATATGTAAATGAGATAGTGGCAAATTAGTGTTACAAAGGGACAGATGGACTGAAGGTCAGAGAAGGGGAGATAAGGGAGATAAACTTGCAGCTCAAGGGCTGGTGCCAGGAAAAAGGACACAAATTTGTAGGGAACTGGCAACAGTTTTGGGAGCGAAAGTTCTTTAAATTTGATGGACTGCATCTGACTAAGGAGGGAGTCAGTGCATTGGGGCAGAAGTTTGATGTCTTTGCAGACATAGAGGGTTGTAGTTGGTGGGATAGTCTCATCCCCAAGGAGGGTCATTAATGGGGTCCCACAGGGATCAGTTCTTGGGCCCCTCCTGTTCAGCGCCTACGTCTCTGACATAAGGACAGGTATCAGGAGTGAGATGAGTCTCTTTGCAGATGACTCAAAACTGGGGGCAGTGGTGGAAGGGGAGGAGGGGAGGGTGGCCCTACAGGGGGACCTGGAGGTTCTGGAAAGATGGTCTAGAAAGTGGAAGCTGAGGTTCAATGCAGGGAAATGCAAGGTACTGCACCTGGGGCCAGAAACCCGGGCCAAGTGTACACCCTGGGGGGGGGGAATGCTACAAGTCTTAATGGCTGAGAGGGACCTGGGGGTGGTGGTGGATGTCAAGATGAACAACTCAGAGACTTGTAGGAGGGCAGCAGCCAAGGCCAACAGGATGCTGGGATGCATCGCTAGGGGGATCACCTCCAGAAGGAGGGAAGTGATACTCCCTCTGTATAACTGCTTGGTGAGGCTGCACCTCAAGTACTGCGTGCAGTTTTGGAGGCCACACTTAAAGAGGGACATTAAACTCCTGGAGAGGGTCCAGAGGAGGGCAACCAAAATGATTTGGGGCTTGAGGGACAGGACCTATGAGGAGAGGCTTGAAGAGCTAAATATGTACACATTGGAAGAGAGAAGGGACCGGGGGGACATGATAGAGGTCTTCAGGTACATGAAGGGGGTAAATAGGGGAGGAACAGTCAGGGTGCTTCAAAGGAAGGAGGAGGGGCCACTAGAGGCATGGGTGGAAGCTGGAGGGAAGATTCAGGGAGAAAGGAGGAGGTGCTACTTTACTGAGGGTGGTGGAGCCATGGAATGCACTGCCTAGGGTGCTGGTGGAGGCAGAGATGGTGGAGGGGTTCAAGAGGAGGTGGGACAGGTACAGGGGAAGGGTTCTGGAAGCAAAATCCAATGCAGCGAGAATATCCGGAACTGGGAAGGGAGAAGCCAGAGAAGGCGAGGAGGGCAGCAAGGTCAGCTCCCAGGGTGGGGGCTGACCAAACGAGCAGACACGAAAGACCGTTAGGCCTATTCTGCTGGCATTTTAGTATGTTAGTATGTTAGTATTTAAACTAGCAAATGAGGACAGGGGTGCAGCACCTGATATGTCGAATGGGAAGAACACCCCTCCCTCCTCAGCTAGTGGTCAAACAGAAATTCAGCATGTTTGTAGTTCATTTGCATCACCAGGTAAAGAAAAAGGTCTGGCTCCCCATATAATGCACAGGAGAAACACCGGACCTCACCCAACAACTAACACACCGAAATCTGACCAATGGAAAATCATGTACACTAATGCTTGCAGCCTGGGAAACAAGATCCCAGACCTGCATGCAATAATGACAGAGGCTAAACTAGACATAGTAGCCATTAGCGAGACATGGTTTACCAGTAACCACACTTGGGAGACTTTAGTACCTGGCTATGTACTGTTCAGAAGAGAACGAGGTGCAAAAAGGGGGTGGAGTGGCCCCTTATGTCAATGAAAATATCAAAGCTACAGAAATTCAGAATACACATAATGTGCCAGAAGAACTTTGGGTCACCCTAGAAACAGGAAATCGGACAGCCTTACGAGCTGGGGTTATGTACAGGCCTGCAGACCAGGGGGCAGGACATAGACATGTTACTGTTAGAAGATATACAAAACATGACAGCTAAAGGGGAGAATCTGATAATGGGAGACTTCAATATGCCAGATACAGATTGGTCAACACCATCAGGGACATCTGCCAGAACTAGACACATGGTGGATTCCCTGCAGGAGGGAAGGCCTCAAACAACTGGCACAACAACCCACAAGAGACAGGGCTATCCTAGATCAAGTATTGACTAACAGGGAAAGGATCACAGATCTCCAGGTAGAAGGTCCCTGTGTGCCAGTGACCATCACATGGTATGGTTCAATTTGGCCACTAGAACAAAATCATCCCATTCCAAGGCAAAAATATGGGACTTCAGAGGAGCCGACTTTGATAAGATGGCCTCCAGAGTTAAGCTAGCCCTGGTAAAAAGAAATACAGGTGAGGGGGTACAGGCAAAGTGGGAAGCATTAAAGTTGCAATACTTGAAGCAACATCCCATTGTGTTAGTGAGAAAAGGAAGTGCAAAAGAAGAAGGAAACCACTTTGGTTCTCAAACACAGTAGCAGAAAAGGTCAGAGCCAAAAGGCTGGCCTTCAGGAAATATAAGGGAACACAGCGGGATGAAGATAGGTAGACATACCAAACTCCCCTAAGGGAAGCAGGGAAGGCAATAAGGCAGGCAAAGTCCCAAACTGAGAAAACACTAGCACAAACAGTAAAAGAAGGTGACAAGACTTTCTAGAGATACATTAGTGAAAGGAGAACATCCAGAGGGGGTATTGCTAAGATCAAAGGGGATAAGGAGGCATGTGAGGAGGAGGACCATGTAAAAGCATCTATCCTAAATAGATACTTCTGCTCAGCAATTACTGGAGAGAAGGCAGGGCAGGGCCCACAGCTCTGCACCATGGACACAGGGCAGAGGGAGGTGTGCACTAGTCTCTTCACAAAAGAAAGGGTCCTACAAGAGCTTGATAAGCTCAGAGTGGAGAAGGCAATGGAACCTGATGGCATACATCCCAGGGTACTGAAGGAGCTAAGGGTGGAACCAGCAGAGTCATTATCAGAACTGTTTAGTGAGTCTCTGAGCACAGGAGAGGTCCCAGAAGACTGGAGAAGGGCTCATGTGATTCCGCTCCACAAGAGTGGTAGCAGGGAGGAGGCAGGGAACTACAGATCAGTCAGTCTTACCTCAGTAGTGGGCAAGATTATGGAGACACTCCTTAAGGAAAGGATAGTGTAACACCTGAAATCCATAGGAGCACAGGATCCAAGACAGCATGGGTTTACAAAAGGAAGGTCCTGTCAAACTAATCTCATAAATTTCTTTGACTGGGTAACCGGAGTGGTGGACCAAGGGGGAGCAGTTGATGTTGCCTACCTTGACTTCAGCAAACCTTTCGATACTGTTCCACATAGAAGATTGATTAATAAGCTGGGTAGGCTCGGGGTGGGTCAGATGTTGATCAACTGGGTGGCAAACTGGTTAATGGGCAGAAAACAGAGAGTGGTGGTAGATGGTATACAGTCAGAAGAGATGAAAGTCACAAGTGGAGTACCTCAGGGATCAGTCCTGGGGCCAGTCCTCTTCAATATCTTCATCAGTGACATTGCAGATGGACTGAAGGGTAAGGTTTGTCTGTTTGCAGATGACACCAAGATCTGCAACAGAGTAGATGATCCAGATGGAGTGGGCAGAATGAGAAGATATCTGGATAAACGAGCAAAATGGTCAGAAGAATGGCAACTGGGGTTTAACACAAAGAAGTGCAAGATCATGCACATAGAGAAGAGAAACATTGAATCCACCTATAGACTGGGAGGGGAGTTGCTCGCAATCACAAGGGAGGAAAGAGACTTGGGCATCATCATCATCACTGATGACCTGAAATCATCCAAGCAGACCTCTAATGCAGTAGGTAAGGCTAGAGGGATGTTGGGGTGTATTAGTAGGGGTATCACAAGTTGGAAGAGGGAGGTAATAATCCCTCTTTACAAGACACTGGTTAGGCCCCATCTGGAGTACTGAGTGCAGTACTGTAGGCCACACCTTCACAAGGACATTAACCAAATTGAGGCAGTCCAGAGAAGGGCAACCAAAATGGTGCAGGGACTGCATCAGAAAACATAAGAGGACAGATTAACGGAGCTTAATATGTATACCCTAGAGCAAGGAGAGAGAGAGGTGATATGATTGAAACATTCAAACATCTTAAGGGCATTAACAAAGTGAAAGAGTCTAACATGTTTCAATATAAGAAAAACAGCAGGACAAGAGGACACAGCATGAGATTAGAGGGAGGCCGATTAAGGGGTAATGTGAGAAGTTCTTTTTCACAGAAAGGGTAGTGGATGCATGGAACGGCCTACCTCAGGAAGTGGTGGATATGAATACAGTGCAGGGCTTCAAACAGGCATGGGATAGGCATAAGGAAGCAATACAGATGAGTATGAATAGATAGACCATTGACAGAGCAAAGGCTTATGGCACATTCATAAGGTAGAAAAAGAAATGGGCAGACTGGATGGGCCTTGCGGTCCTTATCTGTTGTCAATTTCTATGTCTCTATGTGTATATGTATATATATATATATATATATATATATATATATATATATATATATATATATATGTACACATTCATTCAGGACATATGTTGGGGATCACAACAGCACTGCAGTCAATGTGCAGTAGCTCAAGATGGGAGGCAGTGATCCCCATTGCTCATCCTCATCATTCATTTGCTCCAAAGCCCTAGTGTTTATTTACTTTCTAAACAGTTTGGCATAACTCTGTAGGTGTGGGAGAGGAAAGATTATGATGTACTGTATTTTCTCATAGTCTTTGTCACTGCATTACATAGAAACATAGAAACATATAATTTGAAGGCAGATAAGGACCGCTTGGCCAACCTAGTCTGCCCATTTCCCTACCTAATGGATAAGCTGCAGATCCTAGTTAACCAACAACCTACTTCCTCCTACCCACCACTAGAATTGCCTTTTGCCTGTCCCATGCACTTTTGAATTCCCCCACTGTGTTTGATTCTATGATCTCCTCAGGAAGGATGTTCTATGCATCTACAACCCTCTCTGTGAAGAAATACTTCCTCACATTACCTCTCAGCTGTCCCATCATTATCTTCAAATTGTGCCCCCTTGTTCTTGTGCATTTCTTTTTCTGAAATATGCTACCCTCTTGGACTTTGTTGATTCCCTTGAAGTATTTGAAAGTTTCTATAGTGTACCCCTCTCCCTCCTTTCCTCGAGGCTACACATCTTAAGCTCCTTTAGTCTTTCTTCTTATGTATTCTGGTGCAGACCCTGCCCCATTTTGGTTGCCCTCCTCTGGACAGCCTCCACCCTTTCTATGTCTTTGTAGAGATGGGGTCTCCAGAACTGTACACAGCAATCCAGATGTGGTCTTATCAATTGTCTGTACAGAGGGCCAACAACTTCCTGTTTTCTACTGGTGATGCCTTTCCCTATACATCCCAGTATCCCCAGCCCTCCTTACTGCCTTCTCAATAGAAACATAATTTCTCTCAATAGAAACATTACTACTGTCACCACTAATGTACATTGTTTTGTATGTATTGTAACATTTTTCAAACTTTTACATGACCAAAACCCATGTATTCTTGACATATTTCACTGGGTCCTACCCTCACGTCCCCCAATTATTGGGTTCAACAGTCACTTGTATTGTGAATTATTAGAACTGACTTGTGCAAACTCTCCACAACCCATCTTTTTTTGCTTCATATCATGTCACACACATAGGGCCCCCTACTACATCTTTGCAGATTTGTCAACTGTCATTGGAACTTCTTTGGGTTGGATTCATGTGAGCAATCGTCAACTCATAATTACTTCACTGAGATCTACTCACATCATTTCCTTCTTCCATTCCATTTGCAACCTTATTGGGAATTCAGTTTGCCATTTAAGAAACAGGGAATGAATAGTATTTGTATGTTCTATATGAGCTTAGTTTAAAAATTGGGTATGGTGACTACAAGATAGATGTTATGATGTGGGGATGTAGGTAACCAAACTCAAAACTTCATTAGTCCAAACAAATTCTTGTTTACATGCAATAAGAAGTCCCTTTGTTCCCTCTTGCCAAAATCTACTTTTGTATGTTTTTATTAATGGAAATTTAATGTTCATGTTACATTTTGCTGCTATTGTATTTCAAGAAACAAAATGTCTTCTTATGCAACCTATCATGATCCTTACCAACTAGTTATTCTCCATGTCTGGAGTTTCCCCAATTGTAGGTTATTAAGATTCACAAGTCCATTTCTTCTTCAGTTGTTTGCAATTGGGTACCATTTAAAAACAGTGGTATTTATAATTCCCAGAACTAAGGTGTATCGTCATGTATTTCTCGGAGTTAAGATTCATGTACCATTTCTCTTGACTCTTCCCGATGTCATTCAGGTCTTTCTGCAACTCAGTGCAAATATTTTTTGTGTAACTACCATTCCAATATTTGTATTGACAGTGGATTTCTGGAGCCAGCCGTTATTGTCTTCTACCACGTCTGATATACAAACCTGAAAAAAATTACTCTTAAGATAGAGCTTTCTTGCAAAATACTCTCAAGTGCTCGATGATCAGATATTTTTTTCTTACTGTTTAGTTTCTTCTTTGTATTAGTAAACCAGTTACCAATATAGTTTATAATTTTACTGGGGAAACCCATTCTACACATTTTGTTTACTATTGCCATCTGAATTACAAGTTCACATTACTTTGTATAGTCCAGAAACACCTTATCAACCAGTTTACATATGTCTAATTTTTTGCTTACTGGTTTATAAAAATCTATTAGGTTTGTCATGCCAGTAAAATGCCTATATAAAACTGTCTCTATACTGGGTGAAGTGCCCACTTCACCAGGCAAAATGTGCATAGTGGGAACTCTGGAAGTGAAGTTTCATTGTTCTTAGTCTGTGTTGCATCTTTAGTGTCACTTCATTTCACAAAGACCTTTACAATGGGCAACACATAGTGATGGGCCCTTCACAAAGTTCTTAGTTAAGAAAGGTTTTGGCCTTTTGCCCATCTCTAGTCATCACCATGGTGTGAACTCACAGGACAATCCTTCAAAAATAACTGATTTTTGTAACTTCAGGTACCTTGTTGCTGCTTTCAACTCTATGTTAATCATCGTTTCACATTTGGTCCCCATATTTATTTATTTATCGAGATCTTGGATAAGATGTGTGTGTGGATGCTTGTTGCTAGGTTCCATGTCAGGTACATTAGACAACAATGTACAATACTGTGGAAAAATATACAAATACTGAGAAAAATATACATGGAGGTTACAGAATTTAAATTTAAAACACTAGTTATGCTGAGGCATTGTACAATGTATGCTTGAATCAAGAAGATAAGCAGACAGGATAGGGAAGGATACATTGGGAGCGGGAGGGCTAGGTTAGCAGAGCACAGAGGGCAAGTAGGGAGGAGGGTAGGGATAGGTCAAGAGGGGCAAGGGGCAGAGCTACAGAGGGATAGGGTGATGGGAAAGTGCTGCAGTTTGACTATCCTGTCATGACAGAGGCAAAGATAAGTGACAGAGGCAGATTGTTTGTGTGTTGAGCCTTTGCAGGTGCACATGCTGTTACTCACATCAATGAGGTGCTGGTACAGCTTATGTTTAAAAGAGCCATTCATTGTGGAATCAGAGATTTCAGAGAGCAGTGTATTTACCCAGAGGGGTGCATGGTGTGAGAACGCACGCTATGCCAAAGTAATGTGGCATCTGGGCAACTGGAAAATTTGAGTGGCGGAGTTTCTGGTTTGTCTAGTATTCATAGGCAGTTATAGCAGGTTCTGCACCTGTGTTGGAAATAGATTTAATGCAACTTTTTTGACAAGAAGGCAGGTTTGATACCTGGTTCTGTGATTCAGTTGAAACCAGCCAGCCCGAGCATAAAGGTCACAGGTGTATGTCATGGTACATTTGTGAGTAGGCAGCAGGCTTTGTTTAAGGCAACTGAGATCCAATGGAGCACCGTGTCAGTGGCAAAACTGTATATGACCAGCCCATTGTCTGTGAGGGAGACAACTTAGTTGCTGATTGCCAGGTTTAATGCTTCCTGGGCTAGACAGTGTCTGTGGTGGTAGAGAATCCAGATTCTGGTATTTCTAGCTCTTGCAGTGGTATTGTTATGTTGGAAGATGAACAGAGAGGAGTATGTTGTAACCCCTAGGTATCTGAAATGTGGGACTAACTCCAGTGTGTCACCGCTGTCATTCCTTATTGCCGGGGGTAGCATTTTGGCTTGTTTTCGGCAGTGGAGTAAAGCTTGGTCTTTGTTTTTATAGCTCATGACCGGTCTTTGCGACTGTCTGATAAGACTTCCCCAGTCCTGATTTGCTAGGATTGGTGGTTCAAGTAATGACTAAACCATTTCACAGTTTTAGGAGTGAGTCCAATGTCAGATAACTGATTGAGGAGGAGTGCATGATGAACTGTATCAAATGCCTTTGATAGGTCAATGAAGGCTGCCCCTACAAGTTGGCCATGGTCTAAGGCGTTATGGATGAATTCAATAAATTCACGTAGGGCAGTGATGGTACTGTGGCCACCTTGGAACCCATTTTGCTCTGAGTATAGCAGTTGATATTGACTGGCTGATACAGACAAAACCCGGATACTAAGATAATTAATTCCAGATAGGTACAAAACTATGGAGTTTCACTGATCACTGAGTGCAGCATTGGTGCTGCCCTAACTTGTGCACTATCTTTCAAGGTACAGAAGTTTCCTCATACTCCAATATTTTGAGAGAGGGTGTCAAAGTTAAGGTAACACCAACACTTACTTGAGCAATTTTTCAAACCCTGAGGAGCAGCATGCAGTACATTCACCAGGTTTCAGTGCACCTTTCTTTACACTACTGTTGCATTTCTGTACTTTTGAAGCGTTGTGTCTCGACCTTCGCTGATGATTACAAGAAGTTTATTTCTGATTAAAGTTAGCTGTCTATCCCTAATCCCCATTATGTATTACTTGAGTAGTTTGTATTAAAACAGAATCTTTATCACTTAGAGTTAAACCATCTTGCAACAATTTTCCCCACTAAAAGTGATACACCTCTTTTGTGACATCACAGTCTGTTGCCATGGGAATGTGTGTTTTATTCACAAACACAGAATTACCCCTTCATGTGGGGAATTAACAATAGGAGCAGGTGAATTCTGAATGAACAAATATCCATTTCATGCAAATTTGCAGTAATATGTAATGTGAGGGGTATAACTAATTAGAAGTATAAGCTGAATTGAATAGAATTTTTTTTTCAAAGTTCTCAAATTAGCCATCAGCCACTCTTTAAGTTGCACAGTATTAACTTGTAATTTTTCTAAGTATATATGCAAATGTTATTTAAATTTGTCAAGTTTTATTTACATCAACACCTTTGAATTTTCAATGTAAACTTGCTGATATAATGAAAACATGGCTGTGCATTTAAATCACATCATCATGTTCACTTTAGCAACTCTAAATATGCCAGTGTAGTTAAATGGGTTTATGTGTTTAAATATTGATATGTGCACTTAGCTAAATACAGTCAAATATATAAGAAGATTTAAAGTTGCCTTTCAAATATGTTGATGTTCAGTAATCAGGATGTGTTGGTGCCTTTGAATTACATCTTCATAGTCAGTAAAAAAATATAATTGATGTTATTTAAATGCATCAACATACTTTTTACACAAAGTTGTTTTATGACAGCATAAATAATTTAGTGATTTTGAATCAATTTCGACTATAAAAATAAATGTCTTTTGTAGAACACAGGCTTGGGTCAACCAAGAGACACAGGTCGTAATGGTTTAAATCACACCAGAGCCAATTACACATTTTGCTTCAATAAGCAAGTCACAGAACCTCTCAGTGCTACAGTTCACTCATCTGTAAAAATGGGCAAAATCAGGACCCTACTGAAAATGATATATTAAATCTCAGCAGGCAGTGCTGGGTTAAAGAATTAAAAACAAATGAATTACATAGTACCTTCCAAGTTTTCATTTACAAATAATTGTGCTGGAATTGTAGGGGTTACCTAAGCACACTATTAGGAGAGCTTAGTAAATTAATATGTGGTAAGGGGGCATGCAGTGGGAGCAGGGCAGGGTGGAAAGGGCTGTGGATGAGGGGATGAGGAGTGGCAGTGTTTCTGGGGTCACTTTGGGAAATGGGGGATGCCTGTTTTGCAGGAAGTTTAATCAGCTGAGGCAGAGGTGTGGCAACTGAGTCAGGAAATAGCTGCGCTGGTGGAGGGGGATATATAGGGTGATGAAGGAAGGGGCAGAGAGGACATGGGGATCGGGGATATAAAGGGAAGGTGATCAGGGATGGACACAAGGGGGGGCAAGTGGCATAGGAAGGAATAAGTTCATAGGCAGGTCCAAGGGGTTCCCCCTCTCCCAGTGGGATAGAGGGCCCAGGAAAGGATGGTGGGTAAGAGTTAGGGAAAAGGTAAGGCTGAACAGTTGGACAGTGGGAAGATCTCCAGAGTTGCAGATGCAGAACAGATTCCTCTGACTAGGCAGGGAGAGGATGGAAAACCTGGAAGAATGTGGAGGACAGTGGGATAGGGAAGGGTGGAGTTAGTGTGGGAGAGGTGTCAGGGAAAGCAGGGAGGAAGTGCCATGGAAAGTGAATTCAGGTGAGGGAGGGAGGACAGGTGGAGCAGAGGAGGAAGAGGGGAAAATGGAAAATGAGGGGGGGCAGGTATAGGGGAGCAGAAGGGAAGGGCAGAGGACAGGTTGGGGGGGTAAGCAAAAAGGTAAGACAGGGGTCATGCCAGGGAGAGAAAGTATTGGGAGGAGGGGATAGGGAAGGGGTTAGCTGTGGTAAAGGGTAGGGAAATACAGGAAGGACAAGAGGGGAAAGTGAAAGTAAGTGGAAGTGGGCAGCAGAATGGACAGAGAGGTGGGAGGGCCCAGTGTAGTGGATGGAGGGTGGTAATTTTGGGGATTCAATAATGAAGGGGGTGAGATAGGGAAGGAAAGAGTCAAGGGCAAGTCATTGGAGAGTAGAATGCATGCATGTGATGATGGCAGGAAGGGTGGGCTCTCTGATAGCGCAGTCTGTGGATCAAGGGAAGGGAAACCTCACATTATCATGCACCTGGGATGAATGACCTTGCAGGATGTGGGGTAAGGGAGGTGCAAGAGAGGTTTGGAGAAGCAGGGAGAATTTGTAGCAATCCAGGGAGGGTGATAGCTTTCTTGGAGGTGTTTCTGTTTCTGAGGAGTAGTATGACAAGGAAGGTAAGAATGGAGGAATTTAATGGATAGCTTAGGGTGTGGTGTGGAAAGGAGAAGTACGGGCACGTTGGTGGCTGACAGGAACCTGGAACAACAAGGATCTGTATGCACTAGACATGTTGCATCTGAGCAGGAAGTGTGCCAGGGTCCTGAATGGTAAGCTGGAGGACTTCATGGGGAACAACCTCAATTTAAACTGATGGTAAGGGAAGACAGCAGGGTGCACAGCATCCTTAGTCACCTGATGGGGGAGGATGATAGGCCTCTCTCCCAATCAGAGTAGCATGGGGAGGAGTTAGACGGGAAGGGTGGAGGAAGGTGGAGTGACTGAGGGAGGAGGGGGTGATAGGGGGCAGATCAGGATTAAGGGAGTTCCTGAATCATGGTGGAGGGTGATGTCTCTCAACACCAGAAGCCTGGGAAATATGTTGGCAGAATTGCAATAGCTAATAGCTGAGGGGGAGGTAGACATTGCGACCATCAGAAATGGGCCACACAGAACCATGACTAGGACCTTGCAGTTTCTGGGTATAAACCGTATGGAAAGGATAAAGTGGTGGAAAATGCGGGAGTGGCCCTGTAAGTGAAGGAAAGGATAACTTGTACCACAGAAGAAGAGGCAGAGGGTAGGACTTAAGCACTGTGGGTGCAGGTACAATCTGTTGGGGGAGGAAACTAAGAATGAGGGTGGTGGTCTACAGGCCACCTTCCCCAGAAGAGGAGTTGGACAGGGTACTAGGGTCTCAGATCACTGAAGTGACCAGTACAGGGAAGGTAGTAATTATGGGGGATTTCAATCTTTCTGGGATGAATTGGCTACCTCCTGCACTAAGGAGCAAGTTCTGCTGGATGTATTTCAGGGTGGTTTCTTGACTGAAGGTGTCATGGAACCCACTAGGGAGAGGGCTGTACTGGACCTATTCTTATACAACTGCGAGCATGTTCTGGATGCGAAAGTAGAAGTGCCACTTGAAGGTAGTGATCACTACATCGTGTGCGTCCACCTGGACATGAGCAGGGGAATGGTCTACCAGGACAAGGGTTTGGTACTATAAGAGGGAAAACTTTGGTAGAATAGGAGAAATTCTACTAGGACACCTTACTGGGATCAGAAGGGAGATGGATGTGGAACAAAAATGAGCAATAATAAAGGAGGGACTGATGGATGTCACTAGTGAGTGTGCCAAAATCAAAAGTAAGAAAACTGAGGTAAAATATCCCAGCTAGTTTGGCAAGGAGGTGGCAAAAACTGTATTTGACAAGAGGGCATCCTTTCGGAAGTATAAACATACTCAGAGGAATAGGATAGGATAGTGTGGATTACTCTGCTAAGTTAAGGGAGGCAAGCAGAGCAACTAGGATAGCAAAACCTACAGGGGAAATACAGCAAGTGCAGAGAGTAAAAACAGAGCAGAAGGCCTGTTTTCAATATATAAGGGAGAAAAGGAACTTCAAGGATGAAACTGATTAAAAAGGAGGATGGTTTGGCAGAGGGTAATGAACAGAAAATGGAGGTACTTAACAAGTACTTCTGTTCAGTCTTCACAAGACAGAAGGATGGGGAAGTGCCACAAGGGAACAAGGGGGTGGGTACCAGGAAGGGGGAAGTCACAGGCTGTGTCATTCAAGCTGATGGGGTACTTAAGGGCCTATGGGCCCTTAAAGTAGATAAATCCCCAGGGCCAGATGGTGTGCACCCAAGGGTCGTAATGGAACTGGCAGAGGATCTGGTGGATCCCCTGGCAGACCTGTTTAACACCCCTCTGGAGTCAGGGATTACCTCAGGATGGGACAACTGCACATGCAGTGCCTCTCCAAAAAAGTGGGCAAAAGGATAAATCAGGGAACTATAGGCCAGGCCACTCAGCCTGTCCTCAATTGTGGGCAAATTGATGGAGACCATCCCAAGAGAGAGAACAGTGAGCTTTCTGGAGGAAAATGGGATCCAGGATGTGAGGCAGCATGGATTTGTGTTGGGGAGGTCCTGCCAGACTAAAATAATTGACATCTTCGACTGGGTCACAAGGGCAGTGGACAAGTGCCAAGTGGCTGATGTCCCATATCTAGACTTCAGCAAGGCCTTCAACATTGTACCTCACAAGAGACTGAACAGGATGTTAGAAGACCTGAGGGTGGGCACTAAGCTTGTTGGGAGGGTTACAAGTTGGCTGCTGGACAGAAGCCAAAAGGTGGTAGTTGTGGAGGGGGGGATTCTCAGAAGTTAGGAATGTGACAAGTGAGGTCCCAAAGGGCTCAGTGCTTGGTCCAGTGTTGTTTAACATATTCATAAGTGGCATCACAGATGGGATCAAGAGTAAGATCTGCCTATCTGCAGATGACACAAAGCTCTGTGGGAGGGTAAACACAGTGGAGGGGAGACAGAAGCTAAAGAAAGACCTGGCTAGGCTAGACTAAGTTGTCTGGAATTTGACAACTTGAGTTCAATACTAAAAAGTGTAATGTTATGCATTGGGGGTGAAACACCCAGGACCAAACACTGCTTGGATGGTGAGTATAACCAGGTCAGAGGAAGAAAAGAACCTATATGTAATTATCATGAGTGACCTGAAACACTTGACACACTACTGGAAAGCTGCAGCCAAAGCAAAGTGAATGCTGGGCTGCATAGCCACGGGAACTACCAGCAGGAAGGTAAAGGTTATTCTGCCACTATACAGGTGTCTAGTGAAACTGCACCTTGAGTACAGTGTGCAGTATTGGTGCCCTTTTCTCATGAAGGATATCAAGCCTGCTGTAGTTGATCCAGAATAGGGCAATCAAGAAGACCCATGGCCAGCAGGGCAACATCTATGAGGAGAGGCTCCAGGGGCTTAACTTGTACTCTTTTGAGGACAGAAGGGAGGGAGGGTGGACATGATTGAGACCTTCAAGTACCTTAAAGGTACAAACAGGTTAAGAGCTGAGGGCCTTTTCAGCCTTAATGGAAAAATACCACTATGGATAACAGTCTAAAGCTGGTGAGGGGAAGATTCAGGAGGGAATTGAGGAGGCACTTTTTAACTGAGAGGGTGATGGCTAAGTGGCATGAGTTGCTGGAGGTGGTGGTATCCCTTAAAATAGTAGACCACATTAAGAGGTTGGGACAGGGTGAGCGGGAAAGTTACAGGTAGAGGACCAAGACATGGGGATGGGGTATTTGAGAGGGGTTATGGTGGGCATGGGGGGCAGTTATCTCACTAAATGCAGTGGAAACTGCACACTTGGGTAGACTAGGTAGACCCCAAGGCCATTATCTGCCGGTGCATTTGTATCTTTGTAAAGATAAAACAGTCTTCTGAAACATAACACATCTTAAATTTTATTGGCAATTCGATAATACCACAATGAAAGGAATTTTCTTGCAAAATCTAAGTGACTGCATGGGCAATATTTCTTTTATCAAAAATGATTAGCAAATGTCCCTGTGGAAAACTGCACTGATACTGCTAACATATATGCTTCATAACAGTAAACATATTTATAAATCTTAGCACACACTGTCCAAATATGCTTGCCACTGATAAAGAAAAAGTTGCTAAATGTGAAAGTAACAGTTCTCTCTTGGTACTGTAATGCCTTTGACCTGAATGTTATCTTCCAGTCTATGGAATTAAATGTGGAAACCTTTTATTATGATATTACAAATAATTACAATAAATTCAATATAACATTGCAATACAATCAGTACCCTACAGTATTGGAATCACATGGAGGCAGAACGTTTCATGTAAAATTCCCTGCTAGCCTAGTGGACACATCCAATAACTTCTCCTCCTCAGGTGTAGCGGAAGAGCTTCTAAAAGGAGTCAATATTCTTAGCATTTGCAACCTCCTGAGATAAATTGTTCCTCAGTCTTACTACTCTATTGTTAAACAAAACAAACATGCAAACAAAAAAATTCTTAACATCAACACTGCAGTGTTGATCTTCAGGCCATTACACCTTGTTACCCTGTGTTGAACTGTCTATAAATACTTTACATATACTGTATTCCCACCATACCATGTAGTATTTAAAAGACCATAATCATGTCTTCCTGTAGTCTTCTGTATTCCCCTTCTAAACCCCTTGAAGAAGGAACCATTTACCTGAAGTATTGGGGTTGTTCTGCTGCCCTATCTTTGTTTGTGTGCCACTCAATAAACCTTTGCAATTTACTTGCTTGTTTTTACATGTTTTGTGCACTCCTCCTCTCTGTTTTGAAAAAGTGATACTTGTATTCATTTTCTGGGCTCCTGCAGCCCATTAAGTTTATGCACCAAGCTTTTGTGGTCTCAACCTTGTATAGTGCAAGAATAACATCAACAGTCTTTCAATCTTTCCTCATAGTTGTAGCTCCCCATTCCTTCCACCATCCTTGTAACCCTCCTCTGCACCCTCTCGAACAACTCCACATCCCATTCCATACAAGGCGATCATATATCAGGATGCAATATCCATTAGCTGCATCAGTACAGTAGCTCTGGAAAAGAAGAAACATCACCCTACTTACCTTACTAACAAATGACTCTTAATATTTCCTAATATTCTACTAGCTGTTCTTGCTACCCTTGCACACTGCCGTATACCTTTCAGATCCAATGATGTTAACATGCGACAAATCCCTCTGTCCCTCTTCACTTCTCAGAACTGCATAATTCAAAGTGTATTAGCAGCTGTTGTTTCAATTGCCAAAGTGCATGATTTTGATTTCTTTATACTAAACATCATCATCCCTTATTTCGCTGCCTAGTCCTCTAGTATGTTTAAGTTCTTCTGCCATTCCTGCCCATTTGCCTCTGATGCTTCATTCTGAGCAACCTTTGTGTCATTTGTAAACCTTTCAATCCATGATCTTAGCCCATCCTCCAGACCTCTAATATACATGTATATTATGAATAGCACTCTAATCAGTACTGAGCCCTGCAGTATGACACTTACTGACAGAGAATGGCATACAAACAGTGAAATCGAAGGTTTGATGAGGGAGCAATATGCAACCTTCTGGTTGTGTCTTTTTAACTCATTTCAAGTGTGCTTAATCTTGTACTGAAGTAGGATATGTCTAATTGCAATTCCTCATTTTGCCTTCATTTCATATATTTAAATGGTTGAATTAATGAAAATGTGGAATTAAAGCATACGAACATACAAACATATGAAATTTGCCAGCAGTTAAAGGCCTTGAGGTATATCAATTTTGCTTGAATGTGCAGCTAGCACCCCTTATTCTGCAGCTGCCCCTCTCTTCCACTCTTCCCCTTCATTAACCCTCCCCCTTGTCCTGTCCATCCCCTTTTGAAGCAGTCCACTGTTCTACTGCATACCACTTCTGCAGGTAACGCATTATACCCAGCCACCACCTTCTCTGTAAAAAAGTGTCTCCTCATCTCCCTCCTGAACCTTCCTCGCTCCAGTCTCATATCATGGCCCCTGGTGGCCCTCCCCTCCCTTACTTTGAACAGCCCCTCTGTACCCGTCTTGTTTATTCCTTTCATGTATTTAAAGGTTTCAATCATGTCACCCTGTCCCTCCTCTCCTCCAGTGAGTACATGTTCAACTCCTTCAACCTCCTCTCATATGATAAGTCCCCCAGCCCCTTGATCATCTTTGTCACCCTGCGCTGCACCCTCCAGTAACTTAATGTCCCTCTTCAGATATGGGTGCCAGTACTGCATGCAGTACTCCAGGTGTGGTCTAACTAATGACCTATACAGTGGCAGAATCACCTCCTCCCTCCTCGGGATATATCCCTGAATACAACCCAGCATTTTGTTTGCCTTTGCAGCTGCCTTCCTACATTGTGCTGAGTTGTTCATTGACCCTGTAATGAACACACCCAGATCCTTCTCCTCCTCTGTCTGGGCTAGCTGCACTCTCCCCAGCTGGTAACTCCTCTTTGGGTTCTTCATCCCAAAATGCAGCACCTTGCACTTTTTGACATTAAACCCCAGTTGCCAGGTGTCTGACCAGGGTTCAAGCTTTGCCAGATCATCCTGCAACCCCTGCCATCCCCCTAGGTCATCCACCACTGCGCCTACCTTGGTATCATCAGCAAATAGACTGATCTTGCTCTTGATGTCCCATGATATGTCTGCAATGAATATCCCAAATAACACTGGTCCCAACACCGAGCCCTGTGGAACACCGCTCGTCACTGCCCTTGGGTGTGAGAGCTCCCCACCCACCACTCTCTATTGCCTTCCCTGAAGCCAGTTTCCTACCCATCTCACCAGCTTTGCACCCACTCCTGTGCCTATTAACTTCCTTCCCAGCCTTCCATGTGGCACCAAGTCGAATGCCTTACTGAAGTCCAGATACAGGACATCCACTGCATGGCCCCTGTCCAGTTGCCTAGTTACCCAGTCATAGAACTCCACCAGGTTGGTTTGGCAGGATCTGCCATGTATGAAGCTATGCTGTCTGCTGTCCTGTAGTCCTTTGGCCTCTAGGAGAGTCACCAGCCTCTCCTTCAGGATAGTCTCCATTAGCTTACCCACGATGGATGTGAGGCTCACTAGTCTGTAGTTTTCCGGTTCATCCTTGGGGCCACTCTTGTGGAGGAGCACCACATGACCCATCCTCCAGTCCTGAAGTACACACCCCGAATGTAGTGAGGCATTAATAGGTCTGCCAAAGGTCCTGCAAGGACCTCTGCCAGCTCCTTCAGTACCCTGGGGTGGATGCCATCTGGGCCTGGTACCTTGTCCACCCTCAGTGCCTTCAAACCCTCTCAGACTCTGCCCTCCATGATTTCCCTATCTGTCACCCTCCCCCTCCGCTTCTGCCATTTCTCCCACCTTGGGTGTCACCTGTTCTCTTTAGTAAATACTGAGCAAAGTACTCATTTAGTGCTTCTGCCTTATTGCACCCTGCTTCCACCCAACCCGCTCCTTCCTAATCCTTACTATGTGGTCCTTACAGCTCCTTTTCTCCTGATGTGCTTAAAGAGTCCTTCTCCCCTTCTTAATGCCTTGTGCCAGCCTGGGTTCCGTAGATGCTTTGGCTCCCCTTACTGCCCTTGTCACCTCCTTCGATTCTGTCAAGTACTCCTCCCTGTCCTCCCCCCCTGTTTTCTTGTACTTCCTAAAGGCAGCTCTTTTCCTCCTTACCTTTTCCATGACATCCTTGCTCAACCAGATTGGTTTCTTAGCCCTAGCCTTCTTGCTCTGGGCTTTGCAGCAGGTTTTGGTTGCCTCCACTATCCCCAACTTTATGAGCTCCCACCTCTGGTTAGTGTCCATACTAGATTGAATTCTGCCCAGGTACCCTTTTACCACTTCCCCCATCCTCCCAAAGTCAGCCCTCCTGAAGTCCAGCACTCTTGTGCCAGATTCCACTCCATCCTTGCCCATATCCAATGTGAGCCATACTGAATGGTGGTCACTCCCTGATAGCGGTTCCTCCACTGTAAGTTCTCTCACAAAGTCCCCATTTGCCAGCACAAGGTCAAGGGTATTACCTAACCTGGTTGGTTCACTGACCATTTGCAGCAGGAAGCTGTCCTGGAAGGCATCCAGCAGTACCTGCTCTCTTCTGTTCCTGGTTGTTGGGGTGTTCCAGTCAACTCTTGGCATGTTGAAGTCCCCTACAATCACCACACTACCCTTCTTGCAGGTCCTCCTGATCTGTCCCACTAGTTCCCTGTCTAACTCCTCCATCTGAGATGGTGGCCTGTACATCACTCCCATTCTAAGAATCCTATTCCTGGAATACTGGATTTGCATCTAAAGTGACTCCATACTACCCTCCTCCCCCCCCTTCCTCCCTTACACACTTCAGTCCTTGCTTCACATATAGTGCCACCCCCCCTACTTTTCCAATCACCCTGTCCCACAAATAACCTGTACCTAGTACAGACAGGTCCCAGTCATTGTATTGAGTGGCCCATGTTTCTGTGATGGCTGCTGTGTCCACCTCTCCCTCTGCCATGAGAACCTGTAACTCTGCAGTTTTCCTCCCAGGCTCCTAGCATTAGGGTAACCACCTTCCACCCCCCCCCTCCCATCCTGCCCTCCTTTCTAGCATCACCAATGGTACTTGCCATTTGTCCTTTGTCACTGTATGGGGGAGTAGCTCATATGGTTTCCCAACCTGTGGTCTCTGCATATCTCTTCCCCAACTGCCACCCCCCACTCCTAGTTTAAATTCCCAACTTCCTCTATGTACTCCTCCATCCTCTGTTTCAACACTTTCTTTCCCTCCTCACTCAAGTGTAGTCTGTCCTTGGCACAGAGACTACTGTCCTCCCAGTTCCCTCCCCACCCCTCCAACAGCCCATACCCTTTAGCACAACACCAGGTTCTCAGCCATCCATTAAATTCCTCTATTCTCAGCTTTCTTGTTGTGTTTGCCTTTGGCACTGGAAGTATCTCTGAAAAAGTTACTGATCTTCCTGCCCCCTCACATAATTGTGCTAGTTCCTCAAACCTCCTCTGGACTATATCTACTGTCTTGTCAGCCAGGTCATTTGTCCCAAGATGTATAATTAAATGATGCTTGTCCCTACCCCTTCTAGCATATTTAAGAACAGATTGTCCTACCCTTTCCGCTGTCATTCCTGGCATGGCCTCCACCCAAATGCGACTATGCCTCTCCCTCTTGCTACCCCACCTGACTCCTTTTAGTATTGAGTCCCCCAGCACTAAGACTCCACCCCTCTTACTCCCTGCTTTCTTCCATTCATCTCCCTCTCTCATTTCTAGCTCCTATTCTTCCTTCTACACATTATTTCCCCCTTTTACCCATGTTGCAATTCTCCCAGTAGAACTTCCCCCCGCTCCAGTTTGGTCCTGGAATTTATCAATTACTTCTCTATTTCATCATTTCCCTCCTCCACCTTCATCCTCTCTAGCAGTGCAAAACTATTTTCTGAAGACCCTTCACAAATGCCTGCTCCCTCTCTCTTCATAGTAACCTGTTTTCTCCTTTCCACTCCAAGACTTTTGCCACATCTTCGCCTCCCCTCACACATCCCTATATCCTCCTTCCATTTGTCTTTTGTCTCCTGACCTGGTTTCCCCAGCAATCGTTCTTCCTGGCCTGGGCCCCTTTGTCTCTGCTTCCCTTCTTCTGACCCTCTCCTCACCACTGTTGGCTTAAATCACCCTCCCTCATCTCCCCTTCTTCCTCCCTCCAGTATTGGGCTAAACCCACCCCAATCTGCCTTGTCTGTCTTAGTTCCTCCTGCAGACCCTCAATCTCCTTTCCAAGTTTTTCTATGTGGTTGCACACTAAACATCCTCCCACACTCCAGGCAATTTTTAGAAAGATTGGTGCACCGCAGTTGTTGCAGCCTACCACCCTACCCATTGCTGTCATTGCCCACTAGTGACCCCCCACCCTTCCAGATGCAGGATACCAAACACTCCCCCAAGTCTCCCCTCTCCCCTCTTTATCAGTGCAAAACATTTTCTTTATTTCCCTTACCTCCTTTGTTGCACACGTTTAGATATATTGAGCAACTGCTTTTTATATTCCTATCCTTCCTATCTACACTCAAAAAGAGACTTTAAGTAGCCATTGCACAACCTTCTTCAAACTCCTACTCATCCTTTCTCCAATGCAATATCAATGCGAAGAAGTAATAATGAAAGCTGCTAGATTTGCATTTACTTCCCTTCCACTGAGATAGCAGTCACCTCTTCACTTGCTGCTGTTCCTTTCCTGGATGTCTGTTCTGCTATGACAGGTGCATATCCTTTACCCGTTTGAGGAAGTGATGTCAGAACCCTAGTATAAAGAAATAATGGACGGGTGGGTGGGGTGAAGGGTTTGGGGGTGGGACCAGTCCAAGTCTTCCAGAAACAATCAGGTAGCTGAGGCCTCTGGTCAGACCATTAGCACCCTTCCCCCACTCTGCACTAAAACTTTGCAGCTAGTGAAGCCAGCAACAATGAATCACAATTCTACTCAAAGACCCCCAGATAGGTTTGCTACCCAAAGAAACAGGACTCCAATTCAAACAGCTTCACCAACAACACATCAAAATAGGCTTGGAATTAGAATATATAGGTCTCCAATTCGAAGAAACAGACCCAGTTAAATCACACCAATTATGTTTTAAAACAGAAGAAATAGGCCTCTACAAATGCAGCCTGCCACACAGTGAATCATACAAATGAGCCCACTTATAGCTACCAAAACCGGTTTCAAAATTCCAACAGCCCCAAACAATACCCTGCTAGCCCCTTAGTAGTAAGAAAGAAAATAAATAACCTTCTACCAAGTAGAATCCACAAGAAACAATGTAAAAACAACAAGAAGCTACTGTACTATAGATCTGATCCTGTCCCCCTTCTAGTTCCTTCTGAGAAGCCAAAGCACTGACTCCACACCTGATTCAGCTCTGCCTCCCTAACTGAGTACATAATGCAGGTTTTACACTTAATCCCAATGCCACCATCCTGTAACGTTATGACATCCTCCATTGTGTCAGTTGGTCTGATATTACAGCTAGTCAAATAACGCCTACCAAACTTGTGGTGATAAGATATTTATTATATTACTGGGCAAGCTGAAACTGGCATGAATGCACTTACATGTACAGTGGTTTTATTGTAGATATTGTGATTATCCACCAGCCATAGTGTTTCAACCACTAAAACCACCAAACACACCAAACATGCACAGACGCATGTGTTCGACAACGCACGCTCGCCCTGCTCACCACAGGGCTTGCTTAAGAAGCTGCCTTGACCCAGTAAGTGCTCTTAGGGGTCACAGAGCACTCATGTGCACAGAAGCCCAAAACAGAAATAAGAACAGTAAAAAATCCACAAAGAGTGGTTTGTAGTGCAAATAAGTATCTCCACAGTGTTCAGAGTATAAAATTACACATTTTTAAAATGAACTGTATTTCAGGTAAGCACCTCCATGAAGTATAGTCCCTCTTCCTGTTTCCTGTTAAAAGGGCTTTCACAAGAACAAATGAGCAAGTTAAATAAACATTTTGTAAAGGTATATATCAGCAGTTCAAGGCTTCTACATGCAGTGCAAGCATCATTACATGTAGAAAATGACTAGTTACAGAAACAGGTACAATAGGTAACATGACTGCAGGTAGTTACAAGAAACAGATGACACAAATAATACTACACAGTTTTGTGACAAATTGAGCAGATAGTGTACACAGTACAAACATGTGAATACAGGCTTATTGTACTGTAGTCATATGTTTGTACTGTGTATACTATCTGTTTAATTTGGCACAAAACCATAAAGTATTACTTATTTGAGTCAACTGTTTCTCTAACTACCTGCAATCACGTTACTTACTGTACCTGTTTCTGTAACTATTTTGTACCTTGTTATTCTGTCATCTTCCTTGCCCAGGGTGTGCCTGAAAATGGTCCTGGGGATCAGTGCACCCACCCGGTTAGCTACCAAATAAAAGAATAACTAAAAAATAAACAAACAAACACAGGGAGAAACTGTGGGACCATCAAAATGGCCAGTTCCTAGGTGCCACAGGTATTTTTGATTGTGCAGTCAGACAGGCAAGAAACATACAAGTGGATGAATAGGAGGGACATAATAGATCCTTGCTTTTATCTCTCTCTGTATAACAAATGGTACAAGATCTTCAAACAATGTCTTCCCCAACAATGTCACAAGGTGTGAGAAGAAAGCATGAACCTTCACCCATCTAATTTGGGATTGTCCAAATCTCATAACTTACTGGTACACTATCCTGCAGATCTCTAGGAAAATTATGTGTCTTACTCTTACCCCTAAGTTAGTTATGTTAGAGTGTGAGCCAAACCACAAACAGTGGGGGGAGACAATAGTGCACAAGTGGAGAGATAATAGGGCATGGGGGACCTGGGTAAGGGGCACCTTAATAATAGCCTAAAGCATCTTTCGTAGATACTGGCTGGATCAGGCAGCCCCCGGAATAGAAGAATGGCTGACAGAATTAGGCGAGATCACCAGCTATGACAGGATTCAGTACTCTTCTAAAGGCAAGTTAGAGGTCTTTAAGAATATATGGAAGTGTTTCTAGAACTGGAATACTGTACAAATTCCTGAAGGTCACTTTCTTTTGGACTATCTGAGTTAAAATATTTGCAGGGAAGAGGAAGATACAGTACATACTGATATGTATGGTGCTGGATAGGGTCCCAAACCACTATGCAGTATTTCACCAAGGCCCTAAAATGAAATCAGTTTCAGGAAGACATCTTCTGGTATACAGCAGGCTTTGTCATCTTACAATTCATGTAATAGAAGTATACCTTCTACAAGAATAGCAGGTACTGCAAGTATACCTTACATATGCTGTATGATCTATATAAACTTTCTGTACTTCACTGCTTGTCTAAGATAACAATGTGTTAGAATGGCATTTCCAAGGGACTTTGTGCTGACCAGGAATTACTAATGTTCTGTTTATATAAGGTTTTGCACATACCATTAAAAAGTTTAATTTAAAAAGAAAAAGAATCACACCCAGCACTTATCTGAAAGCCAGATGTGGTTGTAAGTTAAGGATTCAGAGGTACTCAAAGAGATGAAGTGGAGAAGAAAATGACTGGGGCAAGAAAAAGGACTTCTAGCTGTGCCTATGGGACAGGTCTGACAGGAAATGGAGTAAGTGACTATCCTAACAGAGTGTGTCACTGAGAAGCATATGGAGTGTATGAGGGAACAAGCAGTCCCACTGTGTCTATTTATTTAAGCAAAGAGAGAGAGAGAAAAAGAGATAGGAGACAAATTAGTTACCCAGGAATAAATTACAGGACTGCAAACAACTCAGCTCAGCCTCTCAGATGCTGTGGTGATACAGTAAGTGCTCTGTGAACATTATATTCCACAAGCGGAATTATGGAGGCATTTAGGGTTACCACCTGTCCCTATTTTCACAGGCAGTCCTGATTTGAGGAGCTGTGTCCTGCAAAAAAACATGAAAAATGCTACATGTCCTGACTTTATAGTAATCAAAATATTTTCTAATTTTCCACTAAATGTTGTAGAAAACTATCATACCTTAACTAAAGTACCTTAAAATGATAATAAACAATAGAAGCAACTAAGAAACTACAATACTTAGCCTTAATTCTGATTTTGTAGAGAAAACAAGGGTGTTGTATTGGTTGAGGTTACGTACTATACTGCGAAAAATCATGTTTTAGTAAGAAATGACCCACTTTGAGCTTCTTAAAAGGTGGTAACTCTAGAGGCATTACCTATTACACTACTATGACTATTTGAGAACATCCTCACCCCAGAGTGACTGTGGGATGCAAGCAGAGCAAGGTCAGCCAGATTAGTGGTGGTTTGGGGGGATCTGCTGGGTTTACAAAAAAAAAAGTAAAAATGATGTGATTGGGGAACTCTGCATAAATAGGAAAAGGGAGTTTGCCAGTTGAGGAAGGGTGCAGTGCCCGACCAGCTGGCATGATTTGTAGGCCCAGCAGCTTACAGGGCTGCAGACCTCCAATAGGGAAGCTGTGGTTTTTTAGTTTAAATATCTGGGATTCTGTAGTTCACTCTCCTTTTTAATCCTCACCACTGAGCAAGTATGAGATGTGGCAGAGCAGGGCCAGCCAGATAAGTGGTGGTTGGGAAAAGTCTGAAGCTACTGTTTTTGCTGGGTTTACAAAAAAATAAAAATGTTGTGATTGGAGAACTGTGCAGGGACAGGAGGAGGGAGATTGCCAGTTGAGGGAGGGTGCAGTGACAAAATGGCCACATGGCTGCAGACCTCCAGTAGGGAGTCTGTAATTTTTTTATTTCAATTTTTGGGGTTCTGTATTCCACAAAGAATCCAGAGACCAAATACTGGTTGGGTGGTGTGAAGTTCGCAAAGTCTGTGGAAGAAGAGGACCAGGGGATTATCATCACAAGTGGCCTGAAGCAGTCAGCACACTGCAAAAGAACAGCAGCAAAAACAAATCACATGCTGGGCTTCATGGTTGGGGCATTACCAGCAGAAGACAAGAGTTCATACTACTGCCATACGGGTCACAGTTAATACTGCACCTGGAGTACAGTGGGCAGTATTGGTGATCTTATCTTAAGGATATTAACTTGCTGGAGATAGTCCAGAGAAGGGTGACCAACGTGACCCAAGGCCAACAGGGCAACACCTATGAAGACAGGCCCAAGAGGGCTCAACATGTACTCGCCTGAGGACAGAAGGGAAAAGAAGAATATGATCAAGACCTTTAAATACCTTAAAGGAGAACTGTGCTGAATCTAGAAGTCAGTGTTCCTAGAAGAAGCTGTTTTTTTTTTTTTTAAATACTGGTTCAAATTATGTTATTGCTCTAACCAGCCAGGTAGTTATCTTAGTGGGTATTTCTTATTTACTTGGTACTGGTAACAACTATGGATGAGCGAAACAGTTAGTCGAAAATACAAACCGACCCAAACATGCTGAAGTGTTTGGAAATGAACAGCTTCCATGCACTTTTGGCTGTTCGGATCGGTTTGGATGGCTTCTATCGTGGGAACTGCAGAGTGAGAAGTGCCAGAGCAGGAGGAACCCACAGGCAGGACCAGAGACAAGACTCTGGTCCCTCAATGGATGGCTGAGCTGTCCATCTCTCTAAGGTGGCACCTGATTGGGTTGCTGTTCTAGCAACCCACGTGGTCCACCTTAGAGCTGCGCAGAGGAATAAGGAAGACAGAATAAGGAGGACAGAGAAGAAGCAGCAGCTTCTCTTGGTTGCTCTGTGCATTGTGGATTGCCAGAGTGATTGTGCTGCTTGTGTTTTTTAATTTTTTGCCCCTTGGGCAAGCAAAGACGTTCACTGCAGTCTGCCACTCCCTAAAAACCAAAAACAAAAGCAGAATTTTTTTAAACCAAAAGAAGAACTTAAGGGAGGAAGGGAATAGGAACTTGTGGAAGTCGGGGGTTGGGAGTCAGGATTTGGAGTCAGGAACTCAGGAGGTGATTGCCAGCAAGGACTGGGTGTGGGACTTGAGAGGGAGTTGGGGATTGGGGTGGGGACTGTACTGGGGACTGGGGAGAACAATGTGTGGGAGAGGAGACTTGAACAGGGGATCTTCATGAACATGAACAAAGAATGATGAGCCAGGATAGAACTTGGAGAGAGAGAGACTGTGGGCAACTTGTGAGAACTAGAGTGCTGTACATATAAAATTTGCCAGCCAGCCATCAGTGCACTAGTGCTGCTTCTTGCATACTGTCTGTGTGATCCCCCATCCTGTATCAGAGAGGGTTAGACCAGGCAGGGTCCCCCAGAATCTCTGTGGGTACACTAGCGGCAGTGCCAGCAGCATCACCCTTAGCATAGGTGGTGTGTGAAATAAAATCTGACAAGACTGGCAGCCAGTTGTCATTGCACCAGTGCCACTTCATGCATACTGTCTGTGTGACCCCCCCCCAAGAAGTCAGTCATCTGCCATCTTCCTCCCTGTGCTCGCTAAGTGGGATATAAGCTTTGGCTCAGAGGGCAGGGCATTCCGTCACATCAATGGAATAAAGAAAAAAAATCCTTGAATGGGAAAAGTACTGTATCAGAGAGGGTTAGGTCATGCAGGGTCCCCCAGAATCTCTGTGGGTATACTAGCAGCAGTGCCTGCAGCATCACCCTTAGCATAGGTGGTGTGTGAAATAAATTCTGTGTGTTAAATAAAATCTGCCAGCAGTTTGTCAGTGCACCAGTGCCACTTCTTGCATACTGTCCATGTGACCCCCCCCCCAAGAAGTCAGTCATCTGTCATCTTCCTCTCTGTGCTCACTCAGGTGGGTATAAGCTTTGGTTCAGTGGGCAGGGAATTCTGTTACAATACATGGAATAAAGAAAAAAATGTTAACAAATCCTTGAAGGGCAAAAGTACTGTGTCAGAGAGGGTTAGGCCGCGCAGAATCCCTCAGAATCTCTCTGGGAATACTAGAAGCAGGGCCTGCAGTATCGCCCTTAGCATAGGTGGTGTGTGAAATAAATTCTGTGTGTGAAATTAAAGCTGCCAGCAAGTCATCAGTGCACCAGTGCCTCTTCTTGCACACTGTCTGTGTGAGCCCCCCCCAAGAAGTCAGTCATCTGTCATCTTCCTCCCTGTGCTAGTTCAGTGGTGTATAAGCTTTGGCCCAATGGATGAGGCATTCTGTCACATCATGTAGAACAAAGGGGGAAAAAAATCCTTGAAGGGGAAAAGTACTGTGTCAGAGATGGGTAGGCCAGGCAGGGTCCCCCAGAATCTCTGTGGACATACTAGCTGCAGTGTCTGCAGAATCACCCCTAGTTCAGGCGGTGTGTGAAATAAATTCTGTGTGTGAAATAAAATCTGCAAGCCAGTCAGTTGTGAGCACACCCGTGCCATTTCTTGCATGCTGTCTGTGTGACCCCTCTCCCCAAGAAGTCAGCTGTCTGTCATCTTCCTCCCTGTGCTCACTCAGTGGGGTATAAGATTTGGCTCAGTGCACAGGGCATACCGTCACATCACGTGGAATAAAGAAACAGAAATAATAACCACTTTTTAACCATTAACAAGCAACAGACTGACATTTTGAGTACTTCACAAAACAGTAAAGCAAAAGCCGGGGGCAAAGGAAGTAATAAACATAAAAAAGTTTATTCAAGTGCCTAGAAAGAAGTGGCCCAAAAAGTAAAGTAAAACATCAAGCACCACAGTCTGTTGAAGGGGCTGAACTAAATGCTACTAGTATCCATATGCAGGCTAACTCTCAAAATACTGAAAACCCAGCAAGGGTTGGTGACTGTCAATATCAAAAGGGCTCAGCAGTACAGCCAACAAAGTGTTGAAAGACAGTGGCAACAGCAAGTTGACTGAGAAAAAAGTGGAAAAAAAAGAGTATTCCAATTCCAATTGTACATAAAGTTAAAGCATTTACAGATACTATTCGCAGTGGAGTTGCTTAATTTGCAACACATACATACATATCAAATAACGCAATCTGTGACTGAAAATGTTGGCTCTACTGAATCTGATGATGGCGGTGATGACCACGGTCATAGTAAGACCGATGATGATGAGCTTGTGACTTTACTTTTAGCCGTGTCTCATTCTCGTTCTGACAGTGACAGTGTGGATACAAATAATGACAGTAGTAGAGTGTCAAAAGGGAAAAAGAAAAAGTCAAAGGCACAAGCCACACAAAGTCAAACAAAGTCTGACAGTAGTGATGGTGATAGTAATGGTGCTGCAGAGGATTCTATGATTGTCTCACCTAATGAACCTGAATCCTCCACTGATATGTCTTCCCCACGTAAACCCAGCCACTCAACTCCAAGTCCTACTGAGGTCGTTACTAGATATAGACAGTACACCTCTACCATTTGGAATCATTTTTACGTAAACCCCAAGGATGCTTGCCAAGCTTTATGTATGCACTGCAACAGATGTGTTAGTGGGGGGGGGGAGCATCTTGGAATAACAACAATGATGTGACATCTTTTGTGAATTCACCCTATCGTTGCATATGGTTCAAAGAAACAGTCTAACATTGGTGGCTGGAAATCTAGTAGGGCTCTCGGTGAACAGGAATATTCTGCTGAAACAGTGGGAAATGAGCACCAGGCAAGTTTCAAAAGTCCACTTTAGCCTCATGATCATGATAATTCTGTAAGGTCCCCTGTTTTACCAGGCACGGCATGTAGTCAAACAACCCCCCTCAGCCAAATGTAAATTTACCCCCCCCCCCGATAAGAGGCAGAAGAAGTTAAAAGAAGTTTTTGAAAGAAAGTCTAAATATTCATGAAAGCATCCCATAGCACTGGCAATAAATCGTAAAATAGCAGAAATGATTGTACTTGATTTGCAGCCATACTCTATTGTGGAAGAATGTGGGTTTCAGAAGGCTTATGAAATACTTATAGCCATGATATTTAATGCCAAGTAGAACTACTTTGCCCAGGATGTATGACAGGTTAGTAGTTTAAGTAAGGCATGGTCTCCGAGAGGCTGAGGACAAGGTAGTTTACTTCACTACTGATATGTGGACCAGCAGCCAAACCATTGCCTATCTTTCTCTTACTGCATGCTGGGCAGTTTTGTGGGCTGCTCATCATCACTCTCATGTACTACTAGTCTGGCTCCTACTTCAACCAGTATTAATACTACCACTACTATCTCTCAGAACTCCAAAAAAAGGTCACATTTCAGAAAATGGCAGTTCTCCATGTATGTCACTTTCAAGACACACACACCCACACACAGCACATTCAGCAAGAACTGGAAAGACTACTTACTGCTTGGGTCACTTCACAGGGTTTGAAAGTTGTTGTTTTTGTTGCCGACAATGGTTAAAATATTAAAAAAACACTTCGCAATGGCAACAACGTACATACATGCTATTTTGCCCAGTGTCTTAACCTAATCATTCAAAGCTTCCTGGATAATGACTGGCAAGTATCAACCACTGTGGGTACAGTGCGCAAAGTGTGTGGCCACTTCAACCATTCAGTAAAAGCCTGTGACATCCTTTCTGATATCTAGAAGGACAAAGGTCTTCCTCATCTCCAGCTTGTTCAGGATGTAGCAACAAGGTGGAATTCAACTTACTTTATGATTGACAGCATCCATTAACAAAAGGTAGCAATCACTGAGTATATCATGTACTGTACAATGACATCAGGGAGGGTACTGTACTCCATTCTACTCAATGGTCTCTGCTGGAACAGTTGTGTCACATTCTGAAACAATTCATGAGTGCTACAAAAAAGGTTAGTTCAGAAAAGACATCCCTTAGCAAAGTTATTCCACTCATTCTACTCCTCAAAAAAAGGTTGGAGAAAAGGAGGAGCAACTTAGATATGAACCAGTCTCTAGTCAATAACATGCTTACCAGACTTAGCAATGATAAGAAATGATCAGCCATGACATGTGGCATGAAGTATCTCTTAGCAACATTGCTAGATCCACATTTCTGGAACTGACACCTTCCTGATGTGATTTCTGATGTTATGGAGGAGTTGAACTACAGGCAACTTTTGATTGATGCAGTAGATGAGATTTCATTCGGAGGACTGGCAAGCAGTACTACAATGACACCACCTCAAATTCAAAAGCATGCTCCAAAAACCAGTACAGAAGCAGACAATGAGGAAGATGACATTTGGAGCCAGCTGCAGGACATTGAAATTCCACAAGGAGAAAATGCATGCTCAGTGGTAAGCATGGTAGATGCATATCTGGCTGAGCGCAACATTAGTATTAAGGATGACCCATTAGCTTACTGGCAAGAGAAAAAAATCATGATGACCAAAGCTAGCTGTCTTGGCTTGTAAGTATACTGGATGTCCACTCTCCAGTGTCTCTTCTGAGCATTTATTTAGCTCTGCTGGGGATGTTGTGACTGAAAAAATGAACAAGAGTAACACCAGACAATGTGAAGAAACTAACATTCTTGAAGGTTAACTTGCCAAACTTTGGCTACTTACGTGACGCTGATCTTGAAGAAGATGACACTGACAGCAGTACCTGTGATGCAACTGTGGAGTGACACACCAGCTTTCAATTTTGAGACTCACTGGATTGCTTAAAAGTAGAGATCTGGGACTTACTTTCCTTGACCGCATCATCGACATCCTGGGGGTGGGTTGGAGGTGCAGCCAGTACATCACACTCACGTCATCACGTATTGGTAGCAAGTGTGGCAGACAAGTTCCTGATCTCACACACAGTCGCTTTCTCATTCTCACAAGATAATTTATTTTATTACTTAATGTTCCTAAAGAACATTTATTTCTTATATAACTATTGCTCTATTTTCCCCCTGTTGCTAGTGGTAGTAGTACCAGGGGTGAAGTGGTCACTTTGGACTGCCTGGTGCTCTTGATCTTTCACATTGCTCCACGCTGTGTTCCATATCAAGACCCATTGCTATGTTAAAATAATTGCTGACATACAAAAAACACCCCTTTCTACAAAAAGTCAAAAAAATAGTGATCTGGGACTTGCCTGTCTTTTGACTGCAGCATCGTCATCCTGGGGGTGGGTGGGAGATGCAGCCAGTAGATCATGTTCACATCATCATGTACTAGTAGCAATTGTGTCAGACAAGTCCCTGTTCTCACACACAGTCGCTTTGTCATTCTAAGGAGATCATTTACCTAAATGCGCACAATTAAATAACCACATTAAAAAATGCAACTAGCTCTGTTTTTTTAGTAGTGGTAGTACTACTACAAAGTACAATTATTTAAACACACTATTATCCCCTTCTAAAAAATCAGATTCAGTAGACCATTTATTTACAAGCTAGAGATCTGGTCTCTGACTTTCTTGTCATCAGAGTCACTTTCTCATTCTTTTCTAAGCATTAATTTTTGGTAAATGTGCCTTAGCCATATTGATGTCACTGCTGGTAGACTACTTCTGGTTTTCCCCTGATTGTAGTAGGTGGGGGTAGTAGCAGACTGCAGTCTTGAAGTGGTGGCTGACTTACTAGTTCTGTCTGACTGGCTGCCTCTGCTCTGGCCTGATGCTGTTTTTGTGTTCCTGGCTTCTTCATTATCTCTTAACTGTCTAAAAGACATCTGGTGCCTGCCTGTACCTGTTGAGAAATTGAAATCACTACAGTTAGTAATATAACTTATAAGACAGCCCAGTCATACTGAGGGTTGAGACACTGGACACCACACCTCACACCACACTGGCAACCTGGGTTCGGGAACGATTCCGGGTCATTGAGGTCAGCAGGGGCAGGAAAGGACTGAGAGTCTGGAGGACTACTCTCCTTTCCTGGGGAAGGGTGGGTCTGCTTGCCACAGTTCAAGCAGCTCCTGGTGGTGGCTGGGGAGCACTGCAACTTGTGGCACACTTGCAGGGGTTGGAGCAGTGGCGGATGCCTTATACACAGGTGCGGGAGCTCACCTGTCACATGCAGGGTGTCATTGCACTTCTGTGCTCCAGAGGCAACTACAGGAAGGAAAAACCCTCAGTGCTATGCAGGATAATGCCGCCGACTGGTGACCTCCCACCTGGTCAAACAAAGCCTGATGTAAGTCAGGGCTGGGGCTTTAGGGTGATGCAGTCTCCTCTCCCGGTTCTACCCCCACTGGTAGGGGCGCCTTGGTGGGGTTAAGCCACGGTCTTCCCAGCTCTGCAACTGTGGTGGAGCCTGACTCAGTCAGGTGTTGAGTGCCCACATAACTGGCTGAATGGGATAAGTACACAACCAGCAGACACAGAGAGAGAAACACAGTTTACAAAAAAAAATTATGTAACTTATACACAGTATTACTATTACTTTTTTAAATGTCAGAAACAGAAGAGTGATTAGAGAGTGGTTAAATTGTTTCTTTTCTGCAGATATGTTGATTAAAAGACATTTAAAATAATTTTTTAATATATGGTAACCATAAAACAATAAAGGTCATAAAAGGGGTTCCATGTCAGTACAGCACATATTATTAAGCGCTAACAATTTGAGTGGATATTATAGAGTGCGGGTCTATACAACGACCGCACATCTCGGCGACCACTTTTTTCGGCATCTACAGTATCAGCTCAGTATGCATGTGAGTGAGTTTGCAGCATATTATACTTGTAGCATGATTATGCTGTCGTCCCTCATGGAGCACGGCATCAGCGATTGTGTGGAGATGTGCAGGACACCGATAATGGTGATATTCCCCACATCTCCAGTAAACCTTCTGCCATACCTCCTTGTCTCTGCAAAAAACAAATCCACTGTAAACCAGCAGGGGCATTCCCCTCTGGCTCTGGATGAACTTCTCCAACATCCTCAACATGCCCTGAGTCATCCATACATAAGGTGCACCTTTATTCACCCCACCCCACCCATCCTCTCACATGTCATGCAGGGGGGCAGCATCTCCCATGAGGGGCTGTGCCCCCAAACAGCCTCTATCTAAAGGATTACCACACCACATTGCACCTGGATCATGGGAGTAGGCTATTGTCACATAAGGTAAGTGGAACTCATGCTCCACAGCTTTCTCTCATTCAGTACATGTGCTGAATTGCATTGCTTCCCTCCAGCACCCTAGTAGCATCATCATCCTTATGCAACAGGTGCAGTCATTTCCATTTAGCTCCTTTTACATTTCACTCCACAGACATGTTTGCTATAACTGTATGGGTGCTACAATAGTTGCCCAAATGTACTTGCTATATTTGCCACGCTGATATGACATGATACACATAAAAGTTTTGGATAAGGTTCCGATCATGATTGAAACCTTTTTTGCTTATCAGAACCTTTTTGAACCTCAGAACATTTTGAGGTTCTCCCATCCCTAGTAACAACCATTTTAGAACTGTATGATGTAGTTTATGTCCTTGTTCTATGCCTCTGTTGTTGGTACAATGCAGTTATATTCTTCTATAGAACTCTGAGGTCGTTTAGGACATAAACTACATCATACAGTTCTAAAATGTTACTTAGTAATGGCAGAGCGTAAAGCAGAAACACCCACTGAGCATGCTAAAGAGCCTGTATAGATGGAACAGTAACAGAATTTTAACAAGTACTTAAAAAATTGCTTCTATTGGGAAAAATGACTTGCAGATTCACCGCAGTTCTCCTTTAAAGGCATTAACATAGTGAATATGGAGGGCCTTTTCAGTCTTAGTGAGAACAAGTCTACTAAGGGGCATAGCCTAAAACTGGTAGGTGAAAGATTCAAAAAAGGAAAGAGGAAAGAAGAGGCACTTTTTCACTGAGGCAGTGGTGGCCAGTTAGAACAAGATGCCAGAGGGGGTGATCTCCCTGAAAATGGTAGATAGCTTCAAGAAAGAATGGGACAGAATAAAGGCAGAAGTTCCTGGTGGAGGAGGTGGGTGGCAATTGAGGGGAGAGTTGTAGGGATCTGGAGGAATTGGAAAGTGAGTTAGGTCCCACTATAGACACAGAGGGGGACAAGCACACTTGAGCAGACAAGAAAAGCTGTAAGGTCTTTATCTGCTGACACGTTCATATGTTCGTATGAATTTTGCCAGTAATAATTTGCAATATTCTAAACGAGTATGTCAAAGTGCAGGACTAAACCAAGCATTTTCACCTTTGTTAGATACCTGGATACATTGACACTGGATATGCTTGGCAAATGTTAGGTCTATGTCTGAAACAACAGGGTAGTTACAAACATCCACATTTTTAAGAAACTTTTCCCCAAATTTTACAAATAGTTATATGGGAAATTATGAACCACTGGAAATTAAACGTTTCTAAACCCAATCTCTTCATATTTAGCAGTTAGAATTACCCTTCCAAATAGGTAATGCATGCTCATTTGCATGGAAAAACAAGGTTCTACATCAGCATGAGGACCAAAAAAAAAGGTGATAAGAAATACATGCTGAAAATAGAAAATATAGGTAGAATCAGCATTTTGATAACAGGTCTTCTTACACAGATAGATATAATTTGTCAGCAGATAAGGACCACCAGGCCCATCTAGACTGCCCATTTTTCTTACCTTTTACTGATGCTGCAAACTGTAGATGATCTGCAGTTTTCCATTTCCTCCATGTCTCCAGTGTTTCCTTGTATTCGTCCCAGGCCTTTTTGA
Source organism: Neoceratodus forsteri (assembly GCA_016271365.2). Lineage (NCBI taxonomy): Eukaryota > Metazoa > Chordata > Ceratodontiformes > Ceratodontidae > Neoceratodus > Neoceratodus forsteri. The sequence continues at coordinate 656,065,732 of CM028136.1, forward strand.
ATTCCTCTACCATTTTTGCCCCCACCACCCCATGCGGGGAGGCTGTTCCAAGCATCCACCACCTTCTCTGTAAAGAAGTACTTCTTCACATTAACCTGATTATATCTCCTTTCAACTTCAAATCATATCCCCTAGTTCTTGTCCACCCTCTTTCCTGAAGGATGCTACTCCCTTGCACCTTATTTATCCCATTAAGATATTTCAACTTTTCTATCACGTCTCTCCTCTCCTTCCTCATCTCCAGAAAGTACATATTGAATTCCTACAGCTGCTTCTCATATGATTTCTGGTGTAGCTTCAGGAATTATCAAAAAGAGAAAAAACATTTGTGGTGAGGTAAGGGAAAACAAGGGATATACAGTATACAACATGTGAGGAAAGAAAACAGGATGAGCATCTAGGAGAAACGTGATAATAGGCAAGGTAGCAATAGAAACAGGAAAACAATAAAGTGATGATGTGTATGGGGATGGATAGGCACGGCAGGAGTGAATGAGCTGTGGAGTCCTCAAGCAGGGGAAAATGAACAGGGCAAAGCAACAAGACTGAAAGGTGACAAAGGATGAGAGAAATAGACAGGGAAATCTGGACAAAATGAAATGGATGTGCACACATAACTAACACACACAACACACACACAAACACATACAAACACACACATGCACACACACACAGACACACACACACACACACACACACATACTGGATGGAAGTATATGCAGGCATACTCACACATGTAAATGTTCAATGTATACATGCAAGCAAATATCATCATCATCATCATCAAATCTTTATTTATTCAGGCGAACATCATTGAGCAAGGCTCATTTACAAGATGGACCTGATAAGGTCAAGGTTCAATAGCTGATACACAACAGATACATCATACACTTATATAAGACAGTTATACATACAGGGGAAAATAACGTTTATAAACACAGTGATGTACAGTAAATTCACATGATAAAAACAGTTACAGGAAAGTTAAGCTAATATTTACAGTATGTACAGTATATACATATCCCAGTGGGGGGCATGGCAGACACTCAACATAATGTAATACTAGGATGGTGAAGGTATTACTGGGTGCCATAAGATGGGGTGTCTGTCTGGAAGGAATATGCCATATATGGTTTGGAAGGGAGATTTGTGAGATGACAATGCTAGCTCTAGTGGTAGCAATTGCATTTCTCTTTGAAGAAGACTGTACAATGCTGTTTAAAGGATACAAATGGAATGATATTGGACAGTTTTAGGGATTTTTGTAGGGTGTTCCATGCTATAGCTAGAGAATAGCTGATTGCTGCCCTCCCTAGCCTGGTGTTGAATTTGGGCAATTTGAGCAGGATGATGTTGTTGCTTCTTAGGGCATAGGAGCTAGGAGAGGTCTGGGTGAAGCAGTCCAGGATATAGTTTGGAAGTTTTTGACAACGCTCTGTAAATCCATAGTGCTGCATTTCTGTTCCTTCTGAGGTGAAGGGAAACCCACCCAACTGCAGCATAAAGAGAGCAATGATGAGTATTAGATGGCAGATCTGTAATGAACCTTATTGCTCTATGATATAAGGTATCCAACTTGTGATGGTAGGAGATGGGGCAGTGACTATAAAGGAAGTCTGCATAGTCAACAACTGATAGAAAAATGGCCTGGACTAACCTCATCTTTGAGTCTCTGCTTAGGAAGGGTTTTAATCTATAGAGAAGGACAAGCCTTTGGCGAAGCTTTTTTAACAGTTCTTCTAAATGATGAGTGAAGTCAAGTCTGTTGTCAATCCACACACCTAGGTATTTGAAGTTTTCTACATACTCCAGATTTTCTCCAAGTATAGTGCATAGCTGGGGGAGAATGATTGGAGAGGATGTGCTGGTGGAGCTTTGATTTATGAACATCATTGCTTTAGTTTTCTTTGCATTTAACAGAAGCTTTTTCTCGAGTAGCTGATATTGTAGCAAGGAGAATTCTGTTTTAAGATTTCACGAGCAAATATTTGATGGGGTAGGAGTGAAAAGGACAGACTACAGTGATACATCATGAAGTGGCTGAAACTTGTTAGTAGAAAATAAGTCTGTCATTTAAACCAGAGGGCTGCTGGGAGCCTAAGCAGATGATAAGCTGTGTTTCTCTTTGGTTAGCATCCTTGAAACCCACACAGATAGAAAGATAATTGACATTATGGTCCCTGAATGTGAAATGGGCTACAATGAGTTTATCAGTGTTTCCATTCCTGACTGCCCTGTAGTGTTCCCTGAATTGGTCAGTCAGGTGTCTGTCAGTTTCTCTGATGTAGAAAACTGCACACTTCCAGCAAAGAATACAATATATCACATTGCTGGAAATGCACTTAAAATCCTTGGTGATGTGAAAAACACTTGCGTGGTCTTGAATTTCAATGAAACTAGAAATTAATCTGCAGGTATCACTGTGGGTTCAGTTACAAGCTTTGGTATCTGGTAGGAAGGAATTATTAGAAGTATGGAGGCTGCTACATATCAGGAGAGTATGAAAGTTGGGTGATCTACGATAAGAAGCAATCGGTGGCTTTATAAAGTAAGGTTCAATATTAGGGTCAGTTTGCGGAATAGAAAAGTTCATAGTGATGGTCCTGTGAGGAGAAAAGGGTCTTAGAATGGAAGGGAAGCACCAGTGAAATATATTGTTGTTGCTGTATGAGACTATCCTGCCTGTGTGGTGCTTTTGTAAAGGAACACTACCACCAGACATGTGAGGGAAAATGCAGCAAAAATGCATTAAAAAAGAGCTGTTATAGCTTGTTTTTGCCTTGTGCTGTGCTGTTTAGTCTGACCCCAGCAAGAAAAGGAAGACCCAACATTTTCAGTGACTGGGAGGATAGTGAGGATCCTGACACAGGATACCAATCAGAAAGCGTCAGGAAGCTTTTGGAGGGGTTCAAAAAGTACGAGGTTGGAAACTCAGAGCACTTTTGCAAAGGAATAGAAACACCAGACGTATGAAGGGAAATACTGCAAAAACTAATTAAAAAGAGCTGTTATAACTTGTTTTTAACATGTGCTGTGTGCTCTGTTTTGTCCCCTGCAGGAATTGGATGACTCACTATTTTTGGTGACCTGGTAGACAATGAGTACCCTGACAAAGGGGAGCCAATGGGAAAGCGGAAGGAAGCAGCTGCAGTGGTTTAACTCTACTCACCCAGTGTGTTCCATCATGCTCATGATCCATTGTGTAAGTGGGACACAGCAGGAATGGAGCTCTGCCTTTAGGCATCTGCAGGTGTCAGGAGATAGTCCACAGTTTGCAGGAGTCTCTGCAGGAGGAACACCAGGTCAAGGTAGGAAGCAACACAGAACTATGTTCTGGTATAGTGAAACAGTCAGCTGCAGCATAGGTAGCTATAGGTAGTGGGTTAAGAACTATTGGGTTGTGAGCAGTAGGCAGCAAGATAAGATAGTTACAAGTAGGAGGTTTGAAAAGAGAAAAACAGAAGACACCTGTTCTAGGGTAGGCTAACAAATACTGTTTAAACAAGTGGGCAAAGCAGTATAAGCCATCCAGAGCAAGTTAGCTACAGGTAGGTGGGTGGGTTAAAAATGGAAACCAAGGGACACCCTATCTAGGGTAGGGTAACAAATAATTTTCAGATAAGCAAAGGCAAACATAGGAATACAAAAGGGCATAGAAAGGAGGTTGTAAGGCCCAGGGAAGTTTCAACAGGCACTAAGGTTAAGGAAGGTTCATGGGAGTGTTGCAGTGCAATGGGTGTAGAGATACAGTCTTTCAGGACTCTCTCTGGAGACTGAGGTGCTGCCCCATTTGTACTTACCTCTCTGGGTAAAGGGCAGAGGATGCTGGACTTCAGGCAAGACTGACAAGGGTTAAGAGAACTTTCTACCTCACCCAAGGGCCATAAAGTCTGCCAATGCTCCCCTATAGATGCTGTGCAGATGTAGAGAAGCTGCACCTTAGTGTGATCTGTAAGGGTGGGGTTGGCAGAAGGCTAAAGACTCCTCTTTGTGTACCACTACAGAATTCCTGCACCATATTTATTTATTTATTTATTTATTAATTTATTTAAACAGCAGTTTGGAAAACCTTTGAGCCATAGGCTTATTTACAAAGGTACCTTGTCACAGTAAGACAAACGAAAATGCACAGTATAACAGTACAACACAGTATAACAGTAACTTAAGACATAGATACAAACAAGCTGGTACAGGTAGGATTGATGCAAACAATACCAGAGTTATATTGCCCTTAGCAGCTAATAGTAAGCTTTGTCTGTAAGTGAGTCTGACTTTAACTAGTGGCAGTTACAGCTTGGTGTTAATAAGGTGGTTACGTAAGAAATTTTTGAAACACGATATAGTTAGAGCTTGGAATGGAGGGGCAGTGTGTTGAACCAGGAGGGGACCCTAAAGCTGAAGGCTCTTTGGCCGTGAGAGGTCCTAGCTCTAGGGATAACAAGAGAGGTTTTCCCAGAGGTCAGGTATGAACTAGTGGGACAGAGTGGCGTATGGTGGTGGTCAATCCTGGTGGGGATAGCCAAGGAGGTCTTTTGTGAAGGTACAGGTCAGATATTTGAGGCGCTCGTCAAGATCAAGTACCAGCACTTTAGCGTACAGTAGACAGGTGTGTGTTAGCCTAGGTGCCCCAGTAATTAACCTACAGGCCTTATTCAGAGTAGTGCAAATTTTATGGAGTGCGGTCTGATCAGCAGCACCATACACCGGCAGTCCATAGTCCACTAGGGACAGGATAGAGGAGGTGACTGCGATTCGAAGAGCCTCCGGGGGGAGGCAGTGTTTATACCAATGTAAGATGCCCAATCGGATATTAGTGGCAGTGACTAAGGCAGCAGTGTGTCCATGGAAGGAGAGGGAAGGGTCAAAATGGATCCCTAGGTATTTATAGGAGCAAACTTGTTCAAGTGGGAAAGAGGACCCAGAGTGAATGAGGAGTTTGAAGTTGCAGGACTTGTTTTGAGTATGAGTGAAAAACATGGTTTTTGTTTTTTTAAGATTTATCACCAATCTATGTTCCTTGAACCAGCCCTCGGCTTTGGCGAAGGACTTCTGCAGCGAGTCCTGGAGGCAATAGGGTTGACTTGAGGCAAGTTGACTGCATCATCAGCGTACAATAGAATGTTCCCCGAGCAAGAGCATGGAAGGTGTTAGGTAAAGGAGAATAAGGGGCCCAGAATGGAGCCCTGGGGAACCCAGAAAGATGGGACAGATGTCTGAGTAGGTCCCATTAATTTTTACACGCTGTGAGTGGTCAGACAGATAACTGGTGCACCAGGAGATAGGCCCAGCAGCAAAACCAGAGAGACTAAGGGCATCAAGAAGGAGGGTGGGAGACAGTGTTGAAATCTTTAGAGAGGTCAATGAAGACCGCACCAGCCAGAGAACCAGTGTCTAAGGAGGAGTGGAGAAAGTTGGAGAACTCTAGGAGGGCTGTGTTGGTACTGTGGCCCACTCAGAAGCCATGCTGCTCAGGACATAGGACACTGTAGGTGGAGAGGTAGTCAGAGATTTGAGAGGCCACCACTTTTTCCAAGGCCTTGGAGAGAGGAGAGAGAATGGAGATTGGCCGATAGCTTCCAGCCACAGTCCTATCACCACCTTTAAAGATAGGGGTGACAGTGGCAACTTTCCAGGCAGTTGGAACCTTCCCCGGGCAAAGAGAGTGGTTGATGAGGCACGTGATTGGGGTAAGGATTGTGTCTAAGACCAGCCGTAGGATACACGGATCCAGGGTGTCACTGCCTGTACTATTACTCTTGAGGGCAGTGACAAGGTGCGGCCTAAGTTCTTGGGCAGAAACACGGCGGAGGAGAAAATAAGGGCGAGAAAGATTTACGTCAGTAACTCCAGACCTGGAAGCCATCATGGCAGAGGCTAGCCAAGATGTGGTGGTAATAACTGAATCATGTCACACTGACAGCCATTACTGGGGCATCGCCATACCAAGTTACTCTCTGTTCAGGAGAGACAGGGAATGGAGGAGGGAGGAGGGGTTGTACTGTATGTGAGGGAAGAAATCAATACCATGAAGTACAGTGGCACCCAGAGGAAAATGAAGGGCTGTAGGAGCAGTGGGTCATCCTAGAGACAGGTGCTGGGGCTGCTATCTGTGCAGGGGTAATATAGAGACCTCCAGTACAGGAAAAGAAGTTGGATAAGGCACTGGGGTAAGCCATCATCAGGATGGCAAATAAAGGAGAGATGCTGCTAGTTGCTGACTGCAATCTGCCAGATGTGGAATGGAGCTTTCCAACTGCAGCTTCAGCAAGCAGCAGGGCCATCCTTGACTCTTCACAAGGGGCTTTTGTCAGGCAGCTAGACTATGAACACACTAGGGAATGGTGCTTACAAAAAGGGATGGCATTGCAGACACCCCAGTGGCTAGTCCCCTTGGTACCAGTGATCATTATACAGTGTGGTTGTAACATTAAGACAGGAACAGAGAAAAATCACATCAGGATGAGGGTACTAGTCTTTAAGAGGGCAGAGTCTAAAGACATAGGAGACTGCCACAGAAACTGCCTGGTAGAGGGAGATTGTCAGGGAGGGATAGAGGCACGGAGTGTTTGAAACTGAGGGCACATGGAGGGCATAACTGAGGCAACCAGCTGTTGTGTGATGGAACTGAGTAACAGCAGAAGATGAAAGAAATCTTTGTGGTTTCCTAGGGAAGTGACAAAGGAAGTGAAGGAAAAAAGGAAAGCATTCAGGAGGTATGTAGAAGGAGGAAGACAGGAAGGTGTACCAAGTAAAACAGAGGTAATCAGGAATAGCAGTGAAGGAAGTAAAGACTAAGACGTAGGAAAAGATAGCCAAAAGTGTTCTGTAGGCACAGTAGATAAGGCTTTCTTCAGGTAGATAAGTGAAAAGAGGAAAGCAAAGAGAGGGGTAGTGAAGATTAGGAGGGTAGCAGGGCATGTCTGCGCAAAATAGGACAAAGCCTTCCTGAGCAAGGGATGGACCATGAGGGAGCAGCAAGAATAAAGTAGTGGGTGGATACAAGTCCATTTGCAGAGGAAAGGGTCCTGACGGGATTTGCAGGTCTGAAAGTGGACAAGGCTATTGAATCAGATGGGATACACTCATGGTTATTAAAGGAACTCAGGGAGGTGAGAAATGCTCAACTGATGGCCTTATTCAACAACTCACTGAAATCAGGTACAGTTCCAGAGGACTAGAGGAAAGCAGATTTGCCCCCTCTACATAAGAGCATCACTAGGGAGGAGGCTAGCAACTATAGGCCAGTCATTATTACTACAGTAGTGGGGAAATTAACTTAAACACTGTTAAAGGAAAGACTAGAAGAGTATCTTAAATCCAATGGGTTGCAATACTATAGGCAGCTTATATTCACATGGGGATGGTGGGGCATGCCAGATGAATCTGATTGATTTCTTTGATTGGGTGACCAGGCTACTAGACCAGGTAAAGGCAATCGATGTGACCTATAGTATCTAGACTTTATCAAGGCCTTCTGCACTGTGCCACACAGGAGGCTCATAAAGAAATTAAGCTGCCTAGAGTTGGGATCCAAAGTGCTGAACTGGGTGAGAAACTGGTTTACAGACAGGTGACATACAGTAGGATGGTAGTTAACACTGCACATTCTAATGATGGGAGAGTGATTAACTGGGTGTCACAGGGCTCAGTACTAGGACTGGTCCTTTTCAGTGTCTTCATAAGTGACATTCTCTTCTAGGGTGGATATTCTGGAGGAGGGGAGGGATCTTGGGAAATCCAAGGAGTACTCAAGAAACATAACAATGGGGATTCAATTAAAAAATGTGCAGAATCATGCACCTATAGCATAGGAACCCAGGAGCTGAGTATAGGATAGGGGGTACTGACAGTTACTAATGTAACCCCCTTGTTGGAGTTAGATCATAAGGCAGGGTACAGTCTGGGCCTGTAGGTAATTATTGGGTTCAGTTCATGCCTTGGTAGGTAATTAGTGGGAAATAGGACATTCGGTAAGGAAAGAGTTAATCCTGGGCTGCTCTCAAGGAGCCTACTACTGTCGGAAGGTTGGCATGGGTGGGCGGGATATAAGCGTAGGTGCATAGGGAGGAGAGAGAGAGAGAGAGAGTTCGAGAGAGGGAGAAGACAAAAGTGGGATGCATTGCCTGCTCAGGTCAACCATAGAATTTCTAGGCCAAACTGTGGACATAGCCTATGGGAGGACATGGCAGTGGCTGACTTTCAAGCCCTGTGAGGAACCCCACAATATGCTCCCCAGTGTGATTGGAGCAAGATGCCCCATTGGGCCTGCAATCTGAATGTGAGGCATGAGGTTGAGCCAAGTGGAGAGGCACTGGGGAGTTTTTCGCTGAGAGCTTCCAGCTCTGAAGCCCTGCGGAGAGGTAGAGGAGATCAAGCAGGGATGAAACACTGCTTGTCACAGTTTTGTGATGTGATGCTCATAAGTTGTGGGGACCGTAACCCAAGGGAAGCTACACGAAGCCGATAGGGGAGTTTGAAGGTAACCAGCAGCCCAGATTTGAAAGGCCAGCCTGTTCCTTGTGGAGAAGTCACAGTGAACCAGTTGAGATGGGACATAGGACAGAGGTGGTGGCCCCAAGGTGAAAGCCCAGCTGTTTCATGGTAAGAGAAGCTAGTGAGTAAAGGGAGAAGAGTAGAAGGGGTGCCATATCATCCCAAGGTGTAATAAAGCTGCCTAAATTTGGAGACATCCGATTCACACCCCATAGGAAATTTGGAACTGCCTGCTCATGTGAACTTTTCACAGTGTGAAAATGTGGGATCATAGCGGTCCAAGATATGTACTGCCCACCTCAACCCAGCTATTTTCTGTTCATGGAGTGTTTATTAATTTTGCCATTAAATAGGATCCCTACAGTTTGCTCTGCAATGTTGTGGTCTCCAGTTATTTCATCAAATGTTATTGTGGTTAACTTTGATTGCCATTCAGCCCAGCACCTGAAAAGCCCTGTACCCCGGTGTGAATAAGATCTGCTAATGCAAGCCGTTTATGAAATAGTGTCTGCTGTGGTTTATCGTCTCTCTATAGACTGTTACCACCATCATACTCCAATACATCGGGAAAGTGGTGGGCTATATTAAGCATGACAGGGATCTTGCCGTTATCATATCTGATGACTTCAAAGTAGCACAGCAGTGGGCAGGGCTGGTGTGATGCTGGGGTGCATAGGAAGAGGTAAGTCCAGTAGGAAGAGGAGAGAAGGGGTGTTGCCATTATATCACTCACTTTTGAGACCCCATCTGGTGTATTGGGTCAAGTTCTGTAAGTAGCACTTCAGAAAGTATATGGATAGGGTGGAGGCAGTCCAGAAGATGGCAACTATGATGCTGCAGGAGATGCACCAAAATCCCTAAGAGGAGAGACTGAGGGATCTCAACATGTACACCCTGGAAGAGTGGAGCACGAGAAGGGACATGATGGAGACCAACAAGTACCTCACAGGGATGAACAGAATGCAGGAGGGAAGTCTCTTTCAAGTGAGAAAGGGCACCAGGACCAGAGGGCATATAATACAATTGGGAGGGGGGGGGGCAGGAATGTGAGGAAATATTACTTTACTGAAAGAGTGGTAGATGCTTGGAACAGTATACATGGTAGAGGTGAAAACAGTAGGGGGCTTCAGGTGTGTGTGGGATATACATAGGGGAAATATTAGTAAACAGGCAGAGACGAGAGGATTGCCAGAGACCAGTAAGAGTATGTGGAGACAGACTAGGTAGGGTCCATCTGGGCAGACTGGGTGGGCCAAGCGGTCCTTCCTGCTGAAAAATTCTGTGTTTCTATGTTTCTAAGGTTATGGGGCATGTTACTGACCTGCAAGAGTGCTCTGTCCACTATGCTTCCTGTATAACATATGTTAATAATAATAGGCAGTGGATTATTTGAGCCAGTTTAACAAAATCACCATCTTCACTGCATAACCTGTTAAGTGTAAGAAACTGTAAATATGTACATAATTAGCTCCTAAGGTGACCGGGTTATAAGTAGACAAACACTTTTGCAATATGTTAATCCAAGAATAATATATCAGAATTTGAGCCCTTATAAGTTCAAAACTGTTCATCAAAATATGATATCATTGGCAAGTCCTTTGAACACCTACTAGCAAATGTGCATGCCTCATTGCTTTTCTCTAGCCTGACAGACAGCTGAGTTGCATACAAATGAGTACTTTACCAATATCAGGAAAATTCCATGGAATTCCACAGAATATCTCTGAAATAGAGTTACCACCTGTCCTGATTTGGGCAGCTGTGTCCTGCAAAAAAACGCAAAAAAAGCTACCTGTTCTGACTTTATAGTAGAAAAAATATTTTTTTAACTTTCCACTAAATGCTGCAGAAAACTATAATACCTTAATGAAAATACCTTAAAATGATAAGAAACAATAGAAGAAACTAAGAAACTACAATACTTAGCCTTAATTCTGATTATATAGAGAAAAGAAGCCTGTTGCGTTGGTCGAGGGTATGTACAGTCCTACGAAAAATCATGTTTCAGTAAGAAATGTCCCACTTTGGGTTTCTTAAAAGGTGGTAACCCTACTCTGAAGTTCAGATTTTCATTAAAATTCCATGAATTTTTTTTCATTGTCTAAGCCAGATTTGTTATGTTAATATGTTTTTATACGAGCTGTTTTTAAACAAAGATGTACGATCTTACAAAAAATATGGAGTTTCATAAAGGTTTGTGGCAGAATTTTGCTCATTAACTACCTTAAGAATTAGTCAAGCTGCTCAAACTGTGACTTGTAAATGATGCATTAAAATGCTTTGTATTTGACTTCCGTTGATCAGAGCTATTTCTTGTCTTCTCACTAGATGTACTGTTTATCTGAGAGCTTACATGGCCTCTAACTTGAAATACTGACAGTCAGAATCAAGCTTATTTTCAGATTTTATTTATTTATTTAAATTTAGGAAGCTTTATTAAGTATTTCCACATATATCATGACATGGAAGAATAAAGTAAAAACAATGTCTGGGAATCCCTTCCCCTTAAGGCATACAAGCCTCCCTCCCACCCTCCCTCCCTGGAGCAACACTATTACATACAGAACATAAAATTATTGGCTATATAACATCAGATATGTTTAAACAAGAAAAAAGAAAAGATGTACTGCTACATGGGCCAACACATGACAAACATATTGCAGTATTATCCCTTCAAGAAGTATCCAAAATGTGCAGTTTACCCCACTTCTTTTCATAACCCTTAGGGTTACGCTGCCAGCAAGCGATGAAACTCTCCATCATTAAGTTGGAAAGCAACTCTTGCAGCCATTCATTATAAGAGATCATAGATTGGTCTAGCCAGCATCTGAGGATCACTTTTTTTAATGAGAGGGAAACCATAGCCATAAAGTATCTACATTCTACTACCCGAATCAGGGATATATCACCCAATATACAAATCTCTGGATGGAACAAACCCTGTAACCCCAATAGAGGATCGGCTCTATTCTCTATTGGAGTCCAGAGTGAGGTGACTTTTGGACAATACCAAAAGATGTGCAGGAGGGAGCCTTCTTTGCTGCCACACCTATTACAAGTGGATGCCTGTTTTAGCCCCATACGTGCCGTTTTCTGTGGGGTATAGTACAAATTATTCAAAATATTAAACTGCATAAACCGCAGTCTATCTTGCCCCACATAACAGTACGTACTTTCCCAAATGCCCGCCCAACATTGCTAAGAAAGGGTGAATAACTGGTCCCAGTAGGAGAGGAGCCATAAACCTCAGGTGAATACTGAGAAACAGCACACCATGCAATGATGACACAGCATGTTTTTGGGAGACCTGGGAAAGAGTTACAGAGAAAAAGGAGAAGTCAGTGGTCCAAGACCTCTGGACAAACCATTGAATTAAAGCATGTTTTAACTGAAACACTTTAAATATATGTTGCTGTACTAAACCAAGGAAATCAATTATCGCTTCCGAGGACATTAACACACCCTCACCCAGCAGATCTTTAACAACTAAAGGCACTAATTGAGGCACTAATTGAGGAAGCCAGTCCTGCTTAATGGGCCACCCACCTGTTTTAATATTCAGGTTGTGAAGAATAGGCTTGGAAAGTTCCTTGGAAATGGGAGATTTTATCAGCGCCCAATACTGTGAATATACTTTGAGAAAGATCCCCATAACTGACTCCTTAATATTAGCGGGTAGGCAGAACCAAGGGGTGTATCTCAATGAGGAGAGATCTATCCCATGTTGCTGCAAGAGGTAGATTTCTAGATCCAGCCAGGGAGGCTTGTACCCAAGACAGGGACCTACAGAAGATGGAAGAAACCACTGAATTAGTTTACTAAAGTGGCTGGATATGTAATAAATCAAAAAGTGAGGAAGTTTAAGACCACCCATATATTTTGAAGCAGCCATTTTTTTGTGTGCCCTTCTCTGAACTTTATCTTGCCAGATAAATTTTATAATAATAATACTGTGCAGATTCTGAAACCATTTCAGTGGAATCCAGAAATTAAGCATATGGAGGGGATAAAACAACCTTGGGAGCACATTCATTTTAATAACTAATATATGACCCCATAAGGAGAGAGGTAGAGCCTGCCAGCAATGTAAATCCTGGTGTATCTGGTGGACCATGTCCTCTAAGTTAAGCCAGCACATTAGGTAAAAATCTTTGGCCAGAAATAGTCCCAGATATTTAACTCATTGTATAGAAACATAGAAACATAGAAGCTGACGGCAGATAAGGACCGCAAGGCCCATCCAGTCTGCCCATTTCTTTTTTCTACCTTATAAATGTGCCATCGGCCTTTGCTCTGTCAGTGGCCTATCTATTCATAGTAATTTGTATTGCTACCTTATGCCTATCCCATGCCTGTTTGAAGCCCTGCACTGTATTCATAGCAACCACTTCTTGTGGTAAGCCATTCCATGCATCCACCACCCTTTCTGTGAAAAAGAATTTCCTCACATTCCCCCTTAATCGGACCCCTCTAATCTCATGCTGTGTCCTCTTGTCCTGCTATTTTTCTTATATTTAAACATGTTAGACTCTTTCACCTTGTTAATGCCCTTAAGGTGTTTGAATGCCTCAATCATATCACCTCTCTCCCTCCTTTGCTCAAGGGTATACATATTGAGCTCTGTTAATCTGTCCTCATATGTCTTCTGATGCAGTTCCTGCACCATTTTGGTTGCCCTTCTCTGGACTGCCTCAATTTGGTTAATGTCCTTGTGAAGGTGTGGCCTCCAGTACTGCATGGAGTACTCCAGATGGGGCCTAACTAGTGTCTTGTAAAGAGGCATTATTACCTCCCTCTTATGACTTGTGATACCCCCTACTAATACACCCTAACACCCCCCTAGCCTTACCTACTGCTTTAGAGGTCTGCTTGGATGATTTCAGGTCATCAGTGATGATGATGCCCAAGTCTCTTTCTTCCTTTGTGACTGCTAGCAACTCCCCTCCCAGCCTATAGGTGGCTTCAGGGTTTCTCTTCCCTATGTGCATGATTTTGCACTTCTTTGCATTAAATCCCAGTTGCCACTCTTCTGACCATTTTGCTAGTTTATCCAGATCTCTTCTCATTCTGCCCACCTCATCTGGATCATCTACTCTGTTGCAGATCTTGGTGTCATCTGCAAACAGACAAGCCTTACCCTCTAGTCCATCTGCAAGGTCACTAATGAAGATGTTGAAGAGGACTGGCCCCAGGACTGATCCCTGAGGTACCCCACTTGTGACTTGCATCTCTTCTGACTGTATACCATTTACCACCACTCTCTGTTTTCTGCCCGTCAACCAGTTTGCCACCCAGTTGACCAATTGTATCCTAGCAGACACCTGTAGTCGTCAGTAAAAAAAACACTGGTGTGTCCTGAGGACGTCTGCAGAAGTCGGCTACTGACTCCTAGTGTGCCCTTGCAACTTCTGGAGAAGTCACTTATATATTTTAATATATATTGTAACAGAATATAATATATATTTGACTACATAGCACTGCTGGAAAGATAATTTTATGCTGCACAACTTTGTCACTGATATTTTGTGTATATCACGTATACTTTAGGAGTTATTTGCATTTGATTATAGTATGGTGTGTATGGCTGACATGTTTTCCATCAAGATTCACCTAAGCAGCTTGAATAAAATTCACTTCTTTGGCACTTCAGCAGGTATAAAATAAAAACTGTATTGATTACAACTGGTTGCATAGCACCATTGGAAAGGCATTTTTGTTCTCATCAACTTTCAAGCTGATACTTTGTGTGTATCATGTATACTTTTGGAGTTATACGCATTTGTTTATGATATGGTGTGTGTGGTTGAGATTTAGCCCTCAAATCTCATCAAAGCACCTTGACTAAAATGGGGAAAAATTACATTTTATAGTAAAAAGATATCCTTTTTAGCAAACATAATATCAAAACACCATCTAATGTCTGTATGCTTAATTTGGTGTTGATATTTTACATATTTTCCAACAAAAAATGGCTTATGTTGCCCTTTTTTAGTGAAAAAAATATTTAGTTTGCTCTTTCGACCAGCATAGAAAAAATACAAAATTACTTATTATTACATGCATGCCACCATTGGAAAGGCAATTTTGTGCTGAATAACTCTGCCACTCATACTTTGTGTCTAGCATGTACAGTTATTGAGCTATTAGCATTTGTTTGCGACAAACTGACTATGGCTTGATTTTGCTTAGAAAGGCCCAGGATTCACTGTTAAAAGTATACAGGAGATTCAGGAGGCAAGTGGTGTAATCTCAGAGTGAGCCTGTGGAGGCAATGAGTTAAGTGAATGGGGGGCCCATGATAAACCCAGAGATTCCACCTCCTGTCTACTAACCAAAACAGTGAGGGGAAGAATGACCATCTTACTAACATTAAGATTGTAATAAGAGAAAGTACCAAATTCCTCAATGAGTGTTAACGCAGCTGGAAGGGAGGTGTCAATGTGGGAAAAGTGGATCAAGATGTCGTCTGCATAAACGGACATAAGGAACACATTAGGCCAACTGGGCTACCTGCTACTTCATGGGATTTATGTAACCTCTGAAGCAACGGTTCCAAATATGGATTAAATAGAATTGGTGATAATGGATAACCTTGCCATGTTCTGGAGCCTAGGGGTATAGGGGTAGAGAGAACTCCCTTACAATTTAACTTTGCGGATAGAAAGGAGTACAGAATCTGCACCCATTCAATAAAGTCTTGGGGAAAGCCAAAGGCTTCCAGAGTCATCTGCAAGAAGGACCAATCCACTCTGTCAAGATATGCGACAGTATCCAGAAATGATCCAAGGAGGATCTATTAGGTACAAATCCCACCTGCTCTCAACTCTGGAGACCATCCCATACCCGAAAAACCATGGAGGCTAAAATGTTAGCCAAAATTTTAGTGTCACAGTTAATTAATGAAATGGGTCTATAATTACCCTTACCCACAGATTCTGGAGATTTATCAGGTTTCAGGATTACTACAATGAGGGCCTCAAGGAATCATTGATCTGAGAGACCGTTGTTGTGAATATAATCAAAAAAAATGTGAAAGAGAGGGCAGTAATTTCTCCTCAAAACTTTATAGAAATTGGAGGTACATCCATCTGGAACCTGGGATTTATCCGGGACCAGACTAATTATGGCCTGGTGTATCTCTGATACTTAAATGGGCTGGGCAAGCAAGAACTGTTTTTCTTCCATTAGACATGAAAGTTCACACTGTTGAAGATATAGGAGGGTGTCTGAATGAGATTTAAGAGGAGGCCGGGGCTCATATGCTTTAGATGGAGAACCAGAAGGGGGTACGCTTTGTCCCCTTCGTAAATATATTTCGCCTTGGTCTTTAAAACGGCATATTCTGCTTTTTCCTTTAATAGTGTTGCATATCTGTCCCACAGTACTGACAACACTTGTAGAGTGTCATCTGAAGTGAGGGGGGAGAGAGGGTTTCAATGTTAGCGATCTGTGGTAGCAGATCTGCAGCCAATGCCACACTGACTCTCTTGCGTTTGGATGCCATACAAATGAGTTCACCCCTAATATAACATTTTCAGGCAGCCCATTCTAGATCTGCTTTCCCCAACGAACCTGCATTGTGCTGGTCAAAGAATGTTAGCTGATCCTTAACCCGTTCCACCAGAAATTTATCACAAAAAAACTGATTGTTAAATTTCCAAATTGTGTCCCTTTCCTGATTAGCCCCAATAACAAGTGTGAGCCATACTAGGGAGTGATCTGAAAGGGCCCAAGGGCCAATTTCAGCTTCCAAAATTCCGGGAAGAAGGGAGGCACTAATAAGAACAAAATCCAACCTAGAGTAAGATCCATGGGGTGGAGAATAATAGGTAAATACCTGATCCTGTGGATAAAGGTGCCTCCAAGGATCGCACAACCCTAGGGTCTGGATCATATCACGCAGAGAACTCTGTTCAGTGGTTAGATCTACTCTCCGAGCTCCAGGCCTGTCAAGGTCAGATGTTAGAATAGCATTCCAGTCACCCTCAATAATTAAGGGAAGAGGAGGGATCTTCGAAATTTGATGCACAAGGTCCATAAAAAAGGAGGGGTCTGATTGGTTCAGACCACTGACACAACCCAAAATAAGTTCAGTATGGTCCAATAGACCAGTAATGAAAATATATCTCCCATTAGTGTCAGCAGGTGTTTTATGGTGTTGGAAGGGAATTTGATGGGATAGCAAGATAGCCACAACCCAACTAGTTGAGGTGCACCCAGACCCATATACCTGTCCTATGAAGTGTCTATGGAGATAATTGGTCTGTGATCTTATCATGTGCATCTCCTGGAGGAAGTTGACCTGACATTGAAGTTGCTGCAAGTGTTTAAGAATTTGAAACCTCTTGGGGGAATTTAGCCCCTTTAACATTCTAAGTGGCAAACTTTATAGGACTGACCATAAATCTGATTCACCTCAACATTATTGTTAGTGTATTACCAAACTATATCTCCATTGCTCCAGAACTTCTCCCCACCACCCAAAATTCTCCCCAATCCCCTCCACTCAACCACCCAACATGAAAATTCCCAAAAAACTAACAAACCCCAACTCAAATCTCTCCTTGGAAAAGTCCCAAGTGATGGCAATCAGAAGACTCCAATCCAGCCAGAGAGAAGGACCCCCAACTTACTACTTCGTGTCAGCCTCACTAGCATGCCCACATCCCTCCCACCACCCCCACCCCCACCCAGAAATCCATGAACTGTGGTTATAAAAAACATTACCAAGAAATAACAAACACGTTGTCCCAGATTCCCCCCGTTCCTCCACAAAAGACAGAGATCATTGTTTATTGTTGTGCTCAGATTGGCAATTAATTTATTTAGATTCATATTTCCATATTCCATTCCAATTCCTTTATTATCATATTTCCAACATTGTGTTTATTCCATCCATATATCAATCTCTGATTATCCTTCCCCCAGGTAAAAACCTGGGTGCCTTCTTCTTCTTCTCCTTTTCCGTTAGGTAATGTTGAAAACTGAGACTGCTTTTTCCTTCATCTTCCTTCTCTTCTTGTGTTATTCCTTCTTCTTCCCCCCCTTTTCCCCCCTTTGCTCCTGCCATCCACCTTTGGCAGTCCTTACCCATATTATCACCTGCCATCCTCCTTTGGCAGTCCGTAACCATATCATTACCTGCCATCCACCTTTGGCAGTCCAATTTGTCTGACCGGACATGCTTGCCTTACACCTTCACAGACCCACATACAGTCCCATCTTGACTGTCTTCCTTACTTGCTCTGCCTGACAGGGTGGGTGGGAGGGATCAAAACTCCAGCAAAAGTGGCTGAGGCCCCTTGTGCTGTCCCTTAAAGTACCTCCTATTTCCCTCCCTTCCTGTTTGCCTGCCCATTGTTCTGGCCCTTAGCCCTCCCTTCCTCCCCTGCCCTTTTGAGCACAACCATCCTAAGCATGAGGGAAGGGGTGCATCAGGACAACCAGGTCTGCCCTTTTAAAGGGGCAAACTCCATTGTCCCGGATTCCCCCCTCTTCCTCCACAAAAGACAGAGACCATTGTATGTTGTTGTGCTCAGATTGGCAATTAATTTATTTAGATCCATAATTCCATATTCCATTCCAATTCCTTTATTATCATATTTCCAACATTTTGCTTATTCCATCCATATATCAATCTCTGATTATCCTTCTCCCCAGGTGAAAACCTGGGTGCCTTCTTCTTCCCCTTTTCCGTTAGGTAATGGTAAAAACGGAGACCGTTTTCCTTCATCTTCCTTCTCTTCTTGTGTTATTCCTTCTCCCCCCCCCCCTTTTCCCCACTAGCCAGTCTCCAGCTTGTGTTGGCTGGCTGACTTCCCCCTTTATCTACGGTAGCATTCTCCCTTACTTCAGAGGAGCTCCTTTTCTCTCTCTAAATATTATTTTTTTTTAATTGCCACTGTTTGCCTGTCTCCTCCATTCTTCTATAAATCCCATCATTTCTGTATTGAACATGTCTATGGCTATATCCAACAGGTGCACCCCGTCTGACCTGTAAAATTCTTCTACCCATTCTTCTACCCCCCTCGGTATCACCTGTCCTCCCATCTGCCTTACCAATGTTCCAACCCTCCTATTCATCTTTCTCCTGGCCCTTTCTACCGCTCTGTGGCTGTGCTCTTGCCTCCACACTCTCCTTGGTATCATATCTGACCAAATGATGCACACTTGTGGCCACCACTGCCGTATAGCTTTTAAGTCCTTTTTTATTTGTAAATACGTGTCCACCCAAGGCCTGTCTGCCAGGTCGTTGCCTCCCAAATGTATAATAATTAGGTCAGGCTTGGGCCGCCGTTCTCTGAGTTCTTTTAATGTGTGAAGCAGCTGAGCCCACCTCATCCCCCGTATGCCATGCCAAAACAACCTACACCTTCTCACATCTTTTTTTTTTTTTTTTTTATACTTTATCTTTATACCCCCTTCTACTCCCGGAGCCCACTCCTTCCTTCCTCTCAACTTCACCCATTTCCACCTCCGGTGGGATCTGCCCCTAGAGTGCCTCCGTCCCCTCCTGCACATTGGGGTCTGTCCTCTTTTCGGTGGTCCTGGGATGGTACCGAGGCTATCATCTAGTGCTACGGGAGGATTTTCTCGTTTTCTTCCCTAGTTTCCCCATCCCTCTGAGGCGACCCACGCTGGGACATCGTCCGAAGGCAGCGTGCTGATGCACGCTCATCCTTCATGCGTAGCTGATGTCTCCCTCCCAGCTCCGACGGTAGGGCGCCTCCATTCCTCCTTGAGGCCGAGGGTGGCTGGCTTCGGCCACGAGGTCAGCAGCAGATCCGCTGACGCTGTCATGGCTCCCACCTCTGAGGGAGGAGAGCATCTGTTGGGACGCCGATCCTCCCTCCCCAGCGACCCCTCGGCAACCCGAGTCCGCTCCTCGAACCCGGTCGCCGGGCGAGCGGTGTGGCGCCCAGCGCCTCAACCTCAGCGCCACCGGGCCGCCCACCTTCTCACATCTTGATATAGTTGCCTTCCCCCAGTCTTCTTCTCTGCTCTCTTTCAAGCCCAATAAATGTAGGAATGGTCGCAGATTCATACTTCCATGATCCTCCCTCTACCTATGGGGTGCAAGCAAAAATCATTACTATACAAGCTCATAGCGTTGTTCCCACAGTCATCCCTCCTTTATCGTGCCCCCCACCCTGCCTATTACCATTTCTTGACCCTCCATCTCTGTGGTCCCAGCCAGGAGCCCTACCTTCCCCCTATGTCTCGTTATATAATATATATCTATATATACTAACATACTAACATACTATTTGCCAGCAGATTAGGCCTTATGGTCTATCAAGTCTGCTCGAACCTAGATCCTTAGTTGGGTGCAGAGACCCTCCCATCCCTTGTGCTCCAGAAACCCCTATCATCCATCCCCCGGACAGGCCATCATCTGATACATCCACTTTCTGTGTCTGTCCCACCCTCTCTAAAGCCCTCCACTGTGGATCTCTGAACCAGCTCACCAGGCAGAGCATTCCAAGGGTCCACCACCCTCTCAGTGAAAAACCTCCTCCTCTTTCCCCTCACCCTTCCACCTTCCAACTTCAAAACCATGCCCTCTGGTGATGCCTCCTGCTTTAGTCTAAAGATCCCTCCATGTTTACCCTATTTATTCCCTTGAGGTACTTGAAGACCTCAATCATGTCCCCTGTCTCTCCTCTCCAATGAAAACAGGCAGAGCTCCTCAAGTCTGTCCTCGTAAGTCAAATCCTAGCCCTCATATCATCTTTGTTGCCCTCCTCTGTACCCTCTCCAGGAGCTGTATGTCCCTCTTCAAGTGTGGTCTCCAGTACTGTACACAGTACTCAAGGTGTGGTCTAACCAGTCCATTGTACAGCGGCAGAATCACTTCCTTGCTCCTTGAGGTGATCCCCTTGGATGCATCCCAACATCCTGTTTGCCTTGCTAGCTGCTCTCCTGCACTGCTCAGAGTTATTCATACATGTATCCACCATGACCCCTAGGTCTTTTTCCTATTGAGGCTTCCAGCCTCCCCTCCAGGGTGTACCTGTGTTTAGGGTTCCCGACCAAGATGCAACACCTTGCACTTGGTGATATTGAAATTTAATTTCCATGTGTGAGCCCAGCTTCCAGGGTGTCCAGGTCCCTTGCAGGCCAACCTCCCTCTTCTCCCTCAACTACTGCTCCCATCTTGGAGTCATCCCGAAGAGACTCATTTCACACCTATACCATCCCTGATGTCTGATATGTATGCATTAAACAGGATTGGACCCAGGACTGAGCCCTGTGGTACCCCACTACCAACCTCTGTAGGGTTCGAGAGCTCCCCACAGACCACTACTCTCTGAGTGCGTCCAGCTATCCAGTTTTCAATCCATCTGACCATCAAAGGGCCTACCTAACCCCATCAGTTTCTCCACCAGACCATTCAGGGGACAGTCAAATGCCTTGCTGAAGTCCAAGAATAATACATCCACAGGCTTACCCCTGTCCAGTTCTGATGTTACCCATTCATAGAACTCCACAAGGTTGGTTTGACATGATCTACCTGGCACAAACCCATGCTGCCGACTATCCAGACCTCCCACCTCCCCCAAGTAAACCCCCAATAGTTCCTTTAGTATACTCTCCATTAATTTTCCCACCACCTATCTACATAGTTTTGTGGGGTTTTTTTGTTTTTTTTTTATTTCAGTGCTCTAATGTATCTTTTATAACTGGCCGATCACCATCGTCCCTTTTCCAGTATCTTGCTCACCGTCTCACCTGCTGCTTCCCACTGTGAGGCAGCCCCAATCTGCAGGGGAATGGGAAGAATAATTAGCTGGGTCTTCTCCCATGAATTGCATGCCCTTTTTAAGTATTGCCATGACTTGGTAGCCAGTCACCCTTCTCCCATCACCGTGTATGAATAATTTTCCTGTCCTGTTCTCCTGCTCTGCGGCGAAAACCCACAGCACCTGTACCAGGCATATTGAGCCCTCTGGTTGACTTTTTAGCGTCACCATGCAACCTTTTCCCCCTTGATCAGTCTTAGACCTCCTAATCCTGATCTGTGTCTCTGTCACCCCCAAGTTATGTCATCCCAGTCTAGCCCCCCTTCCTCGTCTTCTCTTCCATGGCCTACCACCTCACTCACTCTCATCATGGCCCCTGCAAACATTATCACATAAATCATGTGAAACAGCTGGGCCTCGGTCTGTGATCTGCATATTGCTGAGAGCACATCCTTCAGCTTTATAAGCCACTGTTCCACTATAGGCCTCCTACTATCTGCTGGTCCATGTTTCAACCTGCTCCTCCCTTGCATCATTCTTCTGATGAGCAATGTTTTTGTCAGGTCCCTCCACCTTTTCAGACTGCAGATAAGACTAATCCCAGCCAGATATACTCCCGTTGTGGTGTGGGCTGTGCCTTTCTGCCACTGCTCCACTGTGAACATTCCCAACTGCTCCTCTGTGAGTGGCCTACTTACCTCCATCTGGTGCTCTGCCCTGAATGTTTGAAACACTCACCAGGCCCCGTCATAGGCTCTGAGAGTCTGATGCACCCATGAGCTGCGAAACAACAGTTCTGCTCCTTCCTGCCAATGTTCCAGATGTTCATTGGTATGGGTGTTTTTAGTTCTTCCGCTGCTGGTGCCAGCCTCCAAAAATGGTCCAGCTGCAGACTGGAAAGGCTGTCGGCCAGAGTATTGTGTAGCCCTTCTATGTGTTGCACTCTAAATGACATGTTCAGTTGCAATGCCCATAAAGCTAAACGTCGTAATACCTGCATGACTGTGTCCGATCTGGCTCCCCTGTTGTTCAACACATCTACCACTGCTCTATTGTCACACCAGAAAGTTACTTTTAGATCCCGTAATTCCTCCCCCCAGACCAAAGTACACACCCATATGTGCATGATCTCTAGCAATGTAATGTCTCTCACCTTCCCATCCTGCACCCAACTGGCCGGCCAGGGTTCTGCGAACCATCTACCCCTCATGTACCCCCCCATGCCCAGCCTCCTAGCTGCATCTGTGTATAGATCGAGATCTGTGTTGTATAGCCACTCCTCCTGCCAGAACGAGCACCCATTGTACTAACTAAGGAATTCTTCCCAAATCTTAAAATCCTCCTTGACCCCGTGCGTCAAGTCCACCCAGTGATGTGATCTGGTGACCCCTGCTGTAGCCCTGGATAACCTCTTTGTGAATGTCCTCCCTTGTCCGATGGCCCTGCAGGCGAAGTTCAAGTGCCCCAGCACCAGTTGTACCATCTTTAGCTGTACCCGTCTCCTGCTGGTGTGTAATTGTATTAGTTCTTTCAGCTTATTGACTTTCTTATCTGGTAGTCTAAATACCTCATTCGGGGTGTCTATCTCAATCCCAAAACATTCTATAACCCTGCTGGGCCCCTTTGTCTTTTTTGGGGTTAGTGGTACCCCCAACTCCTGACACAATTCCTGGAATTTACCCAGCATCATTTGTGTCTCCCTTTTTCCTTTTCCAATGAATAGAAAATCATCCAGATAATGTATGACCATCCTATAACCTGTTTTTTCTTGAAATATCCACTGCAAACAGGTGCTGAAAGCCTCGAATGTAGCACATGCTGTGGAACAACCCATTGGCATTGCTTTGTCAAAATAATATCTTCCCCCACTTTTGAAACCCAATAGATCCCAGTCTTCCCTCCTAACCAGAAGCAGTCTGAAAGCAGACTCAATGTCCATTTTAGCCATCCATGCCTCCTCTGTGGTCTGGATCATCCGGACCGCATCCTCTAGTGTCGCATAAGTCACCTTACTGTGTTCCTCACTGATGAAATCATTCACTGATTCCCCTTCTGGATAGGACAGGTGGTGAATCACTCTGTATTCCCCTTCCCGTTTCTTGGGTACCAGACCCAATGGTGAGACCTGCATGCTATGCAATGGGGGGTTGTCAAATGGGCCCTCTACCCTGCCCACTGTTACTTCCTTCTCTATCTCTGTCTCAGTACCTCCTCCTTCCCTTTCACTGACCCTAGGTTGCTGGCCTCCATTGCTCGCCTAGGTACCGTAAACTGTAATGAAAAACTAGTGCTAAAACCCTTCAAAATCATATCCCGTACTATTGTGTCTGGATATTTGTCCATGCAGCCTGACCATATCTTTGCTTTGATGGGGGTTCTGGACATCCCAAACTGTTCTTTATCCTGTCCCCTGCCCTTCCCCCTTTTCCCCTCTATCTCTTCCTGACTGACCTCTCACCCTTCAGCGGCTCTGTCCCCCCATTTGTGTTCCCCCTACCCCGTCCTCCCCTGTTCCATGTTTGGCCTCTAAAACCTTGACCCTTTTGAAAAACTGTTGGCCTGTTCCTTGCCCCCATGCCCTTGTGCACCTTGGCCCCATGCCGTTCTACATTTGCTTGCCGGGTGGCCTCCTCCGCATCTTGAGCACGCATGCCGAAAGCAACATTGAGGCCAGGAACAAAAGGCTCTGTTATAAGCCCAGCAGCATCTCTGGGTCCCAAAACACTTCTTGCTCCATTCCCCTTCAGGCGTGGACTGATCCGTGACATAATCCATCTATAAATCTATCTGTTTGGTGTCCCATCTCACATCCCCAAACATTGCCATTCTCTGCCTAAAGGATTCATCATAGCATAACCACCCTTTGCCTTTGTCTTCCATATTATCAGGGGAATAGGTAATGAGCGGGATGCCTAACTCCGGCCTCTTTTCCATGACAATGGCTGAGAAAGTAGCGAAACCTTGGAACCATCTATCCCAAGTCTTCCCTTTTGTGAACTTATCTCCCTCTTTCTTCCCTAGAAGCACCATAGCTGCTGCCATCTCACTCTTACCTATGTCCTCAGCTTTCTCATACTTGGCGGCAGCCTCGCAGCTCACCAAGGTGAATATGTCCACATATTCCCCTTTCCAAATTTTTTGCTTCATGGTCAGCGGCACATGCTCACCTATCCTCATTCCAGGGATGCCTATCTCTCTTGTCCCTTTTCCCTCTCTCTCCATTCCCTGTTCCTTCCTTTCTGGCCCTTCTTTCTCCCTCCTGATATCTGCCAGCACCGATTCCATCTGCCCCTATACTGCCTGCCCCAATGCTGTTACAATTTGCCCTATATATTCTTTTATACTGCCCCCACTGCACTGAATGTATTACCTGTGACCTTGTCCGGGCCATCCTGCCTGGAGTCTTCCAAGGTCCCTCTTGCTTCTCCCGGTGGCTGAGGAGGAGGGTGGACTACTGGGTTTTGCAGAGGGAGCAACCCATTCTGGGCATCATGACTGGGTTCAACCAGGGAGATCCCACCCTGATCTGGGTGGGGTACCAGTGACACAGTGACTGTAGGCTGCAGGGATGGATCCACCATCTTGGCCGGCCCCACTACCACCGGCAGTGCCTTCCCGGCACCACGTGGCCCTCTGGCTGGTCGTTTTTCCTTACTGCCCTTTCCTGAGCCAGCCTTTCTCTTTTCCCCGGGTCTCCCTGGTTCCTCTCCCTCCACCAGCTCCCACATCCTGTTTGCTTTTTCTGCTAATTCCATTATAGCCTTGTAAGCCTCCTCTTTTGATGGCCTGTTCTTCTTTGGTGCCATTGTCCTCCTTCTCTTTGCCCTGTGAAAACAACAAGAAGAAGAAAACAAGGTTAATTGTATATCTGTTCCATCCGGAATGTTTTTCAAATGTTCCGATGTCCCCCCCGCCCCATTACGCAGTCCAGCCATCAGTCAAGACCCCAATCTCTCTTGACCAGATTCTTGCCACTCTCCATCACCCATTTGTGACCCATCCAGTACTCCATTCTCTATTCATAGCAAGCCCCCACTTGTTGTACCCTGCTGTCTGCCTCGGGGCTTCCCATCGATCACCAAAACCAAACCACACCCCTTTTAACCTTTCTTTTACCCCAGGCACCATTCACTGGCCCATTGTCATCCCTCTAGCACTCGCTTTTTGGTAATCCCCTCTGTTGCGAAGGGAATAGGGTTCCCCCCAGCCTTCGCTTTCCTTTGTTTTTTTTTTTTAGTCTTTATCCAGGCCTGTTCTCCCTCCTTTTCCAATCTCTCATGACTGGCCACTGAAAAAGAGATCCCCCCACTCCATGGAAAAGAGCCCCATTTTTGCAAAAATATATATATTTTTTTTCGGTATGGCGTGTGCCAGGCCGTCCCTCGAGTCATGCTCTCTACCAATCTCGAGACTCCATACTTCGAAGAAAACACCAAGGTGATGCTATCAGTGGGGCGAATATTCAAAATGATGTATTTTGTGTAGCCGACCCACCATGAGGGAGGTACAAATAACTACCAACCCTAAAGATTGCCAAATGCAGGCCCAAACCAAAACCAGCCCCTGCAAAGTTATTACTCCCTCACGATGTAACATCCATGGTGCTCAGCTGGCAATAAAACCTTTAGTTCATGACCTGGTGCCTCGACTTAAAAGAAAACCTGATGAGGGTCACTTTAAAACCAGGCCTTTTAAAATATCCACCCAGCAACAGAGGGTGCCTCGTTGCCATACCCATACAAAAACCTTGGTAAACGCTACTTGTGTGGCATGCAACTTCACCGAGTAACCCGTACTGCAGGCCTCTCCTGGCCTGCTCTGCCTTCCTGACCCCAGGCAATTCTACTCTGCTGAAAAATGGGCGCATGCATCTGCTGAACCCCCCCTAACATTGCGCGTGCCTTGCGCTATGCCTCTCCTACCCTTCTGGCTCTTCCTGGCCTCAAAGCCTTTGTCAGGCCTCCAAATCCCCTTTTTTGCTTGACAATGCAATGCCCTGTCATTACGGTCATAGCCTAAACGACGAGAGTGTCTCCATTGACTGAAATGGCCTGTGACGTCACACCGTCTATCCTCTGCTTCCAACCTCACTAGGCCTGCTCCTCAAGCCCCTTACTATTATGGAAACAAAACCCCCACCCCAGTCATCACAATGCAGAAAACAGATAAAATGCTACAAAGTGCACCCATCCACTAAGTCGTCTGCCCTAGTCCTCAACCATTCCCCCCAACCATCACGGGCAAGAAGAATGGACAATTGCTGCTCCTTCCTTTTGACCAGACAGGTGACTGCCCTGTTATCCGAAAACACAACGCTCGGACTACGTGGCACGTGGCACTCTCGCCCCCACCTACGGCTCTTCACCTGCTTCGCTTCCCACGCTACCCACAGAAAAACTGACAAAATGCTGCAAACTGCACCCATCCAGTAAGACTGCCCTAGTCTTCAAACAGTCCCCTCTAAACATCACGGGCAAGAAGAATGGACAATTACTGTTCCTTCCTTTGACCAGACAGGCGACTGCCCTGTTATCTGAAAAACAAAAACGCCCGGACCATGTGGCACATGGCACTCTCATCCCCACCTACGGCTCTTCTCCTGCTTCGCTCCCCATGCTACCCATTACTTTCCCCTGGTCCCCCAGACCTTCTCCCCACAAAAAACGGGCATTCTCTCCTGCCCACCAGTCCAAACACAGCCCGTGTGGTGCTCTCGCTCTCCCTCCAACAGCCGCTAATGATCTGGAGACTCGGGAGCCTGCCCCAGCCGACCGAAAAACACCATGTCCACAGCGTGTTGCTCTCGCACCTCCCCTGACCTCTTTTCAGCATTACCAACTGCCACAAATCTATTTTAATCACTCGGGCACCACTCTTGCCCTTAGCAATGCCTTTTCCATTACTACAATTTTCCTTAAAAGGGGGGAAAGCATACCAGTACACAATCTGAGGTTCCTACCCAATTCCTTTCTTTTTTTTTTTTTTTTTTTTTTTTTATATACTGGCTCCACAAGAACCAAACCACACCAAACTTTGACTTTTGTGGTCAGATAAACTACCCCTGCACTACAAGGGCAACTTCTTTTTTTTTTTTTTTTAATAAATGAGGTTATTACTAACGTCTGTTCAGAAAGACCAACAACATTGCACTATATCCTTGTCTTTATCATTCATACCATTAAAGTTTTGGAAAATCTGTTACTGCTTACCAGACTAAATCTACCCAACCTGTGCTCTGATGCCAATCTGATGTGCTGCAGTACCAAAAAATCAAAACACCAGCCAAAGTGGCTGAGGCCCCCATGTGCTGTCCCTTAAGTTCCTCCCTATTTCCCTCCCCTTCCTGTTTTCCAGCCAGTTGTTCTGGCCCCTTATCCCTTCCCCTTCCTCCCCCCTTCCCTTCTGAGCAAAACCATCCTAAGCATGAGGGAAGGGGTGCACCAGGACAACCTGGTCTGCCCTTTTAAACGGGCAAACTCCATTAGTGTGACCAGGAAAAATAGCACCCAAAACTAGCGATGGAAGTGCATCTGTTAGATGTTATATTTGGCCCTGTGAAATGGTGTGGGATAAACAAAGTGCTCGGACAAAAATTTGCAGAATAAACTTAAAAATTTATTACCTAGAGCGGACTGGAAATGACAAAATAATAAACCAAGCCAAAAAAATCCATAGTTTACATATCAGAGGTAGTACTGACTATCTCAGGACTGGGTGTTGACAGATTCACACCCTCCCTTACACTGCTAGCTTCCTAGGTAGTTCTGCTTATATAGCAGTTTCTACAGACATGTGACCTCGTTACTCCAGTTTTAAAATTTTATCCATTCAATCTCTCTCAAAATAAAATGTCTTATTTTATTTAAACATAAAGTAACATTCAAAAACATTTTGACATTCAAAACAAATTTTATGAGCTGTCTCAATATTTTAACTTTCACAGAAGGGAAGTTCCTCTTTGTAAGGGATAAAAACAGGGAAACTGGGCGCGGCCGGTTCATAGGAATCAATGAAGCAGGGAGCTTCTGAAACAGCAGCATTTTGGCTACACAGAAACTTTAAAAAGAAAACTACCTTGGTATAATTTAAGTTGCCTTATACAGGTAAGTCAAGTGTTACTTAATTCTTTTAGTACAGCCAAACATATTTCTTCCTAGAGGTGTTGGTAATGTGAGTGTTTCAGCAAGTAGCAGAGGCACACAAACAAAGTTTACCACATTACCAATACTCTCTTTCAGTAGTGCTTTTTAAGGGGGAACTCCTTCTGTGCCTTGTGGAGAATTTACTTTAATTAAATGGCAGCACTAGCAATAGGAATATTGTGCCCAAACCAGTACTTTTCAGGTGGTTTAAACAGTTTTCTACAGACTGCTAACTAAACAACAAAGGCAGAGCTCAGAAAGAATTTAAACAGCAGCAGTCTGGACTTCTCTGTATCTCCCATAAAAAGGAAGGCTTTACTTCACTTGTATTTTGTTTCCTTTCGTCCGTTCTGTCTATAATGCAGACGGACACCCTTATTAAATTAAAGACTGCTTCCAGAGCCTTTTCCATCCTTGCGATAGGTAGGCGTTTGAGCAGACTTCTTAAAAACTCCCGCACTGTCGCAATGCCTGCTTTCCAAAGAGGCTTTAAACTAATTAATTGAAGACTTGAAGTTACAAGCCAGCATTTTCTTTATTTTTAAATACATTTCTGCTTCACACTTAGTTTCCATAACTTAAGGCTGCTAGAGTTATGAAGGAGATCCATGATGTACACAAAGGGGGGGGGGGATCACACACAACAGAAGACATAAAAATAAATACAGATTGTGGGTGGCCAGCCCAACAAACACAACATACAACATAAAACAGGACACAGTGTACATCTTGGAGTCCCTCTGAATGTCCTGCAGCATTTGTATTAAGGAAACTCAAAAAGGGGGGGGCAGATGGATCTTGGGCTTGCTCTCTCTTACATTCCTCCCCACCCAAAACCAAACAAATTATGTTTGATTTACAAGAGCTACTACCATACCTATCTTCAGATCTGTACTCAAGAGATGGAGCCATAGCCTGCCCTCACCAAGGCTCCACCTCGGGGTCCCTAAAAAAAAAAAAAACTATTTATTATAGATACTTTCAAAATACTTATTTCTTTTAATAATCACTACCTTTCTTTTACCCCGAGGCCTGAAGATAGGTAGGTACAGTTTCTACTCCATATCCAGATAGAAAGTCGGCATTCTTATGCTCTGAACCTTTTCTATATTTTATCGTAAACCTGTAGGGTTGCATTGCTAAGTACCATCACATTATATGAGGGTTTTTATCTTTCATCACATGAAGCCAACATAGAGGGTTGTGGTCTACCCATAACTCAAATTCCCTACCCCATAAATAAAAGCGTAAAGCTTCTATTGACCACTTGATTGCCAGACACTCCTTTTCAATAACTGAATAATGTTTTTCTCTCTCATGTAACTTCCGGCTTATAAATATGACTGGATGCTCTTCTCCCTGTATTAATTGAGTAAGTACCGCCCCTATACCACAATTGGACGCGTCTGTTTGTACTATAAATGGCCGGTTAAAGTCAGGAGAGTGTAGGACTGGTGAAGAACATACCCGAGCCTTTAGTTTGCTGAATGCTTCTTCACATTCAGGTGTCCAGTTTACCTTATCTGGCTTACATTTCTTTTAAGAGGTCGGTTAGAGGTCCTGCTATTGTGGAACAATCAGGAATGAATCGTCTGTAGTAGCCAACTAGTCCTAAAAAGGACCTTACATCTGTTTTTGTCCTTGGCTGGGGGGTATTGGCTACTGCTTCTATCTCTGAGATTTCTGGCTTTACCAGCCCATTCCCAATTTGGAAACCCAAATACCTGGTTTCCTGCATTGCCAATGAACATTTAGGGGGATTTAGTGTCAACCCGGCTTCTGACAGGGTACATAATATAGCCTGGAGATGCTGTAGATGTTCTTCCCATGAAGGACTAAAAACCACAACATCATCCAGGTAGGCCGCACTATACTCTGTATGAGGTTGCAGAATATTATCCATTACCCATTGGAATGTAGCGGGCACCCCATGCAGGCCAAATGGCATCACTGTGAAGTGATATAGGCCAATCGGTGTACTGAAGGCTGTTTTTTTTTTATCCTTTGGATCTAGAGGAATCTGCCAGTATCCCTTTGTTAAGTCTAAGGTGCTGATATAACGGGCTGCCCCCAGGTGATCTATGATGTCATCAATCCGGGGCATTGGGTAACAATCAAATTTGGATATGGCATTTAGATGTCGAAAATCTAAACAAAGCCTAATTCCACCTTCTTTTTTCTCCACTATCACCATAGGAAAAGTCCATTCACTATGTGATGGTTCTATAATCCCCAGGTCCTGCATCTTTTTGATCTCTTGTACTACTTCTTCCCTTAGTTTCTCAGGGATTCTGTACGCTTTTTGCCTAATAGGGGTGTCTTCAGATACCACAATATGATGTACTGCAGGTGTAATTTTTCCTGGTAAACTTGTAAATAGTGTTCTATAGGGTTCTAACATACTTTGTAATGTATATGTTTGTTGGGTAGTTAAATGTGGGTTAATTTGCACCTCTGAGAGGTTACTCGAACCCTCTAACCTTTTATAAGCTATGTCTAATTCAGATTCAAATTCAGATGTTTCAGGGCTGACATAGTTACAGGAGAGAGAAGTTCAGTCCACCCAGGGTTTTAGCAAGTTGACATGATATACTTTATTTTTATTCTTCCTTTCAGGACAAGCCACCAAATAAGTTACTGGGCCCTTACGTTCCACCATCTGATATGGCCCTTGCCATTTCATAAGTAACTTATTCTCAGAGGAGGGTAATAAAAGTAGAACCTTATCACCTGCAGTGAATTCTTTGAGCTTTGTTCCTTTGTCATAGTATTCTTTTTGTTTAGTTTGTTGTTGTAAATTATTTTGATGTGCTTTCTTCACATAGGTTATTAACCTTCGTCTCAGTTGTTGCCAATATTCTAAAGGTTCTATCTTATGTTTCCCCTTCTTGTCTTCCCATTCTTCTTTAATAATGTCCAATGGGCCTCTTGGGTTATGTCCATACAGTAACTCAAATGGAGAGAACCCCGTCGAGGCTTGTGGCACCTCCCTATATGCAAACATCAAATAGGGTAGATAAACATCCCATTTATTACCTTCCTCTGTCACGTATTTCCTGAGCATTCTTTTTAGAGTTTGGTTAAACCTCTCAACTAACCCATCTGTTTGTGGATGGTAGGGGGTGGTGAAAACCGCTTTAATGCCTAAAGCTTGGTACAATTTTTGTAACAACTCTGAACAAAAATTAGTGCCTCTATCAGTTAGAATGGTTTTTGGAATCCCCATACGGCTGAAATTTTCACTAATTCCTCTGCTATCCGGGTGGCGGTGGCAGTACGAAAGTGATCGCTTCAGGATATTTTGTAGCATAATCTACCACCACTAATATAAAGCGATTCCCTTTTTCTTCTCGACAATGGGCCTACAATATCCATTGCAACCCTTTCAAATACATTGCTAACCAAGGGCATTGGTAACAGGGCACTTTGTCTTTTCGGCCTATTGCTGCAACCTGTTGACACTCAGGACAACTTCTACAGTATTGAGCCACCTGTTCATGTATTCCCGGCCAATAAAACCGGTATAGCAAATGTTGTAATGTTCGGTCCTTGCTCAGATGACCTGCCATAGGAGGGTCATGAGCAAGGGATAGTAATCTTTCTCGGAAAGGGACATGGACCATCAGTTGTTCTACCACCTCTCCTGTATGGGAATTTATAACTACCCTGTACAATAATTCATCCTTAATAATAAAATATGGTTGCTGAGACTCAGTAGGTATTGTTGACACTACCTGTGGAAAAAAAGGGATTAGTGTTTTATCAACTTTCTGTACACTTATAAACTCTTTATTAGGTAACATGAAGTTTTCTGTTAATGTCTCTAGTCCAGAGTCTTTTTGGTTCCAAGCCTTTTTATCCTTCTGTTTTTGTGATTTGCTTTTTCTACTTTTGCCAATGGTCCCAAATACCTCCCCCTCAAAAGGAAATATTTGTCTCAGTTCCATTTCTTGCATTTTTTTCTCCTGTATAGCAGCTGCCCCAATAATCATAGCTAACAAAGAGTCAAAGAAAGGGTAATCATGTCCAATTATAACTGGTACAGATAAAGAAGGTACTATGCCCATTTTCATTTTATGCATAGTCCCATTTATTTGTATGTCCATTTCTGTCAAAGGGTACCAGTGAACATCTCCATGGACACAATCCACTCCAGTGGTTGCTTCCCCTAATTTTGGCTTATCCACCAACGAAGCATGAATCAGTGTCTGTTTACTGCCAGAGTCTACTAGGCCAGAAACTGTCCTTCCTCCAATCTTTACTGTGGTAACATAATGGCCCCAATTAGCAAGGGCTAGATGAATTGTTTCAACCTTTTTATTTGGACAGAACCAAGCAATATGGCCCTTGGTTTTACATTCATGACATATTATTTCATGATTGAAACCTTTACTTGATCTATTGTAGTTCTTATTCCCAATGTTACCATTAGGGTGCAGCATAGGAGGACTAAATGATCTCACATTGCTACTAGGTTTTATAGTCGTAGTCTGGCTTCCAGAGTTCATAAAAGTTTTAGGGCGTTGTGGTCTGGCAGTCAGGTAATCTTCTGCTAGCCTTATGGCGGTCTCTGAGGTTTCAGGGCGATGTTCCTTAACCCATAACTGCACATCTTGGGGTAAGACCCAGATGAATTGTTCCAAAATAATGTTCTCTACAATCTGTACCACTGTTCTTGTGTTAGGTTGCAACCATTTATGACATAAATCTTTCAGATGTGTATACAAATCTTGGGGTGTATCTGTCGTTTGGAATTTATATGCTCTAAAACGCTGTCTATAGGTTTCAGGACTTATGTCATATCTTTTTAAAATAGCATGTTTAACATAATCATAGTCATTTATGTGTGCAAGGTCTGTATGACTGTAGGCTAATTGCGCCTTCCCAGTTAAATATGGTGCCAGCCTGACCACCCACTGATCTCTAGGCCAGGCACAAGCAGCGGCCACTCTCTCAAATGTTAAAAGATAGGCTTCTATATCATCTGACTCAGTCATTTTGACTAACCTTATGTCTTTTGCCCACCAGGGGTGTTGAAGGAGATCTTGTGGAACCGAGTACCTGAATAGCCTGTGAGGGGTGTCAGTCCATCTAGCAGCATTCTCTGCCCGATCTCTCTCTCTCTTTCAACTCGGTCTCTCTCCCTTTCTCGCTCCAGTTCTGTCTGTCTCAAGCACAACCATTGTAACAACTCATGGGGACCCTCTGGTGGTTCTTCTTCCTTTGGTTCAGCTGCTTGTGCACCCTTCTCAATAGCCTTTGTATCCTTGTCCATTTCCATTTCAAAGCATCTCCCTCCATTGTCACCTTAGCCACTTTCTTGAACCGTCGGCTCCAGCCAGACAATAAAGACAACCGTGTGGCTAATATAAATGACCTTGTAGCTGGGTAGTCCACTCTCCTGCCTTGCCCGACTGCATACACTCAGAATCTGCCCTCAGATCCACCAACAGGTCCTCCTCGAACCGCATCCCACTTCTGACACCAAATGTGAAATGGTGTGGGATAAACAAAGTCTTTCGGACAAAATTAGCAGAATAAACTTAAAAATTTATTACCTAGAGCGGACTGGAAATGACAAAATAATAAACCAAGCCAAAAAAACCCATAGTTTACATATCAGAGGTAGTACTGACTATCTCAGGACTGGGTGTTGACAGATTCACACCCTCCCTTACACTGCTAGCTTCCTAGGTAGTTCTGCTTATATAGCAGTTTCTACAGACATGTGACCTCGTTACTCCAGTTTTAAAATTTTATCCATTCAATCTCTCTCAAAATAAAATATCTTATTTTATTTAAACATAAAGTAACATTCCAAAAACATTTTGACATTCAAAACAAATTTTATGAGCTGTCTCAATATTTTAACTTTCACAGAAGGGAAGTTCCTCTTTGTAAGGGATAAAAACAGGGAAACTGGGTGCAGCCGGTCCATAGGGAACAATGAAGCAGGGAGCTTCTGAAACAGCAGCATTTTGGCTACACAGAAATTTTAAAAAGAAAACTACCTTGGTATAATTTAAGTTGCCTTATACAGGTAAGTCAAGTGTTACTTAATTCTTTTTAGTACAGCCAAACATATTTCTTCCTAGAGGTGTTGGTAATGTGAGTGTTTTCAGCAAGTAGCAGAGGCACACAAACAAAGTTTACTCACATTACAATACTCTCTTCAGTAGTGCTTTTTAAGGGGAACTCCTTCTGTGCCTTGTGAAGAATTTACTTTCATTAAATGGCAGCCTAGCGATAGAATATTGTGCCCAAACCAATACTTTTCAGGCTGTTTAAACAGTTTTCACAGACTGCTAACAAGCAACAAAGGCAGAGCTCAGAAAGAATTTAAACAGCAGCAGTCTGGACCTCTCTGTATCTCCCATAAAAAGGAAGGCTTTACTTCACTTGTATTTTGTTTCCTTTCATCCGTTCTGTCTATAAGGCAGACGGACACCCTTATTAAATTAAAGACTGCTTCCAGAGCCTTTTCCATCCTTGCGATAGTGCGAGCGTTTGAGCAGACTTCTTAAAACTCCCGCACTGTCGCAATGCCTGCTTTCCAAAGAGGCTTTAAACTAATTAATTGAAGACTTGAAGTTACAAGCCAGCATTTTCTTTATTTTTAAATACATTTCTGCTTCACACTTAGTTTCCATAACTTAAGGCTGCTAGAGTTATGAAGGAGATCCATGATGTACACAAAGGGGGGATCACACACAACAGAAGACATAAAAATAAATACAGATTGTGGGTGGCCAGCCAACAAACACAACATACAACATAAAACAGGACACAGTGTACATCTTGGAGTCCCTCTGAATGTCCTGCAGCATTTGTATTAAGGAAACCCAAAAAGGGGGGGGGCAGATGGATCTTCGGCTTGCTCTCTCTTACAGGTCCCATTTAGAACAAAGGTATAGATCAACTTATAGGGGCTCACATATTGAATCAAAGCTTGCCTGTAGTTATAATTCACTCCCCCAAAGCCGACAAAGTGAGTGTCTTAGACTCAGAAAGTTCCTATATTATCAGGAGCTGCCCTAGTCAATGAGCTATCACATCAAATTGAAAATTAATAACATTTCTAGACTAGGCAGTAACACATATGCTTGTAGAGGGAAAGAAACATAAACAGTCCATGACAAAACTATACATGGATGATCAAGTCCCGGAACAGGGCACTGTCTAGTTGAACCAATGTTCGTGGCAAATTTCAGGCAATGAGAATGCCTGCTGTTAGAGTCCCACCAGACACAACTCATGGAACACTGAAAAGATCCGAGAGCAAGCATTGCAATTCTCCCATGGCTTGTTCTGCACTCTCACAAGAATGCCATGTGCCTTTATGGAGTACCTGTAGTTTAGCAAGGTAAAGCATCTTGAATGTGATGGAAGCAGCCAGTAATTTGGAAACCATAGGATGAAACATGGCCCTCTTCTGACAAAATGTGGCAGGTAAATCTTGCTAAACACGGAGGTGCTGTCCTTCCCAGGATATTTCTTTTAAACCCCTGCATTTTTGAAGAACATGCAGTTTATCCAAATAAATCAGTAGCTTAATAATGAGTGGACATGGTGGTGCCCCTTGTTGTGACCTAGCACGTAGGGAGTGATGGGCCCACTCCACGATGTAGTAGGTATGGTTAGGGGAAGGCCCAGCAATTTTTTTCCAGCAGCTTCTGAGTGAATAACAGTGGAAAGAATGCCTCAGCATCCTCAGGTAGTCCAAATATGAGCAAATTGTTCCTCCGACTCCTTCCTTCTAGATCCTCCAGCTTTCCTTCCATTTTAGCCAGTTTTTGCTTGAGTAATGTAAACTTCATGTCAGCTTTATCTTTGCAACCCTCCACTGAGGTAATGTGGGCTTTTATGTCCCCTACCCTTCTGGTAGTCAAATTCAAATCTCCCCGAAGTGTTTTCAGTTTCTCAGTAACTGTGTGAATTGATTCTTTGAAGGGCAATATCTCAGCTAAGAAGTGCTCCTCCGTGAGTGGCATAGGCTGTGGAGGTGTAGTGACAGAGTGAGCGGAGGAGTCCCCATGTGACTTAACTTTTTTGTTGCCTTTCTTGCAGGCGGTGTGTGTGTTGGTAAGGCCTGCCTCATCTCGATGTCCATCCCAAAGTGTCCATGGTGATATCCAGGAAGAATTAACAACTGGAGGATACCCGGAGCTGGAAACTGTTATTTTATACCGCCACCGACAATAAAGAGCAAGAAACTGCCGGTAATAGGCAGGAAGTATGGGAGCAGGTGGAAGGTGCAGCCACTAGGGAAAAGGCATCACGTGACTCTCCCAGATTTTATATAAAAGCCATGGGGGAAAGATATGCAACTTTACAGTAGAAGTTAATGCAATATATGGAGTACTGTTAAAGACAGTACACTGTTTAAAAATACATAGAAACACTACATAATGGAGTTGCTTGGAATCCATTAAATGGCATTGATTTTTTTTTTACTTTTTTTCAGAATTTAGAATTTCTGTTTTCAAGGCCAAAAATTCGAATTCTGAAAAAGCTGCAGTATGTCAGATGCCAAATCAAAATGTGAATCTAATTCCACACTGAATACTGTTAACTTTTCTAAAACCTCCATCCACCCACTACAAACAAGAAAGAGCCAGTCAAAAAAGCCCCACTGCCCCTCTTCTCTTCTCTTCTCTTCTCTTCTCTTCTCTTCTCTTCTCTTCTCTTCTCTTCTCCCATATCCTCATACCTTAATCTGCTGCTGCTGGGTTTCCTGAGTGTAGTACTGTCTGTCTTCTTTAGATGGGAGATGGAGGATGTTATGAGTAGGGTCTAGCTTCACAACAGAATCTGAAGGGAAAGTGGGGCGATGATACAAGTGGTGTAGGGGTGGTGCAAGGTATGAGGGCAGCCAGTCACCAACAGCAATGAACACTGCCAAAGTAAATTGCACTCTGTAACAGCAATACCAACTTAGGATAGGTGGTATTAAGCTATACCCGCCCGCCCAGGGGCATAATGAGGCCCGACGCCCCAGGCGGAGGGCATTATAGCCCCTGGAAGGGTAGGGATAGCCCAATACTGCCCACCCTGGAGGGTATTATTGCACTTAGAAAATGGGTTTTGTGTTAATTTTTAATACAGTTATAAAATAAGAGTAGTACTTAGTTTAAAAAGAATACAAAAATCCAGACAAAAACTTTGTCTGGTGAAATAGTCCCTGCATTTGTGTGCTGTTCCATGTAATGTTGCTCCTCCTTCAGAAATCAATTGTATTCTACGTATCCGCCTGCCCCACGTGGAAGAAGAGATGGTTTATTGTAAAGTTTCAGTCAGCAGTTTGCCAGGATAATTTTTTGCGGCAGCTCTCTACGTTATATACAAAGCTTTTTTTTCATTTTTGGAGATAAATGCAGAGAGAGACTGTCTGGGTGAAGTAGTCAGTGTGGGTTAGCAGCACAAGTGAGTTTCAGTGCTATGGGGGCACGTGCTGTCATTTTAAAAGCTGCGCAGCCGGCAATGTGAAGCCAGTAAGGTTGTCGGCTTCCTTTGTGTTTTTTTTTTTTTTTATGTGTGGCTGCTGTTTAAATAATTGAAAGATGGGAGGGTGTGTGAAGGAGAGAGGGGGTTTGTTCTGAGGGTTTTTTTCTGCCACAAACTCGCTCCCCAACTCTCTCACTAACACTAAGCGAGAGAGAAAAAATGGCTGATATTTTAAATAGGAAAGAGGGGTTTTAGCCAATTGGAGAGCTGGCTGGGA
This sequence comes from Neoceratodus forsteri, assembly GCA_016271365.2. NCBI lineage: Eukaryota > Metazoa > Chordata > Ceratodontiformes > Ceratodontidae > Neoceratodus > Neoceratodus forsteri. Next base: position 656,103,831 of record CM028136.1, read on the forward strand.
CAAAGATTGTGGTGATGGGGCTGGCTGGGCTGGTACTTTTAATAGGTGGGCATCTGTTGTCTGATGGATGCCCACCTAGAAAAGTCCCTCAGCCAATCAGATGCCTCACATAACTTTGCCCATTTTCTAAAGGAACAGAGTAGTCAGGTCACTGCAGAAAATGCTCCATTGCTTTTGTTTATTAGCTGTCATCTGTATCCAACAGCTTCACAGTGATAGCAACCGTAGAACAGCAAAAAGTCAGCAAAATAATCAACAGTTTGCAGTGCTTAATGGCCAACACCTTTTCAGCCTAAACCATTCTTACGGTGTAAGGTACTTTTGGCTGTGTCTGGCTTCATAACAGTCTGTTATTCCATTTATTTTAAATTTCAAATAGTAGCAGTTCAAGAGTCTGCAGGGTTCCATTAAAATCATAATATTACAAGGTTAAAGAGTAACAGCACTCAATTAATGTCACAGGGAATATACCTCTATTGATGTGCCCATTGGTATGAAATGTTAAGTTTGGCTAAATGTGCTTCACTGAATGCCTCTTTTGAGATACTCATATAATTTTTTGTCTTCTGTATTTAACCAAATAAAATAGCATTTTTAAACATACTGTACTACTTGGGATGTTGCAGTACACCTGAGCAGAGTATATAAGTTTATTTTTCCTGTCTCCTAGAACACAAAAGCAACCCCCTCACAGCAAGCCACCAAGCTACCCCATTGTAACCTGGTCCCCTGCCTCATTGTTCTGACTCCCCTGAATGTGAATATAGAGCACAAAGTCCTCATCCTGTCCCTCAGGACCCGGACCAATCCACACGGCAGCAGCCTTGGCATTTCATTACTGCTGGAGCAAGAACAGCCAGCACAGAGTGATCGGGTATCAAATATACTTTAATTTATCACATATCTTAAAAAAGATTTACATAAAAGGCGTCCACTAACAAACAAAGTGCAAACAGTGCAGAGTCATGACCATCAGTGACTCAACCATTTTTGCTGTGGAGCTTTCTCAAGAGCCATCATTACAATGTTAAGTGCTCCTCTTAAATACCCACATTCTCTTACAGAGTGAATCCATTTAATGTGAATATAAATAATGAACAAATATATGCAATATAATACATTACTGATAACACTGATTTCTCCCTATTTCAGGGGGCACTATTCTTGTAATACACTTAATGTGGGAATAAAACATTTAAAATAAAGCTAATACATCAAGTAGTTATTTCATTTATATGTGTGTTTATTCCACAACCATAATCAAGTGAAGCTTGTAAGAGCCTGTACTGAAAGCAACAGATTTACAATTTAAGGAAAACTTGTTTCAATAAGTAATATCACTGGTAAGAGAGCAGAAACAATGAATACATGTTGTACCATAAGAGTGTCAATTTTAACTACTCCATTTAAAGACTCTCTCCCTTAAATCCAAGATCCAAATGGTGGGTTCCAGTCAAGTCAGGCAGGATGATGTCTCACTGTGAAGTGAAGATTCATATCACCCCCTGCATACTCTATGACTCTCTTGTAAACACATACCATGTGGTATCTAGGGAAACAGACAAAATTATAAGGAGGTTAGTTATGCTGGAGCTAGGTATATCTATCCTACCCTTTTGTTACTGCATATATATTCACACACACAGATCAAAAACATCTCCTTATTAGTGGCATCCAGGGAATTTATCTTTTCCTGACAACAGGAAATGGCTGCCCAGCTGTACAATCCACATAATTTCTTTTTCAGAAACTAGATCATTAATATTGTCACCTCTTTTCCCCAAGCAGACTTTTTCTATGCCACAATATTTGGAAATGTGTGATGTGGAGTTAGATTATCAGGTTACATGGGAGGCTAATGCATTTGTCAAATCCTGATTAAGGATTGCCCTTTGATATTCTCCTACCCTTTGTTTGAATGCTCTGGTAGTCTTCCCCACATAAAATGTTGCACATACACCAGTAGCCAAATACAGAATATGTGTTGTATCCCAGTTAATGAATGCTCGGATATCAAAATTCCTCATAGCATTTACACTTGTGAATTGTTTGGTTTGTTCTACTACTGGACAGTATTTACATCTTCCACATATATAGTTCACTTTGGGTAGTGTGGGTAACCAGGTATTTCTATTGTGTTTATCAATAGTGTAAAGGCTGTATGGTAATGTGTCTGCTAAATTTGGAGCTCTTTTATAGGTAAAGCGTGGAGGATTGGGTCAGCTGTTATGGAGGACAGGGTCACTACAGATAATATTCCAGTGTTTTTGGATAACATCCCTAACTCATCCAGCATGTTTACCATATCTGGAGATAAAACTGATTGGCTGTTCTCCACCTGTTTGCCTTTGTTTCACCACCAAGAGGCTTTCTTGATTGACTGATTCTACATCCCGTTCAGCTTGGTCCAAGATCTGCTGAGTGTACCCCTACCCTCAAACCACTTTGCACTAGCACCTTGTTGGTGCTAGTGCAGAACATGCCTTAGAAGTCCAGAAATGTTATATGAGAAATGTTACATTAAACTAAGACAGAAATGAGATTTCAGTCCAAAAATTTTTTAGAGCCCCCCCACACCACCCGATCAAAATAATGCTGTTTTGTCCACTGTTTACAAAGGATTTCAGGATAAATCTTGTTATCGCTAGTGCAGAACAGACCTTACAAGTCCAGAAATGTTAGATGAGAAATGTTGCATAAAACTGAGACATGAATCTGCTCTCAGTCATAATGTTATATAGTGCCCCACCACCACCCAGACAAAAAAAATGCTGTTTTGTCCACCGTTTACAAATGATTTCAGGATAAATCTTGTTGCCGCTAGTGCAGAACATGCCTTACAAATCCAGAAATTTTACATGAGAAATATTGCATAAAACTGAGACCTAAATGTGGTTTCAGTCCAGAAGTTTTATGGAGCCCTCACACCACCCGGACAAAAAAATGCTACTTTTCCACTGTTTGCAAATGATTTCAGAATGAATTTTGTTGCTGCTAGTGCAAAACAGGCCTTCCAAATACAGAAATGTTACATAAAATTAAGACATGAATCTGCTCTCAGTCATGATGTTATATAGTACCATGCCACCACCCGGACAAAAAAAATGCTGTTTTGACCACTGTTTACAAATGATTTCTGGATAAATCTTATTATCGCTAGTGCAGAACATGGCTTAGAAATCCAGAAATGTTACATGAGAAATGCTACATAGATCTGAAACAGAAATGTGGTTTAAGTCCAGAGGTTTTATGGAGCCACCCCACCACCCGATGAAAAAATGTTGTGTTGTCCACTGTTTACAAATGATTTCAGGATGAATATTGTTGCCGCTAGTGCGGAACAGGACTTAAAGTCCAGAAATGTTACATGAGAAATGTCACATAACATTGAGAATTAAATGTGGTTTCAGTTCAGAAGTTTTATAGAGCCCCCCCACCACCACCACCACCTGGACAAAATAATGCAGTTTTGTCCACCATTTACAAATGATTTCAGGATGAATCATATTGCTGCTAGTGCAGAACATGCTTCAGAAGTACAGAAATGTTGCATGAGAAATGTAACATAAAACTGAGACCTAAATGTGGTCTCAGTCCAGAAGTTTAATACAGCCCCCCACCACCACCACCACCCGGACAAAACAATGCTGTTTTGTCCCTTGTTTACAAATGATTTCAAGATGAATCTTGTTGCCGCTAGTGCTGAACAAGCTTTGCAAGTCCAGAAATGTTACATAAAACTGAGACATGAATCTGCTCTCAGTCATGTTGTTATATATATAAAACTGAGACCAAAATGTGGTCTCAGTCCAGAAGTTTTATAGAGCCCCCCCACCACCACCACCCAGACAAAAAATGCTGTTTTATCCACTGTTTACAAATGATTTCAGGATTAATCTGTTTGCCACTAGTGTAGAATATGCCTTACAAGTCCAGAAATGTTACATAAAACTGAGACAGAAATGTGGTCTCAATTCAGAAGTTTTATAAAGCCTTCCCACCTCCCAGACAAAAAAGATGCTGCTTTGTCCACCATTTACAAATGATTTCAGAATGAATTTTGTTGGTGCTAGCTGCCGTGTTGTGCAGAACAGGCCTTTTACAGTAAGTACAGAAAAACTGTTAGAGAAGGGAGATACAATTATTGTGGGAATTATGTAATAGTTAGAAGGGGTGCCATGCTGAGAAAATTAACTCCTCCTGCAAAATACTGCTGCTTATACTTGCTGCATCCTGCTGATGGTTTCTCAATTGTTTGAGAAATGTAAAATTATCATTTCCTAATGCTGCTGTCCTGTTTGGCTGTGGTGACGCTGTGGTTGTAACTTGTACGGTGTGGAGGGAATGCATTTTTTTTGCATTGTAACTTGCTGCCTGCTGCTCTGACTAGTTGCCAACTTGACATGAGAAGTAATGTTTTGGCTGGTGTTGATGGATCATCATCACAGAGTCCATACAGCTGCTGCTGCACATGTAAGTATCTGTCTGCAGTTTTTTTTTCTGTGCAAGAGAAGGGTGGGGTCGGTTGGTATTGCGTTCTAATATGTTTGTACTGCTTTTCTATTATTTTCCAGTTGGCTGAGGAACACATAAAGCTTCATAGGCTTGAATTCAGATCTGGGATGTTAGAATACACAACATTTCCTGATGCAGATGGCAAGTATTCCATTTTTCATTGCTGGGGTAGGTTACTGCAGTCTGGATGTCTGAGTTTGATAGTAATTGTATTCTGTTTGCTTTTGTCAACATTCAGGAATTCTGGTGATGTTATCTCTCACTCCTGCTGCTGCTTAAGACATGGGCACTTCATTTAGTGTGATACAATAGTTCCAGTTTCACAGGCAGTCCCTGAGGTAGGTATGTCTTCATTTTTTATGGTCTTCAGTGGGGGTGAGGGGTTGGGGGTGGAACTTATAATAATACTCGAAACGTGTTCTTCTTTTTATCTTACTTCCAGGTACACAGTACTTTTAGGGGAATTTGGAATTTGGATGCCTGCTGCTGTGCTTCATGTGCCCCCACCGCATGTTCCTTCTGGGGGCAATTTCCACAGTTTAATTACATTCACAGGTTTGGTAAGTATGTATATTTTTTTCGCTCTGATTCTAATTTGCTTGCTACCACCAAGTATGCAGAAGGATGAGGATTTGTCATGTTTCCTGTAATCTTTCCTGCTTAGATCATTTTCCTCTAGTGAGTTTTCTTCCCACGTCTGTGCGATAACTACATTCAGGCCCTGCAGGAGCTGGTGCATGGAAGACAGAGGGAGTTGCTTGAACTGCGATGTAGGCCACTGGTTTCATTAATGATTAAACAGTACATCCTGGGAGGAAGTATATGTGGAAATGGATGGTGGAGACAGTGTTTAGTAATTAGGTGAGGGGGCTAATGTCTTGTCTAATAATCTGAGGTGGTAGAGCTTGAGTAATTAGGAACATTTAGAAGTCATACTGCGGGCAGCAAACACCTCCCCCAATGTGGACCATCACAGTTTCTGTACAAGTACTATGGTAGTACTTACAATTACCCTTTTGGGGGAACTGGATGTCGTTAATCAATCAATCAATCAATCAAGTCTTTATTTAACCAGGCGTTCATCATTGAGCAGAAGCTCATTTGCAAGATGGACCTGGGTGGAGCATGAACAATTGTATATACAGGTCAACACAGGTATTTACAAGGCAATACAGATAATACTCTTTACAGAGAGGAAGAAAAAGAAGTTCATATGTACATAGAATTATACAGATATTGTACAGATTACATGGTATTTACATACATAGAAGTGTCTATAGGAAGATAAAGCAGGTTATCTAAGGTTGCAGGAGGAAGTAACGGAAGAAAAAAAAAAATAAAAATATACACCAGGTAGAGGTGAAGGTAGGGGGGAAGAGAGGGAAGGAAGTAGGGGGAGAAAGGCTAGGAGGGCACGGTGCACAGAAAGGAGTTGGTAAAGCTGGATGTAGAGAAGGTGGATGGAGAAAAGGAGGATGTGTGAGCCCCGGGATTGAATGCTATAAAGTACGGGGCATGGTAGGATGTCACAACCTAGGTAGTGAGTCTATCCGAGGTTGGGAAAGGAAGAATAAGGGATGGATGGGCCTAGTGTTGATAAGACAGGGGATAAAGAGAGAACAATTAGGCTGGTGAGGAGCAAGCTGGGGGGTCAGTACTTAAAATTGGGTCTAGGCATGGCTATATACCAGTGCAGACACCGGTACTGGGTCTGAGTGGGTGAAGCAGTTACATACTTCTCTGATTGTATGGAAATAAAGCATCTTGAAAGCATTTATACCGATTAGAGTGCTTAATTTGAGGGTTTTTTGTAGATCGTTCCATAAGGTAGGTAGCACGAAGCTTATGGCTGCCCTGCCGAAGCGGGATTTTGCTTTGGGTACTTTAAGTGTAATAGCTGAGTAACTTCTTAACGCATATTTCCCAATTATACTCAGGGGAAGACAGCAGGAGATATAGTAAGGCAGCTTATTAGAGATGGCTCTATAGGTCCAGAAAGCGGCGTTTCTGTGGCGCCTGAACTTTAGTGATGTCCATTCCACTGCCGCATATAGGGTGCAGTGATGTGTGTCAAAGGGGAGTCCCGTTATAAACCTCAGTGCTCGATGGTAGAGTGTGTCCAGTTTAGCCATGTAAGAGTTGGGGCATTGGCTGCAGAGGAAGTCAGCGTAATCAACCAATGATAGGAAAATGGATTGGACCAGTTGTTTCTGGCATCTCTGGTGAGAAATTGACTGATTCTAAAAACAGTCCAAGCCTTTGCATTAAGAGTAGCTTTTTGGAGGAGTTGCTTGCAAAGGGTTGAATTCTGACTGTAGGCATTGCAGGCAGCTTCAGGTGTTGGGCGACTCAGAGAACTGTATCATCTGCAAACAGATGGATGTTGGCTTCTTTATACAGTAGTCTATGTTATTAATGTAGATTGCAAAAAGTAAGGGCCCTAATATAGAACCTTGAGGTACCCCTCTTTGCAGAGTTTTTAAGGGGGACAGGCCTCCTTCGGCTTTAACTTGTTGAAGGCGCCCTGTAAGATAGTCAGTGAACCAACGCAGAGAGGAGGGGTCCACACCTATGGTTTGAAGGGCGGAGAGGAGCAGACTATGGTCGATGGTGTCGAAAGCCTTGCTTAGATCAAGGAAAACAGCACAAATAAAGTTTTTGCTCTCAAGATTACGCTGCCAGTCATTAGTAACTTTGGCGAGGGCTGAGATAGTGCTATGTTTAGCTCTGAATCCAGACTGCATAGGATTTAGCAGTTCCTAGACTCAAGGTGAGTCCTCAGCTGTGCATTTACAATTTCTCTAGGAGCTTGGACAGGACCGAAGGAGGAAATTGGCCTGTAGTTATTGAGATCACCACGGTCACCTGATTTGAACAGTGGTATGACATGTGCTGTCTTCCATATAGGTGGTAAGGTGCCCTGAGACAGGGATAAGTTAAAAGGTGGGTGACGGGTATTGCTAGTACGTGGTAGGCAATTTTAGGAAGTAAGGGTCAAGGAGTCGGCCCCAGCACTTTTCTAGTATCCAACTGAAGCAAGAGGTCCTCTACCTCTTTCAGTGTGGCAGGTTGAAGTGAGAAGGCGGTGAAGCTATCGGAGTTTCTGGACAGTTGGCTGGCAGTCTGGGAGTGAAGTATGTTTGCAGGGAGTTATCAAATGCCATGCCTGCAGTAGCAAAGTGGTTATTGAATGTGTCAAGTATATCCATCTTTCGGTTATAGTCAAGTTGCCAGAGGTAATCTTGGTCGGGAGTGAATTTCCTGGGAGTGGCCTAGCAGATCACTGATTGTGTTCCAGAGCTTGATTGGGCTCTTTGTGGCAGAGTCGAGTTCAGATTTGAAGAAGGTGGCCTTCGATTTCTGATTGTTTTGGTACATACTGTAGGTCTCCTGAACTGGTTCCAATCCTCTGCAGTGTTCTAGTCTGTGTTTTTTTCCAGAGTTTATCTCTTTCTAGAAGCAAGGACTTGATCTGAGGGTGAACCATTTACAGGTTTTGGTCCTAGTTTGAACTTTAATAAGGGGAGCATACTTATTAAGGGCCCTTGATAGAATGTTGTGAAGATATTGTAAGCTGACGAATCGCTTTGGCCAGGTAGAAATCTTGCCATTCAGGGAGTACTTAAGCTCATTTAGGTAGGTATGTTCATTGAAGTTGTGCCTGGATCTCTATTGAGAACTTGCTGATGGGTGCTGGGTTGTTGGTGATCTTACTCCCATAATAAACAATGGTCGCTGGAGTCTGAGAAGAAGACATCAGCGTGGAGAAGAGATGAGGTTTGTTCTTATCATTAGCACATCCAAAAGTGTACTTTTACTGGGGTTCTTCACGTTTGGATGTGTTGGTTCAGTAATAAGTTGCATCAGCCCATGTTCATCACAGAAGGATGCAAGGGGAGCTGTGTTAGAGAGCCAGTCAAGTTGAGGTCTCCTAAAATAATAGTTTCTGCAGCCCTGTCCCAACTTGTCACTTAGATATGACACAGTTGTAGGCCAGCAGACGGTGGTCTGTAGCATCCTATTACTTAGAGTGCAGTAGTCTGTGTAATTTCCACTTTGAGAATTAGGCATTCTAATTCGCTGGTGACAGATGCCGAGGATAAGCAGGAGGCAGAAAATTTGTCATTAACGAGATAGCTACCCTCCTCCTCTGGCATGCCTATCAGCTCTGGAACAAGGCATAGTTGGGCATGTTTACTTCTCTATCAGTGGTGCTGGGTCTAAAGCCAAGTTTCAGACATCACAAGTATGTCAGGAGAGGTATGATTTACCCAGATTTGTATTAAGGTTATCTTTTAAGGAGGCTACATACGTTAATATGCAAGAAGCTTATTCCTTTAAATTTGCTAGTTCTGCTGGAGAAAGCAATAGCTTCTGGGGGCCAGGGTTGAGTTCTACGTTGCCTGGAACAAAGCAGGAGGATAAGTAGGATTTTTCTAAGAGCGCAATTATAAGCTTGTAATTCCTGCCTTTCTCCTGCCTAGTAGATCTGATGTTTTAGGGACTGGAATGCAGCCACCATAGAAGAGCTGATCTGTTGTAGCAAGAGCTAGTACCCTACTGCAATAGCGGGAGAGATAGAAATCTGCATGGTGGGAGGTGTAGGTCTTGTGGTGGGGAGTGTTATAAGTACTACTGGTATGTGTGGTCCAAGAGCAGGATTCAGGTATTGGTACTTGGAATCACGGAGGCAATTAAATGATAAGTTGTTATGTGGTATACAGCACAAGGTGCCGCTGTAGACCAAACATGATGGTAGTTCAGGTGTCCAATGCTGGCAGCTGGTATCAGCAGAAGAAGGCAGTAAAAGGAGCCATATAGGGCCCGACATGATGGTACCTCAAAAAGGAGCCACTCAATTAGCCCAGGGGCCAGTGGGATTGCTGGATTAATGCAGCTTATCAGTAGCTTTCCGATCCAGGTTGACCCAAATTTGATAGCATTAAAGATATTTAGTGGTGAAGGCACTGCCAAGGAGAGCCTATGCATTTTAGTAAGGCGAGGCCCTGAGAGTTGGATCCCGTAGGCTGGATAGAGAAGAGGGGGATCACGAGCTAAGTCTCTATTGGTGGGGCACTGCGCCAGGGGACGTGGACTAATATTTTGGCAGGAGCTACTGTATTTAATAATCAGCGGAGGTGGGGAGGGGAGCGTCAAAAAGCTATGCAGTTGCTGTACCTTGTAGGGCCTTGGGTCCGTGGTTCGCGGTCTTGAGCATCGCTAGAGGGCGCCACCACGGTAGGCTGGAATCCTGCATGGCTTAGGCGGGCGCTTGGGTGAGAGTTTCTTTGAGGGAGAGAAGGAGAGTGAGGTTAATAAAGTGGATTCACAAAAGGGTTAGACAGAACAGTGGGGAGTCCAAATTTGCAGAACAAAAGGACGGTATGGTACCAGCAATGCCAAAAGAGGTAGTGATGAGTAGTAGTGGTTGCACCCAAGGTAGTTTGTTTGGTGTTGCTGGCCTGCTTAACTGCAAGCTGGTTTATAGTTGAAAGGGTATATAGTCAATTAGGTGAGGTCCCTAACAATAGGGCAGGTAGAGCAGTAATTGAGAGAGTTAGATGGAGTGGCTGGAGAAAAGGTTGAGAGGAAATGTGGGATCCTGTGGGTGGGACTGCTTTAAAAGGGGCGGTAAGAAAGTGGGTCAAGTCAGGTATTGAAGACAGGAGGCCAATAGCGATGAAAATGTGCAGCAGTGGAGTGACCAATCTGCTGCTAGGCTGAGGAAGGGTGGAGGAAGGGTCTATTTAATACTGTGAGGAGGAGGAGGAGGAGGAGGAGGGGAGGTGGTGGGTGAAAAAATTCAGTCCAGAACAAAGCACAGAAAGAGATTTCCTGAGACCAGGAAGCACCAGGCATTGGAAAATCAGCCAAGGAGTACAGCTGCCAGTCAGTGCCTGGTTCCTCCACTGGGCATCCAGTCAAAACAGTGCATTCAAACCACGAGCCTGGAGGTCCGGTGTACCTGAATCTGTCCGGGGTCAGTAGGTGTCTGTTAGCTGTGGCCTGCCTGGAGAGAGCCAAGGCCACAGGAGCAGCTTGGAAGCCCACAGATGGGCTGTCTGTGGAACAAGGAGGGAAACACAGAGGATTAAATACAGCTAGAGTACAACAGCAAGCTCAGTGGGGCAGGCAATGGGGAAAGACAAAGCATGAGGTAAAGAGGTGGTAAATGCAGGGCAATTATTTGAGCTAGAAGAGGAGTTAATGTGGGGGTCGTCTGTGCTTTGCACCGGGATGTCTGAGGAGGTACAGCAGCAGCAGGGGGTGTAAGGAAAGGGTAGGTAAGGCAGAGAAGAAAGTGAGGTGTTTAGAGACAGCATTACAAGTGGGGCAGAGAAATTAATAACTGGCAGAGTGACCAATGTGGGGAAGGGGCAGAGTTCGTCAGTAGGGCAGAAATGGAAAACTGCAGCAGTCTTGCTCAGTAGCTAGGTCAAGCAGTCAAACATCGGCTACTATACAATACAGTTTGTCAAGCACTAAATAACACTGAGAGGCTAGACTAGTGGCTTGTAATAGACTAGCTAGGCTGGCAGGTAAAGTAAGACTAATTGATGCATAACATATGTAGATTACATTAACAAAAATTCAGTCCAGAACAAAGCACAGAAAGAGATTTCCCTGAGACCAGGAAGCACCAGGTGTTGGAAAATCAGCCAAGGAGTACAGCTGCCAGTCAGTGCCTGGTTCCTCCACTGGGCATCCAGTCAAAACAGTGGCATTCAAAACCATTTAGCTCAGAGGTCCGTGCGTACCTGAATCTGTCCGGGGTCAGTCGGTGAGTCTGTTAGCTGTGGCCTGCTTGGAGAGAGCCAAGGCCACAGGAGGAGCTTGGGAAGCCTACAGATGGGCTGTCTGTGGAACAAGGAGGGAAACACAGAGGATTAAATACAGCTAGAGTACAATAGCAAGCTCAGTGGGGGCAGGCAATGGGAAAGACAAAGCATGAGGTAAAAGTGGTAAATGCAGGGCAATTATTTGGAGCTAGAAGAGGAGTTAATGGGGGGTTGTTCAGTTGCTGGCACCGGATGTCTGAGAGGACAGCAGCAGCAGCAGGGGGTGTAAGGAAAGGTTGTAGGTAAGGCAGAGAAGAAAGTGAGGTGTTTAGAGAGACAGCATTACAAGTGGGCAGAGAAATTAATAACTGCAGAGTGACCAGTGGGGGGGGGCGGAGTTTGTCAGTAGGGCAGAAATGGAAAACTGCAGCAGTCTTGCTCAGTAGCTAGGTCAAGCTAGTCAAACATCGGCTACTATACAATACAGTTTGTCAAGCACTAAATAACACTGAGAGGCTAGACTAGAGGCTTGTAATAGACTAGCCAAGCTGGCAGGTAAAGTAAGACCAATTGATGCATAACATATGTAGATTACATTAACAAAAATTCAGTCCAGAGCAAAGCACAGAAAGAGATTTCCCTGAGACCAGGAAGCACCAGGCGTTGGAAAATCAGCCAAGGAGTACAGCTGACAGTCAGTGCCTGGTTCCTCCACTGGGCATCCAGTCAAAACAGTGGCATTCAAAACCACGAGTTTCGGAGGTCCAGTGCGTACCTGAATCTGTCCGGGGGTCAGTCGGGTGGTCTGTTAGCTGTGGCCTGCTGGGACAGCCTTTTTTATGATTTTTTTGTAATTAATGACTCACATCAGGAAAGACAGCCACTACTCACCATTTTGCAAAATCTGTTCAACTGGTGTTACCTGTTGAATAAGCATGTTACAGTCATACTCTACTTGTACTAGAAGGGTTCTTCAACATGTCACAGATTGTAAGCGGCAGAAAATATTTATTTTTCGCATGGAGTGCATGGGCTTGTCAGGTGGCAGTAGGGGAGGACTGGCTGTGGCATTTGCCAGTGTAGTAACTTTTAAAGATGTCAAGACAACATATGTTGCTTCAAGATGGGGTTAGTCAAAATGAAAAGTCAAATGTGTTTCTTGATAAGTTTGGCAGCTAAACATTATAACTGTAATAGTACAAAATGTTTATGGTTATGGTAATTTCACTGTTGCTTTAAAATAGAGTGGAAACCAAACAACATTTTAGGGCAAAGGGTAATCAAATGAAGCTGATAAACACTGCAGCAGATAATACAGCCATCACAAATCCAATAATAGATGGTTAAAAATAATTTATAACACTGTACTGAGCTGAAAGTGGTTGGGGAGGATTCCTTTGAGTAACTTCAGCCTTGTTCCACTTCCACTGTCACATCCTCCAAGAAGCAGCCCTCACAGTCTTTAAGACTGGTGTTGTCACCAGGTGGAAATTATCTCAGCATTGATGCTTCATCCATTTCACTGCTGGTGGATGTCTTAGTAGAGGGATTGTCATCATCATCATCATCGAGACACAGTCCGTGTGTCAACACCGTTTACATCACTGCATTATGCGGAATGCGCCCTTCATTCATTTTGATGAATGTTAGCATGGACACATTCTTGGGTGACAAACTGGTCCTCCAGACATGCACAATGGCCCCAGCTGAACTAAACACTCACTCCACACTGACTGTGGATTGTGGGAAGCTCAGGTATTTCACAGCAACTGATGTTAGTGCTGGCCAATCAGTCACTTTGCTGCTCCAGTACTGCAAAGGCTCATCAGTAATTGCAAGGTGCTTTGTGTCCACAATATAGGCCTCCACCATTTGTTTTGCGGCCATGAGTCCAGCTGCCTCATCTTTCTCCTTTGCTTTTTCTTCCATATCTTCCACTCCCATCTGATAGAGAACATCCCAAATGGGATTGCTTGCCATATTCTGCTGTACCTTGCCCATTTTCTCAGATTGGGTTGCCTGTAAGTTGCTGGTGGTGGTAGCAACACTGGTTTTCTGTGCAGTGTGTATCTTACATGCCATTTTCATCTGTGCACCAGACACTCATTTAATGAGGTTCTCTGTCAGCTTTTACAGCCGCTGACAACCTCCTTTAATTATAGAAGGTAGGCCATATTTGTAGCATGGATCAAGCATGGTAGCTACTGCAATTTCTTCTGACTGTAAAATGCCAGAAATATGTTTATTGCTGTCCAGCACATGAATCATATGATCCATTAAATTGCAACTACTATGATCCCCACTTGCCTTCATCTTGTGTCAGACATTCACCAGTGTCTGCCTCAGCACACTTATGAGAGGTATGGATTGACTTATACAGGAAGTGTCCCCACTCACTGCCTCTGTAGGATGCTTGAATGGACAGAAAATGCATATTAGCCCATCCATTTGGTGCCACTGCTCTGTTGTTAGAGTGATGGACACTCCAGCACTGTCCTTGGTGGTGTGCACCTGCAGGTATTCTGAAACAGCCTTGTACTGTTCATAAAGCTGGTCAATCATGTACAGCATGGAGTTCCACCTGGTCACAACATCAAGCTTCACACGGTGCTGAGGCAGATGGTTATTGTGCTGTGGCTCACATAGATGGTCATGGGCCCTTGCAGAATGGGCAAAGTGCACACAGATGTGACAGGTAACAGGCACAGTTTCCTCAATGTCTTCATGGTTTAAAAACTGCTGCACAACATTAAGGCACTGTGCCAGGCAGGGCACCCTGAAAAAAACACCATCACCAATGCACTTCATTACATTGGAGCCATTATTACTTGTGATAAATCCTGCTGTAAGTGACTGTGTGTGCAGCCAATCATTAATCTATTCCAGCAGAACATTAAGCATTTTCTCACCCATGTGAGAACCAGTAACACTTTGCATACTCAGGGTTGCATGCTGCCAGATTCCAAGGGTGTTGCTACCACTACAGTTTTGCTTCAGTCAGGTTTTGCCAGGCCCAACATCAGCTATCACACCAGTTACCTGTGCCAGGTGTGCCATTATGCATAGATACGAGCTTGCTGCTGTTTGTCCACATATCCATGCTGAGATGGATATATTCTGATGCAGAATGCTTTGTTGCATGTCTTATGGACTCAACAACTCTACTGTACAGCTCTGGCATGGCACGCTTAGAGAAATAGGTTCATGATGGAACCTGCCATTTGGGACAGGCACAGATCCTCAGCCTGTGGAACCCAGCATTTTCCATGAATGAGAACGGCAACAGATTGATGGGCAGCATTTCAGCAGTGGCAGCATTTAACTCGAGTGCAGCAGCATGATTTTGGGGGTTCTTTGTGTGCCACTCAGGGACAGTCTTCAGTGTGGGCTGCATCTTTGGGGCTATTCAACCAGAACACAATACTTGAGGCACCACTGTTGTTCTTTTAGGGATAACAGTACACTCGTGAGGTTGTGCAGACCGAATGAAACCAATTATTTTGGTTGATATTGGGTGTGGTGATGTACTTTTCTGAGTCAAGGGACTGGGAGTGGCACATCTACTGTTATGTCCACTAAATGAGGGGGCAAAGGATTGCTCATCCTCCTCCTCCATGAGCACCGACCCAGTCTTCTCTCCCTGCTCCTGCTGTATTGAACTGTTCTGAGTTACATTTAACTTGCCATATGACATCCCACCAACAGCTCTGGCATCCTTCTGGTGTTGCTGCCAGTGCAGTGGTTACTTGTTTTTCAGGTGGGTGTGTTGGCCACCCGTGCCTATGTGTCTTCCTTATTTTCCCCGACTAACACATGTTTGATACAGTTGACATATCACTATGGTCTCAACAACCAGATCAAGCATGTAAATTTCCAGACTAGGGACTTTTGACCTCTGAACTTAACATGCTGCTGGGACTGGGAGGGCTGATAAACAGGCACTGAAGTTTGTGCTTTTTGGGCTGCTTTCATCACTTCCATGAGACTACTTGTCTTGGGAGGTGGGGTGGCTTGACTGCTTGGAGAAGCACTGCTGATAGGCTTGATAACAGCCTGACTCACAGACTGTGCAATATACATGGCCTACATCACCCTTGACCTTTTTAAACTCAGGCTCCCATGAGGGATCATCCCAGTCATTGTCATCTGCACCGATGCTGATGATGTCCTTGTCCTCCTCCTCTTCCTCCTCCCTATCACTGTCTTCTTGCATGGAACCTTTTTCTTTCTCTTCAACCATCTCCTCAGGCAGCTGACTACTCATATTGCCAGAATTATCAGACTCCAGCGGAACACTATCACCACCACCAACTCCAACAGGAACAGGCCTTGGGACAGGCACACTGACAGACTTATCACCCTCATCCTGGATCACTGTTCCTGTGCTGGTGTCAGTGTCTCCTTTCTTCTCACTATCATCCGCCACCAGTATGGCTGCAACAGATCTAGCTGTAAAAAACTGATACACAGGTATGCCAGTACTTCGAACAACTCCTTTGCTGGTACCTGCTATGCCACCAGAGCCCGAAGTGACCGAAGACACTGATGCAGACATAGGTGTGCTTTGGAGAAGTGAAACTAAAATTGTACTCTCTTCAACAGACTTCTTAGCTGCCTTGTTACCCCTGGCATGTTGCCCTGTACAGGAGCATCTCTTAGCAGGCATTTTTATATGCTTCTTCAAAGCTTTGCCTTCTCTGGCAGTATATCAAGAAAATATGTATTAGTAAGTTACTGTGTGAATAACACCTCACACACATCTGCAGTACTGGCTTCCAAGTCCAAACACAGAAATCAGGACAGGTAGCAGAACTTCATACAATTTATACCGACTGTATATGGTAGCGTATTCTATTTAAAATAAAAAGGTAACTTTTTTCTTTCACTAAACAGGAATTTAGTAACACGGGGAAAAGGGCACAGGTAACCTACTTTAAATACAGATCAGCTGTGTCTGGATAACTGAAGAACAGTAATATGTTAGTTCTTAATATTATAATTTGTTGCTATGTAAGAATGCAGAGACCACCATACAATAACATTAACAAACAAAGGTGCCTATGACACTCTGGACGGGCTCAGCAATCTCAGACAACTGTTACAATAATATGTCATTTTGTAGATTGGACAGATCAGGTAGTAAACAATGCTGTAACAGGGAAAGGGGAAGAAAATTCAACTGGAACAGGAACACTGCAATGCAGAGACAAGCTCCAATAATAAAATACAAGGGAGCAATTCACCAAAGCATTGTAGCTGTATATGGACAGTTGATGTGGTCAACTAAAAGTACTTTCGACAGAGAAAAATACAATACTGTTGATTTTCACAGTTTACGTGGCACACACATATTAACAATTAACAGCAAACAGAGCTGACCACACCCCCCTCAAAAAAAAGAAGGGATCAGCACTGTGAGTTCAAAACTTTGGAATTCACAATCACAATTAAAAGCAGAAGAATGGTATATAACATAGGATAACAGGAGCAAGAACTCTCAGAAGTAGTAACTTTTTTGGGAAAGTGGAAAAATACTTATCAAGATATAAGAAAAAAAACAAATAAGTAGAACACCAACAAAAATATAAAGGCTTAAAAGAAATAACAGTAAATTACTCAGAATTTTGAGTGGGCTGGCAGTATAGCCTAGAGGTTAGAGCAATGAGCTGTGAATGTGCTTGGTACATCCAGCAGACCAGACCTTGGTTTGATTCTCATATCCTCCACTTGCATACTGTGTGACTCTAAGCAAGTCACTTAACCACCCAGTGTTACCAGGTTGCCCCTGAAAACAGGCACTTGTGCCTAGTGGGCCTTACCTGGTTACCAATATCTCTGATTGCGTTTGAATCTCCGCCTACAGACTACGGTCGCAAACAAGGTTAAGTCCTTCATGTCTCAAAAACAAAGCAAATGATAGGTAAAAAGGCATTTAGTACTGCAGCACCCAGTTGCTGGAATACATGTCTAGACCATATGAAGTGTGTAAGGACACTTGCCCAGTTCAAGTCAGCCATGCATTAGTATTTACACAAACAATGCCACTGCACATAATGGTGGTCCATTACATCATTCGTGAATAGCTGCTGCCAAGTTTTTATGCCCTTTTACCTAACACTGCATACCTCCATCTCACCAATATCCCAATGTCTTCTTTTGGAAAGACCATATTGTTCCCTCTACATGCTGTGCAACTGCATATGTAACTGTGGAGTTCTGTAAATAATGCATAAATTATTCCCTCACATCACTAAAGCCTAGCTTTTGTACCAATGTATCCTACTGTATATACTGACACTAAGTAAATGTAATGTATTGCAATTACTGTTGTTTCAAATGATGCTCAAGGATCCTCTTGAAAACTAGGTGATGCACCTAAATGAGGTTATGCTGAAGCTGAACATTTCAAATAAATAATTAACATTTATACACGTCTTATCAACCAACCTAGAAACGAAAGTGTCTTAGTGCCTCTAAAATATATCACATAAGGTGCAATAAATAGTTACATGTGTATCTTAGTCTCAAAATGTTTTCAGGTCACAGGGAGTTCTTGCATGATATACCAGTTTCTCATAACCCACTGTACAAAGCTTTTCTTAACTGCTCAGTTCCATGTGCTCTTAATGGCAATCTTGTTCTCTTTTTCCAAGGGGAATGGGTTTGCCAATAAAAGGCAGGCCAATTTGTCCCTGTGCCCAGCCAGAAATATAGAGCCAGGGGAGGGGCTGGGAGGGGACAGTGACCTCACTGAGGGGTAAAATGACAAGGCAGGTAGAGGGCCTGGGCTATTGGCCAGGTGAGGGGCTGGGGGAGGGGCTACAGGACAAAGGGCAGCAGGGTTACTTAAGAACAAGTAACCACAGTTAGCCCTCTTTTTGGTGTAAATTTTTTTGACTTACAGCACATCACTAGGCATCACTAGAAGGTAAGTACAGCCAAATATTTAGAGGCAAGCTGTTTTTTGCAAATTGTTTGGCATTTGAGGGAGCTTGTATACGGGGAAGGCGGCAGCGTTGTTACATGGTTGGCTGCGGGAAGCGAGCCATTTGTTATGAGAAAAGGGGGTGGCAGCTTGAATTATGTGAATGAAGTCCTTAAGGCTGTATTATGGTAACCCTGTATAGTAGCATTTATTGTGAGCATTTGTCGACAGTGGCTGGCGAGTGGACCCACAGAGAACCGCACTCGAGCGAGCGAGAGGTTCGTGGATTGGTTTTGTTCGGTTGCTTGTCTTTGGTTCAGTGGACCACGGGTCCAGGCAGGTGGCTGGTTTGTGCTGAGGCAACCGCGTTACTCACAAAATAAGCGGCTCTACATAGATGGGGAAGTGCATGCCTGCGAGGAGCACGCGTTAGGCGATTAGGGCCACAGAGAGTACTACATTTTGTTCCAGCTGGCGACAATTTCAGGTGGTGGGTTTTGGCAGCAATGGCCCATACAGGTCCAGTGCAGATGGGTCAGTTCATGGTCCTGCCAACCGGGGGGGGCAGAGGTTTCGTGGAGAGGACTGAAAACAGGGCAATAGGCAGCCCATGGCGACATGCAGCATTGTTAGGGTGAGGGCCCAGTCGAGCAGGCCCTGTGATCAGGTGTGGGATAGTGCCGGGAGGGGGGATCAGGGTGCAGTCTCGGGCAGGAGCACCAGTGAAAAAGGGAGCCTGGGGCAAGTCTTCCATTGGGGGTGCATTCGCGTGGCAATGAACCGGGAGGATGGGGGAGGCCCAGGGCATGCGGCCACCATCTCTGTGGCTGCAATCTGGAGAGTCAGGCCATGTAGGCCCAGAAATCTGCCAGCAAGTGGGAGCCAACGCTAACAGAGAAGCGGAGAGGCCTCTGATTTGGCATCAGTGAGCAGCAGGAATGAAGGAATGCAGCATAGCGCGTCATTGTTGCTGTGAGGAGATTCTTAATTATAAATAAAGACAAATTGCCTTTTGGCTGAATGTGTCGGGTTTGGAGTAGTGCATGCCAGAGTCTGTTTTGCTGCATTGACCATATACTCTGGGCATGACACATTGAGTATCGGCTCTGTTTTACGGGGATGCAGCATGACAGTAGCATTTGTCGGGGCCACCACGTGGGCCAGGGGCCGAAGGGGACCTTTCCAGCCACAGAAGGCCCAGGGCATGGGGGAAGTAGCAAGGGTGCATGAGCCGTAACACGGTCGCGGGGGGAGGGCTGGATGAGCTGGGGATAATAAATGATAAAAGGTGCTTCTCCTGTGGTTCAGAGAACATGGCACAAGGTTGTGGGTTCAAACCAGCTTCTTGGGGAGCAAGCAGTGGTAGGTAATTTGGGGATGAAGCCTCACACAGCATTTAGGGGATAGGAGGATGCCACAGCCCACAGTGGACCTGGGGATGGGGAAGCATGGCAAGCAGTAAGCGGAAGGCCACACCAGCCGCACACCCATTGTGGGAGTGGGGGGGTGGCTAGGGTTATGGCCTCGCTGCCGGCGACATACAGAAAGTGGATGGCTGCAAGGGAAGGGGAAGAGGGGACCAGATGACTGGGCCATCATATAAGTGTGGGCAGCACCTTAGCAGCTCAAGAGGGATATGGGCAGCAGGTTACATGGTTGGCTGCAGACCGGTGGGTGGGGGCTGGGCAAGTGGGATTATGGCATGGAGGGAGCAGCGGCCCCAGCCCGCAGGCACAGAGGTCAGCCGTGACTGGGGAGCAGATAGACAGAGACTCACAGGGCATGGTGGCATGGGGGGGAATTTTCCAAGAGCTCAGGATGTACAGTAGTAGCCACAGACATTGCCAGCTATTTCCAGATATTTCGCAAAATTTCTAAAGAGTTTCTCTCTGCTGCCCCTACTGTAGAAATGGAGAAAGCATTAGATATATAGGGAAAGAAAGTGTTGAAACAGAGGATGGAGGAGTACATAGAGGAAGTTGGGAATTAAAACTAGGAGTGGGGGGTGGCAGTTGGGGAAGAGATATGCAGAGACCACAGGTTGGGAAACCATATGAGCTTACCCCCCATAACAGTGACAAAGGACAAATGGCAGGTACTGTTGGTGATGCTAGGAAAGGAGGGCAGGATGGGAGTGGGGGGGAAGGGTGGAAGGTGGTTACCCTTAATATTAGGAGCCTTGGGAGAAAAACTGCAGAGTTACAGGTTCTCATGGCAGAGGGAGAGGTGGACATTGCAGCCATCATGGAAACATGGGCCACCCAATACAATGACTGGGACCTGTCTGTACCAGGGTACAGGTTATTTCGTAGGGACAGGGTGATTGGGAAAGGAGGGGGGGTGGCACTATATGTGAAGGAAGGACTGAAGTATGTAAGGGAGGAAGGGGAGGAGGGTAGTACGGAGTCACTTTGGATGCAAATCCAGGATCCCAAGAATAGGATTCTTAGAATGGGAGTGGTGTACAGGCCACCATCTCAGATGGAGGAGTTAGACAGGGAACTAGTGGGACAGATCAGGAGGACCTGCGAGAAGGGTAGTGTGGTGATTGTGGGGGACTTCAACATGCTAGGAGTGGACTGGAGCACCCCAACAACCAGGAACAGAAGGGAGCAGGTGCTGCTGGATGCCTTCCAGGACAGCTTCCTGCTGCAAATGGTCAGTGAACCAACCAGGTTAGGGAATACCCTTGACCTTGTGCTGGCAAATAGGGACTTTGTGAGAGAACTTACAGTGGAGGAACCGCTGTCAGGGAGTGACCACCACTCAGTATGGCTCACATTCGATATGGGCAAGGAAGGAGTGGAATCTGGCACAATAGTGCTGGACTTCAGGAGGGCCGACTTTGGGAGGATGGGGGAAGTGGTAAAAGGGTACCTGGCCAGAATTCAATCTAGTATGGACACTAACCAGAGGTGGGAGCTCATAAAGCTGGGGATAGTGGAGGCAACCAAAGCCTGCTGCAAAGCCCAGAGCAAGAAGGCTAGGGCTAAGAAACCAATCTGGTTGAGCAAGGAGGTCATGGAAAAGGTAAGGAGGAAAGGAGCTGCCTTTAGGAAGTACAAGAAAACAGGGAGGGGGGAGGACAGGGAGGAGTACTTGACAGAATCGAAGGAGGTGACAAGGGCAATAAGGGAAGCCAAAGCATCTACAGAACTCAGGCTGGCATTAAGAAGGGGGAGAATGACTTCTTTAAGTACATCAGGAGAAAAGGAGCTGTAGGACCACATAATAAGGATTAGGAAGGAGGGGTTGGGTGAAGCAAGAGCATAAGGCATGAAGCACTAAATGAGTACTTCTGCTCAGTATTTACTAAAGAGAAGAGGGGGGTGACACCCAAGGTGGGAGAAATGGCAGAAGCAGGGTGGAAAGTGGTGACAGATGGGGAAATCATGGAGAGCGGACTTTGAGAGGGTTTGAAGGCACTGAGGGTGGACAAGGCACCAGGCCCAAATGGCATCCACCTCAGGATACTGAAGGAGCTGGCAGAGGTCCTTGCAGGACCTTTGACAGACTTATTTAATGCCTCACTACATTCGGGGTATGTACCTCAGGACTGGAGGATGGCTCATGTGGTGCCCCTCCACAAGAGTGGCCCCAAGGATGAACCGGGAAACTAAAGACCAGTGAGTCTCACATCCATCGTGGGTAAGCTAATGGAGACTATCCTGAAGGAGAGGCTGGTGGCCTCCTAGAGGCCAAAGGACTACAGGACAGCAGACAGCATGGCTTCATATGTGGCAGATCCTGCCAAACCAACCTGGTGGAGTTCTATGACTGGGTAACTAGACAACTGGACAGGGGCCATGCAGTGGATGTCCTGTATCTGGACTTCAGTAAGGCATTCGACCCAGTGCACATGGAAGGCTGGGAAGGTGTTGCAGGCACAGGGGCGGTGCAAAGCTGGTAAGATGGGTAGGAAACTGGCAGCAGGGAAGGCAACAGAGGGTGGTGGTGGTGGTGGTGGGGAGCTCACACCCAAGGGCAGTGACGGCGGTGTTCCACAGGGCTCAGTGTTGGGACCAGTGTTGTTTGGGATATTCATTGCAGACATATCATGGGACATCAAGAGCAAGATTAGTCTGTTTGCTGATGATACCAAGGTAGGCGCTGTGGTGGATGACCTAGGGGGATGGCAGGAGTTGCAGGATGATCTGGCAAAGCTTGAAACCTGGTCAGACACCTGGCAACTGGGCTTTAATGCCAAAAAGTGCAAGGTGCTGCATTTTGGGATGAAGAACCCAAGGAGGAGTTACCAGCTAGGGGGAGTGCAGCTAGTCCAGACAGAGGATGAGAAGGATCTGGGTGTGCTCATTACAGGGTCAATGAACAACTCAGCACAATGTAGGAAGGTAGCTGCAAAGGTCAACAAAATGCTGGGTTGTATTGCAAAGGGTATATCCTCTAGGAGGGAGGAGGTGATTCTGCCACTGTATAGGTCATTAGTTAGACCACACCTGGAGTACTGCGTGCAGTACTGGTGTCCGTATCTGAAGAGGGACATTAAGTTACTGGAGGGGGGTGCAGCGTAGAGCAATAAAGATGATCAAGGGGCTGGGGACTTATCATATGAGAGGAGGTTGAAGGAGTTGAACATGTACTCACTGGAGGAAGAGAAGACAGGGTGACATGATTGAAACCTTTAAATACATGAAAGGAATAAACAAGATGGGTACAGAGAGGCTGTTCAAAGTAAGGGAGGGGAGGGCCACCAGTGGCCATGATATGAGACTGGAGCAAGGAAGGTTCAGGAGGGAGATGAGGAGACACTTTTTTACAGAGAGGGTGGTGGCTGGGTGGAATGCGTTACCTGCTGAAGTGGTATGCAGTAGAACCATGGACTGCTTCAAATGAGGATGGGACAGGACAAGGGGAGGGTTAATGAAGGGGAAGGGTGGAAGGGAGGGGCAGCTGCAGAATAAGGGTGCTAGCTGCACATTTGAGCAGACTTGATAGACCTCTAGGCCTTAATCTGCTGGCAAATTTCGTATGTTCGTATGTTTGTATCTGGAAATATCACAGAAATTTCGGGAAATAGCTGGCAGTGCCTGTGGCTGCTACTGTAAGTGCATGTGCAGAAAAATGGGTTTATGAACACCAGCTACATGCGGGAAGGGGGCACCTCTAGCTAGGTGTGTATGCGGTGGGGGCGGCTGCATGAGTTTGGGCACAGTTACCTTGTCAAGGGGGGAATAAGGAGGTGACAGGGGGCCAAATTGAGGCATGAGGGGACAGCATTCATGTATGTCTTGTCATGCAGCTTTAGAAGATATGGCACCAAAGAGAGCTATGACATCCAGTCAACCATGGTAGTGGAAGCCACGAAGCTGATGTCTCAGATGACTGAACTGATGGAGGCAGCAAAGTGGAGGGAAGCTAAGGAAGAGGCATAAAGGAAGTGGAAAGAGCAGGACGAGGGGACTGGCCCCGGGAGGGGCAGCAAATGGGCGAAGAAGGTGGGTACCAGCCCCCCAGCAGCACTGGGGGTGGGAGAAAACATGGACTGGGCCAGGGACACTCAACCAGATGGGGGTAAGGATAAGGTGGATAAAAGCAATGATGAGAGTTTAAGAGAATATAGGGAAGGTCTGGTAGGTGACATGGAGGAGGCAGGCGTAGCAAGGATGGAGATGGCTTTACAGGTGATCTAAGAGAGAAGGGAAGGGGGAAAGAGGGAGTGGACACTATAGGAGGGGCACGGAAGTTACATGATGGTCCACCGGGTTTCATGCTGGGTGACCACTTGCCGGTGTCCATTAAAGAAAATATTTGGAAGGGGAAGTAGGTGGATATCTTTGGGCTGGTGGATGAGGAGACAGCAAAAAGGTATGAACAAAAAGAATCGGTAGGTAAGTCCGAGATGGCGGTGGCGCTAGCGGTGGTGGGACATAAGGCAGAAGAGGCAAGGTATAAGGGAAAGAACATAGACAAGTGGCAAGTGGGGTTTTTGATTTACAGTGCAATGTTACTTGAGAAGCAGCCGGAATTGGCAATCTCACTGATAACATACATGGCAATTATTAGGGACGCATACCGGGTGAAACTTGGTTTTGGTTGGCTCAAGTATGATGAGACGTTTCAGAGACGCATGGCTGTTAAGGGTGATCTGAGGTGGGATTGCACCCATGCAGAACTCTGGGTCAGGATGCTGTCTGGTGCAGCAGGGGGCCAGGCATCGGACATGGTGAGAAGGATGGCACTGGTGCATGGGGCCAAGGCTTGTTGGCCTTACAACAGGGCACCATGTAACTGGCCTAGCTGTAAGTTTTGGCACATCTGTTCACGATGCGGGGGGTCTCACCCAGCCACAAGTTGTAAGGGGGGTGGAGAAAAAGGTGGTCTGGTCAGAGGGTAGACCCATGAGCAGCCCTTTCAGGGTGGAAGAAGGGAAGCTGGCAGGCACCAGGAAGGCATGGGTATGGGATGTTATACATCCTATCACGGATGGAACCAGGTTTGATAAGTCAGAGCAGAGGTGGGGATACCCCATGGCCTACACACCCATAAAATGGTGAGTAGTGGAGGTTTGGGCCAAGGAATACCCAGACAGGGCAGGGACGGAGTTATTAATAAAGGGTTTTGAAGGGGGGGTTTGTGCTAGGGTTCGAAGGGAGGCAGGTGGGGATGCTGGCCAAGAACTTAGGGTCAGTGGTGGGAAAAGAGGACATAGTATGGAAAAAGATCCAGAAGGAGTTGAGGGCAGGCAAGGTAGAGGGGGCGCTGGTTGCACCCCATGCAGGAAGTTTCGGTGTTGCCTCTAGGTTTGGTGTCTAAGAAACAGGCAGGTGAGTTCCGACTCATACATCACCTGTCATACCTGAAAGATGGGTCAGTGAACGAGGGGATTCCGGATGAGTTCAGCATGGTATCCTATGCATCACTGGACCAGGCGGTAGAGTTGATAAGGGTGGCAGAGGGTGTCTGGTTGGCTAAGATGGACATTGAGGCTGCATTCCGACTACTGCCAGTGAGGCCACAGGATTGGGACCTCCTCGGTTTCCAGTTTGAGGGCAAGTTTAATTTTGATAAAGCAATGCCCATGGGTTGCTCGGTTGCCTGTGCAACTTTCAAAGCATTCAGCTCATGGGTGCAGTGGGTGTTTGGGTTGCTGTATGGACACTGTAGGGTCATCCATTATTTGGGTGATTTCCTTCTAATTGGTGCTAGTAAAAGGGAGGCAGAGAAAATGTTAGCTGATTTTCAGGATATGTGCAGGTCCATAGGCATCCAGCTGGCAGCAGACAAAACCGAGGGCCTGGCTCGCATGCTGGAATTTCTGGGGATTGAAGTGGACACAGAGGAGGAATGTTTTCACCTCGCAGGGGACAAAGTTTAACTGCTCAGGGGGGCTACTCGCTCTAGTAAGGGGGAGGAAGAGGGTGCTGCTGGTACAGGTACAGCAACTACTGGGGCACCTTAATTTCACCTGTAAGGCCATAAGCCCAGGTAGGACATTCACCAGGAGGCTGGGGAGGGTCACTGGAAAGGCAAAACTTCTACATCATTGGGTGGACATCAGCAGTGGAGTGAAAGAGGATTTAAGAGTCTGGGAGACATTCTTGGATTAATTTAATGGGGTGACCTTCTGGCAGGAGGAGTGGGCTCCCAATGAGGACCTCGAGCTGCACATGGATGCAGCCAGGATCCAGGGGATGGGGACCTATTTTCAGGGGGACTGGATATCTGAGGCATGGTCGGACCAATGGCTGGAATGGGGTTGGACCCAGGACATCACGTTCCTCGAAATCTTCCTGATATGTGTAGCTTTGGAGGTGTGGGGAGCATGGATGGCAGGGTTGCACATAGTTCTTTTTGTGCAACAACAAGGGAGTGGTCGATGTGATCAATAGGCAGATGGGCCAGATGGAAGCAATCAGAATAGTGTTGAGGGGCATGGTACTGTTAGGTCTGAGGCGTAACCTGTCTTTCAAGGTGAGACACATTGAGGGGGTTCATAATGAGGTAGCTGACTGTCTTCTTTGTTTTCAGATGGAGTGTTTCCGAGAGCTGGCATCGCAAGAAACCCTCACCTACACCAGGGTACCATAGCGGCTGTGGGAGAATGGAGAGAAAAGGCCAGGGCTCTATATAGGGGATCATGGGCAGTGGGCATCCTAAGGGCTTACAAGAGGGTGTGGGTGGCTTTCCAGTTGTTCAGAACAGGAATGGGATGGAAGATAAAGGACCCAGCCAAGGAAGGGGAAGTAATGCAATATATGGTTAAAAAATGGGATGAAGGTGTTGCACATACCACCATGGCAGTACAATTGGCAGGAATAGGTTGGGTTTTCTTGGATAAGGGTGGTCCAATGTGATGAGCGGCCAGGCCATCAAGAGGATGATGGCAGGCTGGCAAAGGGGGAAGGGGAGATGGCAAGATGGGAGCTGGCCACTGAGGGGTCCCCTTTTCAGGAAGGTATTAAAGGCGGTGGGTCAGGTTTGCTGTTCATCACATGAGGCCTGCCTGTTTAGGGCCATATTCACAGTCATGGCAAAAGGGGCATTTTGAGTCAGGGAGATGGTGGCACCCAGAAAAGGAGCAACTGAGGTGGGGTTGCAAGAGCACTGTATGAGATGGAGGAAGGGGAAGGTAACAATTCTACTTATGAGGTCAAAGACAGATCAGCAGGGAAAAGGTGCCACTGTAGAACTGCTGAAAGAGGCGATGGCAGACACATGTGCAGTCCAGGCGATGGAGGCCTAGGCGAGGGTCAGAGGGTGGGTAGGTGGCCTTTGGTTTGTGCACGGGGACGGGTTTCCGGTGATGGATTTTCAGGTGGGGGTGGTCCTGAAAAAGGCTTTGGTGTTCATAGGGGAGAATCACAGTGAGTTTGCTCCTCACTCCTTCTGGATTGGTGCAGCTTCCGAGGCAGCCATTTCGGGGGTGGGGAAGAACGAGGTCAAGAAGGTAGGGAGATGGACATCAAATTGTTATAAGAGATATGTAAGGTGTTGATGGTGTCTAATTGATGTTCCCATTTTCTCCCCCACAGCAGGATCCAGGATGCAAATGTGGATTATGGGGCACTCATTTATCTACTGGGCAGAAAGATTTACAGCAGCCACTAGGTTGGGGACACAGCTGCGACTGGGTATCGACCACATGAAAGTGAGATGGAGATGCCTGAGGGGCATGAGGTGGCCACAACTGCTGCCCCTGCTGGACAAACTACAGGTGTAGTGGGCCAGCCCGGAGTGTATCATCATCCACCTGGGAGGTAATGGTTTGGGAGACATGCCCTGGGGATCATTGATAAAAGACATTATAACCAATCTGGAGAAAATAAAAAGCTGGTGGCCCAGGGTAGTAAATGGATGGTCAGGGATTACATCGTGGAGAGTATGGAGGGGAGCTAGAAAGCCCCAGGCAGTGGAGGTGGCTAGGAAGCTTCTCAACAGGAATGTGGCTAGGACAGTGTTTGAGATGGAGGGAATTCACATACGACATAGGGAAATATGATTTGACCAAGAGGCAATACACAGATCAGAAAGCGTCCATCTCACTGAGTTTGGCATGGGTCTGTTTTTGCGCCCATTCAGGGAGATTGTAGATTGCATGACTAGGAAGGGGCTGAAGGGCTAGCCTGCAGGAGAGCCCCATCTTCCATCGCAAGCTGGAGATGGGACAGTGAAGGATTTGGGGAGCAAGGGAAAACTGGGGGGCAGAGAGAGGGGAGGGGGTAGAGTCCAGGCTGGGGCAAAGGAACCCAGATGTGGGAGTAAATGGGGGTTGGGGGAAGGACATATAGCAAGGTGGTGGATCACAGAGTCCACACCTGGTGGGGAGGAGTGATCCAGGTAACGTGGTACCCGATGGTGGTGACTGGAAAGGAGGGGCCAGATCCCAGTGTCCGAGCCCCGAGAAGCAGGACAAGCAGGATAAGAACAGGATGAAGAGATGCAAGGAAGAAGATGGGACTGTTATGTCAAAGGCCAAGGGACTGTTATGTCTTAAACTGTAAATATTAAGTGTAAATAAGTGTTGATTTTGGGATGTATACTTTGGCTGTGCCTAATGAGTCAATAAACAATGCCAGTGAGCATCCCAAAGTGAGATGTTGTGGCCTGAGTTATTTCTGGCTGGGGATCAGGGGACAATGGGGTTTGCCAATAAATGGCAGGCCAATTTGTCCCTGTGACCAGCCAGGAATATAGAGTCAGCGGGAGTGGGGGGTAGGGGAAGGGACAGTGGCCTCACTGAGGGGTAAAATGACAAGGCAGGTTGAGGGCCTGGGCTATTGGCCAGGTGAGGGGCTGGGGGAGGGGCTACAGGATAAAGGGCATCAGGGTTACGGCGACAACAACCACAGTTAGCCCTCTCTTTGTTGTAAAATGCCCACTCTCCTCCCTCCCCGGTGAACAGGGGCAGGTAAGGCCAGGGGCAGAGAATTTGAGGGGTGCATGCAAGATGTGTCTGCTTGGAGGGCCCTGTGTGGGCACATGGGCTGCAGTGGGTGGCTGGAGGGCCAGGGGGGATAGGTGGAGCCCCGCTGGTGGGATAGTATGTAGTTTTACAAACGGTGAATTTGGAAGGATTTGGGGGGGAGCAAGGGAAAACTGGGGAGGGCAGAGAGGGGGAAGCTGGTAGAGTCCATGGGCTGGAGGCTAAGGAACCCAGGCATGGGAGTAAATGGGGGGGCAGGGGAAGATCATAGAGCGAGGTGGTGGATCGCAGAGTCCACACCTGGTGGGGAGGAGTGGTCCAGATAACGTGGTACCCGATGGTGGTGACTGGAAAGGGGGGGGCCGAATCCCAGTGTCCAGGCCCAGAGAAGCAGGATGAGCAGGATGACAACAGGACGAAGAGATGCAAGGAAGAAGATGGGACAGTTACGTACAAGGCCAAGGGACTGTTATGTCTTAAATTGTAAACATGAAGTGTAAATATGTGATGAATTTGGGATGAACAATTTGGCTGTGCCTAATGAGTCAATAAACAATGCCAGTGAGAATCCCAAAGTGAGATGGCTGTGACCTGAGTTATTTCTGGCTGGGGATCAGGGGACAATGGTACATCGGTCCTGTGTGGTAAGAAGTTATACAATGAATGCAGAGGATCTGTTGCATTCTTTGGAAGAAACTCATACGCAGGGATATTCTCCTCTCCTGTAACATCTCAGGTCCCTTCTCTTCCATCACATCCTGGGCCAAACATTGACACCCATAATTATTATATTGGCCCTTTTTGTACTTTTCTATACTATCACTCTCCTTCTTTAGTAAGGAAGAGTGCCACACTGTAAATGCAAAGCACAGTCATAATCTGATGCTTGCTTTGTAAATTACAAATAACCAACACCACTGATTTATGATGATTAAAATAATGAAACTCCATTTTCAAGAATTAGAATTCTGTAAGTTGCACCGGTAGATGCTAGTCTAATTTTCAGATTTTACCGGGATTCTATTGTCATTAGTTCAGAATGTGTATAAATAATCAGAATAAAAGAAGGCTTAATATGCAGAGAATTAATCAAAACAAACTGAAAATAGTACAGGAAGCAACTATTAGAAAAAAACAAATTCTGTAGATTTACTGATCTGACATAAAATGCCAAATTCCATGAAATTCTTTGTTTTTACTGGTATACAGGCAGTCCAAATCTTGTAATTTTACCAGGTTTACTGGTAAAAAACAAACATCAGTGGCCTTGCTCATAACTTATCACTGGTAACACTGGCTTTTTTAAGATCATTAGTTTATGTAGTATATCTTTTCATTAGGGAGGGTAGGGTTCTGAGTGAGGTTTATAATAATATTTGTCAATTTGTTCTTGGTATCCTTCAGTTGACACATCATTGTGTCTTATATTCTTCTTTGGGCTGACTATGTCCCAAATTAAAGTTTCCTATGTGCTTGGAAATTTGACACATCATGCTATTTATGCTGGGAATTTAAGGATTCTTAGGTTAATCTGCATTCAAATCAAGGAGTTATTTTGAAAACAATTGTTAACAAGGGAAATTCTGGTTTTCGTTCATTTGTGTCATCTGCTGATCATTTGTGGAATGATTTGCCTCTTTCCCTTAGATATATTAATTCAGCAATAGGATTTAAGGCTACATTTAAAAGTTACTTGTTATCTGTTGATGTTTGTAATTGTTAACATATTGTTAGTTATGTATTTGTATTGTTTTATTGTTGATCGCTTTCTGGTCGGACCTGGAAAAGGAATTCACCCAGTATCCTTACCCGGTTAACAAACTTAAAAATAAATTAATAAAATCCCTTATTTTCAGATTTTGACTATATGAATGCCATTTGAAATCTCCTCATAATCTTTACTCCTAACAAAATACCAATGTGTTCTTCTATAGTAACTCTATCTATACCAATAAAGTCTAAGGTCCCACATCCAGTCCTTCCAGAAAAAAAAATGTTAGTATTATATTCAGTCTCATTCTATTTACCTTAATGCATTCATTCATTTCAACTAGAATTTTCTGCAACTTTCTCTACTCACAAATCAGTATTCATTCATAAATATTATAATCAAGATATTTCATTGTTCTTGTAGCCTCCAAATCATTGGTGAAATCAAGAAACCAAAATAGGGCTCAGCTGAGTTCCCTCAGGGATGTCACACTTTATATATGACCATTCAGACAAATAATTGCCTTAACTTACCTCACTGTATTCTTAACTCACTGTATTCTTTTAATGATAAAATGAGAAAACCATTTGACTTATACTGGAAGAACTAAGTCTAAACCATCTTCTGTATTAAAAGCTCATGATTTGTAAGACTGAATGTTTTTGAATAAAAGAAGAGACTGTTGTGTGGTAGTCAAACTGTATACACACCCTAAGTATGCAATGATTTTATAAACCCCTTTAACTTCACACTTGGGGTTTCTGTAGCAGCTGCATCACAAACCTATATCAAATTCTGAATACACACATCATCCTATTCATTAATACATATTTCTTGGAGTACATACCCCATCATTTTAAATGAGAGAAAACACTTCAAAATTAACCAATAGTAGATCAAATCAGATGCAAATAGTTCTTACACAGGAGATAGGATTTTACTTCCAATTAACTGTTCCTGTATTGTGCACACCTTAACTGCTGAGGAGATCCCCTTCAACAGACAAATATAGTCCGAAACTCTCAACAATCAATTAGAAAATGGTCATAGATGAGGTCCCCTCCCATGAAGAACAGGTCAAACTATATACAATAGTTTCTACAGAACAGAAGCTTAACATGTAGAAATTAATGAACAATGGTTGAAGCAGGAGTTACAATAGAGATGTGCAAATAAAACAGCTGTTGGGGAGATCCTCTGCATTTTCTGAAACACACCTGATGCTGGGGAGATCTGTTCTCTGCCCCAAATCACATCAGGATCTGGGAAATCCACTCCATTATATAAATGAATCTGCCCCTGAGAAGATCCCTCCCTTGGTCAGAAAGCCATAAACAGAGGGGCAATATTAGCCATGTTGTAGATCATCTGCTTTACTAATGAAAACAGCCACAAGGGAGCTTCACTCCCTTTTTAGTATATAAAGTAGGGATGGGCAAAGTGGCTCTGCTGCACTTCCGAACCTCCCTGTACTGGGCTGACTTGACTCTGACTGGGAAAACCATGCCAATTGTGGCTCAACCAGGGTTCCCAAGTTAGCCCGGCTTGAAGTGCAGTTTGGTTCTGCACTTACCACTGTTCCATGCTTCTATGCTGAGTGTCCAGGGTGGTCCATCTCCTACCTAATCACCCACCTGACTTAATGCAGCAAGTTTCCTGCAGTCCAGTGGTCTCCCACATCCTGATCTCTTTGAAAGTTATATACCATTCCCAGGTGGCTAGAGGACTCCACCATCCCCATTCCCCTAGTAATAAATAAGGTACTAGTCCATTTCCCAGTGTCAGCTGGACCCCTGCCCCCACCCAACAGGTAGTACCCCACCACTCCATCATCCCCACCACAACCCCAAGCCAGTGACAGGCACAGCTCTCTGCTCTTGTCTCTGACCATCATAGCCAGCTGCTGACTGAGCGGTCATTGAAAGAGTGTGTGCTTATACAAACACACGCTTATTCATTGACATGACAGCTCTATCGGCAGCCAGCCATGGTGGTCAGAGACAAGAGCTGAGGGCTGTGCCAATTGCAAGGGGGGTTGTGATGGGGGAAACAGTGCGGTGGGTCACTAGTGCTATCCCAATTATGTCATTTCCCCCAATTCTGACCCCCTGGCAGTGACTAGCATAGCACTCCACTCTTGCCACTACCACCAACAGAGTTGTCACTGAATGAGTGTGAGCTGGCCTGTCAATAAATGAGTGCATGCTTGTACAAGTATGCACTCTTTCATTGACTGCTCAGTCAGTGGCCAGCTGTGGTGGAGACCGGAAGGCTGTGCTGGTCACCAGCTGGGGGTCAAACTGGGGGGGGCAGGGTGGTGGGGCACTACCATCCAGAGAAGAGGGTGGGAGGTCTACTACTAACCAGGGAATGGAGTATTAGTACCTTATTCTATTACGGGGAAGGGGAATTGGGAGTGGGGTATGCTAGACACCAGGAAATGGTATATAACATTTAGAGGATCAGGATGTGGGGACCACTGGACACCACTGAAACTTGTTAAATTATGTCGGGTAGATAATCAGGAGGGGGGATGGACCACTGGACATCAGAGAATACTCATAACTGTGTTTTTCATAAGATCTACAGTTCATCAGAATAAATTAGCATAAATCACAACCTTCTGGAAAAAAATCAGTCAGAATCAGAACTGAGTCACAGCTGGTTTGCCCATACCTAATATAAAGCCTCTCAATTAAAATAAAAGCAGTATTCAGTCAATTATGATGCCGCCTGGGTCTCCACACAAAGCTAGGAGGGAAATAAATAATTTTTAGTTAAAAAGACTGCCATTGTGTAGGAGAGTAAAGGAACAAAGCCTACTGTATCCATTTAAAAATGCTGCCATTGGAGAATGCAAACCATTATCTCCCCAACTTGTCACCAGAAAACCTCTTCTAATAAAATGTATATTTATTACCCTGTAGGTTCCACTTCTCAATTCAGATGCCACTCTTTAAACTTCATGCTTATTTTTACCTGTTTCTAGATGTCCCAAAAATGCTGTTCAGTTTACTAAAGTATACCAACATAACCCATGGGCACTTTACTAAGGTATTGGTAACATTGGTCCCACTGACGCTGAGCCTCCCAAGCTTTCTGAGCTAAAATGTGCAGGGGTGGGGGATCCTCAAGACACTATGGTCTCCTGCCAGCCAGATTCCTGGTGCAGTAGCAGACATGGGGCAGCCAGCAGCACATGACAAAGCAAACAAACTCTGGTCAGAGTCAATATGACTGCTCAAAGCAGTGTGAGTGTGGTGATAGAGTGTAAACGAACACTCAGAGCTTTCCCAGCACTCTCACTGCACTGGCCGAGGAAAAAAGGAGTTTCCAGAAATGTTCTGACCTGCATATAAAGAAATCCAGGATGCTTTTATTTGCCTCACTGGAGCATGCAATGGTCTAGATGGTGGCATCGATGGAACTGTGTATGCGCGATACTCACACATGAGCAGTTTGAACTGATGCTACCATCTTGTGCAAGGCAGCCGTCACTTCCATAGTTGCAGGAAAAAAGGTAGACTGCCAGTGAAAGGGGTGTGTTTATGCAGCCCGCAGAGGGGAAGGGCCGCATAAACTACACTAGTGGAACTTTGTTGGAGCACTGTGGAAGTGCACTGGACTGCGGTTCGGTCACGTGCTTCCACAGTGCTATACTAAACCTCCTAAGATGGCATAACATCTGTAGAGCTCCACCCACGCAGCCGTAAAAAGGATACAAGATGTGTCTACAGCTTCTACCTTCAGTTGTGAATGATGAAATACAGAAAATATGTTTCACTTTAGGTTCACCATAGAAAACACAGAAATATAGAAAGTGTCAGCAACTAAAGGCCCACTGGCCAGTCTAGTCTGTCCAAGCATGCATGGTTAATGGGCTGTGCCCCTGTCAGTCTTCATGTCTTCTACTCCCTCTCCTAACTGCCTCCATAGACACTTTTCCAATGTGTCTGTTCCTTTCCCTGTCTCAGCACAGATGATCTCTTCTGTTAAGTTTGTTCCAGTCTGCCACTACTCTTTCCATAAAAAGTATCTCCTGTCATTCTTTTTAACCCCCCACCAGTTTCACATAATTTACTCTGGAGCCTGCATTACCACTAATTGAGAGCTTCCTATCAACATGTGCTGTGCACTTTGTTTATCCAGTGATGGTACAATACTTGAATATCTCAGTAGTCTCTCTTCTATCTCCTTTCTTCCAAGCGTGTACATATCAAGATCCCCAAGTGATCATTCTATGAGCTTTTTTTGTTTCCCGTGTATCATTTTGGTAGTCATGCTCTATACTTTACAAGCCTATCACTGTCTTCAAGTTAGGGCTAAAATTTTGCACACAGAACTGTAGTTATGGTTGAACCATTCATACCATTCTAATATTCAAGGGATTGAGTCCTTTAATTTGTTCCAGATTATTTCAGAACCCACCTGGAAAAAAGGCATTTGCCCAGTCCCAGTTAAATTTTGGAAGGTTATCCACTCCCTTTTGAACCCTCCTGCCCAGTCAGCTTCCCCAGTCCTTGCGGTTAATGGTTCACTTGTGTCTGACTGTACCTCTGTTGCTGCTCATGTCAATGAGCTCTTCACAAGCTGCACTCTCCATTCCTCTGCCCCTCTTATTTCCTCTCCTTCCCCCACAGGCCCCCATCCCCTTATTGGGTTTTTGCAGGGTGTCTGCACCTCACCAGCTTTTCTGCACTTTATAAGTGTTTTGCAACTATTTTTCAGATGTTCTGCAATTTATTAATTTGCTGAACCTGTGAAGGAGGCCAGCACGAGTTCTGTTTGGTCTGGGATGCTTTGGACTCACATTAGTGATTTGTTCATCTTGCAGTTTTACTTGACCATATTGTTGTAACATGATCATTTGCAAACTTTACCTAAATGTAAACTATGTGTTGTATCTCATCTTTACTTGCTACTTTGAGTTTTTGGTTGATTTACAATATATTTAATTTCTTGTCACCTTCCTCTATAAGTTACACCTTACTGTACTCTCTGTAAATGTGTTATTGCATATAGTAAAACTGTTTTTCATTGTAATCTTGCTGGGCATTCTGGAAAATAGGCATATTTTTGATTAGTATACTTAACTTGGCCAAAAACAAACAAACAAATAAAGAAATAAAAATTAACTAAGTAAAGAAATAAATAAAATTCTTCTCCCATCTCTTCCCCTTCTTTAGCCAGATCACTTCTTCCTTGAACTGCTCTCATGAAAGAACACTCTGGTATTCTCCTTCACCACCTCTGCTAGCCTAAGCTCTACAGTGTCTTCACCATTTACTATCGCACAACCCTGTTTGCCACACTCATCTTTTCTGGTTATGCCACCTGCCCTCTTCTGTCTAATTTATTTGGGGTTTGATGAATGCCTTTCTTTTTTTGCTTCATTATATCTTCTGCTCACTTTGAAAACCACAGTGGTTTCTCCCTTCTCTTCTGCTCTCCTAACAACTTTGTACAAAGCTCTGTAACCTCCACTATTCCCCCATTAGCCACATCCCATTTGCTAGCTGATCCTTCCACTGTTACACGCCCTGTAATTCCCATTCCAACATCTTTCTTATTGTCCAGTGATTTTTCCATTTGAGGTCAAGAATCTTAGTCCTGGAGTCTACTCTTTCGTTGTACAGCTTGATCTCTATCCACATGGTGCTATGATTGTTGGAATCCAATGGTTCCTAACCTGAATCACCCCACAGTCTCCCTGTTTATTAGAACCAGGTCCATCATGGCTCCATACCAAGTAGGTTCCATGACCCTCTGGCTCAAGAAGTCTCTTGCATCATCTCTACTAGGACCCGGCTTTTGTACTCACTGCTATTAAGATGCTACAGTCTACGTGCTGTAAATTAAAATCCCCATTTTTGACACTTCTCCCAGTCCTGCCATCCTGTTGATCTCTTCTCTTTGCTGTTTGCTTCTTCTTTCAGTGCTGAAGGCCTGCAAACCATTCTGACCTTTACAACCCTCCCTTCAATGCAATTACCCATACCCATACCATGTCAATTCACTTGAGCAAGCCTGCTTACTCGATTTCTGAGGGTAAGATGCTCTCCTTAAGCCACATCATGCTGGCTCCTAAAATAATTTACATATTACCTATATGTGTTAATGTTTAAAAAGTATCTCAGAAGTGGAAGCAGTAGCCTGAGACAGATTTGATAATGTCATCTTTTGGTATACCCCCCTGCCCTGCCATCCTCTGCTGGCTCATTCTGTGAGCTTATTAAAGGCATATACAGTAGACAACTTCCATATAATGCATTCTGATGCACTTGTGGAATGTGGGATGTACACTGTGACCCCTGAAGTGCAAGAACATATAAGAGCCATCATTAATAAGAACATGAATAATGCCTTGGAAGCACACTTCAGGTGTACTCATAGTTCTAACACCCCCGGCTTCTGATATAGAGTACTGGAATATGTACGTCCACCAAGAGGTGGTACCCAGGTAAGGCTGTTACTACAACTTGATTAAAAAATGGATATCCCTACTGAATGCCCAGGCCTCTTCTGAGCTGAGCTAAATGACCAGATTTGCCTTTTTTGTAACACATTTGTGATGTGTTATAATCTGGAAATGAGATGAGTCTTCCTGTAATCTGCCAGTCTTAAGCAATCAGATGAATTCGATTTTTGAAAGCAATACTGATTATGAGTGGATTTTATTTACTGGTATAATTAGATATGCACTG
The DNA here is from genome assembly GCA_016271365.2 of Neoceratodus forsteri. NCBI lineage: Eukaryota > Metazoa > Chordata > Ceratodontiformes > Ceratodontidae > Neoceratodus > Neoceratodus forsteri. The sequence continues at coordinate 656,140,849 of CM028136.1, forward strand.
TTTCATGTAGGGAGGGCTTAAGCCCAAGGTTCAATATGGGGAATAGCTCCTCCCAGAACCTCTACTTAAATCCTTCTCTAACACACCTCCCTTGCATAGGGATTATTTTTTGTCCCTGAGTTCTTTGTGTGGCTTGTGTGGCTGTGCCTTCTCTTCCTTGCCTTCCCTCTGCTGTTGTCTCATCCATCCCTTCCCTCTCCTATGTATCACCCCTTCCTTCCTTCCTCGCTACTCTCCCATTCTCCTCCTGTTATTTGTTGCTTACCCACTTTAGTGTCTTTCCCTTTTAATTGCCTTCCTATGCTGTTCTCTTTCCTGTCTCAGTGTTCCTATGACCTGTTAGCCAACTTGTTTGTCAACCTCTTAGCTCTGCCTCCTGATGCTCCCTTTTCCTCTTCCCGCATCCTTTCTGGTTGTACACTGCTTGCTTCTCACCATGTCCATTTGTGGGATCTGTGATTGCATGCTAAGTGGTCTCTGGACTGGTGAACACCTGCTTCCTATGGGATCCTCTGCTCTCTGGCCACTCCTTTCGGCCTCCCTGCTCATTCCCTGCCTCTGTCTCTTGCTCGTGTCAGGGTGCTTCCCAATTATACTACTGTTTTTGGGTTCCACTGCCCACCCTCTATAGCCTCCTTGCATTCCCTGGCACCTTCTCAGAATCTCTCCGTGCCTCCTTGTTCATCTCCCTGGGACTCAGTCCTGTGTCTCCCCAGAAGTGTGCCCACTTCCTGTCCATTCCCTGCAGGTTGATGTTCTCTCCTCCTCTGCCCATCTGTTCCCCTCTGACGCTGTATCTGTGCTGTCTGCTCCAAGGCAGTTCAGTGCTTTCATTTCACCCAGGAGCTTCTATCTGACCTAAGACAAATTAGGATTAAGTTGAACAACTTCATGTTGTGGTATTACAGTGGATTCCACTTAAATGCACACCCGTTTTGCAGATGAGAAATGTGCATTTAAGTGAAACGTACACTTAGCCGAACTTCCATAGAAAGCACTGTATTTTTAAAGATTGCAGTTGCACTAGTGTAAAACCACTTTTATTTCATAAATCGGTTGATTTGCACATTTGAATTAGCACCTATGAGCACTTTCTCATCTACAGTACTCAACAAAAGTATTAAGTAAAGGACACCCCAGAGGAAATAGAAATAAAACGAAGCAGTGTCTGATTTGAATGTTAAAGTTCCTTCAGGTATATGACTCTGAAATAGAGCCCAGTCTCATCACAATTAAAGATACAGTCCCATATTTTCTGGGCTAAGCTAAGTGTTTCTTTTTCTCCATAATGCTTGTTTGTTTCTGGGAGCCAGTGTGTGACTAATGTGGGGGCACAGTGTTAAATACTGCTGACACATTATTAACAGCACCTGTGCAATTAACCAAAATTACCTACATAGGGAGAGATCGGTTAATGAAACAAGAAACTGTGTATTAAAGTGGAATGTGCATGTAACCCCCTTGTTACCCGGGGTTACTAAAATCCCAGTAAGACCTAGTGGTAGGCAGGGAAGCCAGCTTGTGAAACTCCAGTTAAATGGGTTTCACACTGTCTCACTCTGTTCTCAGTCTCAGCTGAGACTGGGGGATGACATCACCAATAAAACTTTCGTAGCTGCATAAGCCACATTGGAATCTGCAGCAAAGGGAGTTAAATAGAATGTTGGGAGAGAGTTCAGTTTTATCTTCAGTAAGTGAAGAGAGAGCCTGCAGTTTGGCTTGAGGAGTGAAGTTGTACTCAAGTGGTGGAGACCGCTGTTCGGGTTTCAGTGCCCCCTCCCTCCAGGGGGGGAGGATGTAAAGATCCCTAGCTGATTCCTGGGACCACCCCCTTAATTCTGCTAAGTAAAAGAAAATCTGCCTGGTTAGTCCAACATTTATTTTGGAAGATGGAAGATTTGTGAGTCGCCTGTGGGGCACCTGCAACTAAAGGGTGAGTGTCTGCTCTGGCTAAAAGGGCAAATTGTTTTCTTCACCCTGGAACTTGTGTGAAAATCTAGGGATTGAGCTACATATTGGGAAGCCTAGAGAAATGGGCCAAACATGTAAAGTAGTGTCAAATCCTAGAGTGTTGTGTGATTCAAATAATATGCAGAGGAGATGCGACATACATCTACCCTTTAATCTACATTTAGAAGTTCAGCAAAGGAATGGTTCAGTTTTCCCAGGGAAATGGCCGGGTATGGGCTGTGGGAGCTGGAGGTGGGCAGACCTCCCATCTTTAGTGACCAGGTCCACCTCTACAGATTTCTTCTGTGGTTGCTACTTTGCCTCATGCACTTGGCCAGTGATGGGGAAAGTACCCAGACATGGGATTGCAAGGGAAAATTCTCTCTAGGAGTCACAGACTCTAGGTGGTGTGGGGAGCCACAACAGAATAATTGGTTCATTCTTCCAATGGCCCATGGATCCAGTGGCCGGCAGGGGAGCCGGGTCAGTGGGGAAAACCCAAGTGTGTACAAGTCAGGCTGTGTACCCAAAGCTGCATGCAAGTCCGGGCTGTGTGCCTGGAGGGTTCAGAGCCTAAGGGCTGAAAATGGTGATAAAGTGTTCTGTAGTCTCTAATCTGCATTACCAGGAAATGTAGCCCCATGGGGGTCTGTCTATGCTTTGTTTGTTCAGCTAGTATGTGAATAAAAGCCACACTGAAGAATCCCATTCCTGGTTCTGGACATTACAGTTATTGCTTCCTGTGTTCAGATTTACTTAGGTGCCCCTGTGCAGAGTAGTCAAACCTAGGTCCCTCTGTGCCGAGTAACCTCATCCTCCCTGAACCCAGTCCCCACCAGGTACTGCTGTCAGCTTTAACAGCATGCCACCTGTCGTTTTGGCAAAAAGGCAAGGGTGAAGGGTTACATGCACTTACTCAATGAGCATTTAACCAAAATTATTAACATGGGGAAAATTGAAAAAAAAAACAGGAAACAAGAAAAGTGTGTATTAAACCAAAATGTGCACTTATTCGATAGCACTTACAGTAAGTGGAATCCACTGAATATGTATTTTTGGTGTGCATTCTCTCCTGTAGCTTTCTTCCAACTTGGACTTGTAGGGCATCTGGCTGCTTGGGCTTCATGTGAGCATATGGTAAACTAAACAATTATGACTCTACAATGTTAGGACAATCACACAACCATTCCTACAATGAGCATTGCTGCTTCCTCTTCAAATCTCGCACCTCAGCCATTGTTATTTATTTACTAGTAACAGTAATACCTCCCCACATTGACCAATGAAGATTACTGTGCTAGAAAATCTACTTGGGAATACTGTACTTGCGTTAGTTATTCACTAGAACTTGAACATCTCTGCTTCACTTTGCTTATTTTCCCAAGACGACCGCACATCCAACTTGTGACCCCTCCTCACAACGTAAGATCACAGGTGATTGCTCACAAAACCATGACTGGGATGTAAACATACCAGGATACACTATCTACAGGAGGGACAGGGAGGGTAAAAGAGGAGGAGGAGTAGCTCTTTACATAAGGGAAGGAATCAAAGCAACAGAACAAAAGGGTAAACAGGGAGGAGAAGAAGCACTGTGGGTAAATTTGGAGACCAGCAATGGCACCACAATCCACACAGGGGTTGTATACAGACCCCCTTCTCAGGGGGAGAAATGGACAAGAAAATGATAGAAAGTATACTTAGAATTGCAGAAAAAGGGGAGATATTGTTGATGGGTGATCTGAATATGCCAGATGTTAACTGGAGTGCAGTTGCAGCAGCCACTTCGAAGAGTGGGGTTATTCTAGATGCCCTACAGGGGGCATGCCTTAGACAACTAGTATTGGAGCCCACTCAAGAGGGAGCAATCTTAGACCTGGTTCTCTCAAATGGAGATGAAGAGTGGATCACAGATGTAGAAGTGGATAGCCATCTGGGAACTAGCGACAATCGAACAGTATGGTTCACAATAAACATAGCAATAGAGTCAAGCCATACAAAGGCAAAAGTACTGGACTTTAGGAGGGCTGACTTTGCCAAAATGGGTGAGTGCCTAAGGAATGCACTAGCAAATGGGCAGGATGAAGTGGTGGGAGAACAATGGGGAATAATAAAAACTGCCATCACAGAGGTAACAAGCCTTTGTGTGAAGCAAATAAACAAAACGAAAAGATGTAAGAAGCCACTATGGTTCTCAAAGGAAGTGGCAGTGAAGGTTCAAGAGAAAAAGAAAGCATTCAGGAAGTACAATGAATCACAGAAGGAGCAGGACAGAGAACTGTATCAGTTAAAGCAAAAGAAAGCTGGGAAGGCAGTCAGAACAGCAAAGGCCCAAACCGAGGAAAAGATAGCCAAATCAGTTAAGAAGGGGGGATAAAACCTTTTATAGGTACATCTGGGAGCGAAGGAAGACCAAGGGAGGGCAGTGAGGCTTAATAAAGGGAGGGAGGGTGGGCAGAGGGTGACTGTGAAAAGGCAGAGATACTAAACAAATATTTTTGCTCAGTATTTACAAAGGAAGAGGAGAGTACCTAAAACAAACAGTAGAAATACTCTGGATACAGAAGTTGATACCAGCCCATTTACAGAAGAAAGGATTCTGAAAGAACTCATAAAACTGAAGGTGGAAAAAGCAATGGGGCCTGATGGGATTCATCCCGGAATTCTAAAAGAACTAAGGGTAGAACTAGTGACACCACTGACTACCCTCTTTAACAAATCATGGGAGGTTGGGGTGGTACCTGAGGACTGGAGGAGGGCAGATGTGATTCCCCTTCACAAAAGTGGGAGCAAGGCAGAAGCAGGAAACTACAGACCTGTTAGTTTAATCTCAGTGGTAGGGAAAATGATGGAATCACTTCTGAAGGAAAGAATTGACGAGTATCTAGAGGCCAGAGGGGCACAGGACCCAAGGCAGCATGGATTCTCAGTGGGAAGGTCATGCCAGACATATCTAATAGATTTCTTTGACTGGGTGACCAAAGTAGCAGATCAGGGAGGGGCTGTGGACATGGCTTACCTAGACTTTAGCAAGGCATTTGACACAGTCCCACACAAAAGATTAATATACAAGTTAGCCAGCCTGGGAGTGGGTCCCAAGATGACAGCCTGGGTAAAGAATTCTCAGGCCTTCTCCAACCTGCCTTCTGTCTGCTTACCTACCTTCCTCCCCCCCACAGTGCTGTTCCTTTCTCCTTCACCTCCCATTATTTCTTGCCACCTGCATGGACTTCCTGTATAGGGTCCCCCTATTATTTTCCTTACCACACTGCTCTCACCCTGTTACCTACCTTATTCCCTGAGTCTACTGCTGACTCTTCCCAGTACCCCTCCCTCCCCCACCCCATTCTAGTTTTTTCATTCTTCCCCCACTACTACCTGTACTTACTACTGATGGTGTATATCTAGATAAAATGAGACAACTAATGTGTAACTTGCTACTTACTATACTTCTAATGAGTACACTCTGCATGCTAGATCAGTTATCCATAACTGAAACAAATAAGGATGCACTGCATAGTCCCAATGATGTTACCATGTTCAACTACCTTTTCCATACTAAACCAAACTACTCAAATTTCTTCTGCCACCATACTGCATATTAAAATGGCATTCTACCTAAAAAAGCAGCTCTGGCATGGTCTTACTGTAATTTTTTTCCTAAAATACAATCCCCTCACATATCTAGCTCTCACCTGCTTACTATTAGTTGGTGATGCCAAACTAAACCCCAACCCTACCCCTGCCCCACCTTCCTTTTTTCACCCTACACTCTGGCAAAATGTAAAGGGCCTAAAAATCATTCACCTTAATATCAGAAGCCTACTCCCCAAGAAGGATGAGCTGACATCATGGGTCACCCATTACCAACCAGATATCCTAGGAGTATCAGAAATATGGCTAAAACCTTCTATTCCAGATAGCCTTTGAGCCCTCCCCGGATATAGTCTCATTCAGTTTGATTGCCAGGGTGCTAAAACTGGTAGTGGCTTGTTGATTTATTACAAAGCCCATCTATGATTAGCATTACCAAATCAACCTCCCCATTTGAACCCCCCAATGAATGCAGTTATGGAACAATCACATTGTGTGGTGCCAAAAAGCTACACCTGTTGTTTCTACATCCCTCACACAGTAAACTCTAGCCTGCTCCTCTCACTCACTAAATGTATCAGTCCACTGGTCAAAAACAATGAATTCTTAGTTTTTGGTGACTTAACACCCAACTGGCTAAGTGAATGTAACAAGGCAGTGGTGCAGGCCCTAGGCTCACTCAAACTATCGCAGGTCATCACACAGTCTACTAGATACTCCAACAATGGTAAAACACAAACCGTAATTGACTGGATACTTTCTCCCAGGCTAGATGGAATACATTGCTCAGGTGTCTTGCTGGATACCATTAGTAATCATGCACCTGTCCACTACTTTTGTCATGCCAAACTTCCCCAGACCACCTCAAATCTTCTGTTTCAGGAATTTCTCAAGCCTAGACCCTGCGCTCTCTAGGCTCACTGTCTGGAACACTGATTGGCTCTACCTCTATGAAGCCTCTGATATAAACTTTGCAACCACCTTCTTCACTTCAGAGTTCACTAAACTCCAGGACTATTTTGCCCCTCACAATAAAAGAAGAGTGTGTTTCCCTACTACCAAATGGTTAAACCATAGACTACTAGGTAAGATTATAAAGCAAGACAAAAAATTGCATGATTTTAAGGTTTCCTCCTTCCCGGCAGATTGGATAGCATGCAGAATCCTGGGGAATGCCTGTAAGAGTTCTGTTTGGAAAATCAAAAGTGCACACTGCAAAAAACTTCTAAACTCTTTTACCCATAACTCTAGGCTTTTTTGGAAACACATTAGGAACATGTTAGAACAGCTAGGGGATCATTCCTCCCTTGACATGCTTCTTAATGGTGTTAGCTGCAATAATATTAACACTATTGCAAACACTTTCAACCACCATTTCTCCACCTTCTCCTCCTACACAACAACCTTGCCTAATAAGCCTATCCTCTTGTTCACTAGTAATACACTCCCAATACCCACCGAAAGCACAGAGTGGCCTCCTTTTGAGATCGGGTCATAGCTTACAAAAATGGCTGATTATGGAACCTTCCATTGGACTTTTGGAAGCATTTTTCTGAAAGTCCAGCGGAGCTAGAAACCCTCAGCCACTACAGAATAGCAGCCATGCTATTTTGGCTGTTACTTCTACATTCCGGGGCATGAACTGCACATGCATGACTCACGTGCAGGTGCAGTTCTGCTGGCACCATCATGTTGTGAATGGCAAAATGCCATTCACTGCAACTGCACATGAGCGAGTGTCACGCATTCGCACTTGCGTCACCGCCGCCAGCAGAAAAACCCTCCCACTGCTGCTGTCCTCCAACAGCGACATCGGGGTCCCTAATCCCTGTGTCAGCATTATGTAGCCCCCCAACTCATGTGGCACATTAGGAGATCACCACAGTGTGCCCAAATGTACTTCTTTGCCCCGCACTGACATCAGGGTGCCCAATCCCTGTGTCAGGAGTATGTCCCCCTCCACTGATGTGGCACACTGGGACCCCACCCCAGTGTGCCCAAATGCTTGTTTTTCTCCCCTTCCCACTGACATTGGGGTGCACAATCCCCATGTCAGCATCAAGTACCCATCCTCCAACTCATGTGGCACACTGGAAGCCCACCCCAGTGTACCCAAATATATCTATCTTTTTCCTGTAAATAAAAAAATCCTTCCCCTGATATATTTTTTTAACCTATTAAAAAGAAAAAGGTTCCTCATCACCCCAGTCCCCTCCCCATCCCCACCCTCCCACTGAGCACCCACCTCCCTAAACTTACCTCCAGAGGTCAGCACTGTTATCTTCTCTTGACTGGGACAAGTCTGCACTCTTCAAAGCCAAACCACAAACTGAAGAATCAAAGGTAATCATGCTATAATGGCATTCAAAGGAGTTTTAAACTTAAGTTGATAACTCAGCCATTTATTTGAATTTTGGCCCTACATTTTCAACATGGGGTTCTTGGGACTCCACCTCATGATCAGTGTCACTGTCATTTTGCTACTCCGTCATAAAAGGCGATTTTGTGGTTGCTGTGCAGAATCACCTTTCATGACTGAGTAACAAAACAACAGTGCCACTGTTCATGAGGTGGGGTCCCAAAAAGCCTATGTTGCAAATTTGGTGAAAAAAATCCCCAAAAAAAGACTGTATTATCAGTGTGCATTGAGCAGTTTCTATGCACGCTCCTAACTTCACCAATTTTTCATGTTTTACTCCAGATTTTCAACATTGCCATTTTTGCACACCTCCTTTTTAACAGTACAGCTGTCATTTTTCACATCCTGCCTGAAATGTGTTTTCACACCTGTAGCATATAATGGCGTGGTCACTCTGTGAAATCGCCTTTCGGGACAAGTGAACAAAATGACACTGACACTCTTCATTAGGGAGAGGTCCCAAAAAGGCCATATTGAAAATCTGGTGCAACACCTCCAAAAAATGGCCAAGTTACGCCTGAGTGTTCCATAATTTCTATGCACACGTGTAACTTTGGTCAGTTGGCAGCTCATCACATCCCTATCAGATCTGGTTAGAACTTGTTACTTTAGACATGTCAGCACTGCGGAGATTTGCAGACAACTTGCATGGATTCCTGCTTCCAAATCAACACGCTCTGCTGGTGTTGAGCCCAACCTTCTAAAGATTAACTTAAAATATGAAATATATTTAAACAGATTTGAGAAAGTGAGGACAAACTGTCCTTTCAAGCGTTAGTAGGGACAATGTCATTGTTCCCTTGTTAAACATTAAATGGTAAAAGGGAGTTAATATCTTATTACTTTTATAAACCATTTTTTCAGTTTGCAAAGGTGAATCTCACCAGAACCCCTTAAATACAGAATGCCAGAAAGGAAAACTACAATCACCATAACAGGTGTTGGGTACATTGCTCTGCTCTTACATAATTACCTGTCTTTTTTTTCTAAATTACACTCTGCATGGAATTGCATTAGGGAGTTACACGTAGAAATCAGTAATGCTGGCATATAAATGGACACTTGTTCAGACTGTGAACAGTAGCATACAAAGTATGCAATAAATTAAACACAATCTGACTAAAAGCACTTCTTTTTTGTAAAAATTGAAGTTTCAGACACTTTTTAGAGAAGGTTTGATATTTTTTGCCATTTCTTTAATTTTTATTACTGATTATTTCTTGTTCTGCATTTTTTAGCACAAACATGTTTCAGAACTGTATTAACCAATCACTTTGATGGTTAAGTGGTGAATTGGGTAATTAGGAGTGCTCTGTGTTAACTAGCCTCACTCCCTGAAGAAACCTTGCGAGCAAGGCAATATGTAATAGTAGCTAGACAGCATTTATTGCACTATGCAATTAAATTATAATCAATTAGCCCAAGCCTGGTGTGTCCAATGATTCTATTTTTTATTTTTTTTACGTACCTTTCAGCAGTAAAATAAAATGAAAGCATAAATGGGTCTATTCACAAAGTCTATGCACCATGTACCAATGGGGTGTAGGCTTCCCTATATATTCCTTAGCAGTGCATCAGGGGTCCAGTGGACTCCCACGGCATTTACAGAAGGGGTGTGGACCCCTTCTGGACCCTGACCCCTGTCAATCTGCACAGCTATGCATGCAGATGAGTTGGGGGAGTGGCTAGAGGATGTTCACACACTCCACATCATTCACCAAGGCAAGCAGTGCTGGGAAAGCAGGGTGCAGGATATGCAGGCAGGGACCTTTCCATAGCTGCTGTGCACTCCCACATACCACACCTTCTGGCTGTGGTGGGACAGCTGACCACAGCCTGTCATGTTGCCTCAGCCCTCCAGTCATACAGGGAGGGTTGGGGTAGCCATTGGGGCACTCACCCGAGTTTATAGTTATTCCAGGATGTGCAGTGTCCCACAATCCCCTGCTCCACATGGAGTAGGGGATCCATTTTACCACCAGGATAGGCATCCAATTGGATGTTCACCTATTTCCACTGCTCCACCACTCACGCATCAACATTCCAGAGGACTGCGGCCAAAGACAGATGGCCTGTGGTGGTCATCGTTAGTGAATGGCATGCCTTGTGCACTTGTCTGCAGGTGCAGATGTGCATGGGCCAGGTATGTGCCTGACACACATACCTGGTCTGCAATAGTGCATAGGCAACAACGTGACTCCAAATGAGATGTTGCATCTCAGTTGAGCTGTCTTTCGTGAATAAACACAGTAAGACTTTCTCATTTGCATTTTGTGAGTGGAAGCTTCTGCTGGTGAATTTTAATACACATTTGGTAAATTATAATTATTTTTCAAAATCTAATACTTGCTTTTGAAAGTAAATAAGAAAATAAGTACTATATACAATTGACAGAGGAGAAATGTGAATGCAGGGAGTATATGAGTATTTTTAATAACTGGCAGATATTGGGACCTGCAGGGTTCATATTGTAGATTTAGGTGGCAGAATGATCACATATCACAAGTAAAGTCAGTTATATAGTACATGGAACAGAATAGGAGAGGGATAATGTATCTGGCGTATGAGCACAATTAAGAATGATGACAGCCGGAGAATGTAAGTGCACTCTTGACCCTCTCACAAAGAACATCGTTCATTTTATTGCTATACATACCAGACCAATCCTGAAAGGCACTGGCTTCTCAGAAAAATTAGAGATGGCTCTAATAATAGTCTATGATTCTTCATCACTATTAGCAGTTAAATAAAGACATATGTACCTGCAAATGAAGACATGTCAGCCCAGTACTACCACTACAGAGTTTATGCATAGTGGAATAGGTTTGAAATAAATGATTTCTGCTGATCAGTATGAGTGATTTTGTGAACAAGTTCCCATTCATTACTGGACTGAGAGGTGCCACTGTCCTCCCCACCCTACTAAATAATTCAACAGAGACTCTTCTGGAGTTTAAATAGCAACTCTACACTTGAACATGTACTTTCATAAATAAGATGTTTAGCTGTTACAATTGACTAAAGACTACATTTTTCCTTTCCGAGATTTACAGCACATCTTGGTGGTCTATCTAGAAAGTCTGTATAGAAAACATTTGAAAACATTTGCCTCTCCCCTTTACACCTGACAGTGCCTTTGTTTATGACATCATAGTGCTCATTATGAGAACAGACTATGATGTCACAAACAGCAATTATGTGGTTAGCAGGGGAGTCACGTGCAATTTTTTAAACTAAAATTTATTAAGAGTTTTAAGTTTCCATGAAAATACACAGCAAAAGCACAATGATTGACAACAAATACACACATACCATTCTATATAATAGTAATCCTAATTGCTACATTATTTACAATATTCAGGAGACCAACATCAGGGGACAGTAGAAAAATTTACAGAAAACTAGAAAACAGTAAAGTTAAAACACAACTGGCATACATCTAGTGTTTTAAAGCTGTTTTTTTTTATAATAGAATTGCTCTTTAATGGCCCCAGTCATGCCTTTACTGAACATTCCATTTTATAACATGCCATTTAGAGTGGCATACAGAGCTGAAAGTCTAATGCCTGGCCTCATATGCCTTCCTCCCAACTTAGTGGGGGGAGAGTCTTCAAGTCAGTGGGAGGACAGATACCCTGCTTGGTCTTCCCCTCCAAACAAGGTATACTATGCCAACCAGAAGGACCCTTCCTCCAACACTAAGGGGGTGTCACAAAACTGATAGCAGAATCTCTCACCCCATCTGGCAGAGCTCTCCATCTCATAAGTAAACCTAATGAGAAGTGCCAAAGGCCTGTCTGGGCTGTGTGTGTACCTCCTGGTTCTGTCCACCATGCCTGCTTAAGGATACACTGTTTATACCGAATGCAGGTACCACTTCACCTTCTGTTACCATTTCCATACAACAGACTCCCAAGCCCCCCCATTTACAATGACCATGACAGTTAGTCACCTGTTAAAACCCATCTCTTCAGAGGAGGTTAACATCAAAGAAAAAAAGCCTTGCAGGGAAACCCAGGAAAATTCTACACTGATTCATAGAGGGATACCCATACTGGGGCACAGGATTCCCTATTCTCACCTGGCTCTAACCTGCTGCTGCTTCTATGAGACTTTTATGGGCTGGTAGTATAGCCTAGAGGTTAGAGGAATGAGGTGTGAACGAGCTTGATACATCCAGCAGACCAGACCTGAGTTTGATTCTCACAACCTCCACTTGCATACTGTGTGACTCTGAGCAAGTCACTTAACTGCCCAGTGTTCCCAGGTCACCCACTGATAACAGGCACTTGTGCCTAGTGGGCCATACCCGATTACCAAAGACTAAAATAAAAATAAATAAAATAAATGAGGGTAGGCCGGTGGGATTAGGAGCTGGTTAGCAGAAAAGAGGAAGAACCAGGTTGTACCTATGTAACCCTTACTTTCACACTGGGCAGCCCCCTTTCTCCTCTGTCTCCTGGGCAGCCTCATCTGCCTAGTAGAAATTAATCAGCATGGCCCACTGACCATGTAATATAAAAACCCAAGGGAAGGCATTTGTTCCAATAAAGCTGTAAGGTCAAAACAACTCCACATCCTGGAATATGACCCACTCACCCAATTATTTACATATTCTCAAGAATTCTTTCTTTCAACATGTCACACGGTATGTGCACTAATTTCTAGGGAACTGTGAAACCTGGCTATGTAAATAAAACTATAATTCAGATTTCAGAATGTAAGGAAGGTGAAGAACACACCTCCTGTGATCATTAATGATTATTTTATAGAAGGGAATGTCCCACCGGGAATTTTTACAATTTCAATGGGATTCAACATATTACTAAAGATATGCTACACTGTATGTAGCTCTAGACATCCTGAAGAACCTGCTATACATCAAAATGTTGATGATGATTATTATCAAGGGCAATGGTGTGAATGAATTACCTCACATTTCACCTTCTTCTTGCCCCCCCCAACTACAATCCACCCAATCATGCCCCTTCTAGGAATGGAGACTTCCCTAGACTGAGAACAGGAAAGAGAGGACATGGCTTTATGGAGGGTGGGGCCATCTTCAAAAATTCACACAGCTGAAATTCTTTGAATATTGGCAAGTTCATCAACAGGCCCAATTGACCTCCACACCTCACTAATTAACTAGACAGAGACCCTTCTTGAGTAAAATGGCCACAGTCATACATTTATTGAACACTTCATTTTATGGTGTCCCATTCAGGGTGATGTGCAGAGCTCTATATCTCATATGTAAACCAGATGAGGGGTGGCCAAGGCTTATCTGAGCTAGGTGTGGGGCCTCTTGATCCCAGTCCAATGCCAACCTGAGATGCACTGTCCAAGCCATGTGTAGACACCCCTTCCTCTCCTAGTATGATTTCCATAAGAGAGATTCCAAAGCATTCACACAAAGACCTTGTTTTCCCCCAAGACCCTCACCCAAGCCATTCCTGCACCACTTCCCAAATGGCTAGGCTGAACTGGTCATACCCCTGGTCCGAGAGGTGCAGACCATATTTAGCATACAGCTCTGGGTCTTAGGTTACAATTGAGTCATGCTTACTTATTCTCCCCTCAATATATAACTAATTAGTGATCCTACTTCCATGAGCTTTGTCCATAGCCTTCTGATCTCAGCAATGCCTTCAGTGTACCCATTGCAGAACATGGAACCATGCCAGTGAAGTGTCAGCCCACATTTGTCACAAATGCTTTGAATCCTCATTCATTGTCCTCAAGAGGCCAACTTATGTCCCACATCCAAGGTCATTGCCACTCAATCGTATCACCTTTTTTTCTCCACTTTTTAAGGATAAAAACCCCTTCCCCTGAATATGCTTTGTACACTATGTGGCATGGTAGAGCCTGCTGCAGGACAAACACACACACTTATACCTGCAGTTGCTCTGAGATCAAGTTATTTTTTGTAGCTGAAGCACCTGTGCTGGTTCTTGACTTGGTCAGGCCCTTTCTGACTAGGGCACACTGATCAGTAGCCCATAGTCTGTGTGTACATTCTGACATTCAAAATGGAATCTACCCATAACAGCATAACTGTGGCATCCCATTATTTATAAGGGTCATACAGCTTTTACCAACAAAACTCCTTATCATGATCCAACCATGCCCTGTCCTCTTTATGCCTATAGGCATACATGATGTAATGCCAATAACTGAAAAGTGTTATGGTCTTTCTAGGGCTACCTTACAAATAGTACTGGCAAACATCATAAAGGCCACTGAACAGTTCTCAAAGGTCTCGAGTTATTTCTTCCTTCTTTTCTCATTGTCATCATTCTTATTCTCTGAATCCAATTCATTCTTTTCCCTGTGAAACAGACAGAACTTGCAACATACTCACTGTACTATACTTGCCTCATTTTATCAAACAGATGTTGCCTCATTTTATCAAACAGATGTGTCACTAATGGCTGGGCCATGCTCATGTTTGAAGGTGATGGCAGAGGTTTTGGCGCAATAGATTACCTAGTGCTCCTGTTCCTTCCAGATGTGTTCCCTTCTCCATGAGTCCCCTTATACTTCCCACACTACACCAGTACTGTGTATTTAAGGATCTGCATAGCCTCTAGCAGTTTCTCCATCATTGGGTCTGGCACCAGAGCTGGATACAGTATCATGGGTGAAACTAACAATTAATGCAGACTCATCAGCACTGGTTCATTGCCACTAGAGCTGGAAGTGGCAATACTGTGGAACCACCAATGATTGCAGAATTGCTAGCACTGAGGAAGGGGGTAGAGCTGCAGGGTGTCTGAACAGGGTGAGGAGAAGGAACTAGATTTGGGGGACACTGCCATCTGGGGAAGAACCTCTGTTCCCTAGGTCATACCCTCTGTTTGCTAGGTAGCCTCATCTGCCTCGCTCATGTCCTCACTGAACTCCAGACCACCCCCACCATGTCCCATCTTGGGAAGCAGAGACTTTCCAAGCACAAGAACAGAAAAGAGAGGAATGAATCTGCAGTGTGGGAGCTGTCTTCCAGAACCTACTTAGCTGCAATTCTATGCAGATTGGCAATAATATAAAGTGACAACAGTGCTCAGTTCAAATAAGGAGTCCTGAATTTTATTAGTTACAGCTCTGTTATTCACTCTTTGGCAAACATGAAATCTATGATCTCACCTCCTGTTTGACATTATGTTAACACTCATGTAAGTACATCGGCAATAATTTATTTCCAGAAAGGGTAGGAGCTACAGTATATAACAATGTATCTTAAACAGGTTTGACACATTTTATGGAAAAGACTGCAATATCAAGTGAAAATGTATAGTATGGTCATTGTTATGAATGCACTTATTTTTTACTTTTAACAGATTTTCTTATATTTGTATCAGTTTCCAATAACTCATTTGTTTGCATTTCATGCAAGTTATTTATTGATACCATGTCTGGATAAATGCTTTCAGCATATAGACCATTATATATAACAAAATCTGATCAGAGCCAATGTGGCTGTAGACAGCTTTTGGGATGCTTTTACCCATTATTTCTAATGAATGTGCACACTGCAGATCTGCTGAAAGGCAGTTTCAATGTGCTCTTCCTTTTGCACATTTTTACAATGTATTTTCCTAGAATATGCCTCATGATTGCTATATATTTAGCCTGAACAGTTCACAGAACAAATGGCATCTTATTTTCAGGTGGTGAAGCACTAGCAGTAGGATGCTGGAATGTGTCATACATAGGTACAAGATGTGTGCTGGCGATAATGCCTAGTGGCAATACACCTCAGGCATTCGCATATGGATCTATGGTCCTGGTGCTGTTGCACTAATCAGTGTGGGTGAAAGCTGATGCTGTACTCACTCACACAGGTCCTGGAACAGGCATGTTACAGCTGACCTCCCATTTGTTTGTATAATTGGGGAACCACAAATACACTATACATAGCCTGGAGTGTACACTACAAATGCTGTTTCAGGATATTGCACCCCATGGTACTCAGGATACCTCAGCAGTCCGGAGGGTGGCATGTTATATAGGGGAATGAGGAAGAGTGTATGACAGCAGGAAGATGCAGCATCAACAAGGCATGCATTGGAGGTATGTCAATTCCATCTTACAGTTTGCCAGGGACATACATGCAGCTGCATACACTGGCGGGTTTGCAGTTTGTGTAGTGCCCCAATGTATGGTATAGCCACTTGGGTCATTCTGGAGGGAAGCTTCCCAGCCCGGATCCAGTGCAGTGAGTGGCTGGTTGTGGCAGGACATGGAGAGCATTGCAGTCTCTGCAACAGCTCAAGTATGGGGGAAGTGGGGTTGTCTATGTACCAAGGCAGTGGGTGGGAGTTATCTATGATAGGGATATGGACTGTGGTTTCCTCTGGTGTGATTGGGTCCAGGGGAGCCCTACAATATGGAGCTCTTCGGGGATGGAGTCGGATCATTCTGGGGTGGGAGGGGGTACCTTTAGTCAACCAGGGCTGCCAGGCGCTGTGCACCTAGGTGCACATCTGCAGCGTGCTTATGGGTGATTGGCCAGCTTTGGCCAGCTACTCATGGCCTAGCTGTGGGCCACACTGCTCTGCGCTGCAAAGGGCAAATTTCCCACTGATTATGTGACAGCTTGGCATATGAATAGGAACACACCCTTGACTTGCACAGCATACTATTTGTCTGCACAATGGCACTTTCCCTTGTGGCAGGTGCATCCTGCACATTTGAATATTTTGCTGCAGAGCATTGTTGAAGCTGCATGGCACATCTCCCATTTCCACTGGGATGCACTGCACATCTCCTTTGAATATGGGGGCCCTGGACTAGGCTACCCTGAAGAAATACATTATCAAAATTGGAAAAACATGACCCCACTGAAAACAAGATATTGCATCTAATCTGGGATAGCCTGAGTAAATACAGTGCAGATATGTGTAAACGAAGATCCCTATGACAATGAGACGTAGCATCTCCCCTGTGCTAGCCAGGATACAAAATATAGGATATGAAATATTTAAAGGAAATCTACTCAAAACTGAACTTCACTGTGGTCACTGACATAAACACACATTTTTTTTTTCTAACGGTCACACAGGAGTGTGGTGTGCATATTTTATGGAACACATTCAAACAGAGGTAAAAAAGAATAAATGCCTCAGCTGGGACTTGAACCCAGACTGCCCAGAATACTGTTCTGATTGCACTGACCAGCTGCACCACTGAGAAAGATGGAACCTGGGCCATGCTCGAGAACATTAATCTTTCTCCAATGGCAACACAAATATTTACTTGTAAGAATCACACAGGAGAGTGGTGTGAATATTTTATGGAATACATACAAACAGAGGTGAGAAAGAATAAGTGCTTCAGCTGGGGCTTGAACCCAGGCTACCTGGCAGTATTGTGGCCATGAGGATGGTGTGGGTGTGGGTGTGTGGGTGTGTGTGTATACAAAATTTAAAACAGATATTTCAAGGAAATCTACGCTAAACTGAACTTCACCCTATTCACTGACAAACATTTTTTTTATAACATATTAGAATGCAATCTTTATTTTAAATATTGTGACCTTGTGGATGGTGTGTATTGTGTGTGTGTGTGTGTGTGTGTGTGTGTGTGTGTTGCTGTAGCTCAATATATTGTTTCCCAAAAAGCATAGTGAAAAATGGCTTCTTATTGCTACATATTTAGTCTAAGCAGTTCACTGTAGACCTGGCATAAGTCTGATACTGCTCATCACATAGTGCCTTTCTGTAGAGGTTAGAAAAACAGTGTAAATTATAGATTTGCTGGGAAAAGGGTGACATTTATGATGAATGAATCTTTCTTGAAAGACAATACATTCCTAAGTTAAACTAGCAATCAAGAAGCTGCTTAAATGCTAAGTATTTAAATGTGCAAATCTCCATTTTCATAGGCAACCAATATTTAACAAGCAGTTTCAGTTTCCTAATGGCATCTGATAAGCAGCTTGGAGTTATGTCTCCAACATTCTTAACAAAAACAAGGGAATATTTTATTTCAGTTGGCATGGAAGGATACATTGAGAAGTCCAAAACATGTGTTTCACGAAACTCCATTTTCAAGCTACAGATAGCAAAATGGATGTAGGCTCTGCCCACAGCCATAAAAATGTCAAATGATGCAGAAAGGTTTTTAAAATCCATTACTGACAAATAACAGTACTTTTTTGATAAATTGGACTCAATCACCAGCTAATCAGCCTGAAAGAAAACACAAAACATCAAAGCTTTCTCTGATACACACCCTTACAGAAATAATTATATGAAATCTTTTCATGCTGCACACATAAAACTACTTATGTGATATGCATGCTGCAATCATGAGTTAGACGTTAAATTGGAACCAATTGCATGCATGTGGCATGCATGCAGCAAGCAAGTGTGAAAAACATGCTTTTTATGTTAAATTGGAACAGACTGCATGCCTGTGGCATATGTGCAAAAAGCAAGAGGTCACTGATAAGTGCACACTTAAAAGTTAAGTGGCTTGCTCAGGATCACACCATATACTTAACAAGTGAGAGTTAACAAGATTCAAACCCAAGTTTGTAGGTCTCCATGTCTCCTGGTTTGCAGTTCAGTGCCTTTAGCCACTAAGCTATGCTGCCTGCACACACATATAGCTCACTTGTACTTCAATACAAATCTGCATACTGTGCATCTGCACACATGCAGCATGCTTGTAGCCATTGTTATACTTTTCAGTTTCCTTGTCCTCTCTCAGCTGCACAACTGAACTGTAGCATACATACCAATGGAAACACATGTGGTTCTTCTCACCCCTAGTACACACACCTACCCACAAAACTACTTAATTACTTCTGTCTGGCCTGTACTCCTACTATTGTCTCTGCATAGTTTTGAATGTTTCCATGCAAACAGACTTTAAGGGGTCAACACAAAAGCAGCAATAATTCGACACCCATTCACATGGTCAGTCCACCCCCCAAGCACACACACTGCAGCAGGTGTGGCCATGCTGTTACAGACAACACGCCAAGTATAGATATAAATTGAGAATCTCTTACCTGAGTACTAGGGAGCCAGAGGCAGGAGTTTTTAAGAGATGATGTCCATGGGTCAGAGTCATGGGGGCGTAGTCATACCCCCATAAAGTGAATGGACTTATTTTTTATTACTATTTTATACATTATGATGGTGAGTTGGAGAATGATGAAGGCTACTGTTCTACTAACAGAGCCCTTGTTAGTCGAGCAGTGGCCTTCATTAATCTGCAATTCTCCATCAATAATGTATAAAATAGTAATAAAAAAATACCCTTATTCATTTCACAGATGCATGCCCTGCAGTCTCCCTTGCCCTCTGTCATAATGTGCCTGAGTGTGGTGATGTGGAGGTCAGCTTCAAGGGGGGGGTCATAAGCTTGCCATAGTGGGGCTTCAGTAGTCTGTGCATACCATAATGCTCAACTGTCCCTGAAAACTGCTCTACTATTCATCCATCACTCATGGGAAACATGCTGCCCACACAGAGGATGTCCTGTAAATTTAGACTGTATGGCATGAGCACCATTTCAGATTTCAGCATGTGGGGGGCCAACAACCAGTTGAGGCCAGGTGCTAGTTAACCCATAGGTGGCAAGCTCTAGAATGTCTGGAATGTCTAAAAGGTAAAACTCATGTATTTGTTACTGAAAAGTAATATACAAATAAGAAAAAAATAAAATATGTAAGATTCATCTGTCTATACCCTAGAGCAGTACAACAGATTTGGGCTTAAACCCATCAAGTTATTAAACTTTTTTTTTTCCTGGCTGATGTTTTGACCCCCCCAAAAAAGTTGTCCTGATTTCAATCCTCAATTCCATTCCATTCAATACCCATCCCATATGGGTCATGAAGTCGCCCAAAGGCACAGAAAAGTGGAAAACACATCAGTATTTCTGTCCTTCCTCCTTTCCCAGTCCCTCTTTTAAAAACATTATTTACTTTTACTTACCTGGCCATCTGGGCAGAACATGCATCCTGGCCCTGTGTGCCACCAACCCAGTTTTCAGTCTGCTCCTCCTCTGTCCTTCTGCCAGAAGCTGGATGCTAGCACTGACCATCCCAGGTTCTCAACGTGGTCCGTGACCAAGTCACATCACGTCACTAACCACACACACACACACACACAACCTTCATTGCTTGCTTCTTTCTTGGCTGCTGTCATAGGTGCTGTTGCACTGCACTGATCAAGGCCAATGCAGTCCACCCATACCACTGTCACCACTGCTGCTAGGCCTAACTTGCTGCTGAGGGGGGCTGTCCTTTTTTTTTTTTGTGAGTTGAGTCTAGTAGAGTAAGTAAGTAGCCTAGTCTCGAGTTAGCTTCCAGCTCACACCTGTCCCTTTAGCCACCAGGTGAGATGGAGACTCACTAAGAGTAGACCAACAAAAATATGCTGCCACAACATTGATAGTGAGAGTTCAGTGCTCACTGATTCCTCCAAGGTGTAGTGTACAGCTTGTCTAGCCTGTGGCGGGAAAGACAGTGTGCACTCACTTGACTCATATGCTCTTGCTTGGGCTGGAGCTCCTCCATGTCAAGTGTGATTGTGCTGCCACTAATAGGGGGAGAAAGTGGACAACACAATACATATATAGTCAAGTCATGAGTGCACCTGCATCATGAGAGCTCACAGGCCAGGGGGCACTTATTGTGCAAAAGATTAAATCCAAATGTAAAGCCATTATTGCCACACCATAAGAACAACCAATGCAGAAATGTGGAGGGGACACCATCCCACCTCTGCCCTTCTTAAATGGCACCCCAGCTTTATGGTGGAAATTCATTCTCAGGTATCAGTACAAGTAAATAACAGTGTGTTCTGAGATACTGTATCTCCATGTTTCAGGATGTGATCATTGTGACACTTAATGTCCCTCATTGTATTTCATTTTGAGTGTCCATGACCCTCATTTCAGTGACAAAATGTGAGGTATGGTGCATTCTTCCAAAACTCTACTCTGCACAAAGAGTGCTTAGCATGGCCATAGTGTATACACTCCATACAGAATAACAAAGGGAAAGTATGTGAGCAGAATCAGTCATGAAGAAACACATTTGTAGCCCTAAATATGCATAAAGGGAGTTGCATGTCCCAAAACAAAAAGGGCAGTCTTCAAAACACAGAGGCCTCTCTTCACACATCTGGAATGGGGGATGTTGACTGACTATATCATAGGCATTTAATACATTAAGCAAACAATACCTCATAAATTAATGGAAATT
Organism: Neoceratodus forsteri; assembly: GCA_016271365.2. NCBI lineage: Eukaryota > Metazoa > Chordata > Ceratodontiformes > Ceratodontidae > Neoceratodus > Neoceratodus forsteri. The sequence continues at coordinate 656,162,037 of CM028136.1, forward strand.
CAATGGCAAAAATCAAAAGTCATTAAACAGTTTGCAAAATGATCAGAATTAATGAATTTAAGTATTTTTAGTGGGAAATCAATGAAAAATGTATTTGAATGACTCTAATTTCTAGCAGTAGTATGAGAAATAAAACTGATGTATTTTTAGATGAGATTTGAACCTGCTTAGTTGCTGCACACGTGGCAAGTGTGCATCATGTGAACCTAATGTGATTTTTAAAATGATGTTCATATCAGCTTAACTGTTGCACTCAAATCAAGCATGCAACACATGAACCTGATGTGATTATTAGAAGATGTTTGCACCAGCTTACCTGCTGCACATGTCTCAAGCTTGCAGCATGCAAACCTGATTTGCTTTTTAGACATGGTTCACTTAGGTTCACTTTGTGTATGTGAACCACATCCAAACATTACACAATTAAGCATGTGGCATGCATTCTGCATGTACACTGCACACACATTTTTCTGTAAGATCAGTACCCAATATTCCTCATTATAGACATTTTTTTTTATAATTCAGGCATTCCCTTACAGAAATAATTATATGAAATGTTTTCATGCTGCACACATAACTACCCAAGTGATATGTGTGCTGCAAGTATGATTTAAATGTTAAATTGGAACTGATTGCATGCATATGGCATGCATGCAGCAAGCAAGTGTGGAAACCATGATTGTTATGTTAAATTGGGAAAGATTGCATGGATGTGGCATGCATGCAAAAAGCAAGTGATCACTGCACATGTAAAAATTAAGTGACTTACTCAGGATCACATGATACACAAGTTGGGGTTGATGAGTGTCAGACCCAGGTTTCATGCCTCTATATCTCCTGGCTTGCAGGTCAGTGCTTTTAACCACTAAGCCATACTGTCTGCACACATATGGCTTGCTTGTACGTCAGTACATACTGTATCTGAATACATCTGTATGCATGTGGCATTCTTGTATCCACTGTTATGCTTTTCAGTTTTCTTCACTTCCTCATCTTAGTTTCACAGTTGAACACATACCAGTGGAAGCACATGTGGTTTATGTGGTTTTCCCCACCCCAATACACAAATTTATCCCCCAAAACACTCAATTACTTCTGTCTGGCCTGTACTCCTACTATTTTCTCTACATAGTTTTGAATACTTCCATGCAAACAGACTTTAAGGTGCAAGCACAAAAATAGCAATAACTCGACACACACTCATATGGCCAGTCCCCCCCCACCCATGCACACACCTTGTAGCAGGTACAACAATGCTGCTGCAGACAACCCACCAAGTACAGATTTAAGTAAAAAGTCTCTTACTTGAGTACCAGGGAGTCAGAGGCAGCAGTCTTTAAGAGATGATATCCATGGGTCAGAGCGCTGGAGCATGCGATCTTTAAATGAATGGAGTTATTTTTTATTACTATGTTATACATTATGATGGTGAGTTGGAGAATAATGAAAACCACTGTTCTACTAACAAGGCCCTTGTTAGTCAAGCGATTACCTTCATTAATCTCCAACTCTCCATCAATAATATATAAAATAGTAATAAAAAACATACCCCCATTCATTTCAATGGTGCACACCCCTGCAGTCTTCTTTGCCCTTTGTGATAATGTGCCTGAGTGTGGGGATCTGGAGATCAGCATCACTGGTTGGTGGGAGCATAAGCCTGACTATAGTGGGGCTCCAATAGTCTGTGCATACCATACCGCTCAACTGTCTGTGAATGCAAGGGACAGCTCTAGAATGTCTGTAACATCTCTAAAATGTACAGCTTATTTGTTTTGACTGAAACATGATATGCAAATTAAGAAAAATTCAAATGTATAAGATGCATCTATATATACCCTGGAACAGCGCATCAGATTTGGTCTTAAACCCACCCACTTACTAACCAAGTTTTTTTTCCTGACTTAAGTTCACCCCCCCAAGAACTTTGTCCTTATTTTTCTCCCCTACTCCATTCCATTCAATACCCATCCCCCATGGGTCATGAAGCCACCCAAAAGTGAAGAAACTTGAAAAATAGATCAATATTTCAGTCCTTCCTCCTTCCCCATCCCCCTGTAAAAAAAATATTTTCTTTTATTTACCTAGCCATATGACCAGAACCTGCAGCCTAGCACAATGTGCAACCATTTTAGTTTTCAGTCTGCTCCCTCTCTCTCCTTCTGTCAGAAGTTAGATGTTTAAACTGACCATAACAAGTCCTCCCCAACGTGGTCCGCAACCAAGTCACCTCACTAACCGAACCTACCCGACCTGGGTTTCTTGTTCCTTCCTTGGTTGCTACTGTGGCTACTACTACACTGCACTTATCAAGGCCCATGGAGGCAGCCCACACCACTGTCAACACTGCTGCTAGGTGTAGCTTGCAGCTGCAGGGGTCTGTGCTGTTTTGTTTTGCAAGGCGAGACAAGTAGAGTAAGTAGGTAGCAAAGTCTTGAGTTAGCGTCTAGCTCACTCTCTGCCTCTTCAGCCACCGGGGGAGATGGAAACTCACTAAGAGTAGACCCACAAAAATATGCTGCCACAACACTGCTATTGAGAGTTTAGTGCTCATCAAGTGCTCCAAGCTGTAGTGTGCAACCTGTCTACCGTGTGGCTGGAAAGACAGTGTCACACTTGAAAGACTGATGTGCTGTTTCTTGGCTGGAGCTCATTCATATCCCATGTGATTGTTCTGCAGCTAACAGGTGGACAGAGTGAACAACACATTACAGACACAGTTGAGTCTGGAAAGTACCTGCAATGTGAGCACACACAGGCAAGGCGGGCACTTATTGCACAAAAGATTAAATCCAAATTTAATGCCGATATTGACACACCATAAGAACAACCTAGGCACAAATACGGGGGGGGAGGGGGCAACTGTCTCCCCCACCCTACCTAAATAGCACCCTTGCTTAATGGTAGAAATTCATTCTTAGGTGCTAATGCAATGGTTTCCACTGTGTTCTGAGGTACTGTATCTCCATGTTTCATAATGTGTCCTGATAACAATGTGGGTTAGTGTCCCTAATTGTCCCTCATTTTGAGTGTCCATGTCCCTCATTTCAGGACACAATGTGAGGTATGGTGCATGGTTTCAAGACCCTACTCAAAACAAAGAGTGCTGAGCATGGCCATAGTGTATATGCTCAATACAGAATGACAAAGGGAAAGTAAGTGAGATGAACCAGTCCTGGAGGAACACATTTATAGCATTAAATATGCATAAAAGATTTGCATAGTCTAGGACTAAAAGGATAGGCTTCACAACACAGAGGCCCCTTTTCATACATCTGGAATGGTGGATGTTGACTGGCTATATCCTAGGCATTTAATGCAGTAAGCAAACAATTCTTTACAAATTAATTGCAATTTAATGACAAAACTCAAAAGCCATTAAACAACTTACAAAAGGATTAGAATTAATGAGTTTACCTAATTGTTATGGAAATCCAAATAAAAATGTGTTTCAATGTCTCTAATTGGTAGCAGTAGTATAAGAAAAAGAAACTGATGTGATTTTTTTAGATGAGATTTGCACCAGCTTAGCTGCTGCACACATGGCAAGTGGGCATCATGTGAACCTGATGTGATGTTTAAATGATGTTCACACCAGCTTAACTGCTGCATTCATGTCAAGTGTGCAACACAAAACTAACTGGATGTAATTTTTAGAAGACATTCACATCAGCTTACCTGCTGTGCACATGTCAAGCTTGCAGCATGCGAACCTGACTTGCTTTTTAGACCTGGTTCGTTTAGGATCACTTTGTGTATGCAAACTGCATGCAGACATTGGCAATTAAGCATCTGGCATGCATTCTGCATGTATACAGCACACCTATATTTCTGTAAGGGTTGGAGGGGATAATCATCACAAGTTGTTTGAAAAATTTTAAGAATATTTGTAAAATTCTTTGGAGAATTACTTGGAAATGCCTCATTATCAAGATGTATTTATTTATTTGACAATTGGTAACCAGAGGGAGGCACACTGAGTAAAGTCTTGTGTCCAGGTGCAACCTGGGGGAAAGGGAATGGGAATACAATAATAAAGCATGCACAGTATCAGTGAATGCTACAAAGTAAAAGTGCAAAACAGTGTACAAGTTAAAGAGCAACTCTCATGATGTGCCTACCTTTTTCCTAGTGCTGGTGTGAACATTAAATGTCCCATGTAAATTATATGTAGTGCCATTAGTTTTGTGATGTTCTGGGGAAAAAGTTATTTTAAAAAACTAGAGCTGCTCGTGCATAGTTTTCGCACTCTGTGCCACCTGAGCCCAAGCCACAACTTCACTACACTGTGATGTCATGTCAGGAATCATATTGGTGTTACTGAGTAAGGTAACCCAGTTTACTTGAACTGTCAGCATTCTGTCATCTATACCTTGTCATTCAGGTATGTAATTCAGCAAAGCAAATCTGTTCTTCCCTCAACGTTCTTCTCTTTCATTGTTTGTGGTGTGATATATTTTGGAAGGGTGTCTGAGACCACGACCCAAGGAACTGTATTTTATACCCAGTACTGTCTTTAGTTATGCAGTTAGACAGAGTAATGCAGTAGTGCTGCTGTGTTGTGGGGTGCTGAACGTTTTCATGGTGCATTCAGTAAAGACAGTTCTGTTTCTGTCAGGCCTCAGATATCCCCTGCAAACATATTTCCCTACCTTTCGTGTGATGTTTTATTTTTTCTTTCCCATTGTACCTTCTTGGTTTTCTGTTGGTGGTAATATTCCTTTGGGCTCAGGAGCGACACGACCTAGTCAGGACCGAGGCAAGGAGCCGCCATTGGAGAACTCACATGTCTGCACATGCTTCTCATGAGTTCAATAAGGAATAACTCAGAAAAGAGTTGTTTCACCAAATAATATCTCATTTGAGCTGCTTTGGTATGGATCATTAAGGGGTGCATATGTGTGCAGCACACCAGGGGGTCATATGCCATAGCGGTGTACCAACTCATTCTGCCCTGGACATATGCAGCTGTACAGTACTGTTGAGGGCTCCTTCTAGATGGATTATCATATGTCATGTGGTATGGCAGTGCTGTATGTTCTTGTATGAGAAGCACACTGGCTACATGTGGTGTGGGGTGCATATGTCCTGGTGAATCTGATGTCCTCCTCATGAGTGTGTGGGCAAGATGTGGTCCTGTCAGTCTGGGTGTCATAAGTGACAATGTCTGTGAGTGGTTCTACTCAGGAGGTTGGGTTCAGCACAGTGCTTCCATCTGAGTAGAGGTTGTAAGCTTGTGGACCAGTGAACACCTGCTGGAAGATGCAGATGATGAGCAGCCACAATGTCAGCTACAGGGCTCCTTCTATACCTTACCCTGCACCAGCCAGGCTTCAGCTGTGTAGTGCCTCCTTATAGTGAAACCTTTCTGCTGAAGGTACTGTCCTCCAGTTGAGTGGGTGGACCAGAGGAGGTTCCTGTGATTGAGTTGTCTGCAGTGTCTGTGGGTATGGGTTGTGGGTTACATTCAGGAGGATTGGTGTGTCACAGTGGTTTGAACCAATGCCAGCTGGGTAGGTGTTGCACAACTGAACACACGCTGGAGGAGGCAGATGATAGGGAGCCTTGATGTCAGCTCCAGGACTGCTTCAGCACCTTGTCATTTAACAACCTGATGTCTGCCTTTTTTACTGCTTGCTTCCCCGCCACCTTTGCTGCTGAAAGCACTGTCCCCCTCATGAGTGGGTGGTCCATGCAGATTTTGGCGTTTGGGGAGTGTTTAGTGTCCATGTGTACTGACGGGTGGCTGTCTCTCTTCTTGGATAATATGGAGATGCAGTAAAGTTTTTGTTAAGCTGCAGGTGAGAAGTATTTGATTTATGTTAATAGCCCTACAATGGTTCTGTGTGACTGGGTAACAAAACCATGTTTTTTTTTTTTTGGAACAGCCCCAGGTGATAGCTTCACATGCAGTATTACTGCACTATGGTGTTTATTTGTCAAATTATGTTTTCTCTTGATTTTTTTTCCTTTTTCTTTTTGCTTTACTAATTGTCTTTGCAATTGAGATGTGCATGTACCTTTTCAAACTGTTCGGACCACTATTCCACTGTATGAATTGCACCTCTCAATTCCATAGCTCCATTCTAAGAGTGTCTATCTCTGTGAAGTGCAAATACTATAAATATTTGCAGAAATGTCACCTCAATATGCATGCTATTGTAATGAATGTACTGTGACTACATCTAGGAGGATAGGCTGGTTGTACGTGCCCTCCTTCCCCATGCCCAACCCACAGTGGGACAGACAGACAGACACACACACACACACTGTACTGTGCAGTGGAACTGTCAAGAAAGAGATTCAAAGTTACCCCCTCACCCCCACCCAGACCCTTGACAAGGAACTACAATACTGTATGGTGCTGTTCATACCTGTGACATCTCACCACTGCTAACCCCCCCAAAAAAATAAATTGTCATCAAATACATCACAGTGCTTTATGTTACTCTGTCCATAGGATCACCACCTAGTTAGCTGTATAACAGTAGAGCTATTTCACTAAGCAGTTTGATAGCTTCAACACATCTGTTTGATGTAATTTGTCAGTGGTCATCACATACATATACTACCCTTTATTATAATGAATGTGTCTTGCTGGTACCCCTTACTGTCTTGACAACTTGCGTGTGTTCTCTAAATTGCTTTATGTGTGTTGTACTCCACTGGTGTGGTGGTCTTCTCCTAAGACTAACCCTCTCTGCCCCCTCGCCTGTTGTTTTAGGTAGTCAAATCAGCATTGGTATTCACCACACAGCTTGCCCTCTGTGGCAGTGCTGGCGGGTCATGCAAGCTGGCAGACCTGATTTGTTCTCTGTAAGAGGGCTCTGTATCCTGGGTGTTGAGCCTGTAAGGGGTCCATATTATGAATGTCTACTGCCATCCTTTTTTCCATTTTCCTCACAGCAGATGAGTGGCCATGCAATGCCATGCTTGATTACTGAGGGATGCTCAGGTATGTTGGATTATGAGTGCTGTTGCTCCACCTTTCCTTGCGTACTGTTGCTGATAGCCTGTACCCCACCGGGACCACTGCTGGCCAGGTGAGTGCTGTGTCTGGTGTCCCCCACTCCCCAGAGAAGTAGTGTTGTCCTCCGTAGGCTTAGTCTTCCTTTACATGGGCAAGTACCCATATCCACAGATCGCTCCCCATCTGGGGTTGTTCATTTGGTGATGGATGATGTCTGTTGCCTGGGCACTCCACCCCATCAAACGAAGGTCCTGTGTTTGTCACTGTCAAAAGTAATGCATGTGTGGGCAATGAGTGATGCAAGGTAGGTTACAGAGACATGCACAGTTGAGGATACTGACATTTGATGGGGCCTGGGGGAGTTGTGGTATAGTTTACTCTAAAATGCTGTCTATCAAGGTCACTGACTTCAGCTTACCAATAAGTTTATTAATTTATGGTTTGCATTGTTTTATTTATTAATTTATTTATTTCCTTTTTCTCTTGTTATGTCCTGGATAGTTTATAAATGTTTGCCTCCTGGGTCCCATGCCAGTGGCACAACTGAATTTCTTTTACAGTGATTGAAACACCTCTGATGGTCAACATATTATGATGATGTCACACTGATGTCACCCTTGTTCTTACATCAATGTGACACTATTCACAGTTATGGTAACAATGCTTTCTTGGCATGACAATCACCATATTGTGACATAATACTGTTCTGTGATCTTCTTTGCTGTGTCTTTGATTGTTGACTTGAATTAACATTTCTCTTTCTTCAGTTTGACCAGTGCCAATGGGAAAGGGCCTTGCCATGGTGGCATTGCTTCTTACTAACACTTCCTGGCATCTGTATTCAGTTCTGCATACGTCTCATGGTAAGTCTTACATCTTTTCTGCATGTGTATTTCTGTCTTGATTCTTCTTACTTGATTACTTTTCTTGTTTTTGGTGGTGGGGGAGACAATGTTTACCATTCCATACATTCTGTACTGCAACATGACACTATTATGTGTTCAGTGAAAGTGAAATCTTATACAAGTATTACATTATTTTTACAGTTGAAGGCATGGATAAAGAGAACTCCAGTGTCAGTGACTGCAGTAGATGCATCATCTGCTGAGTATGAACATGAAAATGATGAATTGGATTCCACAAGTGTCCAGCCATGTCTCGGAGTGGAACCATGCTGTTTTGAGCCAACCATGACCCTGGATGAGTTTGTGGTGTACTCCAATACTGTGCATGTCCCTGGTGAGCAGATGATGTACACAGAAATGAAAATAATGACTGTTAAGTTTGATGTTGCTGTGATAACATATCATGGGTCATCAAATGTAGATTCATAGATACACAGCAAACATGTTTCTTCATGCTACATTGTAGTGGTTGCCATACACCAGGCCATTTCAAGTCATGCAATAAAATGCTCTCAATAATTACATGTGCATGAAGAAACATGGTTTGTTTCCTATAGAGTATGCTACATTGTTTTATCAAGTACTGTAAGTATCCTAAACACTCCAGTGACATCAACATACCAGCATTAGTGTCACCAACCATAAAAAGCAAGGCTGCTGTCCATTGTAAGGTTTCTATGGTAACACCACATTTTGAGAGGGTATATGGAAAGGTGATTATGTACCATGGTAACTTGGTCACTAAAGCACACACATGTATGGCTAAGGTTGCAGATAATCAATGCAAGTATATGGGCATCCATACACAGACAGTCATGTGTGCTTGCCTTGTACTGCTGTAGCATGGTTCGATGATGTGTCTCATGGTGAGGTGTCCACAAGATCACATTCCATGTTGTTATGGTGCAATACTGATGTTGGTACAACTTCACATCAACATCCTCACTTTAACATTGCCTCAGCACTGTTACACTGTACGTATGCATTTCCATGCATAAAAGTGTTCCACCATTCACAGCAGTACAGCAGCAATAGCTCACTGTTGTCGGTTCTGTGGCAGAAGCACTAGGTATGTCCTGTTGCAATACTGTTCAGCACTGGATTCTGTGCCTTCATGATGCTTGTTTAGTGCCAGCATTGAAAGCATTCTTTGGTGTCACTGCAATTCTGAAGGCAGTTCTGCCACACACAGATCACTGAGTGCTGCAAGATGTAGAGTGTATATTGTGATTCACCTGGGGATGTCATGTGCGTTTCATTGGAATGTGAACAAGTGCATCACAATTAAGCTGTACTGTGATTTTTCCAGAAATTCCTGGTTGTCTCCTCCCTGTATCAGTATTTCTCTAACATGTAGGTGAATGAATTAGTGTCACTGAGGTTGATGCACCTAAAATGGGATGTATGTCCATAAATATACAGATATGGCTGGGTGTTCAATTATTTTGCAGGTACAGGCAGACACACAAGACTCCTCATGCATACACATGTTTGTTGTTTATAGATGTTTATACCTTGTCTTACAAATTGTAATTTCTGACATGGTTCTGTCATTGTGGGTGTACATGATGTAGTAGTCTGTGTTAACCAACAATGCAACCGTCTTTCACATAGCTGTTTTAGTAGCCCGGCAGTGATTGTTGACCACTACATGACTTGGGTGTTCTCAACATCAAGAAAAAAAAGACCTCAGTTGTCACATTGGCAACCGTGTGGTAGACACAATGAAACCTACATCACTGTTGCTGGGTAAATACTATTTCAAAATGTACTGGGGACTCACTAAATTACCCTGGTACTATGCATGCATCCATAAACATAGACAAGACTGTGTGTGTGTGTGTGCTTCATCCATACTATGTTACTCACATACAGTCTACACCTTTGCTGTTCTGTACCCTTTCTTCACAGTACAACATCTAGATGCAGATGCCGTGTTCTTGTATGTGGCTGTCAAGACATTAACATTATGTGGTAAGGTTTGCAGACAGACATGACACTAGGTAACGCTGATTGGGCACATATTGTGATGACAGACTTGCTGGTCCCCATGCCATGTCATCATATCTATCATTAAAATTGAAACACAATCAGTAACACTTGCACAAATTGCTCTGAATGCATGCTGGTATGTTACTGCTTGGTTATCATGATCACTCATGTCTTCACATTCTGTCACGTAGGTGTTCCTGCAGTTCATGTGTGTCAATGACAATTGTACCTGAATCAGTATGCTGCTGGAAGATTACTAAGGTGTGCAACCATGCTGAAGAGTATACTTGCATCATACTCCATCCAGGATTCATGACCATTTGCCTGGATATATGGGTGCTACAAACAGCTTACTTTTCCTTCCATCAGTATCATGGTGGCTTGCACAGACCCACAAGTAAGTTGCATATTACATTTACTTACTTTACAGGGGACAGGAAACCTAGGTGTTCTGAATGGCTGAGACTTTGTTCCGCCAATTGACTTGACAGAGCAGCAACAATGGCCCAAGAGGAAGTTCTAGCGATCTAGGTCAAAACACATGCTGACTTCAGAAGACTGTGACTTCATAACTGCCATCCTGTAGATAATTGCCACATTTACTTAAGCAATAAACCATGACAGGGTGTGGGTTATGCTGGGATTTACTCACAGCTGGCGTGGTTTGGCTATGAGGCCACAGGCCGAGTGGTAAAACCAGTCCAGCCGTGGGTAAATCCCAGCATAACCCACATCCTGGAGTGGTTTATTGTGATTATACAATGTGCAAAATAAAGAAAAGAGAAAAAGTTTAGGTGTCAAACTTTTTTCACATTTTGTATGAATAAAATAGATAAGATATACTTCCACAGTGAAAAATAGTCCTGGGTTAGTAGGTGGAAGATGGAAGGCTGCCTTCTCCCTCACCTGAAGTGCAAAGTGCTGTTAGCAATTTATGTTTTTTTATTTTATTTTTTATTACATTTTTTTTAACATCAGCAGTATTTTATATTTCAGTCACTTGTTATGCAGATGGTCCCATTCAGTTGGTGGAAAATGGGGAGACAGAGATGTATTTTTTAATAGAAATAGGAACATGAGCTGTATTATTTATGCAGAGAGAAAGAGGAGACAGACTGAAACAGTATGACAACGGTGCTTTTTAAAGTCACTGTTAATCTAGAGGCTCCTTGTTATGATCAGAGAAACAGATTGCTGGTGTAATCGAAGATCTGGTGCTAGTTGAAGTCAAGGTCCAGGCTTCAATTGTGTTTGCGGTGTGATCAAGAAGTGTGAATTGAATAATGATATTCACTTTCAGTCATCAACAGTAGGTTGGGGAATGCTAAGAGTGATCAATGGGTTTTGTTTCTTTTTTTTGTGTGTACAACTATTTTTTTAGAGCTTTGCGAGTCCTGCTTTACTACCACTGGTGGCGTGATTTGGGAGTAGTTGTGGGTGTGATGGGGCCGCGCTAACTGGCTGCCATCTTTTGCCATGCGTTTCCTGATTGAGTGGGAACTTTCACGTTGGGACAAGGAGACAAAATTCTTTGATTTTTTTTTAAATAAAGTAATGAGGCAAGCACTGTTTTTGTGGAGGCAATGGGAAAAGCAGTTGAAGCAGGGGCATGCCGGTAGTCCACACTCTGCAGCTCCAGAAGCCGTTATTGAGAATGTGTGGACTGAGGCGAGTATTGCTGAAAAAAAAAAATCACTTCACAGCAGTGAGTAGAGTGGAAGCGGTTTCGGGGGAAAACTTGGAAAACATTGTTTTCGACCGAATTGCTATTCTGAGTATTTCTGTTACTTGTTCTTTAGTTTGACTGTTGCAGGGAGGAGACAAGTTGGCATTTAGTGGCGATATAACATGGCGGCTTTTTGGGGGTGTTGGGATAATACTGATTTTAGTAAAGGGGCTGACTGGCACCTTTTCCCATGGGTAAATCATAGGATTTACCATGACTAAAAGGTGCCAGCCAGCCAATCACATTACAGGTTTTTCAGGCCCTATTGTATAATCATCTATAATAACTTGCAATTAGGCACCAAAAATAAAGCCATGTGATTAAGGTGAGTACATGAACAATGCAAATTTTATTCAGTTGTATGTGCCACTATACAGTCATACAATACTCAGAGTTGCCATGGAGGATGTTTTTGTCCATAAAACGGTCCTGGGGAAATCGATGTTCCTCACCAATTCACAGTTACATTTCATGTTCTGGCTTCTCTTCAGGCCTGTGTGTCATTGTTTCTCTGTCTGCCAATGTGACCAGGTGGACATGGGTATTTAATTATATATATCTTTCCACCATTCCCTTTCTCTTTCGGGTTGATGTTTCGGGGGGTGCTGTCTATTACTGTGACATTGCACGTGCATTGATTCATGTATTACACAGTAAAGATTCACAACATGTACTTATTGGCCCAGATATTTAAAAGGATTGCACATGGCGCAACAGTTTTGCACCATGCACAACCCACTGATGTACCCTGTGTGATATTCAAAAGGGAAAAGTGCACGGCACAAATCCCGATGTGCCAGAGCGCATCAGTAATGTATGCAGGCGCAGGTAGGGGGGGCGTGCCCATGTATAACCTGCACAGCCTGATATTCAGCCAGGGATGTGCAGAGCCATGCATGCACAACCCCTACCTGCGCCAGCACAAAGTTGATCCAAAAAAAAAAAGGAACAAGGGATGGCCACCCACAGGTGAGCTGCCACATTGCAGGCTGCAACACTTCAGCTGCCACCTGTGGGTATCACCCAAGCTCGAGCTGCACCTGGCGGTACCCCATGCCGATCGGGCATTTTTAAAAGAAGACTTCCATCAATATCCCTGGTGGTCCAGTGGACTGCTGACTGCCGATTGCGGGCATTTGTAATAGAAAAATAACTATTTCCATTATCCCTGGTGGTCCAGTGGACTGCTCTCTGCCTGATCACAGACATTTGTATTAAAATAAACAAATAATCCCAATATCCGGTGGTCTAGTGGTACCCCCCTCACCCACCCACTGAGCCCCACCACCCCGCTCCACCCGGTCAGCCAGCGGGCAGCAGGACCCCACCCCTGCCGCCCTGCTGCCCACCGACTAACACCATCAGCTCTGGAATGTGCAGTATGGTACGGGCTGCATGCCCATTGGCTCACGCTGTGGACCAATGGGTATGCAGCCCTATTGACGGTGTTGTCGGCGCTGCGGCGGGCGGCAGGCAGGAGGTAAGCTGCCGCCCGCCGCTGACCGGGGCGGGTCGGTGGGCCAGTGGGCAGGTGGGGAGGGGTACCGCTAGACACACCAGATATTGGGATTATTTGTTTATTTTATTACAAATGCCCGTGCTCGGGCAGACAGCAGTCCACTGGACCACCAGGGATATTGAGATTATTTATTTCTTCTATTACAAATGCCCACGATCGGGCAAACAGCAGTCCACTGGACCACCAGGGATATTGGAAATATTTATTTCTTCTATTACAAATGCCTGCGATCGGGCAGACAACTGTTCACCGGATCACCAGGGATATTGGACAGAATTCTTCTTTTTTTAACAAATGCCCATGATCGGGCTGTGGAGCACATTGCCAGCTGCAGGGGGTGTCGGTCCTCAACGGCTGCTGCCTAGCAGAGGGGCAGGCACAAGTTGTCAGGGATTGGTGCACCTGCATGCAAATTGGGCCATAATGACATGCAAATGACCCCATTTGCACCTTGCATACATAATGGCACCATTTGCATGTCAAGTTTTTGAATATCACGGTTGCTGTGCATAGCACAATGGAACTTGTGCTAGCGCATCCCATGCTCCACTCTGACCACTTGAGCTGGTGTAGTGCCACTGTGCCATGCACACTGTGGGTGGCCAGGGTGCGATATTCAAAGATGCTGTGCCATGGCGCAGCTCCGTTGAATATAGCCCAGTCCAAACCCCTGCGCAGCCAAGTTGCGCTGCACCCAAGCTTGTGCCACAGCCTGGCACAGTTTGAATATCTGGCCCATTGTGTACAAAGGCAGATGAGTGATGGGAAGGAGAACAACTAAGCTCATTGAATTGCATCTTTGCAATGAGTTCCACAAGTTTGTTACTACTTGCTTACTTATATGCCAATTTCGTATAATGACAATGGGCCCTGTGGTACATGCCTTGTAATAGGTTTATTTATTTATTGAGTAAATTGGATTTACAACATTTGAGTCAAGGACTCATTTAGAAAGGCTCCTCATTGTATTACAAAACATCAACGTAGTACAAAACATCAAATTAGCATGTAGTATACAATAATACAAAATGGTAAAGGAAACACAGGACATGAACAGTATATACAACAACGAGGGTAGTGCCTATACAATTGGGTAGCTATACAAGTCCATCTAAGGAACATGTAAGTGTCAATGTTTCACCAATGATTGTGGCCAGGCACCAGTGGGCATGACTTGTGTCTTAGTACACCACTTAGCATGTTCCCAACCTAAAGCAAACAGTGCTCTCTTATGGATTACTGTTGAAATATTTCTCCTGACAAGGAATAGGAGTAATCAGCACCTGTCCCACTCAGCGCCAGTACACAGGACTGCATATGCTGATCAAAGTGTACAGAAGTAAACAACCACTTGTGTCTCACAACAGCACATTTGTTACTTGCTTTGATAGCGACACATGTATTATGCTTTCTCCAAGCATTACTCCATGTGGACAACTGATGCTGTATAACACTACCCATAGTAGCAAACTGTTACCATTGCTGCACTGGAAGTAATGCTGTCCAGCTGGCATGACCACGTGGTACTACATGGCAGGTGCGGACAGAGGTGTTCCATTTCAAAAGGCACTTTTTAATGTGTCATTATACATGCATCTGGTTTCTCTGCAATAGTCCTCCCACCTTTTATAGGCCTGCTGCAAAATGTGGAGTGACACAGTAATTAGGATGACACACAATTACAATCTGCTATATAACAGAACTGTAGTGTATTTACATGGTGACAGGGTTCTGAACTTATAGCTAATAGTAAAATTGCAATCATATATATCATGGTGTTGGAAGCCTTGATAGTCCTGCACAGCAAGGGTTGCTAATGATGAATTAATGGGTGATGGTTACAGTACTCAGGATACACACCGCAGTAATATATACATTTGAATGTGCTGATATCTTTTCTTTTTTTTCCTGACAGGAGATATTGCTATACTGCGTACTGGCAGTGTGTGCAATGGTGCCTGGGGTATCTAGGATGTCATATTCATGTACCACTACAATCATGTGTGGCTCATTGTACACGTAACACTTTTGTCTCACAGGAATATGTTGGCTTTAAGTATCCTGCATTAAACTAATGTAGCTGAAGTCTGATGGAACTCAGAATTCAAACCGTACACAGACAGCTGATATACACATGTTTCATGTTTATTTGTACTGAAGTTTCAGAAATCACTGTAAACTGTTACACATTTCTATTTTCCATCATTAAACATTTTGACTGTGCATGTACTAGGCTGTTCTAAGTACTTCTGTCCCAGATTCATGACTGAAAAGACTTATTATATTTTACTACTGTCTGCAAAACAGCTGCTTGTAAGTAACGCAGTACTGTACACGTCATCATAACAACACAGTTCAGGAGGTGTATGTCTTATTAAATCTTGATATGTGGCCTACGACAGCAGTTTTCTTGTCTGAATGTTCAGACTGCACACATAAACCCTCTGGTTTGCATGCTTCCTCAGCAATGCAGTGCTGTTGGGGAATGTAACACAACCATGGCACTTCCTCCATGAGGTCTTTTATGTACTCTGTAGAATGAAACTATTGTTAATGAGCTGGATATGTAGTATACGAAGTGGCACCAATGCATATAATATCACATTAGTGATTTCAGTCATTCCTTCATGTATGTGATTATGTCATACTGCAATGTAACAAAGGTGAACATTACCTAGGCTGCACAGTATCCACAGAGTACCTTTTCTGTAAAGTGGGGGGACACAACCAAACCAGGATTTTATAGTAAGTTATGCAAGACTGCAATGATTAAATGTTGATTGGATGTGGGGTCTGCCCCCTGCCCCCTATAATTACATACCTTCATAGTAACAAGTATTATTTATTCAGTGATCATCTTGTGGTGAACCATGTAAATCAAAGCAACAGCCTCAATAGAAAGTCACTGGCTATGGGTAGCCAAACAATACTGCAAACATCTATGGTTTTCAACATAATTCATCTGCAACTGTACTGTTTACATGCAGTCAAAAGAAAAAATTATATGGTTATTCTACAAGATGTCTGTTGGCCAATTACTGTAGTCAGACAAAGAAAGTGTCCTTTGTATATGATACCTATAGAATGACAATGGAGTTGTTCAATAGACACAGTAATAGCATCCTGGTGGGTGCGGCACATGATTTTCTTTACTTTATTTCTGCTTGCGTATACACCTGTATGTGTCTGCAAAATGTGCTATTTAGGAGACACACACATACATTCCTTCAAGCAAAGACAATGTGACTGTATTTGCATGGTGCCCCAACAACAATGCTACTACAGTATTAATACTGCCACCACCGCACCACTCTGTATCTCACATCACTAACTCTCATGTGTAAAGGGGTGTCTGCATAGCACTACAGCCACTCTAGTTCTTTAAAGACCATGCACGATGGTCTATCAAGAGTTCCCGACTACTTCTCTTTTTTACTATAATATAAGGACTGGATCAGGACTCATGTTGCTTCCATGGGAGGACTTATTTATGGCATGAGTTGACTGCCTAGTATCAAGATTCGATACTTCTGCATGACAGGATTTACACAACTGCAGTAAATGTGCTGAATAAGAGCAATGGGCTTGTGCTAAGCGGCGGTGTCACCACAGACAGACATGTCATATGTAATTATCTCCAACAGTAAGCTTAAATTGATATCCCCCACATTACTATTTGCCCACTTCCTAGTCAATGCAGCATTACAGTGCTTTCCATTGCATTCATTCTGATTGGCCATGACTCCGCTTTGCTTTGCTATTGCTTGTTCCTTAAAGGATCTGTGCTCATCTTTGAGGTCTATTCACAACCATTTTGGAGAACAAAGGGAAGACACTAACAAAGGATTTTTACATCCTGCATATGCCCCAGGCCAATGTTCATCACCCTCAGGAATTTAACACATTCTGGGTCTTTGATCTACAGTAACAACAGTTTACTGGATCCCAGTAGTTCACCATTTCCTGTGGATTTGATTATGTTTCGTTATTTGACTCCTGGTACTTTGGACAAGATTTCTATATTGCATGTCCCTGAACATGATTATCTGCATGGTTTAATATTACTACATCAAGAAGGCAACCTAGCAGGCCTAGTGGCATTGAGGGTTGAGGCACTGGACACCACACCTCACATCATGGCAGCAACCCGGGTTCAGAAAAGTGCCCTGGCCACTGGGGGTCGGCAGGGGAGGGAGAGGATTGAGGGTCCAGAGAACTGCTTGCCTCTCTCTAGGGAGGGTTCTGGGGCTGCTCGGTGTCCTAACAACCCCTGATGGAGATCGGGGATAGCACAGGCATGCCAGCCAGAATGAGAGGGGGTGGGAGTGCGGCAGACATCAGCAGGTGAGCCGTGCATGGACGTCATTTCACGTCGCACTTCTAAGAGGGAAACAACAAACATGGAAAACCCCCACCTGGGACTGTGGAGATGATGGGGGCACCAGAGGCAGGACACACATCCCACTGCTGGCCCAATCTCCGATGGACTCCTGGCCGACCCGGCAACTGTGGCAAGCCCTCTCTAATTTCAGATAGGCCACTGAGGGTGAGTGGGCCCAGCCCAGTGGGTGAACCGGAGCGCTAGGATTAAGCAGGTTGTTGGGGAGTCCCAGTCAGAATTGCAGGGTTCAGGCAGGGAGTAGTA
Source organism: Neoceratodus forsteri (assembly GCA_016271365.2). Classification (NCBI taxonomy): domain Eukaryota; kingdom Metazoa; phylum Chordata; order Ceratodontiformes; family Ceratodontidae; genus Neoceratodus; species Neoceratodus forsteri. The sequence goes on from CM028136.1 coordinate 656,179,794, forward strand.
GTCCTCGCTGTGTGTGCACCTCGGAAAGATGCCCAGCCTAGGAGGAGCATAAATAAATGATTAAAAACCAAAAAAGAATGCAACCTAATCCCATGAGTGGGCCAGGGTATACCAGGCCAAAAGGAAATGGCTTGAAACTTGCTACAATGAATATCTGCAGCCTGCTGTTGTTTATCTAGGCTATCTGTCAGCTGTCTACCATCTACACAGCCTTGGTCCCTGCTTTTTTCTCTCTGTTTTAATTCTTAACTAGTCACTATGCTCAAACATACCACTGCAATGCTGCCCTTCCTTTGTATCATTCTCTGCTTGCACAGTCACCCTTGTAACACTTCCCCTAGTTGAACCTCTACTCCCAACTGAGTGGCAGGGCAATACCTCCATTACACTACTGGCTGGACATCTAGGGAATTTTCTTACATCGTAAATGGGCCATGGTCCTCCTTTTTTAACTTTCCCCAACATGATACCTGGATCTCTAACTACCAACCTACCCTTTTCATCACCTTCTCAGGTCCCATTGTCATCCACCAACAGGGGAAGAAAGGGAAAATGAAAAGGCAACAAAGCTCCAAAAGAGCTGCTAAACAGGTGTCTAATCTGGTAAGAGAATACCTCCTTAGGCTCGCCTTCCTGCTACTTCTACTATCAGGCAACATCCACCATAACCCAGGACCAGCACAACGCACTCCAAATGTTTCTCGACTCAAACAGAGAACTCTTACTCTGGCTACTCTCAACATCTGCAGCCTCCTGTGTAAAAATGACTCCCTTAAAGTTTGGGTTTCACAAAACAACCCTGACATGCTCTCTGTCATGGAAACATGGTTATCCCCAAAATACCAGACTCTGCGGTTCACCTACCTGGTTACACAATTTTCAGATTGGACAGACTGACCACGCAAGGTGATGACTGTGCTATCTACCTAAAAGACTCACTAAAGGGTCTAGCCATGCCTGTGACTGAGCTTGGATGCCCCACTCAGGTATTAGGGATCAAAGTACTACTGGGAGCACATCAAAAGACTCTCACAATACTGTCAGTTTATATACCACCCAAAAACCCTAACACTAGACTTTATAAAGGCTTGGATTACCTAAAAGCCCAAAAACACATCACTGAGGTAATTATTTTTGGTGACTTCAATATAAACTTGCTGTCAGCTTCCTCACGCTCCATAAAGGATGCACTATTGGCACTACATCTTTCTCAACTTGTCAGCTCTCCCACAAGAATTAACTACAAAACTGGGACAAGCACCTCTCTTGACTGGGTAATCTCAAACCGCCCTGACCAAATCTCCAATGTAACTGTGCACCCTGACTCTCAAGGTGACCACTCCCCTGTCACCTGTAGCTGGACTGACAAATTCCAATCCCCACCACCTCTGACTATATTCAACAGAGTGCTTATACGTAGCCACCTGGAGTGCTTGAAACAGCACCTTCGCTCTCAGGACTGGTCTCTACTGGACTCCTCTGCCAACACTAAAAAAGCCCTTCAGCATTTTAACAGTACTTTCAATGCCACCTGTGATGTACATGTACCCCTCAAGAAAATGAAGGTGCTCGTCACTGTACATCCCTGGATTACCCTTGATCGTCTTGCTGCCATCAAAATGAGGGACCACCTCTAGTACTATGCTAAATCATCAGGCAAACCTCAAGACTGGCAAGCCTATAAAGCTGCAAGAAATTCCTGCACTCGGACCATCAGCAAAGTGAAAAGCAATCACCATAGGGAGCAGCTTACCAACAGTTGGGGTGATAGCACAAAATTCTGGTCAAATATTAAAGATATAACTGGAAAAGACCCAAAAAAGGCATCAACTATGATAAACCTCAATGGCCCCCACATACTGGATCCACTCCAAATTGCAAATACTTTCAATGATTCCTTTACTGATCTTAGCAATAACCTACCACAAGATTTCTTTGATGATACCACCTTAAAGTCTGTGCAACAGCAGGAGAACAAGACAAATGATCACCCTGTTTTCTACTTTAAACATGGTTCTGTTGCCCAAGTCAGGAAACTACTGAGCAAAGTGCTGAGTAAGTCACGGCATAGTGGGGACTCCCTAGACTTCAAACTAATCACACTTACCACTGAGGAAGTACTCCCACCTATCACTAAGATCCTTAACCTCTCTCTGTCATTGTCTCAGTTCTCACACGTTTGGAAAACAACCATTGTTACACCAGTTCATAAAGCTGGGGATCGTGTGCTACATAGCAACTATAAGCCTATATCAATCCTCCCTCCCCTTTCAAAAATACTCTAGCGTATTCTTGCCAACCAACTAGTGGACTACCTCAGTAAATACTCCCTGCAGTGTGAACAACAACATGGTTTTAGAAAAGGGCACAGCACCACCACTGCTCTTCTAGAACTCACCAGCTCTGTCCACCAATCTATTGACCAAGGTAGTCTTGTGGGGGCAGTATTTATAGACTTAACCAAGGCCTTCGACACAGTTAATCACCAGTTCCTCCTCAATCAACTGTCTCTAACTGGCATCTTCCCTGATTCACTGTCCTGAACTACAGGCTACCTTAGAGACAGATCACAATGTGTGAAGATTTCCAACGCTATCTCATACCAAAAAACAGTTCAGTCTGATGCCCCCAGGGCTCAATTCTGGGTCCCCTACTATTCAGCATCTTCAATAACAATTTACCAACTGCCTGCCAACAGCTCACACTGCTCTATGAGGATGACGCTGTCATTTTTGCAAGCCACCCTGACCCATACATGCTCAAAAGCAACCTACAGAATGGTTTCCTGGATATCGAGCACTGGTTCTCCAAACAGAAACTAGTGCTAAACTACAATAAGACAAAAGTCCTGTTGTTCTCCTATTCCCATAGTAGATACAACAGACATGCTTTCACTATCAGAAATAGGCAAGATGACCCCCTTGAACAAATACAGTACTTCAAGTACTTTGGGCTCACCCTAGATAGTCACCTCACCTGTACACCCCAGATCGAAAATGTAGCCAGAGCCGTCAATTCTAGGATTGGTATTCTTTATTGACTCAGAAAGTGTCTAACACCTGAAACTCTCAATCTGGTGATTTACAGTTCGGTGCTCTCTATTATTGACTATGGCCTTGTCATTTACGGAGCTGCTACCAATACTGCCCTCAAACGGCTCACTGTTGTGCTAAACAAGGCTTGTAGACTCCGAATGGGGGCATCCCACATCACCCACACCTGCAATCTCTATAAACAGACTGGATGGCTCAATCTATCTGGGAGAATTAAATACCACATCTGTCTTCTCACTAAAAAGATTCTACTTGGGTTCATGCCAAAGGGTCTGTGTTGTCTGTTTCACAAATCTCCAAAGACCCAACATATGCGCACCTCATCCACTGAACTCCTACTACTCCCACAGTGCCGGATCAGACAATGCCAATGCACCTTTGGTAGCAGAGCTCCTTCCTGGTTCAATGGACTACCCAATAGTCTAGCTACCCTTCCTAAACTTGGAGAGTTCAAACATAAGCTCTGAACTCACCTCCTAATTGAAAACTCCTGTGATTGCTCCACCTAATTTCCAGGTCCCGTTCAGGACCTCCACTAGTCCATCCCCCTCATTCTTGGACCTCCCCTCACTGACACCTCTATCACCCCCATCTTACCACCCTCTTCCCTGACTTTGCCACTCTCCCCCTATTCCCCTCTCCCTCCCTCCCCTTTCTAAGATTATTTCCTCCCCCCTATTGTAGTTGCAACTTTGCAAGTCTGTCTGGCTGCTCCTCTCTCTTTTGGTTCTTCCTCCCCCACTCTACGTCTCTTCCCTCTGCCTCTGATCAGATTTTGCTTAATGTGTATATAACTGATGCTTAATTGTCCTATACTATAATGTAAATACATGTACATCTGTTCTGAAATATTCTGTATGACTTGTCTATTTCCCTGCAACTGTTTGTAGCCCTCCTTACTGACGTGGAACCTTTGTAAATGAGCTGCCTGGCGCTCAAAGGTATTTGTAATCCTAGAATGAATAAATGAAGAATAAATAAAATCAATAGCAGAATGGAAATTGTGTGACAGAACTCTTAAATTGCTAGGAGTGGTTTTAGATGACATATTGATAAACAAAGACAGATGGTTTCCGAACAGCATTTATCATAACCTGCCACTGGTTGTGGCATACAACTTTGCAGTCATATGCTATGCTAATTGTTACAACTGCTCTGAGCATGGCAGGAAGATAGTGATCCACCCACTTGTTGTACAACTCTCACAGGAAGATATGGTTACAGTAATGTTGGGTTATGCTCAACTGTTGTCAAATAACGGAGAACTGCAGTGGTAACATCATTTTATGATGTAACAGCAGGTGTGTCTTCCCAGTATTATGTGTTACACATACCATGTGTTGATGTAGTGGCAATACTTTGAACAGTGTAATTACCCTTCTTATACTTGGGGTAGTGGATGGAGTATCATTTTTCTCTGGCATGTGTTGTGGCCTGCTTTGTATGTGAATTTATGTTGTAGTGCATCGCAGCAAGCAAGGCTCTGCAATGGAAATGATTGTTAAATACACACTTTCCTTTGAACATTGACCAATTTCATGACCACTGAAAGGCATCATACTGTGTAACATCAAAAGTGCTGGCAACACTGTATGAATTGTTATGTATGTGCATGCGTACACAAGCAATGTACTGAATTCTGCTTGAATTCACATTTGTTGTGTCACAGCATGTTGCGTACCTTTGCTTGAGACAAGCATGGTAGATATTGGTGTCACAGGACCTACTCTGTCACTTAGCGCAGATACCAGGTATGGGCTACACAGACCTCTCTGTTTCAAGAACGTAATGTCACACTATGTTTCCTAGGTCATGTCATGATTGCTTCACAAAAGGTGATATGGCCATTTGTAAGACAGCTGTAGGGACACATTTGGACTGTTACATAGTCTATATCAGTCCTGTACCTCCAGATAAGCTTTCATCTTGTGTGGACATGTGTCACAACTACTATCTATGACCTGAGGCACATTCAGGGAGCACCTTTCACAATGATTGTGACATTACAGCATGTGTCTCCATGTAGGAAGCTATCTGATCTATCTGTTACTGAGCAACAGGTTTCCTGTTGGCAGCCATCAATGTTACAGGGTATACCTTCCACACCATGAATTTGTCAATGTGATTCACAGTGGCAATACTTCAAATATACAACTCTTAGGCATAGGCAAGGGACTATAACATTCACAACTCACTTCTGGCTTCCACACAACTGAAATGTGCCACTGAAAATTGACTCATGAATTGGAGTCACATATTTTGAACAATGGCATTGTGTGTCACCTATGTCCACAGGTGTCAGAATGATTATTCTATCAAGCTGGAATATGACTTGTTGCACAGATTTTACCAGCACCCCATTCCTTCATATGAAAACATAACCATTTTTGGGGCAAACTAGATCAGAAGTGTGTGATATGCCTCTAGGTCAGATGTCTGAAATTCACTGGACAGCTTTGTGATGTCACTACAGAAGCCTGGGCTGTTGATTATCTTCTCCAACTCTATGGACACCCTTGATGCTAATAATAGGAGAGAACATGTTACAGAAATTGTAATTGTATCCAGTCTACCAGCAAGCACGTACTAACTGCCCTTGAATTGCAATTGTTGCATAGCATATCAGAGTGCTTCAAGACACCTTGAGTGGCATCATCTGAAATACTAGTCCTATGCCCACATTTCTGTGAAGTGTACTTGTGAGGCACTGTGTAAATGTTAGTCTTATTACACGGTGTCCATTGGCCACATCACCACCACCAACACCTAATGCCTGATAGTTTACACAGTAGTCTGTGGTGTACAGTGCTACCTCTGCAGAACAACACCACTGATTTAAATATTTTAAATATGAGGACCGGTCCTTCAACCCCCCTAGCCCATTCCAAGTCCTAAGTGAAGGCCATTCATGATGTGTGAATAACTATCTTTATGGGTCCGATACTACTGATAGGCAGTGCTAAGCAAAGCTGTGTTGTCTTCTTTCTGCTATGGGTGGGAAGATGATCCATGTCATAGTGACAGGTTGTAGTGGGTGATAACACATCCAGGTCAAGGAATCTGGCCGGTACTGTCTTGTGATGCTTATGGGATTTATGGGAAAAAGGCATGTGAATGGGTGCTTTCAGGATGCACTGCAAGCTCATGAACAATGTGTGAAACATGTGTCATGGCCACTAATCTGTGGCAGACCAATGCACAGCAGTGAACAATACTGGAAACCAGTGTTATGGGTACATGTGTCAGTACAGATGACCATAAACAAGGGAACAACACTGCACACTCACTCTGCATGCCTATGCAAATAAGCCTGCACCACCACATTGGAAGCCCATTGGGGTCCTTTGAATGTATCTCTGTCTGTATCACATATGTAGTGCAAGCCACCATGGTGTTCTAATGAGGGAGTGCAAATGGAGTACAAGCACATGACATATACTATAAACGATCATAGCTGTACCACATGAATATAAGTACTTGGCTGGGTTAATTAAGTAATAAGCCACAAGGGGTGTGGGTTATCAGGAGATTTACCATGGCTGGAGTGGTTTGCCCATGAGGTGCAGTCGAGTGGGTAAATCCTCAACAGCTGTGGTAAATCCCCCGATAACCCACAACCTCCAAGTGGCTTATTGCAATTATACCAAGGTTAATTTTTTTTACTTTAATACAATACAAATATTAAAGAGGTTTCTTTTTTTTTTGTTGTTGTGTTTATTACTGTGCTACAGTTGTGGTAGATTATAACCTTTTGATTTTCTGTTGGTTATCAGAGGATTTACAAAGGTGGTAAACCGCCAATCTGATGATTTAATTGGCTGTTCACTTATGTCCATGGTATAAAACTCTATCATGTGCTAGGATCCAATGTTTCATTTTGTTTATTTTTACTAAAAGGCCATGTGCATACATAGGGAATTCTGGAAAACTGTGAAGATGGATGTTTTGAATGTGTGAAGCCACTGACCGCCACTTTGAGACCACCAATTCATGATCCCCATCCAGAGTTGAGCAAACACACCAGTATAGGTGATTAGAAATGGACATGATCCATGGCTGCAGTGAGGAACTGTCCTTGTTGTTGGAGATAGCCATCAACTTCTTCTTTATGCCTACAGTATGCATCAGCAAAACAGTAATGCAGAAACGTGTTTCATGTACAAGTAAAAAGACATCTAACTCAACAGTCTACTACTTTCATTTGTAAACATGTACTGCAAAGGTCACCGTGGGTAACAGTCAGTGTGTGGCTGTATGCCATACATAGGTTGGTTCACCATCCATGTATTGATATGCAAGTTACCGCAGCATACACAGCAATCTCCTCCATGAGAGAATGGTTGTCACTTCCTTTTTATGAGATGAACATCCATGTAATGCTGCAGTGGCAAGCCTGGAAACAGCATGACTGTCACTTTGAGTAGGGAACATGACTGAAGGTCATGGTCAGTGTCTCCTAACAGGATCTGGTTGAGCCAGGTTTTTGAAACAACAGTATGTTTCATTGTCCATTGTACAATTGTAGCACAACTGCCACCACTCGCAACACACATGATCTGGGTTCAGTGCCAGGAACAGTTACTGTGATGGATGGGTGGGGTGGAAGGAAGAGTGAGCTTCCCCTGGACTGCTATCTGCCCCTGCAATAAGAAGGATGGAGAGAATACCAATCTGCACTTTATAGACCACTGCCAGAGGCCTTGGCAACCACAGAGCAATGCTAAAGTGTAGGGTAGTCATGTCTGATGGCACAGCTTAGGTGCTACATGTCACTGCACACCAGGAAAAATTTAAATAAGACAGGCTTCTCTGGTGGCTCCAAACTCCAGGTCTTGCCCACTGTGATCATTGATCCTCCAGCAAGAGAAGTCAGTGGTTGCACATGGCCCCACCACTTCATACCAGCCTGGTGGATCAGCCATGGAGGACCAGCAGTGGTGTTGTCCTTCTAGGAAACCTTGCTTTCAGTGTCTGCCAAGTTAGCTCATTCCCAAGAGTTCATCCCAAAGAGGCAAGGCAAGGGGACACAATGATTTTTAGCAAGTCACCGGGGGGCTGGCATGAAAGAGTGTGGGGGGTACATACTTGGGTGTGAAGTGAAGGCTGTATTCAAAATACAGTGTCCAATTTTGCAAGTCTATGGCAAACCTAACAGGGAACAGTTCACCTGAATGGAATGAAGCACCTATGTTAGCAGAGGCAGTCACTATTTCATCAGATGAGAACATGAAGGTACCTTTAGAGGCATGCCACAAATCATACCAGTGATTGGTATTGGTATGTTCTCACTTATCCATTTGGCAACTTGGCAGTGACGATCAGTGATGATCTTCTCAGTCTCTAACTCCCAATCAGTTATGAACTGCACACATCTTTTTAGCCCCTCAACCTCCATGTGTGTGCTTCCACCACACTCATTGCTCTGTTGAAGTAGTGTAAGTAAAAAACTTTTGATAAAGACATGTTAGTTACCAGTACTGGAGCGCATGAAAAAAGCATCAGTGACAGTCTTTGTGGGCACAGTGCGGTGCAGTAATGGCACAAAGTGCTGTTGCTGGAAACAGATGTTTTAATGAAATGCTTCCAGCCATACTCTTGTACATAATATAAACATGCTGCACCATGTGGATTGTCCCAAACATGATCATGAACTATCTTGTGCTGCAGAGTGACTAACCATTGTCTATACCCACTGCTGGTTACCATGGCAAAACTGGGGCCAAGGAAATGAAAGGCTGGGGAGTGATACATGCACTGTGCGTGGTGGTCTGCACCACAGGGGGCACTGCCCAGGGGAAGGTATTTATTTACAAGAGCACGTGCCCTGATGTGCCCCAATGTTGTTCTGTCATTGTATTCATTACGGCAGGTATCACCAAAGAAAAACCCTCCGTTATACACAAGTGCCATGCATAGTACATTATGGAAACAAGTGTGGAGACACCATTTCCACATTGTCACTGTCATCAAAGTGTATGTCTAAAAGCATGCCCCCCCCACGCCAGGTACCTGTTCAATGTAAACAATGTTCCCAGAGATTGTCACTGTGTATTATTAACAGACAAATGCCCCTGATGCCCATACACATCTTTGTGTGACGTGCATCTCACAGGGCTGTTTCAGAAATGCTGTGTGTGTCATCCTTTTTTTCCTTCACAAGTGTGACCCATCACTTACTATGACACAGTTGAATGATGTGCACTGTAAGTCACATGTTGGTAGATATTGTGTTGCATGGAAACCTCCATTGACATCCCATCTATTGTGAACCAACAGGTGGCATTGTTGACATCACCAACTCAGTGGCTGGCAGGAGTAGTAGCACTAATGCTTCTTCCATGGTTCATGTTCTGTAACACCTATAGGAGAGAGTCAGTTAATTTCAAGGCTATGTATGCTGTACATATGTGTCAAACATTCATGATGATGGACATTGTTATTTCAGTTGACATCACCTGAAAAACAGACTTACCAGCACCAGCTGTACATCTAGTACAATGCCAGCAGAGAGCTCCACGATGGAGTAGGTGACATACTTGGCACAGTGCCCCAGGCTGCCTCAGTGGCCATTGCTGTCACTGATAAGCCACATTTAAGCCCTCGCCTCTCATTCTGCAGTGCTGTGACCAATCATTCCTGTTTGCTTTTCCATACTTTGTTGATGGATGGCTGAGGAACTGTACTTTGATGCTGGAAAAAGGTTCTTTCTGAGCAGCAGTGAACACTTATGAAGTTCAACATCTATGTCACTCGTACCACTGTTGATCCTGAGAATAAGATGGCCTCAGGAGATGAAGGAGTTATGCATTTGTAAGAAAAAAGTGTGTTACCTCACAGGCAAATTGCCAGTGCACCATACTGTCAGCAGCAAGAACATTATTATGATGCACTTCCACAGGTCCCTACGCAGTGACCCAAAAGCTGCCTGAATGCCAACTAACTGTAGCGCGTCCCACCCCTACTGTGGAATGCTGCGTAAGTGGCATTGAAGGTATGGGCACAGCCAATTGCACACTGCATGCAACAACCACACAGGCAGCTGCATGCCATTTTGGCATGGGGCATTGATGGCATGCCTACACTACACGCCATTAAAAAATGCATGTTCTGCGGGGTACATGGGCCCAGAAGACATAACACTTTACACCTTCAAGGACTCTTTTTTTTTAAACTTTCTTTTTACTAGTAGCATATAGAGCTACATGGTATAGCTCATATTTGATACAGGATATTCGTGTTCAGCAGAGGTTGACTGACAATACATTAAAATCGTATGTCTACAAACCACCTCAGGAGGGCTATAAAATGACATTATAGTGGATTTCATATAAATCAAGAGATTTTCCAGAATAATACATTGAGACCTCTCTTTAGCAATACATGAGCCCCAGAGGGCAATCATCCAGGGCCACATTCCCCTAGTTGCACCCTGATGCTTCTCCTTTCTCATTCTCATCTTAAGGGACAAAGGAAGGATCCCACTCTGATATAAAAAAACACCCAGCTATGCCACTGAAGCTCAACTCTCTCATAATTATTGTTACATCTGGCTATCAGACGTCCAATGGTATAAACCTCTTCCATTATTTTGTACCAGGAAAGAATTGTTGGTGCTTTCCTCTACTTCACAATCATGTGATTACTTTCCTGGCTCCTAATAAATATATAAAGAGGAGGGAACCCTTTCAGATCCGGAGGTCCTAGGGGGTACCGAGAGTAGGACCAATTCTGGCATAAGAACCACCTCCTCTTCCACCAACTCCATCAGGGAATCAGCTATATCACTCCAATAGCCTCTCAGAGCTGAGCAAGACCAGAAAATGTGTACATGGTTAACTACTGGTTCCCCACATAGCCGCCAGCAATTACCTGCCACTTTAGACAAGACCTTAGCCAACTTGGCTGGAGTATTAAAGTAGCGGCTACATATCTTCCATGCGAATTCACACCAATAAGGGGACAAAGAGACCCCCAGAGAGGGTTGGGCATATCTTAACCACATCTCTGGAAAAACCAGAACAGGAAGATCCCTATTCCGGGCATCAAGTAATCCCATAGATGAATACATCAAGAATTATCCTAAGCCCTATATAAAGAAAAACTATTAAGTGTGGAGGTACAGTACCTCCTAGAATTGAGATAAATAGCTGTAGCAATAGGGGAGGTGGGTTTGGCAGGTGATTCCTCTGTAGGCCCTTGTGCATTAGAAAAGTCTGCACCTGTAAATATCTAAAATATTCCCTATAGGTTAAGCCATAGATTGTCTGTAGTTTCAAAATGGAGATCACCCCCTCAGAATTTAAAAACTGGAAAACAAAAGAAAGCCCTTTCTGGTGCCAGTTAGCAAAAGTAAGGTCAATCCTGGATGGCAGAAATTCCACCTCAGCTTCAAGTAGCCTCAAAAAATATAGACGAGGTGCAAAAGCTGGAGTATTTCTAATGTTGTACCTTACTTGTAGGACTATGCAGGCCCCTATGTAAAACTCTTTTAGATCTGGAAGAGACGAGACAGGAGCAAATACTATCTCAGAAATATCCTGCCAGTCATTTAATAAGAACTCTATGTTCTTCCATGGCATTTCATATGTCAGATTGAGCCAGCCCATTAGCTGGGTGAGGAAGGCAGTATAGGCATAGTGCCGAAGGTTAGGGAGGTTAAGACCTCCCTTGTCCTTAGGCAACTGAAGAATGGGCCATCTAAAGTGAGGTTTCTTTCCCGCCCAAACAAATCTAGCTAATGACCTGTTCCGGGACGAAAAATACGAAATAGGGGGGAGAACTGAGATAATCTGGCACAAATACAAAAATCTAGGTAATATGTTAATTCTAATAAGTTCTATTCTAGTATATAAAAGAAACCGTAACTGTGCCCAGCGATGGAGATCTGTCTCCAAAACCTGAGTAAGGGGTTCGAAATTACCTAAATTGAGATTATGCAATGATAAAGGTAAGTGAATTCCCAGATATTTCATTTTAGTACCTCTCCATTTAAATGGAAGGAGAGCTTTCAAAGGCGGACTTGGAGAGAAATTGAGGGCCAATACCTCAGTCTTTGAGGGATTTAGCTTGTGTCCAGAGACCAATGCAAATTCCCCTAAGATTCTCCAGACAACCAGAAGAGAGAGTTTGGGGTCCTCAGTGACAGCAAGATGTCTTCTGCATATAAAGCAATTTTATTACTCTGGTTCCCAATTTATATTCCCTTGACTTCCTGAGAGCTTCTAATAGCTATAGCCAGTGGTTCAATGTAAATGGCAAAAAAGAGGGGCAAAAAGGGACAGCCTTGTTTATTGCCCCTTTCCAATGCAAATGTGGCAGATATACTGTATTACCATTTACCCTAATATAAGCCTTGGGAGGCATATATATATATATATATATATATATATATATATATATATATATGTATATATATATATATAATACTCAGCCAGGTAACAAAACCCTCAGGAAACTCAAATGCTGACAGCACTTTCTATAGAAAATTCCATCCCACTCTGTCAAGTTACTTGAAGACATCTAAACTGACAATAGAGGCAGACAAGGAGTGTCTGGAATATAATCCATAAACTGGACAGTCTTTCTGTTATTGTCAGAGGTCTGTCAAGACTTGAGAAATCCTGCTTGATCTCTCTGTATAACTTTCGGCAGTATACTGTCTAGCCTATTAGCCCAGATTGCCATAAACAGTTTATAATAACAATTTAATATGTAAATAGGCCTGTAGAATTCAGTAGATTGAGGGTCCTTACCAGGTTTTAGAATAGTAGAAATTACTGCATAATCCCATGATACTGGTGGAGGGTACACTTCTTGCACTTCCATGAAAACTTTTCTCAAGAGAGGGAGCAGCTGAGGTGTAAAGAACTTATACCATTCCACCGAAAAACCCATCTGGGCTGGGGCATTTTAGTGTATTCATCCTAGCCAGTGCTGCTGCAATTTCTTCTTCTGTAATCTGGGCCAGTAAACTGTCCTGCTGAGATTGGGTGAGTTTTGGTATAGTCAGGAGTGATAAGAAGTCTGGCAGCTGGGCCTCAGCTGGGGGGGGGGGTTCCCCTGACAGTAAAGATCTCTATAAAACAAATGGAAAGCTTCCAGAATATCTGGAGTAGTCTGGGCAAGGGTCCCAGTTCTCAAGTTTTTTACGTTAGTGATATAAGCAGCCTAACGGTAACCCCTTAATTTCTTAGCTACGGTCCTGGATCACCTAGGCCCCCCCTCATTATGATATTTCTTAAGATATAGAAAGTCAGCCTGAACTATTGCATCTAATAAAGCCTTAATTTCGTACTTTAAGAGCAGTATCTCTTGATCCGAAACTATAGCTCTTTGACCTTTAAATTACTGCAGGACCTGCGGCCTTGTCTGAAGTTGTTTATATCTAAACTCAATTTGTTTGCATTTTCTGGAGGCATAGGACATAATCTCCCTGTTAAGGACCACCTTAATGGTGTCCCAAATTAAGGCCGATGAAGTGTCAGGGGAAAGATTATCTTGAATAATCTGTGGAATTCTATGGCCCACCATGTCCCAGAATTCTGTCTTTAAGCAGAGATAGATTTAATCTCCACAGTATTTATGTACTTTACCCAAGTCTATTTTTAGGAGGAGGGGTATGTGATCTGATAAAATTCTGGCTCCCAGTGATAAGTCCATGAATTGTATGGGAACAAAAAAATAATTAATAAGAGGAAGTATGAAACCGCGGGGAGAAATAAGTGAAGCCCCCCTTCCAGTTGGATAAAAATGTCTCCATATATCTCCCAACCCATGTGTTGAAAGCAGTGTATGAAGTAGCCTCTGAGAGGGAGATATCCTATGCCTTTGAGGGTGAGAGGTGTCTAGGATAGGTGAAACCATAATATTTAAATTTCCCCCCAGAGTTAGCACCCCATTTTGTATCTCAATTAATTTGTTAAAAAAAGACAGCAGCCGTACTGTGGGCGATGCTGGAGGGAAGCAAACATTTGACAGAGTTACCTGAGTCCCAAATATTTGCTCTTGTGTGATCACATAACATCCATTGGGGTCTATGACCTCTTTTGCCTTAATAAAGGGAATGGAGGCAGGAATCATTATTGTTACCCCTCATGTCTTCCCTGTTTTACATGATGAAGATATCATTGTATGTCTGCCCCCTGCCACCAGTTTTACATGTTCCCACTGAGACAAGTGCATATCCTGGAGGTATATCACATCCGCCTCTTGTCTTCTGATATACTGGAGGAGTATGGCCCTTTTTACAGGATTATTTATCCCATTAATATTCACTGATACATTTTTTAACCAGTGTCACCACCATTATATAATAAAACACATGAGTTCCCCCATACCTGGTTCTCTTGTTTTCTCATCTCCACATGAATCAATCACCCCCAAATCTAGCCATTCTGTTGACACAGATTCCACATTCAGGACATGGGAAACCTTTTGTAAATTAAATCCATGAAGATGAACCACCTTTCTTCCATTCACTACAGCACCATTAGCTAACCACTCGCCTGCTGTATGATTACTTCTATGTGTCAGAATATACCATTCTTGTACCGCATTTTCTAAATCTTTCCAAAAGAAAGTACCCTTTTTTCTCATAACAATAAGAAAAAGCATGTTATTAGTAACTACTAACTTGAACAGCAACATATAACAAATGTGTATATAGGGATTAAGTGCACAATACCAAATCACAGCCCTGTTGTTCTGCCTGATAATATTGCTTTTGACTTCCAAGGTAGTGGAGGAGTAAAACACCCTCCTTTGTTCTCCTAGCAAGAACTCCAGTAACAGAATCCCCCAAGAGAGGAGATTAGTCCAAAGACATTCCTGCTTGGGGCATCCAGGGAACCCAAACTGTCCACAAAATAAAACAGAAATTTTAGGAAAACATAAAAAGGTGAGGGCAAGATAAATCGCCTCTCTGGGCAGCCACTCATAACAGCATGGGCCTCTGTCAGCCCCCAGTATTAGACTGAATATATTTATATAGATTAGTACTGAAAGTGCTAAAGCATTATTTAAGGGCCCAAAGTACCATCTCCTATATAGGGCAGTGAACGTCTTTAGCCCAAACTTTATTTTTTTCCCCAGGAGAGAAAGAGAAACATAAGCAACCCTGAAAGGAAAAAGCCCAAAGAATCTAATTACTTCAAATGGATCCCAAATGAAAAAAAAAGCAGTGCTCTGTGACCACATGAAATCAGGCTGTTTAGTGATCCATCCCCCAGACTAAGCAGATCAGGCTTCAATTAAACCAATCAAGCCCTTTTTAGGACTTATAGTCTCATTAGTCAGGACGTCAGAACTCTATCAAATAGATATATATGATATATAATTAGCTTGAGTCCATTCTATTACCATTTGTGCGAGTCTTAAAGCATCAAAGTGCTAATCGAGTGAGGAGAAGTGACAGAGATTTCTCTGTGACCTGTTGCATCGCGGGGGGGGGGGTAGAGAACCTCCCTTCCATCTGCCCTGACAAGTGGACAGTAAATACCCAAATTTAGAGGGCATATATTTATGATTAATTGCCTAGAGTCAAGGGCTAGTGGGGGGAAAAGGTCCACAGTGTAACCCCGTGAGAGGCTCACCCTAATCCCCCCCCAAACGCACCTGACTTTCGATGAAAGTCCAAGAAATCCTGTAATCCCCTGGCAAAGTTCAGGCTTTTGTAGATGATTTGGTTCAATGATATGTAGCCTAGGATAATTTCAGATTAGCAGAAGGTTCTTGCCTGTTTCTGGGCTTCCCTGTGACTGTTTGCCATCTGACTGGGTGCTGTGAGGCTCTGGTAGGTCCCTGGGGCCGATCCAAAAAGGTAAGCCAGGCTTTATTCAGCTCCTCTCGGGCTTCTTGTGCTGTCTCAAATTCTCTCTCTTTCACTCTGGTAGATGTACTATTAACCAAGCTGGATAAGGCATGGAGAACTTGTGACCCGCTGTTTTTATCACGGGCAGGAGTAGGAGGTAGGCCCTGTGTAGCTTCATCATTTTTGGAGCATAATCGTGATCCACATAAAATCTGGTTTGCCCGTAAAAAACCTTTTGTCTCCTCCAAGCTTGCAACAGTACTTGTTCTTTTACTGCATAGTTATTAAATGTGACTATAATGTAGTGAGGGGGCACATTGTTGGTGGTGGGTTTGGGAGCCAGGGCCCTATGCGCTCTTTCCAGATTCAACTGCAAATCTTCAGGGAGCTCTACAGCTGTATGTAGTAGAGAGTCCACAGAGTCTTTTATGTTGCTACTCTCGGATCCCTCTGGTGTATTGTAAATCCTAATGTTTTTCCAAATCACTCTGTTTTCAGAATCTTCTTGTCTGGGTTCAGTTTGTTCTTGTTGCTCTCCCAACTGCTGAATTGTTATTTCAATGTTGTCTACTCTGTTTTCAGTAGCCGTGGTCTTTCTCTCCATGTCATCAGCACAGTGTTCAAGCTGCATCACATCCCGCCACATTTCATTGTATAAATCTTTTATTTCTGCCCTGAATGCCACCAGTTCTTGATATATCATATCTAATTTCACCCTCTTATTTTGAGCTTTTACTGTTTTAGGCAGAGTCTTGGTGCTGCTTTTTCGATTATTGGTAGATGCCATTACTAACTGTATACTAAACTCTGAGGCCTCTGAATTGAATCTACTATCTCTCTCCTCCATCTCTCTTATTTGCTCCTCCAGACCAGTCCCAATCGCAAATTGTTCCTCCGGTCTCTTGATATCACTGATTAGTTTTCAGTTCTTACTTGACTTAGCACCTGATGGAGGATTTCTTTACTGGGGTTAACTCAAGCTAATGCACTATGCGGCCATTCCTTGGAGGGTGGAACCAGAAGTCTCCACCTTGAAGGACTTTTGAATGACCCGTGCACACCGCCTTGGATGATGGCCACCATCTGCGGCAAGACTGACACTCCCTGCTCCGTGCTACCCAGCCCACTGGGAGGATGGGGACAGCTGGGTGCAGCTGTTCAGGCTACTGTATGTCGCTCCAACCAGAGCTATGTCCCATTCCTGAATGGAGAGTACACTAGACATCCAGAGCCCCACCCTGGTCCAGAATGTCAGAGACTATAGCCACATTGTCAGAGCAGAACCCTTGTCCCTTTGTGCCCCCCCACACTCTCACTGGTGATTCTTGGCCATCAAACTCCCACAGCAGTGACATTCCACACTCCCATCTACCCTACCTGTATGTCTGTAGTACAGTCTTACAACGGTTAAAGTCAATTACCAGAATGTATTACAACTTGAATGCCTGCTATTGGACAGATGCAGGGAACGCAATGCTTATATTTTTTTTTAAATCAAACTTTATTGTGACTTTATAAACACAGTTTTACACAAGACATAAGGAAAAAAGGAAAACACAAAAAGTTATGCTTATAACTCATATAAATCATCTTTATGCATGACTCAATCCTTTCTATAGTCAGTTAATTTGTGTGTATTCCATGTAATTCAGGCAATTAGAAATTATATAAAATCCATTATATGACAAACTCTCACACATAAAACAGCATACTTACAAGGGAAATCAAGGGAGGTATGGTAAGGGTTTGGGTACATGAACTGAGGGAAGGGAAGTTATAAAAAAGGAAAGAGGAGGGAATCAAAGGGGGGTATTGGATCTACTTATTGCTGCTATTATAACTATTTTCAGAAAAAAACAGTTTTTCACATAAATAAACATTTGCAACCTTTCTCTAGTAAGATTTCCAATCAACCTATGCTAATACAATCTCACTTAATAGCCTTGCCAGCTTTTAGGATTAGGGGAAGGGAGAAATGACCCATAATCTGCCAGAATATCCAGAATATCTTTCCCTTCCACTCTCGTCATATAGTGAAAAAAGGGTAACCACGTGCCCTCATATTTTTCCTGACTGAATCTCAACTCAGCAGTAAGTATCTCCATCAGCATTACTTTCCGACAAAAAGAGTACCAACCCTCCACCCCTGATATGTTAGTGGTTAACCATTTACATGTAATTGCCTTTATAGCTGCCACTACTACGATATAAAACAGGTATTTCTGGGCTGAAGAGCCAATCTGAGGGGGTGTCAAGCCAAAAATCCAGAAGAGGGGGGTGGATGAAAGGGTCATATCAAACATTTTTCTCAGCATCTCCTCAAATTGTTTCCAATATGGGGCCAGGAGGAGACAATCCCAAATGACATGGGCCAAAGTACCTTTCCCCATATTACACCTCCAACATCTATCCAAGGCATAATTGCCCAGGTGCTGAGAGATTACCGGGGGCTGAAGAAATCTGATAGCAATTTGCCATTGAAACTCCCTCCAAAATAAGGATGCTGATGTGTGGTGTATCCCCTCCCACAGCTGGGTCCATTGGGCCTCTGAAAGGGAAATTGCCAATTCCTCCTCCCACTTTTCTTTAACATGACCAACCTCATCTACATCTATAGGGATCAATACCTTCAATATCTAAGTAACTATTTTTAGTGGTTTGTTCTCCTGAGCAAGGCCAAACAAACATGATTGAAGGGGGTTGGGGGATCCTCCTATCTGAGTTATGACCTTTTCTTGGTTTAAATAATTCCTTAGTTGCAAAAATCTGAAGAAATCTCACTGAGGCACCCCATACTCCATTTGTAATTGGTGAAAAGATTTGAGACTGCCCTCTGTGCACAACTGGCCTATTGAGGACAATCCCACTCTGGCCCATTTTTTAAAAGCCCCATCCCATTTATAAGGAGTAAAGTCTAAGCAACTTTTTAAAGGTGTCTGAACATGCAAAGCCAAGGTAAACTTATATGCTCTGCATACCTCCACCCATATTTGTTTCATGCTAGATGTCCAGGTACTATCAAAAAACACCTTGGACAACCTCTTATCATCCAGAAGGAGGAAATCTCCCACCTTACCTAATACCATTTTGAAAGATTCTATTTCTGCCCAAATTGGGGACACACCTTCTTTCAACAACAGGATCAGAGTCTGGAGGTGTGCTACCCAGTACTAATTATGAAAATTTGGGAGTCCCAGGCCTCCTTGGTTTTTGGGGGTCATCAACACCCTCCACCTAACTCTGGGAGCTTTTCCATTCCAGATAAATCTGGATATGGTATTCTTTAACTCCACCCAGAATTTCCTTGGAGGACAGATTGGCAGTGTGGTGAATAGGAATAGGAACCTTGAGAGAATGTTCATCTTCACCATTTCAATTCTGCCTGAGAGGGACAGTGGGAGTTCTGCCCAGTGGTTACTGTCTGTTTGCACCTCCTGCAGAAGTTGATGATAATTCATTAAGAATAGCTTACTTAACTCTCTTGGTACCCAAACTCCCAAGTACCTAAACCCTGCCTATGCCAATCTCACCCTACCCAGATCTGGCAAAGGGGAACCAGGTGGTGTTCCTATTGGTAATATCTCAGTTTTGTTGACGTTGACTTTATATCCAGAAAATGCCCCAAACTTCCCTAAAAATGAAAAGATTTTTGGTAAAGACTTAACAGGATCAGTAACATAGAGGAGAGTATCATCCGCATAAAGTGAAACCTTTAATTCCGTATCACCTGGTCTAATTCCCTGAAAAAGATCTGACTGTCATAGGGCTGCAGCCAGGGGCTCCATACTTAAGGCAAATAGAAGGGGAGAGAGCGGGCAACCCTGCCTGGTCCCTCTACCTACAGCAAAGGCTGATGAGAGGACTCCATTAACCTTAATCTGAGCCCTGGGGTCCCTGTACAAATTCTTGACCAACCCCTGAAATTGTTGTCCTAAACTAAATTTGTTAAGGGTACAATCCAGATATTGTCAATCTAAATGATCAAAGGCTTTTTCAGCATCTAATTTAATCAAAGGGGAGAAGGGGACTGAAAGGGGATTGAGGAGTAACCAAATATTATCGTGAATTTGCCTCCCCAGCATGAACCCTGTCTGATCAGGATGAACTAAATCACAAATAATATTTTGAAGATGGGATCCGATAGTTTTAGAAAACTTTTTGTGTCCATATTTAATAGGGAGATAGGCCTATATTTAGCACATAATGAGGAGTCCTTTCCAGGTTTGGGAATAACAGATGCCATCACCCCACCCCCATGAATCCAGAGAAGACCCCCATTTATGGGCTTTGTTAAATACTTTAACCAAGAGGGGCACCAGATCACTCCCAAAACAGCTATACAATTCAGCCATAAACCCATCGAGGCCTGGGTCTTTACCTGATTTAAGACCTTTAATTGTATCACATATTTCCTTTTCTGAAAATAATCTTTTTAAGCTTTCCCTTTGGTTAGCTGATACTCTAGGTATCTCCACAGACTCCAAGAAATCCATTATTTTTTGTAGATGATCTGGGCCCCTCTCTTTCCCATATAGCTCTTTATAAAAATTACAGAATTCTCCTGCAATCTTCTCCAGATGTGTAATCATAGGTCTGATCTGGTTGGATGGCTTGAGGGCTAGATCATATCTATCGGCCTGTTGCTTCCTAAGGCGGAGGGCCAGGAGTTTACCTGCTCTCTCCCCCCATTCATAATATTTCTGTGTAGAGTATCTCATTAAATTCTCCAACCTTCTCAGCATTAAACTGTTATATTTGGCTCTGGCTCCTTGAGTTGGGGCAACAGATCAGGATTCTTGGTTCTTTTGTGAACAGCCTCTAAGTCAGCAACTTTCACCTTGGCTGCTCTTAAGGCACCCTGATGTATTTTATTTTTGTAGACTGCATGCAAGATTGTGTGTCCCCTAACCACCGCCTTCAACCCATCCCAGACAAATTTTATTGTGGTGTCCTGTCCCATATTGTCTGATATATAGTTCTTAATAATTGTTTTGGTGGCCTCAAACATAGTTTTTGTCATTTACCAGACCTGGATCAAAATGCCATTGATCCCTCCTTCTTACCCCCACAAATCAATACTGCAGAGATCATGGCATGATCTGAGAAGGTCACTGGATGAATCTGAAGATCTGTAAAAGTATGGGCTAAACCTTTTTGTGTATAAAAATGATCTAGTCTTGAATAAGATTTCAATGAGGATGAGTAAAACGTGTAGTCAAGCTTATTGGGATATTGTAGTCGCCAAGGGTCGGACAAGCCCCTCTCACTACATAGATTTCTCAGCAGCCTAGAACAGGCTCTCAAGCCCCTGAGAGCACGGGTGCTTCTATCCAACCTGGGGTCCTCAACACAATTCCAATCCCCTTTGCAAATTACCTGGCCCTCAGAGAGGCCTGCAATTGAATTGAACAGGGATCTAAAAAATTCCCCCGTTGGGGGTGTGGGGGCATAAATTGACACTATATGGAGTGGATGACCACTGAACAGGCCAGAAAGGGCTAATACTCTCCCTGATCCAGCCCTAGTGACCTTCTGGACCTGAAATGGCACCCCACACTGAATCAAAAGGGCCATTCCTACCTTATTCTCCCTCGGGTGGGAGTCAACATAAACCGACCCAACCCATGATCTCCGCAGCTTCAAGTGTTCTGTGGCAGAGAGTCTAGTCTCCTGGAGGCATGCAATCTCACAGTTAGCATTTCTTAATTTGGTTAAAATTGTCTTTTACTTCATTCTTTTAATGGGGCTATTAAGGCGCTTAACATTTACTGAGCAGATCTTTAAGGTAGCCATTTAACATGTTTAAGACACTGAGTTTTCCATTAACCCTTCTCTGCCCCTTTCTTAACATATTCTGTTCTATCTCACCGTGTGGAATTTCTCTCATTATAACCAGCTGTATAAGTTGAGATCCAATGACAACAAAAGGGGAAAGGGGAAAAATTAAAAAGTAAAAAAAAAGTGCACAAATTAGCAAACCCAACTTTCTCATTTGAAGCTGGGCTATAAACAATTAAACTGGTACCCAACATGGTACCCTTAAATGCTAACAAGCTAAGAAAGGAAAAACTTATGGGACCACACAAACAAATCCAAGTTTACCCCTCCGTAGATCCCAACTAGGAGCCCCTGTAAGGAAAGAGGCAATAAGCAATGAACAACAGACAGCACTGCCTTAAACTGACAGTGCAAAATGGGGCTAACTCAAAAGCCCCTAATAGATGGACTTCATGAGTCCCTTGTGAGAGGCGGACAGCACGATTGCGCTAAGGGTTGAATTTCCAGATCCTAGAGAGATTCAGACCCTTTCTTCAAAATGTGTTCTGGAAGTGCTGGCAATCCAACCAGCCAGCCCCAGAAAATTCCTGTGCCTGGAGATCTAGAGATCCAGGCATCCACATCCTGGTGGGTCTCCATAAAGAGGAGAAGGAAGCAGCCGTTAGCTCCCCCTACCCTCCAGAGCACCGTTACCCTATTATAAATGGTCTCCAAATCAAAAGTAAACCAAATTGACAGAAATACTGCTAACCCCCAAGGATTACTCTTTGTACCTTAACATGTTGATTGGGAGCTTCCTGGGTATCTCCTCTTGCTACTCCCAACTAACCAGCTACAACATCACAGCTCCCAGCTGGCAATATGGGGAGGGGGGATCACTGGAGACCCCCGACTACAATCTAAACCATATTTAAATGATTTACAGTTGTTTCATTGCCATGAAAGAGCAAATAGAAAATAACAATTTTACATTACAATCATTTTACTAGGTGTGGCAAAGTTCCTTCAGTTTAGGGCCTCTGATTAATCATCCTTGAGATTGCCGTCACTGCTTCATTCGGGATAAAGGAAGTGAATAGCATCAGGGGAGACAACAGGGGATGGACCAATAACCTGGTGTTTGGGAAAATATGCTCCTAGTGGATTCGGCCCATAACTTGTTCATTCCTTCCAAATGCCTATTGCGCACAGAGAGACAGTCAGTTCTCTGAACCTTTCCATACAGCATGACATCCACCGATCGGAGCCTCCAATGAATGCAGACCGAATAAACCCCCAACACAACAAGATGCTAGGGAAAGTAAGTAACTGTAAAAAGTATCTTTATCACCACAAAGCCCTTCGGTGAAGAACATTGTCTCCCAAAATCAAAATAGGAAAGCAGGTTAGCTCCTGCAATACTGTGAGAACCCTCAAGTGTCCTTGCCCTTTACTAGCCATCATGTACAGTTGGCGTGGAGAGGTAGCAAAGCCTCACCCCTCCTCCCTGATCTCCTCCTCTGTCCTGGTGCTAATGACCAGAGAAGCTCCTCAATCTCCTTCTCAGCAAGTTCCTCTTTTACATCCAGCAGGGGGATATCCAACTCAGTGAGGAATATGGAGGCATCCAGCAGTGATTCATATATTTTAATACCTTCTTTACCCTGAACCCATAATCTGGTGGGGTATCTCAGGTAGCTTTTAAACCCCTTCTCCCTTGGGAATTTTACTACTTGGAGTACCTTCTTTCTCTTCAACAACATTTGAGGGGAAAACTCTTGATCCATGTAAAGTCTTTGGCCATCTAAGTTAAGGTCTCTCTTGGCCCAAGCAAGTCTAAGGATTTTATCCTTGGTGGTGTATTTAAGGAACTTTACAGTAATGGACCTTGGTGGAGCCCCTTGTTTGAGCTTCAGGGCTATGGCTGAGTGGGCACACTCTATGTTTAAACCCCAGTCATCAGACAAATCCAACTCTTTGCGTAGCCAGGATTTGATTTAATCTTCCATGTTTGAAGGTTCAACTCCCTCCGGCACTCCAAAAATTTGGATATTATTGCGGTGGCCTCTGGCCTCCGCATCTTCAGCCCACAACGTTAATTCCATTTCTCTCTTATGTAAGTAGGCAAGGGATCTGCCAAAGGCCATGTGCTTGGCTTACAAGCCCTCCATATGTGTTTCTACTGCTGCAGTTCTATTCTCTAGCCTTTTAAAATCTTTTTGTATTCCTGAGATCTTAGCATTGATGCGTTGTAGTATCTTAATCATTTGTTATCAGTCAGCCTTTGTAAAATTGGAAGCCATGTCTGATCCAGACCTGTCTGAGTCTTCAACCGAACCTGTGTTAATCAAGGAGTGGGATGGGGCTGGGCTTTCAGGCCAACGATCGTCTGAAGTAGTTTGCTGGCTCATCGGACCAAAAGGTGGACTTTTTTTTTGTACAACCCATTGTGGGGATACGGTTAGGTGCTCTAAAATAATATTTCTGAGTTAGTGGCACTTACGATGGGGACCAATGCAATAATAATAATTCACCGGGGCTAGGAGCCGCTGTCTAGACTACCATCCGTTTGCGTGACGCAATCGGAAGTCTTCAAACATGATGCTTATTCATAGGGCAATGGAAAGGCAGTACACTCCTAGCATGACTACGATGGCAGGGGGCTGACCAACAATTTGTGGTAGTAAGTGTTGCTTGACATCTGCTGAGAGAGGCGCCAACATACAGGGATGGGGGGTGGGATGTTGGTTGCACTAGAGGGAGGGTGGACAAAAAGCACCACTTAGGCAGAGGATGTCTGGGACAGAGGCAAGGACTCTGCTGTGGAGTTTGGTGGGTACATGCACATGGCATTACATGGCACACACAATTGGATGGTTGGAGGGACTAGCACTCAATAGGGACCCACAGTACATTCATTGGGTGCTGGCATAGCTGATTCTGTATGCCGTGTGGATATCTGTGTGTGTCATTCACCACCTCAGACCCACACCATGGTACAGGGAATCCAATCTAGCACCTAGGCAGTCATGTGATTGGATGGCTGCCTAGACTCACTGCATTGGACCCATCTGACATCCACACACCTTCTGAACTGTGCTGAGGTGGTGGGAGACAGGGAGCAGAGTCAGTGCATAGCTGTCCTTAGGTAGCAAATGCTGATGTTACTGCATGGTGCCTGATTCCAGCTGATAGGTTAAAAAGGCAGTTCACACAACAGAGTACATGGGATATTGTACCAATGCCGTATTGGTGGTGTCACAGTTACCATATTGTGGACTCTAGGTTCAAGTGTGTCAGCTGATGCTGTAGTACGGTGAGGCAGCTTGTTCTGCAAGGAATGCCATCAACTTATGTGTGTGCATTTCATTGCATGTGACAACAGCACATGCTGAGTGGACAAGTAGTAGGAGTAACAGAAAGGACAACATCGTGTTGTGAACAATGATGCTCATGATGATGGCCATACTGGTCTTGGGTAAGAGACATGCCATTGCAAAACTGACTTCTTAGTGTGGTAAGGGTGGTGTAATATAACAGACTACTTGTGTAGAATGATGAGGCAGACTGAAGGCCTTGGTAGAATGGAATTAGAGAAACAACATATTGTAAGAGGAAAAACAAATGATGTTTAGTAACATGTAACATTGAATGTTGAGAGCGTGTACTACCACCCATTCTTACCTACCCTGATTTTTTCCACGGACATGGACCTGTATCTTTTTTTTACACAGCACTTGCAGATTGGATGACAAAACCTGCACTTCAAGCAGCGTTCCCATTGATCAAGTCAGTGGGATCCATCGAAACACATTCAGCATGTAGTTCTTGCTCTAGGTTAAGTGTTTCATCATCATCACTCACCTCCCACTGTCACTTGGCCACAGATTCAGACAGAAGCCTTGAAATAGGTTATTCAGAAAAGAAATACATAGGATAAATTCATTTCTTTCAGACAATTGCAATATGCGCTATATTTTTGTACCTGTGTGGCAACTGTCATGCATTATCATGCAATATGAAATTAGAAAACCGTAAGCACTCCTAACCATATGTTACGTGCCTGCACGTATGTATGATGCAGTGACAAGCAACAATACAATGACAGTATCTAATAACACAGAGGTTACATGCAAAAAAAAAATGCATTCCAAGAACATTACATCCAACAACCAGAGGAAAAGTCACCAAAAATTAAAAGGTTCAGCATGCTGAGCAGTAACTATTGAAACCCATTCTGGAACTCACCCATTTCTTCTCAGCTGTGCAAATGGGTAGGATTTAGTTTTGTAGTCAGTATCACTCATCACATTCTGATACCGATGTGTAACAGTCTGTCACACTTGATAACAGTTCATCTAGTGTCTGTGTTCCTGCTCCCTAGTACCCATGTGCCTGCTTCCTGGATCTATGATTCCAATGCAACAACAAAAACACCGACATCCTCGACTGCAACAGAAGCCCTCCGACATCCCTGACTGTGACGCACAACCATGGACTGACCTGCACGATCGTGATGCACAATGCGGGGGGGTGCTGTGCCACCCACACTCCCCCTACTAAAGCTATCTAACTCCATGTTGCACAGACAGCAGAGTTAGATATTTACCCCCCATCGCCCTACAGTGTCAGGATGCAAAACCCCTGTTGCCGCTGATATTGGTGTGATTGGGGTTTCCCTGTGGGGGGTTTGGTGTACTGGTGTCATTGCAGTGACACTGTATCCCTGCTCCCCTTGCTCCACAGTCATCTCACAGAAGGTATCACAGCAATTCTCATGACAGAGCTGACACCATCCCCTGCAGTTCCTCACCTGTAAACCATTAGCAAAAAACAGTAAAGTGTCTGTGTTCCCCCCTTCCTTTACTCCCACTGTGAGTCCACTGTACTCTGCCATTGTTGATGGTGGACCATGCTTAATAACCACAGCAATGTAACATGCATACATGGCAGAATCAGAGAAGCGGGATGCCATCAATGTTGCATGTGTTTTTTCTAGGTTTTCAACCATGAGCTCTGATGTGGAATGACATACTGTACCACAGTGATGATGTCCACCCTAAGGCCGGCACATCTCAAGTTGAACAGTTAATGTCCTTGGCCCCCCACAAAGGCTTGATTATGTGGTGTTTTGTCACCCTGCCCTCAACCCAGAGACAAGGAGAGATATGCATGGGATGCTCACTTGTGTAGTCACCAACCATCCGTGAGACTCTGTAATTTGCTTCCTCAACCCATGGTGCAGGCTTCGCAAGCTGAGACTCTACCTCTATGGGAGGGGCCAGGACACTTGATAACTAAATAGTAATATGTGAATTCAACATCTCAGAGTACATAATCCCCACAATCATGAACGAAGCTAATTGCACTGCTCAGTGGTAACATGCTGTGTGCACATGTGACATTGTGTATGGCAAACAACATTTGCTTGACCAAAAATATTTAATAAGATGGAATCGTTAGTTGTAATGAGTAATGTGATTATTGATTACAAAAGTCCAATGCCATTGTAAGGCCACTCTGGGGACTGGGAATGTAGAAGCCATATGAAAATTAGAACCGTTGTTACACCACAGACTTCCGGTTCCCCCCTTGCATGGTATGGCAGGCTAGAAGAGTAGCTCTGCTAAGTGCCATGTTTAAAACCTCCTCATTTGGCATCTTTGATTAAGCTTTTATAAACACAGGTAGCAGGGCTTTCATTTTATCTTATGGGCAAGTCTAAAAAAGTCAGTAATCTTACCTCAGTTACTAATTCCTCAACGGACCCTGATAATGCACCACAAGAGAGCTCAACATTTTCTGCAGTGGCAGAAGGGGGACTCCAGGCTCCCGCATCAAAGGACCCTACAGTAGCTGTGATGCTACAGGAGTTTAAAGACTAGGGGCCAGATATTCAAAACTTTGCACTGGGCGCAAACTGTTTGCAAGGGTCCGCTATATTCAAAAGATCAAATAGCATGGGCAAACTGCATTAGCACCAGGCAAAATTATAATTTTGTATTTGTTTATTGAAATTTCAGATAACACCTTTGAGAACAAGCTCATTTCATAGGTTCCACATCAGATGAGCAATACATATTGGGAAAGTATGAGTTGGAGAACAAACAAAACAAAACATGTGGCATTGTACAATGTATGTCATGGTGCATATTTGATTAAAACCTGGAATTCAAAGGGTCATATTAGAGGGGGTGGGGTCTTATGAAATGACCCTTTACAGGAAAATGAGAACAGACTCAGCCTAATATCTAATAATCAACAAAGTAAGGAATGACATCAGCCCAGGGGCTTTGTGAGATGTGAGAAGGTATGGGACAAAGCATTTTAACATGAGCACAGGAGATCAGGAGATATAAAGGGGGGGGAGGCGGCATAGGGGGAAAGCCATACAGGGGTGAGGGGAAAGAGTGGAAGAGATCAAGGGGAAGTATGAAGGAGAATGATTAGCAACTTAGAACAGTTATTTACTTGCTGAGAACAGTTATGCATAAGGTCAGGATAGCATAAGGTTAGAATAAGTGCTGGTCACAAGAAGGAAGGTTATTGGAAGCAGTCACAACTGGCATCAGCAACTAGCTGGTGCTTAAGTTTAACCTTGAAGGAGTCCAAAGTGGATGCTGAAGTGATGTCATGGTGCAGCGAGTTCCTGTTGTATGCAAGGGGCAAACAGAGGGGGCATGTACATGAACACAGGCGCACTGCTACTGTATATTCAGCGAATAGTACCACACAAAGTGTTTTTGCGCAGCTTAGTGCAACACTTTGCATGGTGCAAATTACCACCTTGGAAAAGGTAGTGTTAACTCTGGGCAGACCATCTTTGCATGACTTTGTGGCTTTGCACAAATTTTGCATGGCTTTGCATGACCTTAACCAGTAAGTAAGAAACATAGAAATAAGCCAGACATAGAAGAAACATGCTGCTGACTGATGGCATCCTTATTATGCCTTCATCTGCCACCAGTCCCAGCCATGTCAGGCTGAAAGTGGTGACCCAGCTCCCAGTGGACACTGTGGCAGTGCAGCCATACAGAACACACCTGCAGACCACCCTTTGATGGACACCAACAGATGCCTGCACACACATGAAGCACTGTGGGCATGGAGGGTGTTGAGGGGAGGGTGTACAAATGGCCAGGCTGTACCACTGACTGGGTGAAGCCACAAGGCTGGGACAAGCCATGCAGTACAAATAGGCCAGTGTTGGGAATAACCCAACACCAGTGTGCCTCTCTGATGGTATGTGGCCCCCCCAACCAAATACCGCATATCTGTACAGACACCACAGCACACACATTCAGCCATTTATATGTCATTGTGAGTATCCCATGCCAGTGGTGCAGCATCTCTGGGTCACAAAACCGCATATCAGTAATGTCCACTGTCAGTAAATACCTGCATTTGGGCCTGTCACTGAGTACAGTGCAGTGGTCATCACTGCCCTACATACCAGAGGCACTGCTGTGTCCCTCATGCTACTGGCCCCCTTGCTACTGTAGTCTTCACTGTACACTGTAGCATGAACTACAGTTTGACAACTGCATGCATCACCAACACCTGTGCTTGTGCTGTATAGTCCCCTGGGGCACAATATTCAATGCTATACTGTACAAATGTAGCCTGCAGCTACCGCCATGCACTGCCAGACTGAACTACAGTTGGAGCTGTGGGCAGACCCAGCCAGCCCCTGTACTTTCAGACCGACCTCCAGATGGAGCTGTGGGATCCTGCAATAGTGCTGGGCAAACTGCTTGCAAATCACGTCATAATAAGATGCTAATCTGGATGTTTGCCCACAGACTACTTAAGTAGGCTCATTTGCTTGTCACTTTTGAATATAGCAAATTTTTTGCCCGACAAACGTGATACACCAGCAAATGGCTTAGTCTGCATAAACCCAAGAAATGTATGTTTGCGCCATGCAAACATTTCAGAAACATTGTACATTTCTGCACAATGTAATTGCATGTGCTGATGCTTACAGCTTTACTGACTCCACTCCTTTGCTAACACACACATTGGCCACATAGTTCACCTCTACATTCCTTCACTTCGCTGTGAACTGAGATGCTGTTGTGGTTTGCACTTCCTGGTTGCTATATTAAGAGCTGTCTTATTCCCGGGCTATTTTTGCACTGCTCTCCCAGCCCAGTTTGCTCAGCTCTGCAAGAAACAAAGACCATGCTTCAGGCATATCAACAAGAAGAGCCTGCATGATCTTCAAGGGATTTCTGTTTTTGCTTATTCTTCCTTATCTTTTGGACTGGTCCCTGACTCCAAAAAGGCAATGATGGACTATTAATACTGTGACCACCCTCCATGTTATAATCCCTGATGAATGCTTATGTGCCCGCTTATCTTAATTTAGCCAGTGTAAAACAACCCTTGTATCGTGCTTTGATTGTTTAGTTTGTTCTTCTTTTATTTTTTTTTTAATGGAGTTGTGTTGGGTTCTTCTCAGTAAGGTTAATTTTTTAAGTTGTTTCTATTTTGACTTTTATGTTATTTTTTTTACTATACTGTTAAATTGTCTTATTTTGGAACTAGTGATTTTGTCGCTGTTGTTAATATTTGTAGCAGCAGTATCGGCTGCTTGTGTTGCCTTTGTTGATTTTGAGTTATTCTGTTGATTTTCATAGCCTGTACTATGAGCCCGACGACATGGTTTTTAATTTCTTACTATGTTTTTTTTTCTTCTTCTCCCAGTCAGTGTTAAATATAGCTGTGGATATGTGAAGACAACTTTCTTCCCATAGACCAGTGGAACAGCAGCTCAAGTGTATTAAATGCAATAAGCTGCACAGTTTATTATGCAGCTGAATTCATATATTACCCAGCTCAGCTACTGTGTATCTTCTGTTTTGTAAGGCACAAGTTTGATATAGACCTCCATACTGGGGCTTTGTTTATTAGGGATATACACATCACTAGCTCACTTCTTATTGATGGTATTAACCTGAGCTGGCTAACTAATATCCTCTGGCCATGCATACCATCCAGCTGCCTTGCATTAATAACTTATTCGGTATGGCATACTGCATACTGATGCTACAGTTCAGTGGGGTTCGGTGCAAGAGACTGAAGTTTGCAGATTCTATTTACATCACAGTTGGTTTTCCTACATTATGCAATACTGGAATCTGAGTAGCTCATCTATTTTGATTATAAATCTTATCCCTTCCTCATAATGTATGGAGGAGTGCTTGACCGGCACATCTCAGTCCTGAGCCTGACTTCTAAGTCAGCACATATTTTTTGTTTGGTGACAGTTTTTTCTTTTTTTTTTTATAGTAGGCTCTGATCCCTCAGCCCTCTTCCACTTAAGCAGTCTCAAGACATTTTAACAATTTTTTAAGCAGAAGTAGAGTAGGTCTTCTAGGCTGATGCTTTAAACAGTGTCCCCTTAACTGGAGTGAATGTATTCAGCCTCTTTAGCAGGTTCAACCTGTTTTCTTACAACTAATAGTGGTATTATTATTTTAATGTTGGACCCATTCTAGTGGATTATATTCCTTTTCCTCAAAACAACAAGTTCTGAGGGCTATTTTTAATGTACTGGTCTACTGTATATAATTTAGACCATAGGGGAGGGGCCTTTATTCCTTTTTTAGACTGGCCTGAGATCATAGTAGGGTCATGAAAAAATCTCTGTTTTTGTCTTTTTCAAACAGAGACATACAATCCAAACATGGTGTGGATCAATATAGTACTAATAAATATTTTTCTTTTTTTCGTTTTGTTGATCAGCCTATTTCTGCCCTACTTGCCTTTTTTAATAACTGTTTATTATAGCGGCGGATATAAAATCCCCTTAAGTCTCCCTGTTTAGATATGCTTCTATGACAGTCTGGTTCCTTTGGAACCTGGAGTTTTATTTCTTCACCGATTATCCCACTGTGGCACCCTACTGTTTTCTTGCGCCACCTAGGAGCTCACAGATTTTTTTGGCTCCCTGCCTTGGAAGCCCTACTTTTGACTACAGGTTGCATTTGTTCATTTAATTGTTGATGTTTATTCTTATCTGTCCAGTTGACAGCAATTGTAAGAGCTTAGTTGCTAGAGCAAGGCTTCATTTATTTGTAATCACAGGTACTTCATCGAAAACAGTAAAGTGCTTAATGTGTGTGAATTCATTCTTTCATACTTTTTTTATGGTTATATAATTGTTTTATGTGCAATATTTTCTATATATCACTTCTTTCATTGCCTACTTTCAAAAATTGCTAGTTGTTCTCAAATTAGGATAAGAAGTATGTTATTGAAAACCCAGAAGAATATAATAGGCCTGATTCCAAGTCACATGGCACAACTTGCTGGCGTATGCAAGTTGCACCATGTGCCGCTATGCCGTGGACCCTGTGCTGTATTGCCAGACAGGCAGGGTCCCCAGCACCTATGTCCCGTGACTTGCGGCAACTGCAGGCTAGTGTCACAGGACTGGCACAATGGACCTGGGTGCCACAATTTGTGTCCCACAATTTACTGCCCCTCGGAGTCCCCCACCCTGAAACACACCCACAATCACCAGGGAGCATTGAAGGGGCTGGCTGGATGGCACAGGCATTTGGCGGGGCAGTGCAGTATCTGGACCCCTGGGGGTTCCCGACATTTCGGGGTGGGGGGCATGACTTTGCTGGGGGGGATGTGGAGCAGAGCTATGGGCTTCCCACTGTGCTGTGAGGGGCATCCATCATTTTGCCAGGATGGATGCCCGTTAGACCACCTCCATGTTGGTCTAACTCTGTAGTGCGATAGCGAGTCTTGGAATTGCATAGATGGGTTATGGCAGCTACACTTTCAAAATAGGATGCAGTTGCTTCCATAACCCACCCTTGCACCATGTCACAGTGGGTTGCAGGCATAGTGGGTGGTATAGCTCACCTTTGGAGCAACCCGCTTGCAGCATGGTGCATGGCGCATCTTGGAATCGTGACTTGCGTATCTCATGGAGCAAGATGTGATTTACACCTTGGGGTTTAGCGTAACTCACCTTGTACCATGCGTAAATCATCGTGGAATTGGGCCCATGTGTGAATTTTTTTTCATGTAGGTCACACCAGTGCTGCAACATTGTGTTAAGTAGAAGGTTTCAGTTGTGTCAGCTCCCTTATAACTTATTCTCAAGCATTGCCAGAAATTCCCAGACTAGGGTAAGTTACTGCCTCTTACTTTCCCTTTCTTTTAATGTTAAGGTGGGGGAAGGGTTCTTTATATTTCAATGCCAGTAAACTTTTCAGTGTTTTTTGCTTTCTTAGGAGGCTACCTGTTCTTTTTTTTATTTTCCAGTTTCAATTTTTGGAGTTTCATTTGTTAAATATGAATTAAATCACTTATTATATTGTTTACTTGATGTTACTTGATCTTATGAAGGTGGGCGGCACTGTTCATCCATAGATTACTCCTGGGCTGATAGACAGCATGAAATGGAGGGACCACCTCTGGTACTATGCTAAATCTTCTGGCAAGCTACAGGACTGGCAAGCCTATAAAGCTGCAAGAAAATCCTGCACTCGGGAAATCCGTAAAGCAAGAAGCAATCACCACAAGGAGCAACTTACCAATACCTGCGGTGACAGCAGCAAATTCTGGGCAAATATCAATGATGTTCTGGGGAAAGAACCAAAAAAGGCTCCCTTGATGTTAAACCTTCATGGTACCCCCATACTAGAACCACTCACAATAGAGAATACCTTTAATTATTCCTTCTCTGACCTAAGTAGTGTGTTATCAAAAGTCTTCTTTGACGATACCACCTTAATGGCAGCACATCATCCTGAGACCAAGACAAATCATTACCCCCTCCTTCTACTTTAAATGTGTCTCAGTGCCCAGGTCAGAAAACTACTAAACCATGTGCTGGGCAAGTCCAGGCACAGTGGTGACTCTTTAGACCTCAAGCTAATCGCAGTCACCACGGAAGAAGTACTTCCATCTATTACTAAATTACTTAACCTCTCTCTAACCCTCTCTCAATTCTCACAGGTATGGAAAACAGCCATTATTACCCCAGTTCACAAATCTGGAGACCATGCACTACACATCAACTATAGGCCTATATCAATCCTCCCACCCCTCTCTAAAATACTCAAACATATTGTTGCCAACTAAATTGTGGACTACCTTGATAGATACTCCCTACCATGTGAACAACAGCATGGCTTTCGGAAAGGGCACAGCACCACCACCGCACTCTTAGAATTCACCAGCTACATCCAGCAATCTACTCACCAAGGCAGTCTTATGGGTGCAGTCTTTATAGACTTAACCATGGCCTTCGACACAGTAAATCACCGACTCCTCCTTAAACAACTCTCACAAACTGGTCTCTCCCCTGATACACTGCTCTGGTTTAGAAGCAATCTTGTGGATGGATCTCAGTGCGTGAAGATTTCCAGTGCTATCTCTTACCAGTAGCCTGTTCAGTCCGGGGTACCCCAGGGCTCAATCCTGGGTCCACTCCTTTTCAGCATCTTCCTTAACAATCTACAGACTGTCTGCCATCAGTTAACACTGCTCTACACAGACAATGCTATCATTTTTGCCAAGCCACCCTGACCCTTTCCTCCTTGAAAGTAACCATCAAAAGGGCTTCAGGGAAGTTGAGCACTGGTTCCGCAACCATAACCTAGCACGAAACTACAAGAAGACAAAAGTCCTGTTGTTCTCCTCAGCCCACAGTTGACATAAAGATCATGCTCTTACCATCCAAAATTCCCAAGGTGACCCCCTTGAACAAATACAGCACTTCTAGTACCTAGGGGTTATGCTTAATAGACCCCTCACCTATTCACAGCTCATCAAAAATGGTGCCAGAGCCATCAATATGAGGACTGTGCTCCTCTATCAACTGAGAAAGTCTCTAACACCTGAAGCCCTAAATCTTGCTGACCACAGCTTGGTGATCTCCTTAATCGACTATGGTCTTGGCATTTACAAAACTGCTTCCACCACTGCACTCAAAAGGCTCACTGTGGCACTAAACAAGGTCTGTAGACTCCTAATTGGTGCACCATGCCTCACCCACAACTGCGAAGTCTATATGCAGGCTGGGTGGCTCAACATGCATGGGAGAATTAAATACCACACCTGCTTACTTGACAAAAAGATTCTCCTTGGACTCATGCCTTGAGGATTAGGATGCTTACTTCACAAATCCACCAAGACCCAACATACGCACACCTCATCATCCGCACGCCTACTAGTCCCGATGTGCCAGTCTGCCCATTACCAATGCTCGTTTTGTATCAAAGCACCATACTAGTTAAATGCCCTCCACAATGGTTTGGCTAACCTTACTAGTTTCAGTGAAATCAAACTCAAACTTTGTCAGCACATCCTAACTTAAAACTCCTGTGATTCCACCACTTAGCATCCTTGTCCCTCTTCCTGGGACCTCAGTCCCACAAAATTCTTCCACTGTTCTCTCTACTTATCTTGCCCTCTCACTCTCCTCTACCTTCCTGCCCTCCCATCTCCACCTCTTTTTCTCCCCCTCAATGTCTTCCTTGCTTTTCGTCCCTTACTATCCTAGCTGCTACTTGACAATGCCACCTGGTTGATCTCCCCTTCCTTGATCTGGCTCCACTCCTAATTCCCTCCTCTTCTCACTCCCTGCCAGGAATCACTTACTAAACTAATGTATATTTGCTGTTCTTTTATTCTGTATTTTGTAATACAAATTGCTTAATTGTTTTTGAAACCAGTCTGTTTTCCATTATGGTTCTGTACCCTCCCCCCCCCCATTGATGTGAAACCTTTGTAAATGAGCAGCTTGGCGCTCAAAGGTACTTGTAATCCTAGATTGAATAGTAGTTCATTGAAGCTATCCCGAACTACAGGCTGTGATAAAAGGGAGTTTTAATTATTAAAAACACAACATCCTTCTGTGCCTGGGCCACGCATGAGTGGCAGATGCACAGGATAGTATTATTTTAGATTTAAAACAGATTTTTGTTGAATCACAATGTTTGCGATCTCCTAGACCCCTACTACACTTCTGGGGTATTTGCAGGCATTTAACTTGACCCTGCAGTGAGTGAGCAAGTTAAGAAGCACAAACAAGAGCACTAGTATCTGTTTTTGGAAACAGAGTCTGCATTCTAATCAGTGTTGTTTACGTTGCTGAATTTTAACAGCATTTTTACACTTGAGCTCTGCTAGAAATAAACGAAAGCAGGAAGAGAGCTTCATAGTTCATTGGAGCTATCCCAAACTACAGGCTGTGTTAAAAGTGAGTTTTAATTTTTAAAAATGCAACATCTTTCTGTGCCTGGGTCACACATGAGTGGCTGATGCACAGGATAGTATTTTAGATTTAAAATAGATTTTTGTTGAATCACAATTTTTGTGATCTCTGTGACCCCTACTACACTTCCGGTGTATTTGTAGCCATTTAACTTGACCCTACAGTGAGCAGGGCACGTATCATCACGTGCCGAGATGCGTGCAGAGACACGTGCATCTGTGCATATCTGCTGTGTCTGCTGTGAGCTGTGAGGCCAAGAAGGAGCAAAATCAGTAACAATTATAAAAGTCTTATAAAGCATTTAAGGTAAATTGGTTTATCTGTGTATAACAGAAGAAGTATTTTTTGCTACTGTGTCACAAAGTAAAGTCAAAAGGGGTAAAGTAGCTAAACAGAAAGTTTGCACACAATGTAATATGTACACTAATGAGACACCTTGCTCAGATTTTGTTTGTGAGAAATGTAGTTTGATTGGTATACTTCAAAAGGAAATAGACGTATTAAAATAAAGACTGGAAATGCAAAAGAAAATCAGTTCATTGGAAAACTTAATAGATGAGGTGTTACTTAGTACAAGTACTCTTCAAGTAACCACAAACGAACTTGGGCCTAAAAACCCGATTTGTGATACTTTTATAAATAATGAGGTGATTCTTATTCCAAATGACACTGAACAAATAGAGTATACTTCACCTTTACCATTATCTAACAGTTACGATAGTCTGGTTAACATAAATGAAGACCAACAACACTGAAGTATAGTAGAACCACCAAACCAAGTTGTGATACTCCAAACTAAAGATTTAACTGATATACTGACTTCTGTTAACCCTATATCACCAACACCATTAAAACAGCGAGATATTATGGTAATTGGTGATTCAAGTCATCAGCGGTGTAGATTCAGCAGTCTGTCATGGGAGAAAAGCACACACAACAGTAAGCACACTCCCTGGTGCTCGAATAAAAGATATTTCAAAACTTCTTGATGGGCTCCTACAAAATACAACAGAACCTTAGTACTGTTACATATAGGCAACAACGGTCTGCCTATTTAAAACTGGTCTCAAGTACAACTGGAGTACATAAACATTATTAATAGGGTACTCAGCAAAAATGGGGAAAATTATAATTTCCCGCGTGTTACCCACTATAGGAAAAGATGCATTCAAAAATAAATCAGTCATGGCCTTAAACATGGTTACGCCAACTGAGCCAAAAAAAAAGGTATAGGATTTATGGAGAACTTTACTACTTTTTCTAACAAAGCCTGTTTTAAACCAGATGGATTGCATTTAAACTATTTTGGTACTAGAATATTTGGCAGAAAGATTAACAAAGTCCTATCATTTCATTTAATCAGGAAAATATGACTGGTGTGAGAATAGTAGGATATGAATGTAATCACCCGTTCATTATTCTAGGTGAACTAACTTACCCTCACTATAATACTACTTACACTAGTAAAAACATTACTAACCCAGTCAAACAAGATTGGAATGGACTATTAACAAATGCCAGAAGTCTAACCAAAATATTTGATGAGTTTAAGCTGTTGTGAAACAAACATGATACCCACCTAGCTTTAATCACAGAAACTTGGGAAGCAATAATGACAATTGGAAAATAAATATTTTGAGATATAATTTTTTTTTAGCAACAGGAAATTTAAAAAGGGTGGTGGAGTGGCTATTTATATCCACAATACTATAAAATGTGAAGAGATGTTAGAGGAAGTGGAGGGCATTGAATTACTATGGGTTAAAACTTACCCCCATAATGGCACCCCCATTAAACTTGGTTTAGTATATAGACCATCCTCCACACCTATAGAAAATTATATTAAGTTCTTGGAGCATATGAACAAATTGAATCCATCTGACAACAT
Organism: Neoceratodus forsteri; assembly: GCA_016271365.2. Taxonomy (NCBI): domain Eukaryota; kingdom Metazoa; phylum Chordata; order Ceratodontiformes; family Ceratodontidae; genus Neoceratodus; species Neoceratodus forsteri. The sequence continues at coordinate 656,217,548 of CM028136.1, forward strand.
GATACTTATGGGAGATGTTAACCTGCCCTATATTAATTGGATATCTAACAGTGGAATTAGTAAAAATTGACCCATTATATTTGGATGTTTTTGCACAGTTAGGAATGGACCAAATAGTAACAAGTCCTACTAGGGATGACAAAGAATCTTGGACATTATTCTAACGAACATAAATAATACTGTGACTGATGTTATGATGTTACTACAATAATGCCCCTAGGTAACAGTGTGTTAAGTTTAAGGTAATAGGTTATTATAGGCAACCAGGAGAGAGAGAGCTACTGAAAAACTTAATCTTAAGAGAGCAAACGTTACTGCTGTGAAAGAAGAAATGAGAAAATGGGAATCGAGAAACAGATTTTTGTGATCAGTCAGTAGAGGGGGAAATGGGACCAGTTAACATAAAAAATTAAGAGTGAAGTATTAAAATATAAACCAGTGCTGAAAAAACACCCCAGCAAAAGAACATCTCCCAGCTGTATGAAGCCCCATATAAAAAAACTAATAAATAAAAAAGTAAGATTTTTAAGAGTATTAAAAAAGGCAACCAACAATTAACTCCAGTATATAGAACAGTGACTAAAAACATTAAATATAAAATTAAACAATCCAAAGCTGAGCACAAAACATTTCTAGCAAAAAATATCAATAACAAAAAAATGTTTTTTTCCCACATAAATAAAATAAGGGGCTGCTCAAATTCAGTAGGCCCATTTACCAATAATTTAGGAAATTTCACTGACAACAAGGGGACAGCTGACATCCAGAATGAATATTTTTCCTCTGTGTTTTCTAAATCAATTTTTGTTACTAAGGAGGATGATCTGGCATCCAAACCAGGACAAATGTTAATTAACCCAACTGATGTCCATGAAAGGCTGATAAAGCTGGACATCATCAAATCCCCAGGCCCGGATGAAATACATCTGAGAGCATTGAAAGAATTAGTGGACTACATTTACAACCCATTAACTAATGTGTTCCATCATTCCTTAGACTCTGGTACAATTCCCCCAAGTTGGAGAGTACCTATTGTAGTGCCACTTCATAAACAAGGTTCTAGAACTAGGCCAGAGAATTTCAGACCAAGAAGTTTGAATTCCCTTCTGGGTAAAATACTTGAAGAAATAATCTTGGATTATATCCAACTATATACTGTATATCAACTTTAGGAGATATTGACATGTATCAGCATGGGTTTATTAAGGAGAGATCATGTTTAACAAACTTATTGGGTTTCTATGAAAAGACAAATAGAGAAGTCAATATAAAAACTTCAGTTGACATAATATTCTTGGATTTTGCAAAAGCCTCTGATAAACTACCATATTTGGAATTGATTGAATCATTAAAAACTTAAAAACTGAGCACAAATATAACATACTTGATTTCAAATTGATTGAGGGGTAGACGGCAGAGGGTGGTGGTGAATGGAGTCCTTTCTGATTGGTTGGAGTGGAGAGTGGTGTGCCCCAGGGATCTGTGTTGGGCCCAGTTTTGTTTAACATCTATATTTCATCACTGAAAAAAAAAGTACCAAATGTTTGGATGTCCAAGTTTGCAGACGACAGCAGACTGGGAGCAGTAATGAACACTTTAGAAAATAATATTATGTTGCAGGATGTTTTGAATCACATTTTATCTTGGACTGTACACAATAAACTTGAATTAAACATTAATAAATGTAAAGTAATGCATTTGGGTACTAAGAAAAGACAGTACAATTATACTCTTAATAACAATCCTTTAAAGGTAACCACAAGTGAAAGGGATCTTGGAATAAAAGTTACTCACAATTTAAAATCCAGTTCACACTGCAGAAAGCAGGTAAAAAATGCCAACAAGTTACTGAACTGAATCACTAGATACATATTTAGTAAATCTAGGGAGGTGTTGCTCCCCGTTTATGTGGCACTGGTTAGGCCTCACTTGGAGTACTGTGTCCATGTATGGCCACCTTACAGAAAGGAAGATATTAAAAAGTTTGACGCCATTCAACATCGATTTACAAGGCTTATTCCAGGTCTTAAATTAATATCCTACAAACAAAGGTTGAACATACTTAATTTATATACCTTACAATACAGAAGAACAAGAGGTGATCTGTGCATGTTGCACAAGGTAATCAAAGATAATACCCTAATGAGGGAACTTGGACTAAGATTCAACGTGGACAGGGTTAATAATAGGAGGCATTCAAAGCAATTACGTTTGGATAAATGGAACACATTGTCCAGAAAATATTGGTACAGTTAAAGGGTAATTACTCTATGGAATAGTCTTTCACAAGAAGTGATAAATAGTGATAATGTAAACATCTTTAAAACAAGATTAGATAACGAGATGAGTGATGAGACAAAATTTGGGGTATAGAATTTATCCATTGGCAAGTAAAAGGACGGAAGTCTATTATAGCTTGAATTATCTATGAAATCTATGAACATAAATTACAAATGCATTATGTCATCCATCACCAGATTTATTTCCTACAATGTCAATGGAATACATAACCTGGAAAAAAGGTATCGCCTCTTCCAGAATTTTCACCAACAGCAAGTGGATCTTATTTTAATGCAAGAAACACATTTCTCATCAGATGAACATCTGAAATTTTTAAAGCTATGTTTTGATACGATTTTTTTTTGCCTCCCATTCTTCTGGCCATCATCACAGGGTCTTGATCCTATGTCATAAGTGTTGTCAATGATGCTGTTCATTATCTGATATTAACAGGCATATTGTATGGCCAGGAGATAACATTGGTTAACTCTTACTTCCCTTGGGAATGAGTAAAAAATATTTCTCTAAAATGTTCAATACTTTTGTCCTCTTTACAGGGTTAGTTAATATGGTGGTGGAGGGACCTGTATCTAGCTTTAAATACTGATATTGACATGTCCAAATCAAGAGCCCATCATTTTTCATCTATCAATAAATATGTTCAGCATGCTTTACAGCATTTGGGGATAGCTGATGTATGGCATTCTATTAACCCGCCAGCCCAAGAATATACTCATTATTCGGCAAGGCATGGGGATTTGCAAGATAGACTATTTTCTTACTACAACTGAGCCTTTGGGCCTTGTTCATAAAGTGAAACATGACTCATTTCCTCTATCAGATCACACCCTTGTCCATGTATCCCTTATATTTGATAGACCCTCCCGCTTGTCCTTTTGGTGCTTGTATCTGGGTTACTTATGGGACCAGGTGTTAGTTGCCAAACCTACGACCCTAATCAAACAATTTTTAGATGACAATGATAATGGAGAGGTAACACTGAGTATATTATGGGATACATTAAAATCTGTACTCTATGGTAAGTAAATTGCATATGCTTCAGCCAATCACAGAGCCTGAGAGACATGCATGAAGGACTTGTATCAATCTCATCAGAAGTTGTAGGATGCCTAGATGCTATGAGATAGGTCAGTACATTTGCAATTACTCAACGACCAGGCTGAACTACAGTGTATTCTGCATCAAAAGACAGAACATGCCCTTTAAATATCCCAGGCAAGACTTTCATGTTGGGGGTCCCAAGGGAACCAGGCATCTTGCTCATTTGCTCATTGGATCTGATCTCACTGGGTTGCAGCTACTGTGGTCAAGTTGAAGCACCCAGATACAGGTTTAATGACTCACCAAAGTGCAGAAATTATTTTCCTTTTCCTGCACTTACTACTCTTCTTTCTATTCTCCTGATCCTTCTTCCCCTCCAGCTGACCTAGTAAATTCTTTTCTCTTGCAAGCAGGGCTTCCCAGATTATCCCCAGAGCAGGTGCAAATGATTACTAGTCCAGCCTCCAACGCTGAGTTGCAATCTGCTATTCTATGAGCGAAATCAGGCAAAAGCCCAGGCACCAATGATTTTCCTTCAGATTCTTATAATATTGTTGCATTCCAGGAGACATTTGACCCATTATTGTTGTGAGTTTTTCATTCTATTCAAGATAAGTCTGAACCCCCTACATTATGGAATTATGCAGTGATAACAGAGTTCCCTATGCCAGACAAAGATCTTACTAAACTTGAATCTTATTGCCCACTTTCCATTCTAAACTCAGATTATAAACTCTATGTCTATTATAGCTTCTTGAGTTGAGGGCCTTCTCCCTATCTTACTGAACAGGGACCAGGCAGGCTTCATCAGTAAAAGAAAGGACATGATAATGTGTGAAGAACAGTCTTGTTATTGGAGCACACCCGTCAAGCAGTTGATCCCCCTTGTTCTGGCCAGTTTGTATGTGGAGAAGGCCTTTGAACATGTTTCCTGTTCTATTCTTTGGCGATTCTCCTTGAGTTTAGTTTCTCACCCTCTTTTGTCCAATGTTGCAGGCTTTTTACAAGGCACCAGTAGCTTATGTAAAGATAAATAGTATACTGTCTTCTGTTTTCAGGGGAGGAGAATCTGTCAGGAGTGACCCTTTGCTTCTCTTTTGTTTGCACTATATGTGGAGCCTCTAGCTTTGCATATTCATCTCTCTACTCAGATTGCCAGCCTTCTCAGATTGCCAACTTTCCTTTGGTTAGTCACAATTATTGTATATAGCCCTGTTTGCAGATGATATTCTTTTAATCTTAACTAGTCCCACATCTTCCATTCCAGAGAATTTTTGAATATTAAATATTTTTGAACAGGTATCTGGTTTCCACTTTAATAAGTCCAAAACTGACCTACTAGCTTTTAACTATTTATCTCCTCCAGAAATTTGGAATCTTCTTCCAGTACGCTGGAATAGAAATTTTATAAAATACCTTGGAGTAGCGATCCTTAAGTCTTTAGATCATTTGGACAGTTTCAATTACTAACAATTGATGCAGGCCCTAACAAAAGAAGGTAGTCACTGGTCTACACTACCCTGCTCCTTCTTTCAATGTCTTGAAATTGTCTGGCTTAATGTTTTACTGAGGGTAGTATTCCTTCTTCAGACTCTTCCTCTCTTACCTCCTCCTTCTTCTTACGTATGGGACTGGCAAAGATTATCTCTTCATTTTCTTTGGAGAGGAAATAAACGTGGAATATGAGCATCTGTTTTGTTCTTGCCTCCGTCAAAAGGTGGTACTGGTTTCCCTGTTTTTCATGGTATGCTGAGGCTTGTCTTTTCTGTATTTTAAGTTACTGGTCTAACCCACTCGGTTCTTCACATTGGAAAAATAATGAATTCATTTTAAATGATTTACTCAATGTTGGACATGTACAATAACCTCTCCTCCTAGCTATTTACCTTGTACTCATTGTATCTGTTTTTCCACTGAGGTCTTGTGGTTATGGTATAAACATAGGAGGCATCTACTTCCTCATGAGCTTGATTATTTAACTTCTCTAGCATGGGACCAACAAACCCCCAAATAAAATGGACAATTTTCTGTGGTGCTGGGCACAGGTTGGGGTATTTTTCTAGAATCAGGTATTAGAGTCCCATGGGTTCCACATATTTGCAGACTTGCAAATGCAGAACAGGCTCCCATGGGCTGATTTCTATAGGTTTTTGCAATTATGTGACTATCTCCAAACTATGCCACCCCATATGCAAGGGCTGCCTCCTCAGTATCCTCTCTGTCTGAATTAATTATTGCTATGCAAATTGGGGGTGATAGGGGACATCTGTTCATTGACCTTCATTCTATCTTTCATTCACTGTGATTGGATTCAGCTTTTCCATTTTAACTAAATGGGTTGAAGAACTAAATGAATATTGCAGTTTAGGAAAATTGGAGAAATTTGTATTTTCTACATTCACCTTATCCTTCTCCCCATATATAAGGGAATTTGCTTGGAAGTGCCGATCCTGCTTCTTTCTTACCACCATATGTGTAGTGTGCTATAAAGGACACTTAGCAGTGAGGTGTTGGAGGCTCTGCGATAGAGCTCAGGCCAAATTAATACATATCTTCTGGACATGTCCTCACATTACACAATTTTGGGTAGCTGTTTCCCAGGTTATTACCCAGCTGTTTGACCCTGCCTTTCTCCTTACACCCCTGTTAGTGCTGCTCCATATTACTCCAGAATTGGTGAACCTTCATCCATGTCAGTTGAAATTGTTGTTAACTCTAATAGTCTGTACTAGAAAGGCCTTAACCAAATTTTGGCAGAAAGCTCAGTACCCCACCTTGCAACATTGGTTTGATATTGCTAATTTTATATAAGGTTTTGATAAAGCAATGTTTAAGCATTTAAACCACTCATCTATTTTTGATGAAATATGGGGTCCATGGGTTAATTACCAGCTCCAAGTGAATTCTTGATTTGTCCCATAGATATTATGATTATGAGGCTATCAGTGTTCCCCTCTTCATTTGGTTCTCTTATGGAATATTTTCTAGTTATATAATATGCTTACTTAATGGAGGCAGTGCCATTTCCTTACCTCATATCGATTTAAATTAAATGATTTGGAATAGTTGCCCGACTTATTTTATAAGGATAATATTGTCACTTCCTTAAATTTTTTTCTAGGTTTAGTACTCTGAGTCAGATATTCTACTCATTTCTTGTAGTACATGCAGTAACTTCTGGGTTTCTGCTTAGTATTCTCTTTATCTTTATCATTACTGGATATAGTAACCGTATATACTGTATAATTGTGTACGGTTTTCATTCAATAAAATTTAATCATAAAAAAAGAACTGTTGTTACACCACTATTTTATAACAGCCATATTAGGCCATTGGCAGAGATAGTACAAATCATGGTAGCTTCAATGCTCACACCACTCCTCAAAAATAGTTTAGGAACAGCATCCATACAACTCTGCACCTTACGTGGCAGTGACTACATGTCACTTGAGGTTTGTAATCATCCTGGGGAGATGGTACCACTGTAATATTTAGTAGCCATGTACATGCCATTTGAAGTCACCGTGATCATTCCCAGAATGTAGTCATTGTGAAGTGTCTGTCCATTCATAATGCAGAGTGACAATAAAGATGACAGTCAAATTATTGGGAGTGAAACATGGCAATGATGTAAATAGAATCCCTATGTAATGTTGGTTGTTGGGTGGCTGTTGTTGGCATGAATTTATTGCTGTTCTGTGAGGTGACAGTTTTATGTTTGCATTGTCAGAACCATCAGTAATTACTGGTATGTCTGACAATGTTCAAAGTGGCATGTCATTGATGAGCATTTTGTAATGTGGAGTGGCATAGTATTACACATGTCATTAGTGCCAATGCAAACCACAGTGCCAATGACAGAATATAGGCCAGATGATCAAGGGTTGATGTGTGCCACCACACAGCATAGAGACTGGTTAATATTATTGAGCAGGTGTTGACAGGGGGATGTAATTCAAGGAAAATTCAGATTACATCATGTGAACATGCAAACTGACTGCAATGTGGGTGCAGTTCACCTTGCAGTTGACATCATTGACCACCACTCACACTGCCACATGATATCCTTCCTGCACTGGTATATTCATACCTCGTGTCTTTTTCTTCTTTTTTCAATGGCTCTCAGAAGGTGAGGTTGCTTTGTTACATTGCCCAGGTTACCTGGCAAAGGACAACATTTGAATACTGAAGGTACAGCATTGGGCTTCAGATGTCTACACATGTCTAGTATTTATACCAAACTGTTTCTGTAGTGCATACATAGGCTCAAAGCTGTTATCAGTAAAGTGATCACTGCATAAACCACTTTGTTTAGATGGACCTTTCTAATCAAGATGTGCAGCTGAAACTGTGCTATTCCACTTTACAAGGATTGCTGGGTCTGATGGAAACCTATGCATGCTGACATTCTGCTTGTAGGTGTTAGTGCATCCATAAGCAACACATCTATTCACCATCTCAATGGACTATGACAAGTGAAAAAACAATAGTAATATTCCATTAGAAAAATCAACAAGAGTCAGTCTGTCAAATCAAAAAAAATATAATGTATGGAATACGCAGAATAGTACTGTTGGCAGAAATCCAGACACAAAACCAATGGTCACGGGACACTGTCAAGAAACAGTACTAAGGTTGACCCCAGAAAAAGAAAAAAAAAGTATACACAATTTTACAAAACATGCAAAATGGCTGTCTTTACATGAAACACATTTTGGTACATTTCTTTACACCACTTTGATTGTGTACTCATGTCACACTGTGGTCAACCCTGTCCTTGCCTCACAAGTCCATCTAGTATTGCTCTGACCTTGCCGATCCCCATTTCTACATGTTTCTACACATGTGGTGGGGCAGTGAAGGAGATTGCCATTCTCCACCCACCAAAAAATCATGATTCACAACTAGGGCACTGTCAGGCTATTTATGGGGTGGGATGAGGACTGGCTAGCAGGGCTTTTATCAAACAGGGTCACCATCTTTCTATGTTTTTGTGTTACCATGCTATTGCCACAATCAGTGCCTGTGCCTTGAGGCACACATGCAGTATGGAGAAGAAACCTCCACCTTGCATCAACTATGAAGATTCCACCCATCCACCCCCACATGGCAAAAAGAAGGAGCAAGACAGCAGATCATAGCACATGGGGAGAAGAGAGAAGTCCATGACATGCACAGTTGTCTCCCTTCCACACTAACCCCACAGCAACCACAGCTTGCTGAGGAACTGTGGTCACCAACATGGTGAGAGCCTAGGCACATAGCACATCAGCCCTGTACGGCACTGCCCAGATAGCTTTTGGTAAACATTACAAGCTGTAACAGAAGATAGCAACTGTGAAACCATGCTGCCTTTGGTACAGTAAGCCTTTGGTAACCAGATATTCTGTAGTCCTATCCTACACTAAGGTAGAAATATTACCATGAGCAGTGTGAATGTTGCACTAACATGGCCACTATTGCCCACCTTTTCCTTTTCAGAAGTTGTAGGATGTTTGATTAGCAGTAAAAAAAGGCAGACACCTGAGTACTAACATCCTCATGAGTCTTATCCAATGCATCCATCATGTCCCTGTTGGTGTAACAGAAACCACTCCTTATGTCCGATATGCCCATATATGGTGTCATATAACAATACAGGCTGAAGTGTTGTACCACCAACACCATGGAAGATCAGTGACCCACCAACCCAAATGTCCCACTCTCACCTCCCCCACCCACTTGACTGGCACAGTCCTCCACTCTCCACTGAAACTGGGGTACTGATTGAGATGTCAAGGTGTGCCTCTTGGAGCTGTCAAGAAATTTGTACTGCAAAATATACTTGTGCAGCTTGCGTTCATTCACAGAAACATGATGCACAGCTTGACAGGACCGTCAGCAGCTGGATGTGGTCTGGAATGGACAGCTGTGACAGTCCATGGCTGGGTAATGAGATGGGAGGACAGTGTTGGAGTCCACTAGATGACCAGGGAATGTAGTATGATATAATGTACAGGCAGATCATGCATAAGGACAGCAGTTCACAACACATGGGATGTAAGTAATATCAATAAATAGGGGATTGAGGTAGGGGGCTCAACTGGGGGCTGAGGCTGGTGGGGTGATAGAACACCAGGGAACTAAACTATATATACATATATATATATATATATATATATAATACAGGGGATCAGGGCTGGGGTACCACTAAACCACCAGGGACATGTGTGATAGTAACGAAGGTGACTGAGACTGGGAAGGGGACCACAGCACATTTCCTCCAACATGGAATGTCACAGCTGACCATTCCAGACCACGTCCAGCTGCTGACTGACTTGTCAAGCTGTGTATCATATTTCTGTGAATGAGCGCAAGCTGCACAAGTATATGTTGCAGTATGAAATTCTTGACAGCCCCAAGAGGCACACCTTGACATGCTGTGAACCTCAGACAGGACGCGCTTCTATGTGCCATTGCATCAGCTATAGCTGCTATAATGGTACTTATAATTTGCCAGTCTGAGTGGATTTCTAGACACCTGACATAGAGGATTGGGCAACAAACATCTGCCTCAAGACTCCTATCATCATCTTGCAGCCCATACTGTGCTTCAAGGATGACCCAAGTCCCCTTTTGGTGGAGGTAGCCTGTGTTTCACACAGGCTACATTTCAAAATGTTTTCTACACCATCTTTTGGCCCTATGTCCACCCTTCACCATTCCTTGTGTTGCAAGCACCTTGCACCACTCTGGTGCCTTTGAGAATCGGGGTCCATGTGCCATTCTGTGGGTTTTCACAACAGACCCCTTATGGTAGCAACACAGTTCTAGCAGTTTGTCCGTACTGCAGTAGGCATGTTGACACTCCATGTGTACAACAGAAATGCTGCACTATCAATTCCTACATTTCAAAAACAGGTGTAACTAGGCATATGGAAAGGACAAAACCACCCTATACAGACTGCCACTAATACACAGTTCTGATATCATCCCAAGAAAGTGCACAGATTCACAGAATTAAAACTATGCCTCAGAAAGTCTATAGATTGTATTGAAAAAGTAGCTAACATTGATCACACTTTAAAAATATGACACACATAGATCTTGCTTAACAGAGCTCTAATGCATCTGTCTCACACAACAGGTGACATGCATGGTCCCATATCCATGCAGTGTATGGCAAGTTACCCCAGATACTTTTCACACCTCTGGAATGAAACAAGAAAATATGATATATAAAAAACACTCCACACAACATAAACATGACAAGCCTGACAAAGAAGGACTCAGCTGCAGTGATAAAGTAATGCCCTGAGGATGACAGGATGATATGATGAACAAGCATCCTAAGTAACACAGCATCACCCATAGCAAAACTGATATACTGGCACAGTATGGCAACAAACTCCATGTCCAGTAGCATACTCCACTAAGTCTATAAAAATAAACATACTACTGTGCACACTTGCTTCCCACAAAATGACAGAGACAACATGGATAAGAACGGACTCACAACTGTCAAACACTCATGCACAGGAGATAACAGGGCCATCGCAACTACATCCATAACCAATAACAAATTGGCCCATACTGTGCTTCAAGGATGTATATGGTGGTTTTGTGCATTCCATATGCATAGTTACCCCTGTTTTTGAAATCTTGCTGTTGATAGTGCAGCATTTCTGTTGCATGGGTCAGTCATAAGGCAATTCTAGGGGGTTGGGGTAGGAAGAAGTAGGCTGCTGGTTAACTAGGATCTGCAGCTTATCCATTAGGTAGGGAAATGGGCAGACTGCGTGGGCCAAGCGGTCCTTATCTGCCATCAAATTCTATGTTTCTATGTTACTGTACACACGGATGACACTGTAATTGTATTTTGGGGAGACAAACTGAGCACCAGGATAACAAGGGATTCCAATGTCAAATTTCCCACAAAGCACTACAGCCCTGTGCATGGGAGCCAATGCAATCCCTGACTTGATGTCAGCATGTTAAGCACAGGAAAGTTAGATGTTGGGCTGTAGCAGGAATGTGCATCAGTCTCTGAACTGGGAAAAAGGTAAAAAAATAAATTTTAACATGATCCACTAAGTACAGATCACCATGGGTAACATGGAATTACTGGCAAGCAAGCAGGATGTCAGTTGCTCTTTAACACAGTACAAGTGCAATTAACAATAAATCAAGCCAAGTGAAGGTATTACACTATGAGTTGTTTTGATGTGCAAATAAATAAAGTAAATCAGAGCAGGTGGAAGCATGACAGTACTATTGTAGTTAGGAGGAGAGTGTTACAGGCTGAGGTAGAACCCAATTTACCAGGAAGTTCTAACTTAATGGGCTGCTATAGTAATCACTGGCTATACTAAGTATGTTGAGGTTACAAATCTATCAATTCATGATACATATTGCAACTTTTTTTATCATTTTAATTGGAGAGCATTACATCACTTCTATTCTCTATACTCTGTCTTCATATCTAAACTCTCTACTTGTATCACAGAGCATCTAATAGGGCTAGGTTAATGGCATTGACCAGAACTATACAGTGAATGGCTTCATTAGAAATTTCTGTTTAACTTTAACCTACTTTATTTTTAGTGTCATGAGGTGCAATATGAGACAGATGGATCACATCAAATATTAATTATCTGCTTTAGTGCCTCCCAACTGTTTTCCAATACTTTATTACAGAGTGTTATGAGTTTATATTGTGTACATTTTACTGTTTTTTACTGTATGTATGTTAGGCACCAACTTGTTCACATATTTTTCGAATGCTAATATACACATTTTTGAGACACTATGTTAAATAATTAATTAATTATAAATATACATGTCCACATGGTCATTTAAAGTGTAATGTTCTTTCCTTCATCATGCCCCCTTATGGAAAGTCTGTTGATTCGGAGCACTCGGGCTAGACATTAGTGAAGCTGCCTTTCCCTGACTGAGGACAAGATGGCAGCCACTCTGGGCTGCTGTCTGTGAGTTATCTAGGAGAGGAGGATTTTTTAATGATTTATACAGCTATTTTAAGTGTTTTAATTGTTTAGTTTTAGTTAGTTGTTAGATTAGGAATGGGAGTGCTAGTAAGGGCAAAAAGTGAAAAAGAGGAACTAGCTTTTTTGTTTTCTAGTGAGGTCCATTTGTGTGGAGCAGTCTTGGTGTACCTGTAATCTCTGAAATCTGGAGTAGCACTGCACCCATTCTCAGTTGCACCCAGGAGATCAGTAAGAATGGGACCATTTTGTAGCTCACTGTGTGGTCACTGGAGCACTGATAGAAAGAATGAGGAGGGACAAGGAAAATCCCAGGAGTCAGTGGCATGGTATGTCCATGGCTTGGTGGAATGGACACTGGGATGCAAATTAATTGAGTGCTCCTGCCAGTTTACTGGGCAGAACATTGTCAGGAGGAGGGGTGAGGAGGGGTGAAGCCTCCTCAAGTTTGTTATCTCAATAGATTCTCCCAAAGTTCAGCGTAGGGGGACCCGTTATTACCGCTCCCTCAGAGGATTCTTTTTGACTGCTGAGCGGTGGTGTATGGCGGTGCTTATTCCAGATCACTGTGATGTTGTAAAATGGGAGAGTGAGATGAGAGAGTGCTGCCCTTTACCAAGCTGGTGTTTATTTGTGCTGTAATTGGATAGTTGCCCCCTGGACTGTGGAGGTAAGGGGGAACATTTCTGATGAACTACAGTGTTACCACCCAGACTTTAGAGGTAAGGGGGAGTTTGTATATGGAATTGTGGTGTGTCTGCTCAAAAAATGGGTTGTTGCCAGTAAATGTATAAGCTATCGGCTAAAATGGGACCTGTGAGCCGAAGTGGGCAGTTGGAGGGCAGTGAGAGAGCCCTTACTGGTGTCTGAGACTTATAATATCCTGGACTTTGTTTTCCCAGAATATTGCTGTAAAAAGAGATTTAAGCTGTATTGGTCCTTGGAAAACAGGAGATGCTGCAAGGTTTGATACCATTCATTGGACAAACAAGTGTCTTGTACGAAGATGGTATAGTGCCCAAGCTTTCATGGCCTCACAGGTCCATTCTTCAGGTGAATAACAAAACTGAGCAACATAAGCAGCATTTAAATATACTGTGGAGCAATATAAAAAATAATTGAAGAGAATTATAGGAAGGTAGAATGGCAGGAAGCATGAAGTTTACAAGTGATGAAAGGAACACAGAACAAGGAGGCCCTGAGATCAAAGGCTGTATAAGTTACAAAGTAATAAAAATAAGGTGGGAGTGACAATAGAAGAGACAATCAGACAGGAACACAGATGAGAAAGACCTGAGATAGAAGGTGTTTAAAATATGCAGGAAGGGTAAACAGGAATGTTGAAGAAATGCAAGGGAAACTATGAAGGAGCACAAAGCCAAAGGCCTATATTAGCATACACAGTGAGGTGTGAGACCTAATCAAGGGGTGAGCAGGACTGAAGCTGTAAAGATATTTGTAAGAGAGGTAGAAAGAATGCTAGGAACAGGTGATTAGAAGCAGAGCAGGCAGGAACACACACAAAAAAAGCTTGGTTAACATGTAAAATTAGATTTACAGTTTACCGTAGGTGTTATAAATCCAAGTCCTGATTCAGTCCACAAATGTTACATTTAAATTGTTTGATTATTTCAGTTCCAATGTTCTTCTCTCCAGTGTGTTTTTGAAGCTGCCTCTTAGTATAAGAAAAGATAAGTCTGAGAGGGCATGTTCTGTTTGTGAAAAATGCTGTCCGACTGGTGTGCTGCTAACTTGGTTTATTATAATGTGTTCATCCTGGTTTTCAGAGGTTGCCCAGTTTCCCTTATAAAGCATCCATTCATGCACTTTTTACACTCAATTAGGTAAACCACATTGCTGGATTGACATGTGTAGGATCCATTGATTTTACTGTCCTGTTCCGGCTTGTCTTTATGGTGTTTGTGTGCACACGTGGGTACAGGTCTTGCATATTGCCATGTTGCATGGTGCTGTCCCTCTTGTTTTCTGGTTATTTTGATCTGCTTGGAGTTTCTTATGAATTATTATGTTCGAGATGTTGGGGAGCTGCTTATATGCAATGACAGGTGGTTCAGTGAAGATGTCCTTCAGTATTTCATCTTCTCCCAGCATGGATTGTAGTTCTTTAAAAAGTTGCTGAAGTGGTTTTAGCATGGGGTTGTAAGTTATAACTAGGGGTGTGTGATCAGTTTGATCTTTGTGCCTGTATTCCAGCAGATTTTCTCATGGTATTTGGATGGCCGATTTGAATTCTCTGTCAATTCGTCTTGGGGAGTGGCCCTGCTGGATTAGGGAATTTGCAAGTGAGGACAGCTGTCTGTCTCTTGTTTTCTAATCAGAGCAGATTCAATTGTATCAAATTGCCTGACTATAGATTACAGATTTTTTTGTATGCCTTTCATAGAACTGGAATTATCAGGTAGCAGTGTCTGTCAGTGTGTTTTCTGTAAAGAGCAGTTTTATATATCTCCATTTTTAGTGATACTGACTGTGATATCTGCAAAATGTATGCTGTTGTTGGAGTATTCCACAGTGAGTTTTATAGAGTGATGAAAGTTGTTAAAATCATGATGGAACTTTCTGAGGGAGTCTTCACCTCCTGTCCAAATCAGGAATATGTCATCTATATATCAGAGGTAGACTGATGGTTTATAGGGGCGATGTTTAAAAAAAATCTTCTTCTAGACAAGCCGTGAAAATATTTGCCTATTGTGGTTCCTTTTTTGTGCCCTTGGCTGTCCCCATGATCTGCAAAAAGTGCTTGCCATTAAAAGTGAAGTTATTGTGTGAGAATTAATTTTATTAAGGTGCTTATGGTTGTTCCTGGAATGCCTCTTGTGGATGTGTTGTCTGGCAAAAATTTCTGACATACTGATATGCCATATTCATGTGGGATATTAGCGTATAGGGCAGTGACATCTATTGTGGCTAGGACAGTGTTTGGTGGTAGTGGTCCAATTTTCTTCAGTTTCCTGAGGAAATCAGTGGTGTCCTGAATAAAACTGCTAGTAGCTCTTACTAGTGGTTTTAAAATGGATTAAATGAGTCCTGAAATATTCTCAGTGATTGTGACAATGCCAAAGATGATGGGTCATCCTGGATTCCGCTGTTTGTGTATCTTAGGCAGAATGTCCCAGGAGTAGGTTTGTTTGGAATTAATTTATCTGTTCTTAGATGTTGCTCAGTAGACATATGATGATTTATTTGAGTTCTTCTGTATATTATATAGTAGGGTCTTCTGTGAGTTATTTTTAATAAGTTGTATCTGACAGCAGTCTGTGTGCCTCTTTAATGGAATCCTCTGTGTTCATCACAACCACAGCTCCATCATTGTCAACTTGTTTTATTATGATATTATGGTTGTTTTCCAGAGTTTGTATTGCCCTCTTTTCCAGTGGTGTGATATGATAAAAGAGTTTCTGCTGTTTGCTTATGATCTGGGAGTTTATTCTTCCTCAGAAGCAGTCCATGTAGGCATCCAACTTGGGGTTGCATCTGCTCCAAGAGTCCAATCTGATATTTTCTTTGTGCTGTCAAATTGTGTAGTTTGTGTGTTGTTCTTATCAAAAAAGTATTCTTTTAAACAAAGCTGTCTAAAATTACTCTTCCATCTCACCACAGAATCTAACATTCTCAAATTCCTGTGAGTGGCAGAAAGTTAAGCCCTTGGATAATACAGATGTTTCAGCAGGTGAAAGTTCATTATTAGATAGGTTGATCACTGTTAATTGTTGCAGTGTATGATCTTGTTCCACAGTGTTTGTGTGGTGGTTTACTTCACTTGAATGAGTCAAGGTGCTGTTGTGGCTGCTGCCTTGTAGTTCTCTCAGTTTCCTTCTCTTTTGTGATAGGGCTGTCTGGAGAGTTTTTTTTTTGTAATGTATTTGGAGGTCACAACTGAATCCTGGTAGTACATTTTTGTTGTTTCCTTAAAGGGTATGTGAAAGTTCAGAAAATGTATTTTAAGGTGAACGTTTCTAGTGTATATCTGATGGACTTCCTTGATAGAAACTCCCTACCGTGTGAACAACAGCATGACTTTCGGAAAGGGTACAGCACCACCACCACACTCTTAGAATTCACCAGCTACATCCAGCAATCTACTCACCAAGGCAGTCTTGTGGGTGCAGTCTTTATAGACTTAACCATGGCCTTCAACACAGTAAATCACCAACTCCTCCTTAAACAACTCTCACAAACTGGTCTCTCCCCTGATACACTGGTCTGGTTTAGAAGCAATCTTGGGGACTGATCTCAGTGCGTGAAGGTTTCCAGTGCTATCTCTGACCAGAAGCCTGTTCAGTTCGGGGTACCCCAGGGCTCAATCATGGGTCCATTCCTTTTCAGCATCTTCCTCAACAATCTACCGACTGTCTGCCATCAGTGAACACTGCTCTTCGCAGACAATGCTGTCATTTTTGCCAAGCCACCCTGACCCTTTCCTCCTTGAAAGTAACCATCAAAAGGGCTCCAGGTAAGTTGAGCACTGGTTCCACAATCATAACCTAGCACTAAACTACAAGAAGAACACAAAAGTCCTGTTGTTCTCCTCAGCCCACAGTTGACATTAAGATCATGTTCTTGCCATCCAAAATTCCCAAGGTGACCCCCTTGAACAAATACAGCACTTCTAGTACCTGGGGGTTAAACTTAATAGACTCCTCACCTGTGCACAGCACATCAAAAATGGTGCCAGAGCCATCAATATGAGGATTGGGCTTATCTATCGACTGGGAAAGTCTCTAACACCTGAAGCCCTAAATCTTGCTGACCACAGCTTGGTGCTCTCCTTAATCAACTATGGTCTTGGCATTTATGGAACTGCTTCCACCACTGCACTCAAAAGGCTCGCTTTGGCACTAAACAAGGCCTGTAGACTCCTAATTGGTGCACCATGCCTCACCCACACCTGCAATGTCTATATGCAGGCTGGGTGGCTCAGCTTGCATGGGAGAATTAAATACCACACCTGCTTACTTGCCAAAAAGATTCTCCTTGGACTCACGCCTTTGGGATTAGGATGCTTACTTCACAAATGCCCCAAGACCCAACATACGTGCACCTCATCTTCCACACACCTACTAGTCCCGATGTGCCGGACTGCCCATTACCAATGCTCCTTTTGTATCAAAGCACCATACTAGTTAAATGCCCTCCACAATGGTTTGGCTAACCTTACTAGTTTCAGTGAATTCAAACTCAAACTTCGTCAGCACATCCTAACTTAAAACTCCTGTGATTCCACCACTTAACATCCTTGTCCCTCTTCCTGGGACCTCACTCCCACAAAATTCTTCCATTGTTATCTCTACTTGTCTTGCCTCTCACTCTCCTCTACCTTCCTGCCCTCCCATCTCCACCTCTTTTTCTCCCCCTCAATGTCTTCCTTGCTTTTCGTCCCTTACTATCCTAGCTGCTACTTGACAATGCCGCCTGGTTGATCTCCCCTTCCTTGATCTCGCTCCACTCCTAATTCCCTCCTCTTCTCACTCCCTGCCAGGAATCACTTACTAAACTAATGTATATTTGCTGTTCTTTTGTTCTGTATTTTGTAATACAAATTGCTTAATTGTTTGTGAAACCAGTCTGTTTTCCATTATGGCTCTGCACCCCCACTGATGTGAAACCTTTGTAAATGAGCTGCTTGGTGCTCAAAGGTACTAGTAATCCTAGATTGAATAGTAGTTCATTGAAGCTATCCCGAACTACAGGCTGTGATAAAGGAGTTTTAATTATTAAAAACAACATCCTTTCTGTGCCTGGGCCACGCATGAGTGGCAGATGCACAGGATAGTATTATTTTAGATTTAAAACAGATTTTTGTTGAATCACAATGTTTGTGATCTCCTAGACCCCTACTACACTTCTGGGGTATTTGCAGGCATTTAACTTGACCCTGCAGTGAGCGGGCAAGTTAAGAAGCACAAACAAGAGCACAAGTATCTGTTTTGTGAAACACAGTCTGCATTTTAATCAGTGTTGTTTACGTTGCTGAATTTTAACAGCACTTTTACACTTGAGCCCAGCTAGAAATAAATGGAAGCAGGAAGAAAGCTTCATAGTTCATTGGAGCTATCCCAAACTACAGGCTGTGTTAAAAGGGAGTTTTAATTAAAAAAAAAACACATCTTTCTGTGCCTGGGCCATGCATGAATGGCTGATGCACAGGATAGTATTATTTTAGATTTAAAATAGATTTTTGTTGAATCACAATGTTTGTGATCTCTGTGGCCCCTACTACACTTCCAGGGTATTTGCAGCCATTTAACTCGACCCTACAGTGAGCAGGCCATGTGTCATCACGTGCTGAGATGCGCACAGAGACACGTGCATCTGTGCATGTCTGCTGTGTCTGCTGTGAGCACTGAGGCCCAGAAAGAGCAAAATCAGTAACAATTATAAAAGTCTTATAAAGCATTTAAGGTAGATTGGTTTATCTGTGTATAACAGAAGAAGTATTTGTGGCTGCTATGTCACAAAGTAAAATCAAAAGGGGTAAAGTAGCTAAACAGAAAGTTTGCACACAATGTAATATGTACACTAATGAGACACCTTGCTCAGATTTTGTTCGTGAGAAATGTAGTTTGAGTGGTATGCTTCAGAAGGAAATAGACGTATTAAAATAAAGACTGGAAATGCAAAACAAAATCAGTTCATTGGAAAACTTCATAGATGAGGTGTTACTTAGTACAAGTACTCTTCAAGTAACCACAAATGAACTTGGGCCTAAAAACCTGATTTGTGATACTTTTATAAATAATGAGGTGATTCTTACCCCAAATGATACTGAACAAATAGAGTATACTTCACCTTTACCGTGATCTAACAGTTAAGATATTCTGGTTAATATAAATGAAGACCAACAACACCCAAATATAATAGAACCACCAATCCAAGTTGTGATACTCCAAACTAAAGATTTAACTGATATACTGACTTCTGTTAACCCTATATCACCAACACCATTAAAACAGCAAGATATTGTGGTAATTGGTGATTCAATCATCAGGGGTGTAGATTCAGCAGTCTGTCATAGGAGAAAAGCACACACAACAGTAAGCACACTCCCTGGTGCTTGAATAAAAGATATTTCAAAACTTCTTGATGGGCTCCTAGAAAATACAACAGAACCCTTAGTACTGTTACATATAGGCAACAACGGTCTGCCTATTCAAAACTGGTCTCATGTACAACTGGAGTACATAAACATTATTAATAGGGTACTCAGCAAAAAAGGGGAAATGATAATTTCCGGCATGTTACCCACTATAGGAAAAGATGCATTCAAAAACAAATCGGTCATGGCCTTAAACATATGGTTATGCCAACTGAGCCAAAAAAAAGGTATAGGATTTATGGAGAACTTTACTACCTTTTCTAACAAAGCCTGTTTTAAACCAGATGGATTACATTTAAACTATTTTGGTACTAGAATATTTGGCAGAAAGATTAATGAGGTCCTATCATTTCATTTAATCTGGAAAATGGGACTGGTGTGAGAATAGTAGGATAGGAAAGTAATTACCTGTCCATTATTCTAGGTGACCTAACTTACCCTCACTATAATACTACTTACACTAGTAAAAACATTACTATCCCGGTCAAACACGATTGGAATGGACTATTAACAAATGCCAGAAGTCTAACCAAAATATCTGATGAGTTTAAGCTGTTGTTAAACAAAGATGATATCCACCTAGCTTTAATCACTTAAACTTGGGAAGCGATAATGACAATTTGAACAGAAATATTTTGGGATATAATTTTTTTTAGCAACAGGACATTTAAAAAGGGTGGTAGAGTGGCTATTTATGTCCACAATACTATAAAATGTGAAGAGATGTTAGAGGAGGTGGAAGGCATTGAATTACTATGTGTTTAAACTTACCCCCTTAATGGCACCCCCCATTAAACTTGGTTTAGTATATAGACCATCCTCCACACCTATAGAAAATTATATCAAGTTCTTGGAGCATATGAACAAGTTGAATCCATCTGACAACATGATACTTATGGGAGATGTTAACCTGCCCTATATTATTTAGATATCTAACAGTGGAATTAGTAAAAATTGACCCATTATATTTGTATGTTTTTGCACAGTTAGGAATGGACCAAATATTAACAAGTCCTGCTAGGGATGACAAAGAATCATGGACATTATTCTAACAAAAATGGGTAATACTGTGACTGATGTTACTACAATGATGCCCCTAGGTAACAGTGTGTTAAGTTTAAGGTAAAAGGTTATTATAGGCAACCAGGAGAGAGAGAGTGCTACTGAAAAATGTAATCTTAAGAGAGCAAACGTTACTGCTGTGAAAGAAGAAATGGCAAAATGGGATTGAGAAACACATTTTTATGATCAGTCAGTAGATGGTGGAACTGGGACCAATTAACATCCAAAATTAGGAGTGAAGTATTAAAATAGATACCAGTGCTGAAAAAACACCTCAGCAAAAGAACACCTCCCAGCTGTATGAAGCCCCATATAAAAAAAAATGATAAATAAAAAGTAAGATTTTTAAGAGTATTAAAAAAGGCAATCAACAATTAACTCTAGTATATAGAACAGTGACTAAAAACATTAAATATAAAATTAAACAATCCAAAGCTGAACCCGAAACATTTCTAACAAAAAATGTTCATAAAAAGATGTTTTTTTCCCCACATAAAAAAATAAGGGGCTGCTCAAATTCAGTAGGCCCATTTACCAATAATTTAGGACATTCCACTGACAATAAGAGGACAGCTGACATCCAGAATGAATACTTTTCCTCTGTGTTTTCTAAATCAATTTTTGTTACTAAGGAGGATAATCTGGCATCCACACCTCGACAAATTTTAATTAACCCAACTGATGTACATGAAGAGCTCATAAAGCTGGACATCAACAAATCCCCAGGCCCGGATGAAATACATCTGAGAGTACTGAAAGAATTAGCGGACTACATTTACAAACCATTAACTAATGTGTTCCATCATTCCGTAGACTCCGGTACAATTCCCCCAAGTTGGAGAGTAGCTATTGTAGTGCCACTTCATAAACAAGGTTCAAGAACTAGGCCAGAGAATTTCAGACCAATAAGTTTGAATTCCCTTCTGGGTAAAATACTTGAAGAAATAATCAGGTATTATATCCAACTATATATACCAACTTTAGGAGATATTGACCCATATCAGCATGGGTTTATTAAGGAGAGATCATGTTTAACAAACTTATTGGGTTTCTATGAAAAGGCAAATAGAGAAATCATTATAAAAACTTCAGTTGACATAATATTCTTGGATTTTGCAAAGGCCGCTGATAAACTACCATATTTGGAATTGATTGAATCATTAAAAACTTTAAAACTGAACACAAATATAACATACTAGATTTCAAATCAGTTGAGGGGTAGACGGCAGAGGGTGGTGGTGAATGGAGTCCTTTCTGATTGGTTGGAGTGGAGAGTGGTGTGCCCCAGGGATCTGTGTTGGCCCAGTTTTGTTTAACATCTATATTTCATCACTGAAAATAAAAGTACCAAATGTTTGGATGTCCAAGTTTGCAGACGACTGCAGACTGGGAGCAGTAATGAACACTTTAGAAAATAATATTATGTTGCAGGATGTTTTGAACCACATTTTATCTTGGACTATACACAATAAACTTGAATTAAACATTAATAAATGTAAAGTAATGCATTTGGGTACTAAGAATAGACAGTACAATTATACTCTTAATAATAATCCTTTAAAGGTAACCACAAGTGAAAGAGATCTTGGAATAACAGTTACTCACAATTTAAAATCCAGTTCACACTGCAGAAAGCAGGTAAAAAATGCCAACCAGTTACTGAACTGAATCACTAGACACATATCTAGTAAATCTAGGGAGGTGTTGCTTCCCGTTTATCTGGCACTGGTTAGGCCTCACTTGGAGTACTGTGTCCAAGTATGGTCACCTTACAGAAAGGAAGATATTGAAAAGGTTGAAGCCATTCAACATTGATTTACAAGGCTTATTCCAGGTCTTAAATTGATACCCTACAAACAAAGGTTGAACATACTTAATTTATATACCTTACAATACAGAAGAACAAGAGGTGATCTGTACATGTTGCACAAGGTAATCAAAGATAATACCCTAATGAGGGACCCTGGACTAAGATTCAACGTGGACAGGGTTAGTAATAGGAGGCATTCAAAGCAATTGCATTTGGATAAATGGAACACATTATCCAGAAAATATTGGTACAGCCAAAGAGTAATTACTCTATGGAATAGTCTTTCACAAGAAGTGATAAATAGTGATAATGTAAACATCTTTAAAACAAGATTAGATAACGAGATGAGTGATGAGACAAAATTTGGGGTATAGTATTTATCCACTGGCAAGCAAAAGGACGGAAGTCTATTATAGCTTGAATTATCTATGAAATCTATGAACATAAATTACAAATGCATTATGTCATCCATCACCAGATTTATTTCCTACAATGTCAATGGAATACATAACCTGGAAAAAAGGTATCGCCTCTTCCAGAATTTTCACCAACAGCAAGTGGATCTTATTTTAATGCAAGAAACACATTTCTCATCGGATGAACATCTGAAATTTTTAAAGCTGTGTTTTGATCAGATTTTTTTTTGCCACCCATTCTTCTGGCCACCATTGCAGGGTCTTGATCCTATGTCATAAGCATTGCCAATGATGCTGATCACTATGTGATATTGACAGGGATATTGTATGGCCAGGAGATAACATTGGTTAACTCTTACCTCCCCTGGGAGTGAGTAAAAAATATTTCTCTAAAATGTTCAATATTTTTGTCCTCTTTACAGGGTTAGTTAATATGGTGGTGGAGGGACCTGTATCTAGCTTTAAATATTGATATTGACATGTCCAAATCAAGAGCCCATCATTTTACATCTATAAATAAATATGTTCAGCGTGCTTTAAAGCATTTCTTGTATCTGGGTTACTTATGGGACCTGGTGTTAGTTGCCAAACCTACGACCCTAATCAAACAATTTTTAGATGACAATGATAATGGAGAGGTAACACTGAGTTTATTATGGGATACATTAAAATCTGTACTCTATGGTAAGTTAATTGCATATGCTTCAGCCAATCACAGAGCCTGAGAGACATGCATGAAGGACTTGTATCAATCTCATCAGAAGTTGTAGGATGCCTAGATGCTACGAGATAGGTCAGTACATTTGCAATTACTCAACGACCGGGCTGAACTACAGTGTATTCTGCATCAAAAGACAGAACATGCCCTTTAAATATCCCAGGCAAGACTTTCATGTTGGGGGTCCCAAGGGAACCAGGGATCTTGCTCGTTTGCTCATTGGATCTGATCTCACTGGGTCGCAGCTACTGTGGTCAAGTTGAAACACCCAGATTCAGGCTTAATGACTCTCCAAAATGCAGAAATTATTTTCCTTTTCCTGCACTTACTACTCTTTTTTCTATTCTCCTGATCCTTCTTCCCCTCCAGCTGACTTAGTAAATTCTTTTCTCTTGCAAGCAGGGCTTCCCAGATTATCCCCAGAGCAGGTGCAAATGATCACTAGTCCAGCCTCCAATGCTGAGCTACAATCTGCTATTCTATGAGCGAAATCAGGCAAAAGCCCAGGCACCAATGGTTTCCTTCAGATTTTTATATATAGCTGCATTCCAAGAGACATTTGACCCATTATTGTTGTGAGTTTTTCATTCTATTCAAGATAAGTCTGAACCCCCTACATTATGGAATTATGCAGTGATAACAGCGTTCCCTACGCCAGACAAAGATCTTACTAAACTTGAATCTTATTGCCCACTTTCCAATCTAAACTCAGATTATAAACTCTATGGGTGGGATATTCAAAAGTTTTGCGCCATGCGCAATAGGGTTGCGCCAGCAGAAGTCTGGATTTGCACCATTGTGCGATATTCAGCAGGAGGCAGTTGCGCCACAGAAAACATGCTGAGCAACAGCGCAATGCTAATGAAGGTATGCGCAACTGAAGGGGGTGGAACCATGCATAAAGTGCGCAATGCTATATTCAAAGGCTTGCGCAATGCGACAGTGGATCAGGGAATTTAGCCGGAGGAAGATGAGCCAAAAAAAAAGGCTCAAGGAAGAGGCATAAGAACGTGACAGGAAGTCACATGAGGCAGGGAGACAGAGCAGGCCAGAGCAGGAAACAGTGCAGGCCAGGGAGTGCACAGGACAGAAGAGGGGCAAGTGAAGGTGTGTGGGGCCACAGAGTGCAGAGGCCAGTAGGTGTACCCGGTGCAGTAGAAGTAGCAGTCAGGACAGCGGGGGTAACAGATCAACAACAGCCGGGGGGGAACACAAGCCAGGGAGATGGACAGTGCCAGCTTCCACATGGAAGCTGTAATGTGGAGGTCAGAAGGCATGCTGCAGGGGGACGTGGCCGTGGAAGGGCCCATCGGCGGTACACCCCCAACAGGCAGTACCGTGCCCGCATCAGCTTTGTGCTGTGTTCAGATGTAGAGATTGTGGGCCGGTACCACCTGAACAGGGCAATACTGAGGCAGCTCTGTGAGCTGTGCAGTGATGTGATGCAGGCACCCTCACAACAGAGTCACGCTCTGTCAGTGGAGACAAAGGTAACAGCCTGCATGTGCTTGCTCACCATAGGTACCTTCCAGAGGCCAACAGAGGACACCACAGGCATAACACAGTTGGCCACATCATGCATCCTCACCCAGTTCTGCAGTGCACTGCTGTCACATGCTGCGGAGTACATCCATTTCCCCAGCACTGCGGGCAGAGCGTACAGTAAACATACCGGAATTCCACAGGGTAGCACATATGCCTGGCATGCTAGGGGTGATAGACTGCACCTATGTGGCCATTCACACGCCACCTGGCCCCATTGGGGCTGCCCATCATAGTCGGAAGGGGTTTTCCAGTGTCAACTGCCAGGTGGTGTGTGATGCCAGTGGGCGCATCATCAATGTCTGTGCCACGCACCCTGGTGGAGCACATGATTCATTCATATGGTACCAATCAGCACTGTGCCATCGATTTGAGAGTGGGGACATCCCCACAGGACATCTAGTGGGTGAGTATGCATGTAGGATTGGCAAAGCGGGGCAAGGGAGGGTAAAGCCACAGGTGCCATGGGAGTGGCACACAGGGTTAGGGGCAATATGAGCCTGAACATGACTCTAACCTCCACTATCTCCACACAGGTGACAGTGGATACCCACTCTGTCCCTGGCTGCTCACACCCTACTGGTGGCCCATGACCCCATCGCAGCAACACTTCAATGAGGCACACGCCACCACATGCAACATCATTGAGCGGGTGTTTGGGATGCTGATGGCACACTTGTGATGCCTAGACACCTCCGGCAGTGCCCTACAGTACAGCCCCTCAAAGGCCTGTGGGATATTCCTGGCCTGTTGTATCCTGCACAACATGGCCAAAGACTGTGGGATAGCCATACAGGTCAAGGAGGGGGACAGCGATGGGGATGCTGGTGATGCCAGTGATGATGGGGATGAGCAGCCCCCCTTGGACGGCATGACACCCGACTGATCCGGCTGGCCCAGCTGCACCGGGACACCATCACAGAGGAGCACTTCGGCCAACACAGGTAAGTCATGGGGCCATGTGCAACCAACAGTGGCTAGGGCACAACCCACATACACACAGGGAAACACACCAGGGGTGCATGACGGCGAGGGAAGTGGCAGGACACAGAAGCACACACACACACAACCAGGGAGGGGTGAACAGTAACATGCCACATGGACAGACACACACACACACACACACCAGGCACAAAGTGCACAGGGGCCAGGTGCACAACAGAGCAGAAACAGACTTAACATACACACATGTCCACAGGCCACCACTACCACCTGTACTGTCCATGTACATGTGTCAGATGCTGAGCACCCTTGCACTTTGGTGTAAAGTGCAATGCAGGCATTATCATGCACACACACCTGTGGACAGCAGTCGGGAGGGTGTGCAGGTGGTCTGTGTGTCGGCGTTTAGGGCAGGGCACCCACTGGTGCACTGCCCACCAAAACACACATTGCACACTTGCACACAGGGCAGCAGCAGACAGGGCCTGCACTGGGAGACAGCTCAGTCATGCGGCACAGTGCCATGGCCACCTCGGATGCGTGGGTGGCCCCACCGAGACCCAGCAGCACTGGTAGGCTGAGCATGGGCCACATTGGGTGGCACCGGTGGACCACCAGGGGTCCTACTGTGCGAACACGACCTTGTCCACACAGGGGTCTGCAGCATACCGAACATACCTGCAACAGGGGTGCTCGGGATGCCCACAGCTGAACCTGGTGTCGACAGGGTGGGTGTCACATGACGCCAGGAATGGGGAGTGGATTGCGTACTGCGCGGTGTGAGTGGCACAGGGGCACCTGACTGTGTGCCCAATGTGGCCATGACACTGACCACTGCCTGTGTCAGCCTGTCGATGGCGGCGGTCACATCCACCCGCATATGGTCAATCCGGGACAGGATCCTCTCAGTGTCCTGCTGTGTTGCTCCTCGACCCACTCCAGGGCCACACACAGTGCCTCCATGGATGTTGCAACCCGCATCTGCTGCTGTACTGATGCCTGCAGCAGGTGGGTGTGCTCATCAAAGAGGTCGTCTGCCACATCGGCAACCTGTCCTTCAGGGTCTAGAAGGGCCTGATGTACAGCACCCCATGAGGGTGGGCACTGCTCACCAGGACCAGATATGGGCATGTCCACAGGTGGTGCACCTGCATCACCGCTGAACCCTGTACCCCCAGTTCCAGTGGGTGACTGCTGCTGCTGCCCCTCCACCTGCTGTGCCCACGGAATCAGTGGTTCCATGGCTGTGGCCACAACAGTGCCAGTGACCTGCACAGCCACTGGTGCTGCCCCACTGGTGCTGACAGGCACAGCCTGGGACTGTGCTGACATGCTGGCACACACATTGGAACCAGCTAGTTCCATGGGCATAAGCTGGCCTGCTATGTGTCCATTCTGTGACACACACATTTCAATGCCCATAGTGGTCAGTGCATCATCGATGGTGCAGGTCTGTGCCACAGCCACAGCCGCAGCATGCTGGCATGCTTGCATGCCAGACTGCTTGGACACAGAAAGGGCACTCCCCACACCTGTCTCAACATCAGTGAAGGTAGCTGGGCGTGCACACTACCGCAGTGCATGCCGACAATCTGCGGAGGTGAATGGTCCCTCCTCCAACTCTAGGTGGCTGTCCACAGTGGACAGACCCTCCACTGCTGACCCCTGCAGATGCACAGGATCTGTAACAGAAAGGAAGGACACATTAGTGCATGTGATCTACCTTCCCCCCAACCATGACATACCATGCAGTGATGGGCTCCCACCTGTCTGGGAGCCACCTCCAGGTACACCCTCAATGGTGCTGCGATGCATGCTTGCAGTGAGCATGTCCTCTGCTGTGGTCAGCTGCACCACCTCTGGCTGTCCACCGCCTGTTGCAGCACGTGCCGCCGTGATGGCTGCAATCTTCTCCTTTACCCTCCTCCTGTCAGTTCCCATCTTCTTTTTACACTCCTGCACAGAGCGCTGGTGGCTGCCGTGCAGGTTGATGACACGTGCCACCCCCTCCCATGCAGCAGCACGGGTCTGAGGGGTGCCCCGCCGTCCACTGAGAAGTGACTCCTCAGCCAGGTAGGCCTCAAACAGTGCCTCTGTCTCTGCCTTCGTAAAGTTGGGCCTCCTCTTCCACCCACCATCATCCTCCTCACCCAGTCCTCGCTCTGTCATTTCACAGCCTGTATGGGTGAGAGTGGTCACCTGTGACTATGCAGTACACAGCAATTCTCTGTGGCCATGGTCCAGAACATCACAATGCATGCAACTCACCTACCAACTGCAGCAACCGAATCTGGCCACTGCAGAACAGTGTCGCAGATTTATAGTGCAATGCATGCAAATTAGGACTGGAGCAACTTTAATGAGATGCAAATCGTGCAGCTGCGTCATTGAATGGCTGATCCGATGATTTGCATATGACCGCTGAATATCGCGCTGTTGCGCTTTGCGCAATAAGGCTGAACCGACTGAGCCAATGGCGCAGTTCTGTGACTGCGTAGTACACCACACTGCACATGCCCCGGTAGCTTACGCAGGCATCTGCTGCACTGATGATGTGCTGTGCATGAGTAGTACTCAGAACATGCCCACCGTTGTCCCAGTGGTGCTACAGCGATGGTCACCACATGGCGCTGTGGCACAACTGCGCAATATTCCACTGTGGCATTGGCACACAGGTGACCAATCGCTCTGGATGTGTAGACAACCGATGGCACTGTGTGTGGCCTTGCGCCAGAGACCCATGACCCTGTGCCCGACCTTTGCCCCCTTCACGCTATACATATGGCATGCCTGCAGCTCTATCGTGCTGTTCAGTAACAGGGTGATAGGGACTGGCGGCGCTATACGAACAGTGCGATAGGGACTAACAAAGTTGTATTGCGCAACATTTCCACAAGGGGTTGCCATGCTGCTGAGTGCCATATTGCCTACTATATACATGCAGGGATGGCACGCAGGAGAGCCCCACAATGGAGTGCGGTGGAGCTTGCCAACCGAATGGCCATAGTGGAGCCTCACCATGGCTCACTGTTTGAGGATGAACTCCTGAATGTGGCATGCACACATGTGTGGCAGCAGGTGGCCACTGCACTGGAGGAGGCCACTGGCTGGCAGCGCTCAGCAGAGCAGTGCAGGCACCGGTACAGTGACCTGCGGAGGAGGGAGCAGGCACTACTGGCGTGACTACGTTCATGTGCCAGGAGGGGCGTGGTGCCTAGGCCAGGTGGGTGAGCCGTCTATGCACCTGTATTGTCCGTATGGGTAACACTGTGTATTGTGACCAGCACATGGGGGAGGGTTGGTCTATGGTTGGCTGTGGTGGTGTTTACAGGATATGTGATGTATGGGTCTGGCTGGATGGGCAGGCACACTCATTGGGGCAGGGGGCTGTCTGCTTTGGGATTTCACTGATGTGTTTCTCACCTTTTGTTTCCCACAGGTGTGGCAGAGCGGAGGCGGGCCCAGGCTGAAGCGCAGCGAGGGGTAGCAGCAGTGGCTGTATGTGGTGGTGGTGGTGGTGGTGGTGTTGAACCACAGCAGCAGCAGCAGTATGAGGAGGGTGAGTGTCATGACATCATGAATGCTATTGCATGCTGTGGGGGGGCAGGGCATGGCCACCATCCATGGACAGCACTTCCATGCACGTGACATGTGACAGTCAGCACTATCCAGTGGCACTGCATGTCTGGGAGTGCATCAAACGTGATCCATGCATGCACTGGGCACATGGCTGTGGCACTGCCTTCCCACCGCATAGCCACGTCACTGTACAGCCTTGGTTGTGCTGTGCTGGACATGGGTGGTGTGTGTGTGCAGTGGCACAGATGGCTGTTGCTGCCTAGTTGGGCTTGTCTTGTGCACGGTCACTGTGGGTGGGTGCACTCCATCACAGGAGCGGGGCACTTCGCTGTATGCCATGCATGTTGGGTGGGCTTCAGGGATATGGACAGTCACAGCCATTGATTCTGATCCCTTGTCCTAGGTGTCCAGATCCTGTGGAGAATCAAGCGGGCAGTCCACTGGCTCCTTGACGTTTCCATGGAGTCCCTCGAGATCCTAAGGGACCTGCAGTGCAGTGGAATAAAGTGCAGGAGGAGGCCCCGGGACCAGCAGCGGTCAGCTGACAAGCGGGCTAGCGGGTAGTAGCTGCCCATCACCTCTCCCCTTTACCCATCCCTCACACCCTGCCTTCCCTCTCCCAGTTGTTCACCCCTGCCCCTTACCCACCCCTACCCTGTACTCATACACCCACCCTTGTATTATATATAGTTGTATATAGTTCTGTCTGTTCATGTTGTTATTGTTGATATGTTAATTAGATAAATCTATTTTGTTATGAATACTGTGGTGGTCTCTGATTTGCAGCTGGCTATAGGTGCTCAGTTGCAGTGGTGTGCATAGCATCTGGGGTGGTATTGTCCTAGGTATGTGTGTGTGCGTGGGGAGGTGTCTCTGGTGTGGTAGTGGCTTTCAGTCGGTCTTGCTGTGTGCTGCCACCCACTGCTGAGTGCTCCTGGTTGGTCAGGCATGTATGGTTCTGTGGTACACGAGGTTGCAGTGTGACGGGGGGGATGCATGGGGATTCCTGCAGTGACAGTCACTGCTCATGGGTGGTGTCTTGGGGTAACAGTGCAGGGTGTGCTGTGCACAGGGGGGGCTGGTGTGCACTGGGGTTGTCCAACCCCTTTGTGTGGCAGTCTCAGCTTGCCAGTGGGTGTGCTGGGGCACCATGGCTCAGCTGTGCTTTGTTGGCTTGTGCCCATGGGCCGGTGGATATTCCATCCCTCCCCCAGTGATGCTGTGCTTGGGGTGTGGGGGTGCATTGTTAATTCTGCAGTGTGTTCCTGTGCCCATTTGTGGCATGGGTGGTGGGCCCCTGCCTACCTCCCTGGTTGTGCAGTTCCATTGCTTTGCTGCTGGGGGGCTCTCTGCTTGTGCTATGGCACCTCTGGACTGCTCAGCTGGGCTGGCCTTGTTGCGCTATAGTGCATCATATCTGCTCAGCTTCCCCTTCCTGGTTGCGCTATGGTGCATGTTGTGCGATATTCAGACGTTGGCTGGTGGCGCAATTTGACTTGCTCCATGTTTGAATATTGCGTCTATTGCACATGTGCCCAATGGACTTGTACTTGCTCCTGCTATTGCACACAGATTGGGCACAGTTTGAATATCCGGCCCTATGTCTATTATAGCTTCATGGGTTGAGGGTCTTCTCCCTATCTTACTGGACAGGGACCAGGCAGGCTTCATCTGTAAAAGAAAGGACACAATAAAGTGTGAAGAACAGTCTTGTTATTGGAGCACACCAGTCAAGCAGTTGATCCCCCTTGTCCTGGCCAGTTTGTATGTGGAGAAGGCCTTTGAACATGTTTCCTGTTCTATTCTTTGGCAATACTCCTTGAGTTTAGTTTCTCACCCTCTTTTGTCCAGTGTTGCAGGCTTTATACAAGGCACTAGTGGCTTATGTAAAGATAAATAGTATACAGTCTTCTGTTTTCAGGGGAAGGGAATCTGTCAGGACTGACCATTTGCTTCTCTTTTGTTTGCACTATATGTGGAGCCTCTAGCTTTGCATATTCATCTCTCTACTCAGATTTCCAGCTTACTCAGACTGCCAACTTTCCCTTAGCTAGTCACAATTATTGTATATAGCCCTATTCGCAGATGATATTCTTTTAATCTTAACTAATCCCACATCTTACATTCCAGAGATTTTTGGAATATTAAATATTTTTGAGCAGGTATCAGGTTTCCACTTTAATAAGTCCAAAACTGACCTACTAGCTTTTAACTATTTATCTCCTCCAGAAATTTGGAATCTTCTTCCAGTACGCTGGAATAGAAATTTTATAAAATACCTTGGGGTAGCAATCCTTAAATCTTTAGATCATTTGGACAGTTTAAATTACTAACCATTTATGCAGGCCCTAACAAAAGAAGTTAGCCACCGGTCTACACTACCCTGCTCCTTCTTTCAATGTCTTGAAACTGTCTGGCTTAATGTTTTACTGAAGGTAGTGTTCCTTCTTCAGACTCTTCCTCTCTTACCTCCTCCTTCTTCTTACGTATGGGACTGGCAAAGATTATCTCTTCATTTACTTTGGAGAGGAAATAAAGTTGGAATACAAGCATCTATTTTGTTCTTTCCTCTGTCAAAAGGTGGTACTGGTTTTCCCTGTTTTTCATGGTATGTTGAGGCTTGTCTTTTCTGTATTTTAAGTTACTGGTCTAACCCACTCGGTTCTTCACATTGGAAAAATATTGAATTCATTTTACATGATTTACTCAATGTTGGGCATGTACAATAACCTCTCCTCCTAGCTATTTATCTGGTACTCATTGTATCTGTTTTTCCCACTGAGGTCTTGTGGTTATGGTATAAACATAGGAGGCATCTACTTCCTCATGAGCTTGTTTATTTAACTTCTCTAGCATGGGACCAACAACCCCCCCCCCAAATAAAATGGACAATTTTCTATGGTGCTGGGCACAGGTTGGGCTATTTTTTTTAGAATCAGGTATTAGAATCCCATGGGTTCCACACATTTGCAGACTTGCAAATGAGAACAGGCACCCATGGGCTGATTTCTATAGGTTTTTGCAATTATGTGACTATCTCCAAACTATGCCACCCCATATGCAAGGGCTGCCTCCTCAGTATCGTCTCTGTCTGAATTAATTATCGCTATGCAAATTGGAAATGATAGGGGACATTTATTCATTGACCTTCATTCTATCTTTCATTCACTGTTAATGGAATCAGCTTCTCTCATTTTAACTAAATGGGTTGAAGAACTAAATGAATATTGTAGTTTAGGAAAATTGGAGAAATTTGTCTTGGCTACTTTCACCTTATCATTCTCCCCATATATAAGGGAATTTGCTTGGAAGTGCGGATCCTGCTTCTTTCTTACCACCATATGTGTAACGTGCTATGAAGACCACTTAGCAGTGAGGTATTGGAGGCTCTGCGAAAGAGCTCAGGCCAAATTAATACATATCTTCTGGACATGTCCTCACATTACACAATTTTGGGTATCTGTTTCCCAGGTTATTACCCAGCTGTTTGACCCTGCCCTTCTCTTTACACCCCTGTTAGTGCTGCTCCATATTACTCCCGAAATGGTGAACCTTCGTCCATGTCAGTTGAAGTTGTTGTTAACTCTAATAGTCTGTACTAGAAAGGCCTTAACCAAATTTTGGCAGAAAGCTCAGTACCCCACCTTGCAAAATTGGTTTGATGTTCCTAATTTTATATAAGGTTTTGATAAAGCAATGTTTAAGCATTTAAACCACTCATCTATTTTTGATGAAATATGGGGTCCATGGGTTAATTGCCAGCTCCAAGTGAATTCTTGATTTGTTCCATAGATATTATGATTATGAGGCTATCAGTGTTCCCCTCTTCATTTGGTTCTTTTATGGAATATTTTCTAGTTATATAATATGCTTACTAAATGGAGGCAGTGCCATTTCTTTACCTCATATTGATTTAAATTAAATGATTTGGAATAGTTGCCCAACTTATTTTATCAGGATAATATTGTCACTTCCTTAATTTTTTTTCTAGGTTTAGTACTCTGAGTCAGATATTCTAATAATGTATTGTAGTACATGCAGTAACTTCTATGTTTCTGTTTAGTATTCTCTTTATCTTTATCATTACTGGATATAGTACCCATATATATAATTGTATTCGGTTTTCATTTAATAAAGTTTAATCATAAAAAAAGAACTGTTGTTACACCACTATTTTATAACAGCCATATTAGGCCACTGGCAGAGATAGTACAAATCATGGTAGCTTCAATGCTCACACCACTCCTCAAACACGGTTTAGAAACAACATCCATACAACTCTGCACCTTACGTGGCAGTGAATACATGTCACTTGAGATTTGTAGTCATCTTGGGGGGATGGTACCACAGTAATATTTAGTAGCCATGTACATGCCATTTGAAGTCACCGTGATCATTCCCAGAATGTAGTCACTGTGAAGTGTCTGTCTATTCATAACGCAGAGTGACAATAAAGGTGACAGTCAAATTATTGGGAGTGAAACATGGCAATGATGTCCACAGACACCCTATGTAATGTTGGTTGTTGGGTGGCTGTTGTCGGCATGAATTTATTGCTGTTCTGTGCGGTGATGGTTTTATGGTTGCATTGTCAGAACCATCAGTAATTACTGGTATGTCTGACAATATTCATAGTGGCATGTCATTAATGAGCATTTTGTAATGTGGGATGGCATAGTATTACGCATGTCATTAGTGCCAATGCAAACCACAATGCCAATGACAGAATATAGGCCAGATGATCAAGGGTTGATGTGTGCCACCACACAGCATAGAGACTTGTTAATATTATTGAGCTGGTGTTGACAGGGGGATGTAATTCAAGGAGAATTCAGATTACATCATGTGAACACACAAACTGACTGCAATGTGGGTGCAGTTCACCTTGCAGCTGACATCACTGACCACCACTCACACTACCACATGATATCCTTCCTGCACTGGTATATTCATACCTCGTGTCTTTTTCCTTTTTCAACAGCTCTCAGAAGGTGAGGTTGCTATGTTACATTGCCCAGGCTACCTGGCAAAGGACAGCATTTGAATACTGAATGTACAGCATCGGGCTTCAGATGTCTACACACATGTCCAGTATTTATACCAAACTGTTTCTGTAGTGCATACATAGGCTCAAAGCTGTTTTCAGTAAAGTGATCACTGCATAAACAACTTTGTTTAGATGGACCTTTCTAATCAAGATGTGCAGCTGAAACTGTGTTATTCCACTTTACAAGGATCGCTGGGTCTGATGGAAACCTATGCATGCTGACATTCTGCTTGTAGGAGTTAGTGCATCTATAAGCAACACATCTATTCACCATCTTAATGGACTGTGACAAGTGAAAAAACAATAGTGATATTACATTAGAAAAATCAACAAGAGTCAGTCTGTCAAATCAAAAAAAATATAATGTATGGAATAGGCAGAATAGTACAGTTGGCAGAAATCGAGACACAAAACCAATGATCACAGGATACTGTCAAGAAACAGTACTAAGGTTGACCCCAGAAAAAGGAAAAAAAGTATACACAATTTTACAGAACATGCAAAATGGCTGTCTTTACATGAAACACATTTTGGTACATTTCTTACACCACTTTGGTTGTGTACTCATGTCACACTGTGGTCAACCCTGTCCTTGCCTCACAAGTCCATCTAGTATTGCTCTGACCTTGCCGATCCCCATTTCCACATGTTTCTACACATGTGGTGGGGCAGTGAAGGAGATTGCCATTCTCCACCCACCAAAAAATCATGATTCACAACTAGGGCACTGTCAGGCTATTTATGGGGTGGGATGAGGACAGGCTAGCAGGGCTTCTTATCAAACAGGGTCACCATCTTTCTATGTTTTTGTGTTACCATGCTATTGCCACAATCAGTGCCTGTGCCTTGAGGCACCCATGCAGTATGGAGAAGAAACCTCCACCTTGCATCAACTATGAAGCTTCCACCCATCCACCCCCACATGGCAAAAAGAAGGAGCAAGACAGCGGATCATGGCATATGGGGAGAAGAGAGAAGTCCATGACATGCACAGTTGTCTCCCTTCCACATCAACCCCACAGCAACCACAGCTTGTTGAGGGACTGTGGTCACCAACATGGTCAGAGATAAGGCACATAGAACATTAGCCCTGCACGGCACTGCCCAGACAGCTTTTGGTAAACATTACTGGCCGTTACAGAAGATAGCAACTGTGAAACCATGCAGCCTTTGGTACAGTAAGCCTTTGGTAACCAGATATTCTGTAATCCTACCCTACACTGAGGTAGAAATATTACCACAAGCAGTGTGAATGTTGCACTAACATGGCCACTATTGCCCACCTTTTCCTTTTCAGAAGTTGTAGGATGTTTGATTGGCAGTAAAAAAGGCAGAGACCTGAGTACTAACAACCTCATGAGTCATACCCAATGCATCCATCATGTCCCTGTTGGCGTAACAGAAACCACTCCTTATGCCCGATATGCCCATATATGGTGTCATATAACAATACAGGCTGATGTATTGTACCACCAACACCATGGAAGATCAGTGACCCACCAACCCAAATGTCTCACTCTCACCTCCCCCACCCACTCGACTGGCACAGCCCTCCACTCTCCTCTGAAACTGGGGTGCCAATTGAGATGTCAAGGTGTGCCTCTTGGAGCTGTCAAGAAATTCGTACAACATATACTTGTGCAGCTTGCGTTCATTCACAGAAACATGATGCACAGCTTGACAGGACAGTCAGCAGCTGGATGTGGTCTGGAATGGATAGCTGTGACAGTCCATGGCTTGGTAATCAGACAGGAAGATAGTGTTGGGGTCCACTGCATGACCAGGGAATGTAGTATGATATAATGTACAGGCAGATCATGCATACGGACAGCAGTTCACAACACATTGGAGGTAAGTAATATCAATAAATAGGGGACTGAGGTAGGGGGGCTCAACTGGGGGCTGAGGCTGGTGGGGTCATAGAACACCAGGGAACTAAACTATATACAGTATATATATATATATATATATATATATAATACAGGGGTATTAGGGCTGGGGTACCACTAAACCACCAGGGACATGTGTGATAATAACAAAGGCGACTGAGACTAGGAAGGGGACTACAGAACATTTTCTACCACCTGGAATGTCACAGCTGTCCATTCCAGACCACATCCAGCTGCTGACTGACCAGTCAAGCTGTGCATCATATTTCTGTGAATGAGGGCAAGCTACACAAGTATATGTTGCAGTACGAATTTCTTGACAGCCCCAAGAGGCACACCTTGACATGCTGTAAACCTCAGACAGGACGCACTTCTATGTGCCATTGGATCAGCTATAGCTGCTATAACAGTACTTAGAATTTTCCAGTCTGAGTGGATTTCTAGACACCTGACATAGAGGATTGGGCAGCATACATATGCCGCAAGACTCCTATCACCATCTTGCAGCCCATACTGTGCTTCAAGGATGACACAAGTCCCCTTTTGGAGGAGGTAGCCTGTGTTTCACACAGGCTACATTTCAAAATGTTTTCTACACCATCTTTTGGCCCTATGTCCACCCTTCACCATTCCTTGTGTTGCAAGCACCTTGCACCACTCTGGTGCCTTTGAGAATCGGGGTCCATGTGCCATTCTGTGGGTTTTCACAACAGACCCCTTATGGTAGCAACACAGTTTTAGCAGTTTGTCATTGAGTAGTACTGCAGTAGGCATGTTGACACTCCATGTGTACAACAGAAATGCAGCACTATCAACACCTACATTTCAAAAAGAGGTGTAACTAGGCATATGGAATAGACAAAACCACCCTATACAGACTGTCACCAATACACAGTACTGATATCATCCCAAGAAAGTGCACAGACTCACAGAATGAAAATTATGCCTCAGAAAGTCTATAGATTGAATTGAAAACATAGCTAACATTGATCGCACTTTCAAAATATGACATACATAGAGCTTGCTTAACAGAACTCTAATGCATCTGTCTCACACAACGGGTGACATGCATGGTCCCATATCCATGCAGCGTATGGCTAGTTACTCCAGATACTTTTCACACCGCTGGCCTGAAACAAGTAAATATGATGTATAAAAAACACTGTACACAACATAAACATGACAAGCCTGACAAAGAAGGACTCAGCTGCAGTGATAAAGTAATGCCCTGAGGATGACAGGATGACATGATGATGAACAAGCATCCTAAGTAACACAGCATCACCCATAGCAAAACTGATATACTGGCACAGTATGGCAACAACCTCCATGTCCAGTAGCATTCTCCACTAAGTCTATAACAAATAAACATACTGATGTGCACACTTGCTTCACACAAAATGACAGAGACAACATGGATAAGAACAGACTCACAACTGTCAAACACTCATGCACAGGAGATAACAGGGCAATCACAACTACATCCATAACCAATAACAAATCAACCCATCTTCCACTACTGATAGTAAACTAAATCTGCACTGCTTACAGGATGTACTGTACACACAGATGACACTGTAATTGTATTTTGGGGAGACAAACTGAGCACCAGGATAACAAGGGATTCCAATGTCAAATTTCCCACAAAGTACTACAGCCCAGTACATGAGAGCCAATGCAATCCCTGACCTGACATCAGCATGTTAAGCACAGAGAAGTTAGATGTTGGGCTGTAGCAGGAATGTGTATCAGACTCTGAACTGGAAAAAAGGTAAAAATATTTTTTTAACATGATCCACTAAGTACAGATCACCATGGGTAACATGGAATTACCGGCAAGCAAGCAGGGTGTCAGTTGTTCTTTAACACAGTACAAGTGCAAATAACAATAAATCAAGCCTAGTGAAGGTATTGCACTATGAGTAGTTTTGATGTGCGAATAAATAAAGTAAATCAGAGCAGGTGGAAGCATGACAGTACTATTGTAGTTAGGAGAAGAGTGTTACAGGCTGAGGTAGAACCCAATTTACCAGGAAGTTCTCACTTAATGGGCTGCTATAGTAATCACTGGCTATACTAAGTATGTTGAGGTTACAAATCTATCAATTCATGATACATATTGCAATTTTTATTATAATTTTAATTGGAGAGCATTACATCACTTCTATCCTCTGTACTCTGTCATCATATCTAAACTCTCTACTTGTATCCCAGAGCATCTAATAGGGCTAGGTTAATGGCATTGACCAGCACTATACAGTGAATGCCATTATTAGAAATTTCTGTTTAACTTTAACCTACTTTATTTTTAGTGTCATGAGGTGCAATATGAGACAGATGGATCACATCAAATATTAATTGTCTGTTTTAGTGCCTCCCAACTGAGTGTTTTCCAATATTTTAATACAGAGTGTTATGAGTTTATGTTGTGTACATTTTATTGTTTTGTACTGTATGTATGTTGGGCACCAACTTGTTCGCATATTTTTCGTATGCTAATACACACATTTTTGAGACACTGTGTTAAATAATTAATTAATTATAAATATTCATGTCCACATGGTGATTTAAAGTGTAATGTTCTTTCCTTCACCATGCCTC
This sequence comes from Neoceratodus forsteri, assembly GCA_016271365.2. Taxonomy (NCBI): domain Eukaryota; kingdom Metazoa; phylum Chordata; order Ceratodontiformes; family Ceratodontidae; genus Neoceratodus; species Neoceratodus forsteri. The sequence goes on from CM028136.1 coordinate 656,256,597, forward strand.
CTTATGAAAAGTCTGTTGATTCGAAGCACTGGGGCTAGACATTAGTGAAGCTACCTTTCCCTGACTGAGGGTAAGATGGCAGCCACCCTGGGCTGCTGTCTGTGAGTTATCTAGGAGAGGAGGATTTTTTAATGATTTATACAGCTATTTTAAGTGTTTTAATTATTTAGTTTTAGTTAGTTGTTAGATTAGGAATAGGAATGCTAGTAAGGGTAAAAAGTGAAAAAGAGGAACTAGCTTTTTTGTTTTCTAGTGAGGTCCATTTGTATGGAGCAGTCTTGGTGTACCTGTAATCTCTGAAATCTGGAGTAGCACTGCACCCATTCTCAGTTGCATTACAGGAAGGTAGAATGGCAGGAAGCATGGAGTTTAGAAGTGATGAAAGGAACACAGAACAAGGAGGCCTGAGATCAAAGGCTGTATAAGTTACAAAGTAATAAAAATAAGGTGGGAGTGACAATAGAAGAGATAATCAGACAGGAACACAGATGAGAAAGACCTCAGATAGAAGGTGTTTAAAATATGCAGGAAGGGTAAACAGGAGTGTTGAAGAAATGCAAGGGAAACTATAAAGGAGCACAAAGCCTGACGCCTAAATTAGCATACACAGTGAGGAGTGAGACCTAATCAAGGGGTGGGCAGGACTAAAGTTGTAAAGATATTTGTAACAGAGGTAGAAAGAATGCTAGAAACACGTGATTAGAAACAGAGCAGGCAGGAACACACACAAAACAAGCTTGGTTAAAATGTAAAATTAGATTTACAGTTTACCGTAGGTGTCATAAATCCAAGTCCTGATTCAGTCCACAAATGTTACATTTAAATTGTTTGATATATTTCAGTTCCAATGTCCTTCTGTCCAGGGTGTTTTTGAAGTTGCCTCTTGGTATAAGAACAGATAAATCAGAGAGGGGATGTTCTGTTTGTGAAAAATGCTGTCCGACTGGTCTACTGCTAACTTGATTTATTATAATGTGTTCATCCTGGTTTTCAGAGGTTGCCCAGTTCACCAATACAGCATCCATTCATGCACTTTTTACACTGAATTAGGTAAACCATATTGCTGGATTGACATGTGTAGGATCCATTGATTTTACTGTCCTGTTCCAGCTAGTCTTGATGGTGTTTGTGTGCATATATGAGTACAGGTCTTGCATCTGGCCAGGATGCATAGTGCTGTCCCTCTTGTTTTCAGGTTATTTTCATCTGCTGGGAGTTTTTTATGAATTGTTATGTTCGAGATGTTGGGGGGCTGCTTATAGGCAATGACAGGTGGTTCAGTGAAAATGTCCTTCAGTATTTCATCTTCTCTCAGCATGGATTGTAGTTCTTTAAAAAGTTGCTGAAGTGGTTTTAGCATGGGGTTGTAAGTGACAACTAGGGGTGTGTGATCAGTTTGATCTTTGTGCTTGTATTCCAGCAGATTCTCATAGTATTTGCATGGCCCATTCAAATTCTCTGTCATTTGTCTTGGGGAGTGGCCCTGCTGGATTAAGGAATTCGCTAGTGAGGAGAGCTGTCAGTCTCTTGTTCTCTCATCAGAGCAGATTCGATTGTATCAAATTGCCTGACTGTAGATTACTGATTTTTTTGTATGCCTTTGATAGAACTGGAATTATTAGGTGGCGGTGTCTGTCAGTGGGTTTTCTGTAAAGAACAGTTTGTATATTTCCATTTTTAGTGATACTGACTATGGTATCTACAAAATGTATGCTGGTGTTGGAGTATTCCATAGTGAGTTTTATAGAGTGATGAAAGTTGTTAAAATCATGATGGAACTTTCTGAGGGAGTCTTCACCTCCTGTCCAAATCAGGAATATGTCATCTATATATATCAGAGGTAGACTGATGGTTTATAGGGGTGATGTTTAAAAAAAATCTTCTTCTAGACAGGCCGTGAAAATATTTGCCTATTGTGGTTCCATTTTTGTGCCCTTGGCTGTCCCCATGATCTGTAAAAAGTGCTTGCCATTAAAAGTGAAGTTATTGTGTGAGAATGAATTTTATTAGGGTGCTGATGGTTGTTCCTGGAATGTCTCTTGTGGATGTGTTGTCTGGCAAAAATTTCTGACATATTGATATGCCATCTTCATGTGGGATATTAGCGTATAGGGCAGTGACATCTATTGTGGCTAGGACAGTGTTTGGTGGTAGTGGTCCAATTTTCTTCAGTTTCCTGAGGAAATCAGTGGTGTCCTGAATAAAACTGCTAGTAGCTCTTACTAGTGGTATTAAAATGGATTAAATGAGTCCTGAAATATTCTCAGTGATTGTGACAATGCCAAAGATGATGGGTCATCCTGGATTCCCCTGTTTTTGTATCTTAGGCAGAATGTCCCAGGAGTAGGTTTGTTTGGAATTAATTTAACTGTTCTTGGATGTTGCTCAGTAGACATATGATGATTTATTTGAGTTCTTCTGTATATTATATAGTAGGGTCTTCTGTGAGTTATTTTTAGTAAGTTGTATCTGACAGCAGTCTGTGTGCCTCTTTAATGGAATCCTCTGTGTTCGTCACAACCACAGCTTCATTGTTGTCAACTTGTTTTATTATGATATTATGGTTGTTATCCAGAGTTTGCATTTCCCTCTTTTCCAGTGGTGTGATATGATAAAAGAGTTTCTGCTGTTTGCTTATGATCTGGGAGTTTATTCTTCCTCAGAAGCAGTCCATGTCTGCATCCAACTTGGGGTTGCATCTGCTCCAAGGGGTCCAATCTGATATTTTATTTCTGCTGTCAAATTGTGTAGTTTGTTTGTTGTTCTTATCAAAAAAGTATTCTTTTAAACAAGCTGTCTAAAAATACTCTTCCATCTCACCACAGAATCTAACATTCTCAAATTCCTGTGTGTGGCAGAAAGTTAAGCTCTTGGATAATACAGATGTTTCAGCAGGTGAAAATTCATTATTAGATAGGTTGATCACTGGTAATTGTTACAGTGTATGATCTTGTTCCACAGTGTTGGTGCTGTGGTTTACTTCACCTGTATGAGTCAAGGTGCTGTTGTGGCTGCTGTCTTGTAGTTCTCTCAGTTTCCTCCTCTTTTGTGATAGGGCTGCCTGGAGAGTTTTTTTTTTGTAATGTGTTTGGAGGTCACAACTGAATCCTGGTAGTACATTTTTGTTGTTTCCTTAAAGGGTCTGTGAAAGTTCAGAAAATGTATTTTAAGGTGAACCTTTCTAGTGTATATCCAATGAATAAGGTGATTCCTGAGTTTCTCTAAACTATCCTAGCCACAGTGCATGTCACTGCCCTCTACACCAGTATCCCACATGAAGATGGCATATCAGCATGTCAGCAATTATTACAGGACAACACATCCGCAAGAGGCATTCCAGGAACAACCATCAGCACACTAATAAAATTCATTCTGGCATGCAATTACTTCACTTTGAATGGCAAGCACTTTTTTAGAGATCATTGGGACAGCCATGGGCACAAAAATGGCAGAACAATATGCAAATCTTTTTATGGCCTGTCTAGAAGAAGATTTTTTTAAACACCACCGCTATAAACCATCAGTCTACCTCCAATATATGGATGACATATTCTTGATTTGGACAGAAGGTGAAGACTCCCTCAGAAAGTTTGATCATGATTTTAGCAACTTTTAGCACATCAGTCTTGATAGGCATTAGTGGCCTCCTTCTGGCTATCAATCCTAGTATGAATCCTGGTATAAAACTTGCTATTGAATACCGCAGCACCAGTATAAGTTTTCTAGATACCACAGTCAGTATCACTAAACAGAAATATACAAACTGCTCTTTACTGAAAACCCACTGACAGACACTGCTACCTGCATAATTCCAGCTTCCATCCAAGACATACCAAAAAATCTGTAATCTACAGTCAGTCAATCCGATACCATTGAATCTGCTCTAGTGAGAGAACTAGAGACAGACAGCTCTCCTCACTAGTGAATTCCCTAATCCAGCAGGGCCACTCCTCAAGATGAATTGACAAGAGAATTTGAACTGGCCATATTAATACCACAAGAAAATCTTCTGGAATACAGGCACAAAGATCAAACTGATCGCACATCTCTAGTTGTCACTTACATCCCCATGCTAAAACCACTTTAGCAAATTATTAAAGAACTACAACCCATGCTGTGAGAAGATGAAATACTGAAGGACAACATCCCTGAACCACCTGTTATTGCCTATTAGCAGCCCTCCAACATCTCGAACATAATAATTCATAACAAACTCTCAGCAGATCAAAATAATCAGAAAACAAGGGGGACAGCACCATGCAACATGGCAAGATGCAAGACCTGTACTCACATATGCACACAGACCATCATCAAGACAAGTCAGAACAGCACAGTAAAAATCAATGGATCCTACACATGTTAATCCAGCAATATGGTTTACCTAATTCAGTGTAAGAAGTGCATTAATGGATGCTGTATTGAGGAAAGTAGGCAACCACTGCAGACCAGGATTAAGCACCACCGACACGTAATAATAAACCAAGTTAGCTGCACACCAGTCAGACAGCATTTTTCACAAATGGATCATTCCCTCTCTGACTTTTCTGTTCTGATACTAATAAGCAACTTCAAAAACACACAGGACAGAAGGACATGGGAATTGAAATATATCAAACAATTTAAATCTAACATTTGTGGACTGAATCTGGACATTGGATTTATGATACACTATGGTTAACTGTAAATCTTATTTTACTTGTTAACTAAGTTTTTTTTTGTGTTCCTGCCTGCTCTGTTTCTAATCATCTGTTTCTAGCATCCTTTCTGCCTCTCTTACAAATATATTTACAGCTTTAGTCCTGCCCACCCTTTGTAAAGTTCTCACACCTCACTTTGTATACTAATCTAGGCCTTTATTTTTGTGAACCTTCATGGCAGCAGCCAGGAGGAGCACCTACTCAACAGCATGGTCTCTGGGGGCAATCCCAAAAACATGGCTGCCGAAAGAGTGAGCACACAGAAAGGCAAACACACAGTGGAAGAGTGAAAAGCTCTCCCACACAGTAAGGTGCCTCCAGGGCATACCGGCGGCAAGACCGCAGACCCGCATCCAGAGGACTGTGTATGCAAAACAAGCCACACAGACAGGTGAGACTGGTACAGCCCAACCAGTAGGCCATGGCAGGCAGAGGCATCAGGCAACAGAGGGGGCCAGTGAAGGTGGTGGCACCGGGGAACACAGGGAAGGAGGGCAGAGAGAGGGACACAGGGCAACAGTGGGAGACTGCACCACCACCACACCACACAGGGGAGTTCTGAGCGCACAGACGACCAGACCCACAGAAATGACGGTGAACCACCCGCCCACAAAGGTCCACAATAGTACCAAACACTCACCCACGTAGACACATGACTGGCAGGGGCCACTGGCCAACACACAGGCAAAGGACACACCATGACCATTGAAGATGGACTGCAGTGTGTGAGACCCACAGGCCACAGGGACAGAGAGTGGTGGGGCGCAGCACTACAGTGCCAGTTATTGTCCCCAGGCAGGAAGGGGGTGTGGCCAAGTGCACTCAGGGTGGGGCACACAGCACCTATATGACAGCTGGCCCCAGCAGCCCTGTCAATTTGGACTGCATCGCTAGATATGGAGGCGTGCTATTTCCAAAGCCAGAAGGGCAAGCCAATGGCTGTCCACAATGGTTTCATATATAGGTGAGACAAGGAAGGACCTGAAAAGGTCTATTGGAGGTGTGTAGAGGTACACAGGTACTACTGCCTAGCCCGCCTGCACATAGAGGAGAATACGGTGATAGCCACCATCACGGATCACAATCATGCCCCTAATGCAGCTGATGTGGGTGTGCAGCAGGTCCTTGGAATGCTACAGGACAGGGTGTAGTGGACGATGGACAGTGCATCCCAGGTCATCATGGCAAGCACATCGGGCATCCCTGCAGCCATGGCCGGTTGTCTTCCAGGAGTGCAGCTGCTGCAGTGGACAGTGCAATGGGTTTGGCATGTGGCACGGAGCTGGCCTACCACCCCACAATCAGTAGAGGACCTCGTAATCCCAGAGGAGTACACTCTTGCCTCTGATGAAACAAACTTCCTCCTGTATGACAATGGGAGGGAATGGGACCGCATAATGGTGTATGCCATGAACTACGGTCTGCAGCAGCTGGCCACCAGTATGGACTGGTTCATGGACGGCACATTCAAGGCATGCCCCACCCTGTTCAGACAACTCTACACTGTCCATGCCATTCAGTCTGGTGCAGTACTGCCAGCCGTCTGTGCCCTTACATGTTCCAGGCAGTCACAGACCTATGTCTGGCTGCTTGGCCAGCTCAAGCTGCACAACCTGGGCATTGCACCTGCCACAGTCTTGATGGACTTTGAACATGCCAGCTGGTGCGGGGTTGGCACTGTCTTTCCAGAGGCCTGTGTCAGGGGATGTTTCTTCCACTACTCCCAGGCATTGTTGCACAATGTGCAACAGCTTCCTGACATCCTGGCATGGTACTCCACTGACCCCGACTTCGCCCTGCATGTGTGGATGCTGCTGGCACTGGCATTCCTCCCACCAGTTGACATGCCAGCAGTATTTAATGAGCTGTGGGAGTGGGAGTATGTGGCCACCAATGAAGAGGTCCTCCAGCCCATGCTGGACTATGTGGAGGACAACTGAATTGGTCGCCCCACCGGACACTCTGGACGCCGACTTGCCAGCTTCCCCATCGAGCAATGGAACTGCTATGAGGTGACTGTTCAGGGCTTGGCACATACCAACAATGCGGTGGAGGGGTGGCACAAGGCCTTTAACACTCGGGTCAATGTGTACCACCCCAGTATATGGCACATTCTGGAGTGCCTCAGGGAGGAGGCGCATCTGACTGCCATCCATTTGGAGATGCTGGTGCCAGGGGCAGAGAGACCACAGCCCTGGCATCATTACCATGGCCTGAATGCCTGGATCCATGCTATTGTGACAGAGTACAGCACCAGGAGCCACCATGCCTACCTGAGTGGACTGGCACACAACTTTGCATTCCATGTGTGACCTTCCGCCTAGTTGCCCTTGGCATGCACTACCCCCTATGGGCCTGTACCATTGCTTGTCAGCATGGTCATGTGCAGTGTACACCCTCCTGCCTATCCTTTGTGGGTTCACCCTGCCATGGCCACCTGCTCATCCATCGCATTCCTGAAGTCACCCTTTTGACCCAGGCTCACATGCCATGGCCAGTCCCCACCCACTGGGGCTGTCTGCCCGCACATGCCTGCTTCCCTTCAGGCTGACGGCTCAGTATTGTTTACTGTTGCCACCCCACAGGGTTGTACTCCTGGCTGTGCCCTCTTGTATGCCTCCCGCCCACCCATGCCCAGTGACAGGCCACTCTGGTGTATGTCTCCTGGTCCTGTGATACTGCTGCCCTGTACCACCACCACTGCACCACGCCTGTTGCCGTGCCCTTCCCGTAGCCCACTCCTCCTGCCACTAGCTCTGTCTGTGATGCCCTTCCATTGTCCTTGCCACAGTATGCTTTTCACCCTCTCTCCTGCAGCTTTCAGTGTATGCATGTTGCCCATCAGACCACCTCCTGTTGTGGTTGCTCATTGCATTGTTCGGTGCTTCGGTCTGGTAGCCCATGTGGTGGTCTCTGTGTTTCACTTGCCTTTTCTGGCCACACCATTCAGGAGGCATTCATATCACATAACACTTCCTTCATAGCTTCCCCTGCATTTCTTTACACTTCCTATATACCCTTCCTTCATACTTTAAACACCTTTTATCTCAGGTCTTTCTTATCTGTGTTCCTGTCTGATTGCCTCATCTATTGCCACCCCCCTTAATTTTTATTACTTTGCAACTTGTACAGACTTTGATCTCAGGGACTCCTTGTTCTGTGTTCCTTTCCTCACTTCCAAACATCACACTTCCTGCCATTCTACCCTCCCTGTAATTCTTCTCAATTATTTTTACATTGCTCCACAGTATATTTAAATGCTGCTTATGCTGCTCAGTTTTGTTATTCATTTGAAGAAGGGACCTGTGAGGCCCCAAAAGCTTGTCTACTATACCATCTTTGTACAAGACACTTGCTGGGCTAATAAAAGGAATCAAACCTTTCAGCATCTCCAGAATATTGCTAAGACTGAGCCCAAGCAATACTCGAAGGCAGGACCAGAAGGAAACCTTATTCAGTCAGTGGGTTTGAGGGACATCAGATTTCTTGACTATCTGAACAGCTAACCTCAGGGGTGAGAGACCTAAGGTGACTGGTGCTTAGACAGTGTAAGATTATTTATCCCTTTCTCTGTGAAACCTTTTTTGAAACTCACTTTTTAGAGAGAACAGGCTATCAAGAGGCAGTCCTGTGAGAAAGGAAAGTGCCTCTTGATAACAAAAGCTGCTCTGGCTAAGAACTGAATGTAAGAACTGCTCCACAAGTTTATGGACTCCCTGGAAAGGAAAAATTGTTTTATTAGTAATTGTGTTAGGAGGGTTGGGGAGGTCTTGGGATTGTTGTGTGAGAGAGTGAGTGCGTATGTGAGTGTGAGTGATTTATGTGTGGGACTGAATGGTAAATTAGTTACTATTTTTTTTTGTGCCTCCCCTTCTTCCTGGCTGCCCACTCCTTCGGGTCTCCATTGCTCCTCTCGACTGCCTGCCCCGACTTCCACACTGGCTACCAACCTCATATAGAGGTTCCCCCGTGTAACCCAGAATATCCCTTTCGCCGGACGTGTCCCCCTCCTCTGAGAGGGAAGGCACCAGTGAGGGCAACCAGCACTACCTCATTGGCCTGGGGTACTGCTGAGGTGTATCAGTCATGGGATCAGTGGCAGCAGAGGACAGAGAGACCGTCATCCGGCCAGCCAGGAAGTGTTCCCTCATTTTTCTGTGGGAGTGACATCCTGACATCAAGGTGTACGCCGACGTCTGTCACTCCTCTTGAACATCGAGCCCGGCCATCACTGCTATGCTCCCAGCCTCCACCAGGAGCCAGCATGCACCAGTGCATGTCCCCACCCTCACCCCAGAGAAGGAGAGCTGTCCCCGGATGCTCCATCCTTCTCCCCCCCCAGCTGGCCCTCCGGCGACCGGAGTCAGTTCCAGAACCTGGGTCACCAGCATCGCAGACGGAAATCCAACCACTTCGCCGATGGGCCAGCACCTAGTTACTATTTTATTATTGATTTAGTGATAGTATTATGTTTTGATTTATGGATGCGTTAGTAAGTTAAGTAGTTGTTAAGGATGTGTTTGTCAAAAGTTCCCAGTGCAAGGTACTATTCCCCTACCAGGCTTCATAATCTCTGACCTTTTGAGTGCCACCATTAACAGCAGAGGCATATAGGTGCTGTATAGCATTGGGGTTAGTGTGTAGGGGAGGAAACTGAAGTTGGTGGATTCTGGTGTGGGGAATATAGCGGAGTGGGGTGGGTGGATTGGGGTGGTGGGAATAAGGAAGCACCCTGGAGAGAAATGGGCCCAGGAAAGGGGTCCTCTCTGCCTGGTGCCCATGCCCAAGGGCTTCACAGTTAGTGGGAAGGCTGCTGGACTAGCCTCATCTACCTATCCTTCTTAGGCAGTGTTGTGCAATGCCAGGTCTATTAAGAACAAGACAGAAATTATTGACGATATCTTTTCAACATCTTATCTGGCTTGCATCACTGAGACCTGGCTGGATGAAAATGCTGGCCCTGTATTGAAATCAGCTGTTCCAGCAAGGTACTCGGTTGTACACTGCCCTAGAAAGGATCGTGGGAGGGGAGAATGACAATCTTTTTTAAGTCAGACTTGAACATCACAGCCTTCCCGGTGGGAACAATGAGATGCTTTGAATGTGTGGCCATTCAAGAGGTTGCAGGATTCTTCTCATCTACTGACCCCCTGGTGATGGGAAGGATTTCCTGCAGGAAGTTGCGGACTTCATCATCATACTAGTATTAGAATCTCCCAGATGGATTATTCTGTGGGACATCAATGCCTAGGTTGACAATGAACTCTCACAGTTTGGTCAAGACTTCCTCCAAATAATGTGTTTTTTGGGCCTGACACAGGTTTTTACCTCTGTGATGCATATTTATGGCCATTTGTTGGACCTCATCTTCCTACTGGGAATGAAGGCCTTTGACCTTATGGTGGAGCTGGTTGTGTGGCTGGACCAACATACTGTGAGGTTCTCATTTGAGGCACCCCAATAAATCTTCTTCTATGGAGATGGTCCAGTAATGCCCTTTAGGGGGTTTGACCCCACAAGGTCTGACAGCAGTACTGGACCTCTCAGGTTTGATGAGTGCATGCGAGGAGCTGGGGGAAATGGTGTTGACTTTTAGTAGAGTTACTGCAGAGGCCCTCGACTCTATTACACTTTTCCATGTTTGACCCCTCGCCTCACACCAGAAGTCCCCCTATTTTGATAGGACTATCAGGGAGATGAAGATGAAGGGTCAAATGTTGGAGCGACGCTGGCAGAGGACCAGTTTGGAGGAGGGCAAGCTTATATTGATGGTCCATTATAGACACTATCCATGGGCAATCTCCTGTAAGAAGGCAAAATTCCTGTCCAAGGAGATTGCTGCAGCAACTAACAGACCTTCTCAGCTCTTCCACACTGTTGATAGGTTGTGCAGTCCAGCCTGTCTTTATTCTGGGGGAGCTTTTTCACAATTGAGGTGTAATGAGTTTGCTCTGTTTTTTTGTCAATAAGATTGCCTCCATCAGATCAGAAATCTAGTCAATGCCCTCTAATGAGCCTTGCGGTAACAGGCTTGAGATCACAGTCAGTCAGTCTATCTGGTCCAACTTTGACAAGCTGGCTGTCACAGATGTTGTGAAAATTGTCCAGGGGTTACTGCCATCCTGTTATAGTTTGGATCCGGAACCAATGTGTCTCCTAGTGGGTTGCACTGATGTCATTGGCCCAGTCCTAGCCAGAATAGTCCAATGTTGTCTAGTGGCAGAGGTCTTTCCAGGACCTCTGAAGGAGGCGGTTGTAAGGCCACTCTCAAAAAAACTTTTCTGGATCTGGACTGTCTTGTAAACTACAGACCTGTCTCTAACCTGCCCTTTGTAGGCAAGGTTATTGAGAAGGTGGTGGCCATTCAACTGGAGACCTATTTAACAGATCACACCACCTACAGTTCTCTCCAGTCGGATTTCAGAAAATAGCATCTTACTAAGACTGCCATGATTTGGGTGCTGAATGATTTCCTAGTGGCGAGGGATTGGGGGAGATGTTCCATCTTGATTCTCCTCGATCTCAGGAAGACATTTGACACCGTGGACCATGGGTTACTGATGGTGTACCTGCAGGTTTGTTGTAGACTGGTTGGTACAGTCCTCAATGGGTTTAAATCTTTTATCAGTGGCAGGTCACAGAGGGTGGTGTTGGGGATTTTTTCCTTTGGCACCTCTGCCCCTACCATGTGGGGTACCACAGGGCTCTATTTTCTCCCACATGTTATTTGTGGTGTATATGCTACCACTGGGGGACATTATTAGAGGTTATGGATTGAGTTTTCACCACTATGCAGATGACACTCAGCTATACCTGTCTTCTGCACCTGAACAGCAGGAGACAGTCTTGGTATTTAACAGCTGCCTTGCTGAGATCCAGGGCTGGATGAGAACCAACTTCTTGAATTTGAATCCAGATAAGACTGAAGTACTGGTGCTGGAATCTGGTTGCCATGTGGGGTGGGGGGCAATCTGGTCAGGTCTTTGGGATATGGCTTGGGGATTCCTAGTTGCTCACGTCAGATCAGATGAAAAATCTTGGCCAAATTGGTAAATTTGCCAAATCACTATTTGCAAAAGGGAACTAGCCCCCAAGTTAAAACTTTTAATGATTATCATTAAAACTTGTTGTTCTATCTGCACACCAGTTTCAACTGCTTGTTTTGGACTGCATCTTGAAGCTTAAGCTATAGGTGTCAGCCATGGTCCAAGCCTCATTTTGGAAGGCTAGAAGGGTGGCTCCAGACACTGACATGCCAAAGGTGAAAAAAGTAATTTAAAACTGCAAGAAACCACCAAATACTCCAGATAGAGTGATTAAGGGCTAAAGTGTTTTATTGCAGCTTCCATAATACAGCAAAAGACAAACAGCAGCAAGATGCCATGCAGGTGAATGATAAGTGGGTCATGCACCTGCATGGTACTTTACTGCTGTTTGTTTTTAGCTGTGTTATGAAAACTGCAATAAAACACTTTGGCACTTAATTGCTCTATCTGGAGTATTTGGTGGATGGTGCCTGGTTTCTTGCAGTTGTTTTTTTCAAACCTCATTTTACCATCTAAGAAACATCACCAGGATTAAGCACCTGATTCACCCTAGTGATACACCAGCACTGGTCCATGACTTTGTGACCTCACACCTTGATTACTGCAATGCCCTATACCTAGGGCTGTCAGGGTTAGATCTACACCACCTGCAGCTAGTGCAGAATGTAGCAGCCATGTTGCTGACAGGCCTGCATAGGTCATGTCATATCACACCTGTGCTCTGCTATCTGCACTGGCTGCCAATTAGGTGGGGGATCTATAGTACAATTCACATTAAACTGTTTCACTAATGAGTTACTTTAGCATTTCTGACTGTTTTGCATTAGTGTTGCTGGATTCAGTACAAGACCTTGCAAAAACTGTTTCCTAAGCGTTACAATTCAGTTTTGCAGGTGCACTCTAGCTGAGTAGCAAAAACATTTTATAAACATTGCTCTTGAGCTGGTTAAGTGTTGAAAAATAATGCAATGTGAGTTGCTAATGCTTTTCTAACTGTAAAAAACAATGCTAAATCAACTCATTGGAGTTACAGTTTAATGCAACTTGTACTGTACTTCAAGGTCGGTTTTCTGACCTATAAGGTCATACATGGGCAGGGGCCTGGCTACCTGCAAGACCACCTACATCCCTACCACCTCTCCTGCCCACTTCACTCCACAGGCAAGGAATTGTTAGAGGTTCCTACGGACCTCTTAAAAACACTGGGTGCCCGCACTTTTGCATTTGCAACATTGACCCTATGGAACTCTCTACCTTGCCATATTTGAGATTTCTCTACTATTGAACATTTCAAGCAGGAGTTTTTTTTTTTTTTTTTGAAATTCAAAGCTTTATTAATTTACAGAAAAAAAAAAACAGTGTGAAGTGCAAGTGATGTAGCAGAACAAGTCCAAATTCCATCTTGTGAACAGAGAATGGAGAGAACAATAACACAGTACCCCCCAACCCACCCCCGGAAGGTGCCACCTCCAACTCCAGGTGAACCTGGAGGACTATTAATTAGCACCATGGAGCCATACCCAACAAGGAGGAATTGGCCACATTGAGGCATCTCATACTGAAACCGTCAGAGGCTCTACATATAGAAATCAATGGAGATATAAAGCGTATAACTTGCCCCATTTTTCCTGGAACGTAGGCATGGCATGTCTAGAACTGGCTATTAATCTTTCAATCTTAAAACACAAGGAGATTTCTTCCAACCATTTATTATATGAAATAATTACTTGATCTAGCCAGTGTCTAAGCACTAGCCTTTTGACTGCCATTGAAATTATGGCTATATGAAATTTTCGTTCTTTGAACCTAGTATTTGAGTACAGACCAAAAATACAGATTTCAGCTGTAAATAGATCATCCAAACCCAGAATCGGATCCAGGCCATTACGAATTGCATGCCATAATGGGGCAACTTTGACGCATGACCAAAATATGTGTAATAAATCCCCCACTTCCAAACCACATCTGATGCATCTATCAGATTTTGATCTGTCAAATTTGGCAAGTTTCAATGGTGTGTAATACATATTATTTAAAATATAAAACTGGATTAGTCTATTCCTATCTAAAGTAAGATATCTGTATACATCACGCCAAACTTGGGTCCAGGAAAGGGAGGGACCGGAGATGCGGGAGACCCATGTCTTGGAGCCAGCTAGGGGATCAGGAAATTTTGTAGATAGCAGATAGTTATATAGCTTAGCTATGCAGTGGGGATTAGTAACGCAGTTCCTAAGTTGCTCCAGGAAAGGCCTAACTTGAGAGGGTAATCTCACCAATCCAAAACTTTTACCTATTAGGTGTCTTAATTGGTATATCTTGAATATATTCAGGGGAGGTAGATACAGTTTTGCAAGAATGTCGCTAGAGGAACCAAGTGACACCTGAACATAGAGATCCTCTACCAAGCAGTCCTGAATTTGTGGGAGCCAGGCCGATGGCAACATAAGTCCGCCTATTCTAATATTGGGGTTAAGAACTAATGGCTGGGCCTGATCCTTGGTATATGGGATTTTAAGGAAGTTCCAGAGTTGGCTTAAGATTTTAATGGACACCCCTATCACTGAATTGTGAAGAGCCTCAGGAAGGGAGGAAAAACTATAATAGAAGATGTGGTGGGGAGAAATATTATGCTCCCCCAACAATCTAAGCTCCAGATCTAACCATGTGGGCGTATAACTCTTGCTTGGGGGTCCGATCCACCTAGCCAGTTTAGCTAAGTGACTGGCCCAATAATATAGTCCGAAGTTAGGCAGTCAAAAGCCTCCCTTGTCTTTAGGTAGGCAGAGCTTGATGAAGGATCTTCTAGGTTTTTTGCCACCCCAAATAAATTTGGTCATTATTGAATGTAGTTTCTGGAAATAAGATTTAGGAAGCCAGATATTGAGGAGGTTCAAGGGGTAAAAGATTCTTGGAAGAACGTTCATTTTGATTATATTGATACGACCCCCTATTGCAAGGGGAAGGTTATCCCATCTTTTGAGGTCTTTTTGGACATTATCCACCAGGTCATCCAGGTTGAGCTTCTTAATCTTCACCTCAACCAGGGCCAAATAAATACCTAAGTATTTGAATTGATTTGGGGCCCATTTCATACCAAATTGGGAAATATTGGCTTGGAGTTGGAGTGAATTGAGTGGGAATATCACCGATTTAGACAAATTCAACCTATAGTTGGCTGCTTTACCAAAAAGGTGAACTATTCGCAGTACCTCCTCTAAGGAAGTTTCGGGATTTGAGAGGTGCAAAAGAATGTCATCTGCGAAAACTGAGAGGGTCAAAGCCCGTTGAGCAATTACACAGCCAGAAATCTTAGGTGAGCTTTTGATATGAAGCAGTAGGGGCTCCAGGCATAAATTAAATAGATAAGGAGACAAGGGACACCCCTGACGAGTACCAGAATACAGGATAAAATGAGACGAGGACACCCCATTACAATAGACCCTCGCAGAGGGCGAGCTATAAATTGCCTTTATCCAACCGATAAACTTCTCTGGAAAGCCCATTTTATTTAGGGTAGTCCACAGGAACTCCCTGCTAACCCGGACGAAGGCTTTCTCTGCGTCTAAAGCAACTAAAGCCATAGGTATCTGGGACTCCTGAGCCGCATGAAAAATGTGGGCAAGTGTACGTATATGGTCTGTAGCTGATCTCCCTTGAACAAAACCTACTTGCTCCTGACTCAACAACACCTGCCAGACCTGTTTGATTCTTAAGGAGAGAATTTTGGTTAAAATTTTAATATCGTAGTTAAGTAGTGATATTGGTCTATAGCTGGCTGGATCCAATTTAGGTTTATCTGGTTTTGGGATTAGAATTATGGTAGCCTCCAGCAAAGAGGGATCTAGTGGTGCCGAGGAAAGAATATAGTTGAATAACTTGAGGAGAGCAGGAGCAATCTCTTTACAGAAAGATTTGTAGAAATTTGAGGGGAAGCCATCGGGTCCTGGGGATTTATCTATGGGCAGATTTTGGATGACTTCCTCTACCTCCTCCAAAGTGATGGGGAGGAAAGTACGTCACAGTGACCCGGGTGTAACTTTGTAAGAGGTAGCCCTGCCAGAAAGGCTACTGGATCCGACAATGGTGTTAAGGAAGAGTTGTTACTATATAGGTCTTTGTAAAAGTCTTCAAAAACTTTTGCTATCTCCCTTGGTGCAGTTTTAATTGAACCGTCAGTCGCCTTTAAGGCAGGAATTAACCTAGAGCTTTCTATCTCCCTTAATCTGAGAGCTAGTAGTCTCCCGGGTTTCTCGCCTTGGTCGAGGTATCATGTTTTAGATTTTAAAATAGTGTATTCTGTTTTTTCCTTAATCAGGTCTTCGTATTCGTTCCTGAGCCTGCATAAGTTCTCTGAATCTACTTGAGAGTTGGAGGAAGAGAGGACACTTTCAGCCAATTTAATTCGGTTAGCCAGAAGGGTAATTCTCTCCTCCCTCAACCTCTTCCTTTTAGTAGCTATTTTTATCAACTCGCCTCTGAGAAAACATTTTAGCGCACACCAAACTAGATCATCTCTGGAGATTGAGCCTTGATTAGTTTCGAGAAAGGACGAGATCAAAGATTTGAGATGAGCAATAATCTGCTCATCCTTCAGAAGTTGTGTATTGAGTTTCCAAGAGGTGTTCCTCTGACCTGAGGGGGCTAGGAGATAGCTTTATCCATGCCATGGCATGGTCCGAAATGACAGTCGGTTCTATACCAGTAAGGGAGATATTAGCCAAAAGCACTGTGCTCACCAAAAAATAATCTAGCCTTGACCAGGACTTGTGAATTGGAGAGTAATATGTGTAGCTGCGGCTTGAAGGATTCAGGATTCTCCAAGGATCACTCAAACCCAGCAGGTTACAAAAGTCTTGGAGGGCCAGTTGGGCGGGTGTGGAGGATCTTATGGGCCTGTAGGTTCTATCAAGAACCTGCGACGGGGCAGTATTCCAGTCCCCCCCCAAAATGAATGCAGTTGGCAAAAGCTCACCTAGTCTTGCTGTTAACTGCATAAGGAAATTAGGGTCCCCACCAACTGGGCAGTATACGGCCCCCAGAACCACCTCCACATTATTGAGCACACCTTTAACTAATACGAATCTGCCTTCTGAATCTTTAATACATTTCTCTGGTACAAATGGTATGTTGCGTTTTAACATGATAGCCACTCCCCTACTGCCTGTAGACCCCTCTGAAACAAAGACCTGGGAGAAACCTTGACAACGTAGCAATTTAACTTCAGAGACTAAGATGTGAGTTTCCTGTAAAAAATAAAATGTCCACACCTGTAAGAGAGCAGTTCAGTAAGATTTGTCTTTTCTTTGTTGCCTCCCTGATACCTCTGACATTCCATGTAGCAAATTTAATGTGACCTAAAGCCATTTAAAAGCCACAAAAGGAAGCAATACGAGCAATTACCACCCATGGCATCACAAATCAATCCCCTGAATAGTGGCACCTTCCACCCACCCCCCATAACCTCCCCCCTGAGCACCCCAGACATAACAGATAAGAGTGATCAGCCACATGATAGATGTTGCATAATCCTTGTATGAATCCAGAAATGGAAATAAGGTTAAGTTGAGGTAACCAATGAAAGCAATACTGGTTATAACCCCTCCCCGCTCCCCCCCATTAGTTTGACCAGTCCACCCTCCCAACTGCTCCTCAAACTATTTACAAGTGGTCCCAAAACTGACCAAAACCAAAAAAGCACCCAGCTATAACATAAAAACGAGACCCCCCCCAAGGGTACCTTAGTCCAAAGTAAGCTTTCTTTAAGTTTAAGACCTCGTCTGAGCCAAAAGGACCCCCTTGGTTTGCAACTACACCTGCGAGAAAATAAAGTAGCTGTCCTATCAAAATTGGTCCTAAGTACCCCAAACTCCCAACTAAGGCCGCGAGACAGATTCTCCCAGAGCCTCGCTCCCAACCCGAGCCCCCCCCACCAACCCGACATTAAACTTGTGCTGTATTCACTCCATTTACTACTGTGATCACTATTCAATGGTCCATAACTATTGATCGAAATTAGATAGCTTCCTAAAAAGGGCTTATCTCTATGCTCCCCCAGACCATCCTATTCCTGTTGCGAGAACACATGGGGAGATTCCTGAAGTGCAGCCACCCCGATTCTCTGATCATAACCCCAGAAATTGATTGGAGGCCTTACAGGGACATCTTTGCATCATCCTGTTGAAAAACGTCAGGAAAGGAAGTTCCCGTCGGAAGACGCACTGATGGACCCAAATGGTCCGACCTCAAAATGTGACCTCTGGGAACCACTCTCATGCTAACTGGTCCCTCATACCCTCAGTGGTAGCGTGAGCTCATGGCTCCATGGATCAACTAGGCCTCACAGGCCTCGGGGCCTACAATATCATCTCCCACTACCACACTACCTCTGCATCCCTCCCCAAGGAAATCACAGGCAAGCCGACCTTAATAGCAATCAAAACGGGATATCTAATACAAAAAAACCAAACTAGACAGAATTAAGGCACAACTACTGCCTATAACTAAGTCTGATATATATGGAAAGTCAGTCTCCTTTGAAGAGATTCGGGAGTCTCATGGAAAGATCAGGTAGAGCTTGGTCCGGATTGTCGTAGGCATGCCAGATGCCATCCAGGGATACCAGTAGTTTAGCCGGGTAGTTCATCCTGAATTTTATGCCAGCTGCGATCAGTTTCTTCACTATAGGGTGAAAAGCTGTTCTCTTTTGGCGAGTCTCATACGGGAGGTCTTGGGTGATATGGATTTTGTTTTTATCCCACTGGATTGATTCTAGCTCCTTCACTCTCAGCAACACATGTTGTTTCTCGATATAACTGAGGAACCTGATGATGATCGGTCGGGGGGGGAGGCACCAGGTGGTGGTTTAGGTTTTAAAGATCGATGTGCCCTTTCAATGTGGTATTGCTGATTAAGAGGCCAAGGGCCAATAATCTTGTTGAGAAGCTGCT
Organism: Neoceratodus forsteri; assembly: GCA_016271365.2. NCBI lineage: Eukaryota > Metazoa > Chordata > Ceratodontiformes > Ceratodontidae > Neoceratodus > Neoceratodus forsteri. The sequence continues at coordinate 656,275,290 of CM028136.1, forward strand.
GCACAAATTTAATGGTATCCCCACCTTCCTCCCGACTCAGGCAAGCCAAGAATTAGTATGTTGTTCCTCCTGCTTCTGCCCTCTAAATCTTCTGTCTTCAACTGCAATTTCTGTATTTGTTGTCTTAGTTTAACTATTTCTGGATCGGTCTTGCTCTTCCAGTTTTCAAGGAGGATGTTTCTTGCCATATCGCCCACCTCCTTGACAGAGCAGCAAAATCGCTCCTGATTATTTTAATTTCACTGGAGATCTCCTGGAGCGCTTCCCGAAGGGCAGGAGTTCCTGAAGAAATCGATCTTCAGTAAGTAGGTTACTTTGAGAAGCAGGGGCGTTGTTTGATAACTGCCCTGAGTTAGTATTCCTGGCCTTCTTGGCGTTTTCTCTGTGACGGGTGGAGTGTGCTTTACTCCGGCTGTCTTCATTTCCAAATCCATTGCCCTGATCGTCGCTAATAGCGATCTTCTCTCTAGATGGATTTTGGTCTGGGAGTGTCACTGGCGATCAGTGTCGCCCCAGCAAACCAAATCTTTAACAAAAATGCTGTGAAGCAGGAGAATATAACGATTTATTAGGGTGATGGGTGGGAGCTCAGGAGAAAGCAGCTACCAGACACTCTGCATCACGTGACTCCCCATTTCAAGCAGGAGTTGACAACCCATCTATTTAGACAGGCCTTCCCAGAAGTGGATTAATATCTTTATTGCTTAGTAAGAAGGAGCTATTTATGTGTTGCATTACAGTATATTTATATTGCATTTTAAATGTTTTTGACTTGCTGTAAAGCACATTGGATTGCAATGAGAATTGTGATATATAAAAAAGTTTGAATGAATGAATGTGCACTTTAAGGAGAACAGATTTAAACTGAGCATTCTTCTGACTTAAAGTGTACTTAGCTCCTCAGCCAGTAGTACAAGGTTCTTTCCTGCATGAGGTAAAACCCATCAGGAGGCCCAACATCAGCATTGGTAGTGACTCCAACAGGGGAGCATCAGATAGATGATTGACAGTAGCAGGTGGGGCAGGGAGGAGTTTTAGCTGGTGCCTAAAGGAGACTGGGAATGGGAGAGATGTAGAGAGGAGGGGACTTGTGTCTAAAGAAAAGGAAATAGGAGAAGGTTGTCTGTGCAGCAGGAGAGTGCAAGTGGGAAAGTGATAATGTGGGAGGATCAAGGGAGTGAAGGGTGTATGAGGCATCAGAAGTGGGAGAGAGAAGTGAAGGTAGATAAGATGGTAGGAACCTAAACCAGTATTTAAAGCTGAAAAAGGTGCAGAAGGACTGACAGTGTGAGGGTAGGGGAGGATGGATAGAGAGAAGATCTCAAGGTTATTTTGAGTGTCCTGAATCATATACAAATTACAAAGACCATAATATCAAACTTTATTGGCCATCAGTTTCTTTTATCAAAGGGTCTTGGTGCAAAATTACTCATTTTGATCATGATCCATAAAGGCATCCCAGATAGGTATGAACTATATGCATCTAAGTGGCCTTGATCTGCAACATTAGGAGCTGGCCACTCAGGAGCAGTGCATAGAGTTCTGTCCAGAGGGGCTAGGGGATGATCTGGAGGAGGTATTGTGCCATTTCCCAGGCATCTAGTTGGATACCCCAACAGCTCTCAACAGGATCTCTGACTCTGCATGGAGCAGGAACTGGCAGGATACTGTAGTCCTCAATGAATAACTTTCCTCCAGCTTTCAACTTTTTTAATTATTTTTTGTACATTAAAACTGTTTGTGATTATAAAATTTTAATGTAATTAGTTAACACTTTACTGTTCGCTTGCATTTGAAAATGGAAGTGCAGTTTACCATTTCTTTCAGATAAAAGTGAGTGGTAGCAGAATGAACATTGCACTTGAAAAGTCATTGAAATTTTAATTTACCTGAAGGCATGAAACTGGATGGAGGGTAGAACCATGAAGCATAATAGTGATAATAGGGCAACAGATTCTGGGAACTTTTGCCACTGCACGCTGCTCTGCTGAAGAGTAGCAGAGAGAGAGAGAGCAGGAGCTGAGTTAGGCATATTTTTAATCTGGAACAGGTATACCACTGTTGACTTTTCATACATAAAGTTACCAAGACTCAGCTCTTTTTAGGCAGGTTTGTGTGGCCCATCGTGCTGCATCTTTTCTCTGTCACTGTTCTCTTCCCACAGGGTCTGGAGTTCAGGCAGTAGTGAAGCCCACACCAGTGGGAAAAGAAACAGGTGGACCTGTGGAGGTCTGACTGCGGACCAAGGCTGCAGCCTTTTGGAACAGTTTGGATTGTGATCTCCCATTGCCCAAAAACTGCAATACTTCAGAGTTAGGGATCTACTGTATATCAAACGCTTTGCCACATATCTCCACAATGCGGACCTCTGCTATTTTTACTGGCCGTTTCTTTCATTTTATCTTTCATTGACTCAGAAGGTTTGTTTCCCAGAAGTACATCAAAACTGGATACTAATTCCCTAATTAATAAAAGACAACTAAAGTTGCAGTGGTAAATTTGCCAAATCGCTATTTGCAAAAGGGAAATAGCCCCCAAGATAAAACTTTTAATGATTATCATTAAAAATTGTTGTTTTATCTGCACACCAGTTTCAGACTTCTGTTTTAAAGGAGATTATGTGATAATATTATCCTTGATCACAGCTAAAACAGCTAATAATTTAATGATTTTAACCTTCTTATCTCTAAAGTTTTAAAACAAGAGGTTTAAGGACCGACCCCATGGTGCAGAGAGCTGAGGTGCTGCGCCTTACCTCGCACCACAATGGTGACCCATGTTCGGGAACAGGCACGGGTCACCAAGGGTTGTCAGGGAGGGGATGGAGTGAGCATCCAATGGACAGCTCTCCATCTTTCGGAAGGGGAACAAGTAATGGCCAGCGTACATCTGACCCCTAGTGGTGGCTAGGGCTTGGCACTATGCTGCCATAAGCAATGGGGTACAATTGCTCAGCAGATGCATGGTGAGTACGAATGCATGTGCACATGGGTGCTCATTGTAGGCGTCACTGCATGCTGATGACTGCAGGGGTGAAAATGGAGGACAAAAAAAAAGACCCTGGTGGCTGGTCATAGTGGCTTGATGGCCGTCCCCTAGTGCTTTACTTCAGAGGTAACACCCCAACCTAAATCCTGACTGGTGGGTGAATAGGGGGCTTCCTGTAATCCCACCATGTGGAGTAAGCAGCAGGAGGTGCAGTGGGTTGGGGCCTGAAGAGGCGATGCATGGGGATGGTGACTGGATGAACAGCCAACCTGGGCCAGGGTAAGAGAGTGAAAAAGATATCCCCCCCCAAAAAACAAGGGATTTAAAGTTTTGCACCATTAGTCAGGTGACTCTGTCACTAAGGCACATTCGTCAGTGTTTTGAGCTTTCACTCACCATTTTTTGTTGCACAAGAACTGTATTTCATGGAGCGTGCTTACTGCTGAACTATAGTTATTCATTAAACTAGACATGATTTTATCATTGTTATATCACTTTTATTGTATTTTGCACAAAGCATCATACCATACTTTTATTATTGCTGGCTGCCAAAGCAAAAAGAATGTTGTTGAGATACTCCTTAGAAGTTTGAAACCAGTGGTAATGGATGAGGAGGCCTGTATTAAAAAAAATGTTTTTTGATACCTCATGACTACTAGAATGACAATTAGAATGTGAGTGTTTATATGTTATTATATAATGTTTTCTCAGGAAACCCCTTATTGAAATCTATCCATGAAATTTTGATTTTAGAGCTCACATATAACTCCATATATTTTAAGTTTTAAATTAATTACCAACGTGTTACTTATGACTCATTCAAATCACAGTTCAAAGTGCAGTTAATTCAGCAGTTTTTTGTGTCCAGCAAACTTTGCTGGTTAGTCACTAGTAGTAGTTGTACTGATTACTCTTTCCTAAGTGGTACTTGACTATTTTTATTACATTTTCATTTTAAGTATTATTATTTAAGACTTAGTGATTACCAAAGGCATTACTTTGATTAGTGCAAATTCTGCTGCTTAGACATTAAACTGACATCAGCTATAGAATTTGCTGCACTAAGATCGAGGAGAAAGGAAATTTTACCTTGAAAGAAGTACTTAGGCACATAACAAGCACAAGGGGATTCTTGGAAATATCAACAGGTTTGATCATAATGTTTTGTTGGACTTGGTCCGTTTACTAACATTGGTCTGTTATTGAGAACTTGAAGATTTTGTGTGAGACCTTAACAATTGTTTTTGATCTAAGTCTAGATCAAGCACATCAGGATAGCCAGACTAAGTTTTAGAATGGAAAGACAGAGGGACTCCAAATATTTAATTCCTGAAACAGTTTTAAGCAACATTTCACTGCATATTTAATTACTCAGCATTTCACTAATTGCTAATTCATATGGTTGTACAATTGTGTTTAGTTAAGCAATAAGCCATGAGGGGGGTATGGTTTATCAGGGGATTTACCACTGCTGGAGTGGGTAAATCCTCACCAGCCATGGTAAATCCCCCAATAACCCACATCCCCTGAGTGGGTTATTGTGATTGTACCATGATTATATGGTATTTTTTTAGATACAATAAAAGTGCTTATCTTTAGGGTTTTCATTTGAATTTTACTATATTTGTTGCATGCTAAAAAAATAGTTCCCTCTTGAATGTGTGGCATGTTTTCACCCATTGTGTTGCTGTCATACAGCTTCTGGGTTACTATTTGCATGCTGAAAATGGAATGGGTGGAATTTTTTTTGCAGTCACTGGAATTTGTTTACTGGGTTTTTTTTTTGTACGGTCATTGATACAGCAAGAGTGGGGATTTCAAAATGAGACAGGGACTGCATGAGTGACAGAGGGACTGTACAGGGAACGGAGCAGAGCCAAACAGAGAAAAAAATGATTTTGAGGTGAGCCAGGTGGAAGTGGTTGTGGGGAAACAGTTAGAAAGCCTGTTTATGGTTAGAGATTCAGGTTTATACAGTATTTTGTTAATATTTTCCTGATGTATGGAGATGTTGTTTCATGATTCCCACTAAGTGGGGAAAAAAGATGGTGTTTGGAGTTCAATGATTTCTGGGTCGGACTGTTTTTTTTTTAAAAACATGCGGTTGGCTGGCACCTTTTGCAGTGATTATCAGTAGATAAACAATACAGGTAAGGTGCCAGCCTGCTTATCTGATTGGTCAGTGTCCAAGGTCCATGGTATAATTTCAGTTAAGAGTGTCTGCTAGGGAACCCTTTAAGTAATAGGGGATTGTATTAATCAATTACTCTTACACTGCTCCACTAAAGGGTGCAGCAGTGCATTGATTTATACTTAGTATTAGCCCATATTTGTATTTATGTTTTTGGACAAGAATATGCTTAAAAAATGTAGTAAAGAGTGGAAGTGCAGGATGGTGAAAAACTGTAGTGTTTTTCATTATGAGCTACTAATCTCTACCTCCACGCATGCTAATCATGGAAAATCTGGTGAAAATATTAAGGTGGACAAAGTGAATCTAATTGGGATATGTAGCCCAAATAAAGGACCCTCTCAGATGAATAATGTGATAAACGCCCCTAAAATTAATGAGTTCCCCCCAATAAAAGCAACTACAAATATAAAATTATTGACAAGATCTCAGATCAGCAGGAGAGCATTAAGAAAAACATAGCTAACAAGGTGCAAAATAAGCAAAAAATAGCTCAACCTAAAGGTAAGAAAATTAAGTCTGCCAAATTGAATTCAAAAAAGACAAAAAGCAAACTTAAAAAAGGAAAGAAAAAAGAGGCAGAAATAACAAAAAAAGAAATGATAACATTACTTTTTATCTATTATACATTCCCTTTCTGACATAATTGAACATAGGGACAATTTGAGTACAACAAAGGAACAAACCACCTCCTTAAAACAAAGGGATAAGAGTCCAACTATCAATAAAGAAATGGAGTCAAGATCAACTAAGCTGGACTTCTTTAGTCCTTTGGACTTGTCGGTTAATACTAAATCAACCCCATTGAAATCACCAGATTTTTCAGTACTTGTAGGATGACCTGATGTAGTGTTTGAAAGATTGGACAAGGAGGTGGAGGAAATTGAACTTGACCCCCACTTCCTTGCCCAGTGCCTGGAAAACATTATCAAAGTATACATTAAAAGTGTTAGCTCACCCGATAATGGCTAACATCATCCTGTTAGAAGTATTTAATGACTTAAAAAAATGATTAGGAGGTCTGGCCAAGATAATGCAGGAGCAAAATAAAGAGATTAATAGCAGATTTGACCAGTTACAGCAAAGGTTAGACAACAGAAATCACCATAGGGTTTCCTTTTCTTTAATTCACATCCTGGAATCTTCAAAATAAAAAAAAATGCCATAAAGGACAATAAAGGGGAAATCCTGGAAATAAACCTGAAAATAAAGATAAACATAAAAATAAAAATCCAGGTATGGTACAGGATAATTTAAAAAATTAAAACCACCCATAACCCCCAGCCAATAGAACCTGAAAAAAAAATAGTGAAAAAAGACAATCAAAACATAGCGAAAGGGAATGCCTTTATACAGGTACAAAAGGGAACACCTCTAATCATGGAACCCAGCCCCCATTTAAAGAAAAGGGAGAATCAAAATGTGGCTGTAACAAATCTAGTTCTAGTAGAAACACAGGAAAATAAAGATACACAGATAGGGTCAAGTAACAAAGGAGAAACAAATGAAATAGCTCTCACAGGGCATGAAGTAGCCCTGAGACTCTTAGGAATGTATAAAAGCCACAGGAAACACTAAAACACCCACTGAGCTAATCCATCACCTGTTAAGGCTGAACTTGACCTCCTGGCAGCCAGTGAAGATGTTAAGTTTATCTAAAGAGACAAAGTAACCAATCAAATTCAGTTTACTTCCAGATATGGAGCAGGCCAAAAATGTATGGGCCAAACAAAATCAATTAAATAAATTAGGTCTACAAATCCCCCCCCCCCATAACTTGGCAAACCTTAAATGCTGCACATAGCCTCTCACGATGTGAAGGTGAAATTCTATCCTATAAAACATTTTGCAAGGTGTTATCTGACCTAAACTGAGAAACAAATAAAAGAATTATGCCCATTTGGGAAAATTTTGAAAACAAGTTACTGTATAGTCTTTATTTGAGATGGATCGACTGTATGGGGAAGATAACAGAATCTTGGAATCTTTTGTATCTGGACTAATATCAGGTATCCTGAACACAGAGTTTCCCAGACAGGAGATTGTATGTATAAAAAGAGTGAATGAGCAGGGTGATGGAGACCAAATAGACCTGACTATCAAATCCTTGTATTTATATAATGTCATTATGGAAAATGCTCAGACATTTGATTTGATAAGGCAAACATTTTGATTGTAGACTTGAACCATTTAGAAAACTGTGAACCTTATCTGGGTAGCTCAGACAGAGATACCTGACCCCCTTCAACATTTCATGAATCTCTCCAAGAAACTTTCATTGAATCCCATGCTTCTTATAATCTAAATTTTCTCTCTTGAAATGTGGTGGGACTTCAAGAGAAATCTTCAGACCCTGATTGGAGAAGATTAATAGAGGGATTTGAGGTTTTAACATTTCAAGAAGCATGGTCCATGGAACTAGTAAGCTTAAGTGAGCTTGATGATGGGAAATCACTGGATGTGACCTTTTTGGATTTCTCAAAGGCTTTTGATAAGCTACTGCATGCTGAGTTATTGTTAGCTATGAGTAAATTAGGCATTGCACATCCTTTAATATGCTGGATGCAAGGTTGACTGACAAATAGAAATCAGAAAGTTGGTATAAAACGTTCATATTCTGCATGGTCAGAGGTTACGAGTGGGGTTCCCCAGGGGTCAGTGTTGGGACCCTGTCTCTTTAATTTATATATATCATCATTGCAATTTGACAATGAGGATGTCTGGTTGTGCAAATTTACAGATGATTGTCACTTGGAGGCTAAAATCGATAACACATCCACAAAATCTTCGCTACAAAAAGCATTAGATCATGTAGCTGAATGGAAAATAAGGCTGGATTATCATTAAATGTTAATAAATGTGCTGTTATGCATTTAGGGAGAAATAACCCTGAACAGAATTATCTGTTAGACAATAAAGTATTAAGAACTACATCCGAGGAAAGAGATTTGGGGATTTTAGTGTTGCAGGATATAAAATTTACAGCACATTGTAGGCAGTTATCTCAGAAGGAAATAACATTTTGAATTCCGTTTTCAGGCATATTAATGCAAGAAGTGGAGAGGTTATTATGCCTCTCTACGTACACTTGGTTAGGCCTATATTAGAGTATGGCGCTCACGTTTGGTCTCCCTATAATAAGAAAGATGTAGCCATGTTGGAGAGGATTCAGAGGAGGGCCACTAGAAGTACAGAGAATTTGAAAGTTAAGACATACCAGGAAAGGTTAAATGATTTGAATTTATTTACCTTGGAGTACAGGAGGAAAAGGGGCGATATGTGTCTTGTGCATAAGGCATGGAAAGATAATGATCTATGGGAAAATGTGGGTTTAGAAATATCAAATAAAGTATATGATACTAGATCGTACCCACTACAGTTAAAAGCTCGACATACAAGGCTAATGAGATCAAGAAACTGGTTCAATCAAAGGGTGGTGCATGACTGGAATAGATTACCCACTGAAGTGGTGGCTAGCGCCACTACACAGTCCTTTAAAATTTGACTAGATAAATTCTATTATAGTAATTAAAATACATGGCAAGCAAAATGGACTCAAGTCTTCAGGCTCAGTAAAAATCCTATGACTCCTATGACTCCTAAGTGACTTCCATCCAATTTTTACCCTGGCCACTAGGCAAAAATGTTTTGGGAGCAATAAAGGAGGGATTACCACTTATGTTAAAATCAGAAATGGTATCATACTACTCAAAGCACTTACCCCAAGCCTAATATATACAGTAATATTACTGTATTAAAATGGGACCTAGAGTTGGTCCAGATTATTAATGTATATTTACCTCCTTTATTACATTTGGAATCTGCATCTGATATATGGTCCTCATTAGCACTATCATTTGCTGAAATAACCAAAAAATACCCCAAGGGGAAATTGATTATTGTCTTGGATTTTAACTCCCAGACAGCTAAATTTGACAACCTTACCAGTTTACAAATGTACATGTACATGGACAACACTGAACCAAGAAATAGTCACAACGTACAAGTAAATAACATGGGAAAAAAACTAACAAAATTCATTCAGAACAATAATGTATTGATCCTAAATGGAAGAATTAATGGAGATATATCTGGAAGTTACACCTATTTATCTGCAAAAGGACAGAGTGCAATAGATTATGCTATCTGCTCCCAGAAAGTCACCATTTAAACACCTCTTAATAAGGATGCAACCAGATAGTGATCATGGCCCCTTGGTGCTAGAAATAAATACTAACAATTCAGCACTGACCCAAAACTGGACAACTGTTTTTAATCCTTTTACTACTCTGGAACAAAAAGGAAGAAATAAATTAATACTAACAGTTAGAACAATTCAAGTTGTTCAAAAAAGCTAATGCAGTTCCCGTGGGACAACTTTCTGAGTAATAATCAACTACATACTGCAAAATATTTAGATTCTCATATAAGAAGCCTAAATAATATAAGCAGGCAAGAAATATGTCAAAAAAGAGATATCTCAAACCAAGTGAAATCATGGTTTGATAAATCATGTAAAAAGGCTAAATCGCAATTAAGGAAAGAGATTACATATACAAAACAGAATCCTTCTAGATCTAATTTCACTAGATTAAATAGGTTGAGAATACAATATAAAAATTGTTTTCTTAAACATAAAAAATATAATACAGAAATACTTTATGGAACCAGATGTACATAGCCATTCAAAATAATGATGCAAAATATTTTTGACAAATGGTAGACAAGGGGTTATTTGAAGCCCAACTCTCTCTGGTAACTTATATCCCAAAAGAAAAATAGGGTTCTCGTTTCACAACAATTTTTAATAAACAAGGCCTTAGTAATGTGATTGGAACTACCCCATCTTGGTGGCCCACCCAACATTACACTCCACTTATTTTTACCATGCAGGAAGTGAAGGAAGCCATCAAAAATCTTGCTAGTAACAAAGCTCCTGGCCAAGATGGCATTCCAGCTGAGATCTACAAACTTCACAGTTAGTCTTGGACTTCCATTCTTACTTGTTTTTTTTGTTTTTTTAATGCTTGTACCAAACAGAAATATATTCCTATTGATTGAAACAAAAACATTATTATTCCTATCCATAAAAAAGGGTAATTTTATGGACCCTCAAATTTTTGCCTAATTAGTCTTTTGGATATCAATTCTAAAATATTTGCATGCATCATCTGGAGTGGAGTAGAGTACAAAAATGGGCAGAAACCACTTCTCAAATTTCTCCATTTCAAGCTGGATTTAGGCAAGGGTTCTCAACCACTGATAATATACTTATGTTTCTACATTTATTAGAAAAACATACAAAATATAAGAACATTTAAGTATGTGTTTTATTTGTAGATTTTACTGCAGCCTTTGATTCAATTAACGGAGTTACCCTTTGGGATACACTTATCAACAAAGGTATGCCCACAGCCCTTAATCTCCCCATTGTTTTGCTCTACTTGAATACAAGCACTGCAATAAGGTATGATAACCTAGGTAATGTTTCAGAATATTTTAGTACAATCAGAATAGTTAAGCAAGGTTGTCTCCTTACTCCTGTCCTCTTTAGCATTTACATTAGTTTATTACTATAGTATACCTATTTAGACAGTTGGGACTCCCCCAAGATTAATTAAATGTCCTGCCCCTCCTTGGCATATGCAGATGACCTGGTCATATTGGCATTAACCCCTTCAGGTCTCCATAAAAAGATAAACAAATTAAAAACTGAATGTGCTAAATTAGATCTTGCCATAAACTTAAAAAAGATAAAAAATTATGATCTTTGGCAAAAAGGTAAAATGCACAAATTCACCGTGTGCCAATAATGGTTAGGACCTGCAGATAATTACACCTACTGTACTTATAATTGAAAGTTGGCTCCATTAACAGCTGGCAGCCACATATAAAAGAACAAAGTAGCAGAACAAAACATCTAGCCAAGGCTATTCTCAAATTCAGTTATAAATATGGGGATAAATCAGTTTTCCCCACCATAAGGGCTGGGGAAGCAAAACTTAAGCAGGTGCTTTTATATGCCATAGAAGCATGGGGTACTCAAAATTAAAAAAAAACTGAAAACTCCATTACTTTTTTATTATAAAGCAATATTACAAGTACCTATGCCAACAGCATCATCTATGGTGCACTCTGAGCTAAATAGAGCACCTATCTCAACCATTGCTGCTACGACACTAACTTCATATTGGCTAAGGATAATCAATAACCTTTACAATAAATTACCCAATGAATTCTTCAAAGAAAAGAAGACAATGGAAGATGAATGGCTTTCAAACGGAATGGCTATCAAACCTTTTGGCAAACTTAAATAAATCCTATCTGATGCATTTATGGAGAGATCATGAAAGGAATATTACTATTTCCTCTTTGTACAAGAAAATAATTACAAATAAACTATTGCAAGAAGCATATATTGCTCATTTGATTGCTCTTAAAAACTTAGAACAAGCTCAATGGTAGAAAGGCAACAAACACTGTACTGGTATTGAGGAATATCTCTTATTACCAATTTCAGCCCGAGACAGAAAATTGATCACATGGGCTCATTTTGAACTAATTAATTCCAAATACACATATCTAAATAAAACTAAAGACGCCAGTAATACATCATCCAAATTCTGTTCATGTAGTAAAGGTTACATAGAATCAGTCTCTCACATTATATTACACTGCTCTCTCTATAGTGAATGTAGAGATAAATGGTTAAAGGAATTCCTTACAATATATGCAATACAAATTATGATCCTGTTTTTATTTTATCCTATAAATGCCCTGAAGAAGTAGAAATTATAGCACACTTCTTATGTGAGGTGGTCAAACTTTAAAAAGACATGGTACACATTAAACTTATTCTAAACATAAAGCATTTCCCTTACAATCTATGCACTTTTTTATTGCTTTTTAAAATGGATGTTCCTTTTGAAAAACAATTTTATATTTATGAATTAATTGTTTTTGTGGTAAAGTCAACAATTTTAACTTGTCTGATGAACAATAAACAGAAAAAAAAGGACAACAGTAGTTCTATCCTTGACAATAATATCATGCTTTATCTACTCAGCAATCAGCTAAGTTGCCATGTCTAGTATTACTAGTGACCTATTATTACTTCATTAGTAATATCAGACACAGTAATCATAGTCATAGAAATATTTTTGTTCATTACATTTATTTTTTATTTACTGTTACCACAGTAGGGAATACCATTGAGCATAAATGCTCTTTTTCAAAGGTTTTGTGTCAAGATTGATTGCATGGAGATGTTAGACGGCAGGAGTCTAGACCTGTAGGCAAAACACAGCACAGAATCCCATATGTTGCAGAGGTACCTAGGATGCTCTGATGGTGAGATAGACTCATGAGGTTAAAACAATGATTCCCTTCCAACGTACCAATGGTGAATGGTATTGGTTTGGACCAATAGGTCATAATCACAGTCCCCTTGAAGACTTGAGTAGAGGTTGCCTTCCCTGTAGACCAGCAAGAATGTTTAGGATCATCCTGATGTAACACCATGATGAAATAGTTCAAGCTGGCAACCCCCAACCAGTGCTTCTACACCTGGGTGACCACAGTCATCGGTAACAAAGGAAGTGAGTATTTGAACTGCAGCCTGACACCATCAGTCCAATTCCATTCAAGCTTTCAAGGCATCGTAGAGCATTGGATCCAAGTAGCAGAGCATTTTTCTCTCTTTGTTATATGGAGAATTTGACTGCCCACCCCCCAAGTTATATGCAGTAATGGGGTCAGTATCTGCCCCAGGGATAGCTGCTACAACCTGTTCTGATTCCATTATGGCCATGAATGCCCAAAGCCATTCCATTTCTGTTGACAAATTCTTAGACAACGGTCCAGCAGCTTTTTTTGTCCATTATTCTCTCTCATATATTTCATTTTGTATGAGTTTTTGTTTTCTTGAGTGTCTTTTGATTTCCCCTCTACCTCATACTGAGTAGAAGAATCTGCACTTTGCTGTGCTGCAGCCACTTTGGTTCTTTAGCCCAAGCACACATTCTTTGTGTGTACCTGGTACACATACTCCACCCACTCCATGATTGCAGACAGGTATTCTCATCTGTGGAATACGGTGGCTTCCACCTTTTCATGGATGGTTGACTTGAGGTTTCTCAGAAACAAGGCTTTGTTCTCAACTGAGTCCCTGTCAGGATACTCACTGGCCAAATCTTTGCTTATGCTGTACGCAAGCCATGAGCGGCTCTCATACTGGGGCAGGGTCTCTTTACTACTCTGCTTCACCTGGATCTCTAGAATTACACTGACCATATTGGGATTGTGCACCACCAGGAGGTAAGCCATGACTCTGTCAAAAGGGGCTGTGATGTCATTACATATGCCTTCTGGCAATTTTGACCACAATGTGGGGTCCACAGTTTGCTTCAAAACCTGGACTTGGTACTCAGGTGGCAGGCTGAGCATTTGCTAGCTAAAACTGTCAGTAGGGGCCATATGGCCAATTTTGTCTACACTGTTTTGGATGGCCTGTGCAGATTGCAGGGGTCTAGGGTCTGTTACTTATCAAGCGATTGTTTTGGCTGCCACCTCTGCTTCAGCAGTGGCCACAAACTGAAGGAGCATTTGCTTTTCTACCTCCTTCTTCAGCATAGCACTGACTGCTTGTTTCAATGCTTTGGTCTGTGCGTCAGAGATCCAAGCTTTTGAGATCACCTTCTGAATCAGGCTTTCCACCTCATCCTTATCTTTCTTATTCAATGTGGCTAATGGAGGATGAGGCTGCAACCCTCCGGAGTCCCAAGGAACACCTTCAGCATCACTGTTGTCATTGGAGGATGATGTCAGTGTGATAGGTAGAACAAACATCATAGCTCTCGCATGACCTCATAATACTTCCAATTATTGACATAATTTCAACATCCTAATTCTACACATTGAATGATCCCCATTGCCTTTGACTTGTTTTTTACTGACATGATCCTGAAAAACTCTGCATGCAGTGTTAACATTGCAAACTTTCCTATGCTGCTTTTCCAGTTCATTCTGGCATCTCTCAAACTCTTGCTCCAACTCCTCATACTCACTTTTCAATGAATCATTCATACTCGTAAAGAAACCATTCAACTGCAATGCATGCATATTGTCTTGCTGCAATTTCTCATTCTCTACCTGCAGCCTAAGGATTTCATTATCCTTTCCCTGCTGTACACATTGAAGTTCCTCCTGTTTCTCTTTCTCAAGCTTTTCAATATCTCTTTTCAAATCTTTCTGGTGCTTGACTGCTTCCTGATATTTGGAACCTAGCTCTTTTCTCAGAGCCAAAACTTTGGATTCAGTTGCCTGGAACAAAGCATAGAGGGGCGGTTACCATTATACCTCCCTAGTCATGTTTTTTTGGTTGCAGACTTCATTTCCTTCTACAGTCTGCAGACATACTGTACCAGATCAGTCTGCAGTTTTGCTCCCAGTGCAAAATCATTCCAACCTCCATGGATATCAGAAAGTTCAAGCTGTCTAATTTGGGCTTAATATTAATGACCATAGTTCTGGGTTTCCCCTTTACTGTATTAACTGAAAATCCAAGGCTTACTGGTCCACTTCAAATTTTACAACTAGACAGCTGCACCTTCTGGATGCAGAGGCCCCAGTCATTGACCATCTGCTGGTTGAATGAGGGGCTAAGGCTCCAACACCTACCGTGATCCCTATCTCGTTCACCTGCTATGCATCTTTTGGTGTACAAGTTCTGTTCCATCAAAACAGATCCTTCTGCAGTCACCAATTGTTAGACGGCAGGAGTCTAAACCTGTTGGCAAAACATGACACAGAAGCCCAGATGTTGCAGAGGGAAGTTTATTTCAGAAACTACAGAAAAACAGCATATCTGCTGGGAGTTTGTAAACCTCCACACACCATGGAGTCATCATGCAAACTCAGTGAGCCACAGCCTTACGGACATTTTTCTACTACAGATAACAAAATATGTTACTATGTAATGGACTTTCCCAAAAAGGCAAAAGAACAGAATAGAGCAACTCTTCTTGCAGGCAGTTAGAACTTTGGACAGTTAGATCATTACTTGTTTTGCACATACACACTGATAAGAGTAAGGCTAAGGTTAGTTTTGGGTAACAATACAGTGATTGATAAGAGGTGTTGACCATGGCAACAAGGCAAAAAGCTGTAGGTAGCACACAAACGCTACCAGATAATTATGCTGGATAACAATTCTTAAACACATAATAACAAGTGTAAAAGAAATACAAATTGTACCTTATGCTGCAATAATGGATGTTGTAGCATGCATGGGTGTATATTTATTTATTTATCTATTTAGTTTTTGTTGACCAGATAAGTGAACTAGACAAAGTCTTGCCTATTTTCTGGCACAACCCGGGGAAGGGGATACAGATGAATGCCAACTGATCTTGAACCAGATTAAGCTGTTAGTGGACTTTTTAGTGAATGGGGGGAAACTTGGCCAGGGCACCATGGACATTCCCCTACTCATCTGTAGGTGGAACCTTTGTCTGTTTGGCTCAGTGCCAAGATGGCCGTCATTCTGCAGACAGGAGGTGGTGGAGATGCTACTGGATTACTCTCCTTCATGCAAATAAACTCAACTGAGGATTTTGTTTCTGAAGCAGGATCTATTGTGCCTGAAAATAAAGCTGGACTTCATAATAAGAATGCAGAAGAACTACAACCTAAGCAAAATTTTAACTTAGTCTCTAAGGACACTACCACTGAAGATTTGGTTATGGATTCTCAGGCAACTTCAGCAGGTGAGACCTCAATCTCCAGTCTTTTGGAAGAGCAATTAAGACTTGTATACACACGACAAAGATCACTTTTGCAGCAATTCATGTCAGAGGATGACATAATGCAATCCGATATCCCTGTTACTACCTATTCTATGCCTCCTTTTCAAGAACAAGTACAGCTTAATATTTCCAAAACTTCAGCACAAAGTATTGAGTCTGACCAACCTGCTTCTCTACATTTGATTCAAAATCACAGCAAGATCCCTCTAGTTGATCCTGTCTGGACAACCAACGCAGCACTACGAGCTGCAGGATGGACAATCTCTGCATCTGATGTGGCTTGGACTTCACCAGGAGCGGCGAGTGCTAAGGACATTATTTCTGGCTCTGAAATCAATAAAAAGGATGCAATTCTGGTGACTGCTGCCTCCGAGTCTCACATGCCAGCAGCACCAGTGGAAAGCATTGATACTGGTAAACAGGCAGCTCTTACCATGGACTCCAAGTCAACAAAGGGCCCCAAGTCAGTACTGCTCTGACAAATGACTGAAGATTCATCTTCTAAGGAGAAACTTGTACAAAATTCACTGCCTGGCAGTTTAGGTTCTCAACAAACTGGTGAACCATCTCAGGATTCCAGGTTTAAACTCAGTGACCTATTTTAAAATATAGGCAAACCTGCACAGCGCAGGAACACAGTGCAAATGAAGTGCTTTGGGGACATTTCTAAAGCTCCAGACAGAAAAACGGTCTTGCACTGTATGTTAAGAGATCCCATGGGTATCGCTGCAAATTAACTCTTTGCTTTCATACATGTTATGGGGAACCAGTTTATGATATCAGCTTTAAGAATGTGTATACACTTGAGAAATTTTGGAACAAATTTGAAATTGTGTTAAATCACAGCCACTTTGGACCCCCTTTATGCTAATACTGCTAGTAAAACCCACTGATAAAATTATTACTTTGCTTTTTCACAATGAAGATGTGAGCATAGCAGATGTTCAATTCTGGCTGCAATGCGCTTCGACACTCTCAAGGCCCCTCATCCAATATTGGATGAGTACCTTGTTTGGACAGGAGGTTGGAAAGTGAAGGTTCAGTTAAAGTAAAATGAGAGGGGTACTGTACACCTACCTGGCAGTTTGTATATAGGTAGGGACACAGGCCTTTGTTTTTATCCTGAGCAACCCCACACCTGCCATAAATGTGGCGCATGCACTCACCTAAGCAACACATGTGATAAAGCCAGATGCAGTCTTTGTTTAGCCTATGGACATGTAAGTCTAGGATGCCCTAACCCCAGGAAATGCAATCTTTGTGATGAGACATGACATTCCTATCACCAATGTCCTTGGGCAGACCACAACAGAATGGACAGAGTTTCTCAAGATCAAGTGGCAATCATTACTGACTCCCAGAATTTAGCCCTTCAAAATGCAGAAAAAGGACTTTCTCCCATTGCACCCCCTTTACAGGAGGAAACTCCCATCTCAGCAACACTCCTGAATGCTAGTCCCAAAAGGACAGAAGAACAGGGCCCTTCTATTTCCACAGACCCTGACCCCCCTATAGAACAGAACTTAATTCTAATGACTCCCCCCCCACCCACAGCTCAGGACACTGTCCCCTTCATAGCAGTCTTTCCCCTAAGAAAGGGGAAAGGGAAAGGAAAAGGGAAAAGAAAGGCACAGGATCTTCCTCCCCAGAAATCCATCTTAACAAGAAACAGATATCAAGCTTTAACAAAGCATAAACAGTGGGAAAATATTGTGGAAGAAGAATGTGATTCTGATTCCTCACTGACCTCTAGGATGGGCTACTCTTTAGATCATAGGCTGGACCCTACCCCCTCTAAGAATGCCTCAGAAATCTCACCTGAAGTAACTTAATACTGAGATAAAAAGAAAAAATGGCAGTGTTTTTCTTTCCTTTTTTTGTTCCTCATGCTAGCAGGATCAGGCCTGAGGTGCTGCACCCTAAACGTATGCAGCATGAAATCCCACAGAAAATGCCTAACCACACTTTAATATCTTCATGACCTAAACCAAGATATTTATTTAGTTCATGACACATGCCTAAAAATTTCATATGCGCTCAAACAGGTAAAAGGTAGCTGGCATAAAGGACCTTCTTTTTGGTCCAGTGGAGAAGATAAGTGCGATGGTGTGGGGATTTTATTGTCTAGATTTAGCTATAGTGTCACCAGGTTAGTGGATATAGTCCCAGGCCATGCTTTGCTAATTGATTGTAAGTATAGATCATTAAATCTAAGGATTATAAATATTTATGCTCCACAAAGTATTGCTACAAGGTCTGAACTGTTCAAAAAATTGCAACCGTATTTTTACACTAATAGACATCTCATAGTGGGGGAGATTTTAACTGTGGACTTACTCTAGAGGACAGAGGGGGCAGTACAAAAAAAGGTTTTAGGGATATGGCAACTTTGAGAAGAATAATTAGATCTGCCTCTCTTAAAGATGGATATTGTGAGGTACATCAAAAAGGGGCTAAAACCTATAACAAAGGTTCTCTTGCAACCCGTATAGATTACATTTCTGTATCACAGAATATATCAGTACAGCAAGCCGAAATGATCCCTTGGGAAACATCAGATCTTTTGGGCATCTCACTTTACTGGTTTCCAACAAATGGAGCTTATTCCAATAAAGTTCACTCTAGATGGAAGCTCAATAACACATTATTAAAGGACAATTATTTTTCAGCTGTATGCAAAGAATTCTTAAAAGCTATAATCTCAGTACTAGATGCATATGTCTCCCCTTTAAGCTGGTTGGGAAGATTCAAAAAAAGATTTCAAATCTTTTTTTATTAAACATGACAGAAATAAGACCCAGACTGCTTATTTAAAGTATTTATACCTGTGACAAAAGCTGCAAAATACCATCTCAAGGGCATATGAATCAGGGACAACACATACTTTACAAATCCAAAACTTAAAAGAAAATATGGAGAAGTGACTGTACAATAGGGCATATTCCTTAAAATATGGAAGCACAGTACGGAACACAACCCATTAAATTGTCACTGGATATCGTTAAATCCTGTTCAAACAGAATATCTGCTTCTCATATGGATCAACTTAAGGAACAAGACACTTCTGTTGAGTATAACTCCCTAGTTTCAATTAAAAGCAAAGTACAAACATATTTGGAAAACACATTTGGGACAGTCCCCACAGCTACTCCAAGAGAGAGATTTTTTTTCAGATATTATGCCTTCTCCTATTTCTAGAGATCAGAAGGTTACTTTAACCAAGCCAATTACATTGGAAAAAGTGCAAAAGGATAATTAAAAGACAAAAGAAATATACCTCTCCTGGAAAGGACAGGATTATGGCAGAATTTTATTAGCATTTTATAGAGTTTTTTTTCCCCCATATTAACAGTAGTTTATAACACCATTTTAAATACAAACTCCATCCCTTCACAATTTTTGGATGCTATTATGATTCTATTATTTAAGAAAGGGGATAGATCTGATATTTGGAATTGGAGGCCTGTAAGCCTCTTAAATGTAGATTATAAGATTTTTGTTACAATTTCGTTAAATCGGTTACTTCCTATAGCAGCTCAGCTGATTTCAGATGTTCAGACCTGTGCAATTCTGGGCAGAACCTTCACTTCAAATTTATCTCTATTAAGAGACATAGCAGTGTACATTACCCCCTTACCCCTTCCTCTTTTACTATCACTGGATCAAGAGAAAGCTTTTGATTGGGTAAATCATGAATATATTTTCATGGTTCTAGCATATTATTGTACACCTGCACAATTTATCAGTTGGATATAGAGAATAATATATGGAGTGGTGTGTGTAATGAGATTTTACACACACCCGAGTTGTGGGATGCTACATAAACCCCAAGGACGAAGCCCGAGGGGTTTATGAAATGCATCCCACAATGAGGGTGTGTGTAAAATCGAGTTTTACACACCACTGCATATTTTATTTTTTATAATTGCTGGCATGTGCTTTTTTGCCTCAGCAATTGTAAAAAATCAAGCAGTAGATTGGCAATAAGGCAGCTACAGACCAGTCAAGATTCTGTGCTGTCCTGGTCCGTGGTCTGCCAACTTACAGTGAGCAGCTAATCTGCTAAGTCAGAACAAGTATGCTATTTTTCTTTTCTTTTTTGAAACTTAGCAGTGAATGGTGGTTGCTGAGCTGTGGAGTGCTTTTGGTAGAAAGAAGTGAACAGATCCGCTGGATCTCATGTGCCAGCAGGGAAACTGAAACCAGATATATGATGAAATATTTTCTGTTTGATTTTCCCTGCCAGTGACTAGAGGAAGAGACTTTTTTTTATTAAAAAAAACATTCAGTGCTGACTGTGATGGGGCGATGTTCCAACCCTCGTGCACACTGAAGGAAGATGACATGAGTGGCATATGCATGATCCAAGGGAAAGCCAGTTATAATTTGCCATTATAACTTGTTGTAATGGCAAATTATAACCAGGTTTCCCTATGGGAAAAAGTGCTACCTAGTAATTATAAAGCTATTATATAATACAGCAAGGATACAATCCTTTGTTAATGGATCTCTTGGTATTCCTTTTTTAAGCCGCAAAGGTGTCAGACAGGGTTGCCCACTAAGCCCTTTGCTGTACACTGTTCAAATTGACCTGTTACTGAGAACATTCTTATTAAATACATATATTCCAGGATTATATTCCCCTTAGGTGGCACTGTACCCCCGAGATCTGCACATGCAGATGACTTATGTATACATACAACCCCATATGTTAGGGAAACAAATTGTGCACCTCTCCTTAGGGATTTTGAAATTGTGTCTGGCTCTAAGCTAAATTATGAGTAGAGTTCTGCTGTTAAACTTCCACTATCTGATTCCTCACATATGGCCTCCCAATTGGCAGGGATCCCTATTCACACTTTCTCCATATGTATTGTAGGATTAACTTTTGGGAATGCAGATGATCCTACTTACAACTAGGTCACCACCCTAGATAAAGCACAAAACATAGTGGCTTCATGGAAAGGATGAAGCATAACTAAACTAAAGAGAGCTATGTTATTAAAAACACTAATTCTTCCTCTGTGTTTACATTTAGCTTCAATATTCCCAGTCCCTTTCACAGTAGAAGCAAAAGTAAATAATAAATTTTTTCAAAGATTTTGGGGAAGCCACTTGAACCCTATCAAAAGATCCTATACATATCTAGATTATTGTCATGAGGTTCAGAATGGTGAACATTATAGTATTTTGTCATTGTCTATTTCTTAAATTTAACTTTCCTTTTCTTCTACAGGATAATCCCCCTTTGGTATTTCTTATTACATTATTCTACAAAAACTTTATGTCAAATATGGCAACCCCCCCCCCCGAGAAATTCCAAGGAACTTCAGGAAACACAACCTTCCCTATTATGTGGTACCCACATTTTTAAAGGTTAGGCAATGGAGCTTAATTGCACATAACATTCTTTCTTCTACTAGAAAACAGTTATGCCAGTTAGTTTTAGGTAACCATTTTTCAGATTTCTCTATACTAATGTACACTCTTGGGAACAAAATTGATCATGCTACTGTTTTTATGCAGTAAAATAATCCCAGGATCCCTAGAATGATGTCGGATGTAACCTGGATGGCATGCCATGGAAGGTTAGGGTTAAGAGACAACCTAAAGCATAAAGCATCAGAGGACAGATTATGCCCCAGGGATACATGTAATGCTATACCACAAACCATGAGACACTTTTTCATAGATTGTTCCTTTAAGAATTCTGTTTGGACTTTGTTGCTCCACAAATGGAAAGAGAAGGCTATACCAACTGTAACATATGAAATCTTGGTGTATGGAATATACCCTCTAATGTTAAAGAAATATCATCCCAGCACCTTACACCTAATATTTGCATTGTGCAGATTTTATCTGTGGCAAGTCAGATGTGCTTTATTACTACAGCAAAAACACGATAGTCCTAAGCAGATTATATCACAGAAAGTACAAAACCTACAGAAGGCATATAATTTAGAGATAACAAACATGCCTAAGGGTGTTTCTCAGCAATATTGGAAGAACTGCACTTGGTTTCTAAGTAATGACTTATGTAAACAAAGAGTGTTTTTTTGTTTAAATAAGGTATTCATTATTGTTTCTGTGTTTCAATATTTTTGTCTTGGATATACTCATTTTTTTATTGTTTCCTTGTTTTATGATATGCACTATGAAATTATGAAGCAATATGTTTTTTTCTTGTACCTCAATAAAACATACCCCTGCTCTCCAATCCTCCTGGCTGGTCTAAGCTAAGGCCAGTCTTCCTGAGACTCCCGAGGAAATGGAGGTGAGTCAGTCTGCTGAGAGAAATTCTGCTCCTGTAGTGCTTATACAGGAAGCAGAGGCTGTTGCTTTGAATTTGGAAATACAGTCAGATTTGGATTCTACAGTTTTAGAGGAATCAGAAAATCTTCAGTAAGTTCATTGCACACTGAGACTAATAAGGTGGGGCCTAGTATTTTTGTGCATCCAATAGATGAAATATCAGCATAACAGATACAGACGCGGCTTGCTTTCTTGCGATGTGAAAAGGAGAAATCAATGAAATGCTTGCAAGAGCTGGATGCTGCTCTTGCTACACTGGATTGTTCTTGAGTGACTGACAGCCCTCCCAATGATCCTGTCAGTGGCAGAGAGAATATGCAGCAGGAGATGACTCACCTCAAAAGTATTCCAGCTATAGCTCAGCAAGTAGACCTTGTCAAAGCAGGAGGTGATCTGAGCAAGGTTTTGTTTGAGGCTGGCAGTAAAAACAGGGCTTCACCTGTGTGCCCACAGGCTTCCTGCTCAAACACCTCAGAATCTGCACAGCAAAAACAATGACAGCGTTGGGGCCTGGATCAGCAAAATTACTGCATCCTTCTGCGGCATCCACAATAAAAGCCCCTACTTCAGAACAGATCTACTCTTTTAAAGATTGGCAGTGCTCCAAAAGCTGGGGGGATATTATGGACAAAGAACCAGATATTATAAATTGGTCCCCCAAATCTGCACTGGAAGGGGCCGGACGGACACAAAACTCCTTGGAACAATGGTTGGTTGATCCCAGGGACCCCTCCTTTCAGGACATGCTTCAGAAATCAGCAGAACCAGTGGCCACTGATGCTTCACCAAATAAGAGCGTCACCACACCCCGGGGTAATGCTTCTGACACTGACATTTTAAATACTGATCAAAATATGGATGTTGTAAAGACAAATTCTGAACAAACAGTGGTAAATAATGTTGTATCTCTTGAAAACCCTAGTTTTACAGAGAAAGTTGATAATGGACAGGCAGATAGAGTAGTCCCAGACCACCTGTTTAAACTGTCAGACCTCTTTGTAACCAAGGGAGAGTCGGCCCCTAGGTGCAAAGCAGTCAGGCACAAGGGGGGTCTGGAAGAACCACCTAGCAGGTTATATATTTCCAGAACATTACTTAAGAATTTGATGCATTATTTTTCCTCTGAGACATTTGCTTTATCAGTTTGGGGAATGGCAATCATGATGTCAGTTTTAAAAGTGTTTTTTAACCTAGATCGTTTTTGGACCAAAAACCAGACCCTAAAGAATACCATGGCCTGGATTCCATTCCATGCTGTGCCAATGACCAAACCACTGGTTAAAATCACTATAGTTATGTTTAAAAATGAGGGGGTCCATGTGGAGGATATTTTATTCTGGCTAAGACAGCGTTGTGAGATTCTGGGTAAACCTATGCCAACCCTGGATAATGAGCATATCTGGGATGGGGAAGGCGAGTGAAAGTTAAACTACCCTCCTCAGACTCTGGGCCTATGCACCTCCCAAGCTCCTTTTTCTCAGGAAGAGACCTGGGATCTAATTTTTACAATGGACAGCCAAAGGCTTGCTTTAAGTTCAGATCATGAGCTCACCTTAGCTCTCCGGGCGATACCCACACTGTAGTCATTGTTTGGGATTTGGTCATGTATCTTCAGCCTCCTTAAATCTCTTTATGTGTAACTTATGTGAGCACATGGACCATGCATATGGGTGTTGCCCGTGTGCTTCACATAACAGAGAGAATTGCCCCTCACATGAAAGGCTTATTAATATTGTGCAACATCAACAAACCCAGCTGGCTAGTGGTGCTGAGGGGTGAGGTGCTGGATGCCACACCTCATGTCATGCCAGTGACCCGGGTTCAGGAATGGACTTAGGTTGCTGGGGGTCAGTGGGGCGAAGGAGGATTGAGTGTCCCTACAGATGCTCTCCTCCTTCTGGTGTGTGATACCAGGGGTGCTTCAAGCACCCAATGCCACAGAAGCCAGTAGAAGCATGGGCTTTCAGGGCACCAGTGGCTCTGCTCCATGAAGTTGGGGAGAGGGGGACGCTGTTAGGCACTTGGCAGTCGGCGTGCATCAGCACATCATCAGCCTGGATGTACGTCCTTCACGCTGGTGTCCCAGGGGGATGGGAGAAAAACAGGGGAAAATGCAAAAAAAAAATTGGGCCTCGAAATAAGGGATGGGATGCCTTGGGGTATTGCCCTGGCTGATGGAGTAGGATGAGGTACGAGACCACCTCTGATGCCATGGAAGCCAGGCAAATAGCAAAAAAAAAAAAAAAAGCAAGACTAAAGAGTAACAAATCAGGACAAACAGCCTCCTTTTGAGAATGGTACACAACACCCCTTACAGCTTTCAGAACTGGCACAATCAGAACAGATGGAAGTATCAGATGCCACTCAGGATCCCCTACCAGAAGCCCCTGCAGCTGGACCCTCACTTCTAAACAAGTGTCCCCCCCAGATGTGGTAGGTTTGGAACTGAGACACATGCCCCCCAGGGAACAAGGATGTAGTCTTTACATTGGTAGGCCCCAAAAAATGGCCAAGACAACGGAGAGCGGGCTCTCAGAAATCTAAACAGGCCACAGTTAAAACCAGTAACAACATCCCATCTTGGAAAACTGGGATTAAATATGCAGCACTCCCAGCAGAAAGCACAGAAAGGGATTCAGAGGATGAAGATTCTGACTCCTCTTCTATCGCTTTAAACACAGATACAGAAGGAGGATGGGAAGGGTCATGAGCCAAATGGACTATGCAGCACCGGGTCTCCAAGACTCCATAGCCTTTAAAGAGAAAGCTATATTAGACATGCCATAAGTCTAAATCTTGAGACCATCTGATGCCTCATTTAACTATTAGTACTATTAAAATTAATAGTATTAAGAGTGAGAGAAAGTGCTCTGGGGCTATGCTATATTTGAAGGGGCTACACAGTGATATAATTTGTGTGTTGGACACTTGTTTAAAAGCAACTAATAAGTTACAACAGGCCTCTAGAATATATACTCTGAGTCCATCCTTTTGGTCTACAGGCACAGATATTTGTGATGGAGTGGGTATCTTATTTTCTAACCCACAGTTACAGGTCTCAAGGTTAGTGGATATCCACCCTGGGAGGGCCCTCTTGTTGGATATTTCCTATTGTTCCAATAGACTGCATATCATGCCCCTCAGATTAAGGCACAGAGGGTATCTTTATTTAGAGAAGTGCAGCCCTTTCTGCACATGTCTCATTTGGTCATCTGGTTGGAAGATTTTAATTGTGGTCTGACAAGGGCTGACAGGGGTCTACAAACTGAGAAACTGTTTAATGATACCGTTTCATTGCAGAATATTTTGAATACTGCAGGCCTGATAGATGCCTATGGGAAAATACATTCCAAAGGAGGGCATACCTTTCATAAGGGTTCCCTCAAGACTCATATAGATTTCATTTTTGTATCCCCTACACTTACCATTCAGGATGTCTTCACTCACCCTTGTGAATTATCAGACCATATGGCAATTAAACTAAAAATATTATGGGATCAAGCCCATAGTGCAAAAAAAATTATTGGAGATTAAATGAGCCTGTTCTAACTGACCACCCCCCTCCAGAAAGCCAGGTGGAAGGAGTGGGCTGCTAGACTCTCTGTGGTAGAATGCTACTTAGACATTTTAGAATGGTGGGAGGACACAAAACAATCCTGGGGCAAATTTTTTCAACAAAAGGCACACTCTCAATCTACTGCTCACTATTTAACATACTTGCAGATGCGACATCAACTGCAGCATCTAATTTCACAAATAGAAGAGGCAGAACAAGATTTGAGTGCTCAGGTTAAAAATATTAAAAAACAAATGTCTACAATGCAGTATGATAGAGCTCAAACATGGCAGCAAGAGCTCAGATTTGGCACTCAGATTACTAAGGACCCCTTAGACATCTATAAGGAATGTAGGCAAAGAACAGATAATAGAGTTATCACAGAAGTACTATCACCATCAGGCAGCATAGCGAGCTCCCCACAGGAACATTTGAGGGTGGCTGAAAACCAAGTAACACAAATATTTGGACCCCCCTCGAACCAGAGATACATGACATACTGAACTCTTTAGGCTTGCCCCAAGTTTCAGAGTAAGATGCACAGCACCTAGTTGATGAAGTATTCCTTGAAGCAGTGAAGGTAGCGATTTCACAGCTCTCTTGTAATACTGCACCTGGATTAGATGGTCTTAGTTCAGGTTTTTATAAAACCTTTGCAGAAGACCTATCTCCTGCTTTGGTGATTTTGTTTAATCATATCTTGAATACTTCACAATATTCTGCCTCCATGATGGAGGCAATTCTGGTACTAATTCACAAGGAAGGGTCAAGTCAGGAGATTGGGAAATGGTGACTTTTAAGCTTATTAAATTCACACCTTAAAATACTGAGTAAATTCCTATTAGCTTGACTATCTAGAGTAGCTCAGTATCTCATTAGTCTTTATCAGACTTGAGCACTGGCAAGAAGCCAGCAACACGATAATCAAATTACCCTACATGAGGCTTTTCATAAAGGGGAAACTGAAGATATAAAAGGATATGTTCTTGGGCTGGACCGGGAGAAAGCATTTGACAGGCTTTCTCACCATTTTTTATTTTCCACTTTGTTGGGTTTTGGGATCCCATTAACATTTGTAAACTGGATAAGGGCAATGCATAGTGCCTCTTTCTTTGCCCAAATATAAATGGATGGTTTGATAGGAAGGTAAAAATCCATAGGGGACTAAAACAAGGATGCCCACTAAGCCCACTTCTCTATGTATTTGGAATAGATGTTTTAATCAGACTCATTTTAGCAAATGGAAAACTGATAGGCAAAGTGCTCACAGAAGCCTTGCAGATAAAGGCATTAGCCTATGCAGACGATCTTATATTAACTCTCTCCATAAACTCTTCTGATTTGGCTTTAATGGCAGCACTGGCACAATTCTCACACCTCTCTGGTTCTAAAATTAATATTGGGCAGAGTAAGGGGGTTGTCCTAGGCCACACCCTTGTGCCCCAAACAGATCAGTGGGCAGGTATCTTAGTGGCAGCAGACCCTATATCTATACTGGGTGTAAAGTTTGGACCTGGGGATATGGCACACACAAACTGGGAAGCTAAAATGACACAGGCAAATAGATTAGTTATGAGTTGGAAAGGGCAGCAATTATCAAAAAACAAAAGGGTAATGTTGATTAAGACACTGCTGGTTCTGCAGTTCCTTAATCTTTGCTGTCCCCCCCCCCTTCCACCACAAGCATTAGCTACAGGACTGTTTTGAATATTTTTCCAAGCTTTTTGGGGCTCAAGGTTGAACACAATAAAGTGAGAATTTACATCTTTCCTCATTAATAAAGGTGGAGTCAGTATGCTTCATCCCATAGCCTTTTATTTTAGTTTGTTTTTTTCTTACAATATCAGCCCCTCTCTACATCCTGGTATTAAGTATTGGGTTCCCTTGGTTCAAGAATGGTTTTCTCCAGTCTGCTGCCATGGGAAGAAAAGAAAGTAAGGTCTCTCCCCTCAAAAACTCCTGCATATGGAATGCAGTTAAGTGGGGTATCACGTCTCACCAGCTTCTAAGGATGAATAGGAAGTCTATCTATGCAGCAACTGTAGCCACTGAAAGTACCTCAGAGTTTGAATTTCCTGGGTGTCCAGTGAACAAATTACAATATGTCCTGCAGCAATTAAATAACCCCAGAATTCCACCATTTGCTTGGGATTGTGCTTGGATTAGTAACTATGGCAGATTGGGGGTCAAAGGGAATAGTAGATATAAGCAAATGTCAGAGAGATACTGATCCAGGCCTTCTTGTTTTCAGGTATTGGAAACCCAGCAGTACCTGTTTTTAGAGTGTCTCTACGCCCAACCCTTTTGGGAGTATCTGTCACATTATTGGTCAGTGCCCCACCTGTCTGCACTCACATATCAGATCCTGATGTGTGGGCCAGATGACATGGGGTTTGATAAATACCATAAAGAAACCATGTATGTAGTCCTTGTCATGATTAGGTATTTCCTACGGCAATCCTGTTGTATGTTGATTTTGCAGCAGAAATTTGTTACGTATCAAGGGTTATTGGGTAACATTCAGTGATCTTTACAGTTAATGCAACAGTTGGATATGAAGAGATATACCTTTTAAAAGACTCAACATTTTTGGGTTCATTGCAATCCCTGGTTAGGCTAAAATACTGTATATATAATTATGAAATGTCAGTCTCTGTGCATTTGAAGCTTAATTGTATTATGATGTCTGATCTTCCTTTTTTTCTACAAGATTATGTTTAAAGTGATGTGTGTATTATTTTCTCTTGGTTTCTAAATGTCTGTTGGTTGTCATTTATATGATTTGTACTGTAATGAAGTCAACTTATAATAAAAATTCCTCTACTCTTTTAGAGAAGTGCCATGGGATCTTTAACATCCACCTGAAATAGCTGATGGGACCTTGGTTTAATGTCTCAAATGAAAGACGGTACCTCAGAAGTGCAGCAGCCCTCTTATGCTGCACTACAGTGTCAGTATTAGGATTTACCCAAATGGCTGGTGTGGGGATAGAACTCACAGCCTTCTGATCTCCTGGCCTCAGAGGCGAGTGTGCTACCTGCTGAGCCACTGACACTGCTATGTATATATGGGTATATGGGGTATCCAGGTCTACAAAGACAATAAAGAGCAGATAATATAGAACTACATAAAGAACATAATACAGGAACATACAAAGTGCAACCAATTTTTTTTACAGTTACAGCAAACTTGCTTAAGAAGTAAAGCATATAATAAACTTTTAAACTGGTTCAGGTTAGTCATATTAAATAACATGTTTTATCCTGATTTGTTTTTGAAAATTTGTCAATTTCTTCTACCAACTGAGGAAAAGCCACACCTCATTCCTGTATTAAAAGTAATATATAGCCTTCATATATGTTTAACAGGTTCACAGTTTACTGGTAGTTTAACAATGCTCCATTTTGGGTCCACTCCATTTTATGATTCATATAAACAACCTGGGACACTGTATAACCAGAACCAATCTAAACTACTAAGCCAGTGGCAAAAACTACTGTAAATAATTTCAAACTGAAATTTCTCAGTAAACTGTTTTTATCATTAACTTAACAATTGTAAGAGAAAAGTACTGACCCTAAAATTAAAATTGAAAATAAATGGCAGTCTGAAGCCAGATTCCATTTTATTTCTAACCAGTGTTTACAATATTGGCAATCTGTCAATCAAAAACATAGAATCACCTCTCTACAAAAATGACAGCGATACAGTTGAAAATATTGACCAGACCACATCTTACTTCTGACAAATCATATAAAAAGGGAAATACAGTGTTCCTTCCTTTATCTGTCCCCCTTTTATCTGCCACCCTCATTTACTGCTAATGTGAGTTTGTGTCCCATTCTCCAGAAATGTTATCTCCCCCTTTAACTGACACTTTGTATTATCCACTATCCTCTTTTATCTGCCAACATTTAGGATGTATGGAGGTTGGCAGATAAAAGACAGAGCACTGTATTCCATAAGAAAATTGCTGAGATGGATGTTGCTGCCGAGGAATTTTATATAATTGTTGTTGAAAATTGCCCAAAACCTATTTATGGTAGCAACGTACAGCAGCAATAAGGAAAATAAATTAGAATATATCAAAAATCATGGAAACTATTGATGTTTCTGGCAGAAAAATGCCACCTAGTTTAGTGTGTATTCCCAGTCCTACCTATCTATCTAATATGACATGAATGAACCCAAGTGGCTCATTACTGTTTGTCTCCCCCCCTCCCTTTTTAGTACTGTATTTGCAAAGCCCCATGTATCTGTTCTACCCATGTTGGAATCCCTCTTTTGTTTTCACACAGACCACTGCCTTCAGTAACTTTTTTCACTCCTCCACTACCCTTTCCATAAAAAAAAATACTTTCTGGTATCCTTCTTTAATTTGCTTGCACCAGTTTCATTGAGTTATGCCTCATGTTTGTGTACCCATTAAAGATGTGTTGAAGTTTTAATTTGCCAGGAAAGTTGCCATGAAGTGGGTGAAAATCACTTCTGTGGAGTTTCATGAAGTTTTCCCTACCCTCAGCAACTTCACCATTGCCTGAAATCACAGTTTTCCATGCAAATGGCAGAATTCTACCCACAAAGTGCAGAATTTTTCCCACAAATGGCAGAATTTCAGCAACGAACAATGAAATTCCACTATTCATGGGCAGACTTCCACTGTCTGTGGGTGATAATCTATATTTGTGCATGGAGTTATACCATTCGTGGCAAAATTCTGGACTTTGCGGACTGATCCACACATTGAGCTGAATTCGCAGAGCAAATTTAGCCAGCTTCACCCATCAGTAGTACCCACTCAGTTTGAACAAGTCCCCACCATCCACCTTGTTTATCCTGCAGAGGTATTTGTGTGTTTTAGTAATGTGACCACTCTCACTTATAATCTTCAGCATGTACCTGCTTAGGTTTTTATCTTCTCTGAAAGATGGGTTATTCTCAATTTCTCATCAAAATATTCTTTGTTTTTTATTTCAACCCATTTTTTTGAGTTTGATGTGTATCTGAAGTCATTTTGGTGACCCAAGGTGAACACTATTTGGATCCATGTCTGGAATCAATGGCAACCTGAATTTTCTGTTTTGGTCTTTTAACTCCTTGTAAGTCCTTCCCTGCTGATCCTGGATCATCTTGATTACTTTTCAATGTATTGCCTCCACTCTGTCCTTGCCCTTCTTAAAAATGCAGTCTGCAAAACTGTACACACTATTCCAGAAGAGGTTACAGCAAAGACATATGCAGTGTCAGAAGCACCTCTCTTCTCAGTCTGCTAATCCCCATTTCTATGCAACCCAACATCCTATTTGCCCTCCCTGTTGTCTGTTACACTGTCTTCTCTTTAGACTATTCCAAATTATTACCCTCAAGTCCCTTCCTCTGTTTCCATTTCTATTACTTTCTCACCAATACTCTTCAGTTTTCACATGATTTACCTCACAGTGCATCACAATATGCTTCCTGAAATTAAATTTTAACTGCTATTTTTCTGGCCAGTTCTACTGGTTCTATGATCTACCCAGGTCATCTTTCATAATTCCAAATCCATCCTCAATATCTACCCAGCCACAGATCTCACTATCATCTATAAGGAAGAACATCATGGCCTGCGTCCCTACTTCAATTTTACAGATGAAGATGTTGAAGATAATCAGTCTCAGGTCCAATCCCTGTGGCACACCACTGGCATACCACTAGTGACTAACTTCTATCACAAGAAGTTGTTTATTTTAAAATTGGTAACAGGAAATGCACACTGAGCCAAGGGTCATTTCCAGGTGCGATCCAGGGAAAGAAGTACAGAAGAAATAGTGAGCACAGACACATTTTTGGTACAAAATAAAGTACAGACACATTACAATAACAAATGCTACAGAATTACAAAACTTAGTACAAGACTTAGTACAAAGTAAAGTGCAGTTAAAGCACAGCATGGCCCACCTACACAGGTGGACAAGTGATGTATTAAGGTAGGTAAGACAAGAATTGTAGTACACTACAGACCTGATAGGTGGAGGGAGTGCCACCAAGGAGTGTCACCTATGGGAAGCAGATGATCCCATTAATTACCACCCTCTGGGTTTTGTCACTCAATCAATTTCCCACATTTCTTATGCCTTTGTCCTCCACCCCAGGTCATGCCTCATCTTTGCCAACTGTCCATAAGGGATTGAGTCAAAATTATACAAAAGTCAAGGTATAGAACTGTATGCCCACTACTGTCCCTTGTCCACTTCCTTTATCACCCAAACAAAGAAACTGATCAGGTTTTTCAGATACAACTGCCCTACATGAACACATGATGTCTTTTGTCCTGATGACTGCTTGCATTCAGGAAACTTACCAATCTCTTTCCTATTATGATCTCTAGCAGTTTAGCCACTATAGATGCTACTTGGTTTACTTACTTGGTTTACTTGGTTTGTTTGAGAAAAAAGAAGGCTGAGGCCCATCTAGATCCGCCCCCCACACTGAGTGGGAACATTTCACATTACATATTTCTCAGTCAACCAAATATCAACACCCTTTTTGAATGATTCAATGTTAGCTGAATCAAACAATTCCTACGGAAGCCCATTCCACAGTTTTGGTGCACTTAGTGAGAAAAAGTTTAATCTTAGATTAGTTTTTGCCTTAGGGACCATAAGTTGTTTAGTGTGACATTTTGGAACAATACGTCTTGTGACATAAGATAGTCCACATTTATTCATCAGGTCAGGGGTTTTTTGAAGCTTATATATTAGAAGTAAATACCCCCTAGCCTTTCTACTCTGAAGAGAATGTAAACCAGTAGTAGATAATCTGGATTTATAGGGCAATTTAGCTAACCTAGGAATCATCCTTGTTGCACGTTTTTGTACTCTCTCCGAATCGATCAATATCTGCCTTTAAATAGGGATTCCCAAATGGAGATCCATAATCAATAAGGGGTCGGACACATGATCTATAAAGGGCCATCACAAACTGTTTGGATTTATTCACAAATGATCGCTGGATTTGTCTTAGTAGACCATTGGCAGAATTAGTCACTTTAGAATGGTGATCAATTGATGAAAGTTTAGAATTAACTAAAACACTCAAATCCCTTTCCACATATGATGAATTTAATAGTGAGTTACAAATGTAGTATTTATTTTTGGGGTTTTGAGATCCAAAATGCAAAACTACACACTTATGAACATTAAACTCCATCAAATTATCAGTTGCCCATGTTTTCGATCTGCTTTAGATCAGAGTTCAAAGAATTAAAGTCTGATAGATTATTCACTAGACCCCCAAGCTTTGAATCATCAGCAAATTTAGACAACCAGCTATTGTTTGATACCTGCATATCACTTATATAAATAAGGAACAAAACTGGGCCCAGCAACGCTTCCTTGGGGACTCCACTAGTAACTCAAGACTCCAGTCCAGAGAGTTGATTATTTAATACCACTCTTTGGGTTCTGTTTGTCTGCCATGCAGAAGCCAAGTTAATTAATTGATCTGAAAAACCAAAATGATACATTTTGTTGATAAGAATACTAAGAGGAACCTTCTCAAAGGCCTTACTATAATCAATAGGATAACATCCATTTGACTTTTGTTATCCAGACCCTGACTAATATTATTATAGAAACATATTAAATTAGTTGTACAGGAATGACTGGTTCTAAATCCATGTTGAGTAGGATTGATAATTTTTAATTCAGTCATTTCTTTTTCAAGAAATTATTACATCAGTTTTTCCATTATTTTGCAGATAATTGAAGTGAGGCTTATTGGATGATAGTTCTGAACTATAGACCTGCTACCTTTTTTTGTAGATTGGAGTAACAAATGCTGTTAACCAGTCTAAAGGAATTTCCACTTTATGAAAAGATTTATTAAACATTATTTGTAAAGGAGAGGCTAAAGCTTCTGCAGTATGAATTAAGAATCTAGCGTTAATCAAATCAGGACCTGGGCTTGTAGTTTTCTTTAAATTAGTAAGGAATGGATGTATATCAGAAGCCTTAATACTAGACTGACAGATCTGTAGCTCCCTGTTTCATCTGTTCTCCTGCTCTTTTACAGGGTAACTATGTTTACTGTCCTCTAGTCCTGAGTATAACCCCTGTCTCCAGTGAGCTGTTGAAGTGCTCAGTCAGTGGCTCTGCTAGCATCTGCCCCATCTCCTTTAGCACATAGGGATGCAGTCCATCTGGACCCATATACTTGTATGCCTTTAGTGTGCTTCAGCTTTCTAACATTTTTGGCACCAAGAATGGATTCTCATTGACACCCTTCCTCCCATAACCTTTACCTCCCCCTTTGCCATGATGGGTCAATCTGGAAATTGACTCATTTTCTCTAGTATGAACACTGAACAGAAATATTTATTTTGAATGGCTGCCTTTCCTTCATCCTCCTTTTCCAACTCAACCTCCTTCTTTATAGTGACTCTTTCCTGCTTATTTTGTATGCTTCTCTCATAGACAACAAAAAAAGGTTTGCCTCCCTTTCTCATACCCTCAGCTATGCTTAACCAAATCAGCCTTAGCCTTCCTCATGACACTACTGGCCTCCATTATCATCAGAATTTATACTCCATTTACTGCACATCTTTTTATTTTTAAATGGCAAAATGCATACTATTTTTAATTGTGCATTACAATAGGAAGAGTTGCAAAAACAGAGTAATTCTGTAATAACACATCTCACCAGAAAGTCAACAATTTTAAATACTGAACTGGGCAAGCATCCTTAATGATGATTTATTAATGGAAAAGTTAATTGATGCCATTGCCTCTGTGCAGTGCTAGCACTACTGCTTCTGATGCTAGTAACCCAGGTTCAGGAATGATCCAGGGTCATCAGGGGCTGGCTGGGGATTGGTAGAATTCAGTGTCCTAGCAGAATATCACCTCCTTGGGGGGCAGGGGGTCAAAGGCTGCAATGCACATTCCACATACATGATTGCAGGTGGTGCTGCAGGCAGCACTGATGGTGTGGGAGAATGTCAGCAGATGCCACATTGGTGCACTTGCATGAATGCTTACACATGTACACCCCTAGGTGCTGATGTCCTGTAAGATTGGGGACATATGCAGACTATGCACCGTTGACCTAGCTCCCTCCTACACTGGATTCAATATGTCTCCATGGCTTGACTGCGGAGGACAACCCGGGATGAACTAAGAAGTAGGCAAGTCCATGAGAAGATATGTGATGAGACTGGGTGATCATAGAGATGGGGGATGGTTTCTGGAAGTGGGAAAAATTGTAACACAAAAGAAACGGTAAATTGGCCATATCTGTAATGTAAATTAGTTAATGGATCAATCTTGGTATATTATACAAAATCTTCTGCCTCCCCCTAAAATATTATTAATTATTATGGGTGCACCTTTCCAGTAATATGAATTTTGCCTTGCTGTTATAATTTCATATCTCAACTAGTTGTTAAATACAGAAAGAAATAACATGTAATGCATAATATGCAAATCTACATTATATTTTATATGGAAAAATCTGAATAAAAATATATTTATTAAAATGTTGTGGTCCACTGTGTTGAAATCCTTACTCAAGTACAAGAAAAGTATACCACAACTCTGTCACTGGTCCATGATGGCAGGTACTGAATGTCATGGACTTCTTCACAGATGTAGCATTATGCTTGGGATAGAAACCTGACTGATGCTGGTTCAATATATAAACCTGATCCTAAACAGAATGAAATTGCTCACTTTCCTGTCATTCAGAGTTTTTTTGCTAAGACTGAGCCTGCAAGTTAAAAAATGGCTGGTAATAATTCAAAAAGCATTTGTCACTGCATTAAAAAAACACACTGAAGGTAAGGGATGCTCATTTCCAGACAATAGGCAAGTTGTAAGCTAATAACAAAATATGAAATAAATAAAAGGGGAAGAGGTAATAATATGTGCCTACCCAATTTAAAAAAAATAATGGTTCAAGGTAATCAGGATCCATTGATTTTGGTGTGTCCAATGTATTACAGTATCTTAGGACCGGTATTATAATAATACATTTAAATGGAAAATGTCTAACAAGTATCACCTGATGGTCCTTCTAATATTTATTCTGTTCTTGTTCAACAGGAAAGTTCATTAGTAAAATAAACAATTCCATCATTTAGTGTTAAGGTAGAAAAAAAAAAAACAATGCCAACCCACATAAGAATTTGAAGCAGAATATTAGGGCAAATAATTTAACCATTGAACTCATTCCAATACTGTCCATGAGGGATTGAGTCAAAATTATACAAAAGTCAAAGTATAGAACTGTATGCCCACTACTGTCCCTTGTCCACTTCCCTTATTACCCAAACAAAGAAACTGATCAGGTTTTTCAGATACAACTGCCCTACATGAACACATGCTGTCTTTTGTCCTGATGACTGCTTGCATTCAGGACATTTACCAATCTCTTAAGAGTGAGACTATGGGTAATGAGGAAATTGTGTGAGATCTGCCTATTATGGGTAGTCCTCCTTGTAAAACTCCACTTAAAAACAATGCTAATACTGATGCAGTAGTTAGAAAAGAAAGAGGCTAAAACAGATGGAGAGTGATGTGGACAACATTTTAGGAAATAATCAACATTTAGAGACAACCTTATTGCTCTCAGATTAATCAACATTTACAGAATGGATTATCAAGACAACCAGATTATTTTGGAATTTATAGAATATTTACTGGGTATAAAACTGGCCTTACAAAAACTAACATATGTGTAGTATTTAGAGAGCTGGAGGATTCTGCTCTCCCATTGTACTTTAAATTAATGATATGTATTTTGATAAGCTGGTCAGGAATAAACTCCTAAGAGTTGTAGAACTGTTGCCACAAAATGAATTCCACTGTTACTTCAAAAACATTCATAATTATCGGGAAACAATAATATTGTGATTGGTTGTTTAGATTCAGATCACATTAAGAAATTAACAACCAAATTATGGACATTATAAAAAAAGGACAAACACTGGTAAATCTGGCATCCCAGCATTTACTACCATTAATGGATTATATCAATCTCCTTTTAAATATAGGGGACTATTGATTCAAGCCTTTTCTTTTTCTCCTAATGACCATTCTTACAATTAAACATGGAAATAGATGAACACAATGGTATTAATAAGGTGGGCAAGTTGATTGCTGGATTATGGACAAACAACTCTTGGTAGACACTATTGAGAAAGGACACATTTTTGATTTATTGGCTCCAGTATTCTTTACCCATACACTCAGTAATCCTAAGTAGTGGTGGGTGAAGTGGGCTCAATCCAGTCCTTGAAGTGTTTTGCGGAGCACAGGTGGATTCGTGGAGTGCTCCGCAATGTGAAGCGGAGTACTTCACATTATAATGAGGAACGTGAAGTTCATTGAAAACAGTGACTTCACATTACTCCACCTCCACTGGTCACTACTCTTTCAATTTTAAGGTGAAGTACATTGGTGGCAATTCACTTCGCCTCACTTTGCCTTGTTTTTGAGCTCTGAAGCTGGATTTTGCAGTGATTCATGGGAGTTCAGGTCACATGGGATCTATATTGATCTGCACAGCCTCAGTTCTGGGTAGTATGAGTAGGAAGGAGTAAGAGACAGTGTGCTCTGATAGCTGTCTGTAGGAATCTTTCAAAAGCCGTTCAAAAAGCATTTTTGCTTTTTTGGGGGGATCCAACTGTAGTTCATCGATTGTAGGAAACCCTCCTTTGCTCACATCATCGAGCGTTTTTCTTTGTGTGTGGATTTTGAATGTAAATTTACAATATTGAGTGTGTGTGGTGAAAGACAGTGAAGTGTGCTGTGTGGGGGAGTGACGTATCTGTGTGTAGGTAGATTTAAGTTGGAGAGCTAGTGATTTCTTTGTGTTTTGGTTATATTTTTGTTATATAATTGACTGTGTTACTGTACACATAGTAAAATTGTCAGTAATAGTACACATTTTCTTTCTGTTTGTTGTGTGAATGTGGTGCAACATTTCATAAGGTCAGGTTGTTTAAATTACAAATTTACATTACGTGGCAGTACACTGAACTTTTGCATTTGCATCGCATTTCTCATTCAGCATTGTACACAAAGCATTCTGTATTGTGTGTGCAGTGTTGTGTGCATCAGATATAATAAACCTTTTAAAATTTGTGACACAGATTAGTGTAAGTGCAACTAAGTGCAGCAGTGTGAACCTGCTATCCAATGCAGCTGCCTGATTTTGTACTGCGATCGTGTTCTCTGTTCTTAGTTTTGCTACTTGTAGTGCCGTAAAAATCAGCACTGTCTGTATTCAGTGGCCCCCAACCCCATATTGAAAAGGTATTTTTTACCAGACTGGATTGTTTTTGTGACCCCATCAGCACCACTGGTTACTGAAGTTGTTTTAATTCCATGACAGTGTCACAACACAGTAATATCTTATCTGTTGCTGAAGCCACAGTTGTTTATTTTGCTTCACATCCAGCCAGCGTCCCGCAAGTCAGAAAGTGAACGTATCAAAATCTGAATTTGGTAATATTATTTGTGGTTGATCCCCCAAAATGCCTGCAAAGAGACATGCAAGTTAAGCTGTTTCTGGCCATGGCAATGTTGGCAGTAAGAGGGTTTGTGGGCGTGGTAGAAGTACGTGGACGGAGAAGTGCATTGTTGATGTGAGGAAAGCTATTTCTCCTGCAATGTTTTTTACAGCCCAATCAGTAGCTTCACTGACAGTTGGAGGAGATGATGTTTTCCCAGCTTCTGGTGTTAGTGTTAGTGGTGTTAGTGGTGGTGGAGGTAGTATTAGCATTGTTGCATCAAGTTCTAATTCCAACCAGTGTACCATAGCCAAACATATTGAGTGTGAAGCAGTGCAAGTGAGTCACAGCATAGATGATGTCATACTTCCCAGTAACATCCCATTAACTGAACCTGATTCTGATGATCATATCAATGATAGCATACAATGTGACATTCCATCCACCCTGGCACGTAATGTCACACATTTTCCATGCAGCGATTCTCAGTGTGGTGAAAAAATATCAGATGATGGTGGTGTAGATGCTGATGATGAATGTGATAATGCTGATGATGATGATGTTGCTGTTGTCACAACATGCAGTCCACATGTTAGCATCCAAGCAGAAGATGTAGATGTATGTGACAGTGACATTGATGAATATGATGATGATGATGTAATTGACCCCAGTTTGGAACCAGAGAAAAAGAAAAAAATAATCGTGGCTGTGTCTGAATCTGTTTGCAGGAATCCCCCTCACCCATAAAAACTTGTGATTTACCGTTTTAGTGGATGATGACGATGACGATGACGACTCAGTAATCAATATGATAGGTAGTCATGGTGGTCAGTTGCAGTCCAGGTGTGCAGTGCCAGAAGCATCATGTGGTCCCCCCCACTTCAGTGCTTAAAATAACAGACTTAAATAAGCCACATCATCATGGACGTGTTAAAAGCAGAGCATCACAGTCCCTTGTTAGGGATTTTGTTGTTCAAGATGTAAATGATGATTCAGTTGCAGTCTGGCAGGTTTGCCATGTGCGTGTGAGTCGAGGTAAAAAGGGGAACCATCTTGGGACAGGAGGACAGCATACGCCATCTTAAGAATAGGCACTTGGCTCTGTGGACCCAGCACAAGCTAGCAGCTAATACCAGTCTGGGGCATTCACCCATATCACCGGCAACCATAGCCAGCATGTTATCTCCTTCCATGACTGTTAAGCCCAGTAGGAAATTAAACGTGTGCAGTAGTGCGGTAATAAGATCAGAGGATTACTACAGGCATGATGAGGTGGAGGGCCATAATGATTTGAAATGTTGTCCACTGCTGGTGAGAGTAGCAGTTTTTGTGGTTGTGGTGTGGTAGTGGTGAATGCAATATGTCTAGTGCAAGTGGTACATCAACCCTGATTGGCAAATCTGGAAAAATAACATAATTTCTGGGTTTGTCATCATCACCTGTGCAACTGTCTTTATCAAATGTTCACACTCCACCCCCTGCTAATGCCATTCATCACAGAACACAGCCATTTGTGACCAACAACACACCCCGTGTAAAACGTTTAAGTCAGCCCACATTACAGACTGTTTTTGAGCATAAACTGAAGCACCCCCCCAATCATACAGTGTCACATGAACTTAATGCTGCTGTAGCGGAAATGCTGGCAATCTATCTTTTGCCCTTCTCCTTTGTGGAGAATTCTGGGTTCCGGTGGTTTGCTGGCAGTGTCTGTCCAAAATGAAAAGTCCCATCCAGGACATACTCTTCTACCGGTGCTGTTCCCGAGTTGTTCCACACTGTCTCAGACTCAGTAAGATATGCCCTTCAATATTCCTCCTCTCCATTCATCAATTTAAGTATGGATATGTGGACAAGTGGTAAAACAGTGGGGAGTTCATATCTGTGTATAACTGCACACTGGGCGCAGGTGCCGGGGGTTGTTTGTGATGCTGGTAGTGTGAATAATTAGTGCAGGAAGGTGGATTGTCACGGTAGCAATCTTCCTGGAATTCGCCAGCATGCAACAGTTGCTATGTGCAGTGTGACCTGTTCACACACTGGTGAGAACATGTTGGACATGGTACTAACTTAAATTGACAGATGGCTAAACCCTCTGTCCCTGATAGCTGGGTTCATAGCAAG
The DNA here is from genome assembly GCA_016271365.2 of Neoceratodus forsteri. Classification (NCBI taxonomy): domain Eukaryota; kingdom Metazoa; phylum Chordata; order Ceratodontiformes; family Ceratodontidae; genus Neoceratodus; species Neoceratodus forsteri. Next base: position 656,315,756 of record CM028136.1, read on the forward strand.
TGACAATGGGTCAAATGTGGTGAAATGCATCACGAATGGTGTTTTTTTTCGTGTTCCATGCATGGCCCACTGTTTAAATCTTGTGGTTAAGGAGTTTCTGCAGCACACTGACATAAAGAAAATGCTGACCATTGAACAACATATCTGATCTCACTTTTCAAGATCTGGAAAGGTCTGTGACCAGCTGCGGCAGTTGCAGATACAAAACAGCCTGCCTCAGCACCGCTTGAAGCTGGAAGTTGTCACCCGATGGAACTCCACATTATACATGGCAGAGGGGTTGTATGAACAATACAAAGCCATCCCAGAATATCTTATTCTGCACACTAGCCGTGACAGTTCTGGGGCCTCCATGTCTATGATGACTGAACAGTGGGGCCTCATGGGCTCTGTAATAACAATTTTGTGGCCTTTTGAACATGCCACACAGGCAGTGAGTGGCAAGTCTGCCTCCATTAGTCAATCAGTTCCACTGCTGTGGGTGCTGTGGCAGACATTGGTGAATGTACAGCATAGCCTTGATGTTGCCAGAGATGGTGGTAGCAGTATGTTGTTGCAACACATGCTGACAGTATTCGACCAGAATCATCACATTGTGAGCATTCAGCGTAGTGACAACTTTGCCATGGCAACAGTGCTGGACCCACAATACAAACATGGAGTTGCATCAGTACTCGAGGGAGGGCCTGAACAGGAAAAAATATCCATGGTCAACTGGTTCGCTTGGTTCATGGGGCACAGAAGTCACGTGCCAAGGTTTGCAAACCTCAGCAGCATAATCCAGCTGAAGGTGTAGCTGGAGGACCAGCAAGCATATCATGCAAGGGTAAGGTGACTGTAGTTCCAAATGGTCTGTCATCCAAAGTGGCTGGCGTCAACCTGCTTTGGAAGGCTTTGTTCCAAGTGGGTATTTGTGAAATCAATGATTCTGGGGAACAGGCTGATGCATCAACAATTGGACTTAGGGTGGCACAGAGAATGATTGAGTCATATTTGTCCGAAAACAGGCATCTGACAATAAGTGAAGATCCTCTTTTGTACTGGAGTGGAAAGGTCAGTGAATGGCCAGAGCTGACTGCAGTGGCACTGAAGTACCTCACAGGCCCACCCTCCAGTGTAAGTGTTGAGAGGGTATTCAGCTCACCAGGTGCAATAGTCAGGGATCGTCAGACAAACCTGTCTCCTGCAAATGTTAGTTTGCTAACATTCATTAAAATGAATGACAGGCACATACCAGCATAGACTGCAACCTCGGTATTCATACCCCGGCCTAGTTATGGTGGTCTTGCTGATGTGAAAATGAAGCATCCTGGTGGCACTGGCAGTGGCTGCCTGAAACAGCCCACCACTGACGTAGGTGATAACACAATGGAGAAAGAATTTCCCAGTGGTCAGACTTCAGACATCGATGACTGTGAGAGCAGTTTTCTTTATGAGGATGATGATGTGGTTAATGTTGGCAGGTTTTAACTGCAGTATTTAAAAGGCAGTGTGCCCCCCCCAACCCGGACCACCACCACCGGGACTGATGTTATCCAAGTCTGCTGCCACCATGATTCTGTCTGCCCCCCACAGACCACCAGCACCACTGGGACCGATGTTATCCAAGTCTGCCAGTATGAGTCTGTCTGCCTCCCACGGACCACTACCACCACCGGGACTGATGTTATCCAACTCTGCTGCCACCATGAGTCTGTCTGCCCCCCATGGACCACCACCACCACCACCGGGACTGATGATATCCAAGTCTGCTGCCACCAAGAGCCTGTCTGCCCCCCATGGACCACCACCACCACCACTGAGACTGATGTTATGCAAGTCTGCCACCAAGAGTCTGTCTGCCGCCCATGGACCACCACCACCACTGGGACTGATGTTATGCAAGTCTGCCACCAAGAGTCTGTTTTCTCCTCATGGACCACCACCACCACTGGGACTGAAGTTATCCAACTCTGCTGCCACCATGAGTCTGTCTGCCCCCCACAGACCACCACCACCATAGGAACTGATGTTATGCAAGTCTGCCACCATGAGTCTGTCTGCCCCCCCTGACCACCAGTCCACCACCACCACCACCAGCTTCTTAATATTTAAACCATAAAGTGAGTATGTGCACTCATGTTTGTTATGCTGCCTCACTTCCTTAAGTTGTCTGTTTTATTTTATGTAGCTTTTCAGAGCCGCAGTGGCAAAACTCATACAGTACACTTCTTTTGATTCTTTTACAGGAGAACAAAAACAGGCTCCATCGCTATTACTCATTGGGAAAGATGCTGTAGCTATACCATACAGAGAGGAACAGATGTAATGTCCATGTGAGATCCATTCTGGTAAGTATGAAGATTGTATTTCATCCGTTTCTTTGCTTTGTAAAGACTGCTGCAAATATTGCACACAACAGTTTGTCTTAGTAGTTGATGAGATGTATCTCTGAAATGTAACTTGACAATAGGGACTGAGATTTGAGAACCAGGGAGGGACACATAACAATGAAGTTGTAACTTTCAAGAAGTCATTCATTTCTTTTTTTAGGAAAATTTGTGATACTTTGTTGTTCTGTCAAAGTGGCCTAATCCAAAAAAGTTCTTCAACAGCAGGCACACCCCTCCCCCTGACACCTGAGCATGGGCACACATGCAACAGGCAGAAGTCATTTCATTCAATGACCATGACCATCATTTACAACTGGACTCCAGAAGGATGCTAATGAAATCTGTGATGAAGTAAAAAAATAAGAAACCATTACAGACAAAACTGAAAATGTGATTCACCCCCCCAAAAAAAAAGAAATACTTACCTTCATGTGCTTGAGCGTTATCTGTTTCCATTTAAGTGTAAAAAACTCTCATTGAGCACTGGAATGTGCACAGCAACAGTTTGGAGTCACCTGTGTGATGCAGAACAATAGCATGAGTACATGTCCATGTCAAGTTCAACCCCCCCATCATCACCTACAAAATATAATTATATATATATATATATATATGTATATATATATATATATATATATATATATATATATATATATATATATATCTACTCACCAAGGCTACTATTAGTGTACATCCAAAGGGCACTTTTCAATCTAGTTGAGATGATCACATTTCATTTGGTAGAATTGTCTTGCACAACACATTGGACCAGCAACACGAACCTCACAGTCATCATTTTATACTGGAGATGGGGTATGTGCTGAAACAGTCTCTTTTCACTTCGCTACCACTTGTCAATTTTCTGCAACACAAGGAGGATGCATTGTGGGCCTGCAGAAAAAATCTGGGGACTCTGTGCCACCACTACGCGCATGACTGAATGCGCCATTGATTCTGGGGGACTTTGTAGGTGCTGAAACAGTCTCTTTTCACTGCATTACCACTTGTCAAATTTCTGCACACAAGGAGGACACATTGTGGGTCTACAGAAAAAATCTGGGGACTCTGTGCCACTTTTGTGTATTCTGTGATTGTTGCTGTGAGCTCATAGTCATGATGTCATAGTGACATTTTTACAATTAAAGCAGCATTGCAAGAATGTCCTCACAGTTCTGAACTGTACTTTTTTATGCTACTTTAAATTGCCACAGCAACCACTACTTATGTACGAGTCGTCAGTGACTTGAATGATATGCTTCTTCTCACAATTTATGTCTGCTTCTCTTACTCCTACTTTTTTTCATGTATGAAAACAAAATGAACACGTCTTCCAATATTGTTTTGACCAGCTTTGTATTTATTTGCAGCTGCTTTTCAATAACTATTGTTCCGTGGTGTCATATAAAACACTGACTGATGCATAACTGTTAGTTAACAACAGAAGTTATTTATGACAACTACTTGAAGTGATGGAAAAAAGCAGAGGAAAACAATGACAAAGGCCTGGACACACTCACTGTCAGCAGCACCTATTTAAAAGTAATGCTCCTTTCATTATTTCACACATGAAAAAAGGTAGTACAGCACACTCAACTACTGCAAATTATCATATCATTCCAGTCAGTTAGGATGTAAGTAAAGGAAGATGTAACATAGCATTAAAAAATATAGGTCAGAGTCATCAACAGATTGCTGCGCTGCTGCTTTACAGACAGTGACCACATTACATAGTTATGGTGATGCACATATACTAATATGTGGGGGCATTACTACCACTGGAATATTTCTTGCTCAACAGAGTGCAATATATGTCTGTGAAAAGCACCCATAATTTCATTACAGTGAGTCACATGATGGAGGGATTAACAATCTGAAAAGCAACCCACATTTGTTCCATACTTCCACAGCAACATTAAGACATGATGGCAGGGGGAGTGCAGGTGCATGCTCCACTATACTGAATGTCCAACAGGTGCCCCAAGCAATGTTTCCTAATGTTATAAGGTTCACTTTGTGGTGAAATATGGGATGTTCCCACTACCAAGGTTCTTCTTACTGGAAACGTGGTCACACATTTCACAACAAACTGACCATTAACATAAAGAAATATTCGCAAACCTGCACCTTCTGATATTCACTGTAAGGAGCACGCACATGCGCTCTCCCTGCCATCATGTCCTAATGTTGCTGAGAAGGGAGGCAGAATGATGGGCAGATTTTCAGAATGGGAATGCCTCTGTCATATGTCTCACTGTAATGCATTTACGCATTGTTTTCAAAAAAATTTATTGCACTATGTGGTGCAAGAAAGAGTCCCCTGTAAGGGAAAATGTGTATGATTTAATAATAACAAACAAAAAATACACAACAAAAGTACAACATAGTAGTGGGTGGGGTCAGGGGGGTGGTGGAGGGTGTGGGGGGGCAGAAAACAATGCCTGGACTTACTATGGCCGTGGGATGCCATGGTGGTCCAGCAGCAGGTGCAGCACTGAAAGTATTTGCTGCTGCTGTGCTTCCACTCTGGTAACCTGCTGCTCCAAATTAATGAAATGCTTGTTGTTTTCCTCCAGTGCTGCCCACATCAGGAGGAGGTCAGACTGGCTAACAGGGACTGTGCTGGGGTCCACTGCAGCTGGTAATCCAGGTAGTGGGGCTGGTGGTGGACAGGGTGGTGCTCATACCTCTCAAGTGTCCCTGATTTTCAGGGATGTCCCTGATTTTGCCTCAATATTTTACTCTGTCCCTCCTAAAATTTGTGTTTTTGTGGCTAAACAGTGGGGACTTTAAGCACAAAACAATGTCAAGCATTAAAGTTATAGACTTGTTCTTCTTTAGAAAATGCATTTTGCACTAAGCCCCATATTCTACCAGCTTTCTGGGTGGATATCTCTAATTTTGAACATGTGTCCCTGATTTTGGTCCTTTGTCCCTGATTTTTTTAAGCCTTGTCCCTGATTTATGAGGCGGGAGGTTGAGAGGTATGGTGGTGCTGGTGGCTGTGGTGGTGGTGGTGGTAGTGGAGCACCTGATGTAGCCCTCCTCCACCTGCTGCTGCGGTGACTGCTGTGTGGCACATCTCACACCCCAGCAGCACCTTAGGCCACTGCCATGGAAGGGCCAGCAGGTGGATGCATGGCCCCTTCCATGGCAGCCTGCCACTCTACCCTGTGGTGATTCATCATGTGAGTGGGCTGGCCACTGGTCCCCAAATGTGTCCCAGGTGGACCACAGTGCACCAGCACACCACACACACAGCACTGCACCACTGTGCTGTCTCTCCCTACATGATTAAAAACTCCCACACTGGGGATCTGCTGGGGGGACCAGACACAGTATGCACTTGGCAGGCTCGAATCCCACCACCACCCACTATTGCTGGGGCCAATTCCTGTGGCTTTGGAGGTGGTGGAGGGGGTGCTGCTGGAGCCGCAACAGCTTCTGCTAGTGGTGGTGGTGGAGAAGGTGGATGAGCAACAGCCACCGGTGGCATTGGTGCTGCTGCTGCTTCTGTTGCTTCCATGGGGGAAGCAACACTGGCCAGGAGTCTGGAGTGGTCCAACATAACACGACCGCCCCACCCCCCATGGGTCAGCAATCCTACCCTCCTAATGCTCCCACATGCCAGTGACTCACCTTCCCCAACTCCAACCTTAACCTCCATCCTCCTGGGTCCACAAGACCACACACACACACACACACACACACACACACACACACAGTCAGTCACACACACAAAACAAAAACAAAACTTATACAAAAAAAATCACTAACCAAAAAAACACTAACACAATACAAACACTAAAAAAATAGCTTTTAAAAAAGCTGTTTGAATTGGATTGGCAGTAATGACTCCACGAGCCAAGCAAACTCCTCTCACACAACAATTTTACTTTCTTCCTGTACAAATGCAAAGGAGAAAGTGAAACCGCTTCTCTGACTCACTTCCTTCCTGCCTGGCTAAAGCATGTGACTTACAGTACTGCAGGCTATGTGATGTGCCTATTTTCTTCTCACTTCACCTTACTTCGTGTTAAGGCATAATGAGAACGTGAAGTGGTAATGATAACGTGAAGTGAGCACTTTACAGGGTCCACTTCATATTGTGCTCCATGGATGCAAAGTGGTCACTTCGTGCCCACTTCACGGGCAGATATATAATTCGCTGCATCTCTAATCCCAAGGATATATGTTATCCTTTAAATGTATCAATAAATGGTAAGATTACCATTTCTACAGTTAGCAAAGTAATTATACCTTAATTTTTTTTGAAATATACATTCCTGGCGATTGCCAAAGTTGTCTGTGCTTGACAAATGGAAAACAGGAAGATATTACTGAACTGGATTTAGACCCCAGAAAATGTTGTTTAAAATCTACCTTATCTAGATTGGTGGGTGGTATATCATGGAGTATTGTTTGTGTGTCAACAAAATTTGTTATGTGAATTGGATGCATTACATTATAAAATATGAGAAAAATTGCTTTCAGGAAACCTGAGCAACAAAACTAATAACTAATATTGGTTGAAACATTGTTAGTGTGCCAGCTATGACAATATATCTTTCTAGTAGACCTATGGGTGTACCAATCATGCAAATGTAAGAAAATAATAATATAAATGTACTTAGAACCTACTGAATTTATCAGAATGTATATAATTAATATTAGGTATTGCTGGTGAATTACGTGTACTGTTTAATGTTTATATCCCTCAGTTGAGTTGCAAGCATTATCATGGTATTTGACTTACAGTATATGTTACTAGGAGTTTTGATACATTTATTCCGTCTCTCTGTACTTACATGTCATCTAGAAAGTCCATGGGTTGGATTAATCAGAAATGTGGACGTGCAATAAAAGACTTAACTGGATTGATCTCTTGAACTAAAAATAGTCCAATTCCAGATAATTTTCAGATACTAAACAGAACACAGGAAGCTTACAATAAGTTACTTATGGATCCCAAAAATATTTAGGAAACTAAATTATTGTCTGATATGCTGGCAGTCAGAGCAAGGAATGTTTCATCTTACATCTCTGTGTAAATTCTCCAAATCACTGGATTAAATTTTGGTTGGTACTTTTAATGACTCTTCAATTAGTAGTGAACCTGCAGATAGTATAAATCATATCCTGAGACTGTTTTTGGTGCTAATACTACAGGTGATGGAGGAGGTGCTGTAGAAACATTTGGGCACCACAAAGTTCTTGGGCCATATAAAATTCCCATTGATCTTATTAACACTTGCTGTGCTGTTAGTGTACATACACATCCTAAAAATTCATACGTTCTAAGTTTGGCAACCTAAGGGTTAAGAGTGCAATTTTCTCATGGACTAATACTATTCTTTCACTGACTTTTTTGCTGTAAGGTTAACACATATAATTGTGACCCTCATGTCTAGAAATATAGTCTATTTATAAAAAGAGTCTTTCAATTAACCTATTAATTATCAAGCTATATTTTTTTGATCAACAGGAAAGGTCATTAAGTAAATAATGCCAACAATTAGTAAAGTGGTAATATAGCCTAGAGGGGATGGCAGCATGACCTAGAGGTTAGAGTAATGAAATGTGAATGACCTTGGTACAGCCAGCAGATTTGTTTGGATTCCCAGAACCTCCACTTGCATAATGTGTGACTCTGAGCAAGTCTCGTAACCTCCTCCGTGCTCCCAGGTCCCCCCCCCCGAACAACAGGCATTGTGCCAAGTGGGCTGTACCTGGTTACCAAAGAATAACAAAAAAAACAGTTGACAGTCCTAAAGTTAAGAAAACATCCTAAAAACAAAACCATCTAAGAATTTGAAGAAGAAAATTAGAATAAAGAAAGTGACCCTTGAACTCCATCCAATACTGTCTATTAAGAGTGAGGGTATGGTTAATGAGAAAATGGTGCCAGATCTCTCTGGTATGGATAGTCCTCATATTAAAGCTCAGCTAAAAGACAATGTTAATATTGATGCAGTAGCTAGAAATGGAAAGAAGATAACACATATTGAGATGGATTGAATTAAAAAACATTTGGTGCTTTAACAAATCGTTGATTAGCAGTGAACCTCCAGATTGCATAACTAATATTTTGTGAGTTTTTTGGTGCTAATACTACAGATGATGGAGGAGGTGCTGTAGAAACATTAATGGATCACAAAGCTCCTGGATATGATAAAATTCTAACTGATCTTTTAAGTGTGAAATTTTCTGGTGGACAAATGCTGTGCTGATTTTCTTTCAGTAAATGCATCAGTGTCCCTCATCCTGGAAATATATTCCAATAATAGCTATTCATAAAAAAAGAGTTTCTCAATGAACTTGATAATTGTTAAGCTATCAACCACATTATTGCATCCTTAAGTCATTTAGTAAAATTACTCAACTTCATTTTTGAAAAGCTGGTTGTGAAAAAGAAGATTTTAAGTGCTTACCAAGCAGGGTTTCGGAATACATTTTCCACTACTGACTACTGATATAGTCTCTGACATATTGGGGGGATTCTCCAAGGGGTGGGAATAACACGCTGGAGGTGCGTATCCTACATGCACAGCCCCATGGAACAATGTATGGTGAGTGCATTCACAGTCACCGTGCAGCCCCCATCCGCAACCCCACCCCACTGGCATGCAGGTGCATGGAGGCATTGCCGTGGTCATGGGTGGTCATCCACTGAAATGTCTAGACCCATCCACCACTAGATCCCTGATGCCTGCGGGGCACCATGGTAGCCAGATGGCCCCATTGTGGCCATGGCATTGGGGCAAGTGGGTGCCTGGTTGGCCACCCCCGGCCCTACATGTGGAACCAAAGGGCTGGGAAAGCATGCTGGGGGGCTATCCATGCCCCTACATCCCCGCCATGGCCAGCAGTGGCATCTGGGGGGGTGTACCGGCTAAGTTCACCCATGGAACATGTAGCCTGCACCCCCCCTCACCTAGCACTCTGCACTTTCAAGAAAAGCATAGAGCATGGGCCTGCCCCCTGCACCACCTCCTGGACTGCCCTCACATGGAGATCACTGTCAGGCCAGGGGATCCAGTGCATATAATCCCCATGCCTCTTTGGAAAATCTGGCGCAGGGAGCACAGCTGCCACGGAGTATCTATATGCCCCAAATACGCGGTGCATAGCCACTACGCACCTTAGAGAATAGCCTCCATTATGAGGAATGAGAACATTTAAAAAAAATGTGAACTCCACAAACAGTAGCTTTTGGCAGCTTAAAGCTGTCACTTGATTATTTGTCCAGACAGTGTTGAGTGGGAAAGATTAGTTGAGGTGAAGTTTGATTATACTGGATTACTGTTAGTATATTTTATTTAGTTTTTGTTAACCGGGTAGGTGCACTAGCCAACAGGTGACTATTTTCAGGCATGACCCGGGAGACACAATTGCAGTACAAAATAGGTCAGTTTAGTTAACATAATACAGGCAAAGGTGCAATGGTACAAGTACAGACATACGATTTTCAAAGGCAGGCATAGGGTTTCAAATAGGCAGAGGGTACTGGTGGGGGGGTCACATTTAGGGGTAGAGAGAGCGAGAGGAAAGGGAAGGTAAGGGGGATTTTAGGACAACAGGGGAAGGTGCAAAACTGATGAGAGGTGGAGGGCAATGAACGAAAGGACGGAAGATAGCAGCTAACGGCCTTGCGGTGCTGGGCAGGGATACACAGCCGGGCTCATGGAACCAAGGGACGGCAGAGCAGGAGGGAGGGGATGAATGGCAAGTAGGAGGAAGAGTGTTGTAGAAAGCAAGAGGATGAAACCAGAAGGTAAGGGCAAGGAGGAGTCAGGGACACAGTTTCAAAGTGCAGCATTTGTGGAAAGGCACAAAGGGATCCAATAGCAACGGAGCCGGATCAGGAGAGGCAGCTAGGCTGAAAGCACATACGGCAAGGGGTGGCGTAATTACAGCTTTAGCGGGAAAAGGCACTAGGAAGACTCAGGGGCTGTGGAACTAAAACCCGGCTGGGCTCAGGGACTCATGCGGCGAAGTATGGCTAATTGCGGCTTTTGTGGAAAAAGGCGCTAAAGGACCCAGGCTATGGAGCTAGAACTCGGATGGGAGCAGAGACGCATACGGCAAAGTATGGCTAGATAATGTCAGGTAGAAGGGAAGAGTGTTGCAGAAAGCAAGAGGATGACGCCAGAGGGTAAGGGGCAAGGAGGAGCTGAGGGACACAATTTCAAGGTGCAGCATTTAATGGGAAGGCACAAAGGGATCCAATAGCAACGGAGCTGGATCAGGAGAGGCGGCTAGGCTGAAAGGCACTTACGGCAGGGAGCGGCGCGATTATGGCTTTAGTGGGAAGAAGCACTAAGAAGACCAGGGGCTGTGGAACTAAAACTCGGCTGGGCTCAGGGACTCGTGCAGCAAAGTACGGCTAGTTAAGGCTTTTGCAGAAAAGGGTGCTGAAAAGACCCGGGGCTATGGAACTGGAACTCGGCTAGGCATAGAGATGTATACGGTAAAGTGTGGCTAGATACGGGTTGGTGAGAAAGGCGCAAAAGGGGTTTTGGAACTGAGACCAGGTAGGACTGAGGGGGAGAGAAGTGAGAGGGGAAGGGAGAGGGAAAGCAAGAGGGACCAGTACCCATTAACAATTAGATACATCTTATGGTTTAGTACTACACAGTAGAACTGACGAAGGATAAAACAAAAGAAGGATTATGTCATAATTATACACAAAGTCAGAAGAGAATAAACAATGTTTTATATGCAGTAAAAAAGGTCAGAATAATATACATATTACAACGTTAAGGCAATTAGGCAGCAAACATGATTGGAATAGAGTGTCCATATGAGAGGTTTGTAAGCATTTCATTGTAAGTGCAGGCAGTCTTATAGACAGTTCATTAAAGTGCAATCAGACAAACCAGATGACAGAGCAATCGACGGGAGGTAGGCTATTGAGTATATGGCAAGGGAGGATTGATTTAGACAGGTTACAAAGCTTAAGTGGGATCAAAACAAGTGCAATGATCCATAGAGTAGAAGTATGAGCGAAGTCTCCACTTGAAGGCTACTTATCAGATCCATAGGCAGTAAGTTCCAGGCGAGAGGGGCAGTACACCTGAAGGCACCAGCACCCTTGGAGGTACGGCAGTGGGGAACTGATAATCTATATTCAGGCTGATATAATCTATATTCAGGCATGTGGGCCTATATTAGATATTCCTTGGATGGCAGATATCTGAATCATTTTCAGTTAACAAAGGGGTTGGAAAGGATTGCATCTTGGCTACACATCTGTATAACAACTTTCTTAATAAAGTTTTAATGAGTTTTGAGGATCATAGTTTTAATTTACCAGACAATTAATGGGAGCCCTGTCCCATACTAGCATGTGTGGATGATTAAGTTCTTCCATCTCTATTGATATTAGTCTTAAAATGAAATTATAAAAGCTAGAAGAACTTTGCATACCTCAAAGTAATAAATAATGTCAAAAGGAAAACTGTAACTTTGGGGCTGCTAATCCTAAACAGGCTGTAACTGCTTTTTAATAACAAACCACTTGAACAAGTGAGGAGAACAAATTTTTAGATTGAACATTTAGCTCCAAGTTAAAATAATCTATACATTTGGCAAAAACTAAAATAAAGTCCAACACTACTAGACAAGAGACCCAATATTCAAAACATTGCCCCATGGCAAAATTAGCACTGCCTGGGAGGTAAAATTAGCCCACATCCAATTACACACACTATCAAAAGAATAGCCCAGGTGCAAAAACATTTGAATATAGCAGACAAATGAAGACAGGCAAACAGGGCTGGGAATGCAGTACAAAGATAGCCCAGCCATAAAGACAGCAGTGGATAAAGCAAAGAAGACAGCTCTGACTATAGCAATTGGGCAGTGCAAACAGCAACAGCAGCACAGTACACAGAGGATGGGTCAGGCACAGGTGAACCATGTGTCCACTGGAGGTGCAAGGAAAGCAGTGGTGCCTAAAATGTGAAAACTTGAGTATAGTGCAGTGTACAACACAAACAACAGCAAAAGAACAAGGTAATGCAAAGAGAGGAGCCCCAAAATGTAGCAACACTGAATGGATGTAAACTGAGGAAAAAGTGAAGGGATGGGACAGTGGTGATGTGACCCACAGAAAGAACCAATCATGCTTGTGTGGCTGTACTACCCCAACCAGTTCCCACTATGCACAGGGGGAAGGGACTACAGCCTCTGTCACAGAGCAGGGGACAGCACATCACAGGATACACAGCGGGAGGACACGGGGATGGACATTAGCCATGGTCACATGGACAAAGCTACACACAGGCACACAGACCAAGTTCCCCCACCAGGCAATGCCATTGGGGTGCACCCAAGGAACAGGGAACAGACCATGTCCATGGGCAGACACAAGTCAGATGTCACCTGTCACACACACAGGCCATGCAGAGTATGCTTGGAGAACAAACTGTCAGCCAACTGGAGAATAAATCTACCATGCACATAACATCTTACTGCCAGATGCACAGCCACAGACATCACAGGGAGAGCTGTGGTGAAACCAGCACCACAAGAGAAGCCAGGATGACATCCACCATGGTGAAGTAGATAGTCAGTAGGTGTAACATGGCACAGCAGTGACACTGATTACAGGTACCCAAGAAAGAGACAGGACACAGGAATACAACAAGAACAGATATATATTGTAGAAACACCAATACAAACTATTTACAAATATGTTCAAAATGAATAAATACAAAACTTGGGGGGGGGGCAGATAAGGGTGAGAAACAAGGGGAGGGAGGATTAAATGTTTGCAGCATGGTTCTTCCCTAGAAGATGCTGGTCCAGAAGCTCAGCAATTCTTCAGGTTGCCTCTATCAGTACCACCTGCTGCTCTAACATCATGCACAGCTGGTGCACAATTCACCTCAGTAGGTTGTTCCACCCCTCTTCCATCGCAGAACGTTTGGCCCACAGTGAACTCCAATGATGACGTATGTGGGGAATGATGCTCATGTAAGAATGGTGCACTGACACCATGGATCAATGTAGAATTCAGGATGTGGCCCAGAAAAGGACAGAATGGCCCAACCACTATGCCCATGTACCCAACAATGGAAACAGTGCACATGCCACTCGACCTGTCCCTGTATGCGGCAACATGAAACCCCATGGTACACACATGCCCATCCCACACAGACGTGAAGGCCCGTAAGGCCATTGCCACCACTACCATATTTGGGATGATGTCCTATGCATACCCAATGTAGCCTCTGTCACAGTACAGCTACACAGCCCCCCTGAGGTAAACCACAGTCTCCCCATAGCAACAACAAACAAACCATAGCAACAGAATGACCGGGACATGCTGTCCAATGGAACAAAAGGTAGAGCCAGGGGGACATTGCAACATCATAATCAGAAACCTCACAACTACTGTCCACATGGCAACAGACTGCAGTCTGTAGTGGCAATCCATAGGGTTGTGCAGCAGACACTGTGCAGGTGTCCCCACACCCCACTGCACAGCCACAGACATTGTCTATGACACAAGTGTGTTGTGTGGAAATGTGATGGACACAGTACCACAGGCTATGACACACCACTGAGCCATATATAAGTAACAACCTTCCCCCTCGGAAGATAATGGATCAGTGGCTACAATGTGCAGCACAGCTCCAACAAGGTGGCACACCTGAACAGCACTGTGCAATGTAACCATTATACCTGCGTGATGCAGATGGCGCACACATGCCCACACCACTGTAAGTACACAATGTCCGCAGGGGTCATGTCCGGACCGTAGGCATGCCATGCATTGTATGTATGCTCTGGGCAGATATGCAACCACAGGAACCTGACAATGCAGCCACCCAGCATTACACAGTCATGAGTACCACACATCGCATGGCTGCCGTACAATGTCTACAGTACATACATGGCCATTGCACATGTATGGGTGCAGTGCACCACATGACAAAGGAGAAGATGGTCACAGGCATTGGCACAATACATCCATGGAATGTTAGCAGATAGACCATGCACATCACACATGAAAAACACAGTGGGATAATGGCACCCCTACACAGCTCATCGATGTTGACTGACTTGCCCATGGTGGAATGTAGGTCACCATGCACTGTCCAATGCACAGCATGCCACCATGTCACAGACACACATGTGAAACAGGGCCACAGAATAGCTGACATGCAAGATCCAGGGTACAGAGGCAGTACAGCAGGACAGCAGCACCAAGGTGTGCATGTGCCCATGTAGGTGAGTGTGATGTGCTGAGTACAATCCTCACATGGCATGGGCATGCAGGACACACCAAGATGCAGCACTGCAAGACTGTGAGCTGCCACAACACAGGACCACAGTCTGTGTGGGCAGGCTAGGCAGTGTCCAGGTGCACTGTACTTCGAGCAACAGTAGGTGTGTGCATGTCCTCCCCAGCAGCACAGCACCATGGGCACCCCATGGCCACATGCCCCCCCGTGCCAGTAACATAACACTGGGAAAATGCACATATGTTGGTGACCCAGTGCCATATAGGGTACCACACATGCCCCACCCAGCAAGGTATGTAACACAAGTAGACAACATAGGAGCATACACAAGTGTGGCATCTTGCTGCCCACCACCGCTGTCTCTGGCCTGCTGTCTGGGATCCCGGGGCCTCCAGCTGTGCCCTCGCTACAGTCTCCTGGCAGTGTGGTCTGCAGAGTGAAGGGAATAGCACAGTGTCACTACCTCCTACTTGTTTTATGTGATAAAGGTGAGTCTCAAAGATGGCCTATCACATAGAGCAAGCAAACTTGAGCCCATAGTCGAAAGGGCAACAAATATTGTACCGACGGTTGTAAAAAGTGATGGTCGGTACAATAATAATAATAATCTTTATTTATAGTGCACCTTTCAAAAATCAAGGTGCAGTACATATATAAAATCAATTCACAATAAAACATCATGATAAAATCACTAAAACAAATACCATCAATCCATGTTGGCACCATCCCCAAATGCCTTAATCCATAAGAAGGACTTCAGTGCTTGTTTAAAACCCCCCACAGTCATGCACTCTCTAATCCAATGGGGTAAAGAATTCCAGAGGGTCGGTGCCACGAACATAAAAGCTCAGGCACCAGAAGATTTTAAAACTACCCTCAGAATCTCCAGCAACCCTTTGTTGGCCAAGCGGAGCAGTTGCTCCGGGAGGTGAGGAACCAGAAGCTCTTTCAGGTAGTCAGGGCCCAAACCGTGAAGGGCTTTATTAGTCAGTAAACTGACTTTAAAGGTAATCCACCACTGAACCAGCAGCCAGTGCAGTTCCTGCAGCACCAGTGTAATGTGGGAAGAACAAGGCATCCCCATTAACAACCGGGCTATGGAGTTCTGCACCATCTGCAAGAGGCAGATATCAACCCTGAAAGTCCAAAGTAAAGGGAGTTGAAATAATCCAAATGCAAGGTCACAAAGGTTTGGATCAGTGTAGGCAAGTCCCCAAATGGAACAAGGTGCTTGATCCTAGCGATGTTCCTCAGATGGTAAAAGGATAACTTAACGACAGCCGACACCTGAGCACGTAATGTCAGCCGATTGTCAAGAATCACCCCTAGGTCACGGATCTGTTCAGAGATAGGGAGCTCAACATCCCCCAGGAATAAACCTGTGGGATGATTTCCCCCCAACCCCCTATCCAGCAAACCAGGGTCCCCGACCATCACCTCTGTCTTCCCAGAATTCAACTTCAGCCAGCTGGACCTCATCCAACCTTGGATCTCGCCAAGGCAGTTATTAAACACAGAAAGTGCTCCATTCTGGTCTGGTGCAAAAGACAGGTAGAGCTGGGTATCATTGGCATAACAATGAAACTCCAGCCCATACCATCGTACAACATCTCCGAGTGGAAGCATGTACACCAGAAACAACATGGGAGACAGCACTGAGCCCTGAGGCACCCCACATGACAGAGAGGTAGAATTGGAGGAAAACACCCCCGACACCACCCTCTGAGTTCTACTAGTGAGGAAAGAAGTAAACCATCTGTGAACCAAACCTGAAAGCCCACAGATGCATCTCAGGTGCTCAAGCAGCACCCCATGGTCTATGGTGTCAAATGCTGATGACAGATCCAACAGGACCAAAAGGGACCATTTTTTTCTGGTCTCTTACCATCAGGAGATCATTGAGCACCCAAACCAGTGCAGTCTTGGTGCTGTGGCTCTTTTGAAAACCTGATTGAAGAGGGCCATTGATGCTATGGATGGTCAAATGGTTGTCCAACTGAGCAGCCACTACTTACTCAATTACCTTCCCCACAAAGGGAAGGTTCAAGATAGGCCTATAGATAGCGAGGGAGTCTGGGTCCAAAGAAGCCTTCTTCAACACTAGTGTCACCACTGCCTCCTTCAGGGAGCAGGGGTACTCACCAAAGTCTAGGGAGCACCAGACTGTCCTCGCCAGAACCGGGATGATAATCTCCCCACAGCCCATAATCAGGGCTGTAGGACCCGGGTCTAAACTACAGAATGTAGTGCGCATACCCTGGACAATCCTCATAACATCCTCAATTTCTGGCCTTGCAAAGGAGCTCCAGGAAAAAAGAGGGAGTATGACCAGGGGCTGGTCTACAGCATTTCCCATAGAGAGTGCTGCGCGGATCTCCACCCTGGTGTCGTCCACCATATCTGCAAAGAACCGAGCAAGCTCCTCACACTGTAATTGTGAAAAGGCTCTATGAACCTGTAGACAGGCTAGGTTGCACAGCCTGTCTATGGTTTGAAAGAGCTGGGCTGGTCGGTTCTGGGTAGCAGCAATTTCCCCGGACAGGAATACTGCCTTCTTATGAGCAGCAATTGCTGACTGATAGAGTTGATAATGCACTAGCAATCTAAGATGGTCGGCATCTAAGCCGGATTTCCACCAGAACCTCTCTAACCTGTGTCCTAGTTGCTGCATCTCCTTTAAGTCCCCGTCAAACCATGGTGACCAAGCGCGAAGGGAGAGAGGACTCACACGGACTGAAGCAATGGAATCCAGAGCGGAGATAATGGCCTTATTAGAAGCCAGAACCAAAACCTCTGGATCCAGGCTCATCACAGGAAATTCTGATAGGTCAAGCACCGTAGTTAGGCCATCGAGATTCACATCCCATAAAGGGCGGTACTTGACCATCTCCACAGGGGTAGGCCTAGGCAGAGGGGTGCAAAAATTGAATCTCACAGTGTAATGGTAAGACCATCCAACAGGTTCCACCCCCATGTCGGAGGCTTCCACTCCAGGAGGAAGACCAGGTCAAGAGAATGGCCATGCAAGGGTGACACATGCTCAGTTGTGTACATCCAACTCACTTAACTAAATCACACAGGAATCTTTTTTTATGCAGGGGGTTGCACCCCCATGCCCCCCTCTTGCAGGAGGCTTGCTCAACCTTAAATAACCAACTCTTAGGGGGGTGCGGACCATGGGGCAAGTTACCAGATTGAGAAAAAGAAAAAAATGTCCTGCCGGTAGCCAGAGTACTGAGCTATGCAAGCAGCTCGGTGGGAATCGGCCACAAAGGATGCTATATCCTGCAGTACAGCTCCTTGTTGTACTCGCTATACAGGATATAGCAAGGTATTGCACCACTTGCTCTCTTGTAGACTGCTAGTATGGAGTCACTCTAATGTGCAGAGTTCAATAATAAGCGCTCTACATGGGTGCTACCCTACCTACTGGGTCAATATGTAGCACGCTTAATAGCATACAACAAAACTCCGAAAGCAAAACAGCATGATATAGGACAGTGAGAGGATGCAATACTGCGAATGGGTCTGTGCATGGTACTGCACCCTCTCACTGTCCCAGGCAGAGGATAAGACCTGTGCTGGGACAGAGATCTGCTGAGCAGCTGCCATGGCTTGATAGGATGAGCTACTGGCAGCAAGGGAAACAAGCAGTGCATTTGGCACCGGGTTCAAGTCCCCATCCCAAATGGATAGAATTTTTTATTTTTTCACACTTTGTGCGATATTTACTTTGAATCCCCCCCCCCCCCGAGTTTGTTATTTTAGTTAGGGGTTCGGGGTGCACCCCCATAATGGTGGGGTGGGGGGGCTGAACCCCACCACAACAAGAAGACTTATGCTGCATGCAATATATTGGGCTCTATTGGCAGTGCTGTATATTGCTGCGGCATAATGACTTGCTGCAACAATGTCTTGCGACATTATGACCCCGTGCCTCTGTACCATCATGGACATCAATAAACCCCCCCCCAACTTTGTCTGGTACACATTGCACAACTGTCATACAGTGTAATGTGACCCTCCCCAACCAGCATATGGTGCACAAGACACATGTGCACTGTAGGTGCAATGTACATGTGTTACACAACCAGTGATGGACAACACTGATACCTGTCACATGATTCCATCAGTGCACATCACTTCTATGGCCACAGACTCAGGTACTGTTGACCCAGACAAAAGCACCACTGTACCCATACTGGTGCACACAGTGCACTGTATGGGATATGACAGGCATGTATGCAGTGACCCCACCTACACATATGTACCCAGAAGTGTAGTGTGTACATGGCAGCCCACACCCAATGACATGCAAAAGGCTTGGCTATGAGAAAGATGTCCACTTTCCTGGTGCAGGCACAGTGCCATGATGCACCATGCACCTGGAATGGTCAAACCACTCCCTCTCCCTGCACTGCAAGTCCACATATCTGTGCCCGCACTGTTCTCCAGTGCAGGCCATCCCTGTGCGCTGTGACATTTAGCATGCAAGAGATGCCCACACCTGTCAGCGAACCTCGTCCCCCTCGTGCACCTCATCCAAGAGCTGTCACTCCCTGGCCCTGACAAGCTGAACCAGGTTTTCCATCTCAGCCTCTCCCCATCTCTGGTCCCTCTGGACCACTACTCTGACTTGCCCTCTTGGCTGCCATTCTTGCAAGTCATCACTCTTGTGGCAACACCCTGACATCACGTTGCTTTCAACTGTGCAGGTCACAAAATGAAGTATGCATATGTTAGTGCTGTGCTAGCTGTGGACGGTGCTGTGCAAAATAGTATAGCACCACACTGAGTCAGATGTGCACAACTGAGCACGTGCCACCCTTGCATGACCTTCACTGTGCTGATATCATTGTTCATGCATCCAAAGAGCAACACTAAATTATTTTGTCTGGCACGATCTGGTTAGCGCTGTGCTGTGGTGCAATTGCAATTGCCCAGTCCAAATAATTGTAATATTCAAAGAGGGTATGCAAATTAGCCTACTTCGACAATCAAATTGCAATCCACCACATTAGCATCTCGTTATGAGCCATTTGCATTTATTACCATGTGTGGCTTGCCTGGGTTATTTCAGTGGTGACACAGCATCACCTGCACAGCTGACTGGAACTGCAGGTAGAAGGCTGAATACTTTGCTGTCAACACTAGGCCTCATCATGTCTTAGGACATGACTTCCACAGGTACAGGTTGGCTTCTCTCAGTCAATAACCCGTTATTATAATCTGCAACATTGTGTGAGCTCTGCTACACTGAACGGAGCCACAATTTATGTGTGGGAACATCAATGGGATGTAATGTGCAGGCCAGCATGCAGGTGTGTACATTCATAGCACTGCACTGCACTGTTGTTGTATTGTAGCACATGTATACGCTGTGACAGTGGCTATGGATGCACACATTATGACTCACATACGGATGCCCATGTGCATCCACAGATAAGCATTATGTTCCCAGGAGGGGACGGCATTCATAACACACAACACAGCAATACTATTCAAATGGCTGGTTTTGTGTCACCATCATGTGTATGTGTACCCCATGCCATGATGTGCCTCAACAGGACACATTGTACAGTCTACAATTCTCACCAGTCAGTGAAGTCACCTCACATCACACACTGGTTGGTATGCAGACAACACATTGGTCCTGGTGCAATCCTCACAATGCAGGTTGCTGCTTGTATCTATGTGGCTCATAACCACAGTCATGTGGCCACCAACACCCAGACAGACTTGTAAAGGACATTGTTGGGCATGAACATCATGGGGTGTGGGTGGTGCCTCTACATCACTGTGATGCATGCCCACAGCCAATGCCATGATGTGACCCATCAGTTGAGTGTAGTGCCACTCTGCCCCCCACACAGGTGCCTCTGATGGAAGGGAGAAGATTTGATGCCACAGGTTTTCCAGAGAGAAGCTGAAGACCCTGGCCAATAGTTACAAGGCCAGGGAGCAAGCAATGCAGCAGTATAAAAACACTGATGCCCAGTGAGGGGACATGTGGGATCAGATTACAGCTGAAGTGAATGCTGTAGGTAGACAGGGCAGCACGATGAATGCGACATGCAAGTGAAGTCATGAACAGCAGCGTTCATCAAAGGAGGAAGAGGTGGCACACCACTGTACACTGCAGGGCACAGGAGGAGGTCAATGGCCAGCTGAGCTTGCAATGCCAATGAATCCTATTTTGGAGGTGGTGGCATCCACCATCAGGTCTGAGGCCATGGCAGGTGTTGATGGCGGTGACTGTGAGACACAGCTGTCATCACACAGTACATGTGGGAACACGGCCATGAACCACCACAGTATGCATTTCTCTTAAGGGGTATATGGGTTGCTGTGCCTATGTTGTCACACATTGCTGCCCTGGTCTGTGCATTGTGATGGCCTGTGTGCAGTATGGCACTGCATGGTGATGTGTTCTGTGCACTACTGGACCTGCAGCATGTTACATGCTAACACAGTCCTGTTGTACACTGCAGATAGTGTCCCTGTGCCTCTGCACATAGTGTGCATCTTGGCAGAAGGTGTGCCTTCCTCATACAGTGTTGCATGCTGCCACGTGTGTCACTGGGTGCTACACCTATTACCTCCTATTCAGTGGTAGTCTTCATGTGTGTGTGGTGTGTTGATTACATTTGGTGCTGGTCATGTGCATGCCTGCGGGATACTCATTCCAACTGTAGGTGTGTGTGCACCCTGGCTGTGTGGGTGTTTAGGCTGTGTTCACCTTTTCTGGGCTTGCACTGGGCGTCATAGGCATCAATGGTGTGGTTTGCATCTGGTGGCACTGGTAAAGGGCCACTTTGTATTGTGCTTCACACTTACAGTGTTCTTTTCTACCCATGGTGCAAGGTGATGGCCCCACAGCAGAGGAATGGTCAGAGAAGGACAATCGCCCGTCGAGATCCAGGGTGCAGAGACTGCTGGCATAAGCTGCAGAGGGGGTGTCCATGGCCACATTGTTTGGTGCTGTGTCAGATGATGAAGATGATGAGGACACATACATTCCCCCTGGGATAACCTTGCTGCCCTTGCTGCTTTGAGGAGTTTCTGCCCATTGGAACTGTGCCTAGGCATGGCAGGCCAGACAGGGGCTGACCACAGTGGGCTCACTGCGGCCACCTCACAGTCACTCATCAGGAACACATCATCTTTGGTGCTGTCAGGGTCCCATGAGGGCCATTCCTCTAGTGCCACGACTGCCACCACCACCACCCTCACAACAACTGCCACAGGTGTAGCAACCATGATGGCAGGCTCACACACTGCCCAGCCAATGCAACAAATTTCTGTGGGCAGCCATCCTGTTGCCCCAGTTGATCACACACACGTGGTGCACCGCCGACAGTGAGATGGTGTGGCACACAGCCACACAGGATGTGGGATGCTCCCACCTCAATGATCGCCACCACCCACTTACATCCAATGACCCGGGTGTCCATGCACTCCAGGGATAGGATGGCTCTGTATCACAGCAGCTCCTCTGGTCTGTTGTGGACTCGCAGTCCACTGCACAGCAGAAGCTGCATGCCTTCAGGAGGCAGGTTAGACAGGAAATTGCCTACCTCCAAAAGGCAGTGCATGCAGACCTCATGCATGCAGGCCAGCATGCAGTGGAATGTCGAGCACGATTCCTGAATGCCCTCAACTAGATCTTTGTTGACCTCACTGGGGCTGTGAGAGAACTCACAGCCACAGTGAAAGAGGTACAGATGACTAGGCAGCACTGCACCACAGGCACATACTATCCGCGTGCTGGTAGTGTCCCCTGTTGTGCATCTTCCTCACAGGTCAGGGTAAGTCAGCACTGCTGCAACATTATCATCTGTGGGCACTCCACAGACCACTGGGTGACTTATGGCCTCGGCATCACCCAGCCTGAGTCATGGCCGGGGTCATTCCAGGGATTCCCCATCCCCATATTCTTTGCCTGCCATCTCCCTGGTACATAGTACCCCTCCCCACCTGCTCGCAGTAGTGCATTTGTGAGGAACCATGGTGGGAGACGGCATTGATGCTGTGTGTGTACCCCACCTTCTTGAACCCTTCCCCACCTACACCCATCACAAGCACCTTATTGTACTTTCACACATCCCAACACACTCCATAACTCAACAGTGTGCCATCCTTTCTTTTTTTTTGTGTATCTTATTATCATTGTGTTTTTGTCACTGCACCGTATAGAATGCAAGTACACTAATTGACTCATGTATGTTACATAGAAATACAGAAACTTAGAATTTAACGGCAGAGAAGGACTGCTTGGCCCACCCAGTCTGCCCATTTCCCTACCTATTGGATTAGCTGCAGATGCTAGTTTACCAATAGTCTACTTCCTCCTACCCCCTACTATAATTACCTTATGGCTGTCCCATGCATTCTTGAATTCCCCCGGTTTTTGACCCCACAACCTCCTCAGGAAGGTGGTTCCATTCGTCCACCACTATCTCTATGAAAAAATATTGCCTACATTGCCCCTGAGCCATCCCCCCTCTATCCCTCTATCTTTAAGTTGTGCCCCTTTGTTCTTGCCATCTCTTTTTCTGGAAGATTCTACCTTCTTGGACTTTGAAGATTCCCTTGAGGAACTCGAAAGTTTCTATCATGTACCCAGTCTCCCTCCTTTCCTCAAGAGTATACATGTTAAGCTCTCTTAGTCTCTCTTTATATGGCTTCTGATGCAGACCCTGCACCATTTTAGTTGCCCTCCACTGGATTGTCTGCATTCTGTCTATGTCCTTGCTGAGATAGGGTCTCCAAAACTGCACACAGTACTCCAGATGCGGTCTCACCAACTGTCTGTACAGAGGGATAACAACTTCCTGTTTTCTACTGGTGATGCCTCTCCCTATGCATCCAGGTATATTCCCAGCTCTCTTTACTGCCTTCTCACATTGCTTGCTAACCTTAAGGTCATCTGATATGATTACCCCCAGATCCCTTTCCATTTTTGCTGTTGTTACTACCCCCCCCCCAATTGTGCAATCTTCCCCTGGGTTTTTGTTTCCCATGTGCATTATTTTGCACTTCCTTGCATTGAATCCAAGCTGCCATTCTTCTGACCATTTCTCCAAACCTTGCCAAGACCCTTCTCATCCACCTCTTGTGTATCAACTCTGTTGCAGATCTTTGTGTCATCTGCAAAGAGGCATACTTTTCCTTCCAGACCCTCAGTAATGTTTCCTATAAAGACATGAAAGAGGACTGGTCCCAGTACTGAACCCTGCAGTACCCCATTAGTAACCCCCCTTTCTTTAGAGTGAGTTCCATTTAGTACTGACCTCTGCGTACTGTTGGGAAGTCAATTTGTTACCCAGGCTACCACCCTGGGACCCACTCCGAGGCTGGCTAACTTGTTTATTAATCTTTTGTGTGGGACTTTGTCAAATGCCTTGCAAACGTCTAGGTAGGCCATATCCACAGCCCCTCCCTGGTCTACTACTTTGCTCACCCAGTCAAAGAAATCAATTAGATTGGTCTGACATGACCTTCCTGCTATGCATCCAGGCTGCCTTGGGTCTTTTGCCTCTCTGGCCTCTAGGTACTCAGCAGTTCTTTCTTTCAGAAGTGATTTCATAATTTTTCCTATCACTGAGGTTAAACTAACAGGTCTGTAGTTTCCTGCCTCTGCCTTGCTTCCACTTTTGTTCAGGGAAATCACATATGCCCTGCTCCAGTCCTCAGGAACCACCCCATCCTCCCGTGATTTGTTAAAAATGGTAGTCAGTGGTGTCAGTAGGTCTCCCCTTAGTTCTTTTAAAATTATGGGGTGAATCCCATAAGGCCCCATTGCTTTCTCCACCTTGAGTTTTAGGACTTCTTTCAGTACCCTTTCTTCTGTGAATGGACTGGTGTCAACCACCCTGCCCAGAGTGCTTCTATTGTTTGGTTTAGGCAACTCCTCTTCTTCTTCTTTTGTGAATACTGAGCAAAAGTATTTGTTCAGTATCTCTGTCTTTTCACTGTCTCACTCTGCCCACCTCCCCTCCCATTTAATAAGCTTCACTGTCCCTCTCTTGACCTTTCTTTACTCCCTAATGTACCTATACAATGTTTTATTCCCCTTCTTAACTGATCGGGCTATCTTTTCCTCTGGTTGGGCCTTTGCTATTCTGACTGCCTTCCCCACTTCCTTCTGCTTTAACTGATACAGTCCCTTTCCTGCTCCTTCTGTAATTCCTTATACTTCCTGAATGCTATCTTTTTCTCCCTAATCTTCCCTGCAACCTCTTTTGAGAGCCATAGTGTTTTTTTACTCCATTTTGTTCCCTGTATTTGTTTCATCCAAAGGCTTGTTGCCTCTATGATGGCAGTTCTGATTTTTCTCCTTTGTTCTTCCACCCTTCCTTTCTGGCAATTTGCTAGTGCATTCCTTAGTTATTCACCCATTTTGCCAAGTCAGTCCTTCCAAATTCCAATATCCTTGTTTTTGTATGACTTGTCTCCACAGTTGTGTTTATCATGCATCACACTTGTTCCCAGATGGCTACCCACTTCTAATTCTGTGATCCTCTCTTCATTTGAGAGTATCAGGTCTAAGATTGCTCCCTTCTGAGGGGGTTCCAACACTAGCTGTCTAAGGCATGCCCACTGTAGGGCATCGAGAATTACCCTGTTCTTGGATGTGGCTGCAGTAAATGTGTTCCATTTAACATCTGGCATGTTCAAGTCCCCCATCAACAATATCTCCCCTTTTTCAGCCATTCTGAGAATGCCATCTATCATTTCCTTGTCCATTTTCTCCCCCTGAGATGGGGATCTGTATACAACCCCTGTGCGGATTGTGGTGCCATTCTCTGTTGTCCATGTTGTTTTCACTCACCTACCCATCCATGCCAGGGTTCCTATGATGTTCAGCCTATGCTCCTGGGACCTCCTGGCCATTCTTGGGTCAGGCCTATCGAGCTGCTCCACTCCCCCCCAGACCTCTGACTCTGGGTCACTGTCAGCATGTACCTTAGGTTCTGGCAGGTGTATTATAAGGTTTAGCACCATGTTGTGCAACATGCAACAGGCTAGGAATATGTGGCATACCTACTGATGAGTATATTGTAGGGTACCACCGGAACAGTCCAGGCATCTAAATCTCATTTTGAGTATGCTAATGACACGCTCAATTATATTCTGTGTTGCAATGTGGGCCTCTTTGTATCTCTCCTCATACACATTTGCTGGCCTAAGGACTGGGGTTAGGAGCCAGAGTCTCAAGGAATTGGCACTGTCCCCTATGGAAACATTACCTCTTATTAGGAGGTGTGTACTATGTCACTCACTCTGACCAGTTTGCAAACTCTACTGTTTAGGTCATCCCATGTACCTGTATACCCTCCACTCCCCCATCTCCTTTGTATGCTGTATTGCAGCACTGTCCTGCCATTGGGGGGATTGTGGTTGTGCCTGCTGCAGGTACTCACTGACAAAATGTCCATTAGGTATTTGGCCTTCCTCAAATGCCTAGCACAACTGGGACTGGTGCAAGATGAAGGCGTCATGGGTACTGCTGGGGAACAATAAAGGGCATTGATGATGTGCCTAGTTGCATGACTCACCACCTGGCAATTAATGGAGAGGTAATCCTTTATATTGAGGAAGTTGTCTTCTACTTCAAAAGGTGGTGCACAGATGGCAGCATGGGTACAGTCAATGGTGCTGAGTACTGCTGGTAGGTGCGCAGCCCGATAGTATTATTGCATTGTTTCTCTGTGCTCTGCTGCCATGCTGGGGAATACAATGAATTCACCAGAATGTTGCAGCAGGGCATCTAGGAACTGGGTCAGTAGGCATGATGTGCAGACTGTGACACACTAATAGTATCCCCAACTAGTGTCTGAAAGGGCCCGGTAGATAGAAAGCACATCGCAGTTTATTTATTTATTTTTTATTTAGTTGTTTTAACCAGGAGTAGCACACTAAGCTGAAAGCTTTTTTACAGGTGTGACCTGGGAGCACAGGGAAGTTAAGTGACTTGCTCAGAGTCACACAGTATGCAAGTGGAAGCTGTAGGATTCAAACCCAGGTCTCATCTGCTGGATGTCACCAGATTTGCAGCTCAGAGCCTTAAACCATTGCGCTATACTGTCTCCAGTTGTCACCTTTTGCTTGACTGTCATGGCATTGCTACTCTGGGTAGTATATTGCAGCTGCTCATGCAGGAGCTCACAAAGTTCCTTCAGTAGAACCCTGCTAAGTCTGTACCAGCCCACAAGGTTGTCATCTGAGAGTGTCTCAAAAGACACCTGGGGCTGGTACATTCTGTTTGCAGCATATCTCCTCCTTGGCCTATGGAGTGGACCAAGGTGGACTTGTTCCATCTCTTCCTCCTCAATCACAGCTGCAATCAGATAAACCATCACAGGATTATTTACAATCACCATGTTGCCTGTTGCTGTGTCCACATCCGCCCCCCCGTGTTTGCCCTGGGTTCAGACTACCTTTTTATAGGCTGCAAATTGTGCCTCGCTTCATGTTGCACTAACACACATTGGGCCAGATATTCAAAACTTTGCTCCGGGCAAAAAACGTTTGCACAGATTTAGCATGGGATTAGCGTGGATCTGCTATATTCAAAAGGCCAAATAGCACAGGCAAACTGCATTAGCGCCGGGTAAATCCATAATGTATGCAAGGGGCAAACTTACATGAATACAGGTGCAATGCTATATTCAGCGACTAGTGCCACGCTAAATGGTTTTGCGTGACTTAGCTTGACACTTAGCGCAGTGCAAATTACCACCCAGGAAAAGCTTGTCTTAACCCTGGGCAATCAGCTTTGCATGACACTTTGGCTTTGTGCAGTGTTTGCGTGCGTTTAGCGTGGGTTTTGTGCTACCCTAACAAATAAATATGACACATAGATAATGCCAAACATAGAGGAAGGATGCTCCTAACCGATGGCATCACAATGATGTCATCATCTGCCACCAATCCCAGCCATGCCAGGCAGTAAGTGGTGACCCTGCCGCCAGTGGACAGCATGGCAGTGTGGCCATACAGCACACACCTGCGGACCACACATCTGTGGACACGAACAGATGCCAGCACACAAAGCAGCACTTGTGGCATGGAGGATGTTGAGGGGAGCGTGTATGGTGAGGCTGTGCCACAGACCAGGTGTGGCCACAAGGTTGGGACACATCATGCAGTGCACATGGCCAGTATTGAATACCCTCAACACTAGTGTGCCTTTCGGATAATATATGCCCCCCCGGCCACATACCGCACAGCTGTACAACTGCCACAGCACACAAAGCCAGAAAAGACAATGTCACTGTGAGCATCCCATGCCACAGGTACAGCATCTGTGGGTCACACAACAGTGTAACAGTAATGTCCACTGTCAGTAAACACCTGCAGGTTGGGCCTGTCGCTGTGTACAGTGCAGTCATCATCACTGCCCTACACACCATAGGCAGTGCTGTGTCCCTCACACTACTGGCCCCCTTGCTACTGTATTGTCTGCTGTGCACTGTAGCATGCCCTACAGTTGCATGCAGCACCACCACCATCTGTGCCTATGCTGTGTTGTCCCCTTGGGTACAATATGCTATGCTATGCTGTACTGTTTACATGTAGCCTGCAGCTATCATTGTGCACTGCCAGACTGACCTACAGGTGGAGCTGCGGTTAGACCTGGTCAGCCCCTGTACTTCCAGACTGACCTACAGGTGACTCTGAGGGACCCTGCAGTAATGCTGGGCAAACTGCATGCAAATCAGGGTATAATGAGATACTAATCTGGTTGTTTGCCCAGAGACTACCTAAGTAGGCTCATTTGCATGGCACTTTTGAATATGGCACATTTTAGCTCCGGACAAACGTGTTTGCACCGGACTAACTGCTTAGCTTCACATTAATGCCACGCTAACGTGTTAGCACAGTGCTAATGGTACGGGGAATAATATACAGTTTTGATCACTATTCTTTCACATCTGCTGCTTCCTGCAGCTATACTGAGTCCATGCATTTGCTGGCACACACATTGGCCATGTAGTTCGTCTGTACCTGCCCTCACGTTGCTGTGCACTGTGTTGTTGTTGTGGGTTGCACTTCCTGGTTGCTTTATTCAGTGCTGTCTAATTCCCAGGCCATTTTTGCCCTGCACTCCCACACTAGTTTGTCCGGCTTCCTTAGACTGAAATATTCAGCAGGATTAGCACAGAGCTATTTCCATTTCAATATAGCTTGCTCTGTGCTCCGGGCTATGTTTGCCTGCCGGGCAGTGCTAATTTAGCCCCTGGGCAAAGTTTTGAATATCTGGCCCATTGTGTGGCACTGTGGTGCTGAATATACCATTGTGCCTATATTCATGTCCCCAGTCCTCTCTTTGCCCTGATCATACATTATCTTTTAGCACTGGTGCTATCATGTTGTACTGGTGCTTTTTGGCTTTTTGAATATGGCAACTCAGCACAAATGTGGTGCAATCGTGGCACAATCAGTTTGTGCTCAGTGCATAGTTTTGAATATCTGGCCCCAGGTCTTTTCAAAATGAAGTGTCAGTCTCACTGTGTAGTTTTATCATATGCCTTCAGGTTCAAGTTATCTTTATTGTCAAGTAACGCTTTTACAATGTTGAAAAAACATAGATTTCATACAAAACATTACAATTGCTGATCTTTCAATAAAAACAGTAATAAACACACTTATCACATCTTAACAATTTAATTCATTTGTAGGCCCAGAGTGGCAGCTATTAGCAAACGCACTCTATAGAAATGTAACCAGAGAAAAATGAAGGGACTGGTTCTGTTTATAGTACATCCTCTTAACATTTCAACCAGAATCACAATATACATTGATACTAATTAATTTAAAAAAATGCTTGACACTCAGCACGCACTAGGAAATAACTAGGCATGTAAAATAATATTTCTTCTCAACAGAATGTTGCACTAGGCCGGGGTGCTTCTAGTCAACAGCCAAACAGTATTTCAAAAGTCCAGCACTCACCACCACAATAGAAACACACTGCTTGCTGCTTTCATGCAATATTTTTATTCCATCAACGTGCCAAGAAAACTGCACACCTTGAAGAAGGACTTGATCTGGAACTAGACAAGGTGTGCAGTTTTTTGGCACGTTGATGGAATAAAAATATTGCACGAAAGCAGTGAGCAGCGTGTTTCTATTGTGGTGGTGAGTGCCAGACTTTTGAAATAATGTAAAATAATATGAAGTAACAGAGATCATAAGAAAAAAACTAAAAATAAAAGTAAAATCTACAATATCAAATGCTTTACTAATCAGGTTTTCTGGGTCAGTGCTCTATCTCCTTCAGTGATCTACATATAATTCCCATGTTGTACTGTAGTTATCAGAGGTGGTGAATAGCCACAATATAGAGAATAATAGATGGGCAACTATGCACAACCAGTGTGTTCTGTCACAGAGGGGTCCTGATTCCTCTGACCTCAAGAGCAATGCTTGAGAGGTCCATGGGAATCAGAACCCCGAGGTGGCAAAACACACTGGTCGTGCATAGAGTTGCTCATCCTGTATTTTTTTAGTGTATAGTACTGTGTGAAATTGTGAGTTCTTTTGCTTTCAAAATGAGACTGATTCATGCAGTCTCTAGAGGTTCTAGAATGCTGTTCTACCACAGTAGGGTAGAATCATATTCTATGACCTTTGAACTGTGGTACAACAGCATTTTGAAAGGGATGGAATTCTATACAGAACAACACGCCACTATACACTATAAAACCAGACAAGGAGAGTTACTGAAAACTTTAAGTAGTGGACCCAATATAAATGAGCAGAAATGTTTTAATAATGTACAAAATAGCATTATATGTTGTTGACAATCTGGTTTGTTAAAGCCAAAATTACTAACTGGCAATGTGACATCAATTTTTTTTATTAATTTAAAAATGAAAACATTACTGTCATAAAGTTCCATCCTTTATTTGGTAAAGAATCCTTGGTGATTCACACAAGAGAGAAGTTATTTTGTTTTTTTGCACAATTATAAATGCTTAATAAAACTACTGCATGTTATTATCTCTGTCTTCTTGTTTCAGCAAGTGACTGAAGCTTGATTGAACTTATTATCACAAATGCAGTTTTTGTGGATGTGCAGTGCCAAACAATGGGTGGGGTAAGCACTGATTTGCTTTTCCTGAACAATTTCAGTTATTACCAAAAACCCTACACCTCCCTTGGCTGCTTTCCTTTGAGGTTACTTTAGCAAAAACTAGACTACTCAGCGATTGGTTAAGAGTAAATGATATCACCAATACAAAGTTCCTAGGGTTTGCCTATTAGAAATATTTATTTATAAATACAAACAATGTATGTCCTTCTGGCCTGGCTGCTTAACTACCCAACTCCATACTTGAGATTTACTATATTAGATAGATTATTCCTTAACACTGCTAAATGTAAATAAGAATTATATTTATGTGATAAAGGAGAGATTTGAAAAGGCATAGAAGTTAGACTCAATGACTCAACTGGCAAAAAGAAAGACAGCTGCTAGGTTGTAGGATTTCAATGTACAATTGTTTTACTCCAGTGTAGAAAATTGTAAATACTCACCCCACAGCAATGATTCACACATGTGGACATATGCTTTTACAAGGCATCCTATCTAATCAGGTAGCACCCCCATCCTCATCACCAACCATCTTACTGACATTCTGGATATCCACCAATGACCCATGACTAATATAGGTAGGCAGTATCCATGTCAGTTGTTCAAGAGCCAGTGGGGGGGGGGCGTCTGGCATAGAATGGACTGGAATGTTCCTCCTTCCTCAGATTTTCTCCACAGGTTTACAGCATGTAATTATGCGTGCACACATGTATGCATTGTCATGCAGGCATGCTGGGTGTCTGGTGGCTACCCCATCCCTTTTCTGGGGCTCCCAGATACACTCCCACCTGCTCCAAACCAGGAGACAGTCAAACAGTGACAGCAGCATCCCCACCTCCCTGAAGAAGGAGAGCAATCCTTTGAATGCTCATTCCTTTCTCCCCTGCCCGGCCTATGATGGTTGCACTTGTCCACAAACAAGGATCACTGACATGTTGAGCAGAAGTGCTGCCTTTGCACCTATTGGCCTGCCTTAAATGTATGTTTTATATATATATATTGAAATGCCTTTGCTAAGTTATTTCAATAAATGAATTGAAATAACTTTGATAAGTCAATCAAATAAAAATTGAACTATACTGACAAAATGAAAACGGAACTTATTCTCACAATTATTATGGCAGAGGTGTTTACTTTTAGATACTGTAGGTGATCAGAGGGATCCCTCTAATTACTGTCATTCAAGTCTCTTAGATGTAATGGAAAATATGCTGTATTTTCAAAAAATATTCCTGAAAGAATTACTCGCTGTTCTCAAGATAAGAATGTCATCACAGAATATAACACTGGTTTAAGCATTTTAATATGGTTGATAATTGTTTTATTCTATTGCACCTTTTAGAAAGACATATTACTAAAATGTGCCAGAAGATGTAAGCGACATTTATGCTAGACTCCATGGGTCCAATTTTCAAATGTTAGCACAGGGCTTGCACCACACAGCAGTTGCGACTTGTGCTGTTCTACAAAGTGGCCTGCGACATGTCACAGGCCACTTGCGCCAAACAGCTGTTACGCCAGCAGTTGAGCCATAAACCCTCTGTGACATGGCACTAGGGGGTTTATGGCAGCAGTTGCACCCCATTGCAGAAGGGCAGCAACAAAGTCCCCAATGTCGGGTTTCTACAAGAACCCTCAGAGGAGAACCATCAACATACGTTACACCTGCATTTATCTGGAGTAACTTACATCCATACTCCATGGGTCCCGTAGAACCCAGTCTATCTGCCCTCCCTCCATGCCCATACCACATCTGTTGTTGCCCCAATGGGCATCACACACTCCCGCCTCATCCCCTGTTCTGAACATGCACCCCCATACCCCCACACAGTAACAGCCCCACAGGGCTGTCCACACCAACTGCCTCTGAATCCCTGTGCATTCAGTGCCCTGCAGGGCTGTGCACACCACCTGTCTCTCAACTCCATCATTTGAATAAGCCCAGCAGGGTGGCACAATCAAGGTTCTCACTCTGTGTCTTGCAGTATTAAATGTAGAATACTCTGCTCCTGATAGTGTTTTCTTACTCAGTTGAGGTTGCCCTCCAGTATTTCTCATTCTCAGCCAGTGACAAGGTTAGCCACTCTTCACCATGGTTAGTTGCCGACTGAGTCCAGTTGAGTGCATACAGAAAGATGCACTCAGAAATTAATTTCTGAACAAGTCTTTTCTGTACTAAGCTCCTACTGAACTCAGTCAGCAGCTGGACATGGAGGTGAGAGATGGCTGTAGGTCAGTTGGCTGGGGATGGGTGGGGTGCTGGGTGGATGGCAAGGCTGGGTGGGGGCCACTAGACTACCAGGGCAGGGTATTTGCTGCATTTGGCGACTGGCAACTTGGGGGTCAGGGCATGGGTGGGGGATTGATTGCACTGCCCTGTGGGGCTTATCAGAATGATGGAGTCAGAGGACAGGGGTGTGGGCATCTCTGTAGGGCTCTTTCAGACCTCTTTGGGGGCTGGGGGTGTGGGCAGCCCTGCGGGGATTTCTATGCACACTTCGGAGGGCTGGGGTTGTGGGCAACCCTACGGGCCATATCTCTGGTGGTGTCAGGGGGAAGTTGATGTGACCAGCCCTGTGGGACTCTGTAGGTATGTTTTTGGGGGGACTGGGGGTATGGCCAGCCCTGCGGGGCAGCTACTGTGGTTTGTTGGGCAGGGGGGTGCACTTGCGACCTGCATTTGCACTTGTGACATGCTCGACAGGTGCACCCTCATTTCAGCATACCTGACCACATGTAGCAAGTCACAGGACTTAGCTACAGAGACCCTGCCCCTTCTAGAATAGGGCACAGGGTCAATGTTGCAGTTGTGGGTGGTGCAAGTTGCTTTTGATGGTAACTTGCACCACCCTTCTAGAATTGGGCCCATGGTCTCCAGGATTGTCCCATGGTAGACCAGAAAATGTTAGTCTAACTCGCAGCTATTGGTGCATGGGATAGGTGATGCTGATCACCAACTGGGAGAGTGCTGCAAGCCCCATGCACCATACATTTGGTGCACTAAGGCTTGTGGCATTCTTGGCCCTTTGAAAACTGGACCCCATATGTAGAATAATTTTTGGAGAAATACTGATACAGTTTAGTTAACTATCTGATAAAGACTGTGAAAAATGTGTACTCAAACACTAGGATAAGGTATATGTTAGACTGGAGGGTAATCTTACTGACCTCTTCCATAAGAACAAAGGTGTTCATCAGGGCTTCATAATTGCCCAATTCTCTTCAATATGTCCATTAATATGCTGCTCACTATTATGGATGAGAGTGATCCTGACACCCCAAAATTCACCAATGATCCTTGCCCACTACCGACCTATGTGGATGATTTAGCACTTTTTCTCATTAACTTTAGAAGGCCTTCAAAAAACCTGATGCCATAGCAAATACAGTACAACTCACATTAAACTGTTCCTCCAATGAGTTGTTGTAGCATTTCTGACTGAGTTCCATAATTGTTGCTGGTTCCAGCATAAAGCCCTGCACAAACTGATTCTTAAGAGTTAAAAGTCAGTTTTACATTGCATTCTGACTGGACTACAGATGCATTCCAACTGAATTGCAAAAACGTTTTACAAACATTGCTCTTGAGCTGGTTATGCATTGAAAACAATGCAATATGAGTTAACAAGGCACTGCCAACCATAAAAAACAATGCTAAACCAACTCATTGATGAAACAATTTAAAACAACTTGTTCTGTATTTCAAGTTAAAAATTTATGTTGCAAAAAATAAGGTGATGGTTTTCAGTACTAATAGAGTCACGTCAGTCTGGAATGCTGTGAGACAAAAATTGGCCTTAGTCAAGGAATTCACCTTATACAACAATAGTCCTGGTCAAGATATACAGATGAATTAAAAATAAAAATGAAACTAACTATGGGAGGTTTATATAATTTTAGTTACCTTTATGGGGCAATACTTTGACTGCAATGCTTAAATCGATTAGTGTAAAAGAAGATGTATGGGCCACCTATGAACCAGAGATTTACAGAGGACTAATGTAGATAAATTAGGTGCAGTGCTCATTGAAAGATGCAGACAAATCTTTAGGGTACATATGTCAACTTTGCCCTATGCAGTATGCTCAGAATTAGGTGTGTTAACTTTAAAGTCAAATACTGCTTCCTGTATGCTTACTTAATGGATCAGAATTTTAGCCATTCCAGAAAACAGTCTACCTCTTATGTGTGTGAAGGAAAAGGTATCTTGGGTAACATATGATTGTACAATAGGTCATCAAATTAGGAAATAATGGATAGGTCAAATACCTTCAGCTACAACCTTCCTCCATCACTGATAGTAATGCTCTTCCTGAACATACAAGATTATTATATTTTGATAAGAGTGGAGAACTTTGCATTAGCTAGAAATAAATTATACAAAAAAGTAAGAATGTTTTAACTACATGACATTGTATTACTGGGGTGTAGCCTGTGTTGGCATACTCATTGTTTAATAATGTATGCAGCTTTACAGTTGTGAGATGTGTGAATATGTATTGTATATAGTATATTGTTCTGTTTTATTGTAATGATCTTTTAACTGTGACTGAACAAATGAATTTAAATGAACTTTAGACTGTGTAAATTGTTCAGATGTGTCAAGGTTAGTTCCTGTTGCAAGAAAATAATGACTTCGTTTTTCAGTTATACAGGCTTTACAGAGCTTAGCATTATATCAGCTGTAATTTGCCAGTGAATTGAGACTAAGTTATGCAGACCATGAAGGTTCATGAATGGTTTATGAAATGTCAAAGGGTCACTAGTATTGTATTCATTGTGTATAAGGTAGCAATCTGACTTTGACTTCCTTACAGTGCAGGTGTACCTGTTCCTTTGCTTTCTGAAGACTAGACAGTTAGTTTCCAATTTGGGCTTTCTGAATGATGACATACTAAGATTTTTATTATGTGTAAACAACATTTTTTAAGATATATTAAATAATTTTTATTTGCAAAAGTGTTTATGTAACTAGGTAGTGAGACTTTGAGTACACAATATGCAATAACACTCAGAAGTAGGGGGAAAATACAAGGAGTGAGACATGCATATGGACAGCCATACAACATACTACTGCATATACAGTAAGTAGCACGGCATGTAGATGAATCGGGTGTGATAAGCAATCAGAAAACACTATAGCAGAAACAAGAAATACTATGAGTAAATTTACTAGTATATAAAGAGACAAAAAAGGGCAACACTGAGTCCTCAGGTGTTTCAGCTCTAAATGATCATTTGCAAGGGAGTAGAGACCTGAAATGGCAATTTGCTAATAAGAGTAGTAGGTCTAAATGAACAGTGTCCCATTAAGAAAAGGCTATCACAGCAGACATTAAAGCTTGAAAACCTCTATCATCTCAATACATTTCTCTTACATCTTTTGAATATCATACAGTAGTATATACTACACAAGCAAAATATTATATACTGTATCATAAATTAAAAGCACTTGAGAAAAAATAAAAACATGAAAATAAGAAATTAAAAAGGCAAAAAAAAAATCATTTAAAAAATGTAATAAAGAAATAAGGAAGTAGGGTGCCTATTAGCAGTGGTGGAGCAATAAACTGTATTATTGAATCTTCCATAATTACCCTATTGGTTAATTTTCTCACATATTGTAGTTGCATTCAGGACTTCCAGACATACACACATGGGTAAAACGGGTGGAACTGCTGTATAAATAACCTTCTATCTCACAATTCCAAACAATATCCAATATCTAAAAATGAACATGAATAAAAAAGGGAAAGATAAAAACATACTTCTGAGATGCAGATTAGCCAATTATAATATTTGACTATAGGTTTCAAACTTCTTTCAGACTGTTAGGTTTCATAAAATTCAATATATAGATAAGGCACCCTTCATGCAGTTATACACTTTTCAATTGTTTACCCTCTTTAGGATTCCAGGGTACTGTGTACATACCCCTAAAGCACACTGTAGTGGAGTCTAAATGCTGGCGTTGTTTCCGATTATACAACAGGCCTACAAAATTAATAATTCTAATTGGCTAACTGACACCTTTCTGCCCTGGTAAATCCTGGCATAACCCACATTAAAGGTGCCAGTCTGCCACATCTACAATCAACCCATTTAAAATCACTCCATCCCAAAAATCAGTGGTGATAAACCACCATGTTGACTCATCGCTAAACCACCAGCAAGCCATGAGCAGCTGCAAGTTTCAGTGAACAAAGTAATAGCAGCTTAATTAAACAGACCCCAAACCCACTTTCCAAATCATGGAAACACTTGCTTGCACCCATCTCACCTGTCTGAACATTTTTTTCTTGTTTGTTCAGTACTTGCTCAGCTCTGTCCCATCAAGTTCATCGGCGCACTTTCACTTCCACACCATAGGATCTTTCTTTCCATAGCCTTAATGCATGCCCCCAAAGCCCTCCATTAAGCACTGCAGCTTCCTGTTCGCATTAAACAAAAGTAAAAAAAAACCCCAACTACTCAGACCCTCCTCACTACAAAACGCAACACAAAAGCAGATGGTGTAAAGAGGCGCAAGTTTAAAAAACTGACATGAGTCCCTAAATCCAGTTTTCATACCATAGAAACTTTTTTTTAACAATTCTTCTTCCATGACTAGTTCCTGGTAAACCTGCCTGAGCTGTCTTTAAGTCCTTACTGATTAAACAAACAAAAAAAAATAACAAGCATCGCTCACTATTACCATTTCCCAATACACAGTTGCTGAAACTAAATCACAGTCTTTGCCCTGTGCTTGATGGTGTCATGTGCCAGATTGCTTCCTCAAGATGATTTCATGAAAGAAGCTGTCATGCTGCATTTTACCACTTTTTTTTTTTTTTACTGATTGCATTTTGATATTGTTAGAGACAGAACAAATCTGGCAGCAGTGTTTTTTGTGCATACCAGGATTGAAACTGGCTCACAGTACCAAGAGCTCTGGCACCACACTGGCAAACTGCATCTTCCTCTGAAGTAGCAAGGAGCCTTTCCAGTTACTAATGACTTTAAAAAAAACACTGTTGACAGACTTTCTCTCTCTCTCTCTCTCTCTCTTTCTCTCTCGCTATCAATTCTATCAAAAAAAAGGTGCTCACACTCCCATTTCTGTTAATCAAACACAGCTCAGTCTCTTTTTCACAGGGCACTAAATGGGACTGTCTACATGACAGATGGCAACAAGAAATACTGCTGATCTGAAAAAACACAATAAAAACAACAACAACAAAAAATAACCTGCTAATAGAAACTTGCCATCAATCCTTGTGAGTCTGTATCCACTTCAGGTTTGGGGGGGCAGCAGTAGGCTTCCATGTTCAACCTAGCAACCCAGGACTATTATATTTCTGTAGAATTATATCTCTTCTATTTTACTCATAATAATAAATTTAAAAAAAGTTGACACCTAACATTTTTCTTTTTTCTTTATTTTATAAATTGTAGACTCACAGCAAATTACTCCAGAGTGTGGATTATGCTGGGATTTATCCTTGACTGACCTGGGTTGACCACTCAGCCTGTGACGTCAAGGCCAAACCATG
This sequence comes from Neoceratodus forsteri, assembly GCA_016271365.2. Taxonomy (NCBI): domain Eukaryota; kingdom Metazoa; phylum Chordata; order Ceratodontiformes; family Ceratodontidae; genus Neoceratodus; species Neoceratodus forsteri. Next base: position 656,354,016 of record CM028136.1, read on the forward strand.
CCAGCTATGAGGAAATCCCAGCATAATCCACACCCTGTTGTGGTTCATTGCTTAATTCATCTCCACTGGTAAGTCTTCTTTTTGATATGCAAATTTGCAAATGTGCCTTTTTTAAGGGGCACATAGTTAGTTCATCCAACATATACTTTCAAACAATCACATATTAGGATGTAGACTACGACTTCCAGTTGGAGCACGGACCTAATGGCTGCCTAAGCAAAGCGCTGAATGACTGACCTGTTACAATCCATGTCAATCTATATAAAAAACGTCAATCCTGTCTTCCAAATGATCTATAAAGTACTACCTAATGGGACCCAAACACCAACTGAAGGAAATCCATATGAAAGGTGGTGCTAAACAAAAGGGTAAAGAGCAAGAACAAAGTGCCCGAGCAGAGGCCTATGCAGTGCGCGAATCCATGATGCAGGGTGTGGAACAGGCCGTGACCATGGCACAGGAAACAGAATATATGATAACCTTTCAGCAGCTGTGTCAAACTCTCCAACAAATAAATGACACCTTACAGAGAATGGAGGCCAACACATCAGACCAGTGTCAAGGTATAGCAAAACTACACCAGAAAACAAAAGAAGTAGAAACGGTAATGACAGAATATACCCAGACCACAGATATGCCCAATTTGGCTCTCCTGGAGTTGCATCAATGCACCTCACTGTTGGAACAGAAGCTGAAGGAACTAGAGAATCAGAACCGGCATAATAATATTCGGATCCATGGATTGCAGGAGGGAACAGAATCTGGGAGCATGATCGATTTTACTGAATCTTTCCTGAGAGAAATCCTCAATCTACCTACTGAAAAATATCTAGATATTATCAGGGCACACAGATCTCTGGTACCGTGGCCCCGAGACCAGAAGGCCAGACCCAGATCAATAGTGCTTTCATTCCTGGACTACATGATTAAAGAGGAGGTGCTAGCACTTGCTTGGTCTAGGAAATCAATATATTTTGGTGATGTTAGGCTATTTTTTGATCATGACTTTTCACCACAATTGCTTGCCAGGAGGAGGAAGGTTTTACAGGTGGCCAAATTGGTGCAACAAAAAGGCGTTAAGGCCTTTGTGGAATACCTGGCTAGGCTGAAAGTACAAACAGATAAGGGCCTACAGAGATTCCAGGAGCTTGCAGAGGCTAAGGAGTTTTTGGAGAGATTTGGGCTGCACTTACCAGAAGAACAAGGACGTAGGATTCAACAGCAAGTGGGGGAGAGAAATTGGTTTAAAAGAGGACCAAAAAGAGCGAACAGTGATTCAAACAGGGACACAATAGAAGTGTGAGACAAGGTCCTCACTAAAAGAAACCCCTCAGGCAGAGAAATAGAATGAGGAGAGAAGGAACAGGACGATTCTATGAGAGAGCAAGACGTCGCATTGAACAATAACCAAATGGCAGAAGGATGAAGGAGTGTAATGGGAACAAAATGCAAGTACTAAATTAAAAAGACTCTGGTATGGACTAGAGGGAGTAAAACTTGTCCTCAGCTGTCGAGGGGAAATGAAAAGACTTAAACAATTTTGGACTATGCTTGCACAATAAGACTATACGGTGTTTAAATAATAATTAACTGATCCTAATGGGGGAAGGAAGGGGGGGTCTAATCCTCTCTCAACTTCCCACAGAGGCAATAATGTTCTGCACGTATTGGATGTTTCTGAGGAGATTTGACTTGGATGGGTCAAGAAGCAATGTAAACATGGATGCAGAGGAAGGAGGGCAAGGGGAAAAGTAACAGAATGTAGAGAATCATATCTCCACTTGGGATTTTGTTGTTTCCTGTATGACTGAGGGTGTGGGGGAGGAGATAGGGTGGGAATGGGGGGAGAGGAATACAAAGGGAATAACTACTGCATGGCTGTTAGATAGGGGACCACCGAATAAGATTAGAAGTGAGATTAAATAAGGTCTCCCATATAGGGACTGACACGGGGAGATGGGAGTGGCCATAGAGGGGACTATATAAAACAGGGGTTATTATCGCAGAAAAGGCCTATGGATACAGTTATAGACAGTCCTGACCACAAGGATGAAATAATAAGTAATAAATAGGGAGATAAGATAGGAGGCTGAGGGAATAGGGAAAGAAGGGGGTACTATGAAGAGGTTATAGAATAAGATAATAAAATTAGATAGACTCTTTGGGAACCGGGGGTGAGGAGGGGATAGGGGAGAGGAGGAATGATTTTTGGTTGATTGGCAGGGGGATGACCCTCACCTCCCGTAGGAGGGGGAATTTTCCTCTTCTTGTGGGGGGTATCCCGTAGCAGTAAGTGGAGGATGAAGATTCTTCTAGCCCTATGAAAGACATGTAATCAAGGACAAGTCAGGAGCTAAAGGTGCATATGAAAGATGGTTAGACTAGCACACAACATAATTTTCTTTCACATCACTATTTGGGCACACAGTGCTCCTGTAGTAAGGCTTTTCCAACCAACAAGGTAATTGGTCACAGAGAAAAGTGAGGAGCTCCAAGTTATGAACAAGCGCTCTCTAGAGGGGGTCTCCCATTGAGGAGACATTGGAAACCCCTCTGTGCTTGCCCTCACCTGCATAAGGCAGAGGTAAGAATAGAGCCCCCAAAAATGGGACTTCTTCCTTGGGAGTCAAGGATAATGCACTTGTTAAAAGCCCAGTTGGCTGAAAAGTTATGCTACTGTTTTCAAGTAATGGTTCTTATGTTATTTTGTTACTGGGATGTGTTCCGATGCCAGACAGGGCTAAATGACACAAAGAAGGGGCATGAGAGGGAGGAGTTTCAAGGAGGAGTCTGAGGGGGCCCTGAGAAAACATATCTAATTAACGATCCTTTTGATGGCAGGTAAGGGCATGCATTATCTGTTCCTATAACGTTAATGGCCTCACAAACCCCGTAAAAAGATCTAAGATATTGAGTCAGGTAAGGAAGGCCCCGGCAGATTTTTTATTTCTCCAGGATACCCATCTGTTGATGAAGGAGCAAAATAAGTTTCTAAAATTTGGTTTTGGGGAGCTGGCAGTGACTTCCTATAAGAATGGCAGAAGGAGGGGCATGATGGTGTTAGTGCCGGCTAACTCCCCTTTTGAAAAAAATAGAGGCTAAGACAGATAAGGAGGGACACTATGCGATGTTAAAAGCCAAATTTAGGAGTTATAGGGTGACACTTGCATCCGTGTACTTTCCCCCTGGCTCAACATTACCTGAATACCGTTCATTTCTGGCCACTCTATTAGAGTGGGGGGAAGGGGTTTTGATCTGTGGGGGGGATCTTAATTTACCCTTGAATCCGGATATGGACTCCTCCTCGAAAGTAAGAGGGAAACCACATAGAACAGCTAGAAAGATCCAGAAGCTGATAGGGGAAATGGGATTACTAGATACATGGAGACACCAACATAACCGACAGAGAGACTATACCTTCTTCTCTGTGGCCCATAATACATACTCAAGGCTGGATTATATGTTAGTCATGAAGACTGAGGTGCAGAGAATTGAGGGCACTTGGATAGGGGATCTTCTCCTATCTGACCATGTGCCTATATACATAAAAATAGATTTGGGGGAGATACGCCAGAGTACCATATGGCAGCTAAACACCTCACTCCTGAAAGATAAGGAAATTAGAGACCAAATAGTAGAAACTTATAGAACATACCTTTTACACAATACAGAGCAGGACACCTCACAGGGCATCCACTGGGATGCTGCAAAAGCAGTTTTTGCGAGGTAAATTTATTCAATTGGCCTCTAGGAAAAAGAAGCAGTGAGAGGCCAGAAAACTCAATCTAACTGGGTTGATAGCAGACTTAGAGAGGCAACAGAAACAAAAGTATGATAAGGAGCATAGGAGACAGTTACTGGAGTATAAGAGGTAACTGACGGGTATACTGGACTATCAGGTGGAGCAGAGGCTGCTCTTCTTGAGACAGCAACATTATGAGGGGGGCCTTGTTCGATGCGCTACTTAGTTAGTAGGCTGAGGGCAAGATGGATGAAAGCAACAATAACTAAGGTGTGGCACCCAGGGATAGGCAAAGTATTTCAGGGGGTTCATGAGATAGCAGACGCCTTCAAGATATACTACACTGAATTATACACAGAAGATACAAAAGTGGGAGAAGGCAACATAAAGAGATTCCTGGAGACAATTAAACTAATGGGCTTAACTAAGGAACAAGGGGAAAGGTTAATGGGTCCTGTGAGACCAGAGGAAATAAAGGAAGAGATAAAACGGCTTAAGGTGGGCAAATGTCTGGGCTCTGATGGACTCCCCAAGGAGTTCTATAAATGTTTCGAGAATCAGATACAGACACTGCTGGGGAAAGTTTATGAGGAGGTCCTGAGGGGTGAGGCCTCATCCCTGCCTTCTTGGGCCCAGGTGGTGATTTCAGTGATACCCAAGCCAGGAAAAGACCCTACAAAATGCCCCTCATACAGACCGATCTCCTTATTGAACACTGACTATAAAATACTCACATCCCTCTTGGCAAGATGCATTCAGGAGTATCTCCCCTCTTTAATACAAATTGACCAATCAGGCTTCATACCGAGCAGACAAGCACAAGATAACTTACGTAGAACAACACATATAATTGGCCAAATCAACATGCAAAAATCACCGTCGTTGATAGTAAATTTAGATGCTGATAAAGCGTTTGATAGAGTGTCCTGGTCGTTTTTGAGGGAGGTCCTTTCCTGGTTTGGGTTCCCGAAACAGTTGATAACAGCCATATTCAAGCTATACGAGTCCTCGTGAGTGCAGGTTAGAGCGAATGGCCATATAACTGAGACCTTTAACTTGGGAAGGGGACTGCAAGAGGGGTGCCCTCTCTCTCCATTATTGTTTGCCCTGTTCATTGAGTCCCTTACTCAGAGCATTTGCCAGTGCTCAGAGATAAAAGAGATCAACATGGGGTGACGAATTCATAAATTGGCTTTGTATGCTGATGATGTTCTCTTATACATGGCAGACCCTGAGGTGTCTTTGCCTGCAATACTCAGTAAGCTAGATAATTTTTCCAGGTTATCCGGATACAAAATGAACAGCAATAAAATGGAAATTCTGTGCTTTAATTATACCCCAACAGAGGAGCTTAAAAGAAAATATCCTATGTTATGGGACCAGACAGAGATAAAATATTTAGGGGTAAAGTCGGGCAGGAACAATGCACAACTGAAGGAGCTGAACTATCCACCAATAATAGCGCAGCTTAAAAGTGACTTTCAAAGATGGTCTCTTTTGCCCATCTCACTCTGTGCCAGAGCACAAGCCCTCAAGATGAATGCATTGCCATGCCTCCTCTACTTGTTCCAATGTGTTCCATGTCTGTTAACTCCAGCGGACTTGGAAACCTGGCAGAGTATGTTTTCTTCTTAGTTATGGAAGGGTAAAAAACCCAGACTGAGAAGATCACTTCTTTATCTTCCAAAGGAGGAGGGGGGCCTTGCATTCCCATGCCTGCAGGGTTACTGGGTGGCAGCCCAGATGAGGGTTGCACTACTCTGGGGCAACCCGGGATATGACACCCACTGGAAGAGAATAGATTGCTGGAAACAGAAGGATCCTCCATTGCAGGTGTTGATGTTTGGGTCTTTGGACTCAGATGAAATACAGGGTTTCTCTGGCACAAAGCTTGTGCTAGAAGGGTGGAGGAGGGGAATAAGTAGGGGTGCCACACATAGGAATCTCTGGAGGTATAGATGGAGGGCTTATGACCGTCAATTTATACCAGCAATGGTTACTAGATGGTACCAGAAACAAGCCAGAAGGGGTCTGTATGCGCCTTATCAAATAATGATGGGAAACAAACCTGCTCTCTTTTGAAGCAATTCAGGAAAAATACGGTCTGCAGCAGACTGATAAAATCAGGTATTACCAATTAAGAGACTACTTGACTATACAAATTAACAAAACAATGCTGGAGGAGCCTGCACTAGAGGACAGCAGGCTGTTCCAATGGATTTGGGGCTCTAGGGGGGAAGATCATGCCATCTGGCTGCTATATAATAATTATGTGGCAGATATGGTGAACATGACTCAGCATATAAAGAATAAATGGGAACAAGATCTAGGGATTCCCATCGCAGTTAAATACTGGTCCCTGATGTGGAAAAGCACATGGTCAACATCTAGCTCTTTGGTGTGGAGAGACTTCTGTTGGAAGTTGAGGGCCAGATACTTTTTGGTACTAACACAGATGGTGCATCTGAAGGGAAGGGCCACAGCAGGGTGTTGGAGAGCATGTGGAGAACAACACGTCTCACAGGCACATGTATTTTGGTTTTGTCCAAGTATCACCATATACTTGGGGGAGGTTATAAGACACCTAGAGCAGATATTTTCAACTCAAACACAGCCGGAGCCAGAACATTTAATACTGGGATTAATCCCAGGGGAGGTTAAAGACAAGAATGCCAGGTAGCTATGGAAGATTTTGGTTGCGGCAGCTTTAAAAGTTATTACAAGGAACTGGTTGCAACCGAGATCCCCAGGGGTAGGGGAATGGAAGGATATGGTTGAATCCATACGTTTGATGGAGAGGTTAATGATTAATCTTAATCAAAAACCACAAATATACCAACAGAAATGGACTAGATGGTTACTCCATGAAGTGGCTAAGAGAGAGATGCTTGAACCTAACTAAAGGAGACATTAAACTTCTCCCCTCAGTGTCAGAGGCTTTCCCTCACTTGACTTCTGATATAGGAAACTCAGGTAATGGAAAATTGGTTATAGATAAAGGAAGGACAGAATGCATCCCAGACAATTACAATTACTGTTATTGTTAATGCTAAAATGTATTAAGGTTAGTTACTAGGAACCAAAAGTAATGTAACACCTTTGTGATTTTGTCAGTATAAGGGGCTTATTCCCCCATAGATAATAAGTGTATGGTGTAACAAATGCTGGCAAATGAATGATAATAAACTAAGTATATAAAAAAAAGGATGTAGACTACATTGGAGGTTTCATAATTTGTAAACTGATTTACCTTTAGAGTGAACTTGTTAGTTGGACCAGTAAATGAATTCCCCATAAGGGAATATTGATGAGAGTTGCAAGATCCACATCTCCGAATGCCCAAGTTTTAGAAATCTGGAATGTCATGACTAGGAGTGTATCTGAACAAACTATGTATAATTTTATTCAGTTCTGGATGCTCTACTTTCCACTTGTTCAAGATCTGCAGCAGGATTTGGAACATTTCATTGCTTTCTAACATCATTAGTAGGGATACAATTTGGTTCTCCAAAATAATCAAACATCTCGAACTCCAGGTGTTCAGTTCTTTCAGATGGTGGCGAACTTTTACAGGAAATATGCAGACTTTTGATTCTACTTATTTGACCTGGGTAGAATAGTGCAGACCATCAAACCAGTTGAACCATGAACTACAGTTCTCACATAGGGCACAAGATCTAGTTCAGCCCTAGTTAGCTGTCTTATACAGAGAGTGCCTGTTGATCCCACCCCACTTAGAAAGCTGAGTGATATTTGTAGGATTTGGGTTGCCTCTCTCTACACCAATCTTGTGCTGTATGGGAGGAAGTGTGAACATCACATTGGCAGTCCCATCACCACTGAATAGAGTTAGGAGTTAGTTTAGATGATACCAAATCTGACTGATGTGTCACAAATGCTTACACTGGTAGGAGCATCACTGATTCAAGAGAGGAACTCTTGATCTCATATCTGCTGCTAAAATAAATCCTTAGTGATAAGTCTGCTGCCTGCCACACCTGCATGCCTGCATCCACCACTGACAGCAGTGACCTCATGCTATATGATGGTTTATGACATGCTGGCCTGTGGGCCTCAATCACGCTAGTACAGGGCACCTAACTGGTACCCACCACCAACCCCCACTGTTTCCTTATGCCACAAGCAATGCACTCCAGGTACTGAAGTCCTAACTCCTCCTCCTGGACCTGCAGTTCAATAAATTTAAGTTCTAATTATAGCTCAGCTGCAATGAGGGGGTGTAAAAACTGCTTCTGTTTAGTTAGTTTACCTGGCATTAAAGCATCTCTTGAGTAGCCCTGAATTATAATAAGACACATTTGAGAGCATGTCTGTTGTTATTTAGGTACAGTAGGTAGTAGTGTATCTCTTATCTCAGAGGTCACAAAGCGACAGTTTTGCATGTGTTTCAATGGTGTTACTGAAGAAGGCTAACAGTGACCAGAGAGCAGGTGAGACAGGTCAAACTAGTTCACCGTTAAGAGAACTTTAGGGAACTTTAGGCAGCTGAACAGCAAAGGTTGCACAGTCGAACTTTGGGAGGATCACAAAATTGTAATCATCAGTGATCCAAGAGACAGGAAGGTGTCCTCCTATAAAAAAACTGATCACTGGGGAACTCTCCTGGTCTCTAGACTTTGAATGGAACAGATTAAAAGCATCTGTATTTTTTAACTTATGATAGGCCTCTTCTGTAACAGCAGGAGTGTTTTGCCTTGTCAAACAGGCTAGCTTGAGCTCCTTTGCTTGTTTCTCAAGCATATCATCCAGGCAGCAGTTTCGATGTAAATTGCAAAACCTGGCGGAATACCTCTAGTGAGGTGTTTGAGAGAAAAACTGTCAGCTGTTAAATAAGAAATTCCAGCAAGTAGGTTTCTTACAGCCAGTCCCAATTATCATGTGGCCTTGCATGGCAGTTGTAACAAGGTCCAACAAATTAATAGAAACAGAATTGAATGAATAAATTAATTTCACTTAACTTTGCTGCATGGTCCTCTTGCCTAAACAGTATGAAAGAACATTCTTATCAAAAACACACTGAAGTGCACATATTACTATATACCTGTACACTACTATTGTGAAATCCATTGTCCAAGAAAATATCAATCTTCATTTGAAATTTCAAAGTTGTGTCCTTATCCAACAATTTGAGGGACCCAAACTGCACAAGTACTGTAAAATTTCTTTCTTGTAGTTAATTGTGTCCATGACCACTAGGGCTGGATAAATTTTTTCGGCTGCCAGTGAAATTCTGGTGAAATTCTGATTTTGTTTCAGTGAAAATTCATGAAATTTCCATGACAATTTCACAAACTTTCATCAAAATTGTAATTTCAGTTATTTTCATCTTAGTAAAAAAACTATTTGCCTGAATTACACCAAATCTGGTACAATTACCTTATCATAGTCCATACAGAAGCATGCTAAGTTTCAGATCTCTTTCTTTAAAGATTGGCCAGGACAAATGTGAGGATCGAGTGTCTGAAGGACTGCTCTCCTCTCCCAGTGCAGGAGGCATGTTTGCCTAGCCTAGGCTGACCCTAGGCAGAGGCCTTGTGGCACAGCAGCATGCAGCTTGCAATGTAAGGGTGGGGACTGTAGAGAACATGGGACAGTTGCACCTCTGTGCACAAGTCCGATGTTCCACAGTGACGGGGGAAGAAAACTGAAAATGAGGATGTTGGGGGGGCTTAATGAAGCCCAACCCAGCTGTTCCCAAGTTCCCACCACAATTTGCCTCATGACCAGGTCCACCTCAGATTATGCTCTGGGGGGGAGGACAGTGCTTCCCCCTCCTGTCCTGCCATGAGGGGGAATTCATGGGGAGATCCAAGACCAGGTACATAAATACTGAGGGAGATGGGAAAGCTGCCTCAGGGAGTTGGGAACTGGGCTGAGTAGCCATCCCCCCTTCTGATGTAGGAGAATAAAATATATATTCAAAAAATGTGAGAGAGAGAGAGAGTGCATAATAGTGCAGAGAGCCACTGAACAGTCACAGAATGCCACACTGAAAAGTCAGTTGCTCCTCTGCTTCTTTGGAATAATAAAAGCTTTCAAGCTTCCTGAATTAGTGGCCTTGAAGGAGGAGGAACATCTGCATATCGTGGCAGTTACAGAAACATGGTACACACAGAACCATGACTGGGATATAAACATATCAGGATACACCATCTACAGGAGGGACAGGGAGGGAAAAAGAGGAGGAAGAGGAGTAGCTCTCTAAATAAGGGAAGGAATAAAAGCAACAGAACAAAAGGGTAAACAGGGAGGAGAAGAAGCACTGTTGGTCAATTTGGAGGCAGACAATGGCACCACAATCTGCACTGGGGTTTTATACAGACCCCCCCTCTCAGGGGGAGGAAATGGACAAGGAAATTATAGAAACTATACTTCGAATGGCAGATAAAGGGGAGATATTACTGATGGGTGATCTGAATATGCCAGATGTTAACTGGAGTGCAGTTGCAGCAGCTACTTCTAAGAGTGGGGTTATTCTAGATGACCTACAGGGGGCATGCGTTAGACAACTAGTACTGGAACTCACTTGAGAGGGAGCAATTTTAGACCTGGTTCTCTCACATGGAGACAGAGAGAGGATCACAGATGTAGAAGTGGGTAGCCATCTGGGAACTAGCGACTATCGAACAGTATGGTTCACAATAAACACAGCAATAGAGTCAAGCCATACAAAAGCAAAAGTACTGGACTTCAGGAGGGCTGACTTTGCCAAAATGGGTGAGTGCCTAAGGAATGCATTAGCAAATGGGCAGGAAGGAGGGGTGGAAGAACAATAGGGAATAATAAAAACTGCCATCACAGAGGTAACAAGCCTTTGCGTGAAACAAATAAAACAAAATGATGTAAGAAACCACTATGGTTCTCAAAGGAGGTGGCAGTGAAGGTTCAAGAGAAAAAGAAAGCATTCAGAAAGTACAATGAATCACAGAAGGAGCAGGACAGAGAATTGTATCAGTTAAAGTAAAAGGAAGCTAGGAAGGCAGTCAGAACAGCAAAGGCCCGAACCGAGGAAAAGATTGCCAACTCAGTTAAGAAGGGGGATAAAACCTTTTTTAGGTACATCAGGGATCGAAGGAAGACCAAGGGAGGGATAGTGAGGCTTAATAAAGGGGTTGGGGTTTGGGCAGAGGGTGACAGTGAAAAGGCAGAGATACTAAACAAATATTTTTGCTCAGTATTTACAACTGAAGAGGGGGAGATACCTAAAACAAACAATAGAAACACTCTGGATGCAGAAGTTGATACCAGCCCATTTACAGAAGAAAAGGTTCTGAAAGAACTCTTAAAACTGAAGGTGGACAAAGCAATGGGGCCTGATGGGATTCATCCCAGAATTCTAAAAGAGCTAAGGTAGAACTAGTGACACCACTGACTACCCTCTTAACAAATCATGGGAGGATGGGTGGTGCACTGAGGACTGGAGGAGGGCAGATGTTGTTCCCTTCACAAAAGTGGGAGCAGGGCAGAAGCAGGAAACTACAGACCTGTTAGTTTAACCTCAGTGATAGGGAAAATGATGGAATCACTTCTGAAGGAAAGAATTGTCGAGTACCTAGAGGCTAGAGGGGCACAGGACATAAGGCAGCATGGATTCACAATGGGAAGGTCATGCCAGATGAATCTAACAGATTTCTTTGATTAGGTGACCAAAGTAGTAGATCAGGGAGGGGCTGTGGACATGGCCTACTTAGACTTTAACAAGGCATTTGACTCAGTCCCACACAAAATATAATATACAAGTTAGCCAGCCTGGGATTGGGTCCCAAGATGATAGCCTGGGTAAAGAATTGGCTGGAGAATAGGACACAGAAGGTAATAGTAAATGGAGTCCACTGTGAAGAATGGGGGGTTACTAGTTGAGTACCACAGGGTTCAGTATTATGACCGGTCCTCTTCAATGTCCTTATAAGTGACATTGCAAAGGGACTGGAAAGAAAAGTATGTCTCTTTGCAGATAACACAAAGATCTGCAACAGAGTTGATGCACAAGGTGGGGTGAAAAGGATGAGAAGGGACTTGGCAAGGTTAGAGGAATGGTCAAATGTATGGCAGCTTAGATTCAATGCTAAGAAGTGCAAGATAATGTACCTGGGAAACAAAAACCCGAGGGAAGAGTAAACAATAGGGGGTGAGATACTAACAACAAAAAAAATGGAAAGGGACATAGGGTAATCATATCAGATGAATTAAAGGTGGACAAGCAATGTGAGAGGGCAGTAAAGAGGGCTGGGGGGATACTGGGATGCGTAGGGAGAGACATCACCAGTAGAAAACAGGAAGTTGTTATCCCTCTGTACAGACAGCTGGTGACACCCCATCTAGAGTACTGTGTGCAGTTCTGGAGACCCAATCTCCACAAGGACATAGACAAGATGGAAGCTGTCCAGAGGAGGGCAACTAAAATGGTGCAGGGTCTGCACCAGAAGACATATGATGAGAGACTAAAGGAGCTTAATATGTATTGCCTCAAGGAAAGGAGGGAAAGGGGGACATGATAGAAACTTTCAAGTACCTCAAGGGAATCAACAAAGTCCAAGAGGGTAGCATCTTTCAAAAAAAGAGGTATGCAAGAACAAGGGGGCACAATTTGAAGATGGGGAGCAGCTCAGAGGTAATGTACGGAAGTATTTTTTCACAAAGAGGGTTGTGGATGCATGGAACGGCCTTCCGGAGGAGGTTGTGGAGTCAAAAACAGTGGTTGAATTCAAGCATGCATGGTAGAATCATAAGGCAATTCTAGGGGGTTGGGGTAGAAAGAAGTAGGCTGCTGGTTAACTAGGATCTGCAACTTATCCATTAGGTAGGGAAATCGGCAGACTAGGTGGGTCAAGCGGTCCTTATCTGCTGTCCAATTCTATGTTTCTATGTTTCTATGCATTAGAATTTTAAAAAAGTGACAGTGTGCTTAACAGACAGTGGGCCAGATATTCAAAACTTTGCGCCGGGCAAAAACCGTTTGCACAGGTTTAGCGCGGGTCTGCTATATTCAAAAGGCCAAATAGTGCGGGCAAACTGCATTAGTGCTGGGCAAAATTATAATGTATGCAAGGGGCAAACTGACATGAATACAGGCGCAATGCTATATTCAGCGACTAGTGCCGCGCTAAGTGGTTTTGCGTGACTTAGTGCGACACTTAGCGTGGTGTACATTACCACCCAGAAAAAGCTTGTCTTAACCCTGGGCAACCAGCTTTGTGTGACACTATGACTTTGCGCGGTGTTTGCACGGGTTTAGCGTGGGTTTTGCGAGACCCTAACAAAGAAATATGACACATAGATAAAGCCAAACATAGAGGAAGCATGCTGCTAACTGATGGCATCACAATGATGCCATCATCTGCCACCTGTCCCAGCCATGCCAGGCAGTAAGTGGTGACCCTGCTGCCAATGGACAGCATAGCAGTGTGGTCATACAGCACACACCTGTGGACCACACTTCTGTGGACACCAACAGATGCCAGCACACACATGCAGCATTGTGGGCATGGAGGATGTTGAGGGGAGTATGTATGGGTGGCGAGACTGTGCCACAGACCAGATGTGGCCACAAGGCTGGTACACATCATGCAGTGCACATGGGCCAGTATTGGGAATACCCCAACACTAGTGTGCCTTTCGGATAATATTGCCCCCCCCCCGGCCACATACCGCACAGCTGTACAACTGCCACAGCACACAAAGCCAGAAATGTACATGTCACTGTGAGCATCCCATGCCACAGGTACAGCATCTGTGGGTCACACAACAGCATAACAGTAATGTCCACTGTCAGTAAACACCTGCAGGTTGGGCCTCTCACTGTGTATAGTGCAGTCATCATCACTGCCCTACACACCAGAGGCAATGCTGTGTCCACACACTACTGGCCCCCTTGTTACTGTAGTTTCTGCTGTGCACTGTAGCATGACCTACAATGTGACAGTTGCATGCAGCACCACCACCATCTGTGCCTATGCTGTGTTGTCCCAGTACAGCTGCAAGCAGCAGCGCATGTGGAAGTAGTGTTCAAAACTGTATAATATTTCCCAAGCTGTTTGCGCAGTGCTAACACGTTTGCGCGGGTTTAGCACAGGGCTAAACAGTTAGCCCGGTGCAAACTGCATGCAAATCAGATCATAATGAGATGCTAATCTGGGTGTTTGCCCACAGATTACCTAAGTAGGCTCATTTGCATGTCACTTTGGAATATGGCAAAGTTTAGCTCCGGGCAAACGTGTTTGCTCCGGGCTAACAGTTTAGCCTGCGCTAAACCCATGAACGCTAGGCGCTTACTAACAGTTCGGGAATATTTTACAGTTTTGCACACTGTACTTTCACATACACTGCTGCCTGCAGCTGTACTGGGTCCACGCATTTGCTGGCACACACATTGGCCACATAGTTCATCTCTACCTACCTTCACATCACTGTGCACTGTGTTGCCGTTGTGGTTTGCACTTCCTGGTTGCCATATTCAGAGCTGTCTTATTCCAGGGCTAGGCTTGCCCTGCACTCCCAGCCCAGTTTTCCCAGCCTCATTCCCATGCTATATTCAGAAGCTGTTTGCCCTGGGCTATTCCTTTTGAATATAGCTTGCTCTGTGCTCCGGGCTAAGTTTGCCTGCTGGGCAGTGCTAATTTTGCCCCGGGGCAAAGTTTTGAATATCTGGCCCAGTGTGTTTTACTTCCTGCTTCCTTAGTGCTTTTAAATACTGTCACAACTGTGCCCAAGTAAAATATTAAAAACTGCTTTAACATATGATTATCTATAATTTTTGCAGACGTGCTGCACTAGTAATACCTATTATTTATTTATTTATTTAGTTCAGTTTGGGAGTAATACATTTGAGTCAAGGACTCATTTTGAGAGGTTCCACATCAGTGTTGAACAAACATTACAAAAATGCAAGGTTTACAAAGAAAAAAAGAAAAACTTTAAAGCATATTCACAGGCAGTAATAGTAAAATTTTTACTTATACACATCAAATTAATACACATTAGCATAGATACTGATTAGATAAGAAGAGGTTGGGGGGTCAGCTGGAGGTGGCATCTTCTAAGGTGGGAGAGAGGTGGAGCTTACAACCAAGTGAGGTCATCATCAGGTAATTGGGGGTAGGGGACTGGGTTAAGAAAAAAGTGGTATATAGCAGAAAGATGTAGAGGGGTGTAGGTAAATGAAAAACTGTGAGTGAGGTACTATCACATGAGTGCAGGCAGGTACAATTCATTTTAAAGCCAAGGAGAGTGCTGAATCCAGCTTTGAAGGTACTAATCTTGATAGTATCAGTGAGGTCAGCAGGTAGTTCATTGTACCATTTCAGTCCATAATACAGGATGGAATTCTGGGCAAGTTTCATCCTTTTGAAGGGAATCACCATCTTGTCAGTGACCACCCTACAGGTAGATTTCATTGGGATGGACAGCTTAAAGTGTCAGCCCAGTATGGGGGATGTCAGTCCAAGTAGTACTTTTTTAGAAATAGGCAAGTTTGGTATTGCCCTCTAAGATGGAGTGGGAGCCACCCAGTTTCAGTGTACAGGGAGCTGGTGTGGGTGTCGAGAGTAGCCCCCAAAGTAAGACAACTGGCCTTATTGAGGAGTGTGTTGGTCCTGTTAAGAGCAGTTTTTGTTCCCACCCCATATATAGGCAACCCACAGTCAATGGTATACAGTATTTAGTAACTGGTGGCTAGTCTGAGTGCATCCCATGTCATTGAGAGTCTGTGATGATAAAGTACATCAACTTTTATATTTGCAGTCTTAATAACAGAATCAATGTGATTTGAGAAGGTGATCATGCCATCAATGGTAATGCCGAGATATTTGAAGTTAGATACTGGGTCTAGGATCTCATTCTTTTGGTTATGAATACGTAGGGGCAAATATTTCTTTTTGCTTTGGGAGGTGGTGAAGATCATACACTTCTTTTTATTTTTTTGTCATTTAATAGTAGCTTGTTTTCTGTAAACCAAGATTCAAGTTTATGAAAGCTGCTTTGGAGTTCAGTTGTGATGGATTGTTGGTCTTTGCCAGTGACTGAGACTAGTGCATCATTAGTACAGAGAACTGTTCTTGTAAGCAAGCAATTGGGGTGGAGTTGATGAAAAGGCTAAAGAGTAGAGGAATAAGGATTGGCCCCTGCAGAACCCCAAGGTGCACCTCCTTAGCTGTGGATAGGGTATCACCAATTTTGACTCATTGTGATCTGTTAGAGAGGTTGCTGCCAAAAATAGTACTATATCTAAGAATAGACCTGTAGATAGAAGGCAATTTAGGAGGAGGTTGTGATTAACAGAGTCAAAAGCCTTCACAGGGTTGATGAAGACTGATCCACTGCCTGACCACCATCCAAGGCATTATATAGTTGCAATCAAGAATCAACTAGAATGGTGAGTGTGTAGTGTGATTTTTACGGAAGCCATGCTGTTGTGGCAAGAGTAGGTTATGGTTATCAAGGTATTCAGTAAGCTGCTCTGAGACCGTTCTTTCAAGTACTTTGAAAGGTGGAGGAAGGATGAATACAGGTCTGTAGTTGGATGTTTGGGTTTTATCCCCCTCTTTAAAGACAGGTGTTATGTTAGCTGACTTCCATGCATTTGGAAATACTCCTGATTTTAGGGAGGCATTAAACGCCATGGTAAGAGGACCAGCAAGTTTGTGAAGGAGTAGACCAACCAGCTTCATGTCAAGCAGATCCACCCCCTTCCTGGTCTTGCCAAGTGTCCTTTTAACATGCTTGATGGTCTCGGCTTTGGTGACATGTGTAAAGTAAAAGGGTGGTTCATCTCTCCTTGGGGGATTTTGAGAGGCAGCTGTGTGTTGCTGAACATGCACATCTTTGAAGTAGTCACCAGGGAGTACACTTGAAAGGTCAGTGAACACGTTGTTGAGCTCATTGGAAATTTTGACGGGTTCCTGTAGAGGCCTCTTCACAGTCAACAGTAGCTCTAGCACCAAAACTCTCTTCCAGAACCCCAGGTTTTGGTTAGTAGAACCTTACACAAATAAGAAACACCAGCACTCCAGAAGTCACTTGATCCACCAGAAGTTAAAAATTTATTTCAAAGTACAATCCCACTGTCAACAGTTATACAGAAGAAAGAACAATCCCTAGCACCTTGACTGTTAGGTCTTCCGGTGGGTTAGTAGATCCTTATAGTAGGAGGCTTTAGTCTGTCGGATGTGTCTGGTGCAGGTGTTTCTAGCTGTCTTGTAGGTATTAATTGCAGCAGGTGTACCAACTGCTTTTGCTATATGCCAAAGATTGTCTTTATTCTTCATAAGTCCAATAAGGGAGTTGGAGAGCCGGGGATTGGAGGTTCCCTTAATTATTTTAATTTTGTATGGTGCAAAAATATCACAAGCATGGTTGAAAACCATTATGAAGTAGTTAAGTGCCTCATTACCATCTATATCCCCAGCCAGAGGGGACCAATCCAGTTGTGTCATGTACAGCTTGAAATGTTCAAGTAGTCCAGGCATCAGGCAGTGGTTTTTGCACACCTTGAGTGAACACTTGGGGAAATTCCTAGACCAGGTACACTTCACAGGGGACTTGTCACTGAGGCTGTCAGGCAGGACAGTGACATCAGATATATGCCCAGGGTGTGTGGTCAGGAGCCAGTCTGTGAGAGAGCTGCTCCCTGTTTTGTATTTAAGCCAAGCGTCAGTAGTGACCATCTGATTTAGGAAAAGGCAAATAATTAGATCTTTGTTTTTTGTTTCTTTCTGTGAGTGCCAGTTTATGTTGAAGTCATCTACAATGATCTTCTCCCAATGGTTGCCTAGTTGCTCTTGGCTTTCTATGACAAGGTTTAAGCCAGCAGGTTGATGCCCTGGAGGTATGTATATTGTAGAGACCAGCAAGACTTTATTCTGTGTCCTTATGTTCAATTTGAGGTTCAGAATGTGGGCCTCTTTTGTATTAAGACTGTTATCAAGGACCTGCACCTTTTTTCCAGACCTGACATATACTAGGCACCCACCCCTATGTTTAGCTATCCTATCCTGTTGGAATGAGTTGAAGCCATCAAGGGAGATAGATGCATCTTGGGGGAAAGCCAGGTTTCAGTGAGTACTATAATGTCTGAGATGATCACCTGCACCCATGCCTGGAATTGAGCAAATTTGATGAGGAGACTGTTAATATTTAATGAATCTACAGTAAGTTGACCTTTAAGCTTAATCATTTTAGAGTGAGGTCATTTGGGATTTGGGTGAATATTCCCTGATAGTAACAGGGGCAGCAGGATTAGAGAGCAGAGAAAATGAGAAAATACATGTAATGTTGATTTAAAATGAGAATGCTGATGGTTAATTACATCCAGAGGAAATGATGAACTGTTGAGATCCAGGGTCACATAATAAGTTAAAATTTCTGAAGAGTAATAAGGTAATAAACTGTGGCCTGGGCATATGCAAGGTGTGAAATTCTTTTGTCTGTATGTTTCCTTTAATCTTCAAAGTCCTCAGAGACAAGTACAGTTCTTTCAGGAGCAGGTCAGACAAAAATGTTGATTCAGTCACAGAATATGTTAAAATTCCTGAAAGGTGATAAACTGTCACCTGGACATATGCAAGATGTGAAATATGTTTGTCTGTATGTTTTCTTTGTTCTTTAAAGTCCAAAAGTACAGCTGATTTAGCAGCGGTCAGACACAAATGTTGATTCAGTTGCAGGACCCAGCATCACCACGTTTGTCAGACTAGTTGCAAGACATATGTTTCCTTGGGATGGCTTCCAAAAAGTTGATTTAAACCTAGAAATCTTTTTATTTTTTAAATAGTAAACTCTAGGATTACAAGTACCTTTGAGCAGGGACTGCTCATTTACAAAGGTTCCACGTCAAAGGATGTAGGGGAACAACAATACAAAGGAAGCAATTGATACATATATATATATATATATATATATATATATACATATATTACATTGTACTTATATTACATTTCAAAGTTGAATTAAGCTTTGCATGTACAGTGGTTTGCAGAGAGAGACAGCAACAGCCAGTATGAGTAAGTTTTGATGGTGAACTGCATTTTGAAGTGGAGAGTGATGGGAAGGAAAAGAGCAGGCAATGCCAATGTCAAGTAGAAGTGGTGGGTGGCATGAGATTGGTCATGGTGGCTAAGGCCTAGTGTCAGCTGAGAGGGAGGAGGGTGGGTAAAGGGAGGAGTGCAGGGTGTCAAAAGAGGCACAGGATGCTTATACCTGGTGATGATGTTTGCAGAAATTGAGTCCAGGAGACCTTCACAGATGTTGTGTGCAAGAATGGTGTAGGTATTCCAAGCAGAAAACATGTACAGTAAATTAACAAAAACTAACCTACAGACACAGACAAGCACAAACAGCCACCCACACAGCCTCAGGAGGAGGAGCTACTATTACTGTTGCTGGCCACTGTGTTTTGTCTGTTTTGCAGAAACCCATGGTAAAGTAACAAGACAGAAAAATGACCGAAAATGCATATATGCTTATGTGTGCTTATATGTGCTCATATGTTCTTTTAAAATGTATTTTTGAAATCTTTTTTATATTGAAAGGAGAAGAAAAAAAAAACTAAAAAATAAACACTGACAACTTTTTTGTAGGGTACTTTATTTGATACACTGAAAGAAACACAATTTTTTGGTCATCTCAGTTTTTAAAAATTTCACTGAAAATAAACAGTGGAATCTGAAAGAAAGACACACTGAAAACCAGAAAGCCTACTTATTTTCTGTTTACCAGTTGTGAATTATTTTTAATTTGGTAGGATATTTTATGGTAGGATAGTCAAAAACTAGTTCAAAATTTATCTATGTGTAGATTTAGTAAACCATGAGATGTGTTTTTGTCTTTCTTTTCTGTATAATATTTGGTCATTAATTGAGATCATGAAGGGGATGAGTTCTCTGAATGAAGCCTATTAAAGAAAATAAGTTAATCCTGCTGTGCTGAAACAAAAATCATCAGTTTAAAGAATTATCACAGTTTACTGCATTTATTACAATATCAATTGCCCATTGGACTACGTGCATCATTATATGCAAAGTCTTTATACTATTGAAATGTATTACATTTCACATGTTACAGTGAAATATTTTTTCAGAAGAACAGTCAAAACAGATATATGTTTAAGCTAAAAAGACAAAAAAACTCAACACAAAAGCACTGAGGCAAGGATTAACCAAAAAGTGCAGTGACAACAAAGTAAAGTTTCAAAGAAATACATAATCACACATACCCTATAATGCTTTGCATTGTAGGGGTTTGTGTGATTTAAAGCATTATGGGGTTATGTGTGATTTTGCATTTCTTATATGTTTTAAGGCTGTGTAACCCCTAAATAAATAATAAGCAACTTGCCATGGGAATGTGATGTAGCTGTCTCATGCAGTCTCCATTTTCCCCATCATATTTTTGTATTTTTATTTTAGCTGAAGTTTTCTTTATACTGAGCTATTTTTTTTTTTAGTGGAAGTGGGTGATCAACAATGACAGCACCAACAAAAATTCATCCCCTTGTTGTCTAGTGGAATGCAGACCAGTAAACATAACTTTTCTTGTTTATTGACCAGGAATGACTTATTCGTCATCCTAGCTAAGTCAATATAAAACTTGTCAACATGGATATGAGGATCTACCTCTCTTTTTAGGTGTTCCAGGTGCACGTACTAAATGTGACTTTTTTTTATTTAGTTGTTTAACCAGGAGTAGCACACTAAGCTGAAAGCTTTTTTACAGGAGCAGCCTGGGAGCACAGGGAAGTTAAGTGAGTTGCTCAGGGTCATACAGTGTGCAAGTGGAAGCTGTGGGATTCAAACCCAGGTCTGGTCTGCTGGATGTCACCAGATTTGCAGCTCAGAGCCTTAAGCCACTGTGCTATACTGCACTTGGTGTGCACTTGGAGTTCCTAAGTGAAGTAGGGGATAAGAAAATGCATGCCTAGTCTGAGTGGACACACAAATCTGCAGGTTAACCAATTGTGTGTCATCTTTTAGTTTACTTACCCAAGAAAGCACCACTGAGATATATCATCATGTGCAAAGTGTTGTCCTTTTTCTATCCATGGTTACAGTTTTGTGCACTGTGCACTGAGAAGCTAGGTGACTTTCTTAAGTTCACACAGTGAGGAAGTGACTTTGCTTATCTTTACCTCAAAAAATGACATTTTCCAAGGAAAATTCAATGTGAAATGACAAAGTGGGCAATCTGTGAAATTATTGGTGAAGGTGAATTTTGCAACTCAAACAGAACTTTGTTGGTGAATTAAAACTTCACAACATCTCTACTCGTAGATGAACATTCCAATGAAGAGATGGTCAAAAATAATAAAGGATATCACTACTTACTGTAGATGACAAAGTTAATGGGTGAGTAGAAAGTGCATGTCACATGACTGAAATTGTTGTTTGTGGAGGTGTTGGCCGAACTGGAAGCTACTGTTGGTTGTACTGTGCTGCAGGATACTGCAGGTGTCATGCTTGATTTACTTGTTGAAGATTGTTATGCTGCTTCAGGGTGCCCACCACCAGGTATTGAGCTCCATTGTTTTCTGTTTTGCAAAATTGCTGACCAGTAGTTTTGCAGGCTTGTTTCAGATTGGTGACCAGTTACACTCATGATCTTTCAAGTGGAGAGACTGGCATTGCTAAGAAGGTAAACCACTATTGATTTGATACTGTTGCTCATATATTGGAGGCTAAGGTCCATATCTGCATTGAGTTTTGGAATAACATTGCTCAGGAAAGTTTTACCCATAGCTTGTCAGGTATATCAATATTGCTTATGAATGAGGTAAGCTTGTGGGTGCCATCGGTGATGCAGGTAGAAGTTGAGCTATCTAGGAGGATCTTTTGCAGGTATTTGAGTAAGGATTGTACCAGGCACAGCAGATTTACTGCATCCTTGTACATGAATCCTCTCATATTTTCTTTATTTCGAGAATATTCATGTGATTTTTTGCTGTCTGCATTGTATGGCAATGTCACATATTGGTTACCAGTGTCATCAGTTTTCACCTGAAAAGAATCTGTTCAGAGGTGCTGGATCCCTTCTTTACCACACCTGGTGATATATAGTTGTAGATCAAATGAGAACTTTCAGATGAGGCTAGGCGTAGTATTGGGGGACTGAGTTTGTGAGTTTCAGAATTTGGTTAAATCTATCTCTGAGATTGGTGGGTGGTTGGTGGACAGCAAGGTCAGTTTTCTCAGATTTTTTTTAATAGTGAATTCAGAACATTGTTGGAGCATCTTAAGGTGGCCTCACTTACAAGGCTAGTCTTGCAGCCTAACTCTGTGGAATTCAGGTGCTGGTTGATGCTGGCATGCAGAGTGCAGTAACCAGAAACTGAGTACTATAAGGTGTTTCTGGCTTCAGCGTAGAATCTTCAGAGCTGGTTATGTATTATTTCAAAACTGTCCATTTTATTTCCTTGAAAATAAAATGGCTACCGCTCAGTGGCTTTCAAAATTGAAAATTGACACGCGGATATCTGTAGTACTAAAGCAGATCGGCATGGATCTTGTTTTTTCCCAGTCTCTGTTGACATAAAAATATACCCCCTGCCAGTGTCCTTCAGCCAGTCACAGGCATTGAAATGCTCTGCCCATTTTCTAAGGAAAAATAAAGACTTTCCGATATTTGGTCTGCACAATAGACCCACCTAATTAAACTAGTTTCCCATTCTACAGCCTCTTTGTAATCCTGCTTTCCCTTACCTCCCCCCTTGTGTCCATCCCATTTTATCAGGATGTCTGATACAGAAGTAGCATCCATTGCTTCCTGAGATAGTCTGTTTACTGACCCACTACTCTTTCAGTAAAGAAAAGTCTCCTAATGTCCTTGAACTTTTTTCTATGCCAATTTGAAGTTATGATCCCTTGTGATTATCTGACGTTTTGGTCTGAATAGCTAATCTACAATATTCATATTACTATATATATCCCCATGTATTTGCAGGTTTTTATCATGTCCCCTCTCTCCCCCCCTCTTCTCCTCATATCCTCAGTCAGTTTAAACAAAATTTAAGATTGTTGTGTATCTAGTTTTACAGTTTCCAGTGTTTAATTTGTATATAATATGTAATTTGTATATTGCATATTTATGCACTTTGTACTGTACGCTTTTGTATATTTGTATATTTCTATGTATTTCTTAGCATTGATGCACTCGGTAGCCCACAAAAATAGGCTGTGTAGCTCAACAGACCTTTTCCAATGATCATTAAAATCAAATTCAATGAATACATGTCTAGGTCCATCAGACTCTCCTTGTAGTTCCTTTTTTTTCCTCTTTGTGTACCATTTTGATCATGTGTTGCTATATATTTTTTTTAATTCTCTATCCCTTTTCAGATGAGGAATTCCAAAATTTCATACAGTACTCTAGATGTGACCTGTCCAGTAGCATGGTTATTTGTTCACTGTGGCTCATGAATATTTATCTGATACTCCAAGAAGCTTGTTTGCTCTCACATATTCTTTTTCACACTGATTAAAACTTTGCAGGTTACTATTTATCTTTAATTCTGTATTGCATTTCTCATATGAGGACTTTACCTATTAGTGTCAATGATATACTTTACTTGTGGATTCCACTTGCCAATATGCATCACTTTACAGTTGTTGGCAATGCATTTTTCTGCCATTAACCTGACAACATTTGCTGTACAGACTCTCCACATCCTTCTGCATGCTTCTTTTTCTTTGTTCTGTGTCCGTTCTCCAGAACAACTTTTGCATCTTCTGCAAATATACACATCTTCCTGTTCAGCGCTTTCCACCAATTAACATTTTGAACAAGACTGGTCTCAGCACAGACTCATATGGGACTCACTTCTCACCTTTCTTATGTCTAAGAGTATTTCATTTGGCACCACTCTGCATTCTACCTGATAGCCAGATCTCTATCCATCTTGTAAATTTCTTCCCTAGCCCATGTATCCTACTTTATTAATTAGCCTCTTGTGTAGCACTAAGTTGAATGCCATGCTAATGTTGAGGTACTGTATGTCATATTTGCTGGCTGATTTGTTTGTAACATTTGTGTCTCTGTGTTGAAGAAGTCTATCAAGACATCTTGGGATGATCTTCTTGTAAATCCATGCCACTTCATTTTCACAAGTCTCTTCCGTTCCAAAATTCTATCATTTTCTTGATGATGGAGTCCATCAGCTTCCCTACAATTGATGTTAGAGTTTCTAGTGATTAGAGTTGTCAGGGTTGTCCTTGTCCCCACTCTTGTGCACGTTTGAATTAAAATGACATAAGAAACTACTTCACAACACATCACAAATTGTCCTTAGAAAACAGCCCTATAAAACAAAATGCCCACAGTTTTTTTTTTAGTTAGGATATTTGTTTAAGGCAATTAATGTATTCTGTATCAGTATATCTGAACAACTCATGTGAATCCCAACATGATGTGGAGATCCCTTCCGAGTCCATTGCTGAAGTATGTCTAAACATAATAAAAATAGCCAAACATGCAGCTGACACTTGCCCAAATTAAGCTAACATATCCAGCAGACTAGTTTGGAATATTCTCCCCTTGATGTTTTGTTTGCGCAAAATGGTTTGTGATTTACAGAAGGGTCTCATTCTTTGTCCTTAACACCCACCAAGAAAAATACTATCATATCAGACAGATATTTTAACTTCCTTTCTGATGTAGTCTTAAACTGCCTGTTCTGGTGGTGAAGAGGCTGTTACAATTTCTATGGCACTGCTTGAAAAGAGTGGAAGAATGTCCCTGGTGTCCTGGCCAACGTTCCCCATTCACTTAAAACAAACATCTGTTTAACCTGATTAACTTGGTTTACATCTCTGTCCACCTGTCCTGGAACAGGTGAACACATAGCCCTTCACTCCCAGTGCACAAAAAATAAACAGAAAGATAAAAAAAAAAAATTTTCATTGAGGGATTCAACTTTTCTCTAATATACTGTTTAACAATTTTGCCACATAGATATTTATAACCATGAAATCTGTTAATTCAAAGTTTTAGATACATGCAATGATGATAAAGGACAGAAAATGGCTAATAATCAGTAAAGTCCTCCTCATTGTTCCTACATATCTTCACTGATACCTCACACAGTTTTTCCCACTCCATACCTCCCTCTGATTTCTAATTTATACCGTGAGTCCATTTCATGAGGCTGTGAACCTTGCATTAATAATATTGCTGGGTAGGTTGTTCCACTTATCCACCACAAAAATATTTCCTGACATCATTCTTGATGTAGCCTCTGCTATAGTAGTTAAAGATTATTCAGCTGTTTTGGGTGTTGTGCCTCAGCATAAATATATCTTTGGAGTCCACCTTTTTACGCCTCCTGCATGTATTTGGCTTTTATTTACTCTGCCCCTTTTCTCTCCTTTCTACCAGTAAGTACATGTTAAGGTTGCCCAGTGTTTCCAAATAAGTCTTGCTTTGCTACAGTACTCACTGATCACTTTTTAACACTCCACTGAATAGTCTCAAACCTCTCCTTATCTTTCTTTATAGGTGGGTGACAAATTGCATGCAATATACCCTTTGTGTGGTCTGCTTAATGGCCTATACAGCAGCAATATCACCCATTTGTTGCTACTAAAAGTACACCTGGTACATACTGTACCAGCATCCAAGCAACTTTCAGATATGCTTTTTTTGTTTACTTTTTAAAAATACCATACTAATACTGTACTGAAGACCTTTCTTTCATTTAGCTGGCTGTTTCTCAGTAAAGGGAGTTAGGGTATTTATATGTCTCTGTAAATATCTATAATATTTATATTTTCAAAAGTAATATTTTTATCACCAAACTACAGTATCTGAATGTACATGAATGGAAGCTGATGTGAAAATTTGTTTTGTAGGGCTCCTTTTTGTGGTAATATTCCTTGAATGTCTTTACAGGAATTCTGGAATTTGGAACTATGTCACTTTATGTGTACAAAACAAAACCACTGTTGTGATAGGTCCTATGACTCATGATCAGAATTTAAAATCCTTGCCGTGAAATAGTTGAAACAACAAATTCTGGATTTCATGAATACAACTAAATGTTGTACAGAATGTTGTCCATAAAAAGAAAATAACACAAAACACAGTTTTTGCAGCATCATGTATTCTTGTACAGATACCTAAGGATCATTTGGTAAGCATAACTTTCACTTATTAAAAAGATATGAATATCTGAAACAGCTACAAATTTGTAAGGATATTCAGTCAACTTTGATAAGCTGACAGATATTAATACTTCTGTCAGCACAACTACATGCCTGTAGGCATATGGGCAGGTCTGCCACTCATGATGCTGTAATCTGGGTTTGGGGATGAGCCCAGGATGCTAGAATATCAGCAATGGTTTGCGTATCCCCCAGGATCATTGATTTCTCAGGATGGGAGTCAGACTGATCCATACTAAAGGAGCAACACCTTAGAGTTAACAGGTGGAACCAAGCAGTTGGGAATGGCAGTGGGAAAGTAAATGACAAAACTTTATCACATGCATACCTATCTCAGGGACTATGCTTTGCACTCATGGGATGCTCATTGTCATGTTTATTTCATGTAGTAATTTTTTTGTTATATTTACCCCTCTTTTCTTCTCCTCCTCATCTTTCCAATGCAGGTCTGCCCTGGTCACGGTGCCCCTCATCTTCCACTGCCTAATCAGCCACTCATTCTCCCCGGTCACTTCTGGCTTACCCCCCAGGAGGTGGCACATGGTGCTTCCACCAGAAACGGTGCCATGTACTGTAACTGTTTGGGTAGTCCTTGGCCAGGTGGCTAATCGAAGTCAGGGGCAGGGTGACAAGGAGACATCTGACAAGGAGAGAATTTTGTGCCCCTTATTGGCTGGGGCAGAGATGTATAATGATGCCAGCATCTGTCCTGCCCCAGCCCCACCCCTTCTCGACCATGTGTTGGTGTTCAGGGTGATAAACCCAGCTTCCGCTATGTGTCACTCTCACATTCAACACAAAGACACCCCCAGAGAAGGAGAGCAGTCCATAGGATGCTCCATCCTTCTCCCCAGCTGGCCCTCTGATGACCCAGGCTCATTCCTGAACCCGGGTCACAGACGTTGCAAGCATAACCCAAACCACTGCACCAACGGGCCAGCTCTATTTCATGTAGTTATGTCAATCAGCAACTTTGGACATGAACTGGCAAGAATGGGCAAAGCCATTACTGTTAGTTGTTTAATTACCAGGGGCTGGATTTTCAAAGGCCTTACAATGATGCAAGGTGCTTGCATCCAACATGTCTGAAACAAGAGGCACCTTGTGCCAAGGGCTGCTCCAAGTGCTAATTTCAAAGGCAGCCTGCATCTCCCAGCAGACTGCCTGCCTCAAAGTGTGCTAGCTCCCACCTTGCACCATGAAAGTGGTTGCAGCATGGCACTAGGGGGCTTGTGGAAGACTCAGAGTGCTGCAGCTCTCTAATCCTGATTTTCAGAGACCACCCCAGGAACTAAGAGCCAAGTACCATTAGACCAGCAAAGGGCTGGTCTAGTGGTACTTAGACATCTCCTGGGAGGGTCATCCGGTATATGCCACTGTGTGGCTTGTCCTGATCCATCCATGATGTGTGCTCCCTGGTGATCCAGTGGCCCCTCTCCCCACCACAACTGTCCATGTGCTGGACATACTCCCCCTGGTGCCCACCCCTTGGCATATAGTACCCACAACCCTGCCCCCCCTCCAGACCTCAGATTCAGCAACCAGCACAGCCACTGAATGAACTGTCAGTGTGCTTACTGTATACAGTATACAGTACATGCACTGACAGGTCATTCAGTGGCCAGCCATGGTGGGGTGAGGAGGGCTGAGCTGGTCGCCAAATCAGTGGGGCCAGGGGAGGCATGGTGGTGTGAGGGGGGCTCTAGCCATCATCATGCCCCCGTCTGTGGGTGCTTCAGACACCCAGCTGCCATTGCGGCATTACAGATGAGTTGCACCATCCATTTGGCATAGCACCACCTTTGCCTCATGCTGCTGAACTTTGGCACCAGGACCCTGTGGAATAGAAAATCAAGTGCAGGTCCCCGGATGCAACCAAAGCATCAGGGCTGGGAATGGCAAAATACTCTTGTGCATGCACAGAAAATAGGAGCCTTAGTAATCCAGGATTGCAGCCCTACTAGCTCAGGACTATTTTTTGTTGAACAGCTATAAATTTAATAAAAATAACTTAAAATACAAGAAAAAACTAATTTTCTTTATCTTTTTCTCAGGAAAAAACAAGCGGGACATTAAACAAGTGGGACATTGTATAATCACAATAAATCAACCCAGAGTGTAGGTTATGCTGAGATTTACCCATGTCTGGTGTGGTTTGGTCACTCAGCCTGCAGCCTTGTGGCAGAACCACACCAGGCATGGGTAAATCCCAGCACAACCCACACCCTGTCATGGTTTATTGCTTAAATATCTTAGAGGGCAGATGTTGGCTACTTCCAGTTCTGTATGCCAGCAAGGAAACTTGGGAGTGGAGTTAACCTGTGTTACAAGGGTTTATTGTTGGCTGTAATCCTGTGTTAGAGGGACTGAATGCAGGCCTCAATCCTGTGTTAGAGTGACTGATTGTGGGCCCTAATCCTGTGTTAGAGGCTGTTCATTGTGGGCCTTAATCCTGTAATAGTGGGATTGATGGTGGACCCTAATCCTGTTTAAGAAGGGTTGAGTGTGGGCCCTAGTACTGTGTTAGAAAGACTCATTGTGGGCCCCAGTATTGTGTTAGAAGGATTGATAGTGGGCAATAATCCTGTGTTGGAGGGATTGATTTTGGGCCCCCAATCCTGTGTCAGAGGGATTGATTATGGACCTTAAATGGGAGGCAGTATAGTATAGAACAGTGGTTTAAGGCTCTGAGTAGAAAAAAGGGAGACCTGGGTTTGAATCCCACAGCCCCCACTTGCATACTGTGTGAACCTGAGCAAGTCGCTTAACTTCCCTGTGCTCCCAGGTTGCAACTGTAAATTAGCTTTCAACTTAATGTGTCTCACCTGGTTAAACAAGTGGGGAAAAAATATTCTTGTGTTAGAGGGGATTAATTGCAGACCCTAATCCTGTGTTAGAGGGATTGAGAGTGGACCTAATCCTGTGTTTAGAGGGATTGATTGTGAGCCCTAATCCTGTGCCAGAGGGATTGATCGCAGACCTTAATCCTGTGTTAGAGGGATAGAGTTTGGACCTAATTCTGCATTAGGTGGATTAATTGCAGACCCTAATCCTGTGTTAGAGGGACTGAATATAGACATAATCCTGTATTACAGGGATTGATTTTGGGCCCTAATCTTGTGTCATAGGGATTGATTGTTGGCCTCAATCCTGTGTTAGAGGGCTTGATTGTGAGCCCCACATGTTGTTTGTACTGTGAAAGGTCCATTTTTAGTCAAGATACCCTCTGATATAACAAATGCCTCCCTGATGCCTGAAGACAGTGGTGCTTATTTTTTGGTATCCTGCATAGTTGGGCCTTTCCCCTGAGTCTGATGCTCACATAGCTCTGAATGTTGAACAGAATCTGATGGGGAAGCTTTATGCAGTTTGAAGGAGGGATACTGTTTAGCTCTGAAGGCTGAGCAAGATCAGATGGAACAGCTTTACAGAGTTTGGGGGGATGGTGCATGCTGTCTAGATCTGAAGGCTGAACAGGATCAGATGGGACAGCTTTACACAGTTTGAAGGAGGGATGTTGTATGCTGTCTAGCTCTGAAGGGTGAACAGCATGTGATGAGACAGCTTTACAGGGTTTAGGGGATGGTACATGCTGTCTAGGTCTGAAGGCTTAGCAGGATCAGACAGGACAGCTTTACACAATTTGTGGGAGATGGTGCAGGCTGTCTAGCTCTAAAGGCTGAACAAGATCAGATGGTGGAGTTTTATGCAGTTTGAGAGGGGGAAGGATGGTGCATGCTGTAGGGAGATCAGCACCTATGAATGATCTTCATCCATAGAATGACAAATGACATGTAAAGCAGTGCACAGGTTTTTACCAATATAGACAATGTAATTGTTGACAATCAATTTTGCAGACACATAGATAAATAAGTAATTGTTTATTTTGTTAACTTAAAGAGGACTGGGAATGATTTCTGATTGGTAGCTGTTTATACTGTTTCCATTTACAGAAATTATATCCATAATCCTGAATAAGTCATGTGCTACTGTACCTGAATAAAAGTGATATGAAAAACTGTATTTACATTGTTTTGTTTTTAGGGGCAGAATTAATTTACAGTTCTCTTCACAGAACCAGTGAGCTAGAGTTTTAGATATGTCACGGTATGCGAACCAGTGAGCTGGAGTTTTAGCTATGTCACAGTTTGTGCACAGAACTCTAAGCATGGTTCTGATATGACAATAGCTAATTTTTAGCATTCTGTGCACAAACCATGACATAGTAACAACTCCAAATTATTGGTGCCATGAAGAGAACTCTGCAGAATGTTGTCCATAAAAAAAAACAAGTGAACACACATTTTTTTTCACATTAGTGTTTATTAAGGTATAGTTAAATATGGCTCATTTGGAAGCATGTTGTTCAGTTCTCTTACAAGGAACATTACTGACTGCTACCAATTGATACAAATTTCCTGTCCCCTTTAATGTTTACCAGGAGTCAGACTGGTTAAATACCCCTTTTCAGGCATGCCTGACATAAATTGACAGTGCTGGAGAAAAATTGTTTATGTGACATGTTTAAAAGATCAATAATGTAACAAACTCAACAATGTAGAAAATATTGAAGTTCAAAGCAGTTATTGTTGTTAACAAGAAAAGTTTTAAACTTTGCTCTCAGTAGATACATGTACTTCAACCATATGGTTAAGCAAACATGAAATTATATTTTTAATTTTGATCAGCAGTCCTTATAAATAAATATCCCGACTTAATATATAAAATACATATTTAAATATTTTATTTTCTTGCACTTTCAACTTTTGCTAAAAATTTATTCTAATAGGTGGCAGCAATACTTCTTTAATGCTTACATTTATAAAGGGTTACTAAAGGCAATAATGCACTTTTATTGTTTCATTTTGAGAGTAAAACTCCAAGATGTTTCTGGCCTTTTACAGATCAATGAAAATACAGGTTGAAAGTCAATAGCAGCTATAGAAACCAAATGAGGTTCTTAAGACATTCTTTTATCTTTTTCTGTTCAGGGGCTAGGTAAGCCAACTGACAACATTGACATACTAATGGACAGATCACCTATCGGGATCATTTCTTTTTATGTCAAGTGGGTTGAAGAAAAAAATGAATAACTATTTGCTTTGTAAAATCACACTATTCATCAAATTTGTCAGCTTGTTTTATGTACTTGTTTTATACTTTTATGCAGTCTAGCCTCCATCTTTCTGCCTACCACCCAGCTCTTTCACCTCAGCAAACCACACAGCCCCTTACTTGTGTCCCGGGTTGCTCCCACAGTCGATCCCTTGGAGACAACATTCTCCTTCAATTAATCTAGTTTTAATGGCAGGGATTTCTTCTGGGCAGACAGGTGACATGAGGCTCACATGTCTTGAGTCACCACTAGCTGAACATAGGGATTTCCCTCTATTTCCAGTCCCCAGATGCCATGTCTGTTGTTGGCCCACTGGCGGAGGGGTAACCCAACCGCCTGTGGGTGCTGATGACCCATACTCAGGAACAGGCACAGTGCATCAGAGGATCAGCCAGGAAGAGGTAAGATGAACATCCCAAGGGCAGCTCTCCTTCTCTTGGGGGAAGGTTGTGACTTTGCCACAAGCCAGCAACATCCAGTGGAAGCTGAGTGCACAAAACCCAAGGCTACTCTTCAGTGGGGAGGCATCAGCGGATGTCTATAGGTCAGGTATGGGAGCGCACCTGACCCATGCTGATGTAATTGTACATCTGCACCTTTGGGGACCTTAAAGGGAAAAACTTTTTGGGTCAGCAGCACTGTGATGCCCACAGACCTACAACCTAATGATGCCCCATGTCCAAGCCTCAACTGGGTTATCTGGTTTTTCTGTCTTCCCCTCAGGGAGCCCCACCACAGGGGGAAGCTGAGGACCTCCCCAGTCTGAGCTACCTGGTGGGGGGATGTCGGTTGTGAGGTCCAGGTGTTGAGAAGGAGTAAATCCCGTTCCTGTACCAGAAAGGAAAAAAGAAAATTGAAAAAAAAAAAATGACATCTGTGTATAGTGCTGCTCAGTGTCATTTTCCTTCTTTTTTTAGAAAGCTTTATTGCAATGCCATATTGAATACAGCTTAATTGTCACACAGAGATATACAAACAGAATTCACAAAACAATTCAGTTCAGTACTAGCCAAATGGTGAACCGAAAATATCAATAGAGCTTAAGTAAGTCAGGCACCTATTATACAAATAGCAACAGTAAGATTACCATCGACCTTTATGATACTTGTGTTATAATGTTGCTTAGGGAAGCCCTGATTGCTTGCCAAACTTCCAGTTTATGATGATAAATATAATGTATTTTCTTAATTTTGATAAGATCTTAAATTAATTCAATGTGCATAACTAGGAGCATTATCATCTTTTCACTTCAACAGGATACCTTTATTGGCCATAGTCAAACTTGGACAAATTTAGACTGAGAAATTGTTTGTAAATTATTACTGAAGTGGGCAAGCAAAATAACTGATGGGTCAGGCATCATATGCAATCCTACCATTTTGGATATTATAGCAAAAATAGGGTCCTAGAAAGTTTTCAGCTTAGAACAATCAGTCAACATATGTGTGATGTTAGTCTTCATGGATTTACACTGAGAGCATGCATCACTAATAGAAATGTTCATTTTATGCAATTAATTTGGAGTATAATAAGTCCAATGTAAAATACTACATTTTATTGTTGAAATTTAGTAGCAATAGTATCCTTAAATGGATATCACAGGATTTCCACCCATTAATAATCTGAACATTGTTGTCTAAGTCTGATTCCCATCTGCCACATAGAGGATTTAAATCAGTCTGATAATTTTGCATCAAAGTATAATATATTCTTGAAATCATTTTTGAAGTTCGTGAATTGGAGAGAAATTTGAGACATAAAGGTTTTCACTGTTTTTAATTATGTAGCCACGGAGTTGAAAATATCTGAACAAATGGTTATTGAGGATGTGAAATTTCTACTGCAAACATGTCCAGAAACAAATGATTTGATACCTTTTATTGGACCAACATGGATGTTGCAGAAAAGAACAAAGTGCTTTAGCTTTCGAACCAACCAGGTCCTTCTTCAGAAGCTTTGTGGCAGTTTTTTCAAATATCCCATACTATTAACACCAGATTATATAGAAAAAGTAGAAATAATTCTCATTGGTTTAACATATACATTTAAAACATAATAGAAGATTACGTCAGAGAAGCTAATTAACACCAGTATGCCTTAAACTGAAGAGCCTCAGAAGGACAAAGGTTATCAAGAATTCTCTACAGCCAGAGAGTTCTTGTCACATAAATTTTAAAATGTCTCAGTATGCCAAGAAAGCATTCTAGTGATTAAAAAAAACCTTGGAGTGGCATTCTCTCTAATACATGTAAGATGAGCTACAACTTACATTCCAATTGTCCTGGTATATTAAAGGACAGATAATGAGAGACAAAATCCTGAAATTAGGTATAACTGCAAGTTGAAATCAAGCCTCAAATTAACCTACACATATAAACATGATGCATGAAAGTATCACTTGTAAGTGTAAGTGCAAAAAAAAAATATAAAAATTTCTTGTCAAGGACCCCCAAGAAAACGAGACCATGAGCCTGATAAATGTGGATTTCAACACAGAGTCTGTGTATAACAAAAATGCACAGAATCAGTCTAACAGAGCCAGAAACAAATGATTTGATACCTTTTATTGGACCAACATGGATGTTACAGAAAAGAACAAAGTGCTTTAGCTTTCAAACCAACCAGGTCCTTCTTCAGAAGCTTTGTGGCAGTTTTTTCAAATATCCCATACTATTAACACCAGGTTATACAGAAAAAGCAACACATTTTTTTGCAGAATCAGTCTAAGCAATCTAAATGAAAACCCAAAGGAATTACACCTTTAATGAACCCCCAAGTAAATGAGATATGCATCTTAATATGAGCAGTTAAAAATGTGACAGTGTGAAATCCACCCACTGACAACTAATAGAAGGAAATAAATGCACACTATATGTGAAAACTAAGTGTTCTAGCCACATAACAACTGCCCCATGCCATGCTCCACGCACACATATGTGTGTACATACACCATACCACACCCCCCATACACACACACACACACACACACACACACACACACACACACACCACACCCCACACAACCACAACACACAACAATGTGCATTTATTTCCTTCTATTACAGGGGATTCTAAAGCAATTCTTAAGGGTTCATCCATATCAGTGAAACAGTCATTTTGTCGACACTGATATGGGTGCAAGCAATATGCCACCCAGCATGTCTGCACTAGTCATTGTGGCTCCTGTGATGGAAGGCACCAAAGCCCCATCCCGGGAAGTAGTGCTGCACTCCACAACTAAAAAAAACCTCCTCCGAGGTGGGCATGTCCTGTCAGAGGCAGAACATGTGTTGGCATAAAGGGCAGCATGACTGAAAGGCAATCTAAAATCAAGATTATCCCTGCTATCATTGCCTTTATTGTGGTGCCCTAACTGCAGTGACAAAATTCAGCCACCATTCTAAGGGTATATCATTCTTAAGGGACAGTTTATTTTTTATTTATACAGGATATGAAGGCAACTTCAAACACCATTAGGGCCACAGTGATGTATCTTTAACCAAATCAAAAGTGTAGTTAATGTTGAAGTTAATAAATATTTATAGTTCACTTTTGGTAAACCTGCATATATCTAGGCAGGTAAAGATTTATATGGAGTTTTGTCAAGTTCTAAAGTATTATTAGCTGAGAGTGGATTCCTAAAATAGTCTTGTACCTAGCTCATCTGACATGCATACAAATATACCTGGAAGTTTGGTAAGCCTAGGCCTCCTGCACATTTAAGTAACATTAACTGAGATAGTGCAATTCTCAGCATGTCATGTTCCTTCTTGTCTACTTATGTTGTGAAGCTACTTCCATGAGTAAACATAATGAGTAAACATAATGATTGGAAACACTGAGGGCTGGATTTTTAAAGCCCTGACACAAGCTGTGACAATGGCAGCTTGCGCTGAGTGTGGTTGCATCCATTGCTGCCGCACTGTATAACATTCGTTTTCAGGCCATCTTCTGCTCCTGGGCTGGGGAAATGAATTAGCCATTTTTTTCCTGCTCTCTGCCTTGGCCCACGGGAAATGGCCTGAGATCAAAGGGTTCAAAGTGGCAACAGCTGCAGATTTTAATTGAGGAACTGGTGACTGAAATGGAGGAAGCTGTGAATGGGGAGAAGGAGCAAGTGTGCAGCATCGAGGAGTCAGCGACAGTTAAGGTGAAAGTTATTTTTTTCTTAAAAAGGTGTCACTAGGAGATTTGATTTATTTTGTTTTTACAACTTTTGGCACATTTTGATATAAGCAGGATAGGAGCCAAAATAGTAACACTTGCAGCATGAATTGTGCAATGCTTCCAACATGGTGGTTGTCATGTTTTTATTTTCAGAGGTTGGATTGATTTGTTTTTATGTGATTGCTGATGCAGCTTATTGACACCTTTTGCATAGGTTATGTTAGAATTTACCATGGCAGAAAGGTGCCTGTGAGCTAATCAGAGTGTGGCATTCTTGGATCCCATTGTATAATTCAGCAAAACACACAACAGGGTGTGCTTTATCATAGGATATTGTCATGCCTTGGGTGTATTGCGAGGCAAAGCTGAATTCCTTACAGATCCAAGAAGTGATGATATCCTATGATAAAGCACTCCCAGGAGTGTGTTATTGTGATTATGCAATGGACCCACATAGTAAAGTAAAAATGATATAAATACATGTCTAAAAATATATATTTTTTTACTAATTTTAAAGTATGGAAGTACATTAATACATAAAGTAGTCCAATGCTGGAGTTAGAACTAAGAGATTAGAAGCAGTCAGTTTAGTGTACCATTAATACTAGTTTCTTTATATTAACATAATTAAACAAACTGCTGCAAATGCCCCAGTACATATAAAAATAATTTTAATACTTTGTAAGCCATTTTAATTACTTATTTCAGGATGAGATCTGCATGACAAAGTCCAGTCACTACAAGCATCTCTACATCACAAAGGCATCTCTGTAATGCTGTGGATCCAAATCCTAAACTGGTGCATGTCTATTTTTGTATGTCTGAAGGTGAGATATAGTAAGATTGTATTCCAAAAGTATGTTTGATTATAAACTCATACATCTCTGTGTTAACTGAAAATGCGCACTGGAAAGGCATTGAAACCATGTCTGAAAACACTCAGCTGAGATCCCAAGCATGTGCATCAGTGGTAGTGCTGCTGCGCGTGCTTGGGATCTCTGTTGAGGGTTTTTTTAGATGTGGTTTTATTGCTTGTTGAGTGCATGTTTTCAGTTGACACAGAGATGTATGAGGTTAGAATTATACATAATTTTGGAACATGATCTTAGTTTAGCTCACCTTCAGACATACAAAAATGTCCATGCACCAGTTTTGGATTTGGGTCTATGGCTTTACAGAGACAGCTTCGTGATGTACAGATGATTTGGTGG
This sequence comes from Neoceratodus forsteri, assembly GCA_016271365.2. NCBI lineage: Eukaryota > Metazoa > Chordata > Ceratodontiformes > Ceratodontidae > Neoceratodus > Neoceratodus forsteri. Next base: position 656,390,415 of record CM028136.1, read on the forward strand.
CTGGAGATTGTCAGAGAGAACTTGTCATGAAGTAATTAACTAATATGGCTTTCAAGGTATTAAAATGTATTTTTACATTTACGCCACCACATGTCCACTATTTGGTTAAGTAAATCACTGATATCTTGTCTGATCTCTTCAGTGGAGTACCTGCCCAATTTCATAAATGTTTCCACATCTTCCAATTGCTTTAGACATTCCTTCTTATATTCTGAATACTCCCATAAAACAATGCCCCAACTCTTTTTGGCAGGCTTAATGATAATTGATTTCCCCTTTTCCAAATCATTCGGTATGTCCCCCTCTGCCTTTATTAAATTATTTCATTTCATTGTTAAAGTTTTCTTGTTCATCATTTCCTTTATTTGTTTCTCCACTATTTAATTTTTTTCTCCACTGTTTAATACAAGTTTCAACTACTTCTATTCCTTTGTGAGGATTGAACTTGAACTTTACCCCCAGAGTTTTTTGTAGTTTTTGTTTTTATTCATTGGTTCTTGGGGTTCTTCACTGAACCAATCAGCTAACCGCAACTTCCTAAAATGTTGTTGTAAATCCACGTTTGGGTAGAAAGGGTCCAATTTATGGGTGGGTGGAAATGAAAGGCCTTTCTGAAGTATCTTTTCTTCTCTTTCCATGAGTTCTCTATTGCTTAAATTAAAAACTGTGACTGTCTCTTTCTCCCCAGCCTCTGAAACTGCCTCCTTTTCCTCTGCCTCCTCCTCCACCTCTGCCTCCTCCTCCACCTCTGCCACCCCCTCCTCCTCTTCTGTTTGAATATCCCCCCATGTGGGCCTTGTCCTTGCCATCCCCCACTTCTCAGGTTGTATTGTCCCTGGCATCTGAAGTCCCCTGACTCTGTGGTAGTCCTCTATTCCTGTGGTCCCAATGTGCTCATGTCTTCCTCTTAAAATGGTTCCTGAATGTCTTGTTGTGTTCTTTGTGGACCATATCCTGTGGTTACTATGCTGTCCCCAGTATGTGAGTCTGTATTGTAATCTTGTTTGGGGTCAAAGTAATTCTGCCCTGCCTGTCTATGTGGTTTTAAAAACCATGTGTAGACCTTATTCTCCCAGTAGTCTGTAATATCAGTTTAAACTTTTTTACATTGTTACTGTTTGATAGAATCCTCATACTCGGCTAGTTCCTTTTTTATTTTCAAATGTATTCATGAATTCTTTTCTGTTGGACCCTGGACTTATAATCCTCTTTAACCCCATTTATGTCCTCTGTCAATCTGTTCCTTTCTTTAATTATTGCCTCAAGTAGTGAAAGCATGGAGTCTATGGAACACTTGTTCCTTATGACTGTCCACTTGACATGGAGATGTCTTTTAATGACTTTCTCCAACTCTCCTGCATGTACTGAGTAAGATGTAACAAAATTATATCTGGTCTCAGTGGGATTTATCCTTTCTCTTCCATTGAGTAAAATTTCCCTCTCCTGATTCTTAGCAAAGTCCCACCTTTCCATAATGTTTTTATTACTGTACTCTCTTTATATCAATCTATTATTCAGATCTGCTGCTCCCTTTTCAAAGTGTTCTGTGGTACCACAGTTCCTTTTCACCCTAAGGAACTGACTCTTTGGTATATTTTTTGTAACACGTTTTGGGTGACAACTACTGGCTTGTAAAAGTGTGTTCCCATCTGCTATCTTTTTAAAAACATCTGTAGTCTCAGCAGCTTCTTCTTCTTTAGTTATAGCAATATCCAAATAATCAATTGCTCTGTTACTCTCCTTAAAATTAAATTTTAAATTAGAATTTGTCCCTTGCATAAAATTAATAAATTCACATAATTCATCCCAAATCATAAAAATATCAATCAATAAAATGGTGCCACAGTATAATTCTGTTGAAAATGGGTTATTAATGCAGTTTAAAACATTTATTTTCACAGTCACAAATGTCAATATTTGCAATAGAGGGGGCACAAGTGGCCCTCATTGCTGTGCCCTTCTTTTGTAGGTACAACTCTTTGTCAAATAAAAAGATATTGCACTTCAACACTTATTATAAAAGTTTTAATACAAAGTCTGTAGGAGAGCTATCTTCCTCCCTCATTGATTAAAAAATGCAGCAGCTGCATCTAACACCCCTTCATGTGGTATGTTCATGTAAAGAGATTCAATGTCTAATGTCACAAATAACCGGTTATCCTCCAGTCCAATATCTTGCATCAATTTTAAAACATCAGTAGTATCTTGTAAGAGGGAAGGCTGCTCACAAAGGGTCTCAAGTAGTAATCCTTGAACTGTGATAATGGTTCTGTGAGTGAGCCTATCCTGCTTAATGTTGAATGACCAGAGAGGTTGATTGCTGACTTATGCAATTTGGTCAAACTATAAAAAGTTTATTTTACCGGGAAGTTTGTAATTAAAAAACCCTATTCTTTTTTTTTTTATCTATATGTCCATCCTCAAATGCTCCTCAAATTGTTTAATCTATTGTAAACTTAAAGTCCACTCTGAGGTCATTACATAACTTTTCATAAAAATCTTGGTTGTCCAATTTTCTTTTGACTTCGCAAACATAGTCCACTTTATCCAGCAATAGAATGCAGATACCTTGCCAGCCCAGGAGCATTGGAGGTTGAAGCACTTGCCACTACACCTCATGCCACACCGATGACCCAGGTTCAGGAATGAGCCCAGGCCACCAGAGGTCAGCAAGGGGAGAGAGGATTGAGCATCCAGAGGACTTCTCTCCTCTCTTGGGGGGAAGGTTCCATTTGTCCCACCCACTGATCACCCTCTGATGGTGGATGGAGAGCGATACAGGTCAGGAGGAACACTCTGATGTAACTACATCAGTAGGGGGGAATGAAAGAAAAGAAGGAAAAATAGCCTGGTAGGGCTCCATTATGGTCCACAGTACCCAAGGGAAAACCCCAACATCTGGATTGGGTCTCCAGGGAAAGGGCACCACCTCCCTGGCCCTGCCATGGGGGCAAGCTGGCAAGTGAGGGAGTAGCAGGACCCAAGAGTTAGTCCTCCTCTGGAGGGCAGAAGCCCCTGCCAGGACTCAGAGGAAGAACTATCTGAATAAAAAAAATACAGATGCCTTTATAAGCTTTTTTGAAAGCACATTTTTGTCATTTTGTAGTGCCTCTATTGCAGCCCTTTCCTGTCGGGTGAGATTATTTTAGGTTAATCTTCAGGGGTAATCAGATTTGTTAAATCATTTTCAACCAGCTATTTAAAAACACTTACAGTCACACTTGGTGGTGGGCAACATGTGGAGGGAGTTCAGAACACATTCTGGTGATTCTTATTTTTACTAGTGCTTGCTGAGCTTGTTGCATTCTCTGTCTCTTCTGATTTTTTATTAAAAAAGGACTTTATACTAAGATTTCTACAAGCAAAATTTGAGTCAATCATGGTGTGGAATTTACTGATGGGGATTGTTGGTGGAAAGCTTAACCCCTTACTCAGTAAATCTTTTTTTCATTTTCAGTCAAAATGTGTTTGGATAGGGTCTATGTGATAACGTTGAATGCCTAAAGGCGATCTCCATTATCGCACAGTCAGAGTGCTGAAAAGCTTTTCAGCACTCAGCTCAACTCACAGAACAGCAGTGCCAGGAGATATTTTAATACTTTCTGTGGAGGGCACACCCTCTTGCAGGGGTTTTGTCCCCGCAACCCCCTACTTAAGGATTCTTAACTCCAGGGGGTGCATGTTGGGGGGGTGAAAGCTGTAAAAAAAATTAAGGTTCAGGCCAGGCGCAATAAAATCTCACCAGTGCCTGGACCAGAACCCGGTACCTCAGCCACCCCAGCCAGTAGCTAACCCCTGATACCATGACGCAGCTTGGCCATCCACTGCAGCACCACCCCCTGCAGCCTCTCTGCCCCCTCCCAGCCCATGCTCGCTGTGCTCACTCCCACCCCCCCTGCATGCATATGCATAGCGACAACCTGTTGCCCTGTTCACTCACCCTGTTCACTGACCCCTCATCCAGTTGTCCTACCCTCCCATTGCAGTGAGGAATTGTGCCGGGAGGATGTTGCCATTATGGATGGTGCCTTCCTCATGCACCCACCTCATAGGTTACCATTTGGATAGGTTAATTACCTGAGATTTGTGTGTCTCTTCTCAGTTTACCAGCATCTCCCTCAATATCTCCTGTTGCTCCTATACTTCTGTTGTTGATATTGGCCCCATCTTTTGTTGCTGTTTCTCCCCCGCTCTTTCTCTTACATCCGTATGTTGATTTTCTCTTTGTTGTACCATCAGCCTAGGGCTGCATCATGGTACATATGGTGGTTCTGCCTCTGGATGGTCTTTCTGAAAATGGTGATAATTTACTACTTCTTCTGGTTCTGACTCACTCACTGTACTGAAGTCAAAAGATACATAATTTTAAAATCCCTTTTCTGTTCCTTTTTTCCAAGGTATAGACTTGATCCAATTCATAGTGATCATTATCTCTTATAAACTTAATTTGTTTTACTGCCTTTAACTCTGTGTCCAGTAATTGAATCGACTATCTCAGCTTATTATTTAATTCATCAAATTCCCCGTGTTTACGGTAATTATTTACCTCTTTTCCTCCTGTTTTATTTCATTTCTCAGCTGCTCTTCTTTTTCTTTACTGAATTTGATAATCAAATTAAGTAGCTTAAAAATTGCCTCTGTTAATATTTCTTCCCAGGCTGTCATGGATTCTGAATTGTCTTATCTGAAAGTGAGATTTTTCATGACTCGTAAGCCTCTTGGGATTCTTCTAACTGCCACATATGCTTCTAAGTTTGTGATGTTCCAATAAAGCCGTCTCAATTGGTGGATAAGCTTTTCAAGTCCCTTAAAGGCACTAAACATTGATTGTTCCCCAGGTGTTTGGTTGGCTCCTTCATTTGTTTCTATTAGGAATGGATTGTTTTTACTTGCTGCTGTAAGTAGTTTATTTACATATTTCAACTTGTCCTGCATTCTTCTGGAGAAATTCAAGTTTGGCATTGCTTCTAATGACATGTTTTTATATACACAAGATATGTCCTTCAGACTTGAATGGTGGTTCCTAGATAGAGGTTTTATGCTTCGATTAAACTGTACTGCAAACCATGCATTGAAACTCTGACTAAAATGAGTCAGTGCAGCCAGAGGAGGAGTTTTCACTGGGCCGATGGTGCTCCTGACAAAAATGAACAGTACATAATTTCAAAGCCGGGCACTCACGACCTCAAATAAAAAGAGCACCAGTCTTCACTTCTTGTTAAAAAAACATTTTATTAAAACAAAAAAAAACACAGGCTATGCCTGCCTGACACATTTCGGATGAGTTCATCCTTTATCAAAAGCTGAGGTATTAATAAACATACAGCCATTATAAACACTTAAACATATGACATCATCAGTACATGGCAAGACACAAACTATAATCTCATTGGTTAGAAATATTTTTTTCAAGTTACAGTCACTCCTATTAGCTAAAAAACATCCTAAAGTTCATGAGTGATTAATGCCTCAGCCTTTGATAAAGGATGAACTTATCTGAAATGTGTTGGGTGAGCATACATTGGGCTGGATTTTCAAAGGGCCCTTAGATCCACGCAAGCTGTGTCAAACAATCAGTTTGAGTCAGATCTAGGTGTGCCAAATACTGTGTGCTATGTTTTGCAAGAAAAGCATTCTTTGTGATAAAGTCCCCCAGACTGATGCATGAGGTCCACTCTGTCAACAAAATGGCGTAAGGGGTGAGAATGACACAAGCTGCACCAAAACAAATGGTGCAAGTTGAGTCAAAAATGGTTCAAGTTTTTTTTTTTTTAACTCTCTTGCTCTCCCTAGACCAGAATTCTCTTGGGCTATCTCCACTGGCCTAACCGCTCTACCGTCTGCTGTGTCTCCTGTCATCTTCAAGGTAATTATGACCCCATGGACTGTGGGGGCTAACAGCCCCAGAGAGATCGAAGGGGGCAGTGATGGGAACCTGCATTGAACTTGTGGCGGCGGCACTGGTGGAAGCCGTTGCCTATCTGGCCAAGGAGGATGTTTCTCTTTTACACCCCTTAGTCCCCTCCCTCCCATGCATGGGCACATTCCTGACTTCTCAGCACACAACAGCCCTGCCAGCGTTGGGCCACATGCAGTACGTGCTGCTCAGTACTCTGCGTCACCCACAATCTCCACCAGGGGTCGCCGGAGCACCGAGCCACCCATCACCCTTCCCCGGGACAGGCGAGCAGCCCAGTGGGTGCTTCATTCTGTCCCTCCCCTGCCGATCCCCAGCACCCAAGCTCGCTCCCAAACTTGGGTTGCCGGCATGACACCAGGTGTGGCGTCCAGCACTTCAACCCTCAGCACCACCGGGCTGGCTCAAAATGGTGCAAGTTAAGTCATATAAATGGATCAAGGAATGAAAATGATGCAAACTGAGTTCAAAAATGGTGAAAACTGAGTAAAAATGGTGCAAGCTGAGTAACAAAAATGGTGCAAGTTGAGTAAAAATGACACAAAAGACGAGAATGATGTAAGCTAAGTAAAACAAAACGGCAGATGAAATGGCCAAAACTAAGTCCCCAAAATGTTCTAAACTAATCCTGCAGGAGAATACTGGCCCTTAATAGTAGCATAGTCCGGTCTGACCACCTGCTTTGGGTCTCTCTATATGCTTTAGTGTCCCTCAGACCAGCTCTGGCTGGTCTAACAGTGACAAGCATCTTATGCACAAAGACAGGATTTGCATTCTTTGAAAATCGTAAATAAAGGGATGGTGCATCATTTCAGTGATGCAGGCATCCCTTCCGACATGATGCAGACATATTTATGGTGCAAGCATGGGGCAAGCCACTCTGGTGCATGCAGACCTGTTTTTAATGCAAGCACCATTTGAAAATCAGAACTGGTGCAAGATTTGACGCATCTTGCACCTTGCGCCAGTTGTTTTTGACTCAAACACCATGCGTCATTCTCTGGCCTTTGAAAATCTGCCCCATTGCTTTTTTTTTTAATTTAAGAAAATGTTTAAACAAGAAGTGGAGACTGGTATTCTTTTAATTCGAGGTGGTGAGTGCCCGACTTTGAAATTACCAACGTTCATTTTTGTCTGGAGCACCACCGTCCCTGTGCAAACTCTTCCTCTGGCTACACTTACATATTTAGTGCCTTGAGGTGCTCCTCATAGGATCTGTCCTGCTGGCCCTAAATCATTTTTGTTACTCTGCACTGTACTGTTGGTTGATGGTTACATCTTAACAGGAGAAAAAAAACTGCAGTGCTTGACTACAAGTTTTTACTTATAGTAGTCATTTTAAATATGATATGACGTAATTTGTATCAAATCATGCAAATAACTCTATGTACTGTTAGAATTTGCTGTGTCTTAATTTGTGGCTGTATAGTATTAAGTTAGATACCATTCATTGTGTACAGATTTATGTTGATGCCTGTCTTTGTCTTTTAGGATAACATATTTTCTTTTTTATCTATATTTGAATGTAATCAGAACCTCACTGTAAATGAGTTACAGCTCAACTGAGTTTTTATCCCTGATCATATTTTATATGAATAAAAATGTTACTGTACCTCACAATACCATACCATACCAAGTGAAGAAGTGCTGGCCCAACACTGGCTTCCAGTTCAAAGGTCAGTGTGTAGTCATGTTCCAACCCCCCAACATCCCTCACTCTGCACAGCATGGGTGGGTGCAGGGTGATCAGGGATTGAAAATGGCATTCAGGAGCCTTGATGATGGTGCAGCATCAGCATGCAGAGTAGTGCAGACCATCTCCATATGGATGGTACATTACCCAGCCCATTCTGTCAATACAGCCCAATAACAGTGTATGTAATATTATATGCATAGTGAACTGTAAGTTCAGAAAAATCTCAGTAAAACTTTTTTACAGTATGAACACTTCATAAATAAGGTGGCAATATATGAATTGCAGCCCCTAAGATGACCATTACAAACTTGATGATAATATTCAATACTAAACCCAAAATGTAATTACTAAATACACAACTGAGATCTTATCCTTCCTTATTCTTTTGAGCCAGGCCTTTTTGAATTGTTTAATTCTTTGTTCTCTGTTTACTCAGGTTCTTGTATTTTGTTAGCTTGTATATTGCTGTACAGCTCAAAAAATATATAACTTGTGTTTTTAAGGTTCACTTTTGATTTATACTGGCTGGTATGTAATCCAAATCATGTCTCTTTCTTATCTGTTTTTCATTGTAAATAACTATAGGTTTTCCCTGAAAAAGGGACTTTCAGTCTTGGTGGGCCTACCCAGTAAACAATATTCAATAAATAAACACTGTGCTTGAATGTACATTTTGAAGTAGATACTGTACCTGGGGCCAAATTCACTTTGCCCGGGTGCAAACCCAATTTGCCCAGGGCAAACTAGGCTTTGTGAATAGTTGGTATTCACAAAGTCCAGTTTACCACCACAGACTGGGTTTGCACTTGGGCAAAGTAGTAAGGGGGGGCCACAATGCAAATTAAGGGGAGGGGACCTGCATATCCGCACAATCCCATTCGTGAAGGTTTTGCTCCATGCAAAGGGCCATTGTGAAGGTCCTTGTGTGGAGCAAATATACCGCTGAAAAACTCCTGATGGTAATCCATGCAACCCTAGTGGTTGACAAAGGTACTGCAGCCCCCCACCTCCTACCCCAGTCCCCAATCTCCCACCAGATGTGAATAACCAACTTTTTCATAGTGTAATGTCTCACACTGGTGCCCAGTCACCCACCTGACATGAAGAACCAACTTTTCCATAGTGTAGTGGACCATCATAGTGCCCAATCACCCATCTGACTGTTAACAATCATGTTTCTGTAGTGTCATGGTCCCTCCCCCTCCTGATCCCCAATCCCTGTAGAAAAATAAAACAGTTTCCATAGTGTGGTGATCCCTCTTCCCTCCCTTCCTGATCGCTGATTGCTCTCCCCACATGGACTAATACCCAGTCCCTGGTGGTATAGTGTCCCACTCCCCTCCCTTTTCACTGATCACCATCCCCCTATCTCACTCGTATATTACCTGATGGCCTAGTGGCCCCCCAACCCTTCAGGTAATCACCCACCACCCCACTCCCCCCAGTATGACTTGGTTAAACCAATGGTCTTCTAGTGTATGCTGTATGTTCACATTGACAGTTCAGTTGGCAGGCAGCCATGGAGGTGTGAGTAGGGCAGTTCTGCTAGCTGACTGGCAGTCATGCTGTGGGGGAGTGGGGTGCTGAGTGATTACCTGAGAATGTGGGGGGCCACTAGACCACCAAGTAATATATGTGTGAGATAGGGGGATGGCGATTGGTGACTGGGGAGGGTGAAGGGACACTAAACTACCAGGGACTGGGTATGAGTTCATTTGGAGACAGCAATCAGTGATCTGTTGGGGGGAAGGATACTAGACTACTAGGGACTGAGTATTAGTTCATTTGAGGATGATGATCAGTGATCGGGGAGGGGGGGACACTAAACTACCAGGGACTGGGTATTTGTTCATTTGGGGTGGTGATCAGTGATCAGGGATGAGGGAGGATACTAGACTACCAGTGTCTTGTATTTGTTCATTTTGGACAATGATCAGTTATTGGGGAGGAGGAAGGGACACTAGACTACCAGGGACTGGGTATTTGTTCATTTGGTGATGGTGATTGGTGATCAGAGAGTGAGGACGGACTGCTACACTACTGAAACTGTTTTATTTTTCTATGGGCATGGGAGGGATCACTAAACTATGGAAAGTGTTTTATTTTACTGCAGCGAATGGTGATCGGGGAGGGGGCCGAACCATTACACTATGGAAACTGTTTTATTTTTCTACGGGAATTTGGGATCAGGGAGGAGGGAGGGACCACTACACTATGGAAAATGTTTTATTGTTCTACAGGGATTGGGGATGAGGGAAGGATGAACTAGACCACCAGGCATGTGTCTGCACTATCAGTATGGCAATCAGCATTGGGGGGGGCGTGCTAACCTCCTGCCACAGACCATGCAAATAAACCCATAATGGACATGCAAATGGACAGTTAGTGCCACGCATACCCAATGGACCCATTTGCATGGATGTCTAACTGAATACCAACTTAGAGCACCGGTGCTATGCTTGCGAAGGTATTCACTAGGCTGGGGGGACAGGGTTGTGCCAGTGGGGTTAGAGATATTGGTATCAGTGTTACTGCTACCTCTACCCAGTCCTATTCACAGTCAGATAGCACCATTACGCTACCCATCTGTGAATAGTGAGTTTAGCGACCTGAGCAATCACATGGTGCCATGTAAACGTTTGCGTGGCACTTTGCGATTTTTTATGAATCCTGCCCCTGATCTTTAAAGAATTGGGCACCATTTTCAGTTAGAACTGACAGCAGTGTAAAACAGGGGACAGTCACCACATTGTGCAGCCATCGATCTGAATTATACACAATAATAATTATTAGTCAATGGGAGGAATTGTTTCCATATAGCTAAAGTGACACAGTAAATAGCTTAGCCAGATATTAGTATATATCAACTGTGCTTACACCTGCCAACATGCTGGAGTGCAGCTCACATGGAGTTGCAGCATGGCATAGCACCAGTTACAGAAAACTAGAGGTCAGAGGTTGGAATGCCCCTAGTAGAGATCTCAAACTAAGGGGAACAGATTGACTTTGAAAACTTACTGTAATGAATATGTCAATCTCCTATAGGAAGGCAAAATTCTTGTCTGGGGAGATTGCTGAAGGGAAGAACAGACTGGCTCACCTCTTTCAGACTGTAGACAGGCTACTCTATCCTGCCTGTCTCTAGCCCATTACAGCATCATCAATGAATAGATGCAAAGAGTCTATGTTCTTCACTGACAAGATGTCCATTATCAGGGCAAGTAACTCTCCAGTGAGGCTGCAGCAGCTGCACAGTGATAAGGCAGCTGTTAACAGGAGCAACTCTTGCTTCCAGAGTGAGTTAAGACCAGTGAGGGTAGAAGAGGTCAGTGAGATCATTTTGAAGCTGCAGTACACATGCTGTGAACTGGACCCTGGTCAACACATCTCTTAGTGGGCTGTGTGGAGTCTGTAGGTCCAGTGTTCACTGAGATTGTCCGTGTTCTGATTCAAAGGGGGGTGTTCTCAAGCACCCTGAAAGTGGTGCTTGTGAAGCTCCTTTTGAAAAACCAAAATCTCTGGGCGCAGACTGCTTGGTGAACTATAGACCAATCTGTAGCTTCCCTTTATTGGATAAGATTATTGAGAAAGTAGTGGCCCTGCAGTCGAGGCACACCTCACTGCCTTTGACATCTATAAACCCCTACAGTCTGGATTCAGGTCCAGGCACAGTACGGAGACTGCACTAGTAAGGGTGCAAAATGATCTCCTCAGGGTAAGAAGCAGAGGTGAACAGTCAATTCTCATTCTACTCATCCACTCCTTAGCATTTGACAATGTGGACCATGTTGTGTTGCTGGATTGCCTCAGGGAACTCTGTGGACTCACCGGTATTGTCATCAGATGGTTTGAATCCTTTCTTACAGACTGGATGTAGAGGGTGGTTTTGTGAAACTATTCCTCCTGCCCAAAGCTCTTATCATGGGGAGTTCCCCAGAGTTTGATTCTCTCACTCTTGTTGTTCATGGTGTACATGCTACTGCTGGGTGACAACATTAGATGTTACAGGGTGGGGTTTCATTGCTGTGTAGATGACACCCACCTGTATATGTCATTTGCACACAGGACACAGGGTATGGTTCTGTGCTAAATTTTTGCCTAGCTGAGATCCAGGACTGGATGTTCTTCAGTTGGCTAGGGCTTACCCTGGACAATAAGGAGGTACTGATGGTTGAGACTGGCAATTGGCAGGGAGATGAGATGGTAGGAGAGGTGACTGGACCAATGCTTGGTTCTTCTTCTCAAGCTGCCTCTGCTAAGGTGAAGAATCTGGTCATTTTCCTGGATTGTGAACTTACACTAGAGGCTCAGGTGTCATGCATGATCTGAAACAGTTATCATTTTAAAAATATCACCCAAATGAAACTTTCTGTCCTGCCCAACAATCGGCCTTCACTGGTACACGCTTTTGTGACAGCCAGACTTAATTACTGCAATGCTCAGTACATTGGTCTGAATGAAAGCATACTACATCACCTGACATTTGTGCAGAATGCTTCGGTTAGGTTACTGACACACCTCCTAAGGTCCTATCATGTGATCCTGGTCCTGCATGAGTTGCACTGGCTCCTGTTGAGGTGGTGAATCTCCTTCAGGGTTGACTTATAGACCTACAGAACAAGGCCCTACATGGACTGGGCCTCAGCTACCTGTGTGACCTCCTGATTTCTCATCAGACCTCCTGCCTGCTCCACTCTTCTGAGATGGGCCTCCTGGTGGTTCCCAGGGTTTGACTTAAGCCATCTGGTGACAGGGCCTTTGAGTTTGCTGGTGTGATCCTGCGGGAATTGCTTCTAAGATCCTTGAGGGAGGACCCCTCATTGGAAGCCTTTAAAGCAGCAGTGCAATGAAAAAAGTTTTTTTCCAAAAAGCCAGTTTCAGCCACAATTAATAAAAATATTAGCTTTCCTATCAAATCTAATTCTTTAAGTACCTCCAATGCTGTACACCATATGCTATTTGATTTTCTTAGTCCTAACCCTTACTAGAGTTACAACGGTGTTTCTTTTTTTTTATCCAGACAGTATTTCTGCCACCTTCATGGACCTGGCAGGGGCTACAACCCCCCCCCACTTGGAGGGGTACATCCTCCTGCCCATTGGGGCCATCATGGGTCCTGCTGGGTCCCGGGATTTTACCTCTAGTTTTATCCCACACCCACACCTGTGCAATGGGCACAGCAGCAGTATCTACCTCCACAGAGGCAGCCAAGCACCCTGGGCATGGACTGAACCCCTCTTGTTGTGCTGGCACACACAGCACAAACCTCCCTCCCCAAGGAAGGAAAGTAGTCCTCCAGATGCTCAATCCTTATCTCCCCTGGCTGACCCCTGAGTGACCCAAGTCTGTTCCCAAACCCTGGTCACCTGCATGGCACTAGGTGTGGCTTCCAGTGCCTCAACCCTCAGTGCCACTGGGCCAGCTCTACAGTGGTATTACTAAGCCAAATGTGGTGGCCACATTTCTTCTTGAGAAAAAATTTAATTAAAACATTTATAAAATATTCTAATTTTTGCAGAACTAGAACATTTTACCTCCAAATTAAACTGGGAGGTGCCTGGAATCTTTTATAGTAAAAAAAAGTAAAGCCAACATTTTTGCCCAATTTTGTTGCTCTGCCGGTTCAAGAATGGTCTGAAATTCTGTCTCTTTGATGAGCTGTTCAGCCTACTATAACTTGCTGGCTGCTGACTACAAACTTATTTCATATAGACCTTATTGTTACTTCTTAGCCTGTTTATTATCTATAATTTTAATCAAGTTCCTTTGATATAAGGTAATAATGTCTTTTTTTTGTTGTGGTACTTTTATGGTGTATTTTACTATTGTACAGCACCCACAGCTTCCAGGAATGTGCACTACAAAAATAAAGATTTACTTACTTACATGGTGATCTGCAATGCTGTGACAGTGTGCAAAGGGTGGTGCCACATAGAGATGCCCTCCTCCACCCTCTCTCCCTGGGCCAACTAACCTTTCTTCACACCTAGATCAGAAAATATATGGTGTGCAGTGGACCCCTTCCCTTTGTAGACTGATACAGTATTTGTATACTGTATATCCTAAAACTCCTCTCCTTCTAGTGTATTTTTATTGTTGCACAGGTTTGCAACCATCCTACCATTTGCTTGTAACAGTTATACTGGTAGGGGAATCGAGAAAGTCTTAGACAGGGTTGGCACGGGTCACCATGCTATGGGGATAGTCTATGTGACACAAGCACAGCAATGCAAAACCAACCCCTTTCCTAAACAGGCATTAACTGTTTAGCAATCGATACAGGTTTATCATACTCTTTGTGTATAGAACAACTGGGTCACAAACTCTAAATGTTTGCGAAGTGATTACTTAGTGACAGACCTACAAATCTGAATAGCACTCAAGTATCTTCCAAAATAAAATATGCAAAACTGTTATATTCATCGCAAGAGTATTTCAATTTAATGTTTTCAATATGTGGGGCCTTTTGGAATTATTAGTCTTTCAAACTTCCATATTGATATATGCACTTATTTCACTGTGTTTTACAAAAACACCTCACTGTCCATAACTGCCCACACAAGAGGTCACCACAGTTTGCAACCTCAATAAGCATTATGGGGATACAATGAGTGTGGTATGAAGTCAAAAAGTATTGTTTTTTTTTTAGCTTTATTGAAAACATATTTAGTAGGATAATAATTTAAAGCTGGAAGAGACTCCAGGTCTATCATGTCCCCCAACCATACTTCACAAGCAGGAATGCAGTAAGTCTGCTGTGCAGGCAGCTACAGTACTGTACCAATATATAAGAATTCCCCACACACTTTACAACACAGGGTGCCCCATGAATCCCTTGGTAAACAGAAATTTGTCATAGTATACATTACATGCTTATACAGTCTTCATGCCCACTGTGTCTGTTGATAACCTGTTCCAGAGATTCATCACCCACTGAGATAAAAAGTTCTTCCTAGCAATGCCCCTGAATGAACCACTCCTGAGCTTCAGGGCCTGTCCCCTCATCCTGCTTCAGGGCACCAGATCAAAAATCTGAAATTAATTGATCTTATCATGCCCCTGAGTAAGCAAAAGACTGATATCATGTCCCCAACTGGCTTCCTTTTCTCCAGGTTGAATACGTTCAAGGTGTCTAACTTCTCTTTATAGCTTTTGTCCCTATAGCAAAGATCATTTTGGTAGCACTTTCTTGCACCTTCTTGACTACTCCAATGTCTTATTTGTATTGAGGAATCCCAAACTGCATGGAAACTGCAGTACTCTCTCCAGGTGAGACCTAACCAGGGCCTTGTTCATGACAAGTAAATATTCCCATCTCTTCTGGTAACCCCCCTTTTGTTGCAGTCCAACATTCTGCTGTCCCTCTTGATGACAGCATTATATTACTTTTCCTACTTTGGCACTTTTGTATAAACACAGAGGGCTGGATATTCAAAGGGCCCTTAGATCCATGGAAGTTGCATCAAACAGCCAGCTTGGGCTGGATTTTCAAAGGACTCTTAGATCAAAGCAAGCTGTGTCAAACAACCAGCTTGAGTCAGATCTAGGTGAGCCAAATACTGTGCACCATATTTTGCAAGAAAAGCGTTCTTTGTGACAAAGTCCCCCAGACTGATGCAAGAGGTCCTCTGCATCAAAAAAATGGCATAAGGGATGAGAATGACACAAGTTACACCAAAATAAATGGTGCAAGTTGAGTCACAAATGGTGCAAACTGAGTCATGAAAATGACTCAAGGAACAAACATGATGCAAACTGAGTACAAAGATGTTACAAACTGAGTAAAAATGGTACAAGATGAGTAACAGAAATGGTCCAAATTGAGTAAAAAATTACACAAAGGGCGAGAATGATGCAAGCTAAGTAAGACAAAATGGCAGCTGAAATGGCCAAAACTAAGCCCCCAAAATGTTCTAAACTGGTCCTGTAGGAGAATACTGGCCCTTAATAGTAGCATAGTCAGGTCTGACTACCTGCTTTGGGTCTCTTTATATACTCTAGTGTCCCTTAGACCAGCTTTGGCTGGTCTAACAGTGACAGGCATCTTAGGCACAAGGACAGGACTTGCATTCTTTGGGCCCGATTCTCAAAGGCTCTGGCATGGTGCAAGGTGCTTGTGCCACAGAGAATGGCACAAGGTGCACCTTGCACTGAAAGGTACATCCAGGAATAATTGACAAAGGCAGCCTATGTCAAATGCAGGCTGCCTGACCCAAACAGGGCTTGCACTTTCCCTGTGCCCAGAAATGGGCTGTGACAAGGTGGAAGGGGCCCTGCAGCAGACACAAGCTGCCACATCTGGAAAATGGGGGGCTGGATTCAAAAAGATCCACCACAAGCTGCAGCAATGGCAGCTTGCAGCAACCTTCCCTGCAACCTGGCCTATGCACCTGATTCAGTATTGGAGTGGGTGCAGCGGTCTGCATCCTGTGACTTGCGATAGTTGCACAAGGTTGGGCACAGCACCCAGGAATACTGCAGGTCACAGGACAGGGTAAGCGGCAGTTGCATCAGTCGAGGGCTGCCATGGCACTCCCATGCCCACTTCTGAGGACCCATACAGTGTGGGCACCAGCCCCAAGCCCCCCTTGCCATGTACCCCTCAGATCAAGGACCCATACCTACCCTGGTGGCCCAGTGGTCCCCCACCTACCAACACACACACACACACACACACACACACACACCCAGTGAGTGAGTTGATGACTGGCCCTGGTGATGAGGAAGGGCTGTGCCAGTCACCGATGGGGTATTGGACGGTGTGGGGGGCTTGCACTCTGGGGGGTGAGGGGCCACTAGACTACCAAAGGTTATGGGGATGGCAGGTGGGAATCATGCCCCAGGGCATGGGGGGGCCTCAACATGTGTGTGTGGGGGTCTGGGCATTGGGGATGTGCCACACACCCAGCCTGTCATGGTGCATGCCATGCCTGTGACCCAGAGTCCATGGGGGGGTCCGTAATCCACAGGGGTTGTGGGGCTGGGGCACAGTGGCAATCTCCAGAGAACAGCAAAGACCAGTTAGACCACATTTTTTGTTGGCGAAACTGGTCTTTGACAGATGTTCGCTGGTGGTTTTCTCTGAATCCCATTTGTGGACATAGTGGCCACACTACCTGAATAGGGTGCAAATGCTCCCAGAAACCCCCTTATGCCATGTCACAAGGGGGTTTCAGGTGCATAGGTACAGCTGGGCACAGGCAGCCTACTGCATGTCGCAGGCTGCCTATGTGAATCCCGCTGGGATGCAATACAGGATGCAAGTGCAACTTTCATCACTTTTTCTGATGTAAGCTGCCTTGTATCCTGCTTTGTTTTCTCTGAATCCAGCCCAGTATTCACAGATTGTGGCCTGAGGACTGTTTTCTAAGTACCCATAGACCAGCCAGGGCTGGTCTAAGGGGACATAGAAATAGCTCCCCTGGGAGAGATGTTCTGTCAGTGGTGCCGCATGTCCCACCTCACTAACCCCAATGTGTGCCACATGTGTCACATTGTTACCAGACCCTCCCTTTCACATCAAGCAGGTGATCCTGCCTGGTATGCCCTAAGGGGGCACAATGTGGAGTGGGGCTTTGGAATGTCCAGCTGGTGCTACATGGGGCTTGCAGTGAACACTCCCATGCACCATGTGTTTGCCGCATGGGTGTGGTTGCCACAAGTGTAGCGACTTAGGCACTGGGACCCCTTCTGTACCAGAATCTGGTGCATGGTCCCTGGCACATGGGGCTTCGGTGCAAGCTCTGATTTTCCGCAGCTTGCGCCAGACAGACGCAGCCCCCTTTGAGAATCTGGCCCTTTGAAAATCCCAAATAAGGGGATGGTGCATCATTTCAGTGACACAGGCATCCCTTCCAACATGATGCAGGCATATTTTTGGTGCAAGCATGGGGCAAGCCACTCTGGTGCATGCAGACCTGTTTTTGACGCAAGCACCAATTGAAAATCAGAACTGGTGCAAAGTTTGACGCATCCTACACCTTGCCTCAGTTGTTTTTTGACACAAACACCATGTCTCATTCTCTGGCCTTTGAAAATCTGGCCCTGTGACTACAGCAAGTGCAGCCCACAACAGACTATTCTGTAGGTACTACAGTATCTCTGTTTTCCGCCCCAAGTGCAGTACCTCTCATAATGAAAGTATATATTGTATTCAGAACGATACGTTGCAGTTATACGACGACGTTCCCTTAAACTGCTGAACAGCGAATACTTATGAAACTGTTGCAGTGAATAAATATAGTGTCTTCTGTCGAATACTTTTCCTGTCATACCGCACACAAGGTTGGACTCAATTTATTAAAGATGTGATTTATATATTTCCCTGGATGGGTTCTTCTGCGTTTAAAAGTTAAAAAAAAAGAAACCCTTGACTATTGTATGACTAAAGTTAACAGCAGTGAATTGCCACAATACAAAAGCAAACTGATACGATTTTAAAGTATACACTCGAATAGAAATACGAATGCCCCATCTACACTACAAAATCATTAAGCCTTGAAAGAGTTAATGAAGTACCAACAAGAGTACGGCTGGTCAAAGTGCAGTGGACAAGAAGCAAGGTTAGCATCACTCCACAATCAATAACTTTAATTGCTCTTTTGTACAGTATTTTTGTTGTATCAATGCCTACCACTTTTTACTGTTCTATCACAAGTCACAGGGACAGGTTGCTAGGGAAACGGCCGCATGGCAACAGGATCAGAGCCTGGGGCCGTCTGCTGCTGAGGCTGCTCTCGTTTTACATCACAGTTCCTCGCTAGATGGTGTACAAGCTACCAGAGAATAGACTTCTACTCATCGCTCCGGCAAAATAAACCTGGGAAGCTCACACGCCATTTCCGCAGATTTCTGGGAAATACAACTGGAATTTAGATCACTGAACGTTTCTGGAAGCTAGGGAAAGCAGCCTAGCAGTGATGGACATGATGTTGGTGGTGCACGATGCTTGTTGCTCTAACCAGTGGTTTGCAGCTATAATTTTGAGTCTCTTCTCCGTGCTGCCCTGCTGCCTGCCTGCTGGACAGAGTCTGGAATTCCAGTGGCCAGCTGTTGAGGACAACAACATTGTGGTTAGAAAAGGAGATACTGCGGTTCTGAGGTAAGAAAAAATGCTTGCTTGCATAGCTAGAATTATCACAATGAGGCTTTACGGACATAAATAATAAGGGTGTGCATACACTGTACTTGCCAATCGGCACAGTTTCACTATCAATCTAGTACGTGCCCAGTAACTGAATAAAGCAGACCTTTCAGCAGTAACTGGTAACCGAAGGGGCAGAGTATCTGAGTACGAATCAACTTTCAAACTATTGCTCTGTCCCCGCAGGGTATGATATTGTGCATGCATACGTATTGTATTTACTGTGCAAGTGTTTTAAGTACCTTAGAAGGACATTGTTGTTGTTGCTGCAATGCAAGTCTCATGAGTTTGTGATACGGTACTGTTTCCTTGACCATATTCTGAAGAGATTCTCTAACGGCCGATCATAATAGGGCAGTAAGCATTATGGTAAATATAGAAATACAGCAGAGGTGAGCGTAAGTGCACAGCTTTCCTAGCGTGTAAAATACAGCTGACGTGCAGCAAGCTAAGTGAGTTCTGGCACACAGTATTTATCCTTCGGCAACAACACAGTAAATGGAAAGATAACTTTAAAAGTTTGAACAACAACCTTTAGGCAGGTTCCAGTTACTTGTTAAAACATATAGTTGTTTTGATATGAATCCGAGTTTAGCTATGCAAGTCAGCATACCTTACCTAAAAAGATGTCACTGCAATATTACTGAAAAAAACACGATTTTGCAAGGGGTATTATCATAGAAATACGCAGATAAAAAAAGAGCTTCTAAAAAGAGCTACAGTCGGAGTTGATTAGGTGGGGTCTGCTATTCCCAAAAACTGTACGTGCAGTTTTGGCTGGCAGTACACATTTTAACTCTTGCTGTGTTGTGGGCAGATACAGTGTATCTGTCGAAAATTTCTATACGTTGGGGCAGTCTAAATTAAAACATGTTTTGACGGTACTATGGCTATCCAGTGTCTCCTGGGGCATAACTAACATTTAAAGCTATTATTAACTCTGGTGATGTTTTTAAAAATTCTAAGATGGCATTTTGTTTCTGCCAAAAAGGTGTTTTAAAATTTGCAGGAGTGTCCAAATTGCATATGCAAGTATTTTGATGAACAGAACTACATTCTTAGAAGGTCAGTAAAAATTCTGCAGCCCCTGATGTACGGTATTTAACAGATGATTGCAGGTGTGCAGACTCTCTAATACCCAGGCTAACACATGAAGTATTCCAAGTTAGGATTATCATTTGCAATAAGAGAATATTTTTAAAGATACTCTAAATGCCCTCCTACAGCGTGATACTAAATGTCTTATTCAGTCATTGTGGCAAATTGTGTTCTCTGCTTTCAAGGTAAAAACCTAAACATACACATTTAATGTTGTGATTAGTGGCACTGGCATATGATACTAAAGTTAAATTGGTGTGATTAGGATTGTACCTCTTACATGTTTTATTGTTCACTATAATTAAACTGTTTCACAGGTACAGTACCAGTTATTTCTTAATCCAGATGGCTAGTATAACATTGATTTATAAATGAAGTGCAGTGCACAGCCCACACATATTTCAAATGCCTGAAGATCATGTACATGTTTCATAATCCTAGGAGAATTGAGCTTTATAAGTCTTAAGACAGAAAATGTTGCCATGCATTTCCATAGATCCCAGAATATAACATGTCCAGAAAGGCTAAGAATGTGCTTTAAGTCTACATCCATATTTGCTACAAACACACAAAGGTATCATGTATAGGTGTTTTACACTGTGTGAAATTGATAGTTGAGCTTTCTATTGCTTGCATAATTAGTTACACATTTTATGGATCCATTTGTCCTGTCTGATCCTCTAGAATACTTCTTTAAAAATATGCCTTTACACAGGAGACCAGTTTTCTGTAACTCATTAACCAAGACTGAGTTCCTCAGAAAACACTGCAGGCTGAGCTTGCTAGGTTCTCCTCTGAGAACTATACAGGGGGACTAATAGACCTCCCTTGTAGTAACAATTGATGTTCCTACCTTTTTTGTGTTTTCTCATTTTTGCTTTATTTGAGCTATTAAGCAACACTTGTGGCAAAAGCATATATGCTTTAATGTGTTTCCATTTTAGGGTTAGCCCCATACAGATACTCTTATCCTGAATGGCCTATTCTGGGTGTGTCTGCAGTGTCTGACACAACACTTAGGAGAAGTTATATTAATGTTATACTGTAAACCTTATTCGCATCATATTATTTCTAGTTGAAAACCCACATTTATGATTGCTTACTTCTTTAAAATACATTGATGTTGCTGATTGTTTTATCTGCTTCCTTTCTTTGTAAAACTGAAATACATACTAATAGTGTAGTTATACGCAATATTGTTTTGTTTCAAATCCTTAATCATCTCCTGATGCATACTCCCTGAACATTAGAAACACCCCCCATACAGTGTAATCACTCATAATGTAATTATCTCCTTTCCTCTCTGAATCCAGGATAGATGCAGTAGGAGTTGATCAATAACTTTAATCATACATATTTTTCAAACTCACCAGCTACATCAACAAATTTGACAGAATGTAAAGAATCTTCACATTACTCCATATTACTCTGTAATTGAAGGCAGAAGAAGGCACTAGGCCTATCATGACTACCTCCTACTCCAAGTGGAGGTATTAGCCCTGTAATCCAAATTGGAAACTCTCCAATTGTGTCTTAAATTTGTCGAAGTCAGTGATATTGACTAGGTGCTGAGGAAGACTAGTCCATAGCTTACAAGCTCTTATGGTAAAGAAGTTGTCCCTTTTATTAGATAAAGCACACTGGATTCACAGTTGTTTGTCATGGGATCTTCAGCATGTTCATCTAAATATGGAAATTATGTTATATTGTTTGACCAACTCTTCATTATGTAAGATGTTAAACAACATCAGAAAATTCCCCTCCTTCTTGTTTGACGGTTATACAGTTTAAGCTCAGAAAGTCTTTCAGGATTAGGACATTCTTCCCTTACAGAAGTAATTGTATGAAATGTTTTCATGCTGTACACATAAAACTATCCAAGTGATATGCATGCTGCAAGCATGATTTAAATGTTAGACTGGAACTAATTGCATGCATATGGCATGTGTGCAGCAAGCAAGTGTGAAATCCATGATTTTTATGTTAAATTGGAAAAGACTGCATGCATAAAAGCAATAGGTCACTAATAACTGCACACGTAAAAGTTAAGTGACTTGTTCAGAATCACACCATGCACAAGTGGGAGTTGATGAGATTCAAACCCAGGTCTTCATGCCTCCTGGCTTGCAGTTCAGTGCCTTTAACCACTAAGCCACACTGTCTACATACCTATGGCTCACTTGTACTGCAATACATACTGTATCTGAATACATCAGCATGCATGCAGCATGCTTGTAGCCAGTGTATGCTTTTCAGTTTCCTTCTCTCCCTCATCATATTTTCACAGTTGAACTGTAGCACACATACCAATAGAAAAACATGTTTTTCCCAGCCCAATACACAAACTTACCCACAAAACCACTTAATTACTTCTGTCTGGCCTGTACTCCTACTATTTTTTCTCCATAGTTTTGAATACTTACACTCAAACAGACTTTAAGGTGAAAACAAAAATGTAGCAATAACTTGACATACACACACACACACCCACATGGCCACTCCCCCCCATGCACACACACTGTAGCGGGTATGATCATGCTGCTATAGACAACCCACCAAATATAGATATAAGCAAAATGTTTCTTACTTGGGTACTAGGAAGCCAGAGGCAGAAGTCTTTAAGAGATGATGTCCATGGGTCATACCCCTTTGAAATGAATGGAGTTATTTTCTATTACTATGTTATGCATTACGATGGTGAGTTGACGAATAATGAAGGCCACTGTTCTACTAACAAGGCCCTTGTAAGTTGAGCAGCTTTCTCCTTCATTAATCTCCAACTATTCATCAATAATGTGAAAAATAGTAATTAAAAAATACCCCCATTCATTTCAATTGTGCACATCCCTGCAGTCTCCTTTTCCCTTTGTCATAATGTGGCTGAGCATGAGGATGTGGAGGTCAGCTTCACGGGGGGGGGGCATAAGCCTGACTTTAGTGGGGCTCCAATAGTCTGTGCATACTATACTGTTTAACTGTCTGTGAATGCAAGGGACCACTTAGAATGTCTGTAGCATCTCTAAAAGGTACGACTTATTTGGTTTGACTGAACTGTGATATGCAAATCAGGAAAAATTAAAATGTATAAGATTCATCTTTATATAATCCAGAGCAGTGCATCAGATTTGGGCTTAAACCCACCCAGGTACTAACCATTTTTTTTCCTGGCTGAAGTTTCCCCCCCCAAAAAAAAAAAAAAGAACTCTGTCCCAATTTTTCTCCCTGACTCCATTCCATTCAATACCCATCCACTATGGGTCATGAAGCCACCAAAAGGTGAAGAAACATGAAAAACACATCAATATTTCAGTCCTTCCTCCTTTCCTAATCCTCCTGCACCCCTCTGCCCTACCTAAATTGCACCCCTCCTTAATGGTAGAAATTCATTCTCAGGTACTAATACAATGGTTTCCACTGTGCTTTGAGGTACCATATCTCCATGTGTCCTGATCATCATATGGGTTAGTGTCCCTCATTGTCCCTCATTTTGAGTGACCATGTCCTTCATTTCAGTGACAAAATGTGAGGTATGGTGCATGCTTCCAAGACCCTACTCAGCTGCACAAAGCATGCTGAGCATGGCCATAGTGTACATGCTCAGTACAGAATGACAAACGGAAAGTAAATGAGATAAAACAGTCATGGAGAAACACATTTATAACACTAAATATGCCTAAGGGATTTGCATGGTCCAAAACAAAAAAGGATAGGTTTCACAACACAGAGGCCCCTCTTCATTCATCTGGAATGGGGGATGTTGACTGGCTATATCCTAAGAATTTAATGTAGTAAGCAAATAGTACTTTACAGATTAATGGCGATTTAATGACAAAAACAAAAGCCATTAAACAACTTGCAAAAGGATCAGAATTAATGAATTTACCTAATTTTTATGAGAATTCAAATAAAATGTGTTTTAATGACTAGTTGATAGCAGTAGTATAAGAAACAGAAACTGATGTGTGTTTTTAGATGAGAGTTGCACCAGCTTAGTTGCTGCACACATGGCAAGCATGTGGCCTGTGAACCTGATGTGATGTTTAAATGATATTCACACTAGCTAACACGCAAACCTGATATAATTTTTGGAAGATGTTCACACCAGTTTACCTGCTGTGCACATGTCAAGCTTTCTGCATGCGAACCGGATTTGCCTTTTAGACCTGGTTCATATATGTTCACTTTATGTATGCGAACTGCATGCAAACATTGCACAATTCAGCATGTGGCATGCATTCTGCATGTACACAGCACACCTGTATTTCTGTTAGGGGTAGGCACTAAGTGTGTAACCCCTCTCTGTGTGTTGTCCAGCAATTTTATATCTTTAAGTGAATAGGGAGACCAGAAGGATGCTGCATACAGTAATCAAGGTGTGGCCTTAAATACAATATATTTTATACAGTGGTATGTTACATTTTTCATGTGTTTTTTTAACTAGATACACCTTGAGACGTAAGGGGGTTGACAATGCCCCTTTAAGCTCCATGCAGCTTTAACATTGGGTTACTGTGTGGGTCCATAAAATATGAGAATATGTACAGTAGTAATGGATGTTCAGTTATTAAGTGTGAAATATAACTGAACTAAATAATTACTGTATGCCATATATATGTAGTAAATCCCAAAAGGTTAAACTTGCATTTCTGCTTATATCTGGAGTAAAAATAGTGGAAACCAGTTTTACAAAACCTATGTATTTTTCCATTACTACTTGTAACTGTTTAAAGCAGTCGAGCAGTGAAGCTGGGGAAAAATGTGATGCTACATTTTCTTCACTATTAAAGGCATCTTACAGTTTTATTTGGTGGTACAATTTTCTAGTTCTGTGATTTTTGGCAAATTTACAGAGCTGGACACCTCAGGTTGCATTGTTATTTGCCAGGTAGATTGGCCCAATTCACAGGCAAATCTCAAGGTGAATTGGGTGCAAAAACCAAAATTATCCCTCCTCCCTCCTCACCACCCCCACCTTGGAAGATATCCCAAAATCCAGAATACCCAGTTTAGTGAGAGGTGCTGTTTACCCATATTTTCTGTAGGATAACAGTGGGATATTCTTGAATTCTGCAACTGCAGCTGGAAGTCATGCTGAGGGCTACAGTAAGAGCAGTGAGCCTACAATTCCCTGTTCTGTCTACCTGTCTCTGTTTCTTACTTTCTCTGTCCCTCTTTCTCTCTCTCTGTCTGTATCTATCTATTCATCTATCTATCTATCTATCTATCTATCTATCTATCTATCTATCTATCTATCCATCTGTCTCTTTATTAAGAGAACTGGGGTGCCTACTCCAGTATCATTTTTTTCTCCCACCTCCTCTCCAGATTGGCCACCTACCCTTCCCAATGTTTTATAAAGTGTATATATTGTATAAGTGGACCAGGGTGTTGACTCCGGTACCACCTGTCTTGATCCCCCTTCCCTCCAGGATGCCCACCTTGTTCTGATTTTCTAGGTTACAGCACTAGGGTGCCCATCCCTGATGTAGCATGCCAAATCCCCAGTACTGGAATATCACTGTCATGTCTCCTGAAAAGAAGAAAACTGTCCCTCATTTTTTTCTGCAAAAAGCAAAACAATCCCTCACCAATCTAACCCCCCAATCTGCCACTCAATACCCACCTCCCCACACCGCAAGGACCCTGTACTTCTGTAGGCAGACATAGTCTTCCCTTGGTGAAGGGTATCAGCATCTGTTTATACAGGCCCAAAGAGAGCTGTGTGAATGAGGATACAATTCCAGTATCTCAAAAAGAAGGAAACTTCTTTGCAAAAACATTGTTAATCCACAAGTTAGGTAAACAACACTACAAGAGTAGAGAAATGTGGCTTTAGGGTTTCCAAACCTAACTTCCGACCCCCACACCCCAAGCAACAAAAGGAAAAACATTAGGGTTTTGGGTCTCTGGAGTCTTGGTTACTCAGTGGTGGGGGTCTTCCTTGGGCTTGTCAACTTTAATGCCTACCCCATTCCCTGAGTAAACAACATCACACATGATCTCCTTTCCTTGTGCAGGGCTTTCAGGGCCCTGAATGAAGAAAGCTACAACAAATTGTGTTACCAACATTTAACAAGGCATAGTTCTTTATGTTTGAAGTGTGTATCTCTATGTGGCACTGGCTTGGAGCTGTACCTTTTATTTTGGATGGAGACTAGCAGCTGGGTGAAGGGGTGAGCATTATGCTTGACAATTCAAAGGAAGACTCCACCACTGATTTGTCAAGACTCCAGAGACCCAAAACCCTAATGCTTTTTTTTTCCTTTTGCAGCTTGAGGGGGTTGGGGTGTATTTAGGTTTGGAAATCCTAATGCCAAATTCCCCTACTTGTGAGGCATTAAGTTACCCAAGCTGGTCCATTAACAAAGTTTTTTTTGGCAAAGAACATCTAGAAAGCTAGATAGATAGACAGATATATAGATAGATATGGGTACATGATGTCTGGCTGTGAAATACATGATTTATTTGAATGAACTGAGAGTGACCTCGGGTAACCTCACAAGTGGAGGAGCCACAAGTGATGTTTCCAAGGTCATTTGAGCCTCCTTCAAATAGATCATGTATTCCACAAAGCCAGCCATCAGGTATTCCATTTATGCAATATGGATGGCTGGCATAGCATTGTTTTCCTATTAAAGCGTTGTTTTATTAAAAATAGATAGGTTTTGTTGATTTTCTTTGTAAAGTAAAGCTCCTCCACTTGTGAGGAACACCATTGCTGGGGCTGATGCCATGGATGCCACATCATGATGATGGCATATGTAGTGCTACATTGCTGCTGATTGGTGAAAGATTGGCTTCTTCCTAAAATTGCTGGAGAAAGAGGGTGATGGCATTTAGTGAGTGACCACTGGTTTTGAGAATGGTGGTTTCATGGAGTGTGGTGGTGTTCTGTCTAATTTGAGAAGAAAAGCATCTAATAAATACTTCTGGAGTAAGTTGGAGTGGATGGCAGTGGATTTGTCATTGAGTGAGTCAGCAAGTGGGATGGTCAACCAACAAGGAGCTAAAGAAGAAGAAGCAGCAGCAAAAAATACTTTTGCAGTGCAGACAGAGAGCTAAAATGCAGTGGGAGGAGAAGTAAACTACTGTGTCTTCTTTGCAGACAATGTGCCGACAGAGCAGCAGGGATGTTGAATGGTATGAGGAGAGATGGAGGGAAGGAGGGAGAAAAGAGGCTGCTTGTTTTAGGTGAAGTGCTTGGATGGGTTATGACAGCAGCAGCAGTGTGATTGTGTGTGTGTGTGTTTGGGATGGGAGTGAGCGGGTGAGTTTGAAAAGAACCAGCAAAAAAAAACAAAAGAAAGTGTTTAAGTTGGCTAGGTACTTACATGATGCTAGCAGTGGTTTTTAAACAATTATGGAAGATTGGGTGCTAGTATCTTAATCAGTAAGTAAAGTACTGGAAAAGTGAAAGTGAAGCAAGCAGTGCCAGCAGGTGTTGAGGGAGACACATTGTGGTGATGTATATACTATGTACATAAACACATTATGACGTATCTGCTATGTACATAAATGCTGTTGATATACACAGTTAGTCAAATATCAGCATGTATGTAATGGTTTTCTTGTCTGGCCATGCCCCTATAATGTCTCTTGCTAGTCTTTACTGGTGGTCCAGTGGCACCAGAATCCTATGAACTGGATGCCCACTTTCCTGGCATCCAGTGAATCCTCTCCTTAGCACCTTTCCATTTTATTAATATTGTCAGTTGTTCAGTGTGCTACCTATCCTTTCCCCCTGCTAGAACAAATAATGTAACTTGCAAGGTGGTGACCTCTGGCATGACAGGAGTATCTGCATCTACTGACTTAATGAAATGGGTACCAGGGAGCCACTCCACATTGCACAGCACCTCTGTGCATACCTTTATATACCAGAACCCATCTGCTACTGTCCCAGTGATGCCGCACTAACTTATGAACAGGGAAAGCCTTGGTACTCATTTGTATTTAGCACAAAGCAGCACAATGGCAAAAATGCACTGCAATGTGGTTACACATATACCCTTCCCACATGGCTCATATTAGTGTGTACCTCTACCTGACCTTGCCAGTCCAAAGATGTCCCCATAGAGATTGCATATAAGGATTTATAGGACATATGTGATATACCAAATTACACATACCCAGTAATGCAAAACACAAAAACAAATAAAAATCATGAATAGTTCTGTACATGCATATCAACATGCATATACTTCTGATAATGCTTTGCATTAATGAGGTATGTGGAATTTGGTATTTCTTTGAAACATGGCTTTGTTGCCAATGTCCTTCCTGGGTAAATCTTGCTTCACTGCTTTTGCAATGACATTCTTTACCTTTCATTTGCAAATTCTGTTTTGGCATAACATGACCCAAATTAATGAGCTGATAAGGTAGGTTTCTACCTAACCCTGAGCTGAGTCAACAGCAGGTCTCTACCCAGTCATAGTGGTGGGTGGTGCTATTCAGGGATCACTGATGCTACCCATAAAAACTGGCATACACCCATGGAAGTCAGCCTTAGAAATCTATGGATTAATTATCAGTACTTCTGGCAAGTGTAGATCCCCTCTTGGCCCAATTCCCTTATATTACTGCTGTTGTAAGTACTATATAACTTCCCCAGATGCCAAGACATTGACATGTACAGAGGTCATTGCACTGTGTGACCAGGGGATGAGGGCACTGGGAACTATCTGTGTGCTGCTAACATTCTGAAACTCTGAGTGCTGCAGTGGTTGGCACATAATCTGGCACCAGATTATGGTGCCATGCCATGGCCTGTGCCCTAGATACATGACACCATAACTGAAGTTGTTCTCCATGTTCATTTCCTAGGCTGAGATGGCTACTTTATGGTTATGCCAATATGTACATATACAGTACCATTCTTCTTAGGCTTATCATGGTTGTGCAGTCACTCTGAAGTCCTCTAAATGTGTTGTCAACATCTCTGTTGCTCAGTGGCTCACCCTCTCCTTTGTTCACTTTTCCTTCCATTGTTGCTGTCAGTAATGCAGGACATCATTGGAAGTATATGAAAATTGTGTATGTATTTATTTGTGTTACCAGGTAGAAACTCCAGTAAGCATTGCTAATTTACAAGGAGACTCTCTTTAGCACAATCAGTATTCAAATTTACAGTTATTTACAGCAGTACATACAATGGCATATTTTGAGGGGCAATATATGCTAGTGATTAGAACACAGAGTTGTAAACCTGTTAAACCTAACGATCTTGGATTAAATACCACAACTATCACTTGGTTATTGTGTGACCTTACACAAGTCCCTTAAGCTACAAAGACAAAGGGAAAGGCACCTCATGATCCAGTGGTTCAATTGTCTGGCTCCATAGCACCAAACAAAGATGCTCAGAAAAGAAGCAGTGTGCACATGGCCAGCCATTTGAAACAATTTAATTTTGCAAATGCAAAATAGTGCAAACAGTGCAGAAAAGACTCCATACTTGTACTACCCAACAACCCTAAGAGAGGAAGAGGCAGGGTGCCCTGATACATAAGCATGTAGGGTGATCTTGAGTATATAATTTTTTTCTGTACTGTGCACATTTGACATATGCTGATTTAAATGTTTTCAAGTGTGTGAGTGTGTGTGTGTGCGTGCGTGTGATTGTGTGTACTGTTCCTTTTCTTCTGCTTCAAAGTTATGCACATCCCTGTCCATTATTGTCTCACAGGTTGCACCAGGAATTTTTTTTCTCAGTGTGCCTTTCCCAGCCAGAAATTATAAATAAATCACTAACACTTTTTTTAAATTCTCAGACTGCTGCCTTACCATGTTTTTTTAATTGTGGTAAGGCAACACCTGTGGAGTGGAGCTGGTGTTATTAATCAGCAATCCCAGCATTAAGGCTAACCACACAAAATGAAGGTGTATGGGAGTTGGATTACCTGGCATTAATACCACCATGATGCCATATTTCTTTAAATATCACACTCTTTATCATGTTATTGCACTGCAATATTTTATTTTGCTATTCTAAATTATTATTTCATATTTAGAGAGGTGAAATTTTAATTCCTTAGATTTCCTCTACATTTCTGAAATTCTGCCTAATTCCATGGAATTGTATGACAAGTGGAATCCAGAATTCTGAAAGTGGTTTTGTTACTGTTTGTTTAAATCATGGATCAATAATTCATGGTTTGCATATCTTGCAGATTAGTGTTTTAATGTTTATATATACCCTGGATTCGTTTTCTGCAGACTGCAGTAAATGAATCCATGGTTTAAATTAAAACACACTTGGAACTATGTGGAATTTATCAGTTGGCTGGTTCACTGCAAACAGACTCCTGTTCAACACAAAGAAAATAAAGACCATGCTCTTTGCATCCAAAAATAAGTTGGTTAGATGCTCCAGGAACCAGCCCAACTCATTTCCTATCTGTGCTGCAGATGGAACCACTCTGAAACAGGTAACCAGCTTCAGGTACCTCCGAGTCACCTTGGACCACTCCCATTCCTTCACTCTCCAAATCAGGATCACAGTAAGATGACTCTATCAGCATATCGGTGTCTGTTATTGCCTGAGACACTTCCTGACCCTGGAGGCATGTCTAGCAATAGGGCGGGGCACACTTCTACCTCTTCTAGACTATGATTCCCCAATTATATTCCAAACTTCATCTTGCCTGACTGCTTGTCTCAGTACTGCATACAACAGCACCTGTTGTTGTATCCTACTTGCTCCACTTTCTACTAACCACTGCTCCTTATACGTCTCACTAGGGTGGCTCTCTCCCCAAGCTCAACGTGACCTTAGCCTGGGCACCTTTGTACACAAATCACTTAGTGCTATACCTGCATCCCCACTAGACAAATTTCTTATAATTAAACAGAGCACAAGGGAGTTTAGGTTATTCTCCCAAAAACTATGTAACCTCCTTTGATACTCCACTGATATGGGACAGAGAGCCATCTCCATTGCCATCCCCAAACTCTGGAATAACATTCCTGCCCCACTTCTCTCCACTGGCTTCCCATTCATTTTTGGAACAAACCTGATCTGACACTTGCTCATGGCATCTGCCTGCAAATCCCCCCCCCCCGACCTCTGTACTTCTATGCCTCACGCTTGGCTGGCTGGAAATCCCAGACAAGGTCAGAACCCTATCCACATGCTCTCAAGGAACTGATACACATAGTTGTACCATTTCTTGCTAGTAGCCCTTCATTGCTTTCTAGACTGCTGTATAGTATTCCAATTCAGGTAGTACTTCCTAGACTATTGTACTGCATCCGTTGAGGTCGCACATTCTCTGCTGCATTATATGTACTACTACTCTACCATTGTATATTGTACCCAACTTAAGTTTTACCTTGCTATACTGTTCAGCTTGAATTCTGCTGTATTGTTTATTTCTTAATACCCATGTTGTGTACTTTCTGTTTTATTGTGATGTGCCATCTTTATGGCCAGGGACATGCCAAAAAATATCCCTGGGATCAGTGTACATACTTGGTTAACAAATGAATGAATAAATAAATAAATAAAAAACACTCTGAAAAGCCTTTTGGAATCAGAATTGCCATTTCACTTGAATTCCACCAGCAGAATTCTACATTACACACTGCTTTAGTCATAATACTTCACCCTTGCTAAAAGCTCACAGTTTTATTTTTTTTTTCAAAAATGTGTTGAAATGTGTGGTGTACATGGAAGAGCAGAAAATTCAGAGAGGGTATGGAGCTTGATTTTCAGAGACATTTTGCATTCTGTAGCCATAAGATTATGTAATATGCTATGAGGGCAACTGTACTGCCCATTTTCAGAATCATTCTGTTACCACTAGAAGTATTTGTGTTTTGAATTACAAAAATTCCTCTTTGTATGCCTTTGATTTAAACCACTTAAGTCAAATACAAAATTCTAAGATATGTCTTATGGAGTCCTTATCATGCAAACAGTCAATAAAGTTAATGCTTATGGTAGTGCTGGGGCTATGTCACACACCAGTTCTGACATTGAAATTGGGTTGGGTAGCTCATTATGAAAGTTGTCATGTGGATATTGGACCACTTAGGTTTTAATCTTTTTCAGTTACATCCTTGCTTTTAGAAGAAAAATTTGAGCATACATTTCTGGGATCTTGTTTAATGCCGAAAATGAATGGGGGAACAATGGTCTGGATAGTTAAAAACAACCCAAACTAGGAGGCTTTAGAAACAAGTACTAGTCAGTTGTGCCTAATTCTCTTTCTATTATTTGTGAGCCTAAGACTGACCTTCTGTAGGATGCAGATTTATTTAACTCATTGTGAGTCACAAATAATGGAGATGCAAAAGCCTAATGCACATGCAATGTGCACATGTTACCAACACATAATCTCAAATGTTTGCATCCTTGTTGTAGCCATAAATACATTCAGATGTTTCCAGAGATTTTGTGATATATCTAAAGGGATTCTCTCTGGTGGCCCATAGTGGTAGTGAAGGCAGTCAGGGAGTTTCTTCAGAGATTTCACAGAAATTTTAGGAAAAAGCAGACCATGTCTTTGGCTACAACTGTAATCATTTTGTTATCCTCTACATGAATTAGATACATCGAATCATAGGTAGATAGATGGATGGATGGATAGACAGAAAGACAGATAGATAGCTAGATATAGAGAATACTGGATGGGCAAATATGCATAACCAGTGTGTATTCTGCCACAGATGGGTCCTGATTCCCTCTGATCTTGAGAGGAAAGCTCAAGAGGTCCATGTGAATCAGCACCCTGAGGTGGCAGAACGCACTGGTTGGGCATAAAGTTGTGCCTTCTGTATTTAGTGTATAGTAGTATATAAAATGTGCACATGGTGGTTTTTAGCTTTCAGAACAGAACTGGCTTGTGCATTCTCTAGTAGTTTCAGAATGTTGTTGTACCACAGAAGGGTGCAATCAAATGCCATGACCTTTGAACTGTGGTACAACAGCATTTTGAAAGGGATGGAATTCTATGCAAAACATATAGGATAGTGTATGGCTTACCATTAACAGCAAGGCTATTCTTTACCCGAGTGGTTATTATGATGACTGTTGACATCGAGAGCAAAGCTCGAGAGGTCCTATAGCCATTGAAGTAACCACGAGGGTAAAGATTAGCCTTGCTATTAATGGTAAAGCCATACACTTTTCTATATAGTGTATGTTCGAGCACAATAGAAAATGGCCATAAAAAAACACATTGAGACATGTGTCAGAGAAAATATTTTACTGTAAGGAAAACTGACAAACATTTGTACACAGCAACAACGAAAGGCAACCATGAATATTATGAAATGCAGTCGCAATCTCAATGTTAAGGGGAGCAAAACAGCTGCACATTGGCAGTGCTCCCATATTGATTTGGCATTTTCCCTGTAACTCCAGGGTGATATTCCTGTGTTTTCCTGTAGATTACATTATTTCCTATGGAAGCTGAATTGCCCTGTTTTCCTGTATAACAAATGCAAGTCTATGGGAAGAGTTTTCCTGTAGTTGCCTCCAAATCCCTGTAAAATACAGGAATCTCTGTAGATATGGGATCCCTGTATTGGTCACTGTGGATACATAAAAAAGGAGACAAAAAAGGTTAAACAGTTTTATTACACTTGCAGTGTTAAAGCTTCCTCAGAACATTTCATTAGCAGCAACTCAAGGCACTGATGAAAACCGCCATTCCTTGTACAACTGCTAACTACTGGCAGTCCCCCCCAGCAGTGCTCACAGCCAACACAGTGTGACTTCTGTTCTGAAGCAGAATGAAAAGTCATTCTGCTGCAGTACGGACATCACTACTAGAGCAGAACCACATTTTTAGAGTAACAGATTACTGGTTAGAACAACATTCTAACATACACTATATTGCTCTACTATACATGATAGATTGATAGACAGACAGACAGACAGACAGGCAATATCCTTTCTCAGCAT
This sequence comes from Neoceratodus forsteri, assembly GCA_016271365.2. Classification (NCBI taxonomy): domain Eukaryota; kingdom Metazoa; phylum Chordata; order Ceratodontiformes; family Ceratodontidae; genus Neoceratodus; species Neoceratodus forsteri. The sequence continues at coordinate 656,424,181 of CM028136.1, forward strand.
ACATTTAGCAGTTATGATAAGCAGTATAGAAACCTGAAATAAACTTGTTATGAACCCACAAGCAATTTTCGAAGGTTCTCTTAAAATAGTTATATATCAGTAAGTAAATAAAAGTTAACATTTTAAGTTTACATTGTTGTTTTATTGTTAAAATTCCATCTGTGGGCTTGTTCTCTTTAATTGCATTTTACAGCAATATTAAATGTTCTTCACTTAATTAATGAAACAGCATGTTCTGGAACTTCATTACTGCTGTTGAGAGAGAACATTTATCAACAGTCTGTTTTTTCAGAATGTATACATGTATAAGAGATTTAAGCTAATTATTTTTTATCAGAATACTAATGGTAGAGGTAATTCTGGTGCTACTTAATTGCATACATATGAGAAACTCACAAGTCTGTTGTTAGACTGCTGCTCTAAGTGCAGATAGATTTGTAAAGTAATAATAATTCTGTCAGTACTGTAGATTTAAATCCAAATCCAAATTATTATTAGTTGGCTGTCTATCAACTTTGCTTTATTGTGAATGTGTTTGTAATATTAAAATAACTTTAAAAATATTTTTTTCTGGTAAGGAATTTTGTTTTCTAGTTGGCAAATATTTGGCTTTAGGGCTCTTTAAAATGTCTCCTTTTTCCACACTAAGGCAAGTCCAATATCAGTAATAACAATAATAATAATAATAATAATAATAATAATAATTAAAAACAAAATCCTTACTTTGACCAAAGGTACAGTAACTGTTGCCATTTAGTTAAATGGCAAGTGCTCATAGAAACATAGAATTTGATGGCAGATAAGGACCTCTTGGCCCACGTAGTCTGCCCATTTTCCCTGCCTGTTTCATATAACACAGATCCTAATTGATCTGTGGTTTACCCTCTCATTCCCACTGTTAGTGTTCCCGTATATCTGTCCCATGCATTATTTGAATTCCCCTACCATTTCTGCTGCCACAACCTCCACAGGGAGGTTGTTCAATGCATCCATCGCCCTCCCTGTGGAAAAAAAATACTTCCTCACGTTACTCCTGAGTTTATGCTCCTCTATACTCATATCATGGCCCCTTGATCTTGAACATATTCTTTTCTGAAAAATGCTACCCTCTTGCACCATATTTATACCCTTGAAGTATTTGAAAGTCCCTATCATATCCCCCTCTCTCTCCTGTCTTCTAGGGATTACATATTGATGTCCTCTAGTCTCTCTTCATATGACTTCTGGTGCAGCCCTTGCTCCATTTTTGTTGCCTTCTCTGAATTGCTTCTACTCTGCCTATATCATTCCAGAGATGAGGCCTATAGAACTGGACACAGAATGCAAGATGAGGTCTCACCAATGTTCTGTACAGTGGCATCACTACCTCCTTCCTTCTGCTGGAGATACATCTCCCTATGCACCCCAGCATTCCACTGGCTCTCCTCACAGTCTTCTTACATTGTTTGGTAACCTTTAGATTATCAGATATAGATACATAGAAACATAGACTTTGACAGGAGATAAGGACCGCTAGGCCCATCTAGTCTGCCCATTTCCCTACCTACAGGATAGGCCGCAGATCCTAGTTAACCAACAGCCTTTATCTTCCTGCCCCCCACAAGAATTGCCTTATGTCTGTCCCATGCATTCTTGAATTCTCCCACAGTTTTAGACCCCACAACTTCCTCAGGAAGGCTGTTCCATGCATCCACTACCTCTCTGTGAAATAATACTTCCTCACATTGCCCTGAACCGCCCTCCTTCTATCTTTAAATTGTGTCCCTTGTTCTTGCAAGTCTCTTTTTCTGAAAGATGCTACCCTCTTGGACTTTGTTGATTCACTTGAGGTACTTGAAAGTTTTCTATCCATGTCCCCTCTCCCTTCTTTCCTCAAGGTATACATATTAAGCTCCTTTAGTCTCTCCTCATCAAAACTTCTCTTGCAGACCCTGCACCATTTTAGATTGCCCTCCTCTGGACTGCCTCTATCCTGTCTATGTCCTTGCGGAGATGGGGTCTCAGAACTGGACACAGTATTCCAGATGGGGTCTCACCAACTGTCTGTACAGAGGATAACAACTTCCTGTTTTCTGCTCGATGCCTCTCCCTACATCCCAGTATACCCCGGCCTCCCTACTGCCTTCTCACATTGCTTGCTAACCTTAAGGTCAACTGATATGACTACCCCCAGGTCCCTTTCCTGTTTTGTTGTTGTTACTAGCTCCCCACCCATTGTGTATTCTTCCCCTGGGTTCTTGTTTCCCAGGTGCATTATTTTGCACTTTTTTGCATTGAATCCTAGCTGCCATACGTCTGACCATTCCTCCAACCTTGCTAAGTCCCTTTTCATCCTTTCCACGCCTCCTTGTGTATCAACCCTGTTGCAGATCTTTGTGTCATCTGCAAAAAGGCATACTTTTCCTTCCAGTCCCTCTGCAATGTCACTGCAGTGGACATACAAATAAGGCCATAATGCATACAAGGTGCAAATGGGGTCATTAGCATGTCATTATGGTCCCATTTGCATACAGTTGCACTGATCCCCAGTGACTTGCACCTGGTACCCTGCCAGGCAGCAGCCGTCGGGGACCGATGCCCCCTGCCCCCACTGGCAACGAGCTTCAATGCCCGACCGTGGGCATGTGTATTAAAATAAACCATCCAATATCCCTGGTGGTCCAGTGGACCACTTCCAGCATGTCAGCGGGCATCATTATTAAAATGTCAAAACCATTCCTGGTGGTCAGCAGTACCCCTCTCCCACCCACCGCAGGCCCCACCACCCACTCCCCCATCAGCGACGGGCAGCAGCTACCCGCCGCAAGCGTCCGACTGCCCACCAACTGACTGTGTACAGTGCGGCTGTCGCCCATTGGTCCACAGCATGGGCCAATGTGCCATGCGAACCGTACTGTACTACTGATCAGATATGTGAATGGATTCATTCACTATCTGAACTGTTAGTACGGTATGGTTCCGGCACCCATTGGCCTATTATGGGACCAATGGGCATACAGCCATATTGTATGCAGTCAGTCAGTGGGCTCACTAGGCGTGCTTAGGGCAGGAGCTGCTGCTGCCCACCACTGATTGGGGAGGTGGTAGGGCCCAGTGTACGGGTGGAGAGGGGGGAACCGCTGGACCACCATGGATGGTTTTGACATTTTAATTTACTACACATGCCCGGGATTGGGCTGGAAGCAGTCCACTTAACCACCAGGGATATTGGACGTATTTAGTCCAATACTTATGCCCACGATCAGGCATGGAGGTGCTACCACGATAGACGGTACCACAGAAGCTCAGATGGCCACCCACAGCTGGCAGCTGTCCTGTTGTGCCCTGCAATATGGCAGCTCACCTGTGGGTGGCCAGCTGTTGCTCCTTTTTTTTGGCTCAACTGTGTGCAGCGCAGGTAGGGGTTGCACCAGCATCTGCTCAGCACATCCCAGGCTGAATATCGGGTGTGAGGAGCATGAATGTGCACACCCCCCCACTTGAGCCGCATACATGGCTGATGTGCTCCGGTGCATCGGGAATTGTGCCACGCACTTTCCCCTTTTGGATATCATGCCTGGCGCATCAGTGGGTTGCACATGGTGCAACTGTGTTGCGTCATGCGTAACCCTTTTGAATATCCCAATTTTACATTTAAATGTATGCTAACTATACAAATGTTTTTTCAGAACATTGCCATGCTTGGACTTCAACCGAATAAAGGAATTCTACTAAAAAAATTTGCTATGCATTTTTGAGAAGCTTCAGTGAAAGTTTAACATAATCTTCCATTAATCTTTAGAGTCATACAGCTTCAATATTAAATTCACAAACTTACTGGATCTTTAAAGAAACTAATTTTATCTCCTACAGAATGTATTTAAAAAATACTTCAGAATAGGGAAATTGGAAATTGTTTAACCAGGAAAGGCACACTAAACCACAGTTTGTTTCCAGGTGCTACCTGGGAGCACAAGGAAGCTAAGTGATTGGCTTAGGATCTCACATAGAAACATAGAAGCATAGACTTTGATGGCAGATAAGGACCACTTGGCACACCTAGTCTGCCCATTTCCCTACCTAGAGGATAAGTTGCAGATCCTATTTAACCAACAGCCTATTTTTTCCTACACCCCACAAAAATTGCCTTATGTCTGTCCCATGCATTCTTGAACCCTCCCACAGTTTTAGACCCCACAACCTCCTCAGGAAGGCTGTTCCATGCATCCACCACCCTCTCTGTGAAAAAATACTTCCTCACATTGCCCCTGAGTCGTCCCCCCTCTATCTTCAAATTGTGTCCCCTTGTGCTTGCACATCTCTTTTTCTGAAAGATGCTACCCTCTTGGACTTTGTTGATTCCACTGAGGTACTTAAACATTTCTATCATGTCCCCCCTCTCCCTCCTTTCCTCAAGGGTATACATATTAAGCTCATTTAGCCTCTCCTTGTATGGCTTCTCTTGCAGACCCTGGACCATTTTAGTTGCCTTCCTCTGAACGGCCTCCATCCTGTCTATGTCCTTGTGGAGATGGGGTCTCCAGAACTGGACATAGTACTCCAAATGGGGTCTCACTAACTGTCTGTACAGGGGGATAACTACTTCCTGTTTTCTGCTGGTGATGCCTCTCAATATACATCCCAGTATCCCCTCAGCCCTCCCTGCCACCCTCTCACATTGTCTGCCAACCTTAAGGTCATCTGATATGATTACCTCCAGGTCCCTTTCCAGTTTTGTTGTTGTTACTACCTCCCCCCCCACTGTGTAATCTTCCCCTGGGTTTTTGTTTCTCAGGTGCACTAATTTGCACTTCTTTGCATTGAATCCAAGCTGCCATACTTCTGACCATTCCTCCAACTTTGTCAAGTCCCTTCTCATCCTTTCCATGCCTCCTTGTGTATCAACCCTGTTGCAGATCTTTGTGTCATCTGCAAAAAGGCATACTTTTCCTTCCAGTTCCTCTGCAATGTCACTTATTAAGACATTACAAAGGACTGGACCCAGTACTGAACCCTGCAGTACCCCACTAGTAACCCCTCTTTCTTCAGAGTGGACTCCATTTACAATTACCTTCTGTGTCCTGTTGTTTAGCCAATGTTTTACCCAGGCTACCACCCTGGGACCCACTCCAAGGCTGGTTAATTTGACTACTAATCTTTTGTGTGGGACTGTGTCAAATGCTTTGCTGAAGTCTAGGTAGGCCATGTCCACAGCCCCTCCCTGGTCTACTACTTTGGTCACCCAGTCAAAGAAATCAATTAGATTCATCTGACATGACCTTCCCGCTGTGAACCCATGCTGCCTTGGGTCCTGTGCCCCACTGGCCTCTAGGTACTCAACAATTCTTTCCTTCAGAAGTGATTCCATCACTTTCACTACCACAGAGGTCAAACTGACAGGTCTGTAGTTTCCTGCCTCTGTCCTGCTCCCACTTTTGTGAAGGGGAATCACATCAGCCTTCTTCCAGTCCTCAGGTACCAAACCATCCTCCCATGATTTGTTATAAAGGGTAGTCAGTGGTGTCACTAGTTCTCTGCTTAATTCTTTTAGAATGCTGGGGTGAATTCCCAACTGGAACCATTGCTTTGTCGACCTTCAGTTTTAGGAGTTCTTTCAGAACCCTTTCTTCTGTGAAAGGACTGGGATTGACCCCCCTCTCCAGAGTGCTTGTGTTAATTGGATTAAGGCACCTCCCCCACTTCCTCTTTTGTGAATACTGAACAGAAGTATTCATTCAGTATCCCTGCTTTTCACTGTCACTCTCTGCCCACCCACCATCCATTCTATTCAGCCTCACTATCCCTCCCTTTGTCTTTCTATGCTCCCGATATACCTGTAAAAGGTTTTATCCCCCTTCTTAACCGGGTTGGCCATCTTGTCCTTAGTTTGTGCCTTTGCTATTCTGACCACCCTCCCTGCTTCCTTCTGCCTTAACTGGTACAGTTCTCTGTCCTGCTCCTTCTGTGTTTCTTTATACTTCCTAAATGCTATCTTTTTCTCCCCTAACCTTCACCGCCACTTCTTTTGAAAACCATAGTGGCTTTTTCTTTCATTTTGATTTGTTTATTTGCTTCACACAAAGGCTTGTTGCCTCTGTGATGGCAGTTTTGATATTTCTCCATTGTTGCTCCACCCTTCCTTCTAGTCTGTTTGCTAGTGCTTTTCTAAGGCACTCTCCCATCTTGCCAAAGTCAGCCCTCCTGAAGTCCAGAACCCTCACTTTTGTATGGCTTGACTCTGTAGCTGAGTTTATCATGAACCACTGTTTGGTGGTCACTTGTTCCCAAATGGCTACCCACTTCTAGATCTGAGATCCTGTCACTGTCCCCATTTGAGAGTATGGTCTACGATTGCTCCCTCACAAGTAGGTTCCAAAACTAGCTGTCTGAGGCATGCCACCTGAAGGGCATCAAGAATGGCCCTGCTTTTGGATGTGGCTGCAGCAAAGGTGCTCCAGTTAACATCTGGCATATTAAGGTCTCCCATCAACAGTATCTCCCCTTTCTCTGCCATCCTAAGTATGCCTTCTATCATATCTTTGTCCATTCCCTTCCCCTGACATGGGGGCCTGTATACTACCCCTGTGCGGATTGCGGTGCCATTTCCAGTCTCTAAGGTGACCCACTGTGCCTCCTCTCCTCCCTGTTTACTCTTTTGTTCAGTTGCTTTTATCTCTTCCCTTATATAGAGAGCTACTCACAGTATGCAAGTGGGAGCTGATGGGATTCAAACCCAAGTCTCCAGGTTTGCAGCTCAGTGCCATTAACCACTACACCATATTGCTTCCTTAATGCACTGAGAGTGGCAAACATTATCACAAAAATATATGACACCAATATTATTAACAATTTAATTTATTTATTTATATTTATGTATTTATTTCAAATGTTTTACCAGGAAATACATGTTGAGCTTATATCGGCTTATCTCCAGATGGTGTAATAGAACAGTTTAACTAAATTAAAGAAAGACGGAAGGGTGGCTGTAATAAAATATCTTTAAACCTTGAATGGACTCAAATGATCAAAAACACCCTTTTGGGAACATATAGCATATTAACAAAATGTCAGCAAATGGAATTTATCATATTTTAAGAATGTAGTATACACCATATAGTTTAACACAAATGAACTTGTGCATTCCAGATTGCTGATCTACCATAGGTGCCACAGTCTTGGGATCTATATGCCTTATGTCTGTAACATTCCAATCCATAAATAACTGCTGGGAAGTGAACTGTGCTAAACTGTAACTTATAAAATCAGCTATGTTTAAAAGAAAATACTAGGCTCAATTTTCGAAAGTTGGGACTGGACCAAGGAATCCTACAGCAAGCAAATATGATGCAAAGGGCTTCCTGCACTGCACTTTGCAACAGACCCAATTTTAGGAGGGACTGTGCACCACTGGGAGGGCTGCCTGCACCAATCAAGCTTGTGCCATCCTTGCGATGGCTACACCAGTCCACCATGGCAGAAGGAGGCTAGCAACACAGTAGGGCAGCAGCATCATCTAATTTATAAGTTTGAAATCCCTGTCATGGCTGCAACTCATGGCTGTGGTTAGACCAGCCAATTGGTGGTCTAACAGTCCTTGCTGCTAACATTGGACTTGTGGGGGGAACACCCTGCAACCAGCATGGGACACTGATAAGGGACCTGTGGGAGTGAACTAATGAGCACTGTATGCACTGACACAGTGCAAGAGCAAATGGTGGCACCAGGCAGGTGTTCCCACATCAGGCTTACAGGTCCACAGATGGAGTACCACTTAGTTAGGCTTACTGTACAACATGCACAGTAAACCCCATCTGCAGGTCTGTGATCCTGATGGGGGAAACACCTGCCCTGAGCCACCATTTGCCTTGTCACTGCTGTCTGTGAACACAGCACCCCTTAGGGCACTCCCACAGGTTCCTGGTCAGTGTCCCATGCCAGTTGCAGGGTGCCCTCCATCCACTGTGCTGCTGTTCAGGTGCCGGCTCTGTGCTGCATGGGGGGGCTTGATGGCATCCTCCATCAGACCCCTCCAGTGCACAACCCACTTGGCAAAGCACACCACCTGTGGCAAATCTGGTGACTTTGGTGCAAGGATTCCTGTTTTTCAAAAATATGTTGCAGGATCCATTCAGTCCCACTTGCTCTGATCTACGGACACTTTGAAAATCAAGCCCACTGTATCTATATGCTGCTAGGTGTGGAAATGGATGGAATTGATAGATGTACCAACACAGATTAATTCAATTTGGTTTAATTGATGTCAATGCATGTATTATCATAAAGAAAGGATACTAATCCACCCACTGTACAAACCTGGTTTTATCAGCTAACCAATGCACTGATGATAGAAAAAGCACACCACTGCTGGAGAAATGACCTATATGCATTTGATATAGTATGGGCTCAGTTTAAAAAAGTAATAGATGGCAGGTGTATTTAAAGCATTTAGGCTATAGAAGCCCTTCATTATAAATGCAATCTCGTGAATGTATTTATTTGTGATTGATGACCAGGAAAGGCACACTGAGAAAAAAGCTTGCTTCTAGGTATGACCAATTTTTGAGGGGAGAATGACAAGAAAGGTAAAAATATGAAAACAAAGTTCAGAGCAATAGTAAATCACAATAATGTTAATTACAGCAGCATATTGCATTGAACTATTTACAAAATACTATACATGATATACCATACTCTATATTAAAATTATGTATTGCCAGTGGGCAGATAAGGTACAACAAAGTGAGAGTTTCAATGGCTTCAAAGGGTTTAGTGGGTACCTAGCAGGGGGCTAGGGAGGGGGTAGGATAACAGAATGTGACTAAGGTGTGCAGAAACAGCTGTAGCTAGACAGGCCTTGCAAGAAAGGCTTTGACTGAAGAATGAAAAAGAATTGGAGAGCAAGAGGGAGGATATTTCAGAGGTGGTGGAGTCAATAAGGTAAAGAAGGGGGGGCATGGCCAACCATGGACGAAGATGGCTGCTTATTCGTCTCACTCCTAATGTTTATGTGGTAAAATCCAACACAATCCGGCATCGGGATCCCATTATTGATCTTGGCTGTCAGCGTTTAATCTGTGTGAGTGACCCAGGTTTCTATATATCTTGGAAATTTGTAGAGGAAACCTAGGACTGCTGAAATTAGCCTTACTACTTTGCTGCTGTGCTTGCATCAGCTATGGCCTGTAACACTCCAACAACTGGGGAAAACTCCTGAACGGAACAAATGTTTCCGCAATTAATAACTCAAATCGCTCAGCTCACTTCAGCAGTTAACGCGATCAACCAAAGACTACAAAACATAGAAGTCCGCCTTTTCCACATGGAGTGGAGATTGGGGTTGCACGATGCTGCCATCCAGGATGTCTTGGCTACCTTGTGGGACCAAGCCAAGCTAATTCACCTCATTCAGGATAAGGTCGATGACCTTGAAAATCAAAGCTGATGAAACAATTTAAGATTTATCGGCTTTCCAGAAGGGACAGAGCAAGCCAATGAGGTTTCTTTTCTTCAATGAACCCTCCCAGCTCTATTAGGCCTCCTGGAAGATTTTAGGACTCAGATAGAGTGGGCCCATCACTCTCTAGCTCGACCTCCCAAACGGGGTGAATGGCCTAGACTACTCCTGGCCAAATTCCTTGACTTTAGGCAAAAAAAAGCCATCAAGAAAGCTGATAGAGAATCCAACAATCTCATATGGCATGAGGCACAGAGTACATATTTTTCAGGATAATTCAAGGGAACTGTCTTAATGTTGGAAAGAACATGGCCCGGCAAGGAAAATTCTCCACACGCACGACTACACTTTCTCCCTACGTTACCCTCCTACCATAAGGGTCATGCACAACGGGGTGCCACTGATGTTTGCAACACCTGAAAGCCTTATGGATTTTCTTAGAGACCAGCACCCAGTGGACTTTTGGGAACAAGGTGCATGCACAGCTATTTCTGCAGCAACAGAACCGCCAAATTTGGAGGCAGCTTCATTAGTTTTAATGGACTCACCTGCTAACCTGCAGGTTAAGAATTTTGAGGCAGTTTTACCTCCGAGGTTGAGGAAGAGACATCCCTCAGCTTGCCATTCCAAGCATCAGCATCTGAAGATACGGGCCATCTCAACAGGCCCTCGACTGGAGCCAGGGCACAGAGCCCATCCAGGCTTAGACCTGTGGGCCTATTTCACTCGAATCCATATGCATTACTACAACTCGACAATCCAGAACCACTGGTGGAAAAAAGCATGAATGCAGCATCGCTGGAAGATGATGGGATGGCCACTACACCCTCTCAGAGTACATCCTGGGCAGACATTGTGGCCTCTTCCTTGGGTCAGTGGACAATTTCTTCATCTCCTTTGGCTTTCGGATCTGTTAGCTGATCTCCGGAGCACTCAGCTGTCGATGACACTCGATCAATGATTTACTCAGACACCACTACATGACCAATTGCTAGCTAAGTAATGGACTTTCTTTGTTGGTGAAGCTGGGCTACACAGGCCTGATGGAGCTGTTTGCCCCCCTTCCCCCAGTCCCCCCTTTCCAACCCTTGCCCCCTCCTCCCCCCTCCTTTTTGTTATTCTTATGACAGCTTAGAATGTGCTTAGTAGTGACACTGAGACATGGGTGCTCCACTCAAGTGGATCCCCTAATTCTATGATACCCCCATATAGCTCTGAGATAGCATTTTTTTATATGCAGGGTAAGACACTGTCCTCTTTTCCACCCCTCAGGGAAGCCCATGGGGGCCTTGTAGCTTCTACTCCTCATCTTCTAACATGGGGCCTCCCCTTGGTTGCAGTTAGGCCAGTTGTATATAGTTATAGTTGTTATGTTTGTTATCTGATTACTTCTCTGATATGATGTTCTCTGCATAAGGTATTTCTACAAGGCATTAATACATGGATAGAATCTAATGTGGACAGCTGCTTCATACCATCTTGGAGCAGGCTTCATTCCCTTTCAGCCCTTTGCTTGCTACTATTTTGGAATTTTAGCTATGTTAGTATGAGGATTTTGGACTATGGCTGATATAAACTTAATCACCTGGAACATGAGGGGTCTAAATACCCCGGTGAATCATTCACAGGTATTAGGACACCTCAAAAAGCTGAAAGCAGATGTTGCTTTGCTTCAAGAGACTAAAATTAGGAGGGAAGATCATGACAACCTTAGACAGGCGTGGGTGGGTCGCGTTATTTCTTCCTCTGCCCCCATGCACAAGCGAGGGGTTGCCTTCCTGGTACACAAATCCCTACAATGGACTCTGGTTAAATCCAAGTGGGATGCCCTGGGGTGATGGGTGATGGCTCTCTTCAACACATTGGAAGACCTGCTTGTGGTTCTCAATGTATGCGGTCCAAATGAGGACCAACCGGAATGTTTCCATGCCCTGGCACATAATATCTCCTCCATTGCTGGGGACGACATACCGGTGGTCCTGGGAGGGGATTTCAATATCCCTTTAGACCCAATCCTTGATCAGAATACAAATTCCCCAGATAAACATTCAACGGCCAGGTGGGCACTCCAGCAACTTATGTCTGACATGGGCCTGCAAGATGCTTGGAGAGTCCTCCAGCTTAGGGACAGGGATTATAAATTCTGTTCCCCTGTTCATAACTCCCACTCCTGCTTGGATAATTGGCTAGTCACCCCCTCCCAGATGACTGTAGTGAACAACACTCATATCCTTCCGATGGTGATTTCAGACCATGCCCCAGTCCGATTGTTGCTAACTCGGGGCCCAGTGGCTACTTCATCTCGTACCTCAAAACTTGACCCTCTTCTGCTGTGCGGTCCAGACTTACCTCCGTGGGTGGTCACCCAAGTTAATTTATTCCTCCAGGGCAACCCCCTTACTTTAGCAGACCTGGCATGCCTGTGGGAAGCCTTGAAGACCATCATCTGGGGAGCCATAATGGCCTATGCTGCCAACCGCAGATGACAGAGGGAGCAGCAACTTAAAACTTTGGAGCAGCAGCTGGCAGTGCTAGAAGCTACCTGTAAGTACCACCCCCCCACCTCCACACACTCTCCCCACAGCTTTGAAATGATACGCATCCATTCTAACATTAACGACCTTCTGGCTAGGAAGACAGAGCTGGCCATTCTCCATCTGAAGCATAGGTACTGGGTGGGTAGAGAGAAAGGGGGAAAGTTTTAGCATATAAGCTGCACAAACAGAGGGCTGAGAGCTTTATCTCAGGTCTCAGAGAACCAGAAGGAACCATACAGGTAAGTCAGGAGCAAGTGAACTCCATCATGGTGGATGTCTACAAAGAGTTGTACTCCCCCTCCAGAACTTTTGACCCCACAGTGATATGCCAGTTTCTTGGCTTGCTTCCCATCCCTCAGCTGTCTCTGCAACAGGCAAATGTCTTGGAGACCCCCATCTCGCCATTGAAGGTTATTGTAGCCCTATGGGCTTTGAATGTGGGCAAGGCGCCAGGAGGGGATGGTTTTCCTTTGGAGCTTTGGTCTCTTCTTGCTCCTCAAATCGCCCCGATACTGGCGAATCTCTTTAATTCAGCAATAACCACTGGCTCCTTTCCCAATACGCTTAGAGAAGAAATTATTACAGTTTTCCCTAAGAAAGGGAAGGATCCAACAAGGCCTTCTAACTATCGGCCTATCTCACTAATTAATTCTGACAGCAAAATATTTGCTAAGATTATGGTCACACATCTGAGCCCCCTACTCCCCCACCCCTCTCAGGCGGGCTTTGTCCTGGAAAGATTTTGTAGGGCCCACATTTGCTCTATGATTAACATTATGGTCTATATTCAGTCTAGTAGGACCCCCACTGCAGCAGTGGCGATAGATTTTGAGAAGGCCTTTGACTCCCTTGAATGGGATTTTCTGCGTCAGGTGCTTGAGGCCATGGGATTTGGATCCCAATTTCAGTCCTGGATTGCTGCTTTGTACAACCAGCCTATGGCATGGGTCCTTACGAATGCCACACTGTCTGACCCCTTCCATCTCAGGTGGGGCACTAGGCCGGAGTGCCCACTGTCTCCTTTTCTCTTTATCCTTGCAGTGGAACCCCTCACAATTGCAGTTCAATCCTCTCTTAATATTGAGGGCATATTAATTGGTGATAAGGTCTATATTACATTTTTATATGCTGACGACCTGCTTGTGCCTTTAGCCGATGCCCCAGCTTCCATTCCCCCACTCAACCTACTGGCTGAATTCGCCACACTTTCAGGATTAAAGATTAATCGTTCAAAAATGGAGGTGCTATCATTAAATTCTCAATGAACAAAACCCTTAGTCTCTAAATATGGTTTACAGTGGGCGGCTTACTCGCTAGTATACCTGGGCATCAGGCTCAACACTGACTTAACTAGAACCTGGGAGATTAATATAAGCCCCCTGCTTGTGGAACTCAAGATGCAGATGGACCGATGGAGCAAACTTCACCTTATTTTGGCTGGGAAAAGTTCGGCCCTAAAGATGGTCATAGCCACAAAATGTCTATATGGTCTCTCACACATCCCAATGGCTCTCCCTGCAACATGGGTCACTGTCATAGACAGGATGTTTTGGGGGTTTCTATGGGAAAATTCTAGACCCAGATATAGCAGGAATAAACTGTATGCTCACTGGAGACAAGGAGGTTGAAATCTCCCTTGTATAAAGGGATATAAATTAGCCTGCCTCACAGCACAGACTCTGGCATGGTTCCTACCACCTGGAACAGATGCACCACAGTGGGCTGGGATGGAGGCAGAAATGGCCAGACGGGCAGAACCTATCAGCCTTGCTGTACTCCCCTCTGCCAAAATCTCTGTGGGAGCATCCTAACATTTTGGCCTCTGCTCTCACATGGCATCTGGTCCACAAAAAACTGTGGGATAACCCATGTCCACTCGCTGAAATGCCAAGTGCCCATTTTGATAAAGGGGGAATCTCTTTTTTGGGTGGAATGGGCAGACAAGGGGATCTTTAAACTATCTCAGTTATTGGACAAAGAGGGATCCAATTTGAGATCCTTTATGGAAATAGATGTTGAATTCTACCTTGGGAAAAAGACCTTTTGGGAATATCTAGAATTACACAGCGCCATACAGGCTTACATTAAGAAATGGCATGGGTCACTACAGAAGTACACTGCCCCCCCCTCTCCAGTTGGCTCCCTGTTAAGAAAGGGGTGGTTAGCTATTTTTATTCAGGTTTTAGATCTCAACTTCCCTCAGGCTCTAAGGCAGCTAAAATGAAGTGGGAGAAGGCCCTTAATCAATCTACTTCAGAGGAACAATAGCTGGCCTGCTGGCGGGGTGCCCACAAAAATTTCCTGGATATCCACAGCCAACTTATACAACATAAAATTCTCTCTCATTGGTACTGCACCCCAGCATGCTTTACTGTATGCATCTTCTTAATAATGATAGATGTTGGAGGTGCGATACCCATGTGGGAGACTTGGTTCACATATTATGGCACTGTCCAATGCTGGCACCCTTTTGGCTTGCATTACTGGGACTAGCCGAACAGGTGCTAGGGTGTAAAGTGGATATGAACCCTCTGGTCTGGATTTTCAGGCGTCCACCTCCTAATGCCAAACTTTCCAGTGTGTAGACCAGGTGGCTCTCTATTCTTAGTATATAAACCAAACAGCTTATTTTAAGCCATTGGAGAACCACAGAGGTTCCCTCCCTACCAGAGCTATATCATTCGCTGTCTCTCATTGCTCAACTAGACTGTCTATCTGACATAGTTTCTAACAACCTATCTAAATACTATCTATGCTGGGCTCCCTATCTGGCATATCTTTCTCCCCATGCTGGTATAGGCTGACACCTAATAAACCCCCCTTTTTTGGTTATGATCTGCTAGTAATGAGAAGCTGCTGTTGGACTCCCAATTCCTAAGTTTTGGATCTTGTTATTAGATGATGCCTTGTATGATTTCTGTTTCTACTATACTAGATGCAATATTTGCAGAAGGACATGATGTTTATTGCTAATTCAATGCATAAATAATCTCTTTTCAAGTGAGATTTGTCCCAATATGCCTTTATGGACACTCAATTTGGAACTTTGTATATCTTTGTCCATGGACTATACAAGCGACACTTATCCCCTTTTGGTGGGACATTTTCTTTGCTTTATCCTGTGGCAGCTCTGGGTCTGTATACTTATGACCAATGTTAAATGTAAACACAGTAATGGAACAGTGCAAAGTGTCACATATGAACAACTCTCACTCCAGATGTCTTAAAATATGCTTTCTTTGGTTACCCTTTAACTTTTTTCTTTTTTTTTTGGTGTAAAAGTGTTTTAAAAGAACCTGGTTATGAAGCATAACTGTATTGTCTTAAAATAATATACACCAATAAAAAGTATTAACTAAAAAAATAATAAATAAGGTAAAGGAAATTGCCCTAAAGAAGTTTTGCAATATGGACAGAAAAAGAATGGGATTAGGAGTAGGAGATGAGAGAAGAGAAAAAAGACAGCAGGTATGATAGTGGAAACAAAAAAATGTAGAAACCAGAGACACATAGGAAGAGGCACAAAAACACAAGAGAGAATAGAAAGAGTGAAAAATAGAGGGAGCAGTGGTGCTTGCAGGGAATAGTATTATGTGAAGCAGCAGAAGGAATGGAAGGGGGATTGTGCCTGGACAGTAATATTTTGGAGCTGGTACTACATATTATACTTTCATACTCAAACACCAGAAGGATCATCTTGAGATTGACTTCAAAGTGGACTGTGAGTGGGAGGCAGGACTTGTTATAAAGGGAGGCCACACTTTGGATGGAGCTTTTTTAAGATAGCTTCAATTTTGTAGGAAGGCTTAAAGAAGTACAACAGAGAAGGACTGAATAGCAAGAAGGAGACTATTTCAGAAGAGGGGGAGTGAGCAAGGGAAAAAAAATGCCCTTCAGAAGTTTTGCCATAGAGACAGAAAAATAATGGGATTAGGAGTGTGTGTGTGGGGGGGACAAGACAGCAGGTATAACAGCAGAAACAAAACATGTTGAAAACAGATGCACATTGGGAGAGGCACTAACACACAACAGAGAAGAGAAATAATGAAAAATAGAGGGAGCAGTGGTGGTTGTAGGGAGATAGAAAATTTATAGTGAAGCAGCAGAAGGAATGGAAGATCATGTCTGCACAGTAATGTTTTGCAGGAGGCGCTCCATACTGTATCTTCATACTCAAGCACTGGCAGGGTCATCTTGAAAATTATATTAATATATAAATAAGTATTTTTTCACAGAGAGGGTTGTGGATGCATGGAACAGCCTCTCTGAGGAGGTCGTGGAGTCAAGAACAGTGGGGAAGTTCAAGAATGCATGGGACAGACATAAGGCAGTCCTAGTGGGGAGTAGGAGGAAGTAAACTGTTGGTTAACTAGGATCTGCAGCTTATCTGTTAGGTAGGAAAATGACCAGACTAGGTGGGCCAAGCGGTCCTTATCTGCCATCACATTCTATGTTTCTATATCCCAGTTGACTGAGAGTGGAAAGCAGGACTTGTTATAAAGGCAGCCAAATGTTGGATGGATCTTTTTGTAGGCGGTCTCAATTTTGGAGGTGTACCCAAGGCTACAATACAGGCACAGATTAATGTATTTGAAGTGGTAGATTTCTTGATAGGGGGATCTTCTGTGTCATGAAGATTAGGACTGTAGGGAGCCTGGCAAGTTGCTTCTTACTACTAAATGTCAAGGAGGCTATTGATTGTATGCCACTGAGTGACAGCTAGTTAGAACAGAACCAGTTGGTGACATTGCCAAAGTCATGCTGGAAGTTGATTTAATCTCAGTGACTGAGGCTCCAGTGGTAACATTTTAAATGTTATTCATGTACATGTTAATATGCACAAAGACACATACTAATGGGACATTTTTGAAAGAATGGAGACCAGGATGGAGGCCAGAAGAGTGACCTTGTAAACACCTGAGATAACAGGAAGAAGGTGGCATCACCATCTTGGGTTGAATATTACATGTCAGACAAGTAGGAATGGAACCAACTGACTGACTGGTCACGCAGACTTGCCTCTGGAAGTCTGTCAAGATATAAGGGAAGTGAGACATTGTTGAATGCCTATGAAAGTACAACCAGGATTGGGGAAG
Source organism: Neoceratodus forsteri (assembly GCA_016271365.2). Taxonomy (NCBI): domain Eukaryota; kingdom Metazoa; phylum Chordata; order Ceratodontiformes; family Ceratodontidae; genus Neoceratodus; species Neoceratodus forsteri. The sequence continues at coordinate 656,441,247 of CM028136.1, forward strand.
TGAGCAGTCTTTGGTTCATCTTCATCAGGACTGCCTGTGAGCTGTAAGAAGGGTGAGAGAGTGGAGTGGGGTTTTACTAAACCAGATGTAAAATGGAAGCAAAAGAAAGATGGGTCAAGGAGAAGAAGAAGAGATGGGGAAGACTGTTTTTTCTTACACTGTTGCAAGAGCAGGGGAGAGAAATAGGATGATATTTGCCTGGGAGGTGGGTCACCCTCTATGTTGAGGAGGAGAACTTTAGCTTATTTTAAGTCCCAGGAACTTTGCCAAGAAAGAGAAAAGTTTAGCAGATAGAAAAGGGTCAGCAGTAGGATGCACATAGGGTTGGAGGAGTATTGGATCAAGGCAATTGGGACTGCTATTCTTGGAGGGATAAGGTGAGGACAGAGCATATAATGTTGCAGTCAGGAATACAGAAGACAAACAGAAAGGTGCAAGCAGAGGATAGGGATCAATGGCAGTGGAAAGGGGAGGGATGATGGGGGAAGAGGGGGTGAAGACAGGAGTAGAGGAAGTGGGGAGGGTGATGGGAGAGATGAAGAAAAATATTAATTGAAGGTGAAGACAACCTTGAAGGATTCAAAGATTTGTGATTCATCTAATTTGAGCAGGAGTGATGGACTTGTCATGAAGTCAAAGATAGCGAGGATAGCCTAACAGAATTTAAGCATACTGTAATATGAAGTTATTTTTGAGGTGTATAGCAAAGTAATTTGATTTGGCTTACTTGACTGCCTTGCTAAAGGCATGTTAATGTTGTTTCTATAACACTACATCCATGAGGTAGCCAGGGGCCTAATTAACATACTATACAGATGGAAAAGCTTTTGAGGAAGGTATGAGATCTGTGGAGATCCACAGGAGGGGGACCTCAAACACATAACCTCCACAGATGGTGGTGATGATGGGGTTGTCCCAGATTGAAGTGAGTTTGGAACTAAAGGAAGAGAGAGTTTTATCTATGTTGGTGGACACCACATTGATAGGTGATCAATTAATGAACTAATGGTAATTGAATAGGTCAGCAAGGTTAAGAGACCTGAAAAGATCTACTGAGTTGTAGTTTGGCAGTTACATTTGGGCGATAAAGTTTAAAGATACAGGAGGTAGACACTGAGGATATTCTGGAGGATGCCAAAATCAACAACATGATGGGGGTAGGAGAAGAGGACCCAGTCTATTATGGTGTGATTCATGAAGTGGGGTTTGGCTGAGTATGTGCAGTGAATGGCTGAGTCAGAAAGAGGTCTTGAAATTGTTGGGTGAACCTTTTTGAGGACAGGGACAGAAAACTGGTATTTGGCAAGAAGCAGGAGCTTGGTGGAGGAGGATGTAAGGATACAGATAAGGAGGCTATGAGGTCAATTAGTACATCTAAGCTAGTATGTGAGTGGCAGTAGACACCACCAATGAATACTGGTAGGGAGGAAGAAAAGGGAAAGATTGCTTACACAGGAATAGTTTATGCAAGGAGAGATTGCACACCGGAGAAGAATGTCACAATTGAGACAAATGTTCATGGCTGCATCATTACTGCTGGAACCACAGCCCTGTGTGTGGATAGTCTATGCTGCAATGGAGACATATGCATCCATAATCCTGGTTGAGAGCTCAGATTCAAAAATTGCTAGACTATTTGGCTGGTACTGCTAAGTCCATAGACAAAGTTAATCTATATGTTTTACATATTTTAATGTATTGTTCACATGCCATGTGTTAAAAGGTACCTGTTGTGTTCTGAATCCTCCAAATATCTATCTATCTAAAAGCCAATAAATAGTTTGCAGTTAAGAGAAAGGACTGGTTAGTCTTGCATACCTGTAGGATATTGAAGTTGGAGAACCATGGCTGAGAGAGATACTGTTTGGCCTAGAGGATCAGATTCAGGTATAGCATAAGAGGAAAATCAGTTGCTTCAATGAAAACTTGCTGCTGGGGATACAGAACAAAGAATTGACTGGTCAGAGATTTCAGGCAATGACTAGAGAACTGGCTGGTCAGGCTAGGCTACTGTGCAAGTTCAAGCACCTCTGGGATGGGTATGTGCAAAAACAAAATCCAATCCCAGTGCTGCAGCTGAAACTTCCAGTTTTGGAAAAGGTGGCAGTACAGGCAAAGAGATAGAGGTCACCTAGGGCAAGGCCAGGCACCTATTATTTTGCTTAAATTTCAAATCTATAGTCTCATAGGGTGGGAATTTTAAAAGGGATGATGATAATTCAAAGGCCAATTGTTCAACATCAACATCATCCTTCTTGAATAGAATTCCTGCAGCTTATTTTCAAAATCACATGAGATTTCCAACAGCGTCTGGTATTTCTGGCAGCTTCTGTCAAACAAATGGCACATGCATCACTTTTTAAATGCAAGAGGAGCATATTTTGTCACAAATTGCCAAGTATGCATATGGAAGTTAGACAACTTCAGAGATGCTCTAGTGTTCCTCCACAACTTCATCAAATGCAGCAGAATGGATACATGCATCCAGAAATCATGCCCATGGTATCTTATTAACAAATATAAAACTTTGTGTGAGTGTTGTAAGGGTTAAAAGGAATACATGAGTTTTCATTTTTAACAAGTTTAGTCTGCCTCTTTTAGGGATTTCATTATTGTGGTAAGTATGAGATATATTTATGATTGAATGAATGACCCAATGAATGAATAAATTATTTCTTTGCTTATAGTAAAACCTGATTAGCTGAGGCCTCCTGCCTATGAATCTTTACTATAAGCAAAGAAGCCACTCATTGTTGGTTTTATGCAACACCAAATGGACTAGATGTCTCTGCAACATGAGATGGTTTTCATTTTTATATGTTCATTAATGATTTTTGGGGGGAGCTGGGGAACAGAGTGGTTGGAATCTGAGGGGGCTTGAGAGGGGGAATTCACTCACTGATGGTCAGAGTGGGCAGGGGAAGCAGGGGGATTTGAGTTCTGACATGTGGGTGCAGGAAAGATTTTACTACTACTGAGCAGCTGATTATTTATTGTGTAGCAGTGACTCTTACTGGAAGGGGAAAGTAGGGCAGGTTTTGCACAACAGAGGGTGGTGTGGGTGGTGAACTTCATTTACAAGGCTTGGGGCAGTGGGAGAGAGAGATGGGCACTGGCAAACCAAGTAGGTGAGGAGTAGGGTTTACTTTTAAAAATGATTTTAAAATTTTGCCATGAGAAGTTGATAGCCAACATTTGGAACTTTGGGAAGCTTTGCAAAGTATGAAACTTCAACTTCACACTAACCTCTGCATGCAAATTTTGATTTCACAATATACAGGATAATGTATGGGAATGTATTGGTAACTGGTTTGTTAACCAGAGATAGACTGCAATGGCGACTATTTAAATGTTGAGAGTGAAGCTCGAGAGGTTTATGTCACCATGGTAACCTCGAGAGTTATTAAAATGGTTTGCCAATACATACCTATACATTATATTTTATAGTGTATGGTCCATGTATCTAGCAAAAAAAAAAATTCAGCACGATCCTTACTGTTGCTATTTTCATTCACCGCTGCTCTGCTCGAGGTCATGCTGTCACCACCATGGCCATTTTGGGAAGGCTGCTGGGTCAGGCAGCATGCATGTGCAAAGCAATCCCTGCTGTTATACCATCAATGTGACTTATCGTTGATGGGTTATCAACGTAGCTATGACACATTGATGGTATAACAATGGTGTATATAGATGGAATTTCACATATAACAACGTTCCACCATACATCATATCTCTATTGCACATGTCCAAGTTAATGTTGACTCATAACTCCCAAACTAAATGGGTGTTCAGCACATGGACATTGAACACCCACGTGAGGTGGGAGTTACAAGTCATCTCTTGTATGATTTTGGGGAGAAGGAGAGGTGGTCTTAAAGTCATCACTCTAGTTTTGTGTAAAAATATTAAAATCTGGCAAAGTTATGAATAAAACTACAAATGTGTCTCAACCATCTCAGAGCCACAGGGGAAGTGTTGGCAGTGTGGGAGGAGGACATTAGACTACAGGTAGGGGATGAGACCACTGGACACCAGGGATTTGATTACCATTCCAACAGAGATTAGCCTAAGGAGGAGGGGGTGTGAACCTATTCTGCTTTTTTTTGCTCTAACAGTTACAATGCATACCTTAGGCTGCAGTGTGGAGCCCACAACAAAAACACAATCCAAGGAGCAAACAATTACTCCTCACATTGCAATGAGGCTATAACAAGATGCAGATAACCTCTTTGGGCACTGCATGGTCAAAATGTAATTTGCTTTGGACCTTTTAAACATAGCAAGTCAGTGCAAGAGTGCTCACTGGTTTGGGACACCCTCACTTAGTTTTCTGCTTGTAATCCCTGTCTAAAGAAAGGAACCGTACTGTACCTCTTAGTAGACAGTATGGGTTGTGCTTTGTGTTAAGCACACCATTTAGTGGCCTTGTTTGGACTTTGTTCTCTAAACTATAGTCAAACACATTAAGGGTACTCACAGTTTGTTCCAAACATGTTTGAATATTCTGTAACACCTTTAGGGCAGTGCTATCAGGATTGGGACCTTACATGAAGAAAACTGAGAGTTTTGAATATTGGACCCTTGTACTACAAAAGCTACAGCTCAACTGTTGAAATCAAGGTTCAGGAAAATGATTTTCTAAATCAAGCACACTTTTTGACTCCCGTTGGATTTTTTTTAGTCTTTCAGTAGATGAGAGCAAGGGTACACAGGCTGATGTTTAGAGAGGAGGGATTAGACAAGAACTAGAAAAAAGGCTACTGTTCCTCTTGACTGAACCCTACTAGTATTTTTTATGTGTAATATATAGACACATGAACGCACATTTTTTATTCTTTTCTTGTTATGCAATTAAACTGCTATTGATATGAGATATAAGTACATAGAAACATAACATAGAAACATAGAAGTTGATTGCAGATAAGGACTGCAAGGCCCATACAGTCTGCCCATTTCTTTTTCTACCTTATGAATGTGCCATTGTCATTTGTTCTGTCAATGGCCTATCTATTCATACTTATCTGTATTGCTCCCTTATGCCTATCCCATGCCTGTTTGAAGCCCTGCACTGTATTCATATCCATCACTTCCTGAGATAGGCCATTCCATACATCTACCACCCTTTCTGTGAAAAATAACTACCTCACATTACCCCTTAATCGGCCTCCCTCTAATCTCATGCTATGTTCACTTGTCCTGCTATTTTTCTTATATTGAAACATGTTAGACTCTTTCACCTTGTTAATGTCCTTAAGGTGTTTGAATATTTCAGTCATATCACCTTTCTCCTGCCTTTGCTCTAATGTATACATATTGAGCTCCGTTAATCTGTCCTCATATGTTTTCTGATGCAGTCCCTGCACCATTTTTGGTTGCCCTTCTCTGGACTGCCTCAATTTGGCTAATGTCCTTGTATAGGTGTGGCCTCTAGTACTACACACAGTACTTCAGATGGGGCCTAACCAGTGCCTTGTAAAGAGACTGTTTTGGAATCAATAATTAGTATGCAACACCAGAAAATGTTTCATAATTGTCTATTTTTTTAAAGAAAAGACTCTTTCAGCAGCCCTTTTTTTAATAGTTTTTTATTTATGCAATTGGATGACTACCTTTGAGCAGGCAAGTTCATTTGCAAAGGTTCCTCATCTCAATCTAAATCACTACAATAGGTCTTAGGTACAGAGGAAGGAAGGATAAAATAAGTAACAACTGAGAGTAGTATAAGTTCATATATCTCATCAAATGTTAAATTTCAGCCATTCAGCGCATGCCATGTAATTTGACAGGTGGGCGTGGCCTAAAATGGACCAATCAGAAGCATCCCTTGTTAAACAAGAAGTCCCTCCCTAAATGTGTTAGCCCTGCCCACTTCCACCAGGAGTGACATATGCTCAAACCCGTGTCCCTCCCCCTTGCACAGGAAATGACATGCACTCAAACCCATGTCCTGCCCCACTTGTGCAGGAAATCACCTGCGCTGAACCCCTGGAAGTGACATAACACTACCATTTTGTAAGCGTCCTATGCCTCTTTATTTCTTGCACTCCTCGAACCCCTGCCATGCCATCCTGGCTGGAACCCGAGTCCCACCATGCTAGCTCAAGCTCCTGTCCCATCCTTTCTCCTGCACCCCAACCATCCTGGGTCAAACCCCTGTCCCTCTTCATCTAGTGAAGTAATGGCTTAGGATCAGATACATAAGTCTTTGGATTCTTTCTGTACTTGCATTCCATATGATTATCTGCAAAACAAAATGACACTTTTTGGTACTGAAATGTTTACACATAGCAATTTTTTGGGGGGGACAGGAGCTTGAGCTAGCACGGTGGGACTCGGGTTCCAGCCAGGATGGTGTGGCAGGGGTTTGAGGAGTGCAAGAAATAAAGAGGCATAGGACGCTTACAAAATGGTGGTGTTATGTCACTTCCAGGGGTTCAGTGCACCCCCAAAAAATAAGTTAGGGTTTATGTAGTGTTATGTGCCCCTGTTGGCTTGGGGGTATAATTGCAAGGGACATGTGTGTGTGTTTGATTAGGATATTTTTGGAATGCTGTATCTAGGAGGCAGCTTTGTCATGCAGAGGTTTTGGAGATCTGTTTGGAGACCCCCACAGAGGGAAATTCATCTGCCTGTGTAAGTACCCCTTTTCTGTTTTATAAAAAGGTATACAATAATTAACAAGCATCCTTAGGCCTGTGTAAACTTGCACCCAAAAAGGTTACCTCTATGTTTATGTATATGCATGTACCATTCATAAGCTAAAGTGGGGACCTCCATGCAAATAAGCTGGTTCAACAGTTTTCTCTGGATAGCATTGCAAATGCTGGAAGTATGGTGTCTGTGTGTGTCTGTGTGTTGTGTGTGTCAAGATGTCTCTATTTACAGGGATCAGTAAAAATATAGATATAAGTTTTTGTTTTAAACAATTAAAATTGCATGTTTTAAATTGAAAGCGGGAAAGGCTAAGACTCTGTCGTGTGTGTAATTATTCTATAGCAGTCACACACTAATCATACCCCATCATGAATTACAGAATAAAATACATTTGAATCAGAAACTAATCATTTATACCCCATCATGAATTACAGAATAAAATACATTTGAATCAGAAAAAAGGAAGACACATACCTATAGTTTTCCCCGCAGCTCTGTGTAGTATCAAGGAGAAGGCTGTATGATATGTGAGTGATATTCATAATGTTTTTAAAAAGGGGCGAGGGCTACTATAGATGTGTCTGTGACACATGTTACCATGTATAGTATGGCGGGTGTGTTGATGGTTCTACCAAGGGGCAGTCCATCTTACAAAGCCTTATATAAACCCTACAGTCAAAGCCAGAAGGCACAGCTCTTTGAGAGACTCCTCAGATTCTGTTGTATAGGCCTGGAGCAGATTATCCAAAAACATGGCAAAGCACAGCACTTCTTAATTCTACCTCTAACAACAGAACAGATAGTCACACCACCGAATGAAAAGTCTTGAGATGAAAAGCCAAGCAAGAAGATGGCTATTGGGGCCCAACAACCCAAGCTGATGTATGTGTACTACATGAGGTGTAAAAAAAATGTCCCACACAAGTCTTGTTGAGTGGAAGAGTGTCTGACATAAAAAAGAAGCTTGTTGCACAGTTTGATTATTTAGGAAATCCTAAATCTGGCTGTTCTTCCGAAGAGGCACCAATGCAAGACCTTGAAGAGTTGCTGGGTTGTGAATCTGATGCAGAAAAAGATGTTACTATGAAACCCAAAACACAGAGTGACAAGAAAGGGGATCCAGAGAAGATGGTTGGTGAGACACTGCCAAAAAAAGCATCAGAGAAAGTTGGGAAAAATACATTCCAAGACACAGCCAAAAGGCGCCTCTGCCCAAGAGGTGGATGATGATGATGCAGCCACAAGCAGTCCAGCTCAGGTTAAGAAAGAGAAAGATAAGAAAAGTGAAGAAGACAAAAAGATTTGCCTTGATGAGGTAAATGCATTTTTAACATTAAAAAAATGTGTAAGTGGTGACATGCGTGCATGGTGTAACTGAGGAGATGAGTTAGCAGTAGAACTAAATCTTACCTATAGTGAGTCACAGGAATAATGCTGTTTTCTGTTTTTCTTGCAGCAGTCATATTTGGACATCATGGATTTGTGACTTTCTACAAATCTACTGCTCGACTGTGTTTGCTGTGTGAAAGATACAAATGTGGTTGTTAATGAGATGTGTGAGGATCAGTAGGTTAGAAATATAGAGAGCAATAGAATGTTTCAAAATGTCACAGAACAGGCTGTGATCACTACCCAACCCTCTTCTTCTTCTATTGAGATTAGACAGGGGTCCTCATGTGAAAAACCAGGCCTCAATAGTAACCCCCCAAAACTGACTATGATATGTATTGTAAGTACATTATGTATCATACCATCAGTGGCTTAATTGCTGCAGTGATAGAGAGGATGATACATGCTGAATTGGTTGATGCCTGTCCCGGGTGTGAGATAGATGACCCTAGTCAGAAAAATAATTCTTGTATCACTGATGAATTGATCGCTAGAGAATTAGACAGAAATGTTTCTGAAGCCATACATATAGGGCAACTTATGCCTGTGATTTTAGCAATAGCAATGAAACAACAGGGCTTACATTTGACCAGCGAAATACTACAGTATATCAGTCATGTTTTAAATGATGTGAAAAGAGCTGATGATCTCAAGTGGTCAGCAAAGGCCCCTTTAAAACATTTCTAAAAAGAAATCCAGGGACCCTGTTTATATTGTAAAAAAAAAATTACCCCCCCAAAAAAAATTGCTATGTGTAAACATTTCAGTACCAAAAAGTGTCATTTTGGTTTACAGATAATCATATGGAATGCAAGTACAGAAAGAATCCAAAGACTTATGTATCTGATCCTAAGCCATTACTGCCATCCATCACTGTTTGGTTCACCTCAGTATGACATTTACCTTTATGAGATATATGCAGCCTCTGAACTGATGATGTGTGCCCTTCCAGAAGTATGGGAGGATACAGATAAATATATGAATGAATCGGTGTTACCACTTGTAGAAAATGTTAAACTGCCAATATATTCATGAATGACAATGAATGGCTTTGTGGGCTTTACATCATGATCATCATAGTCATGTGTGTGTGTGTACTATAAATCAGAAAAAAAACTTGTGATATTGTACATGTTGTTAACTTGGCTTCTCTGCTTGCTGAAATGATCCCCTGGTCAGCAAAGGGCCATTTAAAAAAATTTCTATAAGGAAATTCAGGGACCCTGTTTATGTTGTAAAAAACATTTACCCCCCCAAAAAACTGTTACTTGTTACCATTTTAATATTGTTCATGTTGTCACCCTGGCTTTTCCGCTTGCTAAACTGCACCATTCAGTGAGAGGTCACTAAAACATAGTGCTGTATGCTTTTTTTCAGAGCATACCACAATGGGAAATGCCCTGTCAATGCATCCAGAGGCTTATTTACCAACTAGTCAGACACAGAGCTAAACAACCTGGTTTAAATCTACCTACAGGACAAGTACTGCCTGTACTTTTAGAGACATGCCAAGGACTTTTTGATGGTCTTGCAGAGGGACCCCAAAAGGAAACCATGGATTATTTTAAGGATGAGGGGGCAACTCTTGAGGAAGCGATGTATAAAATTGCTATAGAGTTTATGCACAGCCCTTATGATCTGGGAAACATTCTTGGTTTTATCTGTACTGCTGTTGATCTCTTAGTGTTTAGTCTGCAGAATGGGGGGCTGAGTCTGTCATATATTTTGCTTCTTTTATCGCTTTTGTTGTTTTTCATAAATCAGATTTAGCATATGCTTTTCCTAAATAGTGTATTATAATGTACTTTCAGATGGAATGTACTGGCATGTTCCCGATATTCCAGTCAGTCTTGATGTCTACAATGTACCATGTGATAAAGGACATTTTAAAGGACCCTGTATACTTTGGAAAGCAGCCTGCATTAAATGTCTGCTCTGAAGATGCAGCTACTTCACTGGCAGAAAACACACTGGCTCTGATTAAAGAGTTGCCTCACTTTTTGTGGACACTATATACTGAAGTAATGGAAAAAACTTACCACAGAGCCGTATGTAAGGTGAACAACATTGTAGAAGTAACAGCTTTTCTTAAAAAAACAGTCTGATTATTTTGAGTGGTGCATGGCATACGTGTGTATGTATTGTGCCTGCCTCATCACTAAGGGTGAAGTGTACAAAGCCCATGCTTGTGTAAAACATGCATCTCAGAAGTTACTGTCTCTGGGTATTGTAAAATGTGTAAAACTAGAAGTGTAGAAAACAAGATATTATGTAATCATTGCATGCTTGCTATGTGTTATTCCTTTTGTAGGTAGCCACTATATGCATTAGTTCATGTGTCACTATGTGTGCTATGTATTATAAAGTATATAAAGTAAACTTTAAAATACTGTTATGACTTGTGTATATATAAATAAAATATAATCATGCATTGCACTTTGTAGTTGTCATAGTGTTTTTAAAGAATAGAAAGAGCACATGCTTTATTTTACTGGTGACAACAGTTTTGCTAGCTAACAAATGTATCGGGGTTGACGAAATAAGATGAATCATCACCTACGCCACAATATATTTTTTAATGCAAAAAAAGTGGGTAGTTTCACAGGGGTGACTCAGCTGTAGAAGGCTGCAAAAAAAACTTCATAACGATGTCACCAAGAAAGGTGTTGTAGAATGGCTTGTGAAGCAGGACCCCTATTCATTACACAAAGCAGCCAGAGTCCGATTTAAGAGAAATCCTGCCATTGTTTCTGACATAGACAGACAATGGCAAGATGATTTAATGGATATGAGTCAATATGCAAAGTACAATAATGGGTTTAAGTACATACTGACATGCATCAATGTGCTGTCCAAGTACACCTGGGTAGTGACTTTAAAATACAAATCAGGCAAGGCAGTGATGCAAGTCTTTAAAAAAACTATTTTTAAAAGTGGATGCACACCTCAGAGGTTGCAGACTGATCAGGGTAAAGAGTTTATAAATGCCCCCTTAAAGAACTATTAAAACAAAATAAAATACACCATTTTGTGACAAATAATGATGTTAAGACCAGCATTATAAAAACATTTACTAGGACACTGAAGTCACGCATGTGGCATTACTTTACAGCCCAGACTACTTGGAAATATACAGATGTGTTGTCAGACCTGGTGCACAGCTATAATCATACTTATCACAGAATCATTAAATACAGGCATGTGGATGTTAACCCTTCCAATGCCCTGGGTGTATGGAAGATCCTCTATGGTAATACTATACTTGGCAAAAAACAAAAGGGTGCTCTTCAGAAAGATGATCATGTGAGACTATCTAAACTAAAAGGGGTGTTTGAAAAGGGATATGAACAGACATACACAGATTTGATATTTATTGTGGTAGAGGTCTTAAAGACACAGAGACCCACCTATAAGCTAAAAGACTATTAGGGGAAGACATCAAAGGTAATTTTTATGCAGAGGAGTTGCAAAAAATTAAACCAGATGAGGACCATGTGTATAGTGTGCAGAAAATCCTGGCAGAGAAAAAGCGTGGCAGAAAAACTTGGTATCTGGTAAAGTGGCTAGGGTGGGCCAATAAATTTAATAGCTGGGTTGAGGTAAAACAGGTTTGGGACATTAGAATCAAATAAAGGTTAAAATGCTCAAAAATGGTTTCTATATCACCTTGCCCAGCAACACCTCGCACAGCATTTTCCCCAACAATACTATATCCATTTTTACAGTAAAGGTACCATAAACGCTTGAACTACCTGGTGAATGGGAAGTGGGTTTATCAGAAATTCAATACCCTCATACCTGGGACAATGTGTCTGCACAGAAATACAGGTTCAGTATGCTCTATCAGCCTCTAAGTGTAGCCCACAGTAAAACACCACCAACCGACACCTTTGTTGAGTCAGCAGCATTTAAAATTCCATCAGGCTATTATCCTAACATGACTAGTGTCATTAATCAAATTAATAAAAGTATATTTGAAGTAAATGAACTGCCAGTGGTTTTAGAACAACAAGCCATTGGGAGAGAAATAAACATTGACAGTGACATCAAATGCAATTTGTTTACGCATGGGTAGTTACAATACCTTTTGGGTTTTAGTAGACATGAGGTAGGTGTAGGAAAGACTCTAGCAAAGAACCCTACAGATATTAATGGGGGCTTTTACACATTATATATCTACACTGACATTATCACGCATGAAATAGTGGGTGAAAGTCTAGTGCCTTTGCTGAGATGCATACCCATCAGGGACCAAGACAATGAGATAGTGACCGTGACCTACGATAAACCCCATTATCAAACAGTCAGTAAACATCAGATCGATACAGTCACTGTTGAAATAAAGAATGATCAAAATGAACCTGTGCCATTTTGATTTGGAAAGATGATCATGAAGTTGTATTTTCACCTCCAGAGAGTGCTTTTAAATTTTAAACAAGGATGGTGATCGTTCAACATTATGGGGACCCTGCCTTGTACAGAAGCTATTACAAGGCACAGGCAGGATACAGTCTGCCTGGCTTTCATGGACTTCCTACTATATATGGTTCTAGGAGGGATATTTCATAGTCTGTTAAGAACAGCATTTCCATTTTTAAGAAAGGGGTTTGAAATTGCAAAACCACATCTACAGACAGCTGCAAAAAAATGTTGCAAAGGATGTTGAGAGGCACGTGACTTGTGCTGTCACTCAAAAGGTGTCAGGGGGTGACAAGCCTACTCAGGGTGGTTCAGGGCTGATTGTTTTCAAGAAAGTTAGAAAGAGAAAGCACAGAGTACACCCTTTGCTTCTCATCAGACCTCCCGGCTACTTTAAAAGAGGTGTTTCAAAATGCAAAACTTCACATAAAAGAAAGCGTTCAAAGGCCAAAGGACCTTCAAGGAGGCATAAAAAGAGCAGAAGCCTGTTCTAAATAAAACATGGCTTTCGTGCAGTGTAGTTCTGAAGAATGCACAAAATCAGAACTTGACTTGTTTGCCATTGCTCCCACACAGACAAGCCCTTTCAGAAAACTCACTGATTGAATTTTATATAGCTTGGAATGGTGAAGACTATGTGGATCTAAACAACATGCTTCTTTACCTTGTTTGCAAAATCACTGAAGCAGATGGTGGTGATATACCTGCAGCAGCCAAAGTGGGCCTTATAAACCACCCAGTGGCCACCATTTTCAGTGAGCTGGATGTGACTGTGGGTGATCAGCTCATCAGTCGGAGCAATAACTGTTACCCTTACAGGGCAGTCATAGAATCTGTGCTGAACTTCAGTGAAGAGACCCTTTCTACCCAATTCACTGCAGGGTTATTTTACAAAAACACTGTGGGGAAACATGAAATCACAGATAGAGACAGTGACAATGTAGGTTTTAATAAAAGAAGCTCCTTCACACATCTCAGTAGAGGGGTAGATCTGCTGGTGCACTTGCACACGGACTTGTTTTTTCAAGAGAAATTGATGCTGAATGGTGTGGATATTAAAATTAAACTGACACATAACAGGGACAGCTTTTGCCTGATGAGTATAGATGCTAAGCCTTAAAGCTAAAAGTCATGGCCGCCTCTCTGTTTGTCAAAAGGGATAAAGTGATCCCTGGTGTTCGTCTGGGACACTCAGAAGCCCTGCTGACATCCAATGCTAAATACCCTATGGACAGAGTGGGAATGAAAGTGTTCAGCCTCCCTGCAGGCAGCAGGGTCTACAACCAAGATAATTTGTTTTTGGGACAGTTACAAAAAATGATGGTCATGGGATTTGTTGACAATGATGCTTTTAGTGGTTCCTACACTAAAAACCCTTTAACTTTAAACATTATAACATTAATTTTGTGGCTTTGTATCTGGACGGTGAACAAATCCCCGGTAAATCTCTGCACCCCAATTTTAGAAATGGGAATGCTGTGAGAGAATATTTTAATCTAGTACAAGCACTGGGGAAATCTATGAAAGATCAGTGATTAGTTGTTAACCGTCAGGAATTTACCCAAGGGTACACACTGTTTGCCTTTGATCTCACTCTGGACAGAGAATGTGCTGATCATTACTCTTTAATTAAAACTGGAAACCTTAGAGGAGAGATCAGATTTGTAGAAGCCCTTCCACAAATAGTTAATATCATTGTCTATGCAGTGTTTGATAATGTCATTGAAATAAACCACAGAAGATATTTAATTTTTGATTATATGTGATAAACCATAAAAAATTAACACAAAGCAGCTGGAAAATTAGTAACCAATGATTCCCACATCCGTGACTGCTTTCTGGGCATATTTCCCTGTGATCTGCTACCCAAGGAGAGATTGAGAAACCTTCCCGCAGCACTAGTCATCAATATTGACCCCCATGACCTCCCTGGACAGCACTGTATACATTTCAGAAAATAGGACTGGGGAGTTCTTTGACAGCTATGGTTTTCATCCTGACAATCATGCACAAATGATTGGGGGCTCTTTTAAACAGAAATGCAAAGAACATTTTGTACCAAAACACACAGCTGCAAGATACCTTGTCTACCACCTGTGGATTTCACTGCATCTTTTTCTTTAACCACAGATGCAAAGGACTTTCTTATGATCAAATTCTAAAAATCTACTCTAATGATTTGCTGAAAAATGATGCCATGGTAACTAATTTTGTACGTCATCTTTTCAGACATCTAAACATGTCAGAACACATATCAGTGAGGTGGCAACATGTTCTGACTTGCTTGCTTTGTAATGAATTTAAAATATGCAACCGCTTGTAATTTTATTCAAAACCAGTCATTTATAAAATCATATATAAACATTCATAATTGTGTGTCTCTGTCAGTTGTTCTGGGGACCTGTGTTTAAATTTTGGAGTTGGGGGGTGGGGTGGGGGACCTCTGTTTAAAATTTTCAGATATGCAATGTCTTCAATAATGACAAAAATATATAAAATATAAAGGTATTTATTGTAAAAAACATGTCAATAAAATACAGCATACATCAGTGGAAACATCTTGGATAAGATATAATAAACAGAAGCAGTTCCTGTTAAAAAATGCACACTATATATAACATAGCATTGAGGTAGAATTATGATAAGCAGTTCCTTTCTAAAAACATGTTAACATATTTAACTATGAGGTAGGCTAATGTAACACTTTTTTGTAAAAACAGGTTTACATATTCAATATGAGGTAAATTGTTAACATAGGCCGTGCACAGAAGTCACTGAGTTAGGATTACATATTCAAGTATGAGGTAAATGGTTAACATAGGCTGTACACAGCAGT
Source organism: Neoceratodus forsteri (assembly GCA_016271365.2). Taxonomy (NCBI): domain Eukaryota; kingdom Metazoa; phylum Chordata; order Ceratodontiformes; family Ceratodontidae; genus Neoceratodus; species Neoceratodus forsteri. The sequence continues at coordinate 656,456,545 of CM028136.1, forward strand.
CACTGAGGTATATAACATTCATACATAGAGATGGCATTTAAGTTTTACATGGTGCGCTAAGTAAGTTTTTTAAAAGACTTTCGTCTTTTACGTGTCACTGACCATTGGTTAACTGGAGATGGCTGTGGCTATTTTTTAACCAGCTGTGTTCAGACTTTCCACATAGCTCCTGTTTGCTGAATGAGCAAACACTGAGGTGGGTATGTTAGACTCAGCCATTGCTTTGACAAAAACATCCCAGCCCTTTGGCTTTCTGTGGTCAGAGATTGTGTGAGTGGCTATAGCCACTCTTACCAAATCGGCCACATGAGACCCAGAAACAACAGTACCTTTATACATTAATTCCCCCTTATCACTCTAAAAAACAATATCCCTGTTCTTTGCCATATGCTTTAACAAAAGTTCAGCATTGGTTTTAGACCAATGAGAAACACTACTTAAAATGTCTTTTTCCATAGCACTTGGGGCAGAAACTGTCTCAGCAGCTTCCGCAGGGTGGTCAGAAACTAATTCACTCTCAGGCATGAGTAATGTCAAACTGGTTTTAGCTCGTTCTTGTCTTACCAAAGTCAGATAGTGCTGTAACACAGCAGAGTACATTTTGGCTTTGTCATAGTCTGACAAATCAGTCGGGACAGTATAGCTCTCATGTCAGTGTCCAAACTGTTAGTTGCAACTTTTCTCATATCCTGATCAGGGTAATTAGTTTTAATGTGATCCATCTGTTGCTAAGGCACCAAATCCATTTTCTGAGTAAAATCCATTATCTGTTGGTCAGCAGTCTGGTGATCAAAGGAATGGCAATTCCTAACAGTGTCCCTATAAAGCCACCTGTCTGGTTAACTACTTTCTTTTTCCTTTTTAAGGTTATTTGTTTATCACTTAAAGTTTTAATGACTCTTCATTTTTTTCAGCAAACCTAACTGTTTTGCTGACAGCGGAATATTTCCTTTGAGAGTATTTAAGGGTGTCTCAGCTATAGAATCAGCATTTATATAGTGCTTTTCATACACAGTATCCCAAAGCACTTTACAAGCAATGCTAGACTGGTAGTGAAGTTACTGAATGTGTGGTGGCGGCCATATCGCACATCATCACCCACACACAGCCTGTATAATTGCATGAACCAGTTTTATGGGAAAGGGAATGTTGGCCAGGACACCAGGAATGTTCCCTGCTCTTTGCGAAGAGTGCCCTGGGTTCTTTTACTTACACCTGGACACCCACCAGGACAACACCAGGATGAGCAGAAGAGATCTCGGTTTAATGTCTCATCTGAAGGATGGCACACCCCAGAAGTAAAGCACCCCCCAATACTGCATTTGGATGCCAGCAATTTTTAGGTGCAAGTCCAATCCCGGTGTGGGACAAGAATCCATGACCTTCTGGTCCAGAGGCGGATGTGCTACCAACTGAGACATGCTGACACCTGGTAGCTGATAACAGATCATCAGAGGCTGAACATAAAATAGTTTTTCGTAAGCTGGGACATCCTTTTACTAGTAACTTTAGAACAGACAGATTTCTTTGCAGTCTTTTAGACATAATGACAACACAGTATCATATATTTTTAGATGCAGAATGTGTTTTTTTCATGACATATGCCACAGGCCAGTTGGGGGAAACAACCCACTACGCAGTCCATATTTGTCTGGTGTACTGGATCTTAAATCAACCAGTAAATAGCCATAAGGCTTTCTTTGGCATCTTCAAAAGCTTCTAAGAATAATTTTGTCTGACCAGGATACATCTGCCTAGCCAGAGTTATGATCTGCAGCTTGTCTCTGGGGTTTTTAAACAAAATCATGTATTTGGCATGTAGTGTGATGATCCTGCTTTTTTTACCTTGACAGAACACATTCTGGACAATTAAAAATATTGTCAGCTGTTTATGATGCCTGTATCGACCAGCTCAGCTGTTCCGGACAGTGAACAGACTGTGCAATCCAGCCTGTCTACGCGTCCGGAGGGCCATTTCCCAAATACAGTGCAATGAGTTTTCTCGCTTCTTTGCTGATAAGGTTGCCAACATCAGGACGGAAGTTTACCAGTCACACTCTATGGGGGTTACTGGTAAACAAAGTGGGGTCACGGCACCTTTGTTCTGTTGGGTCAACTTTGACCATCCGGCGATCAATGATATCATGCGGCTTCTCTGGAGTGTACGTCCAACCTACTGTAGTTTAGACCTGGGCCATAGCCACCTTTTAATGGGGTGTGTAGATGTGATGGGCCAGGTTCTAGCAGAATTAATCTGGTGTTCATTGGAGTTGGGGAAGTTTCCTAGCTCCCTGAAGATGGTTGTGGTTACCCTCCTTCTTAAGAAGCCATTTCTTGACCCAGCTTCTCCTGCAAACTACAGGACAATCTCTAACCTTCCCTTTATAGGGAATGTTATTGAGAAGGTTGTCACACAACAGTTGGAGAGCTACCTTACCATTCATGCTATCTATGATCCTCTCCAGTCTGGTTATCATAAGAGACGTAGTACAGAGACTGCTCTGGTTCAGGTACTAAATGATCTCCTGATGGCTAGAGACCAGAAGCACAATTCTATCTTGATCTTTCTGGATCTCTCTTCAGTTTTTGACACGTGGACCATGGGGTACTTCTTGATCACCTGCTGTTCATCTGTGGCCTGTCTGGTACAGTCCTCAGATGGTTCCATTCTTTCCTCACTAGTAGGTCACAGAGGGTTGAATTGGGGATTTTTTCCTCTGACTCTTACCCCCTGCCATGTGGGGTTCTGCAGGGCTCAGTGTTCTGCCCCCATGTTGTTTGCAGTGTATATGCTTCCATTAGGAGACATTATAAGGTGGTATGGGCTGAGTTTTCACTGTTATTCAGATGACACTCAGCTGTACCTGTCTTTTGTGCACGACCAGGATAGTGAGCTCTCAGTCTTTACCAACTGTCTTGCTGAAATCCAAGACTGGATGAATTCCAGCTGGCTTATATTGTACCCTGACAAGACAGAGGTGTTGGCTAAACCAGGTCACCAGTCTGAGGGGTCAGTTGCTGTGGGAAGCCCTCTGGGCTTTGGCTTGGGGGCTCTCAGCTCCTGACCTCTGAACAGGTGTGGAATCTGGGGATGTTATTTGGTGATGGGCTAATGCTGCATTCACAGGTATCATCTGTGGTCAAATCATCCTTTTATCATCTGAGGAACATCTCCCGGATTAAGCATCTTGTTCCGTCTGGTGGCCTGCCAACTTTGGTTCATGCCTTCATGACCTCACATCTTGACTACTGTAACTCCCTATACCTAGGGCTTCCTGGACTTGATATCCACTGCTTGCAGCTAGTGCAGAGCGCTGATGCCAGGTTGTTGTCTTGGTCTGCTCGATCCAGCCACATTTCACCTGTCCTACTCATTCTGCACTGGCTGCCAGTTCAGTGGCGGATCACCTTTAAAGTTGGCTTTCTAACTTTTAAGGCCCTACACGTTATGGGTCCGAGCTACCTACAACAGCTTATGTGTCCCTGCTGCCCTGTCAGACCACTCCACTCAACCAATGAGGGATTTCTGGAGATTCCCAGGACGCGTTGGGATGGCTTACACCTTAGTAGAAGAGGAAGTGTCATATTTGGAAAAAAGATTGTTTCGTATATCAATTCCCATTTAAACTAGTCAATAAGGGGGAGTCTGGACTATTGTCTAATACTCTTGAAAAGGGGTCTAAATCTGTTAAATTACATCTAAACACTTTATCTCTTAATGCACAATCATTGAATATTGTTAAAAAAGCTGAACTCAAACTAAAAGCCCATCTTCTAGACCTGTCATTGATTGCTGCCTCTGAAACTTGGGGTAACTCCTATAGGAATTGGTCATATGAGATTCCAGGCTTTAAACACTTTTTTAAAAACAGGCCTGACATAAAATCAGGGGGAGGATTCAGTCTCTATGTTAAGGACAGTATCCCCTCATACCAATCTTCAATTGAACAAAACTCAGAGAGTGTATGGGTACATATCCAACCTGATGGTCTCCCCCAAATCATGGTTGGTACTTGCTATCATTTCCCCTCACTAGACAACATTCAAAATCTTAAATTGCTTGAAGATATTGCCCAGTTCTCAAATAAAGGCCCAGTTCTTCTTTTGGGTGATTTCAACCTCCCAAATATTAACTGGGATACTTGATGGCTCCAACAGTATTGAAAACAATTTCCTCACAACCATTATCGATTTGGGTCTGCATCAACTAGTCAAAGAACCTCACTAGGTAATAATATTCTAGACCCGTTATAGCTAGTCAAGATGTTCCTATAAATAATTTACACATAACTGATCCCCTTGGTAATAGCGACCATAAATCAATATTTTTTTCCATAAATTCACCTCACTGTTCAGCCCCCAGCAAAAAAATAATTAAACACTATGAAAGGGCAGACTTTCAAAAAATAAATGAACACCTAGGTAAGATCAATTGAGATAATACTTTAGCTCCCCTAAACACCATCGAGGCATGGGACTTTTTAAAATCACAAATAGCCTCAATTGAGCACAAATATGTCCCAAATAAACGTACTCATAACTACAAAGGTAAGATCCCCCCATGGTTCAATGCTTCTATTAAAAAACAAAATCGGCGCAAACAGAAATTATTTACATGTTTAAAAAAGAATAGTAATAATTCTTCAACAAGTAACAATAAGTTACTAATACAGTATAGAGAATCAGTAAAACTTCTTAAAAAATCAATATTAACAGCAAAAAGAAATCTAGAGTTTCATATAACACATACAAAAGACTCACACAAATCTCTATATGCTTCTCTAAACAGTAAAAAAGGAAATAATAAAATAATTGGTCCCTTGTACTGATAACAAAACAATAAATTCTGATCTTGCCATAGCATCTACATTAAACAATTATTTTACTTCAGTATTTACTCAAGATTCCCTACAACCCACTACAGTAAGACCATCTACAATTACCAATAAACAATTAGTTCTACAAAGCAACATTTACAATCTACTTACAGTTTTAAAGATAACTACTAGCCCGGGTCCGGATGGTATTTGCCCAAAATTTCTTCAGAGCACAAAAAAACAATTACATTGCCACTAACAATGATTTTTAACAAATCACTTTATGAATCTGTAGTTCCTCCTGATTGGAAAACCGCAATAATCACCCCCATATATAAGCAGGGCTCTCACTCACTAGTAAACAATTATCGTCCAATTAGTCTAACGTCCATCCCTTGTAAATTACTTGAAAAAATTATTAAATCACTACTGGACAAGGAAATTTTATCCCTAAATCTTACAGACATTACTCAACATGGGTTTAGATCGGGTTTGTCATGCACCACTAACTTACTGACCTTTTATAACCTCATTAGTTCTAATTTAGAGTCAAATATTCCTTCTGATGTTATCTTACTGAATTACAGTAAGGCCTTCGACAAAGTATCTCATAGTATCCTTATTTCCAAACTTACCCATGTAGGTTTTTCTGAAATTCTTGTTTGGTGGATAAAAAGCTGGTTATCAAATAGATCACAGAGGGTTAGGGTAAATGGCACTTTTTCTGATACAGGATGGGTTACAAGTGGGCTTCCCCAGGGCTCTGTCCTGGGACCCACTTTATTTAATATCTTCATTAGTGACATGAAAGTTCATTCCCCCAATATACTTCTTAAATTTGCTGATGATACCAAACCGGGTGGTGCTGTTAATAATGCTGAAAACAGACAAATTATACTTAATGATCTTACATTTATTGAGCACTGGGCACTTATCAACAAAATGGAGTTTAATACAGCCAAATGTGCTGTTATGCACTTTGGGAAAAACAACCCTCAACAAATATATACACTGAACAATAGCATAATTAAGGCTTCATGCTTAGAAAAAGACCTAGGGATTTTAATCAACAACAAACTTACATGTTTCGCGACTCAATAAGATAGCTAACCTAACCAATTCACTTTTTTCAGAGAATCAGTGGTACTTTTGTCTCCAGAATCGAGCAGTGCATTAGACCATTATATAGATCACACATCAGACCATACCTTGATTATGGTTCCCCTTTCTGGAATCCTTACCTTTGTGGAGATGTGGACAGGTAAGAGAGGATACAGAGACGAATTACCAAAACTATACCCCACCTGTCACAGTTGGACTATAAAACTAGATTACACAAAACAGGGCTGCATTCTCTTAAACAAAGAAGACTACGAGGGAATCTACTTCAACTCTTTAGGATCCTTCAAAATCCAACTTTAATGAGGCTATGTGGTATTTCTTTTGCTACCAGGAAAATTGGACCAAGATTAAATAATAAACAGTTAGAAATACCTAAATGTAAAACAAATAAAAGACAAATTTTTTTTTCAATAAGAACCCCGAGAATATGGAATACACTTCCCCAGGAAGTTGTTGATGCCCCTTCCTTTATTACCTTTAAACTCAAACTGGACAAATGGTTAACAAGATAGGAGAAATTATCAATGATCCACATATGTGGAGGACAATGTCTATGGACTTTTTGCCTTCTTTTGTCCCACAGACCAAGTAACCAAGTAACCAAGTAAATCTTCTGGAGCTTGGGTTTTTGCTGCTCCCACCCTATGGAATTCTCTACTTCATTGGGTAAGAGAATGCCAGACAGTGGAGAGCTTCAAAACTGCTTTAAAAACATACTTATTTGCACACGCTTTCCCTGATGACTAGAATTTATTTGACCTTTAGCATATATAATGTTATTATGTAATTTTTATGTTTAATAATGTTTAGGATTTGCTTATTTATTTATTTGTTTCTATTTGTTATAGAATGTGATTGTACAGCGGTTTGATATATGATACTGCACTTTATAAATACATTTTACTTACTTACTTACTTGGTAAACCCATAATTGACTTCACTGTTTTGACAGGCAGAATACATTAAATCATCCATAACAACAAAATTTACCTTCCCAGAGGGTAAGAGATCATTGTCAGCTAGTGACATCAGTAGCCTCTCCACAAATTTAATCTGCAGGAACTTTAACAACAATTCATTAAACAAAGGAGGTTGCCAACAGCTGTAGAAACAGACAATATTTTCAGGCTTGTGTGATAAAGTGGCATCAGCATTTTCTAACAACTGTTTTATAAAGAAGCTCTTCCCATTATTAGAGGGGCCAGCCAACAGACAAGTAAAGGGCTGCTGCAACCTGATATCCATTTCACAATCAGTATCCTTAAGGAAGTGTTTTAAAATTGGCTTGTAAAACTCGCTTGTCATAAACTACTCTCTGGGTCTTGGACAGTGTTTTTGTTTCAAGGGACCACTGCTTTGTATTCCTAACAATGCTGGGTTGACTCATGGTAATTTCTTTAGAGACCTGTGACCCTGTATAATCAAAGATCAGGTCCTTCAGACTTTAAAAAATAATGTGTTTACTGCTAGCTACATTAAGGGTAAAAGCTTTCATTTTAAGAAAAACCTTTCCTCTGGAGAGCTGGTAGCAGTAAGGTTTTGGACCTGCAGAAATAAACTCTGTAATGTGTTCATCTGCAGAAACTTCACTGGTTAGCTCCCCTAAATAAGCACCCAGAGATGGGATCTAGTCACCCGGTCTAGACACAAAAATGACAGAGTCAGTGTCTTGGTAAAGGCACCTGTCCTGTAACTTATCTAGCAGGTTGTAGAGTTCCACTCTGGCATATGCTATTGTAAAGCTAGCTATACATAAGTTGATATTATTAGAATTTGGGTAATGATCTCTGGTGTATTTCCAGCTTAAACAAACTGTTTCATCATCGATGAAACAGCATGAGGCAATATCATAGTAAGGGGCAAACATGTACTGAAACAGCTTGCTAAGGTCTGTTACTATGCGTGTGGTTGGCAAATTAGCTCTCTGCCCAAATTTGCCCCAAAGAGAATTTAAAAACAGTTTAGATAGCTGTCTCCTTGCAGGATTAACAGCTATGGCCACAGGGCTCAAATGTACATTTTTCCTTTCAGAATACTGTTGTATGTACCTGACTTTATCTGCTTCATTTTTTATCCATGAAGGGAAACCAGGTGCCTCTTGCTTGCCTTTTAGATGCAGCTTGATGTAGTCTGCAAAAAGCTCTGTGCATGACTCTTTAAAATGCCAAACTTCAAAATGTTAATGATTTTGTATCCTTTGTCCAGTGCCAGGTTTAGTTCTGCAGTACACTAGGTACCTGTAAGTGCCCTTTGTTCATCATTGTGTGTGCACAATATTGTTTGAAGTCTGTCTTCAGTGCATGCAAGTCATTAATGTGAACACAAGTTTTTTTTCCAATCCTGGATGGCAGCACTGGAAAAGAAAGACCTCTAGGGGGTAAGACTTTTACTTTTGCTAAACCAAAATACTGAGTGAGGTCATCAAAATTGTCATAAATGATGTCAGGATGACCAACTGGATACTGTTTAGTTTTGTTGACAAAAGAGTAGATGCTGGTAAAATTGTAATAGTGCATTTTCTCATCAGGATGCGTCTTATAGTACAGACAAATGGCATTTGTTCTCTCCCCAAACAGTGACTACCTACGTTCGAGTGACTATGGTAGCTGCTTGTCCCTCAAGAAATTATTCAAACCCTGATCTGTAGCCAGCATTGCTTTCCATTCATGTTCCCACAATACTCTAACAGCAAAACCCTTGATTTTTCGAAAATGAAATTTGTGCATGGTCCTATTGAATAACTGTCCAAAACTAGTCCCTGTCATATGGTTTCTATCTTTCTCACAGTAACAGATGTTGCAGCCATGAAAAAAACAACCATTAAATTCAAATGATGTGGGTATTCCATTTGTTACAGAATAGCCATTCAAAAAGTAAGGCCCTACTTTAAATTCACCACCCCAGAGCACATGCTGAATAGAAATGTTTCATTTCTCTGATATGTACATAAGTCACTGAATAGCAGGTGTGGAGTATCTCTTTAATTGTCTGTGGTAGTCATCTAGGGGGAGAACAGCGATAGTACATTCTTTCAAAAATAAAAATCTATATATGGCCATACAGACTGAGGCTATCGTGATGTAATAGAAGGGGTCTCAGGATACTGTATCATACTCTACTGTATCACCATCTGACTGTTTTGAAACACTTTTGGCTGTCAGGTTCATCACTTCTTTCTTAAATCTGTCACAGGTTTTTCAAAGAATTTCAACATCTAACTGACAATAGTAGCAAAGCTCTCTTTTCAGATCAAATTCTCTGTGTTGATTAGCTATGTACCATTGCATAAACTCTTGCTTTTCTTCAGGCAGCATATATTCAGAACCATAAAACTGAGCATTGGGCAGGGGATCTACATAATTTTGATTGGCCTTGGTGTTAAAAAAATGGGGACAGTAACCTTTAGCAATCTCATTCTCAAATCCAAGGGCTGCAGGGATTTTTGCTAGTTTAAAAGGAAGAAAACAATGACTGTCGATACATCTGATGTGCAGGGATGGCACTGTGACACAGATAAGTTTTCCTCCTTGAGTGAGCAATTTTATATCAATTCTTTCCTTGACTAGCTGGCTAATGATAAAATAACTATCATAGCCTTTGGCATTGTGTGCTATAAATGTGTAGTGTCTAAATCGGGCATCAATAAAATGTCCAACAAAATCTTTTATACAATCTTCCCCTTCAAATTCCCAGGACCTCTTCCCATCTAATTGCTTAGCATACACAAAATTTGATATGTGAGTCTCATTTTCTTGTCTGGCCTCAAAATCAAACACTATATATTTCTCAGAGATTTTTACATCTGTGAGTGGTGACATGTAAAACAGATGCTTGTCTGATGTCATGAAAGACAGGCATCTGTCACACTGAATCAACTTACATGTATGAGAACCCTTGTAGAAGACAAAACATTCTTCACACAGTTTCATGGATTTACAAGGCACTGTGCCACCATCAGCTCTAGCTAAATGCATTTCTAGGTATGCTACAAGACCTGCAAATCTTTTACAGTATGGGCAGGATGCAGTGTCAGTTTCCTGTTCAAGACAGTTGGGGGTCAAAGCAGACTTTGCACTGCAGTGCACAGTTGTGTTGGTCCTTGTGGCTAAAAGCACCATGACAGTATTCACATAGGTATCTAGTACCAATAAATGTCTTTATGTCTCTTATACCATAATAGTGATTGTCATGTAGTAATACAAACAGTGTTTTAGGAAGTCTTTCTGACCCCATTGAAAATGTTTGCCAGTTTCCTTCATTATGATGTAAAATCTGAATTTTGACTCCTAAAAAAAAATGTTCAGACAGGGACACATCACTGAAAGTAACGGGTTTGGTCTGACAAACCTAGCTCAGCATGTAATATTTTAGCCTTATTCAGCAACTGACTGTCACTCATGTGTGGATTTAGGAGTGTGAGAATGGAGCTACCAAAACATAAACTATTATCTCTTGTTATTTAAATCAATCAAGTATTGTCTCTTTTTTTGTAAAATCCTGATATACAAAATAGAGCTCAGTGTCTGTCTACCCCACCCTGCCCCCTGGTGATTCCTGATAGTGGTTTCCATGAGATATATAGTGTCATCAGCAATTACTTCTGCATTGCTCTGTAACATGTCAGATATCTGATCTAAGAAGGTGGTTGCATTTAACTCATTATGGCATGTTTTCCTTGAGAACAAGGGCTGATTTAAAGAGGCAGCATTCAGTTGAAACTGTATAAAGTCTCCACGATATGTTTGTCTCATCACCCTGTCCAGCAATTCTTGAATAGCCTGATGTATTGCAGCAATGGCTTCTCTAAAAGATTTTATCTTATCTAAGTTCACAAAGTAGTATCACTCATGAGATTCAGTAGCTTTGGACTTTTTTAAAACACGTTCATAGTGTTGCACACTTTCTAAAAAAACTGTAGGGGGTCCCCTGTTTACCAGCTCATCATCATCTTGCATTTGTACATCAAGCTGGTTTTCTAATTCACCAGCTTGATGAACATCAGCAACATGCTGTAATACCCTACGATGTAATATTTTCCTGGCACGCTTTACTTTTCTTTTCAAATTTTCTTGGATTGTTTTATTTTTTACCCAGAATTTTCTTTTTTGACCCCATTTGTTATTTTTTTCATTTTGTTAATGTTTTCCCCCTTTTCATTCAGCATATGAGAGCTTCTGTTTTTCATGTTATTTATTTTTTTTGGACAGCTTTTCCTCCAGTGTCCTGAACTTTTCAAACTTTTGGGCCACATTTGCTGTCTGTTTCAGCTCTGAGCATGAGTACTTGGCTGCACATAATAAAGAAAATATATTGCTTAGCAAAGTACCTCTACAAAACTCAGATTCAAAAATCTGATGATCATAAACCTCACTATATAATCTGCTCTCAATTACCATGCCATTGAATAAGCCATCAACTGTAGCAAGAATACAAGTTTTTGCTAAATTCACCATGTCAAGGTCCTTTTCTCAAAACCTTGGGTATGATTCTTTGTCAGAAGCCCTTGCACTGCTGCTGCTTGTGGATAGCTATACACCATCATTCAGTTTCACACAAGAACTATTTTGCTCATGATTCACACCAGCAGAAACTTGTGAGCATTTCTGGGTCACTTCACAAGGCCACTTTTTCCCTCTCTGTCCTGCAGGATTTCTTTGCTCTTTTGGCAAGAACAAAAAATACCCCGTCACTACTTTTGTATTTTCAGCTTTATACTGTTGGACAAATTTCAAATCTAAAACCTGCAGCATCTACTATTCATAAATAAAAATAAAAATACACACCTTCTGTAGTGTTAAGCAATACCAAAACAAAGTCAAACAGGTAAACAAACAACATTTAAAAAAAGCCTCTAAACTACTATTCCTAGTTAAAAATAGAAAATTCCCCATCACTATTTTTGTATTTTCAGTATTATACTGTAGGACAAATTTCAAATCTAAAACCTGCAGCATCTATTATTCCTAGTTAAAAATAAAAATACACACCTTATGTAGTGTTAAGCTATACCAAAACAAAGTCAAACAGGTAAACAAACAACAATTTAAACAAGCCTCTAAACTACTGTTCCTAGCTAAAAATACAAATACACACCTTCTGTAGTGACAGACTGTACACTAGTCATCTCTTCAAATGCTTGGAAAAAGTCTTCAGGTTGAGATATTCTAAGTCCTCCCCAGGAATCCATTATTATTGAGTATTTAATGCTTTTCTAAAAATTCTTCAGCTCAAGATGTATTTTTCGCAGTCTAGCTCTAGCCTATTGCTTCAGCCCCAGTATGCACAGATCCATATATATATATATATATATATATATATATATATATATATAATATGCAAAAAAAAACTTCATTAATGCATCCGTTAGGGTTCTTCTACAGTGAAAAAAGTGAGGAAATTCAATTTTAGGGTTACCACCCCTTGCACCCACCCACCCCACCAACAGGCATCGGTGTATGTGCTGAGGTCTTTGGCCCTAACTTTCACCCCATCCCATGTGTAAACAAGCTGAGGTGATGCAGTATAGGAGAAAGGGGTGAGAGTTAGGGCAGATGAACCCAACACACACCCTGATGCCTGTTGGTGGGAGTGGGGTTGGGTGCAAGGGGTTAGAACCATAAAATCGAATTTCCTCACTTTTTTCACTGTAGAAGAACCCTATCTAATGCATTAATGAAGTGTTTTGCATATAATGTCCTTACTTTTTAAGAAAGAATAGAAAAGTAGAAAGTTGTGCAAGTTCCAAGCCACATTACACACCCAATGACTAAAAAGTACATTCACAACAGCAAAGGCAGCCACCAAACAAATGTTAATCTAGTAGAACAATAGAAAATGCTGTCCACAAAATGTAAACTGTGCCACACAATATTTCTGCAAAAAATATATTGTCTGACACGTATACACCTCTATTAATATCTACAGGACATGCCATCAACACCCTCCAAATTTCAAGTAAAAAGACCAAACCTTGTCCAAGATATGACATGTCAAAATTAGAAATTTTCATTCATTAGAGTGGTACAGTTCCACACTTGTTGACATTTAGCACACACAACAACTGAAAAGTACATCCATGACACTAAGGCTAGGTATCCTATCAATTACAAGCCACCACCACATCAAAACACTGTCCACAGAATGTAAACTGTGCAATGCTATATTTCCACCAGAAATACAGTTTCTGACACAGAAACATTGTAATTTACACCCACAGGGCATGCCATCAACACCCTCCAAATTTTAAGAGAAAAGACCAGATTGTGTCCGAGATATAACATTTTAACGTATGAGATTTTCATTTGTCAGACTGGCACAGTTCTGCACCTGTTGACATTTAACACATACAATGACTGAAAACTACATCCATGACACTAAGGCTAGGTATCATATCAATTATTTCAAGCCACCACCACAAGCAAAACACTGTTCACAACACGTAAAGTGCGTCATGCAATATCTCCACAGAAAAAGCATTCTCCAATACGTAAACAAATAATTCACATCTACAGGACGTGCCATAAACACCCTCCAAATTTCAAGTAAAAATACCAAACCATTTCTGAGATATTCAATGTTAAAGATTGGTAACATTTCCCTATCTATTCCATTATAAAAAATCTGCCCATCGTATCCTTATCTCGTGATCAAAGATGGTGATCAAAGAATCTCATGATCAAAGAATTTGCAGGCTTATGATCAAAGAATTTGCAGACTCACAAACAAAGAATTAAAAATCTTATAAATCCAAATATTGATGGAATTGCGACATGCCACTCCCATGGTTTGACGGAACAAAGCCCCCTGAGTAAAACCCACCCTTATTTGTCTTCCTAGGACACCCCTAGGCTCAGAAAATAGATTTTTTTAAATCTGGCCATCTCGTCCTTTGCTTGCGATGCAGGATAGTGATCAAAGAATCTCGCTATCAAAGAATTTGCAGGGTCATAATCAAAGAATAAAAACTGTTCAAATTTAACAAATTAAAAGAATTGTGGTAAACCACCACCATGGTTCATCAGAACGAAGCCCACTGAGTAAAACCCACCCTCATTCGTCTTCCTAGCACACCCCTAGATTAAGAAAATAGATTCTTTTATCTGGGCATCTCATCCCTCTCTCGCGATGCATGATCGTGATCAGAGAATCTCACGATCAAAGAATTTGATGGCTCGTGATCAAAGAAATTGCTCGCTCATGAACAAAGAGCAAGGGACGAGATGGCCAGATTTTAAAATAGATTTTTGTAGCCAAGGGTTGTCCTACAAATTTATATGAGGGTGGGGTTTGCTCAGAGGACTTCGTTCTGCCCCATCTGAACAAAAAAAAAACATACGTTTTCAATATCCCTGGTAGTCTAGCGGCCCCCTTCCCCGATCATGATAATATAGATGATGATGTCTGTATCCCTGGTAGTCTAGTGGCCCCTTCAATGTGTATTTTATTCATATATCTTCTTTTATCCATGGTAGTCTAGTGCCCCCATGTGTATTTATTTATATTTGTTGTTTATATACCTGGTACTCTAGTGGCCCCCCCCCGATCTGTATTTAATTATTATTATTATTCATGTACCTGTTAGTCTCGTGGCCCCCCATCATAATGAAAAGATAAGCATTTGCTATTTCCTGGTAGTCTAGTGGCCCCACCCCCTGCCCAGCCGTACAGCCCACCTAGCACCCCCACCCTTCCCCAGCCAGCATCTGGCTCAGCCCACCTTTCACCTCCATGGCCAGCTACTGACTGTGTGTATTACCAGTGCTAGTTCAAACAGGCGCTCAGAAATAATTTCAGAGTGCCTCTTTGAATTAGCCTGATGTCAGGCACATGGTTGTTGTAGCCTGACAATGTGGGTGCATTCCTGATAACTGCCACCACTCACCCCATGCATCATGCCCATTGTTCGCTGCACTTCCAATAAGTGTGGTCCCCGTGGGTCCTCTCAGCTGGAAGGTATAGCCATACACAACAAGCAAATCCTTCCACTTCACGCTCTTCATGAATTCCACCACCATCACCCTCTAGTTTGCATTGCTACCCTGAATTTGGTGCTGTCCTAAAGGTGTGTTCTTTATAGTGCACTGCCAGCACACCTGTCAACATTCTGGGGGGGGGTGTCACCATAGTCTACTGGGTGCTGCTATTACAGTCGTGTAGTGCATGTCACCATAGTGGGGTCGGTGTGTGGGAATCGCTCTCACTGTGTGCTTCCAGCAGGAGGACCTGTTGGCTGAGGAAGAAGACCAGGTCCTCTGGGATGTGGGACAGTGCCAGGTTGTGGTGTGAGAGGAACGGTCAAGAGAGGAGTGGGAACCCCGGTCCGGTAGTGGTCCTAGTAGTGGTGCCAACAGGGTTGGGTCTGGTTGGGATGAAGCCAACAGCTGAGAAATGGACCAAGAAGCAGTCCTTGAGTTGTCAGTGGCATCTACTGAGGACAGGGCAGCAGCAAGTGATGGCTGACAGTGCCCCACTAGATATTGCAGTGGAAAGTGGGGGTGATAGTGGACCCAGTAAGTAGGGCACAATGATTCATGCAGGCAAAGGCCCCAGCTGAGAACCTGGCAACAGACTGAAGGGGGTTGGGAGTGGCAAGTGTATCTGCTGAAGAAGGTGAAGTGTAAGTGCAGCAGAGCCTTTGTTATACCAGCTTAAATTAACCATGGTGCTCCCCTTCCAGCAGCTGGTAGCCCCTACCTTCTAAGAACCCTGTCTACCTGCCTGATCCAGCCACTAGTGGGCAGAAGGTACCCCCTCACCTTCTGCCCAGGTGTCATCTCGGGGTGTGCCCACAGGCAAATGTTTCCTGCTGCTATTCATTGCAGGCTGTTCCATTATGGGCACTTAAAAATCATAGAAACATATAAACACTAACATAGATTGTGTTGGTGGTAGAAGACTTAGAGACCAATCCAGTCTGTCAGTTTCTCTGCCTAGCTCCATGTGCGGCCTAATGCTGGGCTGAATTTAGAGGTCTGATAATTCTAGTGGTAGATCATCACCCAATTTCTCAGACAACCCTTCCAATTTTTTGATTAAGGGTCCCACATTTCTATTATACTGTATCTGTCCAATCCAGTTTAAACTCTGCCACAGTCTTGACCTCACCCTCCTCTGAAACACATCAATCAATCAATCAATCAATCAATCAAACAAACTTTATTTAACCAGGCAGTTACATCGTTGAGCAAGCTCATTTGCAAGATGGTCCTGGGCACAGAGGACAAATTCATTTACAGTATTCAACATAATTTCATAGCATAGCAGACACTGAAACAGACTATTCTTAAGTATGAGATCATTAGGTAACTGGAGCAAGGCTTAGATAATGAGGGCTATATACATATACAGGAAATTCATCATATATGGGTTAGGAGACAGTGGAGGACAGATGGAGGAGAGGATAGCAAAGACACAGTGGAGGACAGAGAGGGGATAGGGGAGCAAAGAAACATGAGGGGAGCAGGGGGCAGCCCTACTAGGTTATAGGCCCCTAGGTGGTTGCCACGGGGAAGGAGGGAGGGAGCTAGGAGGGGGGGTAGTTACGCTAAAAAGGAATGCTGGCTGACAGGGGGAATAAGAAGGCCAGGGAGGTCCAGAAGCTAGGGGAATATTCATCCATATGCCAGTAATTACCGGAAACAATCACATGCAGTCTTCGGGCATCAATAAAGCAGCCACCTGAATATGTAGGGGCTAGGCAGGAGAGAAAGTTTAAGTGCTTTTTGTGTGTTGTTCCAAAGTAATAGTAGGAAGGAGCTGATGGCAGTTGTGCCATGATGTGTCCTCATCCATGGTAGCTTGGAGAGGACAAAGGAGGAGTTCCATAGACCGTATGCATCATTAGACCATTAGAACAGGTTGCAGATTTAGGGTGGGAGTTTGTTAAAAATAGTCCTGAAGAGCCACATGAGGGCATTTATTTATCTCCTCATGAAGAGGGATGGACAATCAATTGCCTGATACAACAGGCAGCGGTGAGTCCACAGGGGTGTGTCAAGTATGAATCTCAAAGCGCGATGGTAGAGTTTGTCAAGCTTCTGGAGGGTATACTGGGGCAGTGACTGTAGAGAAGGCCGGCATAGTCAAGCAAGGGTAGAAAGGTTGTTTGAACCAGCCACTTCCTTGCTTTGAGAATGAGTAGATGTCTTACGTGATAAAATATGCCAAGGCGCTGTCTTAGCTTTTTTGTTAACTCACTTAGGTGTACAATGAAACTGAGTTTGTTATCCAACCAGAGTCCCAGATATTTGAATTTATCCACTATTTCCAGAGGTTTACCAAGGAAGGTGATAATCTGGGGGTTGCCAGGTGTCCCCATATTGTGGGAAGAGTGCGGGGAGATAATCTTGGCTTTGACTTTTTGGCATCGGGCAAGAGCTTCAGGCTCAGTAGGTTATGTTGGAGGATAATAAAGTCCTGCTGTAACTCCTTGTAAGCAAGATCTAGAGAGGAATTGGTGTATAGAGGACTGTGTCATCCACGAAAAGGTGAACATTTCCTGTGAGTATGCCGGAATCTATGCAGTTAATATAAAGTGCGAAGAGGATAGGCCCAGTGATAGAACCTTGTGGGACACCTCGGGGCAAAGCTTTTAGTGGGGACAGGTCCTCTTGTGCTTTAATTTGTTGTCTTTGATTTGTGAGGTAGTAGTGGAACCATTATAGTGCAGCAGGGGTTAGACCAATATTACCCAAAGTATCAAGCAGGATGGAGTGATCAACTGTGTCAAAGGCTTTGCTAAGGTCAAGAAAAAGTGCATAGATGTGCTGTTTTATTATCCAGGCCTTTTAACCAGTCATTAGACACTTTGGCTAAAGCCGACACAGTACTATGCTTAGGCCTGAACTCCTACTGGGCTAGGTTAAGGTATTTTCACAGTCCAAATACTCCCTTAGTTGTGAGTTGACAATTTGTTCTAGTAGCTTTGATAGTACAGGAAGAAGCGAGATTGGTCTGTAATTATTCAAGTCTGTAGGATCTCCCAACTTGAATAAAGGAACAATATGTGCAATTTTCCAACTGAGCAGTAGCTCCCCTTGGGTAAGTGAGCTCTGAAATAGATGAATGATGGGAGCTGTGAGATGATAATAGCCTGGTTTTAGAAAGAAGGGTTCTAACGAGTTGGCACCAGCACTCTTTTTGGTATCTAGTGAGAGGAGAAGGTCCTCAACCTGTTTAAAGGATACTGGCTGGAAATTAAAGGAAGGGTGGCCAGTACAGGGGACTGAAGTAGGGCTAGTACCTACACTGGTGGCACTTGGGGCACTCAGTTTACTAACAGGTGAGGCATCAAAAGGGAGGCCTGCAGTAGCAAAGTGATTATTGAGCTGGTCAAGGATCTAAGACCTATCTCTGTAGGAGTTATTGTTCACTACAATTTTGGCCAGAATTAGGGTGGCAGGGGAGCATCCTTTGACCTCTCCCAGGATTTGCCAAAACTTGGCAAAGCAGTTTTTGGTTTTTATGAAGGCAGACTGAAAGAAATGTGATTTTTCTGTCCTGATCAGTTTGGTGCAGGCATTCCTGGCTACCTGAAAGGAGAGCCAGTCTAAGTCGGAATGCGACTTCCTTGCCCTTTTCCATAGTGTGTCTCTGGACCACAGGGCCCTCCTCATGGATGGACTGAAACAATCAGGTGCCCATTTCCTAGATTTAACCTTTTTTAAAGGTGCATGTTTATTGATTACGCTTAGTAACAGATCCTGGAAGATACAGAAAGCTTCAGACACAGAAGGTGCAAGGTAGAAGTTCTGCCACTTAATATTACCAAGATCTGTCAGAATGTCAGGGAGACAGAAGTGTTTTAGGCTGCACTTTAGCTTGAAGGTAGAGGTGGCAGGTAGGTGTGGGGAATGCTTGACACAGGCAACAGACAGTGGTCACTCAGGTCATTATGGAAGACCTCTGTATGGGAGATATTATGTGGCTTGTCGATGAGCATAAGACCCAGCAAGGAGCTTCAGTCGGAGTTTTTTTTTTATTAGGTCTGGTAACCTCAAGGGTAATCTGAGTTAGCCTGTGCTCATCTCAGAAATCCTTTAGCCTGTTGGTGCAGGCATCATTCCAATTAAGATTAAGGTCCCCCATTATGATGCATTCAGTAGTCACTTTCTCCAAGAGGGAGTGAAGATGAGGTAGTATACACAGGCCAGCAGCAGGTGGCCTATACCACGCAGCTACCAGTAGGGATACTCCAGGTGATAAGGTTAACTTGAGGGCAAGACACCTACATTCTTTGGACATTGATGTACGGACAATATCAGAGGTTAGGAATTTGTCCTTAATATATATGGCAACACCACCTCCTCTGGTCGACCTGTTACACCTGTATAGATTGTAGCCAGGTATGTTAAGCATTTTGTCGGGTACATGATTCTTAAGCCAGGTTTCTGAGAACATTGCTACATCAGGCATTGTGTGTAGCACCCAGGCTTGGACCAGGTCAAATTTATTTACTAGGCTGCATACATTCATATGCAGGAAGCTCAGGCCTTTTAACTGTGGGAGCTCCCCCGGAGCAGCTAGCAGATGGGCCCGGGTTTAGTTCCACACTACCTGCACAGAGCAACAGCAGGATTAATAGTTTCCTGAGAGATCTTACAAGGAATCTCAGGAAGGCTTTGTTAGGTTGCTTAGCATGGGCACTGCCTAGGGCTGCAGAACAAGAGTTGGAGGGGCAACAAAAGGTGGTCAGAGCAAATATTGCTACACTAACAGAGAAGATAAGGGGTGTCTGCTTAGGGGGTACAGTGCAGTAAGGGATGTGAAATGTTCCAATTGTGTGTGGATTACTTCCTTTGGAAGGAGTTAGCTGAGGAACAAACACCACCAGACTTGATTCCTGGCACGTAGGAGAGTTCAGGAAGGTTGTTTCTTTCAGAGTGTCTGTATTAGGCTCCAGTGTTAGATGGAGGATGCAGCCAAGGTGGAAAAGGTAATCCATGGATGCCATCTTGGGAGTGCTGAGTAGCAGAGGAGAGGAAACACCTTATAGGTGTTCTTGGATGACTGACAGCAACCCTGTAAAGGTGAAGAAGCCTGGGGTAGGCCAAGGGCTATAGGGCCGGGTTTCAAGAGAATGATTTGGCCAGGTGGGTTAATAGAGTAGCTGAACAGGCAAAAAAAGCCAGTGAAGGTTATAAACCAGTAAACATGAATAAAACTATAATACTAGAGGATAGTAATCATTGTTTTATGCCAGCATTGTTTCCCAGAGTTAAAAAATGTGCCCTTAAAAACTAATTTTGAAATGCCAATGAAAATAAAGGAAGTGACTGTAACTCATAGAAATAAAATGATCCACAGGAACAAACAGGACTGAGAAGACTGTGTGTGTTTCAAAGGGTTTTTCCCATGGTAGCAACAGACAATCTGGTGGTCAGTTAAGCAAACAGCTATCATTAGTCATGCATAATTAAAACACAGAAAGTGTCCAACTGTTATTCATAGTTTCTGCTGGAAGGGATTACTGACAAAAGTGCTGATTTTTCAATGTGTTATTCTAGTTACATATACTATTAAAATTGTCTTCACAGAAGTAGTGGACACAACATAATGCAGTTCATTTTTTTAATATGTAATTACTAAATCTGCATGGTATACTGCTATCTCAGAATCAATGGCATGGAGGGCAACCTGAACGGATATTCTCTTGAGGAAATTTCAAAACCATCAATCATCATATTTGTTTGCTGACCTTCATTCTAGGTCTTTTGTCTGATACCTTACTACTGTAGATAGGATTAAAAAAAAAAACATTTTCTATTAGCAAATCTAACGTTTTGTGAATCATATGTTGTTGATTAAAATGATAACCAGCAAGAGAGATAATATTTGACTGAAGACCTGTTATCTTGCTCTAGAAAAGTTCCAGTTTCCAATTATGCTATAATAAAAAATCAAGTTATATCAACTACCCCTATTTCTCAAATGGCTCCAAAATATCAATTTAATACACTAGAATTTAATAGTTTGCATAGGTCTTTTCTATTAAGCATAAAAGGTGAATATTTAATTAGAGAAAAAATATTGTATTTCTTCAGGTTCTATGTGATAATGGTGAGCGCTGAACGGCGACCTGCATTATCGCAACATCAAGGTGACAAAAACAATTTTGCAACCCTGACAACCTCGGCACATGGAGGAACAACGCTAGAGACTTAATGGATTTGCTTTCTGTGGGGGGGGCTTCAGCCCCACACCCCCCAATTAAGGATTCTCAACTCCAGGGGGGTGCATGTCAGGGGGGCAAAGCAAAAAAAACCACAAGTTTTGGGCCGGGTACAACAAAAATGACGTAGCGCCCGGACCCAGACCCGAACCCTTAATCCCTATGCACCACAAGCAGAAGCCAATCACCGATGCCATGGTACAGCTCAGCAGCTGACCTCAGTGCCACCCCTACATCTCCTCCACCCCCTCACAGGCCATGCTTGCTCCCCCCCGTGCTCGTGTACATACAGTGACATCCTGTTGCTAGGGTGGCCCACCCTACCACATCCGGTATCCGTCCCTGCCCCTTCACCTTTCACCCACATCGCGTTGCCGTTTCAGACGGTGCCCTGATTCAGGCGCCTACATCACAGACTACCATTTATTCATAGGAGGATAAATATTTCAAAGTGTGTTATATGGTAAACAATAGTTTTGCTGAATAAATACATAAAGAAACAATAAACACTGGAATATGTTGGATTGTTAAACTCACTGACAGTAAAAAGCTCACCCAGAGTCACACATACTACATCACAACTCATGACCAGCTAACCATCAATTCATTTCATACTCAGTTAGGGTAAGTATTGCCTTTCTTTGCATTTTCAGTCTATAGTCTAAATCTTGAGAGATGTCAAAATTAGTGATTATATTCAGCAGAGTTTGTGGGGCATGCATATACTGAGTACTGGTGGCAACAGTAGAACTCGACATGAGAGCAATTTGAAAGTTGGAGACTCTTGTGAAGCACAAACATTTGGATAGTTATCAACAAAGAGAGAACATGGGACACCCTTAATTCCAGACACACTGGTTGGAATTGAGAGCACTGATGCCTCACAAATACAGCCGTGATTCTGACTATAAAGACCACAACCACCTATGACATCAAGCATTGGGAGATTTTGGTTCTATGTGCTAATGGAGTGGAGAAAACGGTGCAAACGAAAAACAGCGAGTCCAAAACAGTGGCAAGCAAAACAGCACAGAGCTTTACAGCATGCTCCAAACTCAGCGCTGCTACCCTTGCTTTTTGTATGGGTGGCTCTGCCCCTGGCACCCCCCTGTTTGATGGGGGCTTCACCCCAACCCCCATATTTTCAGTAACTGTTACCAGAGGGATGACATTGTGGGACAGGGAAACCCGGGATGGGGGCTAATCCACAGGGGGGCAGAGGTTGGGTGGGGGCAACCTGCTGGTGGATGGAACAAAGCTGGGAGGATGAGCAGAATGGGAGGTAAACAAGGCAAAAAAAAAATAAAGAACCAGAAAAAATAAAAATCTCCCACAGCCAGTACCAAACCTGGGTCCGCCAGCCACACAGGTGGTGACTGCAACCACTACAACATACTGCCAGCTCAGAACTGGTCTGATAAACAATTCTCTATATACTTTATAAAATAGCTACTCCCTACCAAAATTAAAGCGCTGAACTTACAATGTGCTATTAATAGCACATAGTCCATTTCACAACCGCTATTTTCACATCACCCAAATATTTTAGATTTTTGTCACCTATAAACATGTGGCCCTGCATTAACTGCATT
Source organism: Neoceratodus forsteri (assembly GCA_016271365.2). Classification (NCBI taxonomy): domain Eukaryota; kingdom Metazoa; phylum Chordata; order Ceratodontiformes; family Ceratodontidae; genus Neoceratodus; species Neoceratodus forsteri. The sequence continues at coordinate 656,479,245 of CM028136.1, forward strand.
CTGGTAACAGACTAAATATCCATTTTGCAATGGCTTTTCAATAATACAATAATATCTTATTTGATAGAGATCTGAACATCATGACTATGGTGAACTTCTATTTTGCAGGACTCAAACTTACTTTACCAACCCAACTCTACCTTCAGTAACCAGGCCACAACCTAGTGAATACTGAAGCCACTTACATCCACTGTGGCTCATGCTCAGCAGCAGATTTCAACTTCAATGATGTAGAAACAGAAAAGAATAAGGACTGGGAAAGTCTGCAAGGCCAGCAAGTCTTCCCTGATGCCTTAAGGTCATCAATCAATCAATCAGTCAATTAAAAGTTTATTTATAAAGCACCCCTTCCTGGGGGCTTGGAGACCAGTACAATATAATACATACATTTACCACTATTATGTCAGTCTATACGCTTGTTCAAACAGGAGTGTCTTACGCCCCCTCTTAAAGGTTTCCACTGAGGTGGCCTCTTTATGATGAAGTGGTAATGAATTCCACTGGACAGGTGGGGCCACTGAGAAAGTCTGGTTGCTTGACAGCTGCAACCTCATCCTGGGAACCATCAGGAGGCCACCCTCTGAGGAATGAAGGGTGCGAGATAGACAGTGAGGAACCAGATCTTGCAGGTAGTCAGGCCCCTGACTGTGTAGGGCTTTACAGGTCAGCAAACCAGCCTTTTTTCTTCAAATTAAGTAAACTTTATTGAATTCAAGAGAAAGGCTGTAAAAAGCAACAAACATTACCATACCATAGGTAGTAAACCATGCATCAAATGTTCCAAACTATATGTTAAACAGTTATCAAGATCCATCCCTTATTCCTTACCACCCTCCCTCCCCACCCCAACCCTTCCCCCTTCCCTATCCAGAGAAGAAATATAAAGTACTCTAGTTTATGAGACAGTAATACAAAAAGGTAAACTAAGAAGATGGAATATACATGAGGGGGAAATATTAATCCAAAGGACCAGGCTGTTATGTCATATTCATCCATGGGTATAACTAAAAGAGTGCAATTATGACATATGACCATCACCCAGTATGTATGATCCTCTAGTACAGATCATGAAGCTGCGTGCCTCCATTGGAGATGATATATACCCAAGTTTCTTGAGGGGGCCCATCTACCCATTGGTCAAAGAGTTAGTAGGACATACAGTGGCTCCCAGATTTGTTTGTAATCATCTAGCCTATCCAATAGGCTAGCAATACTCCATTCTGCTTGCAAGGCAAACAATAGTTCTCTATACCATTCTATATTGTTAGGGGTAACTTGGTCACACCAGTGCCTGAGAATTACTGTTTTGGTACAGGCTGATATCAGGGCCATGTGAGGCCTCTAATTACTAATTAATACCTCTTCAAAAGCCCCCAACAAACATATCTGTGGTAAAGATGCCGAGGTCAAGCCCAACAATGAGTCTAGATGATGTCGTATAGTCTCCCAAAAGGATATAGCTTTCTCAAAGGACCATAAAATATGAAATAAAGTTCCAGAAGCTTTATTACATCTGGAACAGACATCAGATGGGAGTTTACCCATTTTATGCAGTTTTGCTGGAGTGTACAAGAGATTATGAATCAGATGGAACTGCATCAAACAGTATCTGTCCCACTTCATATATCAATAGGTATTCCTCCATATACGAGACAAGTTACATGAGTTCCTTGAAGGGGGAGAAGCAAACTGACCTTGAAGGCAATCCTCCTCCTTACAAGCAGTCAGTGTAGCCCACGGAGAACTGGCATAATATGTTAGAATCTGGAACACCCTTCAATAGCCTGGCCACTAGATGAATTATTCTGAATTAGTCTTCTGTTTTTATTCATTCCTGCCTTCCATTACATTGGTGCTGAGGTTCCATTATGTCTAACCATGTCCTGAGACTACTGTCATAATGTCCTCAGTTACAACTAGCTGCAGTGCTTGTTGTCATGTGATGTTACTCTCTAAATACTATAAAATTCATGATCATCTGCAAGGCTGTTAAATGTCAGCAGGTAGCATTGTACAGAAACAGTGCTAGGCATGTGTTTGCCTCCACAAGCCCTAGTTTAATAACAAAAACTACAGGCCATGATTTAGATCCAAGGTTTAAAGGGGAACAGTGAGCACTAAGAGTTTCACATGCAAGTGTGAGGCTGGGCACAATTTGTACCTTATGTGTAAAAAATTGTGTTTCTCCTTACTGTTTACTGTATCATACTGTTTCTGTTAACTTGCAAGATTATATTTTCTGTAACTACAAATTGCAGAATCCCCTGTACTGGACATCAGGGGATGGCTGCAGCAGTGGGAGATGCAACATCTTGTGATGCATTTTTGTTTGCTGATACTACTGTCCTGCCTGAGCTAAGTATAGACACAAAAGATTGTACTTAGCTACATGAGAACAGGGAGACTAGAGAATATCTAATCAAAGCATCTAAAAGCTCTAACATACACTACAGACTAAAGAATTCTACACTGCTGCAGCTATCCTCTCATGTCAGCTGCAGGGAATTCTAGGACTTGTAGTTACTGAAAATGTCAAGTTGCTGTCAACAGAATCACTCTGATACAATCTACTACACTGCAGAAAACAGTAAATAAAAAAACATGTTTTTGCACACAAAGTTCAAATTGTGACTAGACCCACACTTACGTATGAGGTTAGCAGTGCTTACTGTTCCCCTTTAATAACACAAACACTGTTTGAAAATGTGAACATTTTAGCGAATCAGATTGCAACTAATTATCTGTGTAGTTAATAAATGTCTCTCTCTCTTTCGATTTATTTTGAAGTACCTTTCTTAACTTATAAAAGCACTTTACAAATACAATATTAACATAGCACATTAACAATAAATATATTACCAATAGTATGGTACAGAATTGTAACATTCCCCTTTGACCAGAATTCTGCCTAAGGCTGAATAATCCTTTTTCATCATGGCAAATTATGAAAAATGCTAATTTTTACAAATTGATGCTAAATTCTTCAGACCATGGCAGCATTCTGCAGTTCCCACAGAAACCACAGTTCACAGAAACCTGACAGCTTACTGTAAAGGATTATAGCCCACTTGATGGAATTTTGTAAAATTCATTGCAAAATTTCAACAAGCAACTTTAGAATTCCATATTCTGCATAGCTCTTTTATCAAAATATAAAAAAATAAATATAAAAACATAGCAAAATTTCAATTAAGAACAATTTCACACAGCAGAAATGAGAAATTATAGTGAAACAATTATTTGGGAAGGCTTCATGACATATCCAGTAAATGGCTTAGGATTTGAAACTGGTAGATCTAATGTTGTGCATGGTAAAAGGAATTGTTTTCTTCAGTATAGGATATGCAACAGAGAAAGCCCTGTCACCATCTTGCTTCTCCAGAGATGGAAGAACTGCTACTGTAACAGTTTGAATCACACTGTGGGGGAAGATAAAGACAAGCTATTCTTCAGCTAGTTGGCCTGTCTTTCTGCCTGTGTTGATAACATTTTAATGATTCTTTTGGTAGTGTATCACCCATACAGATTAAGTTCCAAAGCTCCAAAAGCATAAAGATCTAAGTCCCTATAAAAAAGATACAATTTTTCTGCAATCATTTTTTTTAAACTCTATGCTTTTAAGATGGGAGAATTAAAGCAGACCTATAACAGAATTCCATCAAAAGAGGCCTGATATATACATATAGGGAGGGTACTAAATTTCCAAGCAGAGTTTAAATTGTTTTATTCTTTTTGCAGCTAAAGACAGCTTATTTGGGTATTTGGAGAAGGCTGTTTTATGAATTATTGAAATATGCAGGTTTGTGGGGTGTCAAACTTTATTTGCCCACTCCCCAATTGAGATCAAAACATCTTGGTTTTCATAGGGTCCCAATTTCACCACATGTTATTGTACAGCTAGAAAGACTGAAGAATGAAACTGATTTGCTCCATTTCATTCAATGAGAACACAGCTATTGTGGGATCCCAATCGCCAAATGAGAATATTTAATTTATTCAATTATTATCTGGCCCAACAGTGCAGTCTTAGTGTTCCCACTAATGATGCCAGCCACCCAGGTTCAGGGATGAGCCATGAACATTGATGATGATCAGGGGAGAAAAGGATTAAGTATCTCAGAGGATATTCTTCTTCAAGGAGGGAGGGTAGCATTATCCGCTCTACTATGGCACCTGGGGGACCATAGCTGACAGTTCTAGCAGAAGCCCCTTGGGGTGGAGGAACACAGCCAGAAGTTGGCACAGATTTACAGAAGCAAGTGCATGCCATGCCCATAATAGCTGGCCATGTACCTGGGGGTTAGGAAGAAAGTGAGTAAAACCATTGCCAGCATTGTACAGGGTTAACTATCTCGCTGCATGCCCCAAATGGGGGGATAAGATCTGGGGGTATAGAAGGATAGGGAAAGCACCCAGAGAAGGTGTTAAATGGGGCTATCAGAAGGGGAAGACAGAAGGTTGCTGACCAGAGAGAAAGTAGAATAAACGGATACTAATAAAAATCAGTCTTTTATTTAGAATGCATACTTACTAAAAATGTATGCATGAGAAATTTCTTTCAGATTCCCAGGATAATGTTAATTTTAGCTCCCAGTGTTTTGACTGGAGTGGATAATTAGGTATCTGGGTTCTTACAGATTATTATTATCATTATAATCACTGGTGACACTGTTTATCAACCAGGGCCCTGTTTCTATGAGACTCCATAATTCAAGGACGAATATATGTGTGACCTTACACAACAAGCCCGTGTTCCAATCGAGAGGTTGAGATAATAGTGTATGGACCTCAAGAGTGCACTCTTGAGGTCCATACGCTGTTATCGCAATGCCGAGGTGGAAACACAAGGTGAGTTGTGTATGGTCACCCATATTACATTTTTTATAATATGTGGTTTTTATGGTTCTTTTTAATTAAATGGCAGTCTATGCTACCAAGTATACCATGGTAGGTGGTTTGCTCATATTCAGTGTTGTCAATTTCTTTCCCTTTGTAAATAAATTTAGGCAGTAGGGGATCTATTTCTGTTACAGGAATCTATAAGATTACTCTTGTCTCACCTTTGTCTAGCCATAAAGATGTCACCAAGTGCATTTCAGATGCTGGCTTTTTTTTTTTTTTTTGCACTGTTCATTTGTTCTCCTGGTTCAAGATGAATTGTTCTCTCTGCCATTAGTTTTGGGAACACAGCTGCCAACATTTTTTAAAATTATTTGTGCAGGTGATTTTACTGAATCGGTAGCCACTGTATGAAAGTGAGAATGACTCTATGGTATCTGAGGCAGTGGTATCCAAAAACAGTGTGAGAAACTGGGAGGAGACCATGCAAGGCACAACACAGCTGAATCACAAATGAGAGAATGTGCATAACAACTTTTGAACCATCTATAACAACTTCTAAACCATGTATTCCAACTTTCAAATCATCCACAACAACTTTTTGAGAGTTATCAATTTCCATACATAATAAGCCCTAACCATATACCATAAACTTTTTAATTGATAACAACTGATTACCTGGTTATTATGGAGGTTCATAATAACTGAATAACAAGCTGTTATCAATTGATGTCAGTATTTTTATTTTTGTAAAAATACACCATGAGATCACACATGCAGTGTTTATCCTTGTATTTTATGTGGTTAGATTAAACAAACAAGCCTGTGTTTTGAGTATGCTTAAGTTTTCTGGCTTTTTCCTTAGTAGTACTACATCTGGGGAATTATACCTTTGATAAACAGTGTCACTAGTAAGTATAAAATATAAACTATGTGAAGATGTGTTATTGCTCTTTTTTCACACTCCCTTGGTACATGATATTTAGTTTAAGTGGCATCACGCACTTTGGGTGTATGAAAAAAACTTGTAAAATAAATCTGCAGGCACATTATTCTATTTGTTATTCATGTCACTGGTCATACTTAGGAGATAGTAATTTTACTGCATAGGTCATTGTTCAAAAATCATCTGGATCACTGTATTCAATTGTGGAGACCATAGGCCCAATTCTCAAAGCCCTACGTCTGATGCAAGGTGCCTGCGCCAAAATGATATGGTGCAAGGTGCACTTTGCAGCCAGGACTGCCCTCCACGCTATTCACAAAGGTGGCCTGCATCAACCACAGGCCACCTGCCCCACACAGGGCTTGCACTAGTCCTGTGCCCTGCAATGCACTGTGGCATGGCGCTAGGGAGACTGAGTCCTATGCAAGCTACAGCCTGCTATTCAAAGATAGCACCCGGCAGGAGGAATTTTAAGTGCCCTTAGACCAGCCTGGGCTGGCGTAAAGGGTCTTAGACATTCTCCCCTGGGTGACATGCCTGTGTGGGGCATGCCATGGGTGTCGGTCCACCCACCAAATTCCCATGGCCCCATAGCATGTAGTGTCTGGCCCCCATCCTAGAGGCCCACTGGCACCCCTCTCAGTTCCCTGATACCCACCCCATCAATGCTACCTCAGAGCCACCTTATGGTGGTGCAGTGCCCCCCATGCCCCAGCAGGTGGTGCCCACCCCCTTCGTCGGCCAGTCTCAACCAATACCCAGCACCCAGCACATCCCACCTCACCTCTTCACGGTCACCAAACCACCAGGATGGGTTATCATGCCCATTAACTGGTGGTCTGGGGGACCTGTGTTTGTCCCAGGTGGCCTGCGATGGAACTGCGTGGTGCACCATGGGTTTGCTGCAGGGTTCCAGTTGATGCATGTGTGGGAACTTAGCCACCGGGAACTCTCCTGTACCTGAATCAAGTGCAGGGTCCCTGGCACACCTGGCATCGGTGCAAGTTACTGTTTGCTGCATCTTTTTTTTTTTGTTTGTTTTTTTTTTAAATTTGCTCTTTTTGTTCCACGCCCCTCGTCCGTCCTCAGCCTGGTCACGGACTCCTGGGATCCCCGGTCACCGGACATTTGCCGACTCCCCAGTCATCCCTGGCTTTCCCCCCAGAGAGTGGGGCCACGGTTCTGACCCCCGGTTATCAGACCGCGGAACTAGTAACTGGTCGGGGAACGGCTCTGGCGACCAATCAGGGCATCCCAGAGCAAGCGTCATATAGACGCTGGGCGTGGCTTTTACCCCCATTAGCCCATTCCCTGAGGGAGGCGGGGATGTGCAATGACGCTAAGCATCTGCCTCGCCTCACTCCCCTCCCCCCTGATGTAAGCACGGCCGCGTGGGTGGTCCTAGCCTCCGCTAGGGGTCCCCATCGTGCTGACTGCTACCCCAGCCCTCCCCCCGGAGAAGGAGAGCAGTCCGTGGGACGCTCGATCCTTCTCCCCCGGCCAGCCCTCCGACGACCCGAGTCCGTTCCCGAACCCGGGTCGCCGGCGTCGCAAGCGGAAATCCAACCGCTGCACCAACGGGTACTGTTTGCTGCATCTTGCACCAGACGCGATCCCCTTTAAGAATCGGGCCCCACATCTAAATAATGTCCAGGAGAGGTTAGAGATTATACAGAAGACGGTGCCAAAAATGATTCGGGATTTGCAGAGTAACGCTTATGAGGAAAGATTAGAAAATCTGAATATGTACTTTCCGGAGTAGAGGTGGGTGAAATTTGAGAATTCCAGTTTTACAGAACTTCATTGAACATTCAGAAATTTTGCAGAATTTTCTGAACTTCTGCCATTGGCAAGATCGGAATCCTCTGAATGTGTTTGGCAGATTTTCGCCCTGTTCTGTGGAATATTTTGGCAGTACTACGGAATAATACACATGAACTGCAGAATAACAGTTCTGAGGAATTTTTTCTGCAGTTTAATGAATTATTCTGCAATACATGTAATTATTCTGCAGTTCAGTTATCAGTTCTGCAGACTTTTTTCTCCACAGTTTAATAGGATAATCTGCAATTTATACATTTATTCTGCCATTCCAAGTTGGAAGATCTGCAAAAGTTGCTAATTTAATTTCTGCAGTTTTGCAGAAGTGAAATTCCATTTGCGGAAATTATGCTGGTGGAATTTTTTTTTGAGACACCTCTACTCTGGAGGAAAGGAGGGAACAGGTTGTATGACATAAATATACAAATATATTTAGGGATATGATTGTACTGATTATAGTACATTGACCTTTTCAAAATAAGATAGAGTTGTAATACCAGTGGTCACAGTCTTAAACTGAAAGAGGAAGTTCTAGAAAGATCACTGGGAAACATTTTTTTTTTCATTTAAAGGGTGGTGGGTAAGTGGAAGCACTTACTCAGCTAGTGGTTGATACAGTGACCATTAATTGCTCAAGGTAGGGTGGGACATTTTCAGGAGTATCATTAGTGATAGTGGGCAAATACTGGAGGGGAGGTATTGGGGAGGAAGACTGGTAATTTTAAGGATGAGTAACATGAGGTAGGACCATAGGACAGACTTGATGGACTGGGTCTTTTTCTGTACTTACTTTCAATGTTTCTATGTGTCTGTTATCCTGATAAATTATCCTCAGGTCCAAATGACTATTGCTCAATGGAGCTTTCATGGATAAAACAAATAACATGCAACATGCAGTAGGTATTATCTGGCATCATCCAGGCAAACTATCCATTACCCTGTTCCTCTGTTCCTCCGCTGATATGGATACTTGAGCTACAGTAGTATATCTATGGACAGTGATCCACAACAGTTAATATAGTGTCTGAGCATCCCGTATACTTTACTTGCAGTTTTTTCCTTGTAAACTGCTACAGAGAAAAATAAAACATACTAATATACTAAAATGCCAGCAGAATAGGCATAACGGTCTTTCGCTTCTGCTCATTTGGTCAGCCCCCACCCTGGGAGCTGACCTTGCTGCCCCCCTCACCTTCTCTGGCTTCTTCCTTCCCAGTTCCGGATATTCTTGCTGCATTGGATTTTGTTTCCAGAACCCTTCCCCCTCTACCTGTCCCACCCCCTCTTGAACCCCTCCACCAGACCCCTAGGCAGCGCATTCCATGGCTCCACCACCCTTTCAGTGAAGTAGCACCTCCTCCTCCTTTCTCCCCTGAATCTTCCCCCTCCAGCTTCCACCCATGCCCTCTAGTGGCCCCCTCCTCCTTCCTTCAAAGCACCATGACTGTTCCTCCCCATTTACCCCCTTCATGCACCTGAAGACCTCTATCATGTCCCCCTGGTCCCTTCTCTCTTCCAATGTGTACATATTTAGCTCTTTGAGCCTCTCCTCATAGGTCCTGTCCCCCAAGCCCCAAATCATTTTGGTTGCCCTCCTCTGGACCCTCTCCAGGAGTTTAATTTCCCTCTTTAAAGTGTGGCCTCCAAAACTGCATGCAGTACTTGAGGTGTGGCCTCAACAAGCAGTTATACAGAGGGAGTATCACTTCCCTCCTTCTGGAGGTGATCCCCTAGCGATGCATCCCAGCATCCTGTTGGCCTTGGCTGCTGCCCTCCTACAAGTCTCAGAGTTGTTCATCTTGACATCCACCACCACCCCCAGGTCCCTCTCAGCCATCGAGACTTGTAGCATTCCCCCCCCCGGGGGTGTACACATGGCCCGGGTTTCTGGCCCCAGGTGCAGTACCTTGCATTTCCCTGCATTGAACCTCAGCTTCCACTTTCTAGACCATCTCTTCAGAGCCTCCAGGTCCCCCTGTAGGGCCACCCTCCCCTCCTCCCCATCCACCACCGCCCCCAGTTTTGAGTCATCCGCAAAGAGACTCATCTCACTCCTGATACCTGTCCTTATGTCAGAGATGTAGGCGTTGAACAGGAGGGGCCCAAGGACTGATCCCTGTGGGACCCCACTAATGACCCTCCTTGGGGATGAGACTATCCCACCAGCTATGACCCTCTGGCTCCAGTCCTGGAGCCAATTGCCTATCCATCTGATCATCTGGTTCCCCACCCCCATTTCTCCCAGCTTATCCAACAGGCCCACGTGAGGACCAGAGTCAAATGCCTTGCTGAAGTCTAGAAAGAGGACGTACACTGGTCTACCCAGGTCCAAGGCACTCGTCACCCAGTCATAGAACTCCACAAGGTTTGTCTGACACAATTTCCCTGGGATGAATCCATACTGTCTATCATCCAGGCACCCTGACTTTTCCAGGTCCCCCCAGCCTCTCCTTGACAATGCCCTCCATCACCTTGCCCACCACCGATGTCAGGCTGACAGGCCTGTAGTTCCCTGCCACCTCCCTTGATCCCCCCTTACGGATAGGCACTATATGTGCCACCTTCCAGTCCTGGAGCACCCACCCTGTCCTCAGAGAGATGGTGAAAAGCTCCGCCAGGGGTTTCGCCAGGACATCCGTAAGTTCCTTCAGCACTCTGGGATGTAATTTATCTGGCCCCGGTGCTTTCTCTGTCTTAAGGGACCTGAGGGCTTCCCTCACTCTCTCTACTGTGATTTCACTTCCGCTACCTCTTCTCCCTGCTTAGTCTTCCCCCCTCCTGCCAGTGATGCCTCCACCTCTCCCCAGACCTGCCGATCGGTAAGGGTCCCCCTCTACTCAGTATCACTGTCTCCTCCCATGTTTGATGCAGCACCCCCATATTCCTTGGTGAAAACTGAGGTGAAGTACTCATTTAGTACCTCAGCCTGCTCCCCCAGGTCTTGTGCCCATCTCTCCCATTTTAATCCTGCTAATCTGCACCTTCACCCTTCATTTTTCCCCAATGTATCTAAAGAACCCCTTGTTCCCTCTCCTAATTTCCCTGGCCAGGTTCTGCTCCTTCCTTACCTTAGCCGCCCTCACCACCCTAGTGGCCCTTCTAGCCATCAGCTTGTACTCCCCTCGATCCCTTTCACTCCTTGAGCACTTGAATTGCCTATAGGCTGCCTTCTTTCCCTGCATCACCTCCTGGACCTCCCTGGTCCACCAGCAGGGTTTTTGGGCCCTACCACATTTTCGTCTTACTCTTGCACAGATGCTGGTAGCATTCTGCACCCCTTTCCTGATGATTTCCCACCTACTATCAGCGTCCATGTCTGACCCAATCCCATCCAAATGCTCCCTAAGGATCCTTCCCATTTCCTTAAAATCCACCCCCCTGAAGTCAGATACCTCCATCTTTGTGCAGCCTTCTACCCCTCCTAGGTCCAGGCAGAACCAGACCGTGGCATGGTCACTCCCCACCAACGGGTCCCTTACCTCCAGGCTCCCAATCTGGTCACTGTCTGCCAGGACCACATCCAGTACCCATGCATCCCTGCTGAAATGCCTTTAACTTGACATCATTTCAATGTCATAATATACCCTTTCACTGTTTTCTAAGAAGTGGATGGACCCTTCTTTGACATCACTGAAATTATAATACTATTTTGCTTGCATTTTTTTATTGCTATGTAAAAGAATATAAATACATTTTAAGTGACATTTGCTAGCTCTGGGTTTGAGTTCTTGAATAGTATTTATAAAACATATGAATTGATTGTTTTAAATGACAAATGATCTAATTCAATCCCTGGGTTCTTTTGATCTTCATAAAACACTTGTCTCTATTGACTTCAGTGGAAGCCTTCACATATAGTAATGTATTTCCTCGTATTTAACAAATAGAAATCCGTCATTCTGTTTTGTTCAGAAGACGTGACGGTGGCATTTTTAAAACATTTGAGAGTGACTGAATATCCACTGGAAATTACCAACTTTGAAATGGTGCATTTAACTTTGCAATCAGTTGAACTCATAACACTATCAACAATCCTACAAAATTATGAAAACAGAAGTAATAAAGACAAGATTTTTATCCATTCTCAGAACTTGGTCATCATTTTTAAAGCAGTACATTAAGTTATATTTACTCAGAGTCTAGAAATGTTGTATTCAGTTTTAGAGGAGAGGGCTATAAATGACTGTATATTCTGAGTGGATCACCATTGTCTGCAATTGTTAAAATTTAGAAAACTATTTTATTTTTTGATATTTTTAGAACTAAATGAATATATTAGCTGAAGTGTTTTAAAACACTTTTTTTTGTTAAGAAATGATTTACTTTCTGTCATTCTAATATGAACAGTTTCAAAGCATATTATGACCTGTATTACTGAACAAATAATCAAAAGTAAGCAGTAGTAGAAACTCTTAAACTTTTGATATTGTGCTGTTTTGGGCACAGATGACAATCACTGATCTTGTTTTCATACAGCACCATTTGGAAAAAAAGGACTTATAAAAGGCATATCAGAGTAGCCATGCTAAACTAATGGAAAAACTAATGGAAATGTGGGAAGCTTTCAAGCCAGGAATTTAACATTTTATGAACATTGCAGATGGTTTCCTTTCTGAAAGTGTGCTGACATGCAAGGATTCTAATCAAACATTCTTCTTCTCTCCTGCTGTTTTCAGTGGGAAACAGCTAAAAGCTGTCACATGCATTTCAGAGATGTGAAAACATGAACTGACCTCCTTGTTTATCCAGTTGCATGCATATCAACTCCCCAAACATTCTCTGCATATGTTAGGACCACCTTAGAACTAGATATTCTCACATTGCTAAGAGTACTAAGTGGCACTGTTAAGCTCTGAACGTCTTCCAGCCACCTCATTAACATAAGTTGACCTTTTGTTATTGTTTCCCACCACAAACTCTCTCAGCAAGCTCTTCCTGCAGCCCTCGTAATTCCTTATCTTCCTGTTAGCAACTCTTTCACTAACCCCCTGCAAGTCTTGAACCCATGCCCTCCAAAGCTCTACCCCACTGACAACTGTTGCTCTTTTGCTCTAGGCCATCCTGACAGCGTTACTCTTTTCATCCTTTTTCTGTCATTGAACCTCCACCCCTCCCCCGCCTTGCCTAGTACTTTCCCCCTCTATATTCTTGATCCTTAAACACCACTTACTCGTTGCAAGATCTGTCCACTAGTGGCTCACTCGAGCAGTACTTTCTCCTGAACCTTAAGGAGCATGAGCTTGTCTTCACTCTCTGTTTTTATTTAACTCCCTCCAGAACATTACACAGTCCATGATGATTTATTCTTGGTTCTCCTCCCTACACCTCCTCCTTCTATTTTCAACCCTGCTGTCACTTCCACCTCTCCTCTCCCTTATCACACTTGCATCTTACCAGACACCCACTGATAGCCCCCAGTTATAATCTGCCCTGGCACAGCCTTACTATAGCCCCCACAACTTTTAATTTATCCTGGACCCATTCCGCCTTACAGCCATTTTCTTCTCTTACTTCTGTACCATGCTCTCTCATTATTCTCACCCTTCTTAAATTTCACCACCCCCTTAGTACCATCCTATTACCCAACTCTCCTTTCTCCACCACCCAGCTCTGGTACAAAAGCACCAAGATGCATTTTATTATCTCCCTTCTACTTCTCTCTGCTGGTGATATTAATCTCAACCCAGGCCCTACAGTGGCAACTTACCCTGTTCTATCCTTCTCCTCTCCCCCTACCTCCCTAGTCTATCCTTTGACCCTCCCACATGGCCTAAAAATCCTCCACCTTAATATTTGCAGTTCACTTCCTAAATTTGACCTCCTACTTCCTCATGTTAGTTCCCTTGCTCCTGACATCCTTATTTTATCCGAGACCTGGCTAACAAACAAAGTCTCAGATGCATCTTTAACAATTCCTGGGTATGCTATTACCCAACAAGATTGTGTTGGTAGGGGAGATGGTATAGCTATTTATTCCTTCTCCCGACTCCAAATCTCAATGGTCCTGTCCACTTCAGTCCCAGGTGCCTATGAGGTACTGGACCTTCAACTATCCCTCCCCTTTACTGTGCCAAGTTTTATTGCTGATGTTTATTGCTGGCCAGGTTTACACCACTCCACAGCCACTGACCTAGTTACCACAATAAGTTCCCTCTCTGCTTCTGGCATGCTTTATTTGTTAGGTAACCTCAACCTGAACTGGTTGTCACCCTCCCTAGGTAAACCATGTGCTGACATTGCTGCCCTCAACTTGTCCCAATTAATTACTGAACCCACCTGTTTAAATCACAAAACACTAAACCACACTCTCTTAGACTGAGCCTTCACCTCCCACCCTCTACAGTATTGTCCAATCGGGCTTATTACCATATGCACTCAGTGATCCTCACATGATATACCTAGTTAGAAAAGTCCATAGACCTAAGACCCCCCACAAACTCCTTACTATCCACTCATACAGCTCCCTGGACCTTGCTCCATTCCACCATGACCTCACTCATGCTAACTGGGCTCCAATAGTCTCTGCCCAGTTCATAGATCATGCTTTAGTATATTTTAAAGACTCCCTCCTTGGTATTTGGAACAAACATGATCCATTAAGGCAAGTGAGAGCACAGGGTTCTCACCTCTCCTGGATTACCCCTGAGCTACTATCCCACCAACATGCTCAAGACCAAGCCTGGAAGACCCACAGACCCACCAAAGTTCCTCAAGATCTCTCTATCTACCGCTTGTTCAGAAACTCCTGTACTAAGGCTATCTGGCTTGCCAAAGCAGAATATTTCAAGTCCACTGTCAACTCAAATATAAATAATCCCTCTAAGTTCTGGAAGGTTATCCACTCCCTCTTATCCTCCCAAAATACACCACCACCTCCTGTCATCAAAATGAAGAACTAGCTCATAGTCGAACACCCTGCTCTAGCGGCAGAATTTAATTCCTATTTTACAGCATGTGCCTCAGCTCTGCTAACCTCTGTATCCTCACCACATACATCCCTGTTTACCCCTACCGTACCCCCCTCCCGCAACTGCCAGCCTTGAGTTTCTCCTTTTCTCCCATTTCTCCTCGTGACACCCTACATGCACTTCTCTCTCTAAACCCTACAAAAAGCAACTCGCTTGACGGCCTGGACCCCAAGCTACTCTACCTATCTGCCCCTCCTATCTCCATCCCCCATCTGATTTACTCAACTTATCTTTCCTCACTGCCACTATCCCTGAACCTGGAAACATGCCATTGTTCTTCTTCTACCTAAAGGTGTGACCCTGCAACTCCAGGGAGCAATCACCCCATCTCACTTCTACCTACCCTGGCTAACCTTCAGGAACACCTGGTTCTCTCACAGCTATCCTCTTTCCTGGATGACTTCTCCATTTTCACTCCATTCCAATCTGGATTTCAGAAGAACCACTCCACCACCACCTCCCTACCTAGGCTTACTGACTCTATCCATTCTGCCATGGATAGTGATCATATCACATCTGCCATCTTTGTCGACCTTGCCAAGGCATTTGACACTGTTTCTCACACCCTCCTTCTTGAGACCCTCTCCTCAGCTGGCCTGTCCCAGTTGGCCTGTAACTGGTTTAAAGCCAACCTAGCAGGAAGAACTCAGTCAGTTAAAATAGCTGATTCCACATCCCCGCCACTACCTATCTCAACTGGTGTGCCTCAAGGCTCTGTACTTGGCCCACTTTTATTCTCTATTTCCTTAATGACTTGCCATCAGTATGGTCTTCCTCCTCTATCCATATGTATGCTGATGACATGGCCTTGTTCACTTCTGGTCACTCTACCTCTGTTGTATCTGCTAGCCTCCAGCTCGACTGCAGTAATGTTCAGTACTGGTTTAAGTCACATCTGTTTTCCTGAACACCAAGAAAACAGTCCCCATGACCTTTGGCATGAGGCAGAGACTCTATAGGCTTCCCTCTCTACCCACCTTCCATGCCCTGAATGGGACCACACTTGAGGATACCACCTCTTTTAAATATTTAGGTGTTTGGCTTGACTGACACCTAAACTTTTCTGAACATATCTATGCCATCCTGAAGAAACTGCTCCCCTAGCTTGGTGCCCTCTAGAGGAACTGCAGTTGCTTACCTCTGTGAGCTAGGCATGACTTTGTTCAGAAAATGATTCTCCCTATTTTCAACTACTGTGACATAGTCTATTATGCTGCTCCTAAATCTTCCCTCTCCAAATCGGATTCCCTTTTCAATGCTTTTTGTTGCTTTGCTCTTGAATCCCCCCTCTCCATATCCACAACTGCTGTCTCTACTACTCCCTTGCTTTCCCCTTCCTGGAGTGCAGACGACTCTTGCACTGCATGAAATTTACCTCTAAATTCTGCTTTGGTTCTCTCTCATCTTACTTATCCTCCTCCCCCCTTTCCATTCCACCTCCCTCACATTCTCTCAGATCCACTGACTCTTGCACGCTAGCTATTCCATGACGTACTACTACAAGCGGCCAAGGTGCTTTCGCTATCGATTCCCTATACTCTGGAATTCACTACCTATACCCATACAACACTCTTCATCCTCCTCCTCCACCTCCCAGGCCCTACACAACTTTTACTCCTCAAACTGCACTTGTCAATGAAGATTCTGCTGTATTTCCCAATGTTTATTGCACTTCAAGCTTATTTTGCTTTGTTGCAATATATGTGTAATCTTGCAAATGTATTTTGTTCCATTATATCTTTATATATGTCTTATCCAACCACTTTTGTATATGTGCATTCACTCTATGTGCACTACCTTGATATGTATATGCCATACCAAACTGTAATTGAAAATGTACATTCGATTTATCTATACTGTATTGCCTATGTTCCTCTCTTCCCCCTCTACCAGGATGCACCGTGAGATGGGTAACTTGTTGCTCAGTGTGTTTTTCTGATGAAACTCTTCAATAAATAAAATAAATAAATAAATAGTACTTATTGATTATTAGTATTATGGTACAACTAGAGATCATCACAGTGTTACAGGGTCTCTTCCAGAGTAGCTCTTCAACTTTATTCAGTGCATTGGGAGAATATACTGTATCTAACACTAACTAACTAAAGATTCTAATCAAATATTCTTCTTCTCTCATGTTGTTTTCAGTGGGAAACAGCTAAAAGCTGTCACATGCATTTCAGAGATGTGAAAACATGAACTGACCTCCTTATTTATCCAGTTGCATGCATATCTACTCCCCAAACAATCTCTGCATATGTTAGAACCACCTTAGAACTACAAACCCTCACATCACTGACAGTACTGACTGATTATTATTATGGTAGAACTACAGATCATCATAGTGTTACAGGGTCTCTTTCAGAGTAGCTCTTCAAATTTATACAGTGCATTGGGAGAATCTACTGTATCTAACACTAACTAGCTAACTAACTGACTCATTCACTCAATCACTCATTCAAAGTCTAACACTAAAGATGAGTAAGCCATCTTGCATTACTATTCAAGGGAAATGCATGTGGTAGGGTAATACCCTACCCTGTTTGTTTGTTTTTTTAATTGTCAGCACCAGATAAGAAGTGGAGCAGTTCTTACTGGATAACAATAAGAGGACAACAGCCACTGCATTTTAATATATCCTGAGTGACCACTACTATGGTTGTATGAGTGGTCTCGTGCATTGTTTTGGAAAAAAAAAAACCTGAAAACCAAATGTGATTGGTTTTGCTATCCTAAGAATGTGAGACTACTCTCATGACCATGAGCGAAGTCTCCTAGGAAGTTATTAATGCATTTTTACAATATATGTGTGTGTATATTATAGTGGCACAATAGCACCATTATAGTTAGGGTTGAGCAGGCTGTTTAATGTTAAACTTAATTCTTTGTACCTTAATATCGTTGGCTGTCTTTGACGGAATGAGCTGAAATCTTGAATGTTTTGTCTAGTCAGCAAAGTCTTGCTGTGTTGACATTTTAGTGATGGCAGCTGCTCTTGCCTACAGCCTACATGGAAAAGAATTGTTGCCCCAAACTTGCAGAGGACATGTGCCATATCCCAAAGTACTGCCTTTGACAGGTCAAGTGAAAACATTCCAAGGGTTCCAGAGTTATTAAACTTTACATTTTTGTGTTTTCTGACTTGTGCATGTGCAGTAGAGGTTTTGAGATAACGTTCTGCAGCAAAAGTAAAATTGTGATGCTGGAAATAATCGTTTTTGTTTTGGGCCACTTGTTTGGCATGGCACAATATTTTTTTTTTGTGCCATGCCAACTGCCATTTTGTTGACCTTTTTCACAAACCAAAAAATGTGGGAAAAACACAAACAATGCTGTGATTTGCATAAACAAACATCAGAATCTATCTGAACAGGACCTGTTTGGCTAGATGCTGATGTTTGTTTTTAAATGTTGTGGCCAGATATATGTTTTTTGAGCACCCAAAATTCCAGGAGCCCAGCTTAGTGAGAGGATCCCTTCCCCACATTTTCTGTATGAGAACAGTGGGATTTTCTTGACTTCTGCAGCCACATTTAGAACTTGTGCTACCAACTGCAGATTCAGCTTTGAGCCATCATTTGTCTGGTATGTAGTGGCACCCTCAACCCTCCAATCCCCATACTTCATTTTATGAAAACAATTCATCCATGTGCATTAGTGGTATCCCCACACCCTTCTTTGTGTTTCCCTTGTGTCTAGTGGCACCCCCAGCCTATGATCCACATTTTTCTTTTTTCTTCATTGGCGATTAGTGACTTCCCCCTTGAATGTTTCTTTAATAATAATAATAAACTTTATTTATAATGCGGCTTTCAAAGTCAAGGCGCAGTACATGGTTAAAATAATTTCACAATAAAACATCATAATAAAATAACCAAAACAATTTCAGTCAATCCACTTCAACACCATCCCCATATGCCTTATTTCATAGGTAAGTCTTCAATGCTTGTTTAAAACCCCCCACAGTCATGCAATCCCTGATCCAACATGGTAGAGAATTCCAGAGGGTCAGTGCCATGAACATGAAAGCCCGGGCTGCAGAAGATTTTAAAACCACCCTCAGAATCTCCAGCAAACCCTCATTGGCCGAGTGGAGCAGTCACTCCGGGAGGTAAGGGACCAGAAGCTCTTTCAGGTAGTCAGGGCCCAGTCCTTGTAGGGTTTATAAGTCAGTAAACTGACTTTAAAGGTGATCCGCCACTGAACTGGCAGCCAGTGCAGTTCCAGCAGCACCGGTGTAATGTGGGAAGAACGAGGAATCCCCATCAACAACCAGGCTGCGGAGTTCTGCACCAGCTGTAAGCAGTGGATATCAACCCTTGGAAGCCCAAAGTAAAGGGAGTTGCAGTAATCCAAACATGAGGTCACAAAGGCATGGATCAGTGTAGGCAGGTCCCTGGATGGAACAAAGTGCTTGATCCTAGCGATGTTCCTCAGATGGTAAAAGGATAACTTAAGGACAGCCGACACCTGTGAACGTAATGTCAGCTGGTCGTCAAGAATCATCCCTAGGTCGCGCACCTGTTCAGAGATAGGGAGCTCAATGTCCCCAAGGAATAAACCTATGGGATAATTTGCTCCCCACCCCCCCATCCAGCCACCAGGATCCACAACCATCACCTCCATCTTCCAAGAATTAAACTTCAGCCAGCTGGACCTCATCCAACCTTGGATCTCGCCAAGGCAGTTATTAAACACCGAGAGTGCTCCATCCTGGTCTGGTGCAAAAGACAGGTATAGCTGGGTATCATCGGCATAACAATGAAACTCCAGCCCATACTGTCTTACAATGTCTCCAAGGGGAAGCATGTACACCGCAAACAACATAGGAGACAGCACTAAGCCCTGAGGAACCCCACAGGGCAGAAAGATAGGATCAGAGAAAAACACCCCCGACACCACCCTCTGAGTTCTACCAGTGAGGAAAGAAGTAAATCATCTGTGAACCAAACCTGAAAGCCCACAGATGCATCTCAGGCACTCAAGCAGCACCCCATGGTCCACTGTGTCAAATGCTGATGACAGATCAAGCAGAACCAAAATGGACCATTTTTTCTGGTCTCTCGCCATCAGGAGATCATTGAGCACCCAAACCAGCACAGTCTCGGTGCTGTGCCTCTTTCAAAAACCAGATTGAAGAGGGTCGTAGATGCCATGGATGGTCAGATAGTTGTCCAACTAAGCAGCCACTACTTTCTCAATTACTTTCCCCACAAAGGGATGGTTAGAGATTGGCCTATAGTTAGTGAGAGAGTCTGGGTCCAGAGAAGCCTTCTTCAACACTGGTGTCACCACTGCCTCCTTCAGGGAGTGGGGTACTTACCAGAGTCAAGTGAGCACCAGACTATCTGTGCCAGAACCGGGGGATGATAACATCCCCACAGCCCATTATCAGGGCTGTAGGACCTGGGTCTAAACTACAGCATGTAGTGTGCATACCCTGGGCAGTCCTCATAACATCCACGATTTCTGGCCTTTTGAAGGAAATCCAGGAAAAAAGAGGGATAGTGACCAGGGGCTGGTCCACGGCAGCTCCCATAGAGAGTGCTGCGTGGGTTTCCACCCTGATGTCATCCACCTTATCGGCAAAGAACCGAACAAGCTCATCACACTGCAGTTGTGAAAAGGCTCTACGAACCTGTAGACAGGCTGGGTTGCACAGCCTGTCTACAGTTCGAAAGAGCTGGGCCGGTCAGTTCTGAGTGGCAGCAATTTCCTCAGACAGGAATACTGCCTTCTTATGGGAAATTGCTGACTGATAGAGTCGATAATTCTCTAGCAGTCTAAGATGGTCAGCTTCTAAGCTGTATTTCCACCAGCACCTCTCTAACCTGTGTCCTAGTTGTCGCATCTCCCTCAAGTCCCCGTCAAACCATGGTGACCGAGGGTGAAGGGAGAGAGGACGCACACAGACTGGAGCAATGGAATCCAGAGTGGAGGTAATGGCCTTATTATAAGCCAGGACCAAAACCTCTGGATCCAAGCTAGCCACTGGAAATTCTGATAGATTAAGCACCGCAGTTAGACCAATGGGAGTCACATCCCATAAAGGGCAGTACTTGACCAGCTCCACAAGTGCTGGCCTATGAAGAGTGGTGCAAAAATTGAATCTCACGGTGTAATGGTCAGACCATCTGATGGGTTCCACCCCCACGTCGGAAGCCTCCATCCCCAGGAGGAAGACCAGGTCAAGGGAATGGCCATGTTTATGAGTGGCAGAGGTAACCACATGTGAGAAGCCTAATGAATTCATCAATTGGAGGAAGTGCTGTCCAAATTGCGAGAGTTCGTTGTCGATCAAGGCATTGAAGTCACCCAGTACCATCAGCCTGGGTGACTCAAACACCAGGTCGACCATGAAGTCTGCCACTTCCTTAAGGAATAGTTTCTCATCTCCTGGTGGATGATAGATGAGAGCCAGCCTATAGCCCCCACCTGCCACAACAACACATTTGAATTATCTGGTCTCCTTAACTGGGACACTAGTGAGATCCAATTCAGTCTTAAAACAGACCACCCCCCCTCCTCTGCGATCCAATCTCAGTCGGTGTATCACCGAATACCCGGCTGGAACTGCCGCCTCAAGTACGGGGCCAGCATTACCATCCAGCCAGGTTTCGGTGATGCAAGCCAGATTCGCTGGACCCACCAAGTCCGCAACAATAGCAGTCTTGTTCATAATGGATCTGGCATTGCATAACACCACCTGAGTTGGACAGAACTCCAGGGATGCCCCAGCCACCTGCTCACCATTTATGGTGGTGCCCTTGGGTATGGAGACCAGACAAGGAGGCCCATGTTCTACACTCGATTTCACCCCAGGGCATCTTCTGGGCTTAACCACCCCAATGCAAACTCCTGTAAAAAAGAAAACAGTCCATGGATGACTTTTTAAAACCTGAAAAAAAAGAAAATAGTCTCTCATAGTCCCCGCCGTCATCCTCCCCATCCCTACCCTCCCACTGAGCATCCTCCACCCCATACCCCCTCTTTCCCTGTACTTACCTCTATAGGTTGTATGCTGTCATCTTCTGTGGACCGAGACACATCTGCATTCTTCAAAGCTGAACCGTGAACTGAGAAATCAAGGGTAAGTGCCGTACAATGTATTTCAACTGAATTTTGAACTTATGTTCATAACTTTGCCATTTTTAGGACTTTTTTCAAAAAAATTTCAACATAGCCTTTTTGGGTCCCCACCACATGAACACTGTCACTGTCATTTCATTAACTGGGCCCAGAAAGTGATTTTGTAGTCACTGTGCAAAATCACCTATTGGGACCAAATAACAAAATTTCACCACAAGTGTTCATGAGGTGGGGTCCCTAAAAGGCCATGTTGAAAATGTGGTGAAAAAACTCCTAAAAATGGCCAGGTTATGCACTTTTGTTGACATTTTTCTATTCACACGTATAACTTTGGTAATTTTCAATATTTTGACTCCAAATTTTCAACATAGCCAATTTTTCACACCACCTCATGAACAGTAGAGATGTCATTTTTCACATCCTGTCTGAAACATGTTTTTGCATCAGTGGCATGGAATGGTGTTTTGCTATGGATTTGAGCATTTGTAGCTACAGGGTTTATGAGGTAAGGTGAGGTCTTAAGAAGACTATGTTGAAAATTTGGGGTCAAAATATGAAAAAATGCCAAAGTTATGACCATTCATTGCAATTTCACTACACACACTCATAACTTTGAATATTTTCAATATTTTGACCCCAGATTTTCAACATAGCCATCTTATTACCCCCATCATGTATGTCACAGCTGTCAGTTTTCAAATACTGGCCAACATATGTTTCTGTACCTTTGGTGTGGAATGCCATTGCAGTTGCACAGAATTACATTTTGCCGTGGATTTAAAAATGTTCTATACTGGGTATATGAAGTGGGGTAATGAGATGGCTATGCTGACAATTTGGTCAATGTTGTCTTATATAGGAAGTGCAGGGCCCAGAGGCCCTGCACTCTCCACAGCTACATACATATACGCATCTATGGAGGGATTGATTGCAGGGCCCAGAGAGCCCTGGCTCCTATAGGAAAAGAAGGATATGATTATACTATTTCAAAAAGTAAAGAAATACATTGCAAAAAAATACTGTGTTAATGCTCTAGTTATGTATAAAGCTACAAAGGTGGGGAAATGTGATGTTAGGGTTTTCAAAGCTAACAGCCCACACCCACCCTGCACACACCAACAGGCATTGGGGGGGTGCTACACAGTCATTGGACCTAACACTCACTCTGTTCTCCTATTCTGTACCTATCTCAGCTTATTTACTCATGGAATGGGGTGAGCATTTGGGCCAATGACCCCAATACACACCCCAGATGCCTTTTGGTGTGTGTATGGTGGGTGTGGGGTGTTAGCTTTTAAAACCCTAACACCACTTTTCCCTACTTTGGTGCCTTTCTCTAACTAGAGCATTAATACAGTTTTTTGCAATATAAATATATATATATATATATATATATATATATATATATATATATATATATATATATATATATATATATATATATATATATTAGAGGCAAAAACTCGTTTAATGCATTAGGGTTGTTCCTGGCGACAAAAGTGAGAAATTCGCTGTTGGGTTGAAAACCCTAACTCGAATTCACCCCCCAGCACCACACACACACAGACACACACACACACACACACACACACATATTCAAGTATGGGGGAGGACCAAGTCAACACAACCAATGACAGACATCCAGCAGCAGGTGACAGAAATAACAAACAATTGTCTAAATGTACTACGAGACATCCCCACCCACCTGACCAGGTACTGCATGCTCAGTGGAGATCAACAGCAAAACTGAGGCCATGTACACCAAACGTACACATCCCTGATTGCAGCTACACACAATGTACCACACTTAGTAGTTGAATGGCCTTATCTACCGATGCCTCACACCACACCACAACTGGTACTGTGCCATTAGTCAATATAAATGCTGAAGGTGCATGATGACAGTTGTAGAAAGGTTTTAACACTAGTGAGTATACACTAATTAAGAGAAGTACATAAATTAACCACAAGACACTAGCATGCTCAAGATAAAAGTAGTGTTACATTTAGTAGGTGATTTGCATAGTAGTACATTTACTGCAATGGTTTACTCAAGATAAAGAGGCTGATGCAAGCGTATGGAAAAGCATTGCCTGTTCAATGCTCTGAAATTCGTACTGCCCGTATCAGATGCATTCTTACTGATGAAGGTGTACTGCTCATGTACATACATAGACCTTCAGTGTGTTTCAATACTAAAGATGCAGTAAGTATTCTTTGTAAGAAACATTGTAATTGCATGGATCAGGCCAAGCAACTTCTAAATATCATAGCACTACTGAGCCAACAATGACGTACCTGTATCGGAGATGTATAATGGATAGATTTTCCTGTAGACACTTACGGAGTATGTTGTACCTGATAAAGACAATCTCATTGCATCGGTGATGACTAACTTATTCAAATAGTAATACATTTACTATTGTTGCAATGAGTGATCTATGCCACTTATGGACACAGTGTAATTTTTTTTAACAGTTGTTTCATACTCAGGCTGTATGCCTAGTGTTTGGGTTTGCTACACTTCTGTCACTGATGTTATCAAAGTGATAACTATGTTAATTGTGGTACAACAGGAATCAAGTAGGTATGGTGTAGATATAAACAGAATGTCTTTTAGTATTGATTTAACTCACAATGGGGTAAGTGTACTAGGACAGCAGGGGTTATTCTCTATCACTGACTCTGTCAGTTATAATCACACTAAGGTTTCGATGACTGTAATGATCAAGTTACACTGTTCATCTTCATGAGTTCATATTCACAGCCATTCTCCAGTAACTAGACAGTGTATGGTGTAACTGGGTGGGACACTGTGTTACCAAAAGCTGCTACAGTGCCTAGCAGAGGAGACTATCTACTCATAAGGACAATTAAGCAATAAGGCATGACCAATAGTTATGTTAAATGGTCTATTAATCACCCTGTGGGGTTTAATGTTGAATGAGGCATAGCCGAGTGCCACATGTCGCTAGACAGTGATAAACTGACCATTAACATAATACCTGGGAGTGGCTTACTGCTATCATAATAAAACTGTTTTTAAACAACATTAAACCATGTTCATCATATGGTTAGGCTCTACATGTATGTTAATAAAAAGTAAACATAAGGCTGTTACAATGTTTACAGTCAATTAGAAAGCTGCATTTCTCAAACCCTTGTTATAATCAGAGATATTATACCTGTACAACTCCTTGGCTTTGCTGAACTCTATTGCTCAGGTGGCCCACCACATGTGGTCTGGTCTGGTGTGGAGCATCGGTAGGTAAGGCCATGCAACTACTAAGTGTGGTACGTTGTGTGCAGCTGCAATCAGGGATGTGTACGTTTGGTGTACATGGCCTCAGTTTTGCTGTTGATCTCCACTGAGCATGCAGTACCTGGTCAGGTGGGTGGGGATGTCTCGTAGTACATTTAGACAATTATTTGTTATTTCTGTCACCTGCTGCTGGATGTCTGTCATTGGTTGTGTTGACTTGGTCCTCTCCCTTACTTGAATGTGTGTGTGTGTGTGTCTGTGTGTGTGTGGTGCTGGGGGGGTGAATTCAGAGTTAGGGTTTTCAACCCTAACAGCGAATTTCCTCACTTTTGTCACTGTGGAACAACCCTAACTAATGCATTAAACTGAGATTTTTGCCTCTAATTCCCCTTCTTTTTGAGAATGGTAATGAAAAATAGTGAATGTAATGTAGCAGTGGGAAGCGCTCCCACCACATGATGTCTTGTGGCATAGTAACAGGAGCAGCAACACAAACAGAAATGCTAACAGTGGCACACATGGTAACACAAGCCCGAATGAGAACAGAAA
Source organism: Neoceratodus forsteri (assembly GCA_016271365.2). Lineage (NCBI taxonomy): Eukaryota > Metazoa > Chordata > Ceratodontiformes > Ceratodontidae > Neoceratodus > Neoceratodus forsteri. The sequence goes on from CM028136.1 coordinate 656,504,719, forward strand.
GGGTAACGCACACGGTGGTGTAGACGGGAACGGTCTGCCACTTGATGTGTTATCACATAGTAACATGGTGCCTGCAAATGGAAATGTCAATGGACATGGTGATGCAAAGTGAAACAGAAAGAGAAACAGTACTGTAGACTCAAATGGCAAAAAATAACAGAAAAGCAAGCGCAAATGAAAACGCAAAGGATAACGACATAGGGCCCGCGCTCCGGCACGTATTGCGGCAGTTGGAGCGCGGGGCCCAAAGGGCCCCACACTCCCACCACATGATGTCTTGTGGCATAGTAACAGGAACAGCAATGCAAACAGAAGCGCTAACAGTGGCGCACAAGGTAACACAAGCGCGAATGAGAACAGAAAGGATAACGAACACGGTGGCGTAGACGGGAACGGTGTGCCACCTTGATGTCTTGTCACATAGTAACATGGTGCCTGTAAATCGAAATAGCAATGGGCATGGTGACGCAAATTGAAACAGAAAGAGAAACAGTACGGTACACACAAATGGCAAAAAAGTAACAGAAACGCAAGCGCAAATGAAAACGCAAAGGATGATGCACGTGGTGGCGCAGACGTCAACGGTAAGTGAAACGGGCATGGAACCGCAAACGGAAAGGGCAATGGTAACAGTAATGTAAGCTCACAGGCTGGTTTTCCCAAAAAGCTGAATAGAGAAAGACAGTGAGTACAAAGAATGTTGCATAATAATGGGTATCGGAGCAGAAAATGAGGACTTGGAATACTAAATAAGTTATAGCTCAGGAACCGTATGATGTAGAAAAAAAATTTAAAAGTCGTATGATTTATGACTGTCCTGGCTAGTTTTGTACTTAGCCCCCATTAGTGGATAAGGATTTTTCTGATGAAAACTCCGTATCTCGCACTGCTTTCAGATAATGGGTCTCTGAAAGGCGCTGGCGAACGCCTCGTGAATGGAAAGTTATCCTATGGGGAAAAAGAGAAGTTCCGAGCACCATAACTTTGCCTCCCTGTAATATTTTTTCACCAAACCACTGAAAGGCACATCTGTGAGCTGTTGGCTGTCTTCCCTCCAAATTTCAGGAAAAAAGACCAAACCGTTATTTTGCAGCAGGGATCCAAAGGATTTCTGTAATGTGTCGGGTGCCGTAATGTTATCCTATGGGAAAACCTGTCAATTTTGGAGTGCCGTAACTTTGCCGCCGTGTAATATTTTTTCAATACAACACTGAAAGGCACATCTGTGAGATGTCGGCCCTTCCTCCAAATTTCAGCTCAAAACTCTTAACGGTTCTTTTGCAGCGCAGTGCCAAAGAATTGCTGTCATTTTCCCACAGACTAGAAAACTACTGTCGCAATTTATGAAAGCTTTCACAAAAATTTGCGACACTTTCATGAGCACGAAAGTAATTTGCAAAAGTACTTTTTCCAGAAATTTGAAAAACATATTTCTGGGGTGTTTTACCACAAAATAAAGACATGGCAAGCATCCTCAGGGCCCGACTAGGTGAATACAAAAAAAATTAGGTTGCTAGAGGGTCCCAAATTTAAATGCCAACCATTTTTCTGATCACCAACTGAAAACAAAATGGCCGATTTGCGAAAGTAACAGGCCCATTTGTGAAAGTAAAAATGCATTTGCGAAAGTGTTGAACTTTTTGTTAACTTTTCCCATTGACTTATAATGGGAAACTGTTTTTTGAATAACTTTTGAACCGTTTAATATTTTTTCATGAAATCTTTGAAAGGCACATTGGGGACCCGGCTGCATGTTTCCTGAAGATTTTGGGCCAGTCACGCAAACCGTACGACCTGTAGGCGCGACCATAGAATTCCAGAAAAGCGTAAACGTGTGCACAGATCACACTTAATAACTCCGCAGCCATATATCCAACCAGTACAAAACTTGGCAGATCCCAAGGCCTATGATTCTTGATCAAAAATTCCAAATTTCAGGCAAATCCATCAAACGGTTGCAAAGTTATTAAGGTGCAAAGTTTTGGGGTTTAACATAGAAATGGCTCCTCAACCCTAACTATGGTCGCACTACCGTGCTACCATAATATATATATATATATATATACACATATATATATATATAAACATTGTTAATGCATCAGTTAGGGTTGAAGCAACAAAAATAAGGAAATGAGACCCCGACCTCCCACCCCTACTACCATATCCCCACCCTCCACACAACAACAGGCATCGGAGTGTGCCCTGGGGTCATTGTTCCTAACTCTCACACTATTCTATGTGTAAGGAAGCTGAGATGGTACAGTATAGTTGAGTTAGGCCCAATGACCCCAAGGCACACCCTGATGCCTGTTGGTGTGTGGAGGGTGGAGGTGGTTTGGGGTGGTAGGGAGTGGGGGGGTGTTAGAGTTGGAAACTCTAATGCCTCATTTCCCTACTTTTGTTGTTCCAACTGTAACTGATGCATTAATAAAGATTTTTTTCAATGAAATTCCTTACTTTTTGAGAAAGTGTAATCTTACCCTTATATGTTTGTGGGAGCACAGGGCCCTCTGGGCCCTGCACTCCCATCAGTCTATAGTGTCTTGTGGTTGTACAGGGCCCTTCGTCATGTGGGCCCTGTGCTCCTATGTAACCTTAAGTGTTTAGACATTGTAATCAACCATCATCTCCCTGTTGGAGCACAGGGATCTACGGGCCATCTACATATAATTGTAGAGATGCAGTGCAGACCAAGAGACATTCCAAGTAACCCTTGTGCTGCAAATGGTGCAATATTTCAGTAACCATGTGAACATTTTGAAAAAATTCCACTGCAGATGTAATCATGGACTGGCAAACTGCATTTTCGAGATATAGGTGCTGATTGGTACTGCATCCACTACAATATTATCCTATGGGAAATTTCTAAACTTTGAAATGTTATAAGTATGGATGCAATGTCAATTTTATCACCAAACCAGCAACAGTCACATCTGTGGGGAAACCCCTTTCTACCCTGAAAATTTCAGCCTGAAAGTCCTAACCACTTCTTTGCAGTGAAGTGGCAAAGAAACAGTAATCTATAAGAATCCTTTTTTTGTAAGGTGTCAAAATCCTTTTTCACATCTCGAAAAGGGATTTTGACACCTTGTGAAATAGGAATTAATCTCAAGGAAAGGGATTAAGGAAAGGGCCATCTGGTCTCACAAGTCCAAATCCCTTTTTGCAATGCATAAAGGGATTTTAACACCTTGCAAAAGGGAATCGGCTCATGAGAAAGGATTTTGACAGCTCACAAAAAGGGATTCATTTTTAAAATCTCTTTTCGTGAGGTGTCAAAATCACTTTTTGTGAGTCAATTCCCTTTTTGTGAGATGTCAAAATCCCTTTACGTGATGTGAATGGGGATTTGGACTCATGGGATCAGATGGCTCTATCCTCAATCCATTTTCATGAGCTATCAAAATCTGGATTTTTACACCTTGCAAAAAGGGAATTCGGCTCACAAAAAAGGGATTGCCGGCAGGATAATCTGGTCCCACAACTCCAAATCCCTTTTTGTGATGTGAAAAAGGATTTTGACACCTCGCAAAAAGTGAATCAGCTCGTGAAAAGGGATTTTGACACTTCAAGAAAAGGGATTGGACTTGCCAAACCAGGTGGCCCTGCATGTAATTCCTTTTTATGAGACAAAATTCCCTTTTCAATAGGTTTCAAAATCCCTTTTCGCATCATGAAAAGGGATCAGAAACAAGTTGCAAAAAGGGATTTTTAAAATTAAAAATAAGCATTCTGAAGTTACAGTAAAGTAAACCAAAGGCAGAGAACAATAAAGGACAGCCACATGAACAAAATACATACTTGGATGTCTGCAGAAGATATCCCTGGGTAAAGTTATAATGTTTTGTTTGGGCTGGAAAAATGAAAACAAGTTGGTAGCTCGCGAAAATGGAATTTTTTTTCTCATGAAAAGGGATTTAATAAATCTCTTTTTGTGAGCTGTCAAAATCCCTTTTTGTGAGCCCTAAATCCCTTTTTGCACTGTGCAGCTATCCAAAAGACTGAAATGAGCATGCTCAGAACCCAAAAATTTAAAATTGAGCAACTTTGGAATGGATTAATATTTTTTCACCAAACTAATGGTGGCTTGTTCTCTGTTGCATGTTCTTTCTACCCTGAAAACTTAAAACTCAAATTCAAAATGATGTGGCCACAGCGTGATGAGGAAAAAACAGTCAAAACAGGTGAAAAAAGGTGACTTTTACAGTTTTTTTCACTATTCACAACACAAAATCCTCAAATCTGATCAAAACAAAACTTGCTATGTCAAGAGATCTACCCCACAGGGCAGCACATACCATATTTTGTGCAAATCTGTTGAATGGTTGCAAAGTTATTAAAGTGCAAAATTTGAGGTTTAACATTAAACTGCCTATATATATATATATATATATATATATATATATATATATATATATATACACACACATAGAGAGAGAGAGACACACATTGCAAAAACATCACTAATTCTCCAGTTAAGGTCAAAGTGAAAAAAGTTGGGAAATGAGGTGTTATCTGTAAAAAAGGTCAGATGTGTAGACTTTATGAGACTGCAGTGAGTCTTAGGCTTGAGAAGTCAAAGGTATACAAGGACCAGAAGTGCACATAAGCACCTGGTTTCATCGTCTACATGGTCTTTAAATGCGCTTGTCTCATGGTTCTGGATCTTTTTGCAACAGACTTTTGACCAGTGCAAGTTCTGTCATCTTAGCAGTGTTGCTCTGTGTGAATGTGTGTTGTTCAGACAGCATTTTCTGCCACATCACGTCAGCATTCCAGTGTTCCATTCCAGCATTCCAGCCTTGTAAACAACCAATGCCTGTCTGCTTTGCTTACTTCATCTGCGGATACTAAAGAGATATTTCTGAAAGCAGAACTGTTTTCTCATTTCGGAGGGGTTGCAATGAAACAAAGCAGTTTTTTTTTGTTGTGGGATAAGGGAGGAGGGTACTGAAGTAAAAAGTGCAGCATGTAGGGATTTCATTCAAGTAAGGTGTTTCATCCAGTAACTGTATAAACGTTATTTTGAATAACACACTTTAAATCACTGGAGTTTGCAGGAGGTGGATACATTAAGAAAGATGTTTGTTTGTGGAAGCATGGGGGTACAAAATAAGTTCAAATGAGAAGGGGATTAAAGAATTTTACAGGTCTGCTTGCTTTTCCTGCTCATTGAACAGCACAGGGATTTCTAAACAAAATAATGAAGTTTCCACAGTTTAGGGTGTTTGCAAACTGAGCAATATGCCTGTAGAGGTGTGGGGAGAGGGTGGTTGAACAATAGAAGCAGAATGGGGAAGTTAATTATAACAAAATGCATGTTCCAGGTGTGCTTGCTTTACATGCTCATTGAACTGCAAAGAGGTTGTTTTTAAGATAATAGTTTCCACAGTTTAGGGAGTTTGCAGTTGAACTAAGCAATATGTTTTGGGAGGTTGGAGGGCTGATTGAACAACAGAAGTGCATCAGGAAAGGGGTCTGCAACAAAATAATTTTCCTTGTGTGCCTGCATTACCTACTCCTCGTTCAATTACAATGGGGTACAATATGCGGTTTTCACAGTTTGGGGGCAGGAAGCATAAGAGTGGCTGTTGAAAAAAAAGTGCAGTGGGGAAAGTTTTTCAAGCTTTTTTTATTTTATAAAAAGACAGAGTTTCCCTTCCAGTTTAGAACAAGTTTGGTTGAGAAGTGTGTGTGTATGTGTTTGTTGGGGAGGGCTTGTTGATGGAGAAGCAGTACATTTGAACAAAAGTGCACTTTATATTTGGGGATTGAAATGCAGCAAACAAAGGTTAACAGGTACACTGATAAAATATAAAAAAATTGTATGCATTGCTGCATGATTTTATGAAATTCTTTGGTTTCCCATGTGCTGCATGTTAGGCACCTCATGGTTCTTGTCTTAAAGTATAATGTTAAAAATTGTTTTCTAACTGGGGGTGATGCTGGCACTTACTGCCCTAGAGTCTTCCCCGGTTCTAGTGATTTTGCAGCATTTTCTTTTTTTTTAACTTATTTTGGCTGTTTAGTTGTTCTCTGCAAAGGCCAGACCTTTTGAGTAAATGTTTGGTGTACCATGTGTTGCACATAAAGCCCTGAATGGCCTTTCATGGTGAAAAAGAGATGTAAAATATTTTTTTCTAACTTGAGCCAAGTCTGGCCAGTGACTGGCCCAGAGTTGTGATTTTGTACTATTTTGTGATTTTTTGACACATTTAGGGTGCTTGGTTGTTGCAGTCCATGTTCATCACAAGGAGTCTAAAATGGCTGTGTCCTTTATAATGAACATAAGCTTGGACAATCTCACAGTTTTAAATGCTTTATTTACATCTCTTTTCCCCAAATGCCTGCAGAGGTTTAACAAGTGCATATGTAAGCACCTTTCTTTTTTGAAGTTTGATTTTTTAATGCATTTCAGAGCAAAGGATGGTACTTTGAGTACTTGTTTGGTGTACCATGTGTTGCACATAAGGCCCTGCATGGATTTCTATGGGGAAAAGAGATGTCAAATAATTTTTTTAACCTGCGCCAAGACTGACCAGTGACTGGCTCAGTCACTCTTGGTGCTAGTGATTTTGTAGCATTGTGTGTCTTTGTATGTGAGCATGTACACATGGCAGATTATCAGGCAAGGGATCGCTGTCATCAACAATTGCATAATGGGTTAATGGGATGGCAGTATAGCCTAAAGGTTAGAGTAATGAGTTGTGAATGAGTCTGGTACATCCAGTAGACCAGACCTGGATTTGATTCTCACAACCTCCACTTGCTTACTGTATGGCTCTGAGCAAGTCACTTAACAGCCCAGTGCTCCCAGGTTGCCCCTGAAAACAGGCACTTATGCCTAGTGGGCCTTAACCGGCTACCAAAGACTAAATAAAAAATAAATAAGCACATTCAAGTGTATGATTTGTAGAGCCATCCAGACTCCTCAGACATTTTAATCAAAATCCTTTCAGAATCAAAGTATGTACAGAAGGATAACTTATGCTACGTCTCAAAAGCAAGCATTGCAGTTCATGCTCCATTTAGCTAAATGGGACAATTTGCATCTTTTCTCACACCTATTGTTTTAGTCTCAGGGAAGCAAAAAGTTTTCTGATAGTCTGCCCTACACAAATTAAGTGTTTAATTATTCTTATGCATGGCCAAAGGATTTTCAGACCAAACATTAAAGGTTGGTATCAAGCCAGAGGGTACCACTTTGTAGGGGATTGAGGGGATATCTGGAAAAGGAGATAGCAAAGGGGGAAGTTGTGGTGGTGGGAGATCTGAACCTGCTAAACATTGATTCAGAGGTCCCAGTGGCCAAAAGCATCAAATGTCAGCAACTGAAGCATGCCTTCCAGGACTGTCTACTACGTAGCTAGTTAAGGAACCTACCAGGCAGACTGTGATCCTTGATGTGGTGCTCACCAACTCAGAGGTACTGGGTGCTGTGGGTGTATGGGATTCACTGGGGAACTGTGACCATAACACAGTTTGGTTCAAACTGGCCCTTGTGGCTGGCAAACCAAAATCAAGATCCAAAGTCCTAGACTTTAGAAGGGCAGACTTTGATAGGTTGTGGCTGCTATTCAGGCATAAGTTAATAGGGGGTAGGGGACATATGTGGGGTGGATGAGAAATGGGGGCAATAAATACAGCCATCCTTGAGGCATTGTAGGCATGCATTAAAACAGTAACAAAGAAAAAAAAGGTTCACAATATCTCTGTGGTTCTCAGCAACAGTCAGGGAAGTGGAAAAGGCCAAAAAGAAGAACTTCTATAAATACAAGGAAAAGCAGGGAAAAGTAGAATGGAAACACAATCTACTGAAGAATATGGAAGCAAAGAGGACAGTTAGGGAGGTGGAAGCAAACACAGAGGTATGTTTTAGTGAAAAAAGGAGAAAAGGGGGATTGTATTGTTTTAGACAAGTATTTATACAATTTTCACATTCAATGAATTGAAAGAAATTGCAGAGTTTGAGTGTAAAATGGTGAAATGTGCCGCTATTGCATTAAAATTGTGGGTGTAGTTTGCCAATGCCCCTGTCCAAGACTTACTCTTTGTGGTGTAGACAGGGGTTCCCCCAAGCTGAATCTAGTCTGTTGGCACCCAGCCCCAGCATCCCCAATCCTTAGTTACGCTGTCCACTAGAAGCCAAATTTATTACCGCCATTGTGGCACCAAAGACCACCTAGAACTGCCCTGGTCAGCATGTTTAGCTGTTTTTGTGATGGTTGAGTTGCAGTGGTTATGTTTGCAGGCTCTCTGCTTTGGTGATTGTGTCCTGTGGTCTCTGACTGTGTCTTGTGGTCACAGAAAGGTCTGTGGATAAATAGAACTGCTTGTCTGGTATCATGTTACTCTGTAGATAGAGAATGTTGTGTTAAATGGACAGACCCAGTTTTTTTTTTTGTTGCCAGTATTATCCAGCTTTTCCACTACAGAGCTACTCAGAACATACCACCATATGGGACACTGACTAGACTGCATCTGGAGTAGTGCGTACAGTTGGAAAGCAAACATCTACAAAAAAATGGAGACCACCTGGAACTGCCCTAGTCAGCATTTTTAGATGTTTTTTGTGATGGTTTTGTTGGAGTGGTTGCAGAGGCCCTCTGCTTTGGTGACTGTGTCTTGGGGTCCCTGATTGTGTCCTGTGGTCAGAGAAAGGTTTGTGGATTAATAGAACAGCTTGTCTGGTACCATGTTGCACTGTATGTTGTGTACACCATGTTGATTTGCTGGACTAGGGCACTTTTCCTCCTTTGTAATCCAACTGTTATGCTAGTAAGATTGCATCTAGAGAACTGTGTACAATTTGGAAGCCCACATCTGAAAAAAGACAGAGACCACATCATGGAACCTGTACAGAAGCAGGAAACATGGCTTAAATGTTTAAATCCATGAAGACTATTAGAATGGAAAAAAAGAGCATTTTTTACTGTAGTAGTCTGGAATGTAGATCAAGCCAGCTGCTTGGCAAATTAGATGGGCCCGGTGTCTTGTTCTTTCCATTACTTATTTTCATCTAGTGCTCCCAGGATTATGTCAACATATTTGGCATGTGGGAGAATTGTGTTTCCAAAATAACAACAACTTTAAAGCTGTCTTCTGGATTTTGTGTTTGTGGAAGTTTTGAAGAAATTCCTGAGAAACAACCCGAGAGAGCATCAGCTGCAGCAGGGTGGTGTTGTCTCATCTTGCTGTGGTGGCAGTGAGACTTCTTGCCTGGATTCACTAAGTATACCTGTTGGTGGAGGGGTAGATCCAAGAACCCCAAAAGAGTATATGAAAGAATACTGTGAAAGAATGAAAACATACCCCAGAAAAATACAAAGTATATCATCAGAAAGAAATGGAGAGGGTGTGGCAGTATAAAATGTCAGTGCCCAAAGAGAAAAAAAGCCCAGTACAAGAAAAAGCAAATGCTTTGGATGCAAAGGTGTAGAGAAAATAAAATGGCAAATCAAGTAGCTGATGATACAGAAAGGAAGACATGAACAAGAGTGGAAATGAAGAAGATGAGAGCATTATGGTTGGGCAACAAAAAGAAACAAAGAACAAAAATGACAGTGCAAAAAAGAAGGTGGGTAAATTAATGCAGACAGTTTCTGTATGCTCAGAAAAAGAAAGTTGCCAGACTGCAAACTGCCACTGTTAAATCAAATGTACATGATGTGAATACAGCTGAAATGCAGTATGAAACCAGCATGGTCTCAGATGTTCCACCTTTGGCTAACTGACAATTAGACAATCCATGGACAAGCACATCATGGACTCCATTTAACAGTGATGCTGCTGAAAGAAAAGCCATCTTGTGATCATTAAAAGTTGTGCCAAAAAGTCCCAAGAAATTTGCAGACATTTTTTCAGCAGTTTTATAAAAGTTTCCACCCATAAAGCACAACGCTATTGAGGGGAAATCCATATTATCACCATCAAAAAAGAAAAGGATGGATTTTCTGGAGGGAAAAAGTTTGAAAGCCACACTAGAAACAATTAAATACACACAACAAAAAGATGATTTTCAAATCCATCTACTGCTGCACAAGTCGATCTTGGTTAAGAAAAATTTCAGGAAATTAGCCTTGCGCACAGAACATGGATTCAGCTGGAAATTTGTGTGCGCTTACTCAGTATATGATGATGATTACATCAACAGGCATATGAAGCAAAATGATACTTTGCCACAATCCACAATTAAAATATGCAGGATGTTTACCAGCATGGAGATATATCTCGAGAACTGCCCATTTAGAAAATCATAGGGACATTAGACATGATGCTGAAGAAGGCCTTGGAATCATAGAAACATAGACTTTGGCGGCAGATAAGGACCGCTTGGTCCACCTAGTCTGCCCATTTCCTTACCTAGAGGATAAGCTGCAGATCCTATTTAACCATCAGCCTATTTCTTCCTACCCACCGCAAAAATTGCCTTATGTCTGTCCCATGCATTCTTGAATTCCCCCACAGTTTTAGACCCCATAACCTCCTCACGAAGGCTGTTCCATGCGTCCACCACTCTTTCTGTGAAAAAATAGTTCCTCACATTGACCCCGAGCCATCCTACCTCTATCTTCAAATTGTGTCCCCTTGTTCTTGCACATCTCTTTTTCTGAAAGATGCTACCCTCTTGGACATTGTAGATTCCACTGAGGTACTTAAATGTTTCTATCATGTACCCCCTCTCCCTCCTTTCCTCAAGGGTATACATATTAAGCTCCTTTAACCTCTCCTTGTATGGCTTCTCTTGCAGACCCTGCACCATTTTAGTTGCCCTCCTCTGAACTGCCTCCATCCTATGTCCTTGCGGAGATGGGGTCTCCAGAACTAGATGCAGTACTCCAGATGGGGTCTCACCAACTGTCTGTACAGGAGATAACTTCCTGTTTTCTACTGGTGATGCCTCTCCCTATATATCCCAGTATCCTCCCAGCCCTCCCTACCGCCTTCTCACATTGCTTACCAACCTTAAGGTCATCTGATATGTTTACCCCAGGTCCCTTTCCATTTTTGTTGTTCTTACTACCTCCTCCCCATTGTGTAATCTTCCCCTGGGTTTTTGTTTCCAGGGTGCATTACTTTGCACTTCTCTGCATTGAATCCAAGCTGCCATACTTCTGACCATTCCTCCAACCTTGCCAAGTCCCTTCTCATCCTTTTCATGCCTCCTTGTGTATCAACCCTGTTGCAGATCTTTGTGTCATCTGCAAAGAGGCATACTTTTCCTTCCAGTCCCTCTGCAATGTCACTTATAAAGACATTAAATAGGACTGAACCCTGTGGTACCCCACTAGTAACCCCTCTTTCTTCAGAGTGGACTCCATTTACAATTACCTTCTGTGTCCTGTTGTTCAGCCAATGTTTTACCCAAGCTACCACCCTAGGACCCACTCCAAGGCTGGTTAATTTGACTACTAATCTTTTTGTGTGGGACTGTGTCAAATGCCTTGCTAAAGTCAAGGTAGGCCATGTCCACAGCCCCTCCCTGGTCTACTACTTTGGTCACCCAGTCAAATAAATCAATTAGATTCATCTGACATGACCTTCCCACTGTGAATCCATGCTGCCTTGTGTCCTGTGCCCCACTGGCCTCTAGGTACTCGACAATTCTTTCCTTCAGAAGTGATTCCATCACTTTCCCTACCACAGAGGTCAAACTGACAGGTCTGTAGTTTCCTGCCTCTGTCTTGCTCCCACTTTTGTGAAGGGGAATCACATCAGCCTTCTTCCAGTCCTCAGGTACCACACCATCCTCCCATGATTTGTTATAAAGGGTAGTCAGTGGTGTCACTAGTTCTCTGCTTAATTATTTTAGAATTCTGGAGTGAATTCCATCTGGCCCCATTGCTTTGTCCACCTTCAGTTTCAGGAGTTCTTTCAGAACCCTTTCTTCTTTGAAAGGAATGGGATCGACCCTCCTCTCCAGAGTGCTTCTGTTAATTGGATTAAGGCACCTCCCCCACTTCCTCTGTTGTGAATACTGAACAGAAGTATTCATTCAGTATCCCTGCTTTTTCACTGTCACTTTCTGCCCACCCACCATCCATTCTATTCAGCCTCGCTATCCCTCCCTTTGTCTTTCTACGCTCCTTGATATTCCTATAAAAGGTTTTATCCCCCTTCTTAACCGAGTGGCTGTCTTTTCCTCAGTTTGTGCCTTTGCCATTCTGACTACCCTTCCTGCTTCCTTCTGCCTTAACTGGTACAGTTCTCTGTCCTGCTCCTTCTGTGTTTCTTTATACTTCCTAAATGCTATCTTTTTCTCCCTAACCTTCACCGCCACTTCTTTTGAGAACCATAGTGGCTTTTTCTTTCATTTTGATTTGTTTATTTGCTTCACACAAAGGCTTGTTACCTCTGTGATGGCAGTTTTGATATTTCCCCATTGTTGCTCCACCCCTCCTTCTAACCTGTTAACTAGTGCTTTTCTAAGGCACTCTCCCATCTTGCCAAAGTCAGCCCTCCTGAAGTCCAGAACCCTCACTTTTGCATGGTTTGACTCTGTAGCTGGGTTTATCATGAACCACACTGTTTGGTGGTTACTTGTTCCCAAATGGCTACCCACTTCTAGATCTGAGATCCTCTCACTGTCCTCATTTGAGAGTATGAGATCTAAGATTGCTCCATCATGAGTAGGTTCCAAAACTAGCTATCTGAGGCATGCCACCTGAAGGGCATCAAGAATGGCCCTGCTTTTGGATGTGGCTGCAGCAAAGGTGCTCCAGTTAACATCTGGCATATTAATGTCCCCCATCAACAGTATCTCCCCTTTCTCTGCCATCCTAAGTATGCCTTCTATCATATCCTTGTCTATTCCCTCCCTCTGACATGGGGGTCTGTATACTACCCCTGTGCAGACTGTGGTGCCATTTCCAGTCTCTAAGGTGACCCACAGTGCCTTCTCTGCTCCCTGTTTACTCTTTTGTTCAGTTACTTTTATCCCTTCCCTTACATAGAGAGCTACTCCCCCCTTCTGCCCTCCCTGTCTCTCCTGTAGGTTGTATACCCTGGTATGTTAACATCCCAGTCATGGTTCTCTGTGTACCATGTTTCTGTGACTGCTACGATATCCAGGTATCTCTCTTCCATCAAGGTCACCAGTTCAGGGAGCTTGTTGCACAGACTATGGGCATTGGTACTCATTACCCTCCATTTCTTGATGGCCTTACCCCTTTTTGCCCCATCCCTGTCCTTATTGCGTTTGTCACTTTCTCCATTTACCTCTGCGCTTCTCCCTATTGACATCTCTATGTTGGTGTCTACCTCAGTTAGTAACCTGATTTTTTTTGGGGGGGGCTAGGATTTCCCTGCTCCTTTCCAATGCCTCCCCCCTTGGCTAGTTTAAATGCTTGCCAATGAAATATTTAAATCTATCACCTAGGATCCTGGTTCCCCTCCTGGACAGATGCAGACTATCACACCATTATAGGCCTGCACCCATCCAGGTGGATCCCCAGTCCCCAATGAAGCCAAATCCCTGAGCTCTGCATCAGTTTTTCAACCACTGATTGAATCCCATGGTGTTGAACACCCTAGCCTCATCTGTGCCATAGACAGGCAGCACCTCCAAGAAGGTTACCGTGTGTGCTATTTGTCTAAGGCCCCTTCCCATCTCCACAAATGCTTCTTGCACTGCTCTGATCCCATTCTTTGCCAGGTCATTTGTCTCTAGGTGGATAATGACATCCAGATCCCTCCCCTGTGCAGCTGCTCCTGTGATCCTGAGGATTTGCTCCCTGTCCTTCCAAGCCATGGTGCCAGGCAGGCACCTTACCTCCATCTCCCCTTCCTCCTCCAGCTCTACCTTCCTAACAATGGAGTCCCCCACCAGGAGTTGTTTCCTTCCCCTGTGGGGTCCCATTCCACCCTCCTGTGGGTCTTCTTTGTGGAGGTTCCCAGCATCCTCCTTGGTCTCCACTGTGGGTACCTCCATAGAGCAACCACACTTTTCCAGAATGGAATAGAAATTGTGGAGAGGTACAATGGGAAGGATGCACCTCTGTTCCACCACCCTCATCCTCCCTGAGCCCACTGTGGTCCAACCGCTCCTCTTTCTTGGCAATGGCAGTGACCCTGGTGGTCTCTGGGTGGGAAAGGAGGTCCCACAAATGCTGGCCAACTCAGCCTGGAGATGAGCAACCTCCTCCCTCAGCCTAGAGAGGTGCCTGCAGATGGGACAACACTGCATCCTCCAGAGCGTTTCCCAGAAGACTGCTGCTCCACAGCCACTGCACTGCACCACTCCCTTCATGTCTTTTTTCTGACCCCCTAACTGTTGTTTGGAATACTTACTCTTTCCTTTGTTTATTTATTTGTTTTTCTTTTTGCTTCCCCTACTTACTTACTGCCTCTGTGCCCTTTTAGCTCCTGATCTTCCTGTACTAAGACATGAAGTTCCTTTATTTCTCAGTAGTCTCTTTACTTTCTCAGAGTCAGACTTCCAGCAGCTAGGGGGGGACAGAGAACTACTCTTACCCTTCTAGAATGTTGAGTCTTTGGTGGTTCTCTGATCACTCACTTCCTGCTCCCAAACAGGAAGTTCCTCTTGTCAGTTAAATCCTGTGCCTATAAAAGTAGAACTGGTTTAGGGTGGGGGTTGGAGGGGAGGGAAGGAGGGCAATATAGTCCCAGTAGAGAAGTTTTAGTTATACCAGTAGCTCCTTCCTCCTGATGTTCTGTCTGTTCTCTGGCAGAAGCTATCTAGGGCAGTGCTTAAATCTGGTTTTAACCTGGCTCCTTCTAGCTAAGCCACTCCCCTACTTTGGAAATCTTTCTGCACTTAGTTAATTTCACAGATAACAATTCCCTTCTGACACCTGTGACAAGCACCTAGATAAGTACACAGACAACACAGATAACAGATAACAATTTACTTCAACTACCTCTGACAAACACACTAACTCTATTTTTACCCTAATTTGAAGGTCCCAGTACATGATTTCTAGTTCTTAGTCCCAGTAGAGAAGTTTTAGTTATACCAGTAGCTCCTTCCTCCTGGTGTTCTATCTGTTCTCTGGCAGAAGCTATCTAGGGCAGTGCTTAAATTTGGTTTCAGTCTCAGTAGAGAAGTTTTAGTTACTACTTATGAACATTTCAAGTAAGAAAACTTGTATTTGCAAATAAGTTATAGTACATCTGTTAAAGCTTTGCCCTGGAAATGTCTGTGTCATGTCCAGATATAAAATTACGCAGTGCCGATGTAAGTACTGCTTGAACATTGACCTTAAACTGAACAGCATTGTTGTCAAATGTGCACAGTTTAAAATTCAAGACAGTGCAATAAAGCACAAATTTGAGGCATCACTGACACTGTTCCCAGAGTTGGGGAATATCACTATAAAAGGTGCATTAACAGAGAATGTTTGTAATGTGGCACCCAAGATATAGAGTCCAAACTGATGCCATTATTTAAAAGAACACATGAATTCTCTAGTCACCTGGAGAAGAAGGCAAAATGAGGATGTCACCATGAGAAAGGAGGGGGAGGTGACACAGTCAAAGCAAATGCAAATGAGAAACAAGAGTAAAGTTATCAGAAACCTAATAGAAGAACTCCAAGAAGAGCTGGAGCCATATGCTAAATGCAGAGTGGCATTCACAACAGTTTGATGCTCTGAGACAAAATGTACCGCATGACTGGGTTGTGTTCTGTCTGGACTTTGGAGAAAACTATAACTGCCACTACCAAGATGAAGCTCAGAGAGCACACTGGGTATACAGAAAATCAACCATTCACATAGTAGTGGAATATTACAGATGCCCGGAACCAAATTGTGGCATTAACAAGCATAACTCACTTATTTTTTGTTAGTGATGATCAAAAGCATGACTTCCATACTGTTGATTACTTTACAAGTATGGCAACCAAATATTTGAAGGATCACGGGGTTACCACAGTGAAACAAATTCATTTTTCTGATGGGGCACCAACACAATATAAGAAGCAAGGACAACTTTGGCAATGCATCATTTGGAGTGTTTGATTGTGGTGTTTCCATTGAAAAACACTACTTTGGAAGTCCACATGGCAAAGGCCCATGTGATGGAGAAGTGTGCATCTTGAAGAAGAGTGCATCAACAGCTATAAAATCTCAAAAGACATCATAGACACTGCCTATGAAATATACAGATATGACCAAAAATTCCTGACATGTCCCAGAAATGAGGAGGATTATGCACACATGACAAGTACTTTCTTTTACGTCAAGGAGGGTGATATAAAAAGGAGAAGTCTGGACAGAACCAATGTTAAGACACTGACAAACACATGATTAACACACTGCGAGAGGAATACATCCTTACGTCATCTCAGCAAGAGAGCCAATCTGCTTGTCCAACCCATGTATAACAAATGAAGAGCAGTGTCTTAATGCATTGTTCACAGGTGACTGGAGTAACCTTTCTTTGAAACCTGGAGCAGAGGTGACTCCACCACCATTGACATGGTTTCCAAGACCACCAGCTACAGTACTACAATCAAGGTCCTCATCACCAACACCATGGTCTCCATCTCCACCATAGTCAAGGTCTCCATCTCAGCCACCACCATTAGCATCACCACAGGCAAGGTCTCCATCTCTGCCACCACGATCAGCATCACCACAGTCAAGATCTCCAAATCACTTCTCTGCACCATCAGTGGACACTTCATCTCAGAGTAAGTACCCATGAGATCTACATTCTGTTACTACCACCTACTGGCCTTATCACCTTATACATACAGAAATGCATGCCCCCATAACTTCTCATTTTGAAATTTTACAATCCCCCTATGAGTCTAAGTCTAGGTTTTCTCTGTTTGGGGACATGGCACAAATAGGTAACTACAGACCTATCAGTCTTATTTCTGTAATGAAACAGATAGAGACACTTGCCCAAGAGGACCTCGTGGACTACCTGGAGAGTAACTATCTCCAGGATAGTAAACTACATGTGGTCATGGCAAGGAGTTCTTGTCAGATAGGCAGACTAGATGGACTAATGTGTATTTTTCTGTTGTCCCTTTCTATGTTTCTGGTGTGCAAGGCAGCACATGATGCAAAAGTAATATCCTGATTTTTTGGATGGACATGTGTTTCAGTCCTCCTTGGACCACCAAGGCTTCCAGTGTTTATGCATGCATGCAAGTGTGTGTTGCTGCATGTACACAATGAGACTACAGCCTCCCTGTCATGCTGAACCACCTGAACATATTACCTGAAGCTACACTGGTGGCAATTGTTGGTGAAGTAGGCTAGATGCCATTTTTGTGGCCTAATGTAGTCTTGTCATTTCCTGAGTTCTAGTTGTTCATGAGGCTTCAATGCACAGTGATCATGTGTCTGTGGCAAGGAGGTCTTGTCAGATGGTCTTTCTCTTCTGCCAACTTATATTTTTCTATGTTTCTGGTGTGTAAGGCAGCATATGATGCTAAAGTAATAATGTGACTTACTGGATGAGCTGGGTGTTTTTAATCCTTGGACCAATGCTCATGCATGCATGCAGGTGTGTGCCACTGCATGTACACAGTGAAAATAAAATATCCCTTATGCCAACTACCTGAACATATCACCTCTAGCCACTACTGTGGCAGTTACTTTGTAGCTGGTTAGAGGCCATTTCATTGTCCTAATGTAGAGTCTTGCCATTGGGTGAATTCTAGTTCTTTATTTTACTGCACAGTGATACACTATTATCTGACTTGTGTTGCCCCCCCAACTTATTTCAGATGTCTTGCTACCTGTATCAGAATGCTGAAATGAATGATTTATTTATTTTATGCTTTTTCAGTGTCCTCCAGGAATGTGACTTTGTGGATGTCCTTTTCCAGACTGGGCGAATGAATATGGCCTACATATACCTAGCATAGGTGGTTTCATCCATATATGGGGGAAGTAACAGTAAAATATCTTGTCAGGAACAGAAACTATATTTATCAGTGTCAAGATGAAGACATGGCTGAATACTCCACCCAACCAAGCAAGGACATTATTTGGAAATTTACTGCACCTGTGCAGACTGCATAATGATAAAGAGCTGCACTTCCATACAAATGAATTTGATCAAATAAGACACGCCTTTGCATGCCTTCAAGTATATTTTAAATGAGTGTGTCAAGGCCCTTAGCTGTGCCTTGTGCCTCAAACCTAACAGTCATTCTATCACTACAATATTGCTGATGGCTATGGGTTATTCGTTTGCTACATTAAATTCCCTAACTCTTTTTCTGGGCTTGGGATCAGCTGGTATGAGGATGGCTGAAACATACTCGACAGGATTAAATGACTTGTAAATAATGTAATTAGGTGTATATAGTTCTTTGCAAGTAACTTAATTGTGTGTTTGTCAATATGACAGTTTTTTTATGAACAAGTAGTAGTTAGCTGTAGTTTGTATGGTGAGGCAGTATCATTGTAGTATTGTGGTATCCCTGTAACACAAGATAACATTTGACAAAAAATGTTAATCTAATTTCCTTTTTTAACCAAGAGATGTAAAGATGGCTAACTTAAGACCAAAGGTGTAGAAAGCTGTACAATATGGCTTGTCAGGGTTATTGGAAAGATTCAAGTTACAACAAAATTGTTACATGCCCAAGTTTAACATACAATAGTGTCCTAAGATGGACTGTTGTGTAGGCCTCCCCCAGAATAATAAGAGAAAAACAATTAAATGATTCATACTACAGACCATAAATCGAAGCAGAAGTCTTATGTTATCATAAAAATGCTTTATTTACAAAACCAGAAAAGGTAACAGCTAAGACACTATGTTACCCATGTTAGATTTTTCATATTCAGTATGTTTTTTCATAACTTGGACTTCATGAACTATCTTTAAATTTGGGATACCATATGTAAGCATTGTAAGAAAGGCACAGTCATGAGAAACAATCGCATTTTATTTTTTGCCTTGATTGTCACACTAGGTCTCTCCAGTAGTAAATTTGTGTCTGTCTATCTATCTATATATCTATCTATCGATCCCTTAAGAGTAATCAATAACCTACTAGTAGTCAAATGCAGAGATAAACAGATAAACAAAAAAAATGAAAAGAAGCAACTAAGTCATCAACTGAATAGGTTGAATGATTAGGGGAGGCAGTATAGCGCAGTGGTCTAAGGCTCTGAGCTGCGAATCTGGTGAAATCCAGCAGACCAGACCTGAGTTTGAATCCCACAGCTTCCACTTACATACTGTGTGACCCTGAGCAAGTCACTTAACCTCCTTGTGCTCCCAGGTTGCTCCTGTAAAAAAGCTTTCAGCTTAGTGTGCTATACCTGGTTAAACAACCTAAAAAAAGAATAAGCAGACTATTATTGCCTGCATATACTCTCATTTGTCATTCCAATGGCAGTGCTGGGAGGGAATCTGTGCCACTCCTCCGATGCTGGACAAGTGACTGTATCCTTTACAAGTGGGGCATGGGGGAGGAAGGTAGCACTGGGTGCATTGAGGGTAAGGGATGGGGTATATATCCCTTATTTTACTTCCCGTCTCCACTAATGTTGCTTTTTTCTCTTTTAGATATTTCCCAAAGAAGTCCTAAGGTCGAAACATCAATTTTTAATTCTATTTTCTATTTTCAGCGTGCATTTAATATTACCATTTTGTTTTGTTAACATTATCTATTTTCCAACTGTTTGGGCTTGAGACAGGTGAAACAGAAGATGGATTGGGAGAATGCATTCAGTATGGGGACAGGGATTTTTTCAGCGATATGACCACTTCACAAGAAAAACTCTGAAAAATGTGAAACTCTATTATTAAGCATTACATGCATGCAAAGGAAGAAAATATGAAAATGAAGTACATGATGAGGCTTGTTGATGCTTTGGTAGTTGCAGAATGTGTTCACTCAAGTGAAAAAAATCTTTCTCTAGTTTTCTGACATTTTTGGAAAATTGACATTGTAACACCGGAGTGTCTTAATGGGCTGAAATCTCAGATTCTCCTGTCAAATGTACACCACCCATAACAATCTCCCCTAAGCTCAGCATGTTGTATTGGAACACAGCCTGTCTCCCACTCCCTGCCTGGTAGAAATTATTTGGAAAATAATCCTTCAAGCCAATGACTATAGTGATCTGGTATATATAGCAGCATTGTAGCTAAATTCATCCTTACTAGGTAGTGTCCTACTGCAATCTTTCTTTTACTTTGCCCTTGATTGTTATCCACATATCAATCACTGTTCCCAGAATGGAAACATGCAGGATGTTAAAAGACTTTTTAAATGTTATCAAATCACTTCAACATCCATCGAGATACCTTGCAATACTTTTACATTGCGCCACAGTTTCTTAGATTTTGGAAAACAAGTCTTTATATTTTTTTCTAAACAAATAACAGGTGAGTTGGCATTGATACAAAGAACAACCAAATTCTCATGAACTGAGATGTGCGGCCTTGGATTAAAATGGTTTCTAATAAGTAAACATTCTTTATGTCAATATAAACTTACCTTTGCTTTGACAGCTCCTCACCTTGAACTAATGGTGTATAGCATGACTTTCATGTGATGGGGTTGAATTCAGTACAATATGATTTATCTGTTTATTTATTTTTTATTAACCAGGTAAGTGCATTACACAATCAAATGCCGGTTTTCATGCACAACCTGGGAGATTACAAACAGATGGATAACAATGCAATACAGCATTAAATGAGCACACAAGTGATATGTATAATTAATACATAGTAGTTTAACATTTACAGGCAACATAGAAAGATTTGCTTCAGATTAGAGCTGATCACAAGTTATGTCAAACTGAACTCAAAACAAAACTGTCAACAAATAAAGTTTTCATTACAAACACAGCTGCCACCACCACTCCCTGAATCCCTACTCCCAAGCTCCAGAACCTGTACCATTTAATATTTGGTGGACCTCTTAGTCTGCTGACTCTGGATGTCTCCCCCCAGTTGCTACCTTTCCTGATAAAGGAAATCAGTGGTTAACATCCCAGTTCCTTTGTGTTCTGCTTCTGTCTGCCTAAAATGCAAAGTTCTGATTAGATCTGGAAATCTGTGAATTGGTGTATTTGACTGCAGTATGCAAGGAGACCACTCCTGAATATGCATAGCATGCAACAGTATCCTCCAACTTTCTCACACTACCAGGCTTCAATACCCCAACCTGATTCTGCTCTACCAGCTGATGTTCAGTCTGCCAGAAACCAAATGAACAATGCTTACAGCACTAGGACGGAGCTGACCATATTCAATTAGACCCCTTGCATAACTGACCCTCCCCTCCACATCCTCTGACTGTCACTGAGACACAGTTAGGTCCTCCTATATGATACCTTAGTCCTTCTCTGAGACAGAGTGCTGGATTGGAATAAAAAAGCATAATGGGGCTTGCCATTAAAAGGTAGGCCAGGTTGTCCAGTGATCCCTACCAGGAATAAGTGCATATGAGAGGAAAGGGGAGGGGGGACAGAGGGATAGAGAGGGAGGGGTCTGATGACATCAAAAGGCAGGAAAGGGTAATATGACAAGGGCAAGCCAGAGCCCCAGGGATTGGCTGGGGGTGGAGACCAAAAGGGGGCCCTGACCAGCCTATCAGGGGTATACTAGGCCAGGACTCAGGCAGGACAACCTCTTTAGCTGGGAATTTTTCAGACTGAAGATCTCAGCACTTCGTCTGCAAGAAAGCTAGGTAAGGCACATGGAAAGACTAGGCCTGGTAGGCCACGTGAGCACTGTGAGAAGTTTCACTTCGGATAGTTTTGTTAGATGTAATGCAGAGAACAAGTAATAACAGGGCTCGCTGGAGCTGGCTATGTATTTTTGGTGTGCTGTTTTTCCTTTAATTTTAAGCTGTTTATGTGCAATGGTTTAAGTAAGTCAGCCATGTGGGCCCTGTGAGAGTTTTTTACTTTGGATGGTTTGCTAGATGTAAGGTAGAGAGCAAGTAATAACAGGGTGTACTGGAGCTGGCTATGCATTTTTGTGCTGCTTCTTTTTATGTTAAGCTGTTTAGGTGCAATGGTTAAGAAAGTCAGCTCTAGGGGCTGGCATAGCTGGAGAGTAATATGCAGACAGCCAAGATGGCCTTGTGATTCGGATGGAACAGCATGAAGTTTGGATGAAGTGGATCACTTTGGCATTGGCAGTTTGGACCACTGACTGTGTTTTTTTTTTTTGTTCCAATTAAGGGCATAAAATGTTGAATATGGGGCAGGGCAGCATGAGGGGCCAGCTTTGTGTGTCATTGTTTCAAGGAAAGCTTAGTGTGAGTGATGGGCCTCCTCATCATCTTGGGTCCTGCATCCACACAGTGTGGCTTGTTTTTCTTTTGGTGCCTTGCAAAAAAAAAAGAGACAAGAAAGAAAAGAGAGAAAACAGAAGCAGAGAAGAAACCAAGCCATTTTTAGCAGGCTGAATTGGAATGGGCATTTCACCTCTGGCATAGGAAATGAGGGAAAGGGGGCTGCAGGGCACACAACTGGACAGGGGGAGCAGATTGACTGGGCAAGCGAGGATGTCTCCGAACACACAGATCCACAAAAGTGGATCACAGGAAAGCCTGCCATGGTGGGCTAGGTGGTTTTTCTCAAGAAGCCAAGAAAGATTGGGGCAGGAAGGTGTCCTGCAGGTCCAAAGGAAAAAGAGAAGGACAGAGTTAGAAGGGTCAATAGGTGCACAGTGGTCAACAAGGGGGAAGGTGTGGTGATGGCAGAGAGTGCAGGAGTGCAGCTGAAGGCATCCCAGCATACTCAAGGGCAGATGGTGCAGACACTAAAGGGATGGAGGCCTACAGGTTATGGGTAGAGAGAATGGCACAGTAGCATGCCTCATTACTGGGTGGTTTTGCTGATTCAAGTTCCTCTTCTTTTTCCTCTGTTTTGGCTGGCAGGGAGGAAGCTGCATGCATGGGCACCATGAGCCATGGTTTGGTTGTTTGCTGCCTTTTGTGTTACCCAGGGAGAGGGGCAAAAAACAAGGGAGTGTATTGGAAAAGAGAAAGAATAGAGGAGCGCTTGGGGGCACCAAGGAACTGCAGAGGTCGACAAGTCAAAATGTGGGGCCCGGTGACCCTTGGGGGCCCAAAGCATGGCAGGCCAAGACAGGGTGGTCCGCAGGTTGCCAGTAGGGTGGGGGGTTTGGACTGACAAGAGGGGCCACAGCACTGGAGGGTCACTGAAAGGCCAGAGTTGTCTGGCAAAGGGGGCCACTCTCCTCGGAGAGGAGGCTGGGGCCCAGCAGCCATGTTCACGGGGGACACCCTGCAGAAGGGCCCATGGCAAAGGAGAGGACAGAGGCCCGACAGGGCGTACAGCAGTCCAAGGGCAAGGCACTTTTACCCTAGGTGGGAAGGCAGGGGTAGGCCATGACTAATGGCAGAAAAAGGGGAAAGCACATGGGAGAGATGGCGCAGGCCACTGGAGTGGAACCAAGTGGTCTGAGGCATTGGGATGGGGGGGTTAAAACATTTTTTTTATAAGACAGCAGGCCACGGAAAGGGGGTCACACACTTCAGCACCCAGTGGATGAACTTGCCACCTGGAAAAGGAAAGAGGCCTGAAGGGGTGGCATGCCTCAACAGGATGCCCAGAGGGGCATGCTAATAACAGAAAGGCAGTAGCTGGGGGCAAGCAAAAAAAATAAAATAAATAATAATAATAAAATAAGACTGCATCATGGGAGCAAATGGACATGAGGAGTAATGTGCCCGGAGCAGGTCTCAGGAGCAATACAGTGGAGCATGGGGCTTGGCAGCCTACAGGCCTGTCCAACCCCAGTAAAGGGGTATATGTGAATATGACAGGCTGACCATTATAATCTTTCACCCCACAGATTGCAGGCACAGAGAAGCAGGCATGGCACCAAAGCAAGCTCAGCTGACTAGTGAGAAGATGTTGTAAGAGGCATCCGTGTTGATGGGACAGATGTCAGAGCTATTGGTGGCAGTGAAAATGAGAAAGGGGGAGGAGGAGGCACAGAGAAAGCACAAGGAGTGTGAGGAACAACCGAGTAAAGCCAAAGTGGGTAAGAGAGCCAGGAAGGAAGCCCCACGCCCGACACCAATACCAGCACCCCTGCCCATGCCGGAACCGGATGAAGAAAAACCTGGACGGCGGCAAGAAGGACGTGGATCTCACAGATAAGAACAGTTTAAAGGAGTACCTCAAGGGGCTGTTGGGAGGCATGGGGGACATGGGAGTTGAGAAGATGAAGCAGGCGGTACGGGCATTAAAGGAAAATGGGTCTGGGCCAGAAAAAGGGGGGGCCGGGCCGTAGGGAACACGAAGTTGTACAAGGGGCCCCCAGGTTGTTCAATCGGGGACCATGTACCAGCCTCAATCAAAGAAAATATCTGGAAAGGGGAGTATATTGACATCTTTGGGCTCATGGATGAGGCCACAGCCACGAAGTACAAGCAGAAGGAGTTGGTGGGGAAATCAGAAATGGCGGTGGCATTGGCAGTGGTAGACCACAAGAAGGAAGAAGCAAAGTATAAGGGGAAGACCATAGAGAATTGGTAAGGCGGTTTCATAATTTATAGCACATTAATGCTGGAAAAGCAGCCATAACTCACAATCCCCTTGCTGACATACACATCCATTATCAGGGAGGCATACAGGGCAAAGGTCTGATACGGGGTGGCTCAAGTATGATGATGCCTTCCAGATGCAGATGGAGGCAAAAGGGGACCTGAGATGGGACTGCACCCACTCAGAATTGTGGGTAAGGACCCTCTCCAGGGAGGTAGGGGGGATGAGGGAGACCAAGCAAGGAGGAACACTCTGGCTGCAGGGGCAAAAGCATGCTGGGGCTACAATAAGACCACCTGCACATGGTACAGCTGTAAGTTCAGGCACATCTGCTCAAAATGCATGGGATCACACCCAGCCTCCAGCTGCCAGCAGACTGGTGACAGATTAGGGAAGAATGGGGAGCACTTTTATGAGCAGTCCTTTCAGAGTGCCCGGGGGACACAGAGCAGTGACCATGGGTGCAGCCACAGGGGTAGCATAGCGCCCCTTGGGGATGGCAGTAGTGGGTCACAGGGGGATAGGCAGTGGGGATATGTGCTGGCACATACCCCCGTTGCCCTAGCAGCAGTGGAGAAATGGACTACAGAATACCTGAATAAAGGGGCAGGCAAGCTGCTTCAGGAGGATTTCTGGATAGTTTTCTCACTGGGGTTTCAAGAGGGGTGGGAAAGAACATGGGCCAAGAACTTGGGGTCAATAAAAGGGAAGGAAGTGATTGTGGGGGCCAAGATAGAAAGAAAATCACAGTGGGCCAGGTGGAGGGCCCATTAGAGGGCCCCCATGCATGCAGTTCTGGATTTCCCCATTGGGTGTGGTGCCCAAGAAGTCAGATGGGGAATTCCACTTGACTTATCATCTATCATACTCAGAAGGCTCCTATGTGAATGAAGGCATTCCAGACCACCTTAGGGTGGTGTTGCATGCCTCATTGGAAAAGGCCATATTTCTAATTAAGGCAATCGGGGTGGGGGCATGGCTGGTTAAGACGGACATTGAGTCAGCATTTAGGATCTTATCTGACAGGCCAGGAGATTGGGCTCTATTGGGCTTTCAGTTCCAAGGGCACATATATTTTGACAAATCCATGCCCATGGGGGGTTTGCTGGCCTGCTCCACCTTTGAGATGTTCAGCACCTAGATACAGTTGGTCTTCGGGGCCAGAAATGGACACAGGAGTGTGGCACATTACTTGGACGATTTCCTCCTCATTGGGGAAATGAGAGCAGAAGTGCAGAAAATGCTAGGTGATTTTGAGAACATGTGCCAGCAGGTAGGGATTCCACTGACACAGGGCAAGATGGAGGGCCCTGCTCAGAGGTTGTAATTCTTGGGTATAGAAGTGGACACTGAGGAATGTTGTTTTCGGCTGCCTGGGAACAAAGTAGCACGGCTAAAAGGTTTATTGGCCCAGGTTGGGGTGGGGAGGAGGGGGGTGCCACTGGTACAAATACAGCAACTGCTTGGGCACCTTAATTTCACCTGCAAAGCAATCAGCCTAGGCAGAGCTTTTACAAGATGGCTGGGGAAGGCCACAGGAAAAGCCAAATGGCCGCACCATTTGGTGGATGTGTCTAAAGAGGTTTGTGAAGACTTCAGGGTGTGGGAGGAGTTTCTCAACAACTACAATGGGGTGACATTCTGGCAGGATGAGTGGGAATGGAACACAGAACTGGAGCTGTTCACATGTGCCTCAGGTGCTCTGGGAACGGGGGCATGCTTTCAGGGGGAATGGATGTTGGAACCATGGTCGGCAGCTTGGATGGAAGGAGTGACACTGAAGTACATCAAATTCCTGGAGATCTTTCCAATATGGGTGGCCCTGGAAGTATGGGGTGAGAGGAAGAAGGGGAAGCACATCTTGTTTTGGTGCAATAACAAAGGGGTAGTAGAAGTTATTAATTAGCAGGGGGGAGGATGGAGATGGTAGGCAGGCTGCTCAGACGTATGATCCTAAGGGGACTGTGGCTGAACCTGTCATTCAAAGAACAGCATATTGAAAGTCTGAGGAATGAAGTGGCTGACAGTCTGTCCTTTTTGCAGCTCGACAGGCTTCAGGAGCTGAAGCCACAGGTGGCACCACACAGGACCAGGGTCCTGGACCAGTTGTGGGAGGTTGGAAGAGCACAGCCAGGGCACTGTACCAGGGCTCCTGGGCAGAAAACACACTGAGGGCCTATGAAGTAGGGTGAGTGAGGTTCCAGGGCTTCAGGGGGAAGCATGAGTGGGACAAGGATGAACCGGCCCGGGACGAATAGGTAAGGAGGTTCGTGGTGGAGCTATGGGAGGAAGGGATGGCCCACGCCACAAGGGTTGTGCACTTAGCTGGCATCAGTTGGGTATGCCAGGATAGGGCCTGGCCCAATGTAGGGACCAGTAGGATCATAAAACAGATGATGGCAGGGGACGTAGGTGGCAAGGGGTCCGGGTGAATGGAAGGCAACCCATAAGGGGGGAATTACTGATAAGTGTATTGGAGGACGCCAGGAAGGTATGCACATCAGCCAGGGAGGGGGTGCTATTCCGGGCCATGTTTGTGGCAATGACTGTGGGGCATTCTGGGTGGGGGAAATGGCACCACAAGGAAAACAGACACCAGGCAGGTATTGCAGCATGAGGATGTCCTGTGGGGACATGACAGGGTGGTCATCATCCTGGCCAGGTCCAAGATGGACCAGGGAGGGATGAAGGGGGACACAAGTGTCATTGATGACAAAACCACAGTCGGTCAGCTGAGCCATGAGTGTGCTGTAGGAGTACAGGAGTTCTCGGGGAGGGCAGGGGGATGCTGTTCCAGCATGGGGATGACTTCCCGGTCATGAGTTTCCAAGTAGGGGTGGTCCTCAAGAGGGTGCTGGCATTTTTGGGGAAGGATCCCAGTAAATTTGCCCCACATTCATTCAGGATCAGGGCAGCCATGGAGGCAGCAGAGAGAGGGGCTGTGGTGGTGGAGTTGAAAAGGGTGGGGCGCTGGAGGTCCAGCAGCTATAAGAAGTATGTGAGAAAATGATAACAGCAACTCACACTGTGTATTTTGTTTCCATGGCAGGTTCCAAGAAGAAAACCTCGATAGTGGGGCATTCCTTTGTGTACTGGGCTGAGAGGTTTTCCGTGGCCACCTCCTGAGGAGCAGAGTTGAGATACAACACTGAGCATACAAGGGTGTTAGGGAAAGGCATTAGGGGGTTGAAGTGGGAGCAGCTCGTGCCTTTGATGGGGGAATTGAAATTGCAATGGGGCACTCCAGATTGCATCATGATACACCTGGGTGGAAATGATTTAGGGAGCCTGCCATGGGGGGTATTGGGACAAAACATCATGGGAGACTTAGAGAGATTAAAGGGGTAGTGGCTGAGGGTGATGATCGGCTGGTCCAATATCACCTCTCAGAGTGTATGGAGAGGGGTGCAGGATGTCAGGCCGATTGAAAGGGTCAGGAAGCACCTGAACAGGAGGGTAGCCAGGAGGGTAATAGAGATGTGGGGAGTTCACCTGCAGCACAGGGACATTTCTTTTTTTTTTTTTATTCAAATTTTATTAACAGATTTTCACAATACAGGGGACAGAAAGTTACAACATACCCTGCATATGTTCAAAATATAGCATGAACTTCCCCCAGCCCCTCCCTTCCCCCACCCCATACAGCAGTAAAAATCCATGTTGTAGTACAAAAAACATTACTAATATACTGTCATAAATTAAGATTCACTATTATAGTAACTCATCTATCTGTTCTGATCATGATTAGCATGTGAAGGGGCTCTCAAATACTCTTGTACCTCTGCAACTTATTGTGGAGGCTCGCTATCGCTTTCTTTGTGCAAAGGTTAGCTAGGATTTCATTAACCCATTCTTGATATGTTGGACTTACCGCATCCTTCCAATGCCGAAGTACAATTTTTTTAACAGATAATGCAATCATGGAAATGTGAAATCTCCTGATTTTAACTTTGATAGAGGATAGATCTCCCAACAAACATACATCTGGGGTGAAGCAATCCTGCAAACCCAGAATGGGATCTAAGTTAGTCTGGATAGCCATCCACAATGACCTTGTCTTGGGGCATGACCAAAAAATGTGAAGAAGTGTGCCATCCACCTGACATCCTCTGGTACAAGTCCCCGACCCTATAAGGCCCCATTTCCTCAACTTAACAGGGGTATAATACATATTGTGCATGATATGATATTGCATAAGTCATAATTTGTCCTGAGAGACACATATCTATGACAAAACTTCCATAAAACCGACCAATTGGGAGTGTATTGGGGAAAAAAAGAAACCCAGAGCTTAGTGGGACCTTCAGGTCTCCCATACTTCCAGTGAAATAGAACTCGGTATATTTTAGAAATAACACCTGGTACTTGGAAAAAAATTTAATAAAGATTTTCTTTAGAAAAAAAAAACTTGGAAAAAAATTTTAATAAAGATTTTCTTTAGAAAAAAAAAGAAATAACACCTGGTGAACCCATCAGGGAAGAGAGCTCGCGTACAAATGAAAAGGCAGGCGGGTGAGGAGGGGTATTGCCAAGCACTGTAGAAAGCAGATGTTTTAACTGGACTACCCTGAAATAATGAGCTACCGGAATGTCAAATATACGGATTATACTAGAAACTGAGAGCCATTCCCCTTCATCATCCAGAAAAGTAGAAACTATCCCATCCCCAATTTGGGGCAACCACGTGCGAGAAATCTTCCGTTTATTTATTGTGAAGGACGGGGAATTCCAGATGGACTGAGACAGATCCAAATGTGGAGAATACCGCAAAAATGAGCAAAGCTGTACATGAAATTTTAGGGACATTCGAAGGGTGGGCATCTGCGAGCATCTGGAAAGGACGCAATTTTAACATAGAGCATAGTCAAGGGATCCATGTTCTCAGACTGGATAAAGTCTAACTCAATTTTAAGCCAGACCGGTCTTAGGTGCTCGGGACCCGGACTCACCCAGCGCATGTATTTTGCAACGTGACTGGCCCAGTAATAGATTCCCAGATGGGGAATTCACAATCCTCCATCCATTTTCTGAGCGGCCAGCTTATGATATGCCAACCTGGATTGCTTATTGGACCAGATAAAGTTGGTAAAAATACTGTGCATTCTCTGAAACCATGATAAAGGAATAAAGGAATAATTTAGGAGCAAGAGGGGATAAAACAAGTGAGGAAAAACATTCATTTTAATTATATTAATGCGACCCCAGAGAGAGACAGGAAACTTAGACCATCTATTGAGGTCTTGAACTATTGCTTGGGAAAGGGGCTCCAAGTTCTCTTTGAACCAGGAAGAGGGGTTACGCGTCAAGTTGATACCCAGGTATCTGAGAACGCGAGGAGACCAACCAAGACCAAAAGGGGACACATCACTCTTAAAAACCTTGTGGTTAAGAGGGAAAATGGAAGATTTATTGACGTTCAATTTATAGTTTGAGAAAGCACTGAACTTGGCTATTTCTCCTAACATAACAGGGATAGATGTTATTGGGTGAGAGAGATGGAGGAGAAGATCATCAGCATAAACCGTGATCTTCACCATGTTATTCCCTATCGGAATGCCTCATATCTCCAGATTATTAAGAATATTTCGGATAAGGGGCTCTAAATATAAATTAAATAAAAGGGGGGAAGGGGACAACCCTGCCTGGTGCCGGAAAATAAAGAAAAGGGTTTGGAAAATGCTCCATTGCCAGAAACCCTAGTAGAGGGGATCCGATATAAGGCCCGAATCCAATCCATGAACATGGTAGGAAAACCGAATACTTTTAGAACCTGAAACACGAAATTCCAGTTGACATTATCAAATGCCTTCTCTGCATCCAGGGAGACCAATCCCGTGGGAAAGGTGGCATCCCTGGACACCGAGAAGATATGCGAAAGAGTGTGTAAATGGTCTGACGATGAGCACCCCTTCATGAATCCCACCTGGGACATACTAATCAGGTCCAGGATGACCCGAGTTATTCTGTCGGCCAATATCTTTGAGAGAATTTTAACATCCTGATTCAATAGGGAGATGGGCCTATAGCTTTGAACTAGCTCTGGGTCTTTATCAGGTTTTGGAAGAAGAACAAACAGGGCTTCAAATAAATGTGTGTCTACTCTTACACCAGAACGAATGTGACGATACAACCAGTGAAGTACCGGTAATAGTTGTGTTCGAAAAGTTTTATAGAATAATGCAGAAAAACTGTCCGGTCCTGGGACTTTGTCTGAGGGCAAAGCCCCGATAACCTTTGATATTTCCTCCAGAGATATTGGGGAAGATAACAACTTCCTCTGTGACTCGGACAGGGAAGGGAGAGAAGAATCCCTCAGGTATGCCTCAAGGAACTCCAAAGAAGAAGGGCTATCCATATCCCTATATAATTGCTCATAGTACGAGGCAAATTCCTGCACAGTCTCTGAAGGGGATACCTTCAGGAATCCATCTGCCTGGGCCCTGATTGGAGGAATAAACCTAGCAGATTCCTGTTGTTTTAATCTTAAAGCAATCAAGCGACCTGATTTTTCCCCCTGATCGGTGTAGTTTGCTTTAGTGCAAATAATAGATATCTCTGCCTTTTCCCTCAACAAATCTAAATATTTATCTTTAGCTACCAAGAGCCTCCTCATATCCTCTTCTGAGGCGCCGGACAATAAATTGGCTTCCAGAGACCTAAATAGTGATAATGAGGATAATAATTCAGCCTCTCGAGCCCTTTTCCTCTTTATGGCTAGGCTAATAATAATCCCTCTCATGTAGGCCTTGAAGGTGCCCCATAACATATCAGGTGCCATACTCTCTGAGGAGTTGGTAGAGAAAAAGAAATCAATCTTTTATTAGGTTACAATATTTAACATTTTTCAATAATTGTTTGTTTAATTTCCATCGGGTTTCTTTTTGGTGAATATTAAGAAAAGCCAGATTGCAAATCACCAATGAGTGACTGGACACTGGACCTGGCTGAATTGAGGCTGCTAAGACCCCTGGTAAGAGGGCCTGAGAAATTAAGAGATAGTCGATGCGAGACTGGGTTCTGTGCACAGGCAAGTTGAAGGTATACTCCCCTGTCCTTGGGATGTAATACATGCCACACATCACACAGTCTGCACCGATCCAGTAAGTCCCTGAATGCCCTCTGCCAGGGAGACAAACTCCTTGACCCACTACCAGACCTGTCCACTTCAGGATCCAGAACCAGATTAAAGTCTCCACCCATAATTATAACAATGGGAAGCATGGGAAGGATGATGGAAATAAGCTTCATGAAGAAGCCCAGGTCATCTGCGTTTGGCCCATATATACTACAAAGTAAAATTGGTATAGACCAAAGATTTCCCTGAAACAGGACATATCTACCACCCGGGTCCCTAAGGACTTGCTTCGAGACAAAGGGAATGCCTCTATTGACCAGAACCATAACCCCACAACTGTTAGTGGACCCTGAGGCATTAAATACCTGTCCAATCTGTTGCCTCCTAAATTGCAGAGATTCACTCTCAAGGAAACGAGATTCTTGCAAGAACGTAATCTGAGAAGACAATAAGCTTAAATGTTTTAACACTTGATATTGTTTAACTTTTTCCCTTATCCCCTTCACATTCCAAGTAGCCAGATTGATACTACTGGCCATCTAAGTAAGAAAGAACGGGTCTCTTATATAACATTCAGAAATTGCTACAACAAAAATTAAGTGTCCAGAACCCATGTTTACTGCTGTATCTCCCTCCCAACCCAACATCGACCTCCCCCTTTCTAATCCCCCACAACCCCCCCACTAAGGTACCCCGCAACCACCCAATAATTGAGTAAATTGAAGGACTTGAGTATAACCTTATCCCTACCCTCCCCCTGCCCCAACTATCATGAGCAACGTTCAGCACAATACCATTTTTCTTCCTCTCCCTCCAGCCTCCCTGACATGTGCCCCAAAACCCTACCCCAATATGCAAACCTTCTTATTGAACTAATAAGTGTTAATATCTATGCAAAGAGAATAATGGTGTAAATAATAACACACAGCCATTAAGTTCCTGAAATCCAGAAGAGGGAAGAGAAGAAACGTGAAAGAGAGGAGAGGAGAGAGCATACCCCACTTGGGAGCTAGCTAGAGAACCCGAATGCCTGAATGAGAAAACGGTAGTATAACATGTGATAGCTGAGCTCGCTATTGTAACTAGTGCTACCAGCAACAATAAAACCTTTCAAAGCTGTTCCTAGTTAGCGGTAGGTCTAGATGCTCCCAAGTAGAGAATCTCAGTATGTTCCCAGGCCTCCGCTAAAAAACTCAATCTGGGAAAGTAGGCTCCCGAAGTAAGTAATGGAGCTGATCCACCGAGTAAATAGCAAGGGTGCCCTCTGGTGATATAAACTTAGTAAGGTGTGACCATCTGAAATTGAAACTAAGGGGTCACTCTCCTGACTCTTGTCTTAACAGACTGAAACATCAAATCTGAAGGCATTCACTCTAACATTTAAGCAAAAGGAGATACATTGGTGCCCCTGCAAATGATCAAGAAAACACAATCCATGCAAAGAGAGGATCCTCCTGTCAGACAAAACACAACCCCATTGAAACAGTCTCCTGGGATATGCAATTGCCCTGTAACATTAAGCAATAAAATGTGCAATGAGAATAACAAGATCCCGATGAGAATAGTCCCTTCCGCCATAGCTCTCAGGAACACACAAAATCAGACAAGCATTCTTTTCCCATTTTGAATAGTAGCTCGAGAAGAACTTCTCCCTTCCATCGCTGGCTAGGCTAAGGCCGAGAAAGCAGGTCAGGTGTCCCAAAACAGGTCAGGCAAGGCAGCCTTAAGCCGCGTAAGAGCAGTTTCAGGATCCTTGTAAGTTGACCAGGTACCAGCCACCAGTACCTGCAATCTAGCTGGGTAGCCCATTTTAAAATGAAGGCCTGCTGCAATGATCTTTGAAACAATAGGATGAAACGCAGTACATTTTGCTCTGAACGACCCCGGTAAGTTCTGTGTGACTCTGAGCCTGGCACTTTCCCATTTGACTTCTTGCAGTGCTCTCACTTTTGCCAGAAAGTGTTGCTGCTCCAAGTAGTTTAGAAAGCGGCATATACTGGGACGTGGTGTTGCTCCTGGGGAAGGTTTGGGTCGAAAAGACCTATGCGCCCTCTCTATGGTATACTTGGCCCCAAAAGGAGAGGGACCGGCAATCTTTTCCACCAATTTCTGCACAAAGATAACTGTGTTCTGGCCCTCCTATCCTTCTGGGAGTCCCAAAATAACTATGTTATTCCTTCGCTGCAGCCCTCTAAATCTTCTAGCTTGGCTTCCAATCGAGAGAACTTCTGCCGCATAGCCACAAGACCGGGGTCAATTTTTTCCACTTGCTTCTCAAGGGAGGAGATTCGGGCTGCATTATCTGAAGTTTTCATTGAGACCTCTTCAAGCTTTTTGGAAAGGGATTTGATTTCAGCTGAGATTTCTTTTACTTCTTCACGGAAACTCAGTGTTAGCGGTTCTTGTTCAGCAATCAGGTTCAAAGGCTCTGGCTTATCCACTGCACTTGAGGCCCTTGATTTTTTTGGGGCCTTCTCGGGAGTGACTAGTGAGGTGTGCTTCTGTGGAGCTTTTTTCATTTAAACCTCCATAGTCGCCGAAATCAAGCCAGCGGGATCACAGGGTTCTAAGAAGGTGGTAATAAGCAGTTTTTCTGGGTTTTAGGCAGATATAATAGCCTGAAATAACAACATTTTACAGTTAGGAGGCTGGAGCTATGTGAAGGAGCTTCTACTCGGTACCCTGCATCACGTGATCCACAAGGACATTTCTTTCGACCAACCCACAGTGTTCAGGTCGGACAGTGTCCACCTGTTGGAGTTTGGGATGTGCCTGTTCCTACAACCTATTGGGAAGCTAGTGAACCAGATGGCCAAGAAAGGGCTTAGATACTAGCCCGCAAGGGGGGAGCCCTTCTGTCCATCACAAGCTGGAGGAGGGGCAGTGGAAGGAATGAAGGAAAAGGGGGAGCGCATTGGGGAGAAAGGGGGAGGAGGGTAGGATACTTGGGCTGAAGACAAAGAACCCAGATGTGGTGGTAAAGCAGGGAGGTGGATAGGTCCAGGCATCAGATTCAGAAGTGTCTGGGCCTGGAGGGAAAAAGGCCGGGGAAGTGGAACGGCATGGTTCTGGTGTGGAGGAGGGGGGCAGATTCATAGTGTCCAGGCCCTGAAAGCAAGATGGAAGATATGACCAGAAGAAGGAAAGAGGCTGGAGCCAGAAAAATTTGGAAAAGAATATTGATATAAATTGAATTGTGAATTCAAAGTTATATGGGTTGTAAATATAGTCCTTTGTACCATAAATATATTTGTCAATGAGCAACCAACAAGTAAATTGGTGTGGTATCCATCATTCCTGAGGGGGATTCAGGGGACAATTTGTCATTAAAGAGATAAGATATATTGCATGTCCTTAAAGGGAATTTCAAAGTTATGGCTGGATTGCTGTGTCCTTTGACCTTCTTCTGATCCAAAACAGAGGATTCACTAGAGGGATAACCTGGGCTTCCAAATGGAAGCCTACTGCCCATTCAAGCTCTTCCACTTAGGCCATCTAGTGGCATTGAAGTGCAGAGTGGCATGGGATGGGCATATATAGTATGCATTGTACATTATCTGACTCAACTTGTGAATAACTGCGTGAGTGCTGATTCTGGAAGTGGGGGTAATGATAGAGAAATAGCAGAAGGCACTCTTTCTGCTGTGTGTAGCTGCCTGGAAAAACCCTAAAGATTTGTTGGAAAGTTTAAATAAATGAAAAGAATGAGAAAATATAACACTGGAGAGGAGACTTGGCATAGAGAAAAGGAATATTGACATAAGCGTACCCATGCAAAACTTCGCCCACAACTTGGTTCGATGCACAGAAACAGAAAAGCCCTCTCCCTACCTACATGGCAGCAGCTCCTCACAAAAATGGTTATTCCATTGTTTAGCTGTGATGATGTAATGTATGGTACTGCCTCAGTCTCCCATTTAACCAGGCTGGACTCCCTCTACTATGCTTTTTGTCATTTTGTCCTAAATGCCTCCCCCGCACCCACCACTGCTCCCTCTGCTCTCTCTCTTTCCCTAACCCCTCTTCATCACCGATGTCTACTCTACTCTTTGCTCTTCATCTCAAAATATTGGTTTAGGTCCTCACCCTTCTATCTATCCTTACATCTGTGTCCCTCCTCTGAGACCTCATACCCCCTTCATTCTAGAGACACCCGCACTTTCTCCCTACCACCGCCCTCCTC
Organism: Neoceratodus forsteri; assembly: GCA_016271365.2. Taxonomy (NCBI): domain Eukaryota; kingdom Metazoa; phylum Chordata; order Ceratodontiformes; family Ceratodontidae; genus Neoceratodus; species Neoceratodus forsteri. Next base: position 656,540,456 of record CM028136.1, read on the forward strand.
ATGTTCTGGCACAGCAGCATCTACTTACAGACTGCCCTCACTGTGGAACAGCCTTCCCTCCCATGTCAAACATTCTCCTTCAGCCCCTTTCCTAAAATGAGCTTTGTCATGCATAACTAGTCAAGTCATCACCTGCACTTATAAATGCAACTTTGAATCTTGAATATCAATTTCACAGTGGTCAAGCTTGTTATTGCATTTACCCCAAAATGACTTGCATGTCTCATTTTGCTTGCTCTCCTACTCTACTGCTTCCTCTCCTACCATCACCCTCCTCCTTTTTCCCCATCTCCTTCCCCAGTGCATACACCCCATGTAAATCTCTTCTGATTTTATGTTCTTCTTGCCCATCAAAATATTTTCCCCTTTGTACATTTTTTATTTACTCTAACTCCCCTCCTCACTACAGTATGTTACCTCCCTCTGTCTCCATATTTCCCAAATGTTTAAGTAACACACCTATATTGCTACCACACCATGCACATCCCATTGCTTCTATTTTGTACTCTGAAAACCTCCAAAGTATGCCAGTTTCTATAGCTGTTGATGCAAGTCTTATTGTATCTCACATTGTGTAAGCCTATTTTACTACTGTACCTTACTGCACTGCTTGTCTATCTCTAGTGTACTACAACTGTGTAAACTGTTTTTGGTTGTAACCTTCCCACTCCCATTCCCTTGGGTCACACCTGACAATGAGCCCTGGCTCAGTGTGCCTCTCCCAGTGAACAAGTTAAAATAAATAAATAAGGAAAAAATGGAGGGCAGAATAGTTTCTTGGGCCAGGTGGTGACAGGGACATCAGTAAATATAAAAATGTATATAAAATGTATAGTTTTTATAATTTATGTTCACCTTTTTGTAGCATGCCCTGTTACATATGAAGCTAATATCTAATTGAGTGACTTTTTTTATGTATTCTATGCTGATAGTTTTTTTCCTTGTCCCTCAGTAAGCCTTTTAAGTAGCTGTCTTGCCGTGTCTGTGCTCTGACCTGTACAGGCTTTTGAGCTGGCATGTTTGTGCCTCACTGATATGCTTTCTTCTTCATTAGTATATAAGCCTTCTAAGTAGATGTATGCCTGAAAATAAAATCAGATATGGTGCCCGACAGAAGAACTGGTGTTTTATTTATTATTTAATTTATTTATTTAGAAATATGTGATTAGAAAAGCACAGAACCAAGGCTATTTCCAGGATGTAGCAAGGGGAACGTTTACTGAAAAGATGGAGAATAAATATGGTTGAAAAGTTTGCACAATAAGAAAAGCAGATAAACAGGTAAACAATATGCAGTGTGACACTTAGATGAGGGACACAATACTTGTAAAATGATATGGTCTGTCAAAGCTGTACAGCATGCACAATATGCCCTATATAAAGCCAAAACAAGTACAAAGTCAACTAGCCACAGGGGAAGCATTACTGTCAGTGAAGTGTAGGAATTTAAATCTCAAAGGCATGCCAAACATTGAAGTCATAGTCTAGTTCTCCTATAAAATAAATGTTTTACTTACAACTTTCACTACTGTTATTAACTTTATTAAGATGGTGTCCCTGAATCATGAAATGTTTTCATGATTTTAGTTTGCTTTTCTCCTTATTTATGAGACGTGCACTAAGAAGGAATGTTTGGACAGAAACTGTTGAGGCTATAAGAAAGATAACTAAAGCTATAGCTTTGTATGGGATACCTGAGGATTGTAAAATGTCAAATATAACCCTGTTATTTAAGCCATTTATGGGATCTAGTGAATCAACATTAAAGCCCATGCTGAAAAAGACAGCCAGCATGGATTTTCTGAAGGCAAAGTCTTGCTGAACAAACCATGTTGAGCTTTTTTATAGAATATTATAGCTATAGACTAGTGAAATATCATTGATGTAAATCTAGCTGTTTAAAAATCATATCATTAGGTTCTGCATCAGAGATTAATGGCTGTGGTCAAGAATTATCTGAAGGTGAAATACTGAGCTGGATAGAAAAGTGGCTTATAAATAATCAATTGTGAAGGAAAGGATAGGTATAAACTGACCCCTTTCTAGTTGAAGCAGGAGGGTCATCAGTGAGACATTTCATGCTTTGGAATTAGGGTCCCTGCTGTTTCTCATACACATGCATTGAATCGAGGTTTTGAATGTAGTATTTCTCAGACTTATCAGAATTTGAAAAGGCTAAAAGCAAAGTTACTAATTAAGGACAGAGTAATCAAATACAGAGGGAATTAAATTCAACATTTAGGCCTGAAGGTAGCAAATGCAATTCAGTGTATAGTAATTGGGCTGGGCACAATGCATCACAACTGGGAATATGTATTTAATGGAACTTTCATTCAGCTTCTAATAAGAAAAAAAAATCAAGGAATTCTAGTGCAATAAAACTATCACCCAAATGACATATAATACATAAATATATACATAGCTACACATACACTGTGCATATAGTATATGTATAAAATGACTGTGAGAATAACATTTTGAAAATAAGTGCATTTATTTTCATGTATGACAGGCCTAAAGTGGAATAAATCATTTACCCGGTAAATTATTTATCAAATCAGAGCTGGTCCTCTATCAAGCTTGCTGTTGGCTTTGCCACTCACGAGTTCATTGAAGTGAAAACCTACCCATAAAAATAAATGTGGTATTTTTAGCCAGCCCATGGCATATTCCTTACATATTGTGTATCTATCTATCCATCTATCTATCAATCAACAGCCTGTCATTTTGCATCTTCTCATGGGAAAGAAGTAAAATGTGCCCCCATCCACCCACCCAAGCTGCAACATTACCAGCTCACCTCTCACAACCTCTGTATTTTCTCTCTTCCTCTGGCTCCAGCAAATCTCCACTCCACTGTATGTATTCCATGCAGAAAACACACAACCTTGCAATGCTCAGTGCCATCATGGTCCCTCCTTACTCACTGTCTTACCGGGACTCACACATTGGACTGGACATTGAACGCAGGATCAACCAGAAAAATTAATCTAATAAAAAATACAGAAACCACAGCAGCTCTGTTTTCCAAACTGGTCAGCCTTCCCGCATATAAAATCCCAACCAGTGCAGTAGCATGCCTCAAATGGACAGATGTACTGGCCCTAGCAACCACATTGATGTACCTAGCAACCTACTTCAAAAGGCGCACTAAAACACAGCTCTTCACAAAAAATCCTATCTATTTAACTAAAGGAAACCTCCAAACTAAATAAAAATACATCAAAACTGCACCAAAAAATAGAATCCCTAGTGCATAGATGGAGCATGCAATGGGGACACATTAAATAAATGATTTATGTGGATTTGAGCAATTTGACCTTGGACACCTCACTCATGGCTTACACTACTCATGTGGTTACCAGAGGACAAACTGCTCTTGTCCACATAAATAATTTATTTAACTCATCCCCATTAATTATCCCTTGGTTAAGCAATGGGTGTGTACCCAGAAGGAGTGTAATAAATCTATATATTTCCATTGGTGTTAAATAAATCATAGAACTTTGGATTTATTACACCCCTTCTGTCAGTCATCTTGATGTTGCTAGCACTTCATTTTTCCCTAAAACCCACTTTCACTTTCACTCACAACATTCGTTTTGTCAGTTTCCCAGCTCCACTGCAGTCCCAATATTATTGCTATCTAGCTTCCCCTGCCTCCTCATTTGATCACTGACCAAAGTGCAATCCACTGGCAATCCACATTATTTAAATAAAGTTTTTAAGGTTTTTTTTTTAAACCATAGCTTTCTGCTTAGCCAACCACCCACCTACTCACACATCCATCTCCTCACCCCCCTTCCCTTACTGGCATGTGCTCCGGTCCCTACTTTTCTTATCCTTCATAACAAATACTAAAAGACATACCTTCCATTTCAGGTCTTCATATTAAAAGTTATCTGTGTTATCCCTGGCAGCCAGCAGTACTACAGGTCTTACTTCTTTGACTCTTTCTCCATGTTGCTCTAGTTGTTCAGTAGGGCTACATAGTGGGTCATGGTTCCCCTGAATCATGCCCTTCCTAACTCTCCAACACAGAATTCACCTGTAAAGGCTGAATTAACCACCTAAATTGGTTAATTAACTGGGCAAAGAAATGGTCAAATTAAATGTGTACACAGATTATATAATGACATTATTCAAAGATCCTGCTCTGTCTTTTCTAGCCCTAATGGGAGAAGTAGATATATACTCCAACCTGAGGCTGCCATAGAGTGTGCACTAGGACATGGTGCACAGAAACAAACAAGTCAGAGACAGAAATAATTTCTAGCACATACTAACCTTAAACAGGGATGCCATACCAGTAGTAGCACTTCATAAAATTCTCATTTATTCACAATACCAGTAGATAAACTCAGACATGCAACTGCCTGACATGTTTTGGATGAAGTCCTTTCTCAAAGGTTGAAAACATCCAAGACAGCAACATCTATATAGCCCAAAACTTAACATGTGATGTAATGACATCCTGTGGCACCATATTTTGTGATTGGTTAAAACAGTTAACGAATTGATTTTTAAAAACTGATCAATTGACTTTATTTAGATAGAGGTGTTGTCTTAAACCAAAATTGTGACCCTTAATTCATTCTTATAAAAAACACTTCTATCATTATGACCAAGGCCACTGTTTTTCGGTTTTTACCAGAAAATCCGGTAAAATTCCAGAATTAGGGCTGCCTGAAAACCGGTAAAAATGAAGATTTCATGGAATCTGGCATTTTCTATCAGATCAGTAAATCTAAAAAAAGTCTGTTTTTCTTTTAATTCCTTCCTGTACTATTTTCAGCTTGCTTTATTTAATGCTCTGTATATTAATCCTTCTTTAATTCTGATTATTTATGCACATACTAAAAGAATGATAACAGAATCCCGGTAAAATCCGAAAATTAGAGTAACAATCACCGGTGAAATTCCGGAATCTTAAGTCTTGAAAACAGAATTTAATTGTTTTAATCACCGTAAATCAGTGGCCTTGATTATGACCTAATGTTAAAAACAGGAGAGAGGAGGGGGAGAACTTGAACACTTCTGGGTCATAACTTTAGGTGCCATTAAACAACCAGGCCTGAAGTCTCACCTTGACATATGCCCATATCCTAAAAAAAGGAAGAAATATTGAAAATCTAAAGGGCTTTTTGTCTTTGACTAATGAGTATCAGTCAGTTTATGGATAATACATTTTTCAAAACTAAGTGGCATTAGTAATATTTATTTTATATGGGTATTTATTGGAAATGTTTATATGGAGTTCCCCTTGTCTCAGATTTCCCTTTAAGCATCAACTTCTGGTTTCTTTAAGTTTAGTGGATTTTCTACAAAAGTTACAATAGTTACTGCAACATAAAATACAGCTAATTTTCAATATATTTAATGATATATAATTAAGTTAGAATGTATGAAATGCAATTTTGGATTGTTAAGAGGTTTTTAACCTTGAGCATGAGCTTTGACCTCTGTTATAATGTCTTAATTTGTTTGCACTACAATGGCCTATCATGACTATCTATGATACAGGATGTTACCTCCTTATTTTTATAATGTTGTGATCACAGGCTTGAGTGCACTTTAATGCATTTGGACCTAGATTTTTTTTTATTCTTTTCTCCCCATCTCCTCTTTTCTTTTCTTGTTTCTTCTTCCCCTTTTTTTCTCTTTTCACAAGTCTTCTAGCCTGTCACTTTTTCCAACTTCCCCTAATCCCCCATTTTTTCCCTTTCCCCACCTTCTTTTCTCCTCCTCCTATTTTTAACATTAGGTTATAATGATAAAAGTGTTTTTTATAGGAGTGAATTAAGGGTCACAATTTTGGTTTAAGACATCACCTCGATTTAAATAAAGTCAATTGATATATATTTTTTTTAAATCAAGTAGTTAACAGTTTTAATCAATCACAAGAGATACTTTCACAGGGTGTCATAAGACCACAAGTTAAGTTCTGGCCTATATAGATGTTGCTGTCTTGGATGTTTTCAGCCTTTGAGAAAGTACTTTGTCCAAAACATGTCAGGCAGTTGCTTGGTTGAGTTTGTCTACTGGTACTGTGATTAATGAGAATTTTATAAAGTACTACTACTGGTCTGGCATCCCTGTTTAAGGTTAGTGTGTGCTAGAAACTACTTCTGTCTCAGATACTCCCATCTGTTTGGTCTTAAATTAAATAAAGACAAATCAGTAATTTTAGAACTAACAACATTGTCAAACGAGATTGCTCATATAACAAAAGACATTAAAAAGACAAAAGAAATAGAATATTTGGGTGTCATGCTAACTAATTATGTCATAGTTACAGTAAATAGAAATGGTTAAGAGTCAAAACTAAAATTAAAAACATGCTGGATTGGTGGCAAAATCTGGCCTTATTACTTTGAGGCAGAATAGAAATTATAAAAATGATGATTCTTCCACATTTGCTATACATATATCAAGCCAATATTGGGGCTATGTCTCCAACAATGAGGAAGTCTCTCAAAGTGCTCTTTAAAAAGTTCTTAAGGTGTAGGTGAACACCAAGAATTGCTTGGCATATAATAAGTGTAACTAGAGAATGTGGAAATTTAGGATGCCCAGAACCTTGTACATATTACCAAACCATGAAACTGGCCCAAATTTGGAATTTTCTAAATTGGCAAAAAAGAATGTGATAAAGAAATAACTCAGTTTTGGAATTTCTTTTTTAAAAGTAATGAGCACCCTTTTCCAATATAAGATATTTTGTTTAATCCAAGTAATTATGGTACTATAACAAGTTTACAATTTTTGGACATAATACTCTTAGATATCTAAATAATAAAAATCTTATGGTATCCCATGGCCATATCCTCCAATTGGTGTGGACATTAGATTGAGCAAAATTTCTGCCAAATAAATAAGGATTTATTTAAGAAATTGAAAATAGATGTAAAGCATTGGCATGACATAATTTGAATGGAGGGTTTGATAAACTACAATATTTTACAGAATGCAAATACTTACAAAATTTTCCTGGATGGAATATGTACAATTAAAACTTCTATATAAAAGTATAAGTAAGACTACACATTTGTTAGATGGTATAGACCTGAAACATCTAAGTTTTTTTTGGATAATAGATTAGTGGAATTGTATGCCAAATAAACTATTAGTAAATTGAATGAGATTTTGATAAAGCAATCCCAAAAGAAATTGAAATCATCGAAGAATAAAATAAGAACAAATTGGTGGAAGAATGGACTAAAAATATAAGAAACAACATTTGGGATAAAGTATGGAAAGATGACAATGAAAACTTTAATTATGCAAAAAACAAATTGATTCCATTTAAATTCATATCTAGGGCATACTATACTACTAACAGACTTTGTAAGATACTGTAGGAATAAGAAATATCCCAGACTGTTAGTACAATTGTGGGAAGAGAAGTAACATGTTTCATCAAGTGTGGAATTACCCACATGTATATGAAAGATGGAAAATACAAATTTCTGCTTGCAAACATTTTTTGATATAAATATACCAACAAACTTTCAAGTCTTAATATTTAATAACTTTGCCAGTCTGTCATTATCAAAAGAACAAAAATGGGTGGTGGCAATTGCAACTATGTGTTCAAAATGGGTATTAGAAAGCTAGAACAATTCAAAGATGCCAGTCTTTGCTTATTTCAGCTGATATTATAATTTAATGAGAACTTTAAGTATGGAAAAGCTTTTTTATGAATTTTGCAGAATCAAATGATCAAATGCACTCCTCCTGGGAAACACACTGCTGCTTCCTCCTTCTTTAAAATTATAAGAACATAAATATTTATATTGTAAATAACTATCTTAGAGTTTATGTTTATTTTGTAGGAATATAATGGGGGGATTTGGAGTATTTTTCTTTTTTTCCTTTCTTTCTCCTTTTTCTTTTCTATTTTGATTGTAACATTTTTTTGTCATGTATTTTTCGCATTTCAAGCTAAAATTTAATTTAACTAAAAATATACATGAATCCAGTGACTTCATCAAACTCTTGCTCAGTGGCAAACAAAGTCATCATGTTTCTGTAGATGTTAAGTCCTCCCAAAACAAAACTGCAGACAATGGAGTGCCTCACTAGAAATGAAAAGACATTGAAGCTAAAATAACTGTGCTTGTGTCCTAGCAACCTGTTGTAAACTACAGAATGATACACAACAGATTACAAAATAATTAGCACAATTTTATAAAAAAGAAAACACAATCTAAATTTATAAATTATATAAAAAAACAATTAAACTCTCTTCCTATTGCATAAATGGAATATGCAATAGGAAACTTTTTAAATAAATTATTTATATGTACTTGAGCAGTTTGACCTCAGACAACTAATCCTTAGCTTACGCTACTTGTAAGGTTACCTGATATCAAACTACTCTTGTGCACATGAATTGTTTATTTAACTCATCTCCACTACATTTATTATACTGGTGTAGTAGCACCACTGTAGTTAGAATTGAATAAGGTGCATAATGTTAAACCCTGATATTTAAACCTTAATAACTTTGGCGGCGTTCGGCTAATAACCCCAAATGTTGCATGCACAGTCTAGCTGACAGGGTCTGAAGACATGAGAAGTTCATGATGGCATTTTATGCGGTTTCCAAGATACAGAATATTTATTGTTAATGAACTATGTTTTTTTCCCTTATACTTCAGACACATTATGTTTGCTCTCATTTGCAGTCAAGACTATAAATATTGTATTCCTAACAATTTTAGAGTAGAAGTGGCCTGTGCCAAGGTATTGCCTTTTGAAGGTTACATCAAACTATATTAATCCATTCCAGAATTGTAAGGAGTTAAACAATTTTTTTTCTAAGTATGTTCATTAGGGTTTTGAGTTTACCCTCTGATATGAACTAACAATTTTTGGTTTGAGAAAGCATTTTTGGTTTGCATCACTTAGTTATCATGAACTGAAAATGGTTCTCTTGAAACAATTTTTATTTTTAGTCCACAGCTTCCACCATCTAGTTTTTTAACAAAAAAATTGTGGAAAATACCTAAAAAGTATGTGAGTTTAAAAACAAAGACCCAAGCCTAGCTAAATGGGACCGATTTAGCTAGATTCTTGTGCTTTCTTGTTTTTAAATTAAACCCAAAATTACCCTTTCTGGGCACCCAAAAAATAGCATTAGCCAGCAGGGACGTAACTGCATTCACTGTATGAGAACAGCAGTGATTTCCTCACTGCTGCTGCTGCAGATGGTTATGTGCTGCTGGCTTGAGTGCTAGCAGTGAGCCAGTGGTCTCCCTATTGATCTGTTTCAATGTTTTCTGGTGAATTGTTGGATTTTGGCAACTGCCATTTTAATTTCAGGATGTTTATATTTCTTTGCTGTAATATACCTTGCTCTTCCATTCACCCTGTATTGTTTTATGCATATTGCTTTTTAAATATCTACTACCTGCCTCTATTGTAAGGGGACTGGGTGCCCACCCTCAGTACTGTTGCATTATTACCTCACCCCTCCAGAGCATCCTCACCCCAATATATAAGTGATAGCACCCGAGTGGTTATCACAGCTGCCACCAAATAGTATCCTGACACTAAAATGCCCTATCCCCAGTGTTGGCTGTGGTCCATCTGTAACAAAAGAAAAATATCCCTTATTGATCTTTTCTTTTAATAAACCTGAAAATAAGAAAATTGTCCCTCACTGATCTGATTCTCCCCTCCAGAGCACCCTCACCCCAATATTTAGGTGATGGCACCTGGGTGCTCATCCCAAATGCCACCAAATAGTATCCTGACACTGAAGTGCCCTATCCCCAGTGTTGGCTGTGGTCTATCTGTAGCAAAAGAAAAATATCCCTTATTGATCTTGTTTTCATAAACCTGCAAATAAGAAAATGGTCTCTGACTGATCCCCACACCCCCACCCACCCCACACCTCCCCACACAAACTCACTCACTTAAACATGTCCAATGACATAGATCCATTATCTTATAAAAAAAATATCCTGCTGCTGAAACTAGTGACTGCAAGTTGAGAAAATAAAGTTAGTCTGGTTAATGTTTTTCAGTACTTTATGGACTTCTGCTCATAACTTTATAATTGTTCAATATTTGTACACTGAGACCCAGATATTCAAACTGCACCAGGCTGTGGCACAAGCCTGGGTGCAGCTCAACTTGACTGTGCAGGGGTGTGGACTGGGTGATATTCAACGGAGCTGCGCCATGGCTCAGCATTGTTGAATATCTCACCCTGGCCACCCGCAGTGTGCATGGCACAGTGGCACTGCACCAGCGCCAGTGATCAGATTGGATCATAAGGATGTGCTAGCACAAGTTCCATTGTGCTAGGCACAACAACCGCGATATTCAAAAGTCGACATGCAAATGGGGCCATAATGTATGCAAGGCTCAAATGGGGCCATTTGCATGTCATTATGGCCCCATTTGCATGCAGATGCACTGATCCCTGATGACTTGCACCTGGCGCCCTGCCAGGCAGCAGCTGTCAGGGACCAACACCCCCTGCAGTGTGGCAATGTGCCCCAAAGCCCAATCACAGGCTGCATTAAAAAAAACAGAATAATCCTATATTCCTGGTAGTTCAGTGGACCACTGACCACCTGATTGCAGGATTAAAAATAAATGTATTGCCAAATCTTATATCCCTGGTGGTCCAGTGGACCGCTGCCCGGCCGATCGTGGGCTAAGTAAACAATGGAATTAATTCTATATCCCTGGTGGTCCAGTGGACCACTGCCCACCCGACTGTGGGCTTAAGTGTGTAATAATAGATAACTCCTATATTCCTAGTGGTCCAGTGGACCTGTCCCCCTGATTGCAGGCTGAATTAAAAAAATAATAACACTAATATCCCTGGTGGTCCAGTGGACCCCCCTCCCCACCTGCCACTGATCCCCACCACCCCGTTACCCCGGTCAGCGGCGGGTGGCAGCAACCTGCCTGCCACTCCACCACCTGCCGACACGTACCAGTGATGTATGTCATTGCTCCACAGCATGAGCCAATGGGCATGCAGCTCCATACTGTACTACACATTCTAGATATGATCCATTCACATATCTGGAATGTGGTAGTACGGTATGGCTGCATGCCCATTGGCTCATGCTGTGGACCAATGGGTGTATAGCCCCACTGACGGTGTCACTCGGGCGGTGGCGGGTGGCAGGAGGCTGGGGTGCTGATGCCCACCACTAACCGGGGGGAAGTGGGGTTGGGGGATCAGTGGGTGGATGGGGAGGGGGGGTCCACTGGACCACCAGGGATAATAGTGTCATTATTTTTTTAATTCAGCATGCAATTGGGTTGACAGGTCCACTGGATCACCAGGGATATAGAATTAATTCCATTGTTTACTTAGCCCGTGATCAGGTGGGCAGCAGTCCACTGGACCACCAGGGATGTAGGAGTTATCTATTTTTTACACACTTGAGTTCACGATCGGGCGGGCAGTGGTCCACTGGACCACCAGGGATATAGGATCAATCTATTTTTTAAAGATGCTCGCAATCGGGCATGGGGGCACCACCACGGAGGTGCAGCTGGAGCTCTGGTGGCCACCCACAGGTGGCAGCTGCCATGTTGTGCCCTGCAATGCAGGAACTCGCCTGTGGGTAGCCATCCATTGTTCCTTTTTTTTGGATCAACTTTGTGCTGGCACAGGTAGGGGTTGCATATGCATGGCTCCGCACATCCCAGGCTGAATATCAGGTTGTGCAGAGTATGCATAGGCACGCCCGCCCACCTGCACCTGCATACATTAATGATGCACTCCGGCGCATCGGGATTTGTGCCGCACACTTTCCCCTTTTGAATATCATACCGGGGCACATCAGTGGGTTGTGCATGGCACAACACTGTTGCACCATGCACATCCCTTTTGAATATCTGGGCCTAAATGTTCAAAATGGCATTTTGGAACCCCTATCTCATGAACAAGTTAGGTGAAATTTTTCAAATCCATGATGATAGGGGATTTAATGGTTGCTATGCAAAAATCACCTTTTCAGTGTGATTTAAACATTTTCACCTACTGGTTTCATGAGGTGGGATCAAAGGAAGACTATGTTAAACATGTGTTGGAAACTTATTGTAAAATGACCAAGTTTTGAGTGAGCATTAAAATATTTCAACATTCACTCATAATTTTGCCAATTTCAATATTTTTCAAAAAACAACCTTACAATATGGCCATTTTGGGACCCCATCTCATGAACAAGGCAGGTAAAATGTTTTGAATCTGGGGCAAAAGATGATTTCACAGTCACTTCACAAAATCATATTTTGGGTGAGATTTGAAAATGTTCACTTACCAGGATCATAACATGGGGTCATAAGAACACTATGTTCAACATTTTGGGTACAAAATCTAGTACACTGACCAAGCTATGACTCAATGTTGAAATATTTCAATTTTGTTTCATAACTTCACTAATTTTCAATATATTGACTCCAAACTTTCAACATAGTAATTTATTCATACCACCTCATAAACAGACACATGTCATTTCTCAAATCCTGGATGAGATGCATTTTCTCAGTTGTGGTATAAAATGATTTTTGGCCAGTATTTCAAAAAATTACACTTGTCATGTTTATAAGATGGAGTCATATAATGACAATCATGAACATTTTGGGACAACATTTAAAATATATAAAAGAAACACTGTGTGTAGTGGTAACCTTTACTCCAACCAGCAGTACAATATTTTGTGATCCCATGCCAGTGAGCTGAGTTCAGGGGCAAATCCAATGAGACAGCAGGAGGGGAAGAGGCTAAGGCGATGGTGCTGTCATGTGCCAACATCTCCCAGCCTGGGAAGGGAAGGTTCAGGGGGTTGCTCGAGCAATTTTCTCTTGGCTTAAGACCCTGCACATATGCATCCATGGGTGACAGAGGGCCCAACACTTAGGGTGACAGATGGACTCCTTCCCCTGTGTATCTGTATCTGTGGCCACATGGAAGTGCTGGATCAGAGCTCTCTGCACATCCACAGCCTGCTAGACAACCCCCCAAATTCTTGACATCTGTTGCTACATGGAGGTGTAGTGCCCAGAGGGCCTTGCACTTCTGCAGGCAGATGGACTCTTCCCTTGGTGCAGAGCCCAAAGGCCCTGTGAGGATATGATTTCACTATCTCAAAAAGAAGGGAAATTATTAGCAAAAAATTGCATTCATGCATCAGATAGGGTTCATGTTAACATTACAAAAGTAAGGAAATGAGGCAAGCAACAAAAGGACAAGACCGCAAAAGCAAACACAGACAGCAATCAACAGATAACTAATGTGCTGCCTTCATGGATTTGTATCTGTGGACCTGTGCTTATGTAGCCACACTTGTGTGTGTGTATGTGGTACAGCTTGCATGAGTACCTGAGTCTTCAGAAACACAGTCCTCATGGGGGCCTGCACTTATGCAGAAAGAAGTACGAATGCAATGTGGGCATTATGGTTTCAGCACTGGATATAGAAATTGTTCAAGGGCATAGCAGTTTTCTATAGGTGTAACACTTTCCTCCCAAAAGTAAAATGTTATCTTTAAAGGCTCAGATTAGGTTAAAACAGCTATTTATTTTTGCTCCAAGAGGGTACTGTGGGCTACCTTAATATATAACTAGATTCACTAGTGCATGGGCTTCTATATGCAACTGTGTAAGTGCAGGGCACACAGGTGCCTGCCTGTCTGCAGCCAGGACTCTGAAGAAAGGTGGGTTACTAGTGGGGTACTACAGGATTCAGTACTGGGTCTGGTTCTTCTTAATGTCTTTATAAGTGACATTGCAGAGGGACTGGAAGGAAAAGTATGCCTCTTTGCAGATGACACAAAGATCTGCAGCAGGGTTGATTCACAAGTGGAGTGGAAAGGATAATAAGGGACTTGGCAATGTTGGAGGAATGGTCAGAAGTATGGCAGCTTGGATTCAATGCAAAGAAGTGCAAAGTAATGCATCTGGGAAACAAAAACCCAGGGGAAGAATACACAATGGGGGAAAGGTAGTAACAACAACAAAAATGGAAAGGGACCTGGGGGTAATCATACTAGATTGCATAAAAGTTAGCAAGTAATTTGAAAAGGCAGGTGGGATGGCTGGGGGGATACTGGTATGTATAGGGAGAGGCATCCCCAGTAGAAAATGGGAAGTTGCTATCCCTTTGTACAGACAGTTGGTGAGACCCCATCTGGAGTACTGCATCCATTTCTGGAGATGCTATCTCCATGAGGACATAGACAGGATGGAGGCAGTCCAGAGGAGGGCAACTAAAATGGTGTGGGGTCTGAAAAAGAAGCCATACAAGGAGAGACTAAATGATTTTAATATGTATGCCCTTGAGGAAAGGGGGGGGACATGATAGAAACTTTTAAGTACCTCAAGAGAATCAACAAAGTCCAAGAAGGTAGCATCTTTCAGAAAAAGAGATGTGCAAGAACAAGGGGACACAATTTGAAGACAGAGGGGGCATGGCTCAGGGACAATGTGAGGAAGTATTTTTTTACATAGAGGGTGGTGGACACATGGAACGACCTTCCTGGGGAGGTCATGGGGTCAAAAATACTGGGGAAATTCAAGAATGCATGGGACAGACATAAGGCAATTCTTGTGGGAGACAGGACGAACTAGGCTGTTGGTTAACTAGGATATGCAGCTTATCCATTAGGTATGGAAATGGGCAGACTAGGTGGGCCAAGCAGTCCTTATCTGCCATCAAAGTCTATGTTTCTATGAAGCCAGTGAGTATGTCTTTCACCTGTGGCTGATGAAGCTCAGGACCCTCAGGGGTCTCAACTTCTGTAGACAGAAGTACTCTTGCAATTTTGGTATCATGGATTTCATGGTGCCTGTGCTTCTTCAGTCAGAGGTCAATGTGCACATCTTACACCTGTGACTGTAGAAGCTCTGGCCCCTTGGAGCCTGCACTTCTGCAGGCAGACCTGTGTGAATGTCTTTCAGTGGGGATGAGTGCATGAATTTGTATCTGTGGCAGAAGGGCTTACACTTCTGCACATATAAATGGCATTGAGATTTTAGTGCCATGAATTTCTATCTGCAGCCTGAAGTGACTGTGTATGTCTTGCTTTGTACATATCACAGATACAAATCCAGAAAAGTAGCACATTAGTGCTACTGCATTTGTGTCATCTGTAAGCAGTTGAAAGGTGTTTGTCTTACCTGATGATGGCTGTCTATGGTTGCTTTTATGGTCTTGTCCTTTTGTTACTTGGAGGGATGGGGAGTTGGGATTAGAAACCGTAATGCCTGACTTCCCTACTTTTGTGGCATTAATTTGAACCCTAATTGCTGCTTTAATGAAGTTTTCAAAACTAATATATATACATACATATATATATATATATATATATATATATATATATATATATATATATATAAAATATATAAAATGGGTAGGTAAAATCATAGAAATTCCTCTAACATGATTGGACAGAATGCATCACATGACCATGCATTATTTCCCAAGTCCACACACCTCCCAGCACAATCGCATACCTGAATTACTTTCCAGCCCACTTCCAGTCTTCAGAACTTTCTCACCAGTAGTAAGATCACTCCACACCTGGCACAGAAAAGCTGCCACAAACACACACACACACACACAAACACACACACACGCACACCCTAGCACAAGCAGGCTACCACAAATAGCCTAACACCAACAGAAATAACAAATCAATACAGCAAATCAGCCCAGTGTACACAAGATATGTTTAAATCTGCCATATGTTTTTAATAAAATGCAATTTAAAAGTCTTATCTGGTTGATCCTGCCATTTTTGCTGTGGCTCCATGTTGAAGGGCTTTTACTTTCTGCTGCAATGTAGCATGACCGAGTGCTGCTCTGTTTGTGAGTTGTTGCCAGAAATTTAAGTGTTACTCGGTTTAAAAAACTAAAAAAAAAGTTGTTTTTTTCTGTTTTATTCATTTTCTCAGAAAAAGAAAGCTACCGTCTGTACATGGAGAAGATCCATCGTGGAGAACTTTCACTTTCACTTTAAGATAACAGGCTTGCTGTGTAATATCAGTGGTGGTCAGCAACCGCCCCCACAGGCCCCTTAAAAAATGATTTTGTATGTCAAGTTTTATCCCCCCACATGTCTCCTCTGGTTTTATTTTTCTTTTCCTAATTAATATTTTTGTTTTGCTGCACACTAAGTATGTAATTTATGTTCAAGTAATTTTGTTTTTTTGCGATTTGTATTACGTGTTACTTAAAGGGGACAGGAATTGATTACTTATGTACAGCTGTTTGAAATGTCTCTATTTTCATAAATTATATTTATTCCTGTAAAGGATCCCTATTTAACTGTGCCTGAATAAAAGCTGAAGCTGTCAGTTGTGCTTTGTATGGACATCATTCTGTGCAGTTCCTTTCATGGAACCAAAAATTTGGAGTTTTGACTATGTCACTTCATGGTTTCAGAACTGTGGGCACAGCACTGATAAATTCATGCTCACATGTCTAAAACTGTGAAGTGACATAGTCAAAACCCAACATTCTTGGTTCCGTGAAAGCAAAGAATGTTGTCCATACAAAGAAAACAACACAAAACACAACTGACAGCTTCAGCTTTTATTCAGGAACAGTTAAATATGGATCCTTTACAGGTATGAATAGAATTTATGAAAATAGAGACATTACAAGCAGCTCACATAATTAATCAGTTTCTGATCCCTTTAATTTACTTTATGTCGTACATAACTGATGGCATTCAAAATGGCAGACGCTGTGTGCTTTCATTACAGGTAAAACTGTTGTGCTGTTACACATGCTGCAATAAAAGTGTTTTGAAGATGGCTTTTGGCCTGCACAATTGCAACTGCACTGAAAGCATGCATTGTCCACACAGGTGACAACCACATGACTCACTTTTACATAAACTTAAGTAATAATGAGTAACAACAACATTATTATTATTGATGAAAGCATAATGGCATGGGGTGGTTGAACATTTTCAGGAGGTGGTAAATTGCATTTACCATTATGAGGGTAAAGAAGAGTCAAGATCAAGAAAAACAAGATTAACAAAATCCCCCCCCCAAGAAATAAATATCTGCTTTTATTTATTTTCTTAAGCCCTATTTGTTTTTATTACATACTAGTATGGCATTTATGTTCAGTTCATGTTTTCTTTGTGATCTTAATTTTGTCAATCCTGTATTTGTTTAGCCTAAGAATGGTAAATGTGATTCCCCACCTCCCTCTATGTCCAACCCCCCCAGGCCATTGTGCTTTTAGCAATAATGATGTTTAAGTTCATACTCATTACTGTATTTTATGTAGTAAGTCTTGTGGCCACCAAGTTTGAGGATACACCAGACACTGCATGCTTGCCTGGAATTAAATCTTTGTGTCTCCAAAATGCCATCTGCAAAACACTTGTATTGCAGTATGCGTTGAGGCCTGACAGTTTCACCGGTAATGAAAGCACACAGTGTCCGCCATTTTCATGACCATCAATCATGTAAAAATAAGTAAATTAAATATCCATGAAAAATACCATAACACCACCTAGCATGCACCCCAATAATGTGTTACTTTGTGTTTGAATGTCCCTGTTTTTTTTCATGAAAAGCAAAGATGAAAATTATTACCAGTCCAGAAATGCGTCACAGTGTGTTAAATGACATCATTGCATTGTGACAACACTTGCTGTTGCTGGTTTTGGCCCTTTCGTTTCATTTCATGAAAAGTCCCAATGAAGAATAATCACATGAAAAACTGTTCAGAAAAGTCACAAGTATTTCTTGATACATTGCTAAATGCATGCACCTAGAGCCAAAACTCTGCATAACTGTCCCAAGTGAGAAAATGAATTGCTGGTGCCTGCTGCTGCTGCTGCTGTTTAAAAGACATGAAAAGTCCCGATGAAGAATAATCACATGAAAAACTGTTCAGAAAAGTCACAAATATTTTTTGATACACTGCTAAAAGTGGGAACCTAGAGCCAGAATGCTGCATAAGTGTCCCAAGTGAAAAAATGGCTTGCTGTTTCCTGCTGCTGCTGCTGTTTAAATGTCATGAAAAGTCTCGATGAAGAATAATCACATGAAAAACTGTTCAGAAAACTCACAAGTATTTCTTGATGTACTGCTTAAAGCATGCACCTAGAGCCAGAACTCTGCATAAGTGTCCCACTCCCAAGTGAGAAAATGGCTTGCTGGCACCTGCTGCTGTTGTTGTCCATCTGTTTTCTGCTGCTGCTGATGAACAGTGCATTGCTAGATGATGATAGCCACAGATGACCATGGGCTTGAACTATAATTTGATGTTCTGTGAAATTCTTCTGCTGAGCTGTCTGAAACATTCTACACTATGTGTGTGTATTCCTACCAACACTGGTAAGTTAGTGTACATGTCGCTATCATGTTTTTTCAGAGACACCCATTTAATTTGTATTGAATCTTTTTGTTGTAAGCACTGAGCAGTCTGTCGTGTTGTTCCTTTGCAGGGAATCATTATCACACATATTTAATGTTTCCCCTTCACCGATATGTTGGCCATGGTCACTTTCACATGCCATACATATGTGCCGCCATCTAATGTGGTACTGTAAAATGTATTTTTTTTCCAGAAGGGGGGTACTTCTGTGAGTGAGTGAATTATAAGCATTTCTCAGCACTGTTCTTTTCTTTTACATTCTCAGGATACAGCACACAGATTCCTGACCATAGTGATGAAACCATCTTGCAATTGCACATGTGTTCCACATGTGTCTGATTGTTGAATTCGACTGTACGAACAATGTCAATCCATGAAATATAGGTATTTTTTTGGGGGGTTGCATGGGTCATTTGGAAAACAATTTTCATTAATAGTTTTGTCTTCTTTCCAGGTCTTCAGTATATCCAAACTGTTGTCCATCTTCAGATTGGAACATACCGCCAGTCCACAGTACCTTGATGCTACCTGCAAACAGATGAAAAAGAAATTATTCTGAGTTTATTCCAGTACACCATTCAGTATCAGTACCCTGTGGAGTTGTTCCTATCTTTTTTATATCCATCATCTGGCCTGTATGTCACCACTGTTAGATACTTTACACCAGTGGAAAACAAGGGGGAAAAAAACAGAAAGCAGCCCTCACTATCCTCAATACCGGAGTTGTACCCACTTGGAAATTCTTTTTCCATGACTGCATCAGCAACTTCAATGGTACTTTGTTTTATACTGAACCAGGATGGTCTTCTTTGCCTGCATCATTCAGCACCACCATCATCATGACTGGGTACAAACATAGATGTGATTGTCCTGTTTGGTACGTTAGACAAAAAAAAGTTAAAGTTGAGTGATTCTTGATTGTGAAGATGAAGATTGTGATTTGTCTTGTAACTCGTGAATCTGTGATCATGACATGTCAATGAGTACAATGTTCAAAGTAAAATATGCACTACACTGGTACTCTGAACACTACTTGAACATTCACAGTCATCCTCCTCATGCCTGTGGCAAAGCTCCAGTGTTAATTTGCAACTTTTACCTACATGGCTATTTGATGTGTTTCCTTGGTGTTTTGTGGCACCTGGCACCCTCGCATCACTGTCCCCATATTTTGTTAAAGTTTACCTAGTGTCTAGTGGCACCCCCATGCTCTGACCACCATCCTTATGTTTAATAGATGTCTCCCAAGTATCTAGTGGTACCCCAGCCTTCCAATCACTGCCACCCTATTTTGTTACTGTTTCCCTGTTGTCTAGTGCCCCTCCACTGTCTGATTGCCATCCTTGTATTTAATAAATGTTTCCTTAGTGTCTAGTGGCACCTCCTACACTCTGATCCCCATCCCCATATTGTGTTAATGTTTCCCTGGTGTCTAGTGGCACCTTCCACCCTCCGATCACCATCCCAGTAATGTTTTTTTAATTTCCCTGTTGTCTAGTTGCAATCCCTGATCCCTGTTCCCATAATGTTTATTTTCCTGGTGTCTAGAGGGTCTGCACTGTGACTGCAACAGCACTACCACCAACTCCCAGACACAAGCCTCACTAGTTGAGAGCAGAGTTGTCACACCATCTTGTAATACACCTCCATTCCACAGGAAAAAGGAACAGGTTCACCAGAGAAAAAATAGTCTGTTTTTTCTTTCTATTTTGAACTCCCACTGGAGGATCATATGACTGCTGACCAAGAAAGGCAGTAACTTGTGGGCTGCTAAAGTGAGAAAGAGGGAGGCAGGGAATCAGAACTCTGAGACTTGTACCTGACCTCTTGGGGGAGCTTGGTTGGCACTGGTTAATGTGAGAATGCAAGATCTCACCACCTGTCTCTGAACCCAATCTTGCAGCAGGCTGCTCCAGCCTGTTTGCATGCTACCAGGCAGTTGATACCCCACTGACTGTCCCAGCCTGCTTGGAGTCACCGATTGACTGTCTGTCTCACAGTTTGATTCAGCAGTGGGTGCACCAGAACTCTCGCATTTTGGGAAATTCAGCCACAAAGCCAAAAACTTGTTGTGGAGGAAGGTTTTCACCAATCAAAAACTACAGCCTAGGAAAGGGGGAAAAAGTAAGTTGTACACGCTCTGATTTTTTTCTTTGTATTTGTGCTTTCTGCTTTCCCTTCATTTCCTGTGCTCCCCAGATGATTAGGGGAAAATATTCTGTATTTTCAGTTTCTGTCTCATTGGTTGGTTTTGTACTGAAGAAGTCTGTCTTCATCGTTTGATTGCTGTGTTCATCATTTACCTCAGCAGTCAACACTTTAGATTTACTTACAATATGACTTGAAGTAGGGTGCCAAGAACAGGAAGGCAATGTCTTGGACCCTTTGGGGTGGCTGTCAGCTAATAATGACCCCTCCCACTTGAAAAACTTCACTTGATTACAAACCTCTTTAGGAGTTCCTTACTTTTACCCCTTTTTGACACCCCAGACTCCCTTACCACCCCAGAATGTTGCACTTTTGCTGCTAAACTAAACTAAATTGTATCCATATTACATGGCATCTTATTATTTATGGATGGCATAGTGCTACACTTTTACATTGATATTTGCAGTATTTATACAGATTTGAATTATTGGTACTGTACTATTGTCTGGAAAGTCATGGATACCACAATTCTTACCATAATCCCATTTATATAAAAATTCTGTGATTTTTGGCATTTTCCATGACAACCTCATGATATTTCAGAATTTTCCAGAAAACCACCATAGAGTTTGGGGTTTAGAAATGACAGAGTGATAACTGTGTGTTTTACCATTGTGCCATACCTGGTCCCCATTGGCACAAGTGTGTGGGATTCTGAGGCTTGCACATCAGTCCCGGTCTCCCAGATGGCAGAATGATGTGCTGTCACTTTCCCTTTGGCCAGCCTCCAAGTGTCACTTTTAAACATAAAACCTTTGCTAATGTGCATGTATAAACAAAAAGCTGTCAATATAAAGGTAATTTTATTTTGATCTGCAAATTATACATGACTTTTTGTGACTTTTACTATGATTTTCATTAAATTTTTATTTTGAACATGACAATACCATGATTTTCTTCACATTTGTATTGCCCTATTATAGTTTTATCTTGTTTTAATGGTGGTTTTTAAAAATCATTCAACATGGATGGTCAGCCTTGCAGAATAACTTTTTTAGACCCTCCACACAGTTGTACAGATTAACTCTTGTCCCCAATCAACCAGCACATATTCATAATGGCAGTTCCACAAGCCTGATAGTTATCATTGCACTTGATGGGTCACACTCCACATCCAGGCTCCCCTCTACCAAATTTGCTCACTTTTACTTCACAGTCACATAATGTGAAGGAAACAAACTGTGACTCTAACATATATTAAAAAATAGTGTAATGATCATGAACGTTCTTCTTACTTGCATGCACATGATCACCCTGCCACGATCTACTGAAACAAAATACCTGCTTGCTTCATGCTCACAAATCTTCTCTGTGTTTAAGCACTGCCAAAGAAGTAAATCATGCTATTATAGCAAAGGAAAAACATTCAGCTAAGCAGAACAGTGAAGTTGTAATGCATTGGGTTTCTCGTAATATCAGAGAACCACTCAACATTTGGACTTGTGGTTCTTTATTGTCACAAGAGCCCCTTATTGCCCCAACTGTGCCATTCTACAGAATAGCATTTTAATTTTTCTCTATGCATTTCAAATTCTCCTTTGTATTCTTTCACCCAGCACACCTTTGGAAATTAGCTGTGTTTAGTTTAATACGCACTTCCTTGTAAAACCAGTCTACTTAAATAATAAGCAATTTCAGGGTATAAGTAAATAAATGACAGAGACTTACTTAGTGTGACTCTTCCATTTAATTTTCTATCCAGATTGTTGACACTTTAAGTAAGTGTTAGAACATTGGTTGGAGAAAACATCCACTGCAATTAGTCAAGTCACTCTGTGTGTCTGTGGATTAAGTTAGCATTAATCCACAGTTCCGCAGAGCAACTCTGGAGATGCCACACTGGTTTTCCTTGTCTCCAGAAGAAACAAAAGTGTGTTGGCAGCCATTTAAAACCCAAAGTGAGTAATTGGGATTGCAGCGCTTTCTTTAACGCATCCCATCTTGAAGCCACCCCACCCCCTCAGTGTCACCCCATGCACCTGATGCAACTACATGCATGACAACTTATGTACAACCTGTTATGTGTTGTTTGAAGTCCATGAGCACTCCCTCTGTGCACTCAGGGTTATGGTGTCGGTGGCAGCAGCCAAATATACAATAAGGAAATGTTGCCACTGTGTCCATATATGTACTTAAGAGCAGCAGAGCGAGAGAGACAAGGCCAGAGAGCACTGGAATGTGCTTGCCACTTAAACAGTTGCACAGCACAGGGAAATGAGCAACAGAGTGACAGAAAAGTAGAGAGAGAGAGAGAAAGAAAGACACACACACAGAAACTGCATCAATGCTGTTGAGTGGGTTGGACACTCTCTCCATTTTCATGCTCAAGGTAGGCAAGATGCAAGTAGCTGCAGCTCACTTCTGATGATTGGACACTTGCTGGGGGGTCAATGCATTGTGTCCTGCTGGGGGTCTGTCTCTCACAGTTCCTCTCCCCACACCACACTGCTGCTGTAGTAGCCTTCAGTTTCTGGGGGGGGCATGGAGTCTGTCTCAGAACACTAGGAACACTTCAGCTACAGAGAGAGAGAGAGAGAGAGAATCAGAATTCTGCACTAACTCTCCCAAGCTTACTGTCAGTCTACAAACACTGAATTCTGCACTCACTATCCCAAGCTTGCTATCAGGTTGTGTGTCTATGTCTCTCTCTGTTTCTGTCAGCAGCATGATTCCACCTCACTGTCTGCTACCTCTCGTTCTATGTTTGTGTCTACTGAACTCACTGTGTCCTGATGGCTGACTCAGGAATGCATCCCCTTGTCACCGAAGCACACTAGGTCAAAAGAGAGAGAGAGGCACAATGAAAGGCAAGTGTTGCAAAAGTGACAGGGACAAAAGTAATGAATGGCAAGTTTGTAGTCAGCATCATTGGTGTGTCCTGTCTCTCTCTTTTTCTCTGTGTAATTTCCCTTTTGAGTAACAGTCCCCCTTCCCCCAACTGAGACAGCTGTACACACAGGGAAAGAGAGAGTGGAAGAGTGAGAGAGAGAGAGAGACAGAGAACGAGAGAGAGACAGAGAACGAGAGAGAGACAGAGAGTGAAAGAGACAGCACCACAGTGTGAATTACACATTGGGCACTTCACAGCACAGTGAGTCATGTGTTATGTATTGTAGGAACATAGACATGTCAACTAATAGGTAAGAACTGTATTTGTGGTATTTCTATGTTCATACAATGCATTACATATGAGTTAGTTGTGGGGACTATTTTTATACTTGGCAGGATATGCATATTTTCCCCCTATTCAGTCAGGAGAAAAGCAACTTTCTGCCATTTCTTTTTGTTTGTGAAAGTAACCCATGTTATAAGTGCAATAACCCACTCCAGTGTATGGGGTTATTTGGAATTATTCAACACCCTGGTTGTTTTGAGGACACTCAGCCTGCTGCCTCGTGCCACACAACACACCTGGTGTTGATTAATCCCCAGTAACCCCATACCCTTTCATAGGTTATTGCTTACATAACTCCTGACGGTGTTGCAGTTATAAGGAAATAATGCACAGCATGGGTGGTTGTTAGGTATGAGGCATAGCCAAGTGCCACAACCATCTGAGAAGTGCATTACCCCTTTGTGACCACACATCCTGAAGTGAGTTATCCACTTGTCAATTGGGATCTCATTTATAAAGAAGTGCAATTCAGGAAAGGTGTGCAGTTGTCAGATTTTGCTGGATTGTTTGATATCTTTTATTGGACCACCATAAGTCTTGAAAAATGATAGTTTAGTAAACATGCTTCTGGAGCCACACAGATCCCTTCTTCAGGTGACTAGCAAAACTAAACAAAAATAGGTTTTGATGTTGACCTGAAGAAGGAATCTGTGTGGTCCAAAAATCTTGTGTAATGTACCATCTTTCTTTAAGATATATGTTGATCCAATAAAAACATATCAAACTATCCAGTGATTTCTGTTTTCCAAGGACCAATACAGCTAAAATCTTGTTTTATATTGCAAGAAAATAAATCAATGGTTATGTGATGTATTTCAACCAATAAGGCTGCAGGCTTTTCATGGCCTATTTTCATAAAGGAGGGAATCAAGGGATAACTCCAGAGAGAAGGCCCAAACATTCCAAATTCCATGATTAAAGTCTAAGACAGACGAAAGAGACCCAGAAAGTTACTTTTGCACTACAAATATTAGATGAAAAAGGGTTTTATGACTACACACAGTAATTTACATTTGTAGCTGTACAAATTAGAGTGTCCTTTTCTATATATTCACTCAGCACATTTAAGAATAAACAACAAATAGTGGGAAAAATGGTGATTTTCCCCAATTTAAATAGTCCATGTCAGACTGATGGACCACATATTCTGAGCCCCAGAAGTGATTGTCCAAAAAAAACCCAGAAAAAGTCAGTGTTGTAATTGTTAGGGTGGAGGTAGCACAGGAATTTAGAAATTGTGACTGACTTTAAAAATTTGCTTTCTTGGAGGGTGGGGGGGATTCTTTCCTTGGCTCCAAACAGTTTACCTAAGCAGTTGATTACATTTTTCTCCCTTGAATATCTTTTATGAACACATTCTGTACTTGGAGTAACAATGTAAGAGGTTCATTAAAGTCATCATGTGCTCAAAAGCAGTGATGAAACACAAGACTGAAACCAATTAACAAAATGAGAAATGCAGAAATTAATGCTTATAGTCCAGCCCAGTGGCATGGAGAGTTGTGGCATTCAATGCCTTCCTTACTCCTGCCATGCCAATGACCCATGTTCAGGAATAAGCATGGGCACTCAGTAGGGAGGGAAAGGATTGCACGTCTGACTCACTGCTCTCCTCTTATTGGGTGGGATGATATACTGTATCGCTCCTTGGATGCCATCTGGTGGAGGCCAGGTAGCAGTAACGCAGTCTAGAGCGAATAGTGAAAAAAGTGATTTTTTGGGGGAGGGGGGTTCGCTGATTCTTTGTCCACCCCTAGCGCCCAGAAGGTTTGGAACTCTGATCTGAAAGTTTCAGGGTAGAAATGGCTCAGACTGCAGATGTGCCTTTCTCTAGTTTGGTAAAAAAAATATTAATCAGTTTCAGAATTATCAAGTTTTTTAGTTTCAGTTCTGAGCTTGGTCAGTGAACAGTTATTAACAAGCACGCTCGCTTAAGAAAACTCAAATCTAGGAAATGTGCTCCTGATTGGTTCAGTCCAGCACTAAAGAAGACCTTACAGAATTATGACATTCTTTGGAAAAGGTCAAGGAAATTGCAATCTGACTCAGATTGGCTCTCCTTCCGGGTTGTCAGGAATGCCTGCATTAAATTGGTCAGGATGGAAAAATTGTGTTTCTTCCAGTCCGCTCTTGAGGTAAACAAAAACTGCTCAGCTAAATTTTGGCAGATCTTGAGAGAGGTTGAAGAACACTCTCCTGCCACCCCACTCCCAGCCAAAATTGTGGCAAACAACACTTCCTTTACAGACAGGACCAAGATCCTTGATCAGATTAGTAACTGCTTCACAAAGGCAGACTTTGCATTCAATGTATTGCCTGTTAGTAAACTGTGTACTACAGGTACCACCAGCATAATATGCAGCCCAACTTCTGCCCCCAGTACTGGCCACCCCCACTTCAAGTTCCAGCTGGTATCCTATAAGCAGGTGGAGGACCTTCTCCTCTCATTAGGTACCAAAAAAAGTGCTGGTGCCAATTCTCTAGAACCCTTCTTTCTTAAAGCTGGTTATTACCATCTGACAGCACCAATTGCCCACCTATTTAATAGCTCTCCAGTTCAAGGGGATCTGCTGCCTAGCTGGAAAACCACACACATCATCCCTTTGTTCAAATAAGGTGACCCCACAGACTTGAATAATTATAGGCCAATCTTGCTGCTTCCTGTTTTATACAAGCTACTTGAAAAAAATTGTCAGCCTACAGCTAAGGGAATACTTAGACTGTGAAAATATCCTTAACCCAGTCCAATCGGGATTTAGACCTAAACATAGCACTGTGTTGGCTCTAGCCAAAGTGCTGAATGGCTGGCTAAAAGCCCTGGATAGTAAACATCACATCTACGCTCTCTTCCTTGACCTCAGTAAAGCCTTTGACACAATTGATCACTCCATACTACTTGATTCACTGGGTAGCCTCAGTCTAGCCCCTGCTGCAATAAAGTGGTTCCATTGCTACCTCACAAATTGCAGACAGCAAATAAAAGCCCAAGGCCAACTCTCCCCCCTAAAAATTCTGCTCTGAGGTATCCTGCAAAGCTCTATCCTGGGGCCAAGCCTCTTTGTACTTTATTGACTTTGCCCTACTTGTGGGAAATGTGCATCTCTTTGCAGATGACACAGTCCTCTACACACCCAACCTCTCCCTGGATCTTGCTTACAAGAAGCTACAGCAGGACTTTATCATCCTCCAACATGACCTGCTGAATCTGAAGGTCTTGCTAAATGCCAAAAAAAAAAGCCATGATTATCTCTCCGCCCTCCTCCCAAAACATGGGTACACCTGGCTCCCCCCAGATTATTATCCTCCTTGGTGAACCATTAGAAATAGTGGATACATTCAAATATCTGGGTGTCTGGATAGATAATAAACTCAATTTCAGTGCACTTCTAAGTGAGTTAACAAAAAAGCTAAAATAGCGCCTCGGAATATTCTACCACATAAGACACCTACTCACTCTGGAAGCTAGAAAGAGGCTGGTTCAAACAACCTTTCTTCCCTTGATTGACTGTGCCGACTTTCTGTATAGTCACTCCCCCCAGCATGTGCTCCAAAATCTTGATACACTCTATCACCACACTTTGAGATTTCTTCTTGGCCTGTCTGTGCACACTCACCACTGCTTATTGTACCAAGCACTAGACTGGCCGTCCCTCCCTATGAGGATGCAAAGAAACACCCTCTTGTGGCTCTTCCAGGCTATGACCAGCAAACTACCATCCTATATCTGTGACCTGTTCAAGCATTCATAACGTGCCTATGGCCTAAGGAACTCTTCCCTTGTCCTCTTTAAGCCACCACAGACCAGGACACATCTAGGCTCAATGGCCATTAACTCCTATTTACCAATGTTCTGGAATTACATGCAAAAAGCACTTAAACTCTCCCTGCTGCCTAGCCCCTACATATTCAGACATCTGCTTTATAGATGCCTGAAAATGGTATGTGACTGCTTCAAATAAGCACTACTCTTCTAGAATGATCAACCCCCAGCTCCTGGATATCCCCATGTCTTCTTATTACCTCTGTTGACTGGCTTCCTAACTAAAGTAACTACCCCCCTCCCTGAGTTTCCTACCTCCTTCCCTGAACTAATTTTCCCTTGGAAACCTTCCACACAGTAGGCTGCCATCTTCTCTCTCCCTTTTGTGTCTTGTCTTCCCCTTCCCCTACAAGGCATTGTGTCTTCCATCCAATCCTTCCTATGTACTATACAGATCTCTACCAGTACACACTGAAATGACTATATATGTATGCATGTAGGTTTGTATTTGACATTATAAGTTTGCTCCAATGCCTACTGACATTGTATTATTTTACATCAATCAATCAATCAATCAATCAATCAAAATCTTTATTTATTCAGGCGAACATCATTGAGCATAGCTCATTTACAAGATGGACCTGAGTGTTCATAACAAAAAAGGTTACAGAGTGGATACAAAAACATGATAGTGAATAAACACAAATACAATCATTTATGAGTGAGATAGATGTACAAATATTTACATATATACAAGGCAAAGAACAGTAAACCAAAAACCTAATAAAGGAGAGAAACAAACAGTCTAGTAGGGATAAGGCTTGGATAATGGTACATGGGTGGGCATATATGTTTGAGGTTTGATGTGGAAAGGACCAGAGGAATGATAGAAGAAATAGGGAGGAGCTTTAAAGAGGGGTGGGGAGAGGGGTGTGGGAGGGGTGGGGTGTGTGGAGGACTAGGCCTTGTGGAAGCAATTGCATGAATCTGGGATTAGGCTGGTGTACAGCTTTTTGAAGGATGTAAGGGAATCAGTGTTTCCATTTTCAATGTCTTTGGATAGAATTCCAGATAAGTGCCAAGGAATAACTGATTGCAGCTCTTCCATACCGGGTGCAGGTGATAGGAATCTTCAGCAGGATCAGTTTGTTGATCCTCAAGGTGTAGGGCCTGATGTGATCTGGTTGAAGCAGTCTGAGATGTAGGAAGGAGTTTGTTTGTCAGAGCTTTGTAGATCCAGGTAGCAGCATTTTTCTTCTTCTATGTTGCAGGGATGTCCAGCTGACTGCATTGTAGAGAGCAATGATGGGTGCTAGAGGAAGGTCAGTAATGAATCTAATAGCTCTATGATACAGGGTGTCTAGTTTGTTTAGATGGGAGAGGGAGCAATGACCATAGAGGAAGTCAGCATAATCAATGGGGACATGAATGATGCAAGGATTAATCTTTGTTTGGAATCTTTGGTCAGGTAGTGTTTGATCCTAAAGAATAGACCAAGTCTTTGTCTTAGCTTTTCAGGAGCTCTTCAACGTGGGTAGTATAGTCTAGTTTATTGTCTATCCATACTCCTAGGTATTTGAATTTGTCAACATATTCCAGATTTTCACCAAGGATGGTAGAGAGTTGTGGGAGGGTGAATGATGGGATAGTGGAAGAACAGTTCTTGGGGAAAAGAACATAGCTTTGGTTTTCTTAGCATTTAGTAATAATTTCTTTTTAATAGGTTATGCTGGAGGAGGGAGAATTGAGACTGTAGGAGCTCACAGGCTTTTGATGGTGAGGATCGCTCACATAAAGTACAGTGTCATCTGCAAAAGGTGGATATTAGAAGAGAGAGATTGGAGTCAATATTGTTGATGTAAATGGCAAAAAGGATGGGACCCAGGATGGAGCCTTGCGGTACACCTCTTAGGAGTGGCTTAGAGGTAGATAGATCACCATCATTCTTTACCAGTTGTAGTCTTCCAGAGAGATAGCATCTGAACCATTTAATAGAGAGTGAGTCAAGGCCTATGGAGTTCAGTGAGGTGATTAGAAGATCATGATCCACAGTGTCAAAGGCTTTGCTTAGATCCAGAAACACAGCACAGGTATTATTCTTTTTGTCTAGGGCAGTTTGCCAGTCATTTGTGACTTTTGCTAGTGCAGAGATGGTGCTATGCATAGATCTAAACCCAGATTGAGCTGGATTAGGAGATTGTTGGTATCAAGGTAGGCAGTTAACTGAGAGTTTACCAGCTTCTCAAGCATCTTGGATAGTATTGGTAAGATGGAGATGGGCCTATAATTATTGAGGTCCATGGATCACCTGCCTTAAGTAATGGAAACACTTGAGCTGTTTTCCATATTGAGGGATAGAACCAGTGGCAAGTGATAGATTGAAGAGGTGGGTGAGGGGGGAGGTTAAGGCATACAGTGCTACTTTTAGAAAGTAGGGATCCAGGGAGTCTGCACCTGCACTTTTGGTGGTATCTAGTTGGAGTAGGAGGTCTTCTACTTCTTTGAACAATATTGGTTTGAATGAGAATGTGGAAACAACCTTTTGACTCTCAGTAGATTGTAGGTTTAGAGATGATCTTAATAGGTTTGCAGGAGAGAGTAAGCCAGGCCAGCTGTAGTGAAATGATCATTGAAGGCATTCAAGATATTTGCTTGTCGGTGATTTCAATATTATTTAATTGAATTTTGGATGGTAAGACAGGGTAGAGGTTTGACCTAGGATGCCCTTTATGGTACCCCAGAACCTGGAAGGGTTGTTATAGGAGGCATCTAGTTCAGCTGTGTAGAAGGTTGCCTTGGCTTTTTCTTACTTGTTTTGTGCAGGAGTTTCTGGCTTTTTCTGAATTGGAGCCAGTCATTTGGGTCCTTTGTCTTTCTTGCCCTTTTCAGAGTTTGTCTCTGGCAAGCAGTGCTGATTTAAGGTCGGCAGAGAACCAGCGACAGGATTTGAGTTTGGTTCTGACACTGGTGAGGGGTGCATATGAATTGAGGGCACTTATGATTATATCATTTAGGATTTGAAGAGCTGTCTCTATTGAGGCTGTGAGATAGAATTCTTGCCAACGTGTGGTGTGGCACAGATCATGGAGATAACCTGTAATATTAAAGTTCTTTTTTGACCTTCGTGGGAGGAATTTTGCAGGATTGGGTGGCTTGATTGTTGATCTAATGGCAGCTATGGGACAGTGGTCACTTATGTCACTGAATAGTACTCCTGCATAAGGATAATGATGAGGTTTATTTACCAATATAATATCCAGGAGTGTGCTGTTGAGAGTATTCTTTGGGTTGATCCTTGTTGGTTCTTTGATTAATTGAGAGAATCCATAGGTGTCACAGAAGGTTACCAGGGGTGAAGATGCATTAGTCAGCCAATTTACATGCTGTAATGATGTCTGGTGTACTATGTTCTGTTGTATTACTGAAATACTATATGTCCCATGTGTCTAGGACCATCTTGAAAATGAGCTTGCTCAATGATGTAACTGCCTAGTTAAATAAAGTTTGATTGATTGATTGATTGAACACTTCATATGCTGCCATCTTGTTTTCCATTTCTTTGAAAAGAAAAAATTCAAAACCCACAAAAATGACATGCTGAAGAAAGACCAGCACATGTAGCTTGCTCATCAAGATCCTGTTAGGTGGATTCCACACTTTACAGTTGTTAAAATAACCCCCAAATTAGTTTTTCTTTTAATTTTGATATCCTTTTTCTTGACTCACTTCCACTTTTCTATGGCTGCAGTAGGCAGTGCCTCCAGACATTTTGCATGTACAAAAGGAGTGATGTCATGTTTTCTGTCCGGGGAACTGATTGAAGGTGTAAATAGTCTCCTCCACCTTACCATCCTCCAAGAAGTGTTTTCCACCCTCAAATAAATATGCTTTCATGTTAGTCAATGGTTGCAAGGTACTATTTTCTTTCCTAAATGGGCAGTACAAGAACTGGAACCTGAGTAGTGGGAGGGAGCATTAGTTTTTTTTTGGGGGGGGAGTAAGATCCATCCCATCTCCACCTGAAAAACTCCTAAGGATCCACCCCACCTTGTTTTATTCATGTGGGAGGGGCATGAGGTGAAACCTCATCTAGTTGGAAATGCAGTGTGTACTGAGCCTGTGTGGTTACTGAGTTTTACTTCTCTGTTTTTAGAGTAAGTTGAATCGTGTCTTTTTACTTGATAAATGTTTGTAAAAGTGTAAATCATATTTGCTAGTGCAACTGTGAGTTATGTAACTGTTTTTTGTAGATTTGACTCCTGACTTCTTTTGATGACATGCAGTATTCCTGGAACAGACTCTTTGCCTTTGAAGCTCCTATAAAGTGCTATCTTTATGTCACTGTGTAGTTCCTCATTTTATAGGTGCTTCAGTGGTAAAGCCTTTTCATGCAGGAATGTTTACTGCCTGTCATAAACAGAAATCAAGAGTAAAATCTACCAAACACAGTTTAGCAAGTTAGATTCAAAACCAAAGCCTGTTTGTGCAAGGAAAGATGTTACATCAAGGAAGACATGCAATTTTTTCAAGTCTTTAAGTTAAGCAGCTATTTTTTTTAACCATCCTAACCTCAGCTTACATTCCTATCCTCATCAGTCATTTTCACAAATAAATTCGGAGAGATGTAAAGTCCCTCGTGTTGGGTATATGGTGTTATTCACACCCATCCTCCAGCCTCGTCCCCACCACATTGCTTTGTATTTTGCATCAGCTGTAGCATTTCAGTACAGCAAGAGGTGACAATGCATATTTTTTTTCTGGACTTGCAGTGTTAATCGAGCCATCCCCAATCTGTATCCTTTCAAGAACTACTTTATGTGGTGTGTATACCAGCATGGTTGTTTCACTCTTATTTACAACTGTATACCTTTATCAGTTTTTAACTGTAATTTTTTTGGCCCTTGAATAATAAGGTTCAATACCCATAACTTCCCAATTTGTTTATTATGGTCACATTGATTTCTGAAGACCCCCTTGTAAACGAGATGCAAACTCAACTTGGTTTTGTCTTTCTATGTGTGTGTGTAGTTTCATTAAGCTTGTAACCATAGAAACAAGGGTGCAAAGAACATATCTTGCAAGAAATGCCATATAAAATGCATCATATACACAGTAAAACCAATGAAAATATATACTGATTCCTCCCAGTTCCTGGAAAATTATTTTTTTTTTTCACTAAACAAGTTACAACTACTGAAAAGTACAAACACTACAAATAACTGTGCAGTCTGACATCTTCATTTAAACCTCTTGGCTGCAAACTGTGACATTCATAAATCCAGTAAGGTTCTCACTGAAGCTATCTCCTTTGCATGTCTCCTCTCAAACTGTCAAAATCATTTCTTCAATGTGGACTGTCAGGCATTCAAGTTGTTCTCAGAATAAATGTTACTTTTATAATTATAGATTTAACAAGGGTATCTTGTAAAGTACTGGTTCATTTAAATGTTAGTTGTGGCCATGCTGATATCACATTATTCAGACTTGATTCAGTATCTAGGAATTTCCATTTTTTGTTTTTACAATCCAAGTAATTTTACGATGCATGTATTTTATGAAAATTCTAGGGCCTATCTTATTGTTGTGCACAGCTACTGAACACTCCAACTGTGATTAAAAAATGACAAGTGTAAAAATAAATAAATTAAAATAAAAATGCATGTAGTCAACTAAGTACAGTAGGCTGATACAGGACCTATAAAACAACTATTCAGTCATATATTGGTATGAGAGAAACACAAAGAAGTGAAACCCTGGAACCCCACCATCTGAATCAATAGGGAATGCACATTTCATGAAGCGTAGTGAAAAAACGATGCAACACAAAAATCATAGAAACATAGAAATATAGACTTTGACACAGATACTGACTGCTTGGCCCACCTAGTCTGCCCATATCCCTACCTACAGGAAAAGCTGCAGATCATAGTTAACCAATAGCCTATTTCTTCCTACCCCCCAACATGCCTTATGTATGTCCCATGCATTCTTGAATTCCCCCATTATTTTTGACCCCACAACCTCCTCACGAAGGCCATTCCATGAGTCCACCACCCTCTCTGTGAAAAAATACTTCCTCACATTACCCCTGAGCCATCCCCTCTCTATTTTCAAATTGTGTCCCTTTGTTCCTGCACATTTCTTTTCTCAATGATGCTACCCTCTTGGACTTTGTTGATTCCCTTGAGGTACTTAAAAATTTCTATCATATCTCCCCTCTCCCTCCTTTCCCCCAAGAGTATACAAATTAAGCTTCTTTAGTCTCTCCTCCTATGGCTTCTGTTGCAGACCCTGCACCATTTTAGTTGCCCTTCTCTGGACTGTCTCCATCCTGTCTATGTCCTTGTGGAGATGGGGTCTCCAGAACTGGATGCAGTACTCCAGATGGGGTCTCACAAACTATCTGTACAGAGGGATAACAACATCTTGTTTTCTACCGGTGATACCTCTCACTATGCATCCCAGTATTCCCTAGCCATCCCTACTGCCTTCTCACATTGCTTGTTAACCTTTAGGTCATCTGATATGATTACCCCCAGGTCTCTTTCCATTTTTGTTGTTGTTACTTCTCCCCCCCCACTTTGTACTCTTCCCCTGGGTTTTTGTTTCCCAGGTGCATTACTTTGCACTTCTTTGCATTGAATCCAAGCTGCCATACTTCTGACCATTCCTCCAACCTTGCCAAGTCCCTTCTCATCCTTTCCACCTTCCCCTGTATATCAACCCTGTTGCAGATCTTTGTGTCTGTAAAGAGGTAGACTTTTCCTTCCCATTCCTCAGCAAGCATCATGATGACGAGTTGAGGTATCTTTGCAAGGTATGATCAACTCCCACTTTACAGATGCAGTCCCTGTTCTCTACAGTAAGATGCACATCTTGGTTTAATGAGTATGGAATACTAATTTTGTGATCGATATCATGAATATCACTGTTTGTTCTATGCAAAATCTCCCCCCCCCAAAAAAAAATGATAATATAGAAATATTCACAAGGTGACATGTGCATTGTCATATATTAAATAGCAGTAGCCTAAAGTCTGAAATTGGACTGATCCAAACTCTATAATTCCTAAGTACAAGTCTGTGCATAACAGAAACTGGAATAAGTGTTGCTATGTAAAATAGGAGCACCCATGTGTTATCTGTGAAAAATGTATGTATTATCCTAAATATTTTTTTGTTCTAATTGTGCATAGTGGAAATTGTGATAGTCCTGATGTCAATCACAAAAGTAGCAATCAGTAGTCCATAGATACAATGTTGCATCTTAATGTAGAGAACAGGGACTGCATCTGCAGAACAGGGATTAGCCATGCCATGCAAGTATAGGCCAACTGAGTCATGATGTTTGGTTTGATTGACCTCAATGTGAATAATGAAATGTGCATTCCTAATTGATTCTGATGGTGGGGTTCCAGGCTTCTGAATTAGTCAGTTTCTATCACTATGAGTATATGATCATTATACAAAACCTTTATTGCTTACCATTCCTTCCATTAAAATCAACACCTCCATATCTTTTCCTAATAATGTGTCTGCCTTCCTTAGAATAAAAAATAAAACAAATCTTACTCGTTAAAAAGCATTGTGTTTTTTCTCCATGTATCCTTCACAATTCAACGTAATCTCACTAACTTCATAATGCAGCCAAGGTGGATCTGATTAGATTTTGTTCATATGGCCATATGAAAAAAGAATTTGGACATACAGAAAAGGATCCCTTCATATGCAGAAAGATATATAGTAAATGTTTCCCTGGTGTCTAGAGGTACCCCCACCCTCTGATTGCTATACCTGTATTTTGTTCATGTTTATCTGTTGTCTAGTGGCACCCCCCACCC
Source organism: Neoceratodus forsteri (assembly GCA_016271365.2). Taxonomy (NCBI): domain Eukaryota; kingdom Metazoa; phylum Chordata; order Ceratodontiformes; family Ceratodontidae; genus Neoceratodus; species Neoceratodus forsteri. Next base: position 656,575,821 of record CM028136.1, read on the forward strand.
TCTGATTGCCTTCCCTGTATTTAATAAATGTTTTCCTGGTGTCTAGTGGCTCCTCCCATCCTCTGATTGCCATCTTCATATTTAGTTAATGTTTCTCTGGTGGCTACTGGCACCTCCCACTCTCTGATCTCTGCCTCTGTATTCTGTTACTGTTTCCCTGGTGTCTAGTAGTTCCCTGACCTTCTGACTGCCATCCCCATATTTAATTAATGTTTCCCTAGTGTCTAGTGGCACCCACACCTTCCAATTAATGTCCTCATAATGTGTTTTAACATCCCTAGTGTCTAGTGGAACCCCTGCCTCTGATCCCCATCCCTTTAATGTTTATTTATTTATTTCCCTAGTGTCTAGTGGCACCCCCAATCACCATTCCCATAATGTTTATTTATTTCCATGGTGTCTAGTTGCACCCCCCCTCTGATCCTTCTCCCCATAATGCTTAATTCCCTGTTGTCTAGTGGCACCCCTACCCTTTGATTGCTGTCCCAGTAATATTTCTTTTATTTCTCTGGTGTCTAGTAGCACACCCTACCTCCCAATTGCCATCCCCATCTGAAATAAAACCATCCCTCTATGTTTTCTTTTTAACTGCATAAAGAAAACAGTCCCTCACCAATCTGCCCCCCCACACTGACCTCCTACTGAGCACCCACTGCCTTCCGCACACCCTCACTCACCTAAACAGGTCCCCGGGTGAAGATCCACTCTCCAATTGTCTTGCTGCTGGAACCATTAACTGCATTATGAGAAACTAAGGTTTAATGTATGTCAATGAGGTTTTCAACATTGAAGCATCACTTTGCCATTTTTGCATATTTTGAGACCACATTTTCAACATGGCCTATCTGGGACCCCACCTCATGAACACTGGTGGTGGAATTATACAAATCTTGCCCAAGATGTAATTTTGTGATTACTTGTAGATTCACCTTTTGGGCAGAATTCAAAAGTTTCCACTACCCTTGTTCATGAGATGGGTTCATAAGAAGACTATGTTGAAAATTTGGAGTAAAAATATGCAAAAATGGCAAAGTTACACACATCTGTTGAAATTTTGCAATGTTCGCTCTTAACGTTGGTAATTTTAAATATTTTGGCCCTAAATTTTCAACTCACATATTTTTTTACACCACCTCATGAACATGACAGCTGTCATTTTTCACATCCTGGCCAAACTGTGTTTTCACCCTATGGTACAAAGTGATGGTGTGGCAGTGTGAAATAACATTTCACAGAGGACTAAAGATGTTCAGTACTGGGTTCATGAGGTGGGGTTATATAAAGGCTATGCTAACAATATGGTTGCTGTTTCCAACAAATGGAAGTGCAGGGCCTATCTACTGTATGTATGCATTTATGTAGGGATGGGAGTGCAGGTAAAGCTGGATTAATTTATACTATCTCAAAAAGAAAGGAAATTCTTTGCACAAAACTGCATTAATGCAACATCTAGGGTTCAGCATAAAGTGACAAAAGTAGAGAAAAAATAAAATAAATATTTATTTATAATTGAAGCAAATCAGGGGTGCAGTCTTCCTGGGGGTTGTCCACCATAAAGCTCACCCCATTGTGGTAGCAAGAAAGCTCAGACGTGATGAACACAGATGCGCATGTTTCAGTAGTGTATAGAAAGGGGTGAACGTTAGGGTTGACAATTCCAAGGAAGATTGCACCCCTGATTTTCTTCAGGGGTGAGGGTGGGGTTTTAGGGTTGGAAACATTTCCCTGTATTTGTCACTTTAGGCTAAACCCTAAATGATGCATTGACACAGTTTTTTGCAAAGAATATATGTATTACATGTTAAATTTTTTGTATTTTTATTGTTTTCTAATTTTATTTATTTTGTTTTCCCCCATTGTGTGAAAGACATTGTGTGGGAATTTATTTGTTGACCTCCCCTCCTTCTCTCCTCCCCCCGTTCTGTGAGAGAGAGTGGTGGAGTGAATTTTCAAGCTGTTTGAGGGTGGGTTGGTTTTTGTGGGGTTTTTTTATTTATTTATTTTGGTTATTATTATTATTTTGTTACATTTTTATTTTTATATATTTTTTATTATTCCCCTTTCCACACTCTATGAGAGAGAGAGAGTGGAAAGTATTTAATTTAGTATTGATATTAAGATTAGATTTATTTATTTTATTTGGGGTGGGTTCTGATTTTAGTTTAATTGGTTTTATTATAATGTGTTGGGGAGGTTTAGCAATGGCTGGGCATTATTCCCCCTCCAGGCTCAGGGAACTATGTTCTTTTGTATGTCCTCCATTGTTGTCCAATATCTATTTTAGATGTCGTGCTTTGGGCATACTTAGAAAGCGAAAAAGAAGGAGGGGAACTGGGCCTGGTTGGGGACAGGAAAGGGGAGGGTGGATTGCAGTTGTGAGGTCCAGGAGATGCCCTGGGGTGAAATGGAGTCAGGACAGAGGTTATTCCTGTCTTGTCCCCATACCCAAGGGCTTTGACGCTAATGGGCAGGTACAGAGGTGTTCTCTGACAGCTCATTCCACCTTGGCAGTGTTATGCAATGCCAGCTCTATTAAGAACAACACAGCATCACTGAGACCTGGCTGGATGAAAATGCAGGCCCTGTACTGGCCGTGGCAACTCCTGCTGGGTTCTCAGTGATACACTGTCCAAGGTTGGATCGTAGGGGTGGGGTTGTGGCCATTATGTTTAAGACTGAGCTCGGCCTTGTGGATGTGCCATTGGGAGATACCAGATCCTTTGAATATATCCTGGAAAAGGGTATAGGCTGTGGGATTCTCCTCATCTACCGTCCACCAGGAGACGGTGGAGAATTCCTGCTGGAGATAGCAGACTTCATCCTCGACATGGTGTTGAGGTCCCCCAGATGGATAGTTCTGGGGGATTTCAATGCATGTGTCGATAATGAACTCTCAAATTTTGATCAAAATCTCCTCCAGCTGATGACAACACTGGGCCTTAAACAGGTAGTTACCTCCTCAACCCATATAGGGAGTCATTCGTTGGATCTGATATTTCTTATGGGTATGGAGATTGTGATTTGGGGGTGGAATCAGTCAGCTGGTCTGACCATCACACCATAAGGTTCAGCTTCAGGATCCCCCCTAATAGGTCTGCCCATATGGAGATGGTTCAGTACTGCCCTTTAAGGGGTGTTAGTCCCAGTGATCTATTGGCAGTACTGGACCTATCAGGCTTGTCGGATGAATGCATGAGTCTTGACGATCTTGTAACAGCCTATTATAGGGCTGTGGAAGATGCTCTGGACAAGAGTGCTCCTGTTCATGTTTGGCCTCTCACCCTTCACCCAAGGAGTCCTTGATTTGATGGCTCCTTGAAGGAGTTGAGGCGAGTTGGCCGAAGGATGGAGAGAGCCTGGCGGAGGTCCGGCATTGATGCTGACAGGCTTAGGTTGATGGCACACTATGATGGCTATCAATCAGAAATCACCCGTAAGAAGGCAGAATTCCTGTCCAGGGAGATTTCTGCTGCACAGAATCGACTGGCTCAGCTCTTCCGGACTGTTGACAGATTGTGCAATCCAATATGTCTCCAGCCCAGCTGAGTTTTTTCTCAGCTTAAATGCGAGGAGTCTGCCCAACTCTTTGCAGATAAGGTTGCCAGCATCAGGTCTGGCATCGGTCCAACCTCTCTTATGAGGGATTACAGTGGTCGACAGGAAGTGACATGCACTCGGTCTGTCTGGTCAGAGTTCCACTGGCTAGAGTTCACTGACATTGTGAAGATCATCCAAACATTGCGTCCAACCAGTTGTAGTTTGGATCCGGGCCCTATACTTCTCCTAGTTGGATGTGTAGATGTTATCTGCCCGATCCTTGCTGACATTGTCTGGAAGTCCTTGGAGAGGGATGTATTTCCTGACACCTGTAAGGAGGTGGTCATTCAACCACTCCTTAAAAAAAACCTCTTTGGATCCAGACTCTCTGGCTAACTACCACCCTATTTCTAACCTGCCAATTGTTGGTAAGGATACTGAAAAGGTGGTTGCTCTGCAGTTGGATGATCATCTTGCAACTCACAATGTGTATGATATTCTTCAGTCTGGTTTTAGGAAGAAGCATAGCATGGAGACTGCACTTGTTTGGGTATTGAATGACCTCCTAATGTCTAGAGATTGAAAGACATGTACCATTCTGGTCCTTCTTGATCTCTCTGCTGCATTTGACACTGTAGACCACGGTGTGCTTTTGGAGCACCTGCGTTTTTTTTGTGGGCTGTCTGGTACAGTCCTTAAATGGTTCCATTCATACCTCACAGGCAGGTTTCAGAGAGTTGCCATGGGAATTTATTCCTCTGGTGCTCACTTCCTGCCTTGCAGGGTGCCGCAGGGCTCCATTTTAGCCCCCATTCTTTTTACAGTGTATATGCTACCATTGGGAGATATCATCAGGCGATACAGTCTGTTTTCACTGCTATGCAGATGATACTCAGCTGTATATGTCCTTTCTGCCTGAACAGAATGATGCACTCTCTGTGCTAAATAATTGCCTTGCTGAGATCAGATCTTGGATGGCTTCTAGCTGGCTGAGACTGAATCCAGATAAGACCGAAGTGTTGGTAGTGGATCCAGGTCATATGGGGCCAGGTGTGGGGATTGGACAACCATCAGGTTTATTACCTGGTTATGCCACTCACTACATCAGATCAGGTGCATAACCTTAGTGTTATTTTTGATGATGGTCTGACCCTAAAACCTCAGGTGTCAGCTGTCATCAAATCCTCTTTTTATCATCTGAGGAATATCATCTGGGTGAAACACCTGGTTCCTCTGGATGACCTTCCAACATTAGTCCATGCCTTTGTCACTACCGATCTTGATTACTGTAATTCCTTCTACCTAGGGCTACCTGGGGTTGATATCCACCACTTGCAGCTGGTGCAGAATGTGGCAGCTAGGCTATTGACTGGGACTTCTAGAACCAGTCATATTATGCCTGTGCTCCGTGAACTGCACTGGCTACCTGATCAGTGGTGGATCACCTTTAAGGTTGGCTTGCTAACCTTTAAAGCCCTACATGATCAGGGACCCAGTTACCTACAAGATCTCCTGGTACCCTACTGTCCCCTCCATCCTCTCCGATCCACCAATGAGGTATTGCTAGAGATTCCCAGGGTATCTTTGAAGACATCTGGTTGTCTTGCTTTCTCTTTTTCAGCTCCAGCACTGTGGAATTCTCTACCTCGTCGGTTGAGAGAATGCCCAATCATTGGTAGCTTTAAAACTGAGTTAAAGACATATTTATTTAACCTAGCCTTCCCTAGTTATGGATGATCTGTTTTAAATGTTATTTAATTTTATTTATAGTTGATGTATTTAGTATTATATACAGCGCCTTGGTTTTGAAAGGCGCTATAAAAATAAAGTTGATTTGATTTGAAAGTTGATATATAGATACAGTGGAGCCAGTGAAGATGCAACACACTATCTTAAGTTAGAGATTAACTGCTGTTGAAATTGCCTTGTTTACTGGAGTGTTGCATTGCAGTCTTGCCAGCACCGCTACACAAAGAGGTCAAAATGCTTAACCTTGGTGGCGTGATAAGCTGAGGCACTGGGTGCCACACCACCCATAATGCCAGTGACCATGGGTTGGGAATGGAACAGGCTCCTTGAGGTCCATCAGGTAGAAAGAGAAACAAGCATCCATAGGCAGCTCATCTCTTTCTGGGGGGACACAGTGAGCTGCTACTTACCTGCCACTCAGTGGAGGCTGCAGGGCATAACATTAGTGGATGTTTCTTGGAGGGTTGGGGGCAGGCACTTAAGTAGATATGGCATCTTCACTGTACCACATCATGCATTCAGGACCTTGTGGGTAGAGAGAAACAAGGAGGAACACTCCCAAACACCATGATAATGACCAGTAACCCTGCAGGTTCTACTCCACCACCAATGGCACACACTCACCCATAGAGGTAAGCAAGCAGTAGGAAGAAGGCCAGGATAGTGGGTGTTAGGGCTGTGGTCACCATCAGAGATAGCTTGTTTGGGGCATTAACGGGATTAAACAAATAATAAAAAAGTCTTAACATTCACTGATAGAACAGGCATTGCAGTAGTGCAGGGAAAAAATTAAAGTGATGAGGATAGTGAGGTTACTATCATGGGTATGAGACACTGGCCATAAATGATAGCTTACCAGGACCCTCACCCAAGATGGAAGACACCAAGCCCCTGACCCATATAAAAGCACTTCTAAAGGGGTCAGTAGCTTGCACTGAACCAAATAAACAGGGGCCCTAGGTCACAACAGCGAAAACATGAACAGTGCGGTCAAACATTGCGAAGCAAAAATGCCGAAAGCAAAGGAAGCGATCAGCAATAACAGCAAGTGCTACCTTAGCAGACTCCATACAAAAAGACATGACTGTTTGTGGGGGCAGTGCCCCCACAACAGCCTTTACAGGGGCTGATTTGCCCCCTGAACCCCATATCTAAATATAATCACCTGCGGGGGTGAGATTACTTGGGAAAGGTGAGGGAGGGAGATACAAAAAAAAAAGTTCCGGGTCACAAAGAAAGAAAAAAGTAAGTCCCAGGAGTTGAAATTGAGCCCCACTCCACCAGCCTTCTGTTGTCCTCCACTGCCTGTGGCTCTACACACTGCACCATGGCAGCAGCTCAGTGGAAGGTCATCCAGCTGAAGTTTTCTGCTGTTCTTCCTGATGGTAAACAGCTACAGAAATAGCGCTAGCCTGACCTGAGCTATATAATTGCCTTTCGTTATTGTTACAGTGCATAGAAATATAGAATTTGATGGCAGATAAGGACCGCTTGGCCCATCTAGTCTGCCCAATTCCCTACCTAATGGATAAGCTGCAGATCCTAGTTAACCATCAGCCTACTTCCTCCTACCACCCCCTAGAATTATTATGTTTGTCCCATGCATTCTTGAATTCTCCCTCTGTTTTTGACTCCACAACCTCCTCAGGAAGGCCATTCCATGCATCCACAACCCTCTCCATGAAAAAATACTTCCTCACATTACCTCTGTGCTGTCCCACCTCTATCTCAAATTGTGCTCCCTTGTTCTTGCACATCTCCTTTTCTTAAAGATGCTACCCTCTTAGACGTTGTTGATTCATTTGAGGTACTTCAAAGTTTCTATCATGTCCCTCCTCTCCCTCCTTTCCTTAAGGGTATACATATTAAGCTCCTTTAATCTCTCTTCATATGTCTTCTGGTGCAGATCCTGCACCATTTTAGTTTCCCACCTCTGGACAGCCTCTATCCTGTTTATGTCCTTGTGGAGGTGGCGGGCTCCAGAACTGCATGCAGTACTTCAGATGGGGTCTCACCAATTGTCTGTACAGAGGGATAACAAGTTTATGTTTTCTACTGGTGATGCCTCTCCCTATGCATCCAAGTATCCCACCAGCCCTCCTTACTGTCTCGTCACATTGTTTGCCCACCTTTAGGTCATCTGAAATTACCACCTCCAGGTCCCTTTCCATTTTTGTGGTTGTTAGTATCTCACCCCCCATTGTGTACTCTTCCCCTGGGTTTTTGTTTCCCAGGTGCATTACTTTGCACTTCTTTGCATTGAATCTAAGCTGCCACACATTTGACCATTCCTCCAACCTTGCCAAGTCCCTTCTCATCCTTTCCATCCTTCCTTCTGTATCAACTCTGTAGCAGATCTTTATGTCATCTATAAAGAAACATACTTTTCCTTCCAGTCCCTCCACAATATCACTTACAAAGACATTAAAGATGACTGGTCCCAGTATTGAACCCTGCAGAACTCTGCTAGTAACCCCCCTTTCTTCTGAGTGGACTCCATTTACTATTACCCTCTTTGTCCAGTTGTCCAGCCAATGTTTTACCCAGGCTACCACCTTGGAGCCCACTCCAAGGCTGGCTAACTTGTATATTAATCTTTTGTGTGGGACTGTGTCAAATGCCTTGCTAAAGTCTAGGTAAGCCATGTCCACAGCCCCTCCCTGGTCTACTACTTTGGTCACTCAGTCAAAGAAATCTATTAGATTTGTCTGACACAACCTTTCTGCTGTGAATCCATGCTGCCTTGTGTCCTGTGCCCTGCTGTCCTCTAGGTACTCAACAATTATTTCCTTCAGAAGTTATTCCATCATTTTACCTACAACTGAGGTCAAACTAACAGGTCTGTCATTTTCTGCCTGTGCCTTGCTCTCACTTTTGTGAAGTGGAATCATATCCACTCTCCTCCAGTCCTCAGGTACCACCCCATCCTCTCATGATTTATTAAGGAGGGTAGTCAGTGGTGTCACTAGTTCTACCATTAATTTTTTTTAGAATTCTTGGGTGAATCACATCAGGCCCCATTGCTTTGTCCACCTTTAGTTTTAAAAGTTCTTTCAGAACCCTTTCTTCTGTGAATGGACTGGTATTGATCCCCCTATCCAGAGTGTTTCTATTGTTTGGTTTTGGTACCTCCCCCCTCCTCTTCCTTTGTGAATACTGAGCAGAAGTATTAATTTGGTATCCCTGCTTTTTCACTGTTGCCCACTGCCCACATTCCCTTCCCTTTATTAAGCCTCAGTATCCCTCCCTTGGTCATCCTTTTTTCCCCTAATGTACCTATTAAAAAGATGGCTATCTTTTCCTCAGTTTGGGCCTTTGCTATTCTGACTGCCTTCAATGCTTACTTCTGCTTTAACTGATATAGTTCTCTGTTCTGCTCCTTCTGTGTTTCCATATATTTCCTGAATGCTATCCTTTTCTCCTTAACCTTCTTTGCTACCTCTTTTGTGAACCATAGTGGCTTTTTCCTTTGTTTTGTTTTGTTGATTTGCTTTACATAAAAGCTTGCTGCGTCTGTAATGGCAGTTTTGATTTTTCCCCATAGTTCCTCCACTTCTCTTCTTCCCTGTTTGCTAGTACTTTTCTGAGGCACTCTTCCACTTTGCCAAAGTCAGCCCTCCTAAAGTCCAACTCTTGCTTTTGTATGGCTTGACTGTACAGCTGTGTTTATTGTGAACCACACTGTTTGGTGGTTGCTTGTTCCCAGATGACTACCCACTTCCAAATCTAATATCCTCTCTCCATCCCCATTTGAGAGTATCAGGTCTAAGACTGCTCCCTCCTGGGTGGGTTCTAATGCTAGCTGTCTGAGGCATGCCCCTGTAGGGCATCAAGAATGACCCTGCTCTTGGATGCAGCTGCAGTAAACATGCTCCAGTTAACATCTGCCATATTGAGGCCCCCATCAACAATCTCTCTCTTTTTTCTGCCATTCTGAGGCTTCCTTCTATCATTTCTTTGTCCATTGCCTCCCCCTGAGATGGGGGTCTGTAAACAACTCCTGTGCGGATTGTGGTGCTATTTCCTGTTTCCAGGATTCTTCCTGCACTATACTGACTGGCAACATTTTCACCTGGTACACCAAACAGGTACATGCTCACCTGTGCAAGACCTCTGTGCAGGCCATGGGGCTACTGATGTTTAGGACAAACAGATAAGAGCAGTCTGCACTCAAATAGTGCATGTAAATCAGCAGAGTAAAAACAGGTGCTGACTTCAATTGATACTAGGTGTGCTGTATTCCCAGTAAAGGTGAAATAGAAATCCAGAGACTGCTGGTGTGTGAGACAATAAAACTAGACACACTATACCAGGTGCCCTGGTGCTTCACTTGGTAAAACTTCATTAAGGGGCCAAGCAATAAGAAAGCCAGACAGAGTTATGAAGGAGGGATCCTCAAGACAACAACAAGTCAAATAATCTATATTATATGATGGCAAGAAAGGATCCTGGCCTCTGATTGGTCAGTTTAGATCTAGTGCCATGATGTTATCCCAGCATAACATCACAGATCTAGTCCTAGCACATGCATGACTGAATGACACCACTAAAAACATTGCCATCACTCCCCACTATTCTGTCAATGTGAGCATTTTGAAAGCATTCCCCACTCCTATGCTGGTAACCCAACTGCAGTTATGCCAAGCTTCTGTTTGAAAGCTGTCATGTCAGCTTTATCTTCCTCCTCTCCTGCCACTCCACATAATCTTGTAAAATTAAACTCTGTCTGGTTTAAAATTTACACAGCCCATGTCCAAGAAGCCATCACTGCAACTGGTTTCAGTGCTCCATTTATGTTCTTCCATCTCCCTCCCACAGTCAGATAAACCAATCCCTCCCACTGTCAGTGTTTCTATGTATATGCTCATATTTCTGATTTCTACTCTTACAATTCTGAAATATGTAATGTTAAATACAAAATCTGACATCACAATCAGCAATTGCGTCTCTCACCCCTGCTTCTGGGTAAGACACTTTAGCATGTGCACAGTGCCATTGGCACTCCACTGAAGAAACAGCACTGCCCACACCTTCCCAAACAGACTAATGGCCTCTATTGAAAATCACAGTGAGCTTCTTACTCATCGTCAATGCTGGGGTTGTCATTATGTCCATTCTGTTTATTTCCCCTGTACAAAACAGATGGCAACTGTAATGGGAGAACAGAGAACTGTAACGGGAGAACCAAGAACCACATGCAGGCAGCCGTCACAGTCATCATCAGATGGTGGGCATGCAGCCTGCTTTCAGTTTCATAGAAGCAACACTGCAAGGCAAGGAGAAAAAGAGAAAAGTGGGGGAGGCTTGCATGTGGCAGAAAGATCATGGGTTGGAAGCTTGTGTGTGGCAGAGATATTATGGGGCCACAAAACAAAACTGCTTTGTACACCATAGAAGCAAAGTTCAGTAGGAAAAGCCACACAATACAGCAGCCTCACCTACTGGCCAAAACAAGAAACAACCAGCACTATTTTGTTTTTTGTCAGTATGCCTATGCACTGAAAATATGACAAAGAATGATGTATAATAAACTTCTTAATCTTGTTTCTTTCTTTTTAAAAAAATTAGCCATTGTATAATAGCAGTAATGAACTCAAGGGTGTGTGTCATGCTGGGATAACATCACTTCTCAGGTGCTGGATACACTCAGCCTACAGCCTCATGCCCAACCACCCAAGGCATGGTGTTATCCCAGCACAACATACACCCTGTCATGTATTATTCCTTTATTATAACAGTTCCCTTAGCGGGCTTGTGGACAACCAAGAAGGACCAGTGAGGGGCCCAAAAAAATATATATGTCATGATGCAGCCTACAAGCAGGTCATGAGGTGCTGACATGGGGGTGGGGTGGGGGATGACTGACAGTAACACCAGCAGTCTGGGGATCTCTACATGGCATAGCAGTCTACAACAGACCCCTGTGAGTGTCAAATTCCACCATGTTAAGTGGTGTTACCCCCAGTTTCTACCACTTACAGAAGTTTCTTGAATATTCCTTTACATAATGAAGCACTGAGGTACTACTCTATGTTCTCCATCTGTTGCCCACAGCTCACCAGTTTGGTGCATAGCTGAAAAGTTTTGTAGTAGAACAGGGATTCCATGTGCATCCCAATATTACATCACCACACTTTGCAGCTGTATATCAGACTCATGGTTTAATTAGCAGAATGCTACAAAACAATTCACAAAATGTTATATTGTTACCATAAATGTCTTTAATGAGTCCACTCCTGGATGATCATGTCTATTTCTGGTTACCATACAATCAGAAATATACTATTGTGGTTGATAATGTGTACAATATGGCAACATAATTGCCATATCAATTCCTTTTTTCATGAATTATTATTACTGTGCATCTCATATTACTAAACATAGATGGCATTAAAAGCAAGACTTATTTATAGCAATACTTAAAAGATGTCTCAAGCTGATTTTTGAGTATTTCTACTAATACAGTACATCTCACATGCAACAGGAATATGATCCAGGATTGTATGCATAAATATCAGAACAGTATATAAGATAAGCAAATATCTTTATATTTGATGATGGGGAAGTCAAGATCCTAGTCTCCAAGGAATGAAGTGCATGGGAGAGGCTGTGCAAACTATGTCCAAGCAGTTGGGTGGCTTGAAAAGTTGCAAACAACCTTTCAAGTACTATTGCTTTACAGTATGTGTGCATCCACTTTAGAAACTGGAGAATGGGAGTAATGTGTCTAGATAATTTTGTGTAAGTGATACATTTATAATCAGTTGCAGATGGCTGAATGACATATCTGGTTGCCATTCCAAGAGGAAATAGCAGTAGTTGTTTCTAAACATATTAAATCCTTGTACAAGAGTAGTCATTCAGAATAAAAAGTAAGATAAATCCTCTAGAATGTGACATAAATTAAAGAAACAACATTAAGCACATTTGAATGGTGACTGAAAAACAAACTGGAGCCAATCAAGACACCCAGCCAGATTTATGTTGTGGGTGTACAGTTTAGATAACATTAAAAGTCCATTACCCTCTTCCCCACTAAGTGCTGCTCAGAAAGAGCCAGCTTGTTTAAACAATTGCTTTCTTTTTCTAGTTCTTACCTCTGCTGAAGGGAAAATGAACTTTACCAAGCTTGTGCATGCCTCGGCTGAAAACTGTCAAATTAGTACCATATCTGGAAAGAGAATTAAGCAATGTGTAAAACTAAATGACTGGGACAACATTGTCCTGATTAGCATATTCAGCTCCCTCAAAAAAGATGTTTTAAACAACTGTTGTCACTTTATTTTCATAAATATATGATAGATAATCGACCCACTATTCCTATGGCAACACTTTCCCAGACCCCCCACCCTGCCCTATGGCTCACATCTGCAGAATCACGGCTACAGGGACATCAAAGTCTCAAGTGGCACTCACTGAGCACAGTTTGACATTTGTGAGATTTCAGTGTTTTAACACTATTAACAGGGCTGATACCTATCTGTTGCTTCAGCAGGGTGGCTTCTAGGTATGTGTTGCCATGGGGATGATGGACTAAGGATTGCAGCATCAGCCGTATACAGTAACTGGAAATAAAGACAAAGCTAATCTTGTAAAATGTTTTGAGAGCTCAATATGCTAATGAGGACATCATTGTACCAGTAGTTTCTTTTTATACATTATTTCCTCTGTAAAATAAGGGTATTTAGCTGACAGATTTCAGCTGAAGCATGCATATAGTCAACACCAATTTCAAGGTATCCACTTTACCAGGTCCTACTCTGTACTTACATTTCTATTTTTGCTACTGATCTGAAGTATTGTGCCTTCTCTCTAGTTATCAATACAGCCTTCAGATCTTCTTTTGAATTTATATACCTTGGCCAACACAGATCCTCAGTGCTACCAATGAGGAACAAGTTACTGGGTGGGGAACATGTCTCTTTTTTAAATCATGCAAACAAATTAGGTAAAAACTTTCTTACCAAGCTCACTCATTAAATTTAAATAATTTTAATAAAATAATGTATAGGGTGGTCCTGGTTGGTGGCCAATCACACACATTTGAAGTCCTGTACCTCCTTCTTAAAAAGTGATGCCCACAACAGGTCATCAAATTCAAACCTGCTCTTCTCCTCCAGTTCTCTAGAAACCAATGAGCAGCATCATAGAAAGTGTAATTATTGTTATCAAATTTATTTAAAACTAATTAGTCTGTACCCTTTCTCACTCTGTCCCAGGCATGTGCTTGTTAACTCCTTAAAAGGGACTCAAGCATGTTGTTGCTTAGGGAGAGGAAGGAAACCCACATGAGCTAGTATGGCTATAACTAACCCATTGTAGTTTGGTGGTCAGGATGGAAGCCATTTCAATATGGAGTTATGCTGGGCCCCTGTTATGGTCAAGTGATGGAAGTGATTGAGCTTTATGATGGTGTCAGCTTGTGACATAGTATCAGGAGTTGACTAGTGTTGTCTAGCTTTAGTCTGTGTTAGGACTGGAATGAAGAGACCTTACAAAGGATGAAAGAAGTAGACTAGTGGCTAGTTCAGTTTGACTTTGAGTTCAGCCCCAAAAACTAAGTCTGAATCTATGAATTTAGCTGAACTATTTCAGCTTCTAGTGCAGTAACTGGCATGGGGTAAATCAGACTACAAATAAAGGGTAAAAAAGCATTGAGAGGAACAACAGATATCAATTACTGTAGCTTACTTTTGGCAGGTGGTGTTGTCATACATCTGCTGTGGATTACTATATGTGTCAATGCAGGTGAGACTGCAAGTTGCTGTTTATTGGTGACCTCAAGGCATATACCTCACTATGGTCTCTGCTTTATCTGCATGTCAGTTACTATATCTCTTTAGCCCTGTAGGTTTTCAGATCACATACTAATTCCATTACACCAATTAAAAACAAGTAATGCATCTAAAAACATAGAAAATGAAAGGACTACATGTAAATCATTGCACTGCCCTCACAATGTTTTCCAACCAAGGATGGATACTTTATCTTTTGTTTTTAGTTTTTCTTTACATGTTTTCTGTTTTTTAATTAATTAACTTTCATTTAAAAACAGAGACTGGCTGCTTGCAGCCAAAGCTACAGTATTAAACTATTGTCTATACTGGGTCAGACTAAGGAACTGTCCATGCATTTGTCTGTCTAGTCTGGTCACTCATCCCATTACTGTCCACAGTAGATGGATAATTGGTCATATTTAACAGATACTGACTACTGTATATGTGCTCAGTAGTACACCTGAGCTGGTTGGTGATGGCAATGTGAATGTTGTTGTAGTAAAACCACACTGCACCTCAGGGGAGATGTGAGTCAGATTATACTGCCAGAGAATGTCAATAGAAGTCTGGGGAGACTTGCACCAGGAGGCACAGGAGTGGAAATAATAGTGAATGTTACTTATTGTATGTGTGAATAATATTTTTTAATGAAACTTTCCAATAAGCAAAGGGGAAAAGAAAAAAAAAAACAACTTAAGAATTAAAAGTTACAACTGGCTACATGTTAAAATTTGTAAACATTTTCCTGTCTGCTATTTTTATTCCACTAGCTCTTTGAGCAACCATGTGGCATACTCCATAAAGCTTGCAAACTATTGAAGAGTCCTGGGGTTGTCATAGAGGACAGTGGAGCAGAAACTGTATTGGTCATGAGAACTAGTATGAATTCATCTTCAAGAAATCTGCAAATATTTCCTCCTTTATTTTGTATACCACCATGAGGGAGTACACAATTGGTGTCCCAAGCACATTCATGTTAACATATATCAGTGACCATGTGCTCTCCCCAACCACATACACAGCAGTATGCTGTGGTAATGCAAGCAGAGGTAAGATAACAGATTTCTGATACCACTTACCCTGAGGAATGAGAGTGTCCAGTGGAATGCTCAATTCTCTGCCCTCCCCTCCCCACCAGTCCTCTGATAATCAAGGCTCATTTGACAGAGACCTTATTTACTGTAGGTTTTTCAGAGAGAGAACTTTTACTGTGATGGCCTTCAACCCTCCCCCCACGCCCTTCTTACCACACCTAACACACAGCAAAGAAAGTGTTAATAATTTAATAAGAGGAAAGAAGACTGGAAGGTTTTTATTATGATCACTGAAGCATGTTTATTTTATTGAGATTGCACTCTGTGTCATAATATATTCCGTTGAAGAATACTGCTGATGTGCCTTTTAGGACGATTATATGGGGTCATGAGCTGCAGGTGATAGGTGGCCAGCACACTAAATTTGTGTAAATGAGAAGCACAAAATGGCTAGGTGGGAGTGGGCTGCATTGTGACAGTGTTTGTGAGCAAGAAAACAAGAGGAACAAACAAAGAAAACTTGGCATCAGTGCTATTCAGTTTTTGTTTTGTTTGCTAATAAAGTCAATAAACTGATAAAACAAAATACTGGAAAAAAGCATTTGAATGTAAACCTAACTAGACATTCACATAAGCCTCATTCTCTCACCCACTATGAATACATTAAATTTATAGTTCTGTTGGGTAACTCAGATAAACTACATCTGATGTGTGTATACAACCCACGGTGTTGTAGCTAATATGGCCTTACTGCACTGACTGATCATCTTGTACCTTTCTTCAGTTCCAAAGAGTAGTCCCTGTTTGGTCACTTTAACCTTGACTGGTCCTGCAGCATAAATAGTTCAGTAGGAGCATTCAACAAACAAATTAATCTCTCCCAGTATATTACTGATCTCACCAGGATCGCCAGTGGAGGCCCAAAATACTATGAACTACACTGGTTACACACAAACAAACCTGAAAGAATTATCATGGCAAGTACTCTACTGTATTCTGTGACTGATCACTACCCATTTTTTCTGCCTGGATAGTGTGTTTCCACAAAACTTCTCCTGTGATGATTGGTGTCACGATTTCTCCTAGATACAGACAGCTGGCATTATCCACAATCTTATCCATTCTGACAGGTTGTGCCTGACTTCCCACTCCTGTGAAATGCTGCCTTAGCCTCTTTTTTAGATATTTCCTCTACAGTTCAAAATAAGCACACACCTATTATCAAACCTATTATCAAGGCCCTGCCTTCAATTGGCTCATAAATAGAGATGGGAAGTTTTACTTTGCCAGTGAAATTCTGGTGAAATTCTGAAATTTACATTTGTGAATAACTTCTCAAATTACCCACTTCACCATTTTGCAGTCCACATTGAGTTTTCCTGGAGAAATAGCACTTTTTCAGGTGAAGTCAGGCAAAGTTAAAGCAAAGTTGCTACTTTGCCGGTGAATTTGCATTAACTTCACCTGAAAATGTGCCACTTCGTATGCCAAAAACTTCACAAAGTCAGCACTTCAAAATTTACAAACTTCGCAAACTTTGCAAATTATTTTACAGAGCGAAGATTGCTAACTTTGCACATCTCTGCTCACAGGTGACCTACTGTACTACTCCAAATGAAAAAGAGGACTACATTCTGCAATAGGATCAAGAAATATGGGTTGATGTCTGACTGGGCTATTTATCAAAAAATGACATAACATTTGCAAAACTGGAATTAGAGTACACCTTAAAAAGAGATTCTTTCATGGGGAGCAATTTGTTACTGTATTTATGCTGGTGACTCTTGCAGGGAGGGATAACAGAAAAGGTTTCATGGAAATAAAAAAAAAAGTTCCTTAGCTAAAGTGATTGTGGTGTGAATTGTAATAGCCCAACTACAATTGCCAATGCTTTTAGTGACAGATTCTTGGACCTTATACCATCGGCCATAACATTGCTCCATTTGCCATCACTTCAGCCTCTCCTCCTTTCCCCTATACTAGGTCTTGACTCTATTGTCTTCTACATTACGGCAGTAATAGTATCGAACTAGCTGAAACTGCTTACCTGGCATTAGCCCAGATAACAATATAAACTCTGATGGCTTGTAACCTAAATTACTACTAATGCCAGCCCCATTTATTTTAGGACCACTTAGAAACTCTTTAAATTCTCCCTTTCATGTCGTATTGCCTTGATGTAATAAATGTGCCCGAGTAGTACCTATCCTTAAAACAGGTACCCAAAAAACATGGAGAGCTATTAATTAATAGCTGTTTTCTCTGTCCTTGCTAAGATGAGCAAGCTTATTAACCATTTAACTAAATATATCCTGATTCCAGCCCAACATGGGCTCAGAAATGGTAATTGAACCACCTCAGCTACAACAAAGTTCACAAATGAAATTAGCTTCGCATGGACATTGGCCTATTAACTGGTATGGTATTCATTGACCTTAGTAAAGAGCTCAAGCTGGTTGATCACTCACTCTTTGTTCAAAACTATCTTCACTGTGTGTCACCCCTACTGCTACATATGGTTCACTATCTATCAGAATGGCAGAAAGCAGCAAGTCAATTTGAACTCCTCCCAAATTTGACTTAGCTGACATAAATGTTGTTCACTAAGACTCAATATCAGCTCATTTCTCATTGTGTATAAACTATCTCTCCTATGATGATGACTGCTGTAAAACATTTATGTACAGTATGCTGATGATCTGGTCTTGTATCACTGGGCTGCTGATACCTTTAAAATACAGCTGAAATTCACAAAAATTGCTTTGATTTTATCCATCCATTGTTGACTGACAAACTAGTTTATAACTGTAGAAAGTTCAAAGTAGTGCTGTTTGGTTCCAGGCCTAAACTTCAGTCAGGCATGCCTCATCTCTCCCTGCTTTGTGCTGATGGTTCCTTATTGGAGAAGTCAGCAGCTTCCAGTACTTGTACATTATATTGCACCCCTCGCTGGATTTCTTCCTTCATACTGCATCTGCCTGTAAATCTGTAAACTCTAAACTGGGTGTGACCTACAGATTTAGTGATAACCTGTCCTCTAAAGCACATTACACACGGTGGTGATTCTAATAGGTCTTACCTAAAGGCTACTGGCCAACCTTGGCCCAAATAAAACAAACTTTCCAAAGTGGGATGTGCAATAATAGAAATTAATGACTATGCAACTGTGTGTTATGGACTTTCTTTATACACTGAGGTTATGTAAAAAAAATCCTTAATATCACAGTTGCATAGACTATATTATTTTTTATAATTGCTGGTGCAGGGAGTTGTTTTCCTTCAACACTTTCCAAAGTGGAGCACTGCTGTCAGAGAATGAGCGAGAGAGTGAGGAACACACACACACACACATATACACACACACACTAGCTAGCTCTGTCAGTCTCTCTGTCCACTTTAGACATATTTTATTTTGTTGTTGCTGGTATGTTTTTTAGTTGCACTGTGGCAGCACCCCAGGACTGCAGTGAGAGTATTCAGTCTCTGCAGTCTGTTCCCGATGACAGACACTGTCTCCCAAAGCCATGACAACCAGATAGATTTTGTTGTTATAAAAGCAGGAACAACCAGATAAATAGTAACAAGAAATGACTTGCCTGTGAGGAGGGTGGAAGGGAAACTCTAAGTCTGGGTGATTAGTGCAGGACCTTGGAAACTGAAAAATAGAACAACCATTTCTTTAAGTCTTTGACCCACCCGCACATAGAGTAACAGTCAATGAGATGGCACACTACATATGACTGACTGCAAAGGTCAAAAGAGAGTTTTGAGAACATCACAATAACTGGTTTTCAGGTTATTAGGGCATTTGAAAGGGGCCTCTTAACCATTTGATAAAGGTGGTCACCAGTAATTATATAAAAATATCTGTCACTTTGTCTTGGCCACCCTAGCTTATTCAGCACTACCTGCTCTACACTGGCCTATGCTCAAGATCTCCACATGTGATAAGTAATTACTTTCAATATCTCACAGAAACTTACTGATTGAGAACCCTGTGATCTCCTCTACTCCAAGAATGCAGATGTGTCAGAAGAATAGGTCAGCTTGCCTTTGCCTATTATGATACCATATATTGGAACTTCCAGCCTCCCTGACTTCTACTGCAAAGTGTGCCCCCAGTCACCTTCATTTTTGCAGGGCCCTTAAGGAATTATTGCCCCCTGTCTAGTACTTGCTTTTTTAGTTAATTATCTTTTATTACTACTACCAAGTGTGGAGTGAATCCATTTCTCACCATGCACTTTGTGAGCTATTGCTATCAACTACCTCTTGTGACTGAAGTTGTCATCGCTTTTACTATCTATTGTATTTTGTGTGGTCTTGGTTATACTACAGTTGTTGGGTGTCGTGCTCTACTTATTGTTGAAAATGTTACATTTGTCAACTGTGATTACATTACCCTGTCTTCTATTATCACATTACCATTGTTTGCAGTATCATGTTGTTCCTGTAATTGTTGTGTTGTACCCCCTACCAGGCAGTGTCTGAAAATAGGCATTTTTATGACTCTGCACCTACCTGGTGAACAAAAAATGAATGAATAAATTTACAGTAAACAAGGTATTATACCTCAATTGGGCTGAGTTCAGCAAACACATTATATGAATACTCAGTGTAATACTCAGAAGTTAAGACAACAGAAGGCATGTGCCCATGTATGTTACCCCCACTTCTCAGTGGAGGTAACAGCAGTTACCAACAGAAATATAGTGATTCAAATTGGCCTTAAAGCTATTAAAACTTGATGTATTTACCACTTCCTCTGGTAACTGATTCCACAATCCAACTGATCTTGATATATATCCCTGCCGCCTCATTTCAGTTTTAGTCTGTATCTCTAACAGCTGGTGCTTATGTCCCCATGAATTATATTTTGGATCTTTGAAGACTAGGCTCAAATCATTCCTTAGCATATAATACTTTAAAATTGTATACAATAGTAGGATGTCCTCCCTTGCATGTCTTCTTCCAAAGGGCCATAGACCTAGCTCATTTTATCTTAATCCATATGATTTATCCCTATAACCTTATATTAATTTAGTGAATGACCTCTGTGGTTTTCCAACCATACTCATGTCCTTCTTTAAATATGGGCTCCAACTCTGAGAGAAGTAATCTAGATGCGGTCATATATAAGTTTTAAACAGGGGAAGGAGTACACTTTCATTTCTAGAGAGGAAAAAAGATCAACGTACACGGTTTGTAAGATGCATAATTTTGTTAGCTATATATTTACAATGGGCTTGGCTCTTTATGTCATTACTAATATACATGCTTAAATCCTTTTCACATATAGATTTCCTTAGTTTCTTCCCCTGAATATAAGAATCCTGTTGGATATTCTTTTTCCCAAAATACATAATTGTACATTTATCAAGGCTAAACTTAATCATATTTCTTCTAGCCCACTCACTGATGGTTATAATATCTTGCCCAAATCTGAGCCTGTCATCAAAGGTATCCACAATGCCCCTCAATTTAACATCATCGCAAATTAACTCAGGTTGTTCTCACTCTCAATAGTAAGGTTGCTTATAAAGATGTTAAACATTAGTTGGCCAATCACCGACCCCTGTGAAACTCCACTAGTAACCCTATTCTCAGCAGATATGTAACCATGGAGTCGCACTGATTGTGTCCTATCCATCATCCAGTGAATAATCCATTTGATTACTGTATGACTAATTCCTAAATGGATTAGTTTAGA
The DNA here is from genome assembly GCA_016271365.2 of Neoceratodus forsteri. NCBI lineage: Eukaryota > Metazoa > Chordata > Ceratodontiformes > Ceratodontidae > Neoceratodus > Neoceratodus forsteri. The sequence continues at coordinate 656,596,628 of CM028136.1, forward strand.
GATCAGTGTACTATGTGGCATGGTATCGAATACCTTTTTAAAATCTAGTAACACTACATCCTCTGCTGTACCTTGGTCAATGTATCCCCTACATAGTTGTAAAAACATATTAAGTTAGAAGTACAGGACCTATTCTGGGTAAATTCATGTTGTGATGCATCAGGGAGACCCATGTTGACCAAAAAAATTCTGGATTTCATCAGAAATTATACCCTCAATTATCTTCCCAACTATGGATGTTAAACTGATTGGTCAGTAATTGGCTGGATCAGCCTTACTTCCCTTTTTGAAAATTGGTACCACAATAGCCTGTCTGCAGTCCTTAGGGATGTATCTTTCTTTTAATGATCTTAATCCTATTTCTGCCATGACTGGGCAAGCTCTTTTCCTAACTCCTTAAGAAACCTTGGGTACAGGCTATCTGGACCGGATGATTTATTGACATCAAGGGCTCTTATTTTACTACAAACCTTCTCAGTGGAGATAACCTCTGTGGGCTGAAACGTCACATCATTAGATAATTCAAATAAGGCAGTAGATTCATCAGTATTGAAAACTGTACTAAAATACATATTAAATTCCCTAGCCATATCATTTGGTTTAGTGTAAAGGATACCATCAATATTAAGAGGTTCTATGACCTGGTCATTACCCTTCTTGTCACTGACATAAAAATAGAAGCCTTTGATGTCATACTTAGTATTGGCTAACCTAAACTCAATTTGCATCTTTGTTTTCTTTATCTCCTGTTTAAGTAGCTGTAACACTTTCTTGAAATTATCTCTATTCTTACTTGTGGGGTTACTTCTTATTTTTTTACACCATGATCGCTTTCTGTTTATAAGCTTCTTTATCTTCCCACTTAGCCATAATGGCTTTTCCCCCTTTCATTGTACATAGCTCTTGCTGGGACATGTCTTGACACTAAATCAGCAATTGTCCTAAGGAACAGATCCCAACGTTGCTCAACATTTAGTCCATCTAATAAAACTCTCCAGTTAAAGTTAGATAATTCCTGTCATATAGCCATCTAATTAGCCCTATTGTGTAATTTGTGAACTGTTTTTCCCATTGTGAATTTTCTAGCTTTATTTATTTGAAACCTAATAATATCACGGTCACTTCTACCAAAAGGAGGGTCAAGTTTAATATTTGAGCTATCATCACTCATGTTAGTCAGTTTGACATCTAGAATGTTCCAGTCTCATGTGGGTTCATTGACATATTGTTCAATCCCTGCAGTAGTTAGGGTAGTTTTCACCCTGTTTCCCAGGGAGTGATTAGTAGTTAAACTGCCCCATGCTATATTGGGGATATTTAAGCCCCCTGGTAATAGTAATCTAAATTCTCTGACATGGCTGCAATGTGTTCTATAAATAATTCAGTTTCATTAGCAGTCGTATCAGGTGGTCTAAAAAAACTGCCAATTTAAATTTCTTCCCATTTAATCCGGTAATGTCTGCCCACTTGACTTCAATGGTACCATCATCTTTACTGATATCATTACACAAACATTTGATTACCTCATTTATAAATAAGGCAATACCTCCATCCCTTCTATTCCTGGAGCAAAATATAAACAACTCTTGCATCCCCAACTTATTTTTCTTCAGATACATCTGGTAGTAGAAGTGTCCACTCATTCTGGGCTTTCAGTTGATTGTATGATGTTCTGTTTTTACATTACAACACAGTATTGTACCTTGTTGCTGAAAAGTGCATAGCTTCCACACAGCATCCTTAATTTTATGTTTTGCTTCTTTGATTCATTTTACTCAATTTCAACTCTTTTTTAACATACATTACTTACATTTTTTGTGGTCTTCAAATTAATTACTTTAATTTTCCAAGATGATGCTTTAATTGTTAACACAGAATTTTAAGGTAGTTCTTTTTTATGTACTGAACCACAAGCATTTTCCCTTTATGGTTTTCCTGGGCAGGTAGGAATCAGCAACTCAAAACTCAAAAAACTAGAGATGATGCTACAGCCTTAGCACCAAGTTAAAGAGTCGATATACACTAGCATAAAACTGTCTAAAACTACTGAGAATAAAACAATTGCATTTCAGTTTAATGTTTTGTTGATTTTCAGCTTTATGACTGTCAACATGTTCAATCTTGCTGCCCCGAGTAAACCTTACAATTGCTTGGTTTGTGATATTACAGCCTGTTACCATGGTGAGCATTGCAATATCACAAGACTACTGTGACATTGGAACATTCTGATAAAAGTTTTCTATGCAGACTTCAAGGATAAATTAGCTGAGATCTGAGAAAACTTGAAGAGTAGTCAAAGGTATGTTAGCTGGGCTTCAACACAATAAAGTGTGAAGTAATGCACATTGGGCACAGAAACAAAGGGGCGTAATACAAAATGGATGGAATGGTATTGACAATCACCAACTAGGAAAGAGGCTTGGGGTTAATCATATCTGATAACGTAAAGGTGGCTGGGCAGTGGGATAAGGCAGTTGGGAGGGCTGGTGGTATGCTGGGGTGCATAAGGAGGGGTATTACCAGTAGAAGGAGAAAGTTGTTGCCTCTGTATAGATCACTGGTAAGACCTCACCTAGAGTACTGTGTGCAGTTCTGAAGACCACATCTCCTGAAGAACACAGAGAGAGTGCAGGTGGTCCTGAGGAGGGCAACTAAAATGGTGCAGAGTTTGCCACATAACCACTATCAGGAGAAACTAAAGGACCTCAGTATGTACACTCTGGAAGAGAGGAGGGAGAGGGAGGTATGTTAGACACCATTGAACACCTCACAGGAGTAATTAAGGTACGGCAGTGAAGTATTTTTCATATAAAAATGTACTCAAAAACAAGGGGATATGCAATGAAACTGAGGGGTGTAGATTCAGGAGACCTGTGGGGGGAAGTACTTCTTCATAGAAAGAGTAGTGGATTACTGGAGCATCCTTCTAGCAGAGTTGGTAGGGGAAACAGTGGTAGTATTCAAGTTGTGATAGGCATTATGGGAATCTTAGTGGAAAGGAGAGGGGGCAGGGAGGGAGAAAGAAAAGGAGATCAAGTAGGGTCTGTGGTATATTCTGTAAGTAATGAAAAACAGACAGACTGGGCAGGCAAAGTAGTCTTTATCTGCTGTCAAATTCTATGATTCTAAGTTTACAAAAATGTATAGAAAAATCCAGAAAAGGGAAGTCCAGCTTACAAAGGGTAAATCTTAATGGCTGAGTAGAATACATTAATGATATTATTTACTCAATTTTTTTTTAATTTTCCAGCTGCTCCACAGGAAAACCCACAGAGTAGCATTCTTTATTAATTTTATAAGAGAACATCTTAAAAAACTTAGCCACAGTTGGCACATAGGTTCAGAAATGCAATTAACGAATACACATAATTACATTAGGATATATACCTGTGCAACTCAGGATTTTTCTTGATATGAGGGCACTTACATAAACTAACACTTTCAATTACAGTTTTTATTTGGAAACTTATATTAGCCAGCATTAGCCATAGTGGAACTAGCCCTAATAATAATAATAACATACAGAGGTATTGATATTATTTACACCAGTAAACAATGAGTGCAGTATAATCAAAGCCTTTGTGCCAGCTCACACACTGTTTGCATGTGCAAAAGGGAGTCATTCACATTTGCACTCTGAGCTGCCATAGTGGAAGCCTCAATGTGTACTATGCAAAGTGGTGTGCAAAGTAGTGCAGAGACACCACAAACACACATGATATTGATATGCATATCATTACCATGTGCACATTGGGATAATGTAAGCCTTTTACTCATGCTAATAGTCTGTTAGAGCAACACTAGATGATGCAAGCAAAAGGCAGCATTTAGTAGGGTACAAAACACTAGATCTTATCTCCAGAACCCATCACTGGGTGATGGTGGAAGATGCATTGTGCCCTTTTGAAAATCCAACCCACAGTAACCTATCCTTCCTAGTGTCTAGTGCCATACCATTCTCACGTGATCCCCATTTCATGTAGTATGTACTCTCACTGGCATCCAGTGATTGCCCCTCCTTCACGCAATCACCATTTCACATAAAATGCAACCTCTTTGGCATTCAATTCCCCACTCACTCAGTTCCTGTTCTTGTAAAATGTAGTACTATCTCTGGTGCCTAGCTGCCCTCTATCTTATTCCCTTTTCACAAAATATATACCCTCTTTGGTGTAAAGTTCCCCTTCCTTCACCTGATCTCTGTGTTCTGCAAAATCTAACATCCCTGGTATGTAGTGGCCTCTCCCCTTGCCTTGGTTCCATCACTGTCAATGTCAACAGTTCTTGCCCATGCAGTTCTCATATGATCTGTACCTCCCACTACACACATACACCCAGTGGCACTCACCACCCTTTCTCCCCCCCAATACTGCTGAAAAGATATATCCTGGGAGTACATATAAGAAAGAAAACTATACACCAGATAAGCCAGAGACCATCATCTCAGATCACTGACTCAATCATATTGAATGACATGGTGATGCCAAGGATAGTACTACTTATTGGCAGGCAACACCAACCAGTCAAGCAGTACTACTCTGGCATCATTGATTCATTCAGTGTGACTTAATCAGTTTTGAAAGTGGATGGCTGCCAGCCAATGTGGTGAATGTTTTTCTTTCTTACAGGTACTCCTAAGATGTATCCTTTGTGGGGTGTTGGCGAAGATGGATGCTGGGTGTAAGCAAGTGTGTGAGGTCAGGGAATGGTTTGGATGGTGCTAGGGTAGGGCAATGACTGTTAACAGTGTGGGACTGAGGCAGTGGAGAAGGGCCACAAGCCACTAGGGATGTTATATAGTATGTGAAATAGGGATTGAGTGATGGATTGGGCAGTCACTGGATGCCAGGCAAGGTATATATGGTGTGTAATGGTGATTGGTTAAGAGAATGGGGCATCTGGATGACAGGATGTAGATAATGGTATGGAGATCAGTTGAGGGGACACTGAATTCCAGGGGAGGTAAAAATTGTGGAACAGTGATCTAATGAGGGAGGGTACACTAGATGCAAGGAAGGGTATTTATTGTGAAATGGAGATTAGGTGAAGGATGGAGACCACTGGTTGCCAGGGAGGATTATTATGTGATACAGGGATCAGATGAGGGATGGGGGACAATACATACCTCTCTCAACCCTTTGTCACTGACATGAGGGAAACTGTCCCTCAAAATGAGTGACAAATCATCAAAAATGTAGATGGAAGATGAAACCACTGTGTTACACCAATGTTTGCCCTGGCTAAATGTTTCATTGTGTCTTAACATTGAAGCATGTTAAGGATCACTGCTGTAAAGTCTGAGTTTACAGCATTTCCTATTTATTGACAGCACTGTTTCAATGTGGAACAGATGTGGGACAGAGTACTGAGTGGTTATCAGAGGGACATCCCTCGAAATGAGAGACAGTTGCAAGATATGCAGAGTCCATTAGGTGCCAAGTATGTTTGCAGCTATGGAGTGGGCTCCAGTGCTGCTTACTATATCCTTAATTGGACCAGCAGCACTGCTGACCACAGGCTGAAGTGTGGAGCACTCATCTGTCACTGATTTGGAAGAGCAACTGTTTGTTTCTTCTAATACAGTGGTTCTCAAATGGTGAGGCCAGCCTCCCAAGGGAGCCCCCGAATTGTTCCAGGGGAGGCCCAGTCAAGTCTGAGAATGTACAGTATTTAAATTTTAGCTGTTTTGTGTGAAAGGACAAAACAAATTAAATCTGGATAGTTACAGGGGAATTTCTTTACTTATACACAGATATTTGACCAGGAAGTCCCCATTGAGCCAAAACTTGTTTTTAGGTGTGTATTTATTTACTAAAATGTAAACCTGGGGATGGTATGCTGAGTCAAGGCTTGTTTCTACAATATGTATTTAGATGCAAATAATGACTTGGAAAAGCACACTGAGTCAAAACTCATTTCTATAGTAGGCATTTATATGTAAATTAGTGACTGGGAAAGGCACAGAGATCTGATGCATGTTTTCAGGTGTGACCTGAGGTAAGGGTACAGGAAGCTGCTTAACAACAGGGTAAGAGAGGGAGAGATGAATTGGCTAGGTTTGTTGTTCTAGACAGAGTAACAAGGACCCAAGAGTCAGAAAAAAGGAGTGACAACAAGAATAATCTGGGGTGCCTGGTTAGGAGTGGAGAGCAATAAGTTGAATAAAAAGAGAATATACTCGGTCAACTTCATTAGTTTCATTTTATTCCTGGTGTACTATGCAAAGTACTTTTTTCTTTTTCTGTGGAGAGGCCCAAGATGTTTTTCCAAATTTGAGGGAGGCTAGAAGTCTTTTTCATGGCTTGGGTGAGGCTCACTATTACAAAAGTGTGAGAACTAATGTTCTAATGTAATGAGTAGTGCAGTGTCAAATTTTCAAATGTCAGCAGAACTAAACTTCACCAAAGTTTTGAAATTCCATCAAAATTCACCAGAAATGGAATGGCAGAATTCTGTGGCAGAAAAATGTGAAATAAATTTTTCCGCAGCATTTCCACATAATTTTATGCTGCAGATTTCAATATTTTCCACCAAAAAAATGCTCTTTTACATAATATTTTTCTGTGGATCTCAATATTTTCCATAGAAATGGCTGCAGAATGATTTTCTGCAGACAAAAATGCTGTTCCATGGAATATTATTCCACGGTTCACAGCAGGTAGAATTCTGCAGAAGATCCAGAAACATTTCAATGGAATTTCCACTGGCAGAATGATCATTCTGTCCTAATTTCATTGGCAGAACTCTACATTCCACACAGCACTAGTAATGAGAGTATCCAAACCTGCAAATGTCATCTTTGCCATCTATATTGGCAAAATGGTAATTTGCATATCATGGTTCAGTTATGGGGCTGTGTGTCACAGGATCAAACAGCTTTTCTCCATGCATCTCTTGTGAGGGCTACTTATGGCTTTCCAGCAGCTGGCCTCTTTTCTAAGCCAGCAGTGGGGTTGGAAGTGCTTTGCTTGTTTATTGCCCTTCTTGGGGTAAAATGAAACAGACATTGCATGGGTAAACTTGTCTCTGCACCTGTTCCATTATACCATTCTGTTCATGTCAGTCAACTTTGCTCATCAGCAGGGGCTTTGCCCTGAACTTTGCTCCACCTTCAATTATGCTGTCCCTACTCTTTAAGCTTCTTGTGGATTTGTCTAGATAATGCCAATTGTTGAGTGAATCAAGAGTTAATTCTGGGAGTGTCTTGGTAGTTAGCTATAGTGTTCTAATATATTATTTCATGATTTACTAATACTGCTAGCCACAATTAGCTGCACCATCTCTAAAGATGTTACATAAGTTAACTATGACTATAAATTAAAACAGTAAGGATCTGTTGAACAAAAGTCACATGAGGATCATCTACAGAAAATGTAAGCTAAACCCTAAATGTGGAGCTGTAGCCACCAGTACAGTATGGTATAGTCAGAACTATTACAGCCCACTTTTTCAGCAGTTCATAGAAACATAGAAGTTGATGGCAGATAAGGACCGCAAGGCCCATCAAGTCTGCCCATTTCTTTTCCTACCTTATAAATGTGCCATCGGCCTTTGCTCTGGCAATGGCCTATCTATTCATACCCATCTGTATTGCTCCAATATGCCTATTCCTGCCTGTTCTAAGCCCTTCGCTTTATTCATATCCATCACTTTCTGAGGTAGGCTGCGCTATGCATCCACCACACTTTCTGTGAAAAAGAACTTCCTCACATTACCCCTTAAACAGCTTCCCTCTAATCTCATGCTGTGTCCTGTTGTCCTGCTATTTTTCTTATATTGAAAATGTTAGACTCTTTCACCTTGTTAATGCTCTTAAGGTGTTTGAATGTTTTGATCATATCACCTCTCTCCCTCCTTTGCTCTACGGTATACATATTGAGCTCTGTTAATCTGTCCTCATATGTTTTCTGATGCAGTGTCTGCACCATTTTGATTGCCCTTCTCTGGACTACCTCAATGTGGTTAATGTCCTTGTGAAGGTGTGGCCTCCAGTACTGCATGCAGTACTCCAGATGGGGCCTAACCAGTGTCTTGTAAAGAGGAATTATTACCTCCCTCTTTTGACTTGTGATACCCCTACTAATACACCCTAACATCCCCCTAGCCTTACCTATTGCTTTAGAGGTCTGCTTGGACGATTTCAGGTGATCGGTGATGATAATGCCCAAGTCTCTTTCTTCCTTTGTGACTGCCAGCAACTCCCCTCCAAGCCAATAGGTGGATTCAGGGTTTCTCTGCCCTATGTGCATGAGCTTGCACTTCTTTGCATTAAACCTCATTTGCCACTCTTCTGACCATTTTGCTAGTTTATCCAGATCTCTTCTTATTCTGCCCACCACATCTGGATCATCTACTCTGTTGTAGATCTTGGTGTCATCTGCAAACAGACAAACCTTACCGTCTCGTTCATCTGCAATGTCACTGATGAAGATATTGAAGAGGACTGGCCCCAGGACTGATCCATGTGGTATCCCACTTGTGACTTGCATCTCTTCTGACTGCATACCATTTACCACCACTCTCTGTTTTCTGCCCATCACCAGTTTGCTATCCAGTTGATCAACTTCTGACCCACCCCAAGCCTACCCAGCTTGTTAATCAATCTTCTATGTGTAACAGTATCGAAAGCTTTGCTGAAGTCAAGGTAGGTGACATCAACTGCTCCACCTTGGTCCACCACTCTGGTTTCCCAGTCAAAGAAATCTATGAGATCAGTTTGACAGGACCTTCCTTTTGTAAACCCATGCTGTCTTGGATCTAGTGTTCCTATGGATTCCAGGTGTTGCACTATCCTTTCCTTATCGAGTGCCTCAATAATCTTGTCCACTGCTGAGGTAAGACTGACTGGTCTATAGTTCCCTGCCTCCTCCCTGCTACCACTCTTATGGAGTGTGATCACATGAGCCCTTCTCCAGTCTTCTGGGACCTCTCCTGTGCTCAGAGACTCACTAAACAGTTCTGATAATGGCTCTGAGTTCCACCCTTAGCTTTTTAGTACCTGGGATGTATGCCATCAGGTCCATTGCCTTGTCCACCCTAAGTGCTCGATCTTGTAGGACCCTTTCTTTTATGAAGGGACTAGTACTCCTCACCTCCCTCCCCCGTGTCCATGGTGCAGAGCTGTGGGCCCTGCCCTACCTTCTCTTCAGTAAATAATGAGCAGAAGTATCTATTTAAGATAGATGCTTTTACATGGTCCTCCTCCTCACACACACCCTCATCTCCTTTGATCTTAGCAACACCCCCTCTGGACATTCTCCTTTCACTAATGTTTCTATAGAAAGTCTTGTCACCTTCTTTTACTGTTTGTGCTAGTGATTCCTCAGTTTGGGCCTTTGCCTACCTTACTGCCTTTCCTGATTCCCTTAGGGAAGTTTGGTATGCCTCCCTATCTTCATCCCGCTGTGTTACCTTATATTTCCTGAAGGCCAGCCTTTTGGCTCTGACCTTCTCTCCTCTGTTTTTGAGAACCAAACTGGTTTTCTTCTTCTTTTGCACTTCCTTTTCTCTATAACACAGTGGGATGTTGCTTCAAGTATTTCATCCTTAATGCTTCCCCACTTTGCTTGTATCCCATCACATGTATTTCTTCTTGCCAGGGCTAGCTTAACTATGCTGACCATCTGATAAAAGTCAGCTCCTTTGAAGTCCCATATTCTTGCCTTGGAATGGGATGACTTAGTTGTAGTGATCAAATTGAACCATACCATGTTTCAAGTTGTTTCAAGTTTATTGCAGGAAAACTCCATTGAGCAAGCTCATTCACAGGGAGGTCCTGTGACATATAGACTTACACAACATACATACATAAATAGTTAATAAACAATATACACATAAATGCAAGCATCACATAATACAAGCAAGATATACATACAATGACACCACATGGGGTGACCGCAGGTGGTAATAACTAAAGTAATACAGGGTGGCGACTTATAGATAGCATACTGATACTTGAAACATGGTACTGGTGTTTGCAATAAATACGTTTTGGCAGATGGGACAAACACAGAATAAAATGGATAGGGGAGGTAGGAATGGTTTGATAGTGTGATCAGAGGAGTATATACGTAGACAGAGCCAGGAGTAGGGAGGGAAGGGATAGCAGGAGTTAGATTGCTGCAGTGATGTAGTAGATATGAGTCAGGAGCTGGTGGGTGGAGTTGTTTCTTAGTATAAATGAAGTGCAAACAATAAGTAGTTAATATGCACAAAGCAATTATGGTCTTACCAAAGGATGCACATGGCACACGTGGGGGGAAAGAGGCTTAACAACAGTTGCAGGTATCTTTTATTTTAGCTGCGCATAGCACTTTATAGAAGTTAATTGAAACTGTGCTAGTTAGTTTCAGTACGGTCTGTAATTGGTTCCAAATAGAGGGAAGGGCATGCGTAATAGCATGTTTACCAAAGGAGGTCCGTGTCCTCGGAATATCAAGCATAATAAAGTCAGATTTTCTTAGCGAGTATGCACTGTGTGAAATACTAATGAGAGATGAAAGATAGCTCTGTAATTTGTGCAGGAGTAGTTTAACAGTCCATAGACCAGCATGGAGCAAACGTCTAGTAGTAAGAGATGTCCATCCAACAGCTGCATATAGGTCACAATGATGTGAATGGTAAGAGGAGTTGGTAATGAACCATAATGCACGGTGGTAAAGGATGTCTAGTTTACTTAGATTTACGAGGGTGGTAGAGGAGTAGATTACATTGCCATAGTCAAGAAGGGGGAGAAAAGTGGCCTGGATGAGCTTATTTCGAATTTCAAGGGGAAAAGAGACCTATTTCTAAAGCCAAAACCTAATCTGGCTTTTAGCTTTCTAGAGACATCTTCGATATGGTCATTGAAAGAGAGTTTGTTGCCAATCCAGATGCCTAGGTATTTGAATTTGGTAACAACTTCCAGAGGCTCATTTAGCATGGTAGCAATGAAATCTTGGGACAGGGTATTGAGGGTACCTTTGGCAGCACTACGGGAAAATATCATCGCTTTAGTCTTCTTGGCATTAAGCAGAAGCTTTGCCTTTATAAGATTATGCTGAAGTTGCACAAAGTCTGCTTGAAGCACTCCCTTGACTTCAGAAAGCGATGAGCCAGAGGTATACAGCACGGTATCATCCGCGAAAAAGTGCAGATTGGGCGTAGATATATTGGAATCAAGATCATTAATATATAATAAGAACAAAATGGGGCCTAGGATGGATCCTTGGGGAGACTTCTAACAACTGGCAAGGCAGCAGAAAAACAGCCCTCTGCTTTTACTTTTTGGGATCTCCCAGTTAAGTAACTGAGAACCACTGAGTAGTATGGTATGTGGCACCCAACTTTACAAGACAAGTGACTAGTAGATTGTGATCAACAGTATCAAAAGCTTTGTTTAGATCCAAAAAGACTGCTCCCGTTACCTTCTTTGCATCTATAGCAGAGATCCAGTCATTGGTTACTTTTGCTAATGCAGAAATTGTGCTGTGATTCACCCGAAAGCCAGATTGGGCAGGGTTAATGAGAGAGAAGGTTGCTAAGTGAGATTTTAACTGATTGTGGATCAGTTTTTCAAGAACTTTAGAAAGGATAGGCGATATGGAGATAGGCCTGTAGTTGTTTACATCACACGGGTCACCAGTTTTGAACAGAGGGAGGAAATATGCTGATTTCCAGCAGGATGGCACAGTAGCAGATGTAATGGAAAGATTGAAGATGTGGAGAATTGGGGCAGCGAGGTGGACATATCCTAGCCTGAGGAAAAAGGGTCCCAAGCCATCATCCCCTGCACTTTTTTTAGTGTCTAGATTAAGGAGAGAATCTTCTACTTCTTTATAAGATATCTCACGCAATTGGAAAGGGCTAGTTGTGGGACTAAGTATTGCGGGGGATATGGTGGTTCACCGCAGAAGCAGCATAAGGTGAAGAATCAAAAGCTAGCCCAGCTGTGGCAAAGTGGGAGTTAAGTTCCGCAAGGATTAAGGACTTGTTTTCCACTATCTTATCTCTTGCAACTAATTTTGTTGAGACAGAAGGGGCCGTGGGCTGCCCTTCTATAGATTTAATTGTTCTCCATATTTTGCAAGGGTTACCTTTTGCTTATTCTAGGGTAGAGATATAATAGCTAGCTTTAGCAGAATGTATACTTTGCAGACAGGTATTTCTGGCTGTTCTAAAGGCCTGCCAATCCGAAGATTTTTTAGAATGCCTATCTTTTGCTCAGAGCTTGTCTCTGGCTATGAGGGCTACCTTAAGATCTGTTGTAAACCAGGGGTTAGAGTCGTTCCTTGCCCTTACTTTGATGAAAGGGGCGTGCTTATTTATCAATCTAGTAATTTTGTCATTGAGGGTGTAAGCTGCCTCATTGACATCTTTGGCTAGGTAGAGGTCTTGCCAACTGATCATGCCCAGGTCAGAGAGGAAGTGATGTGACCAAGTGATGGTCACTGGCCCCCAGATGACCTCCTACCTGGAGATGTGTGATCATTTCCCTGTTAGTCAGTACTAGTTCTAGGATAGCCCTGTCTCTTGTGGGTTGTTGTAGCAGTTGTTTGAGGCCCTCCCCCTGCAGGAAATCCACTATGTGTCTAGTTCTGGAAGATGTTCCTTCTGGTATTGACCAATCTGTATCTGGCATGTTGAAGTCTCCCATTATCAGAACCTCCCCTTTAGCTGTCATGTTTTGTATATCTTCTAACAGTAATGTATCTATGTTCTCCCCCTGGTCTGGGGGCCTGTAGACAACCCCAGTACTTATGACTGTCCCATTTCCTGTTTCCAGGGTGACCCACAGTTCCTCTGGCTGTTTATGTGCATTCTGAATTTCTGTAGCTTTGATATTTTCATTGATATAAAGAGCCACTCCACCCCCCAACCCCCGTTGCACCTTGGTCTCTTCTAAAAGTACATAGCCAGGTACTGAAGTCTTCCAGGTGTGGTTACTGGTAAACCACATCTCACTAATTGCTACAATGTCCAGTTTAACCTCTGTCATTATTTCTTGCAGGTCTGGGATCATGTTTCCCAGACTGTGAGTATTTGTGTACATGATTTTCCATTGGCCAGATTTTGGTGTGTTAGTTGTTGGGTGAGGTCTGGAGTTTCCCCCGTGTGTCGTATGGGGAGCCAGACCTTTATCCTTACCTGGTGATGCAAATGAACTGGAAACATGCTGAACTCCTGTTTGACCACTAGCTGAGGGGGAGAGGTGTTCTTCCCATTCAATGTATGAGATGCTGCACCCCTCTCCCCATTTGCTACTTTAAATATTCTACCAAGAAGTCAAACTTCTGCCCCAATGCACTGACTCTCTCCTTAGTCAGATCCAGTCCATCAAGTTTAAAGAACTTTCGCTCCCAAAACTGTTGCCAGTTCCCTACAAATTTGTGTCCTATTTCCTGGCACCAGCCCTTGAGCCACATATTTAGCTCCCCTATCTCCCCTTCTCTGACCTTCCATCTGTCTGCCCCCCTCTTCCAGACAGGCAGGATCTCAGAGAAGGAGATGCTGGATGAAATGTATGATTGTTTGTTACCCAGCCTGGTCAGGTGCTGCTTGGTCTCCACAACTGACTGGCTGGTGACATCATTAGTCCCTTTGTGTACCAGGACATCAATGTTTTCTCCTGCTTCCTGAACAATTTTAGCAATGCAGTCAGTGTCTCTCCATACTGATGTACCTGGGAGACATCTGACCATTAACCCTGGCTGGAGATAGGTATCAACTCCCTGAATCATGGATTCTCCTATGATCAGAAGTTTTTTGGATTTCCTTTTTGGTTTTTTTGGTTTTGATTCCTGTTTTGGGTGAGTTTTGTTTTGCTAGCTCCTGTGCTGCAGTGTCCTGCTCTGCAGGGTCCTTTGCCCCTTTGTTTAATTTCAGAAATAGAGGCAGATACCTGTTTGTAGGTTTTATATGGTTTGTGGATGTAATATGTTGGAGAGCACCGAGTGATGGTGCAGTTGACTTGCCCCTCCTAACCATCTGCCAACATCCCAGACCAACTACCCTCTGCAGTCAAGGTGCTCATGTTGTATGTTGGGGAAATGGCTGGTTGTTCTTATAATATATTTCCTCTTGATATGAAATTTGAGGTGTGCAATCTCTGCCCATGTTGAGGGGAGCTGAGCCCTAAGATCTCCAATGGCCCAACATGTAGGACCGTGTCCACAATCCTGTAAAACTGTCCTTCTGAAAAGTGTTCTGCAGTACCTGCAGTTAATGATATCCCTTCCAGATAATTTGTTGGGTTTATAACCTGGTCAGAATACTTAGAAGGATGAAAATTAAAGCAAAAGTTTGATGTTGTGTTTTGTTTGTTTTTGTATATCTTCTTATAACAAGTTAAATTACTAGTGTCCCTGTAAATGAGGTCACTGTGTGGATACCCCACTGATCCTCCCCTTCCTGCTTTGCCACAGGAAATGTCATGACTATGCTACCCTATAAAAGGAGTGTACTGTGGGGTGGTTGGGGATGGGGGTGGGTGGCTGGGCCCTTCCCCTGTCAAAAAAGAAGAACCACGAACAAAAGAAATAAGGAGGTAAGTGCAGAAACAATCAGTCAGTAACAAATGCAGTAACCCTGAAAGCTTATCCTAATGATAGATAAAACTGTAAAACCTGTAAAGAGCCACCTGTAATAGTTTCAAGAAGATATAACCTGTAAGAAACACTTTGCTACAGAGAAAAATAAAGCAGTAACCAAAGATATACCTTGCAAAATACAACTTGAATCAGAAGATTACAGCAGTAATCTGTTAGCACACACCTGTAGGCACACCTTGTAATAATGCAGCAGAAGGTATACCCAGCAACAACATTTTGAATCAGAGAAAAATAAAGCAATAAAATGTTAGCAACAAACAGTAACAATCCCTGTGAGTACAAAATAAAAATAACAACACACAGTAAATCTGCCTAGCCAAAAGAAGTCTTAATCCTTTCCCTTGGTCTGGTAAGGTTCTTTGCTCTGTCCTTTCAAGCAACCTAGAAGGAAAGAGCTCAGGTGAAGCTAGGTGCCATGGCCAGCAAACCTAGTTCTGAACTGTTATGGAATCTTCTTTACTGCTCTGGTGAAATATTGTAAGTGTAAGTTTCAATATGACTTTATGTAATCAATAATTACCCAAAACAGAACAATTATTTACACAATCATTACATGTTTGTTTTATGCAGCTGCATTACAGTTTTCCTATAGTTACAGTTTACTTGCAAACTTATTTGAACCTAAAGCAATATTACTCCTTTCCTTTCTGTTTGTCCATATTTTCTCCAAATTAAGTCCTTAGAAATCACTATTAAAACATTTCTATCTATCTATCTATCTATCTATATATATATATATATATATATAGTACATAAATAAGGGATACATAATGAGCAGGAGTGTGTTATGGAAAATATTTTCACTCCTGCAGAGTGACCTCTGGATACTCACGAGTGGTGAAGCCATGCGTGAGAGCATCCAGAGGTCACTCTGCAGGAGTGAAAATATTTTCTATAGCACACAACTGCACATCATGTGTGCGATTTATGCAACAGGGGTTTCCAGAACTTTTTTTTTAATTTCACTTTATCTATTAGAATAAACAAAGAAGACACAGGACAAAAAAGGAAAATTCTACTAAAACTAGCTGAAACACTGTTTTGCCATTTGGGATGAAGTAGGCTGCATTCCTTGGTAGTTGAGGTATTCATTGATGTGAAAGACTTTGCTCTTTTTTGGCTTCTTTTCTTGTATGAAACTCAGGCTGCTGTTTGTTTTGGGGCTTTCATAGAGTGCACAAGATGAAAGTGAAAGAGGGACTTACAGGTGCAGGTGTGACAGGTGAGCTATATTCTTGTCAGTAACTTCATGAATGCAGTTCCAACACTTAGGCAGAATCTGAGTGTTGCTGGGTAACATTAGCACAATTAAATAAATGCTGATGAAGTAAGCACAGTGTGGATACATTTATTATCACTGTGCTGATGTGAGCTGCATGTGTCTCACTCTGCTGCTTCTCTCCGTCGCTCCCTCTCTCTCTCTACAGCAGCAGCCATGAGAAAAATGCACAGCATTTCTTTCTGTTAACATTAATTAAAAAACAAAATGGCAGTGTTAGTCTATTTTTAGTCCCCCAAAATGTCAAAATACTGCCAGCTGTTCACACCAGTTGCAAGAGTTATAGCTCAGAGCCCTAGCAACCCAGGACTATTTTTTCTGCAGTAGCAATAAATTCAATAAATAAATGTAAAATTAAGAAAAAGCTTTCTTTATTTTATTTAAGTAAAATACGAGAACATTGTATAGTGCAATAAACCACCAAGGTGTGGGTTATGCTAAGGATTTACCAATGGCTGACCTGGTCTGACCACTGGCCTGTGGCCTCAAGGCCAAACCATGCCAGCCATGGGTAAATCCCAGCATAACCCACACCCTGTCACAGTTTATTGTTTAAATAGCCCACATGTGATTATAGGTGTTATCTATCATTCAGGATTCAGCTTAATTTAAAGTAGTGTACTGTATCACTCTTAAATATAACTGCTGATTTTAATTCAGTTACAAGAAGGTATAACTGAATCTGATAGAGATGGAGAAAGTATTGTGCAGCCCTGTGCTCCAGCCTTCAAGATTACTAAGCACCTTTGTTCTGTCCTCATTGGCTGAAAACTTGCAGACCCAAACAATACTCAACCTCCTTACCCATCAAGGGTTTGCATCATGCTCATTTGGCCCCTCCCCAACTCACAGTCCAGTCCTGTGAGTTTCCCAAACAGTCACTACTAATTGCTGGCTGCCTGAGCATGCCCTCTCACACCCCACCATTTTACTCTAACTTGTCCTCTCTGCTCAGCCTCCCATCACCCCACCATTTCTCCCTATACCTTTTCATCCCTCTTCCTCCACCCTCTCACCTCCACCACAGTACCTCTCTCTCTCTCTCTCTCTCTCTCTCTCTCATACATCTCTTCTTCACCCCTTTGCCAGCTGTCCCCATCCCTCTGAACTACTGACAAGGCACTTTGTGGCTGCTTATTCTCCCCCACCCTCATAAAGTGTTTTTTTCTTGTAATTTAAGTTGTACTTATGTTTTGAGTTATTCTGTAATTTCTGTATCCAAGCTGTATCATCCGTTGTAATTTGCCTTTGCTTTCTCCTACTGTACTTTATTTTACAATTTATGACGTAGAACCTTTGTAAAAGAGTTTGTGCTCAAAGGTTTTTTCAAATCACTAAATAAATAAATACCTCCACTCTTATCCCACCATACTCCTAGAATCATGGCTAAACCAGGGTTAGCAACTATAGTCATACAAGGTTTGCCCATGATTTTAACTGTGGTTATCCATGGACAACCACTGACAGTAAATGGCCCAGTAAAGACTATGGATGACAATGGTCAGTAGAATTCATGAATTATTCAGGTTCACCATGGTCATCTATGTCTATTCATGTTTGTTGATTTCAGATAATGCCTCCTTTTTAAAACAAATCTATGCACAGCTCAAGTTAATTAATGTTTTTTTAACAAACTTAACATTTTGTAATAACTACATATAATCCACACACACTTTTAAAATAGCTTTCTTTTCTAATTAAGAAAACTTCATTAAATATATGTATAAGGCAGACAGGATACATGGCGTGACCAACAATCCAACAGGGCATGCATACAGAGCTAGAGCATTGTCATACAAAAGTTTACAATACTAAATACCTACTATATATAAATGGACATTGTGAGACAAGATAGTCCAGTCAAAGCCAGACCTTATAGATCATGATGCACCTACCTGTCTACCTGTCCACTCCCCCTAAACAAGTAACAATAACAGCATCCCACCCCCTCCCACCATCCCATCCCTGGAGACTGACCCCTCAGAAACAATCTAAGAGACTTGAAACTAGGAAAATTAGCTCCCCCCCAAAAAAGGAAAAATTAAGTCCCAAATAATGGGGAGAGTCAATTTTCAAAAAATCACATGGCACGGATAAGAGGGCTGACCATGTCCCACAAAAACCCAGCACCAACCCACCCAGACAAGAAAACCATAAAAAACCAAGGTAATGACTGTCATCCAGCTCTGAGCATCAATAGTGTATAAAGAGGTTCCCAAACCTGCATGTACTTCTTCTTGGAATTAGTCAGGTTTGCAACTGTGCGTTCCACCTGAAAAGCAAAAAGGATTTCCTGGTACCACTCCCAATAACTGGGGATGACATGCTCATACCAATGCTGGAAAATGATTTTCTTGGCACAAGCTGAAATTAATGCAATATGTTATTTCTGTTTGCCATAAGGCGACCATCATATTCCCCTAAAATGCAAATCTCCAGAGTGAAAGCCTGGTCAAGGCCCAGCAAAGGGTTCAAACATTGCATAATGTTCTCCAGAAAGGGAACCACTTTCTCCCAAGTCCAGAGAACGTGGTACAGGGAAATGGTGTCTTTACCACATCTAGTACATAGGTCTGAGGTTAGTTTCCCCATCCTATGTAACTTGATCTGGGTATAGTGCATATTATGCAAAATTTGAAATTGCATAAACTGGTAGTGGTTTCATTTGATATGCCAGTAAATACTGCCATATGCCAGGGGACTTTTAAACTAGCTTTTGTTTACTTACCTATTGCTGCTGCTGTTCCTCTTTCTAATGGAGTCTTTTTTTATTCATAACATATACTATAGAATGGCCTAGTTGCTATTACCAAACTCTTTTACAATATGGTGAGTTCTCATATTATTTTTTATGATCAAGTAATTATTTTATTTGTATGAACATTATGTGTTCATAATTTGCAAAACCTTTATTATTGTGATTGTTTACATAGTTTAAAGTGTCAGATTTTACATTCTATTATGCAAATAAATCATCCAAATGTGGTTGCTATTCCATGCTTTCATGGCTATGGACAAAACATGGTGAAAAACTGATTAACGATGGTTAACCATTATTTACCATGGTGTGTCAATAGCATTCAGAAAATGTATTAGATAAGGCCATATCACAGAGGTTATGTTTAAAGAATTCTACAACCACTTTGACCAAGGACAGTAGCCAAACAGAACCAAAATTATGTATTAATTAATTTGATTTATTAATAAAATGTGTAATTTACTAATATAGCTATAACTTGAAAATATTTTGAGAAACTATTTTTATTTTGAGAAACAAACAAACAAAAAAACCCCCACAGAAATCTAGGTGATAAAAGGTGGCATAATTTTGCTTGAGAACTACATTTATCCTGTCAAGGCTTGGGGAGGATTTCAATAAGCTGAAATAAGAGTGGGCATAAATTTAAAAACTAGACTAGTAAGACAAAAAAATAAATCAAGACAGCTGTATCTTTTAATCTAATATTCACACTTAGGATTGATAGTGTTAACAGCATTTAAAATTATCTAGACCTCATTTAAATGGCTTTATTGGACCCATAGTGTATCTTAAAGAGGTTAAAAGGACATCTGGAAATATTTTATAAAGTTTTTCTGTAGAATCTATAGCATAAGAAGTTTAAATGACAGAAATACTAGTATGATAAAACAGTGTTTATATTTTAACCAGCATATCATCCATGATATAATCTCAAAACAAATAGAAAGAGAATTATCAGTGGATACACAATGGCCTGACTCAAAATATGCAGTTTATCTCTAAATATGAGGGACAGAACAATAATGCATGAGTGGCAAAGCCACAAGTGAGTTATAAATGCGTTGTCCACTCACAAGAACAGGTAAATTGTGTATATTGAGTCATGCCATTGTGTGTTCAATTTATACCATATCACTTCAGCAATTATACAATTTTAAAGTAGCTATTTGTGTGAATAGTTTGCTGTATTTATGATATGAACTAAGAGCTTCAGTGCTGCCCAAGCCTAATATGTCATCAGCATTGTAATAGCTGCTCTGTGATTGGTTCTTTTCTGTTCAAAGTTAAAGCAAGTGATTAAGGCATATTTAACCACTAGATAAATGATTACCTGGAGGCTATATAGCATGACAAATTAATGAGGGGGAAATCATCACCTATTGTATTGTGTAAATTTAACTAGTATTGTATCATAAGTAAAACAAAACAAAAAAAAAAACATTGAAACAATTAGTTAGAAAGTATGGCCAATAAAAACTCTATTTAGATTATAGACAACCATGGCTGCAACATTAAATAATTTAAAATGTTATTTTATCAGAAACATTTTTTTATGTACCCAAATTGGAAATGGATTTAGTTATCTTGATTACACTATCTTAATTGTATGTTTTAGCAGGCTTTGTTTTACATTATTGAAACACAGAAACATAGCATTTGCCAGCAGATAAAGACCACTTGGCTGCCTAGTGTACCCATTTTCCCTGCCTACAGTATCACTGCAGATCCTACTTGATTTCTGGTCCATTATCCCCCCTTCTCCTAAGATTCCCTTGTGTCTTTTCAGTGCATTCTTGAACCCCACCACTGTTTACACCCCTACCACCTCAAATGGAAGGCTGTTCCAAGAATCCATCACTTTCTGTGAAGAAATACTTCCTCAGATCTCTACTGAATCACCCCCCAGCTTCATACCATGCCACCTTATTCTTGATCATCTGTTCTGAAAAATACTTCCCTCTTGTGCCTTATTTAGCCCCTTTAGGTATTAAAAGGTCTTTATCATATCCCTTCTTTCCCTCCTCACTTGCAGTGTGTATATATTCAGGTCCTTAAGACTCTTCTTGTAGAGCATCTGATGCAGACTCTGAATCATCTCATTTGCCATCTGCTGGACCACCCTCAATCTATGTCCTTCCATAGATGTAAGTCTTACCAGTGATCTGTACAGGGACAGCGCCATCTTCCTCTTTCTACTAGTAATACCTCCCCCTACTCTCCCCTGCATTCCTCTAGACCTACCAACTGTCTTATCACACTGCCTGGCCACCTTTAGGTCATCCAATATGATTACCTTCAAGTATTTTCCTGTTTGGTGGTCATCACTACCATCTCATCCATGTTGTACTATGCATCAAATATGTGCAGTCATGTACATGAATCATGGACAAACCGCGGTTGAAGTTATCATGGAAAAATATCTGGAATAGAGCAGGGATGGACATGAATCACCATGGACAACCATAGAGCAGGGCAGGGGAGAAATATCCTGTTGCTTAAATGCTCAGACTAACAGAAATTGAGGATAAGGAAGAAGGATCCAGACTCCATATTTAATTATCTGTATCAGGAAGACTACATTTGAATATTCCTGGGTGTGACCCTGCAGACAAAAGTTGTCTTTTCTTTCTTGGGAATAAAATTCTCAGCATTATACCTTGCCAGACTTTTCATGGTGCAATGGGGCCAAACCAATGTTTTACTCTGAATCTGAAAAATGGCACACAACCCCTACATTTAAACTAAAACTATTAATAGCAGAGGGTGGATTGTAGCTTGACATTTCTTTTAAAAAACTAATGGCTTATCTGCCAGTTACAAGCTAGACATGTTTTAGGAACAGATAACAGCAGCAGTGATAATGCTACCAACTATAGAAAAGTAAAGCCAGTTAACCCTTATCTTTGCTATGAACTGGATCTTAGCAAATGTTGGTGAAAGCTGATCCTTTAATGAGCAAAGATAAGTAATAATTATTTTTTTCCATTTTCCCTGCATCGGATTTTGCTTTCATCTGTGCTTTTGCCTCTGATAGTATGATAGTTGAGTCTACTATGGCATAAATAAGCATTTAACTTAAGGTCAAAAGAATTCACAAATATTGGTATATTAATCTTAACTTTTTTAAGTTTAAAAGTCATCATGGAGCAAATTTATAGCAGGTCACTGTGCTGAGTTAGCATTTAATCAGAAATGGTTTATATGTTTGCTAGCATGTAAGTGTCTCAATGGAAAAAAATTACTTTATAGCAACAATGAAAATTAGATTTTTTTTAACATTTTTGATTTGCTTTTTTGTGTATGATGAGAACACTAGATGGATCCTTTCTAGAAATTTATATTAACATGATAGGAGGTCTTCTTATCTCTACATATCATAACATTGATAAAAGTATGGACTACAAACAATAATTTATGTTTGTACCACTAAGCAAGAAAACTTCATTTTGTCTCCTGCTTGCAGACATATTCACATTAGTAAACTACACAAACTTGGCGATTAAACTGAAGTTATCCATTAACAGGAATGCTTGCACTGTTACCACCAGAAAGGCCATGCCCAGTTACTTCATCTTGAACTTCCCAACTAATTTAAACTCTGCTTCTAAATTTTGAAAAGTTATTCCTGTCCTTTTTAATCCACTTTCTCAGTAACCAAACCCCTCCCTCCTTCTCTTGATGATTTTGACATCTTCTTCCCCCTGAAAGTAACTTCACTTTCAACCACATTTTCTCTACCTGTGCCTTGTTTCTCTCCTGCCTCCCTTTCTGCTTAGCTATAGTTCCTGCAGCTTGGAAAGTGGCTATGATCACCCCCTTCCATATGAGTGGTGATAAAGCAGTTTCAGGAAATACCACCCTATCTGTCTCCTTCCTACCCTTGCAAAAGTTAGATAATGCCATGTTCTTTGTCAGCTCTTTCTACTCCTTGATATTTTGTGTTCCTCAGCTCCAGCTTCTTTAGCTTGTGCCAGTCACACTGCATCAACACTTGCCTTCTTCATCTCAGTAATGCTGTTCATACAGAGATGGGACAGGAGTCTCATCACAGCTGCCTTATTCATAAACCCTGCAAAGGCATTTTGCACTGTCTTCCACTTTCTTCTATTGTCCAAAGATTCCTGTGTTGATCTGATTGCCCCAGTGGTCAGCTGGTTCCACTCCTATCTCTCTGGTAGGTCACAAACTATCTCTGTCAGTGGAACCATGTCTCCCTGTTATCAAATCAATGGTCTTTCAGGGCTCAGTCCTTGACCATAACCTCTTCTCATGTTTCTTAAGTGATCTCTCCAAGGCCTGTACTTCCTCCTGCATTCAAATGTAAGCAGATGGTAAAGTACTTTTAGCCTCCTGCCCCTCTACCCCTGAGTTGACAGCACAGCTTCAGCTCAGTTTACTAAATGTTCAGAGATGGCCCCAAGATAACCCTATCTGTCTAAATTCAAAAAAGGCCGTCTCCATGGCTTTCATCACACCTTCAGCACCTTGCAGAGCTCCAGTGTTTACCTTTTCTTTAAACTCTTGATGGCACCAAGATAGAGGCAGTCCACTTCTTCAAATACCTAGATTGTGACTTGACAGCCATCTTGATTTCTCTGCTCACATTAGCACCATCTATTCCAAGCACCTTCCCAAAATGGGGGCACTCTACAGCAACAAAGCATGTATCCAACTCCCAGCCAGATATGGGACTGTCTCTAAAACAATCCTCTCAGCTTTCAATATCAATGATGTGATTTACAGTGGCACCCCTAATTTCTACCTGGTAAGACTGGATCCTTACATCCACTCCTACTGTCCCCTTGCACTAGACTACTAACCCCATACTCATCTCTGGTTCTTGTACTCCCATCTCTCCTTACCATGCCTTAAAGATTACTGCCTTTCTCACTTCTCCTCCCTCATTGTAAGGTTCTAGTTTAGCTCACTCACCAGTTACCTCTCCTCCCTCCTTTATTACATTCATCCAGCTGCCTGTCCCTTTTGCTCTGTAATTGATGCTCCTTCTCCATCACATGTGTCAAATCCACTTCAGGTCAGTCTACTTTCTTCTTCAGGGTCCCTCTGCTCTGGTCCTCCATTAACTCTCATATCTGTGCAGCTTCTTTCTCAACCCATTTGAAGTCCCTTTTGCATACCCAAACCATTCATGCATGCTACTGTACATAATTCTCTGCCAGGTTCCCTGCCCATACTGATTTTGGAGTATGGGCAGGGAGCCCATACTCCAAAATGCTCCTTCCTGGATTCTACTTGCATAGCTGTTTTATATGATATATGTCAGTACCTCTTGACCACACTACCCTACTGCCTGTACATTCTCCCAACCTTATAGCAACTTGGTCGTTGGGCTATTTACCTGTGGGTGTTAAAATGTAAATTTTAATTGAAAATTGTACAGTTTTACTTGTTTATTTATGTATCTTTGTCCACTTCTACTGCAGTTTATACATTTGGCATTGTTTCTAGTTCTTTAGTATTTCTGTTTTATGTCTGATATACTCCACCCCCATTCCAGCCATATGCCTTTGGAAATTAACAGTTCTGGCTCAGTACACCTTTTCTGGGGAAATTCATTCATTAAATCAATACACAACTAAAATAAATCTGGGAAATGTGCTGTATAAAAGAGATCTGTGTAGGAAATGGAAGCCACAGTGTGTATAAATGCTAAATGTTCTTTATTTTGGTTGTTGTATCTCTTATGACATATTATTACTCAAAATATGTATTGGAATGGCTGCCATAGAAAGAAAAGATGTAACTCAGTATATGATATTGCTATGTACCATGTTTTATTTTCAAATTTTAAATGACCACCAGGACCATGACATTTTGTGGCCATGCCTCTTATTCATGAGTGGTGGTCGAGTGTTTAACAGTTTCTCATAATTAATTCATAGTCACATTAAATGCAACATAGTGCATCTGTAAGGCCCTTGAATCATGAGGTCTGGAAGCATTTGCTCAGTTTTTCTGTTGTAACTTTATTTAACTTCAACTAGAGTAATTGGTAATGCAGTTTCAGTATCCAGTGGTTAGTGTTTGACATCACTTGTGCCCATAAAGAACAAAGTGCCAGGTCCTGACTTAATACCTGCGGAAGTATTTTTGGCCTTACCTTCTTTCTGGGCAACAATTCTTACATCAATCTTTAATTTGTTATTATGTAACAAAACTGGACTTTCTGAAGTTGTGGAAGGTAGCTATTTTAATATTGATCTATAAAAAAGATGACAAGCTAGATCCCTGTATGAATAGACCAATTTCCCTCCTGAATAATTGTGGCAAAATATTTTCGAAAATAGTGCTAAATAAATTATTGAAACAGATAAAAGCATTAGGTAATTTGTCAGAATACCAAGCAGGTTTCTGTTCAGGTTATTGTAACACAGATAATTGCTTTGTAATAATTGGTTTGTGTTTTGCCCCATAGAAGGAGCAGGTTATAATTCACTGTTATAACCCATGGGTTATAATGGCTAGCATGCACCACCTGCTCCTTCCCTCCCCCTCGTGCTGTACCTTAGCACATACTGTCACCTTGAAAAGCCACACAGAAACTAATACAGAACTCTGTCATGAGTACAAAGTGGGCGCTAGTAAAATGGCATTTTTTCTTCAGTAAAAGCAGATAAAATCACAGTCCCCAATTAAGAAAAGAAACTTACCACCATGACCACTCCCTAACTATATAGCTAATGTCCTCTTTCTTCATTATTGTATATATATTGACCCACCTTTATGAAAAATATGTTAAACTTCGCAAACAAAAATTATATGCAGCATTTACAGATTTCAGTTCTGCTTTTGATTTGGTATTACATAATCTATTATGGCTATTGATGAGAGATTGGGGCATACGTTTAGATACCATAGCCATTATTAAAGAACTATATTCAGATGCATGGGCCCAGATTAGGCTGGATTCCCATGGACAACTGTCATCTTCTATTAAAACAAATGGAGGTGTTAGGCAGGGCTTTGTATTTGCCCCCACATTTATTTATTTATTTATTTTATTTATTTAGTTTTTGTTAACCGGGTAAGTGCACTAGCCAGCAAGTGACTGTTTTCAGGCACGACCCGGGAGGTAAAATTACAGAACATAACGATACAGTAAGGATAACGAAAATACATGATGCACAGAAATACAGGAAGATACATATGGCAGGATACAATGCATGACAAAGGAAAATACAAGGCAAAATACATTTCAAGGACATTTTCCATTGAGCGCATACATAAAGTGCATTGAAAGACCTAGGAAAGGGGAGAGGATAGGTGTAGGGGTAAGCCAGAAACAAGATGGAAAATGACAAAAGGGGGAGGGTAAGGAGGTGAGGAAAGGATAGAGGGAAGGATAGAGGGTAAGGAGCCAAAATGGGGGCTAAAGAAATGGCTAAGAATATAAGGACAGAGGCGGTGGCAGGAATAGGGAGGTAGGAGGGAGTAGAGGAGGATGGCGGGAGAGGGAGGGAGGAGTGAGGTTAAAGAAAGCCAGCAAATACGGCAGCGCGATACAAGGTTCCAACCTGAGGCCTAGTCGGTGGAGCCGAAAGACGGCAAGCGGAGAAAGGGTGACGGGGTTACGGCAAAGACGGCAACAGCTGCAAAGGTAGCAGAATGCGCTGGGCTGGTGGAACCGATGAACGGCAGGGCAAGGGTGATGATGCCGGTAAGAGGAGGAGAGAAGTGAAGAGTTACAGTAGTAGCAGAAGGTAACAACGTAAGCCGAGCCAGTGGAACCGAGAGGCGGCAGGGCAGGAAGAAAGAGGTCGTGGGAGGAGGTAAGTTCACCGGCAAGTGGAGGTAATAAGGGAACAATGCTCAGCTGGGGAGGTGGACGGCGGTGGTGAGGGGTACTCAGAAGGAGGTAAGAGGTGAGGCAAGCAAGCAGAAAAGGGGAGGCAGAGGAGGGGAAAAGGAGAGTGCAGGAGATGTGGTCGGGGAAGAGAGGAGCAGGGAGTTGAGTGAAGGAAGGCTGAGAGGTGAGGGAGAGAACAGGGATCAAGGGAGCTAATGGTGGCAGGAAGTAAACAACAACTTGTAAATGGCAAAAGCTAATATTTGGCATACAGTCAAACAGATTCAAGCAGCAATTATAGTAAAACACCACATAAAACAACCATTGGGAAAGGCACAAGTGCTAGCAATAAGGAAGTGGGGAAAACAGGTTAAGAGCAAGGGGATCAGGTAGGATCAAAGCAAACACATTTGTCCAAAGCAGTAAGAAAAGTCCTGAGTTTGCCCTTAAAAGTTGCATGAGTAGGGACATCCCTTAGTTCCTGAGGCAGCAGGTTCCACAGGTGAGGAGCAGCATAATGGAAGGAGCCCATGCCCTTTTTTGTCTGACAGAGGGGGATGGATAATAAGGTCTGATCTGCAGATCTAAGGTTCCGTGTGGGAATAGCTGGTCTAAGGAGTTCTGATAGGATAACAGGTTTGGATGTCCTTATGATGGTATCTGATAGATTGTATAGGTAGTATTGTCTGGTAGAGAAGGGAGAGAGCCAGCCAAGGTCTTGATATAGTTGGCAGTGATGCTGCAGTCGAGGTGCTTTGGTTGCATACCTGCATACATTATTGAAAGTAGTGTCCCACAGATGCAGTGCAGATTTATTGGCCAAAGACAGAATGGGACAACCATATGTAAGGGTTGGCAACAGTATACCTCTAGCTACTGCCAATTTAGCAGCAGGGTAAGGGGAGTAGTTGGTTCTGTAAGCAGCCCTAACACAGTTGACTGACTTGCAAGTATCCTGGATGTGTTTTAGGTCAAGGTTTGGTGGAGGTGGATGCCCAGGTAGCGGAAAGAAGTGACAGGTTCTAGTGGGTTCCCATCAATGTCTGGAGCGGAGATAGTCGAAGGACATGATCTGAGCTTGTGAGTGGAGCCAAATAGCATGACTTTGGTTTTGTTTGTGTTTAAAACAAGGCGTTGAGTTCAGCCAGTGTTGTGCAGTGAAAATCAGCAGTGAGGGCAGCAATCAGTTCCAGAACGTTGTCAGAGTGAGCATAAATGACCAGGTCATCCGCATACAGCAGTGAGTGACCAGTGGTTACCATCTCTGGGAGATTATTTACGAATAATGAAAATAGAAGAGGCCAAGTATGGACCCTGAGGGACACCAATGTTGATGACAGCACTGTCTGAAATCGCTGAATTAAACTTCACAGCCTGGGTTCTGTTGGTGAGGTAGCTTTTAAACCAGGTAGTTGCTGGAAGGAGAAGCCCAAGGTACTGAGGGTAGAGAGTAGTAATGTATGATGCAATTAGAAAGCTTTAGTTACGTCAATGAAGACTGCTCCTGTTAACTTCCTCTATCCATGTTTGTGACAATGTCAGAAGAGAATTTACAAGTGCAGTCATGGTGCTGTGATGCTTTCTAAAGCCAAATTATTTTGTATATACATAAATAATTTACTTTTGGCCACGTGAACACTCAGTGACAGATTCACCAAAATAATTAATTAGAGTTGTGTTGCTTTAGCTTATGCGGATGACCTTGTATTACTTTCACTAACACACAAAGGTCTTCAAGAGAAATTAGACATTCTAAATGAATATGCTAATAAACATAAATTTATAATTAATTAATCCAAGAGCCAGATTATGATTTTTGGGTCAAACAAAACAAATATATCATGGAAGGCTGGAACAAAAAAACTTAATATAGTTATGGCTATTGATGAGAGATTGGGGCATACGTTTAGATACCATAGCCATTATTAAAGAACTATATTCAGATGCATGGGCCCAGATTAGGCTGGATTCCCATGGACAACTGTCATCTTCTATTAAAACAAACGGAGGTGTTAGGCAGGGCTTTGTATTTGCCCCCACATTTATTTATTTATTTATTTTATTTATTTAGTTTTTGTTAACCGGGTAAGTGCACTAGCCAGCAAGTGACTGTTTTCAGGCACGACCCGGGAGGTAAAATTACAGAACATAACGATACAGTAAGGATAACGAAAATACATGATGCACAGAAATACAGGAAGATACATATGGCAGGATACAATGCATGACAAAGGAAAATACAGAGCAAAATACATTTCAAGGACATTTTCCATTGAGCATACATAAAGTGCATTGAAAGACCTAGGAAAGGGGAGAGGATAGGTGTAGGGGTAAGCCAGAAACAAGATGGAAAATGACAAAAGGGGGAGGGTAAGGAGGTGAGGAAAGGATAGAGGGAAGGATAGAGGGGTAAGGAGCCAAAATGGGGGGGCTAAAGAAATGGCTAAGAATATAAGGACAGAGAGGCGGTGGCAGGAATAGGGAGGTAGGAGGGAGTAGAGGAGGGATGGCCGGGAGAGGGGAGGGAGGGGAGTGAGGGTTAAAAGAAAGCCAGCAAATACGGCAGCGGCGATACAAGGTTCCAACCTGAGGCCTAGTCGGTGGAGCCGAAAGACGACAAGCGAGAAAGGGTGACGGGGTTACGGCAAAGACGGCAACAGCGGCAAAAGGTGCAGAATGCGGCTGGGCTGGTGGAACCGATGAGCGGCGAGGGCAAGGGTGATGATGCGGTAAGAGGAGGAGAGAAGTGAAAGAGTTACAGTAGTAGCAGAAAGGTAACAACGCAAGCCGAGCCAGTGGAACCGAGAGGCGGCAGGGCAGGAAGAAGAGGTCGGTAGGAGGAGGTAAGTTTGACAGGCAGTGGAGGTAATAAGGAACAATGCTCAGCTGGGAGGTGGGACGGCGAGCGAGCGGGGTGACTCAGAAGGAGGTAAAGGTGAGGCAAGCAAGCAGAGAAAGAAAGGGGAGGCAGAGGGGGGGAAAGGAGAGTGCAGGAGATGTGGTGGGGAAGAGAGGAGCAGGGAGTTGGTGAAGGAAGGCTGAGAGGTGAGGGAGAGAACAGGGATCAAGGGGAAGCCAAGTGGTGGCAGGAAGTAAACAACAACTTGTAAATGGCAAAAGCTAATATTTGGCATACAGTCAAACAGATTCAAGCAGCAATTATAGTAAAACACCACATAAAACAACCATTGGGAAAGGCACAAGTGCTAGCAATAAGGAAGTGGGGAAAACAGGTTAAGAGCAAGGGGATCAGGTAGGATCAAAGCAAACACATTTGTCCAAAGCAGTAAGAAAAGTCCTGAGTTTGCCCTTAAAAGTTGCATGAGTAGGGACATCCCTTAGTTCCTGAGGCAGCAGGTTCCACAGGTGAGGAGCAGCATAATGGAAGGAGCCCATGCCCTTTTTTGTCCGACAGAGGGGGATGGATAATAAGGTCTGATCTGCAGATCTAAGGTTCCGTGTGGGAATAGCTGGTCTAAGGAGTTCTGATAGGATAGCAGGTTTGGATGTCCTTATGATGGTATCTGATAGATTGTATAGGTAGTATTGTCTGGTAGAGAAGGGAGAGAGCCAGCCAAGGTCTTGATATAGTTGGCAGTGATGCTGCAGTCGAGGTGCTTTGGTTGCATACCTGCATACATTATTGAAAGTAGTGTCCCACAGATGCAGTGCAGATTTATTGGCCAAAGACAGAATGGGACAACCATATGTAAGGGTTGGCAACAGTATACCTCTAGCTACTGCCAATTTAGCAGCAGGGTAAGGAGGTAGTTGGTTCTGTAAGCAGCCCTAACTTGCAATTGACTGACTTGCAAGTATCCTGGATGTGTTTTTAGGTCCAAGGTTTGGTCGAGGTGGATGCCCAGGTAGCGGAAAGAAGTGACAGGTTCTAGTGGGTTCCCATCAATGTCTGGAACGGAGATAGTCGAAGGACATGATCTGAGCTTGTGAGTGGAGCCAAATAGCATGACTTTGGTTTTGTTTGTGTTTAAAACAAGGCGTGAGAGTTCAGCCAGTGTTGTGCCAGTGAAAATCAGCAGTGAGGGCAGCAATCAGTTCCAGAACGTTGTCAGAGTGAGCATAAATGACCAGGTCATCCGCATACAGCAGTGGTGACCAGTGGTTACCATCTCTGGGAGATTATTTACGAATAATGAAAATAGAAGAGGCCAAGTATGGACCCCTGAGGGACACCAATGTTGATGACAGCACTGTCTGAAATCGCTGAATTAAACTTCACAGCCTGGGTTCTGTTGGTGAGGTAGCTTTTAAACCAGGTAGTTGCTGGAAGGGAGAAGCCCAAGGTACTGAGGGTAGAGAGTAGTAATGTATGATCAACCAGGTCGAAAGCTTTGGTTACGTCAATGAAGACTGCTCCTGTTAACTTCCCTCTATCCATGTTTGTGACAATGTCAGAAGAGAATTTTACAAGTGCAGTCATGGTGCTGTGATGCTTTCTAAAGCCAAATTATTTTGTATATACATAAATAATTTACTTTTGGCCCGTGAACACTCAGTGACAGATTCACCCAAAATAATTAATTAGAGTTGTGTTGCTTTAGCTTATGCGGATGACCTTGTATTACTTTCACTAACACACAAAGGTCTTCAAGAGAAATTAGACATTCTAAATGAATATGCTAATAAACATAAATTTATAATTAATTAATCCAAGAGCCAGATTATGATTTTTGGGTCAAACAAAACAAATATATCATGGAAGGCTGGAACAAAAAAACTTAATATAGTTAAATTCTATGTATAGTTGGATTTGCATGTATCCTGTGATGAGAACTGGTCTAAACATATTAGCACCTTACTTGTGATGCCTTATCAGAAGTACTATGCCTATTTCTAGACTCCACGGTATATGTATGCCCTTCCAGAATTTTAAAAGGCCAAATACTCAGAGGAGAGAAACAGTGATTGTTAAGCAATAATGACCAAAGAGCCAGTTATTTCCTGAAGATTAATGACCATCTTAGGTGGGTGGCTTTAGGTGCAGTGGAGGGCCAACCCCCATCCCCAGCCATTTGTTAATTCCCTTGAAATGACAAGCTGTGAGGTCATTATTGTAATTATATGTCTAATCACATTATTAAGGGGGAAAAACTTGTTTTTGAAAGAAAGTTTACAAACATGTACACCACTCTGAGCTGTGCTGGGCATTTCTAAGGGATTAAAACCTAGTATAACACCTAAGCAGAGAGTACATTTTCCTCCTGACTAATTAATTAGGCTTATAATTAGGGGTATTAAAGGACTGGATCATGAAACAAACACCATAGAATCTCAATCTCTCTCTCCTTCTCTGTCTCCGCAGATGTGGCAGATTGGGAGAAATTATGGAGACACTGGTTAAAGACAACCTACTTGAATATCTTAAGAACAGTGGGCTTTAATATAGCAAGCAGCACAGATTTGTGGCACAGAGGTCTTGTCAGACCAACCTGATTGTATTCTTTGACAGTGTAATCAGGGTAGTTGACAAAGACTATACAGTAGACTTTTTATACTTCAACTTCAGCAAAGCATTCAACTCAGTACTACACTGAAGGCTGCTGAAGAAGATGGGGAAGAAGGGTACAGCTAAAGAAATAGTAATGTGAGTAGGGAGTTCACTGGAGCAGGGCAAGCAGTGAATTGTGATGAATGGTGTCAGATCAATGGAAACAGAGGTCACCAGTGGAATACCACAGGGATTTGTCCTGGGCTTAGTCTTTTCAATATATTCATCAGTGACACAGGAGAGGGAATCCAGGTCAGGTTGTGTCTATTTGCAGATGACACCAAACTTTGTGGTAGAGCTGACAAGTAGTGGTGATAAGGAACTTGTAGGGAATTGCAGAGATACCTGCAAAAGCTGGAAAATTGGTCCAAAGTCGGCAAATGAAATTAAATGGCACAAAGTTCAAAGTGATAACACACGGAACAAAAACCCCAGAACAGATTATTGGATGGGGGATTCAGCTGGACACAACATCAGAGGAAAGGGACCTAGGAGTCATTATTAGTGAAACCCTTAAATAAACCAACAAGTGTTCCAAGGTCTTCATCAAGGCTAACAGAATGTTAGGGTGCATTAGAAGAGGGTTTGACAGTAGGAAGTAGGAGATACTGTTATCTCTGTATAGCTCACTAGCAAGGCCACATCTGTAGAACTGTGCCCATTTCTGCAGTCTCCACCTGAAAATAGACAGGCACAGGCTATAGATGGTACAGTGCAGGGCAGACAAGAGGCTTTAAGGCCAGGAAGGCAGATTTTATGAGGATTCGCTAATGGCACTGAACATGTATTCACAGTAATCCAAACAATGAAGGGGGATATGAGAGAGACCCTCAAGATCATACTACTAAGATTCATACTAAGGTGTAAGGAGCTGAGAAGGCGGTTTGCCCATGTGTGCTCCTGTCTGTCTATTCATAATAAAAAAGAATGTTTCCTTCTCATATATCAGTATCTAATCCATTTTTTTATCCTTGCTAATTATAGAAATATACAAACATAGACTTTGACAGCAGATAAGGACAGCTTGACCCACCTAGTCTGTCCATTTTTCTACCTACAGGATAAGCTGCAGATCCTTTTTAACCAACAGCCTATTTCTTCCTACCCCCCCACACAAATTGCCTTATGTATGTCCCATGCATTCTTGAATTCTCCCACAGTTTTAGACCCCACAACCTCCTCAGGAAGGCCGTTCTATGCATTCACCACCCTCTCTGTGAAAAAATACTTCCTCACATTGCCCCTGAGCTGTCCCCACTCTATGTTCAAATTGTGTCCCCTTGTTCTTGCACAGCTCTTTTTCTGAAAGATGCTACCCTCTTGGACTTTGTTGATTCCACTGAGGTACTTAAAAGTTTATATCATGTCCCCCTATTCCTCCTTTCCTCAAGGGTATACATATTAAGCTCCTTTAGTCTCTCCTCATAAGGCTTCTCTTGCAGACCCAGCCTCATTTTAGTTGCCCTCCTCTGGGCTGCCTCCATCCTGTCTATGTCCTTGTGGAGATGGTGTCTCCAAAACTGGATGCAATACTCCAGATGGGGTCTCACCGACTGTCTATACAGAGGGATAACAACTTCCTGTTTTCTACTGGTGATGCCTCTCCCTATACATTCCAGTATCCCCCAGCCCTTCCTACTGCCTTCTCACATTGCTTGCTTACCTTAAGGTCATCTGATATGATTACCCCAGGTCCCTTTCCATTTTTGTTGTTGTTACTACCTCCCCCCATTGTGTAATCTGCCCCTGGATTTTTGTTTCCCTGCTGCATTATTTTGCACTACTTCGCATTGAATCCAAGCTGCCATACCTCTGACCATTCCTCCAACCTTGCCAAGTCCCTTCTCATCCTTTCCACGCCTCCTTGTGTATCAACCCTATTGCACATCTTTCTGTCATCTGCAAAGAGGCATACTTTTCCTTCCGGTCCCTCTGCAATGTCACCTATAAAGACATTACAAAGGACTGGACCTGGTACTGAACCCTGCGATACCCCACTAATAACTCCTCTTTCTTCAGAGTGGACTCCATTTACAATTACCTTCTGTGTCCTGTTGCCCAGTTAATGTTTTACCCAGGCTACCACCCTGGGACCCACTCCTAGGCTGGTTAATTTGACTACTAATCTTTTGTGTGGGACTGCATTAAATGCCTTGCTAAAGTCTAGGTAGGCCATGTCCACAGCCTCTCCCTGGTCTACTACTTTGGTCACCCAGTCAAAGAAATAAACTAGATTTGTCTGACATGACCTTCATTCTGTGAACCCATGCTGCTTTGGGTCCTCTGCCCCACTGGCCTCTAAGTACTCAACACTTTTTTCCTTCAGAAGAGATTCCATCACTTTCCCTACCACAGAGGTCAAACTGACAGGTCTGTAGTTTCCTGCCTTTGCCTTGCTCCCACTTTTGTGAAGGGGTATCCTATCCACCTTCTTCCAGTCCAAACGTAACACACCATCCTCCCATGATTTGTTAAAAAGGGTAGTCAGTGGTGTCACTAGTTCTCTCCTTAATTCTTTTAGAATTCTTGTGTGAATTCCATCAGGCCCCATTGCTTTGTTCACCGTCAGTTTTAGGAGTTCTTTCAGAACCCTTTCTTCTGTGAAAGGACTGGGATGGACCCCCCCATCCACAGTGCTTCTGTTAATTGGATTAGGCACCTCCCCTCCTCCTCTTTTGTGAATACTGAGCAGAAATATTTGTTCAGTATCCATGCTTTTTCACTGTCCCTCTATGCCCACCCACTGTCCATTCTATTCAGCCTTACTGTCCCTCCCTTTGTCTTTCTATGCTCTCTGATGTACCTATAAAAGGTTTTATCCCCCTTCTTAACTGAGTTGGCTATCTTTTCCTCAGTTTGGACCTTTGCTATTCTGACTACCCTCCCTGCTTCCTTCTGCCTTAACTGGTACAGTTCTCTGTCCTGCTCCATCTGTGTTTCTTTATACTTCCTAAATGCTATCTTTTGCTCCCTAACCTTCACTGCCACCTCTTTTTAGAACCATAGTGGCTTTTTCTTTCATTTTAATTTGTTTATTTGCTTCACACAAAGGCTTGTTGCCTTTGTGATGGCAGTTTTGATGTTCCCCCATTGTTGCTTCACCCGTCCTTCTAGCCTATGTGCTATTGCTTTTCTAAGGCACTCTCCCATCTTGCCAATGTCATCCCTCCTGAAATCCATAACCCTCACTTTTGCATGGCTTGACTCTGTAGCTGAGTTTATCATGAACCACACTGTTTGGTGGTCACTTGTTCCAAGATGGCTACCCACTTCTAGATCTGAGAGCCTCTCATCATCCCCATTTGAGAATACAAGGTCTAAGACTGCTCCCTCACAAGTGGGTTCCAAAACTAGCTGTTTGAGGCATGCCACCTGAAGGGCATTGAGAATGGCCCTGCTTTTGTGTGTGTGGCTGCAGCCAAGGTGCTCCAGTTAACATCTGGCATATTCAGGTCCCCCACCAACAGTATCTCCCCTTTCCCTGCCATCCTAAGGACACCTTCTATCATAGCCTTGTCCATTCCATCCCCCTGACATGGGGGTCTGTATGCAACTGCTGTGTAGATTGTGGTGCCATTTTCAGTTTCTATGGAGACCCACAGTGCCTCCTCTCCCCTCTGTTTACTCTTTTGTTCAGTTGCTTTTTTCCCTTGCTTTACATAGAGAGCTACTCCTTCCACTCTTCTCCCTTCCCTTTGTCTCCTATAGGTTGTGGACCCTGGTATGTTAACATCCCAGTCATAATTCTCAGTGTACCATGTTTTTGTGACAGCTACAATATCCAGGCATCCCTCTTCCATCAAGGCCTCCAGTTCAGGGAGCTTGTTGCCCAGACTATAGGCATTGGTACTCATTACCTTCCATTTCTTGATGACCTTATCCCTTTTTGCCCCATCCTTGCCCTTATTGTGTTTGTCATTTTCTCCATTTACCCATGCCCCTCTCCCTATCGACATCTCTGTCTTGATGTTTACCTCACTTACTACCCTGATCTTTTGGGGGGGTTGGATTTCCCTGCTCCTTTCCAGTGCATCCCCTCTTGGCTAGTTTAAATGCTTGCCAATGAAAGATTTAAACCTTTCACCTAGGGTTCTGGTTCCCCTCCTGGACAGATGCAGACCATCATGCCAGTATAGGCCTGCGTCTCTCCAGGTGGACCCCCAGTCCCCAATGAACCCAAATCCCTGAGCTCTGCACCAGTTTTTCAACCACTGATTGAATTCCATGGTGTGGAGCACCCTAGACTCACCCATGCCATAGACAGACAGCACCTCCGAGAAGGTTACCGTGCATGCTACTTGTTTAAGGCCCCTCCCCAACTCCACAAACTATTCTTGCACTGCTCTGATCCCTTTCTTAACCAGATCATTTGTCCATAGGTGGAAAATGACATCCTGCTCCCTCCCCTGTGTAGCTGCTCCAGTGATCCTGAGGATTCACTCCCTGTCTCTCTAAGCCATGGCACCAGGCAGGCACCTTACCTCTCTCTCCCCTTCCTCCCCTAGTTCTACCTTCTTAACAATGGAGTCCCCCACCAGGAGTTGTTTCTTTCTCCTGTGGAGTCCCATGCCACCATCCTGTGGGTTTCCTTTGTGAAGGTTCCTAGCATCCTCCTTGGTCTCCACTGTGAGTGGCTCCATAGAGGAACCACACTTTGCCAGAACAGCATATGAATTGTGGAGAGGTAAACTGGAGAGTTATGCCTCTGTGCCACCACCCTCACCCTCCCTGAGCCCACTGTGGTCCAACCGCTCCTCCTCCTTGGCAAACTCTGAGGCAATGACAGTGGGACTGATGGTTACTCGGAGGGAGAGGAGGTCCCACAAATCTTGGCC
This sequence comes from Neoceratodus forsteri, assembly GCA_016271365.2. Classification (NCBI taxonomy): domain Eukaryota; kingdom Metazoa; phylum Chordata; order Ceratodontiformes; family Ceratodontidae; genus Neoceratodus; species Neoceratodus forsteri. Next base: position 656,633,407 of record CM028136.1, read on the forward strand.
AACTCATTCTGGAGATGAGCAACCTCCTCCCTCAGCCCAGAGAGTTGCCTGCAGATGGCACAACACTGCATCCTCCAGAACGTCTCCCAGAAGACTGCTGCTCCACAGCCACTGTATTGCACCACTCCTATCATGTCTTATTTCTGGCTACTTAACTGTTGTATGGAATACTTACTTTTTCCTTTTTTTTTTGTTTCTCCCTACTTATTTACTGCCTCTGTGCCCTTTAAGCTCTTGATCTTCCTGTTCCGAGACAAGAAGTTCCTATATGTCTCAGTAGTCTCTTTCCTTGCTCAGAGTCAGACCTCCAGCAGCTGGGGGGATGGAGAGCTACTCTTCCTTCTAGGATAGTGAGTCTTTGGTGGCTCTGTGATCACTTGCTTTCTGCTCTCAAACAGGAAGTTCCTGTTGTCAGTCAAATTCTGTGCCTATAAAACTAGAACTGGTTTGGGGGGGAGGGAAGGAGGGCAATATAGTCCCAGTTCAGAAGTTTAGTTATAATAACAGCAGCTCCTCCCTCCTGGTGTCTCTGCCTGTTCTCTGTGATCTCTAATGACAGTTTATTCCATGAATGGATAACTATCTGAGTTTGGAAAATGGCTAAAGAAAAATCTGTCTCCTGATTGGCTGAGACACGTTTTTAGCTGGACAAATATCAGACAATAGATGCCTAGCTACAAATGAGAGCCAGGCCACAGAGCCCCCTCACCTACTGAACTATCCTAGCACCCACTCTGCTTCCCAATTGACTAAAATGTAAATGAAATATTTTCAACTCGCCGCCATTTTCTTAATCCACTTAGCGAGAGAGTTAAGTCAGCCCTACGAAACACACACAGCACAACCCAGACCAGACATATTTTGGCATTTAAAAAAAACAAACAACTGAAAGTACTTCTTTTGTAATGGCCAGTAAATCTTATGTTTTTAATTCAGCTACATTACTTTAACCCCTTACACTTGTTCGCCACACACACGCACCCCTGTCTGAACGTTCGTCCTGGCCCCTGGCCTGTCACTGATTGTCAACCAGTTTCAACAAAATGCCACCCAACAAAAGCTCACAAATGTACCTGCTTTAAGCAGGATTAGTTTTCTCTTCCTGCCACCTTACGCCACTCATCCTTCAAAAGCTACAGACCCTGCATGATGTCCAGACTTGGCTGAAGTGATGTACAGCACTGCTGCTCACCTACAACCTTTGCTCCACTCCCAAACTATGGAGTATTCTTCTTTTACAGAAAACAATCTTACCACTCTCACTCTGCTCCCCAACCTAATCGCTGTGTGCTGCACAATAAACACTCACATTTTACAGAAGAAGTAAATGTACCAGCACAGTGTCTGAGGTAATTGCTGGCATTACTGGATCTCTCCTGCTCCACTCCACTCCATATGACATTCACAGCCACACGGGGGACATAAATGAAAAAATAAAAATGAAGCCGTCAGCCCGATCGGCTTCATGCAACTGGGGGGGCATGAATGAAGAAATAAAAATGAAGCCGTCACCTGATCAGCTTCAGGCAACTGGGGGGGGCACGAATGAAGAAAGGAAAATGAAGCCATTTGCCTGATTGGCTTCAGGTTACTGTCGGAGGACAGAGTGCACTCTCCATGACAGCTACACTCCCAATCTGAACAGCAACAGCTACTTGCCCAGGTTAATACTTAAAGAAACAAATACTGGAACACACACACACACACACAAATAACTGAGTAAATAAATTATACACACTAAAACAAAAGTGTGAGTGTGGGGGGGGGTAACCATGACAACCAGATCCAAACTCCCTAGCTAAAGAAACAACAACATTGCAATTCAGGTGGAGGAACTATTTTATTACAAAATAAGAGTTTCTACACGTAAACATAATTATTTTTTTAAAACATACTGTACATAATACAGTGGCCCATTTTCTAAGCGCAATAATACCCTTCAGGGTGGATGGTATGGGCTATACCGGACCATCCAGGAGCTATAAGGTCCTCCGCCTGCGGCGTCTGGCCTCATTACGCCCCTGGATGGTCAAGTATAGCCCAATACTGCCCACCCTGTCGGGTATTATTCCTTGCATAGAATGTCTTTCTTTTATTTGTGTTAAATGTCTTAGGTCTTAGTTGTAAAGGATGTCCTCTAGTGCCCTTTATGTCATTTTAAAACTCCAAACCAAGTTCACTTAATAAATAATCATCATGCATGAAACTGTGAGATGAAAGTAAATCCCTCTTTTTATTCTTCTTCTTGTCTCCAGTGACATTATATTTAGATCTTGTAAATGTTCATGGTAAAGCACATATTTTTATAATATATTAACTTAATCGCTTGTCTTGGTACCCTATCAATTTTTTTTTTAGTGCTCCCTTTGTTGATTGGTCCCCATATAGCTCTCCAGTGGCCTAATATTGGTCTAACATATGACCTAAACAATGGCATTATCACATCCTCACTCCTACTTCATAAATTTCTTTTTATGGTCCAGAGTAATCTGTTAGCTTTTGCAATCTGTTTTTCACAATGTGATGTGGTGTTCAGATTTTTGTTTATTATTACCCCCTGCTGAAAGAACAGAGTGAGCTTTGTGTAGCTGTTTACAAGGAACAGAAAGCTTAGGACAATGGACCATGAGTAGAAGTTAATGGGGTATGGTTTAATAAGGATATGTGGAAGTATTATTTTACAAAAAGAGTTGTTCATCTATGGAGTGGTCTGCTGGCAGAGGTGGTGGGAGCCAGAACCTTAAATGGCTTCAACCATAGATGGGATAGAGAAAAGGGTATAGTAGCTAGTCAGAGGGACATGGAAGGAGGAAACATGGAAAACAAGTATTTGTCAATGTCAAAGTTCACCATTTGGTATAGCAACAGATATGTTTTCTCTATGTCACAAGAATTAAGATGATGTATTGTAGTTTTTTTTATTTATTAGTATTATTTCTTATTTTAGTTACAATATTATAGTGTTCTGCAAAAAAAAAAAAAAAAGCAAGAGATTACCCACCAGATTTTTTACTGCAGTCTCTAGTAGCTCTTTTTCATTTAGATGTTTAATATTCAAAATGCTTATTGCGGTAAGTCTATGAATAACATAATCAATTACTTGACAACTAATCAGATAACTATAATCCCTGAGCAATCTGTGCAGCAACATGTAATAAATGATATGGATTCAGATGTGAATAACATACAAATATCAAGGATGCAATCATGGTAAAACTAATAGAAGTATTTGATATGTATGCAAAGGTCAAAAAGAGAGGGTGTGTACATGAATACAGGAGCAATGCTATATTTAGTGCATTAGTACTATGAAAAGTGTTTTTACACAACTTAGCATGACACTTTGCATGGTACAAATTACCGCCCAGAAAAAGGTAGTCTTAACTAGTGGCAAACCAAGGTTGGGGAGCATGGACACAGCAGCAACAGGGAACAAGGCTGTCTGCAGCCAATGAGGAGGCAGTGTGGGCAGACTGCCTCCCTAGGCTACTCCATATGTGCAGGCCCCCAAACTGTGGAATACAATGCAGTTATATTGCTTAGAAGCCAAGTAGCCAGTCAGTAATAGAACTACACTGAAACAGCACCTGCAGCAGTAATGGTTTGCAACGTGACAACATTTTGCATATTATGAATTGTGTGTTGTGTTAATGGTCTGTGTTTAGTGTACACTGTATCATCCCAGCCATACATGTTGTGGCTCTGGGATGTGTCTGGCACCATGCCTCAGTCCAGTGTACTTATCCAGACAACAAGGTGATAAATAGGGGATACATGATGGGCACTCATGTGATATGGAAATATTGTCACTCCTTTACAGTGACCTCTGGATATTTGCCACTTGTGAGTATCTAGAGGTCACTGCAGGAATGAAAACATTTTCCATATCACATGAGTGCACATAGTGTATCTGACTTATACAAAGGGTAACTGTTGTTGCAAAAGTTACCATTTGTGCAGGTTTGCACAGTTTGAATGGTTTGTGCAGCTTTGCAAGGGTTTGCGTGGGTGTGATAAATGTTATGTCTTACATTTATCACACTCCGGTGAAAATAACAGGATTTATCACACTCATCCGGTAAAAATAACAGGAGTTATCATACTCATGTATCACTCACCCTATTGTATAAATAAACATAGACAGGTATCAGATAGGGTCTAAACATGCTGCACACAGATGGCACCTCCTGTGTTGCCATCATCTGCCACTGGAACCAGCCATGTCAGGCATTAATTGGTGACCCGATACTCAGTGCACACCATGGCAGTGTGTCCATACAGCACACAGCTGCAGAGCACCCTTTGGTGGACATTAACAGAATCCAGCACACATATGCAGCACTGGGGGTGTGGAGGGTGTTGAGGGGATGGTGCACAGGTGGCCAGGCTGTACTACATACTGGGTGTTGCCACAAGGCTGGGACAATCCATGCAGTACAAATGGCCTGGTGTAGAGACTACCCCAACACCAGTGTGCATGTCTGATGGTATGTGCCCCCCCAGCAACATATCACACATCTGTGCAGACACCACAGCACATGCAGCCAGCTATGGATATGTCACTATGAGTATCCCATGCCAGTGGTGCAGCATCTGTGGGTTGCACAACAGCATAACAGTAATGTCCACTGTCAGTACACACCTGCAAGATGGGCCTATCACTGTGTAAAGTGCAGCAGTCATTGATGCCCTACACACTATAGGCATTGCTGTGTCCCTCACACTACTGGCCCCCTTGTTACTGTAGTGTATGCAGTGCACTGTAGCAGGAACTACAGTTTGGCTATTGTATGCAGCACCACCACCTGTGCCTGTGCTGTGTAGTACCCTGGGCACAATATTCTATGTGGGTCTGTACAAATGTAGCCTGCAGTTTCTACCATGCACTTCCAGACTAACCTACAGGTGAAGCTGTGGGCAGATTCAGCCAGCCCCTGTACTTTTTCAGACTGACCTACAGGTGGAGATGTGGAATCCTACAATAGCGCTGGGCAAACTACATGCAGATCAGGACATAATGAAATGCTAATCTGGGTGTTTGCCCACAGACTGCCTAAGTAGGCTCATTTGCATGTTACTTTTGAATGTAGCAAATTGTTTGCCCCTGGCAGACGTGATAGTGCTGGGGTAAACATCTTAGCTCCACACAAAATCTGTAGAAATGAGTCTGCGCCATGCAAACATTTTAGAAACATGGTACATTTCTGTAGAATTTCACATGTGCTGGTGCTTGCAGCTTTAATAAATCCACTCCTTTGCTAGCACACACATTTGCTACATAGTTCACCTTTACCTTCCTTCATGTCACTGTGCACTGGGCTGCTGTTGTGGTTTGCACTTCTTGGTTGTTATATTCAGAGCTGTCTTATTTCCCAGGCTATTTTCACACTGCACTCACTGCCCAGTTTGCCTGGCTTCCTTAGCATGTTATATTCAGCGGTTTAGCACCAGGTCTGTCCTTTTGAATATGGCGGGTTATTGGTTCTGGGTTAATTTAGCATGCTGGGCAGTGTTAATTTAGCCCCTGGGAAAACTTTTGAATATCTGGCCCATAATGTCTTGTTTATCTCATTTTTTTTTTTTTTTGCAATTGCTTGATTAATTACATCTGCGTAATTCCAAACTATAGCAGAATCAAATTATAAAACTTGCATTATCTTGTTTTCTTCATTCTTCCCATATAGGACCTGTGTATTTGGAAAAAAAAATCATTGTCATGTCATTATTAAATTTGTAGAACAACTTTTGAGTACTTGGTTAATCTTGCAACAATAATAAATGGATCATGGAGAAGGAATAGGTTCAGTATTAAAGAGACAAACCTCATGCACAAATCATTTAGATACAATTTTCACTCATGTCATTTTTTCAAGTTATCATAATTAATAATGAAAGCAGTCTGCCAAATATATAGAATAACAATAAAAAAGCTACACTACAGTTATTTAAAAGAAGAAAAGGATGTTGTAAGTGGTATCACTAAAGTTTGTGGTACAGATAGATTGATTAGATACAGTGCTGATGTCAAACTCATAAAATGTACAAAGTACACAAAATTAAAATCTTGTGGGTTGCTTGGCATGCAAGCACTACAATTCTCATTAGAATGCACAGGAGCAGCCATCTCACAGTCTAAGGGTCAGGAATTAGTAAAACTCTGACGTGTCATTCACCACAATATAAAAACTCTGTATTGTCTTAAATGCGTTCTCTAATGAAACATACTGCAAATTTAGGCTAACACAACAGGAACCGCTATGTGCAAGGATTTTCATTATTAGTACAATTACAAAAAAAAGAAGAAATCAAATATGCATTGCCGACTATTTTACAAAGGTTTGTCAGGTCAGCAAATTGAATGGCAACATTAAAAGTGAATAACAGAAATATTACTGATAAGAAATCATCCAAAAAGTGAAAAATACACATAAATCTATAACAATAAAAACTCAATCGCTTTATAGTGATCACCAAAATGACATTAACAAGGCAATGCAAATCACATGTCATGCATCTCACATGAACCATGTTTCCTTCTTGACTGTCACAGGGGTAGTGATGTAACATGCAACACTCACCTAGTAACCCACTGCTCATCCCGGTGAAAAATCCTGATCATAAGAAAATTCAATATAACAGATTTATAATGCGGTAAGTGAAAAGAAAATCTGAAAAATACATGCTCAACAAAAATCTCGTATAAGCATCTACATGATATGATGAAAGACAGGCACTACACTACTGGTTTTATTTGTTTCGTCTTTAAGAGAGTGGCAATGCAGTGCTCCATCTCCATGGCAGCATTGGTTGCCATGGAGATGGAGCAGCATCGATATCAGACAGAGCAGGGCTGCTGAAAACAGAGGCAAGGAGTGGGACTGAGTGTGTCAGCCAGCATGGTGAATGAGCAATGCTTGCAGCTGCTAATAAGAGGGGGAGTCAGGTTACTAGTCTGAGGAAGCTGAAGCAGCAGAGACAGGAGACACATACACCCCAGTCAGTTCCCACAGTAGTATTGGGAAGGAGCTTCTGCAGCTGTGCAGCAATAGGTTTGGGGCCCCAGACAATTCATTTGGGGTTCCTCAGTGAACAGCTGTTTTACCATCAACACTGCCTCCTGCTAAGAAAGCCAGCATGGCAAAGGCAGAACAGAAGCTTCTGTATGTCAACATGGACTCGCATGGCTTCAAGCTCTGTGAAATTAGTACAGCTGTGTGTGTCACTGCACGGAAAGCTCCCCAAATCTGTTTTCTTTAATTAATGTCACACAGACTTGGGCAACTTGGTTCTACACTGCTGTGTTTTTTTCCACTGACATCTCCCTTTACATTAACTACACAGAGGCTTCCTATGAGGGCCGGTAGGACATGCTGAGACAGTGAGATAATGGACCAGTGGAGTGGTGAGGGGGATCAGTCAGGCTGATCAGGACACAGAACAGCTGTTTGCTGGATGTTGTCCTGCAGATGAAAGGAAAAAGTCGCTATATGATTGGTTTGGCTTTTTCTTTTCAACTACAAGAAGTTTGTGCCCATCAAGGAAAAACAGTGTCATGATCAGCCTGGTTGATGATTGGTATGTTACAGTGTCAGTGGCTCAGTAGACAGCACACTCACCTTTGAGGCCGGGAGATCAGAGGGCAGTGGGTTCAGTTCCCACATCTGGCACTGGGGTTAATATCCCAGTACTGACACTGTAGTGCAGCATGAGAGGGGTGCTGCACTTCTGAGGTGCCGTTTTTCAGATGAGACGTTAAACCGAAGTCCCATCTGCCTGGCTTGGTGGTAGTTCAGGTGGATGTTAAAGATCCCATGGCACTTATCAAAAAGTGTAGGGGAAATTTTTATTGAAAAAACACATAACATCAAGTACATGAAATACAAAAAAAAAACAAGTAAACAATAGAAAGCATATACTGAAACATTTAAAGATCGTGAAATGCTATAATACAGGTGAGGAAGAGAGAAAAAAAAACAAGCAGCATTGATAACCAAAAGCTATCTTTCTAAATCAAGTCAGAAAGGTAATACCCGCCCAATAGGATGCAAATTGCGTAGGAGAAAGACATTTCAATTCTAATTCTTCTAGGTTCAAAACTGTGGACTCAATACATTTAATAATAGCCAGTGGACACGTTGGTATCTGCTGTAGAACAAATTTACATCTAGCTTGCCACATATAATATTTGCATGCAGCAAACAATACCCTCAAGGTGCTGGGGTGGAATGCATTCCAAGAGCCAGAAAAAACTCCTAAAATAAGGACTGAATATGTGATCCTACTCAGAAAAGGCCATTTCCACTTGTTCGTTAGGGTCTTCCAAAATAAGAGGGCATCTGTACAGGAAAAGAAAAAATGTTTCGTAGTTTCTTCAATGTCAATACAAAGTGGTTTAGGACAATACCTATCTTGTGCTGATTTATGCTTTAAGTTACCACAAACTTGTAGCTTACCATGGCAGCATAACCAAGAAACATCCCACATATGAGCTGGGATTCTTTTATTTTTGAGAATATTTAGTGCAAACGACATGTGGGATGGAGAGCATAGTGGAAGTCGTAATATTGGTTTATCAATGTTTAGGAAACTAACGTATAACTGTTTCCTAGTTAGGTCTAATATAGAGGATTTACTAATTTTCCAGGACCAGAGTGTACTGATACCATCTATAATATAAGACAGTACAGTAGGCATGCGGGAAGCTATGGGTGGAAGGTCAATCCAAGCTAACATTAGAGAATCCACAGCTTTAGCCACCCAGGAGTCATAAACAGTTAATACATATTTATGGCTTTGAAAAATGTGATTTAAAAAAAAGGAAAGAAAAAAGACAGAGGGTTTATCATTCCTAAACCACCCTGATTCGGGGGCAAATATGTAATATGTCTCTTAACAGGTTTTAAGTGACTGCCCCATAACATTTGAAAAAAAAGGCTAAACAACCTTATTTCTAGGTGTTTGGGTGGACCATAAATGTGACTCAGAAATAAAAAGATTGGGGATAAAAAATTTTTTATCACCATAACCCGGTTTTTCTTACTCAGCCTCCATGTCTTCCAGAGACAGACTTTAGTGTCACCTAGGGCCAAATGTTTCTCCCAGTTGTAGGTAGCATCATTCGGTGTATTAAACCATATCCCTAGGATTTTCTGGGGTGTAGTACATACCCTGATACCATGCATTACCGTTGTATCAGTAGTAATACAATGTAATGGGATACATACACTTTTCTCGAGATTAAGCCTACCCCCAGATGCTAATGTAAAGGATTGAAAAGTTTGAATAGCTTTATCACCCAAAGAATGATTTAGACAAAATAAGACTACATCATCTGCATAAGCAGAAATTTTAACAGGTTGTAAGCTGGGGTGAGGTGTAACACCTACAATATCTGGATTCCATTGTATCTGTCTAATGATGGGATCTAGAGCAAAAACATATAATAATGGGCTAAAAGGGCAGCCCTGATGGAGTCCTACCCTTTGTAAGAGGGTTGGGCCTTGAAATCCATTTATCATAGGAAAAAAATAGGCTAAGGAGAGCATGTGTGAAATTCAAGATATAAACCGGTCAGGAATACCATACAGTGTCAATATGCGAAATAAGAAGTCATGATGTACAGAATCAAATGCTTTCAATTGATCTAGGACAAAAAGATAACCAGATAACTTATCATGCATTTTTGTTTCAAAAATTTCACGTAATAAAAAAAGGTTCATTTGACTGGTTCTACCAGGTATAGCACAGGTTTGAGCCACATCTATCAAATCCGGTGCAGCCATTCTTAAACGAGAACAAAGAATTTTGGAAAAAATCTTATAATCCGTATTTAGGAGATGTAGTGGCCTCCAATTTGCAAGACAGACTATATGTCCTTTTTTATATAAGAATTTCAGGGTGGATAAGCCAAACCCAGATGCATCATTCATATTATCCAGCACATAATTAAAGACCTGAGTCAAAATTTCTAACAAGTTTACTTGGAATGTTTTATGAAATTCATGTGTTAGACCATCTGGCCCTGGAGAAACCTTCAACCGTAAATGGGAAATGGCACTGGCAACTTCTTCCTGAGAAATCCTCTTGATTAGGTCAGGAATTAAATGAGCAGAAAGTTTAGGAAATGGGGCTGAAAAAAGGTGGGATATATCTTGATGGGAGTTAGGAACGGTGCAGAAATGGGTCCGTAAATAATCAGTTGTGACTGATAACATATCAGGGATAGAGGTCAGTACAGTACCGTGAGCATTCTTTGAACCATGCATAACAGTCGAATGAAGTCCATCTTTGAAGGCATAAAAAGGATCAGCAGATGGGGAAATAGAAGTGCCTGTTTACATAATGTAATCTAGTGTTCGAGCACTATTGTACTGGTGAAAGAACATGCAGGCTTTTACTCTGGATATTTGTGATGAATAATCAACCGAGGATGTGGTTTGAAGAGACATTAATTTATATAACTGGTTACGATATGTTAAATATGTAAGATAATCGTCCCTGACAGTCTTTTTCCCTAAAGCCTGAAAAAAAATGCCCAGATCTTTCTTCGTGTCTTTCCACCAGTCCCACATAGAATCATAACAAATTATAACCGATATTCGTGCTTGAAAGAGAGTGTGTATGTGAGTTTGGACAGATTTTGGGGTAAATAAAGAATTATTAAGTTTCCACTGGGAGTGAGATGATATAGACACAATAGGAGAACCAATGAAAAAATGACCAATAAGAAGACAATGATCTGAAATCTCATTAGGAAGTACTGAAATATGGCGTGGGGTACAGTGGCGAGAAGTAAAAAAATAATCCATTCTGGTGTGATATACTGATCTATGATATGTATATCCTGCATCGGAGTGGAGAGAACGGTATGCATCTATCAAACCTGCATCTTTTACTAATGTGGATAAAGCCAGGGAGTCACAATAAACTTTTTCCCTGAGTTAATCCTGTCTGCAGTATCAATGGAACAGTAAAAGTCTCCACCCTAAAAAATGTGTTTACGTGTACATAGAAATGGCTTGATTAAATCTAACAAAACTATACAGGCTGCTTTAGTTTGTGGACTATAAATAACTATAACCCGAAAAGACAATGTGTGCTTGGTGAAATCAACAACAAGCACTCTGCCTGGGTGTATATCAGTAATGCGGGTGATGGAAAACTGGGATGAGAAAAAAAGAACAGCCACACTATCTGCCACATAATCCCCAAACGTCCAAAAAGAGGGCCCTTTATACCATCCCCATTTCAATTGTTGTATGTCATATAAAGTAGAGATATGAGTTTCTTGTAATAATAGAATATCCAACTGGAGGGAGTTAGCATAATGCAAAAAGCCCATTCTCTTTTTAAAGCCTTTTAGGCTACAGACATTTAAAGAGGCTATATGGATATTCATCAGCAGATTTGTCAGGGTTAGCCACTCCCATCAGTCACTGTCATGTTTTTCCATTTCTTACCACCCTTTTTCGTTTTTGTTAGTTTTTTCCTGGCAACATCAGAAGGCTTAATTGTAGGGGTATCTATATCAGATGGAATAGCAGATATATCAGAATCCCCATCAGAATCTTCCTGGTCTCCTTTCAGGCAATCAAAAGTATTGGATAGGGGAATATCAGGAAGTTTAAGAGATTTCCGGGCAGCGGCTCTAGTAACCAGTCTGCCTGTTTGAAATCCCTTTTTATCAACAATGGCAGTGGAGGAAGGCAGAGAAGGCATAGACTCGGTAGGAGGGTCATAGGAGGCTTTCAATAGGGTAACCTGATCCAGTTGTGGTGTAGAGACTTGTGGCCCTAAGGGTGCAGGAGGAACAGTAATAGGCAGCTCTGGGGAGGGTATGGAAGGGTCGGAAGCAGTGGTCAGGGAAGTAATATGTTCTTGTGCTTTAGCTTGTGCTTTCTGTACCAAGATTCCAGAATTCCAACCCTCAGACCGATTTTTACTAGCCCATGGACATTGGTGATATGCATACCCTGTTTCATTACATAAATTACATCGAAACACATTCCTGCAAGAAACGCTCGGGTGTCCAAATCCCCCACAAAGACTACACTTTAGTAAGTCACATGTACTACTCAAATGTGTTGTAGCACCACATTTATAACAAGCCCTGGGCTGGCCTCCATAGAAACAACCCCCCCTGTCTTTACCGAGAAAGAAACTATTGGGTAGGTGTACAACTTCCGAATTTACTTGAAACAGTTTCACCCGAAACCTCCAGCCACCAGTCCATAGACCATCATTGTCCAGGATAGTTTCAGGAGGAGAAAGGACATTACAGCGATTCTGTAACCAATGATAAATATCACTAATACTAACTCCTTCGTTCCTAAACATAATTGTAACAGTACGTATTGTGGGTTTGGACAATGGTAAAACAGAAAAAGGGGTCCAAATGGGATTAGTCTTCTGTGAGGTATATAAATGCCAGAAACGGTCTAACCCAGTAGAGGTTTTAAAACTAACATCAAAAGTCTCTTCTCCTGAGATATGTATCAAGGCATATATGTCTGAGGCTTGAAAGTGCATCATACCTTTAAGAAGGGTCCGAGCTACATAATATCTATCCGGAAACTCAGAAAGTCCACCTCTATAGTGGAGGCGAACCGCATTTCTATGGGGGGCTTGTTCGAGTTTATTTTTAAGTAGGTCGGAGAGAATGGGTGACCGACTAGATACTTGTTCTATGGGGCTTTTGTCCAAGATAGGGATCAACGCTTTAGATGTGCCTAGCCCAGGGTCCTCTAAGGAGGGAATGGGGTCTGGTTGTGAGTCTAAGATGGCAAGAGAGGGGGAAACAGTGGGTCCCTGAGATGTACAAGTAGTAGTGGAGGGAGGAATATGGGGGGGGCAGCAGGTGCTACATTCAAGGAGATAAGTGGTGCCTCACTAACATCTGTATTCTCTCGGGGTGTTTGTACAAAACCCTGATCAGTAGCATCCATAATGTCCCCCCAAGAATGTACATTTTCACTCGAGTTAGGTTTCAGTACAGCATTGTTCATATTAGTAACAGTAGCAATAGTTGGTACCTCATTGGAGCTCATGAACGTGGCAGGCCTGACGGGAGTATAAAATACCATGTTTGGCCACATCCCATGTAGGATCCGGAATCCATGTCCCTTGTGTCGATTGAGTCCAACCTGCCTTGGATAAGGCATCCGATGTAGTCCAGGAAGTCTCTACAATGTCCAACTGTGCATGTAATCCAAAACGGGAACATAACAGGTCCGTAGTGATGGGGTTCGTAGAGGTGGTGACTGTATGAGGTTTTAGTTCTGGGAGCCCTGGAGGAACAAAAGGATCCAAAATCAAAGAGGAAACACGGCCAGCCTGCGTAGCCCCAGTCTCAGCATCTGTTTTCGGGCAAGATCCAGTGCTGAAGCGGCGGTGCCACTCTGCTGGCCAGGCACTTCGTTCCACCAGAAACACTGGTGGTGTAAGCTGGGCATCCAGTTCGTTTGGTGTACTTTGTGAAGGTCCAGGAATGGAGTCTAAATGTTCAGGTAAGGCTTGTAACGAGGGTTGTATATCTCGCTGGCAATCATTCGGTTTCAAAACCTGTGAATTCATGTCGTCCTGTAGCGTTGGTGGAAAGTTCATGAGGAGGTCTGCATCGCAGCCAGTCCGAGTCCCAACTGAATCCTCCATCATGTCGGCAAAGGAAACCCCTCCTACAGAGTAAGGGAATTTCCCCAGTGTCCTGGCCAAATTTCCCTCATTCACTAAAAATATACCGTCAACAGCTTAATCTGGTTCAAGGTCAGTTGGCATTCATCTGTATCCCCCTCCCCCGGGTCGTGCCTGAAAATAGGCAGGATTTGTCTAGTGCACTTACCTGGTCAACAAAAACTAAATAAATAAGTAAAATAAGTACTGTTGAGCCCCTTGTAGACCACTTTGCATTGGACAGACAGTATCACACCCTTAAAAAACCCACTCATTGCAAGACATTCACTGTGCATGCGTGCAAGGAGAGCTCAATAAAAGGGGGAATAGGATAGATGTACATCCCACAGAGACAGCAAGTCTGAGGGTATGATAAGATAATATGGTACACTAGATGAACCTGCAGTCTTTTTCTGTTATCATCATCTGCATGTCTGTTTTATAAATGAATAAGGTTTTTTAATCAATAAAGAGTATTATGAAGGCCAATTTGATTATTGTCAATCAGGTAAAGAAAACAAGTTGACAAATGCTGGTGTGTGATGTGGAGGGCTGGAATAAAATTAAGGTGGAAGTACTTGTATCAGTGGGTGGTATAATTGTGTGGTAGTTTGCCCCAGGAGACAACTGAACCAAATGTTGGGTGTTTTAAGATGCAATTGCCTGGACTGTTGGAGGATAAATCTAATGGACCATTTATTTGTCTTCTTCTGTCCCATAAAATTTGTATCTTGCACCCAAAAACATTATTTCTGTGTTGCAATGTAGATGGTACAATTATCAGCTCTGATGAATAGCCAATCAAATTGCATGTTATCAATGCTGAGATATAAGCAAATGTGGAAAACACACACACACACACACACAAAAGATTTTTAAAATGGTACTATAGATGCTGTTTTCATCTAGATAATTTCCCATAGATTACAAAGGTTGTAATAATTTACCATTATGCATAATTTCTGAATGTTTGTGTGAATGTTTCTGAGGCCTTTCAGCACCATTCAGTCCTACTTAAAACTAAAATAGCAGTAACTTCATTTTGGTGATTTGTATATGTCATCCATGATGCTTCACATTAAAGTGTATGTGTAATATTGTGCTTTGAATCTTGGCTTCACTGGCAGTGCCCTTTCACGGTAACCCTTGCTTCAGTGCATGTGCACTGGTGCTCTTGTCTTTAACATAGTAAGATTGATCTCTGGCTCATCTTTCCACAGATACGTCAGGCTACCCTGGAGTCACATATTTACTTCATAGTGGTGTCGGATCACACCCATATCTTCTCAACCATTTTCTGGGGCTCTTTATTCTCTAAATCTTCCTGCTGGTGCCTTGACCCACTACTGTTCAAGGACCTGAAATTTATACCTTGGTTAAAAACAGAAATCCATGAGTTTTTACTGACCAATGACAATGGGACAGTAGGTTACAACATACGTTGGGATACCCTAAAAACCTTTTTCAGTGGGTGCATAGCTGCCTATGCAGTACACTGGAGGAAGCAAAGGGAGGCAGAGAATAAAGCTCTGGAGAATAAATTGAAGACCTTTACGGACAAATTCAAAGCCAATCCCCATGGGACCCATCCCTTCTAATCCAAATCTGAATGCAAATCAGTACTCATTACTGCAGACAAGCATAGTTGGCACTGTTATGCATCCACCATAGGTAGTGGGGGGGCTAGAGCTCCAGTAGGGTCCTGGCTTACAGACTGCATAAGATGGAGGTGGAACAACATATTTCTAGGCTGAAAAATTCTTCAGGACATCTATGTAACTCTCCCTCTGATGTTAATGGCATAATACAAGCCTTTTACAAGTGGCTGTATACTTCCCAAGATCAGTTCACTCCGACCATATCTTAGCCTTTCTGGACTCCCTAAAATTCCCCTATGTCTCTCCTACTGAATGCTGACAATGGAAATAAATGGAGTGTCTCGTCCCCCACTTCAGGAGATCACACAAGCCTTTCTATCTTTGAACAAACACAAATCTCCCAGCAGAGATGGGGTCTTGGGTCCTATTTCACAGAAGGGATTAAGGCCCCATACAGTAACCTATCTGCATTGGTGTTTACAAATAGTATACTCTCTCACACCTTCCCCCTGTGCTGAAGCACTCAGCAGGTTTGCCCTTTCTCACCTCTGCTTTTCCTTACCACTCGCAATGGCTGTGAGGAATAACCCTGATATTATAGGGATCAAAGCTACCCTCTTGGATTACAAAACATTGTTTATGCCGATGGCCTACCAATTTTTTAGGGGATGTTACTCATGCAATCACTTTCCTTCAGCAGCTCCTCACTCCAAATCTGAATTACTTCCCCCTTACTAACATTTGTACTCACTCCTTCTTCTAGGACACATCTTGGAAATGGGCAGATATGGTAGTAACTTAATTGGAGATTAAGATTTCTTGATATTTCTTAGACCAGTTTCTGTCTCCTACTGGAGTTACTCTATTGTGAGGTTTCAATGGTGGAAAACATTACACCTCTCCTTCACTAGGAAGGGGAAAATCATTAAAATGATACTGGTACCTAGAGTACTGCACCTCCTAGCCCACCTCCTGATCTATATTCTGGATAAATAATTCCACAAGATGAACTGGCTCATTGGAAATTTCATGTGGGAGAGTAAACTCCTTGCTTTAGTAGAAGGAACCTCTGCAAACACTGGACAGAGGGAGGTTGGTGTCTTCCTCATTTCCAACAATATTACCTCATCTTCATTACCTCACAAGTGCTTCAGTAGTCCTCGTCTTATTCTAGTCACTGCCCTGTGGCCCAATGTTTATATCCTGTTGTAACAGTGACAGATACAGCACAACCACTGCTGTCCCTGTTACAAACAGGGTACTCTGAACCCCTTTAATGGTACCTACATTTTTCTTTACAGAACACAAAATATATAAAACACCGAGGGCCAGATATTCAAAACTTTGTCCCTGGGCTAAATTAGCAGTGCCCATTGGGCAAACTTAGCCCAGAGCAAAAAGCAAGCTATATTCAAACGGAATAGCCCGGTGCAAAACCAGCTGAATACAGCAAGCAAAGGAAGCTGGGAAAACAGGGCCAGGAGTGCAGGGCAAAAATAGCCCAGGAATAATCCAGCACTTAATATAGCAACAGGGAGTGCACACTGCTACTGCAGCTCATTAGACCCTGGAGAAAGCAAGCGGTGCAGGTGGAGAACATTGTGTGTGATTGCACAGAGATGTCTCACATCTACTGCAAACAACAGTGTAAACCACACACTGCAGAACTGTGCTGTGCTGAAGTGAGGCTTGACCGGGGCTAGCCTGATTGCACAGTTCTAACACATTAGCCCGGGGGAAACTGGTTAGCCCAGGGCAAATGGGAGCTATATTCAAGGCTCCCATGCAAATAAGCCTACTTAAGTAATCTGTGGGCAAACAAGTACATTTGCATCTCATTATTTGCTGCTTAGCATACATTACCGCCCAGTTTGCCCAGTTCTACAGCATGGAGCACAAAGGTTCCCCTTTTGGTCAAAATGGAAGTACAGGCTGGATGCTGCAGGCCAAGGCACACCCACAGCATCTGCTGTTGGTCGGAATGAAAGTACAGGCTGGAAGCAGCAGGAACTGTGTGCTGGCCAGCACAGTCAGTGCATACAGTGCACCCATGCATCTGTGCAAGCATGACCTGCATATGTGTGTGTGTATATATGCATATATATATTTATATATATATACACACACACACACACACACACATACAGATCAATAGCTAAATGCAGACACACTGCCCTTGACCACTGTGGCCATACATGCCTCAGAGAATGCCCCCCCACAACAACATAGTTACCCCACTGCAGTAGTGAGTGAAATACAGTGGGGGTACTCAATGCACAGGACAGGCATAAGGTGAACCTGGTGGGGGCAGGAGGCCATAGGCCATAGGTTCACTAGGATTTGCAGCATATCCATTAGATAGGGAACAGGGCAGACTGACTGGGCTAGGCAATTCTTTCCCTGCCATCATGGTCCCTGTTCCCATATGTGCCTGTTACACACCCTGGCATAACCCTCAGCTCTTGTGTCACTGAAAAGAGGGACATGGACATATTTGGACACTCACAGTGAAGGACAGATGAGGGATAGGGCAGTTTCAAGGGGTAAAATGATGGATGTCGCTCATAAACAGGGACATTTGGGAGGTATGCACCCTGGTAGGCTAGTGTCTCTCCCCCCCAGCATGGTTCCTGACCCCTGGTAGCCCCGACAATCAAAGAAATACCTGGTGATCTAGTGGTCCCCTCACCTCCCCAGCACAATCCCTGACCCCCAGTAGCCCCGTAAATCAAAGGAATACCTAGTGACCTAGTGGTCCCACCCCCCCAACACAATCCCTGACCCCCAGATCAAGTAAAATAAGATCTTTTCCTGCTGTAGTCTTGTGGTCCCCCACCCCCCAAGCATGTGTCCTGATCCCCATTTCAAATAGAAAATAAATTGTTTCCCTGGTAGTCTAGTGGTCCCCCCTCCTCCCAGCACACATTTCAACCCCATTTCAAATAATAATAAAATTGTTTCCCCTGGTAGCCTATAGTGGTCCCCACCCCAGCACATATCCCAACCCCTGTTTCAAATAAAATATGATACTTCCCTGGTAGTCTGTTGGGCTTCCCACCCCCAGCATGCATCCCGACCCCCATTTCAAATAAATATAAAATCTTTTCTCTGGTAGTCTAGTGATCCCCCTACCCTGCAGTGACACCCAGCTCATCCCATTAACATCCCAGAACAGAGCCAGTGACCAGCTCAGCCCTCCTCTAACCACCATGGCTGGCAGCCAACTAAGGTAGGAAGGAGTGGCACTGCTCCTTCCTACCTCAGTAGGCAGCTAGCTGTGGTGGTGAAAGGAGGACTGAGCCAGTCGCCAGCTCTGTTCTGGGATGTTATTGAGATGAGTGGGGTGTCACTGCCAGGTGGGGGGGTCACTAGACTACCAGGGAAAATATTTTCTTTGTAATTGAAATGGGGGTCTGATACATGCTGGGGGTGGGAAACCACTAGACTACCAGGGAAATGATTTTATTATTAATTGAAATGGAGGTCAGAATACATGGGGTGGGGGGACCACTAGACTACCAGGGAAATTATTTTATTTTATGTGTAACGGGAGTTGGGATATGTGTGGAGGTGGGGGCGCTAGACTACTAGGAAAACAATTTTATTATTATTTGAAACAGAGGTCGGGATACATGCTGGGGGGTGGTGGGACCACTAGACTACCAGGGAAATTATTTTATTTTTATTTGAACTGGGGTCAGGATGTGCTGGGGTTGGGGGACTACTAGACTACCAGAGAAACAATTTTATTTCTATTTGGAACGAGGGTCGGGATACATGATGGGGGGTGGGGGGACCACTAGACTACCAGGGCAATAACTTTGTAGGGCGGATACCGGGGATCAGGAATCATGCCTGGGGAGGGCACTGCCACCACATTACCACCGGCCTTTTCTCAGCGGTATTCAGCACTGTGCTACAGGGCGTGATAATGCCTGTAGTGTAGCGCCGGACGTTTGAATATGCTGGTGCACCAGCATTCAGGGACCATTCCCTCAGTCCCTCCCCTGCATACATTATACTTTAGTGTGGGTGCTAACACCTAGCACCGGTGCTAAATGTCATTTTGAATATTGCAGTCAGGCGTAAATTCGGCCCTAGTCCATCACAACAGATTTGCGCCCAGCACTAAGCTTTGAATATCTGGCCCTGAATATGTTAAATGTCAGAAGCAGTACTAAAACATGTTGACAGAATGTAAAGCATCTTTATCCTTTTAACTTGATATTTTTTACCAGTTGGGCTGATACAACTTTGGGAGGTAATAGAATTCTGAACCTTGAGGCAAAGGCAGAAAATAGCCCCTCCAAAGACATCTGTACAGAAGAAAAATCTATTATGATTTGCACTATAAATATGTACACATGACAGAGCATAAATACAAAATCTCAAGTTCAGGGATCAAACTATAAAGGGAACTAACAATCTAAAAATGTTACACTGATTTGATAAAAAAGCTGTGACTTGTTTGTAAATTTGATAAACCAATTAATGGGCTTAATTGGTTGTTTGGATGGAAGAAAGTTGGCTATTTGCAGCCATATCAGTTTTCATTACTCAGTGTTCTTTCTACACAGGATGTCATGATTTCCTACTTGGCATGACTGCCTTATAATTAAAATGGAACCCTATTCACTTGGCATTTGTCCTAAATAAAATTTGACAACTGCTATTTCCTCAAGACACTGATTTAAAAGAATAAAAATACATTGATTAAATATCATAATTAATGGTAAATGTTATTTTTTCATATACTGTAAGTAAAGGACACATAACATTTTATAGACCACTCATAATTTTTCTAGTAGATATATTGTTACCTAGATATTTAAGAACCATAAGTCATGCAAGTTAGATATATTTTTGCAAACTATTTCTAGTTTTATCATAGGATGCTAGAAACTGAAATATCCTGTCACACACACACACACACTCACACACACACACACACACACAAACACACACACACATTGCAGCAAGTACTCCATGCTCTGGTTTTATGGAAATTGGAAGCACTGTTCTCATATAAAAAGAGACCAAAATGATTGAGTGAATTAAAGAACTCAAGTGAATATTTTAAGCAAGAATATTTTGCTGCTAAAAGGAGCATGCAGATTCTTCTCTGGGTTGTAAGCACTGCTGGTTTTAATAGAAATATATACGTGTATATATGTGTATATATGTATATATATATTCATGTTACAGTTTCAGTCATCCTGGCATTTGTTAACAAGGCACTGTATATGTTGGCTTCACTTTATTGTCAGTACAGGCAATATTCAGATATAATGTATAAAGGAACAGAAATGCTATTAAGTTGACAATGGCGATATCTCAATGGTGCTAAGCTGTGTTTTCTACATGCAGGGTGGACTGAGGCAGAACTGATTTCAAAAAAGTAATCACCTGTTCTGTTCCAGAGTTAGAAAGGGTAATAATCTTCCTTCAAAGAACAACCCCAGTTGTTCCAAGCACAAATGGGTGATTACTATTTAATTGGCAAACAGTTCTTATTTTTTTTTGCTTTCTATTTTTCTTCCCCTGGTCCCAGTTGGCCCCTTCCTTTCAGCCGTCCATCCAGCCCTGTCCCCTGACCTTTGGGCACTCACCTTTGTGCCCCCATGGCTTACCTTCCATGGCAGAGTGGTGGCGATCTCCCAACTCAACCCACCAGGACCAGATCCAGTGTTCGGGTGGTGCCCTCCTGGGCGTGGCACCTGAGGCAGACAGCCATCATGCAGCTCGACCAGAATGCAGTTTCTGCTCTTTCCCTGTGAAGGGGAGCATGCAGTGTTGACAGTGGCTGTGCACATGTCCGCATGCAGCATTCCTGTTGGCTGCTCCACCTCTGTGCCCCACTTGTCAGGACCTGGTGTGCCAACACTTAGCCTCTGCTAGGTGTCAGGCAAATGCCGGTCTTTGTTCCCCACCCTCCCTGGGAGAGGAGAGGAGAGCTATCCCCTGAAGATTCAATCCTCTCCCACGCTGGCCAGCCCCCCGATAACCCACTCTCACTGTGAACATGGGTCGCTGGCATGGCAGGAAGTAAGGCAGCGCTGCCTCAGCCCTCCACACCGTTGGGCCAATTGGCAAATAGTTCATATAAATCTATATGTACATCAGTAGGTAAAAAAAAGAAATGCAAAAGACAAGAACTGCTTTGAACCATTTGGGATTCTTTTTAAAGCTGGTCCTAATTAATACCAATAAATGTCCACCCATCCCTAATTTTGTGCTCAGTGCTGGTATTAACCAAGAGACTATAATCAAAAGTTAGGTGCCTAATCTTTCTGCAGAATTTTCACAGGGAACAATGTAGACATAACTCCCAGTTTTTACTGTGAATTAATCAGCCCAGATGCATCAAAGCTCCTTCACCCTATTATCAAAGGGCTAGTGGGATTTATGACAATTGCTGTTATTTGTTTTCAGATAAGAAAGGGAATGTATTTACAAAAAAGAACCCAGAGGTCCATCCAATCTTCCCATTTCCTTGCCTAGCTACATGCTTGGCATAATGCTGTGCCTGGTTTAGATATACCATTGCTCTAGTGGCTAATCGCCACCTCCTTTCTGTGGTATCTCTTCCTCTCTTTTGCCTGTGTGTCCCACTAGTCCCTTATGTCTGTTCCATCCAAATTTAAACTTTGGCATAATCTTGCTTCAGAAACCTCTCTAGCAGTCAATTCCATTTGTTGACCCCCTGTTCTGTGAAAGCAAACTTCATCATGTCCCTCCTGAATCCCTCTCAATCACTAGTTTCCAACCTATGTCGTCTAAGCACAATGGCTTTGTTTCCTATGAACAAGTCCTTATAATCTACCCTGCTGATTCCTCATAAGAACTACAATACTGCATCTCAAGCATATCCCCATGCCCTCCTGGCCTCATGTGTATACTGTTACATGTTAAGATCTGATAACCTTTTCTCATATGACCTCTCTTGATTCATTTGGATCATCTTTGTGGCCTACTATTTTATGGTCACTATGTGGTTTATCTCATTACTGAGGTGTGGAAGCAAGTGATAATACCTGACAGGGTGGGCAGTATTGGGCAATACCAGACTGCTCAAGGGCCTAATGAGGCCTGACGCTGTAGGCAATGGGCCTTACAGACCCTGAAGGTCTGGTATTGCACAATACTGCCCACCCTGGAGGGTATTATTGTACTTAGAAAATGGGCTACATATATCATTTTTGATAGGATTTACAACAAAATAAAATAATGGGGATACAATTGTATTAAAAATCTATTTTTAGTTAATTATTTTGGTAAAGTAGTCCCTGTGTTGGTATGCCTGCCAGTAGAGGGCACTGTAGTGTTTGGAACCTGCTCTTTATGGCTAGAAGTTTATCCTCTCCCAATGTTTGTTTTTCAGCTTAAAGGGACACTGTCAACCTGTTTTTATTCATATTATTTCTAGTTGAAACCCCACATTGTATGATTGCTTACCCTCTCTAAAATTCACTGATGTTGCTGTTTGGTTTGTCTGTCTCCTTGCTTTGTAGAACTGAAATGCATGGCAATGTATATTTGTAAACAACCTTGTTTTGTTTACAGTCCTGGATCTGTTCTTACTGTATGCTTCCTGAACATTAGAAACACACCCAAACAGTGCAGACACTCATTAGGCAGTAACCTCCTGAACTCCCACTGCATCATGAGGGGCTAGACTGTTTTGTGAGTGTTCCCAAGTCCAGGAAAGATGCATTTGGAGTTGATAAAGTAATGTAAACAAACCTGTTTTGGTGTGATAACACCAGCATGTTGGGCAGTCTGTTTTTTACTATTTTAAAGAAAATAAGAGTCAGAATCAAACTACCAGCTACATCAACAATGTTTACAGAATTTTGGCAATCATAAAATATGTTTTTTTAAACTAGGGACACTTTGAGACCTAAGGAGGTTGACAGTGTCCCTTTTATGGGAAGTAATCAGGGCTTTTTTGTTTGTTAAAAGAAAGTCCGATATACAAAGGAGGGAATGGGGTGTGTTGGTGGTAATGTATACAAAACAATATCCAGCCATAAGTGCAGTAACTGTAAGCAGTGCTTCACTGTCCAGTTAGCTAGTTCAGTTGGGACAAACATCATGAAGAAAGGCTGCCGCTATGGTCTGAACGGAGTGCAGATATGCTGTTTCAGCAGAAAGTACGACATACCATGGAGGGAATGGGGCTTGTTGTGGGTAATGTATACAAAAGATTAGCCAGCCATAAGTGCAGTAATTGTAAGCAGGACTTCAGAGTTCAGTTTACTAGTTAAATAGGACAAATATCATTAAGAAAGGTGCTGCTCTGGTCCAAAAGGAGTGCAGATGTGCTGTTTCAGCTTTTATTTGAGAACAAAATGGCAAGCAAAAATAAATAGCACCAACAATCACTGTAAGGTATTAAGAAAAAAGAACTGTTTTAACCACTGAATTTAATTTAAAGGGTTTGTTTATGAATAACTAGCGGGGGGGGCAGAGCAGGGCAGCATGGCTCAAATCAGTGAGCAAGGCCTACTGTGCAGCAATTTTAAAAGAAGATTTTTAGAAGAAAGAAGTTGTAGGGGAAAAAGTGTGCTTTCTATTAAAATGGTTTTTACACTACAGTTCAGTTGCAAGGGTGGGGGGAGTTGACTCACTTGCTTCTATCACCAAGTAAGCAAAAAAAAATGGCGGCTAATAAACTTTGAAATTCAAACTAACACAAGGATACCAGTTTGACACTGAGGCATTGCAGGTTGGCACTTTTTATTTCCTGGTCGTCTATTGTAAATTAATGTGCCCCCCCCTGGCAGGGGTACCAGCCAATCAGAGATTATGAAATAAAAAGCCCATTCTCTAATCCAGAATTGCATGCAGTTCTGTAGGTGAGGCCTTATCAGGGACCTGTACAGGGCAGTAACAAATCTTTCCTCCTTCTATCAAACCCCCTTTCTTTAAATCTCAGCATCTTTTGCCTTCCCATACACTTTGTTGCATCGAGCCGTGGACTTGATGCTGTCACTAATGATCCCCCCAGATCCCTTTGAGTTGTCAGTACCACTCTTTTTCCCCCATCTAGTAGTCCATTTAGGCTTCATTCCAAAAATGTGCATCACTTTGCACATTTTTGCTTGGAACTTTAGTTGCCATAATTTGGACCATTTTTCACATTTTTTCAGGTCTCTTTTAACTTCTCTGAGTCTCTTCTCAGTGTCCTCTCTGTTACAGATCTTAGTATAATCAGCAACAGACACACTGCTTTCTGAATTCCCTCTCCTGTATTGCAGCTTAAGATATTGAAGAGCATCAGTCCCAGAGCTGATGCCTACAGACTTTAACTCATGAATTTCTGGGGCACTAAGTGCATCCCATCGATGACCACTCTCTATGTCCTGTCCCCCCAATCAGTTCTCTGTTCAGTTGCTCCATTTTTTTCCATATCTCCAGGTTTCCCAGGTATTTTTATTAGCCTTCTCTGTAGAGCTAAATTGATGACCTTGCCAAGGTCATTTAGGGTTGACCCCTTCTGCTACAAAAGTATGGAATGCTGACAATAAGTAAACACAAATTACCTCATGATTGGTGAATCTGTTGTTTAGTGTTTCTCAGGTTAGTTGCCATAATCTGGATCACTATTCTAATTTTTTTCCAGTCTCTTAAATTCTTTAACTCCCTCATTGGTATCCACTCTTCTGCAGTTCTTAATGTCATCAGCAAAGAGAGAGACCATTTTCTGGATTTTCTTTCCCATATTGCAAATGAAGATATTGAAGAGCACAAGTCACAGAGCCAATGCCTGCAGTCCCCAACCCTTGACTCTACAGGGCTCTTACATGCATCACATTGATGACCACCCTCTGTGTCCTGCTGCCACAGTCAGTTTTCCATTCAGTTGATCAGTTTTTTCCCTATCTTCAGGTCACTCACGAATTTTATAAGGCTTCTGTGTAGAGCCAAATCTAAGATCTTGCTAAAGTTGATTAGATTTAACCCCTTATGCCATAAAAGTATTGCAAGTTAAAAACTGGTTTGACTTCTTATGTCATAAAAGTATTGAAAGTTAACAATAAGTAAACACGATTTAATTAAGCACTGCTGAATTAGTGGGGTAGTGTTTCAAAGGTTTGATTAATCATCCAACACAGATGTGGTGTTGCTCTAGCTACAGCAAACCTCTCTTCAATCATTTGTATGTTTGTATTTTTCTATGCCTGCATTGAAGTTAGGATAATAACAATGCTGCATTGGTCAATCATTCAAACTCTGAGAAGCACCATGCCACAGATTCTCCTGGCTCAAGGGAACATTTTTAATATAAAAACATAGACACATTGACAATGATGACAGAAAAAGACCATGGGTCCATCTATTCTTCCAATAAACCCTAAAAACCTGGTACCTATTGTCCATATAGGGTTCTAACCCACACTATTCACCACATGCTCCCCACCTCACCGCTATCTTCCTGAGCCACCACTCATCCTTCACTCTGTCTCAGCCATGTTTGAAACCATTTATAGTTTTAACAACCACAATATCAGCTGACAGATTGTCCTATGGCTCCACTACCCTTTCTGTAAAATAAAACTTTCTCACCACCCTCTTGAGTCTCCCCTATCAGTTTCCATGCATGACACTGTTCCTGATCTGCTACTCATGCAAAACAGTTCTCCACAGTTTACCTTGTTCATTTCTTTCTGGAACTTGAAAGTCTTTATCATATCTCCCCTTTCTCATCTCACCTCCAGCAAGTACATGTTCATCGCCTTGAGCTGATCCTCGTAAGATCTACCCTGTTGGCTCTGAATCATTTTGGTCAACTACATTTCACTGCCTCCAGCCTGTCTTTATCTTTCCTTAGGTGAGGACTACAGAACTGGGCACAGAACTCCAGATGGGGCCTTACCAGTGATCTATAGATAGGTAGTAATACATCCTTCATTCTGCTGTCAATACCCCTTCCTATACACCCCAGCATCATGTTTGCCATACTGTAGGTCATGTTACACTGGTTTGATTGTTTTATGGAGTCACTGATGGTGACCCTTAGTTCTCTTTCCTCAGAAGTCATGCACAGCTTTACAGCCCCCCCCCCAACTAAGTACTCTGATCTTGGGTTCTTGTTCCCTATGTACATCACCTTGCACTTTTTGGCACTGGATTGCAACTAACAAACCTTTGACCACTTCTCTAGCTTTTGTAAGTCTCTCTGAATCTCCATAACTCCCCTCCCTGCTATCTAATCTGCCAGATCTCAGTCCCAATTACAAAGAGATGAATCACGCCCTCGATTCCTTCTTCCATGTCATTAATGAACATATTAAAAAGGACTGGACCCAGGACCAACCCTTGTTGTACCCCACTGGTGATCTCCTTCTCTTCTGATATGACTCCATTAACCACAACCCTCTGCTGTCCCCCTTCCAATCAGTTTCTCCCCCATCTGTGTCTTTCACTGTTCCCATTATCCTCTAGCTTCTTCAACAACCTTCTTTGAGGCACCATGTTGAAAGCCTTGCTGAAATCAAAGCAGAGTAAAAATCCACAGCATTGCCCTTGGTCACTACCCCACATTATCCAGTCAAAGAATACTATTAGGTTAGTGTGACTAGACCTCCCAGCCATAAACCCATGCTGTTCATTATCTTGGAGTCCACTGCTCTCCAGGTAGTTTATGAGGTCCTCTTTGACTGGTGTCTCTATCAGTTTACCCACAATGGAGTTAAGACTGACAGGGCTGTAATTACCTGGTTGCTCCTTGTCTGCTCCCATGGAGCAAGACTACATCTGCTACCCTTCAGTGTTTTGGAACTACCCCTGTCTGAACTGAGCTATTGAACAATCTGACAAGGGGTTCAATTAATTCTATTGCTAATTCCTTGAGCTCCCTTGTATGCATCACATCCAGCCTCTGGCCCATATCTATCTTAAGGGCTGCTAGCCATTTCCAAACCCTTTCACTGGTTAATACTTGCAGTTTGATCTTACTGATCCCCCTTACATCTGCCTTAATGAACGCTTTCTGTCAGAGGTCCTCTGTCTTCCCATGTGAATACAGAGCAAAATTAGTCATTATGAACTGCTGCTGTTTGTATGATCCCCTCAGTTACCCTACTTCCCTCTTTTAGCCTAACAATTCCTCCTCCCTGTCTTTCTTTTTTTCCCAAATATATCTAAAGAACTGGTTATTCCCACCATTGACCCCCTCCACAATACAACTCCCTGTGTCTGCCTTTGCTTCTCTGTCTGCCCTTTTGGTTTCCATTGTTATCATTTGGTACTCTCCCCCATTATTCCTTCAAATGCTTTTCCTTGTACCTAGTGAATGCCTTATTTTTGTCTCTCTCTGGTTCCCTAACCTTTTCCAAAGAACCATATTTGGTATCTTGTACCATTTTCTTTTGATTACCATTCTAATGGAAGACTTTGTTGCCCTGAGAATGGCCCCCTTGTTTGTACCCCATCATTCCTTCACATCTCTGATGCTGTCCACTCCAACTAACTTGTACCGGACCTTCTCTGTCATCTGGTTGAAGTCTGCCCTTTTGAAATCTGGGAATTCAACCTTTGATGAGGGCTTACTTGTCCTAAGAGCCAGGTCGAACTAAATAGAGTTAAGGTCACTGGACCCTAGTGCTCCACTACTCTTACTCCTCTTACAGTTTCCAAGTTGGTGAGCACATCGAGAATGGCAGTCAATCTAGTGGGTTCTGTAACTAGCGACACCAACAGGCAGTCCTGCAGTGTATCCAGTAAGGCCTGAATTCTGGAGCTCCTGGCCTCCTGGCTACTAGAATGACCAATCAATATCTGGCAGGTTGAAATCTGCCACCATCACCACCTCCACCTTTGTCACCCCATGTCTAGTTCTTCCCTAGCTCATTAACTCTCTCTCTTTTTCCCCTGTCCTGGAGGTGTATACATCACACTCATTTGCAGTTTCTTGCCTGAGGATGCGGTGACCTGAATCCACAGCACTTTTGTTTCCCCATTAACTCCCTTGATGTTTAAATCCTTCATTACTTTTACTTACTCAGTACCATCTAAACATGGTGTAGACTGGGACTGTCAGGTCCCAGTCACCATTCTGTGTAGCCATAGTTTCTGTGATGGCTACTAGGTCCATCTCATCATTTGTCACCATTGCCTGGAGCTCACTAGTTTTATTTGCCAGACTCCTGGCATTAAGGTAGACCCTTTTCCATCTTTCTCCTGGTCCCATCTTGCTTTTTCCTGTTGTGTCTCCCATTTTTATTTATTTGTTTACTGTTTGATTACTGGGTAAGTGTACTAGATACAGAAGTGACTATTTTTAGACACAATCCTTAATCTCCTTAACTTTTTTATTTTTCATGCTGACTGTAGGCTTTGTCAGCCCTCCCTCATTGGCCTCTTACCCTAACCTAATTTGAACTCCAGCCTTGCTGTTATTCACCTTGTTGCTTCTAGTCCCCTGTTTAGGGGGAGCCCTAGCTAGGTTTCCCACCTTCTCTCCCTTCTCTATAGTTCCCCTAGCATCAGTCTCCCCTGCAGTCAGTTTAACTATCCAACGTAAACCTCAAATTTCTGCCCCAGAGCACCCATTAAACTTCTTAATCTCTTCTTTTCTTTTCTTTCTCCATCTTACCCATTTACCTTATTCCACACAGGAAGAATCTCAGAAAAGGCCAGATAAACTGAGTGTGCCTTCAGTCTGTTCCCCAGACTCTTAAGGTTCTGCTGGTTTGACAAATTATTGGTACCCAACGGTATTAGCACCCCCAGATCATCCTCCCTCTTCTTCACCATCCTCCCTATCCCATCTATATCCCTGATGACTGATACACCAAGAAGGCACATGACCATTTCACTCCCCTTCCCTCCCCCGCTCACTACCCTCTCTAATCCTCTAACATGAACATATGAAGAAGCCAGCAGAAGAAAGCCATTTGGTCTATCTAGTCTGCTCATATTGCACAGCTTGAGCTATAGACCCTGCCCCCTTCCCACTCCTCCCATCCTTTCCATCCTCCCTACCCATGATCTTTACCTTATCCATATGCCTATCCCAGCCTCTCTTGAAGCTGCCCACTGTCTTCAACAAGACCACCTCTTCTGGCAGCACTTTCCAAGTGACCAATACCCTCTCCATGAAGGTGTGCTTCCTGACCTCCCTTCTAAACCTCCCCCTCCAGCTTAAGACTGTGACCCCTTGTGTCATATTGACTCTTAGCTTAAAGAGGGACTCCTTATTCACTTTATTTATCCCTTTCAATTACTTGAAGGTCTCAGTCATGCCCCCGCCTCCCCCTCTACTCCAGGGAGCACATGTTCAGTGCCCTCAACTTCTCCTCATATGCCTTACACTACTAACCTGCTATCATCTTTGTAGTACTCTTCTGGACCTTCTCCAGCAGGTTACTCTCCTTTCTGAGGTGTGGGTACCAGTACTGAACTCCATACTCTAGATGTGGCCTCACCAGTGACCTGTACTGTACAAGAACAGTATAACCTCCTCTCTCCTACAACTAATCCCCCAGCTATGCATCTCAGCATCTTGTTTGCCCTTGCTGCTGCTTTCTTGCACTGTGTGGAGTGCTTCATGTCACTAGTGAGCATCACTTCCTGGTCCTTCTCTTCCTCTGATGCAGATACATGGACTCCACCTATGTAGTACTCCATCCTGGGATTCTTGGCTCCAGTGTGCATAACTTTGCATTTCTTGGCATTGAAGCCAATATGCCAGATCCCAGGCCACCTCCCCTGCTTTTCCAGATTGTTCTGTAGGTCCTGTATTCCTTCAGCTGTGTTCACTCTCACATAGAGCTTAGTGTCCTCCATGAATAGACACATTTTACCATTAATGCCATCCCCAATGTCATTGATTAAGACATTGACCAACACTGGCCCCAGCACTGAGCCCTGTGGGACCACACTGGTGACCACTCTGGTGCCAGATAACTCTTCCCCCTCAACCACCCTCTGGTTCTGTTCCTCAGCTGGCTTTCCACCCATCTGGTCATCTTCTCCCAACCCTAAGATCCACCAACTTCCTGATCAACCTTTTGTGGGGCAAAGAGTCAAAGGTCTTGCTGAACTCCAGATAGAGCATATCTACTGCCTCTGTCTCATGTCTTAATGACCCAGTCAAAGAAGTCAATCAGATTTGTTTGACTTGATCCCTCCCATGAATCCATACTGCCTCACATCCTGGAGACCATGTTCCTTTAGATATTGTACCAATCTTTCCTCAAATATGTTCTCTATGAGCTTGCATATGATTGAGGTCAGATTGACTGGTCTGTAATTCCCTGAGTCATCCTTGGTACTGCCTTTGTGGAGGGGCACCACATGTGTTGTTCTCCAGTTTTGCTGTATCACGTCTGTCTCCAGTGAACTATTAAATTGGCTTGCCAGTGGCCCTGCCAGATCCTCATCCAGTTCCCCTTAGTGCCCTTGGATGTACCCTGTCAGGGCCTGGTACTTTGTCCACCTTCAATGCTAGCAGCCCCTCCTTCACTCTGTCCTCCTCTATGACTACATGTGTGTTCCTCTCCCCACCCACTTCTTTTCTCCCTTCTGAAGGCACTGGTCCATCCTTCTCCCTGGCGAAGATAGAACAAAAGTATTATGAGCATATGAACATATGAATCTGCCAGCAGAAACAAGCCTAATGGTCTATCAAGTCTGCTTGAATGTGTAACTAGCACCCTTACATTACAGCTTCACCCCTCCCCTTCCCCTCACTGTTACCACCCTCACTTGGTCCCATCCCCTTTTAAAACTGCCCACCATCTTACAGGATACCACCTCCTCACACAGTGTTCCATTTAGCCACAACCCTCTCAGTGAAATAATGTCTCCTCATCTCTCTCCTTTACCTTCCTCCCTCCAATCTGAGACCATGCCATCTTGTTTCCCCCCTCCTCAACTTAAAATCCCTTCTGTACTTGTCTTGTTTATCCCTTTCAAGTATTTAAAGGTCTCGATCATATCCTTCTGATCCCTCCTCTCCTCCAGGGTGTACATATTTAACTCACTCAGCCTGTCCTTATAGGATTATCCCCCAATCCCTGGATCATCGCAGTTGCTCTGCACTGTACCCCTTCCAGTAATCTGATATACTCTTCAGAAACGATTGGCAGAACTGCATGCAGTACTCCAAGTGTGGCCTGACTAGTGACCTGTACAGAGGCAGGATTACCCCCTTTATCTGGATGAGATTCCTCTTGCAATACACCCCAGCATCTTGTTGGCTTTAGCTGTTGCCTTCCTGCACTGAGCTGAGTTATTCATATTCTCCATTATAACCACCCCTAGATCTTTTTCCTCCTCGGTGGTACC
This sequence comes from Neoceratodus forsteri, assembly GCA_016271365.2. NCBI lineage: Eukaryota > Metazoa > Chordata > Ceratodontiformes > Ceratodontidae > Neoceratodus > Neoceratodus forsteri. Next base: position 656,664,969 of record CM028136.1, read on the forward strand.
TGACTGAACCCTTCCCAACTGGTAGCTTCTCCCCGGGTTCCTTGTTCTGAAGTGCAGAACCTTGCACTTCTTCACATTGAAACCTAGCTGCCACATTTCTGACCACTACTCCAGTTTAGTCAGGTCATCCTATAGCCCCTGCCACCCTACTATGTTGTTCAAAACTGCCCCCATCTTGGTATTATCAGCAAACAGACTGATCTTATTCCTCATGTCATGTGAGATATCTGCTATAAATATCCCAAACAATACAAGACCCAGTACCAAGCACTGTGTGACCCAACTTGTCATAGCCCTTGGGGATGAGAGTTCCCCCACCACCCCCACCTGTTGCCATCTCCCCTTCAACCAGTTCATGATCCAGTTTACCATCTTTGTCCCCACCCCCACATATTCTAGCTTTCCCCCAACTACCCATGAGGCACAGAATCAAAGGCCTTGCTGAAGTTTAAATACAGAACATCCACCACATGGCCCTTAACCAGTTCCTTCATCACCAAGTTGTAATACTCATCTTGGTTGATCTGGCAGGAGATTCTTGAGATGAACTCATGTTGCTGACCATCCTGGAGTCCATTGTCTTCCAAAAAAGGTTGCTAGCCTGTCTTTCAGGATTGTCTTCATTAGTTTTCCTATGATGTATGTGAGGCTTACTGGTCTGTAATTGTCTGGTTCATCCTTTGGGCCACTTTTGTGGATGAGCACCACACGAGCCATCCTCCAATCTTGTAGTGTGCATCCTGTGTCCTTTGAGCACCCTGGGGTGAATGCCGTCTGGCTCCAGTGCCTTATTCACCCTCAGTGCCTTCAGGCCCTCCAGCACTCTGCCCTCTGTAATTACCACATCTACCATTCCCTCCCCCATCCACCTTTCCCATCCCCTGAGTTAGCTGCCCACCCTTCTCCTTCATGAACACAGAATAGAAGTACTTATTTAGTGCTTCTGTCTGCTCCACCCCCTTCTCTACTCACCCCCTGTCCTTCCTAATCCTCGCTATCTGATCCTTACAGCTCCTTCTCTCCCTTATGTACTTGAATAAGTTTATTTTCTCTGTCCTTGATGCCCTGTACCAGCCTCAGTTCTCTGGATGCCTTGGCCACCCTGACTAGTCTGGCTACCACATTGCATTTCTTCAAATACATTCCCCTGTCCTCCCCCCTCCTGGGATTCTTGAACCTCCTAAATGCTGCTTTTTTTCCTTACCCCTTCCAAGACCTCCTGATTCAACCAGCTTGGCTTGTTAGCCCTTCCCTTCTTGCCCTGTGTCCTGGTGCATGACCCAGTAACCTCCATCAGTCCTAGTTTGATAATTTCCAATTTTTGGTTTGCATCCAAGAATGGATTAATTCCTGCCAGGTGTCTGTCCAAAATTTCCCCCATCTTGTCAAAGTTAGCATGTTTGAAGTCAACCACCCCGGTTCCTGTACTTACAGCTTCCTTGCCCATGCTGAGTGCAAACCACACCATGTGGTGGTCACTCCCAGCCAATGGGTCCTCCACCCCAGCTCCCTTACAATCTCCCCGTTAGACAGTATTATGAGAAAAAGTTTTATCCAACTGAGTCGGCTTGATAAACATCTGTGTTAGGAAGCTATTGTGGAATGCTTCCAGAAGTACTTGCACCCTTGCATTTGAGGTGGCTGGGGTGCTCCAATCCACTCCTGCTAGATTGAAGTCCCCCACAATCATGGTGTTTCCCTTCCCAGAGACCCTCCTAATCTGCTCTGCTAACTCCCTATCCAAGTTCTCTGCCTGAGCTGGCGGCTTGTACATCACTCCCATCCTCAGTGTCCTACTTTTTGAATCCTGGAATTGCAACCATAATGCCTCTGTTCTACCCTCCTTCCCCTCTTCCCTAGTACACCTTATCCCCTCCCTTATGTAAATTGCCACCCCGGCCCCCCTTCTCCTTGCCCCTATCCTTTCTGTATATCCTATATCGCAGAATCATCAAATCCAGTCTTGGTATCAAGTGCTCCAAGTCTCCGTGATGGCCACAATATCCACCATCCCCACTGTCAAGAGAGCCTGTAACTCAGCTGTTTTGTTCCCCAGATTTCTTGCATTTAGGGAGACAACTCTCCAACCAGTTTCCTTCTGTTACATAACCCATGTCTCCCCATCCTTAACTCCCCCCTGTGAATCTACCCTGGAGCTATCACTGCTAACTTAGGGGGTCAGCTCGTTTGGCTCCCCTCTCCGGTGGCCCTGTATACCTGCTACATACTCACCTCCTGCCACACCTAGTTTAAATCCACCTTAGTTGCTGTGTATTCCACCAGCCTCTGTTTCAAAAACCCCTGTCCACCTTACTCAAATGTAATCTGTCCTCTGTGACTAGGTGACTGTTGTCCCAGATGTTACCTCAGCCTCCCACTAACACATACCCTTTGGTTCAACACCATGCTCCCAGCAAAGAGTTAAACACCTCTATCCTTCCTTTCCTTGCTGTGCATGCCCTATGTACTGGGAGCACTTCTGAGAAGGCCACTGATCTCCCTGCCTCCTCAAACAACTTCCCCAGTTCTTCAAATCTCTCCCTTACCAACTTGACCGTATTACCCCCAAGTCATTTGTAACCAAGTGCACCACTACATGCAGTTTCTCCCTTCCTCTCCTTGCACACTTGACAATAGTTTGTCCCGCCCTACTCACTGTCAATCCAGGTATTGATTCCACCCATATTCAACTATACCACTCCCCTTTACTTCCTCATCTGACTCCTTTAAGGATTGAGTCCCCCAACACTAGGATTCCACCCGCTTCTCATATGCTATGCCCCCGGCCCTGCTTCCTGAACAATTTCTTCTGCTATGCTCCCAGCCTCTACTCTAGTCCTGCCCATTCCCCTATTCCCCTCCACACTCATCAATCCTCTCCCAGCATCATCACCCTCCTTCCCTTCCTTGTTGGGCCCATTCTTCCCTCCTGCCTCCATTAACTTACCCCTCTCGCCCTCCCCTTTACCCCTATCCATTTTACCTTTACTACCCCTACCACTGTCCCCCTCTTCTGCCTGGCTGTTGCCCCCTGTGCTTTCACTATTCCCTTCTTCTGCCCCTCCCTGAGAGTCTATCCCTCATCATCCACCACTGAAACCAGCACCGCAAACCTCTTTGCAGACCTTGAACTTCTACTGTTTGCTTGTCCTCTCATGCTATCCTGAGGCTCACCCTTAGAGTTTATAAACTTTTTCACCCTGTTCCCTATGCCCTTCCTTTCCATTGGTTCTGTACCCCTGGATCCCCAAGGAGGTGGACCTCCTGTTCCATTGATCACACCCAGTCCCCCAATCCTCACTAATTCCCTTCCTAGCCACTGTACCTTTGTCTCCAGTCTCCTCAGCCTGTGACAAATGGGACACTACCCTAGCTTCCATAATGTGCCCATCCAGATAGCAGCCCCACATCCATTGCAACTCACTATTCTGCCCATCCTGGTTTGTCTGTGGTCTCCCTGATCCCTGTACATCTCCCCCATCCCATGCTGCCAATCCCTCCCCTGGAACCCTATTCCACCCCTACTGCCACCTTCACTGGTGTGCCACATTGTTGTTCTGCCAGCCTGTATTGCTTTGTTCAGCACCCCTTTCTGTAGCCTACACACAAACCCTCCCCTATTATGTACCAAGTTCTACTTTCCCCTTCCGATCACATAATACAGTCTATCTTGTAATTGCCAAAAGGAACAGAAGAACTATAAAATCACTTGGTTATAAGATAAACAATGGGCCATAAAAGTCACCTCACCCAACCCCCACAAAAGTCCCTCCTTTTTTATGTACCGAGTTCTACTTCCCCCTTCAGATCACATATGGCCTATTTTGTAACTGCCTAAATAAAGTATAGACTATAAAATCACTTGGTTTTAAGACAACCAATAGAATACAGAGTCACCTCAAAAAGTCAAATTTTTTTTTCACTGTTACTCACCTCCTGTGACCCAAATAAATTTCTCCCAGTTGTCTCTATAAAGCCACTTGGTTATAAGGTAAAATGAAAGACACATCAAAAAGTCAGTTTTTCTCTGTTTCTTACCCTCTTGTGTCCAGTGTGAATTCCACCCAGTGGCCAATCCCCTTTCTGTAGGAAACTCCCCTCCTCTTCCTCCTCTGGTATTGGTAGCCTCCTCTGGGAGGAGCCCAGGGAGCCTATTTAATTAATGGAGATGGTGGGGGTTCCCTCTCATTATTTATTTTGTATATCATCCACTTTCTTAAGCCTAACAATCCAGTCCTTCTTCTCCCTTTTCTCACTTATATAGCAAAATAAGACCTTCTTCCCCTTTTTAATTCTTTTTAGCTATCTGAAGCTCCTTCTGTGCCTTAGCTCACTGGACTTCATTCCTTGTCTCACTAGTCAACCTTAGATAATGTTCCCTATCCATCTTTCTTCTCATCTTCCTGAATTTTCTATAGGCTAACCTCATTTCCCTTACAGTCTGGGTAACCATAGAGCTGAACCAACTGGATGCTTTGGCCCTTGTGTTCTTGCCCCTGAGCTTAATGCACTCCTCTGTGGCAACCAGTATTTCTTCCTTAATAATGAACCTTCTTTGGTCCTCCCCCATATCTTCTCCGATGTCCACCAGGTGACTCCTTAGCACTTTGGCCATCTTCCTGAATTCCGCCTCCTAAAATCCAAGATTTTGGTCTTAGGATGTTTTCTCTGCCCATATCTAACTGGAACCACACTATGCAATGGTCAGTCCCACCCAGGGGCTCCCTGAGTGTTATTTCCTGTACACGCTCCCCATTCATGATCACCAGATCAAGAATTGCCTCTACTCTTGCTGGTTCTGTGACACTCTGAGTCAGGAACCCACTTTGCAGCCCTTCCATGATCACCTGATTCCTATCACATGTTGTGGATGGTGCGCTCCAGTCCACCTTGGGCAAGTTGAAGTCCCCCAGAATTACCACCTCTCCTTTCCCTGCAGCTTCCAATATTTGCAAGCTCAGTTCCCTGTCCCTCTCCTCAGTCTGGTTGAGTGGTCTGTAAACCACCTCCAACCTCACCTTTCTCCCTCTATTGGATTGTAACTGAACCTATAATGCCTTTATCTTCCCTTCCCCTGACTCCACTCTAGTGCAAGTTATTCTCTCCCTGATATAAACTGTCACCCCTACCCCTTGCCCAACTACCCTGTCCCTTCTGTATAGTTTCTATCCAGGATTCAAAAGGTCCCAGACATGGTGTGGTGTTGCCCAAGTCTCTGTTACTGCTGCTATGTTCACACTCCTTTCTGCTAATAGTGCCTGCAGATTGTTCAACTTGTTTCCAAGACTCCATACATTCAGAGACACCACCCTGCTCCTAGAATCTGACCTTCCTTCCCTTCCCTCTTTTCTCTTCTCTTCTTAGCATTTCTCCCATCTATGTACACTCCCTCACCTACCATTGTTAAGTGATCCTCACCAGACCACCCTTTGCTAACTGTTTTCTCACCCCTTTCACTTCCTCCCAGCAGACCTCTTCCATCACTGTGGGTCTCTCATATCAGCTAATCATTAACTATCATTAACTAATCACTATCATCAACTAATCATTGAGTCCCCAATTACTGAGACTCTCCCTATTGACTTCCTTCTTCTCACCCCCTCGGGTACCACCAAGATGTCCTACCCATTCCCCCAACAGACTTAGAGTACCCCCTGACAGAGTCAGATACTGTTCCTGAGCCTTCTTCAGGGTTGCAAAGCAATACCCTTGTGTCTGCCACTGTGATCCTTTTCCATGCCCATCCACACCACCCTCCAGTGGGCCAGTTAGTGGGCCTCTAGTTGTGTTGGGGTGGGCTCCAGCACAGCTAGTGCCACAGCTGAGACATCTCATCTGTTGCTGCTACCATCTGAGCATGGCGTTCATATATGGAGTTCTGTTACATTTGGAGTACTTTCTTCCCCTCCCTTACTTAATCCCTTAAAGCTTGGTTAATTACAATTATATATCGGTATTTGTATAATGTATATATACATAAATATAAAAAAAATCAAAAATATATGAATTTATATTTTACTTTTATCATACAAATGTCATATATGTCTATATATGTTCATTGCAAAAAACTAAGTTAATGCATCAGTTAGGGTTCAGGATAAAGTGACAAAAGTAGGGAAATTTGATGTTAGGGTTTCCAACCCCAACACCCCTGCCCCACCCCTGAAACAAATGAGGGATGGAGTCTTCCTTGGGGTTGTCAACCCTAATGCTTATCCAGTTGTATTCAATCATAAAACATACACACCAGTCTCCATCATATCTCAGCTTTCCTGTTACTGCAAAGTACGACAACAGTGACCAAATTTGTCAGCATCACCATCATATTACTGCATCTCATGTTCCTGGTACAGAAATTTTTTTTCAAATCCCTGCCAAAACTTAATTCTACATAACTGCAGTGCCATTTCATGCCACATGTGTGAAAACACATTTTGGCATGGATTTGAAACATTTCAGCTGTGACAAAAGCTTCCTGGTGTCTAATGGCACCCCCACCCTCCCATTGCCCTTCCTGTATTTTTTAGATTGTTCTCTGGTGTCTAGTAGTACTCCCCACCATCCCATTGCCCTCCCCATATTTTTAAGATTGTACCTGGTGTCTAGTGGCAACCCTCACCCACCATCCCATTGCCCTACCCATATTTTTAAGATTGTTCCTGGTGTCTAGTGGCATCCCACCCTCCCCATATGTTTTAAAATGTTCTGTATTTCTCTCATGTCTTTGGTGCCCCCTTCCACCAATCACCATCCCCGTACTCCTGGCTGCTATTTTTTGTGTCTAGCTGTTAATGTTGCAAAAATGCAGAGGTGTGATCACAAGGAAATTAGCAGCTCATTTTTGTGTGCCTCTCTCCCTTGTTAATGATCCCCAACAGGGTCATTGGCATGTTCGAAACCATCATTATTAAGTTTCAGAATATAAGACTTAGAAAAAACAATAACAAACAAAAAGGTACACACTAGATGTGTGGTGGTGCAGGAAATAAAGCAACCTACTGAACAAATATTAGGAAACAATTCACACCCAAACTCCTGTTTCAAAAGTGCTCTAGTGCAATTTTATTTTGGCAAGTTTGAAAAGCCACAACAACAGCCCTGTACTGCAACCCTCAATTGGGTCTTTCTTAGGGGAAGGATGAGACCAGTACACAATTAGCTCCTTATAAACTTAATTATTAAAGTGACCATATCATAACCATAGTGAATACCATTATAAATTAAAAGGAAAAAAAACTGAGAAGAGAAAGGGAAGGAGGAAAGTTTTATTACAACTTAGTCCGTTGGTAAAACTGCCAAAATTATTTTTTACTTAGATTTTGTTCTGTTAATGTTAAGCATTTTATATCTCTTATATTTAAAAGAGATATGCTAATGGGCACGTTAGATTGTGCTTCATTTCCTTCAAAAATATATTATTAAATATAACAGGGGTTGGGCTAAGAAAAGCATTAAAATTTTAGATCTTGAGTTAGTGTGAATAGTAGGTGAACCCATTATCAGTAAAGACTTCAGAAAATAAACTGCAGCAACTATTATACTGCATGCCAATAGTTTACACCCAAGAAAATTAATAAATTTGATACCATATTGAGAACTTATAAGATTAAAAAGAAACTGTTCAAAAGAAAGAGAATTCCTAAAACATGCAACGGACTTAAACACTAGACTAAAAGAGACAGGGTACTCTGAATCAGTATTAAATGACACATCCACGGAAGTGGACAATTTAAATAGATATGATTTGTTAAAATCCAAACATGAAAGAAATGTCCAGAACATTAATTTAAGCCAAGATGAAGAACAAACTACAGTAACATTTGTTACAGAGTATAATCCCCTAGCAGGTAGGGTGGGAAATATAATATACACATTTTGGCCAACATTATTTACAACCCTGTACTGAAAATGGAAATTACTCCAACACCAAGAGTTACTTTTTCTAAAGGTAAAAACATTGGGGACAAAATCACTAACAGTCATTTTGTTGAAACAAAATCAGATCTTGATGGATCAAACTGGTTAAGAAGAAAACCAAAGGGTGTTTTCAATTGTGGAAAATGCAACATTTATAAATTCATTCAAAGTGGTCCAAGCTTTGAAAATGAGGGAGAACATTTAAAATAGATCAATTTATAAGTTGTACAACTCTGTTTGTTGTGTATGTCTGCTGGTGTGACTGCCCAATGTATTATGTAGAAAAAACACTAGTCCCACTAGGGAGAAAATTCAAGAACACATTAGAGCCATAATAAGTGACAACACTTACAATGCCTTGGGAGCACACTTTTTGCAGATACATGGAGGTAAACCTGATTGTTTTAGATTTACTGTTTTTAAGCATGTTCCCAGACCCCTAAGATGAGGGAATAGACTAGTATTCTCTCCCAGAGAGAAATTAAGTGGATTTTGATTCTTGATTTAATTGTACCCTTTGGCTTAAATGAAGAATTGATTTTTCCTTATATTTATAAATTATTTTGAATTCGTGAAATTAAAATTTCTAATGGAATGAATCTGTGCAGTTAAGGTATTTCGAACATGACTAGATTGATTATGTTACTGATTTCACTAAAGGTATAAATTGTCCTATTTGACCTTTTGCAGTCATGATGACCTCCTTGACTTTAAAGTAAAAAAGTAAAATATTTTTTGCTCATGCAGCAAAAGGATGGTGTGCAGTCATAGAAAATACAGTAAATATACTTTACCTATGTGCTGCCTTTTTGTAAAGCTCTTTTACTATAAGTAAATTTTGTAAGCAATTATGATGATCTCCCTGGTCACAATGGACATTATAGTGTATAATGGAATGCTGTTATGCATGAAATTCCATACCTGGAACATGTTTGTTCTGCTGCAGTAGTGATGTCATTAAGTTGTTTTGCTGCAGTAGTGATGTCACTACTGCTGCAGAACCACTTGGAATCCTGGCACATTGTTGCTTTCCTCTATTTAATTATGTGGTGACAGTATTCTATAACCTCTAGAGACTTTTCAAGTCAGTTTCATTATGAAAAAGAGAAAAAAAAAACAGCACACATTTCAGATAGTACTACTATACCATATAAAAATACAGGATGAGCAACTTTATGCACAACCTGTGGGTTCTGTCACCTCAGGGTTCTGATTCCCATGGACCTCTCGAGCTTTGCTCTCGAGGTCAGAGGGAATCAGAAGTCCTCTGTGGAAGAATGCACTGGTTGTGCATAGTTGCCCATCCAGTATTCCCTATATTGTTCTTAGTAGTAGTGTTTGGTGTTTAGTTTTAGCTATTATACTATATCTCTGTGCATTTTTCAAAAATATTCACTTTTAGTAAAATTTACATTATTTGACCTTTTGCAAGTATGATGCTCTCCAGGGTTATAATAGATAACATTGTTCTTGTAAATATGACTTGTATGTAGTTAAAACCAAGATATTTCATTATTGTTAAAAGCACCCCCCTTTCCCTGTTTTACATTATAATATATTTTTTGAAGGAAATGAAGTACAAAATAACTTGCCCATGGGTATATTTTTTTAAATATAAGAGATATAAAATGCTTAACTTTAACAGAACCAAATTTAAGAGTAAAATATGTTTTTTTGCAGCTTTACCTACAGTATGGACTAAGTTATAATAAAAATCTCCCCCTTCCCTTTATTTCTCATTTTTTTCTTTTAAATTATAATGGTATTCACTATGGTTATGGTACGGTCACTTTAATAATTAAGTTAATAAGGAGGTAATTGGGTACTGGTCTGAACCTGCCCCAAAGGAAGACCAGCTTGAAGGTTAAAGTGCTAGGCTATTGGTGTGGCTTCTCAAGCTTGCCAAAATAAAATTGCAGTAGAGCACTTTTGAAAAAGGAGTTTGTGTGCGGATTTTTCTTCATAAGAAAAAACAATCCTGGGACCTGTTTTCCTGTTTCTGCACTATACAAAATGCCAATTGGCACCAGAACATTGGACAAGAAGGATACAATGATCATAAGGACAACAAGGTAGGAAGAAAAGCAATTCCAAAGGAAATGGATAAATTCTTTGCACTTGACTTTCTTTATCACAAGTATCTTCTGACATAGAGCTTGAAAGTTATGGGATTATTGTTCTCCATGTACAGTCTTAATATAGCACATAACTACTAATGTATGCTATAACAAAACATTCTAGGTTCTCCTTTCACTAACTGTGCTTAGTAAATGTCCTTGACAGTTAAACTTTTAAGTTCTATACATGTTAAATGATTTTTGTCAGTCAGAAAGAAAGGACTACTTTTTATAGTTCAAGCTCCATAGAGAGATACACACAGACAAGCAGACAGACAAACAGACCAAACAAGTAAGTTTGCCTCCTTAACAGGCAAACTCATTCGTCTCAGGCCCTGAACAATAGGAGACAAGTGGCAGGAAAGGGGGGGAGGAGTGTTTGGCCTGGGGAGGGGTGGAACTTCAGAGTATTTCACTCAGGGAGAAGGATAGGTAGTGTGATTTCAGAGGGGAGGAGCCTCATGACATCATGTCAGGAGAGAAGGAAGGCGATTGGGTAAGGAAGAGAGAGAAGGGTGTGCAATGATGGGTTGAAAAGGGGTGTGCAAGGTAGAGAGAGCTCACGATTTGCTTCAGTAAATCACAGGGAGCAGAATAAGGGCTCCTGGGTCACCGGCAACAGGACCAAAGAAAAAGAAAACAAGAAAACATAAAAGGAGATGGAAGACACCAGACTAAGGGGGAGGTGACTTCCCCCTCCCGCTCACCTCACAGGGGGGTAACAAAGAGATGAGCAGGGGTAGTAAGGTCTTTGCGGGTGCTTGAGTGATTTCTTATAGAAAACATGGTACCGAGGTGGCAGGTTCTGGTGCCAGGCAAGGGACTGGGGGGGTAGGGGTATTAAGGAGGGCTAACAGGGTATGCCAAGCACATACTACAAGGAAGATATATGTAGGGGGCAGGGCATTGGCACAGAAGGATACCCTGGGCACAGGGTGAAAGACCCTTGTTCAATACAGTCCCTCATCACACAGAGTAGGGACCGTGGCATGCTGCAGAGCATGCAATTGGGGGCTAAGCATTATAGGTATGGGGAGTCATGTGTAATTAACTTTGGCCCAGATGGAAAACATCAGACACAGGCAATAACCCTTTCAACCTGGGAGGGGAGGTAAGCAGCATGGAGAATGACATGCAATGGGTAGGTTAGGAGACAGACTCTAGTTGGGCACTGGGCACCATATATAGAGGTGGTTGAAGCAGCAGTTCAAAAAAAAAAAGAGGGGGGAATCTCCAAGTAGTCATTATCCAGAGAGCATAGGGGCTTAACAAAACAACCTAACTAATACAACCATCTGGGTTCCGTTTCAGTGTACAGGAACTGGGAAAACACTACATGGTGCATATAGCAGATGAGTATAATGACTTTAGTTACTCTTGCTGCATCCATGATAGACCTTCCCAGGTGCCAGTGGAATGAAAGGGTATGGCCCAAGTAGTGGTCAAGAAAATTGGTCGTGGGGGTTTACAAGTCTGATGGGGGCAGGAGTTAGACCTGCAGTAGGGAGGAAAATGCAGCAAGATGTCCCTGGTGGTATTCATCCACATGGGCGTATCTAGACAGCTAGGCAGTGTTGGAACCATGCCTTGCAAGTCGGTGGGAGGCTGAGCATGTTCAATGTCCCATGTATAAGAGATTAGGTGCAAAGCACCAGAAGGGGATAAAAGAAGGTGGGCAGCTAAAGCTGAGGCAGGGACAGGTCAATAACTGAAGAGGTGGTTACATGGAATAAGGAAGAGGGGGCTTCTAACTGCAGCAGAGTATAAGTAGTAGGTGGCACACAGTGACAGGGTTTTGTGGGGGAAGGCCACAAGGATGACAACCCCCACTGGGGGGGCAATCAAAGGGGCTCCCGGCAAGGAGTTAGAGAAAGCAGCCTGACACAGAAATGGGCAGGAGAACACAGGTGAAAAATTGGGCAGCACCGTAGGGTAAATAAAAGTGGGCTGTGCGGGCCAGGCAGGTATGGCACAGGGGTGTTCTCCTGGGCAAGCAGAAAGCAGGGACAGAGGCTCAAGGGGCAGGGGGAAAAGTGGGGCAAGGGAGTATATGGCCTCCGGCACTTGTGAGTATCCAAGCTCATGCTGCAGGAGTGACAATATTATTCATATCATAGTCCTGCCCATTACGTATCCTCTGTCTCTCTCTCTCTCTCTCTATATATATATATATATATATATATATGGGATATGCAATGGAAGCAAGTGTAATAAATGATTTATCTGCAGAAGAGCAGTATGACCTCAGGTAGCCTCATGAGTGGCATAAGACATGAGTGAGGTGTCCGAGGTCAAACTGCTGGAGTGCAGATAAATCATTTATTATACAAGTCTTCCATTGCATATTCCATTTACACAATTCTTTTGTTTTTACTTTTGTAGGGGGCATTTGTTAGTCAAAAAAGTAAATAAAAATTGAAATTTCTGCCATTTTTTGCTGATTATAGAAAATCTATAAGGAATATAGAAATTAAACCTCTCTCATTTTGTAGATATTTTTATTCTGAGCAGCCTTTGTGCTCAAAGTACCATACTAGAATTTTTTATTTTTAAGTTATCTGTATTTGTTTGATGAAAAAGTGCACAAAAATGGAATTGTCTACTGTTTTTCACTAATTCTGAAAAAAATTAAAAGCATCTATAAATGAAACACCACTCATTTTGTAGATATTTCTGTGCTGAATAAACTTTGTGCTCACAGTACCATGCTATCATTTTTCATTTTAAAGTTATTTACATTTGTTTGCAGACAAAATGAAAAAAAAATATGAATTGTCTGCTGTGTTTTTGCTAATTATCAAAAAAATCTAAAAAGTATCAATAAAAAAACACCTGTTTTGTAGATATTTCCATGCTGAACAACGTTCGTGCTCACAGTACCATGCTATCACTTTTTGTTTTAAAGTTATTCGCATTTGAATATGGTTACTACTGCTACTGAGGCCAAACATTCTAAATGACATAAGCACTGTATAGATAAATGGCTGATGACATAAGCACTGTGTGGATAAATGGCTGATGACATAAGTACTGTATACATAAATGAAATTTATGTACACAGTTACTCAGATAAACAGATTTATCACACTCTGTTTGTCCTGGATTCCCCCCTTTTCCCTCACAAAAAGACAGAGAACATTGTTTGTAGTGCTCAGATTGTCAATTAATTTATTTATATATCATAATTCTATGTTCCAGTTCATCATCCTTTATTATTATATCTCTCACAATTTCATTTATTTTCATCTATATATCAATCTCTGATCGTCCCTCTTTCTTCCTCTTTTTGCCCCCCCGCCCCAGGTGAAAACCTTGGTGCCTTCTTCTTCCTTTCTGTTAGGTAACAGTGAAAACCGAGACCGCTTTTCTCCTTCAGCTTCTTCCTCTTTTCATCTTATTCCTTCCCCTTTCCCCATTAGCCAGTCTCCAGCTTGTGTTGGATGACTGGCTTTCCCTAATGAGGTATTTTTTTTTTTTTTTTTTATTTATTTAAGAATCAGTTTACAACCTTTGAGCCAGAGGCTCGTTTACAAAAGGTACTCGTCACATAAAGACATACATTGCATTTCAGTTACATAGCAAGATTTGCCAAAAATCAGTAGGCATTCACCAGAGGTGCCACGTCACATTGTGGTCAGACAGATACAATTGGGTACAGGGTACATGTAATCGTATAGCAGGTATTAAACAAGTTGGTATCAAGTGAGCAATTCTGGTAGATAAACATTGAAACAGCTGGCACGGCCAGGTTAAACCTAGGCATGGTGGACATGGAAGTGGTGTAGGGGATGGTGGGTGGAGAGCTGCCCGGGGCATTGTCAGGAGAGAAATAAAGAGGTGGAGGCTATGTTCAGAGACAGGAGCAGTTACAGTGCTGAAGATGTGGTTCAGTGCGCGGTTTTGAATGTGGAGATGGTGATGGCATTGGTGATGGTGGCAGGGAGAGTTAAACCAGGTTGGGGCTCTATAGCTGAAGGACCTCTGGCCATGGCTGGTTCTTGTTCTGGGGACCTTTAGAGTGGTCTTGTGAGGAAGACCGTGTTGCAATGGTGGGAGGGCTCTGGTGGATGGATGCTGTTACCCCAGGGAGAGCCCAGTAGGGTTTTGGTGAGGAGACAGGTCTGGTATCGGAGCCGTTCATCCAGGGTAAGCAGGTTAAGCGTCGACATATAGCTGACAGGTGTGTGTGAGTCTGGGGCACCAGTAATTAATCTGCACGCTTTATTCAGGGTTAGGTGAATTTTGTTTAGTGCAGTGGTGTCAGCAGCACAGTATACTGGTAGACCATAGTCTACAAGGGACAGAGCAGACGATGTAACGCTATGGGAGAGCATTTGGGGGAAAGCAGTTTTATGAGCGGAATAGGATGCCAAGCCGCGTGTGTTGGTGGCGGATGTTAGGGTGTCGGTTGTGGGTGTGAAATGGAGGCTGAATCGGTAACCCAAGGTATTTGTAGGAGCAGACTTGTTCCAGTGGTTGGTTGGTGCTTGGAAGGATATAGAGTGGGTGGTTGCTAGCTTTGTTTTGGGGTGTGAAAAGAGCATAGTTTTGGTTTTCTTAAGATTGATGATGAGTCTGCGCCTTAAACCAAGCCTCGGCACTGTTGAAAGACTGCTGTAGGGAGTCCTGTAGGGAGATGGGATTATGGTGGGTGGCAAACAGGACAGCGTCGTCTGCATACAGCAGAATTTTGCCAGAGCATGCACTGGGCAGGGTGTTCAGATACAGTGAGAGAAGGGGGCCCAGGATGGAGCCTTGGGGGACCCCAGAGAGAATGGGACGGGTATCGGAGAGTGTGCTATTAATCTTGACACACTGGGATCGAGTGTCAAGATAGCTAGCACACCATGCCAGGGGGCCAGCCGAGAGACCAGTGAGGCAGAGTGCGTTCAGCAGCAGTGGATGGGAGACAGTGTCGAAAGCCTTTGAGAGGTCAATGAACACTGCACCAGCTAGGGAGCTGGTATCCAAGGAGGAGTGTAGGAAGTTGGAGAATTCAATAAGGGCAGTGCTGGTACTGTGACCATACGGAAGCCATGTTGCTCTGGGCATAAGATGTTATGCTTAGCCAGATAATCAGTGATTTGAATGGCCACCACTTTCTCCAGGGCTTTAGAGAGGGAGGGAGGATGGAGATTGGCGGTAGTTGTTGGCCGATGACCTGTCGCCTCCTTTATGAATAGGTGTGATAATGGCTGTTTTCCAAGCTGTGGGGAATTGTCCCAGGCAGAGTGACTGGTTAATTAGGCTTGTGAGAGGTGCAAGGACTTCATCTAGCACCAGCCTGAGGATGCTGGGGTCCAGTGAGTCACTGCGGATTGTTGCCATTGAGAGCTTTGGTTAGATGGGTCTGGCTTCCGGTGGAAATCTTCGCAGGAGGAAGCTGGGGTGCTGGAGGACAGGGGAGTTTGGCTGGGGGAGGTCAAAGAAATTACTAGGGAGGACTGAGCTAAGGTCAGTGAAAGTGGTGTTGAACCAGTTAGCTATGGTGGCAGGCTCGGTGGAGTTGTGCCATTTCTAGTGAGCTGGATGGGGCGGAGGAGCAAGCTTTACCATTGAGTTGCTTAATATTATCCCAGAAGGTCCGGGCTGAGCCCCAGGAGGAGGTAAGGAGGCCTGGTAATGGTCTGCCTTGGCTTTCCCTGATGGTCCATGAGCATTTATTTGGGCTGCATTGTATGCTTGCCTATCAGACAGGCGACCTGTTTCAGTGGCAAGGAGTGCCAGAGGTTATCCCGGTTTCTAAGTAATTGTAGGAGGCCGGGCTAACCCAGGGTGCGTTCTGTTTTGGACTGGGTTTTGGTTAAGGGTGCAAAGAGATCACAGGCCATGTTGAAGTTGTGAGTGAAAAGCGAGGGGCAGTATCAATGTTGGTTGCCTGCTGGATGGGGACCAGTCTATCTGGGTGAGGAGTGCTTAAGTTTCTTCAGCCCACCAGGGCGGAGCGCCTCGGAGGGTGGTCTGGGCTTTGGGTTTGGGATTGGGGTTACCAGTGGAATAGGATAGGGGAGTGGTCACTCAGGGAGTCTGGGAGGACCTGGATGTTTGGATTTTGTGGGTCGAGTTGGTTATAATAACATCCAGCAGGGTGCTGGTACCCTCTTTAGGTTAAGTCTCGTGGGCTGGGTGACGAGTTGTGCTTCAGATCTTGGGTGGCAAATGAGTCTCTGGTGGTGGATGAGAGGTGCAGAGCCAATTCGATAAGGTCCCCACTAGGATTTGTTCTGCCTTATGGTGGAGGGTGGCCAGGTAGTCCGTTAAAGATATTAGGGCTGGGTGCTGGTTCTTTGGGGAACATAGGCTGTGGTGAGATAGAGAGCTCCTAGAGGGGACTGGGGTGAGTCTGAGGTGAGGGCCTGGGCCCCATTTGTGAGGAGGCAGGGGTGGGAGTGCGTGTCCAGGTATTGTGTCCCTGGTGTAGATTGCACAGCCACCCCTCGTTTGTCTACTCCGGTCCTCCCAGTATAAGGTATAGCCTGGGAGGGAGACAAATGAGTCTGGAGTTGATTTGGACAGCCAGGTTTCAACCAGGGCTATGATGTCTGGTTGGTGAGCCAAGGCCCAGCATTGTAGGGGCGTCAAATTTCTTCCAGCAGGCTGCATGTTCATGGAGCGCTAGAAGACCAGTGGGCTGAGTGGGTGGATGGGAGGGCAGGGCCTGGGTTGAGTGTATGTTCCCGTTAGGAGTAGAAGGAGGAGAAGTGCTCTGGTCAGAGGGAGGCTGATGGAGAGTTTACGCGGAGCGATATAATAAGGAATGGGGTTTGGTTGCACAAGGGTGGGTAGGGTAGCACAGGCAGAGAAGGCCTGAGTGATCAGAAGTGCAAGGGGCTGTGGGGAGGACAGGTGATGTCTGGAAGGGGGTGAGGTGGAGAGGAGCAAATGGGATCTGTGGAGGAGGAGGGAGGGGTAGGAGCAGTGGTAAGAGGAGGGGAGGACAGGAGGGTAGGTAGGAACACTGGAGTAGTGAGGCTGAGGGTTCATAAGGGACAGTAGGGTATGTGGAAGGCAAAGGGAGGAGGAGGAAGAGATAGACTGGTGAGCAGGGATGCATGTGCATAGTTGGGAAGGTTGGTGGAGCTGAAGTGAGGAAAGAATGTGGGACTAGGATGAAAGAGGGGAGATAGTAGTGAGAGATCACCCAGAGTCAGTTGCTGCTATGGTGTGGTGGCATGCATGTGCCTGAAGTGCACAGAGTACTGGGTTCAAGCCCTGATCAGGGCAATAGAAGAGAGCCAGACCAGTGGCTGCAGCAGCAGGGAGCTGGGCTCAGGTTTGTAGAAGCACCTAGACAACACTTTAGTTGTGTCACAGGGTTAGTGTGTTCTTTATAGTAATGAAATCCTGCAGTAAAAATATGCAGGTGTTCTAGGTGAGTGGTGGGTATTGTTCCCCCATACCTCAGGGAACCTCCTTCCCAGTCCTTCTCTTCTCTTCTCTTTTTTTTATGC
Source organism: Neoceratodus forsteri (assembly GCA_016271365.2). Taxonomy (NCBI): domain Eukaryota; kingdom Metazoa; phylum Chordata; order Ceratodontiformes; family Ceratodontidae; genus Neoceratodus; species Neoceratodus forsteri. The sequence continues at coordinate 656,682,454 of CM028136.1, forward strand.
ATGTCTCCTCCATGCTTCTATAAAACCCATCATTTCTGTATTAAACATGTCTATGGCTAGATCTGACAGGTGCATGCCATCTGACCTGTTGTTCTTCTGTGAGTGGCCTACTTACCTCCTTATGGTGTGTTGCCCTGAATGTTTGAAACACTTGCCAGGTCCCCATCATAGGCCCTCAGAGTCCATGGTGCCCATGAACTGTGAAACAACAGTTCTGCTCCTTCTTGCTGATGTCCCAGATGTTTGTTGGTATGGGCGTTTTTTCCTCCTCCGCTGTTGGTGCCAGCCTCCAGAAATGATCCAGCTGCAGACAGGAAAGGCTGTCTGCCAGGGTATTGTGTACCCCTTCTATGTGTTTTGCTCTGAATGACATGTTCAGCTGCAAGGCCCTTAGCACCAAAAGTCACAAAACTTGCATGACCATTTCTGACCTGGGTCCGCTGTTGTTTAGGACCTCTACCACTGCTCTATTGTCACACAAGACTGTTACTTTTTGATCCTGTAATTATTCCCCCCAAACCAGGGTGCATGCCCAGATGGGCATGATCTCTAACAATGTTTTATCTTTTACCTTACCATCCCTCACCCAGTCTGATGGCCACGGTTCTGCAAACCATCTGCCCCTCAGATAGCCCCCATGCCTAAGTCCCTGGTTGCGTCTGTGTAAAGATTGAGGTCTGTGTTATACACCCATTCCTCCTGCCAGAAGGAGCAGCAATTATATTCCCCGAGGAATTCCTCCCATACTTTAAAAATTCTCCTTGACTCCTTTTGTCATGTCTACCCAATGGTGTGGTCTGGTCACTCAGGCTGTAGCCCTTGCTAACCTTTTGGTGAAAGCCCTCCCTGACCCAATAGCTCTGCACACAAAGTTCAGATGTCCCAATTCTTGTTGTACCTGTTTTAGTTGTACTCTTCTTCTACTGGTATGCATCTGAATCAGTTCCTTCAGGTTTTTGTCTGGAAGCTAAAATATTTCCCCCAGAGCATCTATCTCAATACCCAGAAATTCTAACACCTTACTAGGCCGTTCTGTTTTTTTTTTAGGTGCCAATGGAACCCCTATTTCTTTACACAGCTCTTGGAAGCTGGCTAACATTTTTTCTGTCTCTCTTCTTCCACTACCTATGAAAAGGAAATCATCAAAATAGTGAATCACTGTTTTATAACCAGTTCTTGAAATATCTACTGCAAACATGTGCTGAATGCTTTGAATGTTGCACATGCTATAGAACAACCCATGGTCGTGGCTTTGTCAAAATAGTACTGTCCTCCAATTTTAAACCCCAACAGGTCCCAGTCCTCTTTCCTAACTGGAAGTAATCTGAAAGCAGACTGTATGTTTTTCTTTGCCATTTATGCATCTGCAGTTGTCTGGATGATCAGGACTGCGTCTTCCAAAGTGGAATATGTCACTTTACTATATTCCTCGCTGATAAAATCATTCACTGAATCACCTTCCGGAAAGGATAGGTGATGAAGTACCCTGTATTCCTCTTCCTGTTTTTTGGGGACCAAACCCAATGGAGAAATCCTCATACTCTACAATGGAGGGGTATCATATGGTCCCTCTATTCTCCCTGCTGACTTTTCCTTCTCTATTTTTTGTCTTAACATTTCTTCCCTCTCTGTTACTGAACCGAGATTGTTTGCCTTTCTGGCTTGCCTTGGGCCCTCACACTGCAACAAAAAACCTGTGCAAAAACCTTTTTTAATCATCTCTGCTGTTTTCCTATTCAGGTATCTGTCTAACCTTTCCCTCCATGCCTCTATCCTGATGGGGGTTCTAGCTTCTTTAAATTGCTTCTTTGTCTTGATTTCTTTTTCTCTGCCAATGTCTCCCCCTCTGATTGATATCTGGCCTTGCTGATCAGTGATTCTGAATCCCTCTACTCACATGTCCCCTGCCCCTCCCCCCTCTGTTCCATGTCTGCCCTTTATATTCCTGCCCTTCATGAAAAAACTGTTGACCTGACCTTTGTCCTGCAGATCCTTGGGCTCCCTGGACCCATGTTGTCCTGTATCTTGTCACTGGATGTGATCCCTTACATTTCGAACATGCATGCCCAAAACAGCATTGTAGCCAGGAACAAAAGGCCTTATTGTAGGCCTAGCAATATCTCTGTGGCATGGCACCTTTCTTCCCAAACTCTCTCTCTGGCGTGGACTGATCCATTACATAGTCTGTCCACAAATCTAGTTATTTCGTGTCCTATCTTACATCCTCATATGTCGCCATTTTCTGCCAAAAGAATTCATCATAGTATATCCACCCCACACCCCTTTTGCTTTTGCTCTCCTTATTATCAAGGAGTATGTGATGAGTGGGATGCCCAACTCAGGTCTCTTCTCCAATACTATGGCTGAGAATGTGGCAAAACCTACAAACCACCCTTCCCAAGTCTTCCCTTTAGTGAATTTGTCCTCCTTTTTCTTGCCTAAAAACTACCACTGCTGCCATTTCACTCTTTCCTATATTCTCTGTTTCCTCATATTTTGTTGCCATTTCCCGGCTTACTAAAGTGAAAATATCCACATACTCTCTCTTTCATATGTTTTCTTTTGTGGCCAATGGGACGTGTTCCCCAATTCTCATCCCAGGAGCTCCTATCTCCCTTGTTCCTTGTTTCTTTTCCCTCTTTTCCTACTCCTCCTTCCTTTTCTTTCAGCATCTCTTTTTCTACCCTAATCTCGGCCACTACTGACTCCATCTGGCCCAAACCCCCTTAGTCAAGTGCAAAAACGATTTGGCTTATGTACTCTTTGATGCTGTAACCAACAGAGCCGGGTGCATTACCTGTGGCCTTGTCCGCTCCTTGCTGCCTGCTGTCCTCCTGCTGCCCCAGTATATTTCCCTCTGGTTGAAGGGTTGGTTGCCCTACTAGTGGCTGTGGAGAAACCACTGTGCACTGGGGATCTGGTCTGGGCTCCACTGGGGGAACCACAACCTGGTCTTGGGGAGGTACTGGCGGTACCGTGTCAACTGGTTGCAGATGTACTGAACTAGCTGCCTTGGTAAATCCCACTATCAGTGGTTGTACCTTGGTTGGGCTGTGTGGCTTCTCAGCCGGCTGCTTCCCTCTGCCCTCTTTACCCTTCACCACTTTCCTTTTCTCCCAGGATCTCCCTGGTTCCCCCCCTTCCACCAACTCCCACATTCTATTGACTTTTTCTGCTAGCTCCATTATAGCCCTGTAGGCATCTTCCTTCGAAGGCCTGCTCTTCTTGGGTGCCATGTTCCTTGTTATTTGCAAACTGTGAAGACACTGAAGAAAAGAAAAGGAAATTCCATTATTAAAACTCTGCCTGGGGCAGTATCTCAAGTGGCCAGGCCTGCTTCCCCCAGAGACAGCCCCTAACGGTGACAAACGTGCCTTTTTACGACCCCTTATACTCCTGGAAGTCAGATAATTATTGTCCCCAGTCTTGTTGCTGGGTGCCGACTGCCCCTCAAAACATGACCCACCCCTCCCTCAAGGTCACAATCTTTTTCTGTGGCCGAAACCTCTCTCTGGGCCTTCCGCTTCTTTTTTTTTTTTTTATCATCCATCCCTGTTCCCTGACATCCTTTTTCTGGGTCTCCTTCCATTACTCTACCCTCCTGGCATGTGACATCACGCCGCATGGCCAGGCCCCTCTTTACCAGGCCTCTGGACTGTTCCTGCTCATCATTGCCTCATGGCTCCCCCATGCTTTCTTTCCCAAAGGCCACCTGCCTTGTATCCCACCAAAAGAAACTTCATCCCTTTGCCATTAGGCAACCTTCCCCTGCCCAAGAAGAATGCAGGCTGCTCGTTTTGCTTGGTCCTGCTCCTTGACATGTGACGTCACGCCACATGGCCGCTCATCATCACCATTTGCTAGGCCTTCTGGTAGGCCTCTCCCTTGCCTTGCTAGCTTTGAATGTCCCCCCCATAGCGCTTAGGCCTAGCTCCATTCCTGCCAAGCCAAATCGGCCATCTGCTCACTCTAGGTCTGTTCCCTTGGCGTGTGACATCATGCCACTTGGCCGCTAGTCATTCCTATCTGCTAGGCCTTTCCATAGGCCTCTCCTTGCCCTCCTAGTTTGGCAATGTGCGAGTGCCCCCCTCTGAAGCACTAGTCCCTGTACCATTTTGCTAGGCCAACTAGCTGCTCATTTTTTTGGCCTGCTCCTTTGGCGTGTGACATCACGCCACATGGACGCTTCGTCGTCCCTACTTGCTAGGCCTTTTTGTAGGCCTCTCCTTGCTCCACTAACTTGCAGCAAGCGATTGTCCCCCAGATCCTCCCCCATTTGAAGCACTAGTCACTATACCCCTCCGCCTAGCCAAACACATAGGCCCCTTCCAGCCACATGGTTCTGGCTGCATCGCCACATGGGGCAGTGAGACTGATGCTGTCCATCTGATCAGCCTCCTCAGTGTGGAAAGCCAGGTGGTACCCCCATGAAAGGGAGATGCAATCTCTACTTGGGGATGCAAGGAGGTAGCAGGGAGGTGGGGTGGGGTTCGTTTCAAGGCCATGCGGTAAAGCTGGCATGTGGAAACAATTCTGTGGAGAGCTGCTCATCTCAGCTAACTGGAAGCATCAAGGGAGAGTTTTTTTTTTTTCACATTTTGCCACTTTGGGTCATCGTAGGGAAAATGAGCACAAGGGAATTGTGTAGTGAGTGAGTGATCCTCCTTTATCCCTGCAGCCACGGGGGGGGGGCTTCCCATTGAAAACCCTAGACCCCAAACAGCTGAAGATCCCCCAATGATTCCAGTATGAGCCTACCACACCCTGCAAGGTCTCAGAAACCTGTTCCCATCAACTTGCGTGATTCCCTTAAACCAGCAATGTTAAAAGTCAGTGAAGGCCCCAAGTCATTCCAGCTTCTACACTCTCTGGCTTTTTCTTTAAAACCAACCTCAGCTTTTCTAACTGAATTACCCTTCTCTGGGCCAAAAGCACTTTTTCAACAAACCTTGTTTATTTGTGCCTATTTGCCTCACGATTTTAAAACTAAGGCATACAACCTCAGTGCAGCTGCAAAATGTATTCCAACCACTAAAACACATTCACTCGAAACAGCAATGCTAAAACTTCCCTCAAACAGAAGCCTAATGAACCAGTCACATACAATTCACCTTAAAATTATGATTTTTTTTTGCTTTGAGTAAAGTAATACAACTATCATTATATATCATTGTTAACTTATTTGTTTATATATTTCTTTTTTTTAAAAAAAACTTCATTCTTTGGAAGCTATCTTACCTGCTGTATCCTAGTGCACAAAGCTCTCCAGCTGTTCATCTAATCTGATGTGCTGCAGTTTCAGTTAAATCAAAACTCCAGCAAAAGTGGCTAAACCACTTCTGTGCTGCCCATTATGTACCTCCATTTGCCCCTCCCCTTCCCTTGCTGTTGCTTGGCCATTGTTCTATCACCTGACCCTCCTCTTCCTCCCCCCTTCCCTTCTGAGCACATCATCTTGATGAAAAGGAAGGTGCACCAGACAACCTGGTCTGCCCATTAAAGGGCAAACTCCATTATCTCCACCCCACTGCATAAATATATATATATATGTGTGTATATATATATATATATATATATATATATATATATATATATGTGTGTATGTATATATGTATGGAATACATGATGGGCAGGAGTGGAATATGGAAAATATTCTCACTCCTGCACAGTGAGCTCTGGATATTTCACGAGTGCCAAATGCACAAGTGAAATATACAGTGCTCATGATGCAGGAGTGAGAATATTTTCCATATTCCATGATCTGCCATCAAGTGTGCTATTTATACCATGGAGGTGAGACCAATTTCAGTGAGATAGGTATGTTTGTTGTTATGAGGTTCATGTCACTTTAAATGATGTTGGTTCTGTGGTAGTGCGTGTGTGTGTGTGTATGTGTGAGAAGTTTTATGAATGGGTTGTTGTAGTGAGCTGTTGTTGGTTTTGTGTGTGTGTGTGTATGTCGAATAGGTGTGCTGTGTTTTGATAATTGGTTGCCGGAGGGAGGTTCTGTTCTGAGACAAGCTAGATGTTTGCAGTATACTGGTTATTTGTTGTTCGCTTTGTAGGTCAATATGTGTCAATGCAGGATTCAGTAATGTACTAAACTCAGGTTTTGAAATGCAGCACATAAGATTTGGAGATTGTTACATTTAGGAGTGCTGCAGCTGACTGTCATTATCTATATTAATTGTGTTAATTTCAGTGTAGGACCTGTTTTTGAACTCAGCAAATTACTGGGGTATTTCTTATTGTTTTGAGATGCAGGTGAGTGATGTCAGCAGAGTAGGTATAAATGGTATTTATTTTAACTCCTCTGATGTCATCAGGATTTATTTCACTCCAGTGAAAATAACATGGTTTATTTCACTGGAATTGATCTCACCCCCATTATGCACTTTAATAACTTTGCAACCATTCAAAATGGATGTGTATGAGATTTTGCATGGATATTCTTGTGTGGTAGATTTGTAGATGTGCCACATTTATTTTTGGTCAGATGTGCAGATTCTAAGTTCTGGATAATGCAGTAAGTGGATTTTCACCCATTGGTTTTGCTGGTTTTTTCTTTGAACTTGCCTACAGCTCAGACAGTTTAGCATTTTGGTCTGGAATTTTTGGAGTTAAAAGGGGCTCCCCCACAGTTGTGCCTTTTGCTTGTTTGGTGAAAAAAAAATTATCCATTCTAGTTATATAATTTTCAAAATTTGAGAAATTTGGTTCTCAGCATGCTAGGTAAGCACTTAAAGATAGCTGTATGAAATGAAAAAGGAATCCTTTGTCATATTGCAATAATTCTTTTTCCTAAAAAAATGTTCAAATGCCACAAAAATGACATCCAGAAGAGAGACCAATTCATCTATCTGGCTGCCAGGGACCTCATTAGGTGTAATCTGTAGTTCACAGTTCGAGAAATGCACTTGTAATGTTATTTTTTTACTATTGTAAATCTTTTTCCATGACCATGTGATACAAAAAAAATATTTTTTCATATCACGAGTCACAAAAAAAGATCCTTTTTCGTGGAAGAAAAACCCTCCTCCATTTGCCTCATCTTACTGAGATCACCGTTCCTGTTAATGTTATGTATTTCCCTGGTGTCTCATGGCACCCCCACCCTCAAATCTCCATCCCTGATAACATTTCTTATCTGAAAATTTTTGGTTAAGCTGATGGTATGTGCTGGTCTTGGAGTGGAGAAGCAGCCAGCAGTGCTCCAAAGAGTGATTTTGTACATCACCACCTAGTGCCAGAGTGTTGATCGAAGGAGATCCTTTCCATGTATTGAAGTCCTGCTCAGAAAACACTGAGTTGTTCCCCCGACTCGATTAGGTTGTGCAGCTGGAAGGAGTTAGGAGAGGGAGAGGTACCATTGAAGGAGAATTGCTAGGGACCCCGATCCTTGACACAAAGGACTGGGCTCATCACCAGGAATGAGTTGCAGGGCTTGTTGCCTGCAGATCCCAGCTGCTGTTGTTGTGAGGCATTGTGATGAGCGAAGAGTGAGAAGGTGGCTTGGCTGCTCCATCTCACCCATTGCAGTATAACATGGCTTCATCCATGAGGAAATGCAATGGCTCCACCATGATAGTGACACTTTTGGGGTGACTTCTAATTCTGGGCTTTGGGTCTTTACAACCATGATTCATGTGGGGCATCAGTATGACTTCAGAGCCCACCATGGATCTGAACATCATGGGATTGATGCCGATGAGGGACATTGGTGAGGGGATTCTCTCTGTTGTCAGTCTAGGGAAGGAGCACATCAAAGAAGCATCCCTGCTCCACCCATACACACTTGAAATCATATTCTGAGACATTGAGATAGTGCTTGCTTTCAGTTATTACTTTTATTTTTGTCTATTTCTCTTGTTATTTGTTCATCTACTCAAACAAATGTAAAAGGGTGCTTTGGTCATTGTGCAGCCTATAGTTTCTTTTTTTTTTTTTTTAATACGTAGCTCTTCTGAGCTCCATGCTTAAATGGATGCTCTATTTCCTAAGTAATGACAAAGTGATGGCATCAGAAATAAATGGGAAGCAAGTGTTTGTTGGTTAGTGTGCATTATTAAAGTATTTCAGAAGAGAAATTGCTAGGAAACATGCCATTATGCATATATTTTATTTAAATACAATTGCTTTCCCTTGATTTATTTTCTTGCATTGCACCCTTGTTTCTAAAAATCAAATGCCGATATAATCTTGGTCTTTTGCACAAGCAGCTGAGGAAAGGTAGCAGGCAAATCCTTTTTGCACTAGTTGCACAGCCTGAGGAAATAAAATGTGAATTTTCTGCAATTAATTACTGCAGGCTGCCCCATAAGGAGAGTTTAATGTTCTGGTTGGTGACTACTGGTTAAAAATGAGGAATTATACCTTAAAACATATTTTAGCCTTCTATATAAGTATTTCCATGGTGGCTAGTGGCACCCCCCACACTGTGATCACTGTCTCCCTTTTTAGTTATTGTTTCCTTATGGCACCCCCCCACCCTCCTAGGTCCCCCACTGGCTGTAATAAAGAATGCAGTACCACAATGTATTTTTTTAACTGTGAAAAAAAGGGTCCCTCTGCAATGCAAACTCCCTCATGCTGACCTCTCACTGAGCATCCACCACCTGCACCCCCAGACGTCCCCACACACCCTCACTTAACTGAACAGGTTTCAGGATGAACATCTACTCTCTGATCAAAGACATGTCTTGCTACTGAAACCAGCGACTGATATATGAGAAATAAAGTAAGTGAGGTTATTGTATTTCAATGGCATTTTTAACTTTGGTGCATAACTTTGCCATTTTGGCATATTTTGACACCAAATTTTCAGCATGACATTTTTGAGACACCTCCTCATAAACGATGTCAGTGGAATTACACAAATCTGGTCTGAAAGGCAGTTTCGCTGTTTTTTTTTTATCCTCCCAGGGCCATTGATCTGCCTACCTGCCATGTCCTGGCTTCACCCACAGGTCTGTCCGGCTGCCATCCCCTTGAACTACCCTCGGTGACCTCATTAGGCCCCGCGGCTACCCCCGTGGCTTGCCCCCCATGGCGGGGGGGTGGGGAGCACTCCTGCCGGAGCTCAACCCACCCATTCCGGATCCAGTAATGCCATGCACCCAGGTGCCGGGAGAGTCCGTGCGGAGATGGCCATCATGCCGCCACAACCAGTGCCCTCCTTTTTCCCACTTTTCACCCCTAAGCCAGCAGGTGTGCACTGACACCAATGGCCATGAGAGTGTGCGCGTCCGCCCACGTTCTGGCCAGGCGTCTGCCTCCGGCTGTGCTTGTGCTCCCAGCAGCGGAAGTACCTCTGGTCTCCACCGGGGGTCTCTCCTGTGCCGGGATGACCCTGGATTCCCCCCCAGGGAGAGGAGAGCTGTCCTACGGACGCTCGATCCTACTCCCTCCCCGCCGACCCCCAGCACCAGGGCTCATTCCTGAACCCGGGTCGCTGGTGTGACACGAGGTGTGGCGTCCAGCGCCTCAACCCTCAGTGTCACCAGGCTGGCACGGCAGTTTCACTGTTGCTTAGAGAAATCACCTTTGAGGTAGGATTTGAAAATTTTGACTGCCTTTGTTCCTGAGGTGGGGGTAATAATAAGAGTATGTTCAAAACTTGGGGTCAAAATATGTTAAAATGGTGAAGTTATGCACATCCATTGAAATTAAGCTATGCACACTCATAAATTTCAAAATTTTCAAAATTTGCACCCCATATTTTCAACAAAGCCATTTCTTTATGCCAGCTCATGAACATGATCAACTGTAATTTTTCAAATCTTTACCCAAATGTGTTTTCACGACTGTGGCATGAAATTAAGTTACAGTGGCATGGAATGAAGTTTTAGCGGGGATTTGAAATGTTTTAGTAATGGGTTCATGAGGCTGGGTAATAACGAGGCTATTCTGACAGTTTGGTTGCTGTTGGGCTACAAATGGAAGTGCAGGGCCCTCCACAGCAGCACACATATACACATCTATGGAGGAAAGGGAGCGCAAGGCCCAGAGGGCAGACAAATAAGGATAGAATTATACGCTCTCAAAAATTAAAGAAATTGTTTGCAAAAAACTCCATTAATGCATCAGTTAGGGTTAAAGGGACAAAAAGTAGGGAAATGTAGGGTTTCCAATCAAAGCATCCCATCCACACCCTGTAGGCAGAAACAGGCATGGGGTGTGCCTTGGGGTTGTCAACCCCAATGCTCACCCCATTTCATAAAATAAAAAGCTCAGCTGGGTACAGTGTATGAGAATGGGGTGAGCAGTAAGACTGACAACCCCAAGGCACACCCCATGCCTGTTGCTGCCTGCTGGGTGGGGTGGGGTATTAGGGTTAGAAACCCTAACACCATATTTCCCTACATTTGTCGCTTTAATCCTAAATGATACAGTAACAGAGTTTTTGGCAAATAATATATAGATAGATAGATAGCTAGATAGATAGATAGATAGATAGATATGGGAGTGGTAGCATCCCTATAATTAGGGTTGTATAGGCAGTTCTGTGTTAAATTCAGAATTGTGTACCTTAATAACATTGGAATTTTTTTATGAAATAGCCTGAAATGTGGCATGTTTGGTCACCCTGTAAATATCTCAAAATGTAAAACATTTTGTGATAATATCTTGTATGATTTTTGAGATATAAAGTGGTAAAAATAGAAAAGAAAACCTTTTTTTCCCATCAGTTAACATGGGATTTTTTGCTCCCATCTACAGATCACAGGGAATAAAAATGTTTACCTAACATTTTCAGGGATGATGGGACAGTGCCAAAGGTGTGCCTTTGAATAGTTTTGTGAAAAGAAATGTCACCATTTTTGAATTATAATGAATTTTGTGATAGCCACCAGACAGGCAGATTATTGAAAACCATTGTACTGTCAATTGTTAAGGATTTACTGATTGAACATCACAGAAATACTGTTTGTGATTCCACCATCTTGTCCCCCCCCCTTAAAAATTGGATTTCTAAAGAAACCCACATGATTAGGGAAGTCCAAGACCTGTATGTAGGTCACAGCCACATGCTTAGTTCAATTTTTGTCTTAGAATTAAGAAATTGACATTATAAATATGTGTTTTTGTGGTCAGATTCATTTCACCTGGCACTCACTTACATAAGGATGGTTCAATTGGAAAATAACCATTCACATAGTTTTAGCTTTCAAACTTTACAGGGGCTGCGTCCTACCTCCTGTAGTTTAGATCCAGGTCCCACTACCTTACTCTTAGGGTGTGGAGATTCCATTCTACTGGCTCTAGCACAGAGAGTCTGGTCCTCTCTTGACTCAGGTGTATATTTTCTGTCCTTCAAAGAGGCAGTGGTGACACCTTTGTTGAAGAAACCATCTTTGGACCCAGAATGTCTGGCCAACTACAGACCTATCTCGAACCTCCCCCTTTCAGGGAAGGTGATCGAGAAGGTGGTAGCAGCCCAATTGGAGAACCACTTGACCATCCATAGCATCTATGAACCTCTCCAATCAGGTTTCCATAAGAGGCATAGTACCGAGACTGCGCTGGTTCAGGTACTTAATAATCTCCTGATGGCAAGAGACCAGGGAAAACGGTCTATCCTGGTGTTATTGGATCTGTCTTCAGCATTTGACACCATCGACCATGGGGTTCTTTTGGAGTGTCTGAGATGTATTTGTGGACTCTCTGGGGTTGTGCTCAGATGGTTCACATCATACCTCACCGGAAGACCTCAGAGGGTGGTGTCAGGGTTTTTTTCCTCTGATCCCTTCTCGCTTTTTTGTGGAGTCCCTTAGGGTTCTGTATTGTCCCCCATGTTGTTTGCGGTGTACATGCTTCCCCTCGGAGACATTGTGAGATGATACAGGTTGGGTTTTCACTGTTATGCAGATGATACCCAACTGTACCCGTCCTTCGCACCCGACCAGGAAGGAGCTGTCTCGGTATTTAATAGCTGTCTGGAGGAAATCCAGGATTGGATGAGGTCGAGTTGGTTGAAGTTGAATTCTGGGAAGACTGAGGTGTTGGTTTTGGATCTGGATCACCAGATAGGGGGACCTGTGGCCAGCTCCCCCTCTGGGGTGTTATGTGGGGATGTCGAGTTACTGGTCTCTGAACGGGTGCAAGATCTGGGGGTGATTCATCTTAGATGATGGGCTGACCTTAAGATCTCAAATGTCAGCAATGGTAAAATCTTCATTTTATCATCTGAGAAACATCGCCAGAATCAAGTACCTTGTTCTGTCTGGCAATCTGCCAACTTTGATCCATGTCTTTGTGACCTCACGCCTGGACTACTGCAACTCGCTCTATCTTGGAATTCCGTGGGTTGATATCCACTGCCTTCAGCTGGTGCAGAATTCTGTAGCTTGAGTACTTACAGGTACTCCTACAATATCACATATTACTCCGGTGCTGCGGGATCTGCACTGGCTACCAGTCCAGTGGTGGATCACCTTCAAAGTTGGATTACTGACTTTTAAAGCCCTACATGATCTGGGCCCTGACTACCTGAAAGACCTCCTGATTCCTTACCTCCCGGTGAGGTCACTCCACTCAGCTGATGAGGGGTTGTTAGAGATCCCTAGGGTCACACTGAAATCAGCTGGTGCCCGGGGTTTTATGTTTGCAGCACCAACCCTTTGGAATTCTCTACCATGTTGGGTAAGGGAGTGTTCAGCTGTGGGGAGCTTTAAACAGGCTCTCAAATCCTTCTTTTGGAATAAGGCATATGGCCTTGATTAATGTTTCGCACTTGTTTTTAACAGTTTTTATATTAATGTCTGTTTGTTCTGTTTGTATTTAATCTTTTTGGAATGCGCCTTGGTTTTGGAAAGGCGCAATATAAATAAAGTTTAATAATAATAATAGAAAAGCCAGTTGCCTAAACATAATATCTAACTGTCCAAGTTTGAATGGGCAAGTCAAATTAGGTAATACAAGGAGGACAATTCACTGACTCCCAAACCTTGTTTCAGCATGAATGAACATTCATTTTTCTTTTTCTGTAGGAGTGGCTTCTATTCTTCTGACCGTCACTCATTGTATTATCATATAGTATAACTACATTAACAGTGTTTTAGTTTGTAAGTAACATTGTGTGGTGCACTGTGTTTATTCCAAGCTTAGCTTTTTTCTAATGATTATTTTTTCAACCGGGTTTAGTAGTGGTCACACATTTAGTATGATCAGCCTTTTGTTTTATTATGATGTATAGTAGTTATGTTCTACAGTTTACGTCCTACAGTTCCTTAGTATTAATTTTGTGATCAGTTTTTACACCCAGAATTCTGTGACCAGAACAGTTTCTAACTTGTTACTCCTCTTAGATGCCATTATTGCAGCAATAGTTAGTGTTGTGCCAATAATGCAGTTTATATTCACTTTCTGTCCCCTGAGTAGACAGCAATCATTAAGTGTCTACAAGCAACTGCATATTGCATCATAGGCATTCATTTATTTAATGTAGTTATATGAGAACACATTGGGTGCCACTCAGATGCAGCTCATACTACAAAAAAATTAAAGCTGAATGTTCATTCACACTGAAGCAAGATTGGTGAGTCCGTGACATGGGTATTTGAAAGGATTTTACTCAGGTATCAATTTTGCAGAATCCTCCTACTTATATGAATTATATGAATTAGACTTGCCCATTCAAACTTACTGTAGTTAGACAGTTAGGTACTATCTTTAGGCAACTGTTCTTTGCACATGCACAGTAGTTATACCACAATGTAGTAAAACACATTACAAGCCCCCTACCCCCCTCCAGCAGTGTTGAACACTGTGGAGCCCACTCCCAGTGTCCCCATATATTCAGTTTGTTTACCTGTGAAAAGAAAACAGTACCCCATCGGCTTTTTTATTTATTTAACCTAAAAAAAAGAAAACATTCCCTCATCATCCCTGCCATCCTCCTTCCACATCCTGACCCTTTCATTCAGTACCCATCACCCCAACCCCCCCTTTTGCCCTATACTTACCTCCTGAGGTCATCTGCTGTCATCTTTTGTAGACTGGGACATGTCTCCACTCTTCAAAGCTGAAGCACAAACTGAAGAATCAATGTAAATGCCGTGTAATATAATTCAATGATGTTTTGAACTTATATTCAAAACTTTGCCATTTTTGGTAGTTTTTTTCACCAAACTTCCAACATGGACTTTTTGGAACCCCACCACATGAACACTGTGACTGTCATTTTTTTAATCGGGACCAGAAGTTATTTTGCTGTCACTGTGTGAAATCACCTTTTGGGACTGATTAAAAAAATGACAGTGCCAGTGTTTATGAAGAGGGTCCCAAAAAGCCCATGTTGAAAGTCTGGTGAAAGAATTCCTTAAAATGGCCAGTTTACATGTTTATTTAATTTTTTCTACGTGCACACGTTACTTTGGTAAGTTTTAATATTTTTGCTCCAAATTTTCAACATAGCCATTTTTTCACACAACCTCATGGACAGTACAGCTGTCATTTTTCACATCCTGCCTGAAATGTGTTTTCACAACTGTGGTACAGAATGGTGCTTTGGTATGGATTTGAACATTTTCACCTACAGTTTATGAGGTGTGGGTCATAAGAAGACTATGTTCAAAATATTTGGTCAAAATATGAAAAGATGCCTAAGTTATGACCATTCATTGCAATTTCGGTATGCCCGCTCATAATTTTGGAAATTTTAAATATTCTGACCCCAGATTTTAAACATAGCCTTCTTATTACCCGACCTCATGTATGTCACAGCTGTCATTTTTCAAATCCTGCCCAAAATGTGTTTTCACACCTGTGGCATGGAATGGTGTTTAGTTGCACAGTTTTATGTTTTGGCAGGGATTTAAAGATTTTCTGTACTGGGTACATGTGCTGGGGTATTAACATGGCTATGCTGATAATTTGATCATGTATCTATAGAGCGATGGACCCTGCACTCCCACAGTAAAATACGGAAAAAAATCACAGTGCATAGGAGCACAGGGCCGAAGCATAAGGCCAGTTATGGAGGGTGGGGGTCATACACGCTCACAATCAAATAAGGATATAAGTAAACTATCTAAAAAGAAAGGAAATCCATTGCAAAAGACTTTGTTAATGCATCAATTAGGGTTGTCAGTAAAGCAACAAAAGCGGGGAAATATGATGTTAGGGTTTCCAACCCTGATACCCCACCACCACACTGCAGATACTGAAGTGCATCGGGGGTGTGCCTTGGGGCTTAACACTCAACCCATTCTCCAATAATGTACCCATCTCAGCTTTTTACTTATGGAATGGTGTGAGCATTAGGGCTGATGACCCCAAGGCACACATGCCAATCTTTGTTCCTTCCAGTACCTGAAAAAAAAGAAAATGGTTATTGATGTTTTTTTTAAATATAAAATAGTCCTTCACCACTCTGAACCCCCACCCCCACCTCCCACTCAGTACCCACCATCCCACACAGCCCAGTACACCCCCCACACCCTCACTCACCTGAACAGGTCCCAGATTTGAAATCCACTCTACAATCAAGACACGTCTTGCTGCTGAAGCAGGCAACTTCAATTAGACTAATGTAAATGTGGTTTAACGTATTTTAATGGTGTTTTCAACTTTGATGCATAACTTGGCCATTTTGCATATTTTGACACCAGATTTTTAACGTGGCCTTTTTTGGAACCCCACCTCATGGACAATGGCACTAGTAGTTCACAAATCTGTCCCAAAAGGCAATTTCACAGTCGCTTGGCGAAATCACCTCCCACTCGGTCGTCACCCGAAATACAAGCAAAGCCACCTTCCAGGTGCTGAGAGCTAGGAACTCGCTTGCCCAAAGGTCTTTCCACTACAGAGCACCTTCCTGGTATAACTCCCTCACCACTTACATCACTAGCACCTCAAATATCGGCCCCTTCAAAATCACCCTATGCAAACACCTCACTGACACTTGGCGCTGTAAATGCCCATAACAGGGCCTTACCGAGAGCTCCACCTGAACCAATCTGCAGACATAGACCTCACCCCCAGGTAACCACCACCTAGTACTCTTAGGTTTCTTATAGTATTACATATGTACTAATTTATTTAGAATAGCTTCTTGTAGTCTGTACACCACTCACTGTAACCTGCGTGCTCCACTGTGTCACTAAAATTGCTTAGTTTTGTATGCTGTTTTGTATCTCACCTGTATTGTTCTCCACTGTTTTGCTCCACCAATATGTTGTCTCCCCTTCCTGTGATGAGGTGCCTTTGTAAATGAGTCTTTGACTTAAAGGTTGTAAATCCGAATTGTGAATAAATAAAATAAATAAATAAAAAATACACACACCAAATGCATTTTCTATAGCCAGAGATTCAATTATCTCACTGTCAGGGCAACATAGAAACATAAAATGTGACAGCAGATAAGGACCGCTTGGCCCACCCAGTCTGCCCATTTTCCTTACCGACTGTAACACTGCAGACCCTACTTGATCTCCAGCTTAGCCCTCCCTACCTTAATCTCTAAGGTTCCCTTGCATCTATCTCCTATGTTTTTGCCTCCAACACCTCTGCAGGAAGGCTGTTGCAGGCATCCACCACTCTTTCTGTGAAGAAGTACTTCCTTATGTTTCCCTGAAGTCTAGCCTCTGCAGCTTCACAGCATGCCCCCCCTTATTCTTGAGCATCTTTTTTTTAAAAAAATACTTCCCTCTTGTACCTTGTTTATACCCATGAGATATTTGAAAGTCTCTATTATATCTCCCCTTACCCTCCTTTCCTCCAGGGTGTACATAGGTCCTTTAGTCTCTCCTCATAGGGTCTATGGTGAAGACCCTGAACCATTTTAGTTGCCCTCCTCTGAACCACCCCTACCCTGTCTATGTCCTACTGGAGAAGTGGTCTCCAGAATTGGTCACAGTACTCTAGGTGAGGTCTCACCAATGATTTAGACAGTGGTATCACCACCTCCCTCTTTCTGCTGGTGATACCCCTCCCTATACACCCTAGTATCTCACTGGCTCTCCCTACAGCCATGGCACAATGTGTGGCCACCTTCAGGTCATCTGATATTGCCCACAGGTATCTTTCCAGTTTGGTGGTTGCCAGAGCCACTCCCCCCATCTTGTACTCCACCCTTGAGTTTCTATACCCCAAGTCCATGATTTTGCACTTCTTCACATTTAAACTTAGTTACCACACTTTGATCACTCTTCAAGCTTTCTTAGATCCCGATTCATTTTTTACACACACACACACACACACCCCCGAGACATACACACACACAAAGAGTGTCTACCCTGTTGCAGATTTTAGTGTCATCTGCAGAACGGCATACCTTCCCTTCTAGCTGCTTCTCAATGTCACTAATAAAGACATTAAAGAGGACCAGTCCCAGTACTGATCCTTGTGGCACCCTGCTGGTCACCCTCCCTTCCTCAGAGTGAACTCCGTTTACCACCACCCTCTGATGCCTAAAGCACAACTAATTTCATACCCAGTTTACCACTTTTAGACCCACTCTCAGGTTGCCCAGTTTGTTTACTAGTCTCCTATGTGGAACCGTGACAAATGCCTTACTAAAAACAAGATAGGCCACATCCACTGCTCCACCCTTATTAACTTCCCTGGATACCCAAGTCAAAGAAATCTATCAGAAGAAGAAAGTTCCCTGATAAGCAGGTAAAGATAGAAGGGGTATTTTTCATTGTCAGCAAATAAACAGTTGTAATGAAAACTATAAACAATACGTAATGTTTCTAATTTGTTTATATGTGCACAGAAAGTGTGATGATCAGGGTAACAACATTTAATTTTTTTTTATTTAAGGTAGTTTGAATTTTAGGGCTCAGTTGAATGTTTTTTACAGTGTAAAGGTAGTAGACATGTTTGCGATGGAAGATCATTTCTGGTTGTAGGGGGACTGATGAAAGTTAGTTCTGGTTGTAGGACGACTGCTTTGCACATTGTGTGATGTGGTTTAGGAACAGGATGTCTGTGCATGAAACAGATTTCTTGCATGGTCACATGATATATTTCGACCAATGAGACTTCTTTATTTTGGATGCCCATTTTATAATCTATTGCTAACTCCTCCCCACTATTGAACATGCATTAGTGAATCTATTCTATTCTCTCTCTCCCTGACTGATCTGAATGACAAGTAATTTAACAATTAAATAGACAGTATTTGGCATTAAAAAATATCATTTTTAAAATGAACAGAAACTAATTGCAATAAAACTATGTTAAGGCATTGGTGAGGGATTGTTTTCTTTTTTGGCAGGTTTTCAAAAAAAAACCATTGAGGGACTGTTTTTATTATTTCAGGGTTGTGCTGCAACTATAGGGTGAAGGGTGCCAGTAGACACCAGGAAACACACAAAATGTAATGGGAACAGTGATCAGAGGGTGGGGGTTGTCACTAGACACCATGGAACATATTTTAAATAACAGGGAT
Organism: Neoceratodus forsteri; assembly: GCA_016271365.2. Taxonomy (NCBI): domain Eukaryota; kingdom Metazoa; phylum Chordata; order Ceratodontiformes; family Ceratodontidae; genus Neoceratodus; species Neoceratodus forsteri. The sequence continues at coordinate 656,700,851 of CM028136.1, forward strand.
GGTGATCGGTGGGTGGGAGGAGCCACCGGACACCAGGGAACACATTTAAAATAATGGGGACATAGATCGGTGGGTGGAGGGTGCCACTAGACACCGGGGTAAGGGTGGCTCACAGCTGACACTGCAGCCAGCAGCACGACTTCAGCTTCAGCTGGAAAAGTCAAGAAATTCCCACTGTTCTCATACAGAGAATGCAAGAGAAGCACTCCTCCCATTAAGCTGGGCACTCCAGTTTTTGGGTGCCCAGAAAACTTATTTGTGGGCAGCATACAAAAAAACAAACATCAGAATGTAACTAAATTGGTCCCATTTAGCTAGGTTCTGATGTTTGTTTTATTAAAATTCCAGAATTTTATGTATTTTTCACATTTGCTGTTTCATGGAAAACATCAACAACATAATGGTTGGCACGGCAGAAAAAATGTTTGGTGCCCTGCCAAATCAGTGTTGTGAAAGCAAAAAATGGCATTTGCATCATCACATTTTTACTTTTGTCGCAGAACTTTATCTGACACACCCTACAGCGCATGCACAAGTCGGAAAACACTAAAATGTAAACACTTATAGCTAGGGAACCCTTTGATATTTTTTCACTGGACCTGTCAAATGCATTACATTGGGACATGACACATGTCCCCTGCACATTTAAGGGAAACAACATATTTCATGTAGGCTATAGGGGATAGCAAAAAAAAATATGTTAAGTATTGGAAAAAAGGTTTGTTTTTTTTCAATAAATGAGACATGCGGATTTCAGAACTGCACAAGCTGCCATTACAAAAATGTTCACATTTCAAGACCTTCCCTCATAGACAACCCTTAAAAATGTTTTAGCACATTTCATGAAAGAGAACCAAAGATATTAATGTGCAAACTTTGAGGTTTAACATTGAACAGGCTACTCAACCCTAACTATAAGGGTGCTACCCACTCCTATAATATATCAATCAATCAATCAATACTTTATTTATAAAAAGGCGCCTTTCCAAAAACCAAGGTGCCTGTACACCACATAATAAAACAATATTAATAAAACAATAAATTAACCACACAATAAGATATTAAAAATCATTATATGCTTGTCTAAAAGATATGTTTTAAGTGCTCCCTTAAAAGTTTCAACGGTCGGGCAATCTCGTACCTGACGAGGTAGAGAATTCCACAGAGTTGGAGCCACAAAACTAAAAGATCTGGCCCCAGAAGTCTTCAAAGAAACCTTGGAAATCTCTAGCAATCCCTCGTCAGTGGATCGGAGTGAGCTGGGGGGACAGTAGGGACAAAGGAGATCTTTCAGGTAGCTAGGTCCCTGATCATGTAGGGCCTTATAGGTCAGCAAACTGACCTTGAAGGTGATACGCCAGCATATTGGCAGCCAGTGCAGTCCGCGGAGCACAGGCGTTATATGACTGGTCCTAGAAGAACCTGCCAATAGCCTGGCTGCTGTGTTCTGCACTAGCTGCAAGCGGCGAATATCAACCCCTGGTAGCCAAAGATACAGGGAATTGCAGTAGTCAAGACAGGAGGTAACGAAGGTGTGGACCAAGGTAGGAAGATCATCAGGAGGAACCACGTGCTTCACCCGGGCAATGTTCCTCAGATGGTAAAAAGAGGCTTTGACAACTGCCAACACCTGTGATTTAAGTGTCAAACAGTTGTCAAAAACAATGCCCAGATTTTGCACCTGATCTGATGTAGTTAGCTGGACACCCCCAAGCCATAAGCCTGAGGGAAATCCAGGCAACAAACCCACCTCTCAATGACCTGGGTCCACGACCAACACCCCAGTTCTTCTTGGGTTCAACTGCAGCCAACTCACATTCATCCAGTCCTGGATTTCAGCAAGACAGTTATTAAAGACCGAGAAAACGGCATCTTGGCCAGGTACAAAGGACATGTACAGTTGAGTATCATCTGCATAGCAGTGAAAACTCAAACCGTACCGCCTAATGATCAATCCCAATGGCAGCATGTACACAGCAAACAACATGGGTGCCAAAATGGAGCCCTGTGGTACCCCACAGGATAGGGGGAATTCTGGTGAGGAAAAAATCCCAGACACCACCCTCTGAGTCCTACCCTCAAGGAAAGATCGAAACCAGCTGAGGACTGTACCAGACAGTCCACAGATAAGCCGCAGTCATTCCAACAGCACACCATGGTCCACAGTGTCAAATGCCGCAGAGAGATCAAGAAGGACCAAGATGGAACAGGTCCTTCTATCTCTCACTATCAGGAGATCATTTAGTACCCGAACCAGAGCCGTCTAGGTGCTATGTCTCTTCCTAAATCCGGACTGGCGAGAATCATAGACATCGTGGCTGGTTAAATGATCATCCAACTGCATTGCAACTACCTTCTCAATAACCTTTCCCACAAAGGGTAGGTTAGAGATGGGTCTATAATTAGCCAGACAGTCCGGGTCCAAGGAGGGCTTCTAAAGAAGGGGCTGCACCAAAGCCTCCTTCAGGGGATTTGGAAAAATCCTCCTCTCCAAACCTCCAGACTATCTCAGCCAGAACTGAACCGATTTTATCTACACAACCCACTAGGAGACGTGTAGGGCCCAGATCCAGACCACAGTTGGTCGGACGCAGTAATTGGATGACCATCACAATGTCATTGATTGTGGGAAGGCTGAAGTCGGACCACACAAAACCGGTGTCTGACATCTCCTGTCGACCACCACTACTCCCACTAGAGAACATCAGACGGACATCGGACCTGAACTTGGCAAACTTATCTGAAAAGCATTGAGCAAGCTCCTCACACAAATTCTTGAGAAAAAGCTCTTCTGGGCTGAAGACAGATTGGATTGCACAATCTGTCCACGGTCCGGAAAACCTGAGCTGGTCTATTCTGAGCAGCAGCAATCTCTCTGGACAGGAATTCTGCCTTCTTACGAGAGATTGCTGATTGATAAACCACGTAATGGTCCATCAATCTAAGTCTGTCACAATCCAAGCCCGACTTCCACCAACATCTCTCTAATCTTCGTCCAACTCTCCTCAACTCCCTTAAAGTCTCATCAAACCAAGGAGACCTAGGGCGAAGAGTGAGAGGATGTACACGAACAGGTGCAATGGAATCCAGGGCCTCTGTCACTGCCTTATTATAGGCAAGTACCAAGTCCCCTGGATCCATGCAATCACTCAGAAAACCCGATAGGTCCAGCACCACCATCAGGCCATCTGGGGAAACACCCCCTCAAAGGGCAGTACTGGACCATCTCCATAGGGGATGACCTACTAGGGGTGGCCTCAAAACTAAACCCAATGGAATGATGGTCAGACCATCTGACTGGTTCCACCACCAAATTGGATATCTCCATCCCCAGTAGGAAAACCAAGTCCAATGAATGACCACCAATATGGGTCAGGGAGGAAATAACCTGTGTGAAGCCCAGTGAAATCATTAACTGGCGGAAGTCTTGACCAAACTGCGAGAGTTCATCGTCGACCCATGCATTGAAATCACCCAGAACCAACCATCTGGGGGATCACAATGTCAGGTCAACAATGAAGTCTGCGACTTCCTGCAGGAAAACATTCCCATCACCTGGTGGACGGTAGACGAGAAGAATCCTGCGCCCCACACCCTCACCCATAATACATTCAAAGGATTTGATATTACCCACTGGTACTTCCACTAGGCCAAGTTCTGATCTAAAACAGATGGCAACACCCCCGCCCCTACGATCCATCCTAGGGCGGTTTATCACCGAGTACCCGGCTGGAATTGCTGAAGCCAAAACCGGGCCAGCATTTTCATCCAGCCAGGTCTCGGTGATGCACGCCAGGTCAGATGTTTCAACAAGATCCGCTATAACAGCGGTCTTGTTTTTAATAGACCTGGCATTACATAACACCACCTGAGTTGGATGAGCATCCGAGGATGACCGTGCTACCTGCTGACTGCCAGCAAAACCCTTGGGTATGGGAACCAACCAGAGGGGAACCCTTTCCTGGACCCATTTCACCCCAGGGCGTCTCCTTATCCCCACTATCCCTATCCGCCCACTCCTCTTCATTCCCTCTCCAGGCCCAGCCCTCATCCTCCCCCTTTTTCTGGTAATCCCCAGAGCCCTACACCATCTATATACCTCTGGTGACAGGAGGGCAAAAATGGACAGAGGTCTCTGAGCCTGGAGGGGGAATAATACCCGACCGTCTTATTACCATCCCAACACATATTTACTGCGCTAACTAATCAAACAATCCCAAAATTACAAATTCAATCCTCAAACTAAGCCCAACTAAACATAAAAATATAAATACAGAATAATTTAAAACCAAAAATATAAAGTTTATAATAAGAATGAAAATATAAAAACAATATAGATCTATATATATTCAAAATCACATTTCTATACTTTTGTTGCATTAAGAATTGACCCTAACTGCTTCCAGAATGTAACTTTTTTCAATTTTTATTCACTGAATTTATACCATTGGCTGTCACTTTTGTGTATAAACAGGGAATCAGGCCATTCAAATATATTAAGGCTGGGAAAGAAATCGACAGTCAACCTGCTGCAAACATATATCAAGCTCACACTCCTAAACCTTTTCTGCTAATTCAAGCATTGCTGGCACAGAGTGCTCACTAATGCAATTTAATATGACATTAGCTGGCACTAGTAGTTAGCACCTGTTAAACAGAGCTAAACACCCCATTTAACAGGCACTATCTATTTGAATATCAGCTTAGAACTGCCAGTGAAGTATTTTGTAAGACATAAAAGTTTCCCTCTCACCACAGGTGCTCCTTTATTTACCTCCTTCAAAAATAAACTATGGATAAAACAGCAATATGTAACAATACATTTTCATCTGTTTTTGGAAAACAACTTCCATGATTCTAAAGAGAGTTAACTAAAATTAAAGAAAAAGCATAAGACCCTACATAAAAAGTATTCAACACACATTAAACCCATTAAACAGCTTATTAAGTTGGATACTGAAAGAATATTTCTTGAATTATTTTAACCATAATGTAAATACAGTCATTTTCCTATGTATCTTTAAAGTAGATAGTTGTGACCTTTATAAAATGCTTATTTAATTGGGACTATATTTAAGTACCGAGGCCAGATATTGAAAACTGGACAAAGTGGCCGCAAAGGTTTGTGCTGCACTTGCCCATTGTCAAAAGGGATTTTTCCCAGAAATGAATACTTTAGACTGCTTTCTTTTTGGGTGCTCGATCAGCAAATGTTTATTGATCCAATTTTACACAATATTACAGTTTCACTCAAAATTGTCACCAAATAACCATTGACACATTATTTACATTTTTTCAACATTTTGCTTTCCTCTTGCAGCTCTCCTTTTATATGTCTTCATCTCTGGTCTTTTTGGGGCCCAGATGCATGACCCTGACACCCCCTCTCCAGTTCATATGACAGGTCTACATTTTGGGGTTGGGCACCTCGAGCCCCGACCCCCAATTTCTCTATTCCCTCACCCACACCACAGCCGGATTCTGGTGACCCTGGCCCTTTAACTACTACCTACTCTCTACCCCCTAATTCTAAGCCCCCATTTTTATGCTGCTTTGCCACTCCCACCTTCCTTGTTTCCTACCCTTATTTTAGCAATTTACCCCTTTGAATGACTGCCCTCTGCATCACCTTGCTGCCCTCATCTGGCAAGCAGACTAATTTCTCCACTGCCTACTTCGGCAGACTACCTTGTACCACCACCCTCTGTTGGCAGCCCCATACTTGTTTCATTATGCACTGCTGCCCTTACTCAGCTGCATTCTTACCATAAACTCCAGCCTCCTCAAGGCTTCTGTTCTAAATTTGCCAAATTAACCTATCCTACCATCTGCCACACCGTCCTTAGGACAGGTGGGTAGGCTTCAGTAATGTGTCTCAGAATAAAGAAGGGAGATTCCTTTTCTTGGACCCAATATTAAACCCCACTGGGACCCCAGTCCAAACCCCTGCTTGCTCCTCCCCCCATCCAATCAACTACCTCTTATGTGACCATGCATGCCTCCCCATCTGTGACCTCACCTAGCCTACACCCCTTCCCTCTTCCCCTTACCTTAACCTCTGGAATTACCTTTGTATCTCTCATCCCCTCCCTCTATCCAGTCCCAAAAACCCTGGCATAACTTAAGAAAACCCAAGACATTTATGGTTGCCTATGATTGGCAGCCCTATTTGACAAGAGGGATTTTCCTGAGAAATGAATACTCTAGACTGCTCTCTTTCTGGGTGCTCAATCAGCAAATGTTTATTGATCCAATTTTACACAATATTAAAGTTTCACTCAAAGTCATCTTCAAATAACGATTGACATATTATTTACATTTTTATCAACATTCTACATTGACTCTTGTAGCTCTCCTTTTGTACTTTTTCATCTCTGGTCTTCTCAGGGACCGAATGTATGACCCCGACACCCCCTCTCTGGTTCATATGACAGGTTGACCTTTTGGGGTTGGGTGCCTCCAGCCCTGACCCTCGATTTCTCCCCCCCCACAGCTGGATGTTGGTGAACCCAGCCTGTGCATACTACCCCCCCCAGATCCTAAGCCCACCATTTTATGCCCCTCCCCTTGCCACTCCACCTTTCTCGCTTAATCTTCTAGCCACCTTCAGCCTTGTGACAGAATGGTGGGCTCCTCCCCCTTTCCATTAGCTCCTGCTTTCCCATTTCTCAACAGCCTCACTTATGTTGGTGATGAAAAATAACCTACCCACTATAGACAGGTGAACCTCATCCTCTTGACAGTACCCTGGAACTGAATATGAGATATCCTTTTGTGATATGCAGACACCTCTATATTCTGCTAACACTGGCACCAACCTCCAGTTAAGGCACTTCCTCATCTTTTCAATTAACTTTGCTCCACGGGCATGCCTCCACACTGTTTTTGAAATAATTTCCAACCATCCTATGGTCATTCCTGACCACCATCCCTTAATGATACCAAACTCCCACTAAATATCCTTGAGTAAAATTCCCCAAGACCTATCCCCTATGTCATTACTCCCCAAGTGTATTATCAATAAATCCATCCTTTGCCCCTTCCTTCTCAAATCTTCTCGAACCAGCAAGAGCTGTGCCCATCTCATGCCCTGAACCTCTTTCCAATGTATCCTTGTCCAATTAATATCCCTGTGGCATTGTCTCCATCCCAGCATGATCACCTTGTACCTCTCCACCCAATATACAAAGGAATGTCCTACACTCCATAGCTGTCATTGTCATCTCAAGTCTGTTGACACAAATAGGATATGTCATAGCAGTTTCCTTATATACCTCTTGTAGCAACCAGATGTCCATCTACCTACCCCCTTTATCTCTTCCTCTGAGGTCCCTTGTGCTGCCTTCTCCAGTGCAGCCCCAATTCTGAATGAATGTGGTGAGATTAGACTGGTATCCTCTCCCATAAATGCGAATCCTTTTTTAAGGACCCCTATTACCTGGTAGCATGTAACCGGGTCTCCATTCTCATGTATGAACAATGTCCCTTCCCACTTTGGCTGAATCACCTTATATTCCCCAAGAGCTGACACTGTGCACCAACCCTGATCCCATTGGTTGACCATGTTGGCCTCTACTCCTCTTCCAGCCGGGTCCATTTTTGACCACCTCAGCCAAATTGACACGGTCTCTGTCACCTATACAACATCCTTCCATAACAGACCACTCCCTGTTGTCCTCCTGCTTTGTGTCACCACTTCTTCTAACCTGAAAGCCCCTTTCCCATTACCATAAACACAGCCTGGAATAGGCATGCTTCGTATGCTGAGGTGCATATCTGTCCTAGTGCCCCCAGCAGCCTAACTAATAGCTGCCTCTTTATGGGCCTTTTGGAGTCCCCCCTGCTACCTTGAGTCCTCTGTCACCCAATGAACATATGTCTTTTCACCCTGAATTTATTCACCTCCACCCAACCCCTGGAACTGCATGCCCACCCTATCCCTGTCACCAAAACCCCCATGGCTATGTGTCATGCCTGCCTCCCACTTCTGAATCATGTGCCACATGATCTGCCCCTCTGTGACTGGTCTGCTTAACTCAAAGCCCTCCTGCTGCTGAAACTTCTGAAAAGTGCTCCATGCCCCCTTGTGGGCCCTCAGTGTGTTTGCAGACCAAGAGCTTTGATACAGCAATTGAGCTTGGTTCATCCAACTGCCCATAATTTGGTTGGAACTGTTGTTCTCTGGAAGGTAGCTTGTAGTGCCAGGGACCTGAACCTATCCAACTGAAGATGGGAAAGGCTGTCAGCAATGTCATTCTTTACCCTCTCAATATGTCTTGCTCTGAATGACAAATTAAGTCTAAGCCTCACTAGTGCTACCTGGCGTAGCACCCTAATCACTGTCTCAGTGGACCCTTTCTGTTTGTTGATTACCTTGATCACTACACTATTGTCACATCAGAATACAATCCTGTGATCCATTAACCTGCTGCCCCATACCACCATGGCCACCCAAATGGGAAATATCTTCAGAAAGGTGATGTAGTTCAGCAAACCCTTGTCCCTCCATTCTTCTGGCTAGACCTCAGAAATCCATTCTGCTCTGAAGTAAGCCCTCATGCCGAGGGCCCCTGATGCATCCATGCACAAGTCCAAATCATTGTTAAATAGGCATTCCTTCTGCCAGAATGTGACCCCTCTTATGTCACCACGCGTGCCTCCCCTTTTGTGACCTCATCTAGCCCACACCCCCTCCCCCTTATCTTAGCCTCTGGAATCACCTTTGTCTCTCTCATCCCCATCCCCTATCCAATCCTAACACCCTTGCATTTCTTGTGAAAACCCCTGACAGTTCTAGTTGCCTGTGACTGGCAGCCCTATTTGCCCATGACCCAGATGATTCTATATTTAGTCAGATAGCAACCCAGCACTATCCATCTGAATATACAGGCAAGTGCATACAGCTTTAAGTTGAGTAGATCTGCCTGATGGGAAGTGCAGGGAATGGCACCCCCAAACCCGATAGTGCCAGAATCCCCTTGCATGATATTTAGCTGGCACCATACCGATTAGCCAATTGGACATGCAAGGCACTAAGGGGCCATTTGCATGCCTATTATGGGCCCATATCCACAGTAAGTGGCAGCAGGTTTATACCCCTCTTGTGGCTGGCACCACCCACTCCAATCTCCAGTTTCCATGGAAAGTACTGTTCCCTGGTGTCCAGTGGTCTCTCCATCCCCTGATCCCAGTCCCCATTAAAATCACATTTGTTTCTGGTGTCCAGTGGTCCCTGCCTTTTGATCACTGGTCCCGTATTATACCACATATTCTCTGGCATCTAGTAGTATCACAAATCGACTACAGTAAACTGTATGCATGCTCCCTTTACAGTGCAGGGGACTCATGCTCTCTGTCTTTGTATATGGTGACTGGCTGAGGTGGTGAGAGGAGGGCTATGATTGTGGCCATATAGAGGCTCCCCTGGCACTGGTGTTTAAGGTAAAGGGGGTGGCAAGGTGGATTGGTTAGTACCCACAGTGCAAGGGGCCACTAGATGCCAGGGAAAGCTTCTGCTTGTATGGGGATGGGTTCACTTGGTGGGGGATGCCACTACACGCCATTGAATATGCGATATAATATGAAACCAGTGGTAAAAGGGTTGGAGGGCCACTGGAAACCATAGTATCATTTTATTTCCACAGGGTTGGTGATTGGAGGAGGGTGGGAACCAATGAACACCAGGAACTATTGTAATTTTACCAGTGCCAGAAATCTGAGGGCGAGGGTGACACTAGAAACCAATGCATATTCCACTTTCACTGGGGACTGAAATCAGAGGTCAGAGGACTACTAGGCACCAGAGAAATGTTCAGTTTAACTGGGGTTGGGGATCAGAGGATGGGGGAAGCACTAGGCACTAGGGAAAATTTTTCTGTTACTGGGGATGGGATCAGAGGGTAGATGGGACCATTGGACATTAGGTACAAATATGATTTCCATGAGGATGAGGCTCAGAGGATGGGGGGAACTTGCCATCAGGGCAGAATGTGATTCTAATGGGGATAGGATTTGGAGTATGGGGGTGCAACTAGCCACCAGGGAGCAAGTGTGCATCCCTAACCACCAATGTGGTTGTCTGCTGTACTGGCTCTGCCAGACACTAGGGTTGCTTTGAGTAAGTTAGGATTCTCCGCAGTAATAGTGCACCACAAAGGGGCCTGAGCTATTCCCTTTGTGCAGTGCAACTGCACTGAATATTGCACTTCATTGGGATTCATATCCCTGCCCCTCCCTTTGTCCACTGCATAAATTATTTTTTTGTGTATGCACCAACTATTTTAGTGTGTGTGCCCCAGCCCCCTTTGAATACTGTGTTCAGGTGCAAACCTGGACAAACAGGGAGCAATCACTTTATTCACAGGGCAAGGTTTTGGATAGCTGGCCCCAGAGTCATGACATTTAGTATGGAAATCAAATGTGATCAAGTCCACTATATTTCTGTGGCACAATGGGATCATGTTCTGTTGCAGTGTTACCATTTGCCTCAGAACCACTGTGTCGGTGGTTTGTAATTTTGGCAGAAGTTCTGTGGCACTAACGAACTGCATTTTCACAGCATCAGCTCATTGTCCTGACACTGCATCCATGGCAATGGCTATGGGGATTGGGATGGGGGAAGCACAACATCACTAGTTCACAAAATAAAACCATACACTTTTATAAATAATATGTTTTTTAATCTAAAAAAAAGATCTATCACACAAGGTCCTGTCCTATTGCATAAATGTAATACACAGAGGGAAACTTGTGAGATAAATGATTTATCTATACTCATGCTGCTCATGCCACTTGTGAAAGTACCTAAGGTCAAACAGCACCTATATAGATAAATCATTTATCACACAGGTCCCCACTTTGTATCCCATATACATACATAGATTAATATATATCTATATATCTGTATCTATATCTATATCTATATCTATATCTATATCTATATCTATATCTATATCTATATCTATATCTATATCTATGACTTTCTCTCTCAGTCACGCCCCTATAGTTAGGACTGAGTAGGCAATTTAATGTTAAACCTCAAATTTTGCACGTTAATAACTTTGTAACCATTAAACAGATTTGCCTGAAATTTGGAATGCACAGTCTGGTATGGTAGATCTCTTGATTTACTAAGTTGCGTTTTGGTCAGACATACAATTTTTGTGCAGCGAAAAGCCAAAAAATACACTTTTCTCCAGTTTTGATGTGTTTTTCTCCATGGTAATGTAATCACATCAAATGGTCTTTTGTTCTGAATGTTGGAACGTACAAAGAGTTTGGGTCAAAAAACAATCCAGTGTTGGTTTGGTAAAAAAATATTAGTCTGTTCAAAAAGTTATTTAATTTTTAATTTTTTAGTTCTGAGCATGCTCAGTTCACTCAAAAATTGATATGTGTATTTTGCTACCTAAGAATTGTCTCACTGTCAAGGATTTCACTGCCTCATGAAGTAAAATCTTAGTCCATCAGAAATATTCTTAGTTGGTGAGCTGCCAACTTGTTTTTAGTTTTCCAGTCAAGCAAAATGTTGTAGCTTTCTACACAGGTGACATTTGGGCCAAATGAGGCATGGATTTTGTTCAGGGTGACCCCCTATACAAAGCCATGCCTTTGGTTTGCTTCATTTCTGTCAAAAAACAGGTTTTTAAAAATTATAGATTCTTCTTTCATGACTGGCTAACTATCTTCTTTCGCGAGCCTGCAAAATTCTGGTCTGTAAAATGATCCTAGTCCATGAGTTTCTTTCATGAGGGGATGAACAAATAGCCAGAATTTCCCAACCATATGTCATATGTATTTTTTATGATTAGAGGGGGTGATGTCCAGGAATAATGTCTTCCTGAACCTGACTCCTCTTTGGTTGTAACTGTGCCCTTCCAGTAAAAGAAGAAAAGCAGGGCTGGTTGGTGAGGAAGAAAAGGGGGAGGTTATAATGCATGGCAACCTGTGAGTATTAAATGTCCCTTTGCTCATTTCAGACTGGTTAGAAACATTGTTAAGTGACAACATGCTACAAGTCCAGTTGTCTGCTTAATAGATAAGGTATTTCCCATGATATTCAGGCTCACTGTGGTGGTGGGTAAGGAATGATACTTAAGAGGGCACCTATATGTCAGCCTAGACAAAATACTCGTAACAGATTCAAACTTTACATTTAGAGACAAACTGTCATTGGTTTTCACAGAGGTATCATTTGGAGAACAGCTGCTGGCATCTGGGGATGGATAAGTGCACTGTCAACTTCTAGAGTGGTGCCATGGAGGGAGCATTTTTGTGGTGTCTCTGATGTATTTATTTTTTTATGCCTATCTTCTGTCACTTGTTGCCATTTACCGGTGTCAAGAGGGCTCTTGTAACTGTTTTTTTCTTTAGTAATTCTGACCTTCATTGAATTGAATCCATAAGCTGGGTCACTTCACATTGTAGATTGTATGGAGGTTGATCATGGCCAGTGGATTTGGTCCCACTTTGTATTAAATATTGCTCTGCTTCAGAGGGAAAGCTAAAATGTCATATAAGCATCATTAATTTGTATATGCAGCATTGCCAGGTATCTGGGCAATGTGGGTATATTAAGTTTGAAATACCTTTGCCTGACTGCAGCGTGGGCTCGATGATATTTTGACAGCTCAGGGGAAACAATCTTGATAGATTTGTATGTTACAGCCTTCCCTCTTCAAAGGGCCTCACTCCCTTACAATTTTCAGAATGTGCTCCTTTACTGGATATCTTAAGAATTTGCCCAATATCGGGTGAGGTTTTTCCCTGTGCTTTGGCTTTGGAGTCAGGGACTGGTGGGCTCTTTCGATGTCTGGGGGGGGCAGTTATTGACATATGATATACTGTAGTTGGGAGTGTTTCCCAGAGAAATGCCACCATGTCTCGCCTTTCAGCTCCCTCAAGGCAGTCTATGATTCAGACATTGTTCCACCGAGCACAATTTTCCATGTCATCCATCTTTCCTAGTAAATATTGAATTTGCTGGTTATGGTCCCTTAAGGTGCCCTGGCAACAGTAAATGGAGTCTTCTCATTATATTTTTTATTTTACTACTGTTACCTTAGTGGCAAGGGCTGACAGGTCCCAGTTGGTTTGTGTTTTCGGGATTTTAAGTTCAGTGGTGTCCTTCAATATTTGAGTTAACATAGTTGTAATGTTTGCCAAGTCAGTTGTGGTTGCCTCCATTTGTACAAGTTGTACCATGGTGAGAGTTGATAAGGATGCCTTTTAAATCTGTAACTGATCGAAGGCAGTCTGAAAAGAACAAATGAAAAGCCAAGATCCTGTCTTTGTGGCTCAACTCATGGCAGATTGTCTTTTGCTTTTCTGCTATCAATCCTATTCAAAAGGTGAAAACGACAGGTATAATTCAGCAGCTCTGGATGGTAGTCATTCATTTTTCTATATTTTTTTGAAGTGTTACCCCTGTGGTTTTGGACAGATTAGTGTGATTTCTCCCTTGGTGGTCTTACAGTAAGAATTATGCTGCCATCATGGTTGCCAGTTAGCTTCACCACCCCAAAACAAAAGAAGGCAATTTAATTGCAAAAACTACTGTAATGCAGACATTAGGGTTGAAGGAAGCAAAGTGCACAATGTACCGAAATGAAAAGATATTAGGGTCTTGGGTTGCTGGAGACTTGGTGAATATGTGAAGGGTCTTCCTTGGGGTTGTTAACCCTAATGCCTACCCCTTTCCTGAGCAAACAACGTCAGACATGATCTTTTTTCTTCATGCAGGGCACTACAAATGATTCTGTTGGCAACATGTGGCAAGCAATACTTCTTTTCCTCTGAAGAGGGTATCACTATGAGGTACTGGCTTGATATTGTGCCTTATACTTTGGGCAGGAGGCTATGGACTAGAAGCGGGGGGTGGGGTTGGCATTTATTTATTTATTTATTTAAGAGATTTACCAGGAAGGCATACTGAGCATAGTATCGCTCAATTCCAGATGCGCCCTTGGGGTGGGGAGTTTACAATGGTACAGTAATACAGAAGACAAAAAACATACATAAATATGTTTGGTACAAACAATGGCTGAGGCAGTTGTAATACAATATTGTAGGTACATTTTCATTAGTATTACATATAACATTAGGTGCTGAGCAGTAACACAAAATACCGAAAATGGAGTAACCAGACTGGTGATTATAGCTGGTAGTTAAGAACTGAGAGGGGTTCAACGGGGGGATACAGGAGCAGTTGGTAGAGAAGTGCATTTTAAGAAGGGCATTCCATTGTGGAGCACTTGTGGTGTGTCTAATATCGGCTGCCAGGGAGTTCCATAATTTGGGCAACCTGAAACTGAAAGCAACCTGGCCAGACCGGGTAGATCTGTGCGGAATGTGCAGGAGCCTAGAGTCTATGTTTCTGAGAACATAGGCAGGTGGGGAGAGGGCAGTTAGGGAGGATGACAGGTAGGAAGGGAGTGTCTGTGACCAGAACTTAGCAGTGGCTCTAGAACAGTGAAGCAATCGCCGGTTATGTAGAGAGGGGAGGTCCAAGGACTGGTAGAGGTCACAGTGATGGGTATTGGGAGGATGGTCCGAAGAGAACCGGCAGAAGGAGTTGAAGAGGAGATCAAGCCTAGCTAAGGAAGTTTGGGGGGCAGCACAGTAGACAACATCACTGTAATCCATAATTATGCAGTATTTTTAGCACCTGGCCAGGTGAGACTGGGCAGAGCTCCAAGCCAGTGCCTCATAGAGATACTGTCCAGATGGCTCTGCATAAAGAAAACAGATTGTTATCTGACCTTGTTTGCATTAGTATTGGCAATCCAAGAAAGATCCCACTACTGATTTGCCAAGACTCCAGAGAGGTGGGATCTTCCTTGGGATTTTTCAGCTCTAATACCCATCAGTCCCCCAGCCCTTAACCCAATGTAAGAAGCTCCAAGCCAGTGCCTCATAGAGATACACTCTTCAAAGGTAAAGAAATATTGCTCACCACATGTTGCGAAAATAATATGTCATAGCTTTCTTCATGCTGGGTCCAGATGGCTCTGCATGAAGAAAACAGATTTTGTCTGACCTTGTTTGCTCAGCAGAAGTGGTGGGCATTATGGCTGATAACTCCAAGGAAGACTCTATCACTGATTTGACAGCACTCAGTAGGCCCAAATCCTTAATGTTTTTCATTTCCCCAATTTGTGCTCTTTATGTTCTTCAGCTCTGATATCTGCATTAATGTAGCTTTGCTATTAATTTCCCTTTTTTTTCCCGATAGAGGAACTGTATCCTCATTCATGTAGCTCCCTCTGAGGCCTGTGTGAAATGAAATAAAGAGAATATTGAAGATATTTCTAGCCCTGCTTGACCAACCACCTAACAAGTGAAAGACAACAGCATCTTAATATTTGTAGTTGTATTGTTACACCATACAATGATACGGTGTAAAGGTGCAACTACAACTATTAAAACTACTAGCTTGGATACAGTACTGCTAATAAAGAGTTCTTTCCCTGGTCCTGTGGACTGTGGGATGCTGGAGAAAACATCCAGTAGTACTTGTAAAATAAGATTAGCAACAGGGTCACAAAGGTTTGCAGCTGCTCAGTAATTAACCGGGACAAAATAGGTACTCAGAACATTAAACAATGCTTAAGTGATACACATGGCCAATGTCCTCCAATGCTGATGCTAATGTCCACTGGACCTGTAGACAGAAAGTGTAAAATGGGTTACTAAAAGCAATAAAATATTGATCAGTGGTGTAGGGTAGAAAGAGGTTGTAGTTTTTTTTTGGGGGGGTGTTAATTGGGTTGGTTGGTAAGGTAGATACTGGTACCATGGCAGCAAGCCCTGAGAGACGTAGCTGTGAACAGTGGTGCAGGACAGGTGCCAGTAAAGGGTGGCCAGCGCGACGCCTATGCAAGAATCTAATGTTCATAATTTGAATACTGTGCTAGCAAATTCTCAGCTAATATTTTTCTAGACAACTGATGCTAGTAGATGCCGTAATGCTAACATCTCTTAAGACTATCAGTTTTGCAATTTTAAACAGTTGTTTATCTGCCAAACGTATTCTGGAGCTGCTGTGTTGAAATATTTTACAGTACATCTAAACACAAGTACCACTAGCAGGGGTGCCAGATTAATTTTGCAATAATAACATTTATTGTCTGCTCCCAAAGATAATCTGTTACTGTGCCCAGTCATGCAGTCACTGTGTAGGCATTTAAAAGTACTTATATTGTATGCTCATATTGTTATATTAGCAGACTCTTTCAGCTCTTTTGATATCCAATTCTCTGAATAGTGTAGTCTTCATACCTTCATTTTAGCAAACTTAAATTTTATCAGCACACTGGAGCTGTACAATGTGCTTGAAATATTCACTTGCTGCAGCAACCAAACTCCATATAGGAGTTGTTTTAAGTATATGTGGAGCAGCACTCCTATGGCTGCTAGCAGGAGACATAGGGTGTTCCCAATCCCACCGAGTGTAGTAGTGGGTGCAGGCTGAACTGGGATCACTAGCAGGGATCCCAGAAAGCTGCAAACTACAGTCATGAGTGCTTAATTCACCTTAGATTTGCTGAAAGGGAATCTAAGGCATCTGGTATGAAATTTATGGGCATGACACAATACCCTGAGTTGATCTTCTGTAGTGTGCCTCTGGCAATAATTTAAATGTAGGCTGAGTGATTGTCTCTGTGATTCCTAGTCAGATACCCTGAATTGGTTTTGAGTAGCACAAAGGAAGGTACTTTAAACAACCAACTCTCCCTCTGGAATCTAGATTGAGCCATATATTTTTGCAATGTAATTCCATAAGACACTTTGTTATGCCAGCATATCCTAAGCTGCCAAAAAAACTTAGATATAAAATTGTTAAGCCTGGTGGCCTTACCTTTTGTTTGATATTCTTGAAATAACTACTTGGGAGCTGTTGTGATGTGACCGCAACCTACAAATGCACATTCAGAACTGATCCTGGAGAGGCAGCATCACAGGGAAAGGGGGTTGGACTTCTTTGAAGTCACATGTGCATCAAACAACCTATCAGGTGGACACAACCCATGTGTAAGGATGTGTGGAGTGCCTCAGAGATTATTCCCCATATTCCAAGGTTCAGGCACTCACAGCAAAAATAAGCACTACAAGAAGTTCTTATTCATTCAAAATGTGTTTATTTAGCTCAAAACAGGAGCCGGTATTCTAATATCCTGCAAAGACACCAGCACAAGCATCTTGCTAATCAGGACCCACTTAGGTGGATTCTGCAGTTAGTTTTTGGAAGAATCACCCAGAAATGTGTTTATAGCACATTTTAAAATCCTTTATCATTACCTGTAATTCATATTGCCATATAAAAACACAACTCCTTTATAAGAAACAAGAATTTGGACTTAGATATTTTTCAGATTCCTTTTTTTGTTGGAGACAATCTTTTTTCACATGAACAACACAACCTCACAAAAAAGAATTCCTTCATATGAAAAAAGAATTGGGACTTAGTTTCTTTTTTCCATATTGCAACTTTAGAAAGCCATAACAATTCAATATATGTAGTTATGGGACAATCTATAGATCAAAATAAAGGTTTTAATGAATGCTACAACACTGACACATAACAGCCCCCCAAAACATTTAGTGACCATATAAACAAATAGATAAAAAGTAAAATAAATTACAATTCTCATAAGATAACATTGCAGACTTAACAAGCCGTAACTCATTCAACCTTTGGCGTTAACAGACAATGTATATATCAATAGAAAGGTCTTAATGACTAGTGCAAATCAAAGCCACTAAGAAATAAGAACTGAAAGTGGTCCATCCCTACAAAAAAAATTACAATGAAACACATACATTGCTTTTCTGGATAAATGGAAGCACAGGGGTCAATGGGCACTGCATTTCAACACCCACATACACATGTGCATAAATGGAGGCATGGAATTGCTTGGCCCATAGGGCCTTGTGCATCCTTATTCACATGGATGTGTTCACGCAGGTCCTGAAGGGTCCTGCACGAATGACAATACAGTTCTTCTGTCTCAGAAAGTAAGGAAATTCATTGCAAAAACTTTAACTCACCAGTTAGGGTTAAACCAGTAAAAGTAGGGACATGTGGTGTTAGGATTTCCAACCCTAATACTGCACCCCTCCATGTAAGCAGCAAAAAGATAAAAACTTCACAATTTTGGCCATCCTGTGTCTTGGCAAATGAGGCCTGGGGTCTTCCTTGGGATTATCAACTCTAACACTCATCCCATTCTCATATAGTCTGTACATCTGAGCTTATTTCCAGATGGAATGGGGGGCATTAGGGTTGATTACCCCATGAAAGATCACAGGCCTGGTTTGCCAAATGGGACAGCCAAAACTGTAAAGTATTTTTTTCTTTGCTACTTGCAGGGTGGGAGTGGGCTGTCAGGGCTGGAAACTGTAATAATTACATTTTTCTTACTTTTGCCAGTTTGAACCTAACTGGCACATTAACAAAGCTTTTGTAATTAATTTCCTTACTTTTGAGGTTGTACAATTGTCCTTCCCTTCAGAACATGCATGAACACATCCATGTGTTTGCCATACTGGGAGGCAAATTAGCTCATAATCCTGCTCACCCTTTAGGTTTATGGGTTATTGAATTAATTAGCCCTGCTCAATGGTATATTTCCCCATACACCACACTTACCTTGCATTTATTCTGTCTCTATACAGTGTGTATAGAGAGAGCTGGATGTGCAAATTCAGAAAATGGAATAATGCACATTTAGGAAAAATAATTTTTTGGGGGGGGCTGTTTTTCTGCTCTCACCTACAGCCCAGATAGTTGGGAATTTTGTTCTGAAATTTTCAGAGTAGAAAGACCTTGCCCTAGAATAGTGCCTTTCATTGGTTTGGTAAAAAAAACATATATAGTATATGGTTGACCTTTGTTCTGTATAAAAATCAGCCTGCTCAAAAACTTTGATGTGAACATTATAAACTGTTGTGTGCATTCCAAGGTGCTGTTGTGTGCATTCTGAGCAGTTGTTTAGCACAGTTCAAAGGTAATAAAATCTTTAATTCTTCATTCACCTAGCAGCTAGCTGATTACTAACCCCCAGTGCCCAAATGTGTGCCTTTTAAGTGATAAAAGTCTAATAATTTCAATCATAAAACAGAACAAAGAAATGCCAAGGTTTTCTTTGTGTTTGTTTTCTTTTGGTTTTATTTAGAGAGGTAACACTTCTGTGATTTCTGTGTTCAAAGCCATATACTATGTAAAATAAAATATGAACAACCACACACAACTCGGCATGTGCTTCCATCTTGTGGCTGAGATGACAGGATGGACCTCTTGGGTTTAGTGCTCGAGGCCCATGTGCTGTCATCTCAACCCCCTTGATGGAAACATAGCCTTGTTGTGTATGGTTGCCCATACATTATTCTCTATGTTAATTGTTTCTCAAGTTATAAGGATTTGAAATTTCAATTCTGATTATGTTCAGTGGGGTCTTTCTGCTAGATGTTTGATACAAAAGAAGAATATAGCCATACAAAATAGGGTTATTGTTTGGTGAGACTGAATTGTTCTTTCATGAAAAAAAAATCCTTGTTCATATGGTGGCCATCTTGTTTCAGTTTTTTTTAAAGGCCTTTGAAAACCCATAAAAATTATGCCCTGGAAACACACAAGCACACACACATCTAGCTAAACAGGATCCATTTAGCTCAATTCTGGACTCAGCTTTTCAAAAAAACAATCCTAAAATGTGTTTTGGGGACATCCCCAAAATCCTTACCAAATCTTGTTTCATGAGCCAATTATCTTGTTTTGTGAGGCTCATAACCGAGGAATAAAGCCATATACAAGAAGCATTTTGTTTCACAAAAGAGGATTTTGGACTTAGTTTTTTTTTCACAGTCTTCTTTTGGGAGAGAGCATCTTCTTTTGTGAGGTAACAAAAATCTCACAAAACAGGCTGCCTTGTTGCAAAATAAGTTTTTGGACTTAGGTTTTTTTTTTAATTCTTCTTTCATGAGAAGGCATCTACTTTTGTGAGCTCACAAAAATATCATAAAACAGGATGCAGTCTCATGAAACAAGACTTAGGGCTTATTTTTTCTTCTGCATTCTTATTTTGTGAGAAGGAATCCTATTTTGTGAGCACACAAACATCTCATGAAACAAGAAGGTGGGCTTCATGAAACAACATTTTGGACTTAGTTTTTTTTTTCAGAATCTTGATTTGTTTGCCAAAAATATTCTTTTTTGAGCCCTCACAGAAAAAAAAAACAAGATTGCTCACTCACAAAACAGAAATATATGCTCACAAAAGAAAAAAAAGTCTTTATATACAAAGAATCAAGACTTTTGCTCATAACTGTGCTTTTTGAACATTTCAAAGCCAAATTAACATGTACTTTTTATGATCCTACCTCTTGAACAACTGTGGAAATATACTTCACACATGATTAAAAAGGTGCCTATCCATCCACCAAGAACTGCAGAGCCCCTTCTGTACCCATGTGGACAGTTGCATGTCTGCATCTGTAGAAACACAGAACTGTAAGGCTTGGAAGGCCCTGTGCTTTTGTGCCCACACAGAGTCCTCAGTTAACACATGGCCTGAGGGAGCCATGCATATCTGCATTTGTAGCCTCACAGAGGTGTAGGGCCCAGAGGGTCCTGCACTTCTGCAGCCTGATTGGCTCCAAATTTGGCACGTGGCCCAGTGGCTGTCTGCATCTGCATCTACAGAAGAACAGAAGCATAGGTCTCAGAGGGCGCTATGCTTCTGTACCCTGATAAAGGTGTTCACACAGGTCCCAAAGGGACCTGTGTTAATGAGGGAACGTTAGTACTATCTCAGAAAGAAGGACATTCATTGCAAAATCTGTTAATGTACCAGTTAGGCTTCAGCTTAAAACAACATAATATATACAGACTATTAAAACACTACTGACATGTATAACAACCACTCAAATAAAAGTTAAACTGTGCAAGAAAGCACAATGTCCCTGAGATACAAATTAAGTCCCCTCAATCACTGCCAATAACATTTGCTGCTGTCTTCATCACTTGCAAACTAACAGTCCCACATGAAAATCAAATGTAACTGTTTAAAAAAAGTCTCAAATTACTTACCATAGGTAGCTGCTGCTTTCTCATTTTGCTTCCTGCTGCAATCTTTAAAAACACTAAAGGGAGTAACACAGGAACCACACCTCATTTTATGGGAAGTACACTATGGAAATCTGAAAGGGTCAAAACTATGCAGCCCAAACCAGAATAATTATTTTTAAAGCCAAACCAGAAGACTGTTTGTTTTAAAGCTAAACAGACCAACCTCATATATTATATAAAACATCTGATAGGATATGTCTCAGATATTCATGAAATATCACCATCTTGGGGTCAATCAAGCACATGGAGGTCATTCACCCTTTGGGCTCAATATATAGTCTTATACAGAATATGGTAGAAAGTCTGGTTAATGCCTGTATGTAATGCATTATATAAGTATGATTCAACACATGTCTAGTATACACGCAAAAACATTATTCAGAGAATGGTACTGTACTTTGTATAGGCTACTGAATGGAAGGTTGTGCATGGTGAGATACATTTGAAACCCCTAGGCTTAATGATCTCAGAAACCACACAGGTGGAATTACATTCACCTGTATAGTCATTACAAACTGAAGGTATGCAAAATAGATATGAGTTTAAGCTTCCACTTGTCAAAGTTTTTCTTTTGTATTTTTTATAAGGACAAATTAATTGTATTAAGGGCAGGATGAACAAATAGTGCCCATATAATTATGCAGTGATACTAAAATGCACTAAAAGCTATCTTGTACATGTGAAAGAAATTAACAGTGAAATGTGAATGAAAAGCATATTATTTTATAAGACAAAGAACCTCTTTGCACAAACACTGAGGCAAAGGGTACCCCAAAGGGCATTTGGCTGGGAAGCCAAGTTTCAAGAAAATACAAAATCACACATGCCAACACAATGCAGAGCATCATGGGCTGCATATGCAAATCACCACAGAATGCTATGCTGGTTCAACTTTAAGCAGAATTGCATGGTGCCTAAAGGCCTCTCACACAGTTTGCAAAGGGTGCTAACAGAAGACATAGACATGTGTTTCGTCCTACCTGGACTCATCAGTATGCCTCGTCTGTTTGACACCCCAGTAGAATGAACCAGCTACCCTAAGACGGTCTGTCTGGGTTATGTTGTGGTGAACACATTAAAATAAAAAAACTATTTAAAAGACAAAGGACCTCTGTGTGCAAACACTGAGGCAAGGGTTACCCCAAAGGGCATTTGGCTGGGAAGCCAAGTTTCAAGAAAATACAAAATCACACATGCCCACTCAATTTTTAATGGGTTCACCACAGCATAACCCAGACAGATCGTCTTAGGGTAGCTGGTTCATTCTACTGGGGTGTCAAACAGACGAGGCATACTGATGAGTCCTGGTAGGACAAAACACGTGTCTATGTCATCTGTTAGCACCCTTTGCAAACTGTGTGAGAGGCCTTTCGGCACCATGCAATTCTGCTTAAAGTTGAACCAGCATAACATTCTGTGGTGTTTTGCATATGCAGCCCATGATGCTTTGCATTGTGTGGGCATGTGTGATTTTGTATTATTTTATAACTAACTGAACCTTTTACAGTATGTAATATGAATGATGCCAAATTCTGCTCTGCATATCTTATTGAGACCTTTTGTGTAATGAATGTTGATGCTTCAATTTTGTACCAGTTTTATGTGTATTTTATTTGTAATGACCAAATGGTTCAACAATAAAATCTATTGAAGTGAAATCTATGTAAAAAAGTATTTACACCGCATCATTTTATATAATACCATTTGCAATTATTTTGGTAAAGGAAAAACAAGTATTAATAAAATCAAATTCGCTAAGCACAATGCATCTGGAAACCACAGTTAAATGGTGACTAGGAAGGGTAGACTTCAATACTGAATTTGTATGTGGAGGGGGCACAGACAGAGAATGGAGATAAAATGCCAGGATATGCCTTTTTAATATTCCCAAAATCCTTTTTTATATATGTATAGCATCACAGCTATGAATAATGGAATTTGTGATGTTCTACTGTGGCATAACAGCAATCTACAGCTTCTGGAATGGACTAAAATTAACTCTAACCACTTACTACATACCGTAAGGAATAAAGTACGCCTACTGGATGTGTAAATAATTACACTGAACTGGCATTTAAGTGTTCTGGTGACATTTATAAACCATGAGAGTACAATGTCTCCAGACCCCTGTTAGAGCCTTACATTTACACTTTTGGTGTCTTTTATTGTTATACTATTTTTTTTATTACCAGTCCAGTTCACTTGAGCTGCTGGCCATCTGCTACATTTTACTTTAACGTTGATTTGTAGGTGTGCGTGGCAGCATTAAAGTATCAACAGGGTCATTTATAAAACATTTACAGCCTTATAATCAATGAGTTTTACTCAAACTCCTGAGGTTTATAAGAAAATTAAGGTTAACACATTACAACATTGTAAAAACCACAGTTGTACATAGCATAATAATGTGATCTTAAAAAAGGTTTACAATGTTGAGAAATAAAAGCCACCAACTGGTTCATGTAGTTTGCTCTTTCTTTATCAGGCAGTACATAGCTCATTATGCAGCACTAATCAGAACTGTTATGTTGTTGCAAAATTCCCAAAATTATTCTTTACTTTGATCTGAGTATTGCATCCAGATATGCACAGTACTGTATATTGTTTGTTGTGGAACTCAGAATGTGTACAGTGTTATCTGGGGCTATGCAACTTATGGGATACATCATGTTGAAATATAGGTTTACTTAAAAATGTGCCTAACAAAGTTATTTTTTTACTTTGGCTATGAATTGACAATTAAATAGTTTTATATTCTTTGACCAAAGGTTTTAATTAGTTTAATTGTGCAAAAAGTGTTGGCTTTGCCAGTTATCTGCATAATGAATGTGGGTCTCACAAACTACTGTTACTGTTTAGCTGAGCTGAGTAATTGGAAGGACTGCACTGGTAATTATTAGTAAGTGGAAGAAGAAGCAGTGGAGCAAATCAATATCTTTGAGCTAAAGCTCTTTGTCCTCTGGGAGCCTAGCCCAGTAACAGAGCTGTCATGCTGCAAGGAGATTAGTGCTTCTCTGATTTGTGGTAGTAATGAATTCACTGGCATCTTCAGCTGCTATAGCTATCCCTTACTAAACCAGATTACCATTTTGGTAACTTTATAGTGCCTATATAGAAACCAACTTTAACATTTCCACAACATTTCTTATCAAGTCTGCCACTTTTCTCTTATGGTACTGCTAAGTATGGCATTACTTTGAGTGCCTGGCATGCTCTCCCATTATACTCCTTTCTTACCAGTAAGTTCCCTTAATATTACCACAAATGCACTGTGATTTGGGGATTTATTATGCTTCCAATGCAGCCTTCATTAAAAAAAAAAAACATTTCAAAGCTGCCAAAAAGTTATTGTCAAATAGAAAGCAAATGTCAATAGTATCAAGCAAATAAAAAAAATAGGGCAGGATTCACAAAGGATATGTGCTCAGTGCATCTCGAATGAACCCGGTGTAAATGACATGCACCAAGCTCCAGCTGTGATATTCATGGAAGATGCACCTGGGGATGCTCCTGGCACATCCCCTCTGTGAATACTACAGTTGCACCTGGCCCTGGGTGTGCCAGCATTAACCTCTTGTGGGCCGGGAATCCAATGGAGCCACCGTAATATGCCATTTACAGCCACAGACATTTAAATAGAGCCATTAGGCATGCAAGGCAAAGTGGGGCCATTTGCATCTTACTATGACCCCATTTGCATGTGCCAAGCAGGGATGCACCTGGCAGAATGTGCCTGGTGCCCTGCAAGTGTGGCTGGACAGCCACTACACCCAGCACCCCTGTCAGGGTATTGCGTACCCCGCCCATGTCCCCAGAAAACAGCTACACACAGTGGCAGTATCACAATGTCCAATGAACCCCCCCGCCTGAGTCCTCATAACTGCACTGTACACTGTGGCGATAGCACTGTGCACAAAGAAACCCCCACCCTGCCTGCAAGCCCGAGTCCATGGCGCATACTGCAGCAGTAGAGAGGTGCACACAGAACCCCCCTCCCCAACCTGCACACACTGCCAATGGCACTCCAGATGACACCCCTGTAGGCCAGCAGACTCCCCACCCCTACGCCCACTCAGGCACACTCACCCCACCTCACTCCCCCATCCCTTCAGGTTCCTATGGTCGGCAGGCAGCACTACCCACCCTCATTACACCATGGCTGCCCACCAACTGAGCTGTCTGGGACTGACAGCAACTGTACTACTGACAGCACATTGGTGGACCCCATCGATCAATGGGCTTGCAGTGAGTACTGTACTCTGTCATTTATGAATGAGAGAGTACAATACTCCTTGCAAACCCATCAGTTAAGCCCTCTGAAAATCTGGCCCTATGTATTTTAATTATATTTCTTGTCCTGTCTTACTTTAAACACATTAACCAACTTAGGGCAGTAGCTCATTTTAGATGTAAAAAAAACACAGCCCTGCTGTTTATGATTCATTAAGGGAATGACTATACTCCCTTACTGAATATCACTGTTTTAATCTCAAAATGACTAACGAAAAATATTTTCTTTTTAACCTAGTAGTTTTTCTGTTCAAAAATAACATTGGCCTAAACCACAAACTCCACATCACTCAAAGTAGACTTGTGACAGGGACATTTACCACGAGTATTCTAGAGTCAATGGTGGCAGGCGATTTTATATTTTTGAGGCATTAAATAAAATAACTAAAGAACTGTAAAATATATTTCACCAGCATTATTTTGAGATTAGAATAATACAATTCAGTAAGGGAGTCAGTTTGATCCCTTTGCTGAATCATAAATAGCAATGTTGCTTCTTTTCTTCTTTTAGGGAGCAGCTGATTTAAGGAACGGTAGAAGGAAAGGAATATAGTTTTATATATCACATTCTGTACACACTGTAAATGAAAGCCCTTCACAATCATTGAACAGTTGGCAACAGACAATAGGTCTGCATGGCGAGATTAAGGAATGATTAGAGCATTAGCTAGAAGAGAGGACTTGAGAGGGGGATAATTAGGATCAAGGAGGTTAAGTGACTTGTTTAATATCACAGAGTAAGTGGTGGTAGGTTTGTATCTCTGTGCTCTATCTACTAGGCCATACTCCCTTCCAGAGATACAAGTCTGTTGCGTAGGAAATATTGAAATGTTTCAAGTATGTCAATGTGTCACTCAGCTTCAATACTTCAGCTGTAATACTGATGTTAAAAGACACATCATCATCTTTACAGCACCTATTAGGACAATAACATTACTGACTGACTCCAAGTTTTAATTTAAAAAAATGTTCTTGCCCCAAGTGATTTGAAAGTTAGCCTTTTTTAAAGAAATTAGTCATATTGAAGCCAAATAGTTCACATCCCCTTTTGACCCATACCCTCATTCAAAACATTTATTCTAGTGCAACATTTAATAAATTAGCATGCATATTTCATTTGTTCTCCTGAAGACACATACCACACCAGATTCACAGAGTATTAGAATATAGTCTTATTTCAGAATTTGTATCTTAATCCACAACACACTTTGTTTGATTCCCCAGTCTAGATTGAATAGAGGGATCTCTGTTCAACTAAAGAACCCCTGCAGGATGTAACTTGAAAGGCTTCATCAGGAAACAAGAAATCTTAATGCAGAATATAAATTCACGGTGTCATCATTAATAAAAACATCAAGAATTGGACTGTCCCAAGTAGTGCAGTGCTGCTTGTCATGCCTCCAGCCATGGTTCATGTCTCAAGCATTGGTCATTGCTGCAGGCTGATGAAAGGCTCAAAATTTTGAACATTTAAGGGAAATTATAATCTATGGCTAGAATTAATTGAATGCTCAATTTTCTTAATTACTGTGCAAATTATCCTGCTGGAGTGACATCTTCTGTTAATATTATTAATTGGAGATGGTGTAAATTAGTACTGGGCAAAAACCTGTTGGGAGTTCAACAAGGAATCCTGCAACTGGGTGCACTGTAAATTCAAGCACATTTGCTCCAGATGCAGGGGAGCACACCAGCCAACAACCTGCAGGCAAGGGGGAGAGAGGGGAGGACAGGGGAGTGGCCATCAACAGGCCCTCCCCTTTTGAAGGAGTGGGGGGAGGCTCCAACAGAGGTATAGGGGGCATAGCAGGGGAGGCCTCAGGGCCACCTATGGTAATTAGACAGGAGCAGGAAAGGGGGATGTGGGGGGTACTCGCTGGCCCACACCACCATTGTACGGGAAGTGGTGGAGACGTAGACCCAGGAGTACCAGGACAGGGAGGTGGGTGAGAGCCTTTGAGCAGGTTTCATGGTAGGTTTCCAGCTGGGTTTCCATGGGCCATGAAAAGGGATGTGGGCCAAGAACCTGGGGTCAGTGAGAGGAAAGGAAGGGGTGGTCAGTGAAAAGATAGCGATAGAGAAAAGGGTGGTATGGGTGGAAGGGCCTCTATCAGTGCCACTGTGCCCCGAATTCTGGGTATCCCCCTTGGGGGTGGTCCCCAAGAAGCAAGCAAGTAAATACAGGCTGATTCACCATTTGTTGTACCCCGAAGGGCAATCAGTGAATGATGGCATTCCAGACCACCTGCAAGCAGTATCCTACACCTCGTGAGATCAGGTGGGAGAGCAGGTCAGGGCAATAAAGGGAGCCTGGTTGTCAAAAACAGACATAGAGTCCGTGTTCCAGCTGTTGCCGTTCAGCCCAGCTGACTGGTATCTGCTGGGGTTCCAGTTCAATAGGGACTTATACATTGACAAAGTTATGCCCATGGGCTGCTCAGTGTCCTGCTCAACTTTTGAGGTCTTCAGCTCATGGGTCCAGTGGGTGTTTGGGGAGAAATATGGCCACAAAAGGGTCATGCACTACCTGGATGACTTTCTGATCATTGGGAGGAGCCATGCAGAGATGCAGGGCATGTTCAGGGACTTCATGGTGATGTGCGAATGGATTGGTATCCTGTTGGCACATGGGAAGACTGAGGGGCCAGTGCATAAGCTGGAGTTCCTGGGGAACAAGGTGGACATGGAAAGAGGTTGTTTCCAGCAGCCGGATGACAAAGTCACCAGGGTGCTGGGGCTAATGCCACAAATAATAGGGAGGCGGAGGGTGCCACTGGTACAGGTACAGCAGCTGCTGGGACACCTTAATTTTGCATGCAAGGCAATCAGCACGGGGAGGACATTTACGAGAAGGCTTGGGAGGGTGACTGGGAAGGCAAAGAACCCCCACCACTGGGTCAACATCTCAAAGGGTGTTCAAGAGGACCTCAGGGTTTTGGAGGAATTCCTTAGACCGGTATAATGGGGTAACGATATGGAAGGTGGAATGGGAGTGCAACACGGACCTAGAGCTATACACTGACACCTCAGGGGTGCTCAGGATGGGAGCATATTTTAAAGGGGGATGGATAGCAGAGGCCTGGCCAAGCCAACGAGGGTGAAAGGTCTCTTGAGAGACATCACTTTTTGTGAAATATTCCCAATTTGGGTGAATATAAAGGTTTGGGGAGAGCAGATGAAGGGAAACGGATCATGCTGTAGTGTGACAATAAAGGGGTGGTGGAGGTCATCAACAGGCAGGGTAGGCACACAGAGACAGTGGGCTGAGTAATGAGGAGGTTGGTACTACTGGGCTGAAGCTGAATGTGTAATTCAAAGCGTAGCATCTTCCAGAGATCAAGAGTGAATTGGCTGACAGTCTTTCCCACTTACAGCTCAACAGATTCCAGAGTCTGGTGCCACAAGCAGCGGCACACCAGACCAGGGTCCTGGACCAGATGCGGAGACTAGAGGTCCACTGCAAGGGTGCTGTATTGGGGCTCCTGGGCAACCAGGACCCTGAGGGCATACGAAGGGGCTTGGGACAGCTTATAGGAGTTCAGAGTTAGACAGGGGTGGGACAGGACAAGAGCAATCTGGGACAAGCAGGTCAAGAGATTTATGGTATAAAAATGGAAATCAGGGATGGCACACGCCATGATACTGGTTCAATTAGTGGGAGTGAGATGGATATGCCTGGACAGAGGGTAGCCAGATGCAGCAGCGGACAGGACAGTCAAGAGGATGCTCGCCAGATGGCGGAGGGGACAGGGGAGCAGGAAGGATGCCAGGTGCCCAATCAGGGGCCAGCTGTTGGACAAGATGTTGGGGCCACATGAAATATGTGCAGTTTGGCCCAGGAGGCCCACCTTTTCAGGGTGGTCTTCACAGTAATGGCAGCTGGGGCATTCAGGGTGAGGGAGGTGGTAGCCCCTCGAAAAGGGGCACCCAAACTCTCATTATGATGTGAAAGGGTATGGTTAGAGGGAGTCTCCATCTCCATCAGTTTGACCAGGTCAAAAATGGACCAGAATGGGTGGGGTACTACAGTGACCCTGCACCAGAAGCCCGGGGTGCCAAGTTGTGTGACGGCTGCATGGGAGGAGTATGAGGAACACAGAGCAGCACTGGAGGGTGATGTTCCGGCATGGGGACAGAATGCCAGTCACAACATTCCATGTGGGAGCAGTAATGAGAAAGGCACTAGCTCTTATAGGGGAACAGCCAGGAAAATTCACCCCACACTTTTTGAGGATTGGGGCAGCCTCAGATGCAGCAAAAAGGGGGGACACAGTGGAGGAATTGAAGGGAATTGGCTGCTGGAGGTCAGACAGTTACAAACAGTATGTCAGGAGCTAACAAATGATGACTCACACAATTTTCTTTTGTTACCATGGCAGGCACCAGATGGAAGTTGTGGATCATGGGACAGTTGTTTGTGTACTGGACAGAATGGGTTGCAGCTACCATGGGCAGAGGGACACAATTGCACCCAGAGTCAAATTGCACCAGAGTACAATGGAAAGTCATAAGGGGTATAAAATGGGCCCAGCTGTTGCACCTCCTGCAAGAAGTGAAGGGACAATGGGGCAGACCAGATTGCATAGTGGTGCATTTAAGTGGCAATGACCTGGGAGGAATACCCTAGGGGGAGTTAGGGCAAAAAATGTTGTGGGATTTCTGAATACATTCGAGGATGGTGGCAGGACGTGACCATTGGCTGGTCCAAGATCATGTCCAGGAGGGTGTGGAGGAAAGCCAAGGATGCCAAGCTTATAGAAAAGGCCAGGAAGTGTCTCAACAGAAGGGGGCAAGAGCAGTCATAGAGATGGGGGGTACACATCCAGCACAGGGACATAACGTACGAGCAGGTGGCGATCTACAGATCAGGTGGGGTGCATCTGACTGAGTTAGGGATGTGTCTATTCCTAATGCCAGTTAGTGAGCTAGTGGGGAAGATAGCCCAAAGTAGCCTGAGGATTTAACCTTCAAGGGGGAGCCCTGCCATCCAAGTGCAAGCAGGAGGCAGGGCAGTGGAAGAAATAAAAGGGGAAGGGGGGCTAGAGGTGGGGTGTAGGACCATGGGCTGGGGGCAAGGAGCCCAGGCATGGATTAAAAGGGTGGAGGGGGAATAAGTCTGGGTGCCAGATACAAAGTGTCTGGGCCTGGAATGGGAGGCCCAGGTTCAACAGGGAACCAGCCTGGTTCTGGTGATGGAGGAGGGGGCCAGATTCAGTGTCCAGACCCGAAAGAACAGGAGGAAGATGAGGCCAGAAGGAGAAGAATGTGGAAGACTAAATTATGTTAAGATAAATGTATGTGATTGGACATGACAATTGAATTGTAGATGGATGTATTGTGCCAATAGTAATTAATAAATATGTTTGCCAACAAGTATCCAAAGATTTCAAAATGGTGTGTTTGTGGTTCATTTCTGGGGGGGTTCAAGGTACAATTAAACTTGCCAATTAAAAAGCAAGCAAGGTTGTCCCAGGCCCCTTCCAGAGTTCAAGGTAGGAAGCCTGGGGCTGGGGGGGAGGTGATTGGGGGGAGCCACTGACATCACAAGGCAGGGGCAGGGACATGGGTGGGTGTCGTATGACAAGGATCCCAGGGGACTTGGGGATTGTCCAGGGGGAGGAGCCAACAGGGGGCCTGATTGGGGTTCTAATGGGTTATTTAAGGGCAGCTCACAGGCAGGTAGCCCTCTTTTGCTGGGATTTTCCCATCCTCCCACCCTGTAAGGAGGAGGCATGGTGGGGACAGGTTTTGGCACATAGTTTGGAGCAGACAAGAATGGTTGGTGCCCAAGAGGTCCTGGGTTATGGCTGCCATACATAATGAGCTGTGAAGAGGCAGCTGAGGGCCGGGGTGCTAGGTGGAACCCTGCTGGGGGGGCACGGTGTGCCCAAGGATGAAAGGTATAACAAGGAGCACATGAGAAGGGTGCTAGTGGAGGAGAAGAGATGAAAGGGGGAGAAGAAATAAAAGGTGGGAGGGGGCTAGAGGTGGGGGTAGGATCATGGGCTGTGGGCAAGGAGCCCAAGTATGGATTAAAAGGGGGAGAGAGAATAGGTCTGTGTGCCAGATACAGAGTGTCTGAGCCTAGAAGGGGAGGCCCGGGTTCAATAGGGAACCTGCCTGGTTCTGGTGATGGAGGAGGGGGCCAGATTCAGTGTCTGGACCTGGCAGAATGGAAGGAAGATAACAACCAGCAGGAAGATGAGGCCAGAAGGAGAAGAATGTGGAAGACTAAATTATGTTATGATAAATGTATGTGATTGGACATGACAATTGAACTGCAGATGGATGGATTGTGCCAATAGTAATTAATAAATATGTTTGCCAATGAGCATCCAAAGATTTCAAAATGGTGTGTTTGTGGTTCATTTCTGGGGAGTCAAGGGGCAAATAGTTTTGGTTGAATTCTCAAACATGAACCAAAGAAAAGTGACCAGAATCAAAGCTGTTATAAAAATTGCAACTGGCCACTTTCTTTCATTACTAGGTAAATACTGTAGACAGTAGTGCTGTATGGAATGTTCAGATTCCAATGGAACACAATTCTGTGAAATTTCATAAATAGCAGAATTCTGACATTTGACATATGAAATTGATCTCACAGTTTAATAATCCTTAGTTTACATAAACTGCAAATTGTTTTCCAGAATCAATGGAAAAGATTTAATAATTTACATGATCTGCTGAATATTACTTAGCAGTTTACATATAATGCTTTTTGGAATTCTGCATAATTTAAACAGAAATTCTGAAAAGACTGTTGGAAGTGGAACTGCCGTTCAGCACAAACTCCACATGTGGAGTTCTGCATTCCATATAGCCCTACTGGAGAGCAAATGAAATGATATGAGGAATGTGGGAAATGCATAAATAAACATTGAATATTACTGGAATAAAAACAAAGCAAGAGACATATTATTTAAGATTTTGAAATGCTGAAGTCATTGGATAAGATTATTTGAGAGTTCAGCACATTACAATTTGGGAATATACCATATACTTGTCATGGATTGGGGTAAAATTAATGATAATGAAGGAAGAATTTCTCACTTATAATTAATGAGGTACATTTACTGAAAATTCTAAAAAAATATACACCATAGTGGAATTGTGGATAATTAGATAAACTCAAGGTAGGTCACATTTTCATGGAAAATAACGTTATTGATTACGGTAATTTACTGATCGGGAAAGGAGGTCCACAAGGAGCATACTGCATAGTAGAGTCATTTACAAAAAACAATAACCAGAAAGGATAGCAGACTAAACCGTAAATGTGCCACCGGAAGGATTTCTGTACCACAGAACAAACTGACAACAAAGAATCAATTATATGCAAGTGTGCAGTTAAAAGTATATTTATTAATTTATGTCCACACCCATGATCAAAACATCGAACAAGCATCCCAACATTTCATCTGAAAATCAGACTTCAACGTAAGCAATAATACACTCCTGGTAGGCAGTGTTGGGCAATACTTGCCACCCAGGGGCATAGTGTTGCCTGATGATACAGACTGGTACAGTCCAACACTAGCCAACCTGGATTGTATTACTGCATGTTGGAAATGAGACAAATGACCGCTTTGTTCTCTTTTTCTTAAATAAAGGAATAGCATTGCTTCTGAGATTTATGAGTGTAGTCCTTCTGTGCTGTGACTGGGGAGGCAAGCACAGGCATGACTTGATGGCAGTGAGCAGGAGATCAGTTTCACTTTGCGGCATTTACACTATCCCATTTCTTATTCACCGAATTGTTTCTGGCTGTCTCTACGTGAGTCTCTTAAGTGTTTTACCCAGCTTGGGGGTGAGTTCACTCATATAAATTTTGATTTGGTGGCAGAAGCCTCAGGTTGTGAGTCATCTGCTTTCTGGGATTGGAGGAAGAGTCCAAAGAAATACATGGTGGGTTTTTAAACAGAAAATTAGAAAAGTTGCATGATGTGTGCTATTACAGTAGGTCTGTGCTGTATTTGTTGTTGTTGTTTTCTGTGTGGGCACATAAATGTATGGCATTAGAATGCCATTGGCCAATCTGATCTCTGCATTGTAACCATACATTCTCTAAAGTTGGACCAGTATGTCTGGGAGAAACAGCTACAGTAGATAACTTGGCCTCAGGTTCTTAGAGATTTCTACCACTGGTGGATTTCCTCCAGTTAGTGCCAAATCCCATGAAATTAACTGGTACCACTTGCTATGAATGAATGGCTACAATAACTGTACATCTAATAATATTGAATGCTGATGAACTGATTGCAGCAAACACACCTCATGGTCCTTTGGTCTTCTTAGCACTGCATTTCCTGTTTCCCAATATGCATTTGTGTAGTATAATCTTTCTTTGTGTTACTGTATGTAAGGCCATGTTGGTTATACTGAATAAATACTCTTATAAAAAAAGTTTAAAAGCAGATTTGAATATTAGAATCTTTTAAACAATTTTCAGTTGTAGTTTGAAATTTACACAATTCAAACCATGCACTTTTTTCCCATAGACTACAAATCACTTTTTCCAAAGAAATCTATCAAAGAAGAATCACAGTTCCTGTACTACTGTACTTATGTGAAAGTATGATGCCTAGTAGACATTTCTTCTATCAGAGATGGAGCTGCTGCTTTAAAGTGACTTCCCAGGTTTCTGGAAAAACAAATTCCCAATGGCAAAGGTAGCAATCAAGGCCTGACATTCAAAGATGAGTAAAGCAGAGTGCAAAGGTTTGTGCTGCACTTTGCAATTGCCCAAGGGTCCAAGGATGCTATATGTAGTCAGCTGGCACACTAGAGCTATCTGATTTACTATAGGGCCATGTCGTCACAGTGCTTAGTGAAGTAGTGCTACCCAGACATGGCTCATAATGTGAGCCTGAAGAGTGGATACCACCAGAGCACTATTTGCAATTTTTAACTGGACCCATGCAAATGAGTCCATTGGGCATGCAAGGTGCTAAGGGGCCATTTACATACCCATCATGGGCCCATTTGCACGGGTAGCAGGCAGTTTAGTACAGTACCGCCCCCCACTTTCACTGGTCCAAGACACATGGAGATATCCCTGGTGTCTAGTTGTCCCCTCACCTACCAATTGCTGGCCTGTAATAAGAAATAAAACCCTCCCTGGTGTAAGTGGTACCCCTCTCTCTGATTGCAGCCTGTATTTAAAAAAAAACTGCCTGGTGCTATGTGGTCCCCCACAATCACCAGCCCATAATTAACAAAAACTTCCCTGATGCTTGTGGTTAACCATCAATGATCACCAGCCCATAATGAAAAAAAACTCTGTGGTGCTTGCTCTGCTCCCCACTTTGATCACCAGCCCACAATTATAAAAATAACTCCATGGTGCTAGTGGTCACCCATCCCTCTGATCACCAGCATGTGATTAAAAAAAAAACTTCCTGATGCTAATGGTCCCCCTCGGTCACTAGTGTGCAATTAAAAAAAAAACTCTATGGTGCTAGCAGTTCCCCCTCCCTCCAATCACCAGCCTATAATTAAAAATAAATCTGATGCTAGTGGTTCCTCTCGATTGCCAACCTATAATGAAAAAAATAACCTTCCCTGGTGCTAGTGATCCCACCTCCCTCCGCTCACCAGCCCGTAGTAAATGTAGAACCCTTGGGCAGACTGGATGGGCCTTGCAGTCCTTATCTGCTGTCAACTTCTATGTTTCTCCCTGGTGTTCAGTGGTCCCCCTGGGCACTGCTCCCTGAGTACCACCACTCACAATTCATAATTTCCCAGCGTCTATAGCAGCCCCCACCATGACCTAGATAACCCCCATCTCAGTCACCTAACCAGTACCCTTGGTGCTATTGGTGCACATATAGTGATCAACGTAGCCTCTTCACACTCTTTGGCTGGCCACTGTATGTCCAGGCAGGGGGAATGCATCTTATTAATAGGACAGGGTGATGCACCCTGTCCTACAAATAAGAAGCATGCTCCCTGCATGGATATGTGGCAGCCAGCTAAGGAGTTGTGAGGAGGGCTGCTCCAGTCACCATATGTACACCTGTAGCACAGAGGGTACTGGCAAGGTGACTAGGGGCTGGGTGTTTGCTGCCATAGTGGGGGGATGCTAGACACCAAGTATTATGGAATGTGAGAAGCAGTGCCATGGATCAGTGCCCGAGGTGACCGCCGGATGCCAGGGATGGTAGTATGTTTTACTACAGGCTGGCAATCAGAGGGGAGGAACCACTAGCACAAGGGAGATTTATTTTAAATTATGGTCTGGTGATCAGAGGGACGCACCTCTAGCAACAGGGAGTTTTTTTAATTATGGGCTGATGAGCCAAGGGGGGAAGACCGCAAGCATCCAGGAGTGTTTTTTAAATTATGGGCTGGAGGAAAAAGGAGGGGGTGCCACTAGCACCAGGAAGGTTTTTTTTTTGTTTTACTAGGGAGTGGTAATTGGATTGGGGGTTCTACAGACTATGGGGTGGGTGCATTCCCCCAGTGGCCAACCAACTAGTTAGCTGCATTACCTCTGACAGCCACTAGGGTTGAATGGAGTAAAAGGGGGTTTGGTTTGGTGGTATTTGTGCAGTGTAAAAGGACTGTGCTAAACCCTTTTGTGCACTGCAAATCAGCTGAATATTGGCCTGCACCAGTATTCCTGTACCCGTCCTATCATTTGCAAACTGTAGACATTTTGGTTTGTATGGGCACTAACCCTGTTGGCTGGCACAACTGAGCCTTAGAATATTAGGTTCCAGCACAAAACCTGGTTTGCATGGGCAAACACTGGTTAGTGCCCACCCAAACTTTTGAATATTAGGCCCCAAATCTCATAAGCTTAGAAACTAATCTGAATTTATGGGCATTGCATTCTTTATTTCAGAAGATATTTTTATTAAAATGATATTAGCTCTTTAGACTTTATCTTCCCCTGCTGCTTTTCTTGCTTTGGAATCATAATTCTATGCTTGAGCATCAGAATAATTTCTGATGAAGTCTATTGGTAAATGATTCTTTGAAACATAGAAACAAAGACTTTGATGGCAGATAAGGACCACTTGGCCCACCCAGTCTGCCCATTTCCCTTTCTATTGGATAAGCTGCAGATTCTAGTTAACCAACAGCCTACTTCCTGCAACCCACCACTACAATTGCCTTATGTCTGTCCCATGCATGTTTGAATTCCCCCACTGTTTTAGACCCAACAACCTCCCCAGGAAGGTGGATCCATGCATCCACCACTCTCTCCATGAAAAAAAAATTCCTCACATTAACCCTGACCCATCCCCCCTCTATCTTTAAATTGTGCCCCCTTGTTCTTACACATCTCTTTTTCTGAAAGATGCTACCCTCCTGGACTTTGTTGATTCCCTTGAGGTACTTGAAAGTTTCTATCATGTCCCCCTCTCCCTCCTTTCATCAAGGGTATACATATTAAGCTCTCTCGGTCTCTCTTCGTATGGTTTCCGATGCAGACTCTGCACCATTTTAGTTGCCCTCCTCTGGACTGCTTCCATCCTGTCTATGTCCTTGCATAGATGGGGTCTCCAAAACTGCACACAGTATTCCAGATGGGGTGTCACCAACTGTCTGTACAGAGGGATAACCACTTCCCTTTTTCTACTTGTGATGTCTCTTCCTATGAATCCCAGTATCCCTCTGGCTCTCCTTACTGACTTCTCACATTGCTTACCCACCTTTAGGTCATCTGGTATGACTACCCCCAAGTCCCTTTCCATTTTTGTTGTTGTTAGTACCTCCTCTGCTAGTGTGTACTCTTCTCCTGGGTTTTGTTTCCCAGGTGCATTACTTCTGCACTTCTTTGCGTTGAATCTAAGTTGCCATATGTTTGACCATTCCTCCAACCTTGCCAAGTCCCTTCTCATCCTTTCTAACCCCGCTTGTGTATCAACTCTGTTACAGATATTTGTGTCATCTGCAAAGAGGTATATCTTTCCCTCCAGACCCTCGCAATGTCACCTATAAAGATGTTAAAGAGGACTGGACCCAGTACTGAGCCCTGAGGTACTCCACTAGTAACCCCCCCTTTCTTCGGAACGTGTTTCATTCACTAGTACCTTATGTATCCTGTTGTGCAGCCAGTTTGCTACCCAGGCTACCACCCTGGAACTGACTCCCATGCTGGCTAACTTAATTATTAGTCTTTTGTGCGGGACTGTGTCAAATGCCTTGCTAAAGTCTAGGTAGGCCATATCCAAAGCCCCTCCCTGGTCTATTACTTTGGTCACCAAGTCAAATAAATCAATTAGATTCATCTGACATGACCTTCCTGCTGTAAAACCATGCTGTTTTGGGTCCTGTGCCCTGCTGGCCTCTAGGTACTCAACAATTCTTTCTTTCAGAAGTAATTCCATCATTTTCTGTACCACTGAGGTCAAACTTACAGGTCTGTAGTTTCCTGCTTCTGCCTTGCTCCCACTTTTGTGAAGGGGAATCACATCTGCCCTCCTCCAGTCCTCGGGTATCTCCCCATCCTCCCATGATTTGTTAAATAGTGTGGTCAGTGGTGTCACTAGGTCCTCCCTTAGTTTTTTTAGGATTCTGGGGTGAATCCCTTCAGGCCCCATTGCTTTGTCCACCTTGAGTTTTAGGAGTTCTTTCAGGACTCTTTCTTCTATAAATCCTTGTTTAATAGAAATATTTTTTTAGGAATACAGAATAGAAGATCCTACAAGTCAGAATTTAGGGGAAATCTGTTTAATTGCATTCTGCTGATGCCATCTATAAATTGTTTGCTTGAAATTTAGAACATTTCTTTAACTGGAATGGTACAGGTCATTGAGAAAAAAATTGTCACCAGAAAAGGACTGCTTGGCCCATTCTTTCTTCCCATAAAAAATAATTTCTTGGCATTGAAGAACAGAACCCCAGTTTCCCACATGACAGGTGGGAATACTAACCACTGTCCTAAGAGGACTACTCCTTCATATGGACAAAGGTGTTCTGTCTTAAGCACCATCATCTGGTCTCTGTACTGTTTTCTAAACTATGTTCAACTGAAAGGAAATGTCCACTGCTAGATCTAAGAGGCTCACTGTTACAAAGGTGCCCAACATAAATGAACTCCTTATGCTTTTTACAGTGCAGTGTAACCCTGGCACCAGTTATATAAGAGCTAAACTACCCCTGCCTTGTGGGCCCATAACACGGTTTAGGGGCATGAGTTCCTTACTTAGATAACAAACTGGTTCTTTCCCAAGATGACAAAAATGTGCAGTACCTCCACCCAGAGTATGCCTTTCAGTGGGCTAGAATAAAACCTGGTAAAATCCCCTGGGATGCTGTACCCACCCATATTGTCATATAGTCACCCCCAGAAATGACCCATTAATCAAAACCCCACATTTCAATATTTCTTGAATCAAAGGCTTATAATAATAATATGCTCATGCCAACAGGGTTGTGCAAAAACAGTAAACAACAATTTATTTACAAGGGATTAGGGTTACGCTAGGGAGATTGGAAGCAGAGGTTAGATATTCACAGTTGGTTTGATTGGATTTCAATTGGAATCAAGTCGATCATTTTGCATTTAAATTCAGACATTAATTACAGTGGTCATGTATCAACCATTGATGTATTCAGTATATCTGTTCTGGCTAGCTAGCTAGCTGCACTAGAATGGTGGAAACTCGTATCCTCAAATGCCCACACTGATACCAGTCCCAGAACCATTATAGAATCCTGCAATTCTATATTATACTTGGGTACCCAATACTAAGTTCTTAGGTTGCAGGCCTGATGCAGTGGCAGCTGAGTTGGCAACCGTTGGGGCCCTTTGGAAGAAAATCAGATTAAACATCTTTTCCCTTAGATTATCTTTAAATCAACTTTGTAATCAGTTAGCTCCCTCACTCTAGTACTTAAACCTTAGATTACTGAAATTGGCAAACAACTCTAAACTATTTATAGTTCCCATGGGGTTAGCAGAGGTGCTCTGCCTATTCAGTTTTGAGGTCATCATTTTCAAAGTTGCAATCAGGCTGTATAAGGCAGATTCAAGTGGTCACAGCATGTATACTCTGACTCTCAATGCGGAGAATCTGGAGATGCTTGGCTACAGCCAGGAACCCCCTTACTGACTGCAGGATCTTGCAGCTTTTGCAGGCTGGAAAATTACTCTCAGCTTCTTTCTGAAAAGGCCTATCTTCAAGGCTGAAGACACATTCTGGTACAGACCAGGCAGAGACTGGGGCCTGCATGCTTCAAGCCCCCATGTCTAGGCTATGTCCCTCAGGGGAAAGTGCATACGGCAGTGCATAGATGGCACACAGCTAGGCTGACTTCCAGGTCAACATGGAAAATAGTCTCTTGTACACAATTCAGCACATTTATACATTCAGACATTTTCTCTGATTATTTTATGTGGTCACAATCTCTTCAACCATGTGGCCAGCATGTCAGGCATGGTCTTTTCAGGCTTTCAAAACACAGTCTCCTACAGATAGGTGATTCCCCTAAGGCTAGGGCAGACCCAGTACTCACACAGTCCATAGAAAGACACATTTTATTTTCTCTTACATCACAGACAGAGCTTGACGCATGGCTCCCAACCACCTTAAACCTTCACTTGTTAGCAAATTTAATTTCTCAGATGCTTCTCAGAACACAATACACAATATCAAAGTCCCGATTGGCTATGTTGGCATTTGCAGCTCCAACTGAACCTTTAGACACATTAACAAAGTCCCTCTTGGCTATGCTGGCATTTGCAGCTCCAAATGGACATCCACTGTCCTCACAGGCAATGTCAGGAAGAGCCACACGCTCTGAGTACTCCCCTCCCAGTCCTGTAGGCACTTTCAAGCAGTTTCTTCAGATGTTTTTAACACTGCATCCTTCTCTGGTCACTTGCAACAGATGTCCACTTCTTTGAGTGCAGACTGAACTTAAGCACCTTTTGGCTTTCTGGGCTTCTTAGCCCCAAGCTGGTCTCCAAAGAACTAGTACTTGTAAGTAGAAGTTTACTCACTCAGATTAACGCAGAAAGCTGTTTCTTCCCTTGAAATTACAAGCTTCATCAGCACTGTCAATGCTGAGACAGAATGTTCATGCAGCTCTCTCACAACTGCAGGTGGATTCAGAATTCAGCCATATTTTCCCCAAAACGTGGAAAGGAAAATGGCTAGCCCTGAGGGACAATTTCTGGCAACTCCAGGTCAGTGGCTCTCATTGCTTGGAGTCACTTTCTCTTCTGGCAAAAGCAAGAGCCCCCCTTCCCAGTGAAGGGGCTCCCAATAAACTCACTAGGCCCATTTTCTCTAGCTGAGGGCTAGATCCCACCTCCCTATGGAGGGGCTTGCATTGAAGTAAACTCGGCCAGCTGTCTCCCTGGGTTTTGTGGAGCTCTCTAGGACTCCTGATTGGCTGAATCCCATTGTCTCTCAAGAAAATAAATATTCATAAGGCTCCTTCGACACCTGATAGGGCCCCCTGTTTAGGCACCTAAATGAGGTCCCTTCTTTTCCCCCACAAGCCTTTTGCAGAGTCCCACAAGTCTTGGGCATTACCCCAGAAGTACTTGCTATAAATGCTGGCTTTCAACTGCCTGGCTGGCTATAAATATGGCTGCTTTTGCACACAGTCCCCCTGCAGTCCATCAATGTACTGTATATACTTATGTATAAGCCGAGATTTTGTACCAAAATGTGATCCCATAATCTGGGATCTCAGCTTATACACGGGTCATGCTGACATCGCCAGTTTCTCAATGAGCCCACAGTCACTAATCATGTCCCCAGTCAGCACTATCCTTTCATGATAAATAGTAACTCCCAAATGTACAACCGTGGTATGTTTGCCAAGATGTGTGCGGTCAAAATGTAATGCTTACGATGCAGCATTTTAGCTGCTAGTGATGGAATACACGGAGACGACAAACAACTCTGTTGCAGCCTGGCACTTCTCTATCAATGAGAAGCAAGTGTGGGACTGGTGGAAACAGTGAGAGATACTTGCAGAGATGTAAAAAAAAACCAACAAAAACCTGCCAAAGTGAACTGGATAAGTGATATGCCGATATCATGACTTTCACATTCCGGTAACCATATCTCTAAAGTACAGCATACTGTTTGCCTTTACCTCTAACACCAGCATTTATTCATGAGCTGCTATGAATTGTCAGTCGCACTTGGTTAGTTTGCTCTTTAGAGTTACCAGTACATTAGATTACATTCTTTGTATAAATGCCTGCTATAATTACTGCTATGAGCTCATTTGATTTGCTGCCTTGATTTGTTCCTTTTTCAGCTTCGCTTGTTCTGTTCTGTTCAGTTGAATTTGGCTTTGCTTGTTCTGCTCAGCTTATCCGTGAGTCATGGCATTTTCTTGAAACTTGATCAGATAATTAGGGGGGTCGGCTTATACATGGATCGGCTTATCCCAGAGTATATACTGTACCAGCATTTAAGCCCTGGTGCAGCCAGTACATTTATTTAATTTATATTACTTTCTCACAGCCCTTTAACTCTTTTAGTGCCTTGTTGACTATTGCCCTTATTTTACATTTACATGAAGTCCTGCACCTATTGCTGCCCCCACAACACAGTGCCCCTGTGTAACAGGCAGGTTTCTCATTAATATGCATGTTGGGCTCTTTAATATTCTTATGCCTTGAAACCCAAAGCTTCTTGGCACTCTCTATTTACAAAATTAGCAGATCCTCTTGGCCTGCTTGCAGTCTCCAGCCCCCTGCAAGTTGTGACCAGAATCACCAGGAGCACTTTCTGCATGTGTGAGCCATCCGCCCACCGTAAAGTGTGTGTGGGATGAGGTGGCAGCTCCACAATGGCTCAAGCAGCCCATTGTGGGCTGAATTCAGGTGCATGGGCTGTTTGGGGCATCTGGGGCACAATTGGACTTGAGTCGGGTGGCGGTGAGATGCATTGAAGGAGATGGGAACACCAGAGGCACCAGGAGGCATAATGGAAGAATGGGCAATTAAGGTAAGCCCCCATTTGGGGAAGGCGTTACACATGTAAGATGAGCCTTGACTTAACTTGATGGACATGGCTGACTGAGAATAGAAGATTCTCAAACTAACTGAGCTATGGGGCTGTTCCTTTAGCTTAATTTTTTTGGTTGTGGCTAATAGGTGTTCAGCTTTCACTTTAAAGGGACACTGTCAACCTGTTTTTCAACATATTATTTCTAGCTGAAACCCTACATCTTATGATTGCTTACCCTCTCTAAAATTCACCGATGTTGCTGTTTGTTTTGTCTATCTCCTTGCTTAGTAGAACTGAAATGCATGGCAATGTATATTTGTAAACAACTTTGTTTTGTTTACAGTCCTGGATCTGTTCTTACTACATGCTTCATGAGCATTAGAAACACACCAAAACAGTGCACACACTCATAAAGCAGTAGCCTCCTGAACTCCCACTGCATCATGAGGGGCTAGACTGTTATATGGGTGTTCCCAAGTCCAGGAAAGATGCATTTGGAGTTGATCAAGGAATGTAAACAAACCTGTTTTGGTGTGATAACACCAGTATGTTGGACAGTCTGTTTTTTACTATTTTAAAGGAAATAAGAGGCAAAATCAAACTACCAGCTACATCAACAATCTTTACAGAATTTTGGCAATCATAAAATATGTTTTTTTTTTAAACTAGGGACACTTTGAGACCTAACAGGGTTGACAGTGTCCCTTTAATTTATCTAATTTCACCTTTCTTTATTATTGTTAAGAGGACACTTTTCTGGGCCTAAGCAAAAGACATGCTATATACAGTACATGACTGCAATCACTCTGGAAGGGAAAACATAATTTGCAGCTTATTTATATGTAAGGTAAACTCTAAACTACTTTATCTGGTCCCTGAAATACTAAATTCATACAGCTATAAGGTGGACCAATAAATACTAGACCAAACTCACACTTTCCTCAGTAGAAGTTATATTTGATGACACTTTCCTCTGTAGGAGTTATATTTGATGACAGTTATCTGTGCTTTATTTCCTCTACTGCACTTAACCAAGAATCTTAAACATCAGGAATGTTTCATTTAAGGCCTTTGATCTAGTAGGTCACAACCTCCTATTAAAAAAACTTAGTAAATTTGGCCTTGATCAGCACTCCCTAACCTGGTTCACCAGTTACCTGACCAACCATTTCCAACAGGTCAAATGGAGAGGGAATACATCTAAACCACTTCCCCTCAAGGAGGGGGTAGCACAAGGCTCTGTACTGGGGCCCCTTCAGTTCTCACTGTTCATCAATGATTTAAGTAATCACTGTGGAGATAGCTCTGTGGTTCAATACACAGATGATGTGGTCATCTACAGAACCTCAAACAGCACTTCAGACCTGGGACTGCAACTCCCATTGGACTTTGCATCCATAGAAAGATGTTTTTTGGAAAACAGACTGATTCTGAATGCTTAAAAAACAAAAGCCATCCTGTTCAGACCAAGAACCTTGGGTCGAGATAGAAGCCCCCTACTCCCCCTGGTCTCTCATCTAGTGCACAAATAGAGGTAGAGAAGACTTTTAAATACCTTGGCCTGATGCTGGACCAAGGCTTCGCAGTGAAACCCAATATTTATTTATTTTTATGTATTTATTTAGGGATTTGGATCATACCCTTGAGCTCAGAGTTCTTTTACAAAGGTTCCACATCGAACAGTGACAATGACAACAATAACAGTTTATATACAATACTCGAATAGTAGGTAGCTAGTATACAATAAAGTTACAATGTCATTCATAGTACCAGTGGTGATAATACAGAATCAAGAGCATTCAACTAGGGTAAAGGACAGTATTTATTTGTAGTGAAGGAGATAAAGAGGTGTGACACCTAGTGTGAGAGTCCGAGGGGGAGTCAAGGTGAGGGGGAGGGGAGCCTGGGGGCAGAAAGTGGGCATCCAAAAGAAGTGGCTTTGTCTAGGAGGTTGGGAGGTAGTGGTAGTAGATTGGTTTTAAGGTTGA
The DNA here is from genome assembly GCA_016271365.2 of Neoceratodus forsteri. Taxonomy (NCBI): domain Eukaryota; kingdom Metazoa; phylum Chordata; order Ceratodontiformes; family Ceratodontidae; genus Neoceratodus; species Neoceratodus forsteri. The sequence goes on from CM028136.1 coordinate 656,745,187, forward strand.
TCCAGTGGTGGAAAAGGCACAGGTGGGGGAAGAAGACAGAGGGATAGGGCAAGGGGGAAGAGTGGGGGTAAAAGAAATGGGAAGGAAAGTATGGATGAGTGGACATTATGAGTGTTACAGTCCTAGTGGCAGTCACAAACTGTCCTAGTAAGAAGGTGTTGCCTTAGGCCATTTTTGAATTGCAAGATGCATTGGGAGTTTAGAATGTGCACTGGGATTGCATTGAGCCATTAGGGAGCCCTATAGCTGAAAGCACAATGTCTCTGCACAGTTCTACGAAAAGGTGTTGATAGGGCCCCCCTCATCCTGCCTCTGGTGGTATAGCTGGTAGCACTTGGCATTAGGATGCTAGAAATGCATGGGGGGGTTACCCATTAGCACCTTTTTTCCAGGGAGACATGTTTGTAATATAATCCTGTTCTTTAGTGGCAGTCAATTGGTCTCCTCGTATAAGGAGCAGGTGTGGGTATTTTGATCTGCAGCCATTGTGAGCCTACATGCCTTGTTTAGGGAAATGTGAATCCTTTTTAGTGCAGTGTCTGTTGCTGCACTGTAGACCACCAATCCATAGTCGATGGTAGAAAAGATGGAGCTGGTGACTAAGAGATGGAGGGCCTCTGGAGTGAGAAACTTTTTATGCCTATAGAGTACACCCAGCTTGGTGTTCACTACCTTTACTACTGTGCCGATGTGTTGGGTGAAGGTGAGGAAGTCATCAATGGTGACCCCCAGGTACTTGAAGGAGTGAGCTTTTTCTAGTGGCTCACTGACTTTATTGGAGATAGTTAAGGGAGGGAGCTTCTTTTTGTGCTCTGGGCTGGCTGTGAGCATCACCTAGGTCTTTTTGTAGTTTAATAGAAGTTTATGGCTACAGAACCAGTCTTCCAACTTGTAGAAGGATGCCTGCAGCTTGGAGTGGAGGGCGACTATTGATGAATTGCTGGTGAGAAGTAAGAGTTGTCTGTGTGAAGTATCAGTTTAGTATCACAGGCTTCAGGAAGATTATTTAGGAAGAGGCCGAACAGTAAGGGCCCCAGTATTGACCTTTGGGTGACCCCTAAAGATACCTCATTGGAGCTAGATACTGTGTGCCCAATTTTTATACATTTTCTTCTGTGTGTTAGGTAGTTCTTGAACCAGCAGACAGCAGTGGTTGCAACTCACAGGTTCTGTAGTTGAGTCAGGAGAAGAGAGTGATTGACAGTGTTGAAGGCTTTAGTAAGGTCTATGAAGACTGACCCCACCAGTTTTCCTTCGTCTAGTGCCTTGTGCCAGTAGTCAGTGTAGTCCAGCAAGGCAGTGGAGGTACTATGATTCTGCCTGAAGCCATGTTGGATCAGATAACCAAAAACATACACCAAAAACTAGCCTACTCTACCAATGGAACACCCAGTTGATCCCCAAGACCAGGATTACCATAGCTGTAAGCATCCTTCTCCCAACTTTGACCTATGCTGCACCAGTAGTGCAAGGCCTAGCAAAACAGGAGCTCAGTTGGATGCAAATGCTATACAATAAAATTGCTTGCTTCATATCACTGTCACACCCTAGGCACCATCATTGTGAAGCATTAGCCTCCCTAAACTGGCCATCCCTGACCCTCCGGCTACAGTAACCCCTATTATGCAACACCTATAAATTCATGAACGACCCACCCCCAGTAAGCCTAGCTGGAATGTTAGTTCCAAAGTGCTCAGTTAGACAGCTCTGCACTACTGTGAAAATCTCTTGGAAGAACCATGGGGAAGGTGCATGGCAGGCAACAAATCCTTTGCTTGTGCAGCTCTTGTACTGTGGAATAAGCTCCCTGATCACCGCCAGGGTGCTACCTCTCTGGGTACCGTCTCCAAAGGGTCTGTGGGCACCTGCTAGAAAAAAGCACATGCCTTTGCACCTGAACACAGTTACACAAACCCAAAAATCTAACCTTCTCTATATCTGATCAAGACCTTGGAAACCTTTAAAGAGAAAGTCCTATCAATTGTTTTCTATGTCTTAATGACACCCTAGGTTATTTTGTAGCTCTATCTGTTATAGCCTTCATTGGGATAGAAATGTTATGTGTCTGTTGGTGATTGTCTGATCCTCCACTGTGTACTGTCCTGATACTAATCAAATGTGGTCTGCTCCTGAGTACTGTTTTAAGCAAAATGTTATTACTTCAAGCTCTATGTAACTAATTCTGGATTGACCCTGAAAAAGGGACCTTCGGGGCTCAGTGGGTCTACCCGGTTACCAAAATTGAATATATAAAAAAATAAATGTCATGTATTATGTAAAACTAATATATATATGGTTTCCCAATTTTTCTCACTCTTCAGCACTGAACAACCATTTTAAGACTGTGGATTCTGGCCAATAAATATCTTAGTGGTACTGTATTATGCATTTCTTAAATACAGTTACCAAACCCCTATGACCTTAGGTGCAACTCAAGTTAATAGCCATACTGTGGGTGTAAAAGACTCCATGATTTACTGACAAATATAAGGAACCATAAATTCTGGGACTGTTGCATCTGGCAGTGATGCTAATGGAAGGGAGGACATTATGTCTGCCTTCCCAATCCAGTTGTCAACCATGATTTGCAGTAGGCAGCGGCAGGTGTCAGATGAAATATTGGTCTGTGCCCCAGAAGGAGAAGAGAACAGCAGGGGAGTCAGCATGTGAAATCATAGATATCTTACACACAATGTTGGTCAATAGGTAAGTGCAGAAGCAGGCAGTCAGGGCTTAACTAAAAAGCATCATGCTAGGCTGAAAGATGTAGAGGGAGGAATAAAAGCTAGAATGGGCTTATCTGCCCACAGTTGATAAGGTAATGCACTAATTAGCATCAGCAAATGTTTTTTGTTGTCTGAAGCAGATTACTTTTTCAGATTAAAGACCTTTTCAGAGATGTAATGCAGCACAACTAGGAAGAGAGCTGCCAGGATCCAGCAGGAAGACAATATAGTAGCTGATGTGGAAAGCCAAGGAGATCACCAGAAAGATCAAGAAGTCAAAGCAGACTTTAAAAGACATGGTGAAATAAGAAGTGGTGATGGTTCAACAGCTGGATGCAAACATGGAAGAAGCCATGGTTGTTTTGAGCAAGAAGGCAAATGACAAGGCAGGAAGTAGCAAACCCAGCTAAGGAGAGCCAGGATGATATAAAACAAACATAAGGAGAACAGAGTTGATGAACAAGTCATGGCAACCCTAGCACAGAAAGGAAAAAAAAAAGAAAGATCAGAAGGCTTAAGATGAGGCAAAATAAAAAAAAAGCAGGAAGCTTCTAGTATGATGCATTGTATATATTCTTTGAAGGAAATTATTTAGGGTTACATTCAGGCTTGGATAAGGATATTGGAAGAGTTAAGATAACTTGAAATGAATGGGGTGAACATGGAGAGCATGCACAGGCCTTTCATAGGATGGGTAAGTGAAAAGGGCACTGGCTCAAGCAGGAGGGATATAGAACTTAGGCAACAGATAAATATGCTAATCCACTTGCTTCTGTTTAGCCCTTACTGTAAAAAACAGAAAGAAATTAGAGTGCACAGCCTATTGGAGTTGTGCAAAATGTTTGAATTCTGCTCCTCACAGAATTCCCCAGAAGTTCCAAAATTCCACCTAATTTCACAGAATTTTGGCCATTTTGGGACCTCACCTCATAAATAAGGAAGCCATTTTTTTTTCAATCTAGACCAAAAGATGATATTGCAGTCACTCTGTGAAATCATGTTTTGAGTGGGATTTGAACAGTCTCATTTATTGGGTTCATGAGGTAGGGTCAGAAAAAGAATATGTTGAAAATCTGGTGTTAAAATATGGCGAAACAACTAAGTTAGGAGTTATCAGTGAAATATTTTAACCTTCACGAATAACTTCACTCATTTACAATATTTTGATTCCAAACTTTCAACATAGATATTTTTTTATACCTCATCATAAATGTGATACATGTCATTTTTCAAATTCTGGACGAGATATGTTTTCACACTTGTGGTACAAAATGACATTTTGGACAATATTTTATAAATGCTGCTTGTCAGTTTTAATAGGGGTAGTCATAAATTAACTATCTGAGATAGTAGGCATGCTCAAAGAGCAAGCTGGATTGTCCAAGATGACATCACCCCACAGTCTTGGAAGGGAAGGTGCAAGGCTGGTATTGGTATAGGGTTCTGCATCACTGCACCAATGGGTGCCAGAGGGCCCTATGCTTTGGGTGAGAGATGGACTCTTTCCATTGTGCTTCTGTATCTGTGGCCAAGCTGTACATATAAATCCAAGATGGTATCACATCAATGCTACTACAATTGGGTCATCTGGAAACAGTTGTATGGTGTTTGTCTTTCTTGATGATGGCTGTTTATGGTTACTTGTGTGGTCTTGCCCTTTTGGTGCTTGGAGGGAAGGGAAAGGTTAGGATTGTAAACCCTAATGCCACATTCCCCTTCTTCTTTGGCATTAAGTTGAACCTTAACTGGCACACTGGTGCATTAACACAGATTTTGCAAACAACATACAGAATACATATATATATATATATATATTGGTACCACGGTAGTGCTACCATAATTATGGTTGAGCAGCACTTTTAAGGATAAAGGGTGAAACTTTGCACCTTAGTAACTTTGCCATCGTTCAATGGATTTGCCTGAAATTTAGTATGCACAGTTGTGCATGGTAGATCTTGGGATCCGCCAACTTTCGTACCAGTCAGGTATACGGCTGTGGAGGTATTAAGTGACATTCATGTGCACAAATACATTTTTTTGAAAATTTTTTGCTCGCACCTACAGATCGCATGGTTTATGCAACTGGCCTGAAAATTTCAGAGAATGTGCAGCCAGGGTCCCTGATGTGCCTTTTGAAGATTTTGTGAAAAAATATTAAACGGTTCAAAAGTTATTCAAAAAACAAGTTCCCATTATAAGTCAATGGGAAAAGTTAACAAAAAGTTCAACACTTTCGCAAATGCACTTTTTAGTGTTGCAAATGACCCTAGTAGTGTCGTAAATCTGCCATTTTGTTTTCAGTTGGTGATCAGAAAAATGCTTGGCATTTAAAGTTGGGACCATCTAGGGACACAATTCTTTTTGCGTTTAACGAGTTGAGCCCTTCGGATGCTAGGCATGTCTTTATTTCGGGGTTAAACACCACAGAAATATGTTTTTAAAATTTCTAGAAAAAGTAGTGTTGCAAAGTACTGCTGCACCCATGACACTTTCACAAATTTTGTGAAAGCTTTTGCAAATCACGACACTACCTTTCCAGACCATGGCCAAAATGACAGGAATTCTTTGCCACCCTGCAGCAAAAGAATGGTTTGGTCTTTTGGGCTGAAATTTGGAGGGAAGACAACCAACATCTTACAAATGTACCTTTTGTTGGTTAGGTGAAAATTGTTTCAAGGAATGCAAAGTTACAGTACTCCAGAGTTGAAATGTATTTCCCATAGACTAACATGGTGGCATTCACCATGCCTTTCGGGGCTCGTATCTCGGAAACAGTGCAAGATACGGAATTTTCATCCAAAACCTACCCAGGAAACTCATGAATCATGTTGAATTTAAATTTTCTTTGTACATTGCACGGTTCCTGAGATATAATCAATTTAGTACTCCAACAGCTCATTTTCTGCTACGAGGCCCATTATTATGCATACATTCTTTGTACACACTGTGTTTCTCTATGCAGCTGTTGGGCAAAACCAGGGTGTGCACTTCCATTACTGTTACAGTTAGTGTTTCCAATTGCATTTCCATGACCGTTTGCGTTACCGTTCCTGTGTACGCCAGCATGTGCTTTACCATTTATGTTTCCGTTTGTTTACGTGCTTGTGTTCATGTTTCAGTTTCTGTTTCCTTTGGCATTATTTCTGCTGTTAACATTACCATTTGCAATTCCAATTGTGGTACCATCACCGTGCACGTCACGGTTTGCATTTTCTTTGCACTTGCGTCTCCTTTTGCTTCACTGTTCACTTTGGCGTCACTTTGTGCTTGTGTTTCTGCTAACATTTGCTTTTCCATTTACTTTTCAGTCACCATGTGCGCAACCATTAGTGGTTGCTTTCCCCTTGCACTTACCGTTACTATGTCACAAAAAGTCACATGGTTGGAGCATGGGGCCTGAAGGTCCCCGCGCTCACACCACCACATTCCATTCACTAATTCTACTGCATATTCTCAAAAAGAAGGGAAATTAGTGGCAAAAAACTCTATTTAATGCATCAGTTAGGGTTGTTCCACAGTGACAAAAGTGAGGAAATTCAGTGTTAAGATTGAAAGCCTCCCTTGCACCCCCCAGGCCACCACCCCAACTGCCAACTGGGTGTGCATTGGGGTCAGTGGTCCTAACTCTCATCCCATTCTGTTATACCTCAGCTTCTTTACATATGTGATGGGGTGAGGTTAGGGCCAGTGACTAATGCACTGTGGCAGATTAATAATGTGAGGGGCTGTGCAACTTCACAGTAATTTCCTCACTGTGCTTGGAACAACTGTCATCAAAGTAATTTAATCTATATATATATATATATATATATATATATATATATAATTCGCAAAAAAATGCATTAGTGCGCCAGTAAGAGTTCAACTTAAAGCCACAAAAGTAGGGAAATGTGGTGCTAAGATTTCTAAACAAAACTCTCCACCCCCACCCCAAGCAGCAAAAGAACAAGACCACACAAGCAACATCCAACTGTTTCTTGATGGCACAAATGCAGTAGCACTGATGTGGCACCTTTGTGGATTTGTATCTGTGGCATGCACACTGCAAGACATTCACACTCACTTGTTGCTGCAGACAGAACCCCACAATACTCAAATCACAACAATGCTTCTTTGTGCAGAAGTATAAATCTCTGCAGCCAGCTACAAATTCACAGTATCTAAATTACAAGAGTTATTTTGTCTGTAGAAGCACAGGCCACTATGGGACCTGTGCTCCTGTGGGACCTGTGCTCCTGTAGCATCAGGTACGCATGGGCACTGTAAGACAGACACACAGCTAAGGGGCCTGCTTTTCTGTAGCCACAGGTGTAAGATATACACACTGACCTCTGCAGTACTGCAAGTATCACTAAATCCATGATAGCAAAAATTGCAACAGTACTTCTGTGTTCCCTGAGGGGTCTGCATCACTTAGCCACATACACACAGAATTCTGGCTCCAGAAGTGAAGGCACCCATGGAGCCTGCAGTTATGTAGACAGAAGTACTGTTGCAATATGATATCATAGTATCAGCAGCAGATCTAGAAATTTTTCAAGGGTGCAGCAGTTTGTCAATCACACAGCTGCATAAACTTTTACGGTGTTAATTTGAACTTTAACTGGTGCATTAACTCAGTTTTTTTGCAAAGAATTTTCCTTTCTTTTTGAGCTAGTGGAATTGTATCTTCATTCCACAGGTCCCTTTGGGACAGATGCAGTTTTGCAATGCCCTCTGGGCCCTGAGCCAATAGGTGAGGCTATCTGCCTGCAGAAGTACCCTTCTGTTCCATGTGACAACAGATACAGACACACAAGGTATAGAGTCCATCTATCTGACAAAGTGTGGGACCCTCTGGCAGCCATGGGTACAGAGCTGTAGGGCCCAATAGCAAAAGAAGATTTCTCTTCATTATATGTTACTTGGGCCCGCATGGACAACCCTGTATCTTCCCTTTCCTAGCTGGGGTGGTGGTGTCGAATGACAGTGTCATCCCCCCAGCATTAACCCATCCAGCTGGATCATTGTGCTCACTCTCAAGCTCAGCTAACTGGCATGGGATCATAAAGCACTACCTAGGGTGGTAAAGGCTGCCACTATACATTTCTTAATACATTTTTTGTTTTTACCTCAAATTTAAAAGATAGTTGTTTTATGACTCACCCCTATAAACATGACATATGGCATTTACAGAATACTGGCCAAAACATCATTTCACGCGCCATAAGGTCAAAAACACATTTTGGCCAGGATTTGAAAAAATTAACCTGTCATATGTATGAGCTGGTGTGAAAGAATGGCTATGTTAAAAGTTTGGTGTCAAAATGTTGAAAATTAGTGAAGTTATTCATGATCATTGAAATACTTCAACATTCATTCAGAACATGGTCATTTTGCCAAAATTTTCAAGCACATTTTCAGCATAGTTTTCTTATGGCCCTACCTCATGAACAAGGTAGGTGAAAATTTTGAAATCCTGGCCAAAATATTATTTCGTGGATCAACTTTGAAAACACCTTTTGGCCTGAATTTGAAAACATTCGCCAGTGCTGTTCATGAGGTGGGGTCCCAACAAAGTCATTTTGAAAGACTGGTGGGCCAATATTGAAAAACAGGGAAGATATGAAGGAAAGTTTAAATATTTTAATGCTCACTAATAAATTTGGACATTTCACCATACTTTTCCATCAAATTTTCAACATAGTCCTCTTATGACCTCCTCCTCATGAAACCAGTAGGTGAAAATGTTCAAATCCTGCCAAAAAGAACAATTTCACAGAGCAACCATGAAATCACCTTTTGGGATTAAACAAAATTACCTACCTTGTTCATAAGCTGGGGTCTCAAGAAGGCCATGTTGAAAATGTGATGTAAAAAATATTGAAAAGTGACAAAATTATGAGTAAACATTCAAAACCCATTGAAATACACTAAACATATTCACCTTGTTATCTCATATTGCAGTCACTGGTTCCTGTAGCAAGATATGTTTGCATTGGAGAGTGGATCTACATTGTGGGACACTTTTAGGTGAGTGAAGGTGTATGGGGGTGGGGTGGTGGGTGCTGAATGGAGGGTCAGGGGGCAGATCGGTGAAGGATCATTTTCGTTGTTAAAGGTTTGCGACAGACATAAAATGATCAACAAGGGATGGTTTTCTTTATTTCAAGGGACTTAGCATGAACTGGAGATTGGGCACCTAGTGTCAGGCTACTGTTCAATGGCACCAGGGGTGGCCACCTTGGTGCAGCCATGCATATTATGGGAAGGGGGCAGGTGACCTTGTGGGAAGGGTGATGAAGAGAAGTGGTGCCAGGGGTTAGTACCCAGGTCCACTTATTATACATAGTATTAAACAAATCTTTGTAAAATTGCACATTACTGAAAGAAGAAAATGAAACTTTGTTCTGCATTTTGCATGCATAAACCCTGGAGGCATTATTTTATTTTTGCAGTATGCCCTGCACTGCAGCCATGGACTGATGTTAAGGTTTACAAGACACAGTAAAAGTACAGAGTTTTAGTTTGTTGAGCTAGTGTTCACTTCTTGTGCATCCAGGCCTGTTCACTTTCCAACCTGTGCACAACTAAGGAAAGCAGTTTACTGAACAAGTGGTATAACTCATTGTCTATGTTATTATAGTATATGGTTAGGGCTTATTGTGTATGGAAAACAAATGTTTTCCAAATCTTCTTGTAGGACAATTCAAAGGTCAAAAAAGTTGTTGTACTATCATTCTGATGTCAAAACGATAGTCCAACAACTTTTTAACCTTGTTCTGCAATCTGACTGGTGGAAACTAAATGTCAAAAATATTCAGAAAAAAATGGCAGATGGGTGACAGCTTGAAGGAAGTTTGGACACAGACAGCCTTACTTGGCTCCGTGTTTCCAAACTGTTACTATTTCAAGGTTTTTTATGGTTGGGAGCACCTGGAGTAGAGAAAACGGAAATGAGGGACAGGACGGGGACTTCCAGGGTCAGGTGTACAGCAGGTCTCCAGTGAGGAGTAGGAGCAAGCGTGACTGTTAAAACAAGGTATGAAACTCTGTAAAATAATGTTTTTTTTTAAACCTAGGGGAACCATATACTATATAAAATAGTGGATGGTCACCCATCCACAACTAAGGCGGCATTTCCATCTCAGGCAGTTGATGACATCAGCGAGACATCTCGAACTTCGCTCTCGAGGTCTCAATGATGTCATCAGCACCCTCGATGGAAACACAGCCTTGTTGTGGATAGTCGTCCATCCACTATTCTATATATTGTTGTGCTCCCCTCTGTCTCCTTCCTTTTCAGCCATGTATGTCTGCACCAGATCTAAAGAAATTTGTGAGTTGAACTGACGGCTGCTTAATGTTTCAGGATTGACTGTGTTGCTGGGTGGGTACCAAGGTAAGCCAGCTTCTGCCTTTCCTGCCTGTTCCATCCACTTTCTGCCCAAGTCCTACCCGTGCTCCTGACACTCTCCAATAGTGGTTGCAGCATGGCAATTTGGAGGCTGGGTCAGTGGGTTTAAAATCCAGCATAGTTTTGATGCAGTGGTATCTATATTGCAATGGCAAAATGTGACAGCAGAGTGAGGAGTGAGGAGTGAGGGGGATGGCTTGCTCTTCAGTGCTCTCTCATATTGTCTGCTGGGAAAGAGTCCTGCATGCCAGTCCAACTTAATGCCAGTGTTTAATCCCCTCCCTACCTAGTAGAATTGACCCCCCACCTAGTAGAACTGGCTGCAATCAAACATGGCCAGTGACTGCTGTAGTGGCAGTTAAAGTCATTGCCATTGTGCTCTATAATTGACCAATGGCTGCTTAAACCTTTCTGCTGCTATCCCTACCTGCACATTTTCTGTGGTCAGATTCTGTCGATTTCAAAGTCTGGTGCCCAGTATCAAACTGCCATACATTCTGCTGCTAGTATTGCGGTTTCACTTACCACAAGTTGAACTGCCTGATGTTTGTGTGTTTTGGGAGAGAGATAGAGAGACAGACAGACAGACAGACAGATAGCTAGATAGTTAAAAGGATGAAGTGAGAGAGAGAGAGATATTAGGTAATTGCAGGATAACTGATCCCGCTGCTGCTTGCAGCACAACTCCAGCTATGTCTGCACAACTCAAGGAAGTCCAGTTGTTCTCATACAGAGAATGCAAGTGAACATTTCCTCTCCCTGCGCTGGGCACCCAGGATTGTTGGGTGTCCTGAACCTTACTTCCAGATCTATTTCTTAAAAAACTAACACAATAATCAAGTTAAATGGGTCCTATTTACTTAGGTTTAGGTGTTTGTTTTTTGAAAATACATACTTTTTAAGTATTTGTAACATTTTTTAGTGTAGGACAAAACAAAATGGTAGCTGTCATGATCAGTATGTTTTTCTCACTACAAGTAAAGCATTAAATTTGCAGTCAGTAAACACTCACAACTGATGCTTTCTTCATTGAAATGAAAGGGATTTTCCACAAACCCTACCCAACATGCTTAGAAAAAAAATTAAAATCCTTACAACTCTGGAATCCATTTAATGTTTTTTCACAAAAGTTTCAAAAAGCATTACCTTGGTAGAGGCGACTTCTATCATGAAAATGTTGTTTAAAAAGCCATACTGTCTAGGCTGTATCTAAGAACAAAAAATGTATCTTAAGTATAGGGAAAACATGGCATGTCATTAAAAATCAACATTCCATATCTCATAACCTGCAAGATGCCACCATGAAACTGATTGCATCTTGAGACCCTGATGGTCAGACCATGCATGCAAAGGTTTAGGCTATTTTGACAAATTCTGCTGGAGTTATTGTAGTACAAAAATTGGGAATTAACATTAAACACCCTATGCAGCCTTAACTATACTGGCACTACAGTGCACGTATAATATAATAAAATATAATATAATATAATATCATATTATATAATAAAATATGTAGGGCTCGATTCACAAACAGGGCTAGGATCAGCACAAACTGTGGCAACAGCAGCTTGCACCAAAGCCCAGTGCACCAGGGCCCTGCAACAGATTCTGGTACAGGCGGGGTCCTGGCGCCCAAGTCCCCACACTTGCGGCAAACCCTCCCATGCTGCAAACACCTGGTACACAGGAAGGGTCTGCCACAGGCCCTTCACTCAAATCCAAGTGCTTCCCCCATCCTCAATCCATATTTACAGGAAAAAAAACTTCCTATGGTGGTCTAGTGCCCCTCCAAACCCCAAAGTGACCCATATTATACTGATTATACAGCCACCCTCCCTGGCGGAATAGTGGCCCCCCTCCTCGAACCCCAATTCTGCCTGATTTATTTACTAAATAACCTGTTCACCTTGTGGTGGTATAGTGCCCCCCATCCCCAATGCAGCTGTAGTATGTATTTAATTAAATGCCTCCACCTCCCTGATCCCAGATGCCACTGTTATATGTAATAAATGAAATGCTCCCCCCATCCTTGTTACTGTCATTGTCATAATTTGATGGAAGACCCCCAAACCCTTGTGATCTAGTAGCCCCTCCACCCAAGCAGGTAGTGCCCACCACCCAGCCCCCATCCCATTACAGAGCCGGCACTGGCACAGCTCTCCTCTCACTTCCATGGCTAGCACTGACTGCACTATCATGGAGTCCTGTGCTGTACAGTACAGCACCCAATGACAGTTCAGTCAGTGCTGGCAGTGGAGGTGAGAGGAGGGCTGTGCTGGTGCTGACTCTGTTACAGGATGAGGGGAGCTGAGTAGTGGGCACTACCTGCTTGGGTGAGGCCACTAGGTCACCAAGGTAAGGGGGTCTTCCATTGTATTAGGATAATGGTGGCATCGGAGATGGGGCGGGCACGTTTTTTTTATTACAATGAATGGTGGCATCTGGGATCAGGGAGGTATGGGCATTTAATGAATTATATACTACGGCGACATAGGGGATGGGAGACACTATACCACCATGAGGAAATCAGGTTATTTAGTAAAACATATGGGCAGAATCTGGGTTTGGGAGCCACAATATCACAAGGGAGGGTGGCTGTATAATACAGGCCACTTAGACCAATTTTTCTTGGTTTAACTTCCCAGGCAAATTTTGGCACTCTGTCTGTTGGTGTTTGAAAATCTACCCCATGTATCTCAACAAACCCAGTCTAAAGCACTGGGTGTAAGCATAGTATAACTTTCATAAATATCCAGGATTAAATCCTTTATGTAAACCCATTACACTTCCAAACACATCTAGTAGCACTCTATATTCAGTCTATGAAAAAACAGCAGCACCAAACCAAGCATAACATAGAAACATAGAAATTGTCAGTAGATAAGGACTGCCTGGCCCATTTAGTCTGCCAGCAAGACCTTGTACTGGATTATTGCTTCCAATTCACCCACTGATGTACCTCTGTGGTTCCCCTATACCTGTCCCAAGGATGCTTAAATCCATCCACAGTGCTTGTTCCCACCACCTCCTGAAGCAAACCATTCCATGCATCCACCACCCTCTCTGTGAAGAAGAATTTCCTCACATTCCCTCTTATCATCCTACCTTCCAATTTCATGTCATGCCCCCTCGTTCTTGTGTGCCTCTTATATTGGAAAATGTCTCCCACTTGCACCTTGTTTATACCCTTGAGGTACTTAAATGTTTCTGTCATGTCCTCTCTTTCCCTCCTTTCTTTCAGTGAGTACATATTGAGGTCCCTTAATCTCTCCTCATAAGTCTTGTGTTGCATGCCCTGTACCATCTTAGTCACCCTTATACCTGGACATCTGTGATTCGTTCCCCGTTGGTCATTACTAGATCTAGAATTGCTCTGTCTCTGGTGGGATCAAGCAGAAGCTGCCTGAGTCCAGCCTCCTGTAGTGAATTAAGGATGCCTCTGCTTCTGGCTGAAGCAGCTAGGTATGCTCCCTGAACAGCAACAGTTCTATGGTGACATGCGTTGATACCGACAAAAGTGCCATGTCACTGTAGAAGTGCCACTGGGACTGGGGAATCCCTTCTCCCAACCTGCACCTCCTCCCTGAACTAACTCTGACCTGGAGTTAGAATCCTAAAGTATGGGAGGTGCAGGGAGCTTAGCCCCCTGCATGGGGGGGTTTGGGTGGGCTAAGCCCCCAAAAAACACACACCAATGCGGCTCCATGCCAACTGCAAATCACTGTCAACATGGAGCCTGGAGCTCTGATGCTGGTCAATGTTTTTCTTGTCGAACTGGCATCATAGAGCCAAGCAGCTACACTGGTGTTCCATTCCACATCTGGCATATTGAAATCCCCCATCAGTAGAAGTTCACCTTTCATTGCCATCTCATGTATTTCCTCCACTAGCTCCCTATCCAGTTCCTTTCCCTGTCCTGGAGGCCTGTATACCACCCCTGTGCATATTGCTGTGCCATTTCCAGGTTGAAGGGTGACCCACAGTGCCTCGGCCTCCCCCTGCCTACCCTCTACTTGTGTTGCCATTATACTCTCTCTGACATACAGGGCTACTGCCCCTCCCTTTTTGCCCTCCCTATCCCTCCTGAATAGAACACATCCTAGTACATTTTTTTCCCACTCATGATTAGCTGTGTACCACATTTCAGTTATTGCTACTATGTCCAGATCTCCTTCCTGTATTAAGGCCTTCATGTTTGGGACTTTATTTCCCATGTTGTGTGCATTTGTCAACATGACCTTCCAAGTTTTACTGTTTGACTTCTCTTCCTGTTTTTAATCTCCTGCATCTTCCCCCCTTTCCTGATATTTTTCTCTTGTGGTCCGGATTCCTTTCCTACTCCATTTCTGCCCAACTCTGATTACCTAGAATGTTTCTGCTTCTGTATCTTCACAGCACAATAAAGATACATCCCTACTCCTTCCTCTAAGATTCTAGGACTACACATTGTGAAGGGATCACATGGTTAAAGTGGTAGCCAGTGGCAAGATGCACTGCACTGCGTATTTGGATGTAATTGGAAATATAACAGTAATCCAACTGAAATGAATGGGTGCTGCCCGTGATACATAGTGATATACAGTATATACAGTACATGTGTATTCCGAATCATGTCACTGGTTATATGTGGTTCAGAGATTAGTGCTTGTGCTACATACTGCATCTTATAATGTAGATTCCAGTTTGGATACAGTGGCCAGACCAGTAGGTAGAATGATGCTTCCAAGGTACAGTTATATGAATGGATAGTGCTTAAGTACTTGGACATAGACATGAATAAGTCAGTGACTATTGTTCATGATGAACTTGACAGAACGATAGTGCTGATACTGGAACAATCGAATTGATTGATATAAGTTGATGGTGTGGCTTTACTCTGTATCCCACCATAAGAAGGAAGGTTAGTTGTTTAGGATGTGACACCCCCCCGGTGGAATAAGAGTGCTGGAGAAGGAGGAAGTGCAAGGGGAGAATGCAGGGTGAGTGCGTCTCACTCAAAGCAGAGCAGTAGGTTTCTGCTGCTTAAGTAGGATATGTGGGAGGAGCTCTTCCCCCATATAAATATAGGCAGATCCTTTCAATTATATGTGGTTCAGAGCCCAGTGCTTGTGTTCCATACTGCATCTTATAATGTAGATTCCAGTTTGGATACAGAGGCCAGACCAGTAGGTAGAATGATGCTTCTAAGGTATAGTTATATGAATGGATAGTGCTTAAGTATTTGGACATAGACATGAATAAGTCTGTGATTATTGTTCATGATGAACTTGACAGTACGATAGTTCTGATACTGGAATAATTGAATTGATCGATATAAGTTGATGGTGTGGCTTTACTCTGTATCCCACCATAAGAAGGAAGGTTAGTTGTTTAGGATGTGACACCCCCCAAAAGAATTATGATATCCACGATTATGTCCTCCAACTCCGGAGAATATGCCCGGCAGCGCGCAGGAGAGGAAAATTCCCCTTGGGAGAAACCTCTGAGGACCCACGGCTGCCAACCTGCCCGTCCTTCTGAGCATACTAAAAGAACATAACCCTAATTAAGAATTTTATTGGCTAGTCCAAGTTGTAGGTTAAAGATGATCCAGCGTAATGTTCATTGTAAGAAATGAAGGTCAGAAACAGGCTTACAAGTCTTGCATGAGTACTACAGGTACTGTAGGAACATGGGGACACAATTTAAAGATAGAGGGGGTAGTTCAGGGGCAATGTGAGGAAGTATTTTTTTACAGAGAGGGTAGTGGATGCATGGAACAGCCCTCCTGAGGAGGTTGTGGGGCCTAAAACTGTGGGAGAATTCAAGAATACATGGGACTGACATAAGGCAATTCTTGTGGGGGGTAGGAAGAAATAGGCTGTTGGTTAACTAGTATCTGTGGCTTATCCTGTAGGTAGGGAAATGGGCAGACTAGGTGGGCCAAGCGGTCCTTATCTGCCATCAAAGTCTATGTTTCTATGTAAAGCATCCAGATAATTGCACTGAGCTTAGCATTGCTGGCATATGTCCAACAGTTTTGGATATAGCTACGATGAGGAGCTCCTAGGGCTAAAACGTGACGATTTGAATTTGTAAGGTACTTGTCCAGACTCTGACACTTGCGAGCGGCGGGCAGAATGTGTTGAAGAAGTCTGGCCTCCAGGCTTCTGCTAATGGAAGACATAAGAATCAATGGAATGGAGAATGGGTTGAGATGAAGCTGATGATTGACAAACTCAGTTCAGATAATAGGATGAAGATATTAGGTTATGCATAAGTCATGATGTAGAAGGCATGCAGCAGTAAAGCTGAGCTGGAATCCTGTAGGATTGAGGGTAGTAAATCCAAAGCACTGGAGCAAAGTTGGAAAGCATCCAAGGAAATATAAAGGGCGAGCTTAATAGGTGAGGATGTGCGACTGGACATGCAAGACTGGAAGATAAGGTACTAAAAAGTGAGTAAATGGATCAGGTTGGCCAGTTGATAAGCAGTATGACGTAGCAGCTAGTTTTTGACTGAGATGCACAGCTTGACCAGCAGCTGGTGAAGTAAGTAGAGTGGCAACTGGCTTCATGTAAGCATGTAAGAGCAGCCAGATCTTCATAGGTTCACTGTTTAAGTAAGTAGAGAGACAGCTAGCTTTCGTATGCTAGTGTGTACAGTTGGTCCATACATAGGTTAGATGATTAGCATGTAATGAATTGTGATGGTAGTAATTATAAGAAATACGTATTCAGTAGAACATTTCGTAGCCAAGATGAAAGGTCAAGAATGGCTTCTAAGTCTAGCATGACTGAAACGGGTAGTAGTATGAAAGCGTGCTGCACCCAGGTAGAGGAGCACTGAGGTGAACATTATTGAACATGTCCAATAAGTTCAGCATCAAACTAGAAGTGGGGAGCTTATGAGGCTAGCAAATGATAGATAAGTGGAAGGATTAATTGAATCCAAGCTTTGACGCAGACGAGGCAGGATGAAATAGAAGTAGTAAGGCTTCCAGGCTTCTACTAATAGAGGGCGTATGCAATACGTGGAATAGTAGAAGGCTTGCAATGAGACTACTGACTGACAAATCCAGTTCGGATGGAAGAGTGATAGGAGTAGAATGTGCTTAGGTCTTGATGTAGAAGGCAACGGCTGTAGAGCTGAGTTGGAATCTTGGCAGGCTGTAAGGGAAGTAAATCTGAAGCACTGGTGTGAGGTTAGGAAGCAGTCATGAAGTATAACAGGCGAGCACAATAAGTAAGTACGGACCACGTAACTTAGGAGGTGAGGTAGTAAGTAGAAGGTAATGTACCAAGTTAGTCAGGTGATACAGAATAGAACATGGTGGCTAGTTCCTCAGGCGAGATGTGCAGCTTATCTGTCAGCGGGTGAGGTAAGTAGAGAGGCTGCTAGCTCCAGGTAACATGAAAACGCAGCTGGCCCTATGGAGGTCTGCTGGTAGTAATAAAAGTAGCAGCTAATCCCTCAGAGTGATGCACAGCTTATCCATCAGCTGGTGAGGTAAGGAACAGGCGGTTAGCTCCAGGCAACATGAAAGTGCAACCAGACCTATGGAGGTCTGCTAGCAATAGTAGAACATGGCAGCCAGTCCCTCGATGAGAAGCTCAGCTTAACCATCAGCTGGTGAGTTAAGTAGAGAGGCGACTAGTTTCAGGTAACATGAAAGTGCAGCTAGACCTTCATAGGTCTGCTGGTAAGTAACTAGAGTGGCAAGTTAATAAATAGTAGAATTAGCAGCTTGTCCCATGGTTAGGGCATGCAGCTAGACCTTCATAGGTCAGAAGGTATAGAAAGTAGAGTGACAACTAGCCATATGTGATCCAGACCCTTATAGTCTGCTGGTTAGTCGGTAGAGTGGCAGCTAGCCCCTCATAAGCTAGCATGCATAGCTGGACCACATGTAGGTCAGCTAGTGAGGTAAGTAAAAGCAACAGAGTCCCAGAAAGGTAAGCCAGTACAACCGGACTACATGTAGGTCAGCCAGAAATTAAGCACAGTATCATTAAATTAAGTGAAGCAATGGTGGAAGCATCCAGAGACAGTGAGGTAGATTCCAGGAATTGGTCAGATAGCAAATCCAGAATAGGGCACAGATGGTCTTGGAGGGGTGGAGAGGAGCAAACACGGAACATGAGCTGGAGCATCCTGAAGTCTATTGGTATGACTAGAAGACATCTTGGAGAATAGCTGAACATGCAATAGAGGAGTTGCCTGTGTCACTGGTAGCCATAATCCATGAGGTGGTAGAGAAAAATAGGTGCACGCAAGCCAGGTTAGATGGACAGGCAGCGATGCTAATTGAATGATGTCAGGCATGGCAAGGTGTACACTGATATCTTGGTACTGATGTCACAGGATTGCGGGACCAGAGTAGGAGAGATTTCTGTACATAAATAAATAAATGTAACTCCCATAGTCTAGGATGAGTTGTGGAAGGCAGGTTTTTAAGCTGGAATCTATATTGAACAATGGCGCCATCTATCGGTGTGATACAACATGCACAGACACGTCATAGGCTGGATTAATAAATAGATAAGGAAAGGCACTGTTAGGAATAAGCAGAAAGTAGCCACGCCATATTTTATTTATTTATTTATTTATTTATGTTAGTATTTGTTGACCGGGTAAGTGCACTAGACAAATCCTGCCTATTTTCAGGCACGACCCGGGGAGGGGGATACAGATGAATGCGAACTGACTTTGAACCAGATTAAATTATTGGTGGTATTTTCAGTGAATGAGGGAAATTTTTCCAGGACATCGGGGAAATTCCCCTACTCTTTTTCGATAAGTGCCATGGGATCTTTAACATCCACCTGAACTACCACCAATCCAGGCAGATGGGACCTCAGTTTATATTAGGAGCATCCAAGTCCTGTACAAGGTTGATGTATATGGCCGAATGTGTGGCAGCTGATAAGTGAGGCATGAAGCAGCCCTGAAGTGCGAGTGAAAAGATATGTGTGCTAGCAGCAATAAGGTTAGAGAAGCCAGAGTGCATGTGGTGGAAATTCAAGGCAGGGCAAGGCAGAAGGAGCTGAAAATCAGCAGAACAAACTGTAGTGGATGTGTCAGGAAGTAATAAAGTCAGTTCAAGTCCAACATAGAGCTGGGTTGGCAGGTGTGAAAATCCGCAACAGTTCCAATGCTGATAAGTGGCGGAGCAGGTAGGCTACAGTAGATGTTACGTTCCAGGTAAAACAGTATCATGACTTAAATGAGTCAAATTCCTTGCCAAAATATGAGCCACTGTAAGGCAGAAAGGCATAGGCCTAAGTCTATCATGATAGGACACGAGAAGAAATAAATGCTGCACGGGGCACAGGTATCTTCCAGCTGACAGGAGAGCCAGGAACGTGAAAAATGCTGAATTTAAACAAGGTGTAGACAGAAGGTTTGTGCTAGGTAGAATCCAACATGGTACGGAATACAGTCCGGCAGGTATGGAGCACAAGCAGGAGTTTGAGTGAAGCGATAGAAGCAGGAAGGAGAGGAGTTAAGGGCATTCCGATGAGCAGGTGGAAAGGTAATCCAAAGGGTGTGAACTGAGCAGCGGCAATGGGTGGTGGTTGCTTAAAAAGCAAACAGCTGAGAAGAAGCAGTAGGAAACAGAAGAGCAAGGCGGCTAACAAGCGGCCGCAGGATGGGCGGGGCTGATGAGGAGCATAGCGCAGAACCCCCCCCAAAAGAAGAACAGAAAACAGACAGCAATGGGAGAAACGATTGGGGACAGACAGGATTAAAGACAGGACAGGATAATGAGCAGGGGTGAAGGGCAACAAACACAAGCAACCACAACCCCTCAGCATGCCAGCGAGTGCAGCGAGTGTGTCTCGCTATAAGCAGAGCAGTAGGTTTCTGCTGCTTAAGTAGGATATGGGGGAGGAGCTCTTCCCCCATATAACTACAGGCAGAGATTTTCAATTACCACTGCACATTCCTGCACATCCTCAGCAATGTTGCCATGTAATCAGCCTTTTGCACATCATGTGACCTCTTTAGTGTTTTACCCTTTGCAATCATTTGCGGTCATTGCCCTCTCACAGCACTAAATAAACTTGACACCCTTTATCATCGAGGCCTAAGGTTCATCTTTAACCTGTCTTTTCACACCCATCACTGTATCCCGTACCAAATGGCGGGTTGGCCCTCACTTTCAACAAGGAGAAAAAGAAACGTGCTCATTTGGTTCTATAGAGCTATCAAAAACAAGCTCCCTGCATATATTTCTAGCCTGCTCAAACATACCTCTGTCTCCTATGGTCTCAGAAATTATGCATCTCTTTGCTTCCAATTGCCCAGAATGAAAACTAACCTTGGATTGTCCACAATTAACTATGCACTCCCTTCACTTTGGAACACTATGCAAAGCACATTCAAGCTTATCTCACTTCTGAGTCTTCCCTCCTTCAAAGCCCTGCTAGTTGAGTATTTGTGGGAACCTTGTAGTTGCTATAGGTAATCTGTCCTTTCATTTATTGATGTCTCTGCTCTAATAATTGTTAGTATGTCATCCTCCTTCTTCCCTAGGGATTCCAGTACACACACTCCCACCCCCCACTCCATGGCTCTCACTCCCTTTCTCTGCCTTCACATATCCACTCCGCAGGCCCCTGTCTGTTTACAGTTTATACCTTCCTTTTCCTTTACCCTATTTGATATTATTTGTTGCATATGTCTAATAGTGAGTTCCTTTGACAGACTCAAGTATTTTGCATCCGACTTTGCACCGCAATCTGCTGATGTTACAATCTTTGTATTACTATGTCTATGTGTTTGTAATGTTCTTGTGCAGGACCACTTTGAAAATGAGCTCGCTCAATGGTGTTGATGCCTGGTTAAATAAAGTTTGATTTGATTTGATTTTGATTCAAAAGTAGCACCGACTGCCTGTGCATCAAACTTTGTGATATAATTGTAAAGGACAAAGTTTATACGTATCTTTGCCATATTACTGCTAGCAAATAGAAAGTATGCAACATCTGTACTGCCCATATACCTCAAGAGTGGGAGCCTACTGGGTTTTACATTGTACAGCAGGAATCATTATATCATGGCCAAATAAATCTTATGTTCAGAAGCATGCTCCACTTTTGAAAACTTGAGAAATGTTTTTTTTTTTTTAATGGGCATTCAGGAGGTAGCTGAATGTTACACTTTTTAGAAAATGTCTTACTCAAATGCACAAGCAACTCAGTCAGTAATGTCAGCCAGTGCTACAGAAATTCTGAGCAATGATTGGGATACACTGTATTTATCCCTCTAGCAAATGAAAAATTTAGAATCCCAGCATGACCCCAGATTATCTGATCATGGAGCCTAATTCTGTGTATATGCAGTAGAGCTTCCTAATGAAAAGATTTATAAAGGCATAGAGAACGATCATGCAGTTTTACATATGAGACAGTCAGAGTCTTGGAGAGGTGCAAAAGCTACTTTGCTCCTGAGCTCTACTTGCAGAATAATGACACTGGTATAGCATTTTATTTGGAATTGTGTCAGAGCACAACAGGAGTGAATGTTTGTGTTGACAAAAGCAACACTATTAAGAAATGTGTGTGTGTAAAGGACTTATTCTTGAATAATTCCACTGAGTTAAATACGTAGAAGCATGACTGGATTTACAACAATAAGCTTCAGTTTTATAAACAGTACAAGCAACAGGCAGTATGGATAGAAATAGATGAGGTGTCCAGGTCCCTATGACTGCTTTGTATCCCAGCAAAATGTGGTGCGAGTCATCAATCTTTGATATATATTTTTTAAATATATTTATCTTGCTCACTGTGCTTCTTTGAAACACCTCTCTAGGGGCATCACTCTGTTGGACAGAAACTCTGAAAATGCCATTTTAATGTCATGAAGATATTCAGCATGGTACAGTTTAGCCAATTGGTGGCAAGGTAGGTAGTGGACTCTCACAAACATCCTTTTTGGAGCCCAAGAAAGCATAAAGTTGTCCCAGGTCACTAGGGTTCATTACCTCTGCATTAAGGATGAAAGTATTTAGTGAGAGTTGGGGAGATGGCCAAATTGACCATGTGTGGGATCACTTTAAATTAAATCTTTGCCCATGCATCCAGTGAACTAACTTGCTCTCTCATTCTGCCATCATTAAATACACTCAGATCAAAGAGACACTACTGGCCTACTTCTTTTGTACTCCTCGATCTTGTACTCCTCCTCCTATCTCTCCTTCTCCTTCTCCTTCTTCTCCTTCTTCTTCTATTTCTCTTCCAACAGCAGCTACTTCTATGTTATGGGAATGGAAGATTTCACATGACTTATATTTCTGTTAGCCAAATGGTCAATGTCCATATGGCATCTCTCTCTCTGAGGGCAGAACGTCTTGTGGCAGGATTTCCAAAAGTATTAGGTTGCCACAAACCCCGGTGCACTGACCATACGGTGCATGGGGCTTGTGGCAATCTAACAGGACTTTTCATCCCATGAGGTGACTGCAGCAAGTTAGACCAACTTTTTCTTGTCTAACTTGTGGCAATCCTGGGGGTCTTTATTGTGGAGATTGCACCAGATATTTGGTGCAAGCTGCCATAATCAGTGGAAACTGTCACAACTTCACCCAAGATTGTAAAATGAGATGCAGTTGCAGCAAAGGGTTTGGCCCACTGCCAAATCTTAAGTGACATGGCACAGGGTTGGATGCAAGCCCTGTGCCATGGTTGGAAAATCCGGTCTAGACCCCGGAGCAGTCATCAGCAGTTGAAATAGTCAGATGCAATTCAATGCAGTTGCAATCAGTTGCAATTGCATTGGATTGCAGTCATAAAATAGTGGAGTTGAAATCCACTGCAGTTGATGATTCCGTGACCCATCTGGGTTTGTTTTTGCGGTGCACTGCGGTGTGTTTTCTCTTTTTTTTTCTGGGGTAGGAGGGGCTGGGGTTGGAGGCCATGAATATCTAACAGTCCTCAACTGCCAGCACCCAGCCTTACAGCCAATAAAATGCACCCCTGACTCCTGGACATGAAACGTCCACCAATTAGGAGAGATAGAAGGAGGAGCCAGGAGTTTGAGAGTGTCTGTGACTGGCTGCATGAGATGGCAGGGAAGGCATGCCTTGGTAGGAGATGAGACTGTCAGGAGAAGAGGCATCTGTGTTGGTGTGTGGGTAACAGAGCGAGCAGTGTTTTTCTGCACCAATGAAGTTTGGTTGTTTGGCCATTAATTTAAAAATAGGTTAGCTGTGTCCACTGTCCTGATGTGTCTGGTGCCCAGAGAGGGACTAATGTGTGGCTGTGCAGGTCCCAGTCAGTCCTCCAGCAAAGTTAAACAGCAAGCGTGTGAAGGCAGCAAGTCAGTGGTCTGGTCACGGTCCGGATCAGCCCATGATCCTATCGGCTGGGCCTGTTGGGTGACTCTCACTTAGCCTCAGTCAGGTTTTCAGAGTTGGCAAGGAGAAGGAGTGGTAAGTGCTCTAGTTTCACTGCATGGAGTGCCAGAGTGGGGACGCGGGTCTGGGTTAGGGACTGACTGTGCTTGTCTGGAGGAGGGAGCACACAGCTCATAAAAACACCAGCACCACCACCGAGCAGAGCAGCAGTAGCAGCCTGAGCCATGGAGCCACCTGCCACCACTGCCGAATCTTCACCCAACACCTGACCGAACTTGCAACAGGCTGCTACAGTGAGCAAGGTACTGTATGGGATGTGTATGCAAGGCCTGCCAGGGCTGGGCATTACGCAGTAGAAAGGAAGAGGATGGTCTCTCACAGACTACTCAGTCTGTCTGTGTGTCTGCTGCATGCTGGGCTGGCTTGTCTGGCTGGTTGAGGGCTTGGGGGCAAGGGGGCTGAACTTGAAAAACCAAGGTGATCGATCACCATCGATCTACTATTGGCGGCTCGGCTGGACTCTCTCTGACTGGTGGCATTGTGAATAAGTCAGACTCCCCACAAGATCATGGAGCAGGCCAGGCACAGGTGGTCAGTTGGTGAGTTCCCAGATGAATAGAAGGCCAGAGCATGCAGCATGTTTGGTCCGGTCTGATGGACAAAATGTTTGCTGATTGCCACTGTAGGAATCAGATAGACTAAATATTAAAGTCCTCACGGCAAGATGAATAAAATAAAAAAAAAACACACATTAGTGTACATGCTGAAAGCCAAAACAAGTTCAGAAACTGTGTCAGAAAATGTTTTTTTTTTAAAATGCATGAATTTTTTTTAGCTTTAAATTTAAGCTGTGGATACACCTCAGTTCAGGTATACCTGACTCTACCATGCCGGTTCGACATTCTTTATGTCGACCGGCATTACAGCGACAGGAATCAAGTCGACTGCAAGTTGTGGTCTACATGATTCCTGTGTGTCTCCCAGTCCTGTTTTTTTATTGGGTCTGTTAGCCCCCCACCCCCATGTGGGGGGCTCTGCCCCCTGCCCCCCATCATTTGGATTCTCAACTCCAGTCGGAGTTGATTTGGGGCAGGGGTGCATGACCTGGAGACAGCATGCCCCTGTCTCAGGCACACCAAGACAGCGACCTGTCGGCAAAAAGTTGATTTTACAGACAGGTATGTATTTCACTGGGTTGGTGTCACCATAAGGGTGGCATACCATTATACCATACAGCAGGTATTTATAGGGGTCCTCCCTTAAACTGTTTTTAATCTCACAGATTCTGCGACTACTAGTAAACTAACATATATTGATGGTTAGCTGTATTTGCAAAAGGGTACCTTCTAGCTTCTGTGGTGTGTTTAAGAGGCCCTACCTCTACAGTATTTTAGACTCACAGTTCTTTTTCTAAGTAACTAGTATTACTGCTGCTTATTTTTCTATACTGTATACTGTTTTACTGCCCTGCTTCAACTTGTTACTTTCAGGGACTTAGTATATTTTGTTGTTGTTCTGACTGGTTATTGTGCTTTAGTGAGTCCTTATTGTGTGTAGATTTGTTTCACTGCACTTTGTATTTACATTTTAAAGAGCAGCCAGCTTCTTAGCTACTGCTGACTAGTTGCTGCTCCCTCCAACATATGCAATACCTCACCTGCCCCAGAGTTGAGGGGCATAAAGAATTATTTTTGTCTCTGACCATTTATGACGTTATAATGCTGCTAAATCCCAAATACTAAAAATGGAGTTGCTTCCTGACCTTAACCCACCAACACACCCCCACGGAGGCACATGCAGACCCATTTTGTGATGTCAGAAGGTGAAGGCTGTGTGTGTGAGTGCCCCATTGATTTTTTTTTTTGGGGGGAGGACTTTTCCACACATTTTATTAACTTTTATAGTCAAAATTTTAATATAAAAGATACAAAGTTAAAAAAGTATGACAAACTACTACATAATAAAATTCAACGATGGTGAAAGTTGAAAAAATCGGTTGTATTTTCTTCAGTTAGTTGAAGTCAGAAATGTCAAACTAGTTGAAAAAATCAGTCATAATGTGTGGTAAGTCAGTCATAATTGTTTTTTCAACTGACTCCGGGGTCTAATCTTGTTCCTGGGATGAGACATTATTACCAAATTAGCCATGTTGCACAAGAACTCAGTTATACACCCTTGGCAGCTGATCCTGTGAACACCATATTATCTGTTAAAAAATGCATTAAAAATGTTTTAAATTTATAAACAGTAAAGCATTTTCTTTATGATATGTCTATCTTGTGCAGGTCCTGTGTATTGATTACCCTGACTAGCACTTTAATTCATTTTGTGCATTTATTTAAGTGAGGCTGCTTGCTTCAAGATGCTCTCTTGTGTAAACATTTTAAAATAAATATTTATAGTTACAAACCGCTATGAATGGTGAAGGTGGATGCTGCAACTGTATGTCAGATTTGACCCAGAAACCTAAATTCAAATGGTCAGTATGGATTTAGATTATTACTTAATCAGCTTCATAGAAGTGGGTCATGATGCTTGTTTGGTATGCCTGATGATATCTTGTTGCACAACAACATTCCACAATGAAAAACAGTTATTGTTAATTATTGTATATCAGGGTCTATCATTTTAATGTAATATATGGATAAGTCAAAATAATACCAGAGTAAAGTATACAAAAAATTCTCATGAAAGCACAGCACAAAACTAATAATACTATCATTGCTGACTCTTAATACTATTGTTCAGAGACCATAATACTATTATTTGGAGTTCTGAAAGATAGTATTATCACAGAAACAGTAAAGCACAAGCGCACAAATGCCTCGTGCAGAGCAGGAGCCGACTTTCAATGTAACGTCATGCACAGCTAAAGCCAATTTGCCGCTTGTCAAAATTCAGGAAAATAAGAACATGCCTCTAAGTTCTCTCTGAAGCCACAAACCAATAACTGCTGTCCCTCCTCAGTCCAGCTCCCACTTGATGCGCTGAACCAGCCGACAGCTCACATACTCCCTCGCATAAACATGCTGCCATTTTTCCTTCATAACTATGCAAAACTACATGCTAACAATGAATCAGAACACACACTGAATGCTTTAGAGGTGTGTGAACATTGCAGCATCCATAGCAATGGCCTGGCAACAATGTAAAAAAATTGGCTCCAACAGCAGAGATGATTCCACTAGCAGACACATTTCAAAATACTTCCAACTCCTCAGATCCATATATACAAAAAATAAAAGATAGGGGACTGTGATTACTAGGCTATAAAACCATCTTGAGGTTCTAGGGACATGATTAAGAAAAACAATGCAGATTTGTTCTTGTTATAAAAATATTTCATTTTCTATCATTTGCCAGGTTTTTATTTTCACAATTGGCGCATGTTCTAGCATTTCTTTCATGTGAGTTTACTTTCAGGATTCATGTGTAGGGCACTTCAACTGCAGTAGCTCTGTAATATTAGGCACCTTGCCAGAGTTATTGATAGCTTCAAATATATAGCAGTTTTGAATGATTCCTGTTCTGTGAAGATAGCCTCCATTTTTACTTCATGTAGTTTCACTAACTCTAAAGGCATGACATAAAAGAAAAGGTGCTTACATAAATATTTGCTTACAGAATATTATGGACTTCTTTTTGTGTATCACCGTAGACAGAATTCCATACTCTATGATAGAAGATTATCCATGGGGGGGGGTTAAAATTGAGAAGTTTGCCTGCCCAGTGGTGAGGAAGGCTGAGGCACTGTGTGCCTTTCCTCCTGCCACTCTGGCAACCTGGAGTCAGGAATAGAGTGAGATTTCTTGGCAGCTGGTGGGGAGAGGCAGGATCTATCATCCCAGGATAGCTAAATTTCCTCAGGGTGGGATGATGTGGTCCGCTGCTTTCCTGCCACCAAGCAACAATTGGATGGCAGCTAGAGATGTTACAAAATTATATTTTGCCAGTGAAGTTCCTGCAAATTAAGCAATTTCTCCATGTGAAACATTTTGTGAAATTCGCTCGTTACGCAAAAATATTTTGAGGGTTGCCAAATGCAGAATTTTGCCCGCGAAATGCAAAATTTTGTCAGAAAAGTGCCAAAATCTCTTTGCTGAAAAGTGAATTTTGCCATTTTACAGGCCAAATTTGGCCTTCAGTGGTTGAAATGTTGCATTCCACTGCCAAAATTCCAAATTTCACTTCTATGAAAAATTCTGTGAAATGGGTGAGTTTTGCAAACTATTTTGTGTAATGAAATTTGTCAGTTTCGCACACCTCTAATGGTAGCTTATGCAGCACCACTATGAAGGGAAGGGGACCCCATGTTCAGGTCACCAGAGACATCTCCACAGAGGTGGAACATGTACACTGTGGCCATTGCACATCCGTGGGCCCCAGGAAGAAAAATGGTGAAAAAACACCCTGGTGGTGGGATGAAGCCTGAACTTCTGCAGGCTCTGCACCAGTAAACAGGCACAACCACAGTCCAGTGGCATGATGACGGTGAAAGTAAGTCCTGGAGAAGTCAGTTGATGGGGCTGTGGAGGTCGGTCTGAAGGGGGCTGCTAGAGAAGAACAGGGAGATAAAATGTATATGAAAAACAAGATTAAGACATTTGTTCAATAGCATCACCAGCTTAATATCCTGTCTGGCATAGAAAACTGCTGTCTTAGATTGCTCTTGCCAGAAGTTCAAGAACATTGGCAACATTTTAAATAAGTGATATGATTTAAAATTTGTCTCATAGCTAGTCAGTAAATTCTAATACAGTATAAACGTGTTACTTTTTTCTCATGTTACAATATTTGGTACCAGTTTGACCACCTGGCACTATATAGTCAGTTCCATCTCACTGCAGTGGCAGTGAACCCATCATTTAAAACTCAGGAGTAGGAGAGATTGCAGATAGCATGACTCCATCAATATACGCATGATGTGCCTGCCTGCTTGTGGCAGTTCTATTAATGAATGAGTGATACTCATCCTCATCTGTTCAATGGGTGAAAATTAGTGATTAAAATGAGCAAATCATAGACTACTGCCTATATGTGGCCTGATTATGACACTGAAAGCCAACACCAGTGCTAAAAAATGATCTATGCAACTGGCAGGAGTCCATGGTGGCCAGTGTTGGTGCTCTCTCCATACACCTACCATTCCAGTGCCATAAATGAAACAATTATGTGGCCACCAGGTGTCCATCCCTGGTTTCAAGTGCTGCCTCCACAATCCCTCCAGTCTGACAGCCGGTGCCCACCCAACCAAGTGTCAGTACACACACTCATAGTATTGTTCCAAGAATGATGAACTGAGATTTGAATCTCTCTTTATAAACTTGACATTTGGGGTATTTTGGAAATTTGGCTTAAGCCCACAGTTTCAGACCCCTTGAGCTCCTAATCTAGTTAAAGAATGGGTAATTTAGAATGGGGAGAAAAGAAGGAGTTGGTGTAGTCATCCTTTTTCAAGGTATCATGTTCGAACAGTGACGGGAATACTGTGAAGACCATTACAGTGACAAAGGCAGTATGGCGCAGTGGTTTAAAGCTCTGAGCTGCAAATGTGGTGACGTCCAGCAGACCAGACCTGGGTTTGAATCCCACAGCTTCCACTTACATACTGTGTGACCCTGAGCAAGTCACTTAACTTCCCTGTGCTCCCAGGATGCACCTGCAAAAAAGCTTTCAGCTTAATGTGCTACTCCTGGTTAAACAACTAACAAAAATCAGCAGTTCTCTGCAATGGCCCCCATTATTCCTGACACTGCTGTTTCTGGGGATATCACCCCCTTCCTGAATCAACTCTGACTCAGACTTAGTTATGTATAGTATGGAGGATGTGGGGGGCATTATCCCCTGTATAGAGCTGTGGGGGACAAAGCCCCCACAAAAAATGCTTGCTTTCCCAGATGGCACAACGCAGACTGTCAGCATTGTGCCATCACTGTAATGCCATTCAACACAATTTGTGTCACTATGTCATGGTAGAACCCTTTTTAAAGACCATATGGATGTAACTTTATTACCAAATAGTGTTTCTGCAGACACTGAAAGTGAATGGATATTGGTAAAGTTAGATTTAGGGAAGAGAAAAAATCCACATCTGTTGCCTTTACAATCATCCCCAGGTTGGACTGGATGGATGTTTTTTACCACTGTACCTGATAATTTTTAATATTT
Organism: Neoceratodus forsteri; assembly: GCA_016271365.2. NCBI lineage: Eukaryota > Metazoa > Chordata > Ceratodontiformes > Ceratodontidae > Neoceratodus > Neoceratodus forsteri. The sequence goes on from CM028136.1 coordinate 656,774,819, forward strand.
TTTCTTCTTCTTATAGTTTGTCATTATTAGGGAGTTTAATTTCAATTGGTTTATGGAGAAATCTACTCAACTGACCCTATTCTAAAACTATTAATCTGTCTCAGTTGATAACCTCCTCATCTCAGATAAATTTGGTTAATTTAGATAATTCTTTAATGGATTGAGTTCTAATTTATTAAATGTACAGGTTGCATTTTTCTAAAGTTCTCAACAGTGTTGTCAGTGATCATACTGCTACATGTGATTTTTTTCCTGCAGGGAACTTATAATTCCACTCCATCAAATTATTTTCATAAAACTGCAAGACTAAACATTGATGGTGTTATTGTATGTCTGAGGCTGAAAACAAAACGATTGGTTTTATCTAAACTGTATCCCCTTTGTTGATACTGTACTGAATTATTTCTGCTCACAGTTGTTACCAATTCAGAGCAAATTATTTCCTTGGACAAAGAGGAGGTTGAGGGGAATGAGAAATAGGATGTCACAAGTGTGGATGTGTGAAAAAAAAAATCCGCTGGTGGAATTTCCACGAAAGTGCGACTGTGAAAGTTCGGAAATCACTTTTGCAACTTCCGCTTAAATTTCACATTAAAATGGGTGAAATAAATGTGGCAACTGTGGGTTAAACTGCAGCAAAAAATACACAAAACTAATCACTGTCAGTGGTCAGTTCTGTGGATATTTTACCGGCAGTTTACATTAAGTTAACTAAATTGATTAACATTAATATCCCCCTCAATGGCACCTGCCAATCGAGGGTCCCCCCAAAAAGGATCCCTGGTGGCTAGTGGTCAACCCCACCCACCGATCATGGGTCTCATCAAAAAACCCATCCCGACTCCCTCTCCCTGGTGTCTAGCACCCGCCATGATCCCACCAATTAATACAATAGTCCTCCGACCTCCATCCATTGGATTTGTTGCCCTAATTGAAATTATTCCCTGGTGTCTAGTGGACCCCCCCTTATCTCTATTCCCCAATCCCTGAAAGAAATACAGAAAAGTGAGACTGACTGTACCCAAAGCCTAAGGAAAAGCAGCAACACTTTGGGGCTGTCAGGGAGCTAATCTTCTGGGAGGGTAGTTGACTGTGGCAGCAAGATGTACCAGCATAATAAAACAATAACCAAAATTCAGCATAAATTAAAATTTCTGAGACTAACAGCTAACACAGTTTCTATGGCTAGTAGAGCAGCTGAATGTTTAAAAACAATGTACATACTGGAATAGACAGTCAGCAAATGAGTAAATACAGTGACTAGCAGCAAACAGATTCAAAAATTAAGCAATTGAGAAAACTATAACAGTAAGGCAACAATGTAGAAGAGCAGTTGAGTGCAAATCAGTTTATAAAGTAAATACTTGGTAACATATATCTGCTTCTAACAATATAAAGCCATTTTACTTTGATATCTGGTTGGCAGTCAGTTAACATAGTATGCTTCAGTGAGAAATGTGAAAGCTCTAGTAATAGACACACAGATGCAGAATGTACTAGATGTGTGAACGGAGCAACTTATCGGACAAATTAGGGGCGCAAACTGGCTTTGGCTGACTCGGCAGACTCACCACTCAGCTCATGTCACTTAATGCTGGGCCACTTGAAGTGGGTTGCTTGAGGGGGGAGTATCTTTTATGAGAAAGGATAGAGGGCATTGTGTCTTCACACGGCCTGATTACCTGGAGCAGGGAAGGTGCCTAACCACAAAAATGTCAAGTTCTTTGGAAGGATTGCTGGGTGGATGGTTCCACTACCCTCAGGATTGGGTTGCTGCTGCTGGTGGCCTACATGCTGGGGGGGGATCATCAGGTCTGTGGTCACCACTGCAAGTCCAACCCTTGTCAGGATGGCCATGGGCAGTGGAATGCAGAGCATTAACAGGAGATTTAATTGAGTGCCAGTCCTTTATTGCATCATCCCCACAGCCTGATTTGGCTGGAGCAAGGAAAGGTGTCAAACCTACAAAAGTTCAAGTTCTTTGGAAGGCTTGCTTCAGGGAGGGCTGTTCTGCCTTCACAGACCCCATCAAAGTGAACCCCTGGTTCACTGTCAATGGTGACCTGCATGCTGAGGGGGGTGTTGGGCATGCAGTCATTGCCACAAGTCCAGCACAAGTCAGGATGGCCATGTGTAGTAAAATGCAGAGCAGGAGCAGGGGATTTAAAACAAGCTCTAGTTCTTTGTTGTGTCTTCCTCACAGCCTGATTGGGTGGAGCAGGGGAAGGTGCCAAACCCACAAAACTCCAAGTTCTTTGGAAGGCTTACTAGGGAGAAGGGTTCAGCTGCCTTCATGGACCCTGTAGAAGTGAGCTGCCAGACCACCACCACTGGTCATCTTTCGCAAATTTTCAGGGGTGTAGGCTGGAGGGGAAGGGGCTGTTCTGGTCACCTGTGGGGGTGGTGGGATGGAAGGCATGTCATTGTGGACTCCTCTGTTCCTCCCATCCCGCCCACCCTGTAGGCAACAGAACAGCCCTCCCTACCCTGAAAACTTGCAAAAGATTACTGAACTGTGTAATGAATGAGCATGTGCTTGTACAAGCAAGCATATGCTCATTCATAACTACAACAGCTCAGGGGGTTGAGATTGGGGGAGAGGTGGTGGTGGTGGTCTTCACTAACCATCGGGGTTGGGGATCCACTAGACACCAGGGATTGGGGGGAATAATCAAAGATTACTTTTAATTTTTTTTCCAGATATCGGGGAGTAGGCATAGGGAAGGGGGTCCACTAGACACCAGGGAATAATTTCAATTAGGACAATGAATCTGATGGATGGAGGCTGGAGGACTACAGTATTGTATTAAGAGAGTGGGATCATAGTGATGGGGGTCCTCTAGACATCAGAGAGCGGGACTGGTTTTTTATGAGACCTGTGATTGGTGGGTGGGGGACCCGGGGGTGGGACCAGCAGCCACCAGCCACCAGGGATTTCTTTACTTTGGGACCCCAATCTGTGGGAGGAGGAGGGGCACCACACTAGACATGGGGGGGTAATTTTTTGTTTTCAAATATACATCTAAACTATGGATGGAATAAATTCCACAGTTTAGATGTATTAGTCAGTGGACATGAACAAAAATCATGGAAAAACTAATTTTCACTGATGGCAAAAGTTCAAAAATTTCCATGAAATTCACAACTTTCACCCACCCCTAGTCACAAGGGATTATAAAGACCTGATATAAAAGTCATGATCTAGCCCGGCTGATTATACAATTTCTCCATACCCTACCTCCACCCCTGTTTCAGGAATATAGAAAAATCTATAATTCTTACAGGTATCATATATTGTCTTTTAAAAGTTTTTTTTTTCAAAAATAGCTTGATATAAGATCGAACAACCGAAAACAAATCAGTGTCTTTTTATTCTAAACCAAATCAAAATGCAAGTCAGGCATTTAGTGTCCTGGCTCTCATTGGTTATATTCTTGATAAGATTGCATCTGGGTGTGTAACTGGACCCTGTGTTATCTTTTGCTGAGCATATAAATATGGTTTGTAAAATCAATACTAAAAATAGGGTGCTGCTTACAAACTTAAGCATTATTTTCCTTCTGAAACTCATCTAATGAATGCAGTTGGTTCCAGTTTCCCTTTATTTGACTATGTTCTCATATGATTTTTCAATTTGACAAATAATGAAATATCTAGCTTTTATGTGGAATAAAATAATGTTGGACACTTTGTTTCACAAGTACTAGCACACACCCATCATTGCATATTATAGTCTAAATTAGATTGGATGTCCTCCTCATCAAGATCTTAGTACAATGGTGCTAACACATTGCGTCTGGTATAATGATTTTAACTATTGCCCACACTTCCATATTTGAACCCTATGCCAAATAGCACAAGTGCACCATTCAGATCACGATTGCTAGGGGTTACTATCAGTTGCTATCAGTATGTTGTTAAAGAAGTGGTTTATGTTTTTATACTGTTGTCTGTTCTTTATTTTTATTTTTGTATCAAATATTTCTTGTGCTTGTGTGACTGGAGAGGGATGAGAGGGTTAAGACAGGTGAGTGTGCCACTCAGAGCATGTGCACTATCAGTGTTATGCTGATGGCTGTTCTTTCTTTTTTTTTTCTTGCTGTGCTTGTGTGACTGACCTCAGTCATCTCGGCCAGGGTGGTGAGCTCCTCATCCACTGTTTACCCCTGAACAGCTGGAATAGGTGAGACAAGCAGTCTCTTTTAAGCTCTTTCTGAATGAGATGAAAACAGTTGAGTGCTCAGACAGCCTCATTGGCTGTCAAACCTATGTCCTGGGATTTGTGCTCAGCAAATCAAATTTGTCTTATTGCAGACCTTTCTGTGACAATGAAGGGTAAGAAGGAATTTTGAAACACTTCACTTTTGTCTTGGAAATCACTTCCAGAGGATCTCAGAGACAATACATTTTGACAATGTGTGTCAGAAGCATCTATTTGCAACTTTGTTTAATTTTTATTATTTCATTTTACTGTATTGTAGTGTATTTTTATAACTCTGCCTTTTTGCCAAGGGCCTGAAAAATGAACCTTGGTCCAGTACTTGATCTAGTAAATAAAGTCAAATAAATAAATGAAAATAGTGCACCCCCTCTTCTCTCCCGCTACTGCCCCCACACACTTAATATGTTAAGACTGTCACCCAGAAGTCATCTCCAATTCCGGTGAATCTCCCAGATGGTGGAAATAACCATTCTCTTTCCTCACTGACTGCCCACCACATGAATAAGATAACAAATTTACTCTGTGTCATAATCATGATGACAATCATGATTAGGTTATTCTGATGTTGGCTGGCCAACAATGTAAGTGGCTAAGGGGATGAGGGGAGGGTTATTAAAAACTGCCATGTGTGGTGGGAGCAGAGTGAGAGAAAAAGGGTATCACTAGATACCATCGACTATAACCATGGGTAGGGTAACAGTGGGGATGCCACAGGAAGTCCATGGACAATTGCCTTAAGGCAGCTTGAGCCACTGTATACCAGAAACCATAGTCTTTGGATAGGGTGATGGGGTACCACTGGATGATAAGGAATGATGGCTTGGGGAAGGAAGGTGGAGACGTTATCTCTGGTTGCCAGGGACCATACTTAGACCAGGGTGAGGGTGTTACCACTGGATGCCAGGGACAATGAAAGGGCGAGGGATAGTGTGCTCCTGGATTTCAGGGAATGATTAAGTAGGCTACTGTGATGAAGAGGGTATCACTGTATACTGAGGACTAATGGTTTGTGGCACAGTGAAGGCAACACTCAACAGCAAGGATTGATTGATTGATAGTTTAGGTCATGGAGAATGAAGACATACCACTGGATGCCAGGGACTGATTGGTTTGGGGCAGAATGAGATGCCTCTTAATACCAGAGGCTGCTTTGGGTTGTCAGAAGATGAGGGAAGGTTATACCATTAGAGGCAGGGGACAGATTAACACAGGGGTGGTATGAGGGCTACCACTGTATTTCAGAGGTTGCTTGGCACATAGTGGGATGAGGGCAGTGTGTGGCCTTGAACACCTAATGCTGACTCATTAAATTTATTGATTGGCATTGTCAATACAAAGTAGTGTGCCTTTGGTATTAAACTTCTATTCCAAATAGTATGGAGATTCATTGCCAAAAAACTTCATTTAACCCATTTAACTGGTCTGTGTCTCTTGTATGCTGGATGCATTTGAATAGGGGCAATATGCTCACTGAGCCTTCCTGGGCAAATAATAAAATAAAATGAAATGAAACTCATTTTCAGTTGGGGTCATTTTGTGTCAGGTTAAGCAATGGCTGGTTCAGACTTCATATAGAACTGTTGGAATATATGAGTTTTTAGCATCAGTTTGGGCTGAAATATCAAGTCTCAAAACTACAAACAATGCAACATTCGGGTAAGAAAAACTCTCTGGATACTTGGTGAATCTGTGGCTTGGTATTCTCTAGGGTTTTAATAATTATGATATACAGCACTGGTATGTCAGTATCCTTCTCCAAACATTGGTGTGTGAATTAAGTTTTTGTCCCTAGAGAGACAGTATTGAAATATGGATTGTGCCAGTGCTATATCACATGATTGTTCAAACCCCAAACAAAATCATACTTCAGGTTGCATATTTTTCAACAAAACTAGTATTCCAGTCAATAATTTCTCCTTTCATAACCCACCTGTAGTCTTGGAGTCATTTTGACCCCATATGCATAGAAATATATAAATAAAAATCAATGGACAAACCAACACCTCTTCTTTTCTTATGTATTCTCAAAATATGATGAGATCCACTTTTCTACATTGGTTATATCACCATACCGGTAGTGTTTTTACGGCTGCAGTAGGTGGAACCTGCAGACATTTTGCATGTACAAAAGGGGTGATGTCATGTTTTCTGTCTGTGGAACTGACTTAAGGTGTAAATAGTCTCTTCCACCTTACCCTCCTCCAAGCAATGTTTTCCACCCTCAAATAAATATGCTTTCATGTTAGGCAGTGGTTGCAGGGTACTATTTTCTTTCTTAAATGGGTGGTACAAGAACTGGAACCTGAGTAGTGGGAGGCAGCATTAGGTTTTTTGGGGGGGGAGTAAGATCCACCCCTGCCTCCACCCGAGAAGCTCCTAAAGATCCACCCCAAACTTTTTTTCTGATTCATGTGGGAGGAGCATGAGATGGCTCTATCACGCTGTAACAAGACCCACTAGTTTGGGACCTGTATCAACCAAAAGAACAAGTATGTGTAGTGGAGAACAGAAGATACTTAATGCTTTTATTAAGGACTAGGAGAACAGAAGATATTTAATGCCTTCAAATTGATTAAAAATCCTTTGGAACAAATGCTTATCAGAGCCACCTGGGGCCTCAGAAGGAGACCTAGACACATATTATAATTTACAGTAAGAGCCACATGTTTTTCCTAAACATTTTATATATGTATAATTTATATATAATTTGTCATTAGTGGTTTCAAAACTTTGAAAGCATTGGTGTTTGTAATGTATTTAGAAATACATTTTTTAATTGTCTTTACAATTAAACATGCAGTTTCATGTCAGGGCACATTTTTATGGGGAGGAGGTTCAAATTATTTTAATCATGGGCTCAGTACTTGGTGAACACAGACTGATGATAAAGTATGTTTATTCTTTTAAGTTTGAGATGTATTAGAAAACATTGAACAAGAAAACAATTGGTGATTTTAAAAGCTATTCTGATCAGAGCTGACATTAAAAAAAAATCTTAACTGTATTTTTTATTTTATTTTATCATGGCACACTAGAAACAGTATGTCAACATTTACTCCATGAAACCTGTTATTCAGTTTTTTTTTATTGCCTCTTGTCCCAGGCAATCTTCCCAGAATGCAGTTTGTCAGGGCACATTTTTGTGGGGAGGGGTTGAAATTGTTTTAATCATGAAGCATTGGTGTTAGTAATGCATTTAGAAATAACATTTTAGTTGTCTTTACAGTTAAACATTCAGTTTCATATCAGGGCACATTTTTGGGGGAAGGGGTTTAAATTATTTTAATCATGGGCACAGTACTTGGTAAATAGACTTTGATGATAAAGTGTATTTTTTTTTTCCAAGTTTGAGAAGTATGTATTCTTTATAAGTGTAACCATGTTGTAAATGGGACTGGGGAATGAGTAATGGTTAAGTAGGAAGGTGGGTTAAAGAGGTAGTATAACACAGTAGTTTAAGGCTCTGAGCTACAAACCTGGAGACCTGGGTTTGAATTCCACAGCCCCTACTTGCATACTGTGTGACTCTGCGCACATCACTTAACTTCCTTGTGCTCCCAGGTTGCACCTGTAAACAAGCTTTCAGCTTAGTGTGTCTCTCCTGGTAAAAAAAAAAGTACCTAGAATAATTATTTTAATATAGTTGAGTTTATGTGGCAAGTGGGTAAGGGATGGTGTTTTGAATGTGGCAGTAGTATTTAGCATGTGCACTGCTTTAAAATCATTTCACAACAGCAGAGCTGTGTAACTATTCTTATCCAGTGAGCATAAATGGCAACAGTCACACAGTTATTTCAGCTACACATTTGATTCCATAATACAATAGTTCACTGCACTACACATTTAGTGTATCACACTTTTTCAAATAATGAAACAAATATTATCCAAACTAAATAACTCACATACATATTTTATACTTTATTAAAAAGATACTCCACATGTGTAACAAAAAATAAATAAATAAATGAAAAGCAAGTCACAGAGGAAAATCAGCACTAACTCCCAGTTCCTTCTAGTAGAATGATGGTACCTACATTTACAGTTTAGCAAATACTTGAAGGCTGAGCAGGTGTTCTGTAAGAAAACAGCTACAGTCTTTACTATTTACAGCACTGATGATCTGGGGCTATTTCTGTGCTTTTTATTGTTGTGAGTAGTTTAATGAAATAACATTATAAAATGAAAATACTACTGCTAGCTAGACTTGACACACACTGGAAACACAAATAATGAATTAGAGCTATTTAGCAGCTGTTTTCTTACAGAAATCCAGTCCTGATAAATTTGTTTTTTTAGCAGTTCTATAAGATTTATGTCTCTTTGAAATAAAAGTGCATAGCATAGAAATTAAAGGGTTTCTGTTAATGTTGCTTGCATGAGAAGTGGGTGTGACAGTGGCATGCAAGATTGAAGTCTAAATTGTTTTTTGGACATTCTGGGATCTAAAGTTTAACAGTAATGTGTGAAGAGAATAAAGTCATGTTTTTTTTTTTTTGCATTTGAATAGATTTAGTGCTTTGAAGTTAAAAGATATAAATATATATACCTAGTGTCATGGGCACCTGAAAGGAAAGAAGATACTACTAAAAGAAATGCTGTTCTGATATTTTATTTATTTGTGAGATTTTAAATGTAGTTTTGGCGGTCACAGACACATCAACAGTTAAGTTTAGTAGATACCTGAGAGCTAGCTAACTAGGATTTCTGTAAGACAACAGTTACTAAATAGTTCTGATTCACTATTTTTGTTTTCTATGTGCATCAGGTCTAGCTAGCAGGAGTGTTTTAATTTTAAAAGTTTTAAATTTGTAAAACTATACACAACCATAAAAGCACAGAAACTGCCCAGATCATCAATGCTATAATTAATAAAGACTCTGTTTTCTTACAGAAACCCCACTTAGTACGATTTCAAGTATTTGCTAAACTGTAAATGTAGGTATCAGTATTCAATTAGCAGTTAGTGCTAATTTTCCTCTGGGACAAGCTTTTCATTTTTTTTTTGTGGGGGCTGTGGAATTCAAACTTATACCTCCAGATTTGCAGTGAAGAGCCTTAAAACGCTGTGCTATACTGCCTTCCTAGTTATGGCAGTCATCTGTTTTATGGTTCATGATGTTGGTGTAGTAAGCATACCAACATATTAACATACACAAATGCCAGCAGAATAGGCCTAGCAGGCTTTTGTGTCTGCTTGTTTGGTTAGTCCCCACCCTGGGAGCTGACCTTGCTGCCCCCCTCTGCCCTCTCGGGCTTCTCCTTTCCCAGTCCAGGGGAGAGCTGGCTAACTGGGGTTTCTGTAAGACAACAGCTACTAAATAGCTGTAATTCACTATTTTTGTTTGCTATGTGTGCCAGGTCTAGCTAGCAGGAGTGTTTCAATTTTAAAACGTTTAATTTTATCAAACTATACACAACCATAAAAGCACAGAAACTGCCCAGCTCATCAATGCTATAATTAATAAAAACTCTAGCTATTTTCTTACAGAAACCCCACTCAGTTAGATTTCAAGTATTTGCTAAGCTATAAATGTAGGTATCAGCATTGTATGAGCAGTTCGTGCTGATTTGCTCTGTAAGAAAAATGTCATTTTTTTTGTGGGGGCTGTGGGATTCAAACCCAGATTTCCAGATTTGCAATTAAGAGTCTTAAACCACTGTACTATCTAGCCTCCCTAGTTATGCAGTCATCTGTTTTATGGTTCATGATGTTGGTGTAGTAAGCATACCAACATACTAATATACAAAAATACCAGCAGAATAGGCCTAGTGGGCTTTCATATCAGCCCCTTTGGTCTGTCTCCACCCTCTAGGAGCTGACCTTACTGCCCCCCGCCCTCTCAAGTGCCTCCCTTCCCAGTCCAGGGTTTTCCCACTTCATTGGACTTTGCTTCCACAACCCTTCCCCTGTACCTGTCCCACCCACTCTTGAACCCCTTCAGGTCTCTGCCTCCACCTGTCTCCCAGGCAGTTAATTCCATGGTTCTACCACCCTCTCACTGAAGTAGCACCTCCTCCTTTCTCCCCTGAGTATCCCCCCTCCAGCTTCCACACATGCACTCTAGTTGACCCCCCCTTCCTTTGGAGCATCGTGACTTTGTCACCTCTGTTTACCACCTTCGTGTACTTTAAGATCTCAATCATGTCACCCCTGTCCCTTCTCTCTTCCAATGTGTATATATTCAGCTCTTCGAGCCTCTCCCCTTAGGTCCTTTCCCCCAAGCCCCAGATAATTTTGGTTGCCTTTCTCTGGACCCTTTCCAGGAGTTTAATGTCCCTCTTTAAGGGTGGCCTCCAAAACTACATGCAGTACTAGAGATGTGGCCTCACCAAGCAGTTTTACAGAGGGAGTATCACTTTCCTCCTTCTGGAGTGATCCACCTAGCGATGCATCCCAGTATCATGGTCTTGGCTGCTGCCTTCTTGCAAGTCTCTGAGTTTTTCATCTTGACATCCACCACCACCTCCAGGTCCCTCTCAGCCATTCAGCCATAGCAGCAGTACATTGCATAGCAGATATAAAATGTCAATAAGCAGGTCATGCAACAGATGTGCTGAGCAGTTACTGAAGCAAGAAATGTATAGCTGTCATTTTTTTTACATCCTGTTCAAAACGTGTTTTTGCACCTGTGATGCCAAATGGCACAGTCGGTGTGCAAAATCTCCTTTTAGCTAATGAACTGATAGTGTCACCGTTCATGCCGTGGGGTCACAAAAAGCCCATGCTGAAAACTTTGAGTGAAAATACCAAGAAACACCCAAGGCATTAGGGTTTATGACCATAACACCCTGCACTGTAGGGACTGACAGGCATCGGTGTGTGACTTGGGATTGTCAACAGTAATGCTCACACCTTTCCACCCCACCCCCACCCTGCAGCCAGTGACAGATATCGATGTGTGTCCTTGGCTTTTCAGCCCCAAAGTTAACCCCATTCTCTTATACTGTACACATTTCAGCATATTTCTGTATGGAATGGGGTTAGTGTAAAGTCTGAAAACCTCAAGGTACACCTTGATTCTTGTCTGTGTCTGCAGGGTAGGGTGAGGTGAAATGGCATGAGCGTTATGGGGCCAATGACCCAAATGCACACTCCAATGCTTGTCCATGTCTGCGGGGTGGGGGTGAGGTTGGTGTCACTTTAATACTTCACTGCCATTCCTATTCTGCCTGTCTGTCTGTGTTTCTCACTCTCTGTCTATATGTCTATGTAATTATCTATCTTTCTATTAATTGTATGTATCACTATTTTTACTTATTTCTAAAACAAACCTGCATATCACATTTGCCTGCACTCTGAGCACATACTTATGAAACTGTGCATATTTGTACTCCACTTCCGCGTAGACCTCATACTTTCCTAATATTCCCATTATCACACGCATAACTACCTTGACCTTATCAAAAGTGCCCCCTTCTGAAAGTTAATGTCACATTTTCTCTAACAGTCCATCATCATTACACCTGACTTCCTGACATCAACACATTGCTTAAATATAACTTACATCATCTCGTGGACAAAAACCCTGTTTCTCTTAAAAAACAAATAAAAACAAATGTGTAAATAATCCCAAGGCTGAATGTATGCCAGCCATTACTTTTTCATGTACTGCCACCTTCTGTACCATCATGGGGATTTGCATATGTTTCCCTTGATGCTTTGCATTATTGGGATATGTGCAATTGTGTTTTTTTTTTAAATGTGTCTGTCTGGCTAATATCATCTGGGATAACACATACGGCAGTGGCATTTGTTCTGGGGTTCTTTTGTAAGCTTCCTATTCCATTAAAATGTACACCTCCATATATTTTCCTAATAATGTGTATGCCTTCCTTAAAACAGAAACTAAAACAAATCTTACTACTTACAAATCATTGTGTTGTTTCTCCATACCTCCTTAACAATTTCACACAAATTCACTAACTTCATTATGCAGCCGTGGCGTATCTGACCATAATTTGTTTGTATAGCAGAAAAAATAACTAAAAAGGTCTTGGGGTCATGTTGACTTCAAATTACACATACAGCAATTGCTTCATCTGTTATATTGTTTTTTATTGCAATATGTTTATATTTTTAAACATGTTTACACTTTTTATGATCATAATTTAAAACAAAGTCATTTTAAAATCGTTCTCGTGTTTGTTTTTGAAGTTTGATATATGTAGGGTCATTCTGACCCTACGCCCTTTATTGTCAAGGGTATTTTGGGGACTTGGGAGGCTTAAGTAAGGATTATATTGTTTTTATTGTAATATGTCTAATTTTTTTACATAGCTTACACATTTTATGTTCATATTTTAAAATAAAGTCTTTTAAAAAAAATTCTAGTATTTATTTATTTTTTTTTCTGATGTAGGACACAAGTGGGTCATTTTGACCCCAAAACCTTTTTTAGTAAGTGCATTTTGAGAACTTTGGAAGGTTAAAGATCTTTCAGGTCTTATAATTCAAACATTCCCAATGAGAGCTTGATTAATATTTACAGAGTGTCAATTTCACTTTTTTCCAAGAATAACTGCCATAATGTTTTCTTTGAGGGATAATTTCTTTTTGGACATGATCTTAGTGATATGCTATGATGGTGAGGAAGGATAGCAAAATCTTTAAATGATAGGAAGTCATGCACATATATATTTCATGACATCAACAAATTTCTAAAGCCACAGGTGAGAGGAGAAAATCCAGATGTAAGGAGGGTTAATCTTCAGATAGCAACACCTGCAGAGCACTAGGCAGGTTCTACAGATGAAGACATTTTCTTGCTATTTCTCAGAGCCAGAAGAAACTGCATGGCACCAATGTAAAACTTCACATATCCTCATAATGCAAAGCATCATTGGAAGTATATGCAAATCACCATGAAATAAATTTAGACTGGTTCTGTTTTGAGCAAAAGTGTATGATAACAATAGCCTCTCACACACTCTGCAAAGGCTGAAAACAACACAAACACATTTCCTCATACACAGAACTCATCAGTGTTCCTCATCTGCAACAGGACATGAGATGAATGAACCAGTCATTGTTTTGTCTTACTGCTTTAGGACATGTTGAACCCAAAATAGAAAAGTAATCTAAAAGTCAAAGAACGTCAGTACAAAAGCATTGAGGCAAGTGTTACTCAGAAAGGGCACTAGCAATAAAGTCAGCTTAGAAACTTAAGTAAAATTACACATATTCTCATAATGCTTTATAATAGTCAGGAATCAGCTGTATGATAGCCATAAATGCTTCTAAGCTAGGAGGCAGGATATCTTTTTTTTAATTTGGTGAGTCTGATATAGTAAGCTACTTCTACAGGTTCATTTGTGTTGTGTCACAGGAACCCATTTCATATTCTTATTCCTACCATACTATGTTTTCCCCTTTTTCCTCTACTTTTTTCCACAATGAAAAACAATTAGCTGTACTCAAAAGATTAGCAAGGCCCCTATCAGTTCTAATAAAAAGCTCCTAATTAGAACTATGATGAATTTTCACATTCTGCTTCTAATGGAAGTTCGTGGGATTTCCTAAATTCTACTTTTTTTCTATGAAAGTGGGTTATAGAAGAATACATTCATTTTGAAAGTGGAATGCTTTAGTAATCTGCAGTTTACATAACCTGTGGAATAATATTCAACTGGCTACATAAACAGCACATTCACTTTTTAGAAACCACAGAGTACAGTATGTGTTAAGGATATTATGGTGCCACTATATTTAGGGTTGAGCAGAGATCTCTATGTTAAACCTGAATTTTTGCACTTTAATACCTTCACAACCATTCAATGGATTTGCATGAAATTTTGCATGTGTGGTCTTGTGGAGGTAGATCTCCTGATGTGCCAGTTTTGTTCTGGTAGGATGTACAGATTCCGAGATCCAGCTAGAGAACAAATCTCAAAATTCACTTTTTCCCCCAATTTGTGACATCGCACAGCACCCTCACAATTTAGAATTTTAGTCTGAAATTCTCTGGGTAGAAAGGGCTTGACCCACATAATTGCCTTTTGCTGGATTGGTGAAAAAATATTAATCCATTCAGAAGTTATTACATTTTATAGTTCCCATTTTAGTCAATGGGAAAAATGTCTCCTGGATGGCTTCCTGGAATGAAAAATCAATTTGGTCAAATGAATAATGATCCTTTTTCATTTGGGGCAAATCCTTTGTCATGATGGAAACTTACTTTTTCATTTTCCATCGTCTTGTTTTTGTTTTTTGAGTTTGTTTGTTTTTTTCAAACAAAACAAATGTTAAACCTCCCAAAAACAACATTCTGTAGAGACAGCAAAACATGTATGTTGCTCATGGGGACTGCATTATGTGGATTCTGCACTTTTCTGTTAGAAAAAATCACCCCGGAATGTTTTTGTCTTTTTTATTTCAAATCCGTTTTCATCACTTGTTAAAATTCTTTTTGCGAGTCATTTTTCATTCAAACAAAAAAAAGGATCATGTCTCACAGAAAAGGTTTGCTATATCTTTTGTCCCTGGTGTTTGGTGCCCCCCACCTTCAGATCATTGTCCCCCTACTTATTTCAATTTTCCCTGATGTCTGGTGGTGCCCTTCAGCCTCTGACCACCATCTCCATACTTATTTCAATTATCCCTGGTGTCTAGTGATGCCCCCAATCTCTGATTACTGTCTATCTAATTTTTTCTCTTTTTCCCTGGTGTTTAGTGATGCCCCCACCCTCTGATCACTGTCCCCATGCTTATTTATTTGTCCCTGCTGTCTAGTGGTGCCCCCCACCCTCTGATTGCTGTGCCCAAACTTATCTTATTTATTTTGTGGTGTCTATTACACCCCCACCATCAGATCACCTTCCCCATACTTATTTTATTTATCCCTGACATCTAGTGGTGCCCCACCCTCTGATCACTGTCCTCATAACTATCAACTGTTTCCCTAGTGTCTAATGGTACCTCTACCCTCCAATTGCCTTTCTCTCTGAAAAAAAGGAAATGGCCCCTCTGTGTCTTCTGTTGTTGTTTTTTGTTTTAACCTGTAAAAAAAAGGTACTTCAACGATCTGACACCCGCTCCCTGACCTCCCACTCAGCATCCACCTCCCCACATCCACCACCTTCCCCACAGACCCTCACTCACCTCAACAGCTCCCAGGCTGAAGATCCACTTTCTGATGGAAGATGTGTCTTGCTGCTGGAACCAGCGACTGCTGTATGAGAAAATAGGGTAAGTACTGTTCAATGTAATTTAATGGGGTTTTCAACTTTGGTGCATAACTGCCATTTCTGCTATTTTTTATTTATTTATTTAATTTATTTATTTGTTCTAGGATTACAAATACCTTTGAGCCAAGGCTCTTTTACAAAGGTTCCTCATCATTGGTACAATTGAGACAAACGTAAGCAAAGATAACAGTTTATAAAATAAAAAAAAACACATAGTCTTGTAGAGGAAAAAATAACAATAAAGTGAAACCTTGGGGAGGGGAAAGGGGAATGAGGAGGGTGAAATCAGGGAGACTAAGTGGATGAGAGAAAAGGGGAGGTAGGTGGGCGGGAACAGAGAGAGGAGAGGTGGAAGGTGGGTAAGAATGGAGGTAGTGCAGCCGGGTGGCATTTGTCATGGGCCAGCAGGGGAGGTGAAGATAGGAGGGGGGGTGCTGACAAACAGCAGGAGTAGAAGTGGATCCAAAAGAGCATCTTCAGCTATGGAATCAAAAGACATGTTTAGCCACAACAGTCACAGTGGTTGGAGACACTGAGTGTTAGGTGGAGCCGAGTCTTAAAAGTGCTGAGTGATAGTGCTTATTTTAACACCAAATTTTCAACATAGCCTTTTTGAGACCCACCTCATGATTAATGTTGGTGGAATTCTGAAAATCTGGCCCAAAAGTCAGTTTAATGGTCACTTGGTGAAATCACCTTTGGGGCAAGATTTGAAAATTTTCACCACCCTTGTTCACAAGGTGGAGTCATCAGAATGATATTTTGAAAATATGGGAAAAAATATGTAACAACGGGACAGTTATGCACATATGTTGAAATCTGGCTGTACTCACTCGTAACTTTGGCAGTTTAAAATATTTTGACCCAAATTCTCAACATAGCCATCTCTTTACACCACCTCATGAATGTGGCATCTGTCATTTATCAAATACTGACCAAAGTGTTTTTTCTCAGCTGTGACATGCAGTGGCATTGCGGAGGCATGGAATCATGTTTTGGCAGGGATTTCAAAATTTGCATTTCCAGTTTCATGAGGTGGGGTAATAAGAAAGCTATGCTGAAAATGTCATTCCTTTTTTAATAGAAATCCAGGCTCTGTGCTTCCATACCAACATGTATGTATGCACACAACTTCCAGCACTGAGTATGCACAAGGCAAGTGGTGCATCAAAACCAGAAACAACATACAAAACCAAAAGAGTTAGGCACACACCAACCTCAGTAACATGGGCACAGGTCTCCAGATTAAAAAATAAATGTATTCGGAACGCTAACAGCCTGACTTGTTTTGGATAAAATCAAATCCTTTATCAAAGGCTACATTACAATTACAAATAGCAGTTTAAATAGTCCATTTAAATTACATCATGATGTCAAAAAACATTCAGTCAATTTGATTGGTTAAAATCCCAATACAGTGTATACTGGAGTGTTGTTCTGTGTAGAACTCCATCCCTTTCAAAATACTGTTGTACAACAGTTCAAAGGTCATGGAATGTGATTCTATCCTACTGTGGTAGAACAGCATTCTAGAACCTCTAGAAACTGCATGAGTCAGTTTCATTTTGAAAGCAAAAGAACTCACAAACACATATTTCACACAGTACTATATACTATAAAAAATACAGGATGAGCAACTCTGTGCACAACCAGTGTGTTCTGCCACCAAAAGGGTTCTGATTCCCATGGACCTATCACGCTTCACTCTCGAGGTCAAGAGGAATCATAACCCCTCTTTGGAAGAACACATTGGCTGTGCATAGTTGCCCATCCAGTATTCTCTGTATCCTATATATGTCAAACCCAGCACCAATATGCAGTCTAAACACTCTAATTCTTATATTAGAATAAAACACACAATAAAGAATCCATACAAAGGGACACTATTGCTTATATAAATCACAATGCTAATAATATACAATTTATAACATTAAAAACATGTGGTGAACAGCGGGGGGAAGGGAAGTGAGGAAATAATGGTTTGGTACAGAATGAATGCAGAGGGAGATATAACATACATATATTCAAATATCTTATATATTAAACCATCAAACAATACTGACATTTATTACATATAACAATTTATATCATATTTTTGGTTTCATAGGGACAATCAGACCTGTATCCCATAGAAAACAAATTCTATCACATTTTCAAAAATCATGAAGGCAGCCAGTCAAAAGTAAATGCCCTTATTTCTTCTTATGCTTTAAAAATGGTTTTAGCTCAAAGCCATAATTAAGGCCCTGATCTTTAGTGGCATTCAGATTTTTTTATTTATTTATTTGAGAATATCTGATTTACAGACCTTTGAGTCAATGACTCATTTACAACCGCACCTCATCATAAAGAACAAAGACAGACAATAAAAAAGGATCCAATAAGCAGTCATAGGTGCATACAATGTTACAATGCTCAAACACAGTAATTGTTACAGAGTTCTGTCAATAGTTACAAGGTGTAACAGTTTTTACAGGAGACAGTGCTTCGATTGTACAATGGTTAAAAACAAATGGCTGAGTGAAATACTGAGCAAGCACGTTGAGGTGCCAGGAGTCAACTGGAGATATGGGATGAGACAGAAGAATCCTGTGGGGGACAGTAGTGCATATGACAGAATGTGGAGGGGTGGAAGGGGGAAACAGAAATAGATGAGAGGCAGCAGAGTGGTGTTTGTGGAAGTAAAGCAGTCAGAGGGATGTTAACATGAATCAGAGTGGACAGGCATTTAGGCATGGAAGATTTGGCCCCACAGGAAGGGTTCAGAGTGGAGAGTGGCCTGCCTGCTAGGTACACTTACTGTAGAGCAATGTGAGGCAAGTAAGTGGTTCAAGGACAGCTTTAAAGGGACCAATTTTAGAGGTGTTGGTGATATCGGCTGGGAGGGAGTTGAACCAGGAGGGTGCGCAGTAGCAGAAGGATCTCTGGGCTAGAGATGTCCTGGTTCTGGGAACTAGTAGGGTGGTCTTACAGGTACTATGGGTGGGGACCGTGGGGTAGCCTGGTGGAAGGAGGCAGTAACCCCTGTGGGGGGAGAGCCCAGGGAGAGTTTTTTTTGCAAGCAGGCAGATCTGGTAGCAGAGTCATTCCTCAATGTTGAGCAGGTTAGTGGAGGAGTTCGGCTGACAGGGGTGAGTGTACCTGGGAGCACCGGTCAGGAGGCTGCAGGCCTTGTTACTGGAAAGCTGGATTTTGGTGATAACAGTGTTGTCAGCAGTTCCATAGATAGGCAGACCATAGTCCACAAGGGACAATACTGATGAGGTGATGGCCAGTAGGAGCTTGTCCGGGGGAAGGCAGTCCCTGTGGCAGTATAAAATCCCAATTCTAGAGTTGGTGATGGCAGAGAAGGCACTGATGTGGGAGTGGAAAGTGAGGGCAGAGTCGAAGGTGATACCCAGGTATTTATAGGTGGACACTTGTTCAAGGGGGTTCTGGGTGCTGGGTAGTATCAGAAGGTGGGCAATTCTGGACTTGCTTTGGTGGTGCATGAAGAGTATTTCCTTAGTCTTTTTTAGATTCATGACCAATCAGTGATTGGTGAACCACTGTTCTGTTTGGCGAAAAGCAAGCTGGAGGGAGGCCTGAAGTGAGACCGAGTTGGGGTGGGAGGAGAACAGAACTGCATCATCTGCGTAGAGGAGAATTTTACTAGTACAGGCTTTGGGAAGTGTGTTAAGATAGAGGCTGAAGATCAGAGGACCCGTGATGGAGCCCTGGGGTACTCCAGAGCTGACAAGTTGGGTATCAGGCAAGGCACTATTGATTTTTACATGCTGGGTTTGAGATGAGAGATAGCTAGTGACCCAAGCAAGGGGATCTGCAGAGAAACAGATGTGAATGAGGGAGTCAAGCAAGACAGGGTGGCATACCATGTCAAAGGCCTTGGAGAGGTCAATGAACAAGGCTCTGGCAAGGTTGCCAGAGTCTAGAGCAGAATGCAGGAAGCTGGAGAACTCCAGGAGAGCAGTGGTGGTGCTATGACCTGAGTGGAAGCTGTGCTACTCAGGGCACATAATGTCAGACTTGGTTAGGTACTCCGTGAGTTGGTCTGCAACCACCTGTTCAAGAGCTTTTGAGAGTGGAGGGATGATGGAGATCAGCTGGTAGGTTACTAGGAGAGGACCAATCTTCACTCTTGTGTATGAGTGTGATGTCAACTGTTTTCCAGGCACTGGGGAACTGTCCCAGGCACAGGGAGCAGTGTAGTAAATCTTTTAGGGGAACCAGAATAACATCCAAGATCCAGCATAGGATCCTAGTATCCAAGGGGTCATTACTGGAGCTGTTGATGTTGACAGCTTTTTGTAGGTAGGGCCTGGCTTCCAGAGGGGATATTGTGCGAATGTAGAACAGTGCACAAGGGAGGTTGAGGGGTAGAGAGACCGGGACAGCACCAAAGAAGTTGGAGGGGAGGAGAGAGCTAAGATCAGAGAAAGCAGTATTAAAGCATTCTGCTATACCAAGTGGATCTGTGCTAGAAGTTCCATTAATGGTGAGCTGAGAAGTGGGGGGTGGGAACGAATCTTCCCATTCAGTTCTTTCATATTATTCCAGAAATTCCAGATTAATGATCCAAAAAGCTTCTCTTATTAACAGTAAATTTATTAAAGTTACTATCCCTTGGTTTAGTGTTTACCTTATCGATCTCCTGAAAACTAAATACATGTTCAGCACTATTTCCAGATCTTGCAACATGTGCAGCCATGGCATATGCAAGGTCCCCTTTAGCAATTGCTGTAATATGTTCACTCACATGCATTTTTAAACTTCTTTTAGTCTTACCGATATTAAATGAGCTGCAGCTACAGGTTGCTTTATAAATAATACCTTCTGTATCTCACAATATCAGTTGGCGGATATCATATACCCCACATTCATTTTGGCTCACAAATTGTTTCCCTTCTTTTACATAGCTGCACATATTGCATCTTTTGCATTGGTAACATCCCACCACTGATCTATTAAGCCAGGCATTGTTATTTCTACCCTCCATAAAGTGGCTATGTAATATTTTATCCCCTATAGTAGGTGCCTTCTTATAGGCCATTCTTGGTGAGACAAAAGCTATCTCTCTCAGGCCAGGGTCACTACTTAGTACCCCCCAGTGCGCTTTAATTATCTTTTCCACCTCACTGGCCTGTGCTGAATATGTGGTTACAAAATTAAACCGTGTTTCTTTCAGATTTTCACCTTCAACTGCTGTCTGCTCAGTTAACAGTGTACCCCTATCTTGTTGTGCTGTATAGTCCCAACCTGCTGAAATGTCCTTCATGCTGTAGCCCCTTTCTGGGAGGTGTGTCCTTAAATCCCTAGCACCATTCTCAAAATGTTTATCATTCTCACAATTTCTCTTTGTTCTCAGGAATTGTCCCTTCTGTATGTTTCTGATTGTATGTGGTGGGTGGCAACTAGTAGTTCACAATAGTGCGTTGCCTTCTGTGAGCTTCCTATACATGTCAGTAACCAAATT
This sequence comes from Neoceratodus forsteri, assembly GCA_016271365.2. Lineage (NCBI taxonomy): Eukaryota > Metazoa > Chordata > Ceratodontiformes > Ceratodontidae > Neoceratodus > Neoceratodus forsteri. The sequence continues at coordinate 656,795,698 of CM028136.1, forward strand.
GTTCTCATTATCCCTATAGTTAAATCAAGAAAATGTATTCTGTCTCTTGAGGTTTGATATGTGAATTTCAAATTACTGTTGGTATCTTCCAGATATTTTATAAACTCACACAATTCTATCTCATTAACCCTCCAAATAAAAAGTAAATCATCGATGTATCATTTCCAACCTCTGATTTTATCAAAAAATGGATTCTTATCTCTATCGAGAACCTGTTGACTTTCCCACAACCCCATATATATGTTCACAATAGAGGGAGCACATATGTCCCCCATGGCTATTCCTTTCACCTGTAAATAAAATTTATTATCAAACAAAAATGTGTTATATTTTAAAACAAATTCAAGAGTCTTTAACAAAAAAGTTGTGGATGGGATAGCAATGTCCCCCCTGCTGTTCCAAAAACTAGCAGCTGCATCAAGAGCCCCTTTATGGGGTATGTTCGAATTGAGTGCTTCAATGTCCATCATTACCAACAAGCAATTTTCATCCAGTTCCACCTGCTGTGTTAACCTCAGAACATCATTTGTGTCCTGTGAGAAAGATGGTAATGAATTTACAAAGGGATGAAGGTGGAAATCTATGTACCGGTGAGAGGCTTTCAGTTAATGGGCCTATCCCAGTCACAATGGGTGGCCCGGGGGTTGGTCATAGACTTGTGTATCTCTGGAAGTAAATAAAATATGTTTATTTATTTATTGAATTTTGATGACCGGGTTGGCCCACTGGGCCCTGAAGGTCCCTTTTTTAGGGGCAACCTGGGGAACAGAAGCAATACAATACATACAATCGGGTGATCCAGAAGCAATACAATACATACAGTCAGGTGATACAGGGTTACAAGAAGTAGACAAGATAATGAGGATAACAGTACAGGCAATTATTCAAATCATAAACCATAAGTGCAACACTTGAAAGATTTAAGGATTTAAGGCATGATTAAATGTAGGTTAAGGTGAAAAGAGAGGGGGGATGGGTGTTGTGAATAGGATTGGGGTGATTATCCTATACCATCACAGTGGCATGAGCTTGTCCCGAGCAAAAGGGACTTAAGCCTAGTGCAAAAGATTGGTAGCAAGGGGACTTCCTGTACTACAGGTGGGAGAGTGTTCCACAGTTTAGGGGCTGTGAGAGCAAAGGAATTGCCTCCCTTGTGAGTCTTGATTCTGGGGATTTCCAGTAGGGACCGACCCGAGGTCCTGAGCATTCGAGGGGTTAGGCTTAGTCATGATTATTGCTGTTAGGCTTGGTGGGGCCACCGGGCTCTCCAATTTGTATGCATGGCAGAGCAGGGGATACTGTAGATGAGTCTCAAAAGAAGTCCATTGCAGCTGGGCTAGTGAGATGCAGGGGTGGCTTCTTGGTTGATACATTGTCGTAAACCTCGCAACCTTGTTGTACAGGACCTGAAGACTGCTAACCTCACCCTTTGTCATGACCTGGATTACTGGGTCAGCATAGGTTAATGTGGGTTGGAGGACACTGGAGGTGATTGCTCATCTAGCCTCTGGGATAAGTTGTTGTTTTAGCCTGTACATGGTGCCAAGTTTGACATGGATAAACCTTGCTATCTGGTCAACACGCGGGGCTTAAATGTGAGACCCTGGTCAATAGTTAGCCCTAGGTATTTTATGTTGTCAACTATGTCTATTCGTTTATCCCCAAGGGTAGTAAATTTTAGGGAATTGGTCCGATCCTGGCCAAGGGATCTAGGACCAAACAGCAAGGCTTTAGTTTTTGCTGTGTTGAGGATCTTTCTGTTTGAGTTGCCCTTATAGGAGATTCTGTGATCAGGAATTCCATCTTTTTTTTTACTGATGTCTCCATTTTTAAAAGCTTCCTTAATACATTCATCCACCACAAACTTAAAGTCATAAGTTGGATCAAAATCCAGCCTCTTGTAGAAAGCAACATTTTCTAGTTGCCTTCTGATTTAATTCACATACTCTGTTTTGTTCATCATGACAATGCGTTCCCCTTTATCTGCTCTCTTAGTAATCAGTTCTGTTTGTTTCTGTAGACTATCAATTGCCAGTCTCTCATCCCTTGATAGATTATTAAACTTGAAGAAAGTACAGTACTATAATTTTAAATTTACACTTGTTGCAAGTGTTTTTCAAAGAAGAGAGCATTTATCTCAGTAGTGATCAAGACAAGTTTAAAGATGTATGACTTCTATTTTCTGTGACATTTCATGCTGTTTTATACTGATAGTGCTGCCGATATGAGATGTTTTCAGTACTGTATGTAAGCGGTTTTATTTTTTAATTTGTATTTTACTGATTTTTTTCAAATAATTATTGTATGGAGCACAACATGCATATGATAGAAAGAAAAGAAAATGACATACATTGTCTATATATTAGAAGTTTCAGTCCCTAACATCAGAGGAGAGAACATTTATTAATACAATTGTTAAAATAATGCCTGATCAGCAGCCTGCATATCAAAAGTTAAACTTAATAATCAGACCATTGGTTAATCAACTAAAATGCATTACTCACATCTCCCCTACATTATGTTTTCCCTTAGATAGATTAGCTCATGTGGCAGTTGTTCAATTAATTATACAGATAACAACAAATAAAAGCAGTTTACCAAGTAGTCTAACAAAGAAAATATATTTAAATTATTCTTATTATTTTTTAAGTTATTCCTGATGGGCAACAATGGACATCTCTTATTCAGAGGGAGTGGATGGCTCTCCCTCAACATCTGATTCCATTTCATATTGATCTCTAAGAAAGGCAACCAGTTGATAAGTCTCCAAGAAAACATGTTTTTTGCTCTGTGCAGAATAGATACCTTTGCCAGTGCCAACAGTTGAAACTGAGCACCTGTTTCCAACACATTTTGATGATACAATATAAACTTCTGATAGCGTTGTTGGGTAACTTAAGCAAAACCAGGAAATATGACAAATCTGTACCCTTTTTATTTCAATGTGCCATTGATCCTTGAAAGTTTTAAAATCAGCTGAGTTTTCTTTTAAAAGTTTTGTAAAATTATATTCTTAAAAAATGTATTTCTTGTTGTGACTTCCAGTGTCTTTAATCAAAATCGCTAAAGAAAATACACATACCTGATTCATTTAGCATTATCATAAGACCAAGCATGCAATATAACTCTGTGAATGGTCATAGTGTCATGCTGACTAATCTTTGATCTCATATCACTACACCACTTCACAGTTTAAAATAACAAGTTTGGCAATCAGTTTTTGTACTCAGTTTTACAGTCTATATATAAAATAAAATCATTCCAAAATAATACTATCACCTAGTCTTCTGACCTACAAAATGTAGGGCAACTAAAATGGTGCAGGGGTTGCTTGAGAAGCTTGATGAGGAGAGGCTAAGGGATCTCAGCATGTACACTCTGGAAGAGTGGAGAGAGAGAGGTGACATAACAGAGAGATACAAGTATCTCACAGGGATTAAAAAGGTGCAGCATTGGAATCTCTTTGAAATGATGGGTCACTATTGTAAATGAGCTATACTCAATGGTTATAACACTAATAAAAATGAAATGTAATGAAAATGAAAAAGCACACCAGGACCAGGGGCACGTGATGAAGCTGGAAGGGGGAGTTTAATGGAGATATGAGGAAACATTTCTTCACTGAAAGGGTGATAGACATTTGAAACAAATTGCCACCAGAAGTGTTGGAGACGTAAACAGTGGGGAGCTTCAAGAATGCATGAGATATACATAGGGATGTAATAGAAAACAGGTAAGGGGGAAGGAAGATTGCCAGAGATCAGACAGGTTCTGCAGAGACAGACTAGGCAAGGAGTATCTGGGCAGACTGGAAGGAGCCAAGAAGTCCTTTTCTGCAGACAAATTCTGTTTCTGTGTTTCTTCTATGTAATGCCTAAAATTGCACCCCTTGAAAATGTAAGCTAAAATGCTCTCAAATATAAAAAATAGCACTCTCAGCGCCACACACTGCTCCCTCATTCAATTTTAATGCTACAATTTAAAAACCTGCACTTATTTTTAAAAATAAGCATATTGTTTTATGTTACTACTTCTGTTCTCTGCAAATACTACCCCGTCATCTGCTACAATTTGGTTCACCCATGCTGCAGCGACATACATTTTGCTCATGCTGATTATGGCACAGGCAAAATGCTGCCTGGCATTACAGCGCCCAGCATTTCAACTCCTGGCAGTTACAGCGTCAAAGTGCCCTTCCCGGGAAATGGTCGCTTTTGGGGGGTCTTTGCCCCACACCCCTCAAACTAAATATAACCTCCTCTGGGGTGGGCATTCCCCTGAGGGGGTAGAAAATGTGTGGGCACAAAGGGCAACATGAGTAAGGGGCAATGTAAAATCAATATTGCCCCTTTCACAGTTGCCCTTGTTACAGCACCATAATTGCCGTCAGCAAAATGAGTTGACTTTTTTTTTTTACAGTTAATCGTTTAATTGATTATTTTACTTTTTTTGTTACAAATGAAACAAACACTCATATACCAAACAAGTACATTACATTTTAAGTACATTAGTTTTACAACTTTTATAAACACATAACAACTTTACATTGGTTAGTAAGTCAGCAGTCTTCAACAGAGGGCACATCCTACCATAACAAATGTGAGGTAAGATACAGTGGTACAAACTGATTATTTACTTAAAAGAATTAATAATATATGGGTACTTGCATCAGTCAAGAGTGGTTATACCAACAGGAATTCACTAAGCCATAGGTGATACCTATACCCAACGAGGTATAAAGCGAAACAGGGCTAGTACTGGAGGGGAATATCAGTGATTTTTCTGCAATTCAAATGGACACTCTAAGGTTTATCATGGGGGTTTGAGTAGGTACTTACTCTGACCAGGATGTTGAGCTCTACCTTTGAGGCTAACATAGAAATCAAAAGGGGCCCCCCCTTATCTTATAGATATGGCTTGAGCCAGCAGCAAAGTGAAATAGCTTGGTGAACAGTGCCAGTTTTTCCCAAAGTCATCACCCATTCCTGAAAAGTGGGGATCTCGGGGGAGTGCCATCTCCTAAAGAGAGCTCTTTTAACCTCCACTGAGGCATGCAGAAGCCATAGCCTGGATTGGTGTGGTATAGCAGGTACTTCTGATGCTAATCCCAGCAGCCAAAATGCAGAAGAGGTGGGAATTTGTTTATTAAGTATTTTGGAGCAGCATAGAATAATCCCCTCCCATACTGGCCATATCAGGGGACATTACCATAGAATATGAGCCAGATCAGCACCTTGTGTACCGCACCTCCAGCATATATCAGAGGAGAGCAGATCCATATATTTCAATTGAGAGAGGTGCGGTACCACAAGTGCTGCACTTTATTTTGTATCAGGAGGCTATGGGGTCCAGACAAGCTCATTTAGCAATTGACCAACATAAGGGCCAATTCCCCCTCTGATATGGACACACCAAGAGACTCTTGACACTTGTGTCTAGCCCTAGAAGAGGGGCCAGGCACTGCATCTTGTAGCAATTTGTATATACTCCCTGCCAACCCTTTTTTCAGTTGGACCCATTTTTTCCAGGGGTAAGGGGGGACCTTGAGTACCACCTGCCCAGGAGCATGTACAGCATCTGCAGGGCTTACGGAGGTTGCACAGGTAGACATGTCTTAACTGTAAGTATCTCCAAAAGTCCTGCTGTGGCAAGTGATATTTCTCTTTCAGGGAGGAGAAAGAGTCAATGGTCTGGCTATTCTCCATCAGGATGTCTTTGCTCCTTAGTATATTTTTATCCCTCCAGCTTGACCAAATTATGGGCTTTTGGTCAATCAGCCAGCTTGAGCTGTTCTACAAATGAGCCAGGGTGCCTGTGTTGAGACATGATTTAGACAGCGCCTGACCCTTTGCCAAGTGGAAAGTGCATCCTGTATGACCTTCCAATGTTTCACTTTGGGTGGTAGGGCACTTTGTAGGTAAGAAGAGATGTCTGTTCCACCCATTAGGCCCTGATCAATCTCACACCATATTGGTCTATTGTTTTCCAAATCTTGGAACCCATTGCATGTTCTGGCAACAGAGAAGGCCAAGGAGTACAAATGGAAGTTAGGAAGCCCCCATCCCCCTCTGCTCCAGGGTGCTCTAAGTTTGGCCCTGCTATATCAGGGGATTGTTATGCCTCACAAAATGTTACCAATCAGGGAATCTACCTTCTGGAACCATTTTTTAGGGATTGCTAATGGTAAATGGGCCATCGAGTAAAAAAGTCATGGTGCTAGCATGAGTTTTATAGCTGCTATTTTCCCTAGCATGGAGAGGTGTAATTGCTTCCATCTTTGCACTTCAGTTTAGAACTGGGTTACTAGAGAAAGAAGATGTTTTTCCATGAGTGTACTAAGTCTTCGGGAGAGCAAAACTCCCAAGCATTTTATGTGATCTCCAGCCCATGTTAGGCCTGTGTTAGCCACCATGTCAGGGGTTGCCAGAGTGTTCAATGGGAGAATTTTGGTCTTTCCAATATTTATGCATAGCCCAGGGATGCTTGCAAAGGCTTTAAGCAGGCCCATTATATAAGAAATGCTAGTTTGGAGATCTTGGGCCCGATTCTAGATGGTTGGCGCAAGTCACCACCAAACGCAACTTGTGCCAACCGCAACTGAGACATTGACCCTGTGCCCTAATCTAGAAGAGGAATGGTCTCCACAGCTAAGTCCTGAGACTTGCGACATGTAGCCAGGTACGCCAAACAGTGGGAACACCTGGCAAGCATGTCGCAAACTGGAACACAGGTTGCAAGTGCCCCCTCCTTGCCCAGCAGGCCACAGGTTCCCTGCAGGGCTGCCCACACCCCCTGGCCCCTGAATCCAACAGTAGCTGTCCCACAGGGCTGCCTACACCCCCTGGCCCCTGAATCGAACAATAACTGCCCACAAGGCTGCCCACCCCAACTGCCCCGATGCCACCATGATGTGTCCAGCAGGGTTGCCCAGCCCCCAAAGCCTCCAGTAAGTGTCCCGCAGGGCATCCCACACCCCCAGCCCCCTCGAATCCCCCATTGTGATATGCCCCGCAGGGCAGCACTGTCATCTCCCCACCCATGCCCTGACCCTGAGTCACAGCTGAAATGCAGCTTTGTGTTTGAATGCTTATTTTAGATTACAATCAGCAGTTTAATAACAGATTTAACAGTATAGTGAGCTTATTGTAAAACAGACATATAATAAGTTTATAATAAGAATATATAAGAACCCATGCCCCGGTCCCGAGTCACAGCCGCAAATGCGGCAAATACCCTGCCCCGGTAGCCTAGTGGCCCCCCACCCAGCCATGCCAGCCCACCCAGCACTCCCCCACCCATCCTCAGCCGACGACTGGCACAGCCCACCTCTCACCTCCATGGCCAGCCACCGACTGAGTTCAGTAGGAGCACGTACAGAAAAGACTTGCTCAGAAATTAATTGCCAGTTCTCCTCCAGGGGTTCTTGTAGAATCCTGACATTGGGTACTTTGTTGCTGCCCTTCTGGAATGGGGTGCAACTGCTGTCGTAAACCCCCTAGTGCCATGTCGCATAGAGTTTGTGGTGCAACTGCTGGCATAACAGCTGTTTGACGCAAGTGGCCTGCCACATGTCGCAGGCCACTTTGTAGAATCACGCAAGTCACAACTGCTGGCGTAAGTTGCTACTTGGGCCATTCAACTTGGTGCAAGTGCTGTTATGCCAGGCATAACTTTTCTAGAAGCGGGGCCCTTGTGTTAGAATTAGGCAATCATCCGCATACAGTAATGTATGTGTAGTGGTGCCCCCCACTTCCAGGACCCTAGTTCTAATTGCACAGACTAGGGTTTCAATCACCAAGATAAAAACCGTACGAGGACAGCCCTGCCTGGTTCCCCTGTGGAGGGTGAAAGGATCGGATAGGGACTGATTGGTTAGGACCCTCACTGAAGGGGCATTGTATAATGCCCTAATCCAGCCTCTGAAGTATGGGCCAAAGTTGAGATCTTGCAGGGTAGCATGCAAGAACTCCCACTCCACTAGGTCGAATGCTTTTTCAAAATCAACTGAAATGGCTGTAGTGGGAGAGGGGGCTGTTGCTGCACCCTGCATCAGCTAATGAGTGCACATAGATGGTCCGCGCTATCTCTGCCTTTCACAAAGCCTGCTTGTGTGGGGTTGATCAGGCCTGGAAGTACTCCTTCCATTCTTACAGCTAGCACTCTGGCCAGTATTTTAGTGTCCGTGTTGATCAAAGAGATGGTCCTATAACTGACAGGTAGGGAAGGGTCTTTCCCTTCCTTTGGCAGCATGGTGATTATGGTCCCCCTCATTGTGTCCGGCAGTTTCTCCTTTTGCAGAGCTTCCTGCAACATCTTTAATAGAGGAATGGAGATTGTTGCTTGGATTAGTTTATAAAGATCAGTAGGAAGCCCATCAGTGCTAGAGGCTTTGTGGGGGGCCATAGATGCAATGGCTTTTTGAATCTCCTCCTCTGGCAGGGGGAGCATCTAACAACTCCCTCTGAGCTGTCTAGATTGTGGTCATATTCAGAGGTGCAAGAAATTCTTTGTATCTTTGGGGGTTCCATCGAATGTGTAAGTAGTATAGGGATTCGTAGAATTCTGTCTTGGCCTGATTTATTCTCTTATCTGAGGACTGGAGGTCCCCTTTTGAATTTTTCAGCTGAGTGATATATCTCTCCGCCTGATGTTTTTTCAGGCAATAGGCCAGGAGTTTCCCTGATTTCTCACCTGATGCCCAATATTAATGATGCAACCTCTGGATCTGCAATTCTGCCCTTCTGGTTGCCAATTTATTAAACTGCATTCTGAGGTGCACAATCTCATAAATTAGAGGATGTGAGTCTAGAGAGCCAGAGCTATGTTTATACAATGCCTCTTTTTTGGCTAGTTGGTTTTCCAGCTGTGCCACCTCTTTTTCTCTCTGTTTTCTGCGACGAGCAGTGTATCTCATTATTTTTCCCCTCATATTTGCCTTGAAAGCTTCCCAGGTGGTGGCAGATGATGCAGACTAGTGTTGTGTGAAATTGGAATATTTCACCGAGCGAAATATTTCACATAATTAATGCATTACGCAAAATATTTTGCTTGGTGAAATTAGAAATTTCACCCGCAGTTGTGAGGGAAATTTCACCCCTAAGCTGGCGAAATTTCACCTGCAGGTGACATTTCACTATTGCAGGTGACATTTTCCCACTGCTGGTGGAGTTACGCCACTCGCAGGTGGAATTTCACCTCCCGCATGTGAAATTTTGCCATCTATGCTGGACTGGTGGACTGCTGAAATTGCGGGTGAAATGAAGAAATTTTGCCGCAGTTAAGTGAAATATTTCACATAGTGAAATTAGTAATTTCACTGCAAGTTCACCAGCGAAATTTTATTTTGCTGCATCCCTAATGCAGACCCTGGGGTGTTAACCAAAAAGTAATTGTTTGTTTCTGTGAGCACCCAGGTTCTAAAGTCAGCATCATGCAGCAAAAGGGGGTCCAGCCTCCATGCAAGAGACCTCTTAGTTTGGGGCCCACCAGTTAGTGCTATGGACAGAGGTGCGTGATCAGATAAATACCAGGGGGGGGGGCAATGGTGGATGCAACCACATTTTGTGAAATACAGGGTGGAGGTAAGCCAGTAATCAAGTCTGCTTGCCATTTGATGGACAGCTGAAAAATATGTATAGTCCCTGTCCGTTGGGTGTTGGAGCCTCCAGATGTCATGTGAGCAATGGAGGGAGATCATGTCAGTAAGAGCTCATAGGGCTTTAACATGGGGTTCTGGCCTAGAGTATGAGTGGTCCATAAAATGATCCCAGATCAAATTCAGGTCCCCCTCTATTATAATTTCTGATTCATCATTTGTGAAGTCTGTGAGAACCTGTGATATAGTACGTAAAAAATCCCAGGGTATCTTCATTTGGAGCATAAGCTTTCACCAATACCACTTGTCCCATTGGGGTAGATACCTTGGCCATTACCCAACATCCTGCCTTGTCCCTCCTACTTTCCAGAAGTTTCTAGTGTGATTTTTTGTGAGTAAGTTTAGAGACCCCACATTCCCTAACCAGTTTAAGGGCTTCCTTGTTGGAGAGTTTGGTTTCTTGTAGAGAAGCAATTTTTGTGCTAAGTTTCTTAAGCCTGGATAGACTCTTTTTCCATTTGATGGGAGAGTTTAAGCCCCTCACATTCCAAGAGGTGGCTGTGATTGTATCCTTGCTATCCATTAGGGAAGGATGATTGACAGGTTAACAATTCTTCCAACAAGAAACCAAGCTCCTTTAGGCAATAACCTGTGGTACCCCCTGCAAGGGCTAGCCATTGTACATTATAAGAACCACTGAAATATATGCACACCCAGTCATAAAAGCTACTGACATGCCTTTGGGCACACAAAGAGGGTGTTAGACAGAGGAGTGCCATTGTTGTGAAGAAGTGGGAGGTGCTACCCATCTATGGCATAGGAGAGGCTAGGGTGTTCCGCACCATGGGATTCAATCAGTGGTTGAAAAACTGGTGTGGAGCTCAGGGATTTGGCTTCATTGGGGACTGGGGGTCCACCTGGAGTGATGCAAGCCTATACTGGCATGATGGGCTGCATCTGTCTGGGAGGGGAACCAGGATCCTAGGTGATAGGTTTAAATGCTTCATTGGTAAGCTTTTAAACTAGCCAAGGGTGGAGGCACTGGAAAGGAGCAGGAAAATCCTAACCCCCAAATAATCATGGTAGTAAGTGTGGCAAACACCAACATAGAGGTGTCGATAGGGAGAAGGGCAGGGGTAAATGGAGAAAGTGACAAAGGCAAGAAGGACAGGGATGGGCAAAAGGGAGTAAGGCCATCAGGAAATGGAGGGTAATGAGTACCAATGCCCGTAGTCTGGGCAACAAGCTCCCTGAGCTGATGGCCTTAATGGAAGAGGGATGCCTGGATATCGAAGTATCACAGAAACATGGTACACAGAGAACCATGACTGGAATGTTAACATACCAGGGTACATAACCTACAGGAGAGACAGGCAGGGGAGAAGAGGGGGAGGAGTAGCTCTCTATGTAAAGGAAGGGATAAAAGCAACTGAACAAAAGAGTAAACAGGGAGGAGAGGAGGCACTGTGGGTCACATGGGAGACTGGAAAGGGCACCACAATCCGCACAGGGGTTGTGTACAGACCCCCATGTCAGGGGGAAGGAATGGACAAGGATATGATAGAAGGCATTCTTAGAATGGCAGAGAAAGGGAGATACTGTTGATGGGAGACCTGAATATGCCAGATGTTAACTGGAGCACATTTGCTGCAGCCACATCCAAGAGCAGGGCCATTCTTGATGCCCTACAGGTGGCAGGCATTAGACAGCTAGTTTCAGAACCCACTCATGAGGGAAAGCACCTAGACCTCGTATTCTCAAACGGGGCAGTGAGAGGATCTCAGATCTAGAGTGGGTTGCCATCTGGGGACAAGTGACCATCAAACAGTGTGGTTCATGTTAAACTCAGCTACAGAGTCAAGCCATACAAAAGTGAGGGTACTGGACTTTAGGAGGGCTGACTTTGGCAAGATGGGAGAGTGCCTCAGAAAAGCACTAGCAAACAGGCTAGAAGGAGGTGTGGAGCAACAATGGGAATTATCAAACTGCCATTCACAGAGGCAACAAGCCTTTGTGTGAAGCAAATGAACAAATCAAAATGAAAGAAAAAGCCACTATGGTTCTCAAAAGAGGTGGCTGTGAAAGTCAGGAAGAAAAAGATGGCATTCCGGAAGTATAAGGAAACACAGAAGGAGCAGGACAGAGAGCTGTACCAGTTAAGGCAGAAGAGAGCAGGGAGGAAAGTCAGAATAGCAAAGGCCCAAACTGAGGAAAAGATAGCCAACTCAGTTAAGAAGGGGGATAAAACCTTTTATAGGTACATCAGCGAGTGTAGAAAGACAAAGAGAGGGATAGTGAGGCTGAATAGAATGAACAGTGGGTGGGCAGAGGGGGGCAGTGAAAAAGCAGGAATACTGAACGAATATTTCTGCTCAGTATTCACAAAAGAGGAGGGGGAAGTGCCTAATCCAATTAACAGAAGCACTCTTGATAGGGGGTCGATCCCAGTCCTTTCACAGAAGAAAGGATTCTGCAAGAACTCCTAAAACTGAAGGTGGACAAAGCAATGGGTCCTGATGGAATTCACCCCAGAATTCTAAAAGAATTAAGGGAGGAACTAGTGAAACCACTGGCTACTCTTTTAATAAATCATGGGAGGATGGTGTGGTACCCGAGGACTGGAGGAAGGCGGATGTGATTCCCCTTCACAAAGTGGGTCCAAGACAGAGGCAGGAAACTACAGACCTGTCAGTCTGACCTCTGGTGGTAGGGAAAGTGATGGAGTCACTTGAAGAAAAGAATAGTCGAGTACCTAGAGGCCAGTGGAGCACAGAACCCAAGGCAGCATGGGTTCACAGCAGGAAGGTCATGTCAGATGAATCTAATAGATTTCTTTGACTGGGTGACCGAAGTAGTAGACCAGGAGGGGCTATGGACATGGCCTACCTAGACTTTAGCAAGGCATTTGACACAGTCCCACACAAAAGAGTACTAGTCAAATTAACCAGCCTGGGAGTGGGACCCAGGGTGGTAGCCTGGGTAAAACATTGGCTGGACAACAGGACACAGAAGATAATTGTAAATGGAGTCCATTCTGAAGAAAGGGGAGTTACTAGTGGGGTACCGCAGGGTTCAGTATTGGGTCCAGTCCTTTTTAATGTCTTCATCAGTGACATTGCAGAGGGACTGGAAGGAAAAGTATGCCTTTTGCAGATGACACAAAATCTGCAACAGGGTTGATACACAAGGAGGCGTGGAAAGGATGAAAAGGACTTGGCAAGGTTGGAGGAATGGTCAGAAGTATGGCAGCTAGGATTCAATGCAAAGAAGTGCAAAATAATGCACCTGGGAAACAAGAACCCAGGGAAGAATACACAATGGGTGGGAGGTAGTAACAACAACAAAAAGGAAAGGGACCTGGGGTAATCATATCAGATGACCTTAAGGTTAGCAAGCAATGTGAGAAGGCAGTAGGAGGGCTGGGGTATACTAGGATGTATAGGGAGAGGCATCAGCAGCAGAAAACTGGAAGTTGTTATCCTCTGTACAGACAGTTGGTGAGACCCATCTGAGTACTGTGTCCAGTTCTGGAGACCCCATCTCCGCAAGGACATAGACAAGATAGAGGCAGTCCAGAGGAGGGCAACTAAAATGGTGCAGGGTCTGCAAGAGAAGCTGTATGAGGAGAGACTGAAAGAGCTTAATATGTATACCCTTGAGGAAAGAAGGGAGAGGGGGGGACATGATAGAAACTTTTAAGTACCCAGTGGAATCAACAAAGTCCAAGAGGTAGCATTTTTCAGAAAAGAGACTTGCAAGAACAAGGGACACAATTTAAAAGATAGAAGGAGGCGGTTCAGGGGCAATGTGAGAGTATTATTTCACAGAGAGGGTAGTGGATGCATGGAACAGCCTTCCTGAGGAGGTTGTGGGTCTAAAACTGGGAGAATTCAAGAATGCATGGGACAGACATAAGGCAATTCTTGTGGGGGGTAGGAAGAAATAGGCTGTTGGTTAACTAGGATCTGTGGCCTATCCTGTAGGTAGGGAAATGGGCAGACTAGATGGGCCTAGCGGTCCTTATCTGCCGTCAAAGTCTATGTTTCTATGTTTCTATGTTTCTAAGTGGAGAAACCCCTTGTTCCACTTCAGAGTCACCATTGCAAATCCAGTGACCTTAGAAAGGAATAAACCAAGTAGTGCTGTCATATCAGAAGGCACTCTCCAATGTTGTCCAGTGCATCCAACCCAGGGATGTCAAGGACCTGAAGAGCACTCCGGGGTGATAAAATATCTCAACAGTTCAGTGTTCAAGAACAGTATTATTTGTATGAACAGTGTGAACATTTATTCAACCAGCAAAAACTTTTCCAACTGAGGCCTTTGGCCCCTAACTTTGAATAACCTAAACTGGGGGTTTTGTAAGTTATGAGGTGGACCCGTGATGGGGATGGTTGGGTAAACCAGGTCCCCATTCATCCAAAACATCCACCATGGTTCAGGACTGTTAGCCCAGATACTCAGCTTTTATATGCATCTGCCGCTGCCACCGTATAGTAGGGTAGCGGCGGGGAAAAAGGATGCAAGTAGGTAGCGGTGGGGGGGGGCTTCTAGTCCTTTGAGTGAGAAACATCCTGCAAGCCAAAATAGCTGCTACCTGCTGAGTTGTGGTATTCTCCAGGTGTAAATTCTGGCTCTGTGCTCCACATTGCGCAGCTAGTGATGTAGGAGCCAAATGGAGAATGTCCTGTTGGAGAGTGGCGGGGGCAGGGAGGGCAACTGTTGGTTACAGCACTGACCAGTGCATCAGAAGTCATTTCTGTTTCAGGTGCCCAAAAGGTTAATTTAAGCTCAACAGTCTGTACTCAGTAATGCGTCTTTTGCGTACAGTGACCAACCTGCAGCTGATGCGCCATATCTGACTGCTCGCTAATCGACAAGGTGGGGGGTAACTGCCAAAAGAAGAGGGTGTACGAAGGAGGAGAATCATCCCTTATTCAATAAGCACTTAAAAATTTCCCATCATCATTAAATGAGGACAGTGCCCTCCCTTATCTCAGCATCCCCCTATTTGAGTTAGGCAGCAGCCACTTTTCAGCAAAGACACACTATCATCAAATATTCCCTCTAAACTCCTGATTCCTTCTTAGTCGGATTTCAGTAGAAAGCAGCAAAACATAACATCTATTGAAATCATGAATAAACAACCTAGGAAGCAAAAACATGTTAGCTAGCATGGCTGGTGTTGATGAGAAAACAAAAATGGGTGCCCTCTTGTACAGTGCGAAATAGGCATGCTGCATGGCACTCCCTTGGTAACTTAAACCATGGCAGAGAAAGGGGAGCCAAGTAAAAGTTCCTGGTAAAGTCTTAGAGCCATGTTTTACCAATCCCCCTGTCAGATATTGCACATTGCAGAGATATGGTGGATGTTCAGCTTATCCAAAGCCACATTGTAATCCCAAATTATTTAAGTTCCTCTTGAGCAGTGGTAAGGAGAATTTAGGAGAGATGGGTAAACTCTGGATCCTCCGGTTGTTCTCGCAGACAGATGCCGTCTGCCCCGTCTTGGAATAGAGGGGACATGTCATTCATAATGTCATCCGTAGCTTCAGTATTGGATGGCAGGCGTAATGCTGAGGGAAGGAGTGACTTCTTCTCTGGTGACAAGTCTCTCAGTGCTTCAAATCTGTTTCCTAATTTAACTAGTTTGTCTCCTGGAGAGACACTACTGGCATCAGATAGGTTTTACAATCATTGTCGGCTACAAGATCCATTCCTGAGACAATACCTTTGTGGGTTGACTCAGTTTGGCAGGATTTTTTGATCGGCCGTGATGGACCTTTTGCCAAGGCATATCCTGCTGCTTCCCATTGTGGTTCTCTTGGCCATCAAAGGCCTGATCCACAGCATTTGTTTCTATGGGCTGCAGCTGGGGACCTTTGGTGTGGGTACAGGGGCTGCCAGCAGTTCATCTATTTGCACCTATGTCAGCTAAGAATAGTTCTATTTCCGAGGGATGATTAAACATAAGTTGCTCATCTTGGTATGCTACCCGGAGCATAGCTGGGTGTCTGAGAGATGCTGTGATGTTAAGCTGGTACAGTTTTCTCTTTACCTCAGCATAGGCCCTTAGTCTCTTGGAAAGATCATATGAGAAGTCCTGATACATCTGTATTTCATGCCCCTGCCACTGGATGATTTTAAGCTGTCTGGCCAGTCGCAGATACATTTCCTTAGTAGGATACCTCAGGAATTTACAAAGAATTGGACAGGGCCTTTCATTAGGAGGAGGAGGTCTGGGGGTAAGGCTTCAATGTGCACTCTCGATCTCAGGGGGAGCAGCCATATTGTTGAGATGAAGCATCCCAGGCAAAGTTGACTGAAGAAAAGAGATCATGTCTTTCCCCTCCATCCCCTCCGGAATGCTCACAATTCGAACATTGTTTCTACATGAACGATTCTCAGTATCATCCATCTTATTGAGCCAGTACTGTATTTGGGCTTGGTGTTCTTGTAGAGCTGTCTGATGCTGATCCAGCCATGGCTTATGGCGCTGTGCCAGTGCTTCAGATTTTGCCGCATGATCGACTACCTTTTGCAAGTCTCCATTTTTTCTTATTGGTGGTTGTTTTAAGTTCTGAAGTGTCTTAACAGCACTTTTTGCAGCATCATTGCTAACTTCACAAATTCAGCTGCTGTGTACAGTGGAGCTTTTCAGGCGGGTATTGTGCTGCTGGAGGTGTGATGCTGTGCCTGGCCCTGCCGCTGGTGCCTCGTGGTGAGTTGACCAAAGTTGTTGGGCTGGTATCTCTCGACTGCAACTGCCGATTGATGAGCTGAGTATTTCTAGCGACGCTACAGATGATCTGATTTAATATTTCACACATTTGCTCTTCAGTTGGGCTAGTGAGACTGCCAAATGGTTCGAGCTAGGAGCTAAGGAGCTCCTCAATATTAAATTACTTGGTTGCCATGTTGGATGCCAGGACGCACTCCTCAATGAGTCGGTAACTTGACAGACTATACAGCAATACTCCTCATTGACAAATCTATTAAATAAAACATGAAACAGGTATGACACAACTCTAACTAAACTGGAAGCACTACTGCACATCGGCGCAACTGCACAATATACCACAAATGTACTCCAAAGCATGTCAGAGCTACTTACTCACCAAGGCTCTCTAAACAGCTGACACTCCATGGGTGAGGCTCAAAAAGGGAAGGAGGAACTACTTCATAGAAAGTGTCTACATAGAAACATAGGATTTGTAAGTAGAAAAGGACTGGTTGGCCCATGCAGTCTCCCGTATACTGACTTCACTTACATATATTCTCAACTCTTCTCTCAGGTACTGGCACTTCCCTGAAAAGTGAAAATCTACGATAGTGACACCAGTCTTCAAGAGTGCTGACCGGGCACTTACTGGAAACTATCATCCAATTTCTATTCTACTGCCACTCTCAAAAGCCCTTGAGAGAATAGTTGTGGACCAGCTTGGCGAATACCTTGAAAGGTATCAGCTGCAATGCCAGGAGCAACATGGATTTAGAAAGCACCACAGCACCACAACAGCGCTGCTTGAATTTACAGGCTATATAAGCAACTTGCATGACCGAGGTCTCCTAGTAGGTGCAGCCTACATCTACTTATCGAAAGCGTTTGACACTGTCAACCATGCACTACTGATCAAACAGCTCGATATCATTGGTCTCTCCAGCTGCCTCCTGAGTAGGTCTCAACAGGTTTAGATTGACAAAACCCTATCCGATAGGTGACAAGTCTGCTGAGGTATACCGCAAGCGTCCATTCTGGGCCCACTTTTATTCAGCATTTTTTTAAACCAATTCTCATCCGCCTGCCATTGTAGTCTACTCTTATATGCAGATGATGCTGTTCTGTTCATCAGCAACTCAAACCCCCTCTCCCTTGAAGGCAAACTCTAGACCACCTTTTCTGCTGTAGAAAGATGGTTTAAAGATCATAAACTTGTGATGAATTATACAAAGACAAAAATAATGATGTTCTCCACCACCCAAAATTGGAACAGAACACATCCTCTTCTTATCACCAGCGAGGTGGGCTCTCCAATGGAGCTTGTACAAAATTTCAAATACCTGGGGATCACATTGGATAGCACAATGTCTTTTGACTGCCACATCGTTAAAGTCACTAAGGCCGTTAATACATGCATTGGAGTGCTGCACAGGCACAAGTACAGTCTCACCCCCAAGGCCTTCAAACTAGCTGTGCAAAATTCCCTGGTGACCCTCATCGTCTATGGGCTGGTAATATATGGTTCAGCTACAGATACTGTCTGATACCACATAAAAATAGCATTAAATAAAGCCTGTCAGCTTGTTACAGAAGCCACACACATGATGCACATGTGTGACCTGTATGCCCAGACTAACTAGCTTCAGTTCTCTGGGAGACTTCTCTACCAGTCCTGTTTACTAGACAAAAAAGTTAGCCTTGGCCTGGTACCCACTGGGGTTCAGAATCTTTTCTCCCCCAATAATAACCATCGCTTCACTCAAAGTTTGGATTGCTGTATATATTTAAAATTTCCCACTGTCTCACCTCCCTGGCACACAGGTCCTTTGCCTTCCATGCCCCTGGATGCCTAAACTCTCTACACTCTGATATTTATTCGCAAAACTTCAATTGGTTCCTTTAAAAGGAAGCTGAGACAACTGCTCATAGTGAATGCCAGCTGTGACTGCTTCCAATAACTTCTTATGTGCATTCCTCTGGCTTCCTCCCAGACCTTATGCCAGCCCATTCCTACATTGCCTTCTATTGAACCTATCCTGTCTCCAGTCGGGTGCCTCACTGCCTGATATTTACTCACTTCTGCTCCTATTTCCCCTTAGCACCCTTTCCTCACCTGCCTTCTACCCATCCTCATACCATTCCCACCCTTCCACATCCAACTCCTCTGTTCACCCTTCCCCTTCCCTCCAGCAGGCCTTTTAACTGGTACTCAGCCCTCTGCCATCACCCCATGATTCTGTTTCTGCTCTCTCCATGACTCCTACTCTCTGGACTATTTCCTGTCATCTTTCCACCCCAAGGTACTGTCTCTCTTTTTTTTCTTCCTATAACCTTTGAAACAACACCTAAGTTATTGTACCAGACTCCAGCTTTATGACATAGCCTTTGTATAATTGCCTAAGCTACTGTAACTGAACTGACTCTGGCTACTTTGCAAAGGCCTACATCCTTGTACAAAGACTGTGACTTTACTACTTATTGCCATTCCTGTACAATTGTGTTGCTATCTACCGATTTGTTTAATGTTCTTATTCTTGTTTGCCATGACGTGGAACCTATATAATGAGCTTGTCCTCAAAGGTGTTAATCCAAGATCTCAATAAAAATATAAATAAAAATATTTTTCCCTGCCCATTCTGACATCTCGGGCCCTATTTTCCCTCTACCTATTATACCATGCATACTTGAAGGCTCCCCCATACTGTTTCCACCACCTGCCGTTTCTGGCCGGCTGTTCCAGGCATCCAGCCACTTTCTGTGAAGAAGTATTTCCTCACATCCCTCTTAAACTTCCTTCCCTCTAGATTTCTTGCAAGCCCCTTTTTCTGCAGCTTTTTCTCCTCTGAAAGAGACTCTCCACCTGCACCTGATCACCCCATGAGGTACTTATTAGTCCCAATCATGTCCCTTCTTATTCTCCTCTTCTCCGGGGAGTACATGTTGAGTTCCTGCAGGCTCTCCTTGTATAGCTTCTCGTGCAACCCTCGCACCATTCTGATATCCTTCCTCTGGACTGATTTCACCCTGTCAAAATCCTTGTAGAAGTGCAGCCTCAGGAACTGGACACAGTCCTCTAGTTGGGGTCTCACTAGTGAGAGATACAGTGGCAGCACCAACTCAGTCCTCCCTGCTACTGTTCTTATGCATAGAGACCACATCGATCCTCTGCCAGTCCTCTGAAACTACACCCTTGTCCAATGACCTGCTGAATAATGTTGTCTGAGGGGCAGCTAGCACCAAGATCAGTCTTTTAGAACCCTTGAATGAATCCTGTCCAGTCCCCTTGCCTTGTTCTCCTTCAGGGATTCCCTTCTGGACTCTGTCCTCTGAAAACAGACTTGAGTCCACTTCTGCCCCCTCAGTGCCTGCTGGTACTTGTTGGTTCACCCCCCCAAGTGAAGACTAAGCAGAAGGACTCATTTAAAATGTTAGCTTTTTCCTGATCTTATTTTGCACAGTTTCCCCCGCCCTCCTAATTCTCACTTTCCCACCTCTTGCGTTCTTCTTCCTACTCACATACCTGAGAAAAATCTTATCCCCACTGTTTGACCTCCTTGGGGATCCTCTCCTCTGTTTGTGCCTTTGCTGCCTTCACCCTCCTTCCTACCTCCCTCTGCTTTTCGAGATCTACCTCCCTACTCACCCTCATCTGGGTCTCCTTGTACTTTCTAAATGATTTTTTTTCTCCTTCTCTGCCTTAGCCACCTACTTTGAGAACCATAGTGGCCTCTTTCTCTTCCTTCCCTTGCTTACCTCCTTCAAACTGCATGCCAATGCCTTAGCTACTCCTTCCTTAATCTTTTTCCATTGGGTCTCCACTCCCCCCAGGCCATCCCCCCAAGGTACGTACTGAGGCAGTCACCCAGTTCTTTAACATCTGCCTTCCTGAAGTCCCGGACCCTTGTCTTAGTGTGTTTTCTCTTTTGCCCAATCCATTTGCAAAATCACATAGTACGGTTATCGCTTGTACCCAGAAGACTACCCACTGTGATGTCTGCAGTGCTGTACCTGTTCATAAATACCAGGTCTAGCACTGCCCTGTCTCCAGTGGGTTCTGTAACCAGCTGCCTGAGAAATTATCCTTGTAGGTAGTCAAAGATGGCAATTTTTCTTCTTGTAGCTGTGGCCAGAATGCTCCAGTCTAAACCAGGCAGACTAAAGTCCCCCACAGCCAAGACTTCCCCCTGACTTGTCTTTCTGCTACTGGCCTCCCTAAAAAAGTTGTCTAACTCTTCCCACTGCATTGGAGGTCAGTATACCACTACCCTGTGGACAGAAGCACTGGGCCCTGGGCTAGATTTTCAAAGCCTTCTTAATTCCTGCAGCTGTCAGAAAAAAACTGGCACACGTGGGTCTCTACTTGTGCAGCTGCAGTTTTTCTCCCCAGCTACAGTATTTTCAGAAGTGGAGTTTGTTTATTACTGGCTCTATCATTTACAGCAGCTTGTGGCCATTTTTTTTGGTGCACCTGTAGGGAAAAGTTACACCTGGTGGAACCAGGTGTAACATCTCCACAGCTCTGCCAGCTGAAAATACCAACCTCTGCAGCTGTGGAGATTTTGGACTGCAATTGAAGTTGCAGTGAGGAACTTAGTCTCTATCATGTTGAAAATCTGGCCCCCTGTCCCTAAACTGAGCCATAGTAACTCCAGTCCTTCATGGTCCCCCTGGAATCCCTATATCTATATCTCTGTGACTTTTATATCTTCCTTCAGGTATAAAACAATCCCCACCTTTCCTCCCTATCCTGTCCTTCACAGCATGGTGCAGACTGGTATGACCACTTCCCAGCTGTGGTTGGTGGATAACCATGACTTCATTATGGCCACAAGATCCAGGGCTGCCTCCACAATTATTGCTTCCAGGTCAGGGATTGTATTTCCTAGACTCCTTGTGTTGGCACACATGGCTCTCAGCTCCTTCTGTCCCTTTCTCCCACTATTCTGCCTTGCTTTCCTGTTTACATCTTTCACCCTTCCTGTTTCCCTGGTCCTATCCTCCTCTCTTTCACTACCTCTCTACCTACTTCCTTAGTCTCTCTCTCCTAACCTTTGTTCCTCTTCCTGACCCACCTATCCTGCCCTCCCCCATGTCCTTATGATCTTTCACCTGGGGGAAATCCATTTCTCCTGGACTTCTCTTCACTGATGCTCTATTCTCTTGGGGGGGGGGGATCTTTGCCTACCTTTTTTTTTCTGCCTCCAACCTTGACTACTTTAAATGCTCATCAAATTTGCATTTAAACCTTCTATCCCAGATGGTTGTTCCCCTCCTGAATGCATAGAGCATCTCCTTTGTACAGGCCTCTATCTCCCCCAGGAGGGACCCCAGTCTCTGATGTAGCCAATTCCCTCCTTCCTGCACCATGCCTTCAACCACTTGTTGAAGATCATGG
This sequence comes from Neoceratodus forsteri, assembly GCA_016271365.2. NCBI lineage: Eukaryota > Metazoa > Chordata > Ceratodontiformes > Ceratodontidae > Neoceratodus > Neoceratodus forsteri. The sequence goes on from CM028136.1 coordinate 656,817,409, forward strand.
TGTGGAGTCCCTTAACCTGCCCCCACTGTATACAGATAGCACCTCAGTGAAGGCCATCATGCAAGCTACCTGCATCAGACCTCTCCCCAGCTCCCTAAACCTATCCTGCACCGCCCCTGCTGTGACCATGGCCAGGTCATTTCTCCCAAGATGGACAATGACATTTGGCTCCCTCCCTTCCCCCTTTTCCCTGTGGGTCACTATGATCCACCCTCCAGTCCTCCCTGTGGGAGCATCTGGTAGGCACTTTACTACCCTGTCACTTCCTTCCCCTGTTCTCAACTCTGTCACTCCATCTATGAAGTCCCTTACCAGCATTGGCCTCCTCTTGGCTGGGGGCCCCTCCTCACCCTCTTGGGGCCTCCTCCCTTGAGACCCCCACCTCCTCCCTTTCTATTGCCTCAGGTGCCTCCTCCAGAATTCCCTGTACCACCAGAATGATGAATGGATTATGCCGTGGTAAGGTCTGAGGGGTGCTCTCCTTCCTTCCACCCCAACACCCTCCCAGAGTTCATCAAGGTCCAGCCACTCTGCCTCATTTCTGGCTTTCTTTAAGGAGGCGGGTCAGCAGTCATGGTGACCCATAGAGGAGGCAGACAGTAGCCTGTGACTCTTGCCAGTTCTTCCTGAGTGCAATACCCTTTCTTCTCTGTCCATAGAGGTGCTGACATATGGAGCAGCACCTCAGTCTTTAGAACATGTCTCTGATAATTGTGACCCATTGGCCATTACACTGAACCACTCCCATGCCTAATGACTGTTTTTCCTCTTAACTTCTTACTTTCCTGCCTTTTCCTTGTCCTTTTACCCCTCTCATGTATATCTGCCTCTTGGCTTATCTGTAATTTTCCCTCCTTCTTGTAGTTAGCCTATTCCTGTAATGTGTCTCTACCCTTATTCTAGATAGGGTGTTTCTAAACTTGTCTTCCTAACCTTGCTTCCTAATTCCCTCTGTACACTTTACTTAGGGTTTCTCTGACTCACTGTGTGCCCTCTCTTACTTTACCTTTGATACTATTCCTCCATGGCATTCCATTTACTGCAGAGCTTACTTATGTTTCCTGCAGCCCCCTTCAGAATATTCTGAACCCTGCTGTCACCTGTGGGCAGCTGCTGACACCTGGGACATCAATCCTGTTCCACTACTTCTCCCTTCCACTCATGCTCTGGGACACAAAGGTGAGTGGGACATGATAGAAGTGGTTGCCTTTTATCCTCCCACAGCTTCTTCCTGGATTAATGTGATTGGCCCATTTCTGATCCTAGTTCTGCATTCCCTTCCAATGCTTCCTGCTGATTTCCGCCCCCAAGTGCATTTCCTGCTCCAGAAAGATAAAAAAACAGAGGTATCATTTAAATTACAGCAGTGGTGCAGATTTGTTTTAGCAGGCTAATTAAAATCCTTTTGGCTCTTCCCTAGCTCTCTGAATATGTGCCAAGAATCTGAATGTCTCCAAAATTAAATCCCCTGCTGAAGCCCTAACTGGTCTGTTTCCTGTTATAGTCCTCCCTTCCCTCCCAGTGCTGCCATTTTCTGCCCGAGTGCCGTTCCTGCTGCTGGGAAAAATAACATAGGTACTATTTTAATTACAGCAATGCTGCAGACTTGCTTTAGAGGGGTATTAAAACCCTGTTGGTGCTTTTCCTGGTTTATTGAGTGTGTGCCGAGAATCCGTATATCTCCAAATTTAAATCCCTTTCTGAAGCCCCAATTGGTCTTTTTACTGTCATAGTCCCACCTTCCCTCCAGATGCTGACTGTCATTGTGTGCCCCGAGTGCTGTTCCTGCTGCTGAAAAGATAAAAAGCAGAGGTACAGTTAAAATTACAATAGTGTTGCAGATTTGTGTTCGAAGGTGCTTAAAACCCCGGTGGTGCTTCTTACGAAATGTCTATATTTACCTGTTAAAAGAAAACTACTTTTTTATATTTACTGGATTTACTGGATGGTTTGGGACAAAAGAAGGCCAAGGCCCATCGACATTGTCCCCTTCAATAGCAGGTCATTTGTTGTTAAAATCAATTAACCAGATAACAAAATTTGATTTAAAAGTGTTAATATTATTGGAATTAATCATAGACTGTGGTAAGGAGTTCCAAATCTTAGATGCCCTGATATTGAAATAATTACCCCTTTTACTAGTATTTGCCCATTCCATTTTTAATTGTTTATTATGTAATCTACTGACTCTACAATTTTCTGAAAAAGTTAGTCCAATTAATTCCATTAATTTAGGGCTTCTTATTCTTTTATAAAGGAACAACAAATCTCATCTAAGCCTCCTTTGCTCTAGGGAATGTAGTCCAGTTATGGTCAATCATTGTTCATATGACTCATTGTGTAGTCTTAGTTATCATCTTAGTCAACCTTCTCTGTACTTGTTCTAATCTATAAATATCACTCTTCAAATAAGGACTCCAAAAGGGGGAACCGTAATCTAAATATGGTCTCACATACAACCTATACAAAGGAATTAGGCACTGTTCTGATTCATTAATGAATGGTTTTCTAATTTGTTTGATTAAATTATTTGCTGTATTCACTACCTTATTGCAATGTGGACCTGACAGTAAATTATTACTAACCAAAATGCCTAAATCCCTTTCATTGTTTGATTTCTTAAGTTTAATAATGTTCAAAAAGTAACTACTTATTGGATTATTTGTTACAAAGTGGATCACTATACATTTATTTATGTTAAATTCCATGCAATTTAGTTTTGCCCATAGTTCTATGTTATTTAAGTCCTTTTGAAGTATAGCCATGTTTTGGATCGTGTCTACACATCCTCATATTTTAGTGTCATCTGCAAATTTTGAGATAATGTTGCTAGATGATATTGTCAAATCACTAATAAAAATGTTAAATAGAATATGACCAAGAACTGAATACCGCGTGTCACCTTACCTAAGTCTGATAGTGAATTATTTATCTTTACTAATTGGGTTCTATGATCTAACCATTTTAAAACCCAGTTGATCAGGTAGTGTGGAAATAACTTATACATTTTCTTAATAAGAAGAGAATGAGACACTTTATCAAATGCCTTGCTGTAATCTAGCAGTATGACATCAGATGCTATATGGTCATTCAAAAGACTACTAATGTTGAATAGTGCACCCTCTGAACAAATGGGTAACCATGTTAGTGAATTGTAATATAATGTTATGTACAGCACCCTGTAAAAAATATTGTTCCTGTCTCTGTCCTATTGTATGATGTGGAACCTTTGTAAATGAGTCTTTGACTCAAAGGTCTTTCTGAATATCCCAATAAATAGAACTAAAAAAAAGCAATAAATAAAAAAGAAGTTTGGTTGTACAGGAGAATCCAGGTTTGAATCCATGCTGAGTAGGATCGCAAATACCAAGCTTAACAATCTCAGCTTCAATAAGCGACTTAACTATTCTTTCCATTACTTTACATATCAAAGATGTTAGACTGATTGGTCTATAGTTTTGGATATTAGATCTGGCTCCTTTTTTAAAAATTGGGACCACAGTAGCTTTTCACCAATCTACAGGGGTACTGTTTTCATATAAAGATTTATTAAATAATAAATGTAGTGGAGTGATAATTGAGTCAAGAGTTTCTACTAAAAACCTGCATTGTATATTGTCTGGCCCTGGACTAGTGGATTTCATTTTTAGAGATGATAAGGCCTCCCTAACTTCCTGCTTGGATATCTTTGGAATTGGTAATTGAACTTCGTAAGTCGGGATATACACGTCATTGTTACTAAAAACAGAGCAGAAATAATCATTAAATATGTCGGCAGTAATTAAATCATTTTCAACAAGACTACCATTTATTGATATTGGACCAATTTTATTTAAATTTCCCTTTTTGCTGTTTATATAAGAATAAAGAGATGTTTTATTAGTTTTTGAATGAGCCAAGGAGAATTCAAGTTGGGTTTTTGCTCTTTTAATTAATTTTTTTTAACTTTGAGACCACATTCTTATGTCTATTCTTAGTGATCTGTAGATTTAGTAGTTGCCGTATTGGTCCTTGCAAGAATAGATCCAGAAGCAAATGATTTGATACCTTTTAATGGACCAACATAGATGTAACAAGAACAAAGTGCTCTAGCTTTCGGACCAACCAGTCCTTCTTCAGAAGCTCATGGCAGTTGTTTGGAAAATACAATACTTATAACAGCTAGATAATGCAGAGAAAACAGAAAAAATCCCATTGGTTTAAAATACTCATTAAAAAAAACAGATGATGTCAGACAAGTTTAACAGTACAATACTGCCCTCAGTCCGAATGAACCTTGGGTTCAGATGTTCCTGGTGCAAGACACATATAAGGAATCCTACTGCACATAAATTTAATTGACATAAGATAACACTGCAGAAGCAGATAACTCCCAAATCAAGCCATGAGTGCCACAGTCAGTATAAGGATGTGATTACTGAAAGGCAACCCCCACCCAGCTTAAAGACAGACTGAGATAGTTATAGGGCTCATGAAATTACAATGTATGCATTAAAGACAAGAATTACCAGTAAAGTTGTCTAAAAAACATCAGTGCTCACTGTGTGATGTGTAAAACCTAGCTGGACTAGCCACCCAGCTGTATTCTCAAGCTAAATAGAAGGCCCAAGAGATTACAAAAACCACAGGACTATATACATGATAATTAAAATATAAATAGATAATATTAGTTTTAAGCAAAAAACTCTAGTCGAGGAACCTCAAGGAGTTCAGACCATGCAGCCTGATATGTACTGATGTCAATATATACTGAGAATGTAGCAACTTCATGTACCACAAGTGTCTAGGGAATCTGAAAAGAGATAAAATGTAATTTATCTCCTCCTGTTCATACAAACAATACAACCTAACCCACCCCACATCACAATAATGTGGGTGAGGGAGATACATAGCTTAAATGAGATGTAGTCTCTCTCTCTATCCCCACCCTCCTTTTCTCTCTCTCTCTCTCTCCCACAGACAGACCCACACATACATACACACACACACACACACACACACTCTCAATCCCTCTCCTAGTGAACCTATATTAACTTCAGTCGCTGTAATTGTTCCCCAAAGGAATGCAACTTGTCATGAAATCCTGAGTAAAGTACTATAATATAAGCCTAATGTAAAAAGATATGTGCAGGACCCCCAAGCAAATGAGATCACACATCCCAATATGTACAGAGTTACAAAAATTATATATAACAGTATAAGATAACACTCCTGTATGTACACTAGCAGGCTGGGTAATCTGAATATGGTGCAATGGAATCAACCCCACAGGCAAAGATAAAAAGTAAGAAGAAATTCTTTATGTGTGTGAAATAAAAATAGTGACACATTATAACTCCATATAGCTAAATAGAGACTTACCTCAATGTGACAGCAAGCCCCACATCTGTTATATCACATACTTCACAGCGCATACCCACACATGCATACATACATGCATCCACATCTCACATATGCTGAAGTCCTATAATATGTCAGTTTGAAGAAGAAAAGGTCTGTGAATGTTAGTTTCTGTAGTGTCCCATAAAGCCAATATCCAAGTTCATCCCATCTGCTACCATATTGAGATGTAAGATAAGTTTAATCTCAAAAGCTCGTCTCTGTTGTGTGTTTTTGAGATTTCCTTTTAAGACCATTACTGACATATCTGAGACTGAGTGGTCAGGCTGTGGGAGAGAGAGAGAGAGAGAGAAAAGGAGGGTGGGGATATAGAGAGAGAGACTACATCTCGTTTAAGCTATGTATCTCCCTCACCCACATTATTGTGATGTGGGGTGGGTTAGGTTATGTTTGTATGAACAGGAGATAAAATTACATTTTTATCTCTTTTTCAGATTCCCTAGACACTTGTGGTACATGAAGTTGCTACATTCTCAGTATATATTGACATCAGTACATATCAGGCTGCATGGTCTGAACTCCTTGAGGTTCCTCGACTAGAGTTTTTTGCTTAACACTAATATTATCTATTTATATTTTAATTATCATGTATATAGTCCTGTGGTTTTTGTAATCTCTTGGGCCTTCTATTTAGCTTGAGAATACAGCTGGGTGGCTAGTCCAGCTAGGTTTTACACATCACACAGTGAGCACTGATGTTTTTTAGACAACTTTACTGGTAATTCTTGTCTTTAATGCATACATTGTAATTTCATGAGCCCTATAACTATCTCAGTCTGTCTTTAAGCTGGGTGGGGTTGCCTTTCAGTAATCACATCCTTATACTGACTGTGGCACTATGGCTTGATTTGGGAGTTATCTGCTTCTGCAGTGTTATCTTATGTCAATTAAATTTATGTGCAGTAGGATTCCTTATATGTGTCTTGCACCAGGAACATCTGAACCCAAGGTTCATTCGGACTGAGGGCAGTATTGTACTGTTAAACTTGTCTGACATCATCTGTTTTTTTTTAATGAGTATTTTAAACCAATGGGGATTTTTTTCTGTTTTTCTCTGCATTATCTAGCTGTTATAAGTATTGTATTTTCCAAACAACTGCCATGAGCTTCTGAAGAAGGACTGGTTGGTCCGAAAGCTAGAGCACTTTGTTCTTGTTACATCTATGTTGGTCCATTAAAAGGTATCAAATCATTTGCTTCTGGATCTATTCTTGCAAGGACCAATACGGCAACTACTAAATCTACAGTTCAACATGGAAGATACCGGAATTCGCCGTAGAATATGGCAGTTACATAACATCAAGAAGAAATTGGCACGGCTAGACAGTGACATCTATTTTCTAACCCAGTGCAAGAGGAGAAACATTATCCCTAAAGGTCTTACTATTTGGAATCCATTAAGAAATACAAACAATTTATTTATGCAGAACAACTTTGTCATAGGACCTCTGAGAAACTGAGAAATCACAGGATTCACATGTCATATGCTCAAAAGTTGTTCTTAACAAAGAGTTTATTGAAATTGTAACCACTCTGGAAAGGGTGTCTGGGGAACCTATTCAAGACATCTTTATGAGAGATACACATTAACTACCAAAGGACCTTAAGAAAAGCCATGCTTGTGAAAAATAGGAAATTAGATGCCCTTCAACATACCATACTTCTAACAACCATGAAGCACACAATGGAGTCACTGAACAACTACACAATACTGATGGGCACCTTTCAGTTGTTAATTTGTCCAACCACACACTGACTACTGGAGAACTGAATGTACTTTCAAAGGGCCTCACTTTCTGCCCAACAAAACCACTGGATAACATACTGTTTTGTGGTGAACTAGAGGAGTACTTCCGTAGATTGAGACTTAAAAGAATTCTTTCATGGCAGGAAGAAATCACTGGTAGTGAAGACAGTGCAAACAGCAATAATGTAATGGATAAGAAAAAGAATCTGATTTTACCCCTCAAGTGGGCGTAACAAAAACTAGACAGTTATATTAATTGTTTCGCCAACAAGTCAGTGGTCAGATCCTTACCAGGCAAAAACAAACCCATTAAAACCTCTCTCCACTGGAACAGCGAGCTATAGGGACACTGAAATCAAACCACAACATTGTCATCAAAAAGCTGATAAAGGTTCTGCAGTGGTGATTTTAAACAGAGAGATTATATTACTGAAGCTAATAGACAGCTAACAGATCTTACATACTACAGAGAACTGGAGAGTGACCCCACTACAAGATATAAAGATGAACTATGTGACTTAATTAAAACTTTTCCTGACCATGTCCAAAATAAACTAGTTCACCTCATTCTTGCTGAACCAAAGCCAGGACATTCTACATGCTGCCTAAAATACATAAACCTGGCAATCCAGGGAGACCCATAGTCTCTGGTAATGGTACCCTGACTGAGGGGATCTCAGGGTTTGTAGAGACCATTTTGAAACCGCTGGTTATGGAAAGAGACAGTTATATCCAGGACACTACACACTTGTTGCGTTTACTTTCTGGTTATAAGGATTTACCACCTGATGCCATTTTAGTGACAATGGATGTAACATCCCTCTACACTAATATTCCACACACAGATGGCATTGCAGCATGCCTTAAATACATACATGAGAAAGGACCTGACCAAAACATCAACCCTGGAGTGGTGGGGAACTTATGGAATTCATTTTGACACATAACAACTTCAACTTCAATGGTAAAACATTATGTTCAAACTATGGGAACAGCAATGGGCACCAAAATGGCTCCACAGTACGCTAACCTCTTTATGGCTGACTTGGAGGAGGATTTTTTAAGGCAGTATCCCCACAAACCACTGGCTTATTTCCGTTACATTGATGATTTGTTTATCATCTGGACGGAAGGCACAGATGCACTCAAAGATTTTCATCACAAACTTAATAATCTCCACCCTTCTATAAAGCTTACCTTGGAGTACTCTACCACCAAGGTTAACTTTCTGGACACCACAGTCATCATTAAGGATGGAACCTTACATACATGTATTTACAGGAAGCCAACAGACAGACAGAGATACCTGCACAGGAAAAGTAATCACCCTAACCATACAAAAAAATCTGTCATATACAGTCAAGCACTTCGTTGTCAACGTATTTGTTCAAATGAGGATGACAGAGATACACATTTGGCTATGTTGAAAAACACCTTTATGGAGCAGGGACACTCTTCCAGGGAAATTGACAGGATAACAGAACGGACAACGCAAGTACCAAGACAACAACTACTTCAATATAAAGAAAAGACAGCTACAGAAAGAATACCCTTGGTAGTCACATATCATCCAGACCTTGAACGCTCATGTGAAGATTATTAAAGATCTCCACCCAATATTTAGTGAGGATGACACCCTTAATTGTATTTTTCAGGAACTCCCACTACTATCTTTTAAACAACCGCCAAATTTATCCAGCCTAATTATTAGGAGCAAACTTTCACGAACAGAATACCATGTCACACAATGGCACACGACCCTGCAATCAACGCCTGCAAGACCTGTAGGCTCATTTCTACCTCAGACTGTGTGGTTACATCTCAAAACAGACAATTCCAGGTGCATGGGAGTTATACATGCAAGTCACGATATGTTGTTTATTTCATTCAGTGCAAGAGATGTCCACAAACAGGTTATGTAGGAGAGACACGCCAACAGCTCCGAACTAGGATGAACTCACACAGACATACTATTACAGCAAGGAAGACTGACAAACCAGTGGGGCATCACTTCTCCCAGCCTGACCACTCAGTCTCAGATATGTCAGTAATGGTCTTAAAAGGAAATCTCAAAAACACACAACAGAGACGAGCTTTTGAGATTAAACTTATCTTACATCTCAATATGGTAGCAGATGGGATGAACTTGGATATTGGCTTTATGGGACACTACAGAAACTAACATTCACAGACCTTTTCTTCTTCAAACTGACATATTATAGGACTTCAGCATATGTGAGATGTGGATGATGCATGTATGCATGTGTGTGGGTATGCGGCGAGAAGTATGTGATATAACAGATGTGGGGCTTGCTGTCACATTGAGGTAAGTCTCTATTTAGCTATATGGAGTTATAATGTGTCACTATTTTTATTTCACACACATAAAGAATTTCTTCTTACTTTTATCTTTGCCTGTGGGGATTGATTCCATTGCACCATATTCAGATTACCCAGCCTGCTAGTGTACATACAGGAGTGTTATCTTATACTGTTATATATAATTTTGTAACTCTGTACATATTGGGATGTGTGATCTCATTTGCTTGGGGGTCCTGCACATATCTTTTTACATTAGGCTTATATTATAGTACTTTACTCAGGATTTCATGACAAGTTGCATTCCTTTGGGGAACAATTACAGCGACTGAAGTTAATATAGGTTCACTAGGAGAGGGATTGAGAGTGTGTGTGTGTGTGTGTGTGTGTGTGTGTATGTATGTGTGGGTCTGTCTGTGGGAGAGAGAGAGAGAGAGAGAAAAGGAGGGTGGGGATAGAGAGAGAGACTACATCTCGTTTAAGCTATGTATCTCCCTCACCCACATTATTGTGATGTGGGGTGGGTTAGGTTGTATTGTTTGTATGAACAGGAGGAGATAAATTACATTTTTATCTCTTTTCAGATTCCCTAGACACTTGTGGTACATGAAGTTGCTACATTCTCAGTATATATTGACATCAGTACATATCAGGCTGCATGGTCTGAACTCCTTGAGGTTCCTCGACTAGAGTTTTTTGCTTAACACTAATATTATCTATTTATATTTTAATTATCATGTATATAGTCCTGTGGTTTTTGTAATCTCTTGGGTCTTCTATTTAGCTTGAGAATACAGCTGGGTGGCTAGTCCAGCTAGGTTTTACACATCACACAGTGAGCACTGATGTTTTTTAGACAACTTTACTGGTAATTCTTGTCTTTAATGCATACATTGTAATTTCATGAGCCCTATAACTATCTCAGTCTGTCTTTAAGCTGGGTGGTGGGTTTAGTAATCACATCCTTATACTGACTGTGGCACTCATGGCTTGATTTGGGAGTTATCTGCTTCTGCAGTGTTATCTTATGTCAATTAAATTTATGTGAGTAGGATTCCTTATATGTGTCTTTTCAGGAACATCTGACCAGAGTTCATTCGGACTGAGGGCAGTATTGTACTGTTAAACTTGTCTGACATCATCTGTTTTTTTAATGAGTATTTTAAACCAATGGGGATTTTTTTCTGTTTTTCTCTGCATTATCTAGCTGTTATAAGTATTGTATTTTCCAAACAACTGCCATGAGCTTCTGAAGAAGGACTGGTTGGTCCGAAAGCTAGAGCACTTTGTTCTTGTTACATCTATGTTGGTCCATTAAAAGGTATCAAATCATTTGCTTCTGGATCTATTCTTAGTGATTAATGTAAAGTTTGTTTTAAGTTTCTTAAATAGGCATTCTTTGATTTGTTTATTGATTTCCTTTGAGAACCAAATGGGGATTTTACCCTTTTTGTTGTATTTTGGTTTTACTGGAACATATCTATGCTACAAGTCATAAATCAGTTACTTTAGATCATCCCAAGCTTGATTTGTTTTTTTGTCTTGAAACTTTTTATCCCCGTCAATTTTACTAATTATGGAGTTTATTTGTTTAAAGTTTGCTTTATTATAATTTAAACATTTAGTTTCAGTAGAGGACCTTACAGGTATGATTGTTATGCCTAATAATATTGCATTATGATCACTTTTACCAATTGGGGCAATAATCTTTATATCTGAAATTTTGTTTTTTATGATTTATTAAAAGAAAACTTATAAGTACATTAAACACTACAAGATGTGATTTAAGTTTAATTTATACACTTCCTGGGTCGTTGAATGCTCAAGGTTGCACCTTTTACCTTGAACTGCTCTAGGGGCATGCTGCAACTGACAATATACCTTAATTCACAATATTGTGTATTATTGCTTACTCCTTCCTTGAGTATCTTTCTAGGAACAGTTTTTATTCTTAAGACATAATTTGAACAAGTGAAGATGCCCTTGTGGTGGAGGTGCTGTCAGTGCTGTCTGTCAAACTTTAAATTTCTCATCCTCACCAATCAGGATGAGCTGTGCTCCACAGTCTGGAATCTTGCTTATAGGGATACATTGGAAGTCTTGGTAAGAAAAAAATAAGAACAAGTCAATTACTATTTCTATACTAAGGTCTCTTCCACTACAGGAAATACATATTTCACAATTATTCTAATCTGAACAGAAACTCCTGCAGAGAATGTATATTGCACTTACAGCACTTGCTTTATACATATTAAGTTACTTAATTATTTCAAGGAAAATAATTACTAGGACATGCCAAGATTAAAGATGTACAAAGTCAGCAAAATCGGCTTCTGAGTGGGGGTCATCTGTATAATAGGGAATTTTGCGGGGAATTTCGCACAGCAACTACTTTATTTTAAATCCTTGGTGTCTAGTGCCCCCCCCAGCCACCGATTGCAGTCCACAATATAAAAAAAACATATTTTTTTCCATTAAATCCCTGGTGTCTAGTGGTCTGCCCTGCCAATCACCGGCCACAATGTAAAAAATATATGTTTTTCTCATTAAATCCCTGGTGTTTAGTGAACCCCCCACACCCCACACCCAATTAGGGAGTGCCTCACCACCCTACTCCCCCTCACCCTGACCCCAAGTAGGCACAGCCTTCCACTCACCTCCATGGCCGGCAGCTTAACTTACCTTTCAATAAATAAGCACGTACTTGTACAAGCACATGCTCATTCATTCAGTCAGCCAGCTCATTGTTGTAGAGGAAAACATTTTTGCAGGGTGAAGAGAAGAGAGGGGAGGCTTCTCTGGTCACCAGCAGGTGGGGCAGGATGGGGGAACAGTGTTGTGGACCCCTCCTGGGGTCCCCAATGACATTCCCACCATCCTGCCCCTCCAGGGACCAGAGCAGCCCCCTTCCCTTCTCTAGCCCCCTGAAAAACTACTCCCCCCACAACAATGAGCTGGCTGACTGTCAATGAGTGAATGTGTACTTGTACAAGCATGCACTCATTCATTGAGAGATCAATCAGGCTGCAGGCCTCAGCGGTGAGTGGAGGGCCGTATTGGTGGCCCACTCGGGGTCAGGATGGGGGAGCAGGATGGAGGGCACTACCTGATGGGGTGGGGGTCCTCTAGACACCAGGGATTTAAGATTATTTATTTTTCTATTGGGGCCAGTGATCATCATGTGGGGGGTCCACTAGATACCAGGGATTAATATTATTTATTTGTTATTGGCACAGGCAATCAGTGGGGTGGGGGCCACTAGACACCAGGGATTAAGATTATTAATTTTTTTATTGGGGCCGGTGATTGGTGGGGTGGGGGGGTCTACTAGACACCAGGGAGCAGGGATTTAAGATAATTTTTTTATTGGTGGTGGCACATTCATAATTTGTGACTTCTCCTTGCTTTTTGGGTTTTCTAATTGCAGTTTGTACTTTAAAAAAAAACAAAGCAAGGTGAAGTTACAAATGGCAGATTTTAAGTATACAGCAGCAACTCCGAGAAATGCTACATGGAGGCAAATTTGGTGCTTCACCAAAACATTGATTGTGGAGTAGGACTTCGCAACATCTCTAGCCAAGATATTGCTCTGGAATTTTGCCAGCTGTGCACTGTCAGATGTTAGCCTTATTTTATAAATAGTCCTTAACTCTAAGCATTTAACGTAGACATTATAGATGAACAAGATGGTTTCATTTTGCCACATGTGTCAGGCCTGGACTACAGTACACTACTAGTAGAACAAGGCCATGATTTTGACTGCAAGTTAGAGACAGAAGGCTTCACATAGAATACAGTGCCCTGCTGAGTCCCCATAGCAGCATTTGATTGCCTCATGGTAAAAACAAATGGCACTGTCAAACTGCATTATTGTACGCATGCCTGTTTTACTAAGTTTCTCTCTTCTCTCTTTAAACTGTATGTCAAATGTTTAACATAATGTGTGTATGTTATCATCCCATGTATGTACCTCTTATGTGTTAAGACGTGGAGCCTTTGGAAATGAGTCACTGACTCAAAGGTTGTAATGCCAATATCTCTCAAATAAATAAAAATAAATAAATACATTTTGTACTATAGAAAACCTTGGGGTAATACTTAGAGTAGTAAGGTATATTATTATAATTCTGCTTTCATATTTGGCTTCCATTTCTAGTACTACTATTAATAAACACATTAAAAAAACACTGTTTGCTTTTTCTACAGTTTCTGCTAGGATGCCTTCACAAATTTAAAAAGATATGAATCTATGCAAAGGCTGTTACTGAAATGTACTCTTTGAAAGTATCCAGCAGATGCTTGGAAGTTGAAACTACTACTTGAAGCCATTTCCTAATTAGTGCTAGTGGCTTATTAGTGCAAGGATTATTTCAAGTTTAATGAGTTATTTTATGTAAATCTTTCAGATTTTTTGGCAGAGATGAACAGCATTCTGGCAATTTGTAAGTTTGCTGAATTCATTAACAGATAAGTTCAATTACACATTTATTTTTTTACAAAGAATGGATAGACCTTCAGTGTATCATTTGGGAGTATATAACCTTAGTAAGTTTGAGCTCCAGAGGATCCAGCTGTTTGTACTTTTAAACAAAAGAAATTGCATGGTACATATATATCTAGACCTAACCATTTCAGCACTGTTGGCAATACACTTATTATGAATGTGAGAATGCAAAACATAGTGTACTGGTACTGTATGCTGCAGTAACCACATTCCCTGGGTTGGTTGTAAGGAATGAGACACAGCTACTGCATATGCTGAAGTGTGTAATTATAACTTATCAAATAATAGAGAGTTTGTTTGCATCCTGATTAGCCAAGAGTTACCAGTTGCCCTATCTGTATCAGCAGATAATGGAGTTTGCCCTTTAAGGGGCAGACCAAGTTGTCCTTGTGCACCCCTTCCCTTTACCTGAAGATGGTGTGCTCAGAGGGGGAGGGGAAGGGAAGGGGAGGGACAGGGAGACAGATCAATAGGCAGGCAACAGGAAGGGGAGGGCCTAAAGGAGGTACATAATGGGCAGCACAGAGGTGGTTCAGCCACTTTTGCTGAAGACAGGAACTCCGGGAATGAGAATAGAGGAACACGTACTGCTGGCCATGAAAGAGAAAATATGGAAGGGGGAGTACATGGATATTTTCGCCTTAGTAAGCCGGGAGGCGGTGGAAAAATATGATGAAGCAGAGAATATAGGAAAGAGCGAAATGGCAGCAGCGGTAGTTCTCTTGGGTAAGAAAGAGAAGGACTTTATATCCTATTGTAAAGGTACTACGTGTGTCTGGATCATGTACAAGTTGTTATTGTTAATGCTGTTGGTGCAATAAAGTGCAGTTATTTGCAAAAAAAAAGGAAAAGAAAGAGGAGGACAAATTTATAAAAGGGAAGACTTGGGATGGATGGTTTGTAGGTTTTGCCACATATTCAGCGATAATATTGGAGAAGAAGCCAGAGTTGGGCATTCCACTCATCACATACTCCCTGATAATAAGGAAGGTGAAAGCAAAGGGAAGGGTGGGGTGGATATACTATGATGAATTCTTCTGACAAAGGATGGCGACGTATGGGGATGTAAGGTGGGACATGAAGCAATTAGATTTATGGACTGACTGTGTAACCAACCAGTCCATGCCAGAAGGAGAAATGGTGAAGAGGGGCGTGACACCCCAGAGGTGTTGTTGGGGTTACAATAGGGCCTTTTGTTCCTGGCCACAATGCCACTTTTGGCATGCTTGCTCCAAATGTGGGGAATCACACCCAGTGAGCAGATGCAGAACGACATGGGCACAAGGGTCAGGGGGGCAAGGAGCAAATCAGCAGTTTTTTCAAGAAGGGCAAGGTATAGAGGACAGGTGTGGAACAGAGGGGGGAGAGGTAGAGGGCATATGGGTCGAGGGAGTCAGACTTACTGACTGTCAGGGCCAAGAAAATGGCAAGTCGGGGAAGTGTGACAGAAGAGAAAGGAAGATGGCAGTGAATCAATTTCAGGAAGCATTAACATCCATCAAGATAGACACGTGGAAGGACTGGTTAGAAAGATACCCAGATAAAAAGGTGGCAGAGACACTTAAGGCAGGATTTCGGGCAGGTTTTTCTTTGCAATGTGAAGGCCCGAGACAGGCGAGAGAAGCGAATAACCTGGGCTAAGTTAAAGGGAAGGAAGAAATTTTAACCAGAAAATAGAGAAGGAGAAGGTGGCTGGTAGAGTTGAAGGGCCATATGATACCCCCCTATTGCCGAATATGAGAATTTCTCCATTGGGTCTGGTCTCCAGAAAATGGCAGAGAGAATACAGAGTGATTCACCACCTTTCATTTCCAGAAGAGGACTCAGTGAATGATTTTATAAGTGAAGAACATAGTAAAGTGACCTACGCCACATTAGAAGAGGTGGTCCAGATCATCCAAGCGACCTCAGATGCTTGGATGGCAAAAAAGGATATAGAGTCAGCTTTCAGGTTGCTTCCAGTTAGGAGGGAAGATTGGGACCTACTGGGATTTAAGATTGGGGGGCAGTACTATTTTGATAAAGCAATGCCCATGGGGTGCTCAATAGCATGTGCTACATTTGAAGCATTCTGCACATGCCTACATTGGATATTTCAGGAAAAAAATGGATACAAGGCGGTGATACACTACCTGGATGATTTCCTTTTAATAGGCAGTGGGAGGAGAGAGACTGAAAGAATGTTGGCCAGTTTTCAAGATTTATGCAGGGAGTTAGGGGTCCCATTGGATCCAGACAAAACAGGTCACTTTCAGGTTTTAGAATTTCTGGGTATTGAAATAGATGCCCTGGGGGAGGTTTTTCAGTTACCAGACAAAAAAGTGATGAAACTAAAGGAACTGATTCAAATACATACAAGTAGGAGAAGAGTGCAATTGAAACAGGTACAACAGGTCTTGAGACATCTAAACTTTGCATGCAGAGCAATTGGACCAGGGAGGGTGTTCACTAAAAGACTAGGAAGGGCCACAGTGGGGGTAACTAGACCTCACCATTGGGTAGGCATGGCAAAAGGAGTTAAGGAAGATTTCAGGGTGTGGGAGGAGTTCCTCAGCACCTATAATGACTGTTCCTTTTGGCAGGAGGACAGGGTTTATAACACGGACCTCGATCTCTACACAGATGCAGCAAGGGGCTTAGGTATGGGGGGCTATTTGAGGGGAAGATGGTTCTCAGAACCATGGCCTGCAGACTGGGTGAGGGTCAGGAAAGTAAGACATCACACTGTTGGAGATCATGCCCATTTGGGCCTGCACCCTGGTGTGGGTGGGAAGAGCTGCGGAATCAGAAGGTGACATTTTGGTGCGACAAGTCAGTGGTAGATATTTTAAACAACAGAGGAGCCAGGTCAGAAACGGTCATGGGGGTCTTGAGACAGATGGTGTTGAGGGCCCAGCAATTGAATATGTCATTCAGGGCTAAACACATAGAAGGGGTACACAATATCCTGGCTGACAGCCTTTCCCGTCTGCAGCTGGATCATTTCCGGATGCTGGCACCAACAGCAGAGGAGCAGAAAAAGCCCATACCAATGAACATCTGGGACATTGGCAAGAGGGAGCAGAACTGTTGTTTCGCAGCTCATGGGCACAACGGATGCTTAGGGCATTCGAAGGGGCATGCCGGGTGTTCCAAGCATTCAGGGCAACACACCACATGGAGGTAAGTAGGCCATTTATGGAGGAACAGTTAGGGAAGTTCACAGTAGAGCAATGGCAGAGAGGAAAAATCCACACCATGATGGGGGTCTATTTAGCAGGGATTAGTTTAGTTTGCAGCCTGAAGGGTTGGGAGGACCTGACAAAGTCAATGTTGATTAGAAGAATGATGCAGGGAAGGCGTAGGTTAAAACAGAGAGCTACGGATAGTAGAAGACCAATAGGGGAGCAGTGACTTGTGATACTAACAGGGGTATTACCAGCAATCTGCAGATTGAAAGATGAGGCCCAGCTATTCCACATGATTTATCTGGTAATGTCTGCAGGGGCCATGAGAGCAAGCAAGGCTGTGGGACATGGCAGTAAAGACGAAGAAGGGGGTTTATAATGGGAAGATATAAGCTGGGGGAGGAAAGAGATACAAATCATAATCAAGACGTCAAAGACGGATCAAGGGGGACAGGGCTGTACTATAAGCCTTAAGGCTCAGGTAGATGACACAGTGTGCCCAGTAAAGGCTTTGTGGGCTTACGTCGCAGAGCGTGGGGGTAGGACAGGGAGTTTATTTGTGCATGGAAATGGAAAAAAAGTCACAAGTTATCAAGTCATGGCCATGCTCAAAAAAGGCATGCAATTCCTGGGGAAGGATCCAGGCAATTACTCATCTCACTCCCTATGAATAGGGGCTGCTTCACAGTGGGCAGCAGCAGGTGAGACGGTGACTGATATGATGGAGAAGGGCGCTGGCGGTCTGCCAGTTACAAGAGATAAATTCAAGCACTGCAACATGGAGACTAACGCATCACCTGTGTTTTGTTTTGCAGATACAGAACCACATTGGGGGGGAAGGGGCATAGAGCTGGGATACAGAAAAGGAGCTAAGAACATACATAAGATATTTATTTTGGATCAGTCCTATAGGAAGAGGGAGGATCATGGAAGTATGGATCTACAGCCACTCCTACATTTATTGGGCAGAAAAGAGAGCTGAGAAGAAGGCTGGGGGAAGCAGCTGTACCAGGATGTGAAAACATGTAGGCTGGTTTGGCGTGGCATCCATGGGATGAGATGGGCGCAACTGCTTCCTACCCTGAAAGAGATCAACGAGCAGTGACCCATTCCAGTCCTAATTATTGTACATCCAGGGGGTAACGACATTGGGGAAAACCATGGGTGGACACATACATGCAGGTGAAAAGGGGCTTAGAAAAAATACAGCAGTGGTGGCCAAGGGTATGCCTTGCCTGGTCAGATATGATTCCAAGAAGGGTATGGAGATATCAACGCAGTCATAGGGCAGTAGATAGGGCCAGGAGAAAGATGAATAGAAGGGTAGGAACACTGATAAGGAAAATGGGGGGCACGTAATACTGCGAGGTGTGGAAGAGTGGGTAGAGGATTTCTACAGGTCAGATGGCGAGCACCTGTCAGATCTAGCCATAGATATGTTTAATACAGAAACTGATGGATTTTATAGAAGCATGGAGGAGACATACAGAAAATAGATTTAAAAAAAAAAAGAAGGAAGAGAGGAGATCCCCGAAGTGGTGAGGGAACAATACCCTAAATTGAGGTGAAAGCCAGTCATCCAATGCAAGCTGGAGACTGGCTAATGGGGAAAAGGGGGGGAAGGAGGGGAAGGGGAAGAAAAATAAATAGGATGAAAAGAAGAAGAAGCTGAAGGAGAAAAAGCGGTCTCGGTTCTCACTGTTACCTAACAGGAAAAGAGAAGAAGGCACCCAGGTTTTCACCTGGGGGAGTGAGAAGAGGAAGAAAGAGGGATGATTAGAGATTCATATATGGATGCAATAAAATACAATTGTGAAAGATACAGTAATAAATGATGATGAGATGGAAAATGGAAGTATGATATATAATAAATTAATTGCTAATCTGAGCACAACATACAATGGTCTCTGTCTTTTTGTCAGGGAAAAAGGGGGAAATCTGGGACAATGGAGTTTGCCCTTTAAGGGGCAGAACATGTTGTCCTGGTGCACCCCTTCCCTATACCTGAAGATGGTGTGCTCAGAGGGGGAGAGGGAAGGGAAGGGAAGGGACAGGGAGACAGAACAATAGGCAGGTAATGGGAAGGGGAGGGGCTAAAGGAGGTACATAATGGGCAGCACAGAGGTGGTTCAGCCATTTTTGCTGAAGTTTTGAACCCCCCCCACTCACCCTTAAACTATAGAGCATGAGGGGAAGACAGTCAAAAAGGGAGTGTATGCAGGGTCTGTCAGAGGTGGATGACAGAGTTGTCCGGTTGGACGGTATGGACTGCCATAGGTGGATGTGGCAGATGTGAGGGGAAGGGGGGAGGAGGGAGGGGAGAGAAAAAGGAATAGGATGAAAAGAAGAAGAAGCTGAAGGAGGAAAAGTGGTCTCGGTTCTCACCGTTACCTAACAGGAAAAGAGAAGAAGGCACCCAGGTTTTCACCTGGGGGAGCGAGAAGAGGGAGGAAGAAAGAAGGATGATTAGAGATTGATATATGGGTGCAATAAAATACAATTGTGAAAGATACAATAATAAATGATGATGAGATGGAAAATGGAATTATGATATATAATAAATTGCCAATCTGAGCACAACATACAATGGTCTCTGTCTTTTTGTGAGGGAAAAGGGGGGAGTCCGGGACAATGTACAAGGGCCTCATACCTCACAGCACACCTGAGGTGTGCTCTTATCAGTCAGTAAATCTCACCATGTTGTATCTTATTCCTTACATGGAAGCAGAAAGTGTTGGCAGAGAAGGACCAGTAGATTCATCTAGTTTGCTCTAGTGTCCCAGCCTAACACTTGCACTTGTAAAATGCTGAAAAGCCTCAGAAACTGGAAGAAAAAAAAAAAAAGTAATTTGTTATGTCATGGACTTCTACACATATCCTATATTCCTATATGTTCTAAATCTACTAGCAGCCTAAGGGTTAATTGATTTGTGTTGTTATACTGTAATAAGTACACAAACATGTAAGTACAGTAGATCCAACCAATCACCATATACATTTTCTTGTGCTTTTTTTTAACACAAAATATAGGATTTTATTAGGGGGAATGCAACGGAGATACTTACTTGGTTAGCATGATACATGTGCAGGTCTAAAGTTAATACAATACTCTATAAAAATGGCTCGATTAATCCATTTGATCAACTACAACAAGTCATAGAGCCATGTAATTAGTCACTGAAATTACACAGACACACATTTAAATGCATGTTTTCCTTTAAATGCCATTTTATAACTGCAATAAGACACTTCAGGAAAATGTTATAATGGCTGCGCCTCATGCCTAACATCAGTGCAGAGGCTAATGGCTTATAATTACATACCATCATGTCTTATTGTTTATATAAACATAGTGCTAGTTTGCAGCAGTGAATTAAAGTACTATAAATAGCTGATGAACAAACAGAAACATAGAAAACAAAGAAACATAGAAACTGATGGCAGATAAGGACTGCTTGGCCCACCTAGTCTGCCCATTTTCCCTACCTACTTTAATAGCACAGACCCTACTTGATCTCTGGCTTTACCCTCCCTTTCCTAACCACTAAGATTCCCCTTATGCCTATCCCATGCAGTTTTTAATTCTGTTACCATTTTTGCCCCACCACCTTCGCTAGGAGGCTGTTCCATGCAACCACCACCCTTTCAGTGAAGAAGTACTTTGTCATGTTTGCCCTGAGTCTACCCCCCTCCAGCTTCATAGCATGACCCCTTGTTCTTTAAAATCTTTTTCCTTGAAAAATGCTTTCCTCCTGTGCCTTATTTATACCCTTGAGTATTTGAAAGTCTCTATCATATCCCATCTCTCCTTCCTTTCCTCCGGAGTATACATATTGAGGTCATTTAGCCTCTCCTCATAGGGTTTTTGATGCAGACCCTGCACCATTTTAGTTGCTGTCCTCTGGACCGCCTTTACTCTGTCTATGTCCTTCCAGAGATGGGACCTCCAGAACTGGACACAATACTCTAGATGAAGTATTACCAATGATTTGAAAAGCATTATCACTACCTGCTTCTTTCTACTGGTGCTATTTCTCCCTATGCATCCCAACATCCCACTGGCTGTCCACACTGCCTTGTCATACTTCTTGGCCACTTTTAGGTCATCAGATATGACTACCCCAGGTCCCTTTCCTCTTTGGTCATCATCATCAGTACCACATCCCCTATCATGTACTCTGCCCCTGGGCTTCTGTGCCCATGATGCATGATTTTGCACTTTTTAGCATTGAATCTTACTTTGCACACTCTCGACCACTCCTCAAGCTTACCTAGATTCCCCCCCCCCGGAGTGTCAACCCTGTTGCAGATCTTTGTGTCATCTGCAAAAAGGCATACCTTCCCTTCTAACCCCTCTTTAATGTTGCTAATCAAGACATTAAAGAGGACCAGCTCCAGTATTGATCCCTGAGGCACCCCACTGGTCACTCTTCCCTCCTCGGGATGAACTCGGTTTACCACCACCCTCTGTCACCTTTCCCTCAACCAATTTCTTACTCATTTTATCACCTAAGGACCCACTCCCAGGCTGCCCAGCTTGTAAACAAATCTCCTATGTGGAACGGTGTTGAAGTCCTTACTGAAATCTAGGTAGGCCACATTCACCACCGCACCCTGATCTAATTCCCTTGTCACCCAGTCAAAGAAATCTATCTGATTTGTTTGACATAACCACCCCCACGTGAATACATGCTGCTTTAGATCCTATAAGCCTCCAGATTTAATATATTCCACAATCTTTACCTTCCTTGCCAACTCCTTTAAAAACCATAGCATTTTTTCCTCTTGCTTTTACTTACTTACCTAATGCAGAGGTTTGTTGCTTTCAGTATAGCAGCTTTTAGTTTCACCCACTCTTCCTCTACTCCACCCCCTGCCAGGGTATCCCTGAGGCATTCCCCCATCTTTGTGAAGTCAGACCTCCTGAGGTCCAGGACGCTTGCCTTCATGTGGTTTAATTCAGCCGCTGTTCTCAAATTGAACCACACTGTTCGGTGATCACTGGTTCCCAAGGGGTCTCCCACTGTGACATCTGCAACATCGTGCCTGTTGGTGAGTACTAGGTCCAGTATTGCTCCCTCACAAGTTGGTTCACTTACAAATTGCCTGAGGAACACCCCCTGCAGGGAGCACATGATATCCATGCTCCTAGCTGAGGCTGTAGCTGGGGCACTCCAATCCACATCTGGCAGGCTGAACTCTCCTACCGGCAGCACCTCCCCCTTAGTTGCCATCTTATGGATGGCCTCCACTAGTATCCTGTTCATATCCTCCCCTGTGCTGAAGGTAAATCACCCCATTGCGAATATCAGCTCCTTTTCCAGGTTCTAGGGTGACCCATAATGCCTCTACCTCTCCCTGTATTCCCTGTATTTCAGTTGCTTTTATGCCATCACTCACGCAAAGAGCCATTCCTTCCTCCTTCTTACCTACCCTGTCCTTCCTAAGCATAGTATAGCCTGGTAAGGCTATATCCCAGTCATAGTTTTCATTGCACCATGACTCAGTAATAACAACAATGTCCAGGATAGCCTCTGCCATTATGGCCACTAGGTCTGGGATTTTATTTCCCAGACTACGAGCATTTGTGCACATGGCCTTCACAATTCTGCTACAACCCCTCCTTTCAGACCACCTTTTTCCCTTTTGCCTACTCTCCTTACCACCTCTGCCTTCATTCCTATCTCTCTACTTTTCTACCATTCAGCTTTTCCTGTTTTCAGGTACCTCTGGGGTTTTCCCTTCCTTAGGGTTCTGCCTACTCACTACTTTCACTTCTGGGAGGGCAGTTTGTTTCTCCCTGCTTCCTTCCATCACCCCCTCAGCTAGTTTAAATGCTTGCCAATGAAACATTTAAACTGGTCACTGAGGACCTAGGTCCCCCTCCCAGAAGGATGCAGACCATCTTCCCTGTATAGGTCTACATCCCTTCAGGTGAGACCTCAGTGTCTAATGAAGCCAAACCCCTAATCTCTGCATCACTCCTTCAACCATGCGTTTAAGCTCCTGCTATGGAGAACCCTGTCCTCCCCCTTGTTGTAGACTGGCAACACCTCAGAAAAGGCCACTGACCATACTCCCTGCCTAAGACCCCTCCCCAACTCCCTGAACTCCTCTTGTACTACCCTAACCTCATTCCTAGCCAGGTCATTTGTCCCCAGGTGGACAATGACATCTAGTACTCTCTCTTGTCCTGCTGCCCCAGCAATCCCCAAGATTTGCTTTCTATCCCTCTGAGTCATGGCACAGGGTAGGCACCTAACCTCTCTCTCTCTCTCTCTCCCTTCTTTCCTGCCCTCAAATCTATCCCTCTAATGATGGAGTCCCTCACCAGGAGTTGCTTCCTCCTCCACCAGGGTCCTCTGCTATCCACCTTGGGGTCTTCACCATGGAGGACCCCCACATCTTCCTTGGTCACTACTGCAGTTGCCTCTATGGGACAGTCCCACCCCACCAGAGTAGTGCAGGATTTCTGTAGTGGTGCTGTCTGGTGGATACACCTTTGATCCACCACTTTCAGTCTCCCCAAGCCCACTGTGGTCCAGTTGCCCCTCCTCCTTGGTGGCCACTGAGGCAGTGGTGGCAGACCAGGTGGTCCCTGGGTGGGGGAGGAGGCCACGGACCCCCAGCCAACTTGGCCTGCAGTTCAACAACCTCCACCCTCAGCCCAGAGAGGTACATACAGATGGGGCAGCACTACAGTCTCCAGAAAATCTCCCAGAAAACTGCTGCCTCAAAGCCACTACACTGCACCACTCCCAGCATATCTAATTTCTACCCTACCTGTTATTGTTTACCTGCTATTAAATTATTTCTTACCCCTGCTCTAGATAGGGTATTTCACCTATTCCCAGAACTCTGCTTACTTTAAGTCCTTTTGGTACCCCTACCCTAGATAGGGTTCTTTGGCATAATCCTGACTTTATGTCTACTTTTAAACCCCATTTTCAACTGCAGAACCTATAAATTTATTTGGTTGTTACAGACCTCCCTCTGTGGGTCTGGATATTCTGCTCCACTTTCATCACCTTCTAGATGAGAATACCAATGAAACTGTTATCCTAGGAGATCTGAATTTGGATTGGTCCAGTGCTACATCTGTCCCCCTCATAAATCTATGAGATGAAATGAGACTGTCACAACTAATTATAGAAATCGCTAAGTCCTGTCATAAAAACTCTCAGACAGGCACAATATTAGATTTAATTATGACTAACAGACCCCACATAATTAAACAGCATGCCATCTGGCACAACAATCTCAATTATCACAACACTGTAGCTTGTATCAGAAATTTCTCTCAACCCAGGAATACCACTAAGGTAATATTAAAAAGATCCTTCAAGAAACTCAACTCAAATGATTACCTACCGGACCTAAGAGATGTCAACTGGCAGCAATTTTACTTGGCCCCTGCAATAACTGAGGTGCTATCCATCTTCAACTCTACCATTAGTGGAATAATTAACAAACATGCACCCTTAAATAGTTGCAGAGTACAAAAAAGCCCATGGTTCAATGGGGAAATTAAGAAAATGATGCTAAAAAGAGATAATCTATGGGCTATCGCAAGACGCACAAAATCCCCGGAGGACTGGTCAGCCTTAGGGCCAGCCATAACACCTGTACTAAATTGGTCAGAAAACCCAAAGAAACAGACTACCTAAATGTCCCCCGACCCTCCCTAATACTATTAGCCTCCAAGGTACCCTTATATCTGACAAAGACGTGATAGTAGACAAGCTTAATGAGCATTTTGCTACAGCAGGTCTCACTTTCGATTCCTCACAATCAGCTGCTTTACATCCTTCTATTCTTCAGCCTCCTATGCCTATTGCTAACCCCTCTTATGATCCTTTTTCCTTTGCGACCATCACATTTAAACAGGTGGAAGACCAGCTACTGAAGTTAGACACTAAAAAGAGCGCAGGGGCAGATAACATTGACTCCTTCTTTCTAAAGCTAGGCAATCACTTCCTTACTGCCCCATTACCCATTTATTTAACCTATCCTTAGCAGAAGGCACAGTACCCCAGGACTGGAAGGTGGCTCACATAATACCACTCTTCAGATAAGGTGGCTCTAGTGACCTAAATAACTATAGACTGATTTCAATCTTGCTGACACTCTCTAAGATCCTTGAAAGACTGGTCAACTTGCAAGTCAGAGAATTCCTAGATATGCACCAACTGATAAGCCCACTGCAGTTTGGCTTCCGACTGTACCATAACACTATCTCGGCACTCTCCAAATTTACTTGTGACAGGCTCGAGGCTATGGACAAAAAGCAAATCACCAGTGCAGTCTTTCTGGATCTAAGCAAGGCTTTTGATACTGTGGATCAACGCCCGTAGTCTGGGCAACAAGCTCCCTGAACTGGTGGCCTTGATGGAAGAGGGATGCCTGGATATTGTAGCAGTCACAGAAACATGGTACACAGAGAACCATGACTGGGATGTTAACATACCAGGGTATACAACCTACAGGAAAGACAGAGAGGGCAGAAGAGGGGGTAGTAGCTCTCTATGTAAGGGAAGGGATAAAAGCAACTGAACAAAAGAGTAAACAGGGAGGAGAGGAGGCACTGTGGGTCACCTTAGAGACTGGAAATGGCACCGCAATCCGCACAGGGGTTTGTATATAGACCCCCATGTCAGGGGGAAGGAATGGACAAGGATATGATAGAAGGCATACTTAGGATGGCAGAGAAAGGGGAGATACTGTTGATGGGGGACCTTAACATGCCAGATGTTAACTGGAGCACCTTTGTGGCAGCCACATCCAAAAGCAGGGCCATTCTTGATGCCCTTCAGGTGGCATGCCTCAAACAGCTAGTTTTGGAACCCACTCATGAGGGAGCAATCTTAGACCTCATACTCTCAAATGGGGACAGTGAGAGGATCTCAGATCTAGAAGTGGGTAGCTATTTGGGAACAAGTGACCACCAAACAGTGTGGTTCATGATAAACTCTGCTACAGAGTCAAGCCATACAAAAATGAGGGTTCTGGACTTCAGGAGGGCTGACTTTGGCAAGATGGGAGAGTACCTTAGAAAAGCACTAGCAAACAGGCAAGAAGGAGGGGTGGAGCAACAATGGGCAAATATCAAAACTGCCATCACAGAGGCAACAAGCCTCTGTGTGAAGCAAATAAACAAATCAATGAAAGAAAAGCCACTATGGTTCTCAAAAGAGGTGGCGGTGAAGGTTAGGAGAAATGATAGCATTTAGGAAGTATAAGAAACACAGAAGGAGCAGGACAGAGAACTGTACCAGTTAAGGCAGAAGGAAGCAGGGAGGGTAGTCAGAATAGCAAAGGCACAAACTGAGGAAAGATAGCTAACTAGTTAAGAAGGGGATAAAACCTTTATAGGTATATCAGGAGCATAGAAAGACAAAGGGAGGGATAGT
Organism: Neoceratodus forsteri; assembly: GCA_016271365.2. Lineage (NCBI taxonomy): Eukaryota > Metazoa > Chordata > Ceratodontiformes > Ceratodontidae > Neoceratodus > Neoceratodus forsteri. Next base: position 656,843,956 of record CM028136.1, read on the forward strand.
GAGGCCGAATAGAATGGATGGTGGGTGGGCAGAGTGACAGTGATAAAGCAGGGATACTGAATGAATACTCTGCTCAGTATTCACAAAAGAGGAAGTGGGAGAGGTGCCTAATCCAATTAACAGAAGCACTCTGGAGAGGGGGTTGATCCCAGTCCTTTCACAGAAGAAAGGGTTCTGAAAGAACTCCTAAAACTGAAGGTGGACAAAGCAATGGGGCCAGATGGAATTCACCCCAGAGTTCTAAAAGAATTAAGCAGAGAACTAGTGACACCACTGACTACCCTTTTTAACAAATCATGGGAGCATGGTGTGGTACCTGAGGACTGGAAGAAGGCGGATGTGATTCCCCTTCACAAAAGTGGGACCAAGACGGAGGCAGGAACCTACAGACATGTCAGTTTGACTCTGTGGTAGGGAAAGTGATGGAATCACTCTGAAGGAAAGAATTGTTGAGTACCTAGAGATCAGTGGGGGAACAGGACCCAAGGCAGCATGGGTTCACAGCGGGAAGGTCATATCAGATGAATCTAATTGATTTCTTTGACTGGGTGACCAAAGTAGTAGACCAGGAGGGGCTGTGGACATGGCCTACCAGACTTTAGCAAGGCATTTGACACAGTCCCACACAAAAGATTAGTAGTCAAATTAACCAGCCGGAGTGGGTCCCAAGGTGGTAGCCTGGGTAAAACATTGGCTGAACAGGACACAGAAGGTAATTGTAAATGGAGTCCACTCTGAAGAAAGAGGGGTTACTAGTGGGGTACCGCAGGGTTCAGTACTGGGTCCAGTCCTTAATGTCTTTATAAGTGACATTGCAGAGGGACTGAAGGAAAGATGCCTCTTTGCAGATGACACAAAGATCTGCAAAAGGGTTGATACACAAGGAGGCGTGGAAAGGATGAGAAAGGACTTGGCAAGGTTGGAGGAATGGTCAGAAGTATGGCAGCTTGGATTCAATGCAAAGAAGTGCAAAGTAATGCACCTGGGAAACAAAAACCCAGGGGAAGCTTACACAATGGGGAGGGAGGGAGGTAGTAACAACAATAAAAATGGAAAGAGACCTAGGGATAATCATATCAGATGACCTTAAGGTTGTCAAGCAATGCGAGAAGGTGGTAAAGAGGGCTGGGGGGATACTGGGATGTATAGGGAGAGGTATCACCAGCAGAAAACAGGAATTTGTTATCCCCCTGTACAGATAGTTGGTGAGACCCCATCTGGAGTACTGTGTCCAGTTCTGGAGACCCCATCTCCGCAAGGACATAGTCAGGATGGAGGCAGTTCAGAGGAGGGCAACTAAAATGGTGCAGGGTCTGCAAGAGAAGCCATACGAGGAGAGACTAAAGGAGCTTAATATGTATACCCTTGAGGAAAGGAGGGAGAGGGGGGACATGATAGAAATGTTTAAGAAGCTCAGTGGAATTAACAAAGTCCAAGAGGGTAGCATCTTTCAGAAAAAGAGATGTGCAAGAACAAGGGGACACAATTTGAAGATAAAGTGGGGACAGCTCAGGGGCAATGTGAGGAAGTATTTTTTCACAGAGAGGGCAGTGGATGCATGGAACAGCCTTCCTGAGTAGGTTGTGGGGTCTAAAACTGTGGGAGAATTCAAGAATGCATGGGAAAGTCATAAGGCAATTTTTGTGGGTGGTAGGAAGAAATAGGCTGTTGGTTAAATAGGATCTGCAGCTTATCCTCTAGGTAGGGAAATGGGCAGACTACAGACTAGGTGGGCCAAGCGGTCCTTATCTGCCATCAAAGTCTATGTTTCTATGTTTCTATGATCACTCCCTTCTGCTTGACTACCTTACAGAACTGGAATTGGATGTTACCATTGTGAGAGGGTTTTCCAGCTACCTGGAAAACAGGCAACAATGAATCAAGATCAATAGAACCCTTTCCTTATTACTCCCCCTCTTTAGATGAGTCCCACAGAGCTCCATCCTGGGCCCCCTGTTGTTCCTCATATATGTCAACAACTTCAGAAAAAATATTTTTGACTCCAAAGTCCATCTCTTCACAGATGATGCAGTTCTGTACACTTCTAAGCCATCTTTAGAACAACTCTGCGCTGCACTTCAAACTGATTTCAACAAACTTCAGTGCAATTTACTTCCATATAAACTACTACTGAATGCCAAATACACCAAAACCATGTTCTTTTACCCTCCTACTCACTCCATGCCCATTCCACCTAAGCCTATTATCACACTCCTAGGAGACACTCTTGAGGTGGTAGATAAGTTCAAATATCTAGGCTTCATTCTCAACTCAAATGTATCCTTCTCTGCCCACACTAAAGCACTGACAAAAAAGCTAACAAGCATTTGTCAATGCCGAATGTTTGCTTGCTGGCATTGGCATTGGTAGTGTAGAAGTTATAGAGCTGCATAATAGAAATGGCAGTGAAGTATTGAACTGAAGCCAACCCCACCACCACCCTGCAGAGAGTGACAGGCATTGGGGTGTGCCTTTGGGTCATCAGACATAACAGCCATGCCATTTTCCACACTACCCTGCAGACACTGACAAGGTATCACGGTGTGCCTTGGGTCTTTGGTCTTATGCACACCCATTGCATCAGGAAATATGCTGAGATGGGTGCGGTATGGAGAATAGTGAACTTTGGGGCCAAAGAGTCCACAGGCATACCTCGATGCCTCTCACTGGCTGCAGGGTGTGGAATGGTATGAGCATTACAGGCAAGAATCCCAAGTCACACCCAGTGCTGTCATTCTCTACAGGGTGGGGCATTATGGTTGGAAACCCTAACACCTCAGGCATTCGTTGGTATTTTCACTCCAAATTTCAACATTTTTTTTTGTGACCCCCACCTCATGAACAGTGGCAATATCAGTTTGTTAGCCGAAAGCTGCTTATGCACAGTGACTACGGCATTTAGCACCACAGGTGCAAAAACACATTCCGAACAGGATTTGAAAAATGACAGCTGTACTGTTCATGGGGAGGTGTAAAAAATGGCAATGTTGCAAATCTGCAGTAAAAATATTAAAAAAACTGGTGAAGTCATGACCGTGCATAGAAACTGTGCCCATAATGTAATTAATTTGGGGAATTTTTACAGCAGATTGTCAACACAGGCATTTTGGGACCTCCGATCATGAACAGTGTCACTGTGATTTTATCTGTCCCGAACAATGATTTCCCACAGCGACCACGCATCTCTGCGCTGAAAGTGTGAAAACACATTTTGGCCATGTTGTGAAAAATGACAGCTGTACTGTTCATAAGGAAGTGTGGAAAAATGCCACTGGTGAAAATCTGGACTGAAAATATTACAAAGTCATGAACTTAAGAGGGTGAGCGGAAACTGTGCAATGCTCACTTGTAACACAGTCATTTTATGGACTTTTGTTACCAAATTTTCAACATAGCCATTTTAAGACCTCTGCTCATGAACAGTGTAACTGTGATTTTCTTAATCTGTCCCAAACATTGCTTTCGCACACCGACTGCACCATTGTGCGCTACATGTGCGGAAACATATTTGAGGCGACGTGAAAAATGGCAGCTGTACTGTTCATATGAGGTGTAATACAATGGCAATGTGGAAAATCTGGAGTGAAAATATAGAAAATTTCAAACTTACGTTAGCCATTAGTATTATGCAATGCACGCCGTAGAAGCAGTCATTTTAGGAATTTTTTCACCAAATTTTCAACATAGCCATTTTAAGACCTCTGCTCATGAACAGTGCCACTGTGATTTTCTTTAATGTGTCCCATACATTGATTTTCAAGAGACCAACTGCTTTACTGCGTATACATGATGGCAGAAAACACGCGTTTTGGACAAGATGTGAAAAATGACAGCTGTACTGCTGATAAGGAAGTGTAATAAAATGGAAATTCTGAAAATCTGGAGTGAAAATATTGAAAATTCGCAAACTTACGAGCGTGCGTAGGAACTGCGAAACGTACGCTCGTAAAACAGTCATTTTTAGGAATTTTTTCACCAAATTTTCAACATAGCCATTTTAAGACCTCTGCTCATTAATGGTGTCACTGTGATTTTCCTAATGTGTCCCATACATTGATTTCACACACCGTATGCGCCATTGTGCGCTAGCACGGGCGAAACACGCTTTGGGCAAGATGTGAAAAATGACAGCTGTACTGCTCTAAGGAGGTGTGGTAAAATGGCAATGTTGAAAATCTGGAGTGAAAATATTGAAAATTCGTGAACTTACGGTGCGCGGGCTGTACAACTGCGCTCAAGTAAAACCGATCATTTTTAGAATTTTCCACAAATTTTCAACATAGGCTTTTGAGAGCCCACCTTATGAACAGTGGCAGTGTCATTTCATTACTTGGTCCCGAAAGGTAATTTCATGCAGTGACTGCGAAATCACCCTTCGGGCCCGATTAACACCATGACAGTGAGAGCATTCATGAGAAAGCGTCCCAAAAACCCCATGTTGAAAATTTGGAACAAAAATTGCAAAAAATGCCTGAGATATGCAGCAAAGTTGAAAAAACCCTTCCAAAAATGCCTGCGATATGCAGCAAAGTTGAAAAAACCCTATCTATCCCATTATACAGCTTACCGGCATTTCCTCAGTTCGCGGTCAGCTTTGAAGAGTGCAGGCATGTTCCCGGTCCACTGAAGATCATCATGCCGAGTCTGGAAGTAAGTATGGGGTGAGGGGGGTGTGGGGAGGCGGGGTGTGCTGTGGGTGGGTGCAGGTGGGGGCAGAGACTGCGAGGGACCGTTTTTCAGTTTCAGGTTTTATTTTTTTTTTTAAATGACAACGCAGGACGTTTGCCACACTGGGGTGGGCTCCCAGTGTGGCACAGGGATGACTGGTGGGGGGTCATGGAGCCGACGGGGGATTGGGCACCCCTGTCAGCGATAGCATATGTTGCCATACTGGGGTGGGCTCCCAGCGAGGCACCCTTTACTCTGGGGGGGTGGAACCAGTGGAGCTGACTGGGGATTGGGCACCCCCGTCGACTATATGATGCGTGGCCATGCTGGGGTTGGCACCTAGCGTGGCATATGGAACACTGTTTTGGGGGGGCACGCAGCACAGCCAATGGGGAATTGGGCACCCCCGTTGGCTACTATGTAGTGTGCGTGGGGTACGCAGCACGCAGTATGCATGTGTGTGTATGGAACGTGCATGAGCAGGCGATATCTTATCGCTGCTCACTGAAGCTTAGATCCCCCTTTCAACTGTATGCCACTGCATTTTGGACTGCTGTCATAGACAGCTCCAGCAGGCATTGGAGAACTTCGGCCACGCTGCAAACACACTGAGTGAATTGGAAGAGGGCTGCCACACTTCCAAAATCTCAGATGATGGCACTATGTTTCTTGCACATGCGTGCAAGCAAACATAAAAATGAGACTAAGTTTCTTCTTCCAGAACAAATCGCTATTCTTGTGGGACTCTAGAATTAGACTGGTCCAGGCCACCTTCATGCCCCTCTTGGATTATGCCAATATTATTTATAATAGTTGTCCTATCTCAAATCTCTGCATGCTGGATAGTTTATTCCACCGCGCCATACACTTTATTACAAATGCTCCAGCCAGAACTCACCATTGCTCATTATACAAGGAGGTAAATTGGACTTCCCTGGTAACCAGAAAACTCACTCATATTTATATCTGGACATATAATGCTCTATTAAATACATGTTCCCCTATATTACATCAGTCTTCCATCGCCTACATAGTGCTTATGACCTTAGAAATTATACTTACATCTCCTTGGTAGTTTCCAATCTGCGCACTTGCTTTGACAGGGCAGCCGTGAGCTATGGTCTCCCCACCATCTGGAATAAGCTCCAATCCTGACTTAAGCTTCAGAATTTAATACTGCTAACCACATTCAAAAAGCTCATTCTGAACATCACCTCTAAATCCTGCCATTGCTTCTAATATCCTCCGATCCTCCCCTAATTTCCTGCACTTCTTTGTCCCTCATTTGGGATGGTCCATTTGACCACTAGCCCTTATAACTTATCACCCGCTTCTCCTGGTGACCTAATTTACTACCTTTTTATTTTACCTTGTGTGTTTTATTGTGTATTTTCAAATGTAATGCTTCTGTCTATCTGAATAGATGTATTCCTTGGCCTTTGATCTTATATGTATTGCTGCTATACTGTAATTATTCTCCTTGCTAGTGTGTATTTTGTTGTTTGCGATGTATGTTGTATAAGGGACATCCTTGCAGCTGAGCTTGCTCAATGGATATTAATCCCTTCACAATAAACTGAACTGAACTTTTTTTTTTATTCCTACCCCTGATAGGGAGTTTGGCCCAGTCCCACTTTTTGCTTACTTCTAAATCCATTTTTACACCTGCTCTAGATAGGGTGTTTGGGCTAATCTAAACTTTTTTCCTACTTTTAAACCCTCTTTTACCCCTTACCCTAGATAGGGTGTTAACACCAAGTCCCAAAGTTTATTAGGGACCTTTACACTCCTCCGTCCTTGTGGTTTGTAAGCTATGACAGTAGATTAACAGGAATCTTACCTCAGTTATTAGGTATGACTTCCCAGTTCCTTGCTTCCACCCTCTGCTTATCTCAGTCCCTTATTGTTCCCTGACCTCCCTTCTGGGATGCAGAGTCCCCAACTGCTGGTTGCCTCATTGGGCTGACTCTGGTGGGCAGACTCTTGACATCTTTAGTGTGTTGGTCCTTCATGCGGGGAACCACAGTGTGGAGGGCTGCTGGGTGACTTGTTCCTTATGTAGGTCCTGGCTCTTCCTGCTTTGCTTGCTTGCATCTGCAGATTGGCTGCCTTGAAGGAGGGAGGTGCAGCTGAGCTTTTATTGGCTGTGTGCCTGAGCCCTTTAGCTACAGCTCCATGGCCTCCTATACAGCTCTTCTTTGTGGCTGCTAGTCTGGTGAGGGGAGCGATCTCAACTCTGTCCCACCAGGAGGCTCCTTGATGACTACAGCTGCTTTATCTGGGCTTTTTAAATCCTGCTCTTCAAAGCTCTTCCTGAGTTCCCTGCTTGGGTCCTATGATTGGCTGCCTTGATAGCGATCTCCTAGCAATGATTGTATTCTAGACTGATTTTGGAATCTGGGGTACCACTCATGAAAACCAAATCCAGTAATGTTAACATCTACATTGGTTTGGTTAAGTACACATTGGTTGACTTTGATATACTGTATATTGATATGGACTGAATGTCATTGTTTAGGGTGACAGTCAGTATTAAAAACAGAGTGGGCCTGATGTTCAAATGGTTAGCATGACAATAACTGAGTTAGCACCACACTAACCTGGATTAGCACCAGTGCTCTGGACAAGGCCATATGAGGAGTTCCCCCAGAGCACTACACTAACTCAGCAGCATGATCGTGCTAATGATATGATGTACCTATGCAAATGAGGGATCCCTCATGTATAACAGTGCAGTGGTATATTCAAAAGTTTTCAGCAGAGCTAAATAACCCACAGCTGCTTACTGCAGTCAAAACATGGCCTTAACACATCATTAAGACCGTTTCCCCACCCCCTGTAGGCAAGGCTGCTGTACTGCAGCTGACTGACCCTGTGTCTAATGAAACCCCTCTCCCTGATTGCCCCAGTTCCCAAGTATGTCTAGGTTCTCTGGTAGTGCAGCAGACTACCCTCCCTCCCCTTGCTCTGGTCCCTATGTATATCTACATTCCCTGGTTTACTGGATCCTCCATCCCCTCATCATCCCAATTCCCATGTGTATTAACATTTCTTGATAGTCAAGTGGATCCCCTTCCCCAATTGCCCCAGTTGCCATGTATATTTAAGTTCACTGGTGAGCCAACACCCCCTCACACCAATCACCATTGACCCCACTTTCTAGGTGACAACTGCGAGACATGCACTGAGAACCCTCCACCCCGCATTCCACTTGCGCTGGGCTCTGGGACTATGGTCAAGGACTGAACCCAGCACAGCCCACAACTGATCCCCCTTGGCTAGCTCCCATCTGACCCTGCACAGAGCATGATCATGAGTAATGCAGAAACATCTGTTTCTGCCTTACTCGTGATGACAACCTGTGCATATTAGATAACTGCCAGCTGAGGAGGTGAGTGGAGGGCCATGCTGATCACTGTCATTGACCACAGACCCAATGACCAGGGAAAGAGGGGTGAGAGGGTGTTCCTCAGACTGGGGGGGGATCCATGGTGCTTCATGTGGGGGGGTGCGCCCGGCCACAAGGAAAGTTAGATATACATGGGAGTTGCAGAAATCAGGGGGAGGTGGTCTACTAGACTACCATGGAATATTGAGATTAGATACATGGGAACCAAAGCAATTGAGGGGAGGAAGGGCGGTTCACTAGTGCACCAGGGAATATAGATATACTTGGGGTTCTTGGGCAATCAGAGGGGAGGGGATCTACGACACTACCCAGGAATGTAGATATGCATCAGAATTGGGGTGATCAGAGGGAAGGGGTCCTCTAGACTCCAAGGGAAATTCTACTGTTCCCACCCTTCAATGGTACTAAAGGATTGCTGCACCTATGCAAATGATCCATAATGGGAATGCAAATGACACCTTAGGGCCATGCATACCCCAGTTTGCTCATTTGCATGCCAGGGCTAAATATGGCCCACAGGATCCCTGGCATTATCACTGTTTGGATGTGAGATCTCCTGTGAGCCATTTGCAGCCATGAGCCATGCAGTGTAGCCCATATCCACTTAGCACTTTGCCAGCATGGCCCAATATTCAGTCAGTTAGTGAGCTTCATTAGTGTGTGCTAACTGGCTGAACATAGCTCAGAGCCAGTCACGCACTATTATTGGCACAGCACAACAGGCTGTACTGTGCTATCAACCAGTTCTGAATATCAGAGCAGTAAAGAAAACAAAAGTGTTGGGCTCATGAAAATATATTATGTGTGAGTGCCAATATCAAATGGGTCCATTTACAGTCCATATGTGTATCAACAAATCATTTACATTTTATAATAATACATTTGTTTACTCAGAAGAACTACACCAGTCAAATCATTAAATTGATCAATCTAAGTAATATCAGAATTAGAGATAAGCAAAGTTGGGAAACTTCATTCCACAAATTAATCTGTGAATTTAGTGCAATTTGTAGAGTTTTAAGCAATCTGGGAAGTGCAAAGTTCCACCTATGAAGTGCAGAATTTCATCTGTGAACGGTGGAATTTCACCACAAATTTCCAGCTTCTCCGGAATTTTACCGGTGAATTAAAACTTCACAACATCTCTGATCAGAATATCTTAGAAAGTAGGTAAGAGAAGGCTTAGGCAGGATAAGGCCTTGATTAGATCACACTCTGAGTTTTGTGTCTAGTTCTGGTTACTGTAGTACTGATAGGGCATTGAGGAGAGTAAAATGGTCCAGTTCTGGTCGTGCAAGATGATTACCAGCTTAGGGAAAAATGTTATGAGGAAACAGACCATACTTAAATGTTTCAGCATACAGAAGAGAAGACTGAGAGAGGACATGATCATAGTGTTCCAAAGAATGGAGTGGATTGAAAGGCTGAGTATATACAGGTGCTTGAGCTGCTAAATGCTGACAGAAATAGAGGGCATAAACTCAAATTAAGAGAGGCAGGATACATTGAAACATAGAAAGCATTACTTCAAATAGAGGATGTGTAAACTGGAACAGCCTTGCTGATGAGGTTGTGGAAGCTACTAATGTTCATCATTTTAGTGCAGGACTAGGCAGATTCTTGATAGTGCATGTCAACATGAATAGTGGTAGCATTCAGGCTGATACACTTTCATTGACTAAGGTACAGTTTGCAACTCGAAAACTAGCACTTACTGTAACTTTCTTGGTATAACTCATTATGCCCTCCTTTATTTTTAGCAGTATTGATCCCTGCTATTTGTTGTTTTTTTTTACCAAATTTCTCAGTATGGTGCCATGTTTCATTTTATGTTCACCTTGTCAGCATGTATATTTTTGTTCTGGAATGACTCCTGATGGTGCTATAGTGTCCCAAAAGGCCAGGGAATAGTTGTTCCTGCATGTTAGTTCATCTTAGTATCTTAGTTACAAGACAAATGTTGTTAAACAATGTGTGATCAATTACAACTGAAAAGATAAAAAAAAACTGGGATAGCCATATTTAATGGAGCTCTCCTTTAATTATTTCATATGTAAATCAAAGTACCAATGGTACTGAAAGGTGTCAAGCCATCCTAAACAGAAGCAAAATCCCATGGAAAATGAGGTTAGACATCTTAGCTATGTTATCCTGCATAAATGAACTGCTTGTAAAGCACATTTGAATGTAGTGTATTAACAGTGCTACATATTTGTAAATTTTACACTATTCTTCTGTAAAGGTACTACACTGGTAACACATAATGATAGGGCATGTGTGTATGTTGTATTAATGCATGCCCCAGCTGCATACAAAACACATAGAATATGGTCATGTGTCTTACATGCCAGGGTGTGAATTAGTTCAGCATACACCCATTCCCTTGAGTGGCTTATTACACTTCTATCATGGAAATATGTTGATGAAACAATGAAATGAAGACAGAAGTATTTCTGAAGTGGCAAGGCAAGGGAAGGCAAAATTTATTTAAAGAAGCCAAATCCTAGAGGCTCTGGGTGCCACACAGATAAATAGACACATCTTCAGAAATAAATCAATAAACACAAAAATAATTAAGAACATAAAATAATAACACTTCATATAAACATTACCCATAAACAATACACTAAATATCAAATTAGCAATAACTATAATCAAATCAGATCAATAAATTAATAATTTAATTCAAAGTGCTGAACACCTGAATAAATTGACTCAGGTGCACTCGTTAAAGTTCTATCTATTGTGTTAGTAAGTTTTCCTTTTTAAATTACTGAACTGTTAAATCAATGAAAAATAAAGACATTAACTGTATTTTAATGAAAATTCTGGATAACTTATGAGTTCTGTTCATACTTACTCAGGCTTTTGTTTTCCATTTTGGTCCTATTATTCCTTCTTAGTTTATGTCTCTAGGTGTCTGGCAGATTACTTTATTTTTTAGCTTTTTTAGAGAACTTATTCAGGCAGCAGGTGAGTTTCCTGTCCTGCCTTTCCTTGATGTGTATCAGCCCGTAGTATTGGTCCCACTGTCATTTCAAAGCCACAGTTCTGTATGTAAGAGCAAATTCAGTGCATCTCTCTCTCCCTTGTTATTAGAATGACTGTTTATAATACATGCACCAGTGGTAAAACACATTAATTAGCACATCTTCTCAGAGATGCACAACTGTTTGAGTACACAACAAAAAGATAGTGTTAAGTGCATGCTAAAAATAGAAAATAAAGTTAGAATCAACATTTTCACCATATGTCTTCTTCAGGAATCATCTAAAAGGAAAAAAAAGCAAAGTTAGTGGCACTAGCTAACTTTGCATTTTTCCTTGTTGGATAATTTCTGAAGAAGTCCTATGGTCGAAATGTCAGTTCTAGCTCTATTTTCTATTTTCAGCATGCATTTTATACTAGCTTTTTGTTTTGTTTCTAGTCCACACGTTGATGCACCATTTTTTTAGTCATTCTTACTGCTGACTGAATGGCTCCTGGAATGGTTGCATTCAGCGTAGTAATTAAGGAACAGACTGAGTTACTAGGGAAACAGAATTACACTGATTTTATGTTTTGTCTGAGGTCACTACTATTTTGAGAATGTAGTTCAGAAACACAAGTGTTGATTAAATTGGGGAATTGATTAACAACCTGGTGATGTGTTTAGAGCAATGAAGTTTCTAAGATCCTAAACCTATTTTGTAGCAGTAGTTAAACAGACTGGCAGTGATGCTGAAATGTGTCAAAGGCCATGCCAATATATAGGCTACTCCATAGCCAGGCCTTGCACACTCAACGATAACTTTATTCTTTCTATAACACACACTGTTTAAACAAATTCTACATTTTCAATTTCCTGATCTGCCATTTTTTTATAAACATACAAATGTTTGTTAAACCAGGATCTTTTCACTTTAGACATCATCTGCTTTAGTTGCTAAGAAAATGGGCCAGACTCATGGAGCTCTCTCATTGGCTGAGAGCCACTGCTAGGGGGTACATTAATTTTTGATAGATGCCCACTTCAAAACAAGGGCTGATTCAGGGTGCCCCATTAATGAGAGTATTCATCAGCACCCCAAATGTTCAAAGGCAGTTGCCACCATTTCTTGTCTCTTGCTTAGTGATGGACCCCCCACACAGCATGTACATCATTATTTTTCTTTTCCTTGAAAAAGAAAATGATTTTGTTTTACTTTAATGTATTAGAGCTAGCACTTCGAGTACTAAGCGCTATTCTGAGTAGGAGAAACACACTTTTTTCTGGTGGTTTGATGTAGTAGGGGCTAGCAGTTAGCACGCCACGGCTAAGTGCTACAGCAAAAAGTGCCCGGCTTGCCGAAACACCCCGCTTGAGGAAAAGAATGATTTCACAGACAGTAGTTACAAAAAAAAAATTTATAAAAATCACCTACAAGAAGCTACCGTCCTACATCAATCTCCACTTCCTGGTTTTCCCAAATGGAGTCAAGCAAGGTCAAGTACTGAAAAGCTGCATCTCTCGACCGTAGAAAAAAAAAACATTGTAGGAAAGGAACAGTACTCTTTTAAAAAGTGCAAAAAACATTGCAAGTTTAACAAAACCTTTAAACTTTACAAGAAACAGCATCTCTCAAACTGGTTGTGTATGTGTGTGGGGGGATAAGTAGAAAGGAATGGCTCTGTGGGGGGCAGAGACAGAACAGCACAAAAAGGCAAGGACATTTTACCTCATAAAAATGTTTTTCTAGTCTTCGTATTTATTTAGAAACTCATTTCCTCTAGTTTTATTATTTAATTAAAATTTACAGAGATGCCCATTTTCTAAGCACAATAATACCCTCCTGGGTGGGCAGCATGGGCAATACCAGACCTTCCAGGTGCTATAAGGCCCTTCGCCTGCGGTGTCAGGCCTCATTATGCCCCTGGGTGATCCTGTATTGCCCAGTACCACCCACCCACCCTGTCTGGTATTATTGCTTGCTTATTCCAGCAGTGAAATCATCAACACTTTCTGCTGTGGAAAGGATTTAGATGTCACAAGCAGAAGATTATGGTATACTAGCAGGAAAAGCAGCAGGAAGAGATTAACATCAACTAGCAAATATCTTGTTTTTATACAACTGTATTTAGTAATAAGGAATGGAATGTCCTGAAATGTATTTCTTTTAGAATCTTGTAATATTCAGTCCTGTTACTGATAATAGTAGTCTTTGCAGAAACCTAGAAAAATCACTTTAAAACAGAGAAAGGTTCAGGGATATTCAGTATAATACTCATATTCCCATGATCATTGTCACTAGACTACTAATCTCTGATAATTGTTGCTGCAATCTGAAGAGAGATCACAAAGTCCATCAAGTACTAGACACTGCCCATGCAATTCCTCTTGTCAGTCTCAAGCAGATCCTCTTATAGGTGCTTCATCAATCTGGCAATATACGGTATCTCTTTCTGAGAACCTCTGGCCCCTCAGTTTATTAAAGAAACAGTCATGCTGTTCAAAGTTTGCAACCCCCTTCTGCATTTTAAAGAAGAAGGAGTAAACCGTATGTCTTCTTCCTATACAATGCCTGGTTACATAAAAGGTATGCACCAGGGGTGTGTGAGTAATGAATAGTATTTCCCAAATATCACAAATAGCACTATTTATTTATTTATTAGCTTTTGGGAACCAGATAAGTGCATTAGGCAACTGACCTGCTGATTTTCAAGCACAACCAGGGAGAGTACAAAAATACTATGGAGCAATTATTACAGGGAACAAAACAGGCAAATCTATACACAAATAACAGGACCCTATGCAGGGATGGCCAGAACATAATTACAGTTGAAGTAAAGCACCCAAGTAGGAGTGTTAACATTAAACAAGGACAAGTCGTGAAGTACACAAAATTTGCAGTATTGTACAGATGTTATTCAAATATGAATAATGAACAGTGGCACTATTTATGCCTGTTGGTATTTGGAAAATACTAAACATACAAACAAACAAGAAAAAAATAGCTCCCCACCCTCTTCACTAGCCCAGTCATTTACAGTACAACCCCTGTCCCCTCACCCTCCACTACAAGCCCAAACCACCCTCCCCCCAGCACCCACAATTTTCAGTTTTAACTAAACAAAACTCACATGATGGGTGACTGGCACAACCCACCAACCTCAATGGCCAGCCACCATTTTGTCTAGTGTTTTTTCTTTAAATCAGTGGTAGCAATTATTTTTTTCTTCCTGGGTCCAGTTCTCTTCTCCACTTCCCTTAATGATCTCTGCAGTGCATGTGTCTCCTTGCAAATCCACATGTATGCAGATGTCATGGTCATCTACACTCTCAGCCCCTCAGCCACAGCCATGGTTGGGCTGCTCCAGCAGGACTTCCACAATATACTGCATCGGTTCCACACCAACAAGTTCAAGGTCAACACCAACAAGATGGTATCTATGACCTTCAATACCAGCCAGAAACTGGTCAGACAGTCGTGTGCCCCCCACCTTCTCTATATTAGATGGCACAACTCTGCAGGTGGTCCCTGCCTTCAAGTACCTTGGCAAGTGTCTCAACTGCAAGGTTCACTTCTCTGTCCACACAGACACCATCCACACCAAACTCCATCCCAAACTTGGCATCCTATACCAAAATAAAGGCTGTCTCTATCTCCAGGTCCACAAGGAACTAGAAACCAAAATTATTCTCTCAGCCTTTGACTATACAGACATAGTCTACAGTACCACCCCCTCCTCCTCCCTTGCCAGACGAGGAACCCTGTTTAAGGCCTTCTGCAATTTCATCACCAACTCCCGCATTCCATACCGATCATTTCTCTCTCTCTCTCTCTCTCTCTCTCTCTATTCTTCCCTCTCCCTCTCCATCCTCCCTCTGACTCATACCATCAGGCCCATTGTGCTGCCGTCATTGCCAAACAATGGTTTGGGGCCCTCCCATCCTACCTTACTTCACTGATCTGCCCCGCTCTGTACTCTTCCTACTCTCTTTGCTTGAGGGACTCCTGCAATGTCTCCATTCCCACCTCCACTCTTCTGCTGGCCAAGCTGCTTTCTCCTAATGCCTCTTTTCCCTTGGGAATGTGCTCCCCTCCCCCTTTCATCTCTCAACTTCACTTTCTGCCTTTAGACATTTCCTAAGGCAACTTCCTGAACCCTGTTGTTCCTGTCTACCCCTCCTAAGCACCTATTCTCTCCCCAGCTCTCTCCCACTCAGCCCACCTGGTTTGATGTTCTCAGCACTGTCCCAACCTCAACATACACTGTGCATTTTTTTACTTTCACCTATGGCTATCCACCTTTTGCAGTGCTGTATAAATGCTGTTTTATACTGCGCTTTTCTTAGTTACTGCTGTCTCTGTATTTTGTATTTTTTGTGTTTTGTAGGCATGGGCAGATACTAAAATACTCGACCCTCTAGACTACCTGCAGGTATCTCTAAACTACCCAAAATTACCCTAAAAATACCCAGATGAAAAAGGAGTAGTTGGTTCAGATAGGGTAGTTACTACCTGATTCATTCTACTACCCCATTACCAGACCCTGACAATAACAAAAATCATGTGAAAGACCATTTGTGACTATTACACTGTTTGTTAGGTGCCCCAAGCTGTTATACCCATGGCAGGCATTGCTGAGGGGTTCTGCAATGCTGGTTCAACAACACTTTTGTTGACCGGCATCACCGTGATGGGATTTATGTTGACTATGCAAGTTATAGTTGACATAAATCCTGATTGTCTCTCAGTCTGTTTTTTTAGAACCCCCCATGCAGGGGGCTCTTCCCCTGCATCCCCCATACTAATGATTATCAACTCCAAGTTGGGGTTGTTTTGGGGAGGGGGTGCAGGACCAGGAGACAGTGTGCCCCGTCTCAGCACACCAACACAGCAACCTGTTGGCGAACTGTCAATTTTATCGACAGTGAGGTAGGTCACTGTGTTGATGCCGCCATTAGGGAGGCATACCTTGATGAGGCAGGTATGAGAGATGCAGGTACTGTGAGTGAGTCTGATGCTATTTCCAAAAATTATACCTATGGCTGGCATTGCTGAGGTAGGTATGAGAGATGCAGCTGCTGTGATTCAGCCTGCTGCTGTTCCCCAAAATTATATTCCTGGCAGGCATTGATGAGATATGTATGAGAGGTGCAGCTGCTCTGAGTGAGGCTGCTGCTGTTTCCAAAAATTATCCCCTGGTGGGCATCAAAGTTACGTAATATAAAACTGTTGATTAACAAAAGAAAACTAAGTAGCGTGACACATGTGGCTGGTATGGTGTCAGTGGTAATGGTTCTGTTCACTTCATGCACAACCTAGTCATCATATGCAGTATCACTGTTTGCAGGTAGTTGTTCATGTTCAGGGTCAGAATTGTATAATTTAGTGTTTGGGACAATTAGGAAAATGTCAGCATTCATTTTGAGAACTGTAAGCCGTTCCATATTTACAGGACTTAGCAGTGTTCTTTGGTCAGTGACTATTTCTCCAGCTACAGAAAATATGTGTTATGAATATACACTTAAAGGTGGGCAACTGAGGTACATTATTGCAAGATTCACTAGATCTGGCCATATTGTTCTCTTTTGTTTCCAGCAGAGTAATGGATCTTCCTCAAGACTAGTCACAGTATGGTCTGCAACATACTCCAGGATCATTGTGTTGTGTGAGATGCTTACCAGACTGGCAGATGAACCAGCTGCACTTTCTTTACAGGATACTAGTCCATGTTGTTGCAGACAACTCAGAAGTGATTTGCCTTTCTGACCCTGAACATAGTATGCCCCAGAAGTAGCTGTAGATGTCCTTTCCCTCGCTGATGACACACTAGTGATTGTGAAGAATTTATAGATGTGCTATTGTGTGTGCCAGTGGTGAACTCTGATGGTTCAGCAGGGTTTGACTGCTGCACATCAATTAATGGTTTTGTTGGGGCAATGTCACATTTGGTTAGCAGAAGATCTCTCCAGTACTCAATGTCTTCCCCTGCAGAAAGGATGGCTTCAATGTTCCCCTTAAAGCAGGGATCTAGTAACGTAGCCAAAACATAGGTGTCATTCTTAAACATGGCATTTATTCTCTGATCAGTTGACAGTCTGAGACTCATGTCATCTGCCAGCATAACAGTGGTGGTTTCTTCTTTTGACTGAAAGTCTTTATGTCATCAAGGAAACTGTGAAGAAATCTTATATGAGGAAGAATGTGATTCAGTGCTGAACTGTCTGCATTGACATCATGTGTAGCATCCTCAAATGACTCCAATAAGTTGACCAAAGATTCAAGTAGAGTTCAGCTGCTGGAACTGACTCTGATGTCTGCTTTACCTATTTATTTCTGCATGGTATAGTCATGTACAGCTTGTTTTCTGTTCAAGAAGCCTTTCCAACCTGAAAAATGTTGAATTCCAGTGGGTAGGACCTTCCTGCTTTAATGTATACAGTGGTACATTGTTTGACCTCTGCAGCCCCTTCAGGATTTTTTGTGCTTTCACAGAGTGGCTTAAATGCCTGCATATTTTCATAGCAGGACCTAACAGGTTTTCAATAGTTCTGTTTCCATTCAAGAAACTATGGATAAGAAGATTTATGCAATGTGCAAAACAAGGTTTGTGTTGGTACTGTAGTTCCCATCTTTAACAGTTTTGACTATGTTGGCACCATTATCTGACACTATGAAACCTGGAGATAAGGAATACTGATTAAGCTATTTCTAGAATTGTTGCTCCAGCTCCTGCAAAATGTTCACAGCAGTGTGGTTTTCCTCAAAAGTGGTGACACATAATATAGCCTGCTTTCTCCTGCTTACAAAAGAGTGGAGATTATTGCTTTTGACTGAAAACTTGCCCAATGAGCTGTAACATGCATGTAGTCAATTGTTTGGCTGCTGGTCCATATATCTATGGTTATGTAAACCTGCTTCACCTCAGAGAGTTTCAATGGCCTACTGAGTGCAGTACACACCAAGTCATACTACTGTGAAGCAGGCTTTTTGGAGAAATATGTTTAACAGGGAATGGTGTACGTGGGCCAATCCAGTTCATGAACTTGAGGAAATCTTTTTTGGGCAACAAAAGCAAAATAGAGTTGACAATCAGGTAACAGCTCTGCAATGGCTGTTTAACAGCTAGCATTTTGGATGCTTGTGGGTAAATTTTGAAGTCTTTGCAATTCTTTCTGTTAATATTAGTTGATGAGAATCATGAGATATTTTAATTTTTTTGAAGAATGCATGTTTCACACCTTTTTCATGTGGAGTACTGCTTTGGGATTTTCCAGTACTTGTTGGTGTTAGAAGAAAACAATCTATGTTTGTCTGGGAAGACTTCAAGGGCACATCAAGTTATTCAATGTCAGTTCCTGCTTCCAGTTCATTGTCACTATGGTCACTGCCACCACACCACCACCTCCACTATCTCCCATACCAATAACACTCCTCTTGCCCTGCCCCACTCAATTGGGTGTTTTGCATTTGTATGTCATATCATTACTGATGTTCCAAAATTTGCCATTTTGCCACCATATCTGATGCTCTTTTTGCACAGACTGCATACAGCCCTAGAGTTGTCAGCAGTGTCAATATAAAATAAATTCCACACTAAAGATTTACCTTTTTTGCTTTGTGCCATGGTGCCTGGCACTATTATTTGTACACTCTAGGGACCTGGAGGAAACCCTACACTGCCATTTCCTTGTTGAGTTGAATTGTTCTCATTCATACTCATCTTCTC
Source organism: Neoceratodus forsteri (assembly GCA_016271365.2). Classification (NCBI taxonomy): domain Eukaryota; kingdom Metazoa; phylum Chordata; order Ceratodontiformes; family Ceratodontidae; genus Neoceratodus; species Neoceratodus forsteri. The sequence continues at coordinate 656,862,728 of CM028136.1, forward strand.
ATTCTTACATTTAGCATATGATTTGTTTTTCTGTACTTGCCTCTCATGCCTTAAAGTGGCATCCTCTCCTATCCCCTCATTGAAACTGCAGACCTCATTGCCACAATATTCAGAAGAACTGGAAGTGCCATCATCATCATGTGGGATATATCCTGGGCTATCCCATTCCCAGTCCCCACTATCTCAACCATATCTATCAGCATTCACTGCCTTAGCATCTGAGCTTATATTGAGAAGGATGCCTCCCCTGCATGCTGCATCAGCAGCTGGAAGTATCCTGGCACATGTGACAAAATGTTTAGTATCTCTATGAGTAACTCCAGTCAGTTCTTTTCAAAACACTACTATCATTTTATTGCTAACATGCTTTTTTGGTTCAGGAGGACATTTAGTGCCAGTCCTGGTGGTGTTATTATTGTTGCTATGTTCTTCTTTTCAGGTATGATTCATATTGTCCATATCATTAATAGTTGCAGGTGCAGCAGCACTGTGCTTGCTTTTAGCAGACTTAGAATGGGAAATACAAGACATAGAAGACAAACCCATGAAAGGAATGGATATTGTTTCACTAACTGTTGTAAAGCCACACAGTGTAGCTATGTCATAGTAATAAATGACAGGGCTTGGGGCACCTAACAGACAGTGTACTATAGCTCAAATGGCCTTCACTATGCTGCAGAGACACACAGTGTAGCTATGTTACAGTAATAAATGACAGGGCTTGGGGCACCTAACAAACAGTGTAATACAGCCTAAATGGCTTTCACTATGCTGCAGACACACACACACACACAGTGTAGCTATGTCACAGTAATAAATGACAGGTTTCAGGGCACCTAACAAACAGCCTAAATGGCTTTCACTATGCTGCAGAGACACACAGTGTAGCTATGTCACAGTAATAAATGACAGGGCTTGGGGCACCTAACAAACAATGTGATATATCCTAAATGACTTTTACTATACCGCAGAGACACACAGGGTAGCTGACTGTCACAGTGATAAATGACAGAGCTCAGCCAGGGGCACCTAACAAACATTGTAATACACAGCCACACAAGGCTTTCACTATGCTGCGGAGACACACATTATAACTGACTTTACAGTAATAAGTTAATGACAGGATTCAGGGTCACCTAACAAATGGTAATACTTTTTCAAACCAGCTGCTAGTGCCTTGCTTTCTGTGTTTTTTTGCCCCCCCTTGCTCCTTTTCTGTTTTCTCCCTAGCACCACACCATCCACCTCCTCAACTGAGGATGATCCCCCATTTCCTCTCTCCCTGAGATTGCTTCATTCCCCAACCCCAACCTCCACTCCCTTTGCTCCCTCCTGCAGTTTTAATTTTTATTTTATGATTTTTTTATTCAACTTTTAGTTAAATGGTCACTGCAATTTAGCTGCAGCCTGCAGAGTGAGTGCCTGACCATAGACACAGATCTACTTCCCCTCCAGACTGCTGCCAGCTGCTATCTGCATAACATGGGCTCACAGCAGATGGAGCACAGACACCACTGACCAATCGGGTTGTCAGCCCATTGTCATCTACTCCTATTCTTGCTGTAAGCTCATGAAGGACCCCATAGATTGCTCTTTAATGCCTGTTTTGAGCCTGGATGTCCTGGCAGGAGTCCCAGGACCCCATAGGTTGCCCTTGGCTGCCCTGTAATATCTGTTTCCAATTACCCATTATCCAATCAAAACTACCTTACCCGAGAAATACACTGTTATGTTGGGTAGTACATTACCCAAACTACCCTACCTAGCCAAAAATCACTGATGCCCAATCTATCTGACACAGCTATCCATCAGGTAGCCCATGCCAAGTATTTTGTAATGTAATCTGCATCTGTTTTATAAATTTTTCCCCATACATTAACCTTCCCCAGCTTGTACCTGGAAACAAGCCTTGGCTCAGTGAGCCTTTACGAATTAATAAATTTAAAATCAATCAATAAATAAATCTGCAATTAAAACTAAAGATTCTTGTGTTTATTTAATGAGAAGGGACCCTTATTCCAGCATCCCTGTTAGTTTTAATTAAAATTGGCTAAACATAACATACTTGAAAAGCTATCATGACACTGACACATTTATTTATGTTTTATTTACTAAAATTGTTTTATCAGGAAAAAAAACTTATAAAAACAAGCTTCATTTCTAAATGTGCCTTAGGGAAGTTACAAGCATTTTCAGCAGTTTGTCAAATGATCACTAACACTGTCAGTAGTATACAAACAAAATTACATATAATGTCAATCTTCATTAGGTAAGCAATTACCTATGATAAGACATGTGTTGTGCTAAACTAATATACACCTGCAGACATGAGTGCATTGCAAAGAACATGGTGTATGCTGGCTCTTTTGTCACTTAGAAAGTGTATTATTCAGTACTGCACATGATTTGAAGTGGGTTATAAGAAACACAGAATTTGTTGACAGAAAAGGATTGCTAGGCCACCCACTCTGCCCATATGTTTTATTTTTTCCTTAATCCATCTCCAGAGACCTTATCTGGTCCCCAGTAACCCTCCCGCCTCACAGCCACTCCTCTAATATTCCCCTATGTCTATCCAATGAATGCATGAAGCCCTCCACTGCTTTTGCCTCCACCACTTCTGCTGACAGTCTGTTATATGCCTCATCCACCCTTTCAGTAAGGGAATACTTCTTCACATCTCTCTTAATCATCCCCACTCCAGCTTCACTACATGTCTTCTGGTCCTGATGCTCATTCTCATTTGAAAGAGATTCCCCACTGAACCCTGTTTTACATTTGTGAGGTGTTTGTAGGTCTCTATAATATGCAATATCTCTCCTCTCTTCCAGGGTGTGCATGTTAAGATCTCTCATTCTCTCCTTGTAAGGCTTCTCATTCAAACCCTTTGCCATTTTAGTTGCCTTCCTTGAACCATCTCCATCCTTTGTCCTTTCTGATGTGTGGTCTCCAATAATGGACATAGTACTCCAGGTAAGGTCACATCAGCAAGCAATATAGAGGCAACAAGACCTCTCCTGCTGGAGATCCCCCTCCCTATGCATCCCAGCATCCTACTTGACCTACCCACTACTGTGTCACACTGCTCTGCCACTTTGAGGTATTCAAATATAATATCTCCAAGGTTCCATTCAGCTAAATGACTGTCAGTATCTCTCCCCATCCTATACTCATCCCCTGGGTTCCCTTGCATTATGTGCATGATTTTGCACTTTTTGGCATTGAACCCAGCTGCCCTGCTTTTAGCCACTCCTGAAGTTTCCTTAGATCCTGACATAGTTTCTTCACCCCTTTTCTGACTGTTCACCATATTGCAGATGTTGGTATCATCTACAAAAAGCCATATTTCCCCTTTCAGTTCTTCTGCAATGTGCTCTGAAGACATTGAGGAGGACTGGTCCCATACCAAGCCCTGTGGTACCCCACTAGTCACTCTCCCATCCTCAGAGTGAGTGTCATTAACCACTTTCTCCATCTGCTATCCAGTAACCAGTTTCTAACCTAATTTGCCACTTTATTTTACACCCCTAGACTGCTAAATTCAATAATCATTCTCTTGTGTGGCACAGTGTCAAAGGCTTTGCTAATGTCCAGAGAGTCCATGTCCACTCCCCCTCCTGATCTATTTGCCTGGTCACAAAGTGCAAGAAATATATCAGATTCATTTGACACAACTTTTCTCCTCTGAATACAAGTTGCCTGTGGTCTCATAGCCCATTGGATTCAAAATATTCTACCAGTCTTTCTTATAGTAGTAGCAAAAGGAAGGCAATGGTGCATACAAATCAGCTATGTTTGAGTTGGGTAGTGGCCCGCTACCAATATTTGAACAGAAGAACAAAAAGACTCAGCACTCTCTGGTTCTATAGTTACAAAATGCAATGCAAATTTATTTCAGCAAGGTGCCATGATCGAACCCTATAGCCCCAGCACTTCAGCCCTTCAGTGAGCCTTCCTCAGATGCTGGGTCTAAGGAATGACAAATGTACTCATCATTTATACAATTAGATTAAAGTGATATACACCCTATTGTGAACAAAAGTGCAAAGCAACATGAAATATTTAAGACACATACATACAAACCTTTTACAAAACTTGTAACACAATAGATCTGGTTTAACTGCTAGTTGTAATAATTTCAGTTATATATATTTCATAATTCACTTTCTAGTAAGTAAGCTTATTTCCTGACCTGTTTGTGTTATGCAACATCTAAAATAATAATCAGAAACAAGATAAGTGTAATTGATACCATCAATGGCTTCAATACTGAATTTACATAAATCATATCAATGTAAATATGTTACATATGCAAACAATGTATTCATGTGTAACCACCCAGTCCCCTGAGGCTACTAGAATCCCCTCAGTAACAGTGCTTGGCAGGGAGAGGCAGCTGATGATTAACTAGTTAAATGGTTTTTCACCTGCTCACTCTTCTGTTTGCTTGGCCTCAGCTGAGACTGAAGTGATGAGCTCATTTGGAACTCTCACAGCAGCATAACCCTTGTGCTAGCTGTTGAGGTGGGAGATAGAATGTTGAGACAGCAGTTGCAGTTTGGAGTCAGTTGGAGTCGTGTTTAGAGTTGGAGTGTGAGAGTGAGAGCTGCTCTGCCAGTAGGCTCTGAGTTGAGAGCCTTGAATTCTCACACTAGTTCTGGTATTCTCCAGCTTACCAAGTGAAGTGGCAGAGACCTTTTCTGCAGCAGGATTTCCTGATTTTCATCAAAGGAGGGGTGAAAAGGAATGCTAGTGGGTGGATCCAAGGGGCAATAACTTTTTTGATCTAGGATGATTTGAAGCTGCCTGAAATGTCTAACAGTGAGTGAATTTTGACTTTTGCTATAGAAAGCAAGTACCTGTTCTGTTGTGTTCCATGCCCAGAGGGAAGGCACAACTTATTTTTCAGTAAGTACAGACATGCAAGACTGTCTTTGAAGTAAAGTTGGCTGAGGTGTGTGATGTCCAGAAGTATGACTATATCACACTGTTTGAGACTTTTTACCTTTACACTACAATGGTGGTGAATTTGAAATCTGAATGCCAAGTTTCATTCAAAAGCAATTCAAAAGGTTTCCAAATGTTTAAGATATAACTCTGAAAGAATGACAGAGTATGGATTTGGGGGCAAAGGGTGGGCAGAACTCCATCTGGAGTAACCAGTTCAGGACTAACAGATTCAGTTAGGGTGCCTGATTACTTTAGACAAAGTGCCAAATGTCTGAAGATAATTTTTTTACCCCGAAGTGGGTTACAGTTCTTCTCTGTTTATGGAAGAATGGTGTTAGTGCTTGCTTAATGTGTTTTCAGTTGTGGCCAATATGCCACTGAAAGCAATGTTCTATATCCTACAACTTGTGGAACTATCAAGTGCAAGTGTCCTATGTCCTACTGCGGTGGGAATACAAAAAGAGTTTCTGTCAGATACAGTTTGATTTTGTTGTTCTGCAAGTTCCTAGTGCCAAGATTTATAAACTTTGGGGGTCCTCCCTTGCTCTGAAGAACATCTTTTGAATAAAGTCCCACTGTATAACCCCGACTATGGTCTGGACAGTTACATTATTGCTTCCTGTGTGGATTTACTGGCTACTCCTCTAGAAGATAGGTCTAGCATATACCTAGCAAAAAATCTCTCCCCAGGACCTGGTTTGTAAATTCCAATAGTTATGTTTTTGTACACCCTCACTCCTTGATCTCTAGAGAATGAGCATGGTATACATTCCCAATGCTAGGGGTGGTACAATTTCTAAATGTTTGAGTGTGTGCCCAGTATGGAAGACAGGGGAGCTAACTGAGTAAAATAGTGGGGGTGGGGTTACACATGGCTTAACTCTATTAAGTTAGATAGGGAGGTCAAATTTAGTGCAAAAGGTCAAATGATCAAAAAAACTCAAATATGGCCAACATTTTCATTTTATCTCAAGTTGGCTTTTTACTGTAGTTAACACTTATTTATATTTGTTTGTTGCACTAAATGCTAGATATTTGGATGACAGAAAAGAAATATATATATATATATATATATATATATATATATATATATATATATATATATGTAGGGGGTGCAAAGGGGCTTTCAACCCTAATATTGAATTTCCTCACTTTTGTCACTGTAGAACAACCCTAACTGATGCATTAAACTGAGTTTTGTGCCATGAATTTCCCTTCTTTTTGAGAATGAGGACTATAAATAGTGAATGCAATGCGGTGGTGGGAGCGTGGGACATGCGGGCCCCTCACTCCCACTACGTGATTTTCTGTGACATAGTAACAGTAAGTACAATGCAAATGCAAGCACAAAGGGTTATGAACATGGTGATGCAAACATAAACCGTATCACAAATGGTAATAGAAACACAAGCGCAAAGTGACGCCAAAGCAAAGAGTGATGGAAACAGAGAAGCAAATGCAAGCGCGTATGGAATGCAACTGGTAACGCACATGGTCATGGTACTGCAATTGGAAATGCAAATGGTAACAGTAACAGTAACAATAAAGCCAAAGAAAACAGAAATGGAAACCAAAACACAGGCATGTACAGAAACGCAAACCGTGATGTGCACGGTCATGGAACCACTATTGTAAATGCAAATGGTAATGGTAACAGCAACAATAACACCAAAGGAAACGGAAACAGAAAGACGAATGGAAGCGAGTATGGAAATGCAAACCGTAATGCGCATGGGCACGGTGCCGCAATTGTAAATGCAAATGGTAACGGTAACAGCAACAATAAGGCCAAGGAAAACAGAAATGCAAGTGCGAATGGAAATGCAAACCGTTACGCGCACGGTCATAGTACCACAATTGAAATGTAAATGGTAATGGTAAATAGCAACAGTAATGTCAAAGGAAGCAGAAACGGAAATGCAAACGCAAGCGCATATGGAAATGCAAACTGTAACCCGCATGGTCATGGTAACGCGATTGGAAATGCCAATGGTAATGGTAACAGCGACGGTGACGCAAAACGAAAGACACATGCAAATGGAAGGTCGACCACAAATGCAAATGGCAATGCACAGGCTGATACAAAAAAAACTAAAACATAAACAGTAATGGAAATGCAAATGGTAACAGTAACACAAACCCAAGCACAAACAAAAATGCAAACTGTAATGCACATGGTGGCGTAGACAGGAACGGTGACGTGAATGGTAACGGAAATGCAACTGGAAATGCTAACCGGCACAGTAACGATAGGGCACACCCTTCTTTTCCCCAAAAACTGCATCGAAAAAGACAGTGAATACAAATAATGTATGCATAATAATGGGCCTCAGAGCAGAAAAGGAGGACTTGGAATACTAAATTGCTTATATCTCAGGAATCGTACAATGTAGAAAAAAAAAATGAAAATTTCATATGAATTATGACATTCCTGGCTAGTTTTGAACTTAGCCCCCAAGTGGGGGTTAAGTATTTTTCTGACAAAAAGTCTGTATCTCGCACCATTTCTGAGATATAGGCCCTGAAAGGCGGGAAAGATGCCGTAATGTTATCCTGTAGGAAAAAGGGTCAACTTCAGAGTGCCGTAACTTTGCAGCCCTCCAATATTTTTTCACCAAACCACCAAAAGGCACATCTGTGGCATGTTGGCTGTCTTCCCTTCAAATTTCAACCCAATAGACCAAACTATTTTATTTGCAGCAGGGTGGCAAAGAATTCCTGTTGTTTTGGGCATAGTGTTGCAAAATAGTGTCGCAAATCACGACACTTTCACAAATGAAATCACGAAAGTGTTGTGAGTGTGACACTACTTTGCAACATTACTTTTTTCTAGAAATTTGAAAAAACATATGTCTGGGGTGTTTAACCCCAAAATAAAGACATGGCTAGCATTCTGAGGGTCTGACTAGGTGAACACAAAAAGAATTGTGTTCCCAGAGGGTCCCAATTTTAAATACCAAGTATTTTTCTGATCACCAACTGAAAACAAAATGGTAGATTTGCAACACTACTAGGGCCATTTGCGACACCAAAAAGTGCATTTGCAACACTGTCGAACATTTTGTTTACTTTTCCCATTGACTTATAATGGAAAATTGTTTTTTGAATAACTTTTGAACCGTTTAATATTTTTTCACGAAATCTTCAAAAGGCACTGCGGGATCCCCAGCCACACATTCCCTGAAGTTTTTGGACCAGTTGCACAAACCATGCAGCCTGTAGGCATGAACAAATAATTCACCAAAAACCGCAAATGTGCTTGCAGATCTCACTTAATAACTCTGCAGCCGTATATCCGACCACTGCAAAAGTTGGCTGATCCCAAGATGTATGGTTCTTGATCATGCGTTGCAAATTTCAGGCAAATCTGTTGAAGGGTGGTAAAGTTATTAAGGTGCAAATGTGACCCTTTAACCTTAAAAGGGCTGCTCAACCCTAGCTGTGGTAGCACTACCGTGCTACCATTATATATATATATATATATACACACAAATGGCAAATAGCAAATGGCAATGTGCATGGTGTCACAAACAAAAATGCAAACAGAAAAAGTAGTGGAAACGCAAATGGTAACAGTAATGAAAACACAAACGCAAATGACAACGCGAAGGGTAACGCACACGGTGGAGTACACGGGAACGGTAACACAAACAGGGACATAAATGCAAGTGGAAACAGTAACTGTAACAGTAACGGAAGCGCATACCCTGTTTTTGCCGAACAGGTGCATAGAGAAACACAGTGTGTACAAAGAATGTATGCATTGTAATGGGCATCAAAGCTTAAAATGAGCATTGGAAGTACTTAATTGCTAATGTCTCAGCAACCGCATGACGTAGAAAAAAAATTTCTGAGCACCAACTGAAAACAAAATAGCGGATTTGTGACACTACTAGGGCCATTTGGAACAATAAAAAGTGCATTTGCTACACTGTCAAACTTTTTGTTAACTTTTCCCTTTGACTTATAATGGGAACTTGCTTTTTGAATAACTTTTGAACCGTTTAATATTTTTTCATGAAATCTTCAAAAGACACATCGGGGACCCTGGCCCCATGTTTCTGAAGTTTTTGGACCAGTCACACAAACTGTGTGACCTGTAGGTGAGAGCAAAGAATTAGCAAAAAAGCGTAATTGCACATTGCATTGTTGCTTAATATCTCTGCAGCCGTATATCCAACAAGTAGGAAACTTAGCAGATCCCAAGATCTACCATGCCCAATTGTGCATACCACATTTCAGGCAAATCCATTGAATGGTGGCAAAGTTATTAAGGTGCAAAATGTGACCCTTTAACCTTAAAAGTGCTTCTCAACCCCAACTATGGTAGCACTAGCGTGCTACCATAATATATATATATATATGTATGTCAATTTTAAAGTTATAAAGTATGCATGGAAAATGGAAAAGCAAATAATTGCCAGATGTGACCAGTCTAGCAGAAGAGGGATCTCAAGATCTTGCAACAGGAGAAACTGGAACAGAAACAATATACAGATAACCTGAATAATACTAGAAAAAGTGTTTCTTTTCAAGTAAACCAGAGAGATCATTAAGATAATAGGACTGCCTAAACAATGCCTCCTCAGCAGGACTATCACATTAAACAAGTGGCCCAGGTGATTTTTTTATCCAGAGAGGAAGAGAGAATAAGAGAGGAAACCAGGAAAGCACAGGGCACAAAAAGGCCAAAGGATCTACTTCAAAAAAACGTGCAGGGGATGGAGAGGCAGAGGAAAGCCAGCCATTGACTCAGAGAAGCCTGGGAAACAAGGACATAGACAAATAAGTGAGATCTTAAATCTTTCAAAATTTGAACTTACTGAGCTGCAAAAAACACTATTAAAGATAGGTTTTTCTTTTGTACCATCACCTTACCAGGATCCATTAAAATCCCGGACGGGCATTTTCAAACTCATATGGAAGTTGAAGCTGAAATATTTTTTTGGAAGGTTTAAAGCATCTGTAGAACCTGAGAACATGGGGTTAATGAGTGATCTTGAAACTGTGAGAGAAGTGGAGGTAACACCATCTGCCACCATTAATACTGATTTGGTGGACTTCTGTATCCAAAGTGGAGAACTCTCTGAAGCTTCAGACTGGGATGGGAACATTATTGACAATATTGACATGTCTACTCTTTTAGAAGAAGCTGAGGATGTGAGAAGCAATATAGCAGAGAATGTTACAGAATACATTAAATTCAAACCTGAATCTGTTTTTTGCCCACTGATTTTCAAAGCAGCCATCTCAGTATTTGAAAAATGTTTACTTAATGAAACAGTTTAACTATTTTCTGAAAACCATTCTCATTTACCTAAAAATATGACACATGATGAACTTAAAGCCCTTAAAAACCTAGAAAACCTGAAAGGGGTCATCCTAAAAAAATCAGAAAAGGGTGGTAACATAGTTATAATGGATAAAGAAATGTACATTGAAATGTTGTATGGTTTATTAAATAACACAGACAATTACAAAAAACTGAACAGATATCCTACTGTGAAATTCCAGGCAGAATTAGGTGAGTTCCTAGACTGGAGTGTAAGGTGTGGGTGGATGTTGAAAAATGAGATGGAGTTTATTAAAACTGACTATCCAGTAATACCCACATTTTACATCCTACCAAAAATTCACAAAAGTACAACAGACCCACCAGAAAGACCAATTACATCAGGGATAGGTTCCCTAACTCACAATCTGAGTAATTTTATTGATAATAGGACTTGCCAATGAAAGGCAGGCCATCTTGTCTAATGTTCCCCTGCCAGAAAAGCAAAGGGGTAGGGGGGGGGATAGGAGGCGGGGAGGGGAATGTGATGTCAGAAAGGGCCAAATGACCAGGAGGAAGGAGAGTTTCCCAATTGGTTAGGGGGAGGGGTTAAGGAGGGGGACATTTGGGCTATGTAAGGGTCTGCTGCTTTCTGGTCACCCTCTTTTTGCTGGGAAAATGATTCTCAGCACTTCGCCTGCAGTGTTCAGTAGGTAAGGCACTGCTCAGGGACCCTTGGCCTTTGGCCAGGGGGCCTACCTGGTGAGAATGGAGGTCAGAAGGGATATATGCATATATATATATAGATATCTATCTATCTATCTATCTATATATATATAATATATATAGATAGATAGATAGATAGATATCTATAGCTATATATATATATATATATATATATATGTATATATGTGTCAGATGGTAATATGTTCTGGTGGGAAATAAGGGTGCTTCCAGTTTTAAATTGAACCGAAAGGCATATTTGTTTGTTGCGATTATGTCAGGAATGATGGGGTTTTTCTAGCTCTGTAGCGAAGAAGAATTGCTTTGAGATGGAACTGAGAAGTATTGGATTGATAGGTATTACACAGGGTTAGGGGTGAGAAGGGAAGAGCACCTTTAACAGTAGTTTGATAATGTAGGTTGGTTCAACAAAGGCAACATAGAGGTTTAGCTAGCTGCAGGAGATATTGGAGGCTGGCACTCAGTTAAGCTGGGAGCTCAGCGTACTTTAAATGTCCAGAAGAGTGAAGTCTAGAATTGCTCAATGTGCAAGGGAAGACGCAGAGTGTTTACGCTTATACAGTAAAGGGTTTGCGGTACATTGCTGCAGTTTGTTTTCTGCACATACCGGGATGGACCGGTGAAAGACATTGTAGAGTAGCGCTGGAGGTGTCCTCTATGGGCGGGCATGTTGGCGGTTGTGAGTAGTTGTAAGCACCCAGCAGACGGGTCCTTGTGGACTGGCGCCAGTTGGACATCGCTGTTAGGGGTGATCCTTGGAGGTGGGTGCCATGTGACTCGAGAGGTGCTCTCTGCCAGAGGGCACGTGGGGGTTTGGGGGTTATCTGAAGCACCTCGGGAGCGGGTTGTTATGGGCTAGTGCTATTGTTGGCCACGGCCACTGGGGTGGCCTGCGCCATGTGGAAGGGGGGACAGGCTTCGGCCTGGGTGCCTATTGGAGCCTGGGACTGCATGGATCACTGCGGAGGTGCAGGTAGGAGTGGAAAGGTAGGTGGGGATGAAGCAACAGTCGCGGTTAACCTGATCGGCGTGGGCCACGTGGACTGAGGGCAAGGCTATGGCCTGGGCACCTAGTGGAGCCTGGCAGAGATACAAAAAAAAATGTAAACTCTGGCCGAGGCCTCCAGGGGCTTGCCAGTCTCTGGGATGAGGGCAATTAGGGATGGAAATAGTGCTCTGGTCACCACCTTGGAAGGCATTGAGGGATTTTGTATGGTAGGTTTTTCGAGGAAGGCTACAGCAGGAGATTGGGAAAGATGGGACACGGGGGCAGTGGGCCTGTTCTTCAGACACATGGCTCAGTCAAGGGGCTAGCAGACTAGTGGTTGGCCTGGGGGTTTGCCAGGTGGGTGGGGCCTGCAGGGAAGGACCGTGTTGTGCCGGTAAGCTGTTCACTTTTCAGAAAGAGTCACCGGAGGCCCAGAAAAAGAAGGTTGGTGCAGATGAGGAGACAGTCTCTCTTTTATACTGAGCAGCATGTGCCGCATGGTCTGGGGCCAGGCTATGGCCTGGGTGCCTTGTGTGAGCCTTGGGTCGCGCAGATCGCTGTGAAGATTTAAAAAAAAAAAGGAGGGGAAAACGCTGGCCTGAAGCCTCCTGGGGCTGCCAGTATGAGGGATGGAGAAATTGGGGAAGGAAGTGGGCACTGGTCACCACGAGGGAAGTCAGCATTGTTTGGTTTGGTCTGGCAGTTTGAATAGGGCCAGAGCAGGCGATGGGGGTGGTCGGGCCACGTGGGCAGTGGGCCTGTTTGATCCGACCTGCAGTGCCATCAAGTGGCTGGCTGTCTAGTGATTGGCCGGTGTTTGCCAAGTAGGTTGGGCCTGCGGAGAGGGTTCGCAATTTTGCCGGTAGGTCCGTTCACCATACAGGAAGGGTCATCAGAGGACCGGGATCCAGTGGGAGGAAGAAGCAAACTGGGCAATGAGATGGTAAGAAGCAGGGCCTTTTCTTGGTGTAAAAAAAAAATCATTCTGCTTAGAGTACAGATGGGAAATGAGTGACAAGGTATGCAGTTGGCTGCAGGGACATTGTAAACATCTTGGAATTTAAAGAAAAGGGAAGTTGAGGGAAAGGGAAGGTTTTGGCTATATAAACTGTTTAGGTGGTAATGGCCACAAGAATCCTGTCTGGTGGGTGCTTATGACCGACTATACCCCACCAGGAGGATTGGACAAGGGTACGGATATTTTTGTGGATACTTTCAGCAGAACTGAATAAGTATAGTCCCTGGAGAATTTTTCTGCCAAGTTAACACAAAACTGGGTAGGTCACGAGGACTGGTTAGGGCCTGTGTTTTAATTCAAGGATTTTTGGTCGGCAAGGGAACTACTTGCATAGTGAGTATTCAAATACCCAAAGGGCTTGCAAGTGTTAAGTGTTCAAAATATCTACCATCTAGATAATTACACCATCCAAAACATCCAATTGATACAGGGCTAGGAAATTATATAGTACTGTCCAGTTTGGTGATATACACCAGTTTTCTCATTGATGCTTTGGGCAATGGTAATAGGGTCAAGCAATTTACATTAGCTTGAAAAGGCCTTTTGATCTTGCCATCTATACACTCCTACTTGAATCTGGGTCTGGCTATGGATGCGGTATCTTGGTGGGAGTCACCCGTATAAGTGAACACAAAAGGTTACAATTAGGAGTTTGGGGGGGACCTTAGTGGTTAGAGCTGTTGCTGGGAATACCTTAGGTTTCAGTTTGGGCCTGATGTTGTTGGCCTGCTCAAAGGACTGCGTTAGACTGTCAGTCAGCCAACATACTGTTGCGGACAGATGACACATTGAGGCTTTGGGAAGATGGACTGGTCCTGGTGCCAAGGTTAGATCAGTTGTTTCCCTGCCATTGCTGCAGTGGTTGATACCCTCATTCAGGGGAGAGGAGAGGTATAGCAGGGCCAAAGGAGCGGTTTCTCTGAACGGGGACACGGCCGCACTTTGGCATGGGCCGGGGATCAGGGTATAATAGCTTAATTTAGGTTAATTTAGCTAGGGTGGTGTGGGGCCCCAAACTGAAGCATAGCAAGACATCTGGAGCCTTGCAGCAGTCATAGAGATGGCAAGGGTGCAGGTTCAGGGTACCTGGCAGGCTGCATGCAAAAATACATTATTCTCATGAGGGATGTGGGAGTGGGAGAAAAAAAAAACAAGCAGTATGCAGCCGAGCTTCAGGGTAGGCTGCGGACTCTAGGGTGGAGGTTAGTGCATCATCATCATCCCTTACCCAGAAGGGAGGGAGGATATGGTGGTGATGACATCGGAGATAGCTGCAGATGCCAGGAACCCTGTGGCCATTCTGGCATGCATTCGGTGATGATTCAAGAAAGGGCTAGTGACAGTCGGGGTAGGGAGATAAGCAACATGGTGGCATCATACCAAAGGGGGGAATGCATGCAGGATGCATGAGAAAAACTGAAAGGGATGAAGGTACCTCAGGGTGCAGCCAGGAGGGTCGTAATAGGATGGGGGTAATGGGCATGGTGCAACCATACTGCCTCATATACCTGGGGGACAGACAAAAGGGGGTAATAGAGGGCTGCGGTGGCCCAAGGAAGTGGAAATTTAGAGTAAGGGGAAGAATTCCGTCAGGGTATTTGGACCCCCCCACACTGGTTTATAAATCTAAGGGGTCCTGGTGGAGGCTGGCAGGTGAGGAACACAGTGGAGAGGCAAAGGCCTCATCTGGCCAGAGAATGACTTGCCAGGATGGGGGGCAGATTTAGTGGACATTAGCTATCTGGTGACAAGGATTGAAAGAGTGGGGGGGGTAACTCGAGTCTCCCTTGGTGGGAGAAGGGGAGTCTGGTATAGGGCATAGACAAAGTCTCCACAGGGCTACAAGGAAACTGCCATCACAATGGCAATAGTTGCAGGACTGGGGGGAGGTTTGGCAGCAGAACACAGGCAGAGCAGGCAGAGGAGGGTGGCCTAAGGGGGCAGGGAGCTTCCACCATGCATTACAAGCAACCTGGGAAATTTGTCTGTGGCACATTGTGTTAAGCCTGTTGGTGCATGTCAGTAGTGTGGTCTAGGTTTCCTGATCCAGTTATAGGAAAGAAGAGAGAGGGGAAAGGGTGCCTGAGGGAAGGGTCACAACACATAAGAAGAAATTGAGCTGAGTTACTGCTCAGGCCATGGATCTGCCACTCACAGGGAAGGAAGCATGAGAGTAGAATGGATCAAGGGCAGGGGCTAGGGAGGAATGCAATAAAGGGTGCAGGATATGGGGCAGCAGGCTGATGGCAATGGTACTACAGGCATAGGGACCTCTGAGGCCAGGCCAGTCCCAGGCAGACCCGGAGGCTGGACAGGACCCTCGTGTCCAGACGGGGGAGGAGGCAAAATCACTGAGGGGGCCCAGGGGCATGGGGCGATGCCTGGGTGGGTGCCACACATCCCGGGAGGTGGGCTCACCGAGACAGTCGATGCAGACTCAGAAGCGAGAGGGAGGCGGGGGACAGCTGAGAAGGAGAGAGAAAAGCCAGAAGGACAAAGAATGACCAAACAGGGTGCACACCAGGGAAGGTAGGCTGGCTAACAGGAGGTTTGTGGGGAAGGGGACCATGAACAAGGGAGGAATCTGGTGCAGTGGAAAATAGGTCAAACGATCTTACAGGGAGTCAATTGGGGAAGCCTCAAGGGCAATGTGAATGTGTGAGGGAATGTTGGGGGCCCGACAGCATGAGTCACTTAGAGCAGGTGGGCATGTGCCAGTATGGGAGCCAGGGCAGGGGCAAAACTATTGGCAATTTATACTGTGGGGGCACGGGGGAGGACTTGAGGTGACGGGCATGTGGGTGCACTTGGTCCCGGGTGGCGGAAGGAAAATCTGATGGCCTGTGGGTCAGAGGAGAAGCATGACACAGGACTGGAGGTTCCTGTGCCAGGTGGCTGAGTGGATGGGAACAATGACCATTAGCATGGGACAGGATGAAGCCAGGCCAAAGATAAGAATGGTGGTTGAAGGTCCAATGCAGAGGGCCCCTTCCTCCCTGGGGGCCCAGTGGTGGGCATACAATGGCTGGGGGAGAGCCAGAGGAAGGCGGCAGGTCCCTGCTAGGAGAGCAATTGTACGGCCTCAAAGGACATAGTGGTCAGAAGAGGTTAAAGATGGGAGGCAACACATTGGGAGTATGTGGGGGCCAGGCGGCCCAGCCACAGGAAGTGTTAAGAGAATGAGGGTAGGTGAAAAGGGCAGGTGGAGCCCTGCCCAGACCAAGTAAGGAGGATGGGCAGCAGCAGAAGGGGTGCAGCTGCACCGGTACGAGCCAGTATGGGGCACAAACGGGAGCCCGGCTGGAGGGGTACAGAGCATGGGGGACAGCATGTGGCCAGGGCTACAAGGGCCCTGGAGGGGCAGGCTAAGGGGCCATGAGAGGGATGCAGGTCCAAGGTAGACCGCAGGTGATACAGTTGCATGCTCTCCCCTCTTCAGAGAGAGGTGGCAGCTAACCCAGGCAGAGCACACAGCAGCCCCAGACCTCAGCCACAGCAGTGCAGGGGCATGGTGTTAGGGGCATAGGGGATCCCGACCCCATCCCAGCAAACATGAGGAAGGGGAATGGGGACAGACCATCATGTAGGACCAGCCCCGTGGTGGCACCAAAGGGGCAGAGCGGCCAGGGTGAGGACTGGCAGGCCACAATAGCCAGGGTGGTGGTGCATGAAGCTGAGAGGGGGTAGGGATCCAAGCCCATCCCTGGGACAATTTGTGTGGTGGGAGGATGCCTACAAGTGGAGGAGGCAGGCCTGGCAGGTGACAGGTGCCCTTACTGGTGCTTGCTGGATATACAGGGGAAGGGTGCTGAGGAAGGGGAGAGTACCATGTTCCTAGCCTGCAAGGGGGGAGCCTCATCATCCTTCGCAAGCTGGAGATAGGTCAGTGGAAAAGGGGGAGTCAAAGGGAAAAAGAGGGACAGGAGAGGGGCGAGGGGGGATAGGCAGCATGGGCTGGGGACCAAGGAACCCAGGCATGGAAGTAAAGGAGGGAGAGGATAGAAACTAGGGGCCAGATTATGTGTCCAGACCTAGTGGGGTATGGACTGGGAACTGTCCGTGTGCGGGTCGGTCCCAGGTAAGGGGGGTGCCTGCTAGTGGTACCAAATGGTGGTGGTTCCTGGTGGTGGTACAAAGGGTGGAGTACCTGGTGGTGATATCTTGTTTCTCATGAGGATGGAGGGTGCTGGATCAGCTGTGTCCGGACCCCGAAGTACTGCAAGCAAGGAGAAGAGGATAAAGTCAGAAGAAGGTTCCCAGAAAGAAGAAGCAGAATGATTACTGTGTTGGTACTGTACTGTATACTGTTGAAATATGAAGTGTGGGATGTAGATATAATTTGCGTGCCTTAATAAACATTGCCAGCGAGCATCCAACAGTAACAGGTGTGGAGAGATTTATTTCTGGGAGGGGGATCAGGGGACAATAGGGCTTGTCAATAAAAGGCAGGCCATCTTGTCTAATGTCCCCCTGCCAGAAAAGCAAAGGGAAGGGGAGGGATGGGGAGGAATGTGATGTCAGAAAGGGTCAAATGACCGGGGAAGGAGAGCTCCCAATTGGTGGGGTAGGGGTTAAGAAGGCAGGAGGGGGGCCATTTAGGCTATGTAAGGGCTGCTGCTTTCTGGTGGCCCTCTTTTTGCTGGGAAAATGATTCCCCATGCACCCGCCCTATACTAGGAGAGAAGTTTTTGCCACTGGCTGGCACTGCACGGGAAGTTGAGGATAGGAAGCAGGGTCCCCGGGGGCCCATGTACGGAGTCAGGGGAGCTGCAGTAAGGCAGTATATGGTTCCAGGGGCTGGAAGGAGCCCTGGCTGAGGGCACCAGGTTGTCCAGGAGAGAGAGAGAGAGAGAGAAAAAAGGCAAGGAAAGAGAAGGAATGAAAGGGAAAAGGGGCAGGAGAGGGGAGGAGGGTAGGCAGCATGGGTTGGGGACCAAGGAACCCAGGTGTGGCAGTAAAGAAGGGAGGGGATAGAAACTAGGGGCCGGATCATGTGTCTGGATCTAGGGGGGTATGGACTGGGAACTGTGCCTGTGTGGGTCGGTCCCAGGTAAGGGTGGGGTACCTGCTAGTGGCACCAAATGGTGGTGGTACCTTGTTTCTAGTGAGGATGGGGGGTGCCGGATCAGCTGTGACCAGACCCCAAAGTACTGCAAGCAAGGAGAAGAGGATAACGTTGGAAGAAGGTTCCCAGAAAGAAGAAGCAGAATGAATTATTGTGTTGGTACTATACTGTATACTGTTGAAATATGAAGTGTGGGGTGTAAATATAATTTGCATGCCTTAATAAACATTGCCAGTGAGCATCCAACAGTAACAGATGTGGAGAGATTTATTTCTGGGAAGGGGATCAGGGGACAATTTCCTCCGGCCAAGAGTTCTTACATTGAACTCATACTTTCATGATAGCATTAACCTTTTAAATAAATTAAAAGGTAAAATCTGGGGGGCAAATTTTTGTTGGCTAACTATAGATGTGAATAGCTTATATACATCTGTAAGACATGATCTTGGGATTGAGGCAGTGGACCATTTATTTAATGATCAGGAACTAATTTCCACACTTTCTAAGATGGGCAATTGATTTTGCGATGATCCACAATTACTTTTGCTTTAACAAATATTTTTTTCTCCAAGTATGTGGGACAGTCATGGGGCAGCCTTCTCCCCCCTCCTATGTGAACCTTTTAATGGGTTTCTTTGAAGAAAAGGTTCTCTAGGATGGTACACAAAATAAATTTCTTAACCATCTGGAAATATGGCATCATTTTATAAATGACATAATAGTTGTGCGGAATGGGGATGAAAAAATGATACCTGAATGCATCTCATACCTGAACAACACATTAGGACTAAGTTTTACATATGAATGTCATACAAAAACATTAAGTTCCTGGATTTAGAGCTAGAAGGCTTTATAGGTGAAACTATTATCACTAGTGGGTATAGTAAAGAAACCGCTGCCAACAACATCCTTCCTGCATCTAGCGCACACCCTAGGAAAGTAGTCGAATCAATACCCTTTGATGAATAATTAAGATTCAAGAGAAATTGTACAAACAAATTGGATCTTTTGAAACAATCTGAAGAGTTAAAAATAAGACTTAGGGAGAGAGGGTAGTCAGAAGATATTTTGAATGAGGCAGTCATGAAAGTAGACAAGCAGACAAATTAAAGAGTTGTGATCTTTTCACTTCTAAAAAAGAAAGAAGGTTTGGGAGCTTTAATGCAAAAAATATGATGTACAGGATAACAAGGGGTAACTTCTGTGACACAGTTTAACCCACTTGCTGGAAGACTTGGGGTTTGATACATAAATTCTGGAAATTACTTTTAACAGACCCAGTACTTAAAAATGAGATTACAGAAAAAACAAGAGTAATTTTTTCTAAAGGCAAGAACATTGGTGACAGAGTTACAAAAAGTGACTTTATAAATAAACTACAGAAACCCCAGAAACAAGAAAGTGGTTTAAAACAAAACCTAATGGGCTTTTTAAATGTGGAAGATGTAACACATGTCAATATGCCAATACAGGAAAAACTTTCTGTAAAGATGATAAAAACTTTGATATCAGAAATGTTATCACATGTACAACCCCTTTGTCGTTTACGTATGTTGGTAGAATTGCCCATGTTACTATGTGTGTAGGTCTACCCATCCTGCCAAAGAAAGAATCCAGGAATATGTGAGAGCCATTATAAATGGAAATATATACAATGCACTAGGAACACATTTCCTGTAAAAACATAATGGAAAACCAGAGTGTCTTAAGTTCACAGTTCTGGAACATGTAGCAAAACATCCAAGGGGGTGGGAATAGAGTAAACACTCTGTCACAAACAGAAACCAAGTGGACCTTATTATTGGATACAGCTGTTCAACTAGGGCTAAATGAAGAAGTAGATTTTTCCCCAAACTTGTAACCAGATAAAATCTTAGTTCTACAGTCACTTAACCCAGAATTTTACTTTGTGTTAAATTTGCATTCACTGTCTCCCTCTCTTTTTCCTTTGTACAGAGATTTACCCTAGTCCACAAATCTGAGGTATGCAGAGTGATAGCTGAAATTATTGTATGCACACAGAACACAGATTCATTTCACTGCTGGAGATGGATTGTTTTGAGGAAGGTTTCTTCCTTTCATTCTTTGATTTCAAATGGCTTTGTTACAACAGACCCCCTCCCCATTTCAGTATTTTGCATACCCTCAGACTACAACTTTAAAACTCTGTATGGACACTGGAATTGTCATAATTATGGATTTCAGTCTTACCCTCCACGCACTTAAATGTTGAGCCACTCCTGGCAATTATTTGCTTTTCCATTTCCCTGCATACTTTGTACCTTGACAATTGATATATATATATTTTTTTTTTCTTTTCTATGATCCAAATCTCTAGCATTTAGTGTAACAAACAAATATAAATAATTGTTGACTAGAGAAAAAGCCAACTTGAGATAAAATGACAATTTTGGCCATAGTTGAGTTTTTTTTATAATTTGACCTTTTCCACTAAAATTTGACCTCCCTATCTAAGTTAATAGAGTTAAGCCGTGAATACATGTTTTGCATATGTAACATATTTACATTGATATGATTTAAGAAAATTCAGTGTGTTAAAGCCATTGATGGTATTAATTACACATATCTTGTTTTGATTATTATTTTAGATGTTGCATAACACAAACAGGTCAGGAAATAAGGTTACTTGCTAGAAAGTGAATTATGAGATATATAACTGAAATTACTACAACTAGCATTTAAACCAGACCTATTGTGTTACAAGTTTTGTAAAAGGTTTGTATGTATGTGTCTTAAATAATTCACATGTTGTTTTGCACTTATGTTCACAATAGGGTGTATATCACTTTAATTTAATTGTATAAATGATGAGCATATTTGTCATTCCTCAGACCCACCCCTGAGGAAGGCCCCCTGAAGGGCTCAAGCACTGGGGCTATAGGGTTCGATCCAGGCACCTTGCCAAAATAAATTTGCGCTGCATTTTGTAACTACAGAACCAGAGCGTGCTGAGTCTTTTTGTTCTTCTTTCCTTCAGCAGTGTCTCCATTAATTTTCCCACCACTGCTTCACTTCAGTTAATTGGTCCTCCCTCACAACTATATGTGGCTATATAAGGTGCTGCCGAACTACCCCATTACAACACAGATCACTTTTACATGTCCCAAAGTAACATAGAAACATAGAAAATGATGGCAAAAGGGGACTGAAAAGTCTATCTAGTCTGCCCAAGAACGCACCTGTTGCTATTCCCCCTTCCCTCCTTTGCCTTTCCCTATGCTACATTTATGTCTATCCCATGTGTTCTTGAACTCGCTTATCAGTTTAGCCCCCACTACATCCTTGGGTAGGCTATTCCATGTATCCACCACCCTCTCTGTAAAAAATAACTTTCTTGTGATACTCCTGAACCTCCCTCCCTTCAGCCTCATGTCATTCCCTCTCGTTCTTCTGCTCTCTTTCAATTGGAAAAGCTCCTGAACGTTAATCTTATTTATACCCATCATATATTTAAAAGTTTCAGTCATATCACCCCTCTCCCTCCTCTGTTCCAGGGAGTACATGTTGCGTTCCCTCAGCTTGTCCTGGTATGCCATATGGTACAGTTCCTGAATCATTTTTGTGGCCCTCCTCTACACCATCTCAAATCTGTCTCTGTTTCTTGTGAGCCTGAAGTAAGACTGTCAGGTCTATAGTTGCTAGCATGTTCCCTCCTGTCACTCTTATATAGCTTGACCATGGCAGCCCTTCTCCAGCCATCCAAAACCACATCTGTTTCCAGTGAGCTGTTGAACAAGGTTGCCAGCAGGGCAGCTAGTACTTCCTTTAGTTCCTTAAGTACCCTTGGGTTTATCCCGTCTGGTGGCATAGCCGTGTCCACCTTCAGAGCTGCAACTCCTTTCCAGATTCTACAAAGAACAGGAAAGAAAATGCTAAAATAATGAAAATATGTTTTTACCCTGTCTCTGAAAGTAAATCCAGGTTACAGTGCAGTTATATGAAATGTATGTATGGCCCTAAGACTGTATTTGTCAAATCACACTACATAATTGTGTCTTACTTATTTTATTAAAACAAAAAATAAGCTAGTGCTGGTGACAGTGCATGAGACAAGATAAACATTAAGAGTCGTTTTTTAGCTTGAATTAAAAAGTAAATATCTTTAGTGTATTATTGATTTATTTAAGATGTTGCATTCCAGGAAAGTCCCACTTAGGTGTAACACCAACTTTTTAAGAGGGTTTGGGGAATCATTACAGCAGTAGAGTAATTACATGATTGTTACTCTGATAATTTTTGTACATTCTGTAAATAACCTGATGTACAGAATGTGAGATACAGTACTAGTAAGAGAAGGGAATGTAAGAGAATAGGATGAGAGCAGGATGAGAGCAGGCTATTTGAAGAGATTAGCTGAAGCACAGTTTATGGAGGTGATGAAACAGTACTGTCTTCAAAGCACGTAAGGTGTTGCTATCTTCAGCATTATCAAGGAAGGAATTCCAGGTAATCAGAGCTATAATGGAGAATGCCTTTGACCAAAATGCTTTGCAGACCCTTGGAATGTGCAAGACATTTCTTAACATAGACTTTGACTGCAGATAAGGACCGCTTGGCCCATCTAGTCTGCCCATTTTCCTACCTACAGAATAGGCCGCAGATCCTAGTTAACCAACAGCCTATTTCTTCCTACCCCCCACAAGAATTGCCTTATGTCTGTCCCATGCATTTTTGAAATCTCCAACAGTTTTAGACCCCACAACCTCCTCAGGAAGGCTGTTCCATGCATCCACTACCCTCTCTGTGAAATAATACTTCCTCACATTGCCCCTGAACCACCCCCCCTCTATCTTTAAATTGTGTCCCCTTGTTCTTGCACGTCTCTTTTTCTGAAAGATGCTACCCTTTTGGCCTTTGTTGATTCCACTGAGGTACTTAAAAGTTTCTATCATGTCCCCCCTCTCCCTTCTTTCCTCAAGGGTATACATATTAAGCTCCTTTAGTCTCTCCTCATATGGCTTCTCTTGCAGACCCTGCACCATTTTAGTTGCCCTCCTCTGGACTGCCTCTATCCTGTCTATGTCCTTGCGGAGATGGAGTCTCCAGAACTGGACACAGTACTCCAGATGGGGTCTCACCAATTGTCTGTACAGAGGGATAACAATTTCCTGTTTCCTGCTGCTGATGCCTCTCCCTATGCATCCTAGTATACCCCCAGCCCTCCCTACTGCCTTCTCACATTGCTTGCTAACCTTAAGGTCATCTGATATGATTACCCCCAGGTCCCTTTCCTTTTTTGTTGTTGTTACTACCCCCCATTGTGTATTCTTCCCCTGGGTTCTTGTTTCCCAGGTGCATTATTTTGCACTTCTTTGCATTGAATCCTAGCTGCCATATTTCTGACCATTCCTCCAACCTTGCCAAGTCCCTTCTCATCCTTTCGCCTCCTTGTGTATCAACCCTGTTGCAGATCTTTGTGTCATCTGCAAAGGGGCATACTTTTCCTTCCAGTCCCTCTGCAATGTCACTTATGAAGACATTAAAAAGGACTGAACCCAATACTGAACCCTGCGGTACCCCAATAGTAACCCCTCTTTCTTCAGAGTGCACTCCATTTACAATTACCTTCTGTGTCCTGTTGTCCAGCCAATGTTTTACCCAGGCTACCACCCTGGGACTCACTCCCAGGCTGGTTAATTTGACTATTAATCTTTTGTGTGGGACTGTGTCAAATGCCTTGCTAAAGTCTAGGTAGGCCATGTCCACAACCCCTCCCTGGTCTACTACTTTGGTCACCCAGTCAAAGAAATCTATTAGATTCATCTGACATGACCTTCCCGCTGTGAACCCATGCTGCTTTGGGTCCTGTGCCCCACTGGCCTCTAGGTACTCAACCATTCTTTCCTTCAGAAGTGACTCCATCACTTTCCCTACCACAGAGGTCAGACTGAGAGGTCTGTAGTGTCCTGCCTCTGTCTTGGTCCCACTTTTGTGACAGGGAATCACATCCGCCTTCCTCCAGTCCTCAGGTACCACACCATCTTCCCATGATTTATTAAAAAGAGTTGCCAGTGGTTTCACTAGTTCCCCCCTTAATTCTTTTAGAATTCTGGGGTGAATTCCATCAGGCCCCATTGCTTTGTCCACCTTCAGTTTTAGGAGTTCTTGCAGAATCGTTTCTTCTGTGAAAGGACTGGGATCAACCCCCCTATCAAGAGTGCTTCTGTTAATTGGATTAGGCACTTCCCCCTCCTCTTTTGTGAATACTGAGCAGAAATATTCATTCAGTAACCCTGTTTTTTCACTGTCCCTCTCTGCCCACCCACCGTTCATTCAATTCAGCCTCACTATCCCTCCCTTTGTCTTTCTACACTTGCTGATGTACCTATAAAAGGTTTTATCCCCCTTCTTAACTGAGTTGGCTATCTTTTCCTCAGTTTGGGCCTTTGCTATTCTGACTTCCCTCCCTGCTTCCTTCTGCTTTAGCTAGTACAGCTCTCTGTCCTGCTCTTTCTGTGTTTCCTTATACTTCTGGAATGCTATCTTTTTCTTCCTGACTTTCACAGCCACCTCTTTTGAGAACCATAGTGGCTTTTTCTTTCATTTTGATTTGTTTATTTGCTTCACACAAAGGCTTATTGCCTCTGTGATGGCAGTTTTGATGATTCCCCATTGTTGCTCCACACCTCCTTCTAGCCTTTTTTGCTAGTGCTTTTCTGAGGCACTCTCCCATCTTGCCAAAGTCAGCCCTCCTGAAGTCCAGTACCCTCACTTTTGTATGGCTTGACTTTGTTGCTGAGTTTAGCGTGAACCACACTGTTTGATGGTCACTTGTTCCCAGGTGGCAACCCACTTCTAGATCTGAGATCCTCTCACTGCCCCCATTTGAGAGTATGAGGTCTAAGATTGCTCCCTCTCAAGTGGGTTCCGAAACTAGCTGTCTGAGGCCTGCCACCTGTAGGACATCAAGAATGGCCCTGCTCTTGGATGTGGCTGCAGCAAATGTGCTCCAGTTAACATCTGGCATATTCAGTCTCCCATCAACAGTATTTCCCCTTTCTCTGCCATTCTAAGAATGCCTTCTGTCATATCCTTGTCCATTCCCTCCCACTGACATGGGGGTCTGTACACAACCCCTGTGCGGATTGTGGTGCCCTTTCCAGTCTCCAAGGTGACCCACAGTGCCTCATCTCCTCCCTGTTTACTCTTTTGTTCAGTTGCTTTTATCCCTTCCTTTACACAGAGCTACTCCTCCCCTCTTCTCCCCTGCCTGTCTCTCCTGTGAGGTTATGTACCCTGGTATGTTAACATCCCAGTCATGATTCTCTGTGTACCATGTTTCTGTGACTGCTACGATATCCAGGCATCCCTCTTCCATCAAGGCCACCAGCTCAGGGAGCTTGTTGCCCAGACTACAGGCATTGGTACTCATTGCCCTCCATTTCCTGATGGCCTTAATCCTTTTTGCCCCATCCCTGTCCTTCTTGCCTGTGACCTTAATTGATAAGTTTGTAGAAGGGGGGGCATGAATAGCAGCTCATTTAGGTGTAATAGGTAGAGACCTTAGATGCATTTATATATTAAAGGGGCCAAGTTAAACTCTCTCTCTCCTCTTCTTCTCAGGGTAGAGGAAACCTGGTGTATTGTACTGCATAAGATGCAAAGGTGGGCTCCCATTTCACATTCAGTGTACAAGTGCATTTCAGGACATGCTGTTGAAGAATTGAGTTACATTTTGCAGTGATGTGGAGTTAGCAAATTTATAAATTTCTCTATCATACAGCAACATGGGTTGTAGGGACTGTTTGCATGTATTTAGGTTTGGGTAGCTTGAAAGGCAACTTGGAACCTGTTATTGACTTCTTTGAGGGTGCTAGATGAAGCACAGGTAACAGTCTCATCAGTGTAGAGATGCATATTGATCTTCAGAGATGGAACATATGTAGTGGAGATATTTGTGAAGAGGCTGGAGAGGAGGGGTCCTTGTATGGAGGGGGTGCTCTTGTGAGTCATATATATGCTGACACTTCCTAATATTCTTCTTAAACAAGATATTTATTGTCCATGTTCACCATATAAAATTGGCTTTGTCAGGGATAATATTAGTTCCGTGCGAACTAAAATAAAATAATATATTGCTTAGCGTCATATTAACATCGCCTAAGCTTAAGGTCAAAAGTAATATACTGAAAAATAATAGCCATTTAGGACCACAGATCTGTAGCCTGCTAATATGCTAGTCTGTTTTCTTTATTCAGTGTGTATTCCAGTATTAAATTATTATTTCTAAAACAGGATTAAACTAATGTAATAAATGTTCAGTATTTTTTATATACTATACAACAACATGAAACACATGGGTGACTCCCTTTAACCCGAGCACTCATTTAGAATTTGTAGTCTGGCAGCATACTCCCTACATCCCTGTAACAAAAACTAAAACATTACAGTTTACAAGCTCCCCTGTTGAACAACACTTTCCTAAGAGTTAAATCAAGCAATATTATTCCACACATTCAATTCTGTGCTTGTAGTTTTAGCAATGTAATTTTCTTTAAGTAGTTATTGACATTTTATTGCAATGTAATTTTCTTTAAGGTTATTGACATTTTATTGCAAGTGAGGAACACTTAAACTACACACTTATTTTGTGTTGAATGGCATCCTGGTTCAGTGTGCAGTAAGAAGCATGAGCATGTTGCCATTCTCTTATACTCACTAACGAAACAAGAAGTACATGATATCACTATACTGTGTGAGCATAGGATGTCATTTTGTGGGTGGGCATGTGCTGAAGCCCATATCAAGAGTGTCCCTGCTAATCAACTCTCTCCAGGCTTTGAGAGAGAAAGCCTGTGGGTCCCGACGGAGAGTACTCTTCAGCATCTTAATGGTTGATAATGTGTTTCAGTGTTTATCCAACTTATTTACGCACAAACATTACCATATAACTTGGAATTTTACTTAAAATTATGTATGTGCAGTGTATTCTAAGGGTGCAGTAGTACCCCTATAGCTAGGATTAGCTGAAGTGTTCAATGTTATCCCAATTTTTTGCACCTTACTAACTTTCCATTGTTTGACAAAATAGCACAGAATTTGGCATGCCTGGTTAGGCTGTCAGAGTCTCAAGATGTGAAGAGTTTTGTGACGGTATCTTTTATGGTTTCCGAGCTACAGAGGGTCAAAAAAGTGAGATTTCCTGTTTTTCCCCCATAATTAACATTCAGTGTTTTTGCTCTCACCTACAGCCTAGACGGTATGGAATTTCTTCCTGAAATTTTCTGGGATGATGAGGCCTGTGTCAAAGATGAACCTTTGGATGGTTTAGTGAAACAATATCATACAGTTTTTGAATTATAATGATTTTTCGGGTAATGTTTAAGTTCAACCGAAAAAATAAAAACAGTTCAAAAAATAAAAAAAAATCCACATTGTGAGTGGTTGTTTGCATAATTTACTTGTCATGGGGGAAAAACACTTAAATAACCATCATTTTCTTTCTACTGTTTAAACTTTCCAACATAAAAACTACAAGCAAATTATGTAGTTTTACTAAAATGCATGAACTTGTATTTTTTTTTTTTTAATTTGCTAGAAATACCATTTCTGGGCACCAAAAATCCAGGGTGCCCAGCTTACTGAGAGGAGCCATTCTCCCGCATTTTCTGTATGAAAGCAGCAGGACTTTCTTGACTTCTGCAGCCACAGCTAGAACATATTCTGAGGGCTGCAGTGAGATCAGTGAGCTGCTGTTTTCCTGGTGTCTAGTGGCAATCCCCACCCTTTGATTGCCATCCCCCTATTGTTTCAAGCTTTTCCTGGTGGCTAGTAGCACCCCCACACCTCAGATTGTCATTCCTGTATTTTGCAATGTGTCCCAGGTGTCTAGTGGCACCCCCCACCCTCTAGTTGCTGTCCCCATATTCTGTGAATGTTTTCCAGGTGTCTAGTGGCACCCCTACCTTCTGATTGCTGTCCCTGTATTCTGCATATGTTGTCCTGATGTCTAGTGGCACCCCCACCCTCTTATTGCTTTCCCAGTATTCTGTGCATGTTCCACTGGTGTCTAGTGACACCCCCACCCCCCAATCCCCAGTTCAATAGTGTTTAATGTGTAATTAAGAAAACCATACCTCTATGTCTTTGTTTTTCATTTTCTTCCTGTAAAAAAAAAAGGTCCCTCTCCAATCCTACCCCCACTCCAACCTCCCACTGAGCACCCACCACCTCCTACACCTCTCACACACCTTCACTTACCTGAACAGGTCCCAGGGTGAAGATACACTCTCCAGTGGAAAACGTCTTGCTGCTAGAACCGGCGACTGCAATATGAAAAACTAAGATAAGTGCAGTTCAGTGTATTTCAATGGGGTTTTCAACTTTGATGCGTAGCATAGCCATTTTTGCATATTTTGACACCAAATTTTCAACGTGCTCTTTTGGAGAACCCATCTCATGAACAATGTCTATGGAATTCTGAAAATCCTGCCTGAATGGTGATTTTGCAGTTGCTTGGTGAAATTACCTTTTCGGTGGGATTTGAAACTTTTCAATGCCCTTGTTCATGAGGTGAAGAATCATAAAACTATGTTGAAAATTTGCAAAATGTTAAATGGAACGTTATATGCATGAGTTGAAAATTTGCTACACTCCACTCATAACTTTGGAAATTTTAAATATTTTCACCCCATATTTTTGACATAGCCATTTCTTTACATCACCTTTTGAATATGACAACTGTCATTTTTCAAATCCTGGCCAAAATGTATTTTTGTACCTGTGGCACAGAATGACGTTGTGGTGATGCAGAATATTTCAATAGGGATTTGAAAATTCTCAACATGGTGTTCATGAGGTAGGGTAATAACAAGGCTATGCTGACTATTTGGTGGTTGTTTTGGCTAAAATGTAAGCGCATGGTCTTCTAGGCCATGTGCTTCTACTGTAACAAACATATACTCATCTATGGAGGGATGTGAGAGCAGGGCCCAGAGGGCACATGCAAAGGAGGAATCAGTTATACTATCTAAAAAGGTAAGGACATTCTTTGACAAAAACTGCATTAAAGAGGACTGGAAATGAGTTCTAATATGCAGCTGTTTATAAAGTTACCATTTGCAGAAATAATATCCATCAGCCTGAAAGATCAATATGTAACTGTACCTTAATAAAAAGTGGCATGAAAAAATGTATTTTGAATAGTTTTGAGTTTATGGGCAGCATTCTGTTACAGTTCTCATCATGGAACCAGTGATCCAGAGTTTTAACTATGTCACAGTTTGAGCAAAAAACTCTAAATATGGTTCTGATATAGTTCTGATAGGACAATAGCTCAAATGTTGCATTCTGTACTCAAACCGTGACATAGTAAACACTCCAAATTACTGGTTCCATGAAGAGAACTGTGCAGAATGTTGTCCATAAAAACAAAACAATTGAAAACACAGTTTTTCACATCAGTGTTTATTAAGTTACAATTAAATAAGGGCTCTTTTGGAGGCATGTTTTTCACTTCTCTTACTAAGAGCATTACTAACTGTTGCCAGTTTGCACTCATTTCTTGCCCCTTTAATGCACCACTTGGAGTAACTTAACACTACAAAAGTAGGGAAATGTGGCATTAGGGTTTCTTACCCAAATGCCCTCCTCTGACATTCACTCAAGCAGCAAAAGGAAAAAACCTTAGGGTTTTGGGTCTCCAGAGTCTTGGCAGATCAGTGGTGGGGTCTTCCTTGGGGGTTGTTAACCCTAATGCTCCCTTCTCCTCCCTGTCGGCCCTGCTTGAAGAAAGGAGATCATGTGTGACATTGTTTGCTCACAGAATGGGGTGGGCATTAGTGTTGAAAATCCCAAGGAAGATCCCACCACTGATTTGTCAAGACTCTGGAAAACCACAACCCTAATGTTTTGTCCTTTTGCTGCCTGGGGGGGCTGAGGGGGCATAGGGTGAGAATCCCTAACACCACATTTCCCTACTTTTGTGGTGTTGTTACCCTAACTGATGCATTAACACAGTTTTTTTGCAAAGAACATATATATATATATATATATATATATATATATAGTGGCATGATAGTGCCACTATAGTTAGGGTTGAGTACCCCATTTAAGGTTAAAGTGTGAAATTTGGCAGCTTAATAACTTTGCCACTGTATGACAGATTTGCCTGAAGTTTGGCATGCACAGAGCAGTTCCATAGATCTCTGGCTATGCCAAGTTTTGTAATGGTTAGATATACAGTTGCAGAGCTACATAGCACCATAGAATGTGGTATTGACAATTTTTTGCACATTGTTTGCTTATGCCTACAGGTTGCATGGTCTGCACAACCAGTATGAAACCTTCACATGCAGCCAGGGTCCCTGATGTGCCTTTTGAAGATTTTGTGAAAAAATATTTAATGGTTCAAAAGTTATTCAGAAAACAAGTTTACCATTATAGTCAATGGGAAAAATTAACAAAATGTTTGACAGTGTCGCAAATGCACTTTTTAGTGTCGCAAATGACCCCTGTAGTATCTCAAATCCACCATCTTGTTTTCAGTTGGTGGTCACAGAAATGCTTGGCATTTAAATTTGGGAGCCCCTAGGGACACAATTCTTGCTGTGTTCACCTAGTCGAGCCCTGAGGATGCTAGCCATGTCTTTTTTTTTGGGGGGGGTTAAACACCCCAGAAATATGTTTTAAAAATGTTTGCAAACTGTAGTGTCACAAAGTAGTGTTGCACTTGTGACACTTTCATGATTTTTTTTGCGAAAGTGTCACAAATCATGACACTACTTTGCGACACTATGGCCAAAATAACAGAAAATCTTTGCCACCCTGCTGCAAAAGAATGGTTTGGTCTTTTGGGCTAAAATTTGGAGGAAAGAAAGCCAACATCCCACTGATGTGTCTTTTTGTGACAACATATTACAGGGCTGCAAAGTTACGGCACCCCGAAGTTGATGATTTTCCCCATAGGTTAACATTACCGCTTCTGCCGCACCTTTTGGGGCCCATATCTCAAAAACACTTTGAGATACTGACTTTTTGTCAGAAAAATGCTTAGCCCCCCCCCCATTAGGGGGCTAAGTACAAAACTAGCCAGGAAAGTCATAAATAATATTAAATTTTAATTTTTTCTCTACATTGTATGGTTCCTGAGATATACTCAATTTATTATTTCAAGACTTCATTTTCCAATCCGATGGCCATTATTATGATACATTCTTTGTATTCACTGTGCTTCTGAATGCACGTTTTGGGGGAAAAAAAGTGGGCGCATTTATGTTACTGTTACAGTTAGCTTTTCTGCTTGCGTTTCCATGACCATTTGCATTAGCGTTTCCATTTACATCACTGTCTGCATTACCCTTTACATTTGCGTTTGTGCATGCGTTTGCATTAGTGTTACCATTTGCATTTCCATTACTGTTTTTGCTTGTGTTTCCTTTTGCGTCACCGTGTGCATTACCATTTGCATTCATGTACGCGATTCCGTTTGCATTTCCATTTGCGTTTCTGTTTTCTTTGGCATCATCATTGCTGTTACCATAAGCATTTGCATTTCCAATTGCATTACCTTGACCATGCACATTACCATTTGCGTTGCTGTTTCCTTCTGTGTCGCCGTTGCCTTTATCATTTGCATTTCTGTTTGTGTTTCTCTTACTGTTTCCATTTTCATTGCCAT
The DNA here is from genome assembly GCA_016271365.2 of Neoceratodus forsteri. Lineage (NCBI taxonomy): Eukaryota > Metazoa > Chordata > Ceratodontiformes > Ceratodontidae > Neoceratodus > Neoceratodus forsteri. The sequence goes on from CM028136.1 coordinate 656,894,404, forward strand.
TTGCATTTCCATTGGCATTAGCATTTGCATTACTATTGTCATTACCTTTTCTGTTTCTGTTACTGTTAGCATTTGCATTACCATTTCTGTTTTCATTAACGTTTGCACTTGCATTTCTCTTACCGATCGCATTATCGTTTACGTTTGTGTCACCATGTGTGTTACTGTTTGCGCTTGCATTTGCGTTACCATTACTAGTTTCCATTCACTATTTATAATGCACATTCTCAAAAAGAAGGGAAATTCGTGGTAAAAAATCCATTTAATGCATCAGTTAGGGTTGTTCCACAGTGACAAAAGCGATGAAATTCGGAGTTAGGGTTGAAAACCCTAACTGAGCATTCCAACCCACCCCCACCACCAACACACACACACACATACATGCAAGTAGGGGAAGGACCAAGGCAACACAGCCAATCACAGACAACCAGCAGCAGGTCACATAACTAACATACAACTATGTAAACCACAAAACCACACACCCATGCTCCCATCAGACTCTGGCATGGGGTTGTCACTGCTAACTCTGATCCCGGATAGTCCACGTACCACAAAACACATATCACTATGCACAACTGGGCATCTTGGCCCACATGCTGCCTCCAACACATAACACACACAACACATATTGCATTTTGGGGTTCACAAGATCCAATACAAGATTTTGCACATTCCCTGATATAGTTTCAAAAATCACTTTCACTAATGTCACAGTGTTGTGATATGCAATTGAGACACTTCCATCTTTGCGACAGTATTTTGTGACGCTATTTTCCATGCCTTTGCAAATACAACGCTGTTATGTCTTCCATTGGTGACAGTATTTTGTGACACTATTTTATATGCTTCTGCAAATGCAACACTTTCGTCTCTTCCTTTGCTACACTTTCATGTTTGCAGAAGTATTTTGTGACACTATTCTCCTGATGATTGCACATCTTTGCCATCATCCTGCAAGCTAAGGGTTGGGTCCTTTGAGCTGAAATTTCCAGGGTGGCAAGCCCTAGTCCCACAGATCTGCCTTTTCCTGCTTTGGTACTACTTAAGCATGACAAACTTACACTGTTCCAAAACTGAGCAATTTGCTATAGACTAACATTGCAATGCCCGTGATGCCTTTTTGCCACCCATATCTCAAAAACAAAGTGAGGTACACCGTTTTCGTTACTGCAAGCTGAAGTTAGATTTCTTACCTATTTGCTACAGTAACACAGATATACACCTCCTGCTGGCTGTGTGTGATTGCTTGTGTTGCCTTGGTCCTTCCCCGACTTGCATATATATATGTGTGTGTGTGTGTGTGTGTGTGTGTGTGTGTGTGTGTGTGTGTGTGGTGGGGGTGAAGGGGATGCTCAGTTATGGTTTTCAACCCTAACACAGAATTTCCTCAGTTTTGTTGCTGTGGAACAACCCTAACTGATGCATTAAGCAGAGTTTTTTGCCATGAATGCAAATATATATATATTCGATCGAAACGTAGATTTTTAACTCTATTTTCTATTTTCAGCGTGCATTTAATATAACCATTTTGTTTTGCTTTTAGACCACATGCTGACGCAGTGCCTTGTTTTTGTTTTTTACAGTATATATATATATATATATATATATATATATATATATACTGTGTGTATTCATGGCAAAAAACTCTGTTAATGCATCAGTTACAGTTGTTTCCACAGTGACAAAAATGTGGAAATTCGACATTAGGGCTATCACCCTACAACCCACACCTACGTCCCCATCCTCAAATCACTAACTCCCCATCCCCCCCACACACATGCAAGCAGTATAAGACACATCCATCATCATGGCCCTGCAACTGTATGAGTTCTGCTGCCATCAGAGTGCCTTGTGGGTACACAAACATGCTGGGCAACCATGGGAGATGGCCAACAGTAAGCATTTTTCTGTTACAAACATAAATAACAAGATTTATGCAGATGCCTATATTTCAATTAAGAAATGATGAAACACATAGTATGTAATCTATAGATAGCTGTATTGGAAATAAGAGTTTGGATAACCCTAGCAACAGTCAGTGGATGTTTGCATATTTTTTCCTGATAGAGTGAGTCAGTCCTAATAACAAATGGTAATAATAATAAAAGTAATGTTTAGTAGTATAGTTTACAAGTAACATAGGACAGCAACAGTTGTAACATCCAAAGATAACCATAACATCCTGTTAATGAGTATTTCCAGTTAATGCAGCAGTATTACAACATGTGATGGTGCTAGTTTCATACCTGAGCAGTATCTGAAAAGTACTATGTATGTGTCAGCCATGTCTGTCCTGCTACCACAAGCCTATGTGGTAGCAGCGATACCTTCAGCGAGCCAATTGTAGAATTATAACACACAAAGATCAATATTTATAACATTTGTACAGACTAAGTTTCACTTTATGAAAGAGATATGCCAGCTATAATGTGTCATCATACTGTGCTGTCAGTATAAAGTCGATCATACTGTATTTGGTTTTTCATTACATAGTGGTATGTGAAAGGAGTACAGTGTGTAGTGATTATTGTGCTTACAGCTGTGACTGACTGGTATAGTGTCTTACAATCTTGCATGTGTCTTGCATGCATATGTGTGTGTGTGGAGGGAAATGCAGAGTTAGGTGTTTGAGGATGGGGGTGTGGAGTGATAACCCTAACATCACATTTCCAAACTTTTGTCACTGTGGAAACAACCCTAACTGATACATTAACAGAGTTTTTTGCAATGAATTTCCCTTCTTTTTGAGAAAGTGCAATATAAATAGTAAATGATATGTTTTGGTGGGCCCTGCCCTCCCACCAACCTGCCCATTTCTGCATAATGATATGTGTTTTTTGGGAGCGTGGGCCCTCCAGGCCCTGCGCTCCCACTTACTCATAAGCATGGAGCCATACAGCAGCCCTGTAGGCCAAGAAAGCCTTGTAACACAAATTTGCCAATATCTCGGGCACTGTAGCAGGTAGAAAAAAAGTTCAAGTGTGGTTGTAATCAAGAGAGTGAGTAGTTCTCACAATATATAAGTCTACCGAATCCATGTCTCGCATTGTGTCTGAGATATGGGAAGCAAAAAGTATGGTTAATGTTAAGTCTGTGGGCGTAAAGGTTGGGCCTTGGACATGAAAATGAGCAATTGGAAGACGAATTCCCAAATATCTCAGTAACTGTACAAGGTAGAAAAAGCCATTTCTGGGGGGTTTAACCCCCCAAAAAGATAGGGCTAGCATCCTCAGGACCCCACTTGGTAAACACAATAATCAGTGTTTACATAGAAGGTCCCAATTTTAAATACCAGGCATTTTTCTGTGTCACTAACTGAAAACAAGATGGCTGAATCATGAAAGTAAAAAGGCCATTTGCGAAAGTGAAAACAGGCATTTGCCAAAGTTTCGTGATTTTTGTTAACTTTTCCCATTGACTATAATGGGACATTTGTTTTTTGAATGGTGCAATATTTTTACACCAAATCTTCGAAAAGCAAATTGGTGACCAAAACTGCATCTTCCCAGAACACTTTCAATGGAACGGACAAACTGTGTGGGCTGTGGGCGCGAGCCAAGAAACATGCAAAAAGTTTGTTTTTTTTCATTTTTTGGCATTCTGTAGCTCAGCAACCATACATCCAACCACAATGAAATTTGCCAGGTCCAATGATCTAGGATACCAAACCTTGCATGCAAAATTTCAGGCAAATTCATTGTATAGATCCAAAGTTATTAAGGTGCAAAATTTGAGGTTTAACATTAAGTGCTTACTCAACACTAACTATAGTGACACTACCATACCACTATACTATAATATATATATATATATATATATATATATATATATATATATATATATATATATATATATATATATATATATTTATATAGTATGTGTGTGTATATATATATATATGTATATATACACACACACATATTATGCTGGCGAGGTAGTGTCAGTATAGTTGGTGTTTAATGTTAAAGGCCAGTTTTTGCAACTTAATAACTTTGGAATTTTTCAACAGATTTGCATGCAATGAGACATGCATGACTGCTCTGGATAGGTCTGTTGATCTGGCAAATTTAATTTGAATCACTTGTGTGGTTTCTGAGATAAAGAGTATTGAAAAAACAGATTTTTGTATTTTTTGCTGTTTTTTTGTCCACCTGTATCTCAGAAATTACTTTAGCTACTGGACTGAAATTTTCAGGGTAGAAAGCCTGTGCCTCACAGATGTGCCTGTTGAAGGTTTTGTGAAAAACATTAACCTGTTCCAAGGTTATGAAATGTTGAATTTCCCATTATTTACTATGGGAAAAAAATAGATGTCCTGCTCGGAAATGGATTCTGTTTTGCAGAAGCCCCTCGAAAATGGATTCTATGTTGCAGTCCAGAATCTCTTTATGCAGACAGGGTCATCCTATGTTGGAGGTGGGAAATTCTTTTTGTCCATCTGCCATTTTGTTTAGCCACTTAGCGAGTCAAAAAAAGCACAAAGAAAGAATGAATTTTAAAATATAAGCAGGAGAACCTAGCTAATGGGCACCTGTTTAGCTACATTCTCATATTCATAGCAAGAACATTTCTGGACCTGAAATCTCCAATGGCTAGCTTAGCGAGAGGAGTGCTTCCCAGTGTTCTCTGTATGAGAACAGTTGGATTTTCTTGACATTTGCAGCTGTAGCTGAACTTGTGTTGCTAGCTGCCCCTGTAGATGTGAGCCCTCCCTCTCCCTGGTGTGAAGTGGCATCTCCACACCCTCTGATTATCATCCCCCTTCTTTATTTGTTTATAATGAAACTCTGACACTGAGATGCCCACTCCTGGTGTTGGATGCCCTTCCCCACCTCCTCCCATTCTTTTAATAATAACTGCTGACATCGAGGTGCCCAGTCTCTGTGTTGGCTTTCACATGCCTCCCCCCAACCAGTGTGGGATGATGGGGAGCCCACTCCCAGTGTCTCCTACTAATTTTTATATCTTATGTGTTACTCTGGAGGACACTGGAAAGCCCACTTCCAGTGTCAGACAAATAGTTAAATTGTTTTCTTTATACTAAAAGTCTGACACTGGGATGCCCACTCCCAGTGTCGGATGCCTGTCCCGATGCCACCTCCTATACTTTTAATAATAATTGCTGACATTGGGGTGATCAATTCCTATGTTGGCATTTGTATTCACCCCCAACCAGTGTGGCACACTGACAAGCCCACTCTCTGTGTTCTCTAACAATTGTTATATTCCCCAACACCAGAGGACACTGGGGAGCTCACTGCCAGTGTCCCAAAATAGTTATAATAGTGTCTTTGTAACCTGAAAAAAAGAAAACACTCCCTCGACATCTTTATTTTTTTTACACCTGAAACAAAGAAAACCATCCCTCATCATTGCTGCTGACATCCTCCCCATCCCAATCCTCCCACTGAGCACCCATCTCCCAGCACCACCCACCGTTACCCTATAATTACCTCCAGAGGTGGTCTGCTGTCATCTTCTGTAGATCGAGACATCTCTGCACTCTTCAAAGCTGAACCACAAACTGAGAAATCAAGGTAAGTGCTGTATAATGTATTTCAATTGGGTCTTGAACTTATGTTGATATCTCAGCCATTTTAACATATCTTTGCACCAAATTTTCAAAATGGTCTTTTTTGGTCCCCTCCTTATGAACACTGTCACTGTCATTTCATTAATCAGACCCGTAAGGTGATTTTGCAGATGCTGTGCAAAATCACCTTTTGGGACTGAGTAACAAAATGACAGTGCCAGAGTTCATGAGGTGGGATCCCAAAAAGCCTATGTTGAAAATTTGGAGAAAAAATACAAAAAAATAATGTGCTGTCATTGAAATTTTCCTAGACACACACATAACTTTTCCAATTTTTAATGTTTTCTCTCAAAATTTTCAAAATAGCCATTTTTCACACCACCTCATGAACAGTACAGCTGTTATTTCTCACATCCTGCACAAAATATGTTTCTACACCTGTAGCACAGAATGGCATGGTCGCCACTTGAAATCACCTATCTGGACCGAGTAACAAAATGACAGTGCCAGTGTTCATGAGGAGGGGGTCCCAAAAAGCCCATGTTAAAAATGTAGAGTAAAAATACCAAAAAATGCCCTAGTTATGCATGGTCATTGAAATGTTTGTATGCACACATATAACTTTGCCAATTTTTTTTATATTTTCACTACAAATTTTCAGTATAGCCATTTTTTCACACCTCCTAACGGGAACAGTTCAGCTGTCATTTCTCACATCCTGCCCAAAATATATTTCCACACCTATGGAGCAGACTTGTGTTTTGCCACAGATGATAAAATTTGCACCTATGGGGTTTATGAGGTGGGGTGATAAGAACACTGTGTTTTAAAATTTGGGATCAAAATGTGAAAAAAATGACTACGTTATGACCATTCCTTGAAATTTCACTATGCAACCTCATAACTATGGAAATTTTCAATACTTTGACCCCAGATTTACAACATCTCCTTCTTATGACCCCACCTCATGTACTATATGTCACCGCTGTTATTTTTCAAATCTTGTCCACAATATGTTTTCACACCTGTGGCATGAAATGACATTGCAGTTGTACATAATTACATTTTGTCTTGCATTTCACAATTTCTCTGTACCTGGGTACATGAGCTGGGGTAATAAGATGGCTATCCTTACAATTTGGTCACTGTTGTTCTTTACATTGAAGTGCAGAGCCCTCTCAGCCCTGCGCTTCCACTCCTACATACATATGCACATCTATGGTGGGATTGGAGCACACCATGATGCTTGTTGGTGTGTGGAGGGGGAGTGGGGTTGTGGTGGTAGGGTTGAGTTGGGGGAGGGGTGGGTTGTTAGGTTTGGAAACTCTAACATCTGATTTCCCTGCTTTTGTCACATTAGTAAGAACCCTAACTGATATATTTTGTCACATGGATACTGGAGTATGTAAAGAACACCTGTGTCTCAAAGTTAATATGCTATATTATTCAGTATTTTTTACTAGCATGTTGGTGTGGAAATTCTGTTTTTTGCTTGTGTGGCTGCAAACAGAGCATCTGCCACAAGATACCATCACCAGCCATATAGGGCCCTGCAGTAGCTGACCACTTGTTTCTCTGTCAGGTGGTGTGTGTATAGTGTGGACCAATTTGTGTTATGTTGTCAGTACTTTTTTCTCTGCTAATAATGGTTTATAATCAAATATTCTTGCATTGACTGGGTATTCCTTTAAGATGCTTTGATGTTTATATATATATATATATATATATATATATATATATATATATATCCTAGATTTTGTCATTATGTTTGTTAGTGAACACTGTTCTATATTATATTGTTGCTCTTGTCCTTGAGGTTTTGATTTTAGGAGTTCTAGCAGGGCTGGTTTTAGTTCTTTATGGTTCACTCATGCTACCTTATAGGTGACTTTATTCTAGGTGGACGAAGAGTATCCCCTTTCTTAAATCTGTTTTTAGTTATTGTTAATTGAGTCTCAAAATCTATATGAGTGCTGCAATACCTGTTTATTCTCAGGAATTGGCAGTAAAGAATAGTTTCCATTAGGAGTTGTGAGTGGTAATTACTGGCTTGCAAGACTGTTTTGCTATCTTTGGATACTCAATATACATTGGTTCCTAGTATGTTCTGCCTAATCCAGATGTTTATATCCAGGTATGGAATCTAATCTCTGCTGTAATTCAGTGTGACTTCCAGGAATGTGATACAGTTATTCAGATATTGATGAAAGTCACTGAGCGATATCTCACTATGGTTCCACACAAGTATGATATCATCAACATTTATTTTATTTTTTATTTTATTAATTTTTTAACTGGGTTAGGACACTGGACCATAGGCCCTTTTTCAGTTCTGATCTGGGAAAACAACAACCAACAAGACAATACATTACAAACACAATCTTTACAAATATTACACAAAAAAATTATGTACAGATTTTAACAATAAATATTGTTACAGTTTTTCCTTAAAACTCAGAATAGAAGTAGCCTGATGAACTGGTAAAGGTAAAGCATTCCAATAAAAAGGAGCTGCTATTGAAAATGCATGTGACCTAATCTTGACTTTACGTAGGACAGTATCAAGCACAATCCCTTTGGAACGTAAACTAGGGAGGACAGTGTGACACTTAATCAGATCATATAGTGAGAACAAGGAACAAAAGAAAATTTACTTTAAAAAATGACACAACCAAAGAAATACTCAATTCTGGAATCAGGAGACAACCAGCTCAATTGTTGGTATAAATCACAATGATGTGACCTAGCTGGGACAGACAAAACAAACTGACAAATATTGTTGTATGTAACCATTAAAGAATGTAATTCTTTGGTTCTCAATTTAAAGTTAAATAGAAACATAATCAAAATGTGGTAATAACATACCCATTGCAATTGATCTACGAACCTCTAAGGGAAAATGAGATCTAAATTTGTATAATAAGCCCAGTTTTAGATTAGTAGTCTTAGTAACTGATTGAATTTGTGATGAAAAAGTCAACCCCGGGTCCAGTAAACCCCCCAAATACTTAAGTTGACAAACTTGCTCAATCAAACCACCCTGTAAGTACCACAAAGATATGCTGGGATTATCTCTCAGCATAGAAGGCATGCCAAACTCCATTGATTTCGTTTTTTGTGAATTAAGTACCAAATAAATATTAGAGGACCAATGGCAAACCTCCAGAAAATCTTTTTCCAAAGCCTCCGTTAATCCAGCTAAGGATTTTGATTAAGAAAACAAAATCAAGACATCTGCATAAAGAATAGAATTACAAGAATTACAAGACTGGGGAAGCTGACTAACAAAATGAGAAAATAACAAAAGGCCCAAAATGGACCCTTAGGGAACACCACATTGAATGTGTGCAATATTTGAAACAGTAGACCCAATATTAACAAACTGGGACTGATTAAACAAATAATTCCAAACCCAAGAAGTAGCAGCCTCAGAGAACCCCAGCTCAGTCAACTTAGAGCTGACAAGATCATGCTCTATTAAGTTGCATGCCTTGGTCAGGTCCACAAGCACCACCCCAGTCATCAGACCTTTCTCAAAACCCTTAAGGACGATGTTTGTGAGCCTGACCAAGGCAGTCCCAGTGCCATGATACTGACGGAACCCATGTTGCTGTGAAGTAACAAACCATAAGTGTTTAGATAATCATTGATCTGGTTAGCTACTATTTTTTCTAACAATTTACTCAAAGGATTCAAAATAGGGATAGGGTGATAATCATCAAGTGTAGTAGCAAGACTTTTTTTTAGGTATAGGTACCACCCGAGCCAATTTCCAATCAACTAGAAACTAGCAGGAAACTAAAAAAAGATTGAGGAGATAGATTTAACCACAAAAGGAATAGCCAATTTAAGAAAACAGCCATCTAACTCATCTCCACAGTTACTAAATTTATCAGGGATAGAACACAATAGTCGAAGCACCTTTTCCTCTGTTACCCTTTTAAAGTTAAACAACAGCATCTTGGCACCAAAGGTAGCAAATCAAGTACTTGAACTGTCATTAGATATCTCATTTCCACGTAGACTAGCCAAATCAGTACATTTTCTGTTAAAGAGGTTAACAATGTCAGTAGCGTCAGTTACTACCGCAACATTAACTAACAAATTATGACTAGTGGGGGATTTGGGAGACAATAAAGAACTAACATTGTTCCAAAATAGAAATCCCTTTTGGTATTCTGGACCAAATCAGATGTCCTGTTTCTTAGACAGTGATAATTATTCAAAGTTAAGGTGGAAGGGTTACTCTTATAAGCCACTCAGGTAATATTATGTTCCTTGATCAAGGACTTAATTGGAGAGGTAAACCACGGATTAGAAACACCCCTCACTCTTAAGGAGCACAGGGGAAATAAATCATTTTGAATTGGTAGTAACTGACTATAAATAAAATCCAGTGCATTATCCATATCTGGGATACTGTCGAAATAAGACCAATCAATAACAGCAAGGTGAGTATACTAAACATTGTAGTCAACATTTTTAAAGAATCTAGCTTGAATGAACCAGGGAGCAACTCTAGGACAACAAAACTTCATTACTGCAAATATTGCCATGTGATCACTCACTGCATCAGGTAAAACTCCTGAGACAGATAAACAACTAGGCCTATTAGTAAAGACCCAGTCCAAAACTGAGACATTTAACGTAAGGGAATTAAGACAAGTAGGTTCATTAATACACTGAGTCAAATTATAAATTGACAACAAGGAATCTAAATCCAAGGCCTTTGTAGATAACAAGTTCAAATTAAAATCCCCGACAAGGGCCATGTCATGAAGTTAAAAAAAGGGGTAGCAAATTCCAAGTACCTCTGTAATCCAGAAGTACCACATTGGGGAGGGTTATACAAACAGCCAACAATTAGGTGTTTAGCACCACCCAATAAAAGGCAAAGCAACAACCAATCTGTATCAGAAGAATGCTCGCAACTTTTGCCAATAAGACTTAACAGAAGATTTTCTTTACAGTAAACAGCCATCCCCCTCCACACTTTCTTCTTACCCATTCTGTCAGCCCTGATTAACTTATAGCCAGAAATCTTACATATATTATCTAGGATACTAGACTTTAACCACATCTCAGAAAGTGCAAATAAATCTGGACTGTAACTAGAAAACTATATATTCTATTTCAGAAAGCTTGAGAACCAGACTCCGTGCATTACTATGCATTAGTTTAAACCCATGAACATTGGAAAATAATGTTGAAGAAGGATTATCTTGAATACCGGTTACACCTGGACAAACCAGGGGACAAGGATTTCTTTCAATATCACCCGCTTGTAACAACAACATAGCAAATTTAAGACCATGGGCTAATTTACGAGAACTAATCTGCATATACCAGACAGTCCTATGGTACCCCCAGTACCCACACAATCTCACATAATAGGAATGAGGCAGTAATAAATATATAGAAGTCACTGAAGCCATGGTGTGCACCAGCAAGTTAGACATAAAAAAAATCCCTAAGAGTAAATCTCTCCATCACTAGCTCAATATCTAGTGCAGGGACAAGACTATCACAACACCATAACCCTCTCACCAAAATAGCAACACATAACATATGACACATAGCCTTACCCATTATGCCTTACAGATAGTACACAGAGCTATAGCCCACACTCCAGTTGTCTCCCTTGGACTCTCTCTGACTCCCAGTGCACTTTTCCGCACTTTGGAACACTAGCCACTCTGGCCACTGCTGTAAACGCTGCCACGTTTAGCGAGCTAGAAATTTAAATCCCTCAACCCCACCAACTATGATATCACTTGTAACAATAGATGTATTTGTGGAACACATTTGTCTCTGGATTTAAAAAGAATTTAGTTTCAGATTCATACATGAATGCTTTGGCATATGTCAGTGTTGTTGTTGAACCCATGGCAATCCCATGTTTTTATTCAAAAACATTTTTGTTCAAATGCAAGCAGATTTTTAGAAAACGTGAAGCCTGCCACTTCTTGTAATACCTGTGTGTGGATAATGAGGTGTTACTCTAACATTAAGCATTTGATCTATTGCATATACCTCCTCCTTGTGGGGAACTGATGTTTTTAAATCACTGATTAGTTTGCAAAAAAAAATGTATATTTTGGACCCAAGGCATATCTAGAAACTGTAACAGATAAATTATGAGCTACTTTCATATGCTATAAGTTTGAACACTTTCCCAGTAATATCCTTTTACACCACTATAATACAAGGGTTCACATTACACCAGAATGTGATTGTAAAACTGGGGAAGCAGAGAACTTATTACATGTGATGAGGGACTGCCCCTGGTACATAAAAGAAAGGCTTTACTGGCTGGCCCCATTTCTAAATAATGTTTATGAAACAGATAAGGAGACTCTAACAAATATTTTAATGCATACAGAGGATGCTAGCAATATGGAAAAAGTAGATAAGTACTTCTATAAAATAAATAAAGTTAAAAGAAGATTAATTGCAACTCAATGATTTAGACTTTCTGGTTATGGCGAATAACTGCTGTTCACATAACAAGTGCAATAATAATATCATGCAAAGCTCCTTTTTGATTTTTATTTTTAATAACTGTGTATTGTATTGTATTGTGTGATAGCTTTGTATTTTATGTATTTATTGTATATTACCTGATTTTCTTTTTTCTACTTGTGAAAGCTTTTTAGCTAATACATTAAAGACTGATTGAGTTTACAAATCACAGACAGGTTTTTTCCCTTGCCACCTACCTTACTGCTGCCCTCCTATGTAACTAACAAGCCCTTAACTGTGTCCCAGACATGCCTGAAACTATTAAAGGTTTCTGCCCCCTACCAACCCTGTAAGCAAGCTGTTCCATGGCCCAATCACTCTCTCTGTAAAACAAAACTTTCTCATGTCCCTCCTGTATCTACCCATCCTTTTCCTGCAAGCTTCCTCTCATAATCTGTGTTTTGGGCTCACTAGTACTGCTGAATTGTTTCTCACAGTTTACACTGTTCATTCCTTTCAGGAACTTGATGGTCTTTATCATATCATCCTCTCCCTTTGGCCCCTGCAAGTACATGTTCAGTGCCCCAAACCAGTCCTTGTAGAACCTGCCTTGTAGGCTTTGTATAATTTTGGTTGCCTTACACTTCACCTTCTCCAACCTGTCTTTGTCTTTCCTTAGGTGGGGAGTCCAGAAGATGGCACAGTATTCCAGATGGGGCCTCACCAGTGATCTTTAGTGAGGTAGTATTACCTCCTTCATCATGCTATCAAAACCCCTCCCAATACACCCCAACATCCTGGTTGTCTTGCTGTAGGCTTTGGTTTGTGACTCCAGCTGGAACAGTTAGGCTGTCAGGCAGCTACCTAAGTGTCCTCTTTTATTTGTCATTTTTAACCTGGTTGACTTGCAGCATTATTGCTGTCCTGCCACATCCCTCTTTATTATTGCCCTACTGTAAATTTGTATATTTTTTTGTTTCATATTTTAAATCTGTTTTCCCATTGTAATCTTGAAAAAAGGCATATATCTTTCTAGTGTACTTACACAGTTAAGAAAAACTAAATAATAAAAACAGTGTCTGACTTTTCCAAACAAATGCCCCATGTGGCGGCAAGTCTATTAGGGTATCAACTCAAGACCAAACTGCTGGCCTTTTGGTTCAAGCTCTAAGCAGAGCACCTCTCTGGCATATGTTGACAAACTCCAAAGCAAAGGCACTGGCCAGGTTCGCAGACACTGTACTGATGGCCGCAAAGGCTGGAAGGGCCACCGGTGCAGTCTTCATGGACCTGGCTGGTGCCTTCAATACAGTGAATCATGATATTCTATTATATATAAGTTAGGACTCTTGGGAATAACCAATATTCAGCTTGACTGGTTTAGGAGTTATTTATCGAATTGTATTCAAAGAACAAGAATTAACTGTTTTGTATCCCAATCTAGGGAGATAAAGGCAGGGATCCCCCAAGGGTCTGTGCTAGGCCCTCTTTTTTTTCAGTTTTTATAAATGATCCACCCCATCCCTTCACTATTAAAAATAGCTTATTATACACCAATGACACTGTTCTTTAGGCATCAGGAACAAACAGTTATGATATCCAAGCTTCACTCCAATATAAATATGTTTATGCTAATTGGATTCAAATAAAATGGTGATAAATGAAACTAAAACTAATGAAATGTTATTCGGCTCCTCACAGAAGCTTCAGAAATTAGACCCAATTCAGATAGTGGGGCTTGGAGGTCTTCCCTTTCCCATGGTTACGTTATTTAAATACTTAGATATTTACTTAGATCTGAATCTTAATATGGTTCCACACATAGAGAAGTTGAGTGGTAAGATCCACCAAAAACTTTCTTTCCTTTATAGAAACATCATGTTCCTGACAGACGAGGCCTGGCATGACATAGCTAAACATGCCCTGTTTCCAGCTATAGACTATGGTAGCATTATTTTTGTGCATAGCAATCAGCTGCTTGAATCTAAATTTAAAGTTCTCTTTAATAATATGTGTAGGTTTGCCCTTCATGTCCCACCTAGAGCCCATCATTGTCAGTGATATACAGAATTAGGGGTACTCTCTCTGGAGAGACGTCTAAAAAAATTTGGTAGCAAATTTCGTTTTTTCACATTATAAGTACAGGAGTGCCCTTGGTTCTATCAAATTCAATGGTTATTAATGATCATTGTCAGAGTATATAAGACTAAGTTGTTTGACTCATTACATTGTTCCTGTTTTTAAACTTCAGATGACTAGGAAAGCATTTACCTGGTATGCTCCTTCTATTTTAAATGAATATGGAGAGTTGATTCAGAAAGCACAATCTGTATTGCACTTTAAACATTTATTGTAAAATATTCTGTTTTGTGATAATGTTTGTAAATGTGACTAATTGTTGTAAATGTGATTAATTGTTTGTTTATATGAATTGTATAATACTGTTATGTGTCAGACGTTGCTGAGAAAGGGCTGTACCCAGTCCATTTCCTGGTAAAAAATAAAACAAACAAAAGCAAATGTCAAAAAATCTGACAAACTCCACAAACAGCAGATAGAAAGAAAGTCGAGCCTTAGCTGAGGTTTAAAATCTCAGTTAAGACACTTATTTCTTTCCCTCTGGTGTTTCTTTGGGTTTCACATATATCCATGCCATACTCTTGTGAATAAAACTGTAATTATATGTACAGCACCAGTTTTTCATTAGAGAAAGAGTAAGGTGTTTCTGAGAATTCCATGTTCCTAGTTGCTTTAGTGGTACAGCTGGTAGTGCTCTGGAATGGTATTCCAGGCAGCTTGTTCAAATCCCACCTAAGACACTTATTTATTTATTTTTTTCTGCTGTTTGGGTTCCACATACAATATATGTAAACTGTACTGTTGTGAATAAAAATCTGGCAAACTCTCATCCTACAGCAGTTTATACTGTATTTGTTTTAGACCTAGCTCCTAGATTGGCCAACTCCCCCTTGACACTGTGAAGTTTAAACAAATCTAATTGTCTCGATGGCTGAGCAAACACTAATAAAAATGTGTTCTGCCCTTATTCCAAGGATTTGACTTTATGCTTCTTTTCCTTATATACTTGTGCCATGCAGCCTCAGTTGCCATTCATTCCTGAGCAGAGCTATTCAGGTGCATCTGACCTATCTACCAAATGTCACAGGGGGTCAAGAATCAGTAAAGCATGTCCACAACCATTCTTATTTACTGTAGACTGAATTAAAAACTGAGTGCATGCAACCTCATTTAGTTAAAAAAGCTAACACCAATGTTTAAAAATTCATGTTATTTTATTTGCCACAAGGCCAAATAGGTAAATACTTGACATGATTCAGACACGATGTCCTTTATCAAAGGTATATCTTGCCCAAATGACTTATCATCCATTATTCATATTCATTATTCAGCCAGAAATAAAATTAAAATTATTTAAAAGACGTTGTTCCCCAGATGGCTGGGGCTAGCTCTGTGGCCAGCCACACTACTCTATCATGGGGCTGAGGTTGTCAGGCTTGGGAGGTGAGGCTGACTAAATGATGGAGTCAAGTGGTGAAAAGTATCTTGCTGAATTCCAGCTTTAATACAGCATATACTGCATGATTTGGAGGAGAAGAAAGAGGGTTGGGGGAGGCAGTTCACAGAAAATAGTGGGAGTTGTCCTGGCACTACAGCTGGTTCTCTGGGTAGGAATAAAAGGACGATTTTCATTGTTTTTACTTTTTTGTGGTTCTCTAAGAGAATACCATGTATATGACCTAATACTTGTTATTCCTAGCTGAATAATGAATAGCCCATTATTATTTACTATACACTCCTGACATTAATAACTCTCTACCTAGCATATTTCACTAATGCTAAATGGACATGCTGGTCCATTTCAAATGTATCCAGAACTGATCAGAATTCCAGTCAACTGTTAGTTTCTGGGGTAGCAGAGTGGATGTGCTGAGCAGCAAGGATAGATACAACTCATTACCCCAACCCATCATGGATCAGGTGTTCAGGCACAGAAAAGAAAACAATATTATTTTTGTCCATAAGGTACATAGGCAGAGTTCTGTTTGGGAGGGGGTAATTAGCTATGTGAAAACAATGTTGGGAGGAGGGAGAGGCAACTAAACTGAATGACTGGGATTTGCATGTTTTCTCCCTCTATCATTGATTGGTGGACTGGAGAAAACAGTGAGCTCTACTGTTGTTATACATGCAGATGGCCCCAGAGGTGTTAGAGAGCAGCATGAGTTTTGATGGATGGTATTGGGCAGGGGAAAGGGCTGTCAAAATGCCAGATGGATTTTTTGTTTGTTTTCATTGCACAGGAGGACCAGAAAGATGGTTGAGGGTGAGAAATAATCGAGGAGGAGATGGGTTGCCATGGCACTAGGGCAGACTATGAATGTGGGAGTAATAAGACACTTTAAAGCCTTATTGTTTCTACTTTATTTTTTATGTGAATAATGAATAATAACAATTTGGAGCCCCAGTTATGAATAATCAGTGACTATTCACCAGTATTTGCACACCACTGTTATATACACATACAGTGCCATCCATCAATTCCCAGTGCTCTGTGTGAGATTTCACATATCCAATGCAAGATCCTACCTCCTGATGAGAGGCAGTGAGTGTTGAAAAGCTGAGGTAAGGATGAGCCAGTGCCTAACTTGTAATCAGAGAATGTGTCTAAATACTGTACTTTTACATTCAGATCTGTCCAGTTGAAATGTTTTTGTCACTACAGGATCACGTCAACCTTTGCCAGTTAATTAAAAAAGAAACACTTTAGCCCCTCTCAGATGACCGAGCTAGTCCCATGACTAACCCGTTCATTCCCATCCTGTTCTCTCACCAGGTACACACACACACACACACACACACACACACACACACATATATATATATATATATATATATACATAGAGAGAGAGAGAGAGAGAGAGAGAAAGAGAGATATTTATAAAATATGTAAGAAAAATCTGTGAATATCCAATCTCCTGATTGGATGAAACACACCACATGACCATGCATTATTTTCTACAGCTTCTGCTTGCCTGCACTTCTTTTCATCCCTCAGAATCTTCTGGACATATCTTAAGATAGATAACCTAAAACAGGGCATGCAGTTGTGCTCTGATATATGCACACCTTGGGTGGTTGAACGCACTTGATCTGCAGCCTTGTGCATCACAACACACACCAAGGTGTGTGAATATCAAAGCACTACTGCCACCCAGTAGTGGATTATCTATTATCTTACTATCTGTCTGTCTGTCTGTCTGTCTGTCTGTCTGTCTGTCTATCTATCTATCTATCTATCTATCTATCTATCTATCTATCTATCTATCAACATTTCAGGATCCTGTCAGTGTGACAGGTACAATCTGGGTCCAAAGAACGAACAGTAGTGAGCACACAAGGGAAAATTCAGCAGCAGGCAAATATATGCAAATTATTTTACTTTGTAATTCCCACCCATAGCAAAAATGCAGCAATTACAAACTTCCTGGTTAGAGGCTTGTTCTCTAGCACCTTGACTCTCATGGGTCACCCCCACTGAAGACTCGTGACAGTCAAGACATTAGGGGACATGCCTTTAACCAAGAAGTTTGTTATTGCTGCATTTTTGCTGTGACTGTGAAGCACAAAGTAAAATACTTTGCATATATTTGCCTGCTTCTGAATGTTTCCTTGTGCAGGCACTACTGTTCATTCTTTGAATCAGTGTTTTGTAGAGGTAAGACGCCTCCATTTTATAGTGCTGCACCAGCTGATTTCTGCTATAGTTCGCAGTGCACATTTCTTTGGACTTGTTCATTTGACAGTTACAATCTGACTGGAGGACCATGGAAAAGTGGACGAGGTTGTCATTGATTAGGGTGGGTGAGAGGTGGTTAAGAGGTGCAACTTATCCTTGTTTGTAGCCTACTAATCCCCAGTACCATGGACATGAATTGTCTTTGGTTGAAGCATGGAAGCTGAACCAGAAGCAGGGGGTCTTAATCAAAGGTCCCCCCAAAAAAAATACACAATTTCCATTTTTATTAACTTTAAACTTACTACATTTCATTTGTTTAAAAGTTGCTGATTGTATACTTGATTTGTATAACAATTTGTTTAATAAAAGCCTGAGGATTATGTGGTACCACTGGCAGTGCAACTGAGAGGAGAACTGGCAGTGCTGGCATTTCCCATTGGAGTAAAATAATTAATGTAGTTAGCAGAATGCAGGCTAAAACACAGGTGAGAGTCAGAAAGTGAGCACGTTTAAGTGCTGGTGTGGCTCATCTTTCAAAGACTCCTCTTCCTAGATGCAGACTCTGGGTGTGAGCCCAAGGGCTTCCCAGTTTTAAGCTAGTAGTGTAGCTGCTGCTGATGCATGTGGTATCTCCATGAAAGAGGGAGAACATGAGAAGGCATAGACGAAGAGCATGGACAGAAAGTAGAGTCAAGGCACTGGTTTCAGTATTCAGTGTGAGGCAGAAAGAAATAATTGAGGCTAGGATTTGTTTTTGACATTGACAGGGAGTGATAAATAGATGAGATTAGGGAGGCAGCAAGTGAGGATTTTGGCAAGCAGGGCTTTGTGAGAACAGATAAAGAGTCCATGACTTAGGGATGAGAAAAAAAAATGGTTTCTGAAATTAATTTTGAAATTTTAAACCTGTCACATGGGTATTTTATGTGTAGGAGAAAGGTTGGCATTGGTTCTTTTTTATTGTGCTAACAAAAAAAATATGGCTGGCAAGCTACAGCCAGTCAGAGAATGTGATTTCCCAACCCATTTGTATAAAGAAACATTAATAGATGGAGTTAAAATAAAAATCCTTTTAGACCATCTCTTTATTATCCTAGCTGCTATAACCCTTGATATTATTTTCCATAAAAATAATATGTAGCCTTGTCTAACCCACGGGCCACTTTTTAGATCTTATCACCCCTCCCCCATTAAATAAGGACACTGGTACCCACATATTGGCATACCATTAACTTTTCAAAGGTTGGTACCACCCTTGGCGTTAGGATGTATACCAGGCTCATTTCTAGAGGAAGAGGGGTGGGGGTACAAGAACAAAACACATGAACCTTTTGTACATTACAACCCAGGTCCAGGGTGGAGGCTGCTAGGCATATGCAAGATTTAAATTGCTGAGGTGGCCCCAGTAAATCCAAAAACCAGAAGCAAGAATCAGAATGTCCAGAACAGGAACTGGGATTGTGCAGTATGGCTTTATTTAACAGATGGAAAAACTAAAGCAAGTAGTGGACCCCCATGAGTCGATCATGGCAGGACAGGTACATTTCACAAACTCTCCTTGCATGCAGTACAGTTCGAGAACACACAAAAAACTTCTTCCCATTTCCACATGGTGCGCATAGTGGACACCTTTCCTCACACCCGAATATTTTCCTCCCATGAGTGCACATATTGTTAAACTAAGCCACACACTCAGAACTCTTCTTTGAAAATAGGTGCAATTAAGTGAAACTAAGCCATGCACCTAAACCTGCAGCACTGGCCTTTACTCAGGTGAAAAACTGGTGCCCTTTATGAACCAGCTAGCTTTGCCTTGTAAGCATCCAGATGGAGTTCCTCCCACCCTTTGCCCCAACCAACAGTCTCTGCCATTCCTTCAGGGTTACACCATTGTATCCTCCATTCCCCACTGAAATGCTAGAGGTCCCACATTTTCCATTTCTGTCACTCACTGGGGTGATCACAGTATAACTTCACTCTCCTGAGTGAACATGTTGCAGACATTCACACTCCTGGGTGAATTAGGGGCACTGACAGGTGCATTCTAGCCTTATCCATGTGCACACACACCCTATAAATGACTTACCTAAATGTGTGGAGAACTTGTCTCCCAAAACAGTACTTATGAACTGGTTGTCCCTTCCACTGGGCATGGAACAACAAAAGGCACCTCTCCTGGATAGCATGTCAGAACAGTCTCTCAAAAGCTCATTTCTAAGGCACCTGAAACACACAAAGCATCTTCAGGGGATTGCTCCTTGAACTCACCGAGAACAAGCAGTTCTTTCCACTTCACTAGGAGTAGAAATAAGGAAATCCTGCTGTAGAAAGGTCTCCACCACTTCTCTGGAAGCTGGAAATTGTAGTCCACACTAGGGTGAGAAGTGCTGGGCCCTCAACTCAGAGCCCAACTGGCAGACACTCTGCCACTCTTACCTCCACATTGAATACTCCACCACAAACTCTGCAACTCTAATTGAACATTCTAAGTTCCCCAAAGGAACTGTACACACAAAGGGGTTATGCTTCTGTGAGAGTTCTGAATGACATAATCATTCTTCTCTCAGTCTAGCTGAGTAAACAATGATGTCATTGTATAAGAAGCCCCTAATAATCTCCCTACCAGCTGCCTGCTACCTGCTTAGTGCTAATTCTGTTAGGATTCTAGTAACCCCAGTGGACTGGGTGGTTACACTTATTTTCAAATTGAGGTGTTCCATGCTATCCCACACAAAAACAGGAGAAAAGCAAAAAGAGGAATTTTAATTTGGGAGATTTAATAACTTTATTAGACTATCAAAACTTTTAAGACACAAGATTTCAAGGCCTCTAGTGTAGCATTTTCATCATGTAATGTACAGTATGTTTATATATTTGAAAATTGGTGAAAAGGAAAGGCACGCTCAGCTGAGGCTCATTCCCAGGTGTGACTCAGGGAAAGGCAATAGGAGAAACAAAATGTGAAATATAAAGCACAGGCACAGTTTGCAGTTACAGTAAAGTGCAGTCAGAGAACATGATTAATATGGGAGTAAGTGAAAAATGAGAAAACAAGACAGGAACAACAAATTAGGTGTTTCAGCTGCACTTACATAGTGGCATGGCCTAGGTGCTATAGAATCAGTCAGGGAGTGGGAAAACAGGAGTATAGGGAAGAGAAGTTTCAGTTGATACCTGGAGGAACCTGGGAAGGTGGGGGAAGTGGAGAGAAGAGGGAAGTTGGTTCCAAAGTGATAGAAGATAATATGAAAAGAATGATTGCCTAGTAGAGGAGTGGGTATGAGGAATGACATTGAAGTGAAGATTCCTGGAGCAAAGGGAGCAGGAGGCAGATGGAATGAGGTAGAGGAACAATGACAGGTAGGAGGGAAGGGACCTAAACCAGTATTTGGATATGAATGAGGCATAGTGGATCTGGTCACATGAAGTTAGGGGGGAAAATGAATAAGGAGGACTGAGGTGAGCAATGATGAGTTCAAGAGGGGTTTTGGTGGCAGATTAGCAAAAGGAGTGGCAGAGGGCATCCAGTATTGCCCATGAGGTAAAGGGGGTGATGCCATTGACCACACCCTCATAGTCAAAGAACAGGAGCATCCTTTTGGTGACAACATATGTTCAACATACCCAATGAAAAGGCAGCAGTAGAAAGAAGGCTCAAGTGCTTGTAACATAAACTTTCCATATTCCTTATATTTGTATCATATCTACCAAAATAAAAAAAAAACCTTTTTGCTTTTATCCTATTCAGATTTACATGGAATCTTAGTATATAACTTGAGGAAAATGCTCTTGTGCCACTGTATTAGCCCAATTCAATAGCATCCTTAGGTTTATAACATATACCATAGGAATGTCCATGTCAAATCATCAGTTATGGTTGAAATCTAGTGCCAAAAACATAAGAAATTGCAGTGTTAAGGTACAGTAAATGATTCCCTTAGTCTTGGCAAATCGATATGGTGTTTACCGAGGTTTAATGCAGTGTTGGCATTCCCTAACTTTGGCACTATCTGTTTAGGTACAGAAAAATAGCCAGACACCAATGTTTGGAGATAGAATGCTAAAGTTAGACAACACAATGTTATACTGCGTAATAGTTCAAGACCAAATGAACATTACAGATTCACCAAGACTCAAGTAACTTTTTACCTTAACATTGCATTTCCATACATTTGTGGCATTAAGCTTCAATAATAATTAATGCATGAATGTAGTTTTTTACATTTCTGTTTTAACATGTTATAAGAAAGGATACACAGGGTGCCTGGCTATGGTCCCAGGTTGTGGGCTGCCAACCTTTGAAAAAGCTATCAGCGAAACGCATCAGGTGACGTCAGCTGGAAGTGACCCTCAGCCTTTACTCACACCTGTTTGGACTATACAGCCGTTTATGTGTTGGATTACATGGCATTCTTCTGAGCCTAAAGGAACTTTATGCTTTATGGACTTCAGCTAAAAGACAAACTCCTTTTTGTCTTCTGCCATGATTGTAGTGAGTTTTTTAATATTAAAAACATTTATACCATATTAGCATTCTCGGCTAAGTTCCTTAATTGAGAGCCATAATAGAGCTATTATTGCTATATATGTTTTAAAGCAGGTGCCGGTTTTCCGCTTTGTTTCTGTTCAGGACTGTTCTTGAAACCGTGCACTGCTTGCTCCCCTGTGCAGTCCTTTTTATTTACTTTGCAACTGCTATAGTGTCAGCAGTAGGAGCCAAGGCTCATTTACATGTGCTCCATAATGGAGCACTACATACAGGACAAGCTATGTGGCAGGGATAAAGGTAGATGGGTGGGGGGTTCAGAATATTTTCCAACTTTAATGTCTTCTGGCCCTGTATCACCTGGAACCCACTCACAGAACACAAGAATTGGATGGCAGGGTACCTGGACACAGGAATGCCTGTGTCACTGGACCAGAATTCACAGGCATAAACAGTTCTGGGGATGTCTAAACTGCAATCCAGTTGTGTCCAATGGAACCATGGCTATTGAGGGTGATGTTGGCAGTGTGCAGCACCCCCCTTGCCCTGACACATGAACTAAATCACAGGGGTCAGTGGCACAGGGAACAATGCAGTATTCCATATATGCTCATGCATATTCATGAGCTGTCACCAGCCCAATTCACAGACAAGCTACTGCTGCCTGTCACTGTTGAGGGCATGTAGTCCTTTATCCCACTGTAGGCAGAAAGTGGTAGTTCAGTACTGAATTATGGCAGTATGGCTTGGATTTCTGAATCCTACCCATAGTACATTATACTGACAATTCCAGCCTGTGGTTGACACTGCTAATACTTTTAGTAGCAAGGACACTGTTGTTTCAACCTATAGAAGGATTTGCGTAAAGTTCACTGAACTATACATAAAGCACCAGACTGGTTACATACAGTGTCATGATCCTGTACCTTTCTTTGTGCATGGCTTTGCAGGCCAAACACAAAGTAATAAATTTCTCACGTACTGCACGATGCTAAGAGCATGCTTTCTGTATTGCTCCACTGGTCATACACAGAGCAACAGACCTGTTGCATACCTCATGTGTTTTCACAGATCAACTTTGAAAGTGGCCCATCTGCAAGAATGCATTTCTTCATCTGTGACACCTGCACTAACGCTACTATAAGTCCATCTCTGAAAATAGGCAGTGTTTTATTTGTAGAACAAGGTCCATCTGCAAAAGCATGATTGCTGCAGTGCAACAAAAGGGGTTGCCCTGCTAAAAAGCAGCCCAAGTTGTCACTGGGTCCCCTGTGATTAGCAAAATAGGAAGGCAGGGGACGGGGAGGAGGGAGGAGGGAGGATGGGGTGGGAGAGGAGGCAGCTAAGAGGGAAAAGAAAAGTGAGGGAGAAAGGATGACATCACGGGTAGAGGAATGAGGTCACTGAAGGGGTGGTTATACATGAGATCATCAGTGATTGATAGCCCTGGAGATTGGTTGAGAGGAACGCAGGGGAGGAACATTGGGGGGATAGAAAAGAGGCTACAGATAGAGAAATCCCTCTCTCTACTACAGCTGTTTTTAACTTCAACTTCTGCACAGGACATCGAAGTGGGTAGATTCGCTACTGAGAAATAGGTAAGGTGGGGTGACCAGGCCTGGCAACCTGAGTGGTCTATGGTTGGCTGACTCGTTTGATGGAGCCAGAACATGTGGCATGTGAGTAAACGTTAAAGAACTGTTGGAATAATGTAGCCATTAATGCATATCTTTGTGTTTAATTGCAGTTTTTATTCTGGTAATCATGCTTGTACTGTTTGTCAGTGGGTCTGGTGGCCAGTTGGGTAATGCCGACCCGGGTGGTAAGTATGGTTAATCCAGGATTCACCTGGTGAAGTGCATAAGTAGGAGAATGTGAAGAAGATTCAGGTTTTCTGTGGAGGGTAACGGGGAGCATTGGCGGGAGAATACTTGGAGAATACAGCATGGAGCAATCCACCCAGTGGGTCTGGGTGCGTGGCATCCACCTCTGGGGAAGATAGTTAACAGGCCTCATTCATGAGGCATTGGAGGAGCAGTTTTCCATCCAGAGCCTTTGGTGGGGGAATGGGTCCTGATAGGTGCAGATTTTCGCGACGGATGGTGCTTTTTTGAGCAAATGGGATGGAAGGGTAAGCTGGGCTGCATGGTGTCTTGCACCACAGGTCAGAACCAAGGGCATGCTTGGGCACAATGTTTCAATGAAGGAAAGGCTGTTGCATGACCTAAGAATGAGCAAGGAGTACCTGGCTGGTAGGGCAGCTGGGGGATGGGTTCCCAGGTGAAGAGTGGAGGGACCTCTGGCGAGTGAGGGCCAGACCACGTGGCCTGAGGCATCCTTTGGTCTACTCGGGCAGCAATGGCCTAGGAGTTGATGGTGTGCAGCTCCACTAAGAATTCATTTATGGGAAGGAAGCACGGCAGCTTATGGGCACCAGCATTGCAGAGGACAGGCAGCGACGGTGTGTCTCATGGGGAAAAAGGGTCCGCAAGTCAGGAGGATCGAGCTGGTGGAGGTGACTGGCAAGAGGTCTGACTAGGGAGGGCTGGATACATGGCTCACAGCACTTGCGTTTACTCAGATAACAGCGGGGATGGGAGCCAGCAGCATTCTGCTTTCCCTGAGGCCACTGCCATTTAAAAAAGAAAAAGAGAAAAAATGAGTGGCGTAGTAAGACTAAATATAAAAAAAGAAGAGTCAAGCCAGTGGGTTTTTGCTGGTGGACAGGGTGGGAACCAGAGACTGATGGGCCTAGAAGGAGGGCACTGAGCGACTGTGGGGAAGGGGGGGTTATGGGCCATCATGAGCACGGTGGCGGGTCCCCTGGTTGCAGGTGTGGTTTGCTGGGCTCAGAAAGCAAATGGGGACTGAGGGCAATTGGGGATGAAGCTTTGTTTCTCCGAGGGGAAGGCATTGATTTCTTATGTGAGCACTGGTAGCCCGCAAGCCCTAGGATGGCTGGCACAATGGGGTGGATTGGGCCTGGGGGCAGCAAAATGCGGGAAAGGGTGTGGAACAACTTCTTTGGAAGGGACACAGAAGCACGGGTAGGCATGCACAAGGGTGTTTAGGTCTCAAGCCTCGTGGTATTCGAGGGCTTAGCAAAAACAAAAAAAGGGGAGAAAGGATTATGGCATTTTACTGCATTTTGATAGGAATAATATAAGGATCACATGAAGCCTCGGGAGGGCGAGCTGCTAAGGCAGTTGGACTTGGGGCACAGATGGGAGGGACGGGGAATGGGAGGGAGGTGGCCAGGATGGTCATCAGGGCAGATACTGCTTTACTGGGGGCCCAGAGTCATTAGATGCAGCTGCCAGCAACAGTGGTCAGCAGAGGCATCCTCAATGCTGAGGCTGAAAGATCTGTAGGTGGTGGAATTGCTGCCACACCTGATGCTAAGGGAGTCCGGTGAGTGTTTGGAAGATTGGGAATGGGAACTCCCAAGTTGGCAGCGAGTACGGGGTAACAGCGAAGGGGGAGGTAGGTCCAAGGCATTATGAGGGAGCTGTCAGGTTAATGTTTTTGTTCTGTGGCTCCAGGATAGCACCTAAGGAGGCTCAAAAGCAGAAGGCCAGTGAGGTACGAGCTCAAAAAGCAGCAGAGCTGATGAAGCATGTCTAGGCCATTATAAAGGAGTCCAGGTGGCTGAGGAGGAGAAGAAGAGGAAGGCGGACAAGAGGAAATACCTGCCAACCAGGAAGGAGAGTCCCAGCAAGAAGCTGATGAGGAGCAACCTGAATGAGGGTGATGAGCCTCAACCAGAAAAGGGTAAGGTACCAATGGTGGACCTGTCAATTGAGAGTAGCTTGAAAGACTATCTGGATGGTGTTATGGAGAAGCAGGGGAACAAGAGCTGGGAGCAAGTGAACAAAGTTTGGCAGTAACTAAAGGGGGAGAAGAAGGTGGAAAAGGCAGCAGATAGCACAGGGGTGGGGGATGGTAGCAGCAAGGCCAGCAGTGGGTGGCCACCTGGAAAGACATTGGGGATCATGTGTCACGGGCCCTAAAGGAGAAGATATGGAAGGGGAAACACGTGGACATGTTTGCTCTAATTGATAAAGATACAGCAAAAATGTTTGAGCAGAAGGAGTCGGTGGTCAACTCAGAAATGGCAGTGGCATTGACCATAGTGGGCAAGACCAGTGAAGACGTTAGCTACAAGGGTAAAATGTTTGGGGCCTGGATGGAAGGCTTTATGCACTTTAGTGCAATTATGCTGCAAAAGAAACCAGAGCTTGCCATCCCACTCCTCACATACTCAGCCATCATTAGGGACGCTTACAGGGTCAGGAGTGGTATGGTTGGTTGATTTATGATGAAAAATTCCAGCAGAGGGTAGTGTCACATGGGGACTTCTGGTGGGATGCCACATTGTCAAAATTATGGATCAGGATGCTGTCAGCGCAGGGGGGGAGCGGGGATTGAAGGAAAGAAGAACAGTGGGGCAGCAGGGGCCAAGGTGTGCTGGGCATTTAATAAAGCTAACTGCACATGGACTAATGGCAAATACAAACATGATTGCTCAGGCTGCAAGGGGCATGCATGCTGTTTACAAATGTAGGACATATGGGGACAGAAATGTGACCCCGGCGCAAGGGCAGTCCTTTTAGGGGGGCCATGGGGGAGCAGAGGGGGATACAATGGGCAAGCGGGAAATTTAAGATGGCAGAGTGGGAGAGGAGGTTTTGGGGGTGGTAAGCCACTCCAGCAGAAGGAGTCAGGGTTGGGGGTTCACCTGGTGCAGTCACCAGTTAGGCTGCATATCATAGTTGCATGGGCCAGGGACTACCTGGACCACAGTGCAGGTATAATGCTTAGGCAAGGTTTTACAAAGGGTTTTAACTTATATTATTCTGGGTTTAGAAAAGCCATGGGAGCCAAGAATTTGGAATCGATTAAGGGGAAGGAAGAGATAGAGGACAGTAAGATTGGAAGGAGTGCGAGTCAGGCAGGGTAGAGGGCCCATTCGAGGCCCTGCCTTTTGATAATCTTAGGGTCTCATGCCTAAGAAGGCACCAGCAGAGTACAGGCTGATCCACCATCTCTTGTACCTGGATGGGGAGTCAGTGAATGATGCCGTAGATTCTGAGAGAAGGTTAGTGTTGTACGGAACTTTAAACAATGCAGTGGAACTGATAAAGGCTAGAAAAGGGATCTGGTTGGCAAAGACAGACATAGAATCTGCCTTTCAACTGTTACCAACCCAGGAGCAGGATTGGGAGCAGCTGGGCTTCCAATTTCAAGGGAAATACTACTTCAATAAGGCGATGACCATGGGTTGCTCAGTGGTATGTGCCACATTCAAAGTATTTAGTACATGGCTGCAGTGGGCATTCATTGTGCGGTACAAGAACTGGGCAGTCATCCACTACCTGGATGATTTCCTCTTCATAGGGGAAGGAGATAGTGCAAGCCATGCTCCAGGGTTTTGAGGCTGTTTGTGGGGAGATTGGAATTCCCCTGGTGGAGGACAAGACAGATGGGCTGAGCAGGAGGTTGGAATTCCTGGGTATAGAGCTGGATTTGGATCAAGAATGTTACCGGATACCCACAGACAAGGTGGACAGGTTGAGAAGGCTCATACAGGGGATGTAGGGGTGAAGGAGGGTGCAACTCAAAATGGTCTAACAAGTGTTGGGTCATTTGAAACATAGAAACATAGACGTTGACATCAGATAAGGATCGCAAGGCCCATCCAGTCTGCCCATTCTTTCCTACCTTATGAATGTGCCATAGGCCTTTACTCTGTCAATGGCCTATCTATTCATACTTATCTGTATTGCTCCCTTCTGCCTATTCCATGCCTGTTTGAAGCCCTGCACTGTATTCATATCCATCACTTCCTGAGATAGGGCATTCCATGCATCCGCCACCCTTTCTGTGAAAAATAACTTTCTCACATTATCCTTTAATCGGCCTCCCTCTAATCTCATGCTGTGTCCTCTTGTCCTGATATTTTTCTTATATTGAAACATGTTAGACTCTTTCACCTTGTTAATGCCCTTAAGATGTTTGAATGTTTCGATCATATCACCTCTCTCCCTCCTTTGATCTAGGGTATACATATTGAGCTCCGTTAATCTGTCCTCATATGTTTTCTGATGCAGTCCCTGCACCATTTTGGTTGCCCTTCTCTGGACTGCCTCCATTTTGTTAATGTCTTTGTGCAGATGTGTCCTCCAGTACTGCACACAGTACTCCAGATGGGGTCTAACAAATGTCTTGTAAAAAGGGATTATTACTTCCCTCTTATGACTTATGATACCCCTACTAATACACCTCAACATCCCTCTAGCCTTTTCTACTGCTTTAGTGGTCTGCTTGGATGATTTCAGGTCATCTGTGATGATGATGATGATGCCAAAATCTCTTTGAACTGTGCCTAGGGCAATAGTTCTGGAGAGGGTGTTCACCAGATGTTTGTCCAGGGCTTCCAGTAGGTCCAGACTCCCCCACCATTGGATGGACATCAGCAAAGGGGTAAAGGAAGACCTGTTAGTGTGGGAGGTGTTCCTAGATGGGTATAATGGGGTGATGTTTTGGAGGAAGCAATGGGAGAAAGGAGAAGACTTTGAGCTTTTCACGGACGCATCACGGGGTTTGGGTGGGGGGCTATTGCCAGGGTGAATGGATTTCAGAGGTATAGCCACCCAAGTGGGTAGAGCTGGAACTGATGAAGGATATTACATTCTTGGAGGCATTACCATATGGGTTGCTCTGGTGGTATGGGGAAAGAGATTCATGAACAAGAAAGTGCTCTTCAGGTGTGACAACATAGCCATAGTGGAAGTCATAAATAGGTAATCTGGCTCCACCAAGGCAGTACTGAGGGTGGAGTGCAGATTGGTGTGGGAGGGGCTGAGACTGAACTTGGCCTTTAAGACAAAGCATGTGGAAGGGGTTAAGAACAAAATAGCTGACAGCCTTTCACATTTACAGTTGGACAAGTTCCATGCATTGACCCCGAAGGCAGCTGCGCAGAGAACACGGGTCCCATCGCACCTCTGGGAGATTGGTAGGACTCAGCCCAGCTACTCTTTCAGAGCTCCTGGACCCCTAATACACTGAGGGCCTATAAAACAGCATGGAGGGTTTTTCAGAAGTTCTGGAAGTGGGCTGAGCTGGAGGTAAGTGGCCCAGTGACTGAACCCCAGGTTATGAGGTGTATGTTGGATAGGTGGGAAGTGGGTATGTCAGGTGCTACCAAAGGGATCCACCTCAGTAGTATTGGTATGGTCTGCCATTTGCAGGGTTGGGGGTCACCCACTAGGGTGCTGGATATACTCCGGATGCAGCAGAGATGGGTTAGGTTGCAGGGCGAGAGGTTGTATGGGTGTAGACCTATAATTAGGGAGTTGCTGGGGAGGTTAGTAGCCTGCTTGCTGTGTGTGTGCTCCTCGGCTAATGAAGCAAGGCTGTTTGCTGCCATTTACATTGTGATGTATAGGGGGGCTTTCCATGTCAGTGAGGTGGTGGCTAGAGGAAAATGGGACAGGACAGTTGGGTTGCAAGAACAGGACATTGAATGGTCAGCAAGCATGGTCACGGTTTGGCTTAGACAGTCCAAGACAGACCAGGTGGGTCAGGGAAACAGGGTAAAGCTTGCTGGGGCAGATGGAAGTGGGGAAGCAGTGGCAAGGATTTTAGAGGACTACGTAGTGGTCAGATTGCAGGAGGAAGGAGGGTTCTTTCTGCATGGCAATGGGGATCCGGTAACAGCACCTTAGGTTACAGCGGCACTCAAGAAATGGATGGGATTCCTTGGGGAGGACCCAAATAGATTTGCTTTGCACTCATTTTGAATTGAAGCAACCTCAGAAGTGGATAGGTTGGGGGGCTCTCTGAGTGAGCTACAAAGGGTGGGCAGGTGGTTTTCCCAGGCCTATAGGAGATACGTGCGAAAATGACTGATGGATTGTATATTCTACGTTTTCCAGGGGCCAGTCAGTGCAGGGTGAAGTGGACTGTCAGCCATTCCTTTACCCATTGAGTGGAGCAATGGGCTGCCACCATGGCCAGTGGTCAGCAGCCGGAACAAGACCAGGACTGGACTGTGATAAAATGGTGTTGGCAGAGGGGACTCAAATGGCAAAGGCTTTTAACATTACTGGAGGAGAGCAGCAGATCTTTGCCTCTGCCAGATTTGATCATAATACACACCAAGGGGAATGATTTGGGCACCCTGCCATGGGTGGCATTGACCCAAAGGATTTTAAGAGACTTGGAAGTGATAAAATCATGGTGGTCGAGAGTGGCCATAGCTTGATCTGAAATTATCCCTCGCTGGTGCTGGAGGCATGCACGAGATGTCCTGGCAGTGGATAAAGCTAGAAACTGGGTCAATAGGAAAATGGCAGACTGGGCTAGGAAGATGGGGGGGTTTATACATAAGACATGAGTTGATCACGCATGACACACAGGGGATGTATCAGGCAGATGGGGTGCACATGTCAACAGTGGGTAATAGGGTGCTCAATGGGGCAATCAGGGAGACAATTGAAAAATGGCAGGGTTTTGGGAAGTATTTGTTAGTTTTTAATGAGGGGAAGCCCAGAGGCCAGAATGGCAGCTGGCCTATGGGCAAGTGGGAAAAATGGAGAGACCTAGCCAGATGGGGCTATGGCAGGGGCAGGGGAGGGATCCCTATGGTGTATTCACCTCAAGGGTGATAGGGCTGGGGAATCAAGTAGGACACCTGGACCCAGAAAGAGGTGTAAGGAGTGAAGAATATTGTGTCCTGTACACCCAGGTCCAAGAAGAAAATTGCTATTTGTACATGTGTGGAAATGCTGTTTTTGTAAATAAAGGGAGAATCCCCAGAAAAGGCTATGTAAATAAAATGTGGATGATGGTGAGGAATGGAAAAGATTGTGAATATGGTTTGGAGAATCTACCTTAATAAACGTTGAATGTTGAACCATGAATTGTTATGGGCATGGCTGATTTCAGGTTAATCCAAGTGACACAAGAGGTTGATAACTGAAACGTATGCATTCATGTTCATGTAGCTGATTGTTTAACCTGTTATCCTGCCTTTGTTACGTAATTGTCCTGCTTTGTATTGTACTTCATCTGACGCGGAACCTTTGTAAAAGAGACTTGGCTCAAAGGTACTTGTAATGCTAGACTTGTAATTCTAGGTTGTCCTGCTAAAGGGCAGACCAGGTTGTCACTGGGTCCCCTTGGATTAGCAAAATAGGAAGGCAGTGGAGGGAGAGGGGGGAATGGAGGAGGGGAGGGGAAACGGAGGTAGCTAAGATGGAAGAGACAAGGGGAGGGAGAAAGGATGACATCACGGGGGATGGGAATGAGGTCACAGAAGGTGTGGGTATACTTGAAATCAACGATTGACAGCCCTGGGGATTGGTAGAGAGGAGCCCAGGGGAGGAGCACTGGGGGATAGAAAAGGGGATGCAGAGAGAGGAATCCCTCTCTCTACTGCAGCTGTTTTTAAACTCAGCTCTCACCCACCCTCCCTAGAATCATAAGGTTTTGGAATGTATGGTTCATGCAAGGGTTGCTGGGTAAGGGCAACAGGGACACCTGGGGTGTTGGATCTGGGTTGCTGAGTGAGAGCAATGGTTGTTGGTGCTGGGGAAAAATGGGGAGGCCCAACCAGATGGGGGGGGTATGGCAGCGGAGGGCTCCCCATGGGGTATTCACCTCAAGGCAGGATAGGGCTGGGGGAATCAGGTAGAACACCTGAACCCAGAAAGAAGTATATGGAGCGAAGGGGCATTGGGTTCCGTACACCCAGGTCCATAAAGAAAAATGCTATTTGTACATGTGTGGAAATGCTGGATTTGTAAATAAAGGGAAACCCCACCAGAAATGGCTATGTAAATAAAATGTAGATGATGGTGATGAATGGAAAAGATGGTGTATATTGTTTTGAGAATCTACCTTAATAAACTTTGAATGTTGAACCATGAATTGTTGTGTACATGGCTGATTTCAGGGGAGTCCAAGTGATAACTGACTAACAAAACTACCGTACTTTATGTCCATTTACAAATAATTAGGCAAGGGCTATTTTTATAGATGAATAAATAGTCCAACAGTGAAAAAGTAGTTTTATCGGCTCATGCACAAATGCAATCAATACATGGGCAAACACATAAATCAATTTTTAATTAATATGTAACTTTCATATTTTGTTTTTTGTCTACATTTAGACATTCTTCTAGTTATCAACCCCTCAAATAACCATGCAAAGGTCTTTTTTCCTAGCCCCATTCATTTTATTGTTGCTACTGTATTTACAGGACTGTAACTTTCACAAGTGTGACAACTGGAAAATCTTATTGTCGGAAATGGACTTTGACAACAATTAGTATAAAAGGGCATCTTCAACAGCAAGTCTGCCCTGTTTCATAATGCAAATCAAGAGTGGCATGTCAATTGTCATATCAGAGTTAATTTTGATTTTTTTTCCAAGTTTTTGTATCATTTCCTAGTAAGGATGCAACACTTTCATAGGGAGCACACAGTGAGCATGTATTTCTGTTGGCAAGTCATATGATCTGCAGCAACATATCAGTGGTGCTATAAATAGACAAGCCCACATGCTAACCACATCTCATTGCCATTTCCAGCTATCTCCCATAGAAGAAAGAAATGGTTACTGAAGGAGCGCAATTTATGTTAAATAGAGTGACTTGTGCTTTGAACATTTTCAAAATCATCACAGAATCATGGATTACCATTCCAGTTAGCTATTTATCATTACATTTTAGTGCATTATTAGGCAGACAAGCTGTTGAGATCATGGAAGAGAGGACAGGAGAGGAGAAGAGAGGATGCACAGTGTGAGGTTGCAGCTATCACCAATGAAGCTCATGAGCAGGGCAGAGTGAATTTAGCACACTGGTAAAGTTGCAGGGAGAATTTTTAAAGATGTGTTTGACAAATATGTTTTCCTAAGTGCTGGTGGTGTAGTTGGCTCAGGAATCTATATGTTTGCTTTCTCCCTGCAACAATAGCGGGGCAGAGTAAATTTAACAGATTAGGAAAGGTAAAGGGGGGTGGTGAAGAAATACATTTAAAAAAATGACTGTTGGAGTTGCAGGGCAAAGGATTGTATCTTTATGTTCTATTTATTTATTTTTGCCTGTGAGTTAAAACTAAATGGATTAAGCTACTGAAGTTGGAAACAGTGAGCCTGATTTTAGAACAGGGTTAGGTCAACACAATTTACTTGTATCAGGGAGTTTGACACAAGTGGCAACTCATGTCAAACAGTGGCACAATAGTTATTTTACAAGGAAGGCAGCCGCAAATCCCTCACACAAGTCCCTTGCATCAAATGCAGCAAAGCTAGACCAGCTCCCCCCCAGTCTAACTTTGTGCCATGCAGGGACCCATTTTACTGGGTTTGCGCCAAAGCTTTGGTGCAAGCTGCCATAAAATGTGGAAATTGTGACAATTGCACCATCCCTTGTAAAATTGGATTATGTTGCATCAAAGGGGTTTGGCACAGCTGGGCCAAACAATGTGGTTGATGCAGGGCTTAACGTAAACCCTGCATTGACCTTCTAAAATCTGGATCAATGTCTTTCTATGAGGCTGAGGGGGAGGCTGTGTCAGTGCATGGACAACATAATAGGCATATGTTTAGGGGCATCTGCCACCATGCGGTGTAGAAGCCACAAGAAAGAAATGTATTCTATGCCAGGAGAGGACCAGAAAATGTTCCACTATGCCAGTTCTGTAAGTGGTGATCATAGTAGTAGGGTAAGGGCTTTGTCTGTGCAAGGACTGGGAAGGGGTATTTGATAGTATGACAGAAGAAACAAATGCTCTGTATTCCCCAGAAGTAAACTGGGTCCACTTCCACTGCAAGCAGCTTTACCACCCTGTCATTCAGTGTATATGGTTCTGAAACTGCCCTGAGCAATACAGAAACACACTGATCTCACCTTCTCTTTCCCTCAACTGCCACAAGTTTGTGTCAGTTCCAGTCCTTACTGCTCTCTATTTTCACTTCAAGTAAAATGAGGTGAGAAAGACAAAGTCAAGGCCAGTCACATCTGTTAAAATGAGGTGAGAAAGGCAAAGTCAACGCAACTCATGTCATTTAAATATAATGTGAGAAAGGCAAAGTTGAGACCAGTGATGTTTTCTCAAATCATATGTTTCTTGAATCAGAGTTTCTCAAATAGCATTTCCTCAAATTACATTTTCTAGAATAAAATGTTCTCATATCACATTTTCTTGAATGTAATATAACCCCTTCATGTAAAATTAGATGAGAAAACCTAAGTCAGGACTGGTTATGTCAAATAAAATGAGGTGAGAAAGGCAATGTCAGAACCAGTCATGTTTTCTAAAATTGTGCTTTTCCAAATCACATTTTCTCATATCACATTTTCTTACCATGTTCATCTCTCAATGTATGAGTCAGTGTGTAAGCAGATGGTGCCACCTCTGAAGATGCAGTGGTGCTGATTTCCTTGTTGAATCAGCAATCATTAGCATGGCTGTTTTTGTATCTACATTAGCATCATACACAGGTCACTATTAGTGATCTTCCACAGCAATCCAAAAAATCAAGGCTGGTGGTGGTGGTAGCCATTGTTGCACTGGTGACGGGGGCAATAATTGCGGTGATGATTATGGTGGTGCAGGAGCAGATGGTGACACCACAACAACTTCATCTGAATCATCAAGGTTGTTAAAAAAAATCAAAATCAAAGAACAATACGTCAATAGATGGACAATATTGTAAAGAGTAGTGTAATGCAGTACATTTACTATGTTTTCATTTCTTTATTCATTTTTTTGTGATGCATAACTTGTGTTTCATTAAGGGATGGTGAATGTATTATAATATCATTTGTAAATCAACCCAGAGGGCATATAGTAACTGGTATGAACTTAAAGAATAGACTACATGGAAATACATACACTGGTGTCAGCAATCAATAAGAACTATTATTGCAACTTACACTGGGGATAGGTGATCTTAAATTAATTTGAAGACTTTTCACAGATCACAATCAGTAATCCATGTAGATAATTGCCAACAGTCAATGACCTTTATTCTCCCTTCCCCATTTGTAGTCTGTTTTACCTTATGACAATTATTGCACTGAGCGCTGAAGTGATCCTTCCAAATTGGCAAAGCCAAACTGGATTTTCTGCCCCCCAACTCAAAGCTGAACCGAAGTTGGCTCTGACCCAGTTCTCTCACCCTTATTTCCTTCCAAATAAATAAATAAATTAGTTAATACATAAAATCTCTTCAAAATGGACATCTCAAGCAATACTGTGCCAGTATACTTGCTTTCAAACATTTGTTTTATCCGTCAAGCAATGGGCAAGATAAAAGCAGATGAAAAGTTTTGATTAAAAATTAAAGTTTCTTCCCCTGCCCTAACTATAGTGGTGCTACCAAGCCACTAAAGTAAATCATTTAAATACTGTACATGTGATCAAAGGGCTCCATGTAAATCACTTTTAAAGGAAAGTTTTGATTTCCATGAAGATCAGCTTATTTGGTGTCTCCCAAAAAAATACTTTGAAAGCTATGACTTTACTGTAAAACATTGCCAAAACTGGATTTTGTTAATTATTTTTACTAGTTATTGCATTTCTTTAGGTTAAAAACCTCACACTATGCTGGTGAGTCCTAAGGTTATTGATTAGAAACATTGCACTATTTATAAAAAAAAATAAAACACTCCCTGGTATACAGTAACTTATAGTATCCTGTGCTATTTTTAAATGTAGTTAAGGCAACCTGTGAAATCTACTTCTCTTACCATGACTGACCTATGAGATTTTTCAGTTAACCAAGTGAGTTTCACAAGGCCCTTGCAATAGGGCTTTAAAAGAAAATATACCTTGTATGCACATGTAGGTCCTTAACTTGCCCTTCTTATTTTCTGAAATTAAAACCTCCTATTGTACTTACATCTTAATATAAAATGCAGATTAACACTAAATCAGTATTCCTTACAGATGAAATAATTGACCTTTTAATTAATAGCATAATTGCTTATAGTAATTAAAATATTCAGTGCTAATAGTAGAACATACTTGGGAGCTTTCCTGTATAATTTGATTGCATTCCTCAGCTCATTTCAGTGGGATTAGTAGCTGTTTTATGAAAATAGAAAATGTTCTGTGAATGACTGGAAATTGCAGTTACAACATTATCAAATGCATTGACCCTTGGGTGACTTAGAGCATTGCAATGAATATCAAATACAATTGTTCACTTACATAATTTATCTTATTACAAA
Source organism: Neoceratodus forsteri (assembly GCA_016271365.2). Lineage (NCBI taxonomy): Eukaryota > Metazoa > Chordata > Ceratodontiformes > Ceratodontidae > Neoceratodus > Neoceratodus forsteri. Next base: position 656,930,892 of record CM028136.1, read on the forward strand.
ACATTTAATCTTGCTGTGCTTTAGAAATATTACTTTTATTGTATTTCATAATAAAAATCCTAGTTTGGTTTCCTCACAATTTTTTAAATATTTACCAAAACTTTATCCTGTATTTCTTCTTCTGCCTGAATGCATACAGGGGTTGTTAGTAACATGTTGCGGAATATCCAGCTATATCATTATACGGTATTAAAAGAGGTGCTGTGCACCAATACATTGGAACACCTTTATAGGCACTAATTTCTGTAAAAGGAATAACCAAGACCATAACACAAGCAAAAGTGTATTTTCTTTTGATAACATTGTTTTGTGAAAATAAACAAATGCTCCATACTGTGTAGGATGGCAACAATACCTGTTTACAATCATCACATTTTGTCAAACTTCATAACTGTTTTAGTATAGCACAGATAAATTCCCTTTAGTTGCTTTTACTCACCTGAAATGTAGGTAGATCAGCAGGGAGGATAATGGGCAAGTCCATGACACTTCACATGCTCAAGCTAACATTCTGTCATGATGTCCTGGCTTCATCAGAGTTCTTACACATTGTTTATTTTTCACCGAGCAATAAAACTGCAAGAAGATAGCAATAACAAGCCTTGACTTGCTTAATGCTCAGTGTTATTCCTTGGATCAAAATTAGTACCAACTGTATATAGATATGCTACAGTATTGATATATAGCACCACTTTTCACAGTTTGATCTCCTGAAAGTTGAACACCCATGATATAGGTTGATGAATTTTACAACAGTGTGCACTGTGCATCTTTTCTTTTTTTGTTGTGATATATGATGATATGTGACAGGAAATCCTCATTTATTTTAATTGGCTTCATGTGATATTTCCCAGTATATCTAGAGATACAGTCTAACTTACACTGGCTACTACTGTATAATGTTCTATTCTAAAAACTGTTAATTCCCTGTCTGATCACAATATTGTTCCTCTTTTCCCTGTCAAGGATTGCAAAGTATTGAATAGCACCATGAACAAGGAGAACATGATAAATTGGAATGGTTTCTATTTTTAATTATGCTGAACTTAAAATGAATGTGATAACACTGATGTGCCCTGTGACAGTAACATTTACTATGCAGCTAAGAGGGAATATTTGAAACAATTGTTTCATTACGTAGTACTAATAATAATAACAATATATTTTATCTCTAATAGGTAAATAAGCTGATAGACCAGACCCTTCAGAAGCTGCCAATGTACATAGTGCAAAACTCAATATTATTATACTGTAGTTATATTACTATAGTAAACAATATGCAGTTGAAAGTGTATAATCAAATATATCAGAGTGAATTCATTAAATATGTTTTCACCACACGTAAGGTAAATATCATTAAAATAAACATCTAATAACGTGCACCAGTTTGTATCTGATGCATGCAGTTTTGGTATACAAAAGTGAGATTAGTAGCCACAAGTATATAGGGGATACATGATGGACAGGAGAGGAATACAGAAGATATTTGAATGAGTGAAGAGTGACCTTGGTTTACCTCATGAGTGGCAGAGTATAGTGGAGCCACACATGATGGTTCCCACAGGTTACTCTTCACGAGTTCAAATATCGCCTGTATCCCACTCCTGGCCATCATGTAAAAAGGGGTCCTCATCTATGTATCTTCCTCACTGAAGGCTTTCCTGTTCCCCCTTCCACTGTCAAGTTCTTTAAAGCTCAAATCTCTATTCATCAAATTCATCCTGGGCCATGCAAAACACCTAAACATTGGTTGCATATACAACCCTCCCAATGGTGGCAACTCAGCACTTCAGGACTTAACACATGCCCTAGCATGGGCTGCCCCAGCAGAGGTCCTGATCCTAGGGGATTTCAACCTCAGGTGGGAAACGGCTACTGAGCAAGTCTATAGGGCCTCGCTCCTTGAAGCAAACCTGACTCAGGACATCACTGAGTTCACCAGGCAAAACCTAAAAACTGGGAACCACTCCACCCTTGACTGGATCCTGGCCTCTAAACCAGTGAACATCCAGGCAGCTGGCGTAACGTCAGATGCCTTGAGCAACCATTCTCCCAGCTTTTGCATTTGGAAAAACAGGCCCCCTAGGTTCTCCCCTAGGCTTATAGTAGCTAGGGACTTTTCTAGGTTCTCTCCAGAGGTCTTTCAGTGTTGTTTGAGAAATACTGACTGGATGCCCATCAGACTGCAGGACAGCATGGAGGAAGCCATTCAGTTCTTCCAGTATACAATCTCCACTGTGGTTAATCTCCATTCTCCGGTGAGGAAAAGACATGCAAAAGGCCAGTGCCATAGGTGGATCATGTGGGAACTGAAATCCCTAATGTTAGGCAGAGACAAGGCCTGGAAGAAGGCAAGGTGCTCTGCCAGCCCAGTACATATGGCCAACTACAGGTCTCTGAGGAATCAATGCAAAAAGGCCTCTAAAACGGCTAAAAGGGACTACTTTAAATCCATCCAGTGGTGATCCTTAACAGCCCCAAAGTCATTCTGGTGCAGCATTAATTCTCTGATAAAAGGCCAAAACAAATCCCATCAGGGAAATATAACCTGGTTTTCTGCAGTTGTTTTTGCTTTCTTTTCATCACCAGTTAACTTCACCAGAGTTGTTTCTGCTTCTGTGGACATTTATAAGTACTTTTTATTGATTTTTTGGGTGTTATTTAGTTTGTCTGTGCTTGAGTTCATGTTTGGAGAAGTCAGTGTTTGTGTCAATGTGCCGGGCGCAGTCATCAGAGTTGGTAAGTAGTTCGGTCAGGCAGGTAACTAGAAAGGTGTCTTCTCCAATGTAAGCACTGTGATAATATCACCTGCAGACATATCCACTTTGTGTATAAATATAAGATATTATTACAGTGCATACGTCATGTGCTATTTACTTATCACTGGTAAGAATACACATTTTTATCAGGTGTTTATCAGGTCACCCCTATTGTATAAATGAAACTATCATTTTGGCATTTATAAATATTGTATGCCCAGTACAGTAAAATAGAGTCCAATAATTCATACATATATATACATAGATAGCTGAGGACAGAAAATAAAACCAAGAGTCCATCCACTCTACCCTGCTTTATATATTGTAGCTTATTCAGTCACTTCAGCTCATGTACCCTTCAATGTTCTGCTTGTTTCAAATTACCCCCTGTAACTATTCCATTGGGTTATAAACCCTGAGATAACACTGGAATTGGCAAAGTCCTTAGGCAACTTGATCCATTTATTCAAGACCCTTTCTAAAAAAATACTTCCTTCCAGTGTGTCATTCTTGAAATTACCACTATCTAATTTGAGGTTGTGACTAGAGATGGGTGAAGTCCAGGAACTTCACTTAGTGTCATATTTCACAAAGTGTCCTAGACTTTGCTTTACCTGTGTACACAGTTCACGTAGTATTTGAAAGGTGAAGTAGTCACCTTCACCAGTTAAACTATAAATAGGTGACACTTCAGTATTGAAGGTGTCGGCGAAGTACCACAACCCACAGTTTAACTTTACTGGTAAACATTCTGTGAAGTTTTATTTATTCTTCGTTTTTATTTTTACTCCACTCCTACCCACTGAGAAAACAGTTCCCACCCAACCTAACACCAATACCTTTAAGCATGTAATATCCATCACCCACCACATTGTAACACCCTCCTCGCTACTCTCCCACCACAATCTAGTGAAGTTTACTGTACTGAAAGAGTAGTAGATTTCATCATGATTCTTATCTCTTCCCCCTCTCTTCTCCCTCTCATGCTATATCATGTACTGTAAATCACACTCCCCACCCCATGTTAACCTCTCAGTCACAGTGAACCCACATCATGCCAGTGGCTCAGTAGGTAGCACACTCGCCTCTGAGACCAGGAGATCAGATGGATGTGAGTTCAGTTCCCACATCTGGCACTTGGGTTAATATCCCAGTACTGACACTGTAGTGCAGCATGAGAGGGGGTGCTGCACTTCTGAGATGCCATCTTTTGGATGAGATGCTAAACCGAGGTCCCATCTGCCTGGATTGGTGGTAGTTCAGGTGGATTTTAAAGATACCATGGCACTTATCGAAAAGAGCAGGGGAATTTCCTCGGTGTCCTGGCCAAATTTCCCTCATTCACTAAAAATACCACCAACGCTAAATCTGGTTCAATGTCAGTTGGCATTCATCTGTATCCCCCTCCCCCGGGTTGTGCCTGAAAATAGGCAGAATTTGTCTAATGCAGTTACCCGGTCAACAAAAACTAAATAAATAAATAAATACCCCCCCCAACACCAAACATCCATCCTCCTCTTTGGCACCACATTTAAAGGATGCAGCACCTGTAAAAAAGGAAATCATCCAGCAATGGAGAGAGCTATGAGACACCCATTCACAGTGCTTCCTGCAGTTGAATGAAATGAATGATGATGCCCTCACCTACAGTATACTAATGACTGAATAGCTGACAACTGGGAGACCAGGGCAGTGAGATGAGATGTACAGTACTATTCTTTATTATATAAACTTGACCAGGACTGTAGAGGCAGAGGAAGTGTCTATTAGAGAATGACAGCTCAGGGGTACTGCATTTTTAAAGCTATGGGTGATGGGAAGGAGTGGGAACCATTTGCTCATTGGTTGGGATGAATTGAACATTAATTTTACAAAAGAAAAACTTCACTGCATGAATTTGGTCTGCCATCAAGGAAACTTTCTCTCACTATGCATATTATAATATTTCTGACTTCACACTACCTTTTTCAGTGAAGTTTAATTTTGCTACAGCTCTAGTTATGATCTCTGGTGGTAATCTCTCCTTTTATCACAAATAAATCTTGTTGTCTACCTTGTTATTCCCTTGTACATATTTGTATTATTCTGTCACATCCCCCTTTTCATGTTATCCTTCAGTCAGTGCATATTATTGACGCCAACAAATTCCGCATTATTTATGTTGAAATCATAGACTTGTAGTTACTTGGGTTGTCCCTATTCCTACCCTTAAAGGGACCATACTGTATTTGCCAATCTTCAGTCCCCAGTCACTTCACTATGCTCTAGTATTTGGATAATAGTTCTTCCAGGGGCTGCCAGTGACTGACCTGTCTCCTTCAATACCCTCAGGTACAACTCACCAGCCTGGGATATTTGAACAAAATTTAGCTGATGCAAACCCTTCACAACCCTTTCCTTAGTAACTGTCTCAGTCCCTAACTTTGTATTCTTGCTAACAATAAACTTATTTTTGCTCTTACGTAGTTGTTCTCGGTGAGTAAAATAATAAAAAAAGCTTGCCTGGTAGCTCTGAGGGCTGAGGCATACACCTTATCTTACAGCATGCCGGAGACCTGGGTTCGGGAGTGTACTCCAGGTACTGGGGGTCAGCAGGGAGGAGAGAATTGAGCATCTAGAGGACTGCTCTCCTCTCCTGGGAAGTGTGGGATGAGAACCCTGTCATGCAGTTGCTCCCATTGGAGACTGAGAGCGCTACACAGTGCAGTATGTGTGTTGGGTGAAAGTGACTTCGGATTTCTGTGGGCAGGTTCAGGAGTATGCTGCTGTGCACTGATGTCATTGGATGTCTGTGCCTTTGGGGAGGGACTACTAGAACAAGGAAAAGCCCCAGCTGCTGATAGGATGATGATGGATCCTGCATTTGGTCCCCCATGCCCATCGCCGGACCCTGCTTTCACTAGAGCCCCCAATTCCTCATCCATTCTGCCTGCCGATTAGATTCAGAGAAAGGGCACCAAAAAGAAGCATCAGCCCTGCCTCGAGGGGTATGTAATCCAGAGGGTTGGTAAGGTAAGAGATGATAGGAGCTCTGGAGGGGAGCCTGGTGTGGGAGGATCTTAAGTGGGAAGAAGAAATGACCGACTTCCCTGGGTCATGTCTGAGGGAGTTCCCAGTGTGGCTGGTGACTGGAGGGAAAAAGAATTAAAGAAAAAAAGTAGTGGCCCTGTACTTTCTATTGTGAACACTGAGTTGAAGTAGTAATTTATTATTTTAACATTTTCCATATCATCCTCTTTGCTTAGCACATCATTTCTGATCCTCTCTTTGTTCTCCTTTGTACTCCTATTCTTCTTCTATATCTGTACAAAGATTTATAATTTTGGACTACCTCCACAATCTTCAGTTCTATGCCTGCTTTAATCCTCCTTATAGTATCCTTAGTAATAGCCATTTGTTTCTTATGTAGCCCGATTTATCTCCATTAGTATTTTCCTGCTTCACTCACTTGTCTACTGAACCAAGTAGGTTTCTTTTGTTTTTTGACCTTTTTCACCAGTCTCACATATGACTGGGTTAAATCTAATATTGCATTTTTTGGTGTCCACCTAATATCCACCACTATTACTGTATGCATTTCTTCAAGCTTCATATCTATTATCAAACTCATTTTATAATAGTCTTACCATTCTAAAGTCAGGAAGCACTGTACTAGTTTTATTATTCTCACTTCCCAGCACTATGTTAAACCTAATGTTGCTACAGTATGCTTATTATTACAGTACCTAACTGATCCTCGTTAGTAATATTCATCACTATACCCTGGTTGCAAAATATCAGATTTCATAGTAACTATGCACCCATTGTATGAGGAAGTTTTTTTTTTTATCGCAGCTTTATTTCTTCCTTTGCTGCAGCACCTTACCGGCGAGGGCATCCAGCCACCAGCCCTGCCCACGTGGAGAGCAGCAGGCTCACTCACATGATGGGAGGGTCCGGCATGTCCATCACTGATCCTCTGGAGGGTTTCCCCTGTCCCTGCCAGCCGGACCAGCGCCGAGCCCCCCCCCAGAGCGATTCCATGACAGTCCTCCCCGCACTGCAGGGCACGGCCATCAAGCTGCTCGGTCGCACCCACCATTTTCTCTCCAATGGGAGCATGGACGTACAATGATGTCCATACACCTAAGTGCTGTATGAGGAAGTTTTGATTTGCATGTTATCCAGGAATGTAGGAACGTATGACTTTATTTGGCTGCTTGGCAAAGACATCTACAGTTACTGTTAGGGAGAATAAAACTGTATGAGATCACAATTGTGACCTGGCCTGCAGTTTTCTATAAATCACCATCCCCACTACATAAATTCCTCTACATCTTGGTTTGGTGGTCAATGGAGTACCCCAGCTGTGTACTTCCTTAGTTTTCTCTTCTCTCTCTCTATCTATAGAGGCTTTATCTCCACACCCCCTGCATCTGATATGTAACATAATTACTCCTAATCTTTCCTTTACATACTGTACATTGCCACCGTACCACCCCTAGCATCTTCCATGTCTTTTTTTAATTAGAATATACTGGGACAGTTAGATTCCAGCTGTTGTTCTGATTTGCCCAAGTGTCTGATAGCAGTGGTATTCATTGTTTCCTCTTTAATTATTGTTGGTAGTTAATCCTCTTGGTCACAAATGCTTCTTCTTTGGTATACAGCTTCAATAATCTTTAAAGACCCACTGACACCATGAAAAGAACTTTGGAAAACAAAATATTTGGACACAAAGCTGCTTGTATTTTTAATTAGCATTTTATTTCTTAGTCTCTTTATTTATTACTGAGGCCATATGCATGAAACATGGATAGTTATTCCTTGAGAGTTCGTCAAATCCTTTTAGAAAATGGCCAAAGTGGATTCTTTATCCTGATTGGTTGAAAGTGGCTCCAACCTGGGCATTTATTTTTCAATAAATGCCCAGTAAACAACAAGTGCCAGTCCAAGTGGCACCTCACTGCCCAACACTCCATACTTGTGACCAGCCTGCTTTTTAATTGGCTAATTGCCCGAGCAAAATTTAAAAATGTCTGCCATCTTTTTCTCTCGCTTAGCGAGAGGCACTCGTCTCCCCAAGCCAAACCAAACAGAATGTACTTGCAGCCGCTCCTAATCTTAAAAACAAATAAAAAACAGTCCAGTAATCCTACCATTGGAAAAGTCACTCAACTGCATCACTATCCCGACCACGCTGTCACACACCGTGAAAGCCGTCTCCCGAGTGCGATCTCGCAGTACCATGCCGACCGAAAACAGGCAATAATCACTCAGCAGAACTCCCTTGCAATCAGTCAGCAACAAAAAAAGCATTTACCTCACTATTTAAACAAATCCTCAAGAAATCTCTTCTTTCCGTTTACACCGACCGCAAAAGGAGCTTTTTGTACTTCCTCCTACATTGCGGTCAAAGGTCAGAGAGCACACAGATCGAACTTCAGATGAAAAAATGAAACAAACACCCAAAAAGAAAAACTTGCCAGTCAGTCCTATGAAGACTTTACTCTCTTTCTCCTTTAGCAATCAGTGTCTGTATGTGTGACTGTCTCTCGCTGGGGGGGGCAGCAATGGGGGGTTATCAAGCCACCAGAATGCTGCAGGGAGGAGCAACAGTACCAGGAACAGCCTAGGGACTACTTTATAAATACATGTATCTCAAATACTTTTATTAAATTTTTTCACAGGCATTTACTGTATTATTTTACAACTTCATTAAAATGTACACAGATTGCCATTTTCTAAGCGCAATAATACCCTCCAGGGTGGGCATTATTGAGAAATACCGGACCTTCCAGGGGCTATAAGGCCCTCCGCCTGGGGCGTCGGGCCTCCCCTGGGTGGTCCGGTATTTCCCAATAATGCCCACCCTGTCGGGTATTATTGCTTACTTATTTCTTCCCAACCTGTCATAATACTCTGATTATGACATCACAGTTATTCCCATGGCAACAGACTGTGATGTCATAAAGGAGCACTCTAATTTCAAGTGGGGAATAGGCTATAGTGGCAAATTAACTGTAAGGAATAAAGACTTTGATTTTTTAGGAATGTCTTCAGTAACACATAATGAAGAGGAGAAATATACAGATGTATACAATGCAAGCTGAATTATATTTAAATATTGTGTTCTCCTAAATATTCCCAAAGGTGTCAGCTGAACTTTAAAGAGTATACCGTTTGTTTAATTCTAAATGCTGCAAGCAAGGTTCAAGAACTGGGGCTTTTTGCCTTGGCAGTTTTGTCTCAAGTTTTTAGAAGCTACAGTCTGTTGTTAACCATGATTTCAATGCTGCAGAGCTGCTTCTTTTAGCACAGTGGTGCTTAAACCCAGATCCATAATTTATTAGGGGCCATGCTTTGAATTTTAAACCCAAATCACTTGATATAACCACTTTTGTTTTACACTCTACACAGTAAATGCATTCTTGCAGTCTTTTATAAGTTAATAGGGAATTTGATGGATGTCTCTTATGGTATAAGAGACTCCAAGCCTGAGGTTTAGGTGAGAGGACTGCAAAGCAATGCTTCGCAGTTCTGTCTACCTAAACCTCAGGTAAGAAGTCTCTTATGTCATAAGATACATCCCTCAGAGGCCCTATTTACTTATTATAAATAATTTGAATTTAGTTTGAGTGATTTATAATAAGCTTAGTCTTTTTTTTATTTTACAGTGCCATTCTTCCTCCTGGCATTGAAATGTAGTGCTCCTTCCTAGCACCTCCGCATGAGAGCACACTGTACATGGATAAGAGATACAGTAGCTCTATGTGCTGATTTGCTTATTGGCTGAAATCACGTTAGTGATTTAAATAGGGAAAAATGGATGGGTAGGGGGCTATAACGAGAATTTTACATACCGAGACGGTGTGTAAATGTCAAGTTTTACACATCTACCCAGTTTTGTTTTCTATAATTACTGGGGAGCATTTTTTCGCTACAGCAATTATGTAAAATAAAAGCTCATTCCTGTTCAGCCGTGGTCAAGTCTTGGGTTAGCGTGGTCCGCGGCTCTAGAAACCTTTCTTTTCTTTTTTTTTTAAGTTTAAGTAAGGTTTAAGCCCAAATAAGGTTTAAGGTTGATACCTAATACAATATTATGACTGGGTGACAGGTGAGCTGGAAAAGGGTCATGTGGTGGATGTTCTTTACTTGGACTTCAGCAAGGCCTTCAATTTGGTGCCTCATGGGTGGCTTGGGGGGAAGCTAACTGGTGTAGGGGTAGGGGTAGGGGCAAAAATGGAAAACTGGATTACAAGCTGGCTGAGTGGGAGGCTGCAACAGGTGGTGGTGGGAGGGGAGCTCTCAACTCTGAAGCTGATGATGAGCAGGGTGACACAGGGCTCTGTGCTGGGACCAGTATTATTTGGGCTCTTCATATCAGACATTCCACATGGGGTGGTGAGCAAGGTAAGTCTGTTTCACAAACGACACCAAAACGGGAGCAGTGGTAGATGGAGGGGAGGGATGGAAGCAGCAGCAGGGGGACCTGTGAAGGCTGGAGGAGTGGTCAGAGAGGTGGCAGCTGGGGTTCAATGTAAAAGAAGTGTAAGGCTATACACTTTGGGGCAAAGTCCCAAGGAGAGAATACTGGCTTGGGTGGGTTAAGCTGGGAATCACTGAGGAGGAGAAGGACCTAAGGGTAATGGTAACAGGGACCATGAGCAACATTGCCCAGTGTAGGAGAGCAGCTGCAAAAGCGAACAAAATGCTGGGGTACATAGAGAGGGGGTTTTCATCCAGGCAAAGAGAGGTGATCTTACCCCTCTACAGGTCACTGGTAAGGCTTCACTTGGAGTATTGTGTGCAGTTTTGGAGGCCATACCTGAAGCATGAAATCAGACTACTGGAGGGAGTGCAGAGGAAGGCAATGAAGATGATATGAGGAATGGAGGGGGAGAGACTATGAGAACAGGCTGGAAGACCTGAATATGTACACCCTGGAGGATAGAAGGGACAGGGGAACATGACAGAGACATTCAATTATCTGAGGGGATCAGTAAGGATGGGGCAGATGGGGCCTTTAAGCTAAGGAGGGGGAGGGACACCAGGAGGCATGGGCTAAGAATAGAGGGGGGAAGATTTACGAGGGAAATGAGGAGACACTATTTCATGGAGAGGGTGGTAGCAACATGGAATGCACTACCAGAATGGGTGGTATCATGTAAATCTGTAAACAGCTTTAAAAGGGCAGGAAGCAGGGGAGAATGAGGGTGAGGAGGTGGGGGTAGCAGTGGGATGACAAAGGGAAGGGGTGGGGTAGCTGCAAACTGGGAGTATTAGCTGCTCACTTGAGCAGACTTAGATAGACTGGGTGGTCTGTTTCTGCTGACTCATTTGTATGTTCGTTTGTAAGTTTGTCCAGCTTCTTTTTTTATTTTAAGGCTTATTTACCACCAAGAGTGAGTAGCTGTCAGGGTAGAAGTGCAGTGTTCAGGGGGACAGCGGGAAGATAGCTGAATGGTGCATGCAAGGAGTGAGGGAAACCTGGTGTGTGTGTTTGCTGTTATAACCAGCTGGTTATAACAACAAATTATAACCAGTTTTCCCTATGGAAAAAAATCATCCCTGGTAATTATAATCATTTAAAATGTATCTGTCGGGTTTTATTTCCATCCTGTTTCTCCTCAGTCACATCTGAGTCCTTCATGGTGACTTATCTCGTGACCTCCCAGTACAGTGAGCCACTTCCCCTATTTTTGTTCAGAAGTGGGTCATAGAACATCAGAAACATGGAAACATAGAATTTGGTAGCAGAACAGGACTGCTTGGCCCACTTAGTCTGCCCAGATGGTTCCTGCCTAGTTTGTCTCTGAAGACCGTTACTATTCTTCAGTGACACTCCTTTAAAACACCCACCATGGCAAGTCACTTCTATCAAGTTTTTAGTTGCCACATTAAAGAACAGTGTATGAGACCACATAAAATTTTGCTGGTGGCCCCATGTGACCATAATGGTCTCAACTGAGAAACAATAGTCTAGCTTGTGTGGTAAGTTGACTTTTATAGGAGTTTGTTATGAGGAGCTAGGATCATTGGTGGTGCTGTCTGACATTTGGAAGACAACCACGGTGTTGTATGGGACAGGTATCACCTCCAAGCAGAAGAGAGAGGGAAAGTAGTCAGAATCAGTGAAGCTTGTTTCACCAGTAGAGAGAACCAGAAGGCTGAAGTGGGTGTGACCCTTAAGTCAACTAGGAAACAGCTGAAAACAAATACTTCACGTCCACTGTTGCCAAGAAAACACAATATTAAACAGCGTCCTGTCATGGAGGGCACAGGCAAAAACATGACTAGACAGCATGCAGCTGGGGTGGAGGTGGAACAGGCCACTAGACAACATCCTTCTATGAGAGAGATTGAAGGGGTCTATACAGCCTTCACCCAGGATCCCCTTTCCACTAAGATACTAGCAAGAGAACAGGGTGAATTGAAACCAAGCTCTGCTGATTTCTGGCCCATCCCATTAAAGGCCATTTGCAATGGCTGCATGCAGGCCTGGAATTCCCTGTGGGGGAAGGGGACACATGAGCATCATCTGGGAGGCATAAAAAGGAAACTAGAGCAAAAGGGAAGATTTAGGGGCTTGAGGGTGAGTTTGAGAGAGAGAGAGAGAGAGAGAAGGTCTGCTGTGAAATATGGCTAAACCAAGCTAAAATGTAATGGTACTTTATTTTGTATTTGCAATGCCAAAGTAAGCTTCTTTGAACCCTTGTTGGGTGGTGAAGTAAAGCAACTTTTTTGTTTCACTAAACTTTGTTTGCCTGAATTTCTTTGTGAGGGTTCCCTCAAAATATCTTGCCTTGTTACAACACTGTAACAAGGAGGCGTGTCATATAGTACATGCACAATATATGAAATGTGGAGGGTACTGAGGACAACTGGGGTTGGGGGAGCCACTGGATGCTAGGGTGAAATAATTAATTTGGGAATCGGGTGAGGGTAGAGGGGGCCACTGGATGCCAGCAAAGTCTGTAGCTATGGTCGGGCTCTAGTGCTGTCATGCATACTGCTCAACCTTTGGTTACTGACATGTGGCACACTGATACTTGATGAGAGGCACAAAATGGGACATGGGACCTCACAATGTGTGACACAGCAAAACATATAAGGATTCAAGCTACAACACTGTTGAAACCAGTATCCTACTGTGATGGAGTACATGTCCGTCGCACTCCATACACCTGACAACTCCATCAGAACCCCACAGCAGCACAGGTTTTAGCAGGGGCTGGGAGGGAATTTGAACCAAACCCCTCCTGCTTTAGAGCTGGTCCCCTTAGGACATTAGTGTTCTGCATGTTGTAATTGCTTGCTGTCCCCTAGAGGGAGGGAAAGTGTTGGAAGGGAAGCATTAACAAGCAACACCTGAATCCAATAAAGGGGAGGCTGACTAAAGGGAAAAACAGTTTTAATTGGGGGGGGAGGGGGTTGAAAAAGCCAGAGGCTGAACTGCAAGGATCGTTTTGCGAAGCTGAATGCAAGCTCTTTGCTTTTTTGTTTGTTGCTGAAAGTAAAGCAGTTTTCATTTAATTTAAACTAATTCCCGGACTTTTCTCTTTGTAACTGTTCTCTGAGAAGCCACTTATTTGCCACCTAGTCAACCTATGTTGTGCACAGTTTAGCTTTGCTTTGGCATATTGACATTTGAGCTAGACTGCTCTCTACATGCTACACTTTGTTTTTTCAAGATTTATTTTTAGATTTTTTGTACATGTTTCATTAGACTATGCATGCTATGTAGTGTAGGGATGATGTAGTCATACAGTATGTATTTATTGTATGCTATTTTTACTCTGTACAGCACTCAATGCTATTTTGGATGGGCACTTTATAAATAAGTATGGGTTCAACAGGATTGGATACACTCAGTGATGGTCAAGCATGCATGCACATTGGGTCCTATGTACTATGCCAATGCGCCACATAAACAGGGCTCATTGGCATAGCTAAGTCTGAATGCCTTGGAGCAGTGGTCATGTGGCATTCACAACTGGGGCATGCAGCTGGTACATGCCTGATCCCCTAACCGTGCAGACAGCAATGCACTGGGGTAGGCAGGGGCATGCCAGGGGAAGGCTGGCACTATGTGCCATGCACAAAGGCATGTAGTGCTTCCGGCGGAGGTGTGGAGGAGAGCACAGGTTACACCAGGGGAGACCCTGCCATAACCCACTACGCACCCTCATGGACCACAGCTGCCCAGTTGTGGCAGCACCGGGGACTATACATTCAGGGGCATGCAGCTGATGTGCACCCACATATGTCAGATGGCCAGTGGCTGTGGAGGTGTGTGGCGGGCTGTGGCACTGGCCATCTCTGACTGTGGCACCAGTGGGATGGTACGGGGCATGGGGTGGGTAGCCGGTGTTGTGGGGGGTCACTCATGACAGGTTTGGCATGGGCCATGGGGTGCAATGGGTACCTCTGTGCATGGGGGAGGGCATATGTCACCCAAGACCAGTGCCTGCATATGGGGGGGTGGGGGTTGGTGCAAAAGGGGTGTGGGTTGTCACGTGTGGGGTGGGCTGTGGGCCCATTAGGTAGCTGAAGTTGGTGGCACAGAGGTGCAGGTCCATGTGCCTATGAGTGCTTTTCAAGCACCTGGACCCATGCCTGCCCGCATTAGGGAATCTACCCTGGGACCCGGAACGGGCTTCCTATTGGATGCCTGACTGGGTCTGCTGCTCTGCTCCCAGAAGCCCTGCATGGTCTTGCATGCTGTGGGAGCTGGCCACATACAAGTGGCCGCTGATAGTGTATACCGGTGTGTGCTCACCTGTCTACAGTTGTGGAGCTAATCGGGTGGGATACGTGTCTCCAGCACATGTTTCCCACCCATTAGTGCATAGGGACCAATATAAGAAGGAGGTTTTAATTTTTCTTTCAGTCACTCTCATAATCTAACTTGGAAAGGGTGCGTTATTGGACAGGACTTGAGGGTACAGCAGTGCACAGCAGACAGCAATCATTTGGTTAGGCAGGTAGGTCATACTTTGCTGGACATATGTGGAACTGAAGGACGTTTACAGGATAAAGACTTGCACAACAGGAAACAGTACATTCCTACAGAAAAAAAGCAGTGTCCCAGCCACTAGACCCCCCTTCCCCGGTAAATTAAAACACTACTTCATTGTACTGTCATTCAGTTCCATGAGCCTGTGAAACTTCGGTTACATTTGGCAGTAATTATCTACAAACTAGATCAAAACCATAGCTTAACATATGCAGTGGTAACAAGAATGACCACGTTAAGTCATGAGCCTCAATTTTAAAATGCCAACATAGATTGGCTCAGTGTAATGTGAACTGCTACCTGCAGCAGACTTGGGTGCACTAGAGATCCTGCACCAGATTTTAAAAGAACAGGGGGCCCGGCACCAGAGTCCCCGAGTTTGCCACAAGCCAACCTGTGCACCAAATGGTATATAGAAGAGGCATGCAGCAAGCTGTGACACAGGCTTGTGGCAGCAGTGGCCAGTTATGGTGATCCACTGGCATGTCACCCAGGGGGTTGGCTTGTTATGCTGGATGGGAACTGCCTTGCAGGGGGTGGGACGGGTTGGAAGGGGGCAGCAAAGGCCTCAAAAAGCCCTATGTATGGCCGCCATGGAGCAATGGGGCCCATGTGGGTGGGGTGGGTGGGGCAGACGCACCTATACCACCACTAAGGGGCACAATCACCACCCACACTGGTGGTCTGGTAGGTGTGGGGGCAGTGCAGGCACCTTTCCAAGTGGGGCACAAGGTCCATTGGGGGCTTGTAAAATACCAACTTAGGGGGTAAGGTAGCCCTACAGTGGCACAAGCCTCCTTCACTATGGTGCACCTGTGTGGCCATCTCAAGGACGGCACAAGACTGGTTGGCAAATATTGGTGGTCCCCAGTGGTGCATGCTGCCTTTGAAAAATGGGACTGGCATAAGGTGCGGTGCAAGGTGCGCTTTGCACCATTTCAGCTTGACGCAAGCCCTTTGCACCAGTCCCGATCATTTTAAAACTGGGCCTATGATTTTGATCTGTATGTTAGATGGGTATGTAGTTTTTCGCACTGAGTATAGTGAGCAGTCTAGATCTCTCTGCTATGATGTCATTAATTCTCACATCTGCTGGCCATTTTGTAGAGCAGACTAGGTGGGAGTTTTGAAAAGAGAGGGCTTTTTACATTTTATAAATCTTACAAAACTGCATTTATGTTTATTATATCTATGCAGTTTTATAATTAATATAAACAGCAGAATTTCCTTTACCTTGCTATGAACCCATTTATTTTAATTGTTTAAGGGGCTTATTTATTCTTTACAATTGTTACATATGTGCAGGCATTGCTCCCCAGTAGCTAACTCAGTTTGCTTGTTTAATAAGTTAGGCTATTCTTTTATGTCTTAATGTTTTATGCAGCATCAGTAGCAGATGAATGCATTAAAGGAACACTTACTGTAGGTTACTGTTTGTAGGGGTTTACTCCAGCACTCAGACATTTGTTACTGTAATACTATATGATATTCCAAATGTCATGTTACCCTAGATAGAGTTTTGCCACAACCCACAGTCAGTACTACACCCTATACAGAACCAGAAAAGTTAAGGGTATTGCAGATAGGGTTTTATCACCATTTATCTACAGAGGTATCCCTAACACCAAACATGGTATTTGCAGGATCCTAGATAAGCTTTAGATACACTACTCTGTACCAGTATTTGTCATGGTTCTCTCAAGTTTAAATCTACTCCTCTGGCTACACATTTTCACCTGAACAAAAAGAATTCAATTAACAATTTCACCCGACTCTATCAGATGTGAAAATGTTTTACAAAGGTCCAAACATGCCCCTAATGGGCTTCAGTAAACAAATTGAATGTTCCCTAGGTCTAGACGAAAATAAGCAGAACATTTTTCACTTTTTATCTAGGTGGGAGACTGGATTTGCTGGCAAAGGCACCTAGATTCACCTGAGCTCTTTTTTACTTCTAGTATTGCTTGTAAGGACAGAACAAGGAACAACATTATCAGAGCAAGGAAAAAGATTAAGGCTTCTTTTGGCTAGGCAGATTTATTGTGTGTTACTATTTTCTTTTGTGCTGACAGGTTTTGTTACTGTTTTTTTGCTTACATGTTACTGCTTTATTGTTCTCTGATTCAAATTGCTGTTGCAGGGCATACTTTCTGCTGCATTATTACACGGTGTGCCTACAGGTTTGTTATTGTTTTGTGCTTACAGATTACTGCTGTAATCTTCTCTGATTCAAATTATTTTTTGCAAGGTATATCTTCTGTTACTGCTTTATTCTTCTCTGTAACAAAGTGTTTTTTGCAGGATGTATCTTTTGTGAAATTGTTACAGGTGGTGCTTATAGGTTTTATAGCTGTATCTATCATTAGGCTAAGCGTTCAGGGCTACTGCATTTGTTTTTGGTTGATTGTTTCTGCTCTTACCTCCTTGTTTCTTTCATCCGTGGTTCTTCTTTTTTGGCAGGGGAATGGCTGGGAGACAAACTGTCATCCATTTGGTCCGGTATCTCCTTCTCTGAAATCCTGCCTGTCTGGGAGAGGGTGGCAAATGGATGGAAGGTCAGAGGAGGGGAGATAGGGGAGCTAAACATGTGGCTCAAGAGCTGGTGCCAGGAAAAAGGACACAAATTTGTAGGTAACTGGCAACAGTTTTGAGAGCAAAAATTCTTTAAATTCGATGGACTGCATCTGTCTAAGCAGGGAGTCAGTGCATTGAGGCAGAAATTTGACATCTTTGCAGACTACTTAAACTATCAAATGGGGAGTGGAGTGCAATACCAGACACATTGAATTGGAAGAACACCCTTTCCCCCCTCAGCTAGTAATCAAACAGGAGTTCATCATGTTTGTAGTTCATTTGCATCACCAGGTAAGGAAAAAGGTCCAGCTCCCCATACAACACACAGGGGAAACACCGGACCTTGCCCAACAACTAACACACTGAAATCTGGCCAATGGAAAATCATGTACACAAATGCCTGTAGTATAGGAAAAAAGATCCCAGACCTGCAGGCAACAATGACAGAGGCAACACTAGACATAGTAGTGATTAGCAAGACATGGTTTACCAGTAACCACATGTGGGAGACTTCAGTACCAGGCTATGTATTGTTCAGAAGAGACTGAGGTGCAAAAAGGGGGGGGGGGGTGGCACTTTATGTCAATGAAAATATCAAAGCTACAGAAATTCAGAATACACATAAGGAGCCAGAAGAACTGTGGGCTACCCTGGAAACAGAAAATGGGACAGCCATATGAACTGGGGTTGTCTACAGGCCTCCAGACCAGGGGGAGGACATAGACACAGTACAGTTAGAAGACATACAAAACATGACAGCTAAAGGGGAGATTCTGATAATAGGAGATTTCAACATGCCAGATACAGATTGGGCAATACCAGCAGGAATATCCACCAGAACTAGACACATAGTGGATTCCCTGTAGGGGAAGGGCCTCAAACAACTGGTACAACAACCCACAAGAGACAGGGCAATCATAGATCTAGTACTGACTAATGGGGAGAGGATCACAAATCTCCAGGTTGAAGGTCACCTGGGGGACAGTAACCATCACATGGTATGGTTCAATTTGGCCACTAGAACTAAATCATCCCATTCCAAAGCAAAAATATGGGACTTCAGAGGAGCTGACTTTGATAAGATGGCCAACAGAGTTAAGCTAGACCTGGCAAGAAGAAATACAGATGAGGGGGTACAGGCAAAGTGAGCAAGCATTAAGGATGCAATACTTGAAGCAACATCCCATTGTGTTAGGGAGAAAAACAAGTGCAAAGAAGGAGGAAACAACTTTGGTTCTCAAAAACAGTAGCAGAAAAGATCAGAGCCGAAAGGTTGGCCTTCAGGAAATATAAGGGAATGCAGTAGGACGAAGATAGGGAGGCATATCAAACTTCCCTAAGGGAGAAAGGGAAGGCAGTAAGGCAGGCAAAGGCCCAAACTGTGAAAACACTTGCATGAACAGTAAAAGAAGGGAACAAGACTTTCTATAGACACATTAGAGAAAGGAGAAAAGTCCAGAGGGGGTATTGCTAAGATCAAAGGTGATAAGGGGGAGTGTGTGGAAGAGGACCAAGGAAAAGCATCAATCCTAAATAAATACGTCTGCTCAGTATTTACTGAGGAGAAGATAGGCAGGGCCCAGAGCTCAGCACCATGGATACGGGGGGGGGGGAGGAGGAGGCATGCACAATTCCCTTCACTTCAATGTTTCTATGTTTTTCAGACCTGCAGATCCTACCTGCAGGATGCCATGCAAGATGCAATCATCCTACTCCATGGTACTCACAGGAGGGGCCACTTGAACCTGAGGGATTTGAATGCTGGATTGCCAGAGTGCTATTGGGTACTAGAAACATAGAAACATAGAATTTGATGGCAGATAAGGACCGCTTGGCCCACCCAGTTTGCCCATTTCCCTACCTAATGGCTAAGCTGCAGATCCTAGTTAACCAGCAGCCTACTTCTTTCTGCTCTCACCCCCCTAGAATTGCCCTATGACTGTCCATGCATGCTTGAATTCCACCACTGTTTTTGACTCCACAACCTCCTCCGGAAGGCAGTTCCATGCATCCACAACCCTCTCTGTGAAAAAATACTTCCTTAAATTACCTCTCAGCCGACCCCCCTCTATCTTCAAATTGTGCCCCCTTGTTCTTGCAAACCTCTTGTTTTGAAAGATGCTACCCTCTTGGACTTTGTTGATTCCCTTGAGGTACTTGAAAGTTTCTATCATGTCCCCCCTCTCCCTCCTTTCCTTGAGGCTATACATATTAAGCTCCTTAAGTCTCTCTTCATATGTCTTCCGGTGCAGACCCTGCACCATTTTAGTTGCCCTCCTCTGGACAGCTTCCATCCTGTCTATGTCTTTGCAGAGACTGGGTCTCCAGAACTGCATGCAATACTCCAGATGGGGTCTGACCAGCTGTCTGTACAGACAGATAATAACCTCCTGTTTAATACTGGTGATGCCTCTCCCTATGCATCCCAGTATCCCCCCAGCCCTCCTTGCTGCCCTCTCACATTGCTTGCCCACCTTTAGGTCATCTGATATGACTATCCCCAGGTCCCTTTCCATTTTTGTTGTTGTTAGTATCTCACCCCCCCATTGTGTACTCTTCCCCTGGGTTTTTGTTTCCCAGATGCATTACCTTGCACTTCTTAGCATTAAATCTAAGCTGCCATACATTTGACCATTACTCTAACTTTGCCAAGTCCCTTCTCATCCTTTCCACCCCACCTTGTGCATCAACTCTGTTGCAGATCTTTGTGTCATCAGCAAAAAGACATACTTTTCCTTCCAGTCCCTCTGCAATGTCGCTTATAAAGACATTGAAGAGGACTGGTCCTAATACTGAACCTTGCGGTACCCCACTAGTAACCCCCTTTCTTCAGAGTGGACTCCATTTACTATTACTCTCTGTGTCCTATTCTCCAGCCAATTCTTTATCCAGGCTGTCATCTTGGGACCCACTCCCAGGCTGGCTAACTTGTATATTAATCTTTTGTGTGGGACTGTGTCAAATGCCTTGCTAAAGTCTAGGTAGGCCATGTCCACAGCCCCTCCCTGATCTACTACTTTGGTCACCCAAAGAAATCTATCAGATTCGTCTGGCATGACCTTCCCACTGTGAATCCATGCTGCCTTGGGTCCTGTGCCCCTCTGGCCTCTAGATACTCGACAATTCTTTCCTTCAGAAGTGATTCCATCATTTTCCTACCACTGAGTTAAACTAACAGGTCTGTAGTTTTCTGCTTCTGCCTTGCTCCCACTTTTGTGAAGGAATTACATCTGCCCTCCTCAGTCCTCCTCGGCTACCACCCCATCCTCCCATGATTTGTTAAAGAGGCTAGTCACTGGTGTCACTAGTTCTACCCTTAGTTCTTTTAGAATTCTGGGATGAATCCATCAGGCCCCATTGCTTTGTCCACCTTCAGTTTTAGAGTTCTTTCAGAAACCTTTCTTCTGTAAATGGGCTGGTATCAACTTCTGTATCCAGAGTGTTTCTACTGTTTGTTTTAGGTACCTCCCCTCTTCCTTTGTAAATACTGAGCAAAAATATTTGTTTAGTAGCTCTGCCTTTTCACAGTCACCCTCTGCCCACCCTCCATCCCCTTTATTAAGCCTCACTATCCCTCCCTTGAACATGTGACCACTGACCCCTGACAATGGTGCCGCTATTTCTACTTATGTCTTACTTACTATCTTGGGTTTAATTCCTGCTTGCATACTTCCTTGTCCCCATGCTCTGTAGGAAGCTGCTCTGTTTAAAGCTTCCCCTCACAGTAGTGAAAAGTTTAAATGCATGTGTCAAACAGATTAAGCACATGCTCCAGTCCATACACCTTCTCCAAATTATCACCTAGCCCCAGACATTAGGAATGAACAATTCCCATCCAACACCAAACCTCAAGGCAAGATACAGCTGTTTTAAATAGTTTCTTAATTACAGGCTTGTCTTGATGGCATATCCCACATACAGAGAAAGACCTAAATGTTTCAGTGTATTACCATTTTTTTGCAGAATACTCAACAGTTCAAATCCTACTAGATTCCTTTCTAATATCAACATCCTTGAGGCATCTGCTCTTCTGTATGTTATGTATGTTCTTGGGCACTTTTGAGTACCTAAGGAAATAAGGCTATGTTTAAAGAGTCATAGGATTGAATTTACAACACATACCTCAAGGAAGCCATGGGGGGGCTGATTACCAGCCAGTCAGGTATTATTATTGAAATATATATCACTAACTATACATTTAGATTGCAATGATAAAAAGTGAGGATGTCTTATTCCATTGGGTGATGGTTTTCCTTTTGCAGGTACTTTCTAATTTTCTGCTGTCTACAGGAGCTTGAAGCTTTGGTTGGGAAGGGGGTTATTGACAAGAAGATGGTGAAGAATGGGTGTTTAATTAACCTTGTGTGTATGGGCTGGAGGGTGGTGTGGGAAACATGACTTTGGTGTGGACAGGGCAAGGGAAATCTAAATTGTATGAACTCTGTTGGGTGCATGGGGGAGGAGGTAAGTGGGGGCCTAGAGATTGAATGTGTGTAGAAATATACTTTTAAACATTCTTGCATGCCAAAATGCGAACATTGCAAAATAATATCCATACACAAAGTCACATTTTGTGAGTTTTAATAAAAACTGTGGAACTATACGATAATTTTCTGGACGACATATCCATTAATTTTGTCTAGACATACACTTGGCCTGCCTTGCAATAGAAGGAAAAGGATGTGTAAAGTGGTAGTAAGGTTGGCTTCTTAAAGGACTCCATTATAAATGTAGCAGAAGGGTTGACAGGGCATTGCAGGCCCATAGTGATAGTACAAGTAGCATGATTTGCCTGCCTCCCATACAAGTTAAATGAATTTGATCCATAGCCAGGCACTAAAGCTAGAGGGAGGAGTTGGGACTTTTTTAATGTTATGATATGGGGTACATGTTCTGGGGTTATAAGCAGGCCATTTATTGAACTAGAGATGTTCCTAAGAGGAAGGATTGCCAGAAAGATCTTTTTCAATATACTCATGGTCCTCCCTCCCATACCCAGTCCCTGTAGGCATTCCCTTATTTGTATGACATCCCTAGTAGTCTCTAGTGGATTCCACTCCCTCCCAACCCCTACCCAATCTATCTATCGGCATTGTCTTATTTTTCTGACATCTCTTATTATCTAGTGGACCTCCTCTGGTTCTAAGTTACAGTGCCCACCCCCAGTTCTTTGACAGTCACCAGCACAGACCCACCTCTCATCTCTAGGACTTGGTGAAATGTGTCATCTACCAGTGAAAATCGGGCAAAATTTTAATTTTGGTTCAATCAAATTTCATGAAATGTTCATGAAGGCTTCATAAAATTTTGCCAAAACAGTGATTTCAGTTATTTCTGTCTACTTTCAAAAGTGTTAGTCCAAATTACACCAGGTTTTGTACAATGAATTTACCAAGGCCCATACAGACACATACCAAACTTCTGATCTCTGCCTTTAAAGGTGACTGAGTTATAGCCACCAAACTTTTGGAAATTTAAAAATTACATTTTGCAGTTATGTAAACTGCAGAATTTTAAACCCTTTAACTTTAAAACTAGAGACCTGAATATCACCAATTTTGTTAGGTTCATTGAACCATAAATATTAGGCTTAGGTCACCCCCATGGCCCAGCAACAGAATATCATGCTGCCATGCTGATCACCTGGCTTTGGAAGCAAGCCTGGGAAGTCACGTTGGGAGGCAGGCCATCACTCAGACTGCTGCCGCTCAGCAGTGAATCTAGGGTGGGGAAGGTTGGCAATGGGTTCCACTTACACAGCTACCCCTGCACTTGGGCTAGTGAGCTTTCACTGTGGCTGTGCTAGACAGACAGAGGCACCACATGCACCAGGGAAGATGGAAATAAAAAAAAAATAGGAGAAAACCTGGTAACCAACTGAATGATGGCTTTGTTCAGCCTCCTGATCAGGATATATCCCTGTGAACAGGGTATATCCCTGAGAGATGAGCTGTAAGCCAGGAGAAAAACCAATATGGAAAAAATTCATTAGCTTTTTGTGAAATTGTGGAATGTTATGATACTTTTGACAAAGCCAAGTCCATACATTTTGCCCAGTCATACACTTGAGTTGCTATTGTAGAGAAAAGTACAGGCTGGGTAAAGTGGCAATAAGGTAGTATTCATAGGATCCTCTATAGTAAAAGTACAGTGTTGCCAAGTATCAGGCCACTATCCTGACTGATGAACCATGAGGAATAGTCATGGACATCACTGTGCACTTGTCTGAATTCTTTCAATATGTCAGATAACCACCAAAGCTCACTCACTTAATGACTTGCAGAAGCAAATGCACATGCAGCATTGTTTCTGTACAATACCACCTGCTGATTCTGTAACAGTCCTGTAGATAATGATGTATATTTTTACTATCTGAACACAGTGGCACCAAGTGATGTAACAACCATGTATATAACAATGTATATTTTTACTGTTTGAACACAGTGGGCTCAATTTTCAGACAGTCCTTAGATCACCAAAATTTGCAGTGATCTAGGTCTGCAGCAAACTTGGGGTACACCAGGGACAATGTGCCAAAAATTAAAAAAATGTGTGTCCCTGCACAAAAGACCCTAGAGTTGCCTCAGCCATAAGGTTGTATCACACACATGGCATGCCTGCGGGGTTTGACAGAGGGATCCATCAACCCCAACCCATCATGAATGTTCATGAGCTGCAATGGTGTGGGGGGGGGTAATCTGACTTGAAGGTGGGGACCGGGGGCCACTAGAGCAAAGGGGTGCCATAGGGTATGATGGGGGCATGGTGGCACTGAGTTGGAGTGGAGGACGCACCTGGTGGAGGTGCCATACAGAGTATCAGACAGCCATTGAGACTGTCTAGGGGGGTTTGGCATGTCAACACCAGCATGACATGGACCTGAGCTGACAGCAGCCCTGGCATCTGTCCCACAGGTCACACAGTCCCCAACATAAGGAGGGTGGCAGTGGGTGTAGGTTGCGGTGTGCATACAGTGGACGGATACATACCCTGGATACCATTACATTCTCCTGGTTCACAGCACCCATGTGTGGCAGCTGGCAGTTGCCCAGCAACAGTGCCATGGCTATCAGGGACTGTGTGTCTCATGGGGCAGGTACCAGGGCTGCTTATACCTGGGGTCCATGTCATAATGGTGCCACCATGCCAACCCCCTCTACCAGGTCTGAGTGGCTGTCCAATATTGTGCATGGCACCTCTGCCAGGGCCTCATCCACTCCTTCTCGGTGCCACCATGCCCCTGTCATACCTATGGCACCCCCACTGCCCCAGCAACCCCCAGTCCCCACCTTCCAGGTTCCACACCCCACTCACCACCCTGCCAGGCAGTGGCACAAAGCTCTTAGACCAGCTTCTAGCTAGTCTAACCTGAGCCCACTGTTGTGACTATGGCAAGGCTTCTGGAATAGAAAAAAAGAGGATGATCCAGCCCCGCCATTGTGCAACCACCCTTACAAACTGGCACACGGGCGCTTCTGCCACAAGGGTGTTGTAGGGTGGCTCATGCACATGGCATCTCTATTTTAATGCAGTCTGCATTCAGAAATCAGAATAGCCACAAAATCTGATGCAAGGTGCCACTTGAATCATACCCGTTTGGTGCAAGCACCTTGCGTCAAAATTTTCAGTTTGAAAATTGAGCCCAGTGGCACCAAGTGATGCCAAACCTTACAACTAGCTGTGACTTAGGTCACTGTGACACAAGTATCTGGATACTTTAGTCATGATGGACCATTATGCTGGACATCACTGTTGCCAGAGTGTTGGAGGGGTATTGCAGGGTCATGATGCTAGTGCAGGAAAAGTGATTCAGTGGTAATGAGGGATTTGTGAAAGTTAAATTCCACAAATGAAATTCTAATGGCATTACCTAGTATGCGTTCACAAACTTTTGAGCAAATTTTGCCCATTATTAATTTCTAAAGTATCTATGATCATTTTTTACCTATTAAACTACATTTATCCAGCTTAATTAGATTTCAGGACATATTTACTTTGGTACGCATGCCAAATCTTGAATGTATATCTGCAATAGCAGTGGAGCTATAAACATCCAAATATTTTGAAAATAATTGAAATGTAAAATTCTGAATGCCTGTAATCTGCTTAACCAATTACCTCTCTATTTAGCAGTTTCTGTGACTCTTCCAAACAAGCATTTGTCAATGCCGAATGTTGACTTGCTGGCATTGGCATTGGTAGTGCAGGAGTTAGACAGATGCATCATAGGAATGGCAGTGAAGTATTGAACTGATGCCAACCCACCCCCACCCTGCAGAGAGTGACAAGCATTAGAGTGTCCCTTTGGGTGTTTGGTAGTGCAGTGCGGGAAAACATGTCAGGTAGGATGTGAGAAATGGCAGCTGTATTGTTCATAAGGAGGTGTAAAAAAAATGGCAGTGTTGAAAATGTGGCATGTAAATATACCAAATTTGCAAAGCTACTAGGGTGCATGGGAAATATGCAATGCACGCTTGCAACACTGACATTTCATGGGCGTTCGGCACCAAATTTTCAACATAGGCATTTTAGGTCCTCTGCTCATGAAATGTGTCACTGTCATTTTCATAATCTGGCCCAAACACTGATTTCCCACAACAACTAGCTATTGTACTGCACGGAAGTGCGGAAACACATTCCGGGCAGGATATGGAAAATGACAAGCTGTACTGTTCACAAGGAGGTGTACAAAATGACAATGCTGAAAATCAGACAGTAAAATATATGTGAATCTTGTGAGAATTCACGAGCCTGCGTAACAACTCTGCATAGCATAACTTCATAAAACAGGCATTTGTTGGATTTTTTCCACCAAATTTGGAACTTAGGCTTTTTTAGAGGGCACCTCATGAACACTGCCACTGTCATTTAGTTAACGGGCCCCGAAAGGTAATTTCGCACAGTGACTGCGAAATCACCTTTGGAGGCAGATTAACGCCATGACAGTGACAGAATTCATGAGGAGGCGCCCCCAAAACCCCATGTTGAAAATTTGGTGCAAAAATTCCAAGAAATGCCTGAGATATGCAACAAAGTTGAAAAAACCCTATTCCTCCATTATACAGCTTACCGGCATTTCCTCAGTTCGAGTTGGCTTTGAAGAGTGCAGGCGTGTTCCCAGTCAATGAAGATCATCCGCCAGGTCCGGAGGTAAGTATGGGGTGAGGGGTGAGGAGGCAGGGTGCACAGTGGGTGGGTGCAGGTGGGGGGGGGCGGACCTACACTACGAGGGACGGTTTTCGTATTCTAGGGAAAAAAGAAAGAAAACATCACGGGACAGTTTCAGCATGCTGGGGTGGGCTCCCAGAATGCCACCTAAGTGGGTTGAAGTCAGTAGCCGACGAAGTTGGGCATCCTCGTCGGCACACAACAGCGGGTATACCACCAGGAGTTGGTCACCCCGCCGGCAAACAAAGCGGGGAAGCACGAGCTGAGGGGATTGGGCACCACCCCTCGGCATTCAACAGTTGGGGTGATGCCGACGGGGAGTGGGCTCCCCTGTTGGCATGCAATATGGGGCAAAGCCGAGGGATTGGGCACCCTCGCATTCCACATTTGCGGGGGATGCCGTGGGAGTCGGCTCCCGCCGGCACACAAACATGGGGGCGACGGTTTTCCGCTCGGCCGACTACGGTTATAATGGTGGCGTAGCACGCCAAGCAAAGGACCACCGCGCATGATTTTATTGCAGCGGTACTTTGCTTTGATGTGTTCGCCCCATTATGTATGTATGGTGTGGTGGTGCCATGCAGGCTGATTGTGGAATGAGGGACGCACCTACTGATGTGTGCCTTGCATTCGCCCAACAGCAGCCACGCCTCCAAATCTCCACTCTCCCAATATGTTGACTGCCGCGCAAGCACGGCAAGCCAACATAAAAAGTATACAGATACATTTTCTATTATCTAGCTCCAAAGGTGGCTAAATGGTAAGCATAGAAATAATTTCTGAAACTTTCACACGAATAATAAATTTCCAGACTTTAAGCCCCTATAACTTCATTGCCTCTCACCCAAATATAACAAAACTTCCATCTTGTGTACCTCATCCAAACAATATGCATGCCAAATTTCAGAACTGTAGCTATAATATAGACTGTTATGATCAATTAAAGTATTTCAGAAAATTCCCCCAAATTTATAAAATGTCACAGATTTTCATCACAATTCAGTGAAATTTGATCTTTCTAATTTTGCCAGCCCTACATACCTCTGCTGTTGGCCACTATCTGCTTCACACATATCCTGCATCACTACAAAGCTTTGTGTACCAATACGGGACTTGAATGTTATCTATTAAAAGAAAACCTCAATAGACATCAAAAAAAGTAGTATATCACTGTTCAGAGCTGTATAGTGATGCATGACTTTTATGATGCAGCAAGCAACAAAGATAAGATGTGGGTCTGTGCTGGCCACCATCAGCATGCCAGGGGATAGGCAGTGAAACCAGGACTTAAAAGGGTGGGTGCACTAGACAGCAAGGGGTATCATAAAAATAAGAGAATGACTACAGGTATCTGTTTTGGGAGGGTGTCCACTAGACTACCAGGGGTATCATAACAATAAAAGAGTTCCTGTGGGGACTGGGTGTGGGAGCTGGCCAGTCCTTTATTTTGTTGGGTTGGTGTAGGGCCATTGATCAGGGTGCTCCATGCCACAGTACTATTCATGGCACAGAGGCATAGTACAGCCAGGTTAATGGCCCCATAATTAGATGCAAATGTGTAGTTTGTGGCTTACATCTATTATGAGGTCATTAGAGTTTTATTCTTTGAATATAGCAGTGTGGAGCACAGCCACCATCCTCTTTGGGATGCTCTATTGCTCCAACACAGTCATATACAGCCTGCTGACCACATATCTCTTTGTGGCATGCAGGGATCTCCGTTTTGTGCATTAGCCACTGTTAGTATTGCACTAGTAAATAATGTTTTCATTGTTCAACATGAATGTTATTACAATATAATATACATAAAATCACACATCCGTAAAAATATACCGAATAACTGTACTTTATCTAAGTATGCTTATAAAACTGGAATTGGAAATAGTTCATTTTGAAGAACACACATTATATCGAATGAGATGGTAAAGGCAGCCTGGAGCTCACATTCCTGGAGCCTGCATTCAGCAGGGATAGAGCAATCTGAGGAGCCTGTAAAGGCCCTGGTCCCCAGCCAGTAGTTCATATCCCTGGAGCCTGCATTTGGCAGGGATAGAGTGATCCGAGGAGCCTGTAAAGGCCCTGGATCCCCAGCCTGTAGTTCACATCCCTGGAGCCTGCATTCAGCAGGGATAGAGTGATCCAAGGAGCCTATCATACCCCCTCCTCTCTTCCATGGTGTACTTATTTAGGTCATTAAGTCTATCCTTGTGGAGTTTCTGATGCAGACCCTGCATCATTTTAGTTGCCCTCCACTGGATTGTCTCCACTCTATGTCCATCTGGAGATGTGGTCTCCAGAACTGGACACAGTGTTCTAGGCTGGGTCTTAACTAGTGATCTATAGAGCCAGCAATATCATTTCATCTCCCACTTTCTGTTGGTGATACCCCTCCATATGCACCCCAGTATCCCACTAGCCCTCCCAACTGCCTTGTCACATTGCCTGGTCACCTTTAGGTCATCAGGTATGATCATCACCAGGTCTCTTTCCTGCTTGGTGGTCATCAGTACCATTCCTCCCATTTTGTTCTCTGCCTCAGGTTATACCCTTGACCATTCCTTGAGTTTTCTCAGGTCTCTGCTCATCCTTTCCATCCCCCCCCCAAGTGTCAACCCTATTGAAAATTTTGGTGTCATCCACAAAAAGAAAGGGGGAATTGTTTAAACAGGAAAGGCACAGTAAGCTAAAGCTTGTTTCCAGTTGTGACCTGGGAGCACAAAAAAGTTAAGTGACTTGCTCAGGGTCACACCATATGCAAGTGAGGGCTGTGGGATTCAAACCCAGGTTTCCAAGTTTGCAGTTCAGTGCCCTAAACCACAGTGCCATACTGCCTCCTAATAGGCAAAGTGGCAGACCTTCTCTTCCAGCTTCTCTGCAGTGTTAGTTATACAGACATTAAAGAGGGCTGGTCCCAACACTGATCCCTGAGGCACCCTGCTGGTCACCCTCCCTTCTTCTGAGAGAACTCATTTTGCACCACTTCTTACCCAGTTATGCACCTTCGACCCACTTGTAAGTTACATAGGTTAGATAGGTTTTTACAGAGCTCTTTAAAAATCAATGTTCATTGTAGCGCGCTACTGTATTCAAAAATACCCCAAAATAAGTAAGCTACCCAATTTTCTTACTATCTTCCTATGTGGAGCAGTGTTGAAAGCCTTTCTGAAATCTAGGTGGGTCACGTCTACTGCTCCACCCTAATCTAATCCCTTGGTCACTCAGTCAAAGAAATATATCATATTCATGTGATATGCCCCACTCCATGAATAAATGATGCTACAGGTTTTGTAACCCATTGGATTCAAGATATTCCATAATCCTTTCCTTCAGCAGTGACTTCATTAGCGCCTTTGGAAAACATGAAAGACTACTGCTGACAGTTCATATGTACTGTAAAATGTTCTGTTCTGTAATGTATGTCTCTCATTTTGCGTAATGCTCCTACTGTTGAACAGCTCAACACATCAGCTCTGGAAAGCACAGATGCATGTACTGTATTGATTCCCAATTACATATTTTTCTGTTCTGGTAACTCTATTTTTACTCAATATCTTCCCATGTTCCCATTGTTCTTCACCTCAAATATGGGCCACCTGGTGAAATTTCCTCCATCTGGGAGAATGGCAAGTGTCTGACCTAGTAGCTGATGCTAATGCTGCTCTATAGTCAACAGGTGTGTGGGGGGGAGGTGGATTCCAAGCAGTCTGTACCATCCCTCTACTAGAACTGATCATCTCAGCTCTGTGACACGTCCATACTCAAGCCAGTCTCAGTGAGCATTATGGGACTTGCACAAAAACTCCACTCACAGTTATGTAGAATAACAAACCTCTGCAATGGTTCAAGTCGTATTTGGCAGAAAGGAAGCAGTGCATGGTAAGTAGACCCCTTGTGTCACAAATGAGAGAAGTTAAAAGGGGACTGCCACAGGGATCCATTTTGGGCCCATTGCTATTCAATGTGTATGTAAATGAGTTAACTAAAAATGTGGTAAACAGTGAGGTCCTGCTGTACACAGATGGCACCATTTTGTTGGCATCTGCTGACAGCCATTCCTCACTGGAACAGATATTGCAAAATTAAATAACATCAATAGAATCTTGGTTTACAAAATCAAGCTTATTAATGAATGGGGAAAAAAAAACAAGTGTATCCATTTCCAGGCTGGAAGGAGAACAAACCCTAACTGAAATCTGGTAATTAAATTCATTAATTGGTCTGTGATACAGAATGTAGAGCACTACAAATACTTTGTAGTAATAATTGATAATAAATTGTCTTACAAAGAACACATAACCCAAACAACAAAAAAACTAAATCAAAAATTGGGTGCACTCCCAATAGTATCAAAAAGCTTGACAAAGGAAACGATATTGAAAATAGTGGGGCAGCTACTCCTTCCTGTTCTGGAATATGGATGCTTGATGTATAGGAACTCAGCAAAAAATGTGATGGATAAAGTTGATAACATTTATTACAGTTTCACTAGATTTATAACAAATGGTGCATATGGTACCCACCATTGTGGGATTTACCAAACACTGAAATGCCTAACACCTAAGTGGAAAAGACAGTTCCTGTGGTTATCATAGTGCCATACATTATTATATTCTAAGAAAATACATCCATTAAGTCACATTTTTAAGGGTACAATGAGAAATGTAAAATATGATTTGAGAACCAATGGGGAAAATCTTCCCGTCCAGAGAATAAATAAAAGATTTGGGCAAAGTTACCCTCCAAAATTCAGCAGGAAAAGAGTGGAACCTTGTACCAAGGGACATAAAAGCCATAGAGTCCCAGAAGGTCTTGTAGACTGAATTACGAAAATTTCTACACCATGAATGTGTGTGTTATTAGAATTTCACCCCCACCCTTGCCTTTTGGGAATTTTATCTGTATGGAATAAGGGTGAATGAATGTGTGTTATTAGAATTCTCACCCCTCCCTTGCTTTTTGGGAATTTTATCTATATGGAATAAGGGTGAATGAATTATAGTATAATATGTACTGTGTATGTTTTATGTAACCTTGATGTTTGTAAGTGTGAAATGCGAATGTGAATCAATATGTGATATGTACAGGACTGTGTTGAAAATAAGCTTTTCCCTTAACATAAAATCCTGTGAAAAAATAAACTTTTTATCATCATCATCATACTGTTGATAATTTGACCAGATAAGGATTTATATCTATCTAGTCTGTCATGCAATAAATATCAACTCAGTCTGACAAGTTCACTCACAGAGTTTCACCATAGTCAGGGTCACTTTTGAAACATGCCACATTGCTCATTATGCTTAGCAGTATAATTAATCAATCACTCAATCAATCAATCATTCTGAAGACCCCTCTATAGAGTTCTTTATTTTTTATATCTTAGAAACTACTGGAATTTCATGTGTACCAAAACTGTGACTGCCAACAGTTAACTACCTGCCCTAGTTTTTGCATTACTCTGGCAATGAATGTTTATGAAAAAACATTATGCAATGTCTGAATGTGTGTCATGAATGTACAGTATCATATGGTAGGTACTTTAAAATGACATTTGGGACCAGAGGTGGTAGAGATCATTCATTCAGAGCTCACTAGTAGTTCATAAAGCAAAATGTGTTATCTGACGGAAATATTTTGCTGAATGGTTGCATAGGGGGCATGCTGTTTATTTACTTCAATCAGTATGGCAGTGTTGTCTACAGTGATGTACCATCAGTGCTACTTTAGGCATGTCATTATATTACCTGCAAATCTTTTTCATAGCATATTTTCTGCATTGTATTTTGAGAAGGTTTTGAGATAATACAGAATATTTAGTCCAGAAATATGGTCTAGTTATTCATTTTGTACTTGTCCTATGGTTATTAGCTCAATTATCTTGACAAGTGTCACATATTCTTTTTGACTTTTGTGCTGTGGCTATGTCTTGTCAGGAATATCTAAAAGATTACATAGCTGAATTAGATCCAGATGGTTAGAGAATCTGGGTTTTTCTGGTGTGCTAATGTTATGGGCACTTTAACTTTTCTAGGCACTATTTATTTCAATAAATTCTAAACACATGTTCATCTAATTGACTAACGGGACAGAACAAACACAGCAGACCTCACAACTGTACAGTGTTGTCTGTATAACTGTGCAGTTATGAGGTCTGCTGTGTTTAGGTTCAGTATGATGCCATATTCTGCAGATGTATCACTTGTCCCTCCTTCATTGTGGTAGTGTAGGACTGGTTCTGAATGTATAGTATGGGTACAAGTTACTGTACATTATAGTCCTGTCCGATTACATGCTGGCATGTACAATATTTATTCAGATGTAAACGCACCCCACCGGGTGCCACTTCACTAACAGTCTGTCCCAGCTGTCCCCCCAACTCGCCCATACCACCTCCTGTGCCCTTTATGCCCCCTGCCCCCTCCTGGGTGGCTGTTTCACCCCCCTCCAACCATCCTAGCACCTCTAGTAATGCACCAGGTAGGGGTGACCAGATCCCTGCAGCAGGTCCTGCAAGTGCGTCATTTGTTTGGTGCAAGCATATGGGTACAGCAGCTCCTGGGTTTTTGCCACAGGGAACCTTGTTTTTATAGAATCAGTCGCAAGGTCCCAGATGCACCTGGAGTTCACCGCAGCCCTAGATCACTGTAACTTGCAATGACCTATTGGATCTTTAAAAATCAAGTCCATTGCCTGGTTTGTCTAGGAAAAATCTTCTTCTGCCAAAGCATGTTAAAAAAAAAAATTAGTGCAGTAGAGAAAAAGATATCAAACGGCAGCAGAAAGGACCACATAGCAGGAAGTTGGTCTAGCAGGTGGAAAAAAGTGCTATCTGTGACTGTCTGCCTAAGCTGTGCACCATTCACTGCTGTAGCAGGCTTGTAAGAACATGGCCTACATAGGAACTGGGAAAGGAGGAAGTATTCTTCTGCTCAGGCAGTTGGTAGCATGTGGGCAGCAGGGAGATGGCAGCCTGCCAGTGCTCATCTGCCAGCATCAGAAAAAATACTTCTTGTTTACAAGAAGAATGAGTACTGAACTAAAGATGTATTTTATGATTTAGTGATTGCAATTTTGCTGTTCAAGCTAAGACCCCTGAGACCTAGAGTTAGATTAAGGACTTCAACGCTTACACTCTTCACCACTCAGTTGAAACCTCATCTTCAAAAACTTAATTTATGCTCATGTTTTATGTAACAGTCCTGTCCTTCTCACCTGTTACCTGTTTTTTGTTACCTCATGTATGGATTTAAACCCCTATGTTATATATTGGCATCTTACTGTATATGTTATTGTTTCATTTAACAGTCATTCTTTTTCACCTTTCGCCTGTTGCTTGCCTTGTGCATAGATGTATACCTTTGTATCATTTACTGGCATCTTATAGTGTACTTTTGTACTTCGGTGGTGCTTGAAAAAGGCATCTAGGCACTAGTGAATTTACCTAGTTATCAAATTAAGTAAACTGGAAAATAAATAGGGAAGAACTATGTAGGGGGTAGCAAGTGTGTATGGACTGGCAGCCTGGCAGTTGTCAATTGCACACTATTTTTTATTGTTTTAGTTTACTAGAAGAATAAATACTGGATTGGGACTTCTTTTGCTGATTCAGTGATTGCATTTTTGCAGATTATGTTTTGTGGACCCTGAGGAGTGGGGTTACATTAGAGAGGGACTGGGCAGTCTGCAGCTAGTACTGTAGGTGTAAGCTGGCACCCTGTCAGTGCCCGGATGCTGCTGTATGGTACTTTGTGGTAATAACCCCCCCCAAATAGAAATCATTATATATTTTTTTCCGGTCTTCACATTTGGTGCTCAGCTTCTTGGCATTTCTGTAGTATTTGTGTGTGTCAGCCCAAGCTGTGCTGGGGCTGTGTGATCTGGCCAGTGGGCAGCATGTAAGTGTAAACTAGCAGTCTACCTGTGACTGACTACTGCTAGCTGGCACAGGTGGTCGGGGGCAGAGCCGCTGACCCAGGCAGGCATCCAATCAGATGCCCATACCTGGTCTCTCAGTGAATCCCTTGCATCCATGTGGTGGGAGGACAGAATCAGAGCCAGCTGCATAAAGTGGCACCATATGGTCTACTGCCAGGTACTCACCTGAGATGCTGCCCCTCCCTCCCCTGCAGCCTAGTGGGCTGGGACAGCTTGGTGGTCCATAGCATGGTTCTGCTGAGTCTGGAAGATGAAGAATATAGGGACAAATACTGGGTTATGCCTGGTCCCGGCTGGCATACCTGGCACCACCCTCCACACCCATGCAGCCAGCATTACGTGGGTTAGTGAATACCGCATTGTGCTGGCATGCCCTTGAACACCCCAGGCACATTGTGGCCTGTGCAGCAGGGGAAGTGGCAATGCTTCTGACCTGCACCTGGTTTCATGAATGCTGTACGGGATCCATGGGACCCCACACCATGGCATTCAGGCGTATCAATGCCAATGCGTCCGGTTTACACGGCACATTGGCATCATGTATAGGGCCCATTACTTATTGCTACGTGTTTAATGCTGAGCTGAATTTGCCCTTGATACCTGTGGTTAGAGCTAAGAAAGTAAGTTAGTGATCCTTGGCAGTGGGTTGTCACTAGCAGTGCCCACAACCAGTTGCCACATTTTCTTTACAGCTAGATCATAAAAACTGTATTTATTTAACACAGTTCTTCAAAATAAGAAAGATCCATAAAGGTTGTTTTCTTCAGATTTAATTTCCATCACAAGTACAGCATTTGTGTGTGTCAGTGAGACTTGTGCCTGACCTTAACAGAACTGATAGAAAATGAGAATCTCAGCAGCGGGCAGCAGCCAACACATGGAAGTTAGTTGGCAGCCTGCAGTGACTGCCATTTGTTGACACTTTTTTTTATTTCAAAAAGGGTAGAAAAACAGCAATTCATTTGTCATGTTCTGTATTTTAATAAGTGTTTGTGTCAGGTTGAGTTGTTCTTACCCTGGGAGCTTGTGCAGTGGGCATCATGTGGTTGTGGGCTGGCTACTTGCTGTGGCAAAACAGTACAGGAGCAGCAGAGAAGAGAAGGAGATGGACAGGGTGGCAAGTACTGAATTAACTTTCTATGTATCATGCTTTGTAGGTATCACTCCCAGTGGCACTACAAGGATTTCAACTAGTTCATGTCCTTTTATTTCCTCTATCCAGTGTAGAAGTGACTCACTGAGAAATGTAAAAACAAGCCCTCCCCTGTCCATTTTATACAAACAATATGACAACAGTTGCTACAGTCAACTATGTCTACCTCAACTATTGCTAGTCCATCTTGACCTCCACTGAAAAAAGGAAGGTACTCTCAGATACATATTGGAAATGCAAATGTAAAATACCAATAAAGAGGAGAGGTAGCAACAGAACAGCCCATCCATTGCACTGATTTATTTGCTCCTTAATTACATTTTTCAGTGTTCACATTGTATTGCCTTTATTGTGCTATATTTTATTAAAGGCAACATTGGCAGTTCTAGTATGTCACCTTGAGTGGCTTTTCTTTTTTGTGTCATCATTTAATGTTTCATCATTCTGAGTTTGGTTATGTCACCTGGACATGTACTGAGTGACTGCTCTGTGTGTGGATACTTTTTGCTCCAACACCTTGAACCACTGTGTTATACCCAACCCCCCTCCCACAGCTCAGTCCCCAAAACATGGATCAGTAGCAGAACCAAACTGTTCAGTACTGCTTACTAGTCATTGTTTGTGGAAAGTGACATGGGGCTGGATTTTCAGTAATGCTTCAGGGAACTGTGACATGATTGCACAACATCAGTGATGCTCAATGTAGTATCTTAGGCCACCTAAATATTATGCACATCTGCTGTTAGATGTGGCAAAACAAGTGCCTTATAACATGCATCAATATTTCATCCATGCATCATTATTTTAATCTAAAACAGAATCAGTTGCTATAAATGCAACAAATCTGAAAGATGTCCCCCCTAATGTGAGATACAGATGAGACACACTGATGAATCCTAAGTAGGACAAAGCATGTGTTTGTGTCATCTGTTCTCAGCCTTTGTAGATTGCATGAGAGGTCCTATGGCACCATTCATCCTTATTAAAGAACCAGCTGAAACTCTGTTGCTGATCTGCATATGTATCCTACGATGCTTCTCATTATAGAGGGTATCTGTGATTTTGTATTTCTTTGATAGATGGCTTTGTTGCCAGTACCTTTTTTGGGTAACTCTTGCCTCAATTTTTGTACTGAGGTTCTCTGTCATTTTATCTTGACATTTGAAAATAGTATTTGGATGTTGTGCTTCCATTGTCCTGTTATTGGCGTACACTAAGATCAGGTCCCATTTCTGCAGTAGGACCTTTGAAAACCCAGCCCCCTAAGAATGGGTCTGACACAGACCTGGACACCACTGTCATGTTCTCACCAGAGAAGAAGGAACAGTTGTTCATGGGAATAAGGACAGGCATGACAAGGTATACCACAGATCCTGCAATTCTGCAAAACAAAGCATGCAAGTAGCCCAGCTGCACAAAGTAGGTTGTGATGGAGCATGCAAGTAGCACTGCCACCCAAAGTAGGCCATGATGGAGTGAGTCAGTAGGACTTCAGTATATTGAGCTACTATACTTTACTGTACTTTGAAATTATGTGGCAAAATCTGAGTCAAATCCTGAATCCTGTGGCATAAATCATGAATCATGTGACATGAGTAATAAGTCACAAATCACGACTTATGAATCTTGAGTCATGTTTTTTCTAATCATATGTCATATAAATCAAAATAAATACAATCACAGTTAAATTAAACATCATGGAAGGTATCAACATCCAACCCTGGACTACTAGTTGTGGAATCAGATGAAATATCCTGAGGTGTATCAGCAGAAGACACAGCATGAGAGAAGCAGGCAATGTTCACTGTCTCAAGCTCACTTGCCACAGGTGCAGCTTCAGTAGGAATATGTACAAGGCCACGTGGCCCACAGTACACCCATACCAGTCCCCTCTATAGCAAGATCCAGATCTGTTAATGTCTTGCTAGGTCCATGTAGTACTTTAAACAGTCGAATCAAATGTTCTTAACATATTAATAAATAAAAATAAATTGGGATGTTATAATTATAAAATCTATGGAGTTAGGTAAAGGTGTGGAGGTAAAGCAGAAATTATGGGGGGAGGGGCATTAGACATGATCAGCAATTAATATTAACTATTACTGTAGCTCAGCATGGGACCATGGCAGCCTTACTGGGTTACACACATTGTCACACCAATTCCAAGCAGTGGCGTGCAAAATTATCTGCCACATATAGGCTACAGTAATAAATATTTATTGATGACATATTGGCTTTTTATCTTATTTTTAATTTGGCATTATTCATTTATTTATTTAGCTTTTGTTGACCAGGTAGGTACACTAGACAAGCTGTATGCCTATTTTCAGGTACAACCCGGGAAAGTACAGTGAAAAATAATGGTTCATACAAGGTACATACAGTAATAACAAGAGGGGTGGGGGTACATAGTTACAGGAAAGCTAGATCAACATAGATAGTTTACAGTGCACAGTAATAGTTACATATACATACAGAATAAATAGATTAAGTCATTTGATGGCGATTACATTGCTTGAGTGACCCTTTTTTCAGGGCCACATACTTCATAAGCAGGTAGCAAGCAGTCACATACTTCCCAAAGTTGAAAGGACATTGGGCAGTGGGGTGGGATAAGACTAATTGGGAGGGGAGTTGCTAGCAGTCACAAAGGAAGAAAGAGACTTGGGCATCATCATCACTGATGACCTGAAATCATCCAAGCAGACCTCTAAAGCAGTAGGTAAGGCTAGGGGGGTGTTAGGGTGTATTAGTAGGGGTATCACAAGTCGTAAGAGGGAGGTAATAATCCCTCTT
The DNA here is from genome assembly GCA_016271365.2 of Neoceratodus forsteri. Classification (NCBI taxonomy): domain Eukaryota; kingdom Metazoa; phylum Chordata; order Ceratodontiformes; family Ceratodontidae; genus Neoceratodus; species Neoceratodus forsteri. The sequence goes on from CM028136.1 coordinate 656,969,275, forward strand.
TACAAGACACTAGTTAGGCCCCATCTGGAGTACTGCATGCAGTATTGGAGGCCACACCTTCACAAGGACATTAACCAAATTGAGGCAGTCCAGAAAAGGGCAACCAAAATGGTGCAGGGACTGCATCAGAAGACATATGAGGACAGATTAACAGACCCTCAATATGTATACCCTTGAGTAAAGGAGGGAGAGAGGTGATATGATCGAGGCATTCAAACACCTTAAGGGCATTAACAAGGTGAAAGAGTCTAACATGTTTAAATATAAGAAAAATAGCAGGACAAGAGGACACAGCATGAGATTAGAGGGGCTGATTAAGGGGGAATGTGAGGAAATTCTTTTTCACAGAAAGGGTGGTGGATGCATGGAATGGCTTACCACAAGAAGTGGTGGCTATGAATACAGTGCAGGGCTTCAAACAGGCATGGGATAGGCATAAGGGAGCAATACAAATGACTATGAATAGATAGGCCACTGACAGAGCAAAGGCTGATGGCACATTTATAAGGTAGAAAAAGAAATGGGCAGACTGGATGGGCCTTGTGGTCCTTATCTGCTGTCAACTTCTATGTTTCTATGTTTCTATGTTTCTAATTTGGAAAATGTTTAAGGTGGTTTAGGGTACCTACACACTGAGGACAGTTTCAGGTGCCCCCACAGGGAATTCTGGAGACTCAGGTGGGAGGGGGAAGCTCCGACGTGGTTTGGAAGGGAGTTCCATAGTCTCATAGTACACGTAGCAAAGTCCATCTCCCACATTAGGGTTCTAGTATAAGGAACTTTGAGCACCCAAAGACCTAGAGACCTGAGGGAGTAGGAGAAGGTTTCAACAGGCTTGAGGAGCTGCACCAGCCCTGGAGGGGTTCTGGTTCTGAGTACCTTTCCAACGAAGCAGCCCAACCCATATTTCAAGTGATTGGCTGGGGAAAGCCAGTCCAGTGTGTCATATAATTTACAGTGATGGGTGAGACATGGGGCTGCCAGGGCAAAGCGACAGATATTATTGTAGGTGTTATACCATCAAGCAAGGTGTACCTTAGATGTGCTAGGGAACAGGGGAAGACCATAGCTAAGTGAGGGGAGCAGCACTCCTCTGGCCAGTGCCAAGTGAGCTGCAGATGCCAAATTGTTCTTTGCCCTGTAGGCAAGACCCAGTTTGCTTGTTATGGTTCTGCAAACATATGGGATGTGACTTCCCATGTTGAGTTGGGGATCAAGTGTTACACCACAGTATTTTATTGAGACTGAGGTTAGGAGGGGAGAGCCATCAATGCCACTAACATGCAGAGGGATGGGGGAGTCCTTGATCTTGGCGGCTGACCCAAAAAGCATGGCCTGAGTTTTTTTTAGATTGAGGACCAGTTTGTGAGATGTTACCCAGGACTGAATATTCTTAAAGGCCACACTCAGCTGAAGGTTGAGAACCCCAATGTCCCAGAAGTGTGCAAGGATGACAAGATCATCAGTATAAAGGGTTGCACCACAGTTGGAAGCAGCAGCAGGGAGGTTGTTAAATGCCGAGAAGAGAAGCGGCCCCAAAACTGATCCCTGTTGGACACCAGAGGTCACTGTAGTGGGGTCAGAGAGGACCTTGTTGAATTTTGTCAGCTGTGTTCTACCTTGGAGATAGTTACTAAGCCAATTCAAGGCTGGTAGGGACAGGCCAAGGGACAGCATCTGTGAACAAAGTAAGGCATGGTCCACCAGGTCAAAAGCCTTAAATAAGTCAATGAACATGGCCCCAGAGAGTTCACCCTGGTCCATGGCCACCCTGATGCTCATAGAGACAGAGACCAGGGCAGTAGATGTGCCATACCCTTTTCAATAACCATGCTGCACAAGGGACAGCAACTTAAGCACCTTAATGTACTCCGTGAGCTGTTCAACCACAACTTTCTCCATGAGTTTGCTAATGGCTGATAGGATGGTGACTGAATGATAGTTGTCCAGGACATTGGGATTACCCTGCTTCAGAATAGGGACAATCCTCACAACTTTCCAAATGCCAGGGATAACGCCTGTGGCAAGGGACAGGTTGAAGATATGAGCCAGTGGGGTGGCAATGTAGGGGGATCCCAGGTTCAGGAACTTGGGCTCCATGTTATCATGGCCTGCGCTTGAGTGTGGAGAGAGACCAGAGAGGAGTCTCTGCATCTCCATGACAGACATAGCCCTGAGATAAAATAATGGGTGAGAGGAAGGAGCCTCCTGGGGAACAGAAGCTGAGGGGCCACTGATGTTCTCTACAGCACAGAAAAGGGAGGTAAGTGCAGTCAAATCAGAAAAGTGGGAATTTAAAGCATTAGCAATCATAAGAGGATTATTGTAGCTTGACCCACCAATGATCATATCAGATACCCCAGAGTTGGTGGGGCCACTGACTACATTTTTTATGTTCCTCCAGAACCTCCATGGGTCTTTGGCAAAGCTAAGCAGGGCGGATTTACAGTAGCCACTTTTTGCCATGCTAATGGCTTTTTTTTGCACTCATTTCTGAGCCTTCTATACTGCTGGAAAATGGACTGGTCCAACGTGCTTTTGAAGTGAGTCCAACACTTGTCCCTTGCTCATATGAGGGCTAAGAGGCTCCCATGTAGCCATTTAGTAGCAGATCCCCTAACTCTCTGCCTAATAAGGGGGGCATGCTTGTCCTGCAGGGCACCAAAAACAGTGAGAAACTGGGAGACAGTTGTAGAGGGGTCATGGGCACTGATCCTCAGATCCTCATGAAATGCCCCCAGATCAAACTTTGAGAAATCCCTAACATGAATGATCTTGTGGGGAATTTTTGGTGAAGGAACTTTCCACACACAAAACACCAGGGTATGATCCGAGATGGGGTCAGGAAGGGTTCCATCACTGCTGATCCTATCTGGATGGTTTAATAGGACCCAGTCCAGTAGGGAGCTAGTTCCACCACTAGCAGAACATCTAGTGGGCACATGGATAAGCTGACACAGGGCAAGACTTGCCAACAGAGGTTCAAATTGTGTGAAGTTACCACCTGTCCAGTTTAGGTTCAAATCTCCCAGGATCAAAAGTTCACTGTCCCCAACTTTAGGACCAATAGTGTCCAGGAGGTGGGCCAGCCCCATCAGACCACCCTTGGGGGGATTGTATATGCACACAATATGCAGCTTCTTTGTATTTCCAAGTAGCAACACAGTGTGCAGCAGCTCATAGGAAGAAAAGGAGGACTGCTGATGGATTACCTCAGATACTTTCAGATGACCCTTGTAGTAAATTAGGATACTGCCCCCTCACTTTTTTCCTGGCCTATCATGTCTAATAAACTAATAGCCAGGAAGTACACAGGCAGAGTTTGGTATTGTGGGTTTTAGCCAGGATTCAGTAATGCCTAGTATGTCAGGCTTACAGTGGACGACCCGGGCAGATAGTTCATCGAGGCTGGGTAGTAGACTGCTATTGTTAAGGTGAGCAAATTTTAACCCCTTTCTCAGTTTCCAACTTTCCGGGAGTGAAGAGGCCTGATAGTCGGGACAAAGGTTTAGCTCGATGTCACCAGCAAGCACCAGTAGCACTAGGAAGAGCCCAGAGAGAAGGAGCCAGGAGTGAAGTTACCCATGCAGTTTCTGCATTGGGAGCCAATGTGGTTACAGTCTCCTCAAATTCACTGGAATCAACTCAAAAATTAACTAAACCTGCTGGTGTCACTCACCTCTCATCTTTTCTGGATGGGGATCAGACCAGAGATTGCATGGCAATGCCTTCTCACTGGGTCAGTTTCTAATTTTCCTTTGTTTCTCCTCTACTGATTTATGTGGCCGCAGCAGCAGAAAGAATGGAAAGGTATAAGAGAGGAACCAAAATATCCATTAATATAGTGTCTCAACTATTAATTTAAAAATTATTTCTTTCATTTGTTTATTTGTTCATAATCATGACTATTCTTGTACAAAAAAAGTAAGTATATATATATATATATATATATATATATGAGTGTGTATTTGATACTGGAGAGAAAAAGTGACATTCATGTCCCAAATTTTGTTTACTTAAATGCCATAACTATATCATTGTTACATCGGGTGCATGTGGAGATAATGTAATACCAAATATAAAGATAGTTCATCATCGGGAAGTATAAGAAAATGAGTCTTTAAGTTAGCACATGAATCAGGTAACGTATGTAACACGGTGTCCCTTCTGTTGAATTTTTAGTTTTTTTCAAAATTAGTATGGTTTTTGAAGCTATTTAGGTACTAAAGTATGCAACATTTCACTATTTTATTCTAAGCATTACCTGACTGTAATTACGCCACAATTTATCTTTGGGCACCACTTCTGTGAAAACAGGACACATCAAGTTTTGCTGCTGATTGTATCCATTTGTTTTTACCATCTCCTTTTTTTAATCTGCTATGTGAACCTTGGTGGATAAGTTAGACACCACTGAGTTTCCTAATGATTCAGTGCAATTTATTCAAAAACAGTTTTTTCATAAGAAGTCATGTATGTAACAGTGACACCACAACAAGTCATGTACGTAACAGTGACACCACATAAAGTCTTGTGGTTAACAGGGACCCAACAGAAGCAACAATATAAGTGTAACTATCCAACAAAGTCCTACTATAAGAAATACTTATGTTACTGTACATAAAGCAACCATAGTTTTCTTTAAACATTTACTTTTCAATGCATTTTCACTGGGTGTGTCAACATTTACCTGCTAATTGCATCTGTTTGTTTTTACAGTTCTTTTTTTCTTAATCAGCTATATGAACCTTTGTGTATAAGTTAGTCACCACTGAGTTTCCTAATTATTCAGTGCAATTTATTCAAAAACTGTTTTTTCATAAGAAGTCATGCATGCAACAGTGACACCACATCAAGTCATGTGGTTAACAGGGGCCCAACAAAAACAACAATATTAGTGTAACTATCTGATATATTCCTGCAACAAGAAACATTTTTTAATGTACACAATGCAACCATAGTTATGTTTAAACATTTACTTTTGAATGCATTTTCTCCAGAGATGTCAAAGTTTACCTGCTGACCATATCTGTTTATTTTACAGCTCTTTTTTTCTTACTCAGCAATTTAAACCTTGGCTGAAAAGTTAGACACCACTTATTGTCCTAATTATTTGGCGTAATTTATTTAAAAGCTGTTTTTTTTCATAAAAAATCATGTACGTAACAGTGACACCACAACAAGTCATGTATGTAACAGTGAGAGGCATGGGGACACCAAGAAAAGCACTCACCAGGATGAGAAGTAGAAAGGAAGTTTCTTGGGCAGGTGTGGGTCTTTTAAGACCTTCAAAGGTTCAGCAACAATATAGACAAGTGATTTTAGTTTTGCAAATGGACTGCTGGTCTTTTGGAGAGTTTTTGGACCTTTAGTCTTGTACATAACAGGGGGATGCCAAGGGAGGAGGATCCAAATGTTTAATTAAAACATCATAAATACCACAAAGTAAAGACAATAAATTAGAAATGATGTTAAGGAGAGTCAGAGGCACTGCAATTGTGGGGTTTTATTAGAAAAAAGCTATTTGAAAACCAGGGCTGTACAAGTCCTGAAAATACTGTAGGGAGACACCACTGGTTCATACATTACCAGGGAAAAAAGGCATTTAAAACTACATCAATTATAAATTTAGAAATAAGAAAGTTTTAAGAAGCAAAAGAGCTTACTATGAGATACTAGCATACAACTCATCCCACCCAACCAGTAGTCCCCCCTATGTTTTTTTGCGAAGAAGTGCATCATCTCACACTTTTTCACATTAAATCCTAGCTGCCACTTCTCCAACCATGTATCTAGTTTGGTTAGGTCCCCCTGCAATTATTTCCATCCACCCTCTTCATCCACCACAACCCCCATTTTGATATCATCTGCGAACATACTAACCCTGGTCCCATCTCCGTGTGCTATATCTGAGATAAAGAGACCAAATAGCACCGGGCCCAGCACTGAACCCTGCAGTACCCTGCTTGTCACTGCTCTGGGTGTCAAAAGCTCCCCACAACCACCCACTGCACCCTCCCCTGTAACCAACTCTCTATCCAGTTTATCAGCTTTTTCCCCACCCCCAACCCATTCAGCTTCCCCCCCCCGTCTCCCATGGAGCACTGTATCAAAGGTCTTGCTGAAGCCCAAGTACAGGACATCTACCCCATGACCCCCATCTAACTCCCTTGTTACCCAGTCATAATAGTCTATTAGGTTTGTCTGACAAGACCTTCATGATATGAACTCATGCTGCTGCCCATCCTGGAGGCCATTACCCTCGAGGAATGACACCAGCCACTTCTTCAATATTGTCCCCATAAGTTTCCCTAATATGGGAGTGAGACTGACTGGTTAATAATTTCCTAGCTCTTCCCTAGGACCATTCTTATGTATGTGCACCACATGGTCCACCTTCCAGTCCTGAGGCACAAAACCCACTTCCAGGGAGATGTTGAACAGATCTGCCAGTGGCTCAACCAACACCTCCGCCATCTCCCTCAGCATCCTGGGGTGGATGCCATCAGGACTTGGTGCCTTGTCTACCCTTAATGCCCTCAGCCCCTCTAGCACTCTACTCCCTATGATAGTTCTAATGCACTCTGCTTAAAGGGATTTTGATTGAAAACTCAGCAGTAGTTTATTAATTTTATTACTTTTGTTAAAGCGATTTTCAGTATAGTGATTACCCCACAGTTAAGTTGTGAAGACTAGGTGAACTATTCATAATGACAAACCAGATCTGTTGAAGCCTGTGTTTTAGGCTGATTATGAAAATGTTGACAGCACCACCAGCTCCTGTGCTCCTAATGACACAATAAAGGAACATCTATCACTTGGGTTCTTAGATTGATGTAATAGTAGCTCTCTTCCGATAGGCACTGTAACCTAATGGCAAACACAAGAACTATACCTCCTGCCATTTTGATTGCCATAGCCCTATACCATGCTCTTCCTAGTATCTAAATCATGTTACATTGACTGTCTGCTTCATAGCACATAAACTAAGGGTACAATGACACCCTGTTTCTGTGCACTGTACCTTATGTTTCTAGGACAGTCTTCTTATGCAGTAGGTAATGCAGAGTTTGTATGAGTTTTTGGTGGTGGGGGGGGAGGTGGATTGCATTGCAATCATATATCAAATTAATCAATCATTACAATTACAACACAAACAAGATATGACATAATAAAAACAAGGAGTAAAAAATAAAACATAAAGAAACAAATTGTATAAAACACAACAGAAACTGAATGAAAGTTATCTCCATCTGTCAGATCTGAACAGCTTAAGGAGTGACAGTGCAGACACTCACGCTCGGAGGTAAACTTAACCAGTGCACAAACAATCATGTTCATTGAGATCTGATGCTCGGTTTGAAAAACTGAATGGAGTAAGAAACTGTCTCTGGTCAAACACATGATCAACCATTTCTGATTTACCCCATTCTAAAAATAACACATAGACACATTTTATTCATTTTGAGTTCTTTATTAAGCAAATACTCAGATTGTCACAGTAAGTATAAATGATTGCTGATCGACCTGTGAGCAAACCAATTATTATGTGATAGGGAAATTATGTTGGACAGGGCAAGTTTGGGCCTTAGTTTTAATAACCGCTGTTTAATAAACTCAAAGTAGCCCAAATGCAATGTGAACATGAGCAAGGTCACTTACTCACCCAGTGAGTCAATCTACCACCTGTATAAACTGACAGATTGGGGACCTCATGGAAAACAACATGATACATCTCAGCTGCAGTGTCCTGTGTTAAATAAGTTTCAAATAATGGGTCTCTATGCTGGGTAGTACAAACTGATAATGGTATTTTCTAAGGGTACTGGTTATAAGTGTTTGCATAACTATCAAGCCTTGAAACTAAAAGAAAACTTAAATGGTTGATTTGTGACAGGCTGATCTGTGATTCTCTGCCACTGGTAAGCAACAACCTGTAAGTTCTGAAATCTGTGAACAGTAATATAATCATAAGGGGAAATACACATACAGCATTATTCCATTGGTCAACTATCTGGATTTATTGTTATTTTTCCTACTTTCATAATGGGCAAAATTCTCAAGGGTATAGAAGAGTGTCAAACTGCCAAATAAGTGAATCTCTGTCACTAATTTGATTCAGCCTATCAGTTCAATAATTTCGTGAAAAGTGAAAGGAGAAAAGAGTGTATGGGTTTGACTCAGCCTGTCAGTTCAGTAATTTCCTATTGTGCAGTTACAACACTCAAAGGAGAATACAGTGTATGGTTTCATTGATCACTTTTGACATTTATTTATTTTTTATTTCATATTCTATAACACTATCAAGTGTGTATAACTGAGCATGAACTAACAGGCTGTCAAATGAGTGAGTCTTCATCACTTCTATACCACAGCCCGTCAGTTCTACAATACTGTGTTTTACAGACTTACATATTATCATTATAAAGTCAAACCATGTATGGTTTCAGTGTTGAATTTATTGACACATGAGATAATGTAGTATCCCAACACAAATTCAGTGGGTAAAAAAAAAGCAATAGATGGCACAAGATATATAAACATACACAGACACCATACAAACTTCATTGAGGGATTTTTAACCTGTATTCAATTGAAGATTAAATCAGGAATTACCTGTTCTTTAATTGAGTAAGTGGAGATATCGATATTTATATTTATAGACTTCCTTTTTCAATTTTGCCTAGTACAGATTTAATGCATGCTCGCAGTAGTTATTTACCTGGAAAGCTCAGCCGCACACTACTGTAAGGACGCTTCTAAGGTTATGAATTTACCCTACCCAGCTGATCATACTATTAGCATATTGGCAACTGACATTCATTCATGTGCTTCAGTCCTCTCACTAGTCTGAGCCCCTCTCTTCCCCTCCATGTAGACAGGACTCCTGTGGTATCTTTTTTAAGTTCAGTTTCCCTTTGCAGTATGACTCCGCCTCCCTTCTGTGTAAGGCAAAACAAACAGCACATCCTGGGATACAATTACCCAGTGCTGACAAGGGTAGTCAGACCTACAGAATTAGCAACACATTCAGACTCTAGTACTTTCCATCCCAAGAAAAAAAAACAAAGGTAAACAGCATAAGTATAAGAAAGATTATTGGGGCAATAATATCAAAGTTGGAGGACACTGACAATAGCCCCCCATAAATCTATTCCACAATAAATATTTTTATATTTATACAGTTCATGTGATTTGTTTGCTTTCTGGACAGTGCTACAGTCTGTGTGAGTGGGTTAAATAAATCTATTCCCCAATAAATCCAAGTAACATTTTTCCTTCTGGCCAGTGCTACAGTCTGTGTGAATGGGTTAAATGTCTTTGACAGATCTGTCTGGTTCTAGTGTTTGAATCTGTAAAGGATTCCATAGTTTGCTGTCAGATGGCGTTTCTTGAGGAAGACAACAATCTCCAGGTGAAGTTTACTGTACACTGATAACTCTTCAGAGGTGGGCCTGGAGCCCATCCCCCTCATTCGCCTCCCCCCAAATATGCAATAGATCCTCCTCCTGGTATCACCCACTCAGGACCTTCCACCTGAAATGCCAACTTCATTGCCACTCACTGTAATGAAACACAGCAGTATAGACAATGACCACACAACTCTTTGCCAATCACCTCAGCCTGCTACTTTCTGAATGATAAGTCATGACTGCACCCCTACTGTAGAAACAGCATAAAATTAAAGAACAGATGACACCATTCAGAAAACTTCGAAAACTGCACACTCTACCAGTCCCTAGGTTGGCTTCTTCTACTATGTCATTTTGATTATGCAATGGGCTGCCTGGTGACATTTTGCTCAGAAACGAATACCTCTTCCCCAACCTATCCCTCCTGACAGGTACAGTGGTTTCAAGAACTCCTACAGTATCCTCATTCCCTCTACTAGAAGTACCATGTGTCTCCACTGCCATGGGAAACTGAGCTTTCTCCATCTCCACAACCTCCCTATGGAACAAACTTCCATTGTTCATCCGCTCGTCCCCCACCCACCTGCCTTTCAAACAGAATCTAAAAGCTCGGCTCCTGACTGAAGCCATTTGTCACTGCACCCCACAACAAGACTTGGGCCTACAAACAACTATGCTTTATAATGTGCAGGCATCTCTGTTTGCCTCTACCTTCATGTCCCTCCTTTCATACCTCTGTTTTTCTCATTGCCCTACCCCCTACACTATTTTGAGATTTCTCACCTGCCTCTGATCCTCTCTGATCCCTAAGAAAACCATGAAAATGTGATAGTCTAACTTGCACAGCTTCGATTGTAGGCACCTGATACACAGCTTTTGGTTGTTGGTACCTGATGTGTACATAGAAATGAATCATGTACTCAACTGTTGATACTGACTGTAAATTGCACTATTGCTTTTGTTGTAATCACATTGTCCTTAGCTTATTACTATTGTTATTATAATCCAACTATCTACTGTACATTCTTTTTTACCTCACCATCCCATGTTTGGGTGGGGGGTTCTGTGCCCTGTATGTACTGTTCCTCTACACTATGTACTAATGTATTGTGTTGTTGCCAACTTGTGGCCCTGGTAGTGACTGAAAACAGTCCTTTAGATCAGTGCACCTACCCGGTTACCAAAGACATAAATAAATAAATACATACTTACATACATACATAAATAAATAATAGACCCAGTTTAGCTTGTATTTCATATATTTTCTATAGATTTCACCTCTCCATTATTTTATAACTGAAAAGTTCCCACCAAAACAAGATCTTGATACTTTTAGAGCATGTCTGCCTCTAAAGCTTGTTCACTACTTGAAATCATAATGCTCTGTTGTGGCATCACAGTCTGTTGCTATGGAAAAAACTGTGATGTCACAATCAAAGAATTATGACATCCAGTTTGGAAGAAGCAATAGGAGCTGATGAACCCTCGGGGAACAAATATCCTGTTTTCACGCATATGACTTCAGAAATAAATAATGGAGCTAAGAAATACAGTGCTAATGAGAAATATATGCTGCTTTGTGTCCAAATAGTATGTTTTTCAAAGTTCTTCTCAAGGAATTGGTGGCTCTTTAATTTAATGATTTTGCATACTGCAAGTGCCTAACCATATTTTTACCTCAGATCAAAATCTTTTCATGAAATAAGACAAATACATCATAAAATTTGAATGATCTACTTTTACACATAACCCAGACACTCTGTTGAAGGGGTGCTAAGTACCTTGAAATGCTAGTGGAATCTGGGGAGTATATGTTTTTGTTATCTGAATGCAACTTCATTTTAAAACGAGTTTGGTGTTGGACCCTGCTGTTTGCAATCTGCTGTGTTTGTAATGTATGCCTCTGATTGGAATTGGAGAGTCACTGAAAAAACAAACAAAATAAACTTTTCTGCTGTTCATACTGAAAGTGAGGTTGAGCTGTAGAATTCACACTGAGCATGCATGCAGTGCAGTAGCAGTTGGAACCCAATCTGGCAAGTCTTTACTGAGTGTGGCGTGCCAACAGCATCTCCAGCACTTCAGCATTACACTTTGCTGGAGTGCATGGAAAGATGGAGGTGGTGCTCAGAATCGCCCAGGACTTAATATTTGTTTTAATAACATTAACTGTTTGAATGTTTTGTTTGTTTCCGGGGGAGGGGCACTTTGGCTGCACGGTAGTAAGAAATCAAAACCATCAATAACTCATTGACATAGAGTAGATGACCCACCTGTTTAAAAATAAAACTTGCATATTATACTTTTATAGCATTTGCCAAGTTATAGAGCTCTAGAACTATTGTAACTATTTACATTGTAACTCATCCTTGCCATTGTTTCCACGTATTCCTAATCCTTTGGAATTTTAAATTATTTACTCTGAAACATAACTTGCTTACTGATTCCAAAGCATATCTCTATACTTAATATTATGTGTACCAGTTCATATGTGGCTTAAAGTTCAGAGGTTTTGCAGGGGCATTGCTACATTGCATTCCTTGGCTTGCCTGAACGCAGTTTTGGGGCAATTCCTCCTTGTCACATGTGTAAGCTGTTTTAAAATTAAAGGAATTATGCCACTGAGAGGTTGTTCTACCACGATGAAATCCAGGTATGCTTATCAAGCTTGACTCCCACATCACGCTGGCACAGTCATGGTCTAGGGCAAGCTTTAGTTGTACTGCGGTCAGGCACCCAGTAGTGGGATTCCCTTACCTTAATACTGGAGTGCCTCATTTGTTGTGCTTTAGAGTGGCACTGACACTGTGGGTGACCACTAACATCAGCCCTCCAATATCATTAACCCCCTCCCTGAAGGCCAGGCATAAAGAGAGTGGAATCACATAATGGAAATGGGGTGCTATAAAGGGGAAGCATTCTGGGAGGAATCCTCTACCACCCACAGCCCAATTATCCAATAGTTGCTGCAAGTCTCTGCTCATGTTATATCCTGGAGGGGGGAAAGCCTTGCTGCAGTGGGGTGCACAGGGTCAGCATTGGGGTAGGAGAGGTAGAGGTAAGCAGTGTATCCTGGGGTGATAAAAAATAAGATAACAAGAACAGTGATTTTACTCCTCTGCTCTTCTGAATTGCTCCAGCAACATATGTGTGTATCTCTGTGTGAGTCCAGTTACTACAAGCACTGTTCTTATGAGTAAGAAATGTAAATGCAATCTAAGTAGTGGGCATCATTGTTTGTGCACACAAATGTGTGCTTGTAAGTCTGTGTACATACTGAAAACATATGAGTGTGTGCCACTTGATGTGTATGTATATGTGTGTGTGTGTGAGAGACTGTCTTTATGTCTTATGTATACTTAGTAAGGCTTTATTTTTGTGCTGCTACTGTAATGTAAGTGCTGCATTATTACATCACAATAATAACAAACTCTGGTCAGAGCCAACATGGCTGTTTCAGAGTGGCAAGTCTGAGTGAAAAGTACTTCACACTCCCATCACTGCACATGAGCAAGAAAGATCCTGCCATGCCTAAGGTGGCCGCTGTGACAGAAGTGCACGTGTGCAATGAGCTCACTGCAGCCTTCAGGGGCTTGGCAGTCTCTTCTATTTCACAGACAACTGTGAAAGTAATGGGCAGAAGCCAAATAGTGCCCCTGTGGGGGGGGGATGCGGCCCGTGGAGGGTAGGGGCAGTGGAGAAGTATCCCATCAGTATTGACAGCAGTACTGCAGACACAGGACCACAGCACTGAGGAAGCAGAGAACTGAAATATCCAGTCATGTGTTTCCAGAGCTCCTTTTCCCTCTCCTAGCAAAATGTCTGCAGGGCTCTAGTCATGCAGCTGTAAAAATTTATTACAATCCAAGCAACGTATTAATGGTATCCCTTATCAGATTGATGTAATTGCCAATTGTGGCTCTGATCAGAGTTTGTTCTAGCTTGGAGTCAGGCTGATATGATTACATAATATTGACATACTGTTGATATACTTTCAATGTATCGATATGCTGAAAATGTATTTTTGATATTTCCATACACTATGTTATGCAACACCCCCCCAGGCAGGGAATGAAAGCTACAGGCATGTCTGCTTGGGCCCAGGTACCATATAAAGAAGACAGCTGTCCTCTTGGCATAGGGCCTTGGACCTCTGCACTTGTGGATGGCAGAGGGTCCTGGCATTGGCTGACAGATGGACTCTTTGCCAGTGCATCTGTGTCTACAACCACATGGAAGCACAGGGACCAGAGGGCCCTGGGCTTATGCAACCTACCAGAGAGCCCCATGAAGTCTTGACTTCTGTAGGCAGATGGAGCCTTCTATTGGTGCAGGACTCAAAAAGGCCTGTGTATCTGTTTGGGTCCTCTATTAATGAGGATAAGATTCCACTGTTTCAAAACGAAAGGACGTTCTTTGTATAAAGCTGTATTAATGCACCAGTTAGGGTTCAACTTAATGCCACAAAAGTAGGGGAAACGCTGTGTTAGGGTTTCTAACCCTAACTTCCCACCACCCCCAAAGCAGCAAAAGGACAACACCACATAAGCAACCACAGACAGCAATCATCAGGTAAGGCAAGCAAAATACAACTGTTTCCAAATGACACAAATGCAGTATCACTGATGTGCTGCCTTCTTGGATTTGTATCTGCAGCATGAAAACCACAAAACATACACACTCACTTGTTGCTGCAGATACAAATCCATGATACTCAAATCACAGCACTGTTTCTGTGTGCAGAAGCATGGGCCCCTGCTGTCACAGATACAAATCTGTGATACCAAGACTACAAGAGTTATGTCTGCAGAAGTGTATGCCCCTGTGGGGGCAGTACTTCTGTAGCCTGAGGTACTCATACACATTGTAAGACATACACACACATTCGATGGGCCTGAGATTCTACAGGCATAAGTATAAAACATATACACTGACCTCTGGCTGCTGAACTGCAGGTGCCACAAAATCCATGATAGCAGAATTGAAACACTACTTCTTCTTGCAGATGCACAGGCCACTGAGGGATCTGCATCTCTTTGGCCACAGGTGTAAAACATACACACCAGCTTCTGGCTAAGAAGGACAGGTCCCTATGGTACTTGCAGTTATGCACACAGAAGCACTGTTGCAGTGTGACTATAATGATTTGAGCTTCAGATCTAGAAAGTGTTCATGAGGGTAGCAGTTTTCCACATATACAGATGCATATAGAAAAGCATGCAGCAATGGATCATGCTATCTAGGGAGGTACCTCATACAGCATGCATAAGTACAGTGGAACCAGCAATGATGGAACAATAACCCGCAGTAAATAACATGTCACAAAATACTGCAGAAAAGAAGGGCTTAGTTGCCACTGAATTACAATGTTCCCTGCAGCATTCTGTGGCATTTCTATGATGTACTGTAGCATTGCTATGTTGCATCCTGGCTAACACCACTGTACCTGTAGCTGCACAGGTGCAGACCCCATGGGGCCTTCAGTGTACACATACTCATGTTCACACACTTATGGTTGCAGCACGACATACACAAAAGGTGTGGTTACATAAGTACTGGCCCCAGCAGGGCTAGAGCTTATGAAACCACAGGTACAAATCCACAAAGGTGGCACGCCAGTGCTACTGCATTTGTGTCACCTGAAAACAGATGTAATGTATGTTGTTTGCCTTAACTGATGATGGCTGTCTGTGGTTGCTGGTGTGGTGTTGTCCTTAGGCTGCTTGGGGAGAGACGAGTTATGGTTGGAACTCTAACACCACATTTCCCTACTTTTGTACCATTAAGTGGAACCCTAACTGGTGCATTAACATAGTTTGTTTGCAAAGAATATATATATATATATATATATATATATATATATATATCCTGTATAACAGAAATTTATATAGCGCTCTTAATTTCTTATTGATACAAGTTATGTTACCTTTTAAGCCATGTGATAGTTTTTCAATTTTAACTGTCTTTAAGATTTTATTTTCCCTTTTGCTTGTTCATGTGGCCCTAGCTTCTATGCACAAATCACACTAGTCCAAGGTCATCAACATTTTATTACTTCACTTCTTTCTCATTTTTCCCTTTCTTTGTCTGCTGATATCTGCTGTTTTCACTCAGATTTCATACTTCCCTTTTATTTTTATGTTCTTGTTGTTCTGTGGGTCATATGATGAGGCATAAAAATGGAAACATTAACATGACACACGTCAGACTAAATATTGTTTTTTGGATATTCTACTTAATTAGTATTTGAAACAATTCCTTTAGTCATTATATTATTTGGTTAAGTTTTGTCTGTTTCAGTAATTTATAAATCCGTAATACTGTTAACTACAGTAATGTTATATTGCTAACACAGAATGCACATGATGAATTGCTGATTTATGGTTACATTTTGTCAATAAACATATATTCATAAAAAGTGGCAGCAGCAGTAGCCCAAAGTCATTGGGGCCTTCCGGCCTCTGTGAACAGACAACTTTCTGTATCTGTGGATTTGACAACAGCTATCACGCTGAAAACCTGGCACACTGCCTTTGGCTGAAGTTTGATGAGTTGTTGACAGTGGTACCACACTCATTAATTTCTACATCTGATTATGCAGAAAACATTGTAAAAGCAGTTCAAGAGAGTGGCTATACATTACACGTGTTACATGCTTTGCTCACTTTATAAGTCTGGAATATCAGGATTCCTAGATGGAGAAGACTTCAGTTGGCAGACTTGTGTAAGTGTGGGCCAAAAAATTGGTGGTCATTTTAGCCATTCTGTTAAGACACAGAAGCTGTTATGCAAGATTTATGTACTCTGTGGATAACATGTATCCTGGGCACAACAGGATGCCTTGTCCATGTTTGGCAGTGCCTCAAGTGATATCAATTTTGAACCAGTAGTCTTCACAGATGGTGGACCTCTGCACTCTAGTTTTTGAATTATTGTACACTAACACAGACCGTCACCTTATATTACAAATATTTCATTTTAATTCATCACAAATCACATTTTACAGTTTATGAATACTAAATCAAACATAATTATTATTAAAAACATATAATATAAGGAGGTCCAGTGGCACTGAGGGTTGAGACACTGGGTGCCACACCACATTTCACGCTAGCAACCCATGTTTGGAAATGAGCATGGGTTGCCAGAGGTCAGTTGAGAGAGGAAAAGATTGAGCATTCAAGGGACCGCTCTCCTCTCCCATGATGGGAGGATGGCCAGCTTCACTGACTGACTGCCACCAGGTGGAGGTCTGGTGGCAGTGTGTGTGGAGGAGCAACAGAATGTGGTTGGTGCTGTGGATGCCATAGCATAGTAGTGCCTCTACATGCACTCATTGATAAGTGTGCTTTACTGTGGGGAAGAGAGAAAACAGGCAGACAAAAATGGTGGTGGGGCAGAGTACATGATGCTCTGCCCATTTATCCCGCACACTCCTCACCAACTAGATTCTGGTAAGCCTTGGGAGGTAGGGACGGTGGGTGTCAGCAGGGTAGGTCTGAAAGGAGTCAGTCTGTCCCGGCCTCAAAGGATGATAAACAGTATATGGGAAAAATAAATAATTTATTATTTATTTTTGGGGCATCTCATCCATGTCTGGCGTGTCTTAATATTTTCTGTAACTAGTAGCCTTCACACACTGTGGACAGTCACACTGTTGGCTTAGATGTTTTGGCCTTCGTAAGCCTTATAGAAACAAATATTATTTCTGACAAAGCTGGTCAAGTACTCTGCATGCAGCACTTATCTTTAGCACTGTGGAAAGCCTCAACCATACTTGGCAATGTCTTAAAGGACAACATTTTTTAAGCTAATAGCCTCTACACATTGTGGGCTGGTATACACTTGTCCTCAGAATGTTGTGAGACAACATAGATGGTTACCTTTTATTGCAAATATTTCATTTTTCTGCATCATAAATCATATTTTCTCAACAAATAAATAGTAAATAAGTAAACATTATAAAATTAAATAATATATTTATTTACTGGAAGACTCATCCATGTTTGTCAGTGACCAAGCAGATATCATTTTTGGAACCAGTTGCCTTCACAAACTATTGACTGCTGCTCTGCTGGCTCAGATTTTGTGCTTATATAGGCCTTATACAAACAATAATTTTTTTTATTTTTTATTTTTTTTTGGCAAAGTTGGTCAAGTACTATAGCGGGGTCACTACCCATCAAAAAGGGAACAAGTAAAAGCAGTTAGTGGAGTCTGCTTCTGTGCTGCTAAAAGCAGGACAGGTAAAGCAGTCAAGGGAGACTCAAACACTTATAGAGCTGTAAGTCTTTTGTAATACTGTATATTAGTCACCTAATAAGATAACCCAATATTTCCTAGCCCTTGGTCACTTTCTCAGTGACTACAGTGGTTCCATTGATACAACAAGGCTATCAATAGTTACTTTTTATATGTACACAGATTCATTAGTATGCAAAAAAAAAAGTGCCACACTGATATGTAACTTTTTTGTTTATTTGCAAAAAGTGGATAAACTAAAAACATGAGCCATTCCCAAATGTGACTCTGGATAATTTACCATAATATATAGAAATGTAACTCATGCACACATGAAGCCCCTTACATATGGCACTTATTCTGGGGGACTTCAATGCCTGGGCCGACGATTAACTCTTGCCTTTTGGACAAAACCTCCTCCAGTTGATGGACTCATTGGGCCCAATATAGGTTATTACCACTGCAACCCATGAGAAGGTGCACTCATTGGACTTGGTGTTCCACCTAGGGATGGAGATCTCCAGTGTGGAGGTGGAGCCGGTCGGTTGGCCTTACCATCATGTCCTGAGATTCAGTTTCGCAGTCCCCCAAAATAGGCCTGCCCCAAAGGAGTTGGTGCAGTTACATCCTTTGAGAGGAGTTACCTCAGAAGACCTGATGGTACAGGACCTCTCAGGATTTCCAAAGGATAGCACTGTTCCAGGGCCCCTTGTGTTAGCCTATAATAGGGCTGTTACTGAGGCCTTGGATATCATTCACCCAAGTGCCCTCTGGTTTAATGGGGAAATCCATGAGTTGAAGAGGCAAGGGTGAAGGTTGGAAAGACACTGGTGGAAAACTCTTAAGGAAGTGGATAACCTTTGATTGATGGATCATTATAAGAACTACCAATCAGCAATTTCCCATAAGAAGGCAGAGTTTCTGTCCAGGGAAATTGCTACAGTGAAGAATAGGCCAGCCCAGCTCTTCAGGTCTGTAGACAGACTGCCCAATCCAGCCTGTCTTCATTCTGGTTGGGCATTGTTAAAAAGTACAGTGTGAGGAGTTTGTGCAGTTCTTCGCTAATAAGATGTCCACCATCAGGGAAGAGATCAACCAGTGCCTTCCCATTGGACTTTGCATTAATCAATCAGGTGGTAATAATGCCTGACAGACCTGGTTCACCTTTAGTCAACCGGTAGTCATAGATATAGTGAGGTTGATCCGGATTTTGTGGCCAACCTAATGTAGTTTGGATCCTGGCCCTACACGCCTACTAGTGGGATATACCTAGGT
Source organism: Neoceratodus forsteri (assembly GCA_016271365.2). NCBI lineage: Eukaryota > Metazoa > Chordata > Ceratodontiformes > Ceratodontidae > Neoceratodus > Neoceratodus forsteri. Next base: position 656,988,204 of record CM028136.1, read on the forward strand.
TATAGGCCCGGTCCTCGCCAGGCTAGTGGGGGCTTCACTTGAGAGAGGGATCTTTCCAGATTCCTTAATTGAGGTAGTTGAGCACCCCCTTCTGAAAAAACCCTCCCTTGACACTGACTGCCCAGCTAATTACAGACTGATCTCAAACTTACCTTTTATAGGGAAAGTTATTGAGAAGGTGGTCACTCTGCAGCTGGAAGATCATTTAACCAACCACAGTATCTATGACCCTCTCTAGTTTGGCTTCAGAAAGAGGCATAGCACCAAAAAAGCCCTGGTATGGGTACTGAATGACCTTTTGATGGTGAGAGCTTGGAGAACCCATTCCATCTTGGTTCTCCTTGAGCTCTTAGCAGCATTTGACATCATGGATCATAGGGTGCTGCTCGAGTGCCTGTGGTTCTTCTGTGGATTGAGGGGGGTGGTCCTCAGTTGGTTTTGATCTTTCCTCGAGGGCAGATCCCAGAGAGTGGTGTCTGGGATTTATTCCTCTGCTCCTCACTGGCTGCCCTGTGGGGTTCCACAGGGTTTGGTGCTGTCGCCCATGTTATTTGTGGTGTACATGATTCCATTAGGGGACATTGTAGGATGGTATGGGTTGAGTTTTCATTGCTATGCCAATGGCTGTCAGCTCTACATGTCTTTTGTACCTGAACAGGAGTTAGACTCTACTACAGTGTTTGATAACTGCCTGCTAGAGATTCAGAACTAGATGGGTGCCAGTTGGCTCCAGTTGAACTCAGAAAAAACAGAGGTATTGGTGGTGGACCCTGGTTAAAGGATGACAGGGGGATGGGCAGAAAAACCTTCAGTATTAAATCTTGGTGGGATCCTGCTTATTGCCTTGGGCCAGGTGCATAACCTGGGCATGATATTTGATTAAGGCCTGACCCTGAGGGCATAGGTTTGGACCATAGTCAAATCCTCCTTTTACCATCTAAGGAACATAGCCTGGGAGAAGCACCTGCTCCCACCTGAAGATCTTCCAGCCTTGGTCCATGCCTTTGTCACCAGTCATTTTGATTACTGCAATGCCCTCTACCTAGTGCTACCGGGGGTAGATATCCGCTGCTTACAGCTACATCAGAAGGAAGATCTTTTGCCTTTCTGGCACCTACTCTGTAGAATTCTCTACCTCACCAGATAGGAGACAGCCTGACTGTGGAATGTTTTAAAAAGTCACTAAAGACATATCTGTTTAACCAGGCATTTTCAGGGACCTACTGAGTGTGTGCATTATTATGTTTTATTTGTTTTTAAGTGTAATTTTATAAAAATTCTCTTTTTAATGTGTATTACAAAGGTGCCCTGAGCATAGGAAGGGTGCCTTATACAAATAGAATTTTACTTTACTTTACCACCTACAATCATGAAAAGAAATGCTATATACAACATTACATATCTAATATTGTCAATTTGTGCTTAGATAATAAATGATAAGGAAGGTTGACTATTTGACGGTAACTTTCAAGCTTACTTATCTGGTATATTACAGTACATGATCATGTATTCTGTAAAGAAAAATAAATGAACAAACTAATAAATCTATGTAGTCATTTTAGGACAATCTACAATCTACAATCTACAGCATACAGTACTTTATATAAAATGCAAGTTACTATTTTTGATCTTGATTATAAACTGATTATGTGTCCTACCTTTATGGTTCCAAGGAGCACATCTACCTAAGTCACAACTCTATCCTAAAGTTTTCTCATCTAAGAACTGTACCCATAAATCACATTTATATGTTATTTATAGTTTATTGTTAAAATGGACAATACAGTCTCAGTCCAAGACTGGAAAACTTGCCCTTAAAGATGGGGAATAAAGATAACACTGAATTTCTGTGTACATATAAATAGTCTAGGTAAAACTATAATTTTGTGCAACTATAAAACCATAAATAAGAAAATCAGCTGGTCATTTAATTCCTTTACATTTCATCATAGATCATATGCACACTGAGCAAGTTACTTTGGCAAGTGCTTCATTGTTAATAATGTGCAGCCTCCTGTGGGAAATAAACTTTAAATCAAGTGTGTATCACTCCCTGTCAAGTTGTCTGTAAATGGCTAGTGCTTTCTCTGCTTCATATCAAAGATTATAAAATGAGGTTGATTGATTATTGGTCCTTGTTTGTATAGTAGTGCTACTTCTTATGTTTTATGTAAGGACTCTCACACTTTTTGTAGACAGCAGCATTGATACCATTTGTGTTAATACACTATAGATTAGCCTAGACAAGGTTTGTTGCTTTGGTGATTTAAGTCATACTTTTCCAAGTGTCCTGTTCTCTATTATAAAATATTAGCAGCTGTTCCCTTTGAATAACAAGCCAAACAGTCAAAATGATCTTTCATACTCTTATGAAAATAGCAGCATAGATACCTTCAGTTTTAAAATGATGTGATATTGCCTGGACTCAGTTTGCTGTTGTCGTGATTATAATTCTCATATTTCTGGGTTCCCTGTTCTGTATTAAATAATATTATCCACTATTCCTTTTGAAATGCTAAGCCAGACTAATTTAGTAACAAAAGCTGCTTACCCTGAATTCCTTTGAAAACTGCATTGTGGTCTAGATGACTACTACATCTGTAGTAGTAATAAACCAGGTGCATGAATCTTTCTAATTTATACTTGAACTACTCTCATGGGGTGAGAAGCTGACATGAGTATCAGATCGTATTGACACTTTCCCCACAGAATACAAACCCTGGTGATGTCACCATAGTGATGCAAAAGAAACAGACCAGTAATAGTAGTAAAAAAACAGTTCATAGATGGCCCCCAGTGATCTTTCACTGTGACAGAAATATTTAAATATATAGAATGTAAACAAAATTGCTTACTGCACTAATATTATGATTTGTTATTAAATAACGGTGCTTATGTATTTAAAGTTGGATCCCCGTGCTGGATTTAGCTTATTATTGTGTAACACTAATAACAACTACATGGGTAGAGAAAACAGGATAAATCCAATATAGCTATACAAAAGATCACTGTCTACATGTTACAAAATCCTACTACAGTAAAACAGTAAAGTGGAGATAAAGAGAGAGGGACATGGAAAAGAGGATTTTTTGAGGATGTGGAATGGACGTGGTAAGGTTCAACCAGTGTGGGTTGCCATGAAGAAGGGGAACTGTTATGAGAAATAGAATGAATAAGAAAATACAGCACACAGAATAATATCATCTCAAAAGAACTGTTTAGATGACATAACATAGAGACCCCTTAAAATGTTCATTATATATAGAATAAAGTATTGGGTGGTGTGTGTAAAAAGAAGTTTACACACATCTCCCCATATTTTATTTTATGTAATTGCTGGGTCTTCCTTTTTGGCTACAGCAATTACATAAAATAAAAAAGACATTCCTGTGTAGCCACGGTCCGCTTAGGGCTGAGCGTGTGGTCCGTGGTCATTTTATTTATTTATTTTAAATTTTATTAAATTAATTTATGTCTGCCAGGCTCCATAGATGTTTTTATGTTATAATTGTTTTTATTTTGTTTGTGGCAGTGAATTACCGCCTAGTCTGAGTGGTGGTTCCATCTCCCATGAAAAAATGAGGCAGCCAGCAGTTCTGGAGGTAGAGCTGTGGGGAGCACATGCACCGAGCAATGGAAATGGTGTGAATGTTTGCCATAATAAACACTCCTTTATTATGGAAAATAATGGCATGGTTTTCCAATGGCAAAAATGAAGACCCAGTTATTATAATCCTCTTATTAATGTCTTTCAGAAAAACAGATTCTAGTCCTCTTCTTTATGCATGTCATGATTGAGATTTGACGTTCCAGGATATAAATCAATCACATCTCCCATCTGTGTAGTAGAATATCCCAGTAAACATTCCTGGGCAATTGTTTTACTTTCTCAAAAGCCCAAAACCTCAGAGATGAGTCACTGGGCCCAATTTTCAAAGAGCCCTTAGAACGACACTAGTTGCATCAATCCAGGGCTGCAGCAAACTTGGGAGGGGGGGTGCCAGGAAGCCTGCACCCAATTTTACAAAAAACAGGGCCTCAATGCCAAACTCCCCAGCTTTGCCATCAGCCAACAGCTGAGCCAAACAGCTGGTGCACTTGCTGGAATTGCCACAGGGATCTGGCCCTAACCACCCAGCGCAATACTAGAGGATCTGGAACAGGTGAGGCGGTGGTGGTGGTGGTGACTGTGCTGGATAGGAGGGGGCTGGGGGCAGAAGGGACATGAGAGGTGGCATAGGGGGAGTTGGGGAGAAAGCTGTGGCACCTGACAGGATGTGTTTGCTTCTGTACATATTTGTGTATTGTACTGTATCTATGAATTATACTGTACGGGGGGTCCAGGGACAGAATATGCAGCTGCCAGGGCTGTGCCCTCCTGGTGCCATGTCATATTCTGTCTCTAGCTGTCCCCCATATAGTATAATTCATAGGTACAGTACAATATGCATATATATACAAAAGTAAACGCACACCACCTGGTGCCACAGCACTCCCATTAATGTCCAGCTGTCTCTCTGACTCTTCCTATACCACCTCTCATGCCATTTCTGTCCCTGGCAGACCATTGGCAGACCCCATTACACTAGTGCAAGCCATTAAGACCACTTCTTGGCTGGTCTACATATTGCCTCTTGCTGAGTCCACAGTGGGGCTGGCAAAATCCCCAAAAAGGGGATGTTGCAGTCCCACTGTGGGGATAGTCCCCTTGCAACCTTAGTGTAAGGGGGCTTTGGTACAGCTGCATCAGAACCTGATGCATGCTGTGACAGAAAATTGTGATTGACACAAGTTGTGATGTAAGTCACCCCTTGCATCAAAATGTTTTGATGTAAGTCCCTTGCATCACTCTAGCCCCTTTGAAAATTGGGCCTTATGTGTTTGGCAGAATTAAAGAGGATTGCCACAATGATCTGTGGTTCCTCCTATTGATGCTACTATGTTCCAGTATTCTAGCTTTTAATGATCTTACTGTCTTACTCACATATAATCTGTCATGGAGTATGAGAGAGCATACACAATGTGGCTGCTGTGTACCAGTGTCCAAATGTTTATTAATCTTGTAAATTGATCCAAAAAATTTGTTTGTGAAGTTCTCACTCCTTGATGTGTGCAAACATACTGAGCATTGTCCACAAGGGTCACTTCCCATTTGATAGGTCCCAACAGGTATTGTTGTTCTTCAGGTTTTGTTCCTGTAAACCATTTGTACTGTGCCTCTTTGTCCTTGATTGTAATTTCATTCTGCTAGCCAACAGAGATTTATGGTTAAATTTATTTATTTGACCACCACAGATGTTAAAGACTTACCAAGTGTGGGTCTGATCTCAATTTGTGATTTTTTTTCACTTACTATTTATTGTTGTATAATAAATCATATCTGGCTGATCATGGTTCCCAAACTGACATTTGCTCTTATCAGATATCCCAGAATCCCATGCATAGAAACATAGAAACATAGACTTTGATGGCAGATAAGGACTGCTAGGCCCATCTAGTCTGCCCATTTCCCTACCTACAGGATAGGCCGCAGATCCTAGTTAACCAACAGCCTATATCTTCCTGCCCCCCACAATAATTGCTTTATGTCTGTCCCATGCATTGTTGAATTCTCCCACAGTTTTAGACCCCACAACTTCCTCAGGAAGGCTGTTCCATGCATCCACTACCCTCTCTGTGAAATAATACTTCCTCACATTGCCCTGAACCGCTCCTTCTATCTTTAAATTGTGTCCCTTGTTCTTGCAAGTCTCTTTTCTGAAAGGTGCTACCCTCTTGAACTTTGTTGATTCCCTTGAGGTACTTGAAAGTTTCTATCATGTCCCCTCTCCCTTCTTTCCTCAAGGGTATACATATTAAGCTCCTTTAGTCTCTCCTCATACGGCTTCTCTTGCAGACCCTGCACCATTTTAGGTTGCCTCCTCTGGACTGCCTCTATCCTGTCTATGTCCTTGCGGAGATGGGGTCTCCAGAACTGGACACAGTATCCCAGATGGGGTCTCACCAACTGTCTGTACAGAGGATAAGAACTTCCTGTTTTCTGCTGCTGATGCCTCTCCCTATACATCCCAGTATACCCCAGCCCTCCCTACTGCCTTCTCACATTGCTTGCTAACTTAAGGTCATCTGATATGATTACCCCAGGTCCCTGTCCTGTTTTGTTGTTATACTACCTCCCACCCATTGTGCATTCTTCCCTGGGTTCTTGTTTCCCAGGTGCATTTTTGCACTTTTTGCATTGAATCCTAGCTGCCATACGTCTGACCATTCCTCCAACCTTGCCAAGTCCCTTTTCATCCTTTCCACGCCTCCTTGTGTATCAACCCTGTTGCAGATCTTTGTGTCATCTGCAAAAGGCATACTTTTCCTTCAAGTCCCTCTGCAATGCCACTGATGAAGACATTAAAAGGACTGGACCCAATACTGAACCCTGCGGTACCCACTAGTAACGCCTTTCTTCAGAGTGGACTCCATTTACAATTACCTTCTTTGTCCTGTTGTCCAGCCAATGTTTACCAGGCTACCACCCTGGGACCCACTCCCAGGCTGGTTAATTTGACTAATAATCTTTTGTGTGGGACTGTGTCAAATGCCTTGCTAAAGTCTAAGTAGGCCATGTCCATAGCCCTCCCTGGTCTACTACTTTGGTCACCCAGTCAAAGAAATCTTTAGATTTGTCTGACATGACCTTCCCGCTGTGAACCCATGCTGCCTTGGATCCTGTGCTCCACTGACCTCTAGGTACTCAACTATTCTTTCCTTCAGAAGTGACTCCATCACTTTCCTACCACAGAGGTCAGACTGACAGGTCTGTAATTTCCTGCCTCTGTCTTGGTCCCACTTTTGTGAAGGAAATCACATCCACCTTCCTCCAGTCCTCGGGTACCACACCATCCTCCCATGATTTATTAAAAAGAGTAGCCAGTGGTTTCACTAGTTCCTTCCTTAATTCTTTTAGAATTTCTAGGGTGAATTCCATCAGGACCCATTGCTTTGTCCACCTTCAGTTTTAGGAGTTCTTGCAGAACCCATTCTTCTGTGAAAGGACTGGGATCAACCCCTATCAAAGTGCTTCTGTTAATTGGATTAGGCACTCCCCTCTCTTTTGTGAATACTGAGCAGAAATATTCATTTAGTATTCCTGCTTTTTCACTGTCTCCTCTGCCACCACCGTTCATTCTATTCAGCCTCACTATCCCTCCCTTTGTCTTTCTACACTCGCTGATGTACCTATAAAAGGTTTTATCCCCCTTCTTAACTGAGTTGGCTATCTTTTCGTCAGTTTGGGCCTTTGCTATTCTGACTTCCCTCACTGCTTCTTTCTGCCTTAACTGGTACAGCTCTCTGTCCTGCTCCTTTTGTGTTTCCTTATACTTCCGGAATGCTATCTTTTTCTTCCTGACTTTCATAGCCATCTCTCTTGAGAACCATAGTGGCTTTTTCTTTCATTTTGATTTGTTTATTTGCTTCACACAAAGGCTTGGTGCCTCTGTGATGGCAGTTTTGATAATTCCCATTATTGTTGCTCCACACCTCCTTCTAGCCTGTTTGCTAGTGCTTTTCTGAGGCATTCTCCCATCTTGCCAAAGTCAGCCCTCCTAAAGTCCAGTACCCTCACTTTTGTATGGCTTGACTCTGTAGCTGAGTTTAACATGAACCACATTGTTTGATGGTCACTTGTCCCCAGATGGCAACCCACTTCTAGATCTGAGATCCTCTCACTGCCCACGTTTGAGAGTATGAGGTCTAAGATTGCTCCCTCACGAGTGGGTTCCAAAACTAGCTGTCTAATGCCTGCCACCTGTAGGGCATCAAGAATGGCCCTGCTCTTGGATGTGGCTGCATGCAACTGATATCAGGGCAGGATTGCAGGAATGGGAGATTCAGTAGCCTGAAGGGCAGGTTTTGATAAGATCTGATCTTTTGTTTGTTGGTTCCACTGTCCTCCCAATATTATGTACAGTCATAGAGAACTATATAGCCCTGGGACAACATCCAGACTACCAAACATCTGATTGCAGGTTACAAATCTCTATCATGCACAGCAAATTATTGACTTTCCTTCTACTGCAACTCTGATCTGACATCAGCTGTAGGGGATTCTGGAATTTCTGGTAATAGCAAATGTCAGCTTGGAAGTCAACATGATCAGCCATACAAGATATAGCATATTGCAATAAACAGTAGAACCCCTAGAACTTTGCAACTTGCCTCCACCCTCCCACAACCCTCCCACCCTTAGCCAGTTCCACTTTTATTGGCACTGATTTCACTGACAACAAGAACTTCCTGTTTGGGAGCAGGAAAGGAGGGATCACTGAGACTCATAAGACTCACCATTCTAGAAGGAAAAGAGTAGCTCCCCCCCCCAGCTGCTGGAGATCTGATTTTGCACAAGGAAGAAGGAGACTACCTAGAAATACAGGACATTCCTGTCCCAGAATAGGAAGAGCAGGAGCTGTAAGGGCACAAAGGCAGTAGTAAAGTGGGGAGAAACAAAAAAAAACAGAGGGAGGAGAGAGTAAGCAACCAAAGCAACATGAGATGGGCCACAAATAAGACATGATGGGAGTGGTACAGTGTAGTGGCTGTGGAGCGGAGGTGTTCCAGGAGACATTATGCAGGATGTGGTGTTGTTCCATCTGCGGGCACCTATCTGGGCTGAGGAAGGAGGTTGCTTGTCTCCAAGCTGAATTGGTCAGGATTCTGGGGACTTCCTCCTTCATCCAGGGACCACTGAGTTCACCCCTGCTGCCTCAAAGGTTGCCTAGGCTGAGGAGTGACTGGCCTATGGTGGGTTTTGGAATGGTGAGGGCAGTGGAACAGAGGCACATCCCTTTCATGGTTCCACTCCACAACTCCAATGCAGCACTGCCAGGGCATGACTGTCCCAAAGAGGCACCTAGAGTGGAGACCAATGAGGATGTGGGGGTCCTCCACTGGGGAGACCCCCGGGGGAGGCAAAGGACTCTGGAGGAAGAAGAAGCAACTCCTGGTGGGGGATTCTATTGTTAAGGAGGTAGGAAAGAGAGAGTAAGCTGTAGATCAACTACGGTCTGCAGTATTGCATTCAGTAGGGAAAATGGGCAGACTAGGTGTACCACACAGTCATTGTCTGCCATCACCTTCTATGTCTCTATGTTTCTATGTAAGTAAAAAATGTGCAAATAAAGTGCAAATTGAGCCAACTCAGACATTTGGGTGTGGGGCTCTTAGTACTGACTGTTCCCATTTAATATTCTGTCAGATTTTCTTGGAGCTATTAGTGAAGTTGATCCTAAAAGTTATTAGATCTTTGTTCTGCAAAGACTCTGTTCTGCAAAGACTCAGTTCTGGACATGTTTTCACTTCCTTGTCTTGCCATTATGACTAATGCCCTGGGAGATCCTCAAGCATCAAACCTCTCTTGCATGACTCTGATTTTGATGGTGTAATCTTCCTTAAAACTGAAATTCATTCTGCCCCTTAAAAACTGGGAGAATGATCTGCTTTCTGTGAGCTTAGGGTCAAGAAAACTTTCTATTTGACATAGGCATACATGCGGGGGGACCCTGTCCCCAGCCCCACCACTCCATTAAAACAGCCATTGTCTGAACATTTTTAAAAAGGATTTTTCCTGTTAATGTTGAAAAAGCTCCATACCCTACCCCTCATTTACTTCTTAGCTCAGCTGCAGTTCTCAGTGTATCACAAAAAATTGTCACACTGGAATAGGAGTTACATCAGCAGGCAGGACAGCATAGTTTAGGCATGGAAGCATGGGTGTGAAAATGAGATAGAGTAGAAAATATGGATATGAGTGATTGGGCAAGGGCCATGCTGGGCAGGCTGGGGACATACAGACATGAAAAGTAAAGATCAGAAAGATATGGGTGCTATGCAGCTGATTTGAACTTGCCTCCACTATCCATCAGCTCAGTGTCTGTGTGGTCAGTGGTGGTCTGCGGGTAGATGGTATACTGTGTGCTGCATGTCAGCTCATCACAGAGTTAGCAGGTGAGTGGGAAATAAAAGACTATTGGGCCTGTAGATGAGTTTACAGTTGGAGTCCTGCTAACTGTACAGTTCAAAGCTGCTGCCATATAGACACGTAGGCACTAACTTATAAAGCACTGCAGCATGCTCAATTGATATCTTTCTTGTAGAGATGTAGATGCCCCTCAAGACTGTTGAGCCTACCAACTGCAATTTAAGAAAATGGGAGAGTAGAAACACACTAGCCTGTATGCTGTGGCTTTTAATGACTTTCCAAAATGCCAACAATGGCCTCAGCTCCAGCCAGGTTTTCCTATTGCTGGTTGTAGTGCTGCCAGAGCTCACTCAACAGAGCAAACTGCACCCTTCTGGTTGATGAAAAAATCCAGTAAGGCTACAAACTACTACTGCTGTAACTTGTGTGGCATGTACTGAGAAAGACAGCCTGTTTGTGTCTTTTGGGGGGATATACTGTAACATGGAAGTGCACTGGGGAAGTAGTCTGATTATGAGCTTTTTTCCTTGGGGGGTATTACAAGGGAACATAGCCTAATTGTGCATCTTTGAGAATGGATAGAATGGTGAGGTGTGCTTTGGGAAGGGTTTGTCTGCTTTTTGAGAATTGACTGGATTTGTGGAGATAAAATGTGTATTGAGGGAGGGCAATTAGCATCTTGTCCCTGCTAGTGTGTGTATGTGTGTTTGTGGAGGGGATAGTGAAAGGCATCAAGTCTGATACTTTTTGTGTGTGTGTGTGTTTCAGGGGTGTGGCAGACTGTATGAAACATTGCTCTAAAATAGAGGAACATACAACATTTACACTATTAAAAAAATGTTCTGGGTGTTCATGCCCCCAGATCCCCCTACCTTTCTATAGATTTGAGACCCCCTTGTTCTCCGAGTCTGTACAGAGCATTGTTATTTGATTGTTTCTTTTGATCAATGTGGATGTGGCATACTATAGGTATGGAAGCATAGGCAGACCAGGAGAAGTTATAAAATTTGCAGGTAGCTTTTTATTATTATCAGTAACAATAAAACAGAAAATATATGATTGTGCAGGATAGCTCTTTATAGCGGCAGTACAAACAAAAAAAGTCCTCCATCGAGACTTTCCCTGGAAAAACACTGCTCTGATTATATTAGATGTCTTTGCCTGGCAGTTCAAACTCTGCATTCTGTTGTAAGTTACATCTCCTGATTTCACAAAATGCGTTAAAACTTTGTCATGTTTCTTCCTGAGGGCAGCCTGAAAAGCATATGTAATGTTAAGAGGTGCAACAAAGTAACATATTTTGTCACAGAGCTGTTTTTCTGTAGACAATTCCGGAAAGAAGCTTGTGGAAGTTAATCTGCATCCAAAGGTCAATTCCCTGTGTTCCAGATTATCTTTTCTAATAAAACCAAAGTGCTTTCTGCAATCATTTAAAAAATATGATTATATTCATTTGTAAACCATGAGATCCCACCTTCACATAACGATTTACACACAGGTATATTGCTTATCCACAGAGAAGCAAGGAGAGAAAGAACGAATATAAACAGTGAGTGAAGGAAGGGAGAAAATGGGAAAATTGTGGGACCAACAGCATGGTGAGTTCCTAGGTGCCACAAGAAAAATGTGACTATGCATCAGACAGGCAAGAGACAGACAAGTGTCAGAACAGGAGAATACAAAATAGATCCTTGCTTTTAACTCTCTTTGCATAGCAAATGGAACAGGGTCTTACCCAACCCTATGATAATTAACAACAAATCCAAAAACAGTTCTTGTTGTTTGTCCCAGGATAAAGTAAACTTAAGGTTATCAGTTTTATCATTAAGACAAGAGTGAAATAGTTCCATACATTTTCTGCCCCCCCCGAACCAGTACATCACCAATATACCTAATATACTTTTTGCATGCGAGAATATAGTGGTAACTTGGATTGGTCTCTGAGTTGAGAACAAAATGGCCACATATAAGTTTGCATGTAATGGTGTGAATGTGCTACTCAAGGCTTTTATATGAATCTGTCCAAGGAATGTATCCTCCACTATTAAGTAGTCTCCTGCACCACTTGCCATTGCCTACAAGGTGTCTCCTAATCTTTCTAATATAATATTTCATAGTAAACTCCCAACAAATGAAAATAAACTTGAAATTAGATGAACAACATCATTCAACAATAAAACATGCAGAGACCACCATCAACACAGGACAGAACAGCACAATCAAAATAACTGGATCCTATTTATGCCAATCAAGCAATGTGCTTTACATAATTCAGTGCAAAAAGTGCACAAATTAATGCTACATAGGAGAACCAAGGCAACCACTGCAAACCATGATGAAGCACCACTAAAGCACAATATTAAACCAGATAACACACAAGTAGGACAGCACTTTTCCCTACCAGACCATTCTCCCTCAGACCTGTTGGTCCTAAAACTAAGAGGCAACTTCAAAAACACATGGGAGAGAAGAATATGGGAATTAAAATATATTAAACAATATAACTTGAACTGCATCAGGATATTGTCATCACCTTTCATCAAGTTATACATTTTTTATGTACTATTTCAGGATTCATTTCCATGTTTTGATTATCCACTGTTTATCATTTTTTTTATTATAAAAATTCAATAAAAAAGATACATATAAAAAAAAGCAATTTAACTCAAAATGTAACAGACTGTCAGCACATTGGATTTATGACACACTATCATGTGTTCCTGTCAGGATACCCTTCAAACACTTCAAGGCACATATTCTGCCTCTCTTATCAATACCTTAGCACATTCTGCTAAACATACCCTTATAGGTATAGACATGTTCCCATTTATTATTGTCCACCTGCCCTTCTTTTAAGACATTGTCACATTTCCTTTTAAGTTCTTTTAAGCCTTCTGTCATAAATTATTTTGAGAAAAATTATTCCAGTGCACCTAACTTCAGCTTCTTATGTGTAGTTTGCTATTGCACTCAAGGAAGGAACATGTTAGGCCCCTACACCAGTCTACTCTTTTGTGTTCTTCATGTGCCCTTGCATAAAGGAAATACTCTATGAGTACATTCTTATTCACAGAAAATGGGTTTTCTACAGTCTAAATCAGGATGAACTATGTTAATTTCAAAATATATCAAATTTGATAAACTTTACCTGGTTTGAAAGACCATGTTCACAAGATCAACATTTGGGAGGTTTGTACATCAATTGATTCTAGCATTAGGTGATCATTCCCATAAAATTATGTTTTATGTCACTTCTATGACAGGATAGGTATTTCTTTTATATGACCCAACTGTTTTGTTAGTCCATACATCAAATGTGTAAATGAAGAAGAAGTAGCATGTCCTCAAAGTGCTGAGGCAGATTGCTTTGTAATGCATGAGTCTCTCTTTATCAATAAATATGTTGCACTTCTGTTCTACTTTTGTTTCAGAGTGCTTTGTTCACTGCTGTTTTGTGGTTTCTCCTGTAAGTGTAGAATAGTGTGCCATAAGAAAATTTTAGCAATGCATTATTGATGCATTACTAGACTAAAGACATTTTTTTTTCAAGCTGGCTTCTTAGACTGTTTAATTTTGTTGATGATGTATTGCTAATGCAAAGCAATTACTTAATCCATTGACAACTCTTTTAAAATCCATTATTGCTCCTGCTGTCATTAGATTTGTAGTTTAGGTCACAGTGCCTTAACAGCCAAATGCAACATTTCTTAAAAGCAGACTCTACTGTAGAGAGGATTCAGTATCTGATGTTGTTGCTGTCTTTTTCAGTAAAACATGCACTATTGAAACTGATGGATAATTCTTATTATAAACATAATATGCACTACTGAAGAGCATCCTCAGGGACAAGGAGCATTACAAACGTGTGGGTACATTTGTATTTATTGTAGATCTAAAAGATGACACAACTAGATTGTTAGGTCATTTGAGGTGACTTTTGTCCCATGGATTCAAACTGAATAAAATGGTTAAACTCAGCTTTATCTCCAGGCATCATGTACAGCTGGAAATGAGTTAGAAATTAATCAAATGGTTAAGCTGGGGTGCTGAGCCTAACCGTATAATTTATTTTGAACCCCTGTCCAGCTATAGAAGATGCTTGGAGGTATACAGTAGCTGAGTTTAACCGTCTTATTCTCTTTGAATCCATGAGACAAAAACACCTGAAATCACCTAGCAATCTACTTTTATGGGTAAGCATGACATCATTTCCCTCTTGTGAAAAGTAATAACAAAATGGTTTTAGTTTATAAAAGCAATATTGAAAACTATCCTAAGTGGGTGAAATTTTCTAAAAACATCCAAACTTAAAACTTGCTTATCTAAACTATTGTGCTGATAAAATAATGTAATTTTTCTATATAGGTTGCTTTGTTGATTTTGACACTGAACACTTCTAAATGTTGTTATTTGTATTGTTTTACAAGTAAACACTTCAATGTTGTTGTTTTTTTTAGTAAAACCGCTAGTGAAATTGATTGCCTCTGGCAGTCTGAAAGATTGTCCCAAACTTAGTAAAAAGGTACTGTACATGTTAGTGCTAAAAGAGAAGAACAAGGAGGATAGCAGGCTGAACCAGAGCCAGAGTAAGTCAGGGCACAAGATGAACAAGGGTATGGAGGGTTTGCACATTGACTGCTACTGGCATCAGGTAGACACAGAATTTTTTTTAGTTACAGCCTCTTGAACAAGAGCTAGAAATTTTCGTACATTGGTACAGGTCTCAAATATCTTTTGCTGGCAGGTACAATAGAAAGTAAAACATCAGTTGTAGCAGGAATACCGAGTTTGTCACCCCTTTTTCTCCCACCTAGCATCTGAAGAGGAAGGTAGTGACAAAGGCTGAAAAAATTTAAAAAGCTGCTTAGTAAATGTCCACAGTGTGCATGGTAACAACAGCCACACTCTAATCAAAATCAAAAAATGACAGAGACACAATACTGACAAAGTAGACTTAATATGGCCTACTGCAGAAAAAAGTTACACAAACTCACAACAGGCACATATATGAGACTCCAGCAGACTCAGCATTTTGCATGAATAGTCAGATACCTTCTCAAGGGAGTGCTGGCCCCCACGTAAATCACTTAAATACTCACAAAGTAAAGTGACAGTGCTTGTGAATCACTGTTATACAACCATTTCAGCCTGTCTTAAATACCTGCATGATGAAGGACAGCACCAAGACTTTGACCCAGAATTGGTGGGGGAACGTATTGAATTTATTCTTATGCACAACAATTTCAGCTTCAATGGGAGCCATTATGTTCAAATTATTGGAAGAACCATGTGTACCAGGATGGCTCCAAGTATGTCAACCTTTTTATGGCAACTTTAGGGGAGAAGTTCCTAAAGCAATGTACGCACAATCCACTTGCTTATTTCCATTACATGAATGATTTATTTATAATTTGGACAGACAGCTTCAAAAAAGTTAAAGGGTTCCATCAGGAACTTAACAACCTCCATATTTCCATTAAACTTTCCCTGGAATATTTTGATACCCTTGCTAATTTTCTGGACACATTTACCATCAAACATGAAAACTTGCAGACATGTATTTACAGGAAACCAACAGACAGACTGAGATACTTGCATAGGAACAGAAATCACCCAAGGCACACTAAAAAATCAGTAATGTAAAGCACTCTATTACTACCATATATGTTCAAGTGAGGAAGACAGAGATAAACACTTGGCCACCTTGAAAAAGGCATTTATTTAGCAGGGGCATTCCTCCAGAGAATTTGACAGAGTGGTAGATTCTGCAATGCAGATACCATATAGTATAAGGAAAGGACTACCACTGATTGAATACCCTTAGTTGTCACTTATCATCCTAATCTGGAGCATTTACAAAAAATGATTAAGGGGCTCCAAGCAGTATTCAGTGAGAATGACACCCTGAAGTGTATTTTTCAAGAACTACCACTGCCATCTTTGAAGCAACCACCTAATTTAACCAACCTGATTGGTAGGAGCCAGCTTGTACCTGAACAAAATAACAGAACACTAAATGGCACAAGACCCTGCAATTACACTAGATATAAGACTTGTGAGCACATTTCTACTTCCGATTGTATCGATATTCCATAAAACAAACAATTCAAGATACAGGGAAATTATACTTGTACATCTCGGAATGCTGTCTATTTTATTCAGTGCAAGAGATGTTCACAAACAGGTTATGTAGTAGAGACTGGACAACCTCTCCACACCCTAGTGACATCACACAGACATACTATTAAAATGAAGATGATTGATATGCCAGTGAGGCAACTCTTCTCTCAGTCTGATAACTCCATCTCTGATATGTTGGTACTGGTTCTAAAAGGAAATTTCAAAAATATACAACAAAGGTGGGCTTTTGAGGTCAAATTCATTTTACTTTTGAACATGGTAGGTGATGGGATGAATATAGATTTGGGTTTTATGTCACACTACACTGCTTGACTAGTTCCTATTTTTTTTTCACCTGCTTCAGGGACAACACATGGACATATTCTTGTGGACTTGGTGGTATTTCATTATGTTTAGATACAAAATTGTTTTATGGATTCATTTTTATTGGTTACCTATACATTGATTTCACTCCGAGGGGAGCATGGGGTTGTTTCCCTCAGTTTGGGATTAAGATTTATAGAACTGCTATTTAATACTACAGAACATTAGGTATATATGGACACATGTTGATACATGGACATATTAGGATAGCAGTATCTCAATTACAAGGAGATCTGTGTTAGGTTTGGGTTTTGAATGTACACATACAATAGTCACTTGTTACAGAATTGCAAATACACCATGTTTAAACAGTATCAAGTTTGGATATTCATGAGTAATATTGACTTATTGTACACAGAGTTTATGACAAATGCGTCTAAACAGTACTTACATTGTATAAATGTGTTAAACAGCTGGTGAATGCTTCATTTACACTAGGGCAGGTTGTCTTCTAACCCATTTTTTACTTAACACAAAATACTTTCATATTTAGAAGACTTTTAATATTATTTACTATGTATTGTTTAAGCTTATTTTTTCTAGTGGTTTTTAATCATATTCATTTACTAATGCAAGCACAGATACACACAGACAGGGTTTTAAAATAAAACTTCAGTGGTTTTATTTGTTTATTTATTGAAATGTTTCACCAGGAAGGCACATGGAGCAACAAATTGCTCATCTCCCGGTGCGACTTGGGGGTAGGGGAACATGAGGATAGTTTATAGAGATTTGGTACACAATATAAATTTACAGCAGATTACAGTCAATTGTGCAGAACGTACAGGAGTAACGAAATAGTGGGATGCTAGCAGTTTTAAACTAGATAGATACAACAACACAAAATAACATTTAGGCATATACTAAATGACACATAACTGTGTAGATAGAAAATGGCTGAATAGAATTGTTGTAGTTTGATGTAGGGAAGTTAGTGAGGAGTAAACATAGGCAGAACAGGTTGGCTAAGGTATAACAGAAGGGCAAGTTAACTGCAAGTGCAGAAGAGATTAGGGGTCAACCATAACAGAAGTGCATGTTAACTACAAGTGCATTAAAAATTAGTGTTCAGCCATAGCTAGGGCTATGTAAGGGGGAGAAGGGAAGGTGAGAGAGAGGTAGGTATGTCGGTAGGCAGAGAAGCAGGGCAGGATGGTGGAAGGGAATGGAACAAGGAGGCAAAGGAAGGAGTGGGAGGAGAAAGATCTGATGGGGCCTGACCCCTGCAGTTTGCTGAGGAACCTGCCTGCACAATGCAGGGGTCAAGCATGACAGGAAGGGAGCAGGTTCTGGCAGCGAGAGGTAAAGTACAATAGGAAGTAAGCAGGTTTTAGAAAGCAAGGGAGAATAGGCTTTGGAAGAACAGAAGAGAGAGTGAAGGTGAGAGAGAAAAGAAAGACCAAATCCAAGCCCTTCAGGATGTGGAGAAGTAGAGGGAAGAGTTGGGTTAATGGTGTAAGGATAGGGTAGGGACTGGCCCTTGGTACAACTTTGGATGATTGAGAAATCACAGTAAGAGAATAGTGGAAGGTCTGAAGGGAAGGAATTGGGGTAAGGGAAAGAATGCTGTTTTTTAGGTGGGTGGGGGTGGAGCTGCAGCAGGGGCATTGCATGACTACTAAAGAGGGGCAGGGTTTGTCAGGGACTTAGAGGGGGGAGTTAGGGAGGGTTGTAGCAGGAACAGCTAGGTGCAAGGAAGTTTTTAAGGGCAGAGCTGATGGAGTAGTAGGAGGATGAGTAACGAATTTGAGGGGGGAGGGAATTCCACAGTTTCGGGGGTGGTGAGAGTAACCGGATTGGCTGATGAGGGTGGCTCTGTGGGGGACCACCAGAGTACAGGAGTCAGATGATCTAAGGAAGTGAGAGGGAGTGGTGGGTGTTAGAAATGAGGGGGGGGAGTAGGAAGTGTGTTCACCCAGCCAGTGCTTGGAGGTGAATTTAGCGCAGTGGGAGAGTCATCTATTTGTAAGAGAGGGGAAGGCTAGGGCATGATAAAGATCACAATGGTGAGTGTGAGAGGGAGCATCAAGGGCAAAACAGGAGAAGGAATTAAAGAGGGTATTCAATCTGGCCAAAGAGGACTTGGGAGCAGCACCATAGACTACATTACAGTAATCAAAGATGGGTAGGATCATCTTCTGAACAAATTCACACCTAACCGTAGAGGAGATACAAGCTTGGGGTGCAGTTGTTTTGGGATGGGGTCAATATGTCTGGAGAAGTTTAGGTGTGGATCCAGTCAAACTCCTAGGTACCTGAAGGAGGATGTGTCCTCAGGTAAAGTCCCATCAAGGGTGTGGAAAGTGGGCAGGGAGGGAAGCCTAGAGAGTCTGTGCCCTGTGCCAATGGTCATGGAGACAGTCTTCCTGGAGTTGAGAAAAAGTTGATGGTTAGCAAATCAGAGCTGCACCTTGTTAAAGTCTTGTTGCAAGTTGGATGTAACCTTGGCTAGGAAAGAGCCAGATGCATACAGGACAGTATCATTGGCATACATGTATATGGTAGTGATTGAGAAGCAGACAGATGGAAGGTCACTTAGGAAGATGGAGAATAATAGGGGCCCTAGCACTGAGCCCTGAGGGACTCAAGTATTATTTGGGAGGGGAAGGGAAATGACAGCAGAGATCCTGACTGATTGGTCTCTACTAGTGAGGTAGGCCTTGAACCAGTGAGTGGCTGAAGGAGATAGGCCATCTGTTGAGAGGGAGTCAAGGAGGAGGGAGTGGGAAACAGTGTCAAAAGCCTTCACAAGCTCAACAAAGATGGCTGAGGTGATTTGGCCATTGTCCATCCCAGTAAGGATAGAGTCAGTGAACCGAAGTAGGGAGGTAGCGGTGCAATGATTGTTCCTGAATGAGATTGGAAAGGGGTGAAGTAGGAGGTGTCAGTTAGAAATGAGGTAAGCTGGAAGAGGAGAAGGTGTTCTTGTAATTTAGCTAGGGTAAGAAGGAGAGAGATAGGTTGGTGATTTCCAGGGGAAGATGGGTCATCGTCTTTGGGAAGAGGGAGGACCACAGCATGTTTACATGGGGTAGGGACAAATGCAGTAGAAAATTAGAGGTTTAGAATTAGAGAAAGGGGGTAGGCAATGGCTGAGGCAGAGAGAGAGTGAGAGAGGAGTTTGGGGTCTAGGACATCTGGGGAGGAGCCTTTTGAGGGGTTGATAATGAGGAGAGCTTGTAGCATGTCATTTGAGGATAATATATCTAAGGAGAAGAGGGAGTGGGAGGAGGGGGGAGAGGTACCATTGGAGAGAGGAGAGGAGAGAAGTGAGGGTATGAAGGGAGGGATTTCAGTAGCTCGGTGGCACAGGTGCTATAGCAGGAGTTAAATTCAGCAGCTATGGCACCCAGGTCGGCCACAAGGGTGTTATTTATTTTAAGCATGGGGGATGGGAGAAAAGAGGACACAAGCCAACTTCCAGAACTTGGAAGTTGAATTTATGTTTGTGAGGAAGGTGATGTTAAAGTACTAAGACTTTGCTAGCCTTATTCCCTGGTACAGGCATTTTGAAGTTGCGGTAAGTCATGAGATCATTAGGAAGCTGGGTTGCTTTGACATTTCTAGGCATGATCTCTAGCTCTGAGACAGGCCAATAGTTCTGGAGTAAACCAAGGTAAGTGATTTCCCCTAACCCTGGTTTGTTTGAATGAGGCAAAGGTATTCCAGTTCTCTAGGAATATATCTGTAAAATAAACAAGGACTTTATCAACCGATGGGATGTTGGCTAGGGGAGACCAGTCAGAGACGGCTAGGTTGCACAAGAAAGGTTCTAATTCTAAGGATTTAAAAGAGCATAGCTGCAAGGTTTTATGTGGTGATTTGGATCTGTGAACTTTTGTGACTATGAATACAGGATTATGGTCACTGAATGCATCAGGAAGGATACCGGTGAAGATGACTCTGTGGGGGTGGGAGGTAAGAGCCCAGTCAAGTAGGGAGTGATTTTGTGCCTTGTAGTTGGGACGGGTGGGTTCCAGTATTAGCGGTGTGAGGTTACAAGCACAGATTTCATTGCATATTTTGGTTGTTTTTGGTGACAGCCAGTTTAAATTGAAGTCACCTAGGATGTACAGCTCCCCAGAGTGAGAGAGGGCAGTGATGGAAGTGAGGAGGTCAAGAGCGGTAGTGGGGTAGACATTTGGGTGGCAAGAGATACCAGTTATAAAGACAGACAGAGTAAAGGGAAGAACAACATGAATAGCTAGAGCATCATGGGTCATTGGGTTGGAGGATGAGTAAATTATGGAGTATTGGAGGGAGATAAGGATGTACATGGTGACGCCGCCACCCCTGCCAGCTTGGTCTTGCTTTAGGAGAGAGTTGCCAGGAATGGAGACCAAGTGGTCAGGGATCATTCTCTTCAGCCATATTTCTGTAATGATTAGGATGTCTGGTTTTAGAGAGGCCACCATGGTTTGTAGGAGGTCAATTTTTAGTATTAGGCTACATATATTTAGATGTAGGATCTTGAAGCCTCTTGGGAGGGCTGTAGGAGCAGAGGAGGGAGCAGCAGCTGTGGAGGCGCCAGAAGTGCTGCAGACAACAGGACCAAGGTTGGGATGGATCTCCCCAAAGGAGAGCAGAAGTAGAGTGAGGATGAGGAAGTGGAGCTTTGGGCATTTGTAAGGAGAATCTGAGGAGGCCAGGTGTTTGGAGGAGAATGGAGGGGTAGAGTAAGGGAGCAGTAGATGAAGAACAGTAAGGATAGATGGCAAAGATAGTAGTCACACATGAGGAATCACAAAGAAGTGAGACCATAGTTCAAAGGGGGGAGAGGGAGTAATAGTGAAGATGTAAGTGGGGGATTTGAGGAGTGGGATGTAGGGGGTTGTTGAGTTATTTTGCATTGGTGTGTTGTGAGCAAGAGGGGTTGGTAGAGAGAGAGAGAGATAGAAATAGAGGAAGGGGGAGGTAGGAGAGAGGGATCTGCATTGCATCAGGTGCCTGATTTTGGAAAAAAAACTAATATAAGAAAGGAGTGTGAAGAAGACGGAATAACAGTACCACACTGAGATTCAAGGCCATACTCAGAGAATAGTTGGACAAAGAGCTGAGCATGTAACTACAGAGCAATCTCAGAGAGAGTTGACTGAGAAATATCTTCTTACTTCAGTCACATTACAAAAAAGAACTCAGGGCCCTCTAGTGGCAGAATTTTATAATCTGCTAATGGGAAACAGGACAAAAAATTGAAGTGAGAGGCCTTTCCCATTAAAATAGCACTACAGCCCTGCTGAAAGCGCAACTTGAAACCCTGACTTCAGGAACTGATAACAAGTTAAAACTGTCACCTCCTTACTCCCTGTACTGACACTCTAAAAGCATACTAACTCAGCTTGGTTGATGGCCCCTATTATAATTCCTTTCTCCCACAATGAACCCACCGGTAGCACTCCTTACGCTGGCCTCTCTGGTCATCCTGTTGCTTGCAGCTGATGCCTGTGCTTCAATACTCACTTTCAACCAGCTAAACCAAAGCTCCTCTTCAGCCCATATCAGTAACTCTG
This sequence comes from Neoceratodus forsteri, assembly GCA_016271365.2. Lineage (NCBI taxonomy): Eukaryota > Metazoa > Chordata > Ceratodontiformes > Ceratodontidae > Neoceratodus > Neoceratodus forsteri. Next base: position 657,010,188 of record CM028136.1, read on the forward strand.
ACTCCCAGATCTTTGTGGCTGGGCATCAACTCACTCTTATGAGTGATGTCCTCCTGGCACTACTATCAAGTTATGAAGGCAGTCTGCTTGGCTTATTTCTGAACTTCCTCTCCTTGTGCTCAACCCCTTGGCTCCCCCCATCTGCCCTCTACTCTCCCTCCTTCTCCTTGCTGGTGATGTGGAATGTAACCCTGGCCCCATAAGCACCAATATTGACCACACAGATCCCTCCTGGGCAAAGCAGCATGGACTAAACATTGCCCATATGAACATCTGCAGCCTGTCCTCAAAGTTCCCTGAACTTCAGATATGGGTATCTCTATTTGAGCCACAGTTGTCAGGTCTCACGGAGACCTGGTTAAAATCCTACCACCCTGACTCCTCTCTCCATATCCATGGCTACCCATCTCTGCACCTGGACCAACCAGGAAGAAAGAGGGTTGGGGGCATGGTATTGTATGTGCAAGAACACATCACTGTAACATCATCAAATGCTCCTTCCCCGCCTTACCGAGGGAATGGCTCCTTGCTGAACTAACCTTGGGTGCGGCCAAGAATCTCTGTCTAGGTTGCTGCTGCAGTTCCCCCTTGGGAAGTGTCCCAGGCCTATCGAGCTTCCTTGATGGCCTAGGAGGCACAATACCTCTGAGGGATACAATTATTATAGGAGATTTCAACCTCAACTGGCTGGATGCCTCTGCTCCAGACTATGCTAACTTATTGAAGGAGCACAACCTTGAACAAATGACCTCCTCTACCACAAGACACAATGCCCGCTCACCAAATCACTCCCTGATCGACTGGCTAGCCACAAACTGGGCAGACAGAATGCTCCAAGCAGGCATTATGTCTGATGCGATCAGCGACTACTCCCCAATCTATGCTATTTGGTCCACAAAGTCAAGCCACCCCCCCCCCATCACAAACTCCTGTCTTTTAGAAATTTTAATTGCACAGATCCCAAGCCAGTAATTAAGTATGCTTGGGCTATAAATTGGTTTATGCTCTACCATCTTAGTAATATCTCTGATGTGGTCTCGCTCTTTACCTCTACCCTCTCCCACCTTCAGGACACCCACTTCCCTATCAAAACAAGAAGGATAAGAGGGAGCAGCACCTGTTGGCTGTCCAGGGTCCTCCTGGCACAAATGAAAGACAGGGACAAGAAATGGAAGTCTTACAAGGCATCACCCTCCCCCCCAACTCTGGAATGCCTATTGACAACTACACAATACCCGCACAGTCAACAAAATTTCTCTTATGCAATTTCTACCTAAATCAACACTGTAACAATCTTGGCAATCCATGAAATTTCTGTGCCTCCATTGGGTCTCTCCTCAATCCCAAATTCAACAGGCAAATATCCCTGATTTTATCCCCCTCTGGCCCTGTTACAGATCTTGCCGAGATAGCCAACTCCTTTAATGCTAAGTTCGCTGACCTGTCACCACATCTGAGTAAACTCCCCCCTATGAGCTCTCTAACGCCAAAACCCCAGCATCCCCCCCCTGCCTCTACCTCAACCCAGCCCCCACCCTTCCATTTCAGGATTGTTGGGCATAAAGTCGCCACCAAACTATTGAAGTCCCTCCCAGCCATAGGAAGCCCTGGCAGTGATGGTCTTTACCCTGCTTTCCTAAAACTTATCTCTCCCACAATTGTTAAACCCATCAATTTCATTTTTAATCTCACCCTTACAATATCCTCTGTTTCTGACCTTTGGAAACATGCAAATATGGTCCAGTTTTTAAAGCTGGTGATTCTTACTCCCCTGATAACTACAGGCCCATCTCCCTCCTCCCTCATTTGAGCAAACTGCTTCACCAAATTGCTTACCACCAGTTATCTGAACACCTAGATAAATACAATCTCTTATGCCCCCTCCAGCATGGTTTCCATGTGCCACAGCACCTCCTCTGCTCTGGCCCTTTTTTCTGATCTTGTTCTAAGGAACATGGATCAGGGTAGAGCCACGGGTGCCATCTTCATGGACCTATCCAAGGCATTCAACATGATCGACCATAACTTCCTTCACTAAATCCTATTTCTACTCAGCTGCTCCACTGGCACTGTGCCATGGTTCCACAGCTACCTGTCAAACCGGTCCCAGTCCATTACTATTGGTAGAACTTCCTCGGTTGCCCTCCCTGTATGCAATGTGTACCCCAGGGATCCATCCTTGGACCCTGCTTTTTTCCATATTCATTAATGCCCTGCCCAAGGATAGCCTCAACTGCAATGCACTCCTGTATGCAGATGACGTAGTTCTCTATCATAGTGATAAATCAGTTGAATCCATCTCCTCCACCCTCACTCATAACTACAGCTCTGCACACCAATGATTCCTCTCCCACAAACTCCTGATTAACGGGAAAAAAGACCAAATCCATGCTCTTTGGCTCAAAACCTCTTCTCACCAAGGCCACTAAACACAACTCCACCATTCTTGAACTGAGCCCAGCGGGCCCTTCCCTTGAGAATATTCAGTCCTTCAAATACTTAGGAGTCACCCTTGACCCTCCCTCTGTTTCACCAAACACGTCAACATTAACATGTGCAGAATCCACCAAAAATTAAGCGCTGCTTTCCATCAGAAAAATCTCTGATCTGAAGAAACGTGCCTTGCTATTGCTCGTGGTAACCTTCTGCCCCTCCTGGAATCCTGCTCCCCTGTTTATTCCCTCGTATCCTCCACCCTGTGCTCATAGCTAACCTTGGCCTACAACTCCATCTGTTGATTTGTCCTGCAAGTCCCCTACCAGACTCACCATTGCTCTCTCTACCAGTCCCTAGAGTGGCTCCCTCTACAGGAGCACTTTGACTACACTACAGTCTACCTTCTGGACAACACTTAGTAATCTAGACCATTCTCCTTATGCACAACCTCTGACAGAAACAGTAGTACTAGGCCTCTCAGGTCATCCTCTGTCCCCCCGCTTGAAAAGCCCCGTGCCTCCACTGCCATGGCTGCCAGAGCTTTCCCCATCTCAGCTCCCTCCCTCTGGAACAAGCTCCCTCCATCTGTATGTCTATCTTCCTCCCACCAGGCTTTAGAATGGAAACTTTACTCCTGGCTTCTCTCTACTGCAAGCTGTTGCTGTGCCCAAACATAACTTGAGCATTGTGGCCGGCCTCTACTTATTTTTGGTCTTCTTCCTCTCTTTTCCTCTTCCTGCCTATCTTCACTCCTCTATATTCTTCCTTTTTATCTATAACTCCTCACTACCTTCTTTGTATGATGCTTTTCTGGTTAACCTTACCATTGTTCTACTCTATCGGCACTTAGGTATATAAGGCTAGCTCTATTCTAGTCTCTCTGTAACCCTACTCTTTATTTCCTTATGATTATGTTTATCTACTGTACAGTTTTTTATCTCATCTTTTTTTCTTTCCTTACCACCTAATGTGTATACTTATGCATTGTATGTATCTATGACTGTTGTCACTTTATTGCCCGGGTCATGCCTGAAAAAGGTCCACTGGACCAGTGCACCTACCCAATTACCAAAGACATAAATAAATAAATAAAAATAAGCTCACAAAAAAAAAGGTAAATTTGTGGTAAGCTACAGAGTACAGAGTATAGAGAGAAAGTGTCAATCAAGCCATCACATTTAAGCCTCAGAACTGCCCTTAATTCAAAGTAAGGAAAGCTCTACTGGTGTTCTGAAGTAGCTTCTGCCATAGCTGAGGAGCTTAGGTATACCTGAGGTCCAGCGGATGCGGCTGAAGGTCTTAGGGGGCGGGTAGCAGATGAATTACTGGAAGTGCCACAGGAGAGAGGCAGCACCCTTTTTAATCTAGTCAGAGTGAGGGTTGGAGAGAAACAGAAGGAAACAGGGGTTTTAGTAAATGTTTGGATCCAGAGCAGAGATAAGAAGGTGGAGGGAGATAGCATGAGGAGACAGATAACCAACAGGAGCCTGGGCAGGAGGTAATAAAAGAAAAAGTAGGGGTGTTAGCAAGGGGATAGAGTGAGAGGAAAGAGAAGCAGCTTGGGGGGGGGTGCCAGACCTGCCAGGGGCTAGAAGAAGACTGTCTTAGAGTTAAGAAAAAGACAAACAAGGCAAAAAAAAGGCAAAGAAAAATAGTTAAGGCTGCAGTTTTAAACATACATTACATTCGTTTTATAACTTTTCTCAGGGAAAGAACGTTCAATTCTGTGACATTTGACCATGAAATACCTTTCTTTTGATGGAATCTTGTTATCTTTATATGGTTATGTTCTTTTTTTGAATGCAGTTTTAGCTAATGGGGATCCTTAAGTGTTTCATCTGTCTTTTTTTTTGCTATGTGTATGATCTGAGTTTTGAGAAAGTATGTTCTTCCAAACCAACTGACATTGATTTGTGATGAAGGATTCTGTGCAATTCAAAAGCTAAAAGCACCTGTTTTCTTTTGCAACAATTCTGTTGGTCCAATAAAAGGTATCAAATCATCTGAGTGGATCTTGTAATGCAACCAGTGATACTGCTAGATGTATACAAATAACACATATGTATTGGTGAAAGCTATTAAAAACATTTATCATTCATGAATAAAGACAAACGATAGAAAGACAGACACAGAGAGACATAGAGGCAGATAGATAGGCAGACAGAAAGATAGCTTGAATGCATAGATACATAGATAATTCATTTAGAAATATCTTTCTAAAAAGCAAGGTGCTGTGCATAATCTTAATATGCAATCAGCATAAATAACTTAAAAACAGTAAAGCACATCCAAATTCATGGATATCCATGACCATACCACTCACCTTTGAAAGCGTGTCTAAATAACCATGGGCTGGAATTTCAAAGCCCCGGCGCAAGCTGCAACAATGGCAACTTGCTCTGAGTGTGTGTGCCTGGGACCCCGTGCCCGAATTTCTATTGAACAGGGCCCCGGCGCCTAAGTCCAGCAGTGTGCAACAAATGGGGTGCTTCACGCAACGTATGGAGCACTCGCCTCGAATGCCACAACAGTTGTGGGGAGTCAGCAGCACCCATGGACAGGGGCTGGCAACCGGGCACTGCACCCCCAACACCACTGCACCAACAGCACCAGCGCTGCAACACTCCCCAGTACCCTGGTGGGCTAGTGACTCCCCATTCCCCATAACCACCCCCACTCACTTACCCCAATCTGACTGGCACCCTCCTGCAGCCAGCGTGCCGGCTGCTGAATGGGCAGTCTGTTCATGTACTCTATACTGTATACAGTACACGCACCGATGGCTCATTTGGCGGCTGGCCATGGTGGCATGTGGAGAGCAGTGCCAGTCACCGGATTGGGGTACGGGAGAGGGGTGGGAGTGCTGAGATGGGTACAGAGGGGTTAGCAGGAAGCATGGACGTGGGTGTTGGGGAACATAATGGGGGTGAGGGGTGACCACCGGACCACCAGGGATCGCTCACTGGGGATGGATGGATGGTGTGGGCCACATGGTGGCACCTACAGGACAACCCCCCAGGAGCCATCTATGTCCCCTTAGACCTGCCCCTCACTGGTCTAAGGGTGCTTGACACTTGGTTCCTGGGGGGTCTTTCAAATTCTGGATCCAAGGGCTGCAGCAGTCTGGGTCTGCCGCAAGCCCTCAGCACCATGCCACAGCCACTTTTTGGTGCAAGAATGGTGCTAGCACACTTTGGTGCAGGCAGCCTGCTGGGTGATGCAGGCTGCCTTTCAAATTCCCACTTGGTACAACCCTTGGCGCAAGGTGCCCTTGCATCAGACCTGTTTGACGCAAGCACCTTGCGTCAATCTAAGGCCTTTGAAAATCCGGCCCCATGTCTTTAGTCTACATTTAAAACTATAATAGGCAAGGCAGAGCAAATGTCTGTGAGCAAACTGTTCCAAAGCAAATGGGCAGCTACAGAGAATGGTCTGTCCCCAGCTGATCTTAACCTTGGCTTTTGAATGACTAGAAGGCCAGTTCTAGTAGAGCGTAACTCATGGACATTGTGGTGGGTGACAAAAAGCTCATGAAGGTACTGGAGTCCCAGTTAATTTCAGACTTTAAAGGTAAGTAGCAGGATTTTAAAGTCAATCCATCATCTTACAGGAAGCCAGTGCAAAGAGCTCAAGACAGGAGCAATATGATCACTCCTGATGCATGTCAGCTACTAAACCACCATGTAAACATGATAAAAAATAATTGCGAATTAAAGGTTTCAACAGGAAAAGTGCTCCAGGACCACTGAATACCATGTAAATGACGTCATTATTTTAATCTGGGCACAAATAACCTGTAAGAAAAAAATAGTACAAATGAATCATATGAAAGATATATCAATTCATATTTGCAGATTTTACAAATAGATTTAGATACACTAGACTGGATTAACAAAGCTTTACTTCCTGCCTGCAGTGGGTCTAACCATCAGAAGCATTCCAATGCAGATGCAGTTTTACCTTGTAGCTACACCACATTTTCAATGCCAGGACAAGTACACATGAGCAGTAACAGTGATAGATATGACAAATCCCAATGTGAACGGAGCATTATAGTATATAGTATAGCACATGGGTTACATCACTGTCCCTGGAAGCAGTGTAGATCCATCACTATGATGTAGTAGGCAGATGTCCTCAGTTGCTTGCCTCTATCTAGGAAGTTCCATATGGAACAGACTGATCATCCAGTTGAAATGCAATCACATGCCCCTCCCTCCATCCATGGTACATGATACATGTCATAGCAGTGGTGCATGTAAACACCAAGAAACACTGAATTTGATTGCAGAAGGTGACCAAAGCCCCGTTGAGTGTACTCTTACTCTATTACCTTACCACACCAACCTACCATAGAGGTGGACTGTAACCCTCCTCCCTAGTCCCTCATACCCAAGTTGCCCCCCTTGAGGATTATGAGTCATCATGCCCTGTCCAAACCATGTTTAAATCCATTAAAGGTTGTTGTTCTCACTCTTTCCATGGGCAGTCTATTCCATGGTTCTACCTCCCTCTTTGCGAAGTAGAACTTCCTCACATTTCACTTGAATTGGCCCCCCACCAACATTCAGTCATGCCGCCATGCCTGCATCCCTATTTCTTACAAATAGGTCTATGCTATTCACCTTGTTTACACCACTGAGAAACTTATGTTTTGGTCTTGTTCTGCCTGCTCCCCCCTGATCTCCAGGGAGAACGTATTTAGGACCTGCAGATAATTGTCATAGCATCTGCTCTGCTGGCTGCCTCCTTTCTGCTTCTTGAATTCTTTGAATCACAATTAAAGACCTTGGGGTCAATTTTTAAAGCCCCAAGAGTAATGCAGGGTGCCTGTGTAAAAAAGAAATAATGCAAGGGTGCATAAAACTGTGCACATTTACCAATTTTCAGATGCAGCCTTCTTCCCAAGCAGGACTGCCTGATCAGACTGGACTTATGCTGAGCTGCAGGCTGCACCATGGTGGATCTCGGGTATGCACCTCAACACAGCTGCAACATCTCCTACTGCAGGATTTACAATGGCCTCCAACAGCCACAGGGCTCCCCAGTAGGTAGACCAGCCAGGGATGGTCTAACAGACCTGTGTGCTTACACTGACAGCCCAAGCAGGCACTGCAGGACAACCAAGAGTGCCACAGTCCTCCCAGGACACACATCTCCCCACAGATCACAGGACAGTGTACCTATGACCCCGAATACCAGTTTGTAGGCACTCACAGTGCAGTCTGTGGCACACTGCACCATGCCATCCTGCAGAACCCACCACAGAGTATGCCCTGCAGCACATCACTGGACACCTCAGAACCCCACTGAAAACAAGATAGTGCATCTCAGTGGCATTATTCCTCATATCTCATGGGTGTATAGACAGACAGTGGTCACTGTGACAGCACATATATTATTGTTGACATCCTTGGTGGAACCATAGAGCTATATCTATGCTCCATTGTAATGTGCAGCTCTGAATGTGCACTGTTGGCTACCTTTCTCTCATGTTCATATACTAATACTCTGATGCACTGGCACACAGTTGAAAAATGAAACATGTGCACTGTGCAAGTAGCATTTGTGGAATAGGGCAGTGTGTTACCACATGGTTATATTGTAGCATGAGCAGAGTGCCCATTGCCTCTTGCACAGTGCTCCCCTAACAGATGGCATGTACATGTAGTGCATGAGTCAGCCACAGTCAGTGCAGGTCTCGATATCTGGGTTGACTTGCTATGTCACTGTTACAGCTGAGGTATGCAAAGAATTATGTGGGACATAGGGATAGTGCAAGCTGGGTATGCCAGTCATTACCACAGCAGTTCATAGCCTGTATGGCCGGGATACAGTAGTGTATTACCATTATAGAATCCTCTTAGTTGGATGGACACATTGCTTAGAAATCCACCAAAGTCTACAGTCCCAGGACACAGGGTCATCAGTTCCCTCACTTGTCATGGCTATAGAGGTGCTGCAGATTGTAGATGCTAGCTTGTTCACTGTTGTCATCTACCAGCAAAGCCAGGTCTGCTACCAGCATATAAGTTGCCTGTGGCACATGCTCCATTAGCAGTTTTTGCAGATGGTCTGTCCACCACTGCCAGCAGTAGTTATCATTGGACACTATATACAGTGCTGGTAGTGGTGGTGAGAGCCCAGTGCCAAAAGTATCATTTAGAACAGCATCTAGCCTGCGGAGATCACCTGCACCACATAGTGTGACACCTGCCAGTATCCAACTGGATGCCACACTGCCCTTACATGTCTTTTCATGGTAAACATACACAGTCTCATTATTTTACATTAGCATCGTGGCACTGCTGCTACCCTTCAGGAACACTTGTGCCATGTGTCATGGTAACTGGTAATTACAGGGCTGGCTTCCACATTGCCATGCAGTGCCTGTTACTGACCACTGTATACTGTATATGCACATGTACATTGCTTTGGTGGCACTCCTACAACACACAGGGCTGATTTTACATAGGCCATGGGATGACAGCAGCTTTGGTCAAACCCCTTCCGTGCATCTTTCCTTTGCAGCAGGCGGCAGCTTGTGGCAGCCATGGGGACTTTGGTGCTGACAACTGTAATCTACCAATTTTCTGTGTACCCAGCTTTGCCACAAGCTGAGGTTCAGTGCAACTTGCATCACTGTAACAGACCTTTAAAAATCGAGCCCCTACCTTTTTAGACATTCCTTTTCTGGGGACAGATATTGTATAGTTATAGTGTCATGGTTATAATTTAAGCTAAGTTTTATATCCTGTACTCTTATCACTGTGATAAGATGTAGTTTTTGTCTTAATTTGTAAAGTGCTTTGAGCCCTGAATAGAAGCTGTATGAATGCAAATCCTATTCTATTCTATTCTATTCTATTCTATTCTATTCTATTCTATTCTATTCAGTTCTAGCCTCTCCTATCCTATCCTGGCCCTGGATCATCTTTTTGATCCTTCTCTATACTGATCCTAGTTTGTTAATGCCTTTCTTTAGTTGAGAAATCCAGAACATGACCCACCACTCCAGGTGAGGCCTCATCTGTGATCTGTACAGTGGCAGAATAACCTTGCTTTTCTGTCAAAACCCTCCCAAGATATCCCAGCATCCTTGATGCTATGTTGCATTCACTCATTTTCTTGAGGGAGTCACAGATTATGACCCCTAGATCCCTCTCCTCTGTTGGAATGGCAAGCCAACCTTTCCCATCCAGTAGTCTGTGCATATATTCCATCTCCATAAATGCATTACTTTGCATTTCTTGACATGGAATTTCAACTGCCTGAATATAGATCATTTCTCTAGTTTCTCAAGGTCCTTTTGGAGATTCTGCACACTTTCCTCATGACCTATAGAAGAGTGTAAGGAGTGTATTGGTTCTTTCTGTACAAGGTATACTCCATTAGGAGTGGGATAGTCTCAAGCAGCCTGTCATTGGCCGGCAGTGTCTAGTCTTGGATGGGCAGAGGTTATCCACCTCTGTGGATGGAGCTTGAGCCACTGGTGGTAGGCAATGTGCTCTGGGTGGTCTCAGGACTGTGCCCTAACTGTACATTGGATCCTGGACCAATCCACTTTCTTCTTGACTGCTAAGGGACTCTATGTCCGATTCATGTGCCGATGTTTGGGTGTTCTCTTGGGGAGGGTGTTTCTCCTTCTACCTTGAAAAGGTAGTGGTAAAGTCCCTTCTCCAAAAAACATCATTGGACTCCAAGAACTGGCCCAGTGGCGCAGAGGGCAGAGGTATTCACGTCTCACCTGCCACCATGCAGGCAACCTGAGTTTGGGGTGAACATGGATTGTTGGGACTCAGCTGGGGGGGGAGGAGGAGGATTGAACATCCCAGTGGATGCTGTCCACCTCTTGGGAGGGTGAACAGACTGACCTCCCACAATACCACCACCTAGGGGTCCATGGCTGGTGGTGTAAGTTGGAGCAGAAGTTCCAGGTGGGGGACGTTCTCTGACAGAATACGTGAGCATGTCCTCTGATATGCACATGTCTGGCCACCACCTCCATGGAGTGCCTGTGGGCGCAGAACCAAGAACAATGGAAACACCACCTAGTGCCACTCTGTCGAGCTTGGTAGACCCTGCACTGCCTACTGGGTGAAGGGACCACTGGACTAAGCATGGCACCCGAGGGGGGCTGGGGGTCTTGGTGGCACCCAGATAAATCTCAGAGATGGCAGGTAATGGGGTTGGAGGCACTGTGTGGTCTGAAGGGGGCACACCTGGTGGAATGGGAGAAAAAGAAACATTTTTGGACCCTGATATTCTCTCAAATTACAGGCCTGTCTCACACCTTCCATTTTTAGAGAAGTTGATCAAGAAGTTGATTGAAGCACAGTTGAAGCAAAACCTGGAGAAATACAGCTTCTGTTAGACTCCCCACTCTGGTTTCTAGCTTCACCATTATACAGGAACTGTTCTAGTCAGGGTGCACCATGACTCTTCATAGCAAGGGACAGCAGACATTTCTCCATTCTTTTCTTCTTAACCTTTCCTTGGGTTTTCATGTGGTGGACCATGAAGTACTGCTGGCTCATCTAAGGCACTACTTAGGAATGATAGGGGCAGTGTTATGATGGGTTGAGTCCTAGTTATCTGGAAGGGTGCAGCAGAGGACACTTGACACCTTCCTATTGAGCAGTACTGTGCTCTGCTGTGGTGTACCTCAGGGGTCAATTTTAGAAATCATGTTGTTCTCTGTGTACATTATACCATTGGGGGGATCATTAGATGCTATGACTTGGGTTTGCATTGCTATGCAGATGATAACCAGCTGTATGTGTCTTGTGTGCCTGATGATGATGTTGATGTCTTGGAACTAAGTGAGTGCCTTAGGGAAATTCAGTACTGGATGGCGGTCAGCTCACTTAGACCCAACTCACAGAAGATGGAGGTGCTATTGATGGAACTGGGTCTACATGGTTTGGTAATTGTGAATGGGGATGCCATTCTTCCATCTCTAAATGGTGTCATGCTCAGAGCTGTAGATATTGTAGGGTGTGGAATCTGAGGATCATTGTGGACTCTAGGCTGACCTTAGAATATCAGGTGTCAGCTGTTGTCTGCAGTGGCTTTTACCATCTCTGAATCAACACCTTTCCTGACCCGGCAGATCTGGTGACTCTGGTACATGCCCTGTTTACATCTAGACTGGATTGCTGTAACACTCTGTACCTTGGGTTACCTGCAAAGTTAATGCACAGCTTGCAGCTGGTCCAGAATGTGGTAGCCCAGTTGGTTACTTGAGCCTCTTGGTTTGAGCATGCCATGCTGGTTCACTGTGTTCTGCACTAGCTGCCAGTACAGTGGTGTTTTGACTGCAAGATGTGCTTCTTACCTTACAAGGCCCTGTATGGTCTGGGTCCATGTTATCTGAAAGACCTCCTGATTGCATATGCTCCTGGCTTCCCACTTTGGTCAGCGGTGGCAAACCTACTCCCTCTAGCTAGCTCCAGACATAAGTTTGATGGGAAGTGGCCATTTGGTATTGCAGCCCTGATGTTATGGAATACCATTCCCCTTGGGGTGAGAGGTGTTCCTTCACTGGATCTTTTTAAATCATATTTAAAAATTCATTTTTCAGTATGAATTTGGGGTCTGGTACTGCCTTATAAAAATGTCAACTGTATTATTATTTTAATTTATATTTATTGTTGATAATTGCTTTTATAATTGAATATTTTTTTCATGAACTCTAAGGAACCTAGAACTCATGGGATTAGGCAAAATAAAAGTAGAACTGAGTTGCTTTGCCCTGCCTCACCCTGTTGCATCACATTGTGCCATCAGCAAAGAGACACAACTTTCCCTGGATACTGTCCGCTATGTCACTTATGAACATAATAAATACGACAGATCTCAGGCCTGATCCCAGTGACACTTTGTTTTTGACCTACTTGTCCTCTGATTTAGTCCTGTTCACCACTACTCTCAGTTGCCTCCTGTGAAGCACACTTCCTGCTCACCAAATTAAACCTCGGTCTACAAAGAAAGTCCTACAGCTTTTTCAACTGTCTCATTTGTGGTGCCGAATTGATGGCCTTACTGAAGTTAAAGTAGAGCAAATCTACTGCCTGTCCATTGTCAATCATCTTGGCTACGCAGTCGAAAAACATTATCAAGTTGGTTTGGTATGACCTCTCTGATGCAAACCCTTGATATTTGTTGTCCTGTAATCCATCATCTTCTAAGTAGGCCACCAAACATTCCTTGACTGTGGTCTCTATCACCTTCCCAACAATGGAGGTAAGACTGACAGGCCTGTAGCTGTCTAGATCCTCCCTGCTTCCCCTTTGTAGAGTGCTGCTACCATGGCAGATCTCCAGTGCACTGGCACCACTCCAGACTTCAGTGAGTTATTAAATAGAGAGGTTAAGAGGGCTACCAATTCTGCAGCCAGTTCCCTATGTATACAGGCCTGGTTCCTTGTCTATCCTGAGAGAAACTAGACCTTTTCTTACCCTGTCAAATAAAAGCTGTAATCTGCTTATTTCATTAACCCCACATGTGGCAGCCTTGATAGAACTCTTCAATAGGGGACTATTGCCCTGTGCCATGAATGTTGAGTGAAAGTAATTGTTTAGTACATTTGACTTCTGCTTGTCATCTTCCACTACCCCCACCCCCTCAGTTAGCCTACTGTAACTATCCCATCTTATTTTCCTTTTTTCCCCTGCTCTGTGTACCTGAAAACTATTTTTCCACCTTTTTCTCCATCAGTAATCTGCTGCTTCAGGTTTGCTTTTGCCCTCGTGACCTTAACCCTTGCCTCTTTGAGTTTAGCCTGATAATCCTACGAGTACGTTCATGAAATAGGGGTACCAATGTGCCCAATACTTTGTATGTTGATTTAAAAAAAAATTAACAACAGCCACTGCAGTCATGATACATACATTTAAAAGATAGCCACAAGTACAGATACATTTCATAGTTTGAGAAACTTAGGTGCAACCACTTTATTTTTATTCCAAGTCCAGCTCCAGAATGTTACAGACTTTCCCTAGCAAAATGTGACATGCAAAACCACAGTACATTCCATTGCTTCTATGAAGACTTTATTTTAGTTGCACTTCAGTAAATTTATGTTAAAATCTGCATCAGGTGTTGTCTTTTGTTAATGAAAACATTTTCACCCTAGTTTTTCAATGCATGTAAAATTTCTGATTCACTCAAGTTTTGCGTGGTGCGTGCAACTGTGGTGTCCAAGCAAATTGCACTTTTTACATGTTCCCAAATTTTCAGCAAAAGCATCCAGCTTTTTTGAGTGGGTGATTTTCTTTTCGGATTGGGTCTTAAAAGTATTGCAGGACATTGGTGAGAGAGGGGTGAAGACAATGCTTTTTTTAACTTAAACATTTGTGTGTTGTCCACTGTTGCACGTGCAATGCTTGGTGTCCCCGTTGCACGTACAACACTGAAATTACTTTTCTCTAATATCTGATATGGAGTTATACCACAACATAGTCCCTTTTTCACTATTGAGTCATACCATCTTAAAATTCTTAGCAAAATAAATAAAAAAGTAAAGATTTTTTTTTAAGTTAAACACCTGTTGTGTCCACTCTTGCATGTGCAATGTTTGGTGTCCCTGTTGCATGTGCAACACTGAAGGTGCTTTTCTCTCAAGTATGATATAGAGTTAGCCCACAACATACTCCCGTTTTAACTCTTGGGTCATAGTGTCCTGAAATGCTTAGTAAAATAAAGTTAAAAAGAAAAGTAACATTTTTTTTCCAAGTTAAACACCAGTTGTGTCCACTGTTGCATGTGCAATGTTTGGTGTCCCTGTTGCACGTGCAACACTGAAGGTGATTTTTCACATATCCCTGCTAGGGAGTTATCTCATAATCTGGTTCATTTTTGACTCTTCAGTCACAGTGTCTTAACAAGCTTATTAAAATTGATCTATTGTTGATTTGAAAAATTCTCCCTCAAGTCACACTTTGGTAACCCTGTTTCATGAACTTACCCCTACCAGATGTTCTCCCTTCTGTTCCTCTTATACTCATTGAATTCCCTTCTTGTCATCCTTACAGCCTCCCTGACACCCATTAAGAAAAAGATCAACCTTTCATGCCTGTTTCTTTTGACAACCTCCCTTGCACAAGATTTGGTAACCTCCAGGAGTGTCCCCTTAATCCTATCTCAGTGTTCTTCCACCTCCTTATACTTGCTGATCTCTCCCTAACTAGTTTCTGTATCTTTTCAAAATCCACATGTTTGAGGTTCAGAACCACTGATTTTGAGTGACTCTGTTGTTCCCACTGCCAGCTCGAGCCACACAGTGCTGTGGTCACTGACCTCTGTGGTTCCCAGGTAGCCACCCCCTCCACCATCTCTGAATTGTTGAGTGTCATGTTGAATGTGATATTCTGCTGTATTGAATATTTGACCAGCAGCACCAGTAAATAGTCCTGAGGTGTATCTAGAAGTGCATGATACCTGGTGCTCCTTGCTACTGGGATATCACAGTATATGACACCCTAGAGCAAAGGACATTAAAAAAGAGTTTGTATCGAGTCAGTTTGAAGACAGCAGGCAACTGGACATGCTGCCCCCGAACCTCTCTACCACTTAGGTAGTGTTTACCACCTACTATTCTTGGTATAGAAACCTGTGATACTGCCACCGATTTGTTCTGTAGTGCTGAAGGGACACTTTAGCCAACTGTGCTAGCCTGCTATTGACATCTACAATAATGGTTACTGGTCCTACAGCACGTTATATGGCTTTGCTGAAGTAGAGAATCTTTGTTTAATTAACCCATACTTCCATATTGTAGCTGTCTTGCTGATTTGTACTGACTATATTCTTTTTCTTGTGTGGCTTAAAACATGCCATGCTGTGATGCTTTTTACTGTTACTCCACACTCTATTGCAGTTCCCTATATGGTAGCCTTCAAGTCCCACATATCAGGTAGGGTGCTACCTGTATATCTTATTAGCAGCCCATAACTCATCTTTCTAGTACTGGTAGATGTTATCAATCCATTGATGCTGACCTGTGTAGTTTAAGGCTATACTATATCTGGGTGCACTGAATATTCAAAGTGGTCATTTATTCCAGTCCAGGTCACCCCAATCAGATGAACAGTATTGTCTGAAGTAGGATGGGGTCCAAAGCACTATTTGTGGCACTCCTGTGTTTATGTCTACTCTCCTGGGTAGACTCCTTAGTGGCCTCTCAGCCCTACCCATCTTCATGGTAACAGAATATCCTATCCCAAACTCCTGATCTTGTTGGGCCCCCTGCTACATACCCCGTACATTTGTTGGTTCCACAGTATATGGCCTATCCCACAGAGATCACTTCTAACTTGTCTCAAACCATTGTATAAGACTTCAAGGGTGCAGAGATCCCCTAGTTAGCTATTGGATATATAGGGCATTATTGTTGTCTGTCCTTCTTTTAGCCTGAGACATAGAACCCAACCCTGTCCCTTCTTTACTCTCCCACACTGATCCCATTTGGACTAGTACAGGGAACTAAAGGTCATGCACATGAAGGGAGGGGTTATCAGGAAAAAAAACTTCCTGACCTAGAAGCTTAGTGTGTTCTATACAAACCTGACATCTTAGCTGTTTCAGTAACCTGGCTGAAACCCAGCATCCTTACACATGAAATGACCATCCCTGGGTATTCTGGACTCAGAGCATAACTGAGAAGGGTGGGTTCTAGTACATGGAAGGATCTCACACAGTGTGAGTGAAATCCCATTTTAATCCTGAGTTAATTCCTTATGTGAGTGCATATTTGTGAAATTGATCATGGGAGGTACTAAACCCTTAAAAATCAGCAGTGCCTACAATGCCCCCCTTGACATTTATTTTATGTTATTTTATTTTGGTCTTTGGTAACCGGGTAAGGTCCACTAGGCACAAGTGCTTGTTTTCAGGGGTGACCTGGGAGCACTGGGTAGTTAAGTGACTTGCTCAGAGTCACACAATATGCAAGTGGAAGTTGTGAGAATCAAATCCAGGTCTGCTTTGCTGGATGTACCAAGCTTATTAACAGCTTGTTACTCTAACCTCTAGGCTATACTGCCATAGTCTGCTTTTGAAGAATTCCTTAACTGTCTTGAAAATATTGAAAAGGAGGGTCTGATTGTTCTTGGGGACTTCAACCTAAAATGGTTTGAAGGAGGTGAAAGCAATTTTAAATCTGATCTTGCTGAGATCACCCTAAACTAGGTTGTTAATTAATTTATTTATTTATTTAGTTTTTGTTGACCGGGTAAGTACACTACACAAATCCTTCCTATTTTCAGGCACGACCCGGGGGAGGGGGATACAGATGAATGCCAACTGACCTCGAACCAGATTAAGCTGGTGGTGGTATTGTTAGTGAATGAGGGAAATTTGGCCAGGACACCAGGTAATTCCCCTACTGCATGGCCAGTAGGGGGACTTGCTGTCGACTGACCACAGGATCAGTTGGTGGCCTGCTCTGCTGGAGGATGGATAGTGAGGAGCTACTGGAGCAGCCGAGGGCTGCAAGTGAAACAATGAGTATGGCTGTACAAGAGGACATCACCCTGAAGAACACTGAAACGGAAGATGTGGGTTGCCGATTCTCTGGATAATTTAGCGGATGCGAAATGGTGAGCAGTAGCTTGGCTACAGTACAACGTTGCCGGACCGGGGCAGCATTTATAATTAAAATTGGAAGCATTACGTAGAGAACAGAGGACTGTGGCGAACAATTGCAAAGAGTTAAGTAATGTGGAATCTATGAAGCTTACCAAGTTGAAGGCGTTTGACGCTGTAGCGGATGTAACCCTCCTGACCAAAGAGAATCTCCACTGGTCTGCCGTTATGCAGTACCACGGAACATGAGATAACAGAAAAAAAAAATATCATAGCTGTGGCTGGTAGTTCTTTGGGAGTAAATCCTGGGCAGAGAACGTGGAGAGACAGCACACAAGAAAATGCACCTTCAATTACAAGTTGCATGATGGCGTCCAGGAGGAAAGGAAGTGAGACAGGAGCGGTTTCAGTGGCCTTTAGAAGAGTCAACAAATAAATCATCGGTTTACTTTTCAAGCTACTACTGGGGCTGTGGTGAGTACTACACCACTAAAACATTGTATTTTCAAACTGATCCCGGGACACAGGTTGGAGTGTCGGAGTTTTCTTTTTCAAAACGACAACTGGATAAGGTAGGAGAGGAGGGAAAGGAGAAAAGAATGGCCTTGACATTGCAAAAAGACAGTTAGTATTACCTATTGCTGGGATAGGTGAGAAGTTACCGGGAAAAGAGCAGTGTGGGGGAGAGGAAGTTCAAACTAATGCTGAGACTGAGCCTCTCAATGATGAGAACTGGTCCCCACAGAGAGCTCTTAGTGAGGCTGGTTGGACTTTGGACAGTGGGGCTTGGAAGCCCACTCCTTATTGGGACCCAAAATTAAACTTCTCCCAGAATGAACCAGCATGGAGACCCAAGCTACAAGACATTACTGTTTTAAGTGGGGTTAAAGAGGTGGTGGATGGAAATGAGGAGACTATTCCTTTTGTAGTTTCATCTCCTGAATGGCAGGGCGTAGCTGCGCCTGTGGCGGGTTACAGGTAGAGGCACAGGACCAGATGGAGAAAGGGGAAGAAACCATTGATGTCAAATTGTTTTCAAAATTAAACAGGATGCTGCACCTGTGAAATGCGGTGCATCTTCATTACAAAGGAGGTTTAGAGGTTGAACCTGATAGACAATATGTTGGTAAATGTTTATTGAAAGATTCTTTGCACTTCTCTCCTAGGAAGTGTTTGCATTTATTAAAATTTCTGGGAAGACAATTTTGATGTTAGTTTTCATTCAGCATATCTCTTGACCTTTTTGGGAAAGATATACTCGAGTTAAGTTTTCCCCCTTTGGACACCTTTTTAGTGATACCGTTAACAAAACCTTTAATAAAGTATGCAACTGTTATGTTTAGGAATGAAGGGGTTCATATTGATGATATTACTTATTGGTTAGGCCAAAAATGTGAGATTTTAAGTTCCCCAGAAGCAATTCTGGATGCAGAGCAATTTTGGACAGGGTGCTGGCGGCTTAAAATTAAACTACAACAAACAGCTGCAGGAATTGAACATATCCCAAATTCCTTTATGTTGGGTAGGGACAGAGGGGTATGTTTTTATGCTGGGCAACCTCGGGCTTGTTATAAATGTGGTGCTAAAACTCATTTATCAAGTTCCTGTGACAAACCAAGATGTGATAACTGTGGAGAAGTAGGACATATTACTTTTCAATGTGCTAACATCACGAAATGTGATCTCTGTGATGAGACAGGACATGTGTTTGCAGAATGTACATGGGCAGCCAAAAATAAAGAGTGTTGTGGTAATCAGACCTATATAATACAATAAGCCCAGGATTTGATAATAGGGAAGGTCATGTGGGTCACTAGCAGCCAGTTGGAAAAGTACCTTCTGTTATTGAAGTGAGGGATGTGGTAGAGGTGGAAGATTTAGTAGTTCTTGACAAGGAGCCTTCGGAACCTACTGGGTGGAATTTTGCCTGAAGAAGAGAAACAACCAAAGAAGTCTTTTAGGGCACCTGTGGTGTCTGCAGTTCGAAGGTCTTCCAGAAATATTAAGGGCCTTCACAGCAGTCTGCTATGAGTGAAGAAATAAGTAATTATTTTGCCTTGCTATCAAGTCCGTGGGGAATGGGATATGGATTGCCGGAAAATGATCGCAGCAGGCGTTGGATAGTCCACCATCCCATTAAGATTCAGGAGGATTATAAGGGAAAAAAGAAGCGACGGAAGAAAGATAGATGATGGGCTGGAATTGACTGTACCTGATGCACTTTAGGTTGGGTTCGGTGAATGTTCGTAGTATAGTGAATTATAAGAGATGACAGATAGTTTATGACTTTGTTCATGCTAATCAGATTGATGTCCGTTTATTACAAGAAACATGGATGTATACTATGGAACAAACCAGGTGTTTTCAATGGGAATGGTGCTGGGGGCCTTCGTATTGGTCCTTTGGCCAGCAGTCGGCAGATGGCATAGGGTTTCTATTTCACTTGTATGACTTCTCTTTAATTAAATTGATGGATCTAATACCGGGACGGTTAATGATTTTAGATGGTTTGTGGAAATCAAGATTGTGCCGGTTTATTAATGTCTATGGGTCACAGCTCAAGGCAGAAAGGGTGGCGCTCTGTAATATGATACAACCTTATTTACCGACCTCCTTTGAGGTGTTTTTGTGCGGGGACTTTAACTGTGCATTAATAAATGCTGGATTATTCTATGGTGGGAGTAGGTAGGAAAATTTACTGTGATTCCAGGGCTTTATACAAACTGGTACACTCAGTGGGTTTAATAAATGGGAGTAGTAAACAAAGCTCAGGGCCTAAATTTACTTATAAAAGGAACCGGTTTACTTCTACAATAGATTATATTTTTTTATCTGACAAAATTCTCTTTACATTTGAAACATGTCCTGTCGCATTTTCTGACCATCTCTTGTTGCTCTGTACCGTTTCTCCTCATGCCAGACTGATAGGTAGGTAGGCGAGATGGAAGTTGAATCCTCTATTATTAAACTCTCGGGAGATGCAGGATAGAGTCAAGCATTGCTGATGGCAAGGCTTTCAGTAACTCTTATATGACTCAGTGGGTGAGTGGTGGAAGATTCTAAGGGCGACCTTTGTCGCCTATTAAAACAACAAGGAAGGTTAAAGCAAACAATGATTTTCTCCAATATTTGAAATTAAGACAACAATTACATTATTTATTTTCAGTAGCCAATACTTCTACTTTGGATTATAGTTCACAGATTAGATCAATAAAAGATCAACTCCTAGAGGTTCAGTATAATAGGGCTCAGACCCTTACTGCTCTTCTACAATATGGGGTGAAGAAAAAGCCAGAGGGTGATCCATATGAGGCCTTTAAAGTTTATGCACAATCTACTACTTTAAATGCCCTACGGAATAAGGTGGGAAAATTGGTACAGGATCAGAAGTCACTACAACATATTATTAAACAATTTTTCTGGATTATGAGCCAGTAGGGCCCAGAATGATCAGGACATTTGGGACTTTCTAAACGGATTGAGGGCCCAGAGATGTATTTGATACATTAATATTGATACAGCCTATCACTACACAGGAAATAATTACGCTATTAATAATCAAAATAAGGTTACTTCTCCTGGAATTGATGGTCTGACAACAGATTTATATAAAGCCTTTCCAGTGGAATTTGCAAATTGTTTAGTGTTAGTTTTAATGCTTTTATGGGACAATCAGATTTTCCAAGTTGGTTTGCGAAGGGCTGTTGATTTTTATATAAAGTGGGTGATACATTTGACTTGAATAACTGGAGACCAATTACACTATTGAATTCGATTATAAACTCTTTATGAGTATTTTAAATACCAGATTAAAACAATTTGCGGTCAAAGTTCTTTCCCCATTTCAGTTTTGTGGAGTACCTGGGAAAAAAATATACCAGGCTCATATGGTACTGAGAGACATTGTGGAGCTAGCCGGTTTTCAAAGAATTTCAGGATGCATTGTCTATGTGGACCAGATGAAAGCATTTGATAGAGTTTACTATCCATTTTTATTTGCAACTTTGAGACATTATGGGATTTCGGAAGTTTTCTAAACCACCATTCAATCAATTTATAATTCGGCTATTACCCACCCAGTGATTCAACTGGAGATTGGGGAAGGGTTTCACGTTCCGACTGGGGTACGTCAAGGTTGTCCATTGAGTCCCCTGTTATATGCTTTTACTATTGATACTTTAATTAGATCATTAACACAAATCCCTCGTTGGGTAGGGATAGGTTGGGCTGCTGGTGAAGATAGGTTGTATGTGCAAGCTTATGCGGATGATTTGTGTGTATTCTTCTCTGATAGTACACAAGTAAGCGTTTTTAGATTTTATGGATGATTATGCTTTGTTAGCAAATTCTACTATTAACAAGAATAAGAGTAAAGGTTTGTTTATAGGTACAGATGGTCTCCCAGAACTCATAATACAAAATTATTAGTATTTCTTGTGACCGATAAAAATTCTAGGATTATTTACGGACCAAAAATGTACCAGAACTTAACTGGGGATTAGCTTTGACTTCAATAGACAAAAAAATCCAGATTTGGAAACAATGGAAATAGGATAAAATTAAACGGGTCTCAATCATTAAAAAATTTATTATTCCAAAGTTATTGTATACGGCACTGATTTTTCCCTTGCCACTGAATTTGGAAACAAGAATATATAGCTTATTTTTTCAGATGTTATGGGGTAGTAGACTTAATCTGATTAAAAGACAATTTACATATCTAGATAAAAAGAAGGGAGGTTTAGGAATGATAGATCCGGTTATATTTTTTCTACCCTATTTATTTCAACAAATGTAAAGTTCGGTTGGGGGGTACCCACGGAAAGATGTGGGATGCTAAATCGCCAGGTAATGGGGCAGTATTATGGTTGTTGGGATGAGAGACCCCCGAAACCAATTCCTAAGTTGTTTCTGCCGACATATTTTATACCTATTGCAAAAAAAGTATTTAAATGGGGGTTGGTAGCACAGGTGGTTAAAGTAAGTACGGGTCCACAGTTAAACAAATCAGTAATGCTTCAACTGTATCCCAGTGAACCAGTGTATAAGAACTGTCCTCTACGGTGTGTGGATATAGTTTTAAGTAAATTAAACAACCCAAGGTTACCTAATTATATGTGGGAAACGCTATGGCTTATGGTATATGGTCGAATTGGAGTACGAGGGAACGCCCAAGCATAAACCGATACAAGACAGAAATTGTCCATTTTTGGAGTGTGTGGCACAAGAAGAAATGGTTGATCACTTTCTTTTTAAGTGTTCTTATGCTGTTTCTCTGTGGAAATTTTTGGCAGTACAATGGAGTATGAAATGGTTAGAATATATGGATTATGATACATTGGTACTGGGTCATTCTCCACAGTTTCAATTAGTATATCATGTTGACACTTTAAAAATCTTTTGTAGCACATTGATATACTACTTGTGGCAAGCTAGGTGCCAGTGGGTGCTATATCAGAAGTTGATGCCCTATGACAATGTCCGGAGGTTGATTCACGGGGCAATGTACAGGATTTATGTTCAAGACACAGCATTCTTCTCATCAAGGAAGGTGAAGGAATGGTGGAAAGGGTTTTTGAAGTTTATTAAATATAAATAAAAAGTTAAGTAATGTGCCTTTGTTCACCTATGGCTGAGTGGGTTATATATGGGGGAGAGGTCATGATTGTTAGTTGGGAGTATGTATAGGATAGTATTAGTCGGATATGCAATGTTACATGATAGTAGAAACTTGTGTTACCTAATATTTGGGGGGTTTATTATATATATATAAAAAGGGGTTTCTTTATGAATATATGGTGGTAATGATTGTTTCAAATTCTTTTTTTGATTTCAATATTTGTTAGTATAGCTTCACAATATGGGTATTTATTACATGTTTTCTTGATGTACAAGGGTTTGTGGAGTGAATCTTACACTGTATGTAATTTTTGAATTTTGATGTTATTCTAATAAAATATTCCCCTACTCTTTTCGATAAGTGCCATGGGATCTTTAACATCCACCTGAACTACCACCAGTCGAAGCAGATGGGACCTCGGTTTAACGTCTCATCTGAAAGACGGCACCTCAGAAGTGCAGCATCCCTCTCATGCTGCACTACAGTGTTAGTACTGGGATATTAACCCAAGTGCCAGTTGTGGGAACTGAACCCACAGCCCTCTGATCTCCCGGCCTCAGAGGTGAGTGTGCTACCTACTGAGCCACTGACACCGCTACATGAGCCTCCGTTCCTCAATGTGAAGTCAGGTAATCATTCCCTCCCTACTAGACTAGATCCTTGTCAGTAAGTGTGACAGAGTCAAGGTAATGGGCACAGTGACTAAAGCACTCAGTGACTATTTACCAACTTAATGTGTCTAGAGCAACTGTTTTACTTAACCCTCCCTCCCCAAATGGTATATTATGGTTAGGGATTACTCCAGTCTTAAAGGGAACATAAACAGGTATTATAGGTAAAGTTGACTGGCAACACAGCAGCTACATTAGAGGCTCACCTTTGGAATTATATAAATGATTTGCCCCCCCCCCAAATGATTTTTAATCCATTTTTATGTTCTTAATAGGGTCTGACACATATAAACAAACCCTATGACTGAAATCAAACTGGGCACTCTTTAAAAGCCTGAAATGGTGGTGACGTCCTCGACATGATGATGTCACATTAGCGAGAGTGCTCCCAGACGCTAATACAGGCTGCAAAGGGACGTTTCAAATGTAATGTTAAAATAATGCTGGCAAAGTGTTTCTATGGGGGAAAAAAGCCTGACAAAGTGCTTCTGGGCTATATTACAAGGCTGCAAAGGGACAATGTAAAGCAGCAGTGAAAATAACTCTGACAAAGTGCTTCTCTGTGAACATAACTCTGACAGATCACTCTGTGCGTTTGGTTCCGGTACACAAAGGGTGGCAAAATAACACATTGAAAACAACAGCCCATTATCTTTGCTGTGTGTATACTGGCTAATATCCAGTAATGACTTATATACAGTCAGATACAGAAGTATCTAGAGGTACTGTCCAAAAAGAGGTGCAGCAAGACTTCAGCAAACAGCGTGGTACAAACACTATCCTAATTCACCTCACATCTGAACTCCTCAATGCTACAGAGTCTGGACAGACCACAGGAGCTGTTTTTGTGGAACTTGCCTAGGTGTTTGATTGTATTAGCCATGACCTTCTGTTAGACAAATTAGGGGACATGGGCATTGATCACCATTCATGTCTGTGGTTCCAGAGTTACCTTGTGGAGTGAAAGCAACTTGTGAAATGAGAGGTTAGCAGGTCATTCTTGCAGACTATCTATGCTGGTGTGCCCAGAGCTCAGTTTTGGGTCACAGATTGTTCTCACTGTTCATTAATGATCTGTCTGGCAACTTTGGTGATGCAAAAAATCTTGCTATATGCTGATGATGCAGTGGTAAATAGGCCTCATCCCAACACTCTTCTAATTCAGTCTGGCCTTCATGGGGACTTTCCAACAGTGGAATCCTGGTTTAAGTCCAGTTTACTTATATTGAACACAACAAAACTAAGGCTGCACTCTTTACAACTCATAGCCTTGGTTCTGACAGACAAAACTTACTCAACAACTTTACTGCTTTGTGTGCATGCTATGAAACAATGTATGCAGTAAAATGCTTGGAAATCCAGCTGAATCAGGAACTTTACCTCAAATCATATGTTAACGAAGTGGTCAAAACTTTAAATCAGAATCTGGGTCTGCTGTATAGGCTAGACTGTACACCACCAGGGAGGCCAGGCCATCCATCGCTAACAGCCTTATCACACCAGCCATTACCTATGGAGTACCTAGTCTCATTGATCAAGGAGTCAGTACTATCAAAGTTAAAGTTTGCTTACCACCTCATGTCTTGCTTTGTTACTAACACTGGCAACAGGAAGCATCATTGTAGGGCTCATTCTAAGTTTAACTGGCCCCCTCTGGAAGTGAGGCAACATTACTCAGTGCTGTGTATGGCTACAAAAACTCCTGCACTTACCCACTCAAAATCTACATGGGTTAATGGGTGTCAAACTGCAGAGAAGGACTCTTCAATTCACTGCATTAAAGCTATCGACAGTGCCATTATCATTCACTGCTGCTAGTCAGTGATCTTTTGCTGCCGTGGTGCCTAGACTGTGAATTGATCTCCCCTATAAAATCCAGGAATGCCAGACATTACTATCTTTTAAATCTTTCCTCAAGAAACTTCTATATAGGGTGGTCCTTGTGACTGCTACAACTAGCTATCTACTGTCAACCTGTATTTCTTCTTCTGGTTTTGTCCATTGTTTTGTAATACTCTTACAAACAGCTGTTGTCAGCTCCACACAGACTGATTCCACTCCCCCCCCCCTTTTTTATAGTCTCATGTTCTGTTGCCGCAATACCTCTCCTAACATGTAGGACTAGCCCTCTCCTTCACTTTTGCCCCTGTCTCTTTTTAAGTAAGACATATCCAGAAACTGCTAGATCCCAGTCATTGTTGCCACTGGCCCAAGTCTCCATGGCAGTCACTATGTTTAACTTAGCCTCTGCCACCAACATCTGCAATTTGCTGATCTTGCTTAAACATCTTGCATTTAGGCAAACCAACCTCTACACACCCATCTCCCTCCTTTTCTTACCTGATCCCCTCATCATGCCATTTAGTCCCTCTCCATCCAGTCCACCACCCCCTCCATTATGTTTACATTTGTACACATAATTTTCCTTTACAGTAAACTTCTAAAAATATTTTATCAGTATTTGGACTTCATAGCCCACTACCTTGGGGTCACAGTAGACTTTTCAGCTAAAACTTAACAGGTACGAACTTAGAAATTTCCTTTAAAAACAAGAGGTCTAGGACATGCTTTCATTGTTCTTTAACATCTTTTTTTACAGGAAAAGTTATATCCCATAGTCCAAGTATCATATTCAAAAGAAACTGCACAAGAGATATGGAAACACCTTTTATTATTTGCACAAGCACTATAATTAAGCTACCTAATATGTTTTTCTAATTCTTTTAGCCACTTAGGTGCCACATATAAATCAAAATGAGTCAGTCCATTTATTCAAATGTCCCAGATTTCTAAGTTATTTTGTATGGATTTTAAGCCATCATAAGTAATACTGCATGCAAATTTCTGCTCCAGAAATCAGGTATGTAAAGAAATTTAAGAACTATAACTTGGAAATATCTCATTAAAATTTATAGTCTAGCACCAGTAAGCCCAGAGCTGATATTTTCCTAGTTTCTGTTTCTCTTACTGTCAAAATTGATAAATTCCTTCTTGGCCTTGTGGTCTACTGTGGGTACGTAAGACCAGTAAACATCTGTTTTGCAGGTTTAACAGCCTGGCTCAGGGTCAGTCCTTTCAGCTGCTATCCTTAACAGGTCATGCAAATGCATACTGATTAGGTCCCCGATCTGACCCTTTTCAATGTTGTTTAAGGCACTTGGAAGGGTCCAGTGTAGTTTGCCCCTGGACCTGTGGAAAGGACTGCCTAGCATGGAATAATGTGCAAGCAATGAGGTCATATGATTTGAGATCTTTGTGATCAAAGACTTGCACGTATCTAGAATATTGTGTTCTAAGCTTGGAACTCGTGTAGTTAAGGAGTGTTTCTACTTTCTAAAGACGTTTTTTATATTACTTTACATGAATGAACTGAGGCTTATTGTGTATCTGTGTAAATGAAAAAAATATATTTATTTTATTGAAAAACATTTATTTCTATGATGAACCCTTCCCCTTCAATCTGTGTTTTATGCACCTCTGTCATACAGTTTTTTTTAATCTAGCTTTCAAGCAGGTACAGTTTATTTTTTATTATCATGTACAGCAAGCACTTAAAAGGAATTCTAGTATCATAGAAATGTACACGTTGTCAGCAGGAAAAGGCCTTGTGGCCTATCCAGTCCTCCTTGACCTGCTTACTTTTGTTTGTGAGGGCCCTTGTGGCCCCACACTGCTTCTGACCTCCTCCTCTTTTGCTGATGTCCCTACCAGTCCCATGGGTCTGTCACACCCATGTTTGAATCCCCCCAGTGATTTTTCACAGATGACATCCATTGGTAGTCTGTTACACACACCCACTACCTTTTCCATGAAGAAATACTTCCTGACTTCCCTCCTAACTGCCCTCCACCACCTTCATTGAGGTCTCCCCAGTGCTTCTGTTCATACTTCCCATAAACAACACTTTCTACTTTTTTTTATCCCTTGGAGACAGTTACACATCTTTGTCATGTCACCCTCTCTATTCTTGCCTCACATCAGTACATGTTGAGAGCCTCCAACCTCCCTATGTAAGTCCTACCCTGCTGTACCTGAAACATTTAGGACAACCCTCTGGATTCTCTCACTTAGCCAGTTCTCCACCATATGATCCTATCTTGCACCCCCAGGTTGCTCATCTTCAATACTAGCCTTCAAAATGTTTTATTGATATCAAGGTACAGTACATATACACTGCCTGACCCTTGTCCACTGCCTAAATCACCTTGAACCAATGCTGTTTAGTGTCCTGAAGTCCATTACCTTTCAGGAAATGCAGTAGCTTTTCCTTCATTATTGTCTCTAGTAATTTATCTACTGTGACATCAAGCTGACAGGTACAGTATATAGTTTGCCCATTTCATCCTTATTTCCAATTTTGTACATGATCACTGTATTTGCAGTCCTTCAGTCTCTTGGCCCCTCCTCCCCCCATTTGTAATGCCTTATTATTGATTTCTGCCTGTGGATCAGATAGAACCTGTTCCATCTTTACAGCACATATGGATGTAGCCCATCTGGCCCCACTGATTTAGCCATCATTACTGCATTTAATCCTTTGCATCACCTTGGCTTTGAACTCAATATATACTGAGAACCCACCTCCCCCTCCTTCCACCCTGGTCTTGATGATAAATTCAGGCAGTGACCCCTTTCCTCCTCCCCAAACAAAAATAGTGGTTCAGTATCCCTGTCTTTCCTTTGTCCTTCTCCTTCCTCCACCCATTCTCAGTCAAAATACCTCTCCTTTATTATGTATTTCTTCAATATATATCAAATTAAACTTTTGTCTTCCTTCTTTATTCTCTCTGTTATTCTCAGCACAGCATATGATTTGTCCTCCTCACTGTCTAGCTGGCCTTCTTCATCCAAATTACAGCACTCTATCCTCCTCCTTTGCCTGACTGGTTTTGTAATTTTTTTAAGGTTTTCTTTCTCTCCCTCACAGCCTCCCCCAGCTGTGTTGTATTCCACAAGTGGTGTCCTTCCTGACTTGTTCTTTACTACCACTCTTGCACAAAGGCCTGTGGCCTCTAATATCCCACAACAGCACCTGCATCCTACCAAAATTCTCCCTTTTAAATATCTAGATTGTATGTCTATGATAGCTTCATATATGACTCTAATATGAGGTTGAAATATATGGTTTGGTGTTTGCTGGCTCCCAGTGGGTCCTGAACTGTGACCTCCCCAGTACTGTCCTTGTTTTGTCTTCATGAAATTCCTTTACTAGCAAATGATGACTTGCATGTACTGTGAATGGGATGTTCCAGTCTATATCTGGCATGTTAAAGTCTTCCATTAGAAGCACCTCCCCCCTGCTCTGCTGCCCTTCTAATCTTCTTCACCAGTTCCTTATCAGACACCTTTTTTTGAGATGGTGGTCTATAATCTACTCCAGTCCTAATGTTCCTCCCATGCCTGTGACTACCTGCACCCCCACTATTTCTGTGCTCTTGTCCCTCCACAGTGACTTGATCTCCATGACTTTGATACTCTCCCTTACATATAATGTCACTGTTACCCCATCCTCATTCCTTATCCCACATTAACATTGCAAAACCTGGAATGGTCATGTATCAGTCACGGT
The DNA here is from genome assembly GCA_016271365.2 of Neoceratodus forsteri. Taxonomy (NCBI): domain Eukaryota; kingdom Metazoa; phylum Chordata; order Ceratodontiformes; family Ceratodontidae; genus Neoceratodus; species Neoceratodus forsteri. The sequence continues at coordinate 657,039,070 of CM028136.1, forward strand.
GTTGTATTTCCCATGTCTCTCTTACCACCCCCAAGTCCTACTGGACTTCTGCCACCATTGATTGCAGATAACAGATTTTCTTCCCCAGACTCCTGGCATTGGTGCACCTAGCCCTCCAGGCTACTTGCTTCCTCCTTCCCTGAGGCTCTTTCATTCCACCTATTGCTCTGCCTTTATCCTTATCCCTGCACCTACCATATCCCACCACTCCAATCTGGGACTTCTATCACCACCTTCCTGGTATCTTTTTCTGCTTCCCCAGACTCCAGTCCTTTCTTACCTTGTAATTTATTGTGTCTTTACTAGCACTAAAGAGAGGCTGACTAAGCATAAATACCTGTCAGCAGCAGTATTGCCTCCCCCTCTACTTGTTTAAAAATGCCTTTATTTGCACCACAAATATTTGCCCCAACATGTTGGTGCTCTCCATGCTGGTATGAAGGTCATCTGCTTGTATAGCCCTTCGTCCTACCAGAAGTGCCGTTAATTCCCACAATACCTAAAGCTCTCTTTCTTATACCACTTCTTTGTCCAAAAGTTGAGACAAGTGATCAGAAATAGCCTGTTCTCACACTTAAGCCAATCTGGCAGGACCTCAGAAAAGGATAGTAAGGATGCTGTCAGTATAACTTCCCTCCCAGCTCCCTACAGCTGTTCTTCACCTCCCTTAAGGGTCTTCTCACCATGTCATTAGTTAAGAGGTGGATACTGACATTGAGAGCTCTTCCCATTCCCATGCTTAGACAATACTCTCCATCCTGTGTGCATCCCTCCCAACCAAAGCCATAGAAAATACCTAACCCATTTTGCTTCCCTGGTCCCCTGCGCAAACTACTTCTTTGTCCCTCTAATAATGGAGTCCCCTACCAATGAGTACCTTTCTAGACCTCACCTTCTCTTTGGACTCCAGGATCACTGCAGGTGCCACCTTAGGTGAAGACCTGGTTTCCTGAGGGATAATAAGTCTTGGTATGTTATGTTTCTAATATTTTATCTTTGTAATATGAATCTGTTACATTTCTAATATTATAAGCCCTTGACCAACTTTAACAGTACCATTTTGATCTTATGAACAACATTCTGCAACTAACTAACTGCACCTGGTCTGGAGTTTTGAGTTTCAAATCCTATGTGTTTGGAAAAATAAAAAGTTCTGTATTGCAAATCTGAATTGATATGCAGTGCTTGTATTGAGTTGTGAGTGCCTTGCTATTCTACTATGGGACTGTATGCTGTTATTTGCATGGGCACTTCCCCTCCTGAGTGACTTTTAAAACTTTTTAGTAACTAACTAACTAACTAACTGACTAACTAACCACTTTAAGTTCAAAGGCTACAAACCCCCAGCAAATATCCAAATCTAATTTCCACTTTTGTAAATACACAAAAGAAATGCAAAGATATGAGATTCCCTATGAAGATGACTGTCACTTTAAATTATAATGTCCTTAATTGGAAAATAGCACATATCTTTTCATTAGGAACATGCTACACTAATATAACAATTGCCTATATTTTTATTAAAAGGCCTTAATTTGCAGTGTTGCAAATCCTCAAATGTTTCAGCTTTAGTGGCAGCAACATGTGCTCTCTGTCTCATGATGATTTCCATTTGGTATAATTCCTTTCCAAATAAGGGGCCCCATTCACAACAGTAGCCCAGTTACATGCCAGAACTGTGTACTGAAGCCATAGAGCATGGCAACTGCAGTGCAAGTACAACAAATGTCATTCCCTATACAGGCTTCCCCACCTCTTGTCCTACCCCTTACTTGTGTAGTAGTGCAATGATGCCATGGTCATAGTGTGAGCAGCCTAGCAATTGATGGTGACCACTCAGTCCAATGGCTTGATTGCCAGTGGGGTGATCTTCTGCTCTATGTCGAGTAGAGTATTGTGGGATATTGCTGGTCCTCCCATGACCAATGTATTCCTTATGGGGACCTACTACTCCCACTGTCTTTCCTTGCCATGCCCCTGGTCCTCAGGATATGATCTGAGAGTCAGGGGTAGCAGGGTGTAGGTGGATGACACCATGGCTGTCCATCCATGCAGCTGAAGGGAGGGGTCACATATGAGTTATGACAGGGTCCCTGTCCATGTAGTGTGTGCCCCCTTCACTAGCACTCTGTGTCACAGATTTGGCTTGGTTCATGGCATGTAGCCATGTTCAGCCTTTAACCTGCCCCCAGCCAACCACCTCAATGGCCCATGTAAATAGCTCCATGAATGGACAGGAGATCAGGTGCAGAAAGGGCAGCATCCCATTTTTAGCGCATGAGTAGGGATCCAAAAGCCATGCAATTTGTGGAAAGCATGTGTGCTGATGCCTATGCACCACAAATATGCAGTGCATAAGCCTTGTGAACAGATCCCAAGACAAATATCTTACTGGGAAGCATTTCCTAGTTAAATAAATACATTTGAAAAATAACTGAAAAGGTCAGAGACACTCACTTACAATACCACTTAACCTTAAAATAGACAAATGTACAGTAGCTGTTTATCATAATTTCTTTAAATTATTTAGTCAGAAAGTTAATTTTGATTATCCCATGTATGAAAGTGAGTACTGCATTTTCCCTTGGCATACTGTACCTATTTAAATTTGAACAGATGATTTTGAAAGTAAAAAAAAGCTCAAATGCATAACTGTATATGGAATATGCTCATCCACTTAAGCACTCTGCCCCTTTCACTTTAAACAGCTGGTGACACGTTCAGGAAAACTTTAAGAAAAAGGAAACCTATTATTTAGATACAGTCCAGCTTGTATTTCCCATTAGTGTTGTATTCCTCCTCATCATTATTTATTACTGAGGTCATCTTCATAAAAACATGGTCTTTGCTCCCAAAGAGTTCATTTATTCCTGTTGCTTTCTCCCTACCTGAAGTCATAAAGGACTGCTTGTGATATCACAGTTACTGCCATGGCAACAGATTGTGATGTCACAACAGAGGATTATGGCTTGAAGTAGGGAGTAAGCTATAGAGGCAGACAGACTCTAAAGGGACTCAAAGGGGTAAAGATCACATACTCATGCAAATTTCCTTAGTAATAAATAATGGGGAGGAGAAATATATAAAATATAAATGGAGAGCAGGCAGAATTGTACCTAATTATTATGTTTTTTAAAGTTTTCTTTTTGGCGTCAGTAGCTCTTTAAGATTTTACACATCTCTTGAAACAGATTTTCTTAAATTTGTAGTAGTGAAGTGCTGTGATTAGAAGGCACATAGTACAGATTTCAAATGATAACCCTGTCTTGTGTAAAACTCTGCATTTTAAGATACATAAAGAAATGAAAAATACAATATTGTACGAAAGCACTTCATTTAGCTTTTGTAAAATATATCAATAAACATTTTACATAATGTTATAGTAAATAAATGATCACAATGCATTTCCCAATAAATAACTGTACCAATACATGGATATATTTATCAATCATAATAAAAAAGTTTTAAACAAGGTTGACTTTTCATATATACAATATACTATATTTCAAAACAGTTTTCTTGAGAAAACCCTCTATCATAAACCATTTAGAAATTCAATACTGGAATTAGAGATTCAATACTGTAATTAATGAAAAAAATTCATCAAGCTGGTATGCAATACATAAGATGACAGATGAAGCAACTGGGCGGCCTTTAAGTCTGTCAAGTACTCTAGACATTAGCATCGATTCTCTTCTATAGTAAACAGGAGGTCAATGTTATGTTTGTCTTTTGGACACAAATACTCTCTGGATGCACAAGACCTTTTATAGACAGATCCATCAGTGTCTTTCTCCAGGAAATATGTTTCAAAATATTGCATTCTAATGAGGGTTGCCAAATAAATTTGTGATAAAATGTAGTCCCTATTTGATCACTTACTGACCCAACCAATGTCTCAAGAGAACAGATGCCTGGTCATATGCACATTGCCTGCTCAAGTCTTTACTTGCCATACTTGTAGGAGAGAAGTCATATGCTGCCAGAAGGATCTGGGGGAGGAGACAGAGAGAGAGAGAGAGAGAGAGAGAGAGAGAGAGAGAGAGAGAGAGAGAGAGAGAGAGAGAGAGAGAGAGAGAGAATGAGAGACAGAAACAGGACAAGAAACCTACAAGATCTAGAGGTTCTAATCACGAACCAGGAAAACCAGTAACTTGCTGTGACAGTTGGTTCTTCCTAAGCCTTCTAATTTATTTGATGACACTATCTATCCAGAAGTAAAACCACAGATTAAATCCAACATGTATTATCTGATCTATTTGGTGCAGGTTTCTGACTATGGGAAATGAAAAAAGTCCATTGAGCAAAACTCCCTAAAGTATGTTTCCATTTTATATCAACCAGTGGGACATTAAAATATGTAGTAGGGCTACTGTTAGGCCACGGGGGAGGGGGGGATAGTACAGACTCCAACCATTAATGAATACCCTCATGTGGCTTACTGGGTACTGCCACCACCATCACAAAGGAAAGGGATGTATGTATGTCTGTATCTATCTATCTATCTATCTATCTATCTATCTATCTATCTATCTATCTATCTTAAGAGTTTTACCAAAAAAGACATACTGAGCTGGTATCAACTAATTTGCATATGCATCCTGAGGGTAGGGGACAGGGATAAATTCAACAGTAATAATGAGGAGCAGAAGTGTAAACAATACAAGTAATACAAATAAAGAGGGCTATGCACAAAAGTGTTCAATTTACATGCAATTCATGCATAAATTGCCCACATGCCTATATAGCCCAGGATAGGTGCAGGGTGCTTGAAATCACTACCACAAGCAGCTACAGGGTACCTGTCCACTGCCTCACCCCCCAGCCCACAGGTTTGCGGGGGGGGGGCAGACAGGTGCAGAGCAGTGAACCTGGGTGGTTATCCAATCAGATTCCTGACCTGGGTCACAGACTTGATCCCTTGCTCCATGGGAGTGGGAGAGTGTGGCAAGGCATAGGTCCGATGTTTGACAAAGAACAGGCACTTGCCTGAACGGCTGTCCACAGCCCATCCTGGCAGCCCAGTGGGCTGGGACAGCAGTGTGCAGAGGGATCTCATTGCTGCCGTGCCCCACTGGTAACCATTGGGGAAGTAAATACACACTTATGGCAGGGCCACTCATGGTGTAACCTTTTCCACCCTAGCCCAGCACTCCACAACTTAGTGAATGGTATGAAGTGTGGGCATGCCCCCAGACCGCCCCCGTGGTGCAGAGAGGCATGTCAACCAGTGGATCCTGTGTGTAACTGGCCAGTGCAGTGTTGGTTCATGTCGTCAGACCCCAGTTGCATGGAAATCACACGTAGGGTTTCCTACATTCCACAGATACATAGTATGTAGACATTACACCTGTTTGTGCAAACAGCACACAGGTAATAAGCAACAAAATTCACAATAAACAGTTGTGCAAGATTCTGTGTAAGGGGGTACATTACAATGAATAATGTTCTAAGGAAGAACACTAAGTAGAGTGCAATATGCAATACAAGGTCTATGGTGGGAGTAAAATTGCAGGTAAGAAGCATGAAAGAGGGAGAAATTCTAATGAGAGTGCTGTGGCGGCAGGGAGGTCATTTAGGAAAAAGTTGAAAAATACAGACTGAGGTCAGACTCTTGGGCATGCCTGAGCATTTAGGGATTTGAGGTGGTATCACCACTCTGGACAGCCTGAACCACCTACCTGAGGAGTCAGAGACTTCCTCTGCTCTAAGCTTGCTCAGGAGAAGGGGTAGAGCAGTACTGCTAAAGACTTTGGTCAAGTCCACAAACAAGATCAATGTGACCAAGCCCAGATCCATGTCAGCTAGAAGTGAGTCAGTGATCCAGAGGAGGAAGGTAGAGGTAAAGTGGGACTTCTGGAATCCAGAATGGAAACAATGAAGAAGGAGGAAGAGTCAACTAATGGGGAGAGTTAGTAGAAAACAAGCTGCTCCTGGAGCTTAGCCAGAGTGGGGAAGAGTAAGATAGGCTGGTAATTTCCCAGGAGAAGTGGAATCACCCTTGATTCAAAAGGTGAATGACTATAGTCTGTTTCCAAATATCAGGGATGAAAGCTAAGGAAAAGGAAGAATTGAGAAGGTAGGAGATATTGAGAACAATGGTATGAGCAGAGATGCAGGTGTTTGGGTAACAAGATCATCAAGGCTCACACCCTCATGAAGGATTAGAGAAAAGAGAGCCTTAAGGGATGCAGCAGAAGTGAGAGAAGAGAAGGAGAAGGGGAAAGGTGGTGGTAGGGGTGGGGGAGGGGAGAAGGAGGAGATGAGTGAGTGGGCACAGGAGGTGAAGAAGGAGTTGAAAGCAGAGACAACAGCAGTAGAGCCTGAGATAAAAGTGTAATTCACCTTGATGACTGGGGGAGGGTTTGGTTAGGAGGTTAGAAGAGGGGCATGGATATCCATCCAGAACTTTGGAGGTGGTTATGTATGTTCTGGAGTGTGGATGGAATTATTCAGACATATCAAGCCTGGTACTGTAGCTCTGGTACAGGCCTTACAAATAGTCTGGTGCTTGACTTAGTTGGCAGGGGAGTCAGTGGACTTGTAAGTCCACCAGGCGAGACCTAAAACCTGGAGGTGAGACAGCATCTCTGCTGAAATCCATGTGCTGGATGTTAGTAAAGTCAAGCTGGAGCCTGGCCATGAGCTCAGGATCAGAGGGGGCCCAAGACAAAGAGAACTGTATCATCTACATAGATATGGAAGGAGGCAGAGAAGCAGGCAGTGTGGAGGTCATCTAGGAAAATGGAGAAGAGTATAAGGCCAGAGATGTACCCTTGAGGCATGCCAGAGTAGATAAGGAGTGGAGTGGATAAGAACTCACCAATTCAGACAGCTTGAGACATGCCTCAAGGTTGGAGCAGAACCACCCAACTGAGGAGTTCAGAGAGCCCTTCTGGCTAAACTTGTCCAGGAGGAGGGGGTGGGCAACAATGTCAAGTGCTTTGGTCAAGTCCACAAAGATGGCAGAGGCAATCAGGCCCTGATACACATCAGATAGGTTAGAGTCAGTGAGCCAGAGGAGGGAGGTGCAGTGGAACGTCTAGAAGCCAGACTGGAAAGGAGTGAAGCAGGAGGATGACTCGAGTAAGGGGACAGTTTGGAGGAACAAGGTGCTCCTGGAGCTTAGGAAGGGTGAGGAGGAGGGAGATAGGTCAACAGAAACATAGAAACATAGAAATGGACGGCAGATAAGGACCACTAGGCCCATCCAGTCTACCCATTTTCTCTACCTACAGAAAACATTGCAGACCCTACTTGATCTCTGGCTTTACCTTCTAGTTCCTATTACTAGGGTTCCCCTATGCCTGTCCCATGCATTTTTGAATTCCCACACTGTGTTTGCCCACACCACCTCCACTCAGAGTCTATTCCATGCATGTACCACCCTTTCTGCGAATGAACACTTCTTCACATTACCCCTTAGTCTATTCACTTCCAATCTCATGTCAAGCCCCTTGTTTCTGAACATCTCCTTTTCTGAAAGATGCTACCATTCTGTACCATATTTATGCCTTTAGATATTTGTAGGTTTCTATCATATCTCCCCTGTCTCTCCTCTCCTCTCCTCTCCTCTGCTCTCCTCTCCTCTCCTCTAGGGTACATATATTGAGGTCTCCTGGTCTCTCCTCATATGACTTTTGGTGCAGGCCCTGCACCATCTTTATTGCCTTACTTTGAACTGCCTCTACCCTCTCTATGTCCTTATGGAGGTGTGGCCTCTAAAACTGAACACAGTACTCCAAATGAGGCCTCACCAATGATCTGAACCATGTCATCACCACCTCTTTTCTTTTGCTGGTGATACCTCTGCCTATGCACCCCAACATCCAACTGGCTTTCCCCACAGTCTTGTCACATTGTTTGGCCACTTTTAGGTCATCAGATATGATTACCCTCAAATCCATTTTCCTGTCTGATGCCAGGAGAGGTGGAATTACCTTGTATGAAATGAGGGATGACTGCAGCCTGTTTCCAAGTATCACAGATGGAAGCTAAGGATAAGAAGAGAAGGTGGGTGATAGGAAGAGCAATAGCATGAGTGAAGAGATGCAGGAGTTTGGGTCAAGACCATCAGAGCTCAGACCCTTATAAGGGTTTAGAGCCAAGAGGACCTTAAGGGATGCAGGGGAAGTTGTAGTAGAGAAGGGGTGAGAGGGGTGCTGGTAAGAAAGGAAGAGGAGTAGGAGGACAGGACAGAAAGGAGTGGGCATAGGATTTGAAGAAGGTGTTGAAAGCAGAGGTGACAGCAGTAGTATCTGAGAGAGAAGTGACACCCACCTGGAGGACCTGGGGACGGAGCTGGGTAGAAGGGGACAAGAGATATGGTCAACCTTATAGAACTTGGAGAGATGGTTAAGGTTGTTCTGCAGCATGGATGCAAAGTAATTAAGCAATAAGGCATGAGATGGTGTGTGTTATTGTGTAATAACAGCACACCTTGAGTGGTTGAAGGATGAGGCCACAGGCAGAGTGTGCTCAGCACCTGAGAAGTGACGTTATAACACAATAACACAGATTCCTGGAGTGCCTTGTTGCTATTATGCAATACATTGTTTGTTCTCATAAAAAAAAGATTAAAAAATCCTTGTAAAAGTCCTTTTTTTAACTTAATTTTTCAATGGGTATGTATACTTGAAGAAAAAATAGTGCTGCTGTAATATTCTTGTCCAGTATGTGTTGCTGTTTTATTCTGTGGATTGCTATGCTTCTTCTTGTCCCCCCCATACTCTTCCTCACAGAGCTCTGTGTGCCACTTTTGTCTGCAGAAAGACTTTTACGGAGGCAGTCCCGCTGCCTGTTGTTGGACTGGGTGTTTGAAACTTTTTTCATTTTTGGGGGGTGGGGAGTTTGAACTGGGATCGGAGCTGTCTTCAGCAACAGGGATTACTACTTTTAGTTTCTGAAGCTGTTGTAAGTGCAGACTGGGTCTGGGTTGTGTCTTACTGTGATATTTTCTATTTACTGTTGGTATTTTCAGAGCCATAAGCAGCATGGCTGTTTCTTTTAATGAGTGATGGGGTGATCACTAAACTCAGTTTGTTTTAAAACTGCTCATACTATTGGGATCCTGGTGGCAGACAGGGGACTGAAGTACTATTTTGTGTGACAGCTTTCTTTTAAATGTTACAGTGCTGTGCTTTTGGCAGTTAAATGGGGGCCAAAAGGAGGAAACTGGATGAGAAGCAGTGAAAGTGAAGACAGATGTTGATGTCTTTCAGTGAAGCCAATTTCTCAAATCTTATGATGGCTCCAAGATGAAGGGACACACAGATTTTTTTTTCCTTTTTTGAGGTTGGCTTGGTGCCAGAATGTTATGCAGTGATGTTATGCTCAGATAACATCACTGGTGAAGGTGGGCACTGACCAATCACTGAGAAGGAAATTTTTTTGCCATTGCATAATCAGACATAACATGCCTGTTAAAGCTGGTACAGACTTACAAAGAGTCCACTACCTAAGTCAGTAGGGGAGACAATGAACTTGTGAGTCCATCAGGCAAGATCTCACACACAGAGGCAGGCAAGCAGTTCTGCTGAGATCAATGTACCATTCATGCAAACTGTACATTATCTCAAAGGAATTTACATCACACCAGAGGGATGACATAGAGTGTTGCTGTCATTATAGGTGCAAGAGGATTGAAGCAGCACAGAAATACTATAGACTAAGGATAGACAGTATTACAGAACTTAAACATGGGGAGGTTAAGTGACTAAGTCAGGGATACATGTTAGTAAAAGGCCGTGGTGGGATTCAAACCTTGATTTTTAGGCTTGCAGCTCTGTACCCAAACCACTAAGCCAAACTGCCTCCTTGTAAGACCCCACTCCTAGCAGCAATAACAACACATCCACATAGTGTTTTGAGGCAGGCATTTTCCATTCATACCCTGCCTTGAAGCAATTATAAAGACATGGAGTCCACTCCTAGTCCTGGTAGTGGAACACTGGTAGTGTATTGCTGAATGCTTCCATAGTGAGAGCTGAAGCCCTTCAGGGCTCTATAGTTCTGTGATGGACATGGTAAGATGGCTGATGCAGGACTTCAGCAAGCTTGTCTTTGTATTAGATATGTTAGCAGCAGCATTTTCTCCATCAAACTCAGAAGCATAAAGCCATTTGTAGCACTAGCTAACAGCATATGTGGCATAACGCTCTGCACTGCCAGCATTCATTTGTTGAGACTGGGGCTGAGCCCCCCCCCCCACATCACCACTAAATGATCCCATGGGAGAAAAGAGATGAACACAAGTCAATGCCCTTTGAAGAGACAATCTTCATAGGTATGAAGGATTGTAGTTTTTGAACATGGATGGTGGGACAGAGCAAAGGGAGAAGGATTTATGGTTGTGGCACCCTGTAGGATATGGCAGGGACCTTTTGTATACTGCTACTTGGGATGCAGCTTGGACTCTGACATGGAGAAGCTCCCTCACATACTGTATGTGGCCCAATCATGATGCTACTCAGTACTTTTAAGACCCTTATGGTTAGGCCAGTGGTGCAACACAGTTTAGGAACATTATGTTAAAGGAAGGAAGGAAGGAATCTAAATACTGCTTTACCACCCTCCTGATGCAGACAGTTAATAGATAATCCAGTTGACGGTCCATTGTAAATTATCTTCAGAAGAAATATTATACTATTCATCAGTCCTTGTTTGCAATATTTTCTTCACACTAAGAGGAGTATGCAGTGTTTTTCTTCCCTTATGAGCATTTGCAGTGTTTTACTTTGCAGGGGTTCTTCACTCTAGCAGCGTTTAAAGAGTTTACTTTACTCTTAAGAACCTGCAAGGCTGTGCTTAACATGTAAGAGGACTGTCCGCTCAACTGATGCTGACCCACCCAACAGATTCAAGTGATGATAACTCTCAGGCTCTGATGCATTTGTCTTGAAGTTAAGCTTAGGCATGTACTTCCAGCAGCAGCAGAAGGGTGTATATCATGCAAGGGACTAGTATAACAGAAACATTGATAATGTACACCAATAATGGTTAGTAGGCTGGGGATCCACCTATACCTTCAAAGAATTCAGGATTTTTGAAGTGAGTTTGTCACTTTTGGGAAAAGTTCGAAAAACATAACATTTTGATACAATGAAGCCTCTATCTTCTATTTTGTCTGTATGTCTCTTCCTTTTGTTCAGCTAGGAGCTTTTTTGAATTTTAAATGTTTACATTTTGAAAAGGTTTGAATGCAAGCAGGAGAATTATCCCACAGAGTTCATCTTCCTCTGTTCTTTACTCCCTGGTTGCATCATAGTGTGTTGCTTTGCTGTGGAAATTATTATGATACCACTGATACTGCTATTATGATGTAAGCAAAGGATTAAATAGCAAAAGCAGTTCAACACTGGAAAACGTGGAGCTTGTTTCCATGTAAATAAACCTCATAATGAATAAAAGGAATAATAGTAAATAAAATGTATAAAATATCATCTGAGGTATGTCTAAACATTATATTTTTGATCGTTTCTTTATTATAGGAACTCCCTTTATGATGTATGGTGCAACTTGGAAATTATTAGGTGAACACTATGCCTTAGCAGACAAGTTCTAATCAAACAATGTAAGTAACCCACAACTTACTATTGTATCACAACCCCCAACTCAGCACCCCCACCTTCAGTTAATTGATTTTTCTATGTAACCTTCACTCCAGTGTACATATCCCCGACTTCTCTCCCATTTGCTAACACCCTTCCTGTATTGTGAATATCCCTGATCCTGTCACCTTTCCTTGCCCCAATAAGTTCCCCAGCAGGCACCACAGGCCCATTTTAAGACATCACCCTGCCCCCCAAAATTCCCAGTTTCCTCACATATATAGACACCATCCCTTTCTATACCATAGTATAGCCCTAGCTCTCCTCTCATCTGCTGCTGTCACCTTCTCTGACCCAGTTAGTGCCTTCCCCAAAAACATATACAGTATTTATCAGTACCACCATGAATCATCTGGGTGTTGTTTGGCCCATCAATATGACAGGCATGTTCAGTTCATCATTCTGAATTCCTGGGTGAGCTACCCATGTCTCCCATTCTGCCACATGGCAGCACTTTAAGAAGATGCATTTAAAGTATTGGTATGAGGACAAACTGAGAGAAGCCAATTAGGTCAGACAGGGAGGCAGTGGAGTAGCATCTGGATGCTGCAGCATGGAAAACCCAGGAGACTGTCATACTATTACAAGCAAGGAAGTTGGGGGCAGGTTAAGGTCTCAGGAGTGATAGTTTCACACACCCTCCTGTACCCAAACTGTACTGCAAACATTAAATTATGTCTGCTACCCCCATTTTAATGGGGAAGGGATACATTACAGTATTTCCTAAATCGTATCTACTCACTAGAGGTGTGCAGAATTATTAATTCCACCAACAGAATTCCAGCAGATTTGCCATTTTGTTCCCTAAATGTTTGGTGGAATTTGTAGAAAAGTACACATGAGAATACCAATCAACAGACAGCATGATCTGAATATAAACAGGAGAGTTGTTTTACTAACATTAATGTAAAGTATGCATTGTTTTTCCTTGTGTATACTGTAGATCAGAATAGACACTGTACACATTCGTCTGCAGTTACTGTGAACTGCAGCATATCTCCCTCAGTTTTCTCTTGTATATAGAATAGACAGCAGTGTAAATTGTGGAATGTTGCTATTTTGTGTGGAAAGATAGTGTGGAATTCCAATGGATTTCACATAGGTGATATTTTCTGAAAATCTCACAATTCCATGGAACTCCTGTAGAAGTGGAATTTTCTGGTTGCATCTATCACTGCTGCTTACCTTTTTTTATTTCTGCACAACTTTCCATGTTTGATTTCCATTTCCGCAGTTTTTGTAATATGTGATTGCAATTACAAGTTGTATAAATACAAATATTTAGCTAACATATTTGGTTTAAAGGAACATTGCAGACATACTGTATAAAAAACATGTACATCTAAGCAGGCATGCTAGAGTTACTTTATACTATTTGGATACTGTCAATCAGAAGGTAGTAACATGATGTAAATAATAGTGGAACTGTACAGAGAGAGACCATATGTAACAAAAGCCAGAAAAACACACTTAAAAGGATTCATAATCTAAAGTGTGTGATTATATTACTAAATTGGGACCACATTCTCTCATAAAAAATAAACCTATTAGTAGCACATTATAATAGCAACTGAAATTGAGCGACTCAGTTGTGAGCAATTCAGTTTCAGCACTTGTGATATGAGCTACCTTGAAAGGGAAGCAAGGTGCAGTTATAGCACCGGGTTAAGGACAAAAGTAGTGAGGTGCTAAGAGAGTGAAGAAATGGAAGCGGAGGGTTCAGTAAGTAAAAATTATATAAGCTGTAGTCTGGGGGTATGCTGCCATGCTGCCATTCTGATGTGGTAGTGATGGTGACAGGCTGCAGTGAGGGATGTCCAGGGTTCAGGGCTTGGCAAGCTTTTTTATTTTGTTTTGCCTGTGTGGCACTTGAAATTTTTTTATGTCTGGGTTTCTCCCCCTCCTTGACATGCACCCCCCTGGAGTTGAGAATCCTAATTTACAGGTGTGTGGGGGCAAAGCCCCGATGGGGGGGAGTCATGCGGAGAGCACAGCCCCTGTCATAGATAAATTGTTGTTGGTTTTCATCATTATTGTTGGCTTTGGTGGGGAGTGTACATCACTGTTTTGATTTTCAAGTATGTACACTAGCTGTAACAGCAATCGCTGTTATGACATGGAACCAACCTGTTTCTATAGTCTTGAAAGCAGCTCTGTATGTAAACTACCTACTACCTATTGGCTGCTTTAGGTGCGTCAGTTGTGTCTCCATCACTTAAGATTAGTCATTGACTTCTGATGTGGATACATCTACTTGCATGAGTTGTTACTTTAATTACAAATGAGGAACTGATCCATCATCTTCAATGTAGCTACTCATTCAAGTCGGCATTAAGAGCCACAGATTAATTATAACAGATGATGTCACTAATTGGAGCCCCTATAATTACATTATAGTTGCACTATATATACAGAGCTATTTTTTTGAGACCTGGGAAACAAAAGCGAATGAAAGCTGTACAGAATGAGAAGAGAGAGTATGCACATACTGTATACATTGGGAAAGCTTCAATGCTTCACCCCCATTAAGCAAATTTAAACTTTGTCCTTAACTTTATTTTTTGCTGTTTACTTTTTGTGATTTGTTTCTTGTCAAAGCAGAAGTATTTGTTAGTCAGCGATCAATTGCAGAGAACTTTTTTGTAGCTGTACTGTTTTTCTGACATTCATAGATTTCTTAGAGTATTTTAAATTCCTTCAGGTACTTTAAAACAGGTTTAAATAATAGTTTTGGCAAATAATTATGGTACCAGTGTTTCTAAAGTCGATACGGTGGAAAAAACAAATGCATTGTGGGTGATACCTTTTCTTGGACTAAAAAAAATGTTCTTGAGACTAGCTTAAAAGAGTAACCACTAACAGGGAATTCTCATCAGAAGTGATAATTAAGAATAATGAGGGCTATGCATTATGATGTGTGTGTAAGCATGAGAGATGTTTACCCAGCTTGCACAGCTCTACACTCATGGACAAGTGCATGGGGTTCAGCATTTACTACAGCTAGCTACTGCAGGGTGCCAAATTGCAGCCCCACTCCTTGGAATACTGGTGTGTGGTGGGAGGACTGGAGGGATCAGGTGGATCCCCTAATTGGAGGTTCAATCTGCCCTGAAAGTGGATACCCTGCTACATGTGGAGCAGGGAATTGTTGGACACCACACATCCCTGCAATTTATAACATCATGTGAGTGACTGAATGACTGCCCCCAGCCCTCTCTGCTTGACTGGAGGGCTAGGGTAGCATGGTATGGGTGGTCTAAGTTTTCTACATCCAGCAGGGGTGCTCTGTGGGGGGGGGGGTGCAACAGATACAGCAGGGTCCATGCTACCATATCTTGCACCCCCACTTCTCTGGCACTATGAGCCTTTATGAATGGCGCAGAGTGTGGGCATGCCCCCTGAACACTTTTCAGACAGTCAGTGTGTAGAGCAGTGCAAATGGCCAGGTGATCAAATGTAGAAGGTACACATGCCACTTTTGTGCATTCTGTTGTGGTTTGTGGTACCCCAAATGTGACTTTTAGACCTAGTGTTGTCTATGTATCATGGATATGCAGTGCATAGGTATTTTAATTTTTCATGTATAGCCCCCTTTGAATCCATCCTAATGCATAATATCGTCAGCTTAAACATTGAGATATCTACACTATCTGTGGACAGATATAGGCACAAAATTAGTGCCAAAGGATGTACATCTCTTCATGGCTGAACTCAAAGAAAAATTTTTCAATTCATATCACCAAAAACAATGAAAATATTACAGATACATTGATGTGTTCATTATACAGACAACAGGAAAGAACTTAAATATTTATTTTCTGATAATGTCAATAAATTCTGTCCTTCAGTAAAATTCAAAATACTCTTCTCTACGAATTATACACTTCCTAGATACCACAGTAACAGTAAAAATGGCAAATGACAAACACTGTTTCACAGAAAGCCCAATGAAAAATGTAGTTAAACAGCTCATGCTTCCATGGTTCATACATCAAAACAATTATAATATGCAACAACAAGATCAAATAACACTGGATATGTTCAAATCATGAAGACAGATATTTGGGACTGTAAAGAAGGCCTTAAACAAAAGAGGTACAAATTCAGCACTAATAGCAAGAAACTCCAGTCTATACTTTACTTACCCAGGGAAGAACTATTAAAATAAAAGCAAGTGATAACACCTGTGATAGTAACATCCAATTCAGATCTGGAAAAAACACAAAAATAATAAAATATCATCTGCCTCTAGTACATGATGATGAGACACTCAAAAATGTATTTTCAATGCCACTAGTAATTTTCTTTCATTGCCACCAAACCTGAAGCAGACTAGCATGAGGTAAACTCCCTACCGAGCTACATCAAGGTGAGAATGGCAAAAAAATGCAAAATACCTTATGCAAACTATAGATACATACATATCTGCAGAGTCATTTGTTACTAACACAGGTAAAACATTCAAAAACCAAAACTCATACTCCTATTCTTCCACCAATATGGTATAGATAATACAGTTTACAAAGTGTGAGGATGGCTGCTATATTGTTGATCTGGACAAATGTACAATTCAGAATGAACCCCCACAAATTAATAATCACCCACAGCAATGAAAACACACCAGTAGGGGAACAGTTTTCAGGATCAAATGGCTCCATCAGAGACCTGCTATAACTTGTAGGCAGCGTATTAAAAGATAACTTCAAAACCACTCAGGAATGACAAATAATTGAATTGAAATGACCTGCTTAATATGAGCAGAAGATGACTTAACAAAGATGCTGGTTTTGCTGCACTCAACTTGAGGTATATATGAATCAAACCCTCACAAAGTAGAAACATGTAGTTTGTTTTCCCTCTCAGTCTACAGCCGCCTCAACCATCCATAACCCCCACACACTCACACACCTCACACTCCACAACCAGCAGACACGAGAGCTAATATGTTAAGCCTGATAGATTTCTCTCTGTTGCAGGTACACCTTTGCCCTTTTACATAACAGCAATGGGGATAGTCTGCAGCCCTAGTGCCCAGACATAATGAAACTGAATTGACTATGAAGTGCTTTGATGTTTAAAAAGTCAATTGTGTCTCATTTGAATTAACATCAACCTTACAGATATGGCATGGCATTTACTGTAGCTCTGTTTACACTGACATGATGAAGAGAGTATAACCCTCAAAGACTAGTCTTCAAAACAGTTTTGCTTTTCTAATAAAAGGTATCACCTAAAACATAATTGTTTTCCCTCCACATTACTAGTTTTGTTATTACATTCTCAAGTAATTAAACATGGCAACTACAAGTAGTATTTAGGAATCACTTTCTGAGGTTATCCTTTGACCAAAAACTCTGGATAAAACTGTAAGCATATTGGTATAGTGGGAGGTCCTGCTTCTCGTAGTTAATAGTACACCTTTACACTATGATGTTTTGTATTATCATGGTGGGCATGGTAATGGAGAAAAAGCTTTTACAGTATTTAACCCTTGAATGGCCATGGACCGCTATATCAGTCTAAGAGTTCTATACATTCTAATTCTGCTGTGGTCTCAGGGTTAAAACCACGTATTTTACTTCAGGAATGAAATAAAATGGAAAGAGGAATAGACATGCTGTTACTTTAATTTGTGCAGACCCAGCCAACCACAGTTTATCATCTAAAAATGTTTTTCATCATGCTGCCGCTTTAAATTAAGACAGTGTTGTTTATTATTAATCCCCCAAATAATGCATAACCTATCTAGTATGGTAATACATTATACCAAACAATGAAATCCAAGAGCATCATCTGATGGTGCATTAGGTATTCTGTTTTTCTTCAGGGAACTTTGCCTTTTTCAGAAACAGTTCAGCAGCAGAAATGACTGCAACTGAGTAGAAAGAGAAAACTGGTACTTAGTCTGTGATATGCTGAATGGCTCTTTGTTATGTGCTACTGGCAGGATGACCAGAACTGATGGTTTACTGCATAGAGCTGGACTCAAGAGGACATATAATCTGCTTGTTATTATTTGGTTGCCTGATGTTTCACAGTGGTCAGTTAATCACTAAGACTGCAGGGCAGAGAGTAGATTAACTTTAGCATGATTGCAAAAGAGAGGACCCAATATGATTGCACATGTAGAGAGATGAGAGATGTAGAGAGATGAGACTAGATGAACAATAAGTCACCATGGAAGTTGAAAGAGATATCATATGAAAGGTGGTTATGAGAGATAATGAAAACAGAGATAAATGGACAGAATAATAAAATACAATAATGTAGAAATAAATAAATGATATATGAGTAAGGGAAAGAAAGGGATCGCATACAGTAGATGAGGATAAACAGGGCTGTAATCTTATATACTAAGTGATGTATCCAACATGGTTTGACATGTTACTATACTGGCCTTGTATAAATACTAAGATGTGTTTCTTTAGAAAATCATGTTCTGCATCAATGTGCTTATTTAACTAAGTAATAGTAAACCATTAGTATATAAATCTGTATGAGTCTCTTGTGTGTAATATTACTAAGCATATTCTTCCTATTTGAAAAAGTTCAGAATGTTTCATGGGAATATAACGCTGTTGTGATGAATTTCAGAAGTAATATAAAAGATGCATACTGTATTTTGCCACACTTGGAAAAGAAACATACAAAACAGAAAACATACTGTAAATGTCTAGTTTATTAAAATGCATAGATATGGGAAATAATAGGAAACTGACAATAACAGACATAAAGAAATTATACAGAAATTGAAACCAGATATTATAGGGTTTTGTAAATTAGTATATGGCTACCCCATAATTATCTTTTTATATCTTATTCACCCCCAAACATCATTTTATATGTACTGAATTAAAACACGGAGGACTGCAGCTCAAATCTCTTCATGGGAATGTGTTTGCCTTGTGGCCATTGACAAGTCATTGTCCTATTTGTGCATCAAATTTTCTGGCTGAAAAATTAGAAGGATGGATGATTCTTTTATAAATGAGAGAGTGTACCACAGTAGGGTTGCCTTGGGAAAATAAATGCTTAACACAAACACAATAACATTTATCATCACATGTTCAATTTCTTCATTTTAAGTGTCCTTACTAATCATTTGGCAGTGGTTTTGCCTGTGGAACAGAAGGTCATGAATTCAGACCCCACAATGTGGATGTCAGAGTACAGTATTAGGGATGTGTTGCATTGTTAAAGAGACCATGATGCCTTTGGGGACAGTTTGAAAAAAAAAACATAATTGTTAGATGCTTTTTAGACACATTGTGGTTGTATTTCGTGTTTTTGATATTCAGCTTCTTCCTTTTCTTTAAAGCTCTGCACATTAACATGAAAACAGGATAAATTATTCTCTAGACATCATCTTATTTTGTTGCTGTCTACATTTAGCATCACTGTCTTCTGCTTGTAACAGCATACCTCTTTCTGTGGAAATGCTTATGATGTCAGAAGCAGAGAACTTTTATGTCAGGTTTAGAAAAGCAGTCTGAACAGATGATGTATAATGGTCAGTGGTCTAGTTCTAATGTTAGTTGCAATGAACAAGGGGAATTAAGGATCAGAAAATGTATATCATTACAGTCTGAACTGAGTTTAAAAATGATGCTTTTAAAGCTTCCAAAGAGATTATATTGGTTCTTCAAATGGGCTGTCATTTAAATGTGACCAAAGCCTCTTCTGCCTATTTCTAGTAGCTGTTCAGGTGGAAGTAAAATATCTTATAACATAATTAGAGCTAGTAACTCTTGTATGCAGGCCAACATTTACTCTCTTAGTCAAACAGAATCTAATACAGTTTCTGTGGTTAAAGAGCTGCTGACAGCATAACCAGAACTTTGAAAAAAGTAAGATTTATATTCATCTCATCCCATATTCTTTAGTACTTTATATATTTTCGGTAATTAATTCCCCATTTTCCTTATTACCGAAAACAGCTGCATGAAAACAAGATCCCTGTTTCCTAGACTATATCTACTCTGGCTGCTTTGCTACACATGACATCACAATCTCTTGTTTATGACATCATAATTATGGGCATGCTGTTAGCTATTGCAGCAACTCGGTAGCTGTTGCTGAAATTTAGTAGCATTTTAACTTGGCTATTTGTTTTATTTTGGTCCGTTTTTGCCAGTTCGTTTGGTCCATTTTTATTTTATTTTATATATTTGCGTTTCGTGGGATTCGGGCTGTTGTTTGTACTGTGTTCGGCGTCGCGGTTCATGTGGCTCTCCTGTTCGGGATCTTCAGAAAGTTTTGTTGATGCTCACAGATGCCGATAGATCGCCTGGGAGAGCGACTTTGGGATGTTTTAATTTGTGACTGTCGCTTCTCTAAACCCTATATGTTTTCTTTATGTAATGAAGCTATCCCTTTGAGATAAGCTCAGACTTTGATACGAACAGGGAGAGATTGCCTGAGGATCTATTTTTGGGCTTTAAATTGCTGAATTCTTTTCTGGATTTGAGTGTTTTTGGCCGTGGAACCTGCACCTCTAATCTGTTCCTCAGGACTGTACTGGTGTTGGTGGATGGGCGGTTTTGTGGCCTGGGACTGCCGTTTGACCCAGACTTTTGGGTTTGGATTTCTGTATTTCTTGGCATCCCGTCATTTCATGGGATATATGAGATTTGGACTTGCAAGTTGGAGAGGGAGATGATTTAGACTTTTCTCTTCTTTGGGGACTTGCTGCGAGATAGTGATTTTTGTAAAGCGTGAATCTCCTCGCCTGGAGGCATTTCAGTAAGGAATTTGTTTTGGAACAAATCTGACTCTGTTATTTATTATCTCCCTGGATCTGCTTATGCCTTTGTGTGCCTGAAACTGAAGACTGGGCTTACCTTTTTGGAATAAGAAAAATCTGGCTTTTGTGATTTATGGATTTTTGAGAAGTGGGTGAGTCTGTCAGTCTTTTTTTTTTTTATCTTAACCCAGGGTAGTCCGTTGGGGTGGTTGGGCAGATTAGGGGGTGCTGTCAAAGGACGGTCCCAGGGTATCTGTGCTTTCTGTTTCTTAGCTGGCAGGCTGGAGAGCTTGCTAGTTTTGAATTTCAGATATTAATCTATCTCTCCAGTGGCACCTTGGGGGACGATCAGGAGGACTCTCTCTGATTATTAAAACATCAATCTGAACCCGGGTTGTTTTTCCGGGTTGAGCAGCTGCCATACGAGCTCGTAGAGTGCTATCGGAGGATGGGCCTGGGGCACCTATGGTGGATGGATTATTGTTAGAGTGGATTGGAGAATCTATTTATACAAGTCCAATTATAGGCTGTTCTCCCCGGAAGATATATTTGGGGGACGATTATAGGGAGAGTTCTCCTTTTATTGACTGATAGATTATATCCCCTCCTTCCCCTGAAATAGTCGGACCTAAATTTTTGCAGACTGTTTTCTACTTTAGGAGTATATGGTAGAACTTTAAATTATTTCCGTTTGGCCTATGTGAGATAGGCCATGGGACAATTTTTCCCAGGGTGAGAGCTCTGTGAAATTCTTTTACTGTTCTAATAAAAGCATGGATTAGAAGCATTGTGATCTTGCTTTGAACTACTATAGACTTCTTTTTAGTGGAATCTGCAAAAAATTTGTTTAGAATTGTTTTATTTGTGGAACTGGTTAATGAAAAAGTGTATTATTGTTTTTATTATCCTGGATTTGTTGTTAGGGGTGATATCATTTATATTAAAGTAGTTTTAAGAGCCATGTGTTGGGATCAAACAGCCATGGACAGGCACTACTCTCCCTCTAGGCTGAGGGACCTGCGCCCTTTTGATTGCCCCCCGTTACAGCCCGAAGTTTATAGACGTTGCCGTGCCTTGGGGATTGTCGGAAGAGGCGAAGAGGAGGGTACCCTCGGCTGGGGAGTGATGAGTGGGCGGATGAGCGGTGGGATCAAGGAGACGCCCTGGGGCGAAATGGGGTCCAGGATATGGAGTGCGCTGCCTGGTTCCCATACCCAAGGCTCCAATGAATAGTGGGCACGTAGCCTGCTCCTCCAGGGCCTCTCATCCAACCCGGGCATTATTATGCAATGCCAGGTCAATAAAAAACAAAACGGCAATTATTGCTGATTTTGTGGAATCATCTGACCTGACATGCATTACCGAGACCTGGCTGGACGAAAATGCTGGCCCCATTTTGGAGTCAGCTGTCCCAGCTGGGTACTCGATAATACATCGCCCGAGGTTGGATCGTAGGGGTGGGGGTCGCTATTTGTTTTAAATTGGAATTGGGCCTTGTAGAGGTTCCAATGGTGTCCCCTAAATCCTTTGAGTGTATTATGGGAGCAGGTGTGGGCTGCAGGATTCTGCTCGTTTACCGTCCACCCGGTGGTGAGAAAGTTTTTCTGCAAGAAGTCGCGGACTTCATTGTCGATCTGGTATTGGAGCCCTCCAGGTGGTTGGTTCTGGGGGACTTTAATGCCTGGGTCGACGATGAACTCTCACAGTTTGGTCAAGACTTTCTCCAACTTATGAGTTCGTTGGGCTTCACACAGGTGGTTACCGCTGCTACCCATATTTATGGTCACTCTCTGGATTTAGTGTTCACCTTGGGGATGGAGATCACTGAACTGGTGGTGGAACCAGTTGGGTGGTCTGACCACCACTCTGTAAGGTTCAATTTCACGACCCCCCTTATGAAACCCACCCCTTTGGAGATGGTCCAGTACCTCCCTTTGAGGGGAGTCACCCCAGAGGGTCTGATGGCAGTGCTGGACCTATCGAGTTTGCCGATGGAGTGCAGGGAACCAGATGCCTTAGTAGTGCACTATAATAATATGGTGTTGAGGGCACTGGATTCCATTGCACCTGTCCATGTTCGCCCCCTCTCCCTCTGCCCTCGATCCCTTTGGTTTGATGGGACTTTGAGGGAGTTGAGGAGGAAGGGGAGAAGATTGGAACGCTGTTGGTGGAAATTGGGCCTGGAAGATGACAAGCTTAGATTGATGGCCCATTATGCGGACTATCAATCAGTAATCTCCCATAAGAAGGCAGAATTCCTGTCCAGGGAGATTACTGCATCAAGAAACCGACTTGCTCAGCTCTTCCGGACCGTTGACAGACTGTGCAATCCAGCCTGTCTGCGGGATTGGAGAGCTTTTTCACAAATACAGTGTGATGAGTTTGCTCGGTTCTTTGATGATAAGGTGTAAATCAATCAGACTGGAGATCCATGACATGTGTTCAAACGAGCATTGCAGTGACCAACATGGGGTTACATGTCCGAGGCCTGTCTGGATGGACTTCGACCAGCCAGCAATCATAGATATCATGAAGATTGTCCAAGGTCTGCGACTGACTTGCTGTAGTTTGGATCCTGGTCCTACGCCTCCTTGTGGGATGCATGGATGCGACTGGACCAATCCTTGCGAGGATAGTTTGGGGTTCTTTGGATCAAGGGGTGTTTCCGGAGTCTCTGAAAGAGGCTGTTGTGACACCCCTTTTGAAAAAACCTTCCCTTGACCCCGACTGCCTTACTAACTACAGACCAATCTCTAACCTGCCCTTTTTGGGCAAGGTTATTGAGAAAGTAGTCGCGTTACAGCTTGATGACTTTCTTACCACCCATGAAGTCTATGATCCTCTCCAGTCCGGTTTCAGGAAGAGACATAGTACTGAGACTGCATTAGTTCAGGTTCTTAATGATCTCCTAATTGCAAGAGATCAGAAGAGCCGTTCGATCTTGGTTCTTCTTGATCTCTCTGCAGCATTTGACACCATGGATCATGGGATGTTGCTGGATCACCTCGGCTACTTTGTGGACTGTCAGGGACAGTCCTCAGATGGTTCACTCTTTCCTCACAGGCAGAAGTCAAGGGTAGTCTCAGGGATTTTCCTCTGCCCCCTTGCTCTGTGTGGGGTGACCGAGGGTTCAGTACTTTCTCCCATGTTGTTCACGGTGTACATGCTACCATTGGGAGACATTATAAGGCATTATGGGCTGAGTTTTCACTGCTATGCAGATGATACTCAGATCTATATGTCCTTTGCACCTGAACAAAATGATGCTGTCTCAATTTTCAACAACTGTCTCGCTGAAATTCAGGATTGGATGAGTGCGAACTGGCTGAGGTTAAATCCGGACAAGACTGAGGTTCTAATCGTTGATCCGGGTCATCTTGTAAAGAAGTTGACTCCTGGGGTCTCCTCTGATCTTTTATTAGGGGATACCCAGTTGAGAACTTCTGAACAGGTGCGAAATCTGGGCGTTATTTTTGACAGTGCGCTGACACTAAAAAAGCAGGTGTCGGCCACTGTCAGATCTTCCTTTTACCATCTAAGGAATAGCGCCCCGATAAAACACCTTGTTCCACATGATGACCTTCCTGCTTTGGTTCACGCTTTTGTTTCTTCCCGTCTTGATTACTGTAATGCTTTATATCTAGGGTTGCCGGGGGTTGATCTCCGTCGCCTGCAGCTGGTGTAAAACGCGGCAGCTAGGGTTGCTGACAGGGCTACCAAGAACTTGTCATGTCACACCTGTGTTACGCTGAACTGCACTGGCTGCCAGTGCGATGGAGAATCACCTTCAAGGTCACATTGCTGACCTATAAGACCCTACATGGCCAGGGACCAGGCTACCTGCAAGATCTCCTTTGCCCTTATCGTCCTCTCCGCCCTCCGGCTCCACTGGCGAGGGATTGCTAGAGATTTCAGGGTTTGTTATAAATCATCTGGGGCTAGGGCTTTTTCTTTTATGGCCCCGACCCTGTGGAATTCTCTACCTCGTCAGGTTAGAGTGCCAGTCCGTGGAAGTATTCAGGAGATCCCTGAAAAGTTATTTATTTATGCTGGCATATGATTAGTTTATTTTATGAATATTTTATTGTTTTATGTCTTTATTTATCATGTTGATGTTTTATCTCTGTTTGTATTAGTGCTTTGATTTTTTGGAAAGCGCTTTATAAATAAATTTTGATTGATTGATTGATTGATATTCTGATGTCATAAACAGAATTATGATGTCAGGTGTAGGCAGGCAGCCAAAGCTCAAGGAGCAGAGATACTGTATTGATTGATGCAAATACCCCTAGAATAAGGAAACAAAGGTGAGAATTACAGAATAAAAAACAAAATATAAGCTACAGTTATGTCTGAATATTACATTTTTACAAAGTTGTCTCAACTGTTTCAGGAGCTCTTTAAGTGTAGAAAGTTGCTGAGTACATACTGTAGCAGCAAGCAAGCTTACTTTCACTCAGTTCTTAAACAACCAGCATTTAACTCATTACTTTGCAATGCATTTTGAGGACCTTTGTTAATATATAAAATACATTTCGGTATACATTCAATTGTTATCCTATTATATAAAGATATAGCATGTTATTTCATTTTAATTTGAAGTATTCCTAACATACAAAGTGTGGCATACCCCAGAATGATGCACACTGTAATTAGATGTCACAGTTTTCTGCACAACAAATTGGTGTACTTACTATTGGAATACATTGGTTCCTGCAAGATATTACTGACTGAAACTGTGATAATGTAATTGATCCTGCGGAGTGACTCTGTGGCATTTTCATATAATTCTGCATTGTTACATTACATATTGATAAAATACAATATACTGTACAGATTCTGTGCAGGAGAACAGGACAATTTGATGTCTCCACACTAAAGTGATTCTATTTTTTGTGTACTGGGTCTGCTGTACTAGCCTCCCTCGGCTTGGAAAAGGGGTCACAACAGCCTCAGAAGAGGGAGTTTAGCTGAAAGAAATACATTGCAGTCTATATCCATGCACATATTAGCACCTTCTTTGGATGGGCAGGTGGATTAGAAGAAGATATGGTTAACTGTAGGGGATGTGGTGCTGCCATCTTCCAGAGACTGCTCTGGATGCGTGGAAGATGACAAGTGTGTGTAAGAATTGGGCCCTTTTTTGATCAGGTCTCTGCCCTTTAGGGACAAATTGAGGTTCCTGAGGGACATGTCAAGGTAGGGTGCCATTGGATTTGAATCACCACTCTCACAGAGACCTCCCAGGGGTGAGTGTAGCTGGATGGACTGTGGATGGGGAAGGAGGAGGTATTCCTTTGGGGAGGGGAAAATCCCCGGGTAGAGACAAGGAACCAGTCTGCACTGGTGACAGAACAGATTCAAGCTACTGACCCTATAAGGGAAGAATCACTGGAATCCCATGGACAGGATTCTGTACAAGATAATTGTGTGCAAAAGTGAAGGGAAATGGCAGAAGTAGAAGGACTATTCTAGTACTGAGAGACTCTAGAGTCAGCGGTAAAGGGAGGTTGGTGTGCACCACCAGTCAAGAGTAGAGAACTGACCACTGTTTGCCAGGGGAAACAGCAACAGGATGCTCCCTTGCTTGCAGAAGTACATCAAGGAAGATGATAGGAGGTGAGATGTGATAATTTATGTATGCACCACTGATCTGGTGGACAGCAGCATATATATGCTAGATGGCAGATTCCTTTGAACTATGCAGATAGGTAAGGGTAGATGCAGAGGTGGTAAACTTCTCTGAGGCCCTTCGGGTGTCAAAAGAAGGTGAGGATAGACAGGAGAGAATTAAAGAATGCAACATATGGCTAAGGGGCTGATGTGGGGAATCGGGATTTTTCTTTCTGGGGGGACTGCAGAAATTACCAAGAGTAGCATTCCTCTTCACTTGTGCTTAACATGAAATAGGCACCAGTGCTCATGCAGTGATAAAAAAATAGCATTTCACTAGCGCATGTATTTTAACTCTGCATCTGTGAGCCGAGCATAAGAACTTTGTCTCTGGGCCGTGTTCTGCCATTTCAAAATGGTGCCCATGTTTTTCAATAGCTCCTAATATAACCTGTATAGGTTCTTTAGCATTGATTTTAGGGATAAATATAAACAAGATTGAGATACTGAAATGTTTATATGGACAATTCAACTGTGATTATCATTTATTTATTTTTCTTTTCATAAAATATATTTATTGAACTTTCAACAACTAAACAACAAAAAAAAAATAACAGTCTGGTTCATCAGCATGGAAAAGGTAATGCAGAGTGAGTTATGGTATAGCACAGTCCATGACTGAGCTATAGTAATCATTAATAAACATTACAAAGTGGTAGTGGCACTGATTACATCCGCTTATACTTATAGACAAGCAATTAATAAATGACATATCTTTTAACTTAAATACCTGGGTTAAGGTCCGAAGTTTCCTGGACCAGTATACAAGGACAACTGGAGAGTAAATTCATGAATAACAGTGAAATTGTACATGGTACTAGAGTGCAGTACAAGTACTTACACCATTGTGGCTAGTCATAGAGGGAAGATATCATTTTCTATTGCTCTGATTAAGGGATCTCAGATTGTCAGGAATCTAGGAGAGTTACTATTGCCCAATAACTGGAGCTGTTGGCCTTGAACCCTGGCTTCTTAAGATGACTGCTCCTCATATTGTCTCTGCCTTGATCAGAATTTTTAACTTGTCCCTTCGTAGCGGTGTAGTCCTTAACATCTGGAAAACTACTAGAATAGTCTCAATGTTCAAAAAGGTAATCCTGTGTCTATCCTAAACTACCTATCTATTGCCATTCTTCTAGTGCTAAGCTAGGTCCTTGAAAAACCGGTCTCCTATCAAACCATCACCTTTCTTCATGACCATAATTTTCTCACTGCATCACAGCATGGCTTTCGTAAAGGCCATAGTACTACCACAGTGCTCCTTAAGTTTACGAATGATATCAAAGTAGCTGTGAACAATGGCCTCTTAACTGGGGCAGTCTTTCTTGATCTGGTGAAGGAATTTGATCTAGTTGACCATTGCCTCTTTCTGGCCAAAATGTGTTCTTTAGGCTTTTTCCTGGATGTCACTATGTGGTATAACAGTTATTTGTCAGACAGGAAACAATTTGTCAAGTTTAACACTGCCATATCTGATTCCACAACAATCAATATTGAAGTTTCTCAAGGCTCCATACTTGGACCCCTTCTTGTCACCATCTTTACTAATGATATCTGCCTGAATGTCCCATCTTGCTCATGTTTATTTTATGCTGACAAACTTGTCCTCTATCACTGCTCTAGGAATATCTTTGACTTAAACATCATCCTCTTGGCTGACTTCTCTTGTGTCCAATGCTGGCTCCATAGGAATAAGCTGGTCCTCAATACAAATAAAACACAAGCAGTGATCTTTGGTCCTGCCCCAAGGCTAAGAAGTTGCTCAGAACAGTTGGCAGTCACCTGTGTTGATGGTTCCCATCTTCAAAGCGTTAGCTCTTTCAAATATCTGGGAATTACGCAGACCACTTTCTAGACTTTGACTGCCACATCTCTACATGATGGCAAGTAAGGGCTGCTTGGCCCATTCAGTCTACCCTTTCTTGTTGTGTTGCTGATGCTGTAGACCCTTCTAGGTCTACAACACTTTCTCTTCTACCCCTTACCTATTATTTTTGATTCTCTTGTGTTTATCCCAGGCTTTTTTGAATCCCACCACTGTTTTTGCCCCCACTACCTCCACTGGAAGACTGTTCTAGGCGTCCACCACCCTTTCTGTCGAGAAGTATTTCCTCACATCTCTCCTGAACCAACCCCACAGCTTCATATCATGACCCCTTTTTCTAGAGCACTCTTTCCTCTGAAAACTACCTCCCACTTGTATCCTATTCACCCCGTGAATTATTTAAAGGTCTCAGGCATATCCCTCATCTCCCTCCTCCCCTTCAGGGTGTACATGTTTAGCTTCTTTAGCCTTTTCTCATAGGACTTTTGATGTAGACCACATACCGTCTTGGTAGCACTTCTTTGGATGGCCTCCACCCTTTACGTTCTTCCTGGGATGTGGTCCCCAAAACTGGATGCAGTACTCCAGGTGGAGTCGTAAAAAGGAACTATATAGTGGCAATGCCACTTCCCTCTTCCTTCTGGTAATACACCTACTTATACACCCCAGCATCCCACTTGCTCTCTAGATCACTTTGTTGCATTGTCTGGCAACTTTCATGTCATCCAACAAAATTACACCCAGGTCCCTTTCCTGCATGGTCATAGCTAGTTTCTCTCCCCATTTTGTACTGCACCCCAGATTTCTGTTACTCAAGTGCATTATTTTGCATTTTGTTTGCATTAAACCTTAGCTGCTTTGTCAGTAATGAAGACATTAAAGAGTACTAGCCCCAGTACTAACCCCTGTGATACCTCACTGGTCACTCTCTCCTCCTCAGAGCAAACCCCATTTACCACCACCCTCTGCCTCCCATCCTCTAACCAGTTTCTTACACAGGTTACCACCTTATTTACCACTCCCATGCTACCCAACTTGTTTACCAGCTTCCTGTGTGGAATGATGTCAACAACCTTGCTGAAGTCCAAGTAGACCACGTCCATGGCCCCTTCCTGACCCAACATCTTGGTTTTCCAGTAAGAAAAATCTATCACATTTGTTTGGCATGACCTCCCCTCTGTAGAGCCATGCTGCCTTGAGTCCTGCAGTCCATTGGATTCTGGGTGTTTCACGATTCTTTCCTTTAATAGCATTTCCATCAATTTACAATGTGCACATGTCTATAGTATGTGACAATCCTGAGTCTTTGGACTCCCTGAGGCGCTGTGTCAAATCCCAAAACTTTGAAAACTTTAGGAGTCACCAGTAATGTGATATAGAAAACAGTCTTCCAGATCAATGTTTTAGTTCTTCATAAGTATTTTATCTCCCCAATGTTTCACTTATCTAGTGAACTTGTTCATGGGATCAATTCTGTGTAATAAATATACATATAAAATATGTTTAAATACTTGTATGGATTCTTTTTACTTTTATTTTCACTTTTTTATATATAGAGTTGTAGGTATATTGATTTCAGATACTACATAACAATATAGTATACCTTTAATTATCTTTAAACATTTTTTCATCATGTTCATTTCTTTTTCTACTAATGATGTTAATCACACCTGTAACAACTAGGAACACATGCATTCCCATTACCATTTTGTTTCATATCATCTACAATAATTTTAGCAAAGCATTTTTAATATTTTTCACCATATAAAGCAGTACAATCTCATTCCACCATTCCATGCATATTTTACTACTGTCCCCAAATAGACCTGTTACCCCCTCAGCCAGAGTGTAAAAAGTTACCTTTGAGCTGTAAGTTTTGTCCTTAGTATTTAAGTATTTAAACATATTTTATATGTACATTTATTGCACAGAACTGACCCTGTGAACAAGATCATGAGAGGAGAAAAACATAGGTGAAATAAAATATTCATGAAGAACTAAAAAGTTGATCTGGAAGACTGTTTTCTATATCGGATTATTGGTGACTCCCAAAGTTTTTGAAGTTTTTGGATACATTTAAATCAATTTCCCTGCTACAGATGTCGGGCTGACAGGCCTGTAATTTTCTACCTCTTCCTTTCTACCACTTTTGTGAAGTGGGACTACGTCTGGTCTTCTCGAGTCCTCTGTGATCACATCGGACTCCAGTGAACTGTTAAACAAGTCTGCCAGGGGTGCAGCTAGCACCTCACTGAGTTCCTTCAACAATTGTGGATGCACCTTGTCTGGCCCCATGGTTTTGTCCACCCTCAGATTAGCAAGTGCTTTCCTGACTCTATTCTCAGAAAGGCACTGGTGTCCACTTCCCTCTTCACCAAGTTCATAGTGCTTATTTGTGGTCACTCCCCTTTCCCCTCTACTGTGAACACTGAGTAGAAATATTTGTTTAAGAGGCATAGGGTCAAAACCCCACAAACAAAAAAGAGCACAGCAATCAATGCCGCAAGCAAAATGCCATTCTCCCAAATAAGGTTGGTTAAAACACTGACCGTTACTAAATGCATGCACACCATAGGAACTATGGGGAAAACATATACAGTTTTTGTTTTTGGGAGGCTCTGCACCCTGCCCCCCGACATTGGGGGGCTTTGCTCCCTACACCCCCTTACTTATTATAATTAACTCTGAGGAGGTGTGGACCTTGGGGATGGGGAGAAACACAGGAGGGGTAAAAATTTATTTAAAAAAATAAAACAAAACATCTAATACTGGGAGACAGAGACCCAAACCCTGGTCCCCAGCTCTCCTCCACTCCAGGTGCTAGTGCCTTAGCCACTCCACTATGGGAAGGGCTTGACCAGGTACCACACCTGCAGCTACTTTAGCCCTTTCCCATCTGGACTACAGCAGCAGGGTAGAGGTATTTCCTGAACTCTATAATACCCCTGTCACTGTACATGGTACACAATTTCTGCAGCATGATTTTTGCCTCACTCTTCTTGAAGTGATATATTGACCTGGTACCTGTTTATTTATTTATTTATTTAGTTAAACATCAGTTTTGAAACCTTTGAGCCAGAGGCTCATTTACAAAGGTACCTCATCACAAAGAGGACATAAGAACAATAGTACAAGGGACACTGAAATTACAAAGACAAAAGTTACAATTCAATTACAATTTTGTTACAGTAGAACTCACAACCCATGAACAGAATAGCATAGGGTGCAAAAACTTGGGGTTGGGGGTGCAGGTAGAGGTAGCAGGAGAGTGACAGGGAGGAGGATTATTAGGAAGGAAGGGGGTGGAGCCGCCAGTGAGCATTGTCAGTAGTGTTTTTATTATTATAGGTTAGCGGCAGTTGCATTTGCGTGAGGTAAGCAGGAAGTTTCTGAGCCTGGGCTTAAAGCAAGCTAAGGTTGGTGCATTTGAGACACCGTCAGGGAAGGAGTTATACCAGTGGGGTGCACGGTAGGGGAACGCCCTCTGCCCTTGAGAGGTCCTGGCTCACGGAATGACTAGGGCTGTTCTTGACGAGCTGCAAGTGTTTAGGGTTGGTGCAGTTCGGTGAATTGCGTTGGATAGGCCTATGAGGGATAGGCCATGCAGGGCTTTAAAGGTGAGCTGGCAGGTCTGATACATGAGTCGCTCATCCAGGTTGAGTAGGGTAGCCAGGGTGTACAGCTCACATGTGTGAGTGAGTCTGAGGGCACCAGTGATAAGTCTGCAGGCCTTGTTAAATGTAAGGCGAACCTTGTTGAGGGCAGTCTGATCTGCTGAACCATAGACTGGAAGGCCATAGTCAATGAGAGATATGACAGAGGAGGTGACAGCCAGGCGGAGGGGCATCAGGAGGGAGGCATTTGCCGGTAGAGAATGCCTAGCCGCGAAGTTCGTGCAGAATTTAGGCAGATATATGTCCATGGAAAGAAAAGTGGATCAAAGGTTATTCCAAGATATTTATAGGACTGAACAGGGTCAAAGGAGATATTGGGTGTGGAGTGGATGGTTAGGGGGAACTTGCTGTACTTATTTTGGGGTGGGAGAAGAGCATCGTTTTTATTTTCTTTAGGTTGATAACAAGTCGGTGCTCAGTGAACCAGGCCACTGTAGAGTCAAAAGCTAGTTGGAGGGAGTTCTGTAGCAGCATGGGGTTATTGTGAGAGGCAATGAGGACAGCATCATCTGCATAGAGAAGAATCTTACCCGCACAACTGCTGGGTAGGGAGTTGAGAAAGAGGGAGAATAGTAGGGGTCCAAGAATTGAGCCCTGCGGCACTCCAGAGCGAATGGGGCAGGTTTCAGAGAGAGTACCGTTGACTTTCACACGTTGGGAACGGGCAGAGAGATGGCTGGTACACCAGGAAACAGGTCCAGAGGCAAAGCCTATTAGGTCGAGGGTGGAGAGCAGGAGAGGATGCGAAACGGTATCAAAGGCTTTAGACAAGTCAATGAATATAGCACCAGCCAGGGCACCAGAGTCCAAGGAGGCATGGAGGAAGTTGGAAAATTCCAGGAGAGCTGTATTGGTACTATGACCTGCTCTGAGCCCGTGTTGTTCAGGGCAGAGAACACTGTACTTACAGAGGTCGTCAGAGACTTGGGATGCCACAATTTTCTCCAAAGTCTTAGAGAGGGGGGAGAGGATCGAGATGGGCCAGTAGTTACCTGGAAGAGTCCTGTCACCACCTTTGTGGACAGGGGTAACTGTGGCAACCTTCCAGGCAGCAGGGAATTGTCTGAGACAGAGTGATTTGTTGAAAATGCATGTGATAGATGAAAGGACCTGATCCAGAACCTGACGTAATAGGCAGGGATCAAGTGAGTCATTACCGACGATGTTACCTTTTAGGGCTTTTAGCAGGTATGACCTGGTTCCTTGTATGGTGACACAACGCAGGTGGAAGGAGGGGCGAGCGATGGGTAGTGGGGCAGAAGGAGGTGGCGGACTGAAAAAGTTACCAGGGAGTACTGAGCTAAGGTCGGTAAAGGAGTTATTGAGGTGAGTGACAATGAGGGCAGGGTCAGAGGAGACAGTACCATTGATGTTGAGAAACGAAGGAGAGGGGGACCGGGAGTGACCATTCAGTTGCTTGATGTTGTCCCAGAAGCACCTAGGGTTCCCCAAGAGGAGGTAAGAGAGGCTTAGTATTCCACTTCGCTTATGGATGGCCCAGCTGCACTGGTTGAGGGCAGCAGCATAAGACTGTCTGTCAGCTGGACGGCCAGTAGCGACAGCAAGGTGCCAAAGATTGTCTCGTTACTTAAGATGCCACAGCAGGGCAGGGGTGATCTAAGGGGCATATCTCACTTTGGACCTCCTAGCAGTTATGGGAGCAAAGATGTCGCAGGCAGAGTTGAAGGTGTTTACAAAGAAGGCCAGGGCCAAGTCAATGTTAGTTGCACTCGTCAGAGAGGACCAATCAGTATGGGCAAGGAAGCGCTTAAGGCCTTTGAGTCCCCCGGGTCTAAGCCACCTCCGAGAGGTGGTTTTGACTGAGGATGAGGGCCGAGGGGTTTCCCAGTTGAAGATAACAGGGGAGTGGTCACTGAGGCAGTCAGGGAGGATTTGTATGTTATGGATGCGGCTTGGCCTGTTGGTGAAGACCACATCCAGGATGGTGCTTGTACCCCTGCTGGGGTTGATTCTAGTAGGCTGCGTGACCAGTTGAGTTAGGTCAATTGAACCAAAAGCCTCACGGTGGGAGGAGGACGAGGGGCAAAGCCAGTTTATATTCAAATCACCCACCAAGATTTGGTCCGAGGGGTTGGGTAGGGAGGTAAGGTAGTCAATTAGTGGGCCCAGAGCCTGGGATTGGTTCCTGGGGGGTATGTAGGCTGCGGTCACTAATATAGGGCCTCTAGAAGGGTCAGGGGACAGCTTTAGAGTGAGGGCCTGGGCCTTATGGTCGAGGTCAGGCGGAGGGAGGGGTAGACCCATGAGAGAATCCTTCAAATAGAGGGCACAACCCCCACCTCTCCTTCCGACACGGTCCAAACGGTGGGGAGTGTAGCCGGGGAGAGAGACAAGAGAGTTGGGAGTGGAGTGAGACAGCCAGTTTAAGATGTTGGCCGTTTCTTAGTCCTCCTCTGTACAGTCCCCTCTCTCCTTTTTAACTGTACAATCCCTCTCTTGATTTTCCTTTTCTCACAGATATACCTGAACAATGCCTTGTCCCCTTCTCATACTGTCTGGGCTTTTCTTTTCTCAGTTTGTGCCTTTGAGTGCCTTACTGTTTTGTCTGCCTCCTTCCATTTCCCCAGATATACTTCTCTGTCCTCCTCACTCAGTCTCCTTATACCTTCTGAATGCCACTGTTTTTGCCATTACCTTTTTTTTTTTTTACTTCATGCTTATTGAGTTAACAATATACATACAGTGCATGTTCTGGACATAGAGCAAAAACAAACTATAAAACCATGATGAAGGTGACACTTCTCTTAATATATATCAAAGTACACCATCTTATGTCATTAGATATGTCTTTGAGAGGGCATTAGCCATTAGAAACATTATTAGAATCCACAAAATGCAAAATAAAATCTGTTGCATTGTTGAGTCCGTGAGTGGCATGTCTTGGATCAGTAAGAACATCATTAAGTCAGTCAGAGTCTATACCTTGACAAAGAGAAGGAGAAGAACATGCCATGCAAAACTGCTTTTGTCCACAAATGATGTGGAATTGAAGTGGAGTAGGCTCTGCAATGCACCATATATAGAAATAGAAGAAAAAAATCAGCTTAGGCACAGTTTAAATTCCTAAACAAGTAAATTAAAAAGCAGAAAGCTAAAACAGTACAATTGCAAACAGAAAAGTTAGTAATTGAACTAA
Organism: Neoceratodus forsteri; assembly: GCA_016271365.2. Taxonomy (NCBI): domain Eukaryota; kingdom Metazoa; phylum Chordata; order Ceratodontiformes; family Ceratodontidae; genus Neoceratodus; species Neoceratodus forsteri. The sequence goes on from CM028136.1 coordinate 657,073,751, forward strand.
GCAGCAGTAATACAGACACCCTTCACACCAAACTGAGTTAGGAGAGAGTAACAGTATCACAGTTGATCAGGAATAAAAGGTATCCGAAGTCTTTTCAGCATGGCTGTTCAATTCCAATGATAACTGTTAGCAAAAGCACAGTCAAAGTTCAGTAGGGGAAAACCAAAAATGAAAAGCGTGCTGACCTAAACAGCTCAATGTTGCAATGGGAAAGTACTTAAAGGGACACTGTCAACCCCCTTCTGTCTCAGTGTCCCTAGTTTAAAAAACATATTTTATGATTACCAACATTGTGTAAAGATTGTTGATGTAGCTGGTAGATTGATTTTAACTCATATTTTCTTTACAAAAGTAAAAAACAGACTGTCCAACATACTGGTGTTATCACACCAAAACAGGTTTGTTTACATTCCTTGATCAGCTCTAAATACATCTTTCCTGGACTTGGGAACACCTGAAAAACAGTCTAGCCCCTCGTGATGCTGTGGGAGTTTGGGAGACTACTTCCTTATCAGTGACTGAACTTTTTGGGTGTGTTTCTATTGCTCAAGAAGCATGCAGTAAGAACAGAACCAGGACAGTAAACAAAAACAAAGTTGTTTATAAATATGCACTGCCATGCATTTCAGTTCTACTAAACAAGGAGACAGACAAAATAAGTAGCAACATCAGTGAATTTTAGAGAGGGTAAGCAATCATAAAATGTGAGGTTTCAACTAGAAATAATATGATGAAAAACAAGTTGACAGTGTCCCTTTAACTGAGGGCACCCTGAGAAAGTCAAATAAATCAGATCTGGTCCTCAGAGTCAGAATCCCGATCCTCAGCTTGAGAAAGTGGATGACTGACATGTTCCTGAGCCCATTTTAGGGTGTCTGCTGGATATCTAAAAATGTATACCCTTGCTGTGGTGGACAATGCGAAGACGAGCTGGAAACACCATGCCATGCAGAATGTCTGCTTCCCTCAGCATGGCATGGCATGACTCCATTAAAATGTTTTTTCTTCTGCCTTATGGCAAAACCGAGGTCTGGGTAAATACAAATCTGCTGCACATCCTACAGTAAAGTTTTATTCTTTCTAGAGAGGGCTAGAATCAAATCTTTTGTTCCAACACCATCTGTTACTGCCACAATGGTGCTCAGTGCCTCTGGGTTGTCCTGCTTCCCTCGAGGGGTCACTCTGTAAGCTTTCTAGAGCACAAGTAGCCTACTCCATGCTTTTTCTCCAAGTTGTTGCTTGAGCCAGACTTATAGAAAAAGTATAAGGTGATCCCCTTCAGACCCTTCTGGCATACTAATGATTCGTATGTTGGCTGAACAAGCTTGGTTTTTGAAGGATTCAAGGCATGAGTACAAATGATAACTTTCTTTAATAACAGACAACACTGCACCTAGATCCACATCAGATCATTTGGTGACTTCCAAAGTCTCCATTTTGAGACAGTCAATTGATGTCTCGAGCACCACTACTCTTTTTGTAAGGGTATCAAATCTGTCAATGAGTCCAGTGACTGCAGGGATTAATTTATTAAGTTTAAGCTCCAGGTTCTGAAAAGTTTCTTCATCTGAAGTTTTCACCACAAGTGGCAATAAGTCTCAATTCACTCATGGGTGACCATGTGGGCAAAGGAGCAGAAGCAGTTTTTCCTTTGGCTCCTTCATTTTGGGATTTTTCTTTCTGGGACTTTCCCATCTCAGAAAAAGGACCTTCAGACACTAAGTGATGGCAAAAATTGTTGTTAGTTCACTCCAAAAATAAAGTTTTAAAGTCAAATAAAGCCAGTGATATGCAAAGCTTTAGTCTAAGGCTGCCATCTTGCTCAGACTCCACAGCGCCCCCTCTCTTTGCCATTACCATTTCTGCTTCTTCACCTGAGAACCATAACAGTTTGTTTGTTTGTTTGATTTATTCATTATAAAAATTAACATGGTTTACACCCATTGAGTACAAAATTACACTCATTTACAATGGGTACCATATAAAAGTCAGTACCTGGTTACAAGGAAGGAAAATAAAATTTGTACAATGCACATCATTAACCATTAATCATAAAGTGCAAATGCTTAATCATACAGAATCTAAAATAGTTCATCAGTCAACATAGCTATCACACCCCAGGACTCCCAACTAGACAAGAAAATTAAACATTACTTAATCCACCATCTCAAATAAAAACATTTAGCAATACACATCAATATCTAACTTTAATACCCTAACTTAATAATTAAACAAGGTTACTCATAGTACACCAATCCCTAGGTGTACCATAGTTTTTCTGGTACAATTTCTTAATTTGAAAACAAGTTATATTGGAACCATATAGTCTTAAACTTGTAGGCAGGCTATTCCATACTTTGGGCCTTCTGTAGAATAAGGAGGCACATCCAATTAAACTTCTCTTTTTAGGAACTTCAAATTCAATTGACTGAGATTATCTTAATCTCCAGTTAAGATGTTTTATTTTTAATACATTTGCTTTGTAATCAGGTACTTTACTTTTAAGAGTACTATACATAATTTTGCTTGTGTGTTGGTTTTGTCTAATGTCCAAATGTGCCCCATTCATTTCCCTATACAGTATAAAATCACAACGATGTCTTTCTCTCTGTGCCTCTAATACATATCTGGCCATCCTATTATACAACATATTTACTTTCCTCAATTCTGGACAAACAAACAAACATAATGGTCTTCTCCTCCTTCTGCTTTTGCTTATTTGCCTGATGTGCAGGTTTGTTGTCTTATCAAAATCAACTTATTAAATATAACCTAGATGATTTAATTGTAACCTTAAAGCAAGATATGAAAAGATGGCAAAATCTCCCTCTCTAGTTTTGGGGAAGGGTTTCCATAGTTAAAATGAATATTTTCCCAGACTATGTCACCCTATTAATATGCAAAATACCTTTTTTCCTTTACATTGGCTTAAAAAACATTGCTCAGACATTAATAGATTCATATGGTGTGGAAAGACTCCAAGAATAGCTGTAGAAAAATTATTTCTTCCTAAAACTCAAGGTGGTGTTAAGATACCAATTTTTTTTTTCAGTATTACATGGCCACCCATGGTAATAAGTACATCAAATGGTATCAGTCCTATGATTTACAAATAAAATATGTACCTATTTGGCTAGACCTGGAGCTAAATCTAATGAAGAAACATAGAACACAACCAGAAAATCTCTCTCCAGATTTAAGACTTTTGGTGATTGAAACATCTTTAAAAATAGATTAACAAATATGCTTGTTTATATGTTTCCTCTTCCACTTGGACACTAATCAACCCATTCTAGATAACTCTAACTTTAAGATTAATGGAAAACTGATTCCCTCAATTTGGTTCCCCAGCAATACAAATCATGTTGTTAACTCTTACCTAAAAGAAGGTTTCTTAATTCTGCTCAGTAATATTTTAGAAAAAATACAGTTAAGCAAAAAATACCTAACCAAGATACTGTTAATCAAAATAGCTTTGAAATCTCATTTTGGGCCACTCCTTGACTTACCAACTCCCAGGATTTGTTAGACAAAATGAAAAATTATGGATCAAAAGTGCACCCTGTTGCTAATATATATTCTTTACTTTTAACATCAAAATACACTGTAGATCCAGTCATTTCTTCATACTGGTGCAAAGAAACCAAACACAACCCACAAAGTTTGTCTAAGTTATGGAAAAATGCCTGCCAATTCATTCCTTTGGACAATTTAAGATTAATGCAATGTAAGATTTTGCACAATGCATATATGTCACCTCAAAAACTATTTTGATTCAGGTTATCTAATTATAACAAGTGTATTAAATGTGATTCAGAAGAAGGCACTATTACCCATATTGTATGATCTTGCTCTAAGGCATGTTCTGTTTGGAATATAGTAAGAAATGATAGTGACACAAAATTATCTTTACAGTATGCCTTTAATTTTAAGACATGCATCTTAGGCAATTTGGATATGGTAAGAAATCCCTGCAACAAATCAAATATCAGCTTTTTTGGAAGACATCAAAAAGCAAAAGTGAGGTCAGTAAATCTTTTATACAAGTTTCTGGGTTGTGGAGTGTTGCATTGAATCCACATTTCCGTCTGACTTTCTTAAAGGATGTGTGCTTGTCTTTGAGGTCTATTCACAACTGTTTTGGAGAACAAAGGGAAGATTCTAACAAAGGATTTTTACATCCTGCATATGCCCTAGACTAATGTTCATCACCTTCAGAAATGTAACACTTTCTGGGTCTCTGATCTACAGTAACAATCAGTTTTCTGGTCCACAGTAGCTCACCACGAGTCACTCATTAACGCTCACCCTTGCTACAGTAAACATTTGCAGTCTCCTCTACCTCTCACACTAACCATTCAAGCTCGATACCAGCAACCTGGTACCATGGCAAATCTTCCCTACCCTCACTTGTGGCACCCTTCTACAAAGGACTAGGTGCAAATGACAGCTCACGCCACTGGACAGTTGACAAATCGACACCTGCTCCTAGCCATTACCCTACGCTGAGACCCCAAACGATTGCACTGTACTCAAACTAACAAGAAACAGATGCATTACATGTTATACTATGAGCTGTGGCAGATGTCCCTTAAACTCCTGCCCCTCCTCCTTCTGATGTCAGGAAGTGTCCATCCAAATCCTGGCCCTGTTTCTACCAGGGTAACAAATCTAGCAAAAATGGAGGGCGGTCTCACCATCGCCACCTTAAATATCTGTAGCCTCCTTCCAAAACTGGCATCCCTTCAAGTCTTTGCCAGTCAACACAATCCCGACATACTAGCCATTGTTGAAACCTGGCTGACACCAAGCAGTCCGGACCATGCCATCTCACTACAAGGTTACAATATTTTCAGACTGGACAGGACTAATAAAGGGGCGGGGGTTGTGCTATTTACATTAAGGACAACCTCTCCAGCCACCCTGTCTGCTTTTCCACCACTAACTTCTCTGTGCAATTTCTCCCTGTCAAGCTACTACTTGGTGCCCAAAATAAAGTGCTACTGTGGCCACTGTCTATATCCATCCTAAAGATCCAGGGTCTGGCCTCCAGACTGTTCTTGAATTTGTAAGATCGTAACCACCTGACACCGAGCTCCTTCTCCTTGGCGACTTTAATATAAATTGGCTTGCATCAGATGTTGGGTCCCTCAAGGATGCTATCCTAGCAGCTAACCTAACGCAGATGGTGAGCTCCCCCACTAGAAAAAACTACAAAACTGGAACTTGCACTCTCATTGACTAGATCCTTGCTAGCCACCCAGTCTGCAAAAAAAACACAGTTGTTCTCCTGGACTCTCTCAGTGACCACTCCCCTGCGATCTGTACCTGGACAAATAAGTTCCAAAAACCATGTCCAAAAACCATCTCAAGCAGAGTGCTACCCCATGAAAACCTTACTAAGCTCAAGACCTGTCTTTTACAGCAACACTGGCCCCCAATATACAATACTCTAGATGTTGATGCAGCCCTAGATTATTTTATCACAACTTTCAACACTGCCTGTGACACCTACGTACCAGTAAAAAAGTGTAAAATCAAAGCGCTCTCAAATCCCTAGCTCATGGCCAAACTACTGGCCCAACTCAAAGCTCGGGACCACCTCTGGGCCATAGCCATAGCCACAGGCTCCTTGATGGATATCCAGAAGTATAACAGGCACGAAACCAATGTATCAAACAAATCCGACTAATGAAGAGCTCCTATTTCAAAAATGCCCTCGCAAACTCCTGGGGTGACTGGAGATCATTCTGGGACAACATCAGAAATATCATGTGTAAGCAGTCCAAATCCTCTCCCACTATAATGACTGTCGATGGAACCACTTCACTAGACCCAATGGTCATGGCAAAGGCCTTAAATAAAACTTTCACTGACCTCAGTGGGGTCCTCCCGCCGGACTTCTTCTCTGACACGGACTCGTCAAAACCAACATCTCCTACTGCCTCACCTGACCAACTGCTTTTCCACTTCAAAATAGTTAAGGCACATGAAGTCTACAAATATATAAAAAAGGCTATCTCTAAATCCAGAGCAAGCAGTGATACTATTGATCTTAAAATGCTATCCCTTACCCTGGAAGAGGTGGTGCACCCACTCACCAAAATTTTCAATCTCTCCCTCTGCCTTAGTCAATTTCCCAGCAAATGGAAGTCTGCTATAGTCACACCAGTGTTCAAAAGTGGTGAAAAGTCCCTACCAGGAAACTATCGGCCTATATCTATACTTCCACCCCCTCCAAGGCCCTCAAACGCATTGTGGCTGACCAACTCTCAGACTACCTGCATAAGTGTAACATACTCTGCTTGCAGCAATATGGATTTAGGAAAGGACACAGCACGCCGACTCACCCTAGGAATCTCTCAGGAGAAATTCACACTGCCTTGGACAAAGGATATCAAACCGGAGCTGTTTTCATTGACCTAACAAAGGCGTTTGATACTGTTCACCATGGCTTACTTATCACACAACTACACAGTCTTGGGCTCTCAGAAGGACCAGGTGCCTGGGTTAAAAGTTACCTGGCCCAACGCTCTTAATCAGTAAAAATCTCAGAAGTTCTCTCAGACACAAAACTGGTCCTCTCAGGTGTTCCACAGGGGTCAATCCTTGGCCCCCTCCTTTTCAGTCTTTTCCTAAACTCTCTCCCCAAATCCTGCCTGGAACAAATAATCCTTTATGCTGACGATGCCGTGATTCTCTCCTCTCATAAGGACCCGAAACCCTTACTCCAGAGCCTGCAACTTACTTTCTCCAATGTTGAAAAGTGGTTCCTAAATCACAAGCTGGTCCTAAATCACAAAAAAACAAAATCCATGCTTTTCTCCAGTCCACAAAACAGAAAAAGACAAATTCCACTTACTATCAAAACACACCCAGGAAATACCCTTGAACAAGTGTCACCATTTAAATACCTTGGAATCACCTTTGATCAAGGTCTTACCTCTGTGACCCACATTGATAACACAGCGAAAACAGTGAACCAGCGCATTGGTATCCTGTTCTGAAACCGGAAATTCCTTACCCAGGCTGCGCTGAGGATTGCTATCCAAAGCTCTGTCATCTCAATCATAGACTATGGCTTAATAATCTATGGCTCTGCCACTACCACAGCACTAAGGTGCATCACAACTACCCTAAACAAGGCCTGTCGGCTGCTCACTGGAATGCAAAGATGTACTCATACATGTGAGCTCTACACTGAAACAGGATGATTGCAACTCTCAAATCGCATAAGGTACCTCACATGCTTGATGGCAAAAAAATCCATCTTGGGCTGTACTCCGCCGTGTATCCAAGATCTACTTTGCCTGAATACCAGCATCCGTCCCACCAGAAGATCGGAACACCAGCCTGTCCATGTCCCCAGATGCTGGACCACACAGGGCCAAAGATCTTTTACCTATCATGTCCCCAGCTGGTACTATGCCCTGAGCTCGCTCATTACATCTTCCACATCACTAGGAGCTTTCAAATCTCACCTCTCAGCCTCTAGCTCCTGTGACTGCCTTGACTAATGATTCTTCCCTCATGGCTGTTTTTAATGTTTTTCATCCTCCTCCTCCTCCTCTGCTCCTTTCTTGACAAAGGCATCTGAGCACCTCTAACTACTCTAAGTCTGCTCCCCTTCCCATATCTCCTCCTACCCTTCCCACCTTGACCATTCCTCCAATGTTTTGTTTTTTCCTGTGATGTACTGTATAGTACTGGCATATTGAAACCTTTATAATTTGCTGACCATTCTATGTAACATGTCTTGTTTGTACATTGATAATGTGGAACCTTTGTAAAAGAGCCATTGGCTCAAAGGTACTAATTCCTAGAACAATAAACTAAACTAAACTATTACTTCAATCACCATATCAACGAAACACCTAATTATTAGGCATTAGATAGACAAAAAAAACTCACAATCACTGAATGGACTTCAAATATCATATTTAATTTACAAATAACCAGCTTAATATATTTATTTAACAACAAGATGGCCCAGTTTCACTAAAGAAGGGGGAAATTATATAGGCTATTACTGGAATCCACTTTATAACTTTTACACCCACTTTATTGAGAAAACAGTAAGCTCTGAGGCTAACAGGAAACTGTCTCAGTATAAATAACATAGTCACAAGATGGGCTAATCTACTGTCTCTATAGGCCTGCACTATATACATGACACACTATATGATTCTTCTTATAAATTTGACAGGGGTAGTGGATGGGGGGAGGGAAGGGTTGAGAGCTATTAGGGGTTCATTTATACTATGTCTAATTATTTATTTGATTTACTGTGTCTTATTGTTTGTTAATTATCACACCTCTTTCTGCTTGTTATGTTATTTTACTATTTGGATTTGCTGTTAAAAACTTTTTAATAAAGAGAAGAACGTTTAAAAAACAGGTTTGTTGCCTTTACTATGTTCTTTTTATATGGTTCATTTGCCCTCCACCACCCTCATGACATCTCACCCAGCCAGGTCCTCTCAAAGGCATTCCTCCATCTTTGGAAAGTCAGCCCTTCTGAAATCCAGGACCATCTCCCTTGTGTAGCTGGATTTTGCTGTTATTATGTTAAACCACACTGTGCAATGGTCACTGGTCCCCAGATGACTTCCCACTCTGATGTCCACAACACTGTCCCTGTTTGTAAGTACCAGGTCCAGTATTGCCCCACCCCAAGTGGGTTCACTGACCAGCTGCCTGTGGAATGCCCCTTGCAGAGTGTCCAAGATGTTTCTGCTTCTTGTTCATACTGCAGCAGGCAGACTCCACTCTACATCTGGCAGATTAAAGTCCCTCAACAGCACCTTCTCCCCATACTTAGCCATTTTGCCAATGTCTTCCAACATTTCTTTGTTGAAGTCCTCTCCTTGTGTGGGAGGCCTGTATACCACTCTTCTCTGAATGGTGGTTTTGTTTCCTGACTTGAGGTTGACCCACAACACCTCACCCCCCCAAAATTCACTGTGCCTCCATCACTTTGATGTTTTTCTTAACATAAAGCACCAATCACCCACCTTTCCTTCCTACCTTGTCTCTTCTAAACATCATGTAGCCAGGTATGACCATTTCCCAGTCATGGCTGTCAGTACACTATATCCAGGCTTGCCTTAGCCATAGTGGCCTCCAGGTCTGATATCTTAATTCCCAGACTTCTTACATTTTGTTAGTCCTACTCTTGTCCCATCCCATATTTTCTAATTGTTCCTCCTTCCTCTCCTTTTCATATTGCCCACTTCTCTTCCCACATTCCTCCAATGCTGATCCCTTGCTACCTTGGTTGTTTTTCATTCCAGTGGGAATCTTTACCTTCAGGAATTCTCTTCCCTCCATCCATTACAGCCTGTGAGGAGGGGCAGTTTCTTCCACCCCTTTGTCTTCCCGCCACACCCATGGTTAGTTTAAATGTCCATCCAAGTAACACTTGAACTGCCCACTGAGGACTGCCATTTCCTTCCTGGATGAATGCAGGCCATCCCCCTGATACAAACTCTGATCCTTCCAGGTGAAGACCCAGTCCCCAATGTAGTGATACCTCTGCTCTCTGCACCTTTCCTTAAACCATGAGTTAATGGCCTTATTGAGGAGATCTCTTCTCTTCCCCCTGTTGTAGTCAGGCAGCACTTCTGTAAAAGCCACAGTGCATGCTACCTACCTAAGACCCTTCCACAGCTCTCTAAACTGCCCCTGCACTGCCCCTGTCCCTTCCAGAGCTAGATCATTTGTTCCCAGGTGGACAATGACATCCAGCTCCCCTTTCTTTCCTATAGCCCTTGCAATCTGCTGAATATGCTTTCCATGCTTCTGAGCTGATGCACCAGATAAGTACTTGACCTCCATCTCTATCCCCCTTTGCTTCCCCAGCTCTATCCCCCAATGGGCCCCCACTGATTCCTTCCTCCTTCTCTGGGGGCCTTCTTCCCTCACCAGGGACTCCATTTGGGTGATCTCCCAAATCCTCACTGTCCACCACTTTGGGTGCCTCTTTTTGGCAGTCCTACTCCACCAGAAGGGCAAAGGAGTTTCTTAGTGACACTGGATGAGTAGTGTGCCTGTTATCTGCTCTTCTCAGCCTTCTCAATCCTACCACCCCTGCTCTCCCTGGGCCCACTGTAATCCAACTGCCCCTTCCTTCTGGCAAATTTTTAGGTAGCATTGTCTGGCTAGGTGGTCCCTAGGTGGTAGAAATGGTCCCTTAACACCTCGTCCATGTGACTTTGAGTCTAGTGACATTCTCTTGAATCTCTGCCAGCACTGACCAGAGCCTTGAGCCCTGTAGCCTCCACCCAGAGAGGTGCACACAGATGGGAGAGCACCGCAGCCTCCAGAAGGTCCACCTGAAGACTTCCGCCCAACAACCACTGCATTGCAGCACTCTCCACATTTTCTTCTTCCTGTTCATCTTGTCCTTCCTGTCTTTCTGCCCAAACACAGTAGGGCTATGCTACTACCACCCAGTAACCACAAGCCCTTAAACCCTGAAGCTCACTAATATGAAGCAAGCTTTTTACAGCAAGTCCCTACACCCTAATATGCCTAGCATTTATTTAACAGTAAGCCCCTTATCCCTGAAACACACTAGTGCCTAGCAATACTTTACCGGTAATCCTTACAACCCAGAAACACACTAATACTTCGTAGCAGTTTAGAACAAACAACACAAAAAACCCAGCAAGCCCCTAAGCCCACTGACATGCTTACCCCAGATGCCTAGCTAGCCTCCCAAGTACAGCCATGCTATAATACAACCCTCAACAGGCTTACCTGGGTAGGGGTCCACTTGGGCCAGCAGGGGAGCAGAGTGGCTGGCTGCTGGCTGCCTTGTTGGGCTGACAACAATGAGCAGACTCCAATGTGCTTTGTGCATTTGTCCTTCATGAGGAAAGCTGCAGCATGGAGGGCTTCCTGATGGCCTAGTACTTAAGACAGCTCCTGCCCACTTCCTGGTTTCCCAGGCAGTGCCCTGGCTTGGCTGCCAATTGGGGGACAAAGGTGTGGTTATGATTGGACTGGCTTCTCACAGGTGCCTCACAGAGCTTCCAAGCTCTGCTGCTTTTCAAGTCCCCTGGCAAACAGTGGTTCGGTCTAGTGCTGGGAAGGAGATCCAATCCCCCTTCCTGCTGAAATGTGGTGGCACTGTTGTTTCTGCTGGGCTATTTACTGCCCCTGCCCATTTCCTGGTTTCCCAAGCAGTGCCCAGGGATGGAGGTGCAATGTTGATCTGATAGGCTGCTTACAGGAGCCTTATGGAGCTACCATGCTCCACTCCTTCTCTCGTCCCCCTGCAATCGACAGTGAAGGGGAGGAGGCCAAGCCCCCTTACAAGCAAAATGGCTGTGGCAGCTCCTCTGTTTTACAGGGGCTATTTAATACCCTTGCCCATTTTCTGGTTTCCCAGGCAGCACCCAGATTTGGCTGGCGATTGGAGAGGGAGGTGCAGCTGTGATCTGGTTTGTTATTTACAGGAGCCTCATGGAGCTTCCAAGCTCTGTCCCTTCTATTGTCCCCTGGCAATCAGCAGTACGGTCTGGTGCTTTGGGGAGAAGGTCCAAGCCCCTTTCCACTGAAATGCTTAGGGGATCCACAGCCAACCAGAACTGTGCTTTGGTCTTCTTGGCAGTTGTATGGGCTAGCAACCACATGTGGATCTTGTCTTTGAGCAAGTCTCTGGCTGGGTATGCCCCTAACAGTAATTCTAGTGATAATTGTCATGCTACAGTCTCAATCACTCTGGACATAATACTGTGGACAACATGTTAAAAGGGAATTAGTTTCAGACATGTAAGCACCGTGTGTAGGAAATCTGCCTCCCCTATCCCACACTTGGGGCAAGTTAATAGTTTTTCAGGGCACACTTTATGCAGCCTAAATGGGAAGGGGGGTATGCTCTGTGAATTTTGTTTAGCTGCACATGCCTTAGCTTATTACTCCATGAATAATTATTAATGTGGTCCACAATGTCCTCCCATACCTTAGAGGTCACGGGGTGTTCAGATCAAGTTCCCATTTGGCCCAGAATGTCAGAATTAGGGGAAGCCACTCCACTCAGCACTGATCTTTAAAATACAGAAAGGGGTTTACTGCATGGTTGTGGTTTAAAAAGTTCCTAATCCAGTGGTATGACCAGTCCCCTTCCTCTCCCAGTACTATACAGCACCCCCCTACCTTTTGGAAAACTTGAAGGTAGATGAACATGTCATATGGTCCCAGGCCCCAGTCACATCACAGATCTGCAAAGGAGTGCATACTGACATCTCTATATAGCTGACTTAGGTAGTGCAGATGGTTTCTTCTCCATCTCAGGAACCATGATGTAGGGCCACTGAGTTCTGGTGATTCAGCACTTTAATGATGTCAGACTGTAGGGAGATCCCCAGAGGGACTGAAAGACCCTGTGAGCTTCTAACCATATCATTAAGGTGTTTGTCACAAAAGGATTTGTTGATTGCTGGCCCCTTCTAGGATTCTAGGGCTGTGGATAAGCACCCCCTCCTAAGATCACAACCCAAACCACATCCTCCAGTTTAATCCAAGGATGACCACTGCCATCCAACCCAGTTAGATGGAATGGCAATTGCTGTGCCCAGTAATAATGCCTAAAATGTGTCAAGGTCTGCCACACATCCCAATATTCTTCTTGAGTATGTTCCTATATATTTGGTTATTCTTACCATTCGAAAGGAACCTGTAAACAGTAGATCCAAGTTGTTTGCAGAGGTGAAGAGAGGCATGCACTGACAGCAATAGAAAGAGGTAAAGACAATAGGGGAGGATGAACATTTTGACCGCACTGATTCTCCCCAGTAGGGACAGGGGTAGGTCCCTCCACCTTTCACGATCATTCATTTTACTGTTTAAAGGTTTATACTGTAGAACAGGTGATATTAGCTGTAAAATATTTATAGACATATTTGCTCAAATGATTATTGTATGAAAATAAAATGGCGCTGACTGGCCAAAATTGCTTACTTTCAATGGGAATGAATTAAGTGCTAATTGCAGAGTCTGAAATTAAATTTCTGCAATTGCAGCTGATTACACCATGCACTAAATATAACTTGTTTAAGAATCAACAGTTCCACAGTAGTTCAAGTTTAGTAGTTGGCCCAGTTCCGAGGGAATCACCATCCCCAAATACTTGATCTTATCCACCATTACAAGGCCCATGGCATTATATGCTGTGCTCTCCCTGTTCTACCTACCAATAGGGAGACATTTGCTCTTTGTGGAATTAACTGTATGCCCTGATAGGGAGCTAAGCACATCAAGTAGAGCCTGGATTGTTGGGAGGTCTCTAGGAGGAGTCTTACAGATACAGGAGTAGGTCATCTGCAAATAATGTTGCCTATTGTTCGGTGCCCCCAACCCCTCCACTTTTCTGCTGTTGCGAATAGATGCTGTCAGTGGCTCTAGTATTAGCACATATATGATAGGCAAGAGTGGACAGCACTGCCTCATGCCAGGGTTCAGCTGAAATGCAATGGTCTGGAAGCCATCAACAAAGATTTGAGCAGTACGGGAGGAGTAGAGTGCTTGTAGCCATCTCACTATCAGGGGTCCCATTCCAAATCCTTTTACAGCCTCCAACATGTACCCCCACTTTACGTAGTCGAAAGCCTTTTCTACATGAAGAATAAAGACTGCCATCTCATAACTGGCCACCTTTTTAGTCTATTGTAAACTATGTTCAGGTTCCCAAGAAGGTTATTCTTTCTTTGCTTCCACTTAACGTATCTCACTTCATCTGGGTATATACGAGTGGGAAGTAATACCATCAGGAAGCAATAACCCTAGCCATAACTTTGTAGTCAGCCATCAATAGGGAAATTGGGTGATAAGAGGTGGGGTCCTTGCCCTCTTTATGGAGTATACCTTTTTGCACAGGGGACCCACATTTATTCAAACAGGAACTAAAATTTGTTTTCTGATGCATGTGAGTTCCAAGAAACATGAAAAGTCATTAAAAGAAGATCAGAATACTTGACACCACCTGGGCCACACACAGGCCTTGTCCAGACCTCCATTGGTTCACAAACCCAGTGCTGGAGGCTTTGCATGTGCAAGGACCCCCCTCAGATCACAAGTGAAGTTCTGTTGGGAAGAAACTGGTACAGGTGAGTTGCTTACTTACTGGGAGCCCCAGTACAGGAGTAGTCACCCTGCAACTCAGCGACCCTCTCCACTGGTACCTGCACCCCTAGATGTAGTCGGGGTGTGTGTGGGAGAAGCACATATCCAATAGGTCACTGTATATGGTGAAAAGACAGGAAACAGGTGTGTGCATCAACATCTGCATGCATTACAGAATCACAATTTGCCCAGGTCACCTTACCCTCCAGTAACCATGGTAACAGTTTGATCCACCCAATTTGCCAATCAGCATGGCTCACTCACAGCTGAGAATGGACACTCATGAACACAGGCTAACTCGCACACTCGAGAGGAACAGGAGTTGGACATCCCCACTGGAGTTCCTACTAAAATCTGCACTCCCAGACACAGTCAGGCACTACCAGTGCCATTTTCTACCCTCTGCATTTTTTTGTGTGAAAGTGCAGATAAGAGAATACAGTTACTTCAAAGCAGGCAGAGGGATCACCGATCTCATGAACAGAGGGTTAGGGTCTTTCACAGTTAACACACAATGTGAAAATTACAACTTTTTCTAAAGTCTCATTGTATGCCCTCCCACCTTTGCAGCATAGAAAAAGGGTAATATGGGGGGGGGGGGAATTGAGCCTTGGTCAGTGATGGGAACATGAGACCTGATATTCACCATTACAGAAAGTCAGTTCCATTAGCCTGAATTTCCATGTCAACAACCACCTCCCTTTCCCTTGCACCACTGCTCTGATGTTGTTTTTCTCAACTAGAGAGCAAATACCTTTCCCAAAGGTCTGCCTTCTTAGCACCAGCAGTGAGGAGCACATCTACAAACTTAAGCAAGGAGCTAGAGCAATGGTAGCAGCATCAAGCAGAGGGAATACTGAGATTTAGGATCAGGAGTTGGGTTCAACACACTTTGTTCTTGGGACTCCATGGACATCATTTCAGGAGGAGATTAGTGCTGATCTGGCACCACACTTCTGGCCTGTGATCTCTCCTCCTGCACTGCATTCAATTCAATTCAATTCAATTCCATTTTTATTTAACCAGGAATGCACCATTGAGACAAGCTCATTTACAAAGTGGTCCTGGGGGACAATGGAAACATACATGTAATGCAAAACACAAAACAACAGGAAAAACAACATCAGCATACAATAATGTAATCCAACTCCTCCACAAACTGTTCCACTTTTGCTGGGTCACAGAAATATCTGGTTGCCCTCCTCGATTCGGGGACTCAAAGAGTGGATTAGTAGAGGCCGATGATGTCCCAGCCATGAGTATGAAGTTTTGATTTCACATCACTGAACTGCTGCTGCTTATATCATCATCGTCATCATCAAATCTTTATTTATTCAGGCGAACATCATTGAGCAAGGCTCATTTACAAGATGGACCTGAGAAGGTCAAGGTTCAACAGTTGATACATAACAGATACAGCATACACTTATATAAAATAGTTATACATACAGGGAAAAAAATGTTTATAAACACAGTGATGTACAATAAAATTCACATGATACAAATGGGTTATAGGAGAGTTAAGCTAATATTTACAGTATATACAGTATATACATATCCCAGTGGAGGGGCCATGGCAAACACACAGTATAATGTAATATTAGGATGGTGAAGGTATTACTGAGTGCCATAAGATGGGGTGTCTGCCTGGGAGGGAGAACTGAAGAACAAAGATTATGCCATATATGGTTAATTTTTGGGAGGGAGATTGTGAGATGACAAGTCTAGCTCTAGCGGTAGCAACTGCATTTCTCTGTGAAGAAAACTGTACAACGCTGTTTAATGGATGCAATTGGAATAATATTGGACAGTTTTAGAGATTTTTGTAGGGTGTTCCATGCTATAGCTAGAGAATAGCTGATTGCTGCCCTCCCTATCCGGGTGTTGAATTTGGGCAATTTGAGCAGGATGATGTTATTGCTTCTTAGGGCATAGGAGCTAGGAATGGTCTGGGTGAAGCAGTCCAGAATATAGCTTGGACGTTTTTTTGATAACACTCTGTAGATCCATCGGGCTGCATTTCTGTTCCTTCTGAGGTGAAGGGAAACCCATCCAACTGCAGCATAAAGAGAGCAGTGATGGGTATTAGCAGATCTGTAATGAATCTTATTGCTCTATGGTATAAGGTATCCAACTTGTGTAGGTAGGAGATGGGGCAGTGACTATAAAGGAAGTCTGCATAGTCAACGACTGAGAGAAAAATGGCCTGGACTAACCTCATCTTTGAATCTCTGTTTAGGAAGGGTTTTAATCTATAGAGAAGGCCAAGCCTTTGGCGAAGCTTTTTTAGCAGTTCTTCTAAATGGTGAGTGAAGTCGAGTGTGTTGTCAATCCACACACCTAGGTATTTGAAATTTTCTACATACTCCTGGTTTTCTCCAAGTATAGTGCATAGCTGGGGGAGAATGATTGAAGAGGAGGTTCATGACTGAAGTCTTGAAAAACCGAGACTCACCCCACCCTCCACCTGGATGGGGCCATTGACTTTAGCCACCTTGAGGACCTTCTTGTCAGTAAAATGCAAATATTTTATCAGGCAGTGCCTGGGGTGATCTCCAGGTGCTTTAGGCTGTGGGGTTGCATGATAAATTCTCTTGATTTCAAATAAAAGAGCATTAGGCCTCATCGTCGGCTGTATCATGAGCCAGTGATGGATTTTCTTCTCAGGATTGCTCCCTTCCAGTCCCTATGGCAGCGCAGTTATACAGAGATTTGACCTTCTGGTCTGGTTCTCCTGTTCATCACATCAGACCTTAAGTTCTTTCATCAATGCTTGGGAGAGTTCCTCTCTTGACTAATATCACTGACCACATTCTCCAATTCCCCGACCCACTTCTCTACTTTGTGCAGGTGGTAAGAGTGGTTTGTGAGGTTTCCGAGAGGCCTGAGACCATTCCATGCAATTGGAAGATCTGTACCATTATGTTCAAGAATCCTGCCTTCATTTCAGTCTGCAGATTCATGATCATTGCAAGAACCCCAGTGTGAGAGCTCTTAAGTTCGGACATACTGCACTCTTTAGTAATGGGTGATGCTGAGGAGCTTATTTTCACCTTGTGGTGGGTGTGCTGGTCCATTACTGTGGGATATCAATCAGCTCAAAGTGGATTTTCAAGTTACCCTGAAATGGCTTGCCAGCTACAGGGGATGATAGGCACAGGATTCAGGTAAGAGTTCTTCGAGACTGACACATTTATATCACTTTTGGATGTTTTAAGAGTGGTGCCTGTGGGAACTCAGTTACAGAGCATCCACCAGCTTGTCTAGTTGCCCCCCCCCCCCCCCAAACTGTGATTAATCTAAGTCAAAATATTGTCCTTTAAGGCAATGGATTCTGACTTGTGTTGTTTGGAACATTTTTACTTTAAAATCAGAGGACATATATTTCTACTTTATTAAGGGCTTAGTTCTAAAAGCTAATTGCTTTATTAAGTAAAAGGTTTGTGCTAATGCTAAAGCGGAATCATGTTTAGCAGTTTTCAGATACATTTCTTCTTCAATATACTGTATTTTTTTATAATCTGTAATTTGTATGAAAGGCAGGAAAAATAACTCCCTTTCATATCTTATGAACTCCCCCACCAACTTCCATCCATGCCCCCTGGGTACGGTGTTTCAGAGTAACTCATGAATAGGTCATTGTAGTGTATCCTGTTTTTTCCCTCAATAGTGTGTAAGTCTCTGTCATGCCTCCTCTCAGCATTCGGAGGGTACATGCTGAGATACTCTAGTCTTTCTGCATATGTCTTCCGTTGCATTCCCAGGATCATTTTCAAGCCCTCCTCTTGACCTTCTTCAAGTGTCCCTACCATTTGTTAGGTGATGACACCATGGGCCAGATATTCAAAACTTTGCCCTGAGGCTAAATTAGCACTGCCTGGCATGCTAAATTAGCCTGGAACCATTTGCCCAATATATTCAAAAGGGATAGCCCCTGGATAAATCTGCTGAATATTGCATGCTAAGGAAGCTAGGCAAACTGGGCTGGGAGTGCAGTGCAAAAATAGCCCGGGAGATAAGACAGCTCTGAATATAGCAACCAGAAAGTGCAAACCACAACAGCACAGCAGCCCAGTGTACAGTGACATGAATAAAGGTAAAAGTGAACTATGTGGCCAATGTGTGTGCTAGTAGAGGAGCAGATTCATTAAAGCTACAAGCACCAGCACATGTAAAATTCTGCAGAGATGCACCATGTTTCCAAAATGTTTGTGCGGTGCAGACACATTTATGCAGGTTTTGCGGGAAGCTAAGATGTTTGCCCAGAGCTTTCACGTTTGCCTGGGGCAAAGTTTTGCTATATTCAAAAGTGACATTCAAATGAGCCTACTTAGGCAGTCTGTGGGCAAACATCCAGATTAGCATCTCATTATGTTCTGATTTGCATGCAGTTTACCCAGTGCTATTGCAAGGTCCCATAGCTCCACCTTTAGGTCAGTCTGGAAGTGCATGGTGGTAGCTGCAGGCTACATTTGTACAGAACTGCATAGAATATTGTGCCCCGTGGGACTACACAGCACAGGCACAGGTAGTGATGCGTGTATGCAACAGTCAAACTGTAGCTCCTGCTTCAGTGCACAGCAGACGCTACAGTAACAAGGGGGCCAGTAGTGTGAGGGACACAGCAATGCCTATGGTGTGAACGGCATCAATGACTGCTGCAATTTACACAGTGACAGGCCCATCTTGCAGGTGTGTACTGACAATGGACATTACTGTTATGCTGTTGTGCAACCTACAGATGATTCAACACTGGCATGGGATACTCACAGTGACATATACATGTCTGGCTGTGTGTGCTGTGGTGTCTGTACAGATGTGTGGTATGTGACTGGGGGGGCACATACCATCAGACAGGCACACTGGTGTTGGGGTATTCCCTACATTGGACCATTTGCACTGCATTGGTTGTCCCAGTCTTGTGGCAGCACCCAGTATGTGGTGCAGACTGGCCACCTGTATGCTCTCCCCTCAACACCCTCCATGCCCCGAGTGCTGCATGTGTGTGCTGGATTCTGTTGGTGTCCACCAAAGGGTGGTCTGCAAGTGTGTGCTGTATAGACACACTGCCATGGTGTCCATTGGGTGTAGGGTCACCAATTAATGCCTGGCATGGTTGGAACCGGTGGCAGATGATGGCAACATAGGAGGTGCCATCCATGTGTAGCATGTTTCTTCCATGTCTGGCTTCTTTCTATGTTTAATATTTACTGATTAGGGTCAAGAAGCCACCAGTGGCAGACTCTAGCAAACTCCATAATTAACACTTTTAAATTACAGAGTTCTATGAACCATGGTTCTGTGTTGTGCAAAGTTGCGCAAAGCCATGCAAAGCCACAAAGTTGTGCAAAGCTGGTTTGTCCAGAGTTAAGACTACCCTTTCCTGAGCAGTAATTTGCACCACTTAATGTGTTGAGCTAAGTCATGCAAAAACACTTTGCATGGGGCTAATGCACTGTATATAACATTGCTCCTGTATTCATGTACATGCCCCCTCTTTCTGCCCCTTGCATATATTATAATTTTGCCTGGTACTAATGCAGTTTGCCTGTGCTATTTTGCCTTTTGAATAGAGTGGACCTGTGCAAACATGGCCAAACCAAACACAAATGGTTTGCACCCTGTGCAAAGTTTTGAATATCTGGCCCTAGAACAATGTGCAATACTCCAAGGGTGCCCACAGCAGGGAACTGTACAGGAGCAGTATTATCTTTTTCCTTCTGCTAGTGAATGTTCTGGCTACACACTCCAGCATTGTTCTTGCCTTCCCTTATGCCTTAATGCACTGGCATATAGACTTCAGGTTGCACTGATAACTCCCAGATCCCTTCCCTTAGAGGTTTAAACTACTCAAAACTCCCATCATCTAATAGTTTGTTCTAGGACTTTTATTTCCAATTTGCATTACCTTACATTTTTCGGCATTGCAGTTATGTTGCCATATACTGGACCAGTTCTCTAGCTTTTCAAGAGCCATTTTCATGTCTCTTCTTCTCTGTGTCTACACTAGTGTACATCTTGGTGTGGTCTGGAAGGAGACATATCTTGCTCTGAATACCCTACCTATGTCACAGATGAAATCATTATATAACAAAGGTCTCAGGAGTGACTTTTCTGACTCAGGGAATTTGCCAGTAACTAACACCCTCTGAGTCCTGCCTGTTAACTAGTTCCTAATCCATCTGGTGAGTTATTCTCCCATCCACAGGGCCTTCAGATTTTTAAACAGCCTTCTGTGTTGTACAGAACCAAAGGCCTTGCTGAAGTCCAGATACAGCACAATTACTAAATGCTTCCTGGCCACTGCCTTTGTAAACAAATAAAACAAATCAGTTAGGTTAGTTCAGTTTGGTCTGCCTCCCTGCTATGAAACTATGCTGCCTCTTGTCTTGTAGTCTGTTTCCACCTTGGAATTCTACTTCGGGCTCCTTTACAGTGGTCTACAGCTGCTTATCTATAACTGTGGTCAAACTGATTGGACTGTAGTTACCAGGATCATCTGTTTCCACTCTTGTAGAGTAGCACTACATTACCCACCCTCTGGTCTGGCTAAACCACCTCTGTTGCTAAGGAGCAATTAATGTCAACGGTAATGCCTGAAAATAGGCATTGCACTGTCTACTGCACCTATCTGGCAAACATAAACTAAGTAAATTAATCAATCAATCAATAACTAGATCAGTCAAAGGTGCCACTGAATTCTAAACTCACCTCCCTCAGCACTCTAGAATATTCTATATGCCACTAGGACATAGTGATTTGTTCACTTTCAGGGTCTTGAGTCTCTTGGGTACCCTCTCCTCTGATTCCAACTCAACCTCTGACCTTTGCTTCCTCACTATTTGGGCAAGAACCCACCATTTGCAGGTGTCCCATCTTCCTTAAACATGAATACTGAACAGAAATATCAATTTGGTATACTTGCTTTTTTGCTGTCCTTCTACACATTCCTTCCCACTTCATAGGCTATTATTTTTTTAATGTTCCTCTTTTTCTTACATATAATGAAGAAGACTTTCTTCCTCTTCGACCTAGTCCACAGTTCTCAGCTCTGTAGCTGACTTAGAATTCCTAGCTATCCTTTTGGCCTCTTTTAGCTTTTCCAGATATTCTTCCTTTGTTGATCTCAATCTGCCACCCCCCCCCCCGTACTTCTGTAATGCTGCTCATTTGGCTCTAACTGGCTGCTGTAGCCCTTTGAAGAATCACATCAGTATGTCATACTTCCCATTCTTTCCTACTTGCCTCATGCAGGCACAGTCACTTCTGCTAATCCTCTAGTAATTATTTCCCATTTTCACCTATCATTTCCATCCTTACTACCTCCAGAAATCCTTTCTTAAGCAATTCCCTCATTTTCCTGAAATCAACCCTTCTGAAATCTAACCCCTTGTTTTAGTGACTGTAGCAGTTGCTAAAACACCTGTTATACCAACACACACACACACACACACACACACACACATATGCAATATAAATGTCCTGCCTTGTCACACTTGGTGCAAAAGGATGGAGGAAGACCATTTACTCCCAGGTTTGTGCCCATCCAGCATCCAATTAGCTAAATCCAGTAAAAGAGAAAGGAAATAATATATTCAATCCATATTGCTGCCAACAGATAACATGGGGCCACTATTAATGTGCACAAATACCCTGCTGGTCCAGTGTATTTGGGGCCAAAGATCACTGCAGAGCAACCTGTATAAATATATATTTAGTAGACTAGTGCTCTGAAATATATATAATACTGCAAGAAGAGAGTGTGTAATTTATATGAATATATTTATCTGCACAGTGGCAGCAGTGGCATGTGCAGTGCTATGTGCTATAAGGAGGGGAGAGTGAATGGCTGATTAGTACTACTATGTTACAGAAGAGGCTGCTCACCTGAGCCAAATGGGTGAGGTCTGATAAATCACTTAAGTGGCAAGAAGTCAGGCAGTGGCTTGAAAAAGGGTGCAATAATCATGACGATGATGAGGGAGCAGTTCATTCAGTTGTGCAGGTTTCAAGCATCAAGTGGTAATTACAGGGAGTGGGCAATGTTAACAAGCATTTGCCAATGCCGAATGTTTGCTTGCTGGCAATGACAGTGGTAGTGTAGAAGTTACAGAGCTGTGTGATAGGAATGGCAGTGAAGTATTGAACTGAAGCCAACCCCACCATCACCCTGCAGAGAGTGACAGGCATTGAGGTGTGCCTTTGGGTCATCAGGCATAACGGCCACACCATTTCACCACACCCCACCCTGCAAACACTGATAAGTGTCATGGTGTGCCTTGGGGTCTTTGGCCCTTATGTGCACCCCATTCCATCAGGAAGTACAGTGAGATGGGTGCGGTATAGGAGAATGGGGTGAACTTTGGGGCTGAAGAGTACAAGGCATACCTCGATGCCTCTCACTGGCTGCAGGGTGTGGAATGGTATGAGCATTACAGGCAAGAATCCCAAGTCACATCCCTGATGCCTGTCATTCTCTATAGGGTTGGGCGTTATGGTTGGAAACCCTAATACCTCAGGCATTCATTGGTATTTTCACTCCAGATTTTCAACATGGTTTTTTTGTGATCCCACCTCATGAACAGTGGCAATATCAGTTTGTTAGCAGAAAGCTGCTTATGCACAATGACTATGGCATTTAGCACCACAGGTGCAAAAACATTCCGAACAGGATGTAAAAAATGACAGCTGTACTGTTCATGGGGAGGTGTAAAAAATGGCAATGTTGCAAATCTGCAGTAGAAATATTAAAAAAACTGGTGAAGTCACGAGAAACTGTGCAATGCACATCCGTAATGTAATTAGTTTGGGGATTTTTTACAGCAGATTGTCAACACAGGCATTTTGGAACCTCCGATCATGAACAGTGTCACTGTGATTTTCTTTATCTGTTCCGACAATGATTTCCCACAGCGATCACGCATCTCTGCGCTGAAAGTGTGAAAACACATTTCAGCCATGCTGTGAAAAATGACAACTGTACTGTTCATAAGGAAGTGTGGAAAAATGCCACTGGTGAAAATCTAGACTGAAAATATTACAAAGTCATGAACTTACAAGGGTGCGTGGAAACTGCACAGTGCTCACTTGTAACACAGTCATTTTCTGGACTTTTGTCACCAAATTTTCAACATAGCCATTTTAAGACCTCTGCTCATGAACAGTGTAACTGTGATTTTCTTAATCTGTCCCAAACATTGTCAGACAATCGATCATGTATTGTGAGCTACATATGCGAAAACACATTTTGGATGAAATGTGAAAATGGCAGCTGTACTGTTCATAAGGAAGTGTAATAAAATGGCAATGCTGACAATCTGGAGTGAAAATATTGAAAATTGGAACTTCAACGTATGAGGAACCGCGCAGAATGCACGCCAGAAACAGTCATTTTAGGTATTTTTCACCAAATTTTCAACATAGCCATTTTAAGACCTCTGTTATGAACAGTGTCACTGTGATTTTCTTAATGTGTCCCATATATTGATTTCACACCGACTCTAGCCATTGTAAGCTATGCAGGAAACACTTTTTGGGCAAGATGTGAAAAGTGACATGTAACTGCTCATAAGAAGGTGTGGTAAAATGGCAATGTTGAAAATCTGGAGTGAAAATATTAAAAATTCGCGAACTTACTAGCGTGCGTAGGAACTGCACAACGCACACTCGTAAAACAGTCATTTTTTGGAATTTTTCCACCAAATTTTCAAAATAGGCTTCTTGAGAGCCCACCTTATGAACAGTGTCACTGTGATTTTCTTAATTTGTCCTGTATATTGATTTTGCACACTGACTGCGCCATTGTGTGCTACATGGGCAGAAACACGTTTTGGGTGAGATGTGAAAAATGACAGCTGTACTATTCATAAGAAGGTGTGGTAAAATTGCAATGTTGAAAATCTGGAGTGAAAATATTGAAAATTTGCAAACTTACTAGCCTGCATAAGAACTGCGCAACGCACGCTCGTAGAACAGTCATTTTTTGGAATTTTTCCACCAAATTTTCAAAATAGGCTTCTTGAGAGCCCACCTTATGAACACTGGCAGTATCGTTTTGTTAATCCTTCTGGAAAGGTGATTTCTTGCAGTGGCTGCAAAATCACCCTTCGGGCCCGAGTAATGCCATGGCAATGACAGCATTCATGAGAAGGGGTCCCAAAAACCCCATGTTGAAAATTTGGTGCAAAAATTCCAAAAGATGACTGAGATATGCAATAAAGTTGAAAAAATCCTATCTATCCCATTATACAGCTTACCGGCATTTCTTCAGTTCGCGGTCGGCTTTGAAGAATGCAGATGTGTTCCTGGTCCACCGAAGATCGTCGCGCCGAGGTCCGGAGGTAAGTATGGGGTGGGAGAGTGTGGGAGGCAGGGTGCGAGTGGTGGGCATAGGGTTGTTGGAGGGGCGGAGAAGCGCCGAGGGACAGTTTTTTATTTCCAGGTTTTTGTTTTTTAAATGACGACGCGGGACGTTTAGCATGGCATAAGGATGGCTGGTTGGGGGGGCGTGGAGCCGACGGGGGATTGGGCATCCCCGTCGGTCATGGCATCAGTTGCCATGCTGGGGTGGGCTCCCAGTGTGGCACCCTGTACTCTGGAGGGGGAGGACAGTGGAGCCGACGGGGGATTGAGCACCCCCGTCGGCTATACGATGAGTTGCCATGCTGGGGTTGGCACCCAGCGTGGTATGTGGAAGGCTTTGGGGGGGCGCAGCACAGCCAACCAGGGATTGGGCACCCCCGGCTGTACAGTGTGTGCGTGGGGGGGGCACATGCAGTATGCCTGCGTGTGTGTGTGTGTGTGTGTGTGTGTGTGTGTGTAGGGGGAGCGCGCATGAGCAGGCGATATCTTATCGCTGCTCACTGAGCGTAGCTCCCCTTTCAACTGTAATTACTGTTTTGGAGCTGTCATAGACAGCTCCAGCATGCATTGGAGGACTGGGGCCTCGCCTCCCAACACACTGACTGAATTGGAAGAGAGGGTGACACACCTCTGAAAACTTGATGATGGCACTATGTTTCTTGCACATGAGTGCAAACAAACATAATAAATGAACAATAATTAATGGGTCTCCCCTTTTTACCATAGGGACACTGTGCCGTAATTTGCAGTTATAAAGGAGCGTTTATAATGGCAAACATGTGCCATGGTCCCCTTGCTCTGTGCATGCACCCGCTGCAGTGGCTCCCTTCCTGGTTCATTGCTTCCTTCTCACCCACAACCCAGCCACGAGAGAAACACAGTGGTAAGTCACTTTTAAAATAAAAAATAAATTTTGTCCAAATATGGGTTAGCAAAAATATTTGTTCAACAAAATGAAAAGCTGACAAAAGAAAATCTGTTGACAGGTTCATCGGCCAAAAAGCGAACTGAAGCACAACCATGGGAACAGCTGCTATTTTTTATAATAACTGTGGCCAAAAAGGGAAGACCCAGCAATTATATAAAATAAAATATGGGGTGTTGAGTGTAAACTTAAAGTTTACATTATTCTAGGGGTTAGATGCTTTGCACAAACCCTTGAGCTTCACTCTTAGGGTTTATGTAGCATCTAACCCCTCGGGTGTGTGTAAACTTCTTGTTACACACACCACCCCATAATTTATTCTATTTATAATAAACACTGGCAATAGAAATTAAAGAGACAAACATCTAAAATCATACAGTGGTAGTTATCAAAATGTTTAATACTTCGAGGTACCACCAAGGTACCACTGAGGTAATTTGCATTGACTGTAATGTGATCCTGCCTCATTCTGCCTCAGTATACCAAGGTATACCTCAGTACTGCAAAACATTTCTATGACTAGCACTGTACGTTCAAGAAAAATAAAGGGTGTTGTTTTATTAGACAGCATATAGAGGTGCAGGCAAGCACCACAGGGTCAAATAAACCTGATAATGCCATTAACAATAAACATAAATTTCACAAATAAAACCTGCAGATACATACACAGGACAGCTAAGAACATGACAGAGCAGGCAGGGTCAGTCTCAACTTTAAATATGCCAAATGAAGTTAATCAACAAAAGCAATTTCCATTGAAACCACTGATAATTTAATTGCAAAAGGTGCAGTCTGTTTTACTCTGACTAGAAATATATGCAGTGCATATAAACACAAGATTTACACAGTACATAGAGACATTAGATTTGCACTAACATTTATATACAGTATGATAAAAATGTGTACATATACCAGAGTCGATATAAGAGGTGTAGATGGACAGGAAGGTAGGGTCACTAACTCTAGAATAAAAGGATGTTCTGGTGAGAAGGTGGTGAGAGACACAGGGAGAAGCCTCACAGGAGCAGCCTGGGGAAGGGCTTCATGACTGGAGACAAGTTATAAAGGGATAACCCCAGGAAGGAGCTATTTAAAGGAAAACAGTCATTATCATAAGCCCCCCCACACACACACAATTAGCAATTTCACAAAGAAAACACCCTTTTTCTGATGTTTTAACTTACTTTATTTTTTGCTTTAAAGTCCAGGATTCCACAAAGTGGCTCAGGCTGCACAGTTCCATTTCAAGTGAAAGTGCAGCACCACACCGCTGTCTTCAGTACAAGTGTATTGAAGCGAGCAGTGCAGCACCACGCTTTCACTTGAGATGGAACTGCATAGCCCGTGCCATTTTGTGGGACCCAGACCTTTAAGCAAAAAAATAAAGTAAGTTAAAACACTGGAAAAAAGATGTTTTCTTTTCAAAACTGCTAATTCCGGGGTAAGGCTTCAGAGGGTGGGGGGCTTATAATTATGACTGTTTTCCTTTACAAATAAAGCAGGATAAGTACAAATAAGCAGTTTGTTTGTTTTTCAAAGTGGTTGGCAATGTTAAAAGTTCCAGTTTTGTGACAATTTATGCACTGAGTATTCAGAGTGATAAAATGGGTTGATTGCTACCTGGGAAACGTGGACAACATCATGGGGTTCCCTGTAGTTATAGTTCCTCAGAAAAATCCACTAGAAATCAAAAGTATTAGTTTCTAATGGTGTAAGTGTTTTAATGCTTAAAGAAACCTAGAGGAGTGTTTAACATTTTGAAGTAAAGAAACCTGAAAAAGAAAATAGCCATTTTTGCAATAGAGGAAAAAGGAGATTAGCAAAATAACAGTTCACCAGCTTCAAAGTAAGCATTCCAAGGTGGCTCGTGCTGTTGCAGAATTCAGAAGGTGTCAAATCTGATTGGTTTGGGGAGCAAGAGCAACTAACAAAGTCATAAATTAACGGACTTTTAGAAAGTTTATTAGACAGATTGTGAGACATAACTGAACAGTCAGATTGACCCAACCAGAGGGGAGGACCAGACTGCCTATAGATGCCTCCTTATATGGTAGGACCTAGTGAGACAATCCTCCAGTAAAGCCAGTACAGCAGGTGGGACACCTGTATTCCAGAATATAGTACCTGTATTTCCTCAGCAACAATGTAACATGAAGAAGAGACACAACCAGTCACCTACAGTTCATTTAAGCTAAGGAATCATCTTTCTCCTGTTTCACCTGTGCCTGATGTCTTCTGTTCAGCTCATCAACAACACTTTCAGATAAAGAGTGCATTTATTTAATTTAAAGAATGGATATTTGTCAATAGACTTGTAATTTTGAAACACATTATTTAAAGATACTTTTGTTCAAAAGGGACTTACGCTCAATTGACTTTGGGGCAGTCACAAGGGAACTGCAAATATTGTCAGCATTTCATTTTAATGGGACAGTTTATTAAAAGTTTTACAGTAATAGAGAATCACAAAGCGTATAACATATTTTACACTATTTAAGCATTGCATAGAAAATCAATATCTAGGGTAGGGTATCAGATAGGGGTATGTTAAGTTATCTTAATTGGTTGTATTGCCTAGAAGCCACTGTCACTCATAAGGCTTCTTTACTGATTGTGGATTGTGAGTTGGACCTAGTACTTATAATGGCGGCAGAGAGGTGTGAGCCTGCAGTCGCTCATTAAGTATTGTTGCAGGTAGGGACAGCCTGTGGTAGGTACAAGAATAAGTTTATTAAGGTATAATACATATTGAGCTAAGAAGCTTCAGTTATCTGTTATTGCTGAAAAGAGTTTTGAATATCATTAAACCTACTGTGTATTATCATCGGAACAATCTGCAAAATATTACAGGTTTGCTTACTTTAAACCGTTCTCCCTGTCATTCTCCAAGGTTGTGTTTTTTGTTTCACTTGTCATGTGGTTTCCATTTTGTCTGCACACTACAGCCCTGTCACTGTCATGCCCCTCAGTCCCTTTCCTTCCACACAGGTGTCCACGGTTCATTCGGTTGGAGCATCCAAGCCATATATATATCACTGAAAGTCCATAGCACAGTGGATGTTAAGTGGTTGTAAAGTAAGAACCCCTTACAGAATTGCTTGCATGATTTTGTGGATGCAGACCTGTCTCAGAACATGTGGTAATGTGGAGTTGTGAACCTGCAGGATAATATGAAACCACACTGAATTATGATCACTGGAGCAGGCCAGACGTTCCATTTTCCTGACTTCCTTGAGGATTTCATCATTATACAGTACCAGATTCAAGATAGTTTCCTTCTTTGGTTCTTATGCAGTGCTGCTCAAAAGTTGTAAGTCTTATGCATTAGTAACTGAATGGGAGGAGAGAGACTTAGCACTACAGATGAGGAACAGGATCTGGGAGATATCATTAGCAACTAATTTAAGCAACTGAGTCAGTGCAGCAAGGCCTATAGCAAGGCTAACAGTACAAAGTACAAAAGGGTTTATTGATCAGCTTAAGCCGTTACAATATTTTAAAAACTAATACATAAATACTAACACCAACATAAAATAGCAGCAAGATTCTTGAAGTTACATAAATTAATCAGAATAAGAGCATATTATAACATCAAAGCAGGATTAATGCCACTGAGGGTTTTACAAGCAGACAGTATTTAAATAATCTAAAGATGACTTGTCTTTAGAAATCTAGCAAGTTTTGACAATCCATTTACATCTTCAGAAGAAAAGAGATGAAGTAGGATACCATTGGAGGGGAGACCGAGACCACCAATCATATCCCCCAGCCATTCTTCCTACTCTTCTTATACAGCGGACATAATAGTACTACATGTTCGAGATCATCCTAAACTTTGTGAGGACATATACAGTATGGTTCTAAAATATTATCATGTTTATGCCTGATGAGAATATATTGTGTCTAACAGGATGCTGGGGATGTATCGGAAGGGGTATTGATAGCAGAAGAAAAAAGACAATACTTCTCCTCTATAAATCCCTGGTGTGGCCTCACTTAGAGTACTGCACCCAGTTCTGGAGTTGTTACCTCAGAAAGGATAAGGATAGTCAGCCTGGTGGTGCTGATGGTTGGGGCACTGGACGCCTTACCTCATGCTGCACTGGTGACGTGGGTTTAGGAACTACCTCAGGTCATTGGGGTGCCGGCATGGGGGGGGCAGGAGGAGTTTGATTGAGTGAGCCACCAGGCTGCTTTCCTCTCCCTGGGGTGGTGGGGGTGGGTTGTCACCCATCCCATAGTTCTGTCCCCATCACGTGGTGGTCTATTGGCATAATGTATGCAGGAGGGGCACAGTACGGGTGGGCGGAATGGGATGAGCTGGCTTCCGGTGTGCGTGCACACCTCCACATGCACGTATGACCATGTGCTGGAGTACTTGGGGGGAATATGGGAAGAAAACCAGAAAAGTCTATACAAATCTATATAAAAAAAGAAAGGATAAGGATAGATTGCAGACAGTGCAGTGCAGAGTAACAAATATGATTCAGTGCCAGCAGGGCAGATCTTATGAGGAGCACCTCATGGCACTAAATAGTACTCACTGCTGACCAGAAGGGAGAGGGGAGCTATGATAGAGACGTTTAAGTTCCTTAAAGGATTAAAAAAAGTGAACTGCGGGAACTATTTAACCTGAATACCAATTCACGGTGACATGGAATCCATAGGAGCAAAGGATCCAAGACAGCATGGGTTTATAGCAGGAAGGTCCTGTCAAACTAATCTCATAGATTTCTTTGACTGGGTAACCAGAGTGGTGGACCAAGGGGGAGCTGCTGATGTAGCCTACCTTGACTTCAGCAAAGCTTTTGATACTGTTCCACATAGAATATTGATTAATAAGCTGGGTAGGCTTGGGGTGGGTCAGAAGTTGGTCAACTGGGTGGTAAACTTGTTGACGGGCAGAAAACAGAGAGTAGTGGTAAATGGTATACAGTCAGAAGAGATGCAAGTCACAAGTGGGGCACCTCAGGGATCAGTTCTGTGGCCAATCCTCTTCAATATCTTCATCAGTGACATTGCAGATGGACTGGAGGGTAAGGTTTGTCTGTTTGCAGATGACGCCAAGATCTGAAACAGAGTAGATGATCCAGATAGGGTGGGCAGAATGAGAAGAGATCTGGATAACCTGGCAAAATGGTCAGAAGAGTGGCAACTGGAATTTAATGCAAAGAAGTGAAAGATCATACACATAGGGAAGAGAAATCCTGAAGCCAGCTATAGGCTGGGAGGGGAGTTGCTGGCAGTCACAAGGGAAGAAAGAGATTCGGCATCACCATCACAGATGACTAGAAATCATCCAAGCAAACCACTACAACAGTAGGTAAGGCTAGGGTGATGTTGGGGTGTATTAGTAGGGGTATCACAAGTTGTGAGGGAGGTAATAGTCCCTCTTTCCAAGACACTGGTTAGGCCCCATCTGGAGTACTGCGTGCAGTACTGGAGGCCACATCTTCACAAGGACATTAACCAAATTGAGGCAGTCCAGAGAAGGGCAACCAAAATGGTGCAGGGACTGCATCAGAAAACATATGAGGACAGATTAATGGAGCTTAATATGTATATCCTAGAGCAAAGGAGGGAGAGAAGTGATATGATCGAAACATTCAGACACCTTAAGGCACTAACAAGGTGAAAGAGTCTAACATGTTTTAGTATAAGAAAAATAGCAGGACAAGAGGACACAGCATGAGATTAGAGGGAGGCCGATTAAGGGGTAATGTGAGGAAGTTCTTTTTCACAGAAAGGGTGGTGGGTGCATGAAATGGCCTACCTCAGGAAGTGGTGGATATGAATACAGTGCAGGGCTTCAAAAAGGCATGTGATAGGCATAAGGGAGCAATACAGATGAGTATGAATAGATAGGCCATTGACAGAGTAAAGGCTGATGGCACATTCATAAGGTAGACAAAGAAATGGGCAGACTGGATGGGCCTTGTGGTCCTTCTCTGCCATTAACTTCTATGTTTCTATGTTTCTGTGAATAGAAATTAACATGAGGTAGGTTCAGGAGGGATGTGAGGAAGTACTACTTTACGGAAAGGGTGGTGGAACCTTGGAACAGTCTGTTGGCTGAGGTGGTCGGTGAAAACATTTCAGGGGATTTGAGCAGGGCTGGGTCATAAAGAAGAGAATAGTGGTTACTGGCAACAAAAGGACCAGGGAGGAGAACAGAGAGATGATGGGGAGGGTTAATACCCTGGAGGAACAGTAGGTTCCACGGATTATAGGGAACTTAGGCAGAGTGGATGGACCTCTGGTCTTTTTCTGCCATCATTATTTATGTTTCTATGAATACTCACTCTTCATTTGCATTAACCTATCCTCTAAGTAGATAATGCTGAATAACTTTTATGATGCCTCATCCATTCTCTTGAGCTGATTATTTCCTGTGGTGTCAGGTAGCTGCAACCATTACTACTTCAGCTGTGTAGTTTAAGAGCCAGATACCTTCTCTATTTCCTGAAGCCAGCTGTCCACAATAGGAATCTCTCAGGGCAATTACCCAGTGACCATTGTGCTGTGTCCTCTAGAAATTATGTTTCATACCCATTAAAGTAATCTGATTTTTGGTATTTGCAGTTGTTGTCTGCTATAGAACTATTTTGTTTTCTTAGGCAAGCTTTTTTAGAATTATCATCTGGGGAAGGCACACTTAGTTAAAGCTCATTTCTAGGTGCATACCAGAAGCAGTGGTGGGCGAAGTGGTCGAAATTCACTCCACAAAGTGATTCACGGAGTAACACGTAATCCGCAAAGTAATCTGCAATGCGAAGTGGAGTACTTCACGTTATAATGGGGAAGGTGAAGTCCACTGGAAACAATGACTTTGCGTTATTCTGCCTTCCCCAAACCACTTCTCCACCAATTTTAAGGCGAAGTACATTGAAATAAATGTACTTTGTCTCATTTCACCTTGTTCTTGAGCTCTTAAGACAAATTTTGCAGTGCTTTATAGGATTGCAGGTCACAAGGGCTCTAGATTGTTCTGCACAGCCTCAGTTCTGTGTAGTGTGTGTAGTGGAAGATGAAGACAGTTTCCTCTCAGAGTTCTGCAATTCAAATCCTCTAAAAGCTGTTAAAAAAGTCTTTTTGAGCAATTTTTTTTGCTCACAATTTACTAATTAAATATAGGAAACCCTCCTGTGCTCATATTATCGAGTGTTTATTGTTTGTGTGGATTTTGAATGATAATTTAGAACAGTCAATCTGTGTACTGTGACGTGTGCTTTGTGGGAGGGGCATATTTGTGGTGTACGTCGATTAACTGGGAGAAAAAGGCAGTCTTTCTGTTTTGGTTATATTTTTCTTATATAACTGTGTTAATGTATGCACGGTAATATTTTCAGTAATCCTTGACATTTTTTTTCTGATTGTTGTGGTGCAGCAGTGTATAATTTCAGTTTGTTTAAAACATTTGGTTATATTACTAAAGGTTTTCAATTTGCTATGCATTACTTGTAGTGTGTGTGAGTGTGTGTGCGTTGCGTGCCATTAAATCAGACACCTTTTATTGTCCCACAGAGTAACTGCAGCAGTGTAAACCTGCTATCCACTGCACCTGCATGAATTTTACATACTGCTTTGTGGTATCTTTACTGGTAGTGGACTGTTACTGCTGTGCACTACCCCCCAAACTGGCAAAAGGTATTCTTTTGCAGATTTGAATTTGTGACGTTTGAGCACTGGTTAGGTGTTATTGTGCCTTTGCATCAGCATCTCTTGAGTGGGCAGCGCAATCTTAATCTGTCTGCGCGTTTGTAGTACACCATTAATTCTGGAAGACTTTGCATTTCTTGTTACGCTCTCATTTCACTTCGTTAGCACTGGGGAACTTTCTGGACATAAGACAGTAGAATATTTGGATGCACATTAATTCTTGTGACTGTGTGTGACCACTGCGCAAATGACAGAGTGCACCATTAATTCTGGGAGACTTTGCATTTCTTGTTACGCTCTTATTTCACTTCATCAGCACTGGGGAATTTTCTGGACACAAGACAGTAGCATTTTGGGGATGCACATTCCTTCTAGTGGCTGTGTGTGACTACTGTGCACATGACTGAGTGCACCATTAATTCTGGGAGACTTTGCATTTCTTGTTATGCTCTCATTTCGCTTTGTCAGCACTGGGGAATTTTCTGGACATGACATTAGCATTTTGGGAAGCACATTCATTCTGGTGACTGTGTATGACTACTGCATGCATGAAGTCTGAGTGCGTTATTAATTTTGGGAGACTTTGCATTTCTTGTGCTCTCATTACACTTCATCAGCACTGTGGAGTTTTCTGGACACAAGACATGAGCATTTTGGGGATGCACACTAATTTTGGTGACTGTCTGTATGAAGGGCTGCCAAATATTGTTTTCACTTTGCCTTACTTTGCGTTAAGGCGGAATGACAACGTGAAGTAATAATTACTAGGCTAAGTGAGCCTTTTGCATTGGCCACTCCGCATAGTGGAGTGACAACGTGAAGTGCCCACTTTGCAGGCACTTCGCTGGAGCAATTTAAATTCGCTGCATCTCTAACCAGAAGCATAGGGAGGTTAAGTGCCTGTTTTAAGGTTGCAAAGTATTCAACAGCTGGTTGTATGATTCAAAGCCCTGCCTACTGATGAATCTTTGAAGTAAGAGGTGGGTGTAAGCCACAGTCCAAGTAGGATCTCCAGTGGCACTATAGGTAGGGAATTTAGGGCAAACTAGGTGGGCAAAGTGGTTCTTATCTACTGACAACTTCTATGTTTCTACTGGTCTTCAGGTTCACTGATTGGTGCTGTCTAACCCTCTAGGCTATACTACTGTACCTCCACAAGACATATCTAAAAGTCTGTTTACTGCAGTTTTTAACTTATGTACAGTAGATGGACATACAGTATAGTAACTACAAAAATCTCTCTGCAGTCCTAATATGTGGAAGTTCTTTTGCAGCCCACAAAACATGAATCCTCTTTCATAATGTGCATTCTGTTATACTGTGTAAGATCAACCATTTATGATACAAGAAGTGGATCTGCTGAGCTGTTCAGAATGGTATGTAGGTATCCACGTATCTGCACATCATCCCATTCCTCATAACCATTAAATAAAAAGTGATAACATACTATGTTCTGGCAAGGTGCCCCATTGTTAGCTTATTCCAAACATACTGTAGCTATTTCCTAGTGAGCCTTTGATCTTGTATCATAATTCCACAAAACAGTCTTAGGAAAGTGTGTTTGCAAGAGTCTTACACTATCTTTAATAACAAAATAGTTTCACACTTTGTAAGTGTACAGGATACAAGAATTTGTTTGGATAGTAAGAACAGTGGGTGAAACAGAAGTTCCAGCAGTAATGATCTCAGTAACAGCAGACTGTAGTTCACCTTCCTACCACCAGGATACTACAGAGTAAGTAGACAAGCAGTGCATCAATCACTATTTTTTTTTTCTAAGAACACTCTGGTGAGCCAGCATGCCGGTGCACCAGTAGCACTACTGCTTGCGATGCTGATGATCCAGGGTTGAGAATGACCTCAGGATTCAGAGTGTTGGCCAGGGGGGAGGACAATTGAGCATTTCAAAGACTGCTTTCCTCCTCTGTGGAAGGGTGGAGATAAGCTTGGCACTGGCCTGGCCCCTGGTGGTAGCTGGGGGAAAGGCAGCCAGAGCTCAAGTGGTGGTGGGGAGGCATGGCAAATATCAATGCACATGTGCATTGATGTCAGTGCACACCATGTCCCCAATGAGGAAAAACCAGAAAATGGTCCTGGTCATGCTGGATGACCACTGGCCTGTGCACCTTGCACCCAATCACTCTGACACCCCTGGACTACAGAATTGAAGTCCTTGTGAATGTAGGGATTCCCCACCACCCTTACCATTAAGGGACACAGTGGGGGACTCCAGGAAAGAGGTAACACCTGGGAAAAGTCAGAGTGACATGGCTGGGAGGACCGGCATGAGTGCAGGATGACCAGGGTAGGGGGAGCACAAACAATAAGTGAAACAAAAGGAACAATCTGGTTGATAAATTCCCATGATTTGTTTTCTAAGAATATTCTGCTGAGCAAATTCCCATAAAAGGTTATATGACAAAGGATTTTCATGGTGAAACGGGGGATTCCAAATGTAAAATTTTCAATGGTGAATGTGAATGTTAAATACAGCCCTTGGAATCAACACATACAAGTTACACAACCCCTGCATACATTAATGAATGCATTAATTAGAAACCTGCACCATTCTTTGTTTCTGTATACAGGAGAACATATGCTTTTTGTACACAACATTTAAACAACTTAAAAGCCATATTTTTAACCTTCAGATTCATGCCCTTTAAGTCAAGAGTTACAATGAGATGGTTTAAAATAAATGAGCACATGTTGCATGGCACACTCTACTACATATGATGGTGGAGGGAGGGGGGTTCTGATGGGCCTCGGTTACTTGTTATTATAATACAAAAGATGAAGCCAGAAATTCAGTTTTGTTTATTACATACATTTATTCAGACCTCATGCTCTTCTTATTTAAGGAGAGCTTTTCTTTGTTTTACCTCACTGCAATGACAGCTTCGTTAGCAAGTAAACAATCCAACTCATTCTGATAAGGGAAGTCTCAAGCCATCTGGTTAGGACGCTCTGATATCCTTGTTGAAATGTCCCAGCCTGCATGCTTGGAGAAGCAAATGAATGTGGTGTGAATTAGCTATCTGTACTGCATTCTTTAATTGGTTATGAAAGGCACATTCATAAAATTTAAATGGTAAAAGTTCAGGTCAGGCATGAATTATTATACATATACTGTATATGAGTGTGTGTGTGTGTGTGTGTGTGTGTATATATATATATATATATATATATATATATATATTCATGGCAAAAAACTCAGTTTAATGCATCGGTTAGGGTTGTTCCACAGTGGCAAAAGCAAGGAAATTCGGTGTTAAGGTTGAAAACCCTAACTGCACACTCCCTCCCCACCCCACCACCACCACCACCACCACACACACACACACATATACATGCAAGTAGGGAAGGACCAAGGTAACACAACCAATCACACACATCCAGCAGGGGGTGTATACCTGCGTTACTGTAGGAAGTGAAGAAATCCAACTTGAGATATCATAGATTATTTATGAAGTTGTTCTTCGAGATTAGTTCACATAAAGGTGAAACAAGCTGGCAGTAGCGAAAATGGTATACCTCGCTTTGTTTTCAACATATGGCTGGTGAAATTCATCATGGGTGCTGCAGTGTTAGTCTATGGCAAATTGTTCAATTGTGGAACAGTGTAACTTTGTAATCCTTAAGTATTTTAGCACAATATCAGGACAAAGCAGATCTGTGGGACCAGGTCTTGATATCCAGCAAATTTTAGGCCAAAGGACCCAACCGTTTGCTTGCAGGATGATGGCAAAGATATGCAGTCATTAGGAGCATACTTTCACAAAACACTTTCACAAACACAAAAGTGTCAAAGCATGACACCTTCACATTTGCAAAAGTGATTTTCGAAAGTATTTCAGGGATTGTGCAAAATCCTGTTTTGGATCTTGCAAACCCCAAAATACCATCTGTGTAGTGTGTGTTATGTGTTGGTGGCAGTGTGTGGCCCAAGATATCCAGTTGTCTGTAGTGATTTGTGTTTAGCAGTGTGTGAAATGTCTGGGATGAGAGTTAGCAGTGACAACCCCATGCAACAACCCAATGGGAGCATGGGTGTGTGGTTTCATGATTTACATAGTTGTATGTTATTCCTGTTACCCCCCGGTGGTTGTGTGTGATTGGTTGTTTTGCCTTGGTCCTTCCCCTACTTGCATGTATATGTGTGTGTGTGTGGTGTTGGGGGGGTGGGGGGATGTGCAGTCAGGGTTTTCAACCCTGACACTGAATTTCCTCACTTTTGTCACTGTGGAACAACCCTAACTGATGCATTAAACAGAGTATTTTGCCATGAATTTCCATTCTTTTTGAGAATGTGCACTATAAATCATGAATGGAATGTGGTGGGGGGAGCACTGGCCCACCACGTGACTTTTTTTGTCACTTCACTGCTCAAAAACTGTATGACAGAGTAAAATGAAAATTAGGTACACCAACAGAAATGCAAACGGTAACGGCAACGGCGGCACAGAAGGAAACAGTAATGCAATCGACAACAGAAACGCCACCAAAAACACAAACGCTAAGGCTAACAGAAATGCAAACAGTAACTCACATGCAAACAGTAATGGTAACGCAATTGGAAATGGAAACGGTTATGATAACACCAATGATGATGCCAAACAGAACAGTAACAGAACTGGAAACTTAAATGAAATTGCATACGCAAATGCAAATTGTAACACGCACAGCCAGGGTAATGCAATTGGAAACACTAACTCTTACAGTGACACCAATGATGACGCCAAAGGAAACAGAAACATGTATGCTGGTGGTTGTGTGTGATTGGTTGTATTGCCTTGGTCCTTCCCCTACTTGCATGTATGTGTGTGTGTGGTGGTGGTGGGGGGATGCGCAGTTAGGGTTTTCAACCCTAACACTGAATTTCCTCACTTTTGTCACTGTGGAACAACCCTAACTGATGCATTAAATATAGTTTTTTGCCATGAAGTTCTCTTCTTTTTGAGAATATACACTATAAACAGGAAATGGAATGTGGTGGTGGGAGTGTGGGCCCCACCATGTGATTTTTTTGTCACTTCGCTGCACAAAAACTGGATGACCGAGTAAAATGAAAATTGGGTACACAGACAGAAATGCAAATGGTAACGGTAACGGTAATGGCAATGGCGATGCAGAAAGAAACAGTAATGCAATCGACAATGGAAATGCCACCAAAAACGCAAACGCTAAGGCTAACAGAAATGCAAACAATGACTCACATTCAAACAGTAATGGTAACGCAATTGGAAATGGAATGGTTATGGTAACACCAATGATGACGCCAAACAGAACAGTAACAGAAACGGAAGCGTAAATGCAAGCATGTATGCAAATGCAAATTGTAACGAGCACGGTCGCCATAATGCAATTGGAAACGCTAATGCTTACAGTAACACCAACGATGATGCCAAAGGAAACAGAAACACATATCGAAGCGCATATGCAAAAGCAAATGGTAATGCACACGGTGATGCAAAAGGAAATGCAAATAAAGTAATGGTAATGCAAATGGTAACAGTAACCCAAACGCAAGTGCAAACGCAAAGGATAACACACACGGTGACGTAAACAGAAATGCTAATGCAAACGGTAATGGAAACACAAGCGGAAACACTGACTGAAACAGTAACGGAAACGCAAACCCTGTTTTTCTCCAAAAGATGCATTCAAAAGCACAGCGAATACAAAGAATGTATGCATAATAATGGGGCTCGGAGCAGAAAATGATCACTTGGAATACTAAATTGCTTATATCTCAGGAACCGTACGACGTAGAAAAAAAATTAAAATGTCATATTATTTATGACTTTCCTGGCTAGTTTTGCACTTAGCCCCCTAGTAGGTGCTAAACATTTTTTAGACAAAAAGTCCATATCTCAAAGCATTTTCGAGATACGAGCCCTGAAAGGCATGGCAGATGCCGTAAT
Organism: Neoceratodus forsteri; assembly: GCA_016271365.2. Lineage (NCBI taxonomy): Eukaryota > Metazoa > Chordata > Ceratodontiformes > Ceratodontidae > Neoceratodus > Neoceratodus forsteri. Next base: position 657,112,748 of record CM028136.1, read on the forward strand.
GTTAGCCTATGGGAAAAAGTTTAAAATTCAAAATGATGTAACTTTGCAGCCCTCTAATATTTGGTCATTAAACCACAACAAGGCACATCTGTGGGATCTTGGCTTTCTTCCCTTCAAATTTCAGCCCAAAACATCAAACCATTCTTTTGCAGCAGGGTAACAAAGATTTTCTATTCTTTTGGGCATAGTGTAGCAAAGAAGTGCCGTGATTTGCGACATTTTCACAAAAAAAAATCACAAAAGGGTTGAATGTGTGACACTACTTTGTGACACTACTGTTTACAAAAATTTCAAAAACATATTTCTGAGGTGTTTAACCCCCCCCCCCCCAAAAGACATGGCTAGCAATCTCAGGACCTCACTAGGTGAACGCAGCAAGAATTGTGTCCCTAAATGGTCCCAAATTTAAATGCCAAGCATTTCTGTGATCACCAAATGAAAACAAGATGGCAGATTTGTGACACTACAGGGGTAATTTGCAACACTAAAAACTGCATTTGTGACACTGTCAAACTTTTTGTTAACTTTTCCCATTGTCTATAATGGGAAACGTGTTTTTTGAATAACTTTTGAATCATTTAATGTTCTTTCACAAAATCATTGAAAGGCACATAAGGGACCCTGGCTACATATTCCCTGAAGGTTTTGGACTGGTCGCGCAGACCGTGCAACCTGTAGGCACGAGCAAAGAATGCACAAAAATGCATAATTACCACAATCTACAGCACTATGTAGCTCTCCAACTGTATATCCGGCCAATACAAGACATGGCAGCTCCAGAGATCTATAGTGCCACTCCATGCATGCTAAATTTCAGGCAAATCCGTCATGCGGTGGCAAAGTTATTAAGCTACCAAATTTCAGAATTTAACCTTAAATGGGGTACTCAACCCTAACTATAGTGGCACTATAATATATTCTTGGCAAAAAAACTCTTTTTAATTCATCAGTTGTGGTTGTTCCACAGTGACAAAAGCAAGGAAATTCAATGATAGGGTTGCCACCCCTTGCACCCCATGCCCACCCTGCCCCCACCAACAGGCATCGGGGTGTACGTTGCAGTCATCGGCCCTAACTCTCACCCCATTCCATGTTTAAACAAGCTGAGGCAGTGCAGTATAGGAGAATGGGGTGACAGTTAGGACCGATGACCCCAAAACACACTCTGATGCTTATTGGTGGGGGTGGGGTGGGAGTGGGTGTAAGGGGTTGCAACCCTAACATTAAATTTCCTTGCTTTTGTCACTGTGTAACAACCCATACCTGACACATTAAATGGATTTTTTGCCATGAATTTCCCTTTTTTTAAGAATGTGCAGTATAAATAGTGAATGGAATTTAGTGGTGCTAGCGCGGGTCCTTCGGAAATGGTAACACAATTGGAAACAGAAACGGTTACTGTAACAGCAACAGAGAACACCAAAGGGAACAGTAACAGAACAGTAATAGAATTGGAAGCGTGTAAGCAAGCACAAATCATTACACGCATGGTCACGGTAATGCAATTGGAAATGCAAACACTTACAGAAACAGCAACGATGATGCCAAAGGAAACAGAAATGCAAATGGATGCGCGTACGCAAACACAAACAGCAATGCACACAGTGATGCAAAAAGAAACACAAACGCAAACAAAACCAGTAATGGGAACAAAATAGTAACAGTAATGCAAACGCAAGTGCAAACTCAAAGGGTAATGCACACAGTGACATAAACGGAAATGATAATGCAAATGGTCACGGAAATGCAAGTGGAAATGCTAACTGTAACAGTAATGCAAATGCACTCACTGTTTGTCCCCAAAAAGTGCATTCAGAAGCACAGTGAATACCAAGAATGTATGGATAATAATTGCCCTCAGAGCAGAAAAAGAACACTTGGAATACTAAATTGCTTATATTTTAGGAACCGTACGACATAGAAAAAAAATTAAAATGTCATATTATTTATGATTTTCCTGGCTTGTTTTGTGCTTAGCCCCCTGATGGGGGCTAAGCATTTTTCCAATTAAAAGTCCGTATCTTGAAGCGTTTTCGATATACAGGCCTTGAAAGGAGCAGTGGACGCCGTAATGTTAACCTATGGGAAAAATCGTCACCTTTGGAGTGCTGTAACTTTGCAACCCTCTAATATTTTCTTGCCATCTGTGGCATCTTGGCTTTCTTCCCTCCACATTTCAGCCCAAAAGACCAAACCGTTCTTTTGCAGCAGGGTGGCAAAGATTTCTTGTTGTTTCTGGCATAGTGTTGCAAAGTAGTGTTGTGATTTGCGACACTTTCACAAAAAAATCATGAAAGTGTCGCAAGTGCGACACTACTTTGCAACACTACTGTTTCCAAAAATCTCAAAAACATATTTCTGGGGTGTTTAACCCCCCAGAACATGACTAGCATCCTTAGGGCTTGACTAGGTGAACACAAAAAGAATTATGTCCCTACAGGGTCCCAAATTTAAATGCCAAGCATTTCTATGACCACCAACTGATAACAGAATGGTGAATTTTTGACACTACAGTGGTCATTTGAGACACTAAAAACTGCATTTGCGACACTGTTGAACTTTTTATTAACTTTTCCCATTGACTATAATGGGAAACTTATTTTTTGAATAACGTTTGAACCGTTAAATATTTTTCCACAAAATCTTTAAAAGGCACATCAGGGACCCTGGCTGAATGTTCCCTGAAGGTTTTAGACCAGTCACACAGACCGTGCAACCTGTAGGCATAAGGAAATAATGTGAAAAATTACGTAATTACCACATTCTATGGCGCTATGTTGCTCCGCAACTGTATATCTGACCATTCTGGATCTTGGCAGATCCAGAGATCAATGCTCCGTGCATGTCAAATTACAGGCAAATCTGTCATATGGTGTCAAAGTTATTAAGCTGCCAAATTTTAGAGTTTAACCTTAAATGGAGTACTCAACCCTAAATATGGTGGCACTACTGTGCCAATATATATATATATATATATATATTCATTGCAAAAAATGTTGCTAATGCATCGATTAGAGTTAAACTGACAAAAGTGTGGAAATGAGATGTTAGGGTAGAGCTCCTAACTCCACCACCACCTCACCTCCCAACCACGACACCATATGTGCCAGGTGGCTGAGGCTCAACTCTGACCCCATTACATGTGTAATTAGGTTGACATGCCACAGTAAAGGAGAATGGGGTGAAAGTTAGGCCTCACGACCCCATGGCACATCCCGGTGTCTGTCGGTGTGTGGAGGATGGGGGTGGAGTGGTGGTGGTGGGGGGTGGGGGCTTTACCCTAACATCTCATTTCCCCACGTTTGTTGGTTTAACCCTAACTGATGCATCAACAATGTTTTTTTGCAATGAATTTTCCTTACTTTTTGAAAAAGTGTAATATAACTAGTAAATAGCATGTGTTGATGGGTGTGCGGGGCCTGAAGCTGCCCATTTCTGCATAACAATATGCATCTGTGGGAGAGCAGGCCCTCCAGGCTCTGTACTCCCACTTACACATAACTACAGAGCCATACAGCAGCCCTATAGGGCAAGGAACCCTTGTAAGACTAATTTGTCAATATTTCAGCAACCATAGCAGCTATGAAAAAATGTAAGTGTCATTGTAATCATGACAGCAAGGTCTCTACATGAGATAAGTCAATGAAATCTGTATCTCACATTGTTTACAAGATACGGGCATCGAAAAGTGTTGAAAAGGCACCCTTGGAACCCTTGTGACATTAATTTTCCAATATCTCCATAACCATAGGAAGTAGGAAAGAAATTCCACTGAAGGTGTAATCTATGAATTTCAAACTTGCTTTTTTAGCATAGATCACCTTAGGTGATCTAAGCTATGGGTATCGTAGATCTGTATCTCGCTTTGTTTTTGAGATACGGGCATCGAACATCACTATGAGCACAACAATGCTATCCTAAGGGAAAAATCTCAACTTTGTGATGGCATATCTATGGAACTGATTACATTTTCAACACCTAAATAGCATAATTCACATCTCTGGGGCATCTCCTTAATACCCTGCAAATTTCAAGTCAAAAGACCAAACTGTTAATTTTCAATGCTGTGGGAAAGTTTTTAAAAGTTAAAAAATTCCTAGTTGTGAGGTAGCAAAATCCCTGCTCGTGAGGTCAATCCCCATTTGCCAGCTGTCAAACTCACCATCCGCAAAAATCCTTGACCGTCAGATTTTGGCCATCTGGTCACAAAGTGACAGTGAAGGATTTTGATACCTCATGAAAGGGGATTGCTCACATATGGGGATTTTGTCAGTTGCAGACTAGGATTTTGTCAGGTTATGAAAGGGGATTCAAAAACCCAATCCCCTTTCACGAGCAGACAAAATCCCACTCTGCCAGCTGATGCCCTTTCGTGAGGGAGCAAAATCCCTAACAAGGAGTAAATCCTCATCCGCGAAAGGGCAATCTGGTCACAAAGTGACTGTCAAGGATTTTGCTACCTGACAAAAGGGGATTGCTCATTGACTGAGATTTTGTCAGCTCACGGACTGGGATTTTATCATCTCAATTAAGAGGATTCAAAAACCCAGTCACCTTTTCCGAGCTGACAAAATCCAAGTCTGTGAGCCAATCCCCTTTCGTGAGGCAGCAAAATCCTTGACCATCAGTCTGCAAGAAGGGCCATCTGGTCATAACGTGACAGTCAAGGACTTTGCTACCTAACAAAAGGTGATCGACTGGCAGACTGGGATTTTATCAGCTTGCGAAAGTGGATTGGAAGTGAGTTGCAGACGAAGAATTTCAAAATTTGAAAAGGCTGTTTTTGGACAAAACAAAGCAAACCAGAGGTATAGGATTGTATAGGGCATCACCCTGAACAAAACCCATGCCTTATTGCAACAAGAAGTCACCCATGGAGGAAGCTACAGCATTTTGTTTTGGGGGAAAAATGAAAACAAGATGGCAGCTCTTGGACGAGAAATTTTTTCAGACAGACTGGGATTTTTTTTAAATCCCCTTTCACGGGCTGACAAAATCCTTGACCGTGAGCCCAAGCCCCTTTTGCAGAACATACATATAAATCCTGGAGTGAACTGAGCATGCTCAGAACCTCAAAATTAAAAATGAAATAACTTTGGAATGGATTAACATTTTTGTACCTAACCAGCACTGGATTGGTTATTGACCCAAACTCTTTCTACATTCCAAATTACAGACCAAAACACCAAACAGTGTGGTCGTAGTGCACTGGGCAAAAATATGTGTCAAAAGTGGTGAAAAATGCATTTTTCAGTGCTTTGTTGTGCAAAAACCATAAGTCTGACCAAAACGCAACTTAGCAAATCAAGAGAGCTCCCATACAAGACTGTAAAATCCATATTTTGTGCAAATCTGTTGAATGGTTGCAAAGTCATTAATGTGCAAAATTTGGGGTTTAACATTAAAGTGCCTACTCAACCCTAACTATAGTGGCGCTACTGCACCACTATAATATATATTGTACTGGTGCAATTGCATGATTTATATGTATGTTCTGTGAAAGGGGATTGGGCTCACGGGCAAGGATTTTGTTGGCTCATGAAAAGGGATTTAAAATATCCCCAGTCAGAAAAAATTCCTCGTCTGTGAGCTGCCATCTTGTTTTCATTTTTCCCCCCCAAACAAAATGTTATAGTTTCCTCCATGGGTGACATTTTGTTGCAATAAGGCATGGGATTTGCTCAGGGTGATGCCCTCTACAAAACCTATTCCTTTGGTTTAATTTGTTTTGGCAAAAAAATGGCAATTTCACATTTTGAAATTTTTCATCCATGACTCACTTCTGATCCCCTTTTGTGAGCTGACAAAATCCCAGTCCACCAGCTAATCCCCTTTCGTGAGGTAGCAAAATCCTTGACCATCACTTTGTGACCAGGTGGACCTTCTCACGGACTAGGATTGACTCACAGTCAAGGATTTTGCTGCCTCACAAAAGGGGATTGGCTCATGGACTGGGATTTTGCCAGCTGGTGAAAGAGGATTGTTTTTTTGAATACCCTTTTATGAGCTGACAAAATCCCTGTCCACAAGCAATTCTTTTTCATGAGGTAGCAAAATGATTGACTGTCACTTAGGGACCAGATGGTCAAAATCTGACTATCAAGAATTTCTCATGGTTGGGGATTTTACTACCTCACAAACTAGGAATTTTTAAACTTTTAAAAACGTTCCTACTGCATTGTAAATTAATGGTTTGGTGTTTTGACTTGAAAGTTGCAGGATATAAAGGGGATGTCCCAGAGATGTGAATTATGCTATTTAGGCATTGTAAAGTTAATCCATGCCATAGATATGCCATCACAAAGTTGAGATTTTTCACATAAGATAACATTGTGGTACCCATAGAGACTTTTGGTGCCTGCATCTTGAAAACAAAGCGAGATACAGAATTTTTGCTATTCATGGCTTAGTTCACCTTTAGATGAACTAAGCCACAAAAACAAATTTGGAAATCATAGATTACAACTGCAGTGGAATGTTTTTCATTGGTTGTATGGTTACTGAGACATTGGCACATTGGTGTTATAAGGGTTCCTTTTGAGGCCTAATCATGTACTGTATGGCTCTGTAGTTGTGTAAGTGGGAGTATAGGGCCCGGAGGACCTGCTTTCCCCATAGACGCATATCATTATGCACAAATGGGCAGTTTGGTGAGAGTGCAGAGTCTGGAGGGCCCGGGATCCCACCAGCACATACCAGTTACCAGGTACATTACACTGTATATAGACAGTTTTATCCTTTGGCTTGAAATTTGCAGGGTATAAAGGGGGTGTCCCAGAGATGTAACGTATGCTGTTTGGGTATAAAAGATTTTATCAGTTCCATAACTATGCCATTACGAGGTTGAGATTTTTCCCATAGGATAACACTGCGGCACCCACAGCACTTTTTGGGGCCAGTATCTCGAAAACAATGAGAGATACAGATTTCCTCAACTTATCTCATGTGGAGGTCTTGCTGTTATGATTACAACAACACTGGAATTTTTTTCATAGCTTCTACTGTTGCTGAGATATTTTAAAATTAGTGTTACAAGTGTTCCTTGCCCTATAGGGCTGCTGCATGGCTCCCTAGTTATGTGTAAGTGGGAGTGCAGGGCCTGGAGGGCCCGTGCTGTCACAGACACATATTATTATGCACAAATTGGCAGCTTGGTGGGAGCGTGGGGCCCACCACCAACACATGCTATTTACCTGTTATATTACAGTTTTTCAAAAAGTAAGGAAATTCATTACAATCAACTTTGTTAATGCATCTGTTAGGGTTAAAGTGACAAAAGTGGGAAATAAGACGTTAGAGTTGAGCTCCTAACACCCCCACCACCCCACCCCCCATTCTCCTCAGACTGACAGATGCTGGGGTGTGACTTGGGGCCATGAGGGTTAACTCTCACCCCATTCTCTACTGTAGCATGTCAACCTGTTTACTCATGGAATGTGGTGAGAGTTGAGCCTCACAACCCCGCAAAAAACATAGAAACATAGAATTTGATGGCAGATAAGGACCACTTGGCCCACCTAGTCTGCCCATTTCCCTACCTAATGGATGAGCTGCAGATCCCAGTTAACCAACAGCCTACTTCCTTCTACCTCTTACCCTCCAACTAGAATTGGTTTACGTCTGTCCAATGCATTCTTGAATTCCTCCACTGTTTTTGACTCCATGACCTCCTCAGGAAGGCCATTCCATGTATCCTTAATCCTCACCATGAAAAAATACTTCCTCACATTACCTCTGAGCCATCCCCCTTCTATCTTCAAAATGTGCCCCTTGTCTTTGCACATCTCTTTTTCTGAAAGATGCTACCATCTTGGGCTTTGTTGATTCCTTTGAGGTACTAGAAAGTTTCTATCATGTCCCCCCTCTGCCTTCTTTCCTTAAGGGTATACATATTAAGCTCCTTTAGTCTCTCTTTGTCTGTCTTCAGGTGCAGACTCTGCACCATTTTAGTTGCTTTCCTCTGGACAGCCTCCATCCTGTCTATGTCCTTGCAGAGATGGGGTCTTCAGAACTGCATGCAGTACTCCAGATGGGGTCTCATAAACTGTCTGTACAGAAGGATAACAACTTCCTATTTTCTAATGGTGATGCCTCTCCCTATGCATCCCAGTATCCCCCAGCCCTCCTTACTGCCTTCTCAAATTGTTTGCCCACATTTAGGTTGTCTGAGATGACTACCCCCCAGGTCCCTTTCCATTTTTGTTGTTGTTAGTATCTCACCCACCATTGTGTACTCTTCCCCTGGATTTTTTGTTTCCTAGGTGAATTTCTTTGCATTGAATCTAAACTGCCATACATTTGACCATTCCTCCAAACTTGCTAAGTCCCTTCTCATCCTTTCCACCCCACCTTGTGTATCAACCCTGTTGCAGATCTTTGTGTCATCTGCAAAGAGAAACACTTCCTTCCAGTCCCTCTGCAATGTCACTTATAAAGACATTAAAGAGGACTGGCCCCAGTACTGAACTCTGCGGTACTCTGCTAATAACACCCCTTTCTTCAGAGTGGACTCTGTTTACTATTACCCTCTGCATTCTGTTATCCAGTCAATTTTTTCCCCTACCGCCTTGGGACCCAATCCAAGGCTGGTTTACTTGTATACTAATCGTTTGTGTAGAACTGTATCAAATGCCTTACCAAAGTCTAGGTAGGCCATGTCCACAGCCCCTCCCTGGTCTACTACTTTGGTCACCCAGTTGAAGAAATCTATTAGATTCATCTGACATGACCTTCCCTCTTTGAATCCATGCTGCCTTGAGTCATGTGCCATGCTGGCCTCTAGGCACGCAACAATTCTTTCCTTCAGATGTGATTCCATCATTTTCCCCACCACTGAGGTGAAACTTATAGGTCTGTAGTTTCCTGCCTCTGCCCTGCTTCCACTTTTGTGAAGTGAAATCACATCCATCCTCCTACAGTCCTTAGGTACCACCCCATCCTCCCATGATTTGTTTAAGAGGGTAGTCAGTGGTGGCACTAGTTCTACCCTTAGTTTTTTAGAATTCTGGGGTAAATCCCATCAGGCCCCATTGTTTTATCCACCTTCAGTTTAAGAATTCTTTCAGAACCCTTTCTTTTGAGAATGGACTACTATTGACCCCTCTATTCAGAGTGTTCTCTTGTTTGGTTTAGGTACATTCTCCTCCTTTTTTGTGTGAATACTGAGCAGAAATATTTGTTTAGTATCCCTGCTTCAGTATCCCATGTCACACCCCGGCATATGTCGGTCTGTGGAGGATGGGGGGTGGGGAGTTAGTGGCTCAACCCTAACATCTCATTTCTGCACTTTTGTCACTTTAACCGAACTGATGCATTAATGAAGTTTTTTGCAATGAATATATATATATATATATATATATATATATATACAGTATATATATATATGTGCTGTACTGGCCCATAGTAAGGTAGTAAGGGTTGAGTAGGTGTTTAATGTTAAACCCCAAACTTTGTACACTAATAACTTTGGCACCACTTGACAAAATAACCTAAATATTGGCCTGCATGGTCAGGGTGACAAACACTAATGATGTAAAAAGTTTTGTGCCACAAACTTTTTTGTTTTTTGAGATCTGAAATGCTGATTTTTAGAAAAGTGAAGATTTTTTTCTCATTGGCCAATTTTTTTTCTCATGCACAGCCTAGATGGAGCAGAATGTTTTTTAAAAAACCTTAGTTTGTAGGTTTTAAGAAAAATATTAAAAGGTTCAAAAAATATTTAAAGTTTGGAACTCGATAACCCTCTGATATTAATGGTAAAAAAATGTGAATTGTGAGGGCTCATTTTCATGATTTATTTGTTGTGAGAAATGATTTGATGGTGTGAGGAAAAAAAATGACTGTGATGGATGCCTGCCTTTTTTTTCATAAAAAAGTTGAAAATACATAAAAATAGATGTAGTTTCATAAATGAACAACTGAACCTAGGTAAATGGGATCTGTTCAGCTACATTCTGGTGTTAGTTTTTGAAAATGTATCTGGAAGTAAGATTCAGGGCACCCAAAAATCCTGGGTGTCCATCTTAGCGAGAGGAGTTATTCACCCTCATTCTCAGTTCAAGAACTGTGGACATTCTTGAACTGCAAAGCAGCAGCTGGAGTTCTGATGCTGGCTTTAGTTGGAGCAGTGAGCCAACTATCCACTGCTTGCTTGCTATCTATCTAGCTATCTAGCTATCTCTTTATTATATACACTGATCCCTCCTCCACCCTTCTTAGCCAGGTCTCCCTCGTATTGACTTAAAGAGTTTATTTCCAAAAGCAGAGTGGGGTGCCCTTCCCATTACTGCTTACCAATCCACCTCCCCTCAGATTTATGGGATAACGGTGATTGTAGAATAGCGACTGTCGTTAGGGTGAATGTACATCACTGAAAATAAATTTCAGCGATGTACTCCCCTGCGCACAACAAAACGGAACTGGGGACTTATGATTTACATGTTAATGTGGCGGGAGGCATTCCCCTACTGCAGGATTCTCAACTCCAGGGGGTGCATGTTGGGGGGAAAACTCCCAGAACATTTCATTTCAGGATGGGCGCAACAAAAGTTACCTGCACCCAAACCCGAACCTATCACTATCTGAAGCCCAGCCCTAAACCCATCCACCATGCCATGGGAGCAGCTCAGCAGCTCGCCATGGCACCACACCTGCTCACTACCACTCACATGCGCATATGCATGTAGCAATATCCTGTCGCTATATGTGCTAACCCCCCCATCTAGTCACCCTCCCTGCTGGGTAGCCCCGATGACAGGTGCCGCAATTGAGTCACCATTTTTGTAGGTGCCCAATTGTGGTCACTATGTTACGGGATACCCCTCCCCTCCAGGTCACTCCCCATGAAAAGGTTGAGACACCCAATGAAGTTTAGTTGAAACTGTGGTGCCCAATCCCCAGTGATGGATCCAGTAGTGATTTATTTTGTTAAACCTGAAAAAAAAGAAACCTGTCCCTTGATGCCTTTCTTTTTTCACCCTGAAAAAAAAAAGTCCAACACCAATCTGACACTGCAGTCCACCACCCACCCCACTTGACCCCCCTCACCACCCACCACCCCCTCACTCACCTGAACAAGTCCCACAAAATTGATTCACTCTCTGGCCGAAGGCAAATCTTGCTTCTGGAACTGGTGACAGTGATATGAGAAATTAAGGAAAGCCTGTTTTAATTTATTTCCATGGTGTTTGAACATTTATTCATTACTTTATTTTTACAGCAAATTTTCAACATTGACTTTTTGGAACCTCCACCTCATGTACAAGGTAGGTGGATGATTTCAAATCCATCCTAAATGGTGATTTTGTAGTTGCTGCACAAAATCACGTTTTGGGTGGGATTTGATAATCTACACCTTCTGGGTTCATAATGTGTGGTCATAAGAAGGCTATATTAAAACTTTTGGGTCAATTTAGTAAAAAAGCAACACAGTTATGAGCATACATTGAAATATTTCTACGCTCACTAATAATTTTTGAGATTTTCAATATTCAAACCCAAGATTTTCAACATAGCCATTTTTTCACACCACCTCATGAATGTGACAGTTGTCATTTTTCAAATCCTGGCCAAAATGTGTTTTCACATCTGTGGCATGAAATTACATTTTGGTGGGGATTTGAACATTTTCACTGACAGGGTTCATGAGGTGAGATCATAAGAATGCTATTTTGAAAATTTGGTGCAACATGACAAGTTGTGAAGGAACATTGAAATATTTCAACGTCCCCGCATAACTTTGCTAATCTTCAGTATTGTGATTCCAAACTTTCAACATGGTCATTTTTTCACACCACCTCATAAACATGATAGGTGTTGTTTTTCATATCCTGGCAGAAATGTGTTTTCACACTTGTGGCACAAATTGGCATATTCTATTAATGCCACATGTTGTGTTAAGGGGGAGCTATAAAATGACTATCTTGACTACCAGACTACCTGAAAGAGCTCCTAATTCCCTACCAGCCCAGTTGATTACTCCACTCATCTGGCGAGGTATTGCTAGAGGTTCCAAAGGTATGCTTAAAATCTTCCAGCGCAAGAGCATTTGAGTTCGCTGTGCTTACCCTTTGGAACTCTCTACCCCATCGGATTCGGGAGTGCACAACTGTGGAGTCATTCAAACAGGCTTTAAAGACTTATTTGTGGTCTCAGGCTTTTAATAATTGAGTTTGTTGGTTGTATTATGATTGTGTATGATTTTATTTATGAATGATTGTTTATATATTTGATTTGCTGATTTTATTATGTACGGCACCTTGGTTTTTTGAAAGATGCCTACAAAATAAAAATATTATTATCTTTAAAATTCAGGGTTATATATATATATATATATATATATATATATATATATATATGTCCTGCATCTCTGTACCTGTGGTTGATAGAGAGCATCCTGCTCTTAGGAAGGCATATGTATTCTTTGCCCTGCACTTCTGTATCTATAGTCACATGCTCCTGTGGATCCTGTGCTTATGCAGCTGCAGAAAGAAATCCAGAAAGGTAGCACATCAGTGCTACTGCATCTGTGTCAGCTGGAAGCAGTAGTTTGTTGTTTGTCTTACCTGATGATGGCTGTCTGTGGCTGCTTGTGTGGGCTTGTCCTTTTGCTGCTTGGGGGAGCCAAGTAGTTAGGTCTGGAAACCCTAACACAACATTTCCATACTTTTGTTGATTTAAGTTGAGCCCTAAATGGTCCATTACCATTTTTTTCAAAGAATGCCCATTTTTTTTGAGATAGTGGAACTGTATCCTCATTCACAGGGCCTGCGTGAATAGATCCATATGGCTGAGAAAGTGCAGGGCCCTCTGTGCTCTGCTCTTCCATACAGCTACAGATACAGACCTTCAGGTACTTCAAGTGTGGAGTCCATCCAGCTTTGAGAAAAAAATCTATCTATCGATCTATCTCTCTATCTGTCTGTATCCATATCTATATAGCTATATCTCTATATCTCTCTCTCTAAATATATAGTGTATGTAATAGATAATCCATTACAGGGCATGTGGTCATACTCTGATATTTGCACACTTTGGGTGCATTATGAGGCACAAGGCACCAGGCCAAGTACATTCAACCACCCAAGGCATGTGTATATCAGAGCCCAACTGCATGCCATGTAGTGGATTATTTATTTTATAAAATGTCCTGAATATTCTAAGGTAAGGGATGAAAAGAATGGCAGGCATGTGGTCATTACGGAATAATGCATGGTCATATGGTGTGTTTCATCCAGTCAGGAGACTGGATTTACATAGATTTTGCTTATCCATTTTATAAATAAATATATGTATGCATTAATTGCAAAAAAAAAAAAAAAACTGTATAAATGCACCAGTTATGGTTCAACTTAAAGCAACAAAAGTAGTGAAATGTGGCATTAGGGTTTCCAATCCAAACGCCCCTCCCCCACCAAGTAGCAAAAGGACAAGCCAATGCCACCAACCATAGATAGCTATCATCAGGTAAGACAAACAGTATACAACTGTTTCTATATGACACAAATAGAGTAGCACTGATGTACAACCTTCATGGATTTGCACTGGCAACATGCACATCACAAGACATACACACTTGCTTGTCACTGCACATAGAAATCCAGGATACTCAAATGACAATAGGGCTTCTGTGTGTAGAAGCGTAGGCTCCTGCAGCCAAGGATATGCATTTATGATACCCAAATTACAAGAGTTCTTCTGCCTGCAGAAGTGTAGGCCTGTAAGAGGCCAACACTTCTGTAGCTTCAGGTACTCATGAATACTTAACATACACACACACTTAATGGTTCTGTGCTTCTGCAGCTGCAGGTTTAAGACATTCACATTGATCTCTGACTGCAGAAGCGTGGAAGCCACAATATTCATGCTACCACAATTGCAGCAGTACTTCTATCTGCATATTTGCAGTCCCCAAGAAGCCTTCAGCTCTTCAGCAACAAATGTAAGACATAAACACCAACTTCTGGTTCCAGAAGAGCAGGCTCAGATAGATAGATAGATAGAGAGAGAGAGAGAGAGACAGACTGATAGATAGAGATTCAACTAGAGCAGTAAGCTGCTGATGCCCTTTCTGTCTGTCTATCTATCTATCTTTTTTTCATTTTCTTTAGCAGACCTGGGTGGCCACCCCTGGTACCACTTCTTTCTCTATGTTCCCCTCTAGGTTGCCTGTTCCTCTCCTTACTATAATAAAATAATAGCAGACCAGAGTGTTCAACCCCAGTTCCACTTCTTTTAACCCACCTCCCTTCCTGGTCATCCCCCCTAAAAAAAAACAGGTTGTGGCACCAGGGTGCCACTCCCAGTGCCACCAAAGAATATCCAAACACTGGGCTGCCCAATCACCGGTGTCAGCTTCTGTCCACCTACAATAAAAAAGAAAATCCCTCAAGGATCTTTTCTTTTTTTAACCTAAAATAAGAAAATGGACCACTGGCAATTTGCCCTCCCCAGCACCCCCACCCACCCCACCTGACCCCACTCAGTAACCACTACCCCACACCCCCTCACTCACCTGAACATTCCCATGACATAGATCCACTCAATGATCAAAGACATGTCTTGCTGCTTGTACTGGTAACAACAATATGAGAACATAAGGTAAATGCAGTTTAATGTAACTCAATGGGGTTTGAACTTTTATTTCTAACTTTGTCATTTTTAAACATTATTACATCAGATATTCAACATGACCTTTCTGGTACCCCACCTTATGAACAAGGGCAGTGAAATTATATAATTCTATATCAAAAGATGATTTTGGATTTGAAGATTTCCTCCACCCTTGTTCATGAGGTGGAGACATAAGCAGTCTATGTTGAAAATTTGGGGTAAAAATATTTAAAAAAAGAAAACAATGTTATTAGCTTACGTTGGTATTTTTCAACACACACTCATAACTGTGGTAATTTGCAACATTTTGACCCCAAATTTTCAACATAGCTACTTTTCACACCACCTCTTGAACATGTCAGCTGTCATTTTTTAAAACCTGGACAAAATTTGTTTTCACACCTGTGGCATGATATGACGTTTCAGTTAAGATTTGAACATTTTCATATACCGGCTTAATGAAGTAGGGCCATAAGAAGGCTATGTTGAAAGTTTGGTGCAAAACTATGGTAAAAGTTATGACTGAACATTAGAATATTTTTACACTTCTGCAACCTGATGTACCCCACATTTGGGCCCCACACATCTGCATCTGTAGCCGCACATAAACACGGGGCCCCTTCCATGGCCAGACTGATTCTTCACTTGGCACAGGGCCCTCCAGGCACTGCATATCTCCATCTATAACCACAAAGAAGTGCATGGCCTGATAGGCCCTCTGCTTCCACTGCTAGATGGTCTCCACACTTAGTAAAGGACCAAGATGGCACTGTGCATCTGCATCTGTAGCTGCAAGGAAGTGAAGGGACCACAGGGTCCTGCACTTCTGCAGCCTAATGGACTCCACATTTGGTGCTGGGTTCAAAGGACCCTGTCTGTCTGAATCTGTAGACATATGGAAGCACGGGGCCTGAAGGGACCTGTATGAATGATGATATTATTCCATTGCAAAAAACTGAGTTAATGCTGCAGTTAGAGTTCAACTTAGATCAACAAAAGTAAGGAAATGTGGTGTTACAGTTCCCAACCTTAACTCACCAACCTACCAAGCAGCAAAAGCACAAGCCCAAACAATCAACCACAAACAGCCATCATCAGGTAAGACAAACAACATACAAATGTTTTTAGTTGACACTAATGTGCTACTGTAACTTTATGCATTTTTGCCTGAATTTCTATAAGAACAGCCCCCACAAGTGCATGTGCTGATGCAGAAGCATCTGAGTGTGTGTATATCATAAAGTATGTTCTGTGGATAGAAGGCCCCATGAGGCCTGTGCCTTTACAGAAAGAGGTACTCGTGCAAACTGTATGAGGCACATTGCTAGATAGCATGATCTGCTACTGCACAGTTCTTTATATGCAGCTGTGTAACTGAAAGCCTGCTACCACCTAGAACCATTTCTATATTGGCTGCTGAAACCATGATATCCACATTGCAACAGTACATCTGTCTGCATAGCAACAGGCCCCACAGGGGCCTACACTTGTGCACATGCACAAGTCAGTGTGTATGTCTTACATCTGTGACTAACAAGGTGCAGATCTCTCAGGGGCTGTTCTTCTGCAGACAGAAGTACTGTCGCAGTTTTTGAATCTGAGACCCTGCTACCTCCTTGAACAATTTCTAGATGCACTGCTGAAAACATGATACCCCAACAACAATACTTCCATCTGAGAGATGTACAGACAGATAGTTAGAGAGACAGTGTTGACTGTGGGGAATCAGTGGAGGTCAGATTGCCAAAGGATCATTTTATTTTTTCAGCTTAAAAAAAAAAGATCAACAAGTGATGGTTATCTTTATTGTAGGGGACAGAATATGACACTGGGGATTGGGCACCCCATTGAGATGATGATCCTTGGCAGCACTGGGGTGGGCACCCTGGTGCCACCGTATATGTTAAATGAAAGCGGGTGGGTGACTTGGAGACCTGGAAAGTGGCACGAGAAGCAGTACCAGGGAGTGGACACCCTGGTCTGCTTCCGTTTTAAAAAATAACATCTGTGGAGGGGGCAACCTAGAGGGGAATGGAAAGGAAGAAGAAGCATTGCTGGGATGGGCACCCTGGTCTTTTTAACAAAAACATAGATTAGATAGACACATAGATAGATATTCAGATAGATAGACAGATGAGATAGATAGATAGCTAGATAGATAGATAGATAGATAGATAGATAGATAGATAGATAGATAGATAGATCTATAGATAGATAGATAGATAGATAGATAGATAGATAGATAGATAGATAGATAGATAGATAGATAGAATGAAAGAAAGAATGAAAGAAAGATGCAGCAAGAGATAGAGAGAGAGAAAGAGAGAGAGAGAAAGAGACATCAGGGGATAGGTAGCTCACTGTTCTAATTGAAGCCAACAGTACGATTCCAGCTGTGGCTTTATATATCAACAAAGTCACACTGTTCTCATTCTGAGAACATGGGTGAATGCATCATGGCACATGTTCAGCTGAGTAAGTATGTGTGTTTTGGGAGGTGCTGACTATGTGGTTGGGGTGTGGTGGGTGGAGCTGTAGGGGACTGGATCACTGATGGACCATTTTCTTTTTTTCAGCTTAGCAAAAAAAAAAGATCAGTGAGGAACAGTATTCTTTATTGTAAGGGGACAGAAACCAACAATAGGGATTTCGCACCACAGTAACAGAATGATCTTCAGCAGCACTGGGGGCAGACACCCTTTAATGAGCTGAGTGTGACGTTTCAATAGCTGTGCTTCTACATTCATTAGACTCACAAAAAAAGTATTTCTGCTCATGAAAGAAGAATCAGGACCCCTCACTAAGCCTTCCAACTAGGATTTTAGAGATGTCACAAATCCACATTTCTTTTTTTTTCAAAACATCAGCATAAGAATCAAGCGAAATGGTTCCATTTAGCTAAATGCATCTGTATGTTTCTCTTCAGAGCATCACTGTTATGGGTTGTTAAACTTTTTTTTTTTAAATAAGAAACAAGATGGCTTCTATACGCAAGAAGAATTTTTCTGGTGGAAGAAAAATTCCAGTTCACAAAAGAAGTTTCTTCTTTCATGGAAAAAAAAATAAGTCTAAATGTTTCTTTTGAATAAAACAAATAAATGAAAGACCCTACTGAGTATGATCAGAACTGAAATTTCAAATCCTTATAACTGAGAAATGGATAATATTTTTTCACCAAACCAGTGAAAGGTAACATTCTGTAGCAAGCCCTTTCTACCCTGAAAACAGCAGAAAAAAATCCAAACTGTTTGGACTGCAGGTAAGAGCAACAAAACAGCAAAAAAAAAAACCAATATGTTCCACCTTTTGCACTAGATGGGATCTCAGAATTTGGACATCTGACTGGCATGAAACTTACTAAATCAAAAGACATTGACCCCCAAACTGTGCTTGCAAAATTGTGTGCAGTTCCACTGCAAAGCTATTAAGGTGCAACGTTGGGGGTTTAGCATTAAACTCCCCACTCAACCCTAACTATATGGGTGCCTATAATGCATATATATGCATTGCAATATGTGTGTGTGTGTGTGTGTATATATGTGTACACATATACATATATATATATATATATGTTAAAGTTTCAGTTAGTGTTGAAGCTTAAAGTCATAATCATACCAAAATGCAGCAATATGGTTAAAAGTCTCCTGAGCCATGGTGAATCTGTGTTCTGGCATTCCTCAGAGTTTGAGCAATCACACGACACATCACTGGCATTGCATTAACTTTGGATATGTCTGCCTAGGTCCCTGAAAACACTAACACAGTAATGCTTGGAGACTGTGTGCTAATAAGAGGGCAACACCAATGCTGCACCAGATGATTGTTCAAACCCAGAGGAATGCTAGGGCACAAATGTACCATAATGCAGTGGACTTTAAACCTAACATTGCATTTATTTATTTTTATTGCTTTAAGCATGAGTACTAACTGAAGTTTCGATGTATTTTTTTTTGCAATGAATTGCCTTACTTAAAAAAAAATATGTTTACTTATGTAATGTATTTATTTGGAAATTAGCAACCAGAAGACCAGGAGAGGCATGCTGAGCACAGGCTTGTTTTCAGGTGCGACTGAGGGGGTCACAGTGGAAATGGAACTACAGCAAAATTACAGCAAAACCAGAAAGAACAAAGCCACTAATTACATTGAGGAGTGTGCAGTTAACATTTGTAAGGGTCAGGAAGCAGAAAAGTCAGTTAAGAAGAACTAAGGATTGAAACAATCAAACAACAAATAGACAAATAAAAATCAACTTGAGGGAACAAGGTTTGTAATGACAGTGCATGTGTTCTCTTGTTGAGAAGTAGAGATGTTAGGTTAGGTACAGGAGCAGACATGTTAGTAGGGAGTTCTGAGGTGCTGTGTTAGAGAGGGGTAGGGGTGAGAGCAGTGGGTGGTGCAGGATATAAAAGATATAACAAGCACCGGGCCCAGAGGGTGCTTTTTGAATGGCTCTGTTGCCTTTCACAAAGCAGCAGACCCCTGCCTCATGGGTAGAGATGTGTAATGTTGTGAAATATTGTTTTTTGAAAATCCTTGTGAAGTTTTTTTATTTATTTTTTTGCACATTGTGAAGTGCCTGCATATTTTTTTCCCAGTAAAATGCCTACTTTTTCTGGCAATGGTGAAGACTAGGTGCAGTGGCACTGTCCAAGGCTGTGGGTGTAAAAGACAGACACTGATTCAGTTCCTATGATGCACAACATGCTTGCTGCATGATTTTATTTCAGCAAGGTTCCAAAAATGAAAAACACACAAGGAAAGAAAAATAAAAAAATAAAATAAATCATTACATAGCACTTGTCAGGATGCAACAGGATCACTTAACATCACTGGGATCCTTTTCTCATCTGTGCTTTAGATTGCTTTGAGGACATGAAGACTGCATGTCCTTCCCTCTCCCAGGCTCTGGGCATAGAAACATAGAAACATAGAATCTGATGGCAGATAAGGACCGCTTGGCCCACCTAGTCTGCCCATTTTCCTATCTAACAGATAAGCTGCAGACTAAAAAACCAAAGCTGTTTGCAGCTGTCTCCAGTCAGACTGAGAAAACAAGGCTGTCTGCAACTGGCTACAGGTAGACTGAAAGACTGGAAAAAAAAATAAGGCTGTTTATATCAGATACCATTATGAATTTAAAATAAAAGAAACACCTCCTCCATAAAAGGAGATGGAAAACATCCATTTTCTTATTCCGCTGAATGAAAAAATAGCATTTTATATCATCCTCTAGCCTTTTCAGTATCGAGGGAAACTTTTCATTTATACTAAATCTGGCTTTCTCAGACACCAAACCACTACATAGTATAACATTTTGAATGTACTTAGGCAATCAAATACATTTTATACTATAGGTGCTACATAACAAAAGTGCAGCAAAACAAAATGGTTAAGATTTTAAATGTGCAACTATTTCAAAGGAGTATCTGTTTTTATATTGCCAAATTAAACTGTGCTAGCTAGCTATTACATTGTTTGGTCACTTTGAGCCAGGCAGGATGCATTTTAGAGAGACTTGAAAAGGAAACATAGACTAAACAAAAAAAAAAGGGGGGTCTGTAGGTGGCCATCCTAACAGAACGGAGAGAACAGTACAGTGTAGAATAGTTAGAAAGCTTTTGCAACAGGCTTTAGAAAAACAAATTTAAATAGAGTCCCTCTAATTCCAAGGTAGTATGACCAGCCCTACCACAGGCACTTCACCAGTGAAACTGCTGGTGAAGTATCACTATGCATAGTTTTCAACTGGAAAAGTAACACTTTGCCACTGAGTAACTACGTGAAGTATGCACTTAAAAAAAAAAACTTTTTTATGTAAACCCATTCCCACAAACTGAGTACAAATCACCCACCCTCACCCACCTACTTTATAATTATAAGCAATCTCCTTATAACTAGTCCCTTACTAGGTACTTATTCCCTCACCCCATACACACCTACACACTGTCCGGGCAAAGTTCCATTAAAAGACACTGGGCTGGATTTTCAGATGACACCAAGTGATACAATCCCTGGGTACACTGAACATTTGGTGTATGGGGCTTGTAGCATTCTCCTGGCCAGTGATCAGGATTTTCTGTTCAATGCACCAATTGTCACAAGTCAGACCAACTTTTTCTGGTCTAGCTTGGGGCAATCCAAGGTACCCTTTTTATAGGGTTTACACCAAATATTTGGCACAAGTGCAATCATATGGGTGAAGTGTCATAACTGCACCTAGCCTATAGAAAATCAGGACACAGTTGCAGCAAAGGTGCTTGGCACAGCTGTGCCAAAAAAAAAGGGTTCAATGCAAGGCTTGATGCAAGCCCTGTGTCATCCTTTGAAATTCAGGCTCATTATATTCAAGCCTCAATATCCCATTCCCAACTGCTCGAAACAAGTAACCACCCCTGCCCCCACCCATTAATGTGTACAGCCGTAATAATTTATGAGATAGGGCCAAATGCATTCTCACATCAGTTGTGTGTCTTGTCCTGCCAAGTGGAGTGCTTCTTCCCTCCCTTAGTTATGGGATCCTTTATCTATACTACCAAGTCCAATCTATCTAAATGTGATGTTGCTTATAACAG
The DNA here is from genome assembly GCA_016271365.2 of Neoceratodus forsteri. Classification (NCBI taxonomy): domain Eukaryota; kingdom Metazoa; phylum Chordata; order Ceratodontiformes; family Ceratodontidae; genus Neoceratodus; species Neoceratodus forsteri. Next base: position 657,133,933 of record CM028136.1, read on the forward strand.
TGTATGTCGCTTTGCCCTCTCTGCCACTAACCTCACTCATCACTGTGAATTATATAACAAACTAGGCTGGTTGTCTCCTGGGAACTGTCATATTTTTTCTTTGAGCTGCTTTACTGATAAAGTCATCAGAACTGCCACTCCACCAGTCTTGGCAGAGCAACTAAGGACTGTTAATCCAACTTACTCCCTCAGTTCTAATGACTCTTCTGTGTTCCTTTTCCTACAACCTGTACGGTGATGGGGGACCCAGCATTTGCTGTCTGTGCACCCAAGTTATAGAATTTTCTCCCAGTACACACCTGTGTCACCTCCCACCACAGTTTTTGAAGATCCCTATGGGATCACTTAAAATCTAATTCTGTCTATAAATGCACTTAATTCTGGTATCCCCACCTCTAATGAGTGATGTACTTTATTGTGCAGTCTAGTTGTGTTCAGAAGTATGCTTGTGCGTAACAATAACCTATGTATATACTGTTTAATGTTGCTGTGATCTTTATCCATTGTTACCTTTATCTACCTTGTATTACATAGCTGTCTTCTCTCTGTTAACGTTTTTACACTGTCTGCATATCTTTGTAACCTCCCGGGTCATACCTGAAAATATCATATACCGGTATTTGTCTACTGTGCTTACCTGGTCAATGAATGCTAGCTAGCTGTCTGTCTGTCTATCTCCAGAAACATGCACACACTCAGATGTTCCACAGCAGTTACAGCAGCAGTGCAATAAAAATGCTTTTCTAAAAAGCTAGTCTCAGCTATAGTTAATTGAAATATTAGCATACCTGTCAAATTATTCTTCTATGTACTGCCTGTGCTGTGCACTATTAATTTTTTCCTCAGTCTTAATCCTTGCCAGGTCTACAATGGTATTTCTAAGCCTAATGTGTTAGCCATTTTTTTTCCTTGAGAACAAAACATATTAAAACATTTATAAAATGCTGAAATTCTGGTGGAAGAAAAATAATTTACCATCAAATGAAACTGGAAGATGCCTGAAATATTTTAAAGTAAAACAAAGAAGAAAGGTAAGATATGTTACGTGGTGCACACGTTCATTACATTGCTGCTTTAACCTTTCATTGTTCACTATTTTTGTCTTAAATTTTGTTGAAGTACATTATTTAGATAAACCTACATGTATTTTATCATGTAAAAATCAGGACAGTTTAAAATGTACCCCTTAAAATAGTGTCAAATGTTTATTTTGCTAGTGTATTTAACATTTTCCAGCTGCTGCTATTATCTATGCAAAATAAAATATAAATTTAGGACTTACTCTTGAAACATTTTTTTTCATTTGCAGTGTTGTCATAATCACAGAATGGAAATGGTTTTATGGAAAGAAGACTTTTATTTACCTGGCATCATTTTGATAAGAAATTGCCACTGGACAGATTGTGTAATTGTAGGCCTATGATACTGATCCTTTTAAACAATTATTAGAAAACAATGCTTTTATTATTCCTATTTTTCAATATGCAAGCTTCACTAGGCTACTAAGTATATTTATATAGAACAGGAAGTGAATTTACCTTTGAAGGAGTATATTCTCCATTTAGTAAAAAATGCATGTACTTTGCATCTGTTTTATTTCATGGATTGCTTCTACAGACTTCAAACATCTGGTTTTACCACCTGAATCTGGACTCTACGTTCTGACTTTGTACCTTTCATTTTGCATTCTGCCTATGCACAAATCACAAATGAGGGCACTGAGAATATTTTGATATGACAGTCTATAGAATGAAGATATCACAAAATGATCTGTACATTCTATGGGTAATGCTCTTCTGGAAAAGCACACCTGTTACTTTATTTACGTGGCAGCTGGTGAATTCTAAAAGGGGGTATGTCAGTGTTTTCTTTATATATTTAGATTCATTAAAAAACTTGTAATTTACCACTTCAAATATAACTTTTCCAAAGTAGCAATATCCTAATTGTAGCCTGAGGTTTTTTTTTTTTACTTTGAAAATAAAATTACCAAAAGAAGTGTTAAATCTGTATCTTAACATAAGGGAAGCAAACTCACTTTGTAAGGATTTACCAAAATCAAGAAGTATGTTTGCAAAAGGTTTTATTTAAAGTTTGTTTCCGTAACAGTTGTTATTGTGTTATAATAACTGGTGACCCCTATAACACAAAGGATAATGTATGGTCTTTAGTTAATAACCATGCTGTAAACACTTCAAGAGGTTACCATGACATCATTGTAAACCTCGAGAGTGCTTCTCAAGAGGTTTTCAGATGTCATGGCAACCTCAAGAAGTTTTTTCAGTGACGGTTGTTAACCAAAGACCATACATTATATTTTATAGTTTATGGGCTACCAAGATGGTGTAATCGCCGACTGAAACACTTTACTTAATTACTTTACAGAACAAGAACATTGATTGATGTGAGCATTCTGTTTTGTTATACGATTGCTATGACAGTCTCAAGAAGGGTTTACAACAGAGTGATGTCATATTGATGGCATAACAAGGATGTAATCTGCTCAATTTCAGTCAATAATAAGTGCTCTCCATATATTATAACCGAGTTTAGTTTTCAAAATCTGTAATAACCCTGTCCGATGTGACACTGAGTTATTACTGCTGTTGTAGCCTCATGCTCCACTGCCTGTGCAGAGCAGGGGGATACCTGACTGTTTTAACTTCTACAAGTTTGCAGGGTTTTTTTTTCTTCAAAAATACACTCTGCCCCAGTTATTATAAAAAATAAATATGCAGGTGTGTGTCATAAGTTTTTTTTTTTTTTTTTAAACACACCCTCAGTATGTGATAATCTCAAACTTCTTTAGTTTAGCTGTCAAGGTTTATGGATTGTCACACACCTTGGTATGTAAAAATCTCATACCACACACCTGCATATGCATTATTCTCTATATAGCAACTATCATAAAACCAGTATATGACCAGTAGTGGGAAAATAATGTGTAACATGTTGCAAGTAATTAAGTCAGGTAATTGTACAACACTACTGACTAAATCAGACATGTAGCAATAGCTTGATATGAAAAAGCACATTTGTCAATTCCTGAATACTGAGTAATTTTTTTTGTTTTTGTTTATCTCAGCTTTGGACTGAGGAAAAATCTGGCAACCATTTTACTGTACTCCATGAGCTGACACTTGAACAGCATGTCTCAGCTATGGTCCACAGTGGATTTGTTCGATTTAGAAATATCTCCCAGTTCAAACCCTGTCTGGTGCAATGGGATCTGGTAATCCTGGTTCATGCATTTGTGACTTCAAGGCTGGACAATTGAAACACTCTCTACCTATAACTATCAAGGAATTTGATGCACTACATGCAGCTGGTGCAGAATGCCATAGCCATACAGACTGCTAGATGGTCATATATGGCACCTAGAGAATACTGGTTGGGCATCTGTGCACAACCAACCTGTGCTGCCAACAGTGAGGCTCTGACTACTTCAGCCTCAAGAGTAAAGCTAGAGAAGTATAATACAATCAGAAGTCTGAGGAGGAAGTATAGGCTGGTTGGGAACATGGTTGCCTAATCAACAGTTTTTATTTTATAGTGTATAGTTTTATGAGAGAGGGGAGATATGATACAGACTGTCAATTTCCTTAAATGAGTAAACAAGATGAACTGCAGGGAATTATTTAAAGGGGAAGTCAACATTGCAGGGGTCACTCAAACTGTGAAAGGTCATGAAAAAATGTTTTTCAAATGAGGGACTGGGCTTACCTGTAGGTGTCAGGAATCCTGAGATATGAATATTTAAATAATTTTTAAATTAAATTAAGCCAGAAGTCATTTCCGGGGATCTTGAAATTAACAACATATAGCTTTCCCCTCAGTAGCATCATTTTCTGTCTCAAGAGGCCATGAAATGTGGTGTTGCCTGTCTAAGGCCAGGATAGACTACTCAGTATCTGCAGCTTCAACCAGTGGTTGAAGGAGTGGCACAAAGAGGAGGGTTTCAGCTACATTTGGGACTGGGGTCCCACCTGGAGAGATACAGGACTATACAGGGGGATGACCTGTATCCATTCAGGAGGGGAACTACAATCCTCAGTGAGAGGTTTAAATGCTACATTGACAAACATTTAAACAAGCCAAAGGGGGGTGGCAGAAGGAGACAGGGAAACAGAAAATGTCCACCCCTGCAAGGTGAAGTAGTCAATAGGTAAAACCCTAAGGGAGGGAAATTGCCAAGGGTGCCTAATAGGAGGAAAAGCAACATGGAAGATATGAAGAGGGATGGGAATGAAGGCAGAGGATGTAAGGAGAGTAGGCAAAAGTGTAAAAGGGAGGCTGACAAGAAGGGTTGTAAAAGAATTTAGAAGGCCATGTGCACAAATGCTCATAGTCTGGGAAATAAAATCCTGGACCTTGCAGCCACTATGGCAGAGGCTGACCTGGACCCCCCTGAGGAAGGTGAGAGCCAAAGCACTGAGGTTTAGAGGTGGCTGGCTAGTCAATGGTGTCTGGGGAGGTCTGTGCATTTGTTCATTTGCTTTCAATTGTGATGAATTTTACCATCTGTACCATTGTTATGTAAGTACTATTAGTACTAACTGTATGTACTTTGTCACTTTCTTGGCATGGCACAATATCTTTTTTCAAACAGAAGATAAGAAATTGAATATAACTCAAATTTACAGAGTCTTGGTGCCTACTGTTAAGACCTTTCCCCACTGTTTACCTTCTACTTGTGTTACCACAAAGGACATTGCATTTTTGTTCGAGTCCTGACCCACACCTCTCAAGTGTCCCTGATTTTGCTTCTGAATTTCCCTCTGTCCCTTGTAAAATTTGTGCTTTTATTACTGAACAGTGAAGATTGTAAGAACAAAATAATATCAAACATTAAAGCTACAGACTTGCTGTTCTTCAGAAAATGCATCTTACACTAATCCCCCTATTCTATCAACTTTATGGGTGAATATTACCAATTTTTAAGATGTGTCCCTGATTTGGGGTCTCTGTCCCTGATTTTGTTTATGCCCTGTCCCTGATTTATGAGGCAAGAGGTTGAGAGATATGTCCTGACCTGGTCTCGTTTAGGTTGAGCACCCTCTCATATTAAACAGAGCCAGGCTGTTTTCACTCAAAGGATGCATGCTGACCTGGACATTGTTGCCATTACTGAGTCATGGTGCAATGATCACCATGAGAGAGATATAGCAATACCAGGCTATGATCTGTTCAGGAAGGGGGGAAAGGGGAAACTGTTTAACCAGGAAAGGCACACTAGGCTGAAGCTTGTTTCCAGGTGTGACTTGGGAGCACAAGGAAGTTAAGTGACTTGCTCAGGGTCACACAGTATGCAATTGGGGGCTGTGTGATTCAAACCCAGGTCTCCAGGTTTGCAGCTCAGAGCCCTAAACCTCTGCACTATACTGCCAGTAGGAAGGATAGGGAGGGTAAGAAAGGTGGAGGAGTGGCTCTTTGCATAAGGGATAGAATTAAAGCAACAGTGGCACAGGGAATGCAGGGAGGTATGGAGGCACTGTGGGTCACCCTGGAGGCAGGGAATGGAACCACTATTTGCAATGGTGTGATCTACAGACCTCCAGCATGGGGGAGGGGGAGACAGATATGGTACTGGTGGAAGCCATCCAAATGATGGCAACTAAGGGTTAGCTACTGCTGCTGAAGGACTTCAATCTGCTGGATGTGGATTGGAGCATCCCAGCTGCAGCTTCAACTAGGAGCAGTGAAATCCTGTATTCCCTGCAGGGGCATTCCTCAGGCAACTAATAAAAGAGCCCACTCATGCGGGAGCAATATTGGACCTGGTATTCATCAATGAGGACAGTATTGCAGACGTCATGGTTGGGGCCACCTGGGGACCAGTGATCGCATGGTGTGGTTCAGTATAACTATTGAGCCAGAGTTGAACCACACTAAGGAGAAGGTCCTAGACTTCAGGAGGGCAAACTTTACAAAGATGAGGGAATGCCTCATGGTTGCCCTGGCGGGGGAGATGACATGGGTGGAGTGGAGGAACAGTGAGCGAAATTAAAAGGGACCATAGGGAAGACAACAAATCTCTGCATCTGGCAAGTCAGCAAAACCAAGAGAAAAAGAAACCATTATGGTTCTCAAAAGAGGTGGCTGGGAAGGTAAAGGCAAAAAAGTTAGCTTTCAGGAGGTATAAGGAGACACAGAGGGAGGAGGAGGATAGGGAGGTGTACAACAAGAAGCAGAGGGAGACAGAGAAAACAGCTGAGAATGTAAAGGTACAACCAGAGGAGAAAATAACCCAGGCAGTAAAGAAAGGGGACAAGACATTTTTCAGGTATGTAAGTGAAAGGAGAATGACAAGGGGATGGATTGTATGGCTAAGGAAGGAAATGTGGGAATGTGTGGAGGGGGACAAAGAAAAAGAAGACATCTTGAACAAATATTATTGTTCAGTGTTCAGAGGAAGGGGAAGGCAAGGGACCACAGATAAGAGAGGGGAGCATTGAAGAAAGGGACATGGACATTAGTCCATTTAAAGAGGAGAGAGTCCTAAAGGAAGTAACGAATCTGAAAGTGATAAAGCAATGTAACCAGGTGGGATACATCCAAGTGTAATGTCCCCTCCAATTTGGGGGCTTACCTTTGGCCCATTCTCTCATGCTCCCATCCATGCAGCATCTCCTGCTTGCTGGCAGGTCCCCCGAGAAGCACCCCTGGGCTCACCGCCATGGCTCCAGGTCTGTCTGGCCTCTTTGGGTTGGTCAGAGCTGCCATGGAGCCACCACATTTCCCTTCTCCTCTTCACGGCGGATGGATGGCTCCTACACTCTGACTATGTCCCAAACCTCCCCAATGGCTCTTCTGCCTTGTCAGCCCCTTCAGGGCTTGTGAACAAGGATTGTGGCCCACCAGTGTTCAGGCAGGCTGGTGGTCTGCTCCAGAGCATGACAGGTGTGCTTTTATTTTCGACTGTAACTGCGGTCAACAGGTTGGCTGCTCTGGTGGTCTCTGTCCATGCTTAAGGTTCTGGGCCCAGCACATGAATATTAATAAGGGCTGACATTAATATTCATGAGTGGACTCACTCTGTGTGAGGGCTCCTAGATTTCAGCAGTGTCTGTCCTTGCAAAAATTGTAGATGAATGAAGTAAAGGCAGCATGGCCAATGGACACTAAAGGGGCTAAAGATGAAGGGGGAAGTAATTAAAAATAAAAATTCTTTCTGGCTGCACAAGCTAACGTTGGGACTCAGACAAAAGCCTGTTTGCTGCCTGAGGGAACTTGATTATGGCATCAGTGACAGGCTCAAGACTGAACCAAAATGTTTATCCTGGCCAGCAATCTAAAGGGCTCAGAAGCAGCTATTAAGCTATGGGGCAAGAAAGCAAATAATGTAATTAATCTGGATGCACCAGGGCTTTTGTTTGGGACTGTGTTAGATCTGCTTTGTGACTGTGTGTATTAGTAGCCATTATAGTGCAGCAACAGCCAATCACAAAGCCAGGATTTCAAGCCAGGACTTGTGGGACTTTTTGCCAGAGCTCATGGGATATTGCAAATGCTTATGGTGAAACTTCAGGGACCCAATTTCAGGTGCCAAAACAGGAAACCTATTTGTGCATCGAGTCAGGGTAATGAATATTTATTTTCTGGACTGACAGGCAGGATCAGTCAATTACAGTGGGAGCAGCAAATAGCTTCAGGCAGTTGGGATCCTCAGAGGAGCTCTGTAAAGGGGTTGGGGCTCAGGCCCTGAGCAAATAAAATGGGCCTAGTAATCCAGTGCAAGCCCCTCTAAAGGGGAGGGGGCCTTTCTTTTGCCAAGAGGGAGACAAGTGGCTGCGTAACATAGAAGTCACTAGCCTGGGGTTTGCCAGATAATGTCCTTTAAGGCAGTTTATGCCTTTCCATATTTTGGAAAATTGTGGGCCAGCAATTTGATGTCAAGTCAGCTGTGAGGGCTGAATCTGCCTCAGCAAGGTGTGTGCTGATGAATCCCAAAACCTCAGGAGGAGGAATGCAATTTCTGTAAGACACATGAGTAAATTGCTTTTGCCAAGTGCAACCTTGAGAAAGTCTTTGAAGGGCAGCAAAGCCCATAGAGTACTACTGTGACTGTCTGTCTGCACCCTGTATTTACATCAATACCTAGAGGGTGGACATTGGCTAAGCAACCAGAAGAGGGTCCAGTTTATTGTGTATAAATGTGTGATTTGAAAGTGCCTACAGGACTGGAATAGGAGTACTTAGAGCTGGGGATCTTCCTAAAAAGCCTGGGACGTCCAGTATTTTGTCGATGGAAGCTGCAAGTGCCAGCAAAGGCCACAAGGCAATGCATGTCATATTATTGAGCCAGAGAGAGAGACATAGTAAATCAGTTTATTGCAAGTATTTCCATCAAAAGAGTCTATTGCATCTGTTTGACAGGAGCAAAGTCTGCGAAAGGGTAGTGAGCAAAGTCTCAAGCTCAGTCTAGTGTGGTAATGACCATTGTGCTTTAAGCTCCAGCTTCATGCTGCCAAAGAAGATGAGAATTTGCCTAAGAGACTGACCTGTAATCCATGTGGGAGCCATAACCTTGGCTCTGGTTGTTGCACTCTGCTGGAAAGAGTGTGGTGGCTTGTCCCTAAAATGCTTCGGAGTGAACCATGGTTATAAAGTCCTAGTTGACCAGAGAAAGGATTCATGCCTGCCACTCTGGGCTCCAGAAGAAATGATTGTGAATCCTCAATGCAATTTTCAAAGCAAGTAAATTTACAGATTCAAATATAAATGTGCTGACTTTGTGCTGAATACAATGTATTCATCCAGCTCATCTAGAAAATGTTCTCAGCCCTGAAGAGGGGCCCAGCTTTTTGTAAATTAAGTGTTAATTACATCTGCAAAAGCAGGAAGACCTTTGCAATCAGCATTGGGGGCCAGATGTCAGCTTTACCAGCATTCTAACCTTCGGGGACAGAGCCCGCCTGCTGAACACCCTTGATCCTGGCTTGCCCAAGCCTATGATGATATCTAGCTGTAAGTAATGCAGGATCAGCCCTGCACCACCATGGAAAGTGACTTGTAAATAGTTCAAAGTTGATAAATTCTGCAAGCTGCATTTAATGTGAGTTTAAGGATGCAACCTAATGACAATCTCCTTAATTTCTTAAGGGCCCCAACTAGCTGGCCAATGTACAGCTGCACCGTCCATCAAGCCTGCACCATTCTAGAACTATTTACTGGGTGCCCAGGTTGTATAGGATTGTGGGGACTTTTGCAATGGGGAACTGGTACCAATGTGGGCACTCATAAGAAACATTAACACCAGATGCAGCAGCTAGCTAGATAGATAGCAGGGCTCTGACTATCTCAAAGGTTGGTGGGGCCAATGTGATGTATGACTGGATCAAAATGCAAAATATTGATCCAATTTTAACCTAAATCAAGCCAGTCTAAATTAAATGCAAACAGTATAACCTCTGCTCCAATTCACCCTTCCTAGCCCTGTCCATGTAAATAAACTTCTTGTTTTTGCGTAATCTTGTCTTGTGAGCATATTATTAGTGGTAATCATTAAATGCCAAAGTGTTAAAATGTTGAGAAATGTTTATTGGGTCATGCTTGGGTTGACTATGGTATCATGGGTGGATGTAGCTTCCCAGAGGGCTGCATTATGCTGCATACTGCATTGGGAGGCAATATGGTGCAGTGGTTTAAGGCTCTGAGCTGCAAATCTGGAGACCTGGGTTTGAATACCACAGCCCCTACTTGCATACTGTGTGACCCTGAACAAGTCATTTAACTTCCTTGTGCTCCCAGGTTGCACCTGCAAACAAGCTTTCAGCTTAGTGTGTCTCACCTGGTAAAATAATTGGTAAAAAAAAAATGATGATCTAAAGTCTAGACCCACTTAAAAGGTCATCTCTGGGTAGAGGCACTGTGCAATGTACTGTCTTGGAAATGAATCAGTTTAAAGTTATTTTCAGGAACCCAGGCCCCTCAACCTACATCCCGGGTAGTAGGCAGGGGTAGTAACCTGTGGTATAATGGTGCCAGGGTTACACAAGGATGTTGAAGGAGCTCAGAGAAGTGCTGGCTGCACCTCTGACTGTCCTCTTTGGAGAAGATAATGGAATCACTTCTGAAGCAAAGGATTGTGGAATATCTTGTGACCAGCAGCTTACAGGATCCAAAGCAGCATGGATTCACTGGTGGTGGTGGGGGTCATGTCAAATAAATCTGATAGATTTCTTTGACTAGGTAATTAGGAAAGTAGATGGGGGTGAAGCAGTGAATATAGTCTACATAGATTTCAGTAAGGTCTTCAACACCATTCCACATACAACCTGGGCAGCCTGGGAGCAGCTCCAAAAGTGGTAAACTGGGTAAAGAACTAGTTGGGGGATAGGCGAGAGAGGATGGTGATAAATAGAGTTCGCTCAGAGGAAGGAAGGGTGAACAGCAGGGTGCCACAAGGATCAGTACTAGAACCAGTCCTCTTTAATGTCTTCATAAGTGACATTGCAGGTGGGCTAGAAGGGAAGGTATGCCTTTTTGCAGATGACACTAAAACCTACAACAGGGTAGACACTTTGGGGGTGTGTGGAAAAAATGAATAGGGATCTAAAAAGGTTTGAAGAATGGGCAAGAGTGCAGCAATGAAGTTTCAATGCACAGAAGTGCAAAATCATGCACTTGGGGCACAGAAACCCAGGTGTGGAATACAAGATGGGGGAGTATTGCTGACGACCATCAAATAGGAAAGAGACCTGGGATAACCATATCCGATGACCTAAAGGTGGCCAAACAGTCTGATAATGCAGTGGGAAAAGCCAGTGGGATACTAGGATGTATAGGAAGGGATATCACCAGCAGAAATAGGAAGGTGGTGATAGACGGCTGTATAAATCATTGGTGAGACCTCATCTAGAGTACTGTGTCCAATTCTTTAGACCACATCTCTGGAAAGACAGACAAGGTAGAGACAGTCCAGATGAGAGCAACTAAAATGGTGCCAGGTCTACAACAGAGACCCTAAGAGGAGAGACTAAAGGACCTCAATATGTACACCATAGAAGAAAGGAGGGGATATGATAGACTTTCAAATACCTCACGGGTATAAATATGGTACAGGAGGGAAGCAATTTTCAGAAAAAAAGATACTCAAGAACAAAGGGGCATGTAATGAAGCTGAAGGAAGGGGAAAGACTTGGGGGAAATGTGAGGAAGTATTTCTTCATGGATGGAGTAGTGGATGCCTGAAACAGTTTCCCAGTTGAGGTGGTGGGGTCAAAAACTAACACCATTCAAGTAAGAATGGGATATGTAAAAGGGAACCTTAATGATTAGGGAAGGGAGTGCTATAGCAGACATCAAGTAGGGTCTGTGATTTTACAGTAGGTAGGAAAAATGGGCAGACTAGGTAGGCCAAGTGGTCCTTATCTGGCATCAGTTTCTTTTTTTCTATGTTTCTATGATTTGAGAAATAATTATTTTCCAGAAAGGGTGGTGGAACTGTGAAATAGTATAGCAACTGAGGTGGTGAGAGCCAATGCCATTAATGGTTTTCAATCATGGTTGGGACCGAGTGAAGGATATAGTGGTTACTCAGGGTAACAGTAACAGGGTGGTGGCTAGGGAAGGCTATTAGCCTGTATGGACAATAGGTCTTGGGATTAGATAGGGAACCATAGGCAGACTGGATGGACCAACAGTGTTTTTCTGCTGTTATTTTCTGTTTCTGTGAAAGAAGAGGAGTCAAGGTAGGTGGATAACAGAGAGAGAAAGTTTATTATCACCTTATCCAGGGTAGGGGAAGAGCAAAATGGGCTAGTAATTACCTGGGGCGAAAGGGGAGGACTTTCACCTGCTTCCATGACTCAAGAATCTATCCAAGTTAGAAAGGCTGAAAAGGGAGAAATGAGGGGCAGTGATGGCTGGTGCAGAGAGATTAAAGAGATTAGTATCCAGTCTATTAGGGCTGTGCACCTTAATGGAATTCAGAGAGAGTATGGCAGCTAGAGTGGTCTTAGAGGATATCAAGAAGAAAGAAAAAGATGCTGTGGTAGAGAGACCAAGGGCATTTGGGGAGAGACAGGGGCAGGCAGAAGGAAGAGAACAGAGGAGGATGAGGAAGGGAGAGAAATTAGGAGGGCTAGAAATTGTTTAAGGTGTTGACACCCTCACTGAGGTCACAGGTATGAAAATTGCCCAGTTTAAGGATGGGAGAGGTAGACTGGAGTAAAGGAGGTATTTAAACCACAGATAAATAATTCTCGGTTTGCATAAACCAATATACTAATTCATTTCAATTCAATGTTTGTGTTAACTGGGTGAGTACACTGAGAATTGTTGGCCTTTTTCAGAAATGACCCAGGCTGGGTGGTATAGGACAGGTATGTATACTAAAGACAATAGTCCAGTTTACAGTTTTCATAAAGATCATGATAAAAACAGTTAGAAGTGTACACTGCACATTATCCCTCAGATATGTTAGCATTTTTCTAAGGAACAGTGTGTGGCTCTTTGTTGTGCATTTCAAAGCAAGTAAGATATTCCAAAAAGTGGCTGTGGCATAGGAAAACATTTTCTGACCCATGGTAGTACCCATTTTATCTGTCAGGAGAAGGTTTGCTCATGTATTCCTTAGTTTCTTAAGTGTAGTTTGGCAATTGGCAGTTTGGTTTGTACCAGTTAAACTCCATGGAAATATTCTGCAACTAGTAGAGATGGTGGGACATGAAAGTTTGGGCTGGATTCATGATAGTATGGCCAATGAAACCTGGCTGCAGTGCACTGACATCCATAGGTTCAACTGCCTGTTCAAGCCTCCCAAGCTCTTTCAGATGAATTGCAAAAATGTTTCATAAAAGTTAATCTTAACTGGTCAAGAGATGAAAAAACAGTGCAATGTGAATTACCAATACACAAACTTGAAAGAAAAAAAAAACTACTCTAAATCAAATTACGGACATGACAGTTTAATATGAAGTGTACTGTGAGGCTTTCACATATGAAAGTATAGTGTCTAAAAAAAACTCATATGTATTCTAGGCAAGTAATAGTAGCAAAATGTGAGCACTGGGGAAGTCGCTAAACATAGAATGCAAGATATAGTCATTTATGTAGGTAATTCTGTTAAAGATGAAGTTCAAGCATTGAGAAAACCATGGCAGCTGGAGAGCCCATTAAGTTGACATGCTGGTAACCTGGGTTTTACAGGAGATATAAGGGTGAGAGAATGCACCAGTGGATACTTTGCTTCACAGCAATGATTTGGCACACACAAAATTACTTCAACATCAAGCCTTACTTCTGCTGCTCTTGTCCATTGGAGTCAAAGAAAACTATCAGGTTAGTCTAAAATGAACTAATAGTGTGAACTGCAGGGAACTAGTTAACTTGAATACCAGCTCACAGTCATGTGGCCATAAGTGGGAGCTAACAGGAGGGAGGTTCAGGGGGACAGGAGGACATATTTTACGGAAAGGGTAGCGGAGCCATGGAAAGGGCTGCAAGCTATGGTGGTGGGTGCAAAAACCATTAGTGGTTTAAAGCATTGCTGGGACAGACTGAAGGGTATAGTGGTTACTCAGGGCATCAGAATTAGGGAGGAGAATTGAGGGGGTGGGGAGGGCTAGGACCCTGGAGGATCAGTAGAACCCAGGGCTATATAGGGAACTTAGGCAGATTGGGTGGACTTTGTTCTTTTTCTGCCATCATTGTCTATGTTTCAAGAATTCATCCACCACTGGATAGTAGAAAGGATGACTCACACTAGTCATTAAGAATTCTTAGATGCCCACATGACATGCACACCTCACTCATGCACGTACAGCAGTGCTGTACAACATGTGAAATAACAGACAAGAATTATACAACCAGACAACCCCTCCACATAGACACACATTGACAGACCACACACTATCCAAGTGAGAGTCTATGGGCCTAATTATCAAAGCCCCCAGTACAGTGCAAGGGGCTTGCAACCAAAAGAAAAGACTCAAAGTGCCCCTTGTGCCAAATGATGCACCGGGAGTGATTCTTAATGGCAGCCTGCCTGCCACAAATGGGGCTTGCATCACCTGTGCGTTCAAAAATGGGCTGTAACATGGCATTAGGGAGCATGTGGCAGATGCAACCCCTACCACATCCCCAAAAATGGTATTCTCAGAACTCTCCCATGGGTAGAAATTCTAAGTACCCTTAGACCATACCTTTAGACCAGCTCCTATGGGTACTTAGAAAATTATCCTCAGAGAGTTGACCCATTTGTGGCAATGTGCTATGGTCCACCCTCCCCAGCCATGATGTTACCCATATTCATAATTATAAAAAAAAAATCCTAGGGGTCTATCGCCCCCCCCAACCCCAATGTCACCTGTCATATAATTATACAGAAATTTCCCCATCTCTGATGGTCTAGTGGACCCCCTTCCTGATCCCTGATGTTACCCATCATACAGTTATACAGAAATCCCCCCAACATGGTGGTCTAGTGGCCCCCTTCCCAATCTCTGATTTTGCCATTCACATAATTATATAGAAATTCTCCCTTCCCTGGTTGTCTAGTCAACACCCTCCACATCACCGAATTCTCCCCCCATCCAAAATCCTGAGCTGGCAACTGGCATAGCCCTTCTGTTACCACCACGGCCACCTGACCTGTGTCTGAGCACATACTGTATAATACCGTACATGCTCACTGACTGACAGCTGTACAGCTGGCATTTGACAGTTTGGTGATTGGCACTTTCAGTTTTGATTTAAGCTCTCCAGCAATAGATAGTAGTGTTTTAGATAAACTCACCCTAGAAATCAATTTAGCAAATTTGGAGACAGGTGTAAAGGGTGAAATGTGGATCAGAGTATATAGCACATATAAGTAGTTGTGTTCTATCCAATACAACTGCTGAAGCAATGGCCAAAATGAGAACATTGGAGGTTTTAATTCCATAGCCAGTCAGAAAGAATAAGGAATTCAGTCAACCTTCCTGAATTTTATTTTTATATAAATGGAATACATTTATTTTCACAATATTTGTTTTTCACTGGGCTTTTCAATGAGTACATCATATAAAAACACTATTAACTTTGCAATTGTTATGGTAAGTCCAGCTCACCATCAGATTCTTGTATAGTGGATTTGCTATCCAAAGAATTTACCACAAGCAGTATGTAATAAAAAGCAGTTTTAACAAATACTTGCGCCAAGCATGTGACAAAGAAATCACAAGGGAACAGATTTCCCACCAGTCCTCGAGTATGGTATCTTTCTCTGAGGAGCTGGTGTGCATACAATTATATATGACAGGTAACAGTGCAGTTACAGATATGATAAACAAACAGCATTGGATAAGGCATGTAAATAAGGCAGCTCCCTTGGGCAATCACATAGGAAATGAAGTTGCAAAGTAAGAAAGAATCTCAGAACAAAGAACATGCATTGTTCAGCTATATGTTATGAACAAAGAGAATGCAGCATAAACATAAATGCATATGGCATAATACTTTGGTATAAGACAAATTACACATGATTATATAACTATCAGAATATATATCAATCACTGATGGACTTTAAACAACTTCTATCAGTGATAGTGTCAGAAAAGATAAAAGGAACACACATAATCTAGGTAAACACATTACAATAAAATATATGCATATCAGGTGTAATAAACATAAAACATGTATAAAGCCATACAATAATGTAAACATGATATACAGCAGCAAATATCAATGGCAAGCACAGTCCTAGTACCCATGCTTGTACAATGGATACCTATATCTATTTGTTAGTGCAATATAGCAATATCACAGTGCAGCAATATGATTACTTATGGTATAAGCATGTGGGTCAGTATATGGGGTAAAACCTAGGCATAACAATCCCCTTCTTGTTTTCTTGTAGAAGAGGCAAAACAAAAAGATGTTAGGTTACATCATTTACAAGCCTGAGGCACTAGCCTTGTAAAGGAATTTCAGTTGTTCACTATGTTGTTTCAGAGAACGCCTCAGATAGCAAAGTGTTACCATCATAAAAAGTACCAACAATGCCTGAGCTACCACAAAGATTTTAAATGTAAATTCTACAATAGGATTCTCTAAAATTAGACCAATATCATCTTTTGCCAGATCAATAACAGATTCAGTTGCTTTGGAAATGATACTAATATAAATCAGATGAGTGTCAGTCCTATCTAGAAGAGATTTGAGAGACAAGTTAAGAGGTTCTATCTGTACATTAAAGATAGGTACAAACTGAGTCAAAGCATTGAATTAGTCATTGCTAGTATCAATGGCATCAAGTTCCAGGGTAGGGACAGGGGTAATGACGATATGCCCAATAACAGTTTTTTGGTGAAGGGTGAAACAAAAATTCAGATATTGAATTTTACAAACTTTAGCACCATAGATGAATTCATCATGGTTTGTCACACAAAACTCCACATCAGCTGCCTAAGTGACTTTAGGAGTTGGTACCCTCCATTTACATAATTGAACAGGACAGACAAAATCATTGTTCACAGTCAGGGAAATGTAGCAGTGTACATCCTCTTGGTAGCTCTTAGTAGCAGCATCAAGTTTAGGGTTTGTAATCCCAGGTGACGAAGGGTTAAATCCAGGGTTTCTTCCAGTGATATCAGGTCCAACATTAGACAGTTCCATTTCCAAAACCAGGTAAAATTCCATTGGCAAGAATGTCCAAATCCAAAGAAAATGCCCAATCCAAACTGTCCGGAGAATATCCACAAACAGGCTTGATGAGATCAAACATATCACACCTGCACAGGAAATGATAACCTTTCCATATACAACAATCCATATGAGGAGCCACCCATGCATCCAAGGCAGCGTGGAACACCAACAAAGGAGGAAGCTCAAGTTGCTCACAATAAATGTCCCCATCAAATTGTCCAATAGATTAGATGGAAGCCAAACGATCAAAAATCACAGTAGCAGGATCAAACTGTGGCAAAGAGGCTGTAAATGTCACGAACAGTGTGTCCCTGATGTTGCAAGAATGGGATGCAAAGTATGGAGCAATGTTCGGATGTGCAGTGACATAACCAAGGTTCCTTGCAGTAGACAGGGGAATAGAAACAGACTGACACATACAAATGATAACACAAGTAGCAGAAGGTCAAACTACAGGAATGATCAGAAACATGGCAGCTGGGGTTCAACACCAAGAAGTGCAAAGTACTGCACTTTGGAACTAGGAACCAGGGGAGGAGCTATCAGCTCAAAGGGGTTCAGTTAGAAAGCACCAGGAAGGAGAAAGATCTCAGGGTGATTGTAACGGGGAATACGAACAACTCAGCATATTGCTGGAAGGCGGCAGCAAAAGCCAACAAGATGCTGGGGTGTATAGCTAGAGGAATCTCATCCAGAAATAGGGAGGTGATCCTTCCCCTGTACAGGTCACTGGTCAGACAGTGCCTGGAATACTGTGTGCACTTCTGGTGCCCATTCCTGAAGAAAGACATCAGATTATTAGAAGGGGTACTGCGCAGGGCACCAAAGATGATCCAGTGTCTGGAGGGTATGTCCTACGAGGATAGGCTGGGAGAGCTGAACATATATTTACTGGAGGGGAGGAGGGATGGGGGGATATGATTAAAACTTAAATACTTAAACAGGATTAACAAAACTGACACAGAGAGGATCCTCCAGATTAGAAGTGGGAGGGACACGAGGGCATAAATTGAGATTGGTGGGGGGAAGACTCTGGAGGGAAATCAGGAGACACTTTTTCACTGAACAGTTGGTGGATAATTGGAATGCTCTGCCTGAGGAGGTGGTAGCCTCTAGTATGGTTGGGGGTTTTAAGAGGGTGGGACAGAATGAGGGAGGGAGGTGGGGCAGCTGCAAGGTGAGGGGCTAGCTGCACAGTCGAGCTCGTATAAAGAGCTGGCTATTAATTTGTCTATGACTGAAGAGAAGTTTTATAAATTTGTTTGGTAAATAAGTTTAAGATAAGATTAAAAAAAACTGGTAGGGGAAATATCACTCTAGTTACAGTTTTATGTTTGCCTTAATATGCCTTGTTTAAATTAAAGGACTACAGACTGCCTTGGGACATTGATTTGTCCAAGAAAAAAATGCAGAGAAGAGGATGAACTAGATCTGAATGTTGCATGAAGCTCATTTCACAATAAAATACTTCATAGACCATGAGATCAATATACCAAGCAAATATTTTGTGCAAGATAAAGAAATTGTTGCTGGTTATTGAATATCATATTTCTGCAACTATATCCAAAACTTTTTTTTAAAAACTGGACTAGCATAACAAGAAGCTCATCCTACTAGACATGTTAATCCAATCTATTAAAATATTGGGACATTTAAGCATTGTTTCATTGTGTTAGATGATATTATCCCTTACAGAAATATAGATGTGCTGTGTACATGCAGATGCATGCCACATGCTCAATTGTGCAATATTTGCGTGCAGTTCACATGTACAAAGTGATCCTAAATGAACCAGGTCTAAAAAGCAATCAGGTTTGCATGCTGCAAGCTTGGCATGTGTGCAGCAGTTAAGATGGTGTGAACATCATTTAAACATCACATCAGGTTCACATGATGCACACTTTCCATGTGTGCAACAAAGCTAGTACAAATATCATCTAAAAAAACACATCAGTCTCTATTTCGTATACTACTGCTAGTAATTAGTCATTAAAATACATTTCTATTTGGATTCCCATAAAAATTAGGTAAACTCATTAATTCTGATCCTTTTGCAAGTTGTTTAATGGCTTTTGATTTTTGTCATTAAATCGCCATTAATTTGTAAAGTATTCGTTTACTGCATTAAATGCCTAGGATATAGCCAGTCAACAACCCCCATTCCAGATATATGAAATGGGGCCTGTGTGTTGTGAAGCCTATCCTTTTTGTTTTGGACCATGCAAATCCATTATGCATATTTATTGCTACTTACAGTTCCATGTCATAATAGCGATCGCAGAATAATGATCACTATTATGGCGAGTGTATATTGCCAAAAAGCAAATCATCAATATACACTTCCAGGCGACCCAACATCTGTAAAGGAATAAAGTGTTTTTGTGGGGGGGGGGCCTGCATCCCCGCACTCTCCTGACTAAAGATTATCAACTCCAGGGGGGTGCATGTCGGGAGGTGGAAAAATCCCATATCACACAAAAATCAAGTGCCATGGCCACAGACAAAAATTCTACACACCCGGTCCCAGTCCCAAACCCTGTACCTGCAGCACCAGAGCTAGCCACCCACACCATCACACCACACAGCTAGCTCAGCAGAAACATGCAACCCCATCCCTCAAAACACCTACCCTGCCCTCCCCTTACCCTCGCTGTTCCCCCCCTTCCTGTCTCCATTCACTACCCTTGCGTTCATCTACAGTCGCTACCCTTGCAGGGTAGCCCAAGAGTATAGTGCCCAATATGAGTTGCCATTTTGTCGTGGCACCCATATTCAGTTGCTGTACTCATGGTATATCCTACAAATATGTTTCTCCATAACTGTTTATTCTCACTTACTTTCCCTTTGTCATTCTGTATTGAGCATATACACTATGGCCCTGCTCAGCACTCTTTATACTGAGTAGCGTCTTGGAATTATACACCATACCTCACATTTTGTCACTGAAATGAGGGACATGGACACTCAAAATGAGGGACAATGAGGGACACTAACCTACATTATGATCAGGACACATCACAAAACATGGAAATACAGTACCTCAGAACAGTGGAAACCATTGCATTAGCACCCAAGAATACATTTCTACCATTAAGCAGCAGTGCCATTTAGGTAGAGAAGAGACAGCTGCCACCCCCCCCATATTTGTGCCTAGGTTGTTCTTATGGTGTGGCAATAATGCATTACATTTGGATTTAATCTTTTGCACAATAAGTGCCCACCTGGCCTGTGTGTGCTCATGCTGCAGGTACTCTCCAGATTAGACTGTCTGTATTGTGTTGTCCACTCTCCACCTACTAGTGGCAGCACAATCACATGTGATGTGGATGAGCTTCAGTCAAGAAAGAGGGCATGAGTCTTGAAAGTGCGACTCTGTCTTTCCCACCACAGAGTAGACAGACTGCACACTACAGTTTGGAGTAGTTGGTGTGCACTGAACTCTCAATAGCAATACTGTGGCAGCATATTTTTGTTGGTCTACTCTTAGTGTGTTGCCACCTCCTCTGGTGGCTGAAGGGGCAGAGGGTGAGCTAGAAGCTAACTCAAGACTAGGCTACCTACTTACTCTACCAGGCTTGCCATGCAAAACAAACAACAGCACAGATCCCCACGGCAGCAAACTAGGCTTAGAAACAGTGGTGACAGCGGTGTGGGTAGCCTTCATAGGCCTTGATCAGTGAAGTGTGGCAACAGCCACAGCAGCAACCAAGCAAAAAACAAGCAACCCAGGTTTGGTTGGTGAGGTGACTTGGTCCCAAACCATGTTGGGGATCTGTGATGGTTGGTTCTAGCATCCAGCTTCTGTCAGAAGGAGAGAGGTGGAGCAGACTGAAAAATGGGCTGATGTCACACTGTGCCAGGCTACAGGCTCTGGCCACATGGCTGGGTAAGTAATCATACATGATTTGTTTTACGGGGGATTGGGGAAGGAGGAAGGACTGAAATATTGATGTGTTTGTGTTTTTTATGTTTCTTCACCTTTGGGAGGCTTCATGTCCCATAGGGGATGGGTATTGAATGGAATGGAATGGAGTAGGGGAGAAAAATCAGTAAAAAAGTGTTTTTTTTTGGGGGGGGGAGACAAAGGTTAGCAAGGAAAAGAACTGGTTAGTAACTGGGTGGGTTTAAGCCCAAATATAATGCACTGCTCCAGCTTATATACAGATTAATCTTATACATTTGAATTTTTCCTGATTTGCATATCACTTTTTAGTCAAATCAAATAAGTTGTACCTTTTAGAGATGTTAGACATTCTAGAGCTGTCCCTTGCATTCATGGACAGTTGAGCGATATGGTATGCACAGCCTATTGAAGCCCCACTGTAGTCAGGCAAATGCCCCTCCAGTGAAGCTGATCACCATATCCCTATGCTCAGGCACATTATGACAAAGTGCAAAGAAGACTGCATTGGTGTGCACCACTGAAATGAAATGGAGTATTTTTTTATTACTATTTGGAGAGTTGGATATTAATTAAGACCACCGCTCTGGCAACAAGGCCTTGTTAGTAGAACAGTGGCCTTCATTATCCAACTCACCACCATAATGTATAAAATAGTAATAAAAAATAACTCCATTCATTTCAAGGGGGTACCCCAACACTCTGACCTATGGACATTATCTCTTAAAGACTTCTGCCTCTGATTCCCTAGTACTCAGTTAAGAGACTTTTTACTTATACCTATACTTAGTGGGTTGCCTATAGCAGCATGGCTGTACACGCCAGTGTGTGTGCATGGGGGGACTGGCATGTGGGTGTGTGTCAAGTTATTGCTACTTTTGTGTTGGCACTTTAAAGTCTGATTGCATTGAAGCATTCAAAATTATGAAGTGAAAATAGTAGGAGTACATGTCCAGACAGAAGTAATTCAGTGGTTTTGTGGGTAAGTTTGTGTATTGGGGGTGGGAAAAACTACATGAGTTTCCATTGGTATGTGTGCTACAGTTCAACTGTGAAACTGAGATGAGTAAGAGAAGAAATAGAAAACTGAAAAGCATAATGGTGGCTATAAGCATGCCACATGCATGCAGATGTAGTCAGATACAGTATGTATTGAAGTACAAGTGAGGCATATGTGTGCAGACACATATTAGTGGCTTAGTGGTTAAAGGCACTGAACTGCAAGCCAGGAGACTTGGAGGCATGAAGACCTGGATTTGAGTGTCATCAACTCCCACTTGTGTATGCTGAGAGCGTGAGAAAGTCACTTAACTTTTTTGTGTGCAGTTATCAGTGACCACTTGCTTTTTGCATGCATGCAGTTTTTCCCAATTTAACATAAAAATCATGGTTTCCACACTTGCTTGCTGCAAGCATGCCATATACATGCAATCAGTTTCAATTTAACCTTTAAAATCATACTTGAGGCATGCATATCATACAAACATACAAAGACGACAGCAGAAGGAAATTTGGTCTATCAAGTCTGCTCATATTGCAGGGTCCATAGTTTGAGCTAATGTCCCAGTCCTCCCTCCCCACTCCTCCCATCCTCCCATACTCCCTACCCATGACCCTTACCCTCCCCCTATGCCTGTCCCAGCCTGTCTTAAAGCTGTCCACTGTTTTCAATGAGATTACCTCTTCTGCCAGTGCATTCCAAGTGTCCACCACCCTCTCTGTGAAGAAGTGCTTCCTGACCTAAACCTCCCACCCTCCAGCTTAAGACTGTGCCCTCTCATGTTATGATAGCCACTCAGCTTCAAGAGACTCTTTATCAACCTTATTCATCCCTTTCAAGTACTTGAAGGTCCTGATCAAGTCCTCTCTCTCTCTTGTCTTCCAGGGAGCACACATGTTCAGTGCCCTCAACCTCTCCTCATATGCCTTACCCTGCTGACCGGCTATCATCTTTGTAGCCCTCCTCTGGACCTTCTCCAGCAGGTTGTCCTTTTTGAGGTGTGGGCACCAATACTGAACTCCATACTCTAGATGCTACTGAGCTCCATACTCTAGATGCGGCCTTACCAGTGGCCTATACAAGGACAGTACAACCTTCTCTCTTCTACTACTGAACCCCCTATATATGTATCCCAGCATCTTGTTTGCCTTTGCTGCTGCTTTCTTGCACTGTGTGGAGTGCTTCAAGCCATTAATGATCATCACTCCCATGTCCTTCTGCTCCTCTGAGTAGTTTTATGTGTGCAGCATGAAAACATTTCATACCAATGTTTCTGTAAGGGATAGTATTCATTACTGTAGTTTGTGCTTTTGTAGAAAAATCAGCAAAGTAATTGTATACTTTCTTTTGTTAATTTATTTATAAAATTTCAAAAAGCAAGTACAAAGAATCAGAGCACCAATAAGAGCTCACACCTGAGACGTACAAGATAAGTACAGTCGTCAATTGCATGGAAAATAAACTGGCAATCTGGCAAAAGTCTGAGTAATTTAAAGGTTGCAAATGTTTAGACAGGTGAGTCTGTAGAACATTGCACTCTCACCACAGGAAGTATATATTGTAAATCAATATGCTGGAGCTTCCTGCAAATAACATTTTGGTAACTAATGAACTCCCTAGGGTTGACAGGTAGAGTGCTATAATTATATAATTGCAGAAAAAAAGACACCCCTGAATACAAAAATATGACAACAACAAAAATACAATAAGAGAAAGAAATTTAAGTAGCAAAGCCAAGTACTCAACACAAAAAACTTATCAAATGCTTTGTACCACACTGATCATAGCTAGACCAATTTGCTCAAAAGGTATTGTTAGGATCCAAGATTAATTAATTCCTAAAGTGTCCTATTCATGGTCGTAATTAATATGGAAAATCCTTTACTGCTGGAAGTAAAAGAACTGAAACCGTTTTTGGGTTCAATAGAACAGTTAGAACAATTAGAGGGAATAAAGACAAGTAGAAGAAAAAGAAACATAAGCAACCCATGTGATACTCAGCATAGAAAGCAGGAACCGGCAGCTTTGGAAATAAAAAAAAATATAGCAATGTACCCATTAAAGAACAAATAGTGCTTAATTCTGAGGCCCACATTTCATAGAATCATAGAACCCTGCCAGCAGAAAAGGACCATTCAGCCCATCAAGTCTGCTCGAAAGAGAAAGTCCACCTCTCCCACCTTTTACCTCCCACTTCACTGTCCTGAAAAGACTCCTACAAAAACTGATAGGTACAAATGGAAGGAAATCCTTTCTAGTAGTCTTGAAAACTTTATTTCCCTTTATGTGAGCAGAGTAAGTTTGGGCCCCCATTGCAGAGACCACCAGACCTTCTACATTTGTGGCAGAAGGATGGAAATGGAGAAGGGCAAGAAGAAAAATCAAGCAAGCAGTCAACTGGACAGTGACAACATAAATGTAGGAAGACATCTAGTCTTGTAATATACAGTTAAAGATGATGCAACTTGATCTTCAGGAGATCAAGATGAAAATGAGAAAAAGTAATGATTATTAAAATCAGATTTCTTTACTGCACCTATGATGACCCACCCACTACTGTATCAACCTCTGGCCACAGATGGGACCATTCCACACAGAGACAGGCGACATCAAGGATTCTTTGTTCCTTTCCCTGTGACAACCTTTTCCCAGTTGGGTACTACCCGAGTACAATACCTTACCTCCCCAACTAGAGTACCTAAGAGCTGCCAAGAGTACGGAAATCTGCAGCAGACTGACATTGAGACGGTCAGGAATATGAACCAATGTTACTGCAAGTAAGGAGACTGACACTTGGGTAGATGATCAAAAAGGTAAAAGTTTACTGAAATTGTTAGAGAAATTCTTGCAAATATATCCACAAATGGCACAGTTTGAAATCACATAAAAACAACAATTCATATGCATCAGTCACTTTCTTATACTCTATGTATCCCAGCAGGGTACCTCCACACCACTATTCACTATGGAATTACCCATGGACATGTCAGGCACTCACCTCCCACCAGTCTTCCAGATATAACACTTTCCCAGGATAAGCGCCTACCTAGGCCTTCATCCCTGAGCTTTCTGTACTGTAGAACTAAGGCAATCAGTGACTACTAGGTCCACCTCTAAGCAGTCAGTCCACTGACCCCTTCTGCCAAATTCCCTCCCTGGTGTACAATTACTGTGTACACTGTATTTTAGAACTAAGGCAATCGGTAACTACTGGGCCATACTTCCGAGCAGTCAGTCCACTGAATCCTTCTGCCAGATACCCTCCCTGGTATCCAATTACTGTAACCTTAAGGGTCTACAGTGACTATCAGGCCTACCTACCTACCTTAGTCAGCCCACTGACCCATTCTGCCAGATACCCACGGTATCCAAATCTATTCACTTTACTGTACCTTATACTCTAAAAATCATTTAAATCAGTTAACATATTCACACATTCATTTCAAGATGCATTTAAACTGCATAATGGCATTAAACAATGTTTCATACTGGTACATTAAAAGTTGTGACCAAAATCCCCCTTCCCCAGTCCCTTCAGGTTTAGTCCCTCATTTTGACAGAGTCTCTTAAACTCAGAAGGACTGATGTAAATTATCTATAAAACAGTGTCACTGTGGCTTTTAAAATAGTCTCCATTTGTATCAACAACATTTTTACTATGCCACACTCCTTTGGAAATACTGAAGAAAGTCTGTAGAGATGGTACAGCTTTTTTTTTTTTAATTATTCTTTTTATTATTCATATTTTCAACTTATATACACATAGGTCTACAGTTATTATTTTTATACAGTACATCAGCCACTGGTCAATTATATCAAACAGCTCTCAGGGTTCAGGTAATTTCTTAGTCAAATGTCCCTCATTTCCAACTATCCACTTGCTCTTATGCATACGTCCAACACAGCTAACTCTCCCATAAAGCTCCACCAATGTCATTGAGTATTAGGTAAGTAAGTACTGATTGCTCTTTAGGCCACCGAATCCTCCCTATCCGCATCCACAGCAACACTGCCGATTCTGGCTCAGGCCACACACAATCACATCTTGATGCAGTTGGAAGGCCCTCTGTTGAGTCAGCAGGTTACAGATGAGAATGATTTCTTCAGGTTTTGTAGAATCTTTTCTGTGATGAAACTGGTTACACAAGAACAGGCACTTGAAACAACAGGCTTTCTACACTGGGCCCTTTTCTCACTTACTGCCCAGCACTGTCCTTAATCTGGGATACAGGTGATCCCAACTAAACTGGTTCTATCGGGCTTTCTTTCTTCAGTAGGCCTCTTCAGTCAGACACCCCTTGGCATGGGCACCTTCCTTGCTGTTCAATCTCCCTGCTCAGACTGACTGCACACTGGCTGTGCAGCTCTTTTAATAGTCAAAATCTCATTAGCATAATTAAATATGGGGTCACTGAGTGGAAACTGATCTGTCCAGCAGCTCAGCACCAATCAAATTCCTCCCTGCAGCAGCATAAGCCACAATGGAATCCTGAATTTTGTAACCCAACTGCCCTCCTGATCATTCTAAGGCTTCCTTGTGTTTTTTTTTGTTTTTCTACTTTTGGTCATTTTAAAATGCATGTTTTTGTCACTCAAAATGAACATTTTCTCAAGGGTCAAGCACTTTCTCACTATAATGATTTGACAGCTGACTTTCTAAGCTTTTTGCTGAATTTTTCTCTTCACAATAACCCTTAGGAAAGTATAGTTGGTAAGACTTCTACTATTTTGACAATAAAACACTTACATAAGGACTTCTGAACACTTTCTTATGCTTTTCCCTGTTAAAACAGTCATTTCCCCTTCAATTGTGCTGATCACAACAAGTTCTTTCAGACATTAGTTATGCATTTTCCACACTAAGCTCCGCCTCTAGTGTAGGTTTCTGCATGGATTAGCTTCATCAAGGACCTCTCCCTTAAAAGGTTAACAACTCCCTTATTTTACATTCTACACAACTCAAACTATTTTCCCATGTATAGGACATTATACTACACAAGTGTCCCAAGATTGGTTCATTTTTATTTAAAATTGGCAAGGTAGCGTGTTGCTGAACATGTACAAAGTATTCTGACTTTTCTGCTTCACTTTCTGACTGTGTTCACATTAAAAATGCTCTGTTTTGGATTCTGCACATATTTGTGTGCAATCATACATAGATATATAGATACATAGATACATAAACAGTGTCGGCAGATAAGGGCCTACGGCCCACCCAGTCTGCCCATTTGAGCTTGTAAATTCGCTTTATGTTTTCCTGGAAGTCTGTTGCCCCTCACCTGTGACCTCCAGAATTCCTTTATGTCTATCCCATGCATTCTTAAATCCTGTGATTGTTTCAGCCCGCACCACTTCCTCTGGCAGGGTATTCCACTTGTCCACCACTCATTCTGTGAAGAAATTCTTCCTCACGTTTCCTCTGAATCGTCCTCCCTCCAACTTCATCCCATGCCCTTTAGTCTTGGAACATCTTTTTCGCTTAATAATGTATTCCTGCACCCTGCTCTTCCCTGTAAGATACTTGAATGTTAATCAATGTCTGTGTGCTGTGCCCAGGATTCCTCTAGCCCCCACATGCCTTTTCATTTAATTATTTAATCATTTTTAATGCATATGAAGCCATGAGCTCCTGTGCGTAATCACACCCTTTTCTCTGCACAAAATGGCTCCTGTGAGCTTTATTTTACACTGTGTGCATTTTTGTACTGTTGAGACTCTGACCCCACCCCAGGCTGCTCTTTATTTATATGTATTTTTATTTAATTCTCAGAGAGTCCCTAATATTCACATTCCCTGGTGCTTTTCGTCTCGTCAACTATACTTGAGGGAATTGTTTATCTGGTAGATCCTGCCATGAGATGACAGCATCATACTGCTACCTCTCAACTCTGCATGAAGCTAGACACATTGTTACACTGAAGCCTGCTTGCTGTATGGCTGCAGAGTGAGGCGGATGCCCAAGGCAAGCCTAGAATTCCTGACTGAGCGAGGAGTGCTCCGCTGTGGGAGCAGTACTCGGTCTCTCTCTCTGCTCTCACTCAGTTTTTGGCACCAGCAGTGCCCACAGCTGCCACATTGCATACATTTGTTTACTTTTTCAAAGCAGCAATACTTTCTTTCAGGAGTGATTGTTTATTAAATAAAAAGTACAATTAGAAGAAACACTACTGGCAACTCAGGCGGTCCAATTGTACACTGGCTGTCCAGCTCTTGTGTCACTAGCTAGGGAGATCCATTTACTAGCCCACTGGCCATCAGCAAATCTATTCTCTATTTTACCATTAAAACTATATTAGGTTTTCTATAAAAACAATGCCAATCTCTACATTTATGAGTAACAAAAATGCATGTGTGTGTGAGAACCAAGCCAGGAGTCCTTTTCTCTTCCACCCTGTGCTGCATCCCACTGTCACAATGAATGATATGCTCACCATGTTCTTTACCAACCAATTCATTTTAAGCTGCTAAATTTTATTATATTACAATTATGGAAGCTAAGTCTAATCTTTTTATTACTGCAGGGACTGCCCTACGTAAGGCAGCTCCTACCTATTCTGGGGTTTGAACCTAAATCATTCACTACTAAATTCATGTCTACAATGAAACTTAATAGGCTGTCCCTATTATCTTGGTGGAACAGGCCTTCCAAGACTGTCACTAAAAGGTAAGGCTGGGATGAACAAACAAATGGCGAAAGTAGATCGTGGAAAACACAGAATAATAATTACAGATAGGGAAAATGGGGAAACCCGTAAAGACAACATATAGGAAACTACAAAACGTGCAAAAAAAGCAAAGTGAAGAAATTAATATGGTAGTTAAAAACCTTTAGGTGAAAAATAGATAGTACACTAAAGAAAAGGAAAAAATTGAGATGTCACAAACTAATAGAGAAGAGAAAGAAACACAGGAATGATAAATGATAGAGGTTAAGGGGAAGGTGAATGGAAAGTACTAAATAATAAAACAAAAATATATTTATAGAAAACAAAAAGGAATCAAAATGTGAATCTTTAGCAAAAGATGGACCTGTACTTATCAGAGATCAAAACATACAGAGGAGAAATGAAAAAAAGAGAGAAATTGAGGTAGGGGAATATCTAGCTACTGTTTATTTAAGAGGAGTGCCAAAATCAATATTGAAAATTCAACTACAGTGAACATGCTTATATATAATATCTGTAAAGGCATAGTAGGGATACATTTTTTTTATTTATGTTTATCGAAATTTCAGACAACACTCTATCATTTATCATTCCTGTGTTTCTTTCTCTTCTCTATTAGTTTGTGACATTGAGAACAAGATCATTTAATAGGTTCCACGTCAGACGAACAATACATATTGGAAAACTAGGAGATGGAGAACAAACAAAACTAGGAATTATACAAGACATTACATGAGTGTATAACTAGAGAAGTTCCAGTACATGTGGCATTGTACAATGTATGCCATGGTGCATATTTGATTAAAACCTGGAATTCAAAGGGTCCTATTAGAGGTGGTGGGGTCTTATGAAATGACCCTTTACAGGAAAATGAGAACAGGACTCAGGATACGTTTTAAATGGTCAGACATTTCATCAGTGTCTCATTATAAAACAGGAGACATGAAAGGGATTATTTGCCATACCATTACATCAAACCACAGCAGGAAATCAATAATAGATTCAAAGGATGTGTTTCATAGCTATTGGGCTGTGGTAAATGAAATAATTAACAAGATGATATAGGGACAAATCACCCAAGGATGAGCGATTCTAAACTCACTGTCAAACAGTTAAAAATGGTTCTGGTTGCCCCAACCCCCCATTCCTCAGAGTCCTGGGGGCCATCCACATTTCCCTACTGCCAGGCCAAAGAATTCTGAAAGAGGAATTTCTGATTCACTGGGACCACCCCTGACCCCCTGTCAGACCTAAAGCAATGTTTAAACACTCATGTGTAGCAATATATACTGACCATTGCATCTATCTTACTTTACCATCTGGGATTGTCTTGACCCGGACAGGAAGAACCATCCATCCTGTACTACCTCTAGCTACTGCACCATATTCTGTGACCTATTTTTTTCTTCTGTCTGCTGCTGTGGCTGCAGGGTCTGTTATTCTTGTGTATCTGCCCCTGCCTTCACTTTCTTTGCCATATACTCCATGGCTCTAGCTTTTGCTTCCTGTAAGTTTTTTCTGGCTGCTGAGTTTCTACTGCCACCTTCTTTTTCTCTGCAGCTCTCATTTTCTTTGCTAGGCATCTTTCTACACTATCACCTGTAGATCTCAGTGTGACTTGTTGTAGCAATGCCCTGGGCCTGTGTGTCTGAAATATTCTGCTTGAAGCTGCTTCTTGGTGTTTCAAGACACAATCTTCTGTAAAAACAGGTGGCTGCTGCAAAAAACTAGGACTTCCCCTCACACTGCAGCAGCATCCTATATGGAAACTCAATTCTGCACCAAACCTTAATTCACCCTCCACAAGCTGGCAGCATCTGTATGCTGCAGATATTGCCAGAAGAATCAGGGTTTTCTGCTCCTTGGCTAATTCCTCTCCTTCTAGTCAATGGAGTTCTGTGTGATGTGGGTGAAGTAACACACTGAATCTCACTATTTGTAGGGCTATTCCACCAGCCCTAGAGGCTGTGAAAAGGATAGAGCACTTCTGGCTCCCTTGGACTTCTCCCCTGCATCACCAGTTCTCAGAAGATATGCTCTTTAGGTGTAACAGGCCAGCATGACCAGTCTTTCGCTCCACTTCCACTCACTCCTTTGTCCTTACTGCAGCTGTCAGCTCTGACCATGCAATGATGGAGGGGGGGAAAGGCAGAAGGTTGAAGAGCTGCGTCTGGTTTAGGGGGTAGGTTTTAGCACCAGCTGCCCATATTCCAGAACCCTTGCTATTTTTTTAAGAAGGGTGATAATCTCTAACATCACACAGTAGAGGGAAAAACACCAGTAAGATAATATAAGAAAGTATGAATATTGAAGGGAAAAGTTTTCTATAATGTTTTTCAAACAAACTTCAGCATAGCACAGGCATGTTTTCCTTGAAGTATATGGTATGTGCAGTTAATATAACAATAGTCTGCTCCCTGATCTCCTAAAAGCTGCTGAACATTCTTTTGAATATAGATCTTGTGATAATCACCACTGTGTAGACTCAGAGTTAATACTGTTAAGATCCATCCTACCCTTCAAAAAATGACAAAACATGCAAATGCACACCCTTCCCAAGTCAAATTGAAGTACTGTAGTGACAAAAACATGCCATTTTATTAAATGGGTTGGTTCTTTTTGACACATGTCACAACCCTGTCAGAAATCAAATTAAATGTGAAATTTGTAAAATCCTTACAGGTCTATCACATAAAAACTAACATTCAGTCTATTATCCTTATACACGCTTACTGGTAGAAGAATTGTTCAGGAATCTGGAGATACGGCATTTAAAGGATTTAAGACATGGCTGACAAGTTTTAAAAATTGTAGCACTAGTGATGCCATCTGATTTCCAAGTAAGTAATCACAGTAGTGCCTGGCACCTTATATGCAGGTTTGTTGTTCAGTTGAGCTTTACCATTGTAGTTTAGTTCACTACACTAAGCTGTTGCCACCTCTTATTTTTATGTAAAGCAGTGTTGCCAATTAAGCAATCTGTATTTATAATGTAGGCTAGGCAATGAATAATTTTAATACTTGGTACATTCACCACACATTTTAAAAGCATTTTAACTGGCATAGTAGCTGAATGTGGTTGTTTTCTAGAATATTAAAGAACCACTGATGCCTCTGGGAAAACTGTGGAAAACCTAACATTTAGAAAAAGTTCAGCTTGTATTTCATATATCTTTCATAGATTTCTGCACTTTATTACTGAGGAAATTTATACAAAAACTGGATCTTCATCTCTTAGAGTTACATCTTCCCTTACAGCTTATTACCAACACAAAGCCATGATCCTCTGTTGTGGCATCACAGTCTGTTGTCATTGGAATAACACTGATGTCACTGATTATTATGACATCAGGTTGGGAATAAGCAATAAAAGTGAATGAACTCTCAAATAACAGAGATCCTGCTTTCATGCATATGACCTCAGTAATAAACAAGTATTTGTCAATGTTGAATGTTGTCGCACTGGCATTGGCTTTGGTAGTGCAGTGCAGGAAAACATTTTGGGCAGGATGTGAAAAATGACAGCTGTACAGTTCATGAGGAGGTGTAAAAAAATGCCAGTGTTGAAAATGTGACATGTAAGTATAGCAAATTTGCGAAGTTACAAGGTGCATGGGAAATGTGCAACGCATGCTTGGAACACAGTCATTTTATGGGTGTTCGGCACCAAATTTTCAACATAGGCATTTTAGCACCTCTGTTCATGTACAGTGTCAGTGTCATTTCCTCAAACTGTCTCAAAAAGTAATTTCGCACAGTGACTGCGCTATTCTGCGCCATAAGTGCGAAAACACAGTTTAGGCAGAATATGTGAAATGACAGCTGTACTGTTCATCAAGAGGTATGGAAAAATGCCAATGGTGAAAATCCAGAGTGAAAATATTACAAATGCATGATGTTACGAGTGTGCATGCAACCTGCCAACGTGCGCTCGTAACAGTCATTTTATTGAGTATCACCAAATTTTCAGCATAGACATTTTATGACCTCTGCTCATGAACTGTGTCACTGTCATTTTCATAATCTGGCCCAAACACTGATTTCCCACAGTGACTGAGCTATTGTGTGCCGGATGTGCGGAAACACATTTCAAGCAGGATGTGGAAAATGACAGCTATAATATTCACAAGGAGGTGTACAAAAATGGCAATGTTAAAAATCTGGCATGAAAATATTGTGAATTCATGAAGTTGTGAGTCTGCATAGCAACTGTGCAATGCATGCTCATAAAACAGTAATTTTTTGGATTTTTTCCACCAAATTTGCAACATAGGCTTTTTGAGAGGCTCTCTCATGAACACTGGCACTCTCATCTCATTAATTGGTCCCAAAAGGTGATTCCATGCAGTGACTGTGAAATCACCTTTCAAGACAGATTAACACCATGCCAAAATTCCAAAAAACGCCCGAGATATGCAGCAAAGTTGAAAAAACCTTATTCATTCCATTATCAGCTTACTGGCATTTCCTCAGTTTGCGGTCGGCTTTGAAGAGTGCAGACGTGTTCCCGGTCCACTGAAGATTGTGGCACCAAACTCCAGAGGCAAGTATGGAGTGGGGGTGTGGGGAGGCAGGGTGTGCAGTGGGTGGGTGCAGGTTGTGGGAGGGGGGCCAGAGAGACCACCGAGGGACAATTTCCTTCTTTACAGGGAAAAAATAAAAGACATCAGGGGACCATTTTCATTTTTAATAGGTGCTTTAGCATGCTGGGGTGGGCTCCCAGCATGCCACCTGTGTGTGTGTGTGTATGTGTGTGTGCTTTAGCTGATGGGGGGATTGGGCACCCCCATCGGCAAACAAGGAAAGGGGGGGAGCCACAGGAGCTGATGGGATTGGGCACCCCCTCGGCAATCAGAAAAACAGAAGGGGAACCACATTATGCTAATGGGGAGTGGGCTCCCCCATCAGCAAAATTCAAAGGGAGGGAAGGATACATGCCGATGGGGATTGGGCACCCCCATTGGCACACAATAAAGGAAGGGGGGTTGAAATGCAACAGCGGCAGTCACTGCCACCATGTTGCCTGAACGTAGGGAGAGGCGTGCTGTGGTCACACTGCACGAGATCTTTGCTCTCATTGCAGCGGACCCTTTGCCAGATCTCTTCACCTCATTAGCCAGGCAGGGTGTCGGCCCCTGCTGCTGGCTGATTGGGGAATGCGGGACTGGTGCATGCTCTGCATTCGCTCAACAGCAACCGTGCCTCCAAATCTCCACTGCCATAAGATGTTGGCTGCGTAAGTGCACCAACATAAAAAAAGGGGAGAAAAAATTCAGAGCTAATGTGAAATATAAGCTGAACTGAGGCCAAATATTTATTTCAAAGTTCTCCTGGAATCGGTGACTTTTTAACCTTCTATACCCAGTGATAATAATGTTGTATCCTAGCAGCTTTGATAGATGTGCATAGTCATTTTATTCTTAATGAAAACTGCACACAAAAGACAGTGAGGTGACTGATGCTCTCTAGTGCAATAAATTGTAGTATATGTTTGATGAACTGTGGAAGGGCCCTTTACATCCCATGCTCCTAGTGCGAGATGTTCTGCTGAATGCAGTGAGTGACATGTAGACAACTCATATTTCTCATCTCATTTTACTTAGCAGGATAGGTAGAAGATACCCAGGTAAGTCTGAGAAGTCGTCAAGGGTGTGGCAGCTAAGATTCCATGCAAAGCAGTGCAAGATCATGCACTTGGGGCAGAGAAATGCAGGGGTAGAGTACATGATATGGGGGAGGTACTGACGGCCACTAAACAGAAAAGGGACCAGGAAGTAATCATAACTGATAATCTAATGGTTACCAAACAATGTGAGAAGGCTGTAAGGAGAACCAGTGGAATGCTGGGGTGCATAGGGGAGGTATCTCCATCAGAATGAAGGGGATGATGATGCCACTGTATAGAACATTGGTGAGACCTCATCTAGAGTACTGTGTCCAGTTCTGGTGGCTGCATCATGAAGAGTAGAAGCGGTTCAGAGAAAGGTGACAAAAATGGTGCAGGGGCTACACCAAAAGTCATATGAGGAGATACTGGAGGATCTCAATATGTATTCCCTGGAATAGAGGATAGGAGAGGATATGTATTCCCTGGAATAAAGAAGAGGAGAGGGGGATATGACAGAGACTTTCAAATACCCCAAGGGTGTAACTAATGTACAAGAGGGTAGCCTCTTTCAAGAAAAAAGAAAGATGCTCAAGAACAAGAGGCCATGATATGCAGATGGGGGGGGGTGTAGATATAGGGGTAACATAAGAAAGTATTTTTTTCATGGAAAGGATGGTGGATCCATGAAAAGCCTCCCAGCAGAGGTTGTAGGGGCAAAAATGGTAGGGGAATAAAAAAATGCATGTGATAGTCAAATTAACTCTATCGATAGGAGAGAGAGGGTAAGCCACAGACAATTTACGATCTGCACTATATGAAACAGGTAGGGAAAATGGGCGGACTAAGTGGGCCAAGTGGTCCTCATCTGCCATCAAATTCTATGTTTCTATGTTTCAGAGATCTCTTTTGTTAGCAAAGTATGCCAAGTAAGACACAAAGAATCCGAAGGGAAAAAAATACGAACAGCAAGTGTTCATTTTTAATATTCTAAATGACAAAGTAGTAAGAACCCCAGTGCAAAAGCAAGGGTTACCCTGGGACAGCATTGGCAAAACAAAAGCCAAGTTACAATGAAATACAAAATTACTTATACCCCAATAAAATAAATCATCCGAAACACTACAATATGCAAAACACTATGAGAAAATGTAACTGGTTCTGCTTTAAGCAGGGTAGTTTGGTGCCAAATAACCTCTCACATAATCTAGAAGTCAGAGACATGTTTCATCCATTTCAGGACTTATCAATCAACCTCATCAATATCTCAGCTCAGGCAATGAGAGAACCAACCATATGAAGGTCATACAGGTTTGGGTCATGAACCCAAAACAGGAAAGCAATCAAAAAGACAAAGAACTTCATTGCAAAAGCATTATTGCAAGGTATGTGTAATTTTGTATTTCTTTGAAACTTTGCTTTATTGCTAATGTACTTCCAGAGCAATTCTTCCTTAACTGCTTTTTTTCACTGCTATTCTTTGTCTTTTAGATTGTATTTTCTGTTTTGGGCTCACCATTACTCAAACCCGTAAGACCATTATAGGGATGGTTCCCCCTTCTGGCATGCTTAGATAAAAATGAAGCACACTGATGAGTCTTAAGTGCAAAACAGGGTCTGTGTCTTTAGTAGAGATGTTCAAAGTTAGCAAACTTAGCATTGTCCCAGATTCCCCCCTTTTCCATCACAAAAGACAGAAACCATTGTATGTTGTTGTGCTCAGATTTGGCAACTAATTTATTTATATATCATAATTCCATTTTACATCTCATCTCTTATTATTATATTTTCATAATTGCATTTTATTGCATCCATATATCAATCTTTGATCCTCCCTCTTTCTTCCTCTCTTCACTCCCCCAGGTGAAAATCTGGGTGCATTCTCTCTCTCTTCCTGTTAGGTAACGGTGAGAACTGAGACAGCTTTTCCTCCTTCAGCTTCTGCTCTCATCCTATCCTTTTTTCTTTCCCCCTCCTCTCCTCCTCCCCCCCCCATTAGCCAGTCTGCAGCTTGCATTGGATGGCTGGCTTTCTCCTCAACTTAGGGTATTGTGACCCCCACCTAGGGGACCTCCTTCCCATGCTTCTCTTTTTTTTAATCTTTTTTTCTTCCATTTCTGCATGGCTCCTCCATGCTTCTATAAATCCCATCATTTCTGTATTAAACTTATCTATGGCTAGATCTGACAGATGCATGCCATCTGACCTGTAGAAATCCTCTACCCACTCTTCCATGCCCCTCAGTATTACATGCCCTCCCATTTTTCTTATCAGTGTTCCAACCCTCCTATTTATCTTCCTCCTGGCCCTATCTACTGCTCTGTGACTGTGTTCATGTCTCCAAACCCTTCTAGGAGTCATATCTGACCAGGCAAGGCATACCCTTGGCCACCACTGCTGTACTTTTTCTAAATACCTTTTCACCTGCATGTATGTGTCCACCCATGGCTTACCCCCAATGTCGTTGCCCCCTAAATGTACTATAATTAGGTCTGGAATGGATCACCACTCCTTCAGTTCTTACAGGGTAGGAAGCAGTTGTGCCCATCTCATCCCACGGATGCCACGTCAAACTAACCTACATTTTCTCACATCCTGGTACAGCTGTTTTCCCCCAGCCTTTTTCTCAGTTCTTTTCCACCCAATAAATGTAGGAGTGGCCTCAGAGCCATACTTCTGTGATCCTCCCTCTTCCTATAGGATTTAAGCAAATAAATATCTTATGTACTTTCTTAGCTCCCTTTTTCATTTCACCTCTATGTCCCTCCCCCTCAATGTGGCTCTGTATCTGTAAAGACAAAACACAGGTAATATGTTAGTCTCCATACTGCAATGCTCGAACATCTCTCTTGTAGTTGGCTGACTGCCAGTGCCCCTTCTCCAATATACGAGTCACTGGCTCACCTGCTGCTGCCCACTGTGTGGCAGCCCCTATCCGTAGGGAGTGGGATGAGTATTTGCCCGGGTCCTCCCCCAGGAATTGCATGCCTTTTTTGAGTATGGCGATGACTTGATAACTTGTGACCTTCTTTCCATCTCCACATACAAATAATCTCCCTGTCCTATTCCTATGCTCTGTGGTGTAAGCCCACAAAGCTTTGACTGGGCACACTGTGTCATCTACGTGAGCCTTCAGGGTTACTGTACTACCCTGCCCCACTTGATCCGTCTTAGACCTCTTAATCATGATTCGAATCTCTTGTGTCCCCCAATCTATATCTTCCCATTCCAACACCCCTTTGTCATCCTTATTGTCATGTCCCACAGCCTCACTCACTCTCATAGCCCCTGCAAACATTATCACATAAATCGTGTTGAATAGCTGGGCCTCAGCTTTTGATCTGCAGATTGCTGGTAGGACCCCTTTTAGTTTTTCAAGCCACTGCTCCCCTATTGGTCTTCTTGTGTCCATAGCTCTCTGTTTTAACCTACCCCACCCTTGCATCATTCTTCTAATGAACATCGACTTAGTCGGGTCCTTCCATCCCTTCAGGCTGCAAACTACACTAATCCCTGCCAAATAGACCCCATCATGGTGTGGGCCATTCCTCTCTGCCATTGCTCTACTGTGAACTTCCCTAGCTGCTCTTCTGTGAGTGGCCTACTTACCTCCATGTGGTGTTTTACCCTGAATGTTTGAAACACCCACCAGGCCCCCTCATATGCCCTCAGAGTCTGTGGTACCCATGAGCTGTGAAGCAGTTCTGCTCCCTCTTGCCAACATCCCAGATGTTCATTGGTATGGGAGTTTTTTGTTCCTCTGCTGTTGGTGCCAGCTTCCGGAAATGATGCAGCTGCAGACGGGAAAGGCTGTCAGCCAGGATATTGTGTACCCCTTCTATATGTTTTACTCTGAATGACATGTTCAATTCTAAGGCCCTCAGTATCAATTGTCACAAGACCTGCATGACCGTTTCTGACCTGGCTCCTCTGTTATTCAAAACCTCTACTACTGCCCTATTGTCACACCAAAATGTCACTTTCTGATACCGCAACTCTTCCCCCCAAACCAGGGTACAGACCCAAATAGGCATGATCTCCAACAATGTTATGTCTTTTACCTTTCCGTCCTTCACCCAGTCTGTAGGCCACGGTTCTGCGAACCATCTGCCCCTCAAATAGCCCCCCATACCTAGTACCCCAGCTGCATCTGTGTAGAGATCCAGGTCCATGTTGTAAACCCATACTTCCTGCCAGAAGGAGCAGCCATTATAGGCGCTGAGGAATTCCTCCCATACCTTAAAATTGTCCTCGACTCCCTTTGTCATATCTACCCAGTGCTGTGGTCTGGCTACCCCAGCTGTAGCCCTTGTTAACCTTTTGGTGAAAGCTCTCCCTGGTCCAGTAGCCCTGCACATGAAGTTCAGGTGTCCCAATACTTGTTGTACCTGCTTTAGTTGTACTCTTCTACTTGTGTGTATATGAATCAGCTCCTTCAGCTTCAATACATTGTCTGGCAGCCTAAACACTTCCCCAGGGCATCTATCTCCATACCTAGAAATTCTAGCACCTTACTGGGTCTTTCTGTTTTTTTCCGGTGCCAAAGGAACCCCTAATTCTCTGCACAGCTCCTGAAAGCTGGACACCATATTTTCTGTCTCTCTCCTCCCACTGCCTATGCAAAGGAAATCATCCAAATATTGAATGACCATTTTGTAACCAGTACTTTCTGGAAATATCCACTGTAGACAGGTGCTAAGTGCCTCAAATGTTGCACATGCTATGGAACACCCCATGGGCATGGGTTTGTCAAAATAGTACTGTCCCTCCATTTTAAACCCCAACAAATCCCAGTCTTCTCTTCTAACTGGCAGCAACCTGAAGGAGAACTCCATCTGTTTTTGCCATCCACATGTCAGCAGTTGCTCAGATGACCTGGACTGCCTCTTCTAATGTGGCATACGTCACTTTACTATATTCTTCCCTGATAAAATCATTCACCGTATCCCCTTCCGGAAAGGATAGGTGGTGAATCACCCTGTATTCTCCCGGCTATTTTTTTAGGGACCAAACCCAATGGTGAAATCTTCATATTCTGCAATGGGGGGAGGGGGTATCATATGGCCCTTCTATTCTACCCGCTGCCTTTTCTTTCTCTATTTTTTGTCTTAAAATTTCTTCTCTCCCTTTCACTGAACCCAGATTGTTTGCCTCTCATCTTCCTCAGGCCCTCACACTGCAATGAAAAACCTGTGTGAAAACCTTCCCCAATCATCTCTGCCACTTGTCTATTTGGGTATCTTCCCAACCAAACCTCCCATGCCTCTATCATGATGGGCATTCTTGCTGCCATAAATTGCTCCCTTGCTTTTTTCTCTTCTCCTCCTCCACCCCCCCATTGCTCGTTATCTAGTCTTGATGGTCAGTAGTTCTGACTCCCTCTCCCTGCATGCCCCTATCTCCCCCTTTACTCCATGCCTACCCTCTATACCCCTGCCCCTCTCAAAAAAGCTGCTGGCCTGTTCCTTGCCCCCGACCCTTGGACTCTGTACCCATGTCATTCTGCATCTGCTCGCTGGATGCGTTCCCCATTTGAGCATGTATGCCAAAAGCGGCACTGTGGCTAGGCACAAAAGGCCCCATTATACCCCCAGCAACACCGCTGGGGCATCGTTCCTTTCCTTCCCATCTCCTTCTGTGGTGGACTCATCGGTTACGTAATCTGTCCACAAATCCAATTGCTTCATGTCCCATCTTACATCACCATATGTCACCATTCTTTGCCAAAAGGATTTGTCATAGTATATCCACCCCCACACTCCCCCATTTGCCTTTTCCCGTCTAATTATCAGGGAGTACGTAGTGAGGGGGATGCCCATTTCTGGTTACTTCTCCATTACTATGGTTAAGAATGTGGCACAGCCTACAAACCACCCACCCCACGTCTTCCCCTTTGTGAATTTATCCTCCTCCTTCTTGCCCAACAAAACTACTGCTGCTGCCATTTCATTCTTTCCTATATTCTCTGTTTCTTTGTATTTCGCTGCCGCTTCCCAGCTCACCAATGTAAAAATATCCACATACTCTCCCTTCCATATTTTTTCTTTGGTGACCAGTGGGACACACTCCCCTACTCTCATCCCCGGAGTGCCTATCTCCCTTGTTCCTTTTCCTTCTTTCTCCTCTCCTCTTTCGCTTTCCTTCATTGCCTCTTCATCTGACCTAATATCCACCATTGCTGACTTCATCTGACCCAGACCCCCTGTCCAGAGTGCCAAAATAATTTGGCTAATATACTCTTTGATGCTCTCACCCACTGAACTGAGTGCATTACCTGTGGCTTTGTCATTTCCTTGTTGCGTGCCATCCTCCTGATGCCCAAGTATGTTTCCCTGTGGTTGAAGGGCTGGTTGTACTACTGGTGGTGGCAGAGGAACCTCTGTGCACAGGGGATCCAGCCTGGGCTCCACTTGAGGCAACACTACCTGGTCCTGGGGAGGTTCTGATGGCACCGGGTCAATAGGCTGCAGAGGTACTGGACTGGCCACCCTGGGAGGTACCACTATCGGTGGCTATACCCTGGCTGGGCTGTGTGGCCTCTCAGCTGGCCATTTCTCTCTGCCCCCTTTACCCTTCCCCATTTTCCTTTTCTCCCCAGATCTCCCTGGTTCCTCCCCTTCCACCATCTCCCACATTCTATTGGCTTTTTCTGCCAACTCCACTATAGCTCTGTTGGCGTCCTCTAAGGTCTGTTCTTCTTTGGTGCCATGTTCTTTGCTTCTTGCTACTGTGAAAACAACTGACAAAATTATTATTAAAACACTGTTGTCAGCATTCCCTCGTATGATGGGGCCCGCTTCCCACCTTTTTCTTTTTTATCTCTCCCCCCACCAATGCCTAGGCCTCCTGCCAAACCCTTTTTGGGACCTCCAGCATTCCCTCACTGTCTTTTTGGGCTTATTTGTCCCCTTGCCCGATTCCTTCTACCCACTGACCCCTCAATCTATGACCATGCTTTTTTTTTGCACCCCTCTCCCTGCCTGTCTCTTCCCTGCACCCCCTTTCCCATCAACCGGAAATTCCAGGCATGTGACATAAAGTCATGTGACCGGGCCCCTCTTCCCAGATCTCCAGCCTGCCTCTCCCCGAGGTCCTGCACCCATGGGTTCTCACCTCCCCTTGCCATAGCATAGCACTTGCTCTGTAGCACAAAACGGGTTAAATTCAGTGAAACCCCTTTTTATTGCTGCCTTTTATGCCTTTTGCCCTCTTCAGGCGACCCAACTTCTAATCTCACCCCGTCCTTCCTTCCATTCAATCCTGCATGGTCTGCCCCTCTTAGTGCGTGACGTCATGTTGCAAGGCCAAATGCCATCATGAAATCAGGCCTTGCCCTGTAGCCCTGATGCCTTTTTGTATAGCCCTCTGTTGGCTTCAGCCATCGGTGCTTTCCTGCCTCTTGCCCCCATCAGGCCACCCAGCTTCTGCCCTCCTCCCATCATTCCTGCCATTCACCCTTCTAGTTGTCTGTCCATCTTTGGCATGTAACGTCACACTGCATGGCCAAATGGCATCCGCCGGCCAAGTCTTGGCCTGTGAACCTGGTGTCTTAGTGTAGAAGCCCAATTTCAGCTTCAGCTGTTACTGTCCCCTTTCAAACAAATCTGCAAAGTGTTTTTTGTTCACACAGATGCTTTTCCCAGCATGTGACATCACGCCACATGGCCGGTCTCCAGCCCCATGCTGGGCCTTCTACTTAGACCTTGCTCACAGGCCCCCATACCCCCGTTTTTTGGCAACCTGCACGTTACAAGCTGAAATGCAAGGCTGTAGGAAAGGTCCAGCAGCATAATCTGCTGCCTGAAAATGTGGTGAGAGGTCCTAGGCCCCATCCAGCACGCTCCCATCTGCCGTGCCAGCCTTCCGCCGGGCCGCACGCTTTGTGTGCTCCTACCACACCAAAACGTGTCTAACTAGGCTGCTGTAAAGCCGCTTTTGCCTCCAAGCTTGTGTTCCTTTGGTCACTACACTTTTTTTTTTTTTTTTTAAATGCACCCGCTTGCTCTGAAAAAACCCACACGCATTGCAGAGATTCTGGTCCTCAGCCCTGCCTGCTCCATTATTCCCACTCTCCTTTTAAGTACATTCTTGCAAATTCTGCCAGTTCTGCCTCAAAACACAACAGCTATAAACAGCTTCCTGAATGGGCAAAATCCCCCCACCAGATTCTACCACAGAGTTCTTTTCAGCACATTCTAGTGCTTCTACCCCCAGTCCCACAAACTATGAACACAGAGCCCAAAAGGAGCATCCAAATAATGATTTTCAAGTCTGGTTCCCTGTGGCATACTCGTACCATTCTCCCCCCATACCCAGGAGAACATTCAATGAAAAACCAAATCATAGCCCAATGAAACCATACCCATGCAGGATCATAAATCTAGCACACATCAGCGTTCCTTGCAAATTCTATCCTAATCCTGAGCAGACTCAGACAAATTCTCCTTGCTATCCTATCTAGGCAATACCATTCTTTAACTATTTAAACCTTTTAAAATATCACTGCTGATTAACCGTAGTTGCCTTTCCTTACCTGCTTTATGCTAGTGCACAAACCTCTGTTGCCAATCTGACATGCTGCAGTTCAATGTAAATCAAAACTCCAGCAAAAGTGGCTGAGCCACTCTTGTGCTGTCCCTTATGTACCTCCTTTAGCCCCTCCCCTTTCTGTAGCCTGCCTATTGTTCTTTTTCCCTGTCCCTCCCCTTCCCCCCCCGAACACACCATCTTCAGGTAAAGGGAAGGGGTGCACCAGGACAACTTGGTCTGCCCCTTAAAGGGCAAACTCCATTATGAATTAATTCATGGAGTTTGCAAATCTGTGAAGTGCAAAGTGCTGACTTTTTTGATGGTGAGGTAGCACTTTTTCAAGCAAAGTCATGCAATTTCACTATGCCTTCTCCCGACTTTGCCTGAAAAAGTGTCATTTCCACAGGTAAAGTCATTGGAAAGTGTTGAAGTGGGCAACTCACAAAGCATTTTGTGAAGGCAAATTCTGCAACTTTGCTAGAACTTCAACAGTGAAATAAAACTTCACAACATCTCTGGTCTTCTGCTTTCAACCTTTGCAGGTTGTGTGAGAGGCCAGTTGGCACCATACTCCCCTGCTTAAATAAGACCCAGACTAAATTAGTTCACGGTGATTTGCATACATTTCCCACAATGTTTCACGTTTTCAGGTTATGTGTCATTTTATATTATTTAATGTTTTGTTATTTATTGATATGGCTTGTGGTGATCAAGTTTAACCACTAGTGCAAACTTTAAATTTTTTACTATTTATGAGCTATTTTGAAACATGTTAACTGATTTTCACAAATCACAGTTACATGTGTTTTGCATACAAGTATGCTATTGTTAAAAATATTCATACACAAGGGTGCAGTGTGCACATAAATGGAACCCAGACAAACAGAGGAGAGAAAGAAATAACTGATGCGATCCCAGCTAAGGTACTTATTAATTTATCTCCTCTGTTTGCTTGTGTTGCTACAAATAAATTCCTGAATAGGGATAACATACGTTAAGCAGGTTTTGCCTCTTGTAACCCTAAACATTGTTTTGCTCCATTTTGTTGTATCTGGAACACTGACATGATACAAAATACTAACACATGTGTTAATGGATGAAAACGGGTTCACACTAACTATAGGATGGTTACTGACTATGACTGTTGCATCATGTCTAAGCATCACATGCTGTGCCATGCTATAAGCAAGTAATCTATGTTCTGAACAGGCATCCCACCAAGACATTATATTTTTTAAAAGTTGTTAAATCAGTAAAGCAATTTCTACACAGTTTTCATTTGGTTTCATCACATTTCTTCATCACAAAATCACTTAATGGGAACATCACTAGTGAAATTAACATCTTTCCCAGACCTACTAATTAGTCATTTTCTAATCTGATTAAGGATTCCTTCGTAAGAGAGTTTTTTTTACCTTGTAAATTTGAACTGAGAAGCTTAGATC
Source organism: Neoceratodus forsteri (assembly GCA_016271365.2). Taxonomy (NCBI): domain Eukaryota; kingdom Metazoa; phylum Chordata; order Ceratodontiformes; family Ceratodontidae; genus Neoceratodus; species Neoceratodus forsteri. Next base: position 657,177,707 of record CM028136.1, read on the forward strand.
CAAATGTTAAAGTATATCCAATCATAACCACTGTAAATATGTCATCTAGAGGGATACCTTCTGAGACCATTCATGTGGTTGTCAGTGCTCTGGAAATTAATTTGCTTGTGCCCATGTGTTCCATAACATAATCCTATTTATTATTTGGGGTTGCAGGTCTAGGATCATAGTTTATCCACCAGGGGGCACAATCTGAAGATTGGAAGTGAAGATATTCAAAAAAGATATTAGAAAGTGTTTTTTTTTTTTTCACAAAGCAGAAGGTAGACAGGTTGAATAGTCTGTCCAGCAGTGTAATCAGTGATGTGATCATAGAGTTCAAAGCAAAATGGAGCATTGGGGGTGAGGGGGACTGGGAACAAGAGAGTGGTTGGAGGCAGAGAAGATTCTAAGGTGAAGACTAATTCAGAAAATAAAAATTGTAGTGCACTAAGGCATACTTCATGTACTTAGGGCATTTTCTTGTCATTATTCCATGAATGTGCTGCTGCAGAAATGCTTCAGAATTTTCTTTATTGAACACTTTAGAGGGATGGTCCAGCAGTAGCTCTTAAAATGCCAGTGGCATCAATGTGATTTAACTATTTAATAGTAAACAGATGTGCAATGTCTAAGAAAATGACATTTTAAGGAATGAGGCACATTGTCTTTTGTATTAAAATGTCACCACTGCACTATAAAGTCACTAAGCAACAGTTGCATTGATCATGTGCTGGTTGATTCATCTTTGAGGATGCCATGTTGGAGACTGGAGGCTTACTCTTTAATCTTCAATAGCTCTGTTCCTTTCAGGTTTGTTTTTAATGTAAAATGCATTCCTTTTCTCTCCCCTATCTTGTAAGAAAGGTGGCACTACAGTTCAATGTGGCAAAGTGCAAGGTTACATGCGAATGGTCCTGAAGCAGAATCTGGGCTTGCAAACAAAACAATAAAGAACAGATATGACAGAGCAGGAGAGGGTCTTGGAGGTTATTATAGACTTGACCCAAGATCTGTCCATGCAGTGCTTAGCACAATCAGTAGGGTTAACCAAATACTAGACTGAATTAAAAAGGGGCAAACTAATAGTCATTCAGACATGATTACACCATTTGTCAATTACTAATTACACCTCAGTTGCAGTATTTCATGCAATTGGGGACAGCATAGTACAAAATAGACATAAAAGTTTGACAAAATGTAAGAGAGTCAGAAAGATAGACAGACAGAGAACATCACACAGGTAGAAGGACTAGAGCATTTGAGTTGTTGCTCTAATAAAGGAAGACTGAGAGGTTCTATAACCAAGTCATTTAAAAAGCAGAGTTTTATGAAAATAGTGAGCAGCTATAGTAACCTAGTAAAATAGTACTTAAAGTTCAGAAAGGATTCTGAGACTGTCATGTCAGCTTGACTGTCAGCCTTGCGTGCACTCCTCTGCTCCACGTACAACAACATATGTCATTTCACTCTCCTGGCACAATATTCCACTCACCACTGCCACCTCTACCAGACTCTTGGCTGGCTCCCACTACACTGCAAATTTGATTAAGGGCTTGGCTGCCTCCTGGACAGCACCATCAGTGATGGTGAAGCCTCCCTTTATAAGTCTATCCTCAAGACCAGAACCCCCTTGAGGTGTCTGCGTGCATCCTCAGCCCCCCCCCCCGGATATCCTGATAGTCTCCTCGGCTATGGGTAGCAGAGCATTATCTGTAGCGGTCCCCACTCTGTGGAACAGAATCCCCATGCCCATCTGCTCTTTGGACTCCCATACCACTTTCAAGACACATCTAAACTCCTGGCTGCTTGATGAGGCCACATGCCATTGCTAGCTTGGATAACCCCCTCCTACCTTTTGGACTTTTCCCTCTTGGGCTACTTTGGCCTCCCCTGCCCTCTCTCATTTCTTAGGACTCTTGTCTTACATCCCTCACTACCTGATTCTTGGGCTCTCCCACTTGGTTATTGTCTTGAATATTTTTTTTATATCATGCATTAATTTGTACTGGCCACTTATTCTTAGCAAATAATTGTATAATTGTTGCTTATCACGATGTACTGATTGTTTTCTTGTCAGCTTGTCATTAATTTTACTTTCCTATGTTACTTTCTCAGTTCATCAATGATGTCTGTATATCCATTTTGTTCACCAATGATGTCTGTATATCCACATGGCTTGTACTCGTTGTATAACTTGTCACTACCTCTGTAACTGCCGCCTGTGTGGCCCAGGTCATGCCTGAAAAACAGTCCCCTGGATCAGTTCACTTACTCGGTTACCAGAGACTTAAATAAATGTCACACTGTTACCCACTGTATAATCAGGGATGAAATAAGTATACCATACAAATAATTTCCAATTTATAGTAATTCCCTTTCCACTCTTCTATCCATGTTACATGGTGATAAATTTGTCCAGGATTACCTTTAAACTTTGTACTGTTTCCAAGTGCACTCTCTTCACTAGTAGACAGTTCCATATATTTACCACCATCTGGAAGAAAGAGCACCCTCTGTTTACACTGAGTATGTTTAACAGATGTGAGGATTTTGAAACTGGAGATATGAGTACCTATCAGGCTGAAATGGATAAAAGAGACATAGGCATGGGTTATTTGAGGTGATAAGTGCAGACAGTGTATTAAATTTTTTTTTCTTTTGTTTATCCACTCGGCGGGCGAGGGCTCCTGTCGGCCATCTGACAGCGGACTTCCTGGTCATTTGGGCACCCTATCCTCTACCCGGTGGAACCACTGGAGCCGATGCAGGAGGCTTCATTCACCCATGGCCCCGATTATCTGTTTTTCTCCCCTTATTCCTTGGACCCTAGAACACAGATGCCCATGCACGTTGAGGAGTGCATGTACACCACAGCTCCAGTGATGGCCCCTTCTGCCCTCCCAGCCTATTGCCAGGTCCCCCCATGATGTGGCACTACCACCTAGCCTCCACTGGGTGGCAGCCAAGCACTGGGGTAACCCCACATCCCTACCGGAGAGGAGAGCTGCATGCCAGCTTCTCAATCTGTCTCTTGCCCTCCCCCTGGCTGACCCCCAGTGGCCTGAGCTCACTCCTGAACCTGGGTCACTGGTGTAGTGTGAGTTGTGGCATCCAGTGCCTCAACCCTCAGTGCCACCAGGCCAGCTAGTGTATTATATTTTGAGACACTTTATAATTGGACAGAAAATTAATTTCAGGTTGTACATAGTACCCATGTAACAACATGACCAAGTCCTTTTCCAGAATGACAACATTGTATTCATGTATTGTTATTATTAAGTTGTTTAATCCAGGACCAAACATAGAGATACAAGGTAATTATTTACAGATCTGTCATGAGGGAAAGGATTTGGCTAACATCCTAATATAAATTTATAACCAGTAGATAGCATAAAAAATAATATGAAACAGTACATTAGGGGTGTATATTTGAATTTTGTTTGAAGTCACATGGACTTTACTGAAAATGTTATATTCTTCAGTTCTGCGTCAGATTCATTTTAGTAAACCCCAACCCCAATGCTCCATTTTGCTTTGAACTCAGCTATGATGCGACACTCAATACCTCAAATGTTCCTTATGTCCTTGTTTATTCTTATAACTTGTATTGTTATCCCGGGTCGCCCCTAAAAAAGGGACCTTCGGGGCTCAGTGGGCCTACCCAGTCACAAAAATTTAATAAATAAATAAATGATCACCCACTATTTTACTAACCTAGATCAGATGTTTGAGTTCCCACTTAAACGTTACATCAGTTTTATTAACTGCAAATCAGCAAAACTAGAACGTTTCTGGAATCTTCTATAGTTAAAAAGTAGTCACATTTTTTCCCCCCCAACATTGCTGCACTTTTAATAGTGAATACCTGCTTCTAATTCATACTGCTCCTGACTCTGCACTCCATTTACCTTATCTTGTTTCAGTTTGTCTGCACTCTTTACTTGATCTGCAATGGATTTGATATATACTATGTTTTTTTTATTTTATTTAAAATTTTGATGACTGGAAAAAGCACACTGTGCTGAGGCTCATTTCCAAGTGTGACCCAGGTACAAAGTATACATTAAGGAAAACAGGAGTAACAAAAGGTGAAGAATACAGTCAGTATGTACAGACACAGTTACATGGAAAGTAATACAATATTTATATTAAAACAAATAGTAAGTGAGCAGAGTAGATGAATGGAGAGGGGCAGGGTGTAGACGGGGGGCTAGGGAGGGTGAGTAGAGACTGAGGGGCCTCTGCTGTGTGCTGAGACCATTTGTACAATTGAGGCAAAGTGGGGTGGGTAGGAGCCTGAGAAGTTGGGAGAAGGCCTGATGAGAGGGTGCCAGGTGGAGGTTTGAGGGGAGATTGTTCCAGAGAAGGGGGAGATGGTAGGAAAAGACAGCTTGGCCAATGAGAATGTGAGGTTAGGGCAGGTGAAAGGTGCATGGGTCCCTGCGGTGAAGAGAGTAGTTTAGGGAAATGGCTGATGTGAGGTAGGAAGTGAGGTAAGGGGGTAGGGAGTCAAACCAAAATTTTGCTAAGAAAGAGGCACAGTGGATGGCTCTCTGATGGGAGAGCAGAGCAAGGGCTAGTGTGGAGTAGTGTAGGCAGTGGTGAGTGCGTGGGGGGGAGGTAGTGGCAAAACGGCAGAAAGAGTTGAGAAGGGTATCTAGTCTGGAGAGAGAGGATGCTGGGGCCATTTCATAGACAATGGTCTGCATAATCTATGATGGGCAGGATTGTTTTACATACAAGCTCACAATGGGTGGGGATAGGCAAGCTGGTTTTGTGGCAATAGAGGATGTTGAGTTTGGGCCAGAGTTTGGAGCAGATGCCCTCAATGTGAGTGGAGTAGTTAAGGTGGCTATCCAGCCAAACACCCAGGTACTTGAAAGTTGGGACTAGCTCCACTGGTGAGCCATTTATGGTGGTGATCGTTTGGGGGGGCAAGGAGGGTAGCAAGTTTTTGCCTGGTGCCAAAGACCATGGTGACAGTTTTTTGCATTTAGTGTAAGCAGGTTGTTGAGAAACCAGGACTGGACTCTATTGAAGTCAAGTTGGATGTTAGGGAGGACAGAGTCAAAGGAGGAGCCTGAGGCAAAGATGATAATGTCATCTGCGTAAAGATGCACCTTGGAGGAAAGGTAGGTGGAGGGAAGGTTGTTAATGAAGAGAAAGAAGAGGATGGGACCATGGATGTTTTATTCTATCTATGTTTAGTTCATATACTGTACATTCTGTACAATATGCGTCATACATAAAAATGGGCATTTCTTAGCGAACAGTACTTACCTGGTAACAAAAACAAAGAAAATAAATTGGAATTTTGTCTAGCTAAATTCTGCAGAATTTCTTCACTAAAATTTAACTGAATTTCTTTCACACCAAGTGCAAAATAATCTTCCTGATGATAGCATGTAAGAAATTTCATTAATTCAGTGGGGCTTTCATTCAACTCAGTTTCACAAAGTTCTATACAATTACGCAGAAATTAGAAATGTTCCCTCGATATAGAATACTGCATAAATTACAATGTATTGATCCATACAGAAAATATTTTTGTAACATGTACTTCTATACTAAATACATTTTTGACAAAAGGAGAACTTCTGAGGCAATTGTCAGCACCACTGCCTTAACAAGATTTCCGAGTTTCAAGCCAAACATTCCCATTTGGAATCAATAGAACTTAGTTACATACTGTACACAGCACTTCCCCATGATTTGAATTTCAGGGCCTTTTATTTTTTATTTTTTTACTGAACCAATTAGACTTCATTTCTTTGAGTTGCTTGCTTATGCCATAGAGTCAGTTTTTTATTTATGACATCAAAACATGGTGCAATGGGAATGATTCTGATGTCACAAGCAGAGGATTATGACTTGAACTGTTCAGAATGTGGAATTCTATCAGCAGAACTTGTACAAGGTGACATTTCTGCTTGTGAAATGCTTTTTGGAATTTATTTTTAAATTCTGTTGAATTCCAAAAAGCATTTTTTTGTCCAATATGGAATAATTTTCCACAGATCACTTAAACTGCAAAACAGTTTTCTGCAAATTGCAGAAGAATCCACAGTTTATGTAAACTGCAGCATGCTAATGCATGACAACCATTTCACTTTCAAAATGTTGGGATTCCACTGCTAATGGAATTCCATGAAATAAGACAAAATATAATGAAATTCCATGGAGAATTCTGCACAGCACTTCTTATGACATTATCGCTTTTGATGTTCTGTATTTCTTCCCCATCACACCATTCACCTTCCCTGGTTATCCCAGCCCCAACACCCAGGCATCCTACATAGCTTATTTGCTGCTGTCTGCCATTAAGGCTTGCTCCTCCCCCACCCCCAACAGGGTGGACAGAGTTCCCCAACCCCCACTGTTGAACAGGATCCAGTTTGCTGAACTGGGCCTGGAAAGCTGGGTACAGGGTCTGTGAGTGATTGTTATCCTGCCATTCTTGAGATTCCTTTTTTCCCCTGGGAGATGCTGCCATACCAGGCATTCATGATGCATGTCAAGTGGCATGCATCAATGACCGTGTCACTTCCCTGCAAGTCTGCAAGTCCCAGACTGCTTTTCCACTAGCCTATACTAGGGGCCAGGCATATTCTGTGCTCCATGTTCCCCCACTCCTGGAGAAAGAAGGTAGTCATCTGGATGCTCTATCTTCCCATGCCAGCCAACCCTCTAATGCTCTGAGTTCACTTCACAACCAGGTCATTGAAGCAACAAGTGGTAGTGCCAATTATGGCACTATAGCAGAAACAGCACTACAGTCAGATGAGGTCTAAGGGCTAAAGATTCTGTACTCATGTTGATGTCTATAATAACAAGGCTGAATGTCCTGAATGTCATTTTTATAATGCTATGAGATTTAAACAACACTGATGGTAACTGGAGTTTGTTTTTTGCAGAATGTTAGAAAATCACTGTAAACCTTAAAGGAGACTCTGGGGACAGCCCGTTGGTGCAATGGTAGCACCATCACCTGCAAAACCAGTGACCTGCATTTAATGACAAGTGTGCAATATTGGGAGCCAGCTGGGAGAGGAGGAGGATCGAGGGTCCCAGAGGATGCTCTCCTCCTCTGGGGAGGGAAAGTCACAAGCTCCACAACTCTGCTGCCCCCTGGGTGACAACAGGTGGTAGTGCAGTTGGAGTGGCTTAGAGGATGGGAAGGACACAGGCAGGTGCCACGCTGCCCTGCATGGTCATGTGCATCCACATACACACCTCTGTTGCCTGAGTTCTGTGGGAGGAGGAACCAGAATGTGGGAAAGCCCCAGCCAGGCAGGATGAGCACCATTTCTCTACAGGCCCTGCACTGGTGACAAGACACTCCTCCTATCTGGGACCTCGTCCATGCATCAAGAGGCTTGGCCCAGCACCCCCCTAGCCAGGGAGGAGTGAGACAAGTAGAGGACAGAGCTGATGGTAAGTTGATGAGAAGTTGGGAGATGGGGCTGGAGAAGCCAGTGCAAAGGGGGGGTTTGGCTAGGAGAGGGGAAATAAAAATGTAAATAGTCTGGAACACTTTCTCTCAATTGAGGAAAAAAAAAAACAATAGCCTGTTAAAATGTTAAAAGCCTCATTTTCAATTAGAGTACTTCACCAGCAGACATGAGACAATTTTTATTTAGTGAATGGTTTGCAAATGGGACACATAAAGCGAAACTTAAGAACATAATAATATAATATTAAGAGCACAATTTGTAACTGTAAGCCTTAAATAGCAAGTAAAAACCAATGGGATACTTGCAAACCAAAGGGATTCTGAGGCTTATAATTTTGTTCCTTGAATAAAAAATGACTGTGCAAAGAAAGTTCAGGGTAGGGATTACTCGATACACTAGCCAAGACTTGACAGGCATTCATAAAGGTCATTCTTTTGCCTATAAGTTATAATATTATGTGTTTCTCTATAGCTTCATACTGTTCCAGGTAGGTGTCTGTCCCAGTTCAGTTTACACCTCATCTGTGCCCCTAACAGGCTTCCAGTCAAAGTTGTCTATTATAAGTTTCCTCCCAAATTCTATGCAGACCCCAAAATCAGATTCCCCTTATCTCAGATTGCACTTTAAAACTTTTTTCATGATAGTCCTGTACTTAATGAACCTAGCTATCAGTAGAGATGGGCTAAGGGTATTCTAATTCACTCTGTGAAATGAACCTCGAGTGAAAGTGAATTCGCTGAGTGCTCCGCAACATGAAGTGGAGTACTTTGCGTTATTAATGGGTAACGCGAAGTCCATTGAAAACAATGACTTCACATTACTCCACCTTCCCAAACCACTACTCCATTAATTCTTAAGGTGAAGTACATGGAAAACAATGTACTTTGCCTTACTTCGCCTTGTTTTTAAACTCCAAAGGTGAATTTTGCAGTGATTCATGGGGTTTCAGATCACATGGGCTCTAGATTGTTCTGCACAGCCTCAGTTTGGGGTAGTGTGTATAGGAAGCTGTAGGAGACAATCTGCTCTGAGAGCTCTCTGTGATTCAAACCTTCTAAAAGCTGTTAAACAAGCCTTTGAGTCATTTTTTTGCTGAAACTTTAGTTCATCAATTATAGGAAACCCTCCTGTGCTCATATCACCGAGCGTTTATTGTTTGTATGTATTTTGAATGTTAATGTACAACATTCAGTCTGTGTACTGAGAGACAGTAGAAGTGTGCTTTGAGGGAGGGGCATATCTTTGGTGTAGGTAGATTAACTTGAAGAAAAAGACAGGCCTTTCTGTTTTGGTGATATTTGTCTTGTATAACTGTTTTAATGTACGCACAGTAATGTTTTTAATAATTCTTGCCATTTGATTGTTGTGGTGCAGCAGTGCATAATTTTAGTTTGTTTAAAATATGTGGTTATATTACTGAAGTTTTCAATTTGCTACACATTACTTACTGTGTGTGTGAGTATGTGTGTGACGTGTGTCATCAAATCAGACACCTTTTATTGTGCCACATAATTTCAGCAATGTGATACTGCTATCCACTGCAGCTGTGTAATTTTTTGTACTTCTTTGTGGTATCTTTACTGGTACTCGTATTAGTGACTCTTACTGCAGCAGTAGTACTGCCCCACCCCAGGCCTGCCCCAACCGGCAAAGATATTCTTTTCCAGATTTGAATTTCTGATGGTGAGCACTGGTTAGGTGTTGTGCCTTTGCATCTGCATCTGTTCAGTGTGCAGTGCAATCTTAATCTGTCTGTACATTTGCATCTCTTTAGGGCCCAATCTCCATTTCTAACTTAAGTCACAGTTGTTTCTTTGGCTTCCCTTCAGAGTACTGGACAGGTGTGGTGTATAATTCAGCATGAACATTGTACTCATTAATAGGCATTTTTAAGTCGGGACCATCATCAAGAGTCACTCGTGATATAAATCACTTTCTTCATCATCACGGTCACAAATGCAGTCACAAATTACGATTTACGATCATGTCACAAATCACAACAGTAATTTTTTTTTACTAGTTACTTGGATGTATTGTAAGCCTGTTTTGTGGTATCTCTCCATGCTTCACCACCCCTCCATTGTACTCATTAATGAGTGTTTTTAAGTCGGGGAGGTTTGTGCCACACCTCATCGGGGCCCGGGGAAGTACAGCCATAGGCATTTGTGTTTCTTTATCATCACGGTCACAAATGCAGTCACAAATCACAATTTACGGTTACGTCACGAATCACAACATTAATAGTTTTACTAGTTACTTGGATGTATTGTAAACCTGTTTTGTAGTATCTCTCCAGGCTTCACCACCGCACTATTGTACTCATTAATAAGTGTTTTTAAGTCAGGGAGTTGGACAGTGTCTGCAGTACATACGGACTGGAAGGAAAACTGCACCCATGCAGTTTAGCACAGTATACTTCCACTGCTCAGAATACATATGGAATACAACAAAAAAAGGCATAATTACATACAAAGGTCAGGGATGGTGGAAGAATACATTTTATAACACAGAAAGGAAGGTGTGGGGGGGCACATGATGTGAGGAAAAAAAAACTAATGTGGGATCCCATGGTGATCCAGCAGCAGTTCCAGCATGGACATAATTTGCAACTGATGTCCCTGTATGTAAGACAAATAACATTTACAGAAAGAACAAATTAAGTAAAAAAAAAGAGTACAGACAGAAAAGACAAAAAAATGTAGCTTTTAAAAAAGCTGTTGGGTCTAAATCAAAGTTTAAATCTCCTCCTCGTTCTGATCTCAAAGTATCAGCAGTCACAAAACACACTCCTCTCTCTCCGTCTACACAGGAGAAAGTAAAAGTGTCTGCTTGTATGATTCACTTTCTTCCTGCCTAGCTAAAGAGAATGTGACTTACAGTACTGTAAGCCATGTGATGTGTGGGAGGGGCGACCAAATCTGAAACACCAAGTGGATCACTTAAAATCATAGTGAGGAACATGAAGTCCATTAAAAATAATGACTTCACCTCACTTTGCATTGCCATTCTGCCTTAATGCGAAGTGGTAATGACAAGGCGGAGTGACTACTTTGCATTGCCCACTCCGCATAGCGGAGTGGCAACGCGAAGTGCCCACTTCACGTTCACTTCGCCAGTGGAATTTAAATTTGCTGCATCTCTAGCTATCAGTGCATGGCACAGTAAAGGTTAAGCTTGAAGGCAGAAACAGTGTAAACTGATACTTGTTCTGGAAAGTCTGGTCTAGGAGACTACCACTTGTTCTTTAAAAAACATTTCTGATATAGGTAATATAGGTTACATAGGTTAATACAGAGCATAGAAGACCGTAGTCCTTATCACTTGCCACGTATTTTAATTTTTGTTGACCAGGTAAGTGCACTAGACAAATCCTGCCTATTTTCAGGCATGACCCAGGGGAGGGGGATGCAGATGAATGCCAACTGACCTTGAACCAGATTAAGCTGTTGGTGGTATTTTTAGTGAATGAGGGAAATTTGGCCAGGACACCGGGGAAGTTCCCCAACTCTTTTCTATAAGTGCCAAGGGATCTTTAACATCCACCTGAACTACCACCAATCCAGGCAGATGGGACCTCGGTTTAACGTCTCATCTGAAAGATGGCACCTCAGAAGTGCAGCACCCCTCTCATGCTGCACTACAGTGTTAGTACTGGGATATTAACCCAAGTGCTAGATGTGGGAACTGAATCCACAGCCCTCTGATCTCCCAGCCTCAGAGGTGAGTGTGCTACCTACTGAGCCACTGGCACTGCTATGTGCTATGACCTAGACATGCCCCTGAATTTTGTTAGCTATTACATTCTTGTCCAGTTTGTTTTTAAACTCATTCATACCATTGCTGGCAACCACTTCCACAGGCAAGCCATTCAAGATAGGCACTACCCTTAGATTGAACCAATGTTTCCTCTTTTTTGACAGGTATCTCTCTCCAGCTTGTTTTAAGGGGTGGGCTCTAGTATGATATTTCTGCTCCCAAATTTCGAGGCCCAACTTCTCCCATAGCCCTTCATCCAATAGAGCCTTAACTCACTGAGTCCAGTAGATGCCATATGGCATCAGAGCCATCCATTTCAGAACCTGACCCAAAATGGCCACCAGGACTCAATAAGTTAAAAAACATGCACGTCTCTCCTTAATCTGAAATATTCCATGGTGAACATACCCAACTGAGATAACCTTTCCTCAATCTTTATTTTTATCCTCAGTAATCATGTACGTGGCTCTCCTCTGTACTTTCTCAGGTAATCTTATTTTGGTTTTATACCCTGGTGACCACAACTGAGCACAATACTCCATCTGTGGTCTCACCAGTGACCCGTACAGAGGGACTAGTACCTCTCTTTTCCTGCTCCTAATATGCCTGTTGATCAGTTTAATATGCTACTAGCTGTCTTTACTTGGCTACAACATTGTTTAGAGAGTAGGTCATTTCAGATCCTGATGCCAAGGCCCCTTTCTTTCATGACTTCCCTCAGTGTCTGCCCTTTACGTTTGTACTCTGCTTTGTTATCATTTTGCCTGAAGTGCATTACCATGCGCTTATTGGTATTAAATGACAGTTTGTATTTATGGACCCACTCTTCCATCATAGTCAGTGCTGACTGCAATTTTCTGCATCTGGTGTGTTCACCGTTGTTCCTATCCAAGTATCATAGGTGTATTTTGATTCCCAGAAACCCCCTTTACTAGTCATTGAGTGGATATAGATATTAAACAAGCAAGGCCCCCCAACACTGATCCCTGGGGAACTCTACTCATCACTTCCAACCAGCTAGAAAAAGACCCCTTGATACACACCCTCTGCTTCCTGTCATTAAGGCATGAGGTTATCCAGAGAGTTATATTCTCCTGAATTTGGTGTTCTAAAAGTGCATCCACTGATTCCCCATGCAGAACCTTATCAAATGCCTTTGAGAAGTCTAGAGAAATCACATCCACTGAGTTCCCACCATCCCCTAAAACTTCCTTTTTATTAACAGAATAAAATCCCTGTTTAAATTTTTTATACAATTCCTTTTTTGGACATGTGTGAAATCTGTTTAATAACTCCAATGTATTGTTTTCTGCATGCGTTTTAAAATAATCCTATTTTTCCTTATTTAGGGCCTCTTGCAAAAGTTGCCTTTTTCCTGTCAATGTTTTTTTTTTTTGTGTTGCATATGAGTTCTGGAATTCACAGACATCAGATGAGTGTAAGTCTAAAATAAAGCTTTCTATGCAGGGCTTCCACTCAGCTGATGTTATTTACCTGTGATGACAGCAGCTCTTAAGAGGTTTTTGGAATACGTCCTTTCTTCAGAATGCATGATACAAAACAATGAAGCCATCCAAACCTAAATGGAGAATAGCAAAACAAAAACGGAAGACAAGAAATTCTATCAGATTTACTATGAATTCTTTTTTTCTGTTAGTTCTGAAATCATCATTGAAACATTAATTTACTGCTAGGTACATATGATTTCATGCAACTAGAGATCAATGAGCACATCTGCACCCCCACCCCCCACCCCCACCCTGAACATGTCTGAACATGATGTTCTTACAGCTCAGTACACATTGAGCCAGTGTAAAATTTTTCCTTTCAGTCAATGGTTTCAGACAGAAAGAGGGAAAACTGACCTCTTGGTGGACATTAAAAGATGTGTGCACTTTGGTAAGACTGACGGCATGATATAAAGCACTACCACCTTGTCCTGTTGGAACATGAGATAGAACCCCTTGCAGGAGAGATCCTGGAGCACTCCAGTTCCTCTTACTAAATGGTTTGCTGCCAGAATACATGTTTTGACAGAGCAGATGTCCTCTGACACACGAGAGAGAGAGAGGGAGAGAGAGATACTGGCTCAAAAGGTGCTCAAAAAGGCCACAAACTACTGCAATAAGATTCCAAGGGGGAAACAATGACCTATAAAATGTATGCACATCTGCTTGGAGCACAAGGATGCACCTTTCTGTGGTCCCAGCACTGCTTACAGTGTGGAAACCTGTACTTGTGATGAATTCAGGGCCAGACCCTTACATACACCATTCTGAAGAAAATCCATTATCTGTGCCACTGAGACTTTATTTGGTTGGATCCCTGACCATCATGCCCAGTCTGAGAAGACTGACAATATCTTGCCATAGGCCGTTGAAGTGGTCTGCTTGCTGGAGGATGAGAGTATCCACTACTCTTTCCAAAAACCCTAGCTTGAGGAGTCTGTACCACACAGGAGTCAAACAGTCAGCTGGAGTTGATCTGAATTTGTATGAAAGATTAGTCCCTGAAGGAGATCACAAAGGAGTGAAAGCCTGATCAGTGTCTGACTTATCATGCTGATAAGGTTAGAGAATCATGGCCTTCAATGCTGTTCTAATCGTTTGAAAAGAAAATGTTCCCAGGAACACTGAATCTTTTGAAAAACTATGAAATGAGGAGGTAAGAGATATGGGCCCCCATATTCAAAGGAGTTACGCGGCGCATCCCGGTACAAAACAAGGATGTGTCATGCATCTCAAACAGTGCACTGATGGGTGATATTCAAAGGGGGGCAGTGTGCTGCCCAAAAGAGAATGGGCCATGGCCCAAAAGCAATGTTGATGGTGCAGGCAGAGGTGGTGGTCCCATGAATGTACCCCACAGCAGCATATTCAGTGAAACTGAGCCCCACATGTGCCTGTACAGTGCCATGCAAAAATAGGCAGGTAAAAGGTGGCCTAACTCAGCCAGCCACCCATAGGCAGGCTGTGGAAGTGCAGACTGGTGCACAGCCACCTGTCTGCCCTGATAGACCGGTTGAATCCCCACCCATGCTACGTCCCTGCACAACACACAACCATCCTCCAATGTGACCATAGTGTAGTGGCCCCTCTCCCCAGCCCCGAGCACTGATCATGGTACATGTTAAAACACCCCATGAGTCCATAGAGTATGGTCCCCCCACCCAACTCTGAGCACCGATCACAGTACATGTAATAAGAACCCACGTTTCCATAGTGTAATGTTCCCCGTTCTAGCCCCAAACCCAGTCCATTCATGAATCCTGTCCCCAAGCCCTGACCAGACAAAAATTCAGCCCCTGCCCCAGCCCCATTTCCCAATGTTTGGCATAATAGGCAGGACTCCCCCAGATGTTACATAGTGTAGTAGCCCTCAACCCCCCACCCCATCAGGACTGGTCCCCAACCAGAGCCGGTGACTGGCTCATGCCACTACACACCATCATGGCCGATTGGCAACTGAACTGTCAGTAAATGGTACTGTACATAGTACACTCATTGGTTCAACTAATGGGGTTGGGGCCACTACACTATGCAACATCTGGGGGGTCCTGTCTATTATGCATAACATTGGGATATAGGGCTGGGGCAGGGGCTGGATTCTTGTCTGCACGGTGCATGGGTGAGGACAGGATTCATGATTGAAAGTGGGTCGGGGCTGCGTGGGGGGAACACTACACTATGGGAACGTGGATTCTTATTACTTTTACCATGATCGGTGCTCTGGGCTGGATGGGGGGAACTGTAATCCATGGAATCATGGTGTTTGTTTACATGTACCATGATATGTGCCTCAGGCTGGGGGGGGGCACTACACTATGGAAATTGGGGTATGAGTAATATGCACATGTGATCAGCACTCAGGGCAGTGTGGGAGCTGGCCCAGTGCATTCTGCCAGGCACAGACATTCTAATGAGCCCATAATGGGCATGCATGAGGCCCTGTTGTGCCATGCATGCCCAATGAGCTCATTAGCATTTACTGGCTGAATATTGTCCATGGGTGATATGATGTATCCAGGTATCCACCACACATTCCCCATTGGTGGTCTTCAGCCCCAGTCCATGGATGTGTGGCACAGGCATGGTGGCAGACTGCTGTGTGCCACACCTTCAGGGTCCCATATTCATGCAGTTTGTGCAGTCTGTGTGAGTCACGCATACTGCTTGAATGTGGCTGCAGAGCTGACTGGTGCATCTGTTTTGTATGATGCACTGTTCTGCGCACACATCCAGATGGCTCTGAATATGTCCCTGATGCTCTTTGAAAGCTGTTGACAGAGCTTGCAAGGTCTTTGCCTCTGAACACATGTAGTGAATCTCAGTACCTATGCATTGACCTGAGCTGCAAACAAATCTATTTTTTGGTATGCTCAACATGTGACACAGAAGATAAGACCTGTTTCATGTACCACTCCACTTGGGTGAACATGTTGATGACTGAGCCAATCTACCTGAGAATTCAATTCTGCTAGTTGCACAGCTCAGAGGGATTCTGAGGTTTTCCTTTGAACAGCAGAGGGTATGTATGGTTTGCTTCTGTCAGCATCATTTCACTTCTTCTGCTGCCTTGTTTGTCACTGCATTATCTGAATGAACATTTACTCTCCTGAACCTGTCTCAAAACTGTCTCATAGCCAGAAATGTTGCTCTTATCATTAGGGCATTGATCTGTAGAGTCCTTTCTTGTGGTGTCCAGATTCCCTATATCAGGATCTGATACAAGACTGCATTACAGACAGACAGACTGGCATCAGTCATTAAACTAAACTCTTCCAGTGGAGAGACAGAACTGCCCCTTAGAAGATTATGAGTGTTCTTCTACCATGTGAAGGACTGACACCATCGTTAGTAGCCACACTAGGATGTGATACTGCTCTAACAGAATGCAATGAAACAGAAACAACTGCAAGGGTCTTATGTGGAGTCTTGCCCAAGGGACCATCTGTGTCACTGACATCAGGCCAAAAATTGGTACTCATTTGTAGAGATGCAGAGAATTTAAATTTCAACGGTGAAGTGAACGCGAAGTGGCCACTTTGCATTGTCACTCCGCTATAAGGAGTGGGCAATAGGAAAGGCTCACTTTGCCTTGTAATTACTGCATCACGTTGTCATTCCAACTTAACGCGAAGTAAGGCAGAGTTGCAACAATACTGGCAGCCCCCCCGTGCCCCCACACACACACACATACAGTCACCAGAATTAATGTGCATCCCCAAAATGCTACTGTCAAGTGTCCAGAAAACTCCCCAGTGCTGATGAAATGAAATGAGAGTGCAAGAAATACAAAGTCTCCTAGAATTAATAGCACACTTAATCATGCGCACAGTGGACATGGTCACATCACACAGACACCAGAATTAATGTGCATACCCAAAATGCTACTGTCTTATGTCCAGAAAATTCCCCAAAGCTGAAGTGAAATGAGAGCATAACAAGAAATGCAAGGTCTCCCAGAATTAATGGTGCACTCAGTCATGAGAGCAGTGGCCACACAGTCATCAGAATGAATGTGCTTCCCCAAAATGCTATTGTCTTATGTCCAGAAAATTCCCCAGTGCTGACAAAGTAAAATCAGAGTGTAACAAGAAATGCAAAGTCTCCAATAATTAATGGTGTGCTGCAAATGCACAGACAGATTAAGACTGCTGCGCACTCAAGAGATGCAGAGTCAGTTGCAAAGGAACACCAGCACCTAACCAGTGCTCACAAGTCACAAATCCAAATCTGGAAAAGAATACCTTTTGCCAGTTGGGGGGGTAGTGCACGACAGTAACAGTCCACCACCAGTAAAGATACAACTAAGCAGTATAAAAAATTCATGCAGATGCGGTGGATAGCAGGTTCACATTGCTGCACTCTGGCACAATGAAAGTTGTCTGATTTAATGGTACGCATCGCACACACTCACACACATTACAAGTATTGTGTAGCAAATTGAAAACCTTTAGCAATATAACCAAATGTTTTAAACAAACTGAAATTATACACTGCTGCACCACTGCAATCAGCAAAAAAATGTTAAGAATTAATGAAAATATTACTGTGTGTACATTAACAGTTGTACAAGAAAAATATAACCAAAACAGAAAGACTGTCTTTTTCTCCCAGTTAATCTATCTACACCACAGATACGCCCCTTCCCCAAAGCACAGTACACA
This sequence comes from Neoceratodus forsteri, assembly GCA_016271365.2. NCBI lineage: Eukaryota > Metazoa > Chordata > Ceratodontiformes > Ceratodontidae > Neoceratodus > Neoceratodus forsteri. Next base: position 657,195,068 of record CM028136.1, read on the forward strand.
GACTGACTATTCTAAATTAACATTCAAAATCTACACACAAACAAACACTCGATATGAGCACAAGAGGGTTTCCTACAATCGATGCACTAAATTTTGAGCAAAAAAAAAATGGCCCAAAAAGGCTTTTTTAACTGCTTTTAGAGGATTTGAATCACAGAGCTCTGAGAGGAAACTCCATCTTCCACACACACACACACACACACACTACACAGAACTGAGGCTGTGCAGAACAATCTAGAGCCCATGTGGCCTGCAATTTTAAGGTGAAGTACATTGAAATCAATGTACTTCACATCACGAAGCACTGCAAATTCACCTTGGAGCTCAATAACAAGGCAAAGTGATGCAAAGTACATTGATTTCAATGTACTTCACCTTAAAATTGGTGGAGAAGTGGTTTGGGGAAGGTAGAATAACACAAAGTCATTGGTTTCAATGGACTTCCCATTCCCCATTATAATACAAAGTGCTCTGCTTTGCATTGCGGAGCACTTCGCGGATTCCATGTTACTCCACGAATCACTCTACGGAGCAAATTTTGGCGACTTCGCCCACCACTACTCATCTTTGGGCTGAGGCATCATTTCTGTGGCTTTTATCTGGTAAATTTACCTTGTGAGATTCTCCTTCATCCTCTACTGTGACAAACACCTGAGCTAGATCTGTGCAAAAGTATGCTTTCAAATGCTCTATCGTGTCTGAGGGCTGTAGTAAACTGTTCTCTAGTTTAGTATCCTGCCATGTTCCTGATGGACCTACAACATTCTTTACACACTGAATGACTTGCCGACTAACATGCTGGCCCTCTAACAGATCATCCAAATAAAGATATACATGATGCTCTTTTCTAAAGGGCAGCCACCCTAGGTATCAGCACTTTATGAATACCTGAGGTACTGCAGCCCAACTGAACGGGACAACCTGGTATTCGATGTGCCATTTCTGGATCGCAAAACTAGGTTATTTCTAACAAGATCCTTGAATGGGGATATGTAGGTATGCACCCAGCAGAGCTATTGAGGCAAGTATATTCCCTAGGTGGACTGCTCTTATGATGGAGCAGTGAAATTCCATCTTGAAATGTGTCTTTCTCATGAAAAGGTTTGGCACCTTCAAATCTGTGCATGCCTTCTGACCTCTTGAGAACTACTAAGTACATGACGTACAATTGCTACTCTTCCTCTAAAAGGGGAACAGGTACTATTACTTTTATGCTGAGTAGATCAGTTAAAGTATAATTTAGTGCCAGCTGTTCTCCAGGATTTGAATAAATATCTTCTGAAAGGCAAAGTGGTGAATTCTTTCAAATAGTCATGCAAAACCATCCTCTCCAACACCCAATAATCTGACATCATCGGGGCCTATTTGTTATGAAACCTCTGCAATTGGCCTCCCAGAAGCAAGCTGAGAAGATTGACCCATGAATCCTCATGCTAATTAATCAGCTGTATGGTTAGTTACCCCAATTTTCCTGTAGGAGAAAGAATAAACTGAAAATTGCTCCATAAAGGGTAGTTTTGCCAAACTTGTTATTCCTGTTTCATTATTGCAGCAGAATGTTGGCTTTTCAAATATGGCAATGAGCCCATCTTGTATTTTATATCCTTTGGAAACTCATTTAGTTTAGGACCAAACAACTTTCCTAAAAATGGAATGCTGAACTGATGCAACTTGGAAGTCTGATCTGTAGGCCAATGTTTAAGCCAAACAATCCACATGGTGGCTACAGAGGCTGCTGCACAAAAAAAGAAAGCAGCATTAGATCTACAAGGCAGTCACTCAGGAAGGAGGATGGCATGTAAATTAAGGGTACTAAATGATGAAGCAATCAATCCTCTGGCATATCATCTGCTAGGGCCACTGTTCATTGACATGTGGCTCTTGCTACCAGAACAGAGGCTAATAAACCCCTAATGCTATCTCTACAGACAGCTAGGCTCTCTTACCAGCTATGTGTAGACATTTTCCATTACAGTCCATAAGACTTTATGCCCTTTACACAGATACATAGATGTTGTCAGCAGATAAGGGCCTTCGGCCCACCTTGTCTGCCAATTTATGCACATAACTGTGCTGTTTCTTCAAGCAGCCCTAGAACTAGGTTGTCTCCTTCCCCCAACTACCAATATCTCCTTATGCCTATCCCATGCATTCTTAAGTCCTGTAATCATTTCTGCCCCACAACCTCTTCCGGCAGGCTGTTCCATTTGACCACCACCCTCTCTGTGAAGGAGTATTTCCTCATGTTCCCTCTGAACCTCTCTCCCTCCAAATTCATCCCATGTCCCATAGTCCTGGAGCATCTTTTCATTTGAAAAATTGTGTTCTACTACACCTCGTTTCTCCTCATGAGGTACTTATGTCAGTCATATCCCCCCTCTCTCTCTCCTCTTCCAGGGAGTACATCTTTAAGTCTTTCAGTCTGTCATCCTAGGGTTTGTGATGTCATCCTTGAATCATCTTGGTTGCCCTCCTCTGAACTGCCTCCACCCTGTCTATGTCCTTACATAGGTAAGGTATCAGAACTGGACACTGTACTCAAGGTGTAGTCTCACTAATGTCCTGTATAGTGGAATTATGACCTCCCTTTTCCTGCTGGTAATACCCCTGCCTATGCATTCCAGCATCCTGTTTGCTTTTCCTGCTGCCTTGTCACACTGACTCCCTACCTTGAGGTCATCAGAAATGATAACCCCTTTGTACCATGTTAGCAGTCTGATTTCTTATAACTGAAATAGCTGCACCAGGAACAGACAGGTCCTCTAACTTCTTGAGAGTCTTCTGAAAAGTACCATTTCTGATGTTCTTTAAAAAAATGTTGTTTCGACTTCTGGTATCATCACACCCTTAGATGGACACCTAGTTCAGAGCTCTGTTGCCTTTGATGCAATATCTGGGTGAATCAGTCACCATCAGCAGTGATTTTGTGAGCATCTCAACAGAGCTTAACCTGCTCGGTCACTAGCAGTATGTGCAAATCGAAAAATTTACTGATTCTGGTTCCCAACAATGATCTGTCACCTCCACAAGCCAGCAGCCTGTCAGCCCCACACCATCCAGGTACTCACTGTTAACTGGTTCAGCTGAAGAAGAAGATGATTCTGGATCAGATACCACCACTTCATTTCTAAGGCTGACAGTCAAAGAATTCTCAGGATCTTACACAGAACTGATACTAAAATTATCGAAATACAAAAGGACTTTAACAAACTTGAAGCTGTTACTAATACAGTGGAGGTCCAGCTGGATATGGTATAAAATGAGCACATGGCCTATGGGAGGTCCTTAGCTTACCAACCCAAATGGAAAGGGGACCTTACTCTTCAAGAAGAAGATCGCCAATGCCCATTCTCGAAGAAATAATATCAGAGTCTTTAGTATTCCGGAGGGAATTGAGCAGGAGTGTATGGAAGACTTCATGGACTGCTGGCTCAGGAAAGAATGGGCCCTAGATGAAGACTTTGCCTTAGAGATCAAATGAGATCAAATGAGCACACCATGCGGTCACTCCAAAATTGAAACCTGGAGCCCCCCCCCCCCTTATCAAATTTCTGCGCTATTTGACCAAAGAGAAAATTCTTCTGCTGGTATGGGGAAAGAAAGATATGCACTTAGATGACCAGAGGGTATATGTAGACCAGGATTACCCTCCCCTTATGCTAGCCAAGTGCAAAAAGGTCTTGCAGATCATCAAACAACTCCAGGACCAAGGGCTTAAGGTCCAGCTTAGATATTCTGCTAGACTCTGGGTGCAGGACAAGGATGGGGTCAAGAACTTTGACACTTTTCTGGCTGGTTTACCTTTTTTTGGAAGCCCTTGGCATCCCCATCCCTCACCTTAAAGATGACAAAGCCGAGCAGGAAATTGAGGCGTTGTTGTGGTCAGTGGCCGAGGGAGGAGGCGCATGGCAAAGAAGCACTCTTAATCCTTTCTGCCCCTCCTCTTGGATTTAACGTGCTGGATTCAGACCAAGAAGCAACCTTGAGTGTTCTTTGTCCAGGGTTGTGCACTCACCTTGTTCGTGAAGCAGTTTTGCTGTCCTGGCCCCGTCTAGTTCTCTCTTTTGTAAGTTGGGGTGTCTGAGTGGGAGAGATCGGTGCCTGCCAACTGAATTATTCTGCAGCCCGTTTATACTGTTCTGCAACTGGTTGAGAAAGCTGGTTGGAGATGTTGCTTTTTCCATATCCAATTTGCAGGAACTTTGCAGTGGACCCCCACAGGTGATATGGTTTCCCAGTCTGACTTCCTTTTGGCATGGACCGTCTCTGGTATGGACATATTTTTGGTCCCCTTCCTGGTTATCATTGCCTGGTCCTTGCAGGATACCTTTTTGGAGAGCACATTTGAGTCTTTATTTTGTGGACTTTGGAGCTACTTGGCTGGCGATCGCTCGCTAGATATTCTTCCATTGACATGCAAGTACTGGGGATGGGAGACTCATTTTATTAGTTCATTTAATATTGCCAAAGATTTAACTAAGACTTAAGTATTAGAAGTTGATGGGACTGCTCCCGAGGCCTTCGTGCTCACTTTTCCTTTTTGTGGATCTTTTGTTCACAGTTCCCCCACATTATCTTTTAGATTTAACTATGCACAGTTCTTACTTTGGTTTAGTTCCTACCCCTGCACATTTCGACTGATATATCATTAAACCCTATGCAGGGGTTGTTGATGTGGGAGGGAGATTTTAGAAGGGCTTAGATAGACTAGCTGTTTTAAGATGTGCTATCTGCAAAAGTTTTCATTTTTAACACCTTCCGTGTCTGTCTCTTGGCACTAGTGATGACTGTTTAAGTGTGAAGCTTTGGGTGGTCCATGGTGACCATTTTTGCCCACTTGTCATGGATGTTGATTGTCCTCCTCGTTACTTGGGGGCTTGTGTTGAGATATTTCCAGTCTTTTTTTCTCAACTACCACCACCATGGACCCCCACATTACATATTGTTGCATCTGGGGTTCTCCGACTTGGCACCCAAGATTCCTGGAGCATTTCCTCGGTGGTTTAGGTTAGGTGTCTCCTGGTGTAGGCTGAGAGCACCTTTTACTAATGTTGTAGAGGTTTTATCCTTGGGTACTCATACCACTCTAGGTAGTGGGTTACACTCCTTTCAGAGCCTGTTTGTCTTACTTGGGCTCTCCCTTAGATTGGGAGCATTATTACCCCAGCTGCCATACTCCATATAAGATAGAAGGGATTTGTACACCTGACATCCTCTTACTTGTTAATTTATGGTTACTGTTCACTTTTGTGTTATGTACTTTGTTTTTGGTTTTCTTTATACATCCCAGGTTGGTTTTAATGGTGGGGGGCGGTGGAGGGGGATGGGCGGGGTGGTGCTTTTGGACATAACTAACTGATTTAACTCATGACTGAACTTAACATATGTTCTATTAATGTCAATGGTATCACTGTGGTCAAATGAGCTAGAATTCTTCAGGAACTAAGGAGGGCACACTGACATAGCATCTATACAGGAGACTAGGCTCTCGGTTCCTGAAGATTAAAAGTTGCGGAGGTCCTGGGTCAGGGCTGTATACTCAGATTGACACCCACATTCTTCCAACGTGGGGGTAGTCATACTGGTGAGGAAGGGGCTCCCTTTCCAGATCAATAATGTTCAGGTGGAGAGCACTGGGAGACTGGTCCTGCTTTCTGGGGTTTTTGGTGGATGTTCTTTTCATGTAGCTTCACTATATGCACCCAACCCCCACTGGTGAATTTTTCAGATATCTGTTCCACCTGGTTTCCACCTTTCCTGAGGTCAACTTATATGTGTCGGGGACTGGAACTGTGTTAAGAACTCAATCCTAGACAAAAATCCTGCTAGAAAAAGGGGGCAAATGGCTTGTTGCTGACTCCTCAAAACTCTTCTTGGAGTCTGGGCTGGTCGACCCTTGGTGTCTGCAGAACCCGGGGTGGGGATATAATTTTTATTCACCCGTGACAAATTCTTAGTCTAGAATTGATTGGTTTTACACCCAAAAGATGTGGGCCAACATTTTCTATGATATAGTCATGCACCCAGTCCCTTTTCCAACCATGCCATGATCTCTGCCTGCCTACAGCGGGAACCTTTGGGTAGGTGAGGGACCTTGCAGTTTGACCCTGGGCTTTTGTATGATAAGGTTTTGATGAGTCTATTAGGGAAGCCATTAAACACTATTTGCTAGAGAACAAGGAGTCAGACTCCCCCCTCATGTTCTTATGGGATGGGCTGAATACAGGCCTCCATGGTCACATCATTGCTTACGCTTCCTATAAAAAACAAACAATATCAGATCAAGATCTGGAAAGCACTCGCGGCCATTGCAGATCTGGAAGTAGAACATAAACATACTAGGGACCAGGGTCTGCTTCTCAGACTCCAAAAAGCCAGGGAAGTTTACAATGCACTTATGTTAAGGCAGACTGAGAACACCTTGAGGTTCACCAAAGAAAAATATATGAATGGGGGGAGAGAACGGGCAGATTGCTAGCTTTATGACTTAGAAAACAAGAGGCAGACAGCTATATCCACAAAATTCAGGTGGTGGGTGATCCCGGGGCAGTAGTTATGCAGCCTACCCAAATCACTAGCGAGTTTGTCAAATTTTATGAGCAGTTGTACAGTAGGGAAAGAGGTCCAGACCACATCCAATGGATTGCTGACTTTTTGTAAAAAGTTCATCTGCCATCCCTGTCCCCTGAACAATGGGAGGCCCTGGAAGCTCCTATTTCGGAGGGTAAAATCCAGGCCATAATTAAATCTCTTAAGACAGGCAAAGTACCTGACCGGGATGGTTATAAGGCAGAATTCTTTAAATGCTTTGCAGATGACTTGGTCCCCCTATTTACTAAAGTTTGTAATGTAGCCCATGAGGAGGATGCAACCCCAGATACCTGGAGTTCTGCTATGATCACTGTCATCCCCAAACCAGGGAAGGATTCCACTCTATGTTCCAGATTCCACCCCATTTCCCTTCTAAATCAAGATGCAAAAATCTTTGCCAAAGTAATTGGATTATGGTTGCAACAAATTATTTCCTTCCTGGTTACCCTGACCAGTCTAGGTTCATCCCAGGAAAATACAACCAGGATAACATCCACCTCCTCCCTAATACTGTGTCTGCTTCCAGATCTTTCTCTCCTTCCACCCTATACACAGTAATATTTCTTGACGCTGAAAAGGTGTTCAATTGCCTTGACTGGGTGTATCTGGATAATACCCTTCAAAAATGTGGTTTTGGTGACAAACTTGGATTTAGAATCTATACAGAGACTCCTGGGCTGAAGTTAGGGTGGATGGTGTTCTCTTCTCAAGATTTAGAATAGAGTGGGGTACTAGGAAGGACTGCCCTCTCTCTCCCCTTCTTTTCACTCTCAGTATAGAACCTCTGGCAGCCTTAATTTGTCAATCAGAAACATATCAGGGTATCAGAGTTGGGGGAGTGGAGCTCAGGGTTTCCTTATATGCGGACGACACCCTTCTTTGTGTCATGGACCCTGTCCACATGATACCACATATTGATTTCCTTTTACAGGAATTCGGTGTGGTTTCAGGATTTAAGATTAACGAAACAAACAGATGCTCCCAGTGGAACCCCATGCCAGCTGTACACTTCCTGTGGTGGGCCAGTTTAAGTGGGCCAGGGAGGGGATTAAATATTTAGAAATTTGGATCCCTCGCAACCCTAGTAAATTATACCACTCCAACCACTTTAAATTACTCCAAGCTGTGCAGGCTGATTGTGTCCATTGGGCTGAGCTGCCCTGTCCCTGTCTGGCAGAATTGAATGCATACATACAAACGTGAAGCCCCGTTTTTCTTTTTTTGTTTTTGTCTCTGCCCCTGCATCCTCTGGGTTCCTTTAGGAAGGCACTTAAAACTACTTTAAATTTATTTGGGCTGGTAAAGCCCCATGAATTCGCTGGCAAGTTCTGATGATGGCCAAGTCGAAAGGAGGGCTTGGATTGCCTGACTTTCGTAAGTATATTTGGGCTTTGTAATTACAAGCCTTGAACCCCTAATGGCAGAGAATGAGGCTCCTTTATGGGTGGAGATCGAGAAGGGTTCCTCGGACACTGCCTTGATAGGGGAGTTGATATCCATGTATAGATATGGTCTTCAGAAGTTTACGCTAAGCAATCCCTGGATGTCTGATTTGAAGGTAGCCTGACAGTAACTAAGTTGCAGGTATCAGCTGGAATTAAAGTTAAGGTTGTCCACACCCCTGTGGGCATGTCTGGACTTCCTTCCTTATAGGTTGGATGCCAGGTTTAAGAAATGGGCCAGGCGAGGTCTTCACTCTGTGGGCCAGTTTTTCGATGGGAACTCCTTCAAATCTTTTCAACAATTTGTAGAAGAATTTGACCATCCCTATCAGGATTTATTTGACTTCTTACAAGTCAGGTACTTTCTGCTTGAGAAAAATAAGGGTTCTCATTTGACGGTGGGATCGAATCCCCTTCAGAAATTGATCCTAGCCTTAACCCTAAACTTGTCTCCAATGAAAATGGGCAGTTTGCTCATTTGGATTTACAAGTATAAAAAATAAAAATGAAATGAAAAAAACAATAGTCCCCACTCCAGGGGCAGAGTTTCCAAGATTGTTGTTCTTTCTGAGCTGGAACCCAACCATCTGAGTTACTTACGACAAAGCTGGTTCACTGAGGCTGGGACCCAGATGGATGATAAAGATTTGATACAGATCTGGAGGGGCATTCATTCTACCATGGTGTCCAACTTCTGGAAGGAATTTAGATGGCGAACAGTACTTCGCTACTATTGCACCCCTGTGATAACTAAATACTTTGGCCAACACTCCTCAGATCATTGTTGGAGGGGGTGTCTGGACAAAGGCACCTACTCCCATATCCTCTGGGCAGGACCTAAATTGAGAGACTATTGGAGTTCGGTTGGTGAGGCGGTAGGGACAATTCTTGGGACTCCCCCCTCAATGGAGATCAGTGATTGGATTCTGGGATTGCCACCTAGTGTCTTTAAATCTGGCTCTCAGTGCTACTTATTCAATATTTTTATAGCAGCCATCCCTAAAGCAATCACTCAGCACTGGGTTGCCTCGATGCCTCCCACTTTAGCTTCTTGGTATGCTCTCTGCCTTTGAATTTTAGAGATGGAAAATCTCACCACCAAACTGAGGCTCCAAAAACAAATTTATGGGAAGACTTCTTCCTTTTTTCATTATCAAGTGGAGAAAGAAAATAAAAATATATTAGAAATACTAGCCGAGTAGAGATAATTTGCTTCATGTGGAGTGCCACCCTCCCCTGGGTGTCATTGACTCTTATCACGTTGGACCCACCTGACAGTTTGTCAGGTGAATGGGCACCCCCGCCTTGGGCCTGCCTTTGTGGATTCTCGGTGTGGAGTCCTCTTAGTTGCTCCCCCTTTCCCCTTAGGGGATCCCTCTCTGTTGGGCATGATAGGACTTTTCCTAAATGGCATTTTTTTTACTGTATCTGGTATGTTATTTGTTAATGTCTTGTTTCATTATTTTTTTGTGTTTTAATGGGCAAGTAATTTGTGGATTAACGGGGGTTTTCAGTATATAGCTGGCAGGATTATTTTTAGTGAATTATCATTTTATAATATTAATTTCTTCAGATATCCCCCTTTTTAGTCCAATAGAATGTAATCTGTGTTTTATTTATTTAGGTTTTGTGAAGCCTTGTTTGTTGACTGTTCTTGAACTGTATGAAAACTTAAAGTACAATTAAAAAAATGTTTATTTTCCAGATTGCACCTTTCTTTTTTTGATGATTTGTATAAAATGTTCAAATGTAAGAAATATTTTCAGAACACACACAGGGGTGAACACATTAGGTTTACTTTTAGCTTAATGGTGGACTGCATCTGTGATAGCTGTAGAATACTGCAAGTTTTTTCACCCAGAAGGAGGTTAACTGACTGTCAAATTGGGGAGGTACAGAGTAAGCATTCAGTTCCTCTGAACATTCTTCCTCCCCTTCCTTCGGTTTAGAATCCTGGAATTAGTATGATTGTCATTGTCTTGGGAGCATTGAAAACATCTGGCTGAGGAGTGGCACCATGCTAGAGAAAGTCTGGGGATAAATATAAGTCAACAATGGCATTCTATTCACCTATTTTTTTGAATGGTATATTGATTCATCTTGACACGCCTGTCCCTACCTCCTTGAGTGGATGCTAGTGTTTCAGATGTATTAGCTGGGGCACCTTTTGGCATCCCATGCACAGACTCTTTCCTGGAAAAGATCTCATTAAGACATTATAGAAGGAACTAATAAAACCTTTTGCATCATCTGGTACAATTAAATCCAGGTGTACCTTCTCCTATAGAATCTGAATATGACAGCAGATAAGGACTGCTTGTCTCACAAAGTCCAATCATTTTTTCCTGCCTATAGTGTCACCACAGACCCTACTTTATCTTCAGTTCTCTCCCCCATTGTTTACCACTAAGATTCCATTATGCCTATCCCACGCATTCTTGAATCCTCTAATTGCACCCCCCCCCAAGGTGGATGACTGTTCTAGGAATCCACCACTCTTTGAAAAAAGTACTTTCTCACATCACTCCTGAATTTACCCCCCCAAGCATGTCCCCTTGTTCTTGTGCATCTTTTTTTCTGAAAGATGTTCCCTCCTGTACCTTATTTACCCCATGCGGTATTTAGAGGTCTATCATAGTCCCCCTCTCCCTCCTCTCTTTCAGGGTGCACATATGGAGGTCTTTTAGTCTCTCCTCATAGGATGTCTAATGCAAACCCTGCACCATTTTAGTTGCCCTCCTCTGGACAGCCTCTGCTTTGTTGTTCCAGAGATGTGGTTTTCAGAACTGCACACAGTACTCCGGGGGTCTCCCCACAGTCTTTACAGTGGCAACACCACCTCCCTGCTTCTGCTGGTGATACCCATCTCTAAGCACCCCAACATCCCACTGGCCCTACCAAATGCCTTGTTGCACTGCCTGGCCACTTTTAAGTAATCAGATATAATTTCAGGTCCCTGTCCTGTTTAGTGACAGTCATTACTTCTCTCATTTTGTACTCTGTATGTGGGTTTCTGAGCCTTAAGTGCATGATTTTGCACATTTACGCACTTAAACCCAGCCTTCATGCCTTGACCACTCCTTGAGTTCTCAGGTCTCTGCACATTCTCGTCCTTGGAGTGTCTATCCTATTGCAGATTTTGCTGTCATCTACAAAGAGGCAGAGCTTCCTTTCCAGTTCATCTGCAATGTCACCTAAAAAGACATTGAAGAGGCACGGTCAGAGTACTGAACCCTGAGGCACCCCGATGTTTCTCTCTCTTCTCCAGATACATTGACCAATTTCTTGCCCAGTTTACCACCTGAGGATCCACCGCTAGGCCACCCAGTTTCTTTATGAGTCTTCTATGTTGAACAATGTTGAAAGCCTTACTGAAATCTAGATAGGCCACATCCATCGTCACACCCTGACCTATTTCCCTTGTCTGCCAGTGATAGAAATCTATCAGATTTGTTTAACATGACCTCCCCCATGAATTTGTGCTGCCTCTGGTCTTGTAACTTGCTGGATTCAAGATACTCAACAATCCTTTCCTTTAACAATGTCTGCAATTACTACCCCCACCACCAATGTCAAGATGACTGGCATATAGTTGCCAGCCTCCTCCCTGTTAGGGATAGGCGGACCTGAAAAGGTCCTGACCTTTATTATCAGGACCAGGATCCAGACCAAAGTCCTGATAAGTTCTGATTAGTTCTGATTTAAAATCAGAACCTTTATAAAATGAAAGGCAGTAAGTGGAAACAATTACTAACTGCCCTAAAAAAGTAGAAAATAAAGTATTTGCTAACCTGACTGTGTTGGTCTGTGATTCTGTCTCCATTTCACCCATTTGTTTTGCTCAGCCTCCCAATTTTTTCTGCTGAAAAGATGCCTCTTGTGCTTCACACTCTTGGATTTACTGACTAATCAAGGGATGCTGTCCTCATCACGAAATATATGTTCCTCTGATTTGCTGACAGTCACTGACGGAACACATTTCCTTCACCCAGCATAACTCAGTACGCAAACCCCAGTCCCTTCCATATAGTAGTGCTGATGCCCAGCCTGCTGTTGTATGTAAATTCCTGACTCCTTTATGTGGGAATACCCTTGCCCCACTATAAAAACATTCCCATGCACATACATCAGCAGACACCCACTCTGACCCAGTATATACGTGTGTACGCCATATGCTAAAATGCCCCCATCTCATTATACACGACCCTGTAACATTTCCCTGTCTATGCTGACAGCACCCCCCCCACACACACACACACATGCAGTGCCTAGGTAAATAAATGTTTAATACCAGATCCCATTTTGACTCCTCTGTGCCATGGCCCCACTGTGGGGGGCACCTCTTCATTTGTTCTTCACAAAATGCATAATTTTAATTTATTTCAAAACTGGTTACCATGAAGGAACGCTGCAAGGCTAATTTCGTGGTACCATTGGAGGGGGAACAAATGCATATATTGGTAAAACACAGCAATCATAGTAAAAGGCAAGGTTTAACTATACAGTCTAGTGCAGGATAGGTACAATCACAGTACATGAAAGCATATAACATTTATTGGGATGGGGCGTAGACAGTGGGAGTAACACTAATCAATGCCAAGGCCCACAATGCACCCTTTTAAATAAAGTTTCTCTTACACACATGCCCCTATATTCTAGTTGATGGACCTTTGTCAGTGCCATCCCTACCCATCAACCTTTTGACAACAAAATGCAGGATCTTGGTAAACAAAAATATGATAACATATAGAACTCATAATTAAGCCTGAAAATGCAGGTTCAGAACAGTGAAAATTAATCAATGCATGCATTTGTGCCAGTTTCATGTTTACTTTGCATTTTAAAGCACGGTATTATGATTATTTTGCTGTTTTAAAGTCTGAGTTTACAGCACTTTGGGCAGAAGCAGCACCTTATCCACTGTGAAGCAGATGTAGGACAAAGCAATTCTAAGGGGCCAAATGAAGAACATCCCAGCTCCCTCATAATGTGGGACAGTTGAGAACTATGCTAAGGTGTAACGTGTTATGGAATACAGATCCATTCGGCCAAACAGTATCATGAGGTATTTGAAGCAGCTTGAAAACGAAGATTCAGAAGGACTGGATAACATAATTAAAGCCATACAAGAACAACTTTTGCAGCAATTACTTGAACATCCCAGCTTGAAGTTAACAGAAGGTAGTTCGGACAGAACTAATCTGAACTTGCTCTCTGAACTGTGGTATGAGAGTGCAACTCTCAGTGCATCAGAATGTGAGAATCTAACTAGACTGATTCAATGAAATGAGGGAAAATACTTTTAAAGTGAAATTGGAGTTCTGCCCTATAAATGCATTTCCTAACTCAAGTTAGGGAAATCTTAAAACAGAGTAGTGGCTCCTACTGGCACAACCTTAAACACCATCATTCATCCTCTCACTCCCCAGTTCCATCACATTTATCTTTCAGTCTTGTCTTGCACATTGTTTAAATGCAAAACTTTAAACTACAGATCTGATGCTGTCTGTCCACTCAATCACACACCCGCCCACCTGCTTCTGCTTGCAAAGCTCACTCAGTCAGTTTCATCCTTCCCTTTAGACCACTGTGTCCTAGCATTAACAGGACAATACAGACCACAGTTGCTAAGTCATCCGATAGACCACCTGCCTGCACTCTGTCTATCATCTGCTCCCAAATTCTTACTAAATCAGTCCACAATATCTGCTCTCCCGAGCCCTTCCATGAACTGCTAGCATGCACATGAGCATCAATATAACAAAACATTCCTGCCAGCCTCCAACTTCCTGCTTGCTCCGCCAAGCGCTCCCTCATATAGGTGCGACAGCAGAAGGAACGTCTGTGACTGAGCAGTGGTGGCAATGGCATGCTAATAACCTGTCATTAAAAAAAAAACATTTTTAAAATGGGGTATTTTTATTGCTGTCACTGCAAAAATGGAATAGAATAGAAACAAACAAAAAAACACTGAAAAGTGGCTAGAGGAAGAGAGATGGACCAGGTAAAGGACTCCAGCTGAAAAGTCCATATCTCCTCGTATCCGATGGACTGTTTTATATCCGGGGGGGGTTCTGATTTTGAGCGGACCGGTCCACCCCTCCCTAGTCCCTGTTACAACTTTTGTAAAGCGGGACTACATATGCCCTCCTCCAGTCTTTCAGAACTACACCTGTTTCCAGTGATCTGTTAAATAGGACTGTCAGAGGTACTGCCAGTACCTCCCTGGGCTCCCTCAATAGCCTTGGATGTGCTCCATCTGGTCCCACAGCTTTGCTCACTTTTAGATTTGAGAGTCTCTTCAGGAATCTCTCCTCTGAAAAAGGACTAGTTTCCACCTCCCTCCATCCAGTGCTCCTGTTGCTTTTATGTGGCCCTTCCCCTTGCTTAGTGAAGGCCAAACAAAAGTCTTTGTGCACAGGTCAACAACTATCTGTGGACCATGAGTTAAAAAACATGCATTTGTTTGTTAGGAAAGAATGTACAGAGAGTAGCATATGGAGACTGCCTCCAACTTTTGATGCATACTTTGCCTTTTTTTTTTAATTGATGAGAATGGTTTATGGAATGTCACAGAGCTTGTTATTAATTTGTGATCGCTGTACAAGACTAGACATCTTGCAGTTATGATACATCAGTGTGCATTGTGGGCAATACTTGCAGCTGCAGACTTTTGCACTTGCATTTATAGCAACAATTTGCTATGATTATGATGGAAAAAATGTATTTGCATGGTACTACACTGCAGTTTACTTTGCATTATTATTGCTTGTTAGTGTCTGCTGCCTCATGGCCAAGATGAAGAAAAATTGTGAAAAACATTCCAACTGGAAAAAATGATTGACCGACAAAAACTACTGTAAAAAACCTGTAAGTCAATTTGAAACCACCCCTGGTTTATCTCCCAAAGATTACAAAAGAATAAAACACCACTGGATAAAGCTGAGCTGTATTTGACTGTACTCTGGGTTGGGGGGGGCTTTTCTGGGAGGAAAAAGATACCCAAACTTATCTTATACACCAAGCTAGCAAGCAGCCAAAATAGCTGTCTCCTACTCCCTTAATATGTAATGAAAGTGCAGACTGGCAGAACATCCAGGCATCAAACAGGACCTGGGGTTTTTAACAGGAGCCAGTTTAAATTTTAAACAGCCATACTTAAAAATTGTACATTCTGCTTGTAAAAACAACCAGGATTCTCTGCTAACAATTACCATAGATGGAGAAACAATGGATAATTGTGAATAATTCATGTAGTGGAGCTACAGGATGAAGCTGTGTGATCCCTTGACCAACACTAGAAATCTGAAGGTCTCTGGCAAAGTGTCCCAATCCTAACTGTCAGTAAAATGTTTACCTTCTCTGGGTTCCAGGGCCAGAAGTGATGTCACGTGTGTGTGTGTGTGTGTGTGTGTGTGTGTGTGTGTGTGTGGCTCTCATTGTATGACACTATGTGAAATGAATATGCCAGTGACAACGTGAAACAGAACATGTTTATGAGCTAGCCTAAGAAGTGAAAAAGCATATTTAATTTATAAGAAATGCACAACATACTTTTGTACTAGCCTGTTTATCATAAATATGATGTACTTTGTAAAGGAAAGGGTAGTCGGAGCATTCACTACAGAGGTTCTGATAGAAAAAAAATATTCCAATTGAATTTATTTAAAAAGCTCCGTGGAGAGCATCTGATTAATATTCTGTACACAGATGTAGAGTTTCAATAGATTTTATTTATGTGCATTCCTCTGATCTTTGCTTTATAGCTGTGAAGTAGATAATGTGTGAGAAATGTTTTAAAATTAATATGCACTGCAAGAAGAAATGGACCCTTACCACAGGAAATGTGGCTTTCCTTTAAACTGTGAACTATGAAAACAAAATCCTTTTTAAATCCAGTAGCAAGCAATGGAGCACTGCTTGTTCAATAAGCAGCAACACACATCAGGGTGTATTTTCAGTCTAATATATGGGCACCTCCTGTGAGCTGTGATGTATGAGGCAAAGCAAATGCCTGTAACAACTTAAGTCTGTATCACACAGAATGTAATTCCTGAAACTAAAAGCTTCTCCAGTAAACAGCTGTCCTGGTTACTGGTACCAGTAGGCCTCCTGTGATGTGGGAGATCAATTGAACAACCACCAATTCTGGTATCATGAGGGGGGTCCATCCCAAGAAGTGGGAGGCCCATTATAATAGCTACCACATTCAGTGACACAGTAAGGCCTGTCAAGGAACAGGAAGCCTGATTCAGTACCCATCATGCCCAGCAACTTCAGTTTCCCTCTCAACGAATGAGAGGACTAAAATGAAATATGGCTTTGCAAAAGCCTGCATGTGTCTCCTATTGCAATTAACTAGCTGACATGTTTGGTGGCACCAGTGGTCCTCCTGAATCAGGAGAGAAACAATTACTGAAAGTTGTATTCACTGATACTTAGTGCATTTGTGGGAATGGGAGTCCCAATTCTTTAACATTGTTTAGCATTGTAATTCTGAAGAGGAGCAGGAGGACCAGTTAGTGCATTGCCTTGCTCAGTGTCATGGTGAAAAAGAACCCACATTGCACTGTTGTTCCCTGAATCCCCCCAGGAATGATGGATGCTACAACAGTTTAACTTGTTGGTTGCTCATTGGCAAATTTATTTATGGCACAAATATATTTACAACCACAGAGTTTGAATTCACAATTCAATTCCACACCAACATTTCTTTCAAAGCTTCCTGGTTCCAGCCTCTGTCCTTCTGGTAATTCTTCCATCTTGTCTTTCAGGGCCCGGACACTGAATCCGGCCCCCTTCCTCCACACCAGAACCAGGCCAGTTCCACCTACTCGGGTTTTCACCCTTCAGGCCCGGACACTTCTGAATCCGGCACCTGGACCTATCCCCCTCCCCACTTTACCACCACACCTGAGTTCCTTGTCCCCAACCCATGTATCCTACCCCCCTTCCTACCCCCGCTCCTCCCTTTTTCTTTCTTCCTTCCCACATCCCCATGGTCATCCTTGTCCCTCCCTACCAGGGGACTCTGACCTAGCTCCCTGACCTGATGCTACCTCGCCACAGTGGAAACATTGGCCCTATGCCCAGGGCCCCTAGGGCACTTGACCTGCCCTCCAATTATTTCCTTTGTGCCAACCATACCCCCCTCCAGAGCCTTCCTTAATAAGGGTGGGGAGGTGAGAAAAATTCCCAGCAAAAGAGGTCATCCTGCCAGAGTCCTGGCCTAATATAGCCCTATAGACCCCTGGTCAGGACCCCTTCAGGCTGCGCCCCCCCCAGCCAATCAATGGGGCTCTGGCATGCACTTGTCATTTTACACCTTACCTGCCTGGTGATGTCATCAGGCCCCACCCCCTTTATTCCATCTGTTCCCCCCTTCCCGTCCTGTGCCTCTTCCTGGAAGAGATCATTAGACAACCTGGCTTGCCTTTTAGTGGCAAGCCCCATTGTCCCCTGAATTCCCCCAGGAATGATGGACACTACAACAGTTTAACTTGTTGCTTGCTCATTGGCAAATTTGTGTACGGCACAAATATATATACACAACCACAGATTTTGAATTCACAATTCAATTCCACACCAAAATTTATTTCAAAGCTTCCTGGTTCTGGCCTCTGTCCTTCTGGTCTTTCTTCCATTGTGTCTTTCAGGGCCCAGACACTGAATCCGGCCCCCTCCTCCACACCAAAACCAGGCCGGTTCCACCAACCCGGGCTTTCACCCTCCAAACCTGGACACTTCTGAATCTGGCACCTGGACCCATCTCCCTCTCTGCTTTACCATCACATCTGGGTTCCTTGTCCCCAGCCCATGCATCCTACCCCCCACTTCCTTCCCCCTTTTTTCTTTCTTCCACTGCCACTCCTCCAGCTTGCAATGGACGGAGGGGCTCCCCCCTTGCTGGCTAGTATCTCAAACCTTTTTTGGCTATTTCACCCACTAGCTCCCCAATTGGCCACAGGAATAGGCACATGCCAAATTCCAACAAATGCATCCCATCAGATCTGTGCGCCTCAACCTGGTCAAATGAGCTTTCCTTGTGTTAAAGGTGCATGCCCCCCATTTCAAATATTGCCCTTGCTACCCTCCCATTCAGACATTTTCTGACCATCTCAATCAGCCGGACGTCCTTGACCCCCCCCCATCTCACCGGGAGGTGATATCGGACCAGCCAATTGTCACCCTCGGCCACCACCCTTTAATCTTTTCCAAGTCCTCCAGGATGTTCTGCCCCAGTTACCCCGTGGCAGACCCCCCCAAGTCATTGCCTCCCAAGTGTATGATGATGCAGTCTGGTGTGCCCCACTGCACCCTTAGCCCACCCAATAATGGCAGAATTTGCACCCACCTCATACCCCAATGCCCTTCCATAGCACCCTGGTGTGCTCAGTATTATATCGCAACTCTGCTACTCTGGAAGTGGTGACTGCCCACCTTTTTACCCAATAGATGAAGGAGTGCCCCTCTACCAAAACTTTCCTTTTGGAACCTGCCATGGAGACAAGATAAGAACCCTGACATACCTTTTGTTGCAGCTTTACTTCCAGCGCCCAACCTTCTTTACCTCTTCCACTGCAGCCCCTTTTCTGCTGCTTCTGTGGCTTGAGTCACTGTTATAAACCCTGACATACCTCTTGTAGCAGCTGGGCTTCCAGCACCCAAACTTCTTTACCTCTTCCACTGCAGCCCTTTTTACTGCTGCCTCCGTGGCTGCCCCACTCCTAAAGGAATGCATGGCAAACTCACTTGGGTATTCCCCAATGAAATCCAGGGCCCTCTTGAGTACTGCCACCACCTGAAAACCAGTGACCGGGGAGCCGTCCCCCTGCCGGGAAAAGGCTCCCCCAAGCCCTCCCTCAGGTGCTCACGTATGCATCCAGAGCTCCCTCTGCACAGTTGGTGGACTGTGGCTGCCTTACCAATGACACCTTGGTCCCCCTCCTCCTTTGGTCTGTCTTGGACCTGGCCAGGTCAATGACCACTCTGTCTGGCCCCCACTAGATGTCCTTGTGCTGCAAAGCTTGTACAGCAGCTGTTTTCTGTGGGGCCACCACTTCCCCCACCCAGAAGGCCCCTGCCACCATGACCGCAAAGACGACCCTGAACAGGACCACCTATTGGGCCAAGGTGCACCTCTGCTGTGTCGTCCCTAGTACTTTTCCAGCAGCTGCCCTCTGATGGGACGCCTCCCATCTGTCCTGGCAATCTGTCCCCTCCATCAGCCTGCAACCATTCTTTTTACTGCCCTGCTGGCCGCTACATTGGGCCAACCCCTCTCCTGGCATACTCAACTGATGCCAGCCAGGTGTGCCACTACTGTGGCATGAGTCTACCCTTCTTCAGACTTCTCTACTCTAAACTTCTTACCTGCTCATCCCAGGCTGGTTCATCTCTGCCCCACCTGTGTTCCCCCCTGAATTCCTAGAATCTCACCCACCCTGCTTCATAGGCTCTAAATGTGTTGGCTGACCAGGAAACCCGGTACAGTGCCCTGGTTGTGCCCCTCCAGCCTCCCATAGCCATGCTTTTTAAGTTATTAAGCCTCTTCCCGATTTAGAATTTGTAACCCCTCCTGCACCCTCAAGATAATCCTGTTGAAATTGTTGTGCTCCCGCAGTTAGGAGCTGAGATTCCCCAGCCCCCCACATCTCTAGGATGATTACTTCGGCCTCCCCTACAATTCAGCTACCAACAGATCAAAGGCATTGCATCCTGTCCTACCTGTCCCACATCCATGTCTTTCTTTCAGCTTACCTCACCCCCACAGTGCCTGACTACCCTCTGACCCCTAAAATAGCTATAATCTCAGATTGCTGCTTACCACATCACAAGTAAAATGTAATACTGACAGTGATTTTTTATTTTATTTATTTTAATTAATTTATTTATTTATTCATTTTAATTGGAATTACCACCTTTGAGCTAAAGCTCAACTGACCACAGATCCTCAGCACACAGAAGGTGGGGGAATATCGAGTACATGGATAGTGGAGAAAACAGAAGCAGTTAGTAGGCCTTGTCAGTCCCTTTATGGCCCCTAGGTTTAGTCCTGGTCTTCTATGCACAACAGAGAAATCCCAGCTATTCAACCAACATGCAGCCTTGGGCTTTAACCAGTTCACCACCAGCTGCCTTGAATGGGCTAAAATGAATAATAATAATCATAATAATAATCTTTTTATTTATATAGCGCAATTCGAAACATCAGGGCACTTCCATCAAAATATATTGAACAAATCACATGAATACATCAGGCTTCCAGTTAAAATTCTCCTAGATATGTCAGCTTTACCTAATTAAATCAACCTCAATTTAAAATTCTCACAGACATCCGATATTAACAAGGTTGTCTGAAGATTAAGCAGTCTGCCACCTTCCATAACAGTAAATTTCTTTATGACTCACCCCCTTGGATTTGCTTGAACAGACTTCAGAAGAAAGGTTAACTCACCCATGTTTTACCAGAGAAAACTATCCAGAATGCTTTCAAATGTAAGCCCAATTCCTGGAGGGAGCAGGTAGTTTCCGCTGTCCACTTTAGCTCTGGGTATTTCCCAAGCTACATTAATACCTTTTTAATCTCAGCTATAATTGTTAATCCAATGTCTGACAAGTATAAGTTAGATACATACAGGCTATTTCATTTCCAAAATTCAGATGGTATAGTCCTAATGACTAATCATATATATTTACCTTCCTTTTTTTTTCTTTTTATACTACCCTAACCTCATAGAAGTCCCTCTCATAAAAGAATATGCAAATTATCAGCAATGGCTGTCTGCGTCTAATGGCTTTGGCAGCTAAATTGTTTAACCCATCCCCTTCTACAACAGAGTTGCATAGCTGTAATCTAACCTCAAAAGAAGCGTTCATCCCTACAATACCTGTTAATTGTAGGAAATGCAAGAACATTTTATATTGTTTCAATAGGATAATCCTTGTAATTGCCTGCTGAGAAATCCCTTCCTAGGATTCCTCTAATGTTGCTGGTGATTATAGCTTAACAGCTCTCCCGTACCTCAGCATTATTTCACAAACTAAGCAGTTCTGGTACCCCCGTGCTGGCTCGGCCTTATTGCAGCATTCTCATTAACCCCCACCCAATCCTGAAATGGCCACCGCCATGTGGTCTTTATCAAAATTGGTGGCCGCCACACAGCCCCATTCTCGACCCACCTAAAATTATCCCTCCCCGTGACCATTGTTTACCATCATGAATGCATTGCAGCATACCCCCTTGCATTCTTTTTTTTGTTTTCATTTATCTTTTTTCTTTTAACATATTTCTTACCTTTATTCAATGGTGTGTTGATCTATTCATCAGCCCCCCTACGTCACAATGCCTCCTGCAAGGGGAATCAAAGACACCTTTCTATTATGTTATTTTATTACTGATATATGTATCCATATATAAATGATGGCCGCCGCACTGCCTGTTCAAAATGGCACTGCCATGTGGCCTGAATGAGAATGGCGGCTGCCCACAGCCGCTCTCCTGACCCTTCTGCTGCATTCCCACAAAAACTACCCTTTTTGATCCACTGTGCTGTTCCCCAGATCAAATGGATGGCTTTTAGTGCCAAATACAACCCCCTCAGCCGCTCCATACCTGCTACATGCCCCTGCTCCTGGCCTCACTCCTGTGTCATGCGCAATGCCCCTCCCCATGAGGTATGCCACCTTTGCACCTTTGCTCTGGGCCTGCCCAGTAAGGCCCTGGATCCAATAACGTTGTGCTCACCCCTCAACATATCTACACAACACCACCATACCAACAAAGAAACAACCCCGTTTGTCTGAAAATGGCTGGAGGTGTCTGTGCCCTCTCTGTTTTTCTTTTTTTTTTTAAACAAAAATACCCTAATGTAGTGCCCCAATCCACTAATACCAACTGCTGCACCATATGTCTGCAAGGGGCGCACTCCCCTCATGCTGGCCTGCTCCTGCTGGACCAACCTTTACACTGCCAGCAGGCCCCAGTAACAAGATGCCTCTCTGCTGGCACCTGAACCTTGGCTTCCCCATTAACCTTCACCCTTCTGCACACTTAGTGTGGCTGCAAATGCCCTGTCTAACAACCCCCTTGCAGCAAATGCTGCTCTTCTGACTTGTATCCCTGACTTTGCACAGAGAAAAAAGGCCCCCCCCAAGGCACCAGGAGGCTCGCCAGTAAGCTGGACTCAATGGAGCAATCTTCCCCCCTCATCCACTGGCTTCCCCTCACTCCCAACAGACACAGCCAAGCTCTGTCCCCATGCCCCCACCAGAGCAGGACAAGAAGAAAATCCCATCCATCCTCTGCCTGGTTGCCAAGGATGACGTGGCCTCCGGGCATGCATGCTGCTGAGTCAGGCCAAATGGGCCCTCACCAGACTTGTCCACCAATTCAGCCTGCACACCACCAATCAACAACCCACCGAACATGCATTATGATGCCTACCCTTGGTGCATCACCACATAAATGCCCTGGGAACCACCACCACTCCCCTTGCGCTCTACCCCAAAACCACGATTTTTAGCCAACAGATGAAAAACCCTTTAATTACAATGAAAAGCGTGCTTCTTTAGTGTTGGCTACCTGGTCCTCCCTGCAACTTAAAAGCGCCGCCACCCATACGCTGCTACCATGAAGCTTCCAAGCACTACCCCTAGAGAGCAGGCCCTTGCGATGAGCTCTGCCTGCTTGCCCCACTGAAAATGCTGAACACTGTCATGCCAAGTGACTGAAAACACAAATGCCCCAAAGATCCTGCCTTCTTGTGGCCATTTCTTGCTTCTCTCTGCTTCAAAATCTTTTTTTCTCAGATCTGAAACACCTCAGCATGTCCAGTGAAAGGAAAAACCCAAGCAATCCTTCACTGCAAATACCTCAGAATGACCTTCTGTAAGGAAATCTTCCCCACCCCACCCCCGCAAGGATTAAACCCACAACTTTTCTTGACAAAATTCTTACACAGCTGAGCCACAAATAATAACAGCTTTCTTTACAGCTAAAGGTTATGCACGTGGAACAAACAACCCAAACAACCTGCCTTCCTGTACCCTATGTTTCCTTCAGGCCCCAGGCCTACTTCTCAATTCCTAACACCTTCCTCCAGAGCATAAAAAAAACCTTTGAGCTCACATTCAGGCTTGCCGCCACCCTACTGCAAACCATTTTAAAGATCATTCCAAGTACAGGTTTAACATCATCTTGTTCTATGCTGCTATTAAATGTAAGCAATTAGAGGAAAAACACACACACACAAACTGCTCTGGGCCTAGTCACCTGGGCCACATGGCCTAGAGGTCTAATAGTTCTTTGTGCCTTACCTGCTGCTTGCCAACGATGTGCTGAGTTCTATGCAAGAAAATTCCCAGCAAAAGAGGTTGTTCTGCCTGTTCCCTGGCCTAATATACCCCTATAGGCTCCGTCCCCCAGCCAATCCCTGGGGCTCTGGCATGCCCATGTCATTTTACACCTTACCTGCCTAGTGGTGTCAGCAGGCCCCACCCCCTCTATTCCATCTGTCCCCCCTCTCCCTCCTGTGCCTCTTCCTGGAAGGGATCATTAGACAATCTTGCTTGCCTTTTAGTGGCAAGTCCCATTGTCAAATAGCAGAAGAAAATGTCATGTTATGGGAGAAAAAGTCTAATGTCATGGAGAAAAATGTGCATTTTTTATAAAATTGCTCTGAGTTTCATGAACATTTGTGGAAGCAACTTGTTCTAACTTTTACACTGCTCAGTCAACTCATTTCTGCAGATGTCAATGGGTGGCAGTTGACAGGCCAGTTTAAAAAAAATATTTTAGACAAGTACGTAGCAACAGCAGAAACAAGAGAAGTTAGGGCACATATGTTTACTTTTTATGTGTCTCAGTTTTTTACTAATATTAGTGTCGGCCTTAGTCAATACCGGTTCATAAATGTATTGATTGATTTATTGACTGATTCATTCATTCATTCATTTGAACCAAAACAGAATCTTGGATTTATCCCACTGATGTACAGTTCTGCTGTACAGATATTGAGTCAGTAATACATTTTGTGACAACTGCACTGTATGTTCATACAGAAATAATTGCACATCTACTCTACAAAATGACACTTAACAATCATGTTGCTCAGAATTACCTAGCTATTTTAGAAATAATGTATAAAGTCTGGGGCATGGCTGACAGAACTTTCCAAAAGTACTGCCTTCTGTCTCAGGCAGATTCTCTACACTGCCTGTGCTGCAGGTACTACATGTGTCTTTTTCATCAGCTGTGTCTCCTCTCTGACCTTCATCCAAACTTCTTTCTGGACAAAATGTTGTAGATCAGATGGCATTTGCCTCCAGCCTAGAATGTACCAGGGTGTTTTGTCTTTGTGAGATTATCACCCATAATATTGTTATCCTTTTTGTGAGTCTCTTTCTAGGAAGAGATGGACTCCAAGTTATATTAGGATATGTTCTAAGAGACCTTTTCCTATTGATTTACTAGAGTGTGACCAGCATTGGATACTGGTAAATTCCCAGCCATCCAAAGTGAGTAATATGTGTCATAGAAATTATAAAAGTAATAAACTGAGACTACTTGCCCCAATACCAGTTTTTACCTGTATGATCTCTCTGTCTCTCTCACTTGTCATGTTGCTGTATACTCCATTTTTATGTACAAGAGCTTGATCTGTATGATCTGAAGCCCTTCTTCCAGATTCAACATGGGCTTAATGTGTGCAGTGCTGTCAACTCTGTGTGAACTACAACAACCAGCACTACTGCATTGGCTGGATTAATGGACCCTTTGACTGAATGGGTGCAGAATATTTTAGGTTTCAGTATTGAAATATGAAATTAATAAGACACAGCAGGGTGGGCATTATGCTGAGATAACCACCAGCAAAGGAGCATAGTGAGGCCCAGTCTTCTGTCCCTGGAAGGGCAGTTATCTCAGCATAATGCTTACTCTGGAGTATCTTATTGCACTTATAAAATTGGCAATAGCAAGTTTTTAAAATAAATAAATAAATACGGCACAGGGTCATATTGTCACCAACAAATACAGAGCAGCAATACTTTCCGCAAGCAATACAGTGCACACTGAAGCAAGATCAGAAAAAAAACACTGATCACAACACAAACAGCATGCCCCATTTTTAATTTTAGTCTTTGTTAACTGGGTAAGGCCCACTAGGCACAAGTGCCTGTTTTCAGGGGTGACCTGGGAGCATTGGGCAGTTAAGTGACTTGCTCAGAGTCACACAGTATGCAAGTCGAGGTTGTGAGAATCAGATTCAGGTCTGGTCTGCTGGATGTATCAAGCTCATTCACACCTCGTTCCTCTAACCTCTAGGTTATACTGCCAGCCCTATACTATAATACGAATATTATGAAATATAGGACATAAAGATGCGACGCCCATCTGGAATGTCCCTCACATGAGTGGGCCATTAAACCATCAAATGATTATTATAGTACAGTTTATCTAGTGCCCTTTTAAAGTTATCAAAGTTAGTGATATCGACCACACGTTGTGGTAACCTATTCCATGCCTTTATTGATCTAATGGTGTAGAAATTATCTCTTCAGGAGGTGTTGGCCTTTGGAATTTCTAATTTCTTATTGTGTGATCTAAGATTACATTTGGTTGTGCTAAATTGTAACTCACAGTTTATCATTAGATATTGAGACTGTAAAAGTTTGAAAAGAAAAAGTAAATCATCCTGTTGCCTTCCAGCCTCCAATGAATGTAGTCCTGCTATAGTCAATCTTTCCTGAGATGCTTTATTTTTTAGGCCAGTTACGGTTTTGGTAGCTACTCTTTGGACTCTTTCTATTAGCTTGATAGCTTTGATAAAAAGAGGTGACCACAACTGTGAACCATAGTCTAATACTAGTCATATGTAACTTTTATAAATGGGTATGAGTAGTTGTTGCAATTTACACATAAAAGTACATCTTACTTTAGAGACAAGATTTATGGCTGTTCTGGAGACCATTGTACAATGGTCGGTGGATGTTATCTTGTTATTTATTGCAATGGGATTTACGTTATTTATTTCACCCCCGCACACCCCTGGAATATAAATAACTATCTCTGAGGGGGTGTGAACTTCAGGTATGGGGAGAAGCTTGGGAGGGGGAAAAGTAAAAAAAAAAAAACAACATAGAAAGTTGCAGCACCAGGAGGGAACTGAACCATGGTTCCAGGTCTCCATTCCTGCCTTGTGCTGGTACCTTAGCCACTCCAGCATGCGAGCAGCTCAACCAGGCAGCCCAGCACATGGCAGCTTGATCCCTCCTCACTAGAAGCACAGAGCGACAGGTGTAGAGGTAATACCCTACCGCTAGTATATCCCTCTCACTCTAAATGTGGGGTTGCTCTTCATAGTGTGGTTATTGCCATGCTGTTATTGTTTAGAGGTTTTGACCTGTAGCAATAAATACAAACATAAAAAAAGAGAAGTAATTTAATAAGTTTGGTTTTACAAGTAAAATAGCTCCTCTACTAACTGTCACTAGGAGGAGCTGTGATATATGTAGTTGATGGGTCTCCTGTTTTCCAGTCCTCACTGCTTGCTCTGAGGATCAAGATTTAGCAACAGACTGTTGTTTGTTTTATTTAAGCATACAGTACTGTCCCTCATTACAGGTTCTGGCTGTTTTAGCTTGCTGTTTCCCGGTCCTTGCTGTCTGCACTGAGGACTGGGAGCAAGCGTTGACACCGTTCAATTTTTAAAAAATGTTTTTGTTTACTGACGTTATCCTTCATTGTGCCTTCTGTCCATTCCTACTGGCTGTTTCCTGAACCCCACTGCCTGAACTGGGAACCCAGAGTGTGCGTGAGCATGGTTGGATTTTTTAAATTTTGTTTTATTGTTTACTGACTTTGTCCCTCATTGCAGCTTGCACCCATTTTCATATACTTTTTCCCAGTCCCCAAGTCAAGCACACCACAAACGCCATCACTGGTAGTGAGATAGCACCATTTTCAGTGGCAGCATGGCATGCCTTTGATTGGGCAGGTATCCAGCCAGTTGGGCAGGCAAAGTGGGAAACAACTTTTCTCTGCTGGAGTTGCCAGACACCTGGAGATATTGAATGGGAATCAGCAGGAAAGAAAGCAAGTTAGAGAGGATTTCTGGGGCTGAGGAAAAACATGGTTGCCTTTTAAAAATATAGATTCCAAACATTTGCCCATATATTTGTTTGGTATGTTGGCAGGCTGGCACTGATACTTTTCCATTCCTGGGCATTATGCTGAGGTAAATGTCGGGGTGCCAGCCTTCCTCAGCCAATCAGGAGCCAGGATTTTCCCTGTCCATTTTATAATTTCTAGTAACATTTAAAGCTTTGCATTGCAGCATGCTCCACCAAGCATTATCATTCATGATTAAAAAAGAGTTAAATGGGCCCAACTTGCCTTCACGGGTAAATTGCAGTTACAGTGGTAGCCAAAGATATGTCCCACTTAATCTTTATCCAGCTATATTCTTGGAAATCCTGGTAAAACAAATTGAGATTTCTTATGAAATATCCAGCTATCAAGAAATACTGGAGCATACTGTGTCATTTGCTACCACTGTATGTTTAAAGCCACCATTTATCCCATAGCTGTCATACAGTATGTCTTTGCATTCACTAGTTGAAATCCACTATTAAATTGGTTGCACACAGATTTATTAATTGAAAATTGTTTCACCATGTAGACATACAGAGGTACAGTAAGGTTCTGATGTACAGGTGTGAACTGCAGTTAAGGGGATAAGGAGTAATTGCAGTGTATAAACAAAGGAGCAGTTAAGTATTAGTACAATACCATACATACTATAAAGAAATTATGCAAAAACATATATGCCACACACAGTTTATACAATATATACAATATAGGTACTAACTAGCAGCAGAGTCAGAGATATAAAAAAGTGTACAATAATAATAGAAGACAAGTATATTCATCAAGAAACAGTCAAGTGCAATCACAGTTGGATGCGATAAACACTTAAGTAACTGTTTGATGGAGGGAACACTGGTGGGTGTGCAGCCACCCAAGAATAGGTTGTTCCATAAATCTGTGAGTCTATAATGCAAGGCCAAATGACCACACTTCAACTTGTACCCAAGAATAAGGATCCTGTTACAAGCGTGAGAACAGAGGTTTTGACAAGAGTTAGGAGCAAGGGTAAACAGGTTGCATAAATCTGAGGAGATGTGAGCATTTGTAGTTAAGAGAGGGCCATTTCAGCAGGTCATACTGAGTGCAGTGGTGGGTACAATGAGGCAACAGATAATGAAGTGGCAGAGAGAGTTGAAAAGAATACCAATTTAGATAGATGACATTTAGGAGTGGTGGTCTAGATGATATTGCCAAAATCAACTGTACAGTAGAAAAGATCATCCGCTCAACTATGCATTTCCTCATGCCTTTAAAGAGGCAATCAATTACCCTGTAGTGAACACTAAGCATTTTGAAGGAATCTGAGGTCAGGGAGTGGATATGAAAGGAGAAGTTTTCTGCAAGAGCCACTGATCGGGCGTCACCACCTTGATGGACCTCAGGGAAGCGGCTTCCTTCCTGCAGTGCTCCCCTCACCACCACCCATCCAGCAAAGCACCCAAGATTTCTGCAAGAGCCCTTGATCAGGTGTCCCCACCCTGATGGACCTCAGGGAAGCAGCTTCCTGCCTGTTGCCTTTCTCTCACCACCAGTTGGCCAGCAAAGCACCCAAGATTTCTGCAATAGCCCCTGATTGGGCATCCCCGCCCTGACAGACTTCACGGAAGCAGCTTCCTGCCTGCCATTCTACCCTCACCACCAGCCAGCCAGCAAAGCACCCAAGATTTCTGCAAGAGCCCCTGATCGGGTGTCCTCACCCCAATGGACCTTAGGGAAGTGGCTTCCTGCCTGTCACCCTCCCCTCACCACCAGTTGGCCAGCAAAACACCCAAGATTTCTGCAAGAGCCCCTGATCATGCATCTCCACCCTGACAGACCTCAGGGAAAAAAGAAAGAGTCTGGCAACTCAAAGGACCACATCCACTTATGCTTAAAGTGAAATATAAAAATTTATTATAAAGTGCATAGATATAGTAGTAGCAGCAAAAATATTACCACTGTGCAAACAATGCCAAAAAAGATGCACACGCATACCACCAACGTTTCACGTTTTCCAACGCTTTGTCAAGGTAACCTCAGAGAAGCAGCTTCCTGCCTGCCACCCTCTCCTCAGCACCAGCCAGCCAGAAAAGCATCCTAGGTATGCTCTTCTTCTCCAGATCTCCACCGGCTTCACGATTGGCTGCTCCTGCACATAGGTGGCCCACCATTGGCTGACTGCCCTAGCCACTGTTTTACTATTGGCTGTGCCTCCTAACTCGGTGCTGTGAGCCAAGCTCAGGCACCCAGGCTGAGACGTTCAGTGCCTTGCACTTTTTGGCTTTGGCGTGTCACCTGAAGCCTTCTCCACCTTGATGTTTCTCTCGCCTGCCCACCCCTGCCCCTGGCACTCTTTAAATCTACCTTCCTCTCCTCCCTTCCTCCCTCTTACAGATTGTCTCTCTCCATTTTTATGCATATTTCTCACTCAAAGTATACCTCTCCCACTATTTTGCCCACTTCTTTTTGCACTGTACATACAGTAGTTGCTCGATAGTTCCCCTCTCCTCCTGACAGACAACGCATTATTTATAAAAAACATCTTGTCATGCCTACTTGCTCATTTAGGAAATATATATTATTGCCATTTATGGCTGTCTTTCTGGTAGACACCCTCTTGGCAGTTGACTTCTGCGCCTCAGTCCTTGCTTTTGACCAGGTTGACCTCAAGCTTTTCTGGGTCACCTCCATTCACCCCATTGCATCCCCTCACCACCAAGATGGGAATGCATCTTACTCAGACCCTGCTGGCACTTCTCCCCAACCTAAAGCATCACCTACTTGGATGTTTCCATCACACCCTCTCTTTCTCGACCCCATCTCTTGGCTCCCAGTACTCCTGTTACCTACTTTTTTCACTGCTCCTCCTGGATGGTGATATTGAAACCAACCCCGAACCTGTCAATACCCCACTCACATCAAACTGTGGCATCTGGGCCTGCGCTCCCAGTCTGAAACTTGCCCATATGAACATATGTAGTCTCCCTGCCAAATTTCCTGATCTCAAATCCTGGGTTTTTCAGCATAGACCCCCACATACTTTGTCTTTCAGAGACCTTGTTGAAACCCCAGCACGACGATGCCATGTTCCAACCAGCTGGCTACATCCTTCTGCACAGAGACAGACCAGGCAAAAAAAAAAGGGTGGTGGTTCTGCTATCCTAGTCAGGAATCTTCTCTCTGCCTGCACCACCCTTTGTGCAGAACATGACTCCCCTAGTGGCTGGCTCATTGCTGAAATTACTGTAGGCTCTACAAAGACGCTTTACCTGGGTTGTTGTTACAACCCACTTAATGGTGGCGTAGCCAGCACACAGATCCTGCACTCAGGCTTAGGATCCCTCTCCCCTGCTAGAGAAA
Source organism: Neoceratodus forsteri (assembly GCA_016271365.2). Classification (NCBI taxonomy): domain Eukaryota; kingdom Metazoa; phylum Chordata; order Ceratodontiformes; family Ceratodontidae; genus Neoceratodus; species Neoceratodus forsteri. The sequence goes on from CM028136.1 coordinate 657,225,590, forward strand.
CTATCCCATTTGAGGACCATAACCTAAACTGGCTGGGTCCCCAAGAACCAGATTTTACTCACCAGCTCAAGCAGCACAAGCTGGTGCAAATCCTCACCCTCCTGACCTGATCAAATCATTGGACCTCAACACACTCCCTTATCGATTGGGTGATCACCAACCATGGGGACCATATCCCTCATGTGGGCATGCTATCGGACTTATAAAGTGACCACTCTTCCACCTATGTCACCTGGTCCTCCAAAGCCCCCCGCACTCCCAAATATCTACCATTCTACAATTTTAACCACCCTGACACCTCTGCACTAATAGAAATGGTTAGGGACATAAACTGGCATGGCCTCTATGCGCTCTCAGATGTAACCCTTGCCATCACTCACTTTACTAGCATTCTCCTGGACTTACAAGACCGACATTTCCCTGTAACTACTAGGATAGTTTGTGGCAAGTGTACTCACTTGTAGTCACTCTCTATCATGAAAGAAAGGGACTGCAAGTAGATTGTATATAAACTAAACCCTCCACTACTCTGTGAAATGAATACCGATACCTGCGTATCTGTTGCAAGCACCTGGTCTTATCCCTCAAATGGGATTATTACACCAACCTGCAGAGGGAGAGTCCCGACAATCCCAGGAAATTCTGGAACTCTAACAGCTCACTTCTCATCCCTCACACTAACAGCCACAATGTCCACCTTAGTTCCCCATCTGGCCTCCTGACCGACACCGCTGAGGTAGCCAACATCTTTAACCTTAAATTTATAGACCTGTCAGCCTTCCTCAGTAAACTCACTTCTTGCATCTCCTCCAATATGCTGTCTGGTGCCTCTGCTCATCCCCTCTACTGCCAGGCATCCAGCTCACCCTGGTACCACTCAGTCCCCCCTCCATGGGCCTTGCTCTGCTTCCACGGCCTCTACCCACACACCTGCTCCTACTCCCCATCTCCCCCCTTTCTATTTCAAGATCATCTCCACAAAAGACACTCTCAAACTCCTCCAGGGACTCCCTAACTGAGGTAGCCCAGGCTCAAATGGCCTCCCTTGTGATCCTCAAAACTGTGTTCTCAGCAATTGCCAAACCCCTCACCTTCATTTTCAATCTTGCCTTGACTACCTCCTTCATGTCTCTTCCATGGAAATCTGACAAAGTTATTTCCATCTGCAAAACTGGTGACTCCCTCTCCTCTGACAACTACCGGCCAATATCCAATCTCTCCCACCTAAGTAAACTCCTCAAAAAAGTAGTGCATCAACAACTATCTGAGTACCTCACCAAATACGATATCTTATGTAGCCAGCAGCATGGCTTCTGCAGGCACCACAGCACCACCACTGCCTTAGCCTTATTCACCGACCATAATCTTACCAACATGGATCAAGGGTGTATTTGTGGACCTGTCAAAGGCTTTTGATTTTGGTAAATCTTACTCTTCTCCTCTCCAACCTGAACCTGATTGGCTCCTCTGAGGAAACCACACACTGGTTTTAGAGTTACCTTACTTGCTGCTCTCAATTTGTTTGCATAGGCTGAGCTACCTCTCCTGCCCTAACTGTCTCCACTGGTGTGCCACAGGGCTTCATACTGGGGCCCCTTTTCTTTACCATTTTTGTCAACACCATCGCCTCAGACATCCTCACCTGCGAATCCCTCCTCTATGCTGGTGATCTGGTTATCTACCACAATGACAAATCCTTTCCCCACTTATTCTCTGTTCTCACCCAGAACTACTGCACCACCTACAGTTGGTTCTCTGGCAACTTGATGCTGGTTAACCCCCAAAAAAACCAAGGCAATGCTGTTTGTGTCAAAACCTTTCCTCGCCAGAGCACACAAAACCAACTCTTCTCTCCAGATCCACCCTCCCAGTGGCCTTGCCCTCGAAATTGTCCACTCCTTCAAATACCTAGGGGTCATGCTGGACCCCTACCTCTCTTTCACTGACCATACTAACTCAGTAGTCAATAGGATAAATAAGAAACTCTGTGCGGTTTACCGATCTTACCCCTCCTGTCTGCCAAAGGCTTGCCTTGCTATTGTTAGAGGAAACCTCCTACCCATCTTGGAATACCGCTCTCCAGTCTACACCCATGTCTCCTCCACCCTTCAGACATGACTCATGAGTGTTTACCATAGCATCTGCCACTTTGCCCTGTCCGCCCCTTACTCCACCCATCACTGTGAACTTTCCACTAACTAAACTGGCTCTCACTGCAATGTCACTTTGACTTTACCCTCGGCTACCTCACCAATACTTGCATCAGAAGCAGTCCTGCATCTCCACTATCCTCCTTCTTCAAGCCTCATACCTTATCTAGAAGTTTCCAATCCTCCCTTGTCCCTCCCCTGAGATGCAGCGAACCACCACTAACATGGGTTGTTAAAACCCTATCAGTCGTGGCAACCCTGCGATGGAATGGGCTGCCTGCTCACTTCAGAGCATTCAACAAACCTCATACCTTCAAACTCAACTTTAAATCCTGGCTCCTCTCTAGGGACAATAGCACCTGTCCACCTAGGTAACACGTACCCTTCAACTCCCCTCAGACCTAATGCCTATTCTCCTTCCTACCCTGCAAGGATACTAGTCTGTCTAGACATATTGCATCGGGGGAGAGGGGAAGTGGTAACCTCCTTGTTGTGCCAAAAGTTACAACTATTATTGTTTACCACGGTATAACATTCACAATTCCATTGTATGTGTGTACTGGTTTGTATCTGAAATTAGCTTGTATGTTTATCACTGTCTGCCTGTCCATACCTCTACTCTGTATATTGTGTTGCTACCATGTGCTGTTGTTTTACTTTTTGTTATCTGTAACTGTTATTTGCGTGTGCTTATTTGGCCTGGGTCATGCCTAAAATGGTCCTCTGGAACAGGGCACCTTACCCGGTCAACAAAGTAATAAATAAATAAGTCAACGACTTGGTTAAGTGTAATTCCTAGATGCCCATAATGTCTTGGAACCAAACTGCAAAGCGACAGTTTTTGCTGGTTGACTGCTACACTAGAAGGTTTGCAGAAACCAAGTTGAAAGATTAGTGTAGTCCTGTTGAAGAGAGGCTGAAATAGCAGTTGCACTCAGGCCAGATGTAAACAGAATGGTGTCATCAGGATGAATGTTAATATTACAGAATTGGACAGAAGCAGTTTGGGAGTATCCTCTAAGTATGAGGAAAAACAGTATTGTTAAGATCTAGAGATGCCACAGGCAGAGAGTTTGTTGGATTTATAGGACAGAGCAAAGGTGTCAAATGCATCTAGGCTGAAGAAGATAACACCAGTAGGCAAGTCATTAACCATGTTAGTGTTAATATATTTGAATAGTTTTAAGAGAGAATCAACAGTGGAGTGGGCAGGACTGAAACCAGGTTGGTAGTAGGAAAACAAACAATTCATGTTAAAGAAATTAGACTGAGGCCAGATATTCAAATACACACAAAGTGGTGCACCAAAATTTGAGCTGCTCCTTGTGCATGCCTGGGTGACCAAAAATGCTATATTCAGTTGAATGGCACTTTAGCACTATTTGACTGAATATAGGGCCATGTTGGCCCAGTGCAAGACCACTTAGCACTGTCTGACAGGGCTTCTGAAGTACGTCACCAGAATGGATAACACTGGAATGCTATTTGCGATATTTAAAGGGACCCATGAAAATGAACCCACAGGGCATGCAAGGTGCTAAGAAGCCAATTGCATGCCCATTATGGGCTCATTTGCATGGGAAGCATGGCAGGTTAGTGTGACACCACCCCAGACATGTTCATGTCCCTGGTGATAGTGTCCTCCCCACACCGTTTGCTGGCCCATTCTGCAAGAAGTATTATCCCTGGTGCTAGTGGACCCCCTGCACCAACCAGCAGCCTGTACTATAAGACATATTACCTCTAATGCTAGTGATCACCCCCTGCCATTCACTGGCCCATTCTGTATATTAAAATGTTTCATCTGTCCCAGGGGCCCTTCTTGACCCAGTTTCTATACGAAAGGTATTGCCTAACTTAAGGTCTGCCAGAGAGATAGTCTTGGTTGAGAAATACTGTAAATCTAACGTCAATGCCTGTGTTTTTTTCTGCTGCTGCCCTTCATTTCTGGAATGATTTATCATGTTTATCCTTATTTTTTGTTTTTAAAAATAATTTTAAACAAAAGTCATGCAAACAATGTATATGTAATTATAATTGTGTTTAATTTTGTTTTGTATTTCATGTTTGTTACATTGATTGTTGATTTGTACTGCAAGTTCTTGCCTGGCTATGGCCTGAAAAAGGACTCTTATTCCAGTGACCCTACCTGATAAACAAACAAACCGATAAATAAATAATATAGCCAAAAATTCTTCTACAAACCCCAAAACATTTTGGACATCTGTTAGGAACAAGAAGGAAGAATGCAGAGCAGTAGGGCCCATAAAAGAAGGTAGTACATCTACTACAAATGATCAGGAAATTTCTGTTCTCCTAAATAAATATTTTGTATTGGTATATCAGACATCTCAGATAAAAGCAGTAAAAATGCAGACAAGGACAATACATTAGAAATTACAGAAAGGAACATATATGAGGCCTTGATATCACTTACTAAGAACAAATCTCAGGGACTAGTCAAATTGCACCCAATATTATTAAGTGAAATGGTGCCTAAGCTGGTTGAACCAATAAATGAAATATTTAGAAAAATATTGGAGATGGGTGAGGTGGTGGAGGATTAGAGGAAGGCTATCATGGTGCCAGTTCATAAGAAAGGCAGCCGGGTGCTGAGAAAAAACTATAGGCAGGGGAAAAAATGGAGGCTATCCTGAAACCTCATAGATAATCATCTGAGTAGTATGGGGAGGTGGGACATAAATCAGCATGGCTTTAGGAAGGGAAGATTGTGTCATACAAATTTAATCAGCTTTTTTGGAAAAGTCAGCCAAGCACTTGATAATGGGAGGCCAATGAATGTGGCGTACCTTGACATCACAAAGGCATTTGATATGGTGCCACATGCTGAGCTAATTAAATGCCTTGAGAAGTACAGAAAATAGTAGGATTCATATGGATCAAAGAGCTGCTGACAGATGGATCTCATATAGTAAGAATAAATGGAGTGGATTCTGGAAAGGAGAGAATGACCAGTGGCATTCCTCAAGGGTCAGTGTTGGGACCACATTGTTGAACATATAGGTCTCTAGTATGAATGTTACCAAAGGTGGTTCGATCAGCAAGTTCACTGATGACACCAAAATATGGTAGGTCATGTAGCTGAAAAAAAACAGCGAGTAAGCCAATTACAAGAAGAATTTAATTAGCTTTATGAGTGGTCCAGAGATAATAAAATGAAATTCAATCAGGATTTATTTATTTAAGACTTTGATAACCGGGTAAGTGCACTGATCCAGGGGACCAATTTCAGGCGCGACCTGGGCCATATACATGGCACAAGAGTATAAAATACACAAAAGGAGTAAGAGAACTGGAAGGCAGCAACACATAAGCCACCTACATAATACAGTAACAGAGATGAATTTGTGAGCATTACATGGTACAGTAGGTGGACATCACTTTACAACAATTGATTGACAGATTCACCCATAGTGGACAGTGTAGCAGAGAGAACATGAAGGTAAATACTACAGGAGCAAAAATTACAGTCACAGGGTAGAGAAAGCAAGCACTCAGTGGTACAGCAGGTGGTAAAATTATAACAACTATAGAATAACAGTTCTTCAACACACAGGCAGGCAGGTTCCCAGAGTAAACAGACCATGAAATAAGAGCAAAGGGGTGGGACCTTGCAGAGGGGTACTCTCTGAGAGGAGCAAGCAGATTGGGGTAGGTGAGGGATGCACAGGCCTGGAGGGGGCTACCCTGGTGAGCAATGGCAGCTCAACTAATCCAGAAACCAGGCTATAAAGTGGGATTTTAACACATGATGAGTGTGCAGTGAGTAGATGGGTACAGGAATACTATTTAACAGTGAAGGTGTAGCAACAGACAGTGCTTTTCCTCCCATGTTAGTAGAGACATGGGGAACCTCCAAGGAAGGGACAGCAGAGGAGCAGAGACACCTAGTAGTAGCCATAGATGATTTGAGGAGGGATTAGAAAGGGGGCACATGCCTAGTGCAGATAGCTTTGTCCACAGTGCAGCCTAGGGTGAAGTCAAATCACCCTTGAAGGGGAAAACACCCTAGCATCTGATAGAGAACACAGTGATGGGTAAAGAATGGGGCTAGAAAAGCAAAGAGACAGGCACTGTTACAGACAGAGGAAAGTCTGGTTCAAAGGGCAGAGGACACTCTAGAATAGATAGGGGAACAGTAATCAAAGATTGTTATGTATTTTGGAAAGAGGAACAGTAAAGCAGTATACAAATTAGGTGATTGCATTCTTAAAACCACCGAAAGTATGAACGAGCTTGGAGTAATAGTATCAAATTGCCTGAAACTTGACAAAAAGTGTTATTAGGCTGTAGCAAAGTGTAATACATAGGTGTAGCTGGGGGGGGGGCCCTGGGTGCATGGACCCCCCCCACTTGCCAAAACTGTCTTGCCTTGTAAAATCATCATTATCATCAATTTATTAATAAAAGGCACCCTTCCAAAGCTCAGGACACTTGAACAATCCATTCACAAATAAAACATCACATTTGTCATAAAACCAAATATAAAACAAACACTTAAATATAATTAAACTTTCCCTTATAAAATCAGTACCATTAGTCCCAATCAGGCCCCATTAAAGGCCTGACAAAAGATGTGAGTTATAAGGGGAAGACTTAAATCCCTGCTTATCCTTATCCCCCCCCCCACCGACTTGCCAAAACTATCATGCCTTGTAAAATCTGATGCTCTGTCAATTACTCACAGACTTCTGAATCAGCAGCCACACCAGATCCGCCCCCGACAGCCTGAGCAGCCACAAAAGGGTCCATATACTGTATTTTTTTAAGTTCCACAGCAGTAGCGAGACGGGAGGTGGGTGTCGGTTTATGAATATTTAAATCAGCCACGCCCTTCCACCAGACACAGACAAGGAGCCTCGGATGGATCGAAGAGTTTGGATGACTGTACAGGAGTGGTCACGGGTTGTCTGCAGCCAGAGCATGCAGACTTATGATGACAGAGACCATTTCCCCTGTCAGTGTGGGAGAGAGATCTTCTTGTAGTGGAGGTGTCTGATCAGTGCAGCTGCTCTCTTTCATGGACTAGGTCTCTGGTTGGTAAAAATTAATCCAATGCGCTGATGACTCTGTGACTGTCACTGATCCATGCCGCAGCTAGGGTCTTGGTGGTAGTCATGGCCCCGGGCTAGACTGAACAGCTCACCAGTTGTCCCCGAGCTTGCTGCAGTGCAAGAAACTGTGCCTGACTCACAGTGTCCCCACCATAGCCTGAGGTGGGCCATGGCAGCATTATTGCAGTCAGTGCTTAGATCTGAAGGGCAGAAAAGCCAATGTGGAGGGCCTGGAATGAAGAATTTGAATAGGGAAAAAAGGTAAAAAAGGAAACCATATTATTGCTGATTATAAGGACCTTCATTTTATACTTGCTCAGTCCAATAGTTAAAACTAATATAAAAAGCCATCTGACAAAAATGTTGGCCAGTGAGGGAGATGAGACCCTGTTGGAATTAAAGGAAAAAAAAGAATCTGGCTGATAAATTAAAAGGACCTATAATATTTCAGTAATTGCTTCCAGTTCTTAGCCCAGTTTTTTGCCTTGTGACTTCTTCCTCTCCCATCTGGACCCAATGCCTTTCTTATCTTCATTTCCTGAATGTACTTCCTGAATTTTGATGTAGTTTGTAACTCAACAGTTATTGCCTAAAAATGCATTAAACTGCACAATTTAACTCCTAAATGTTTAATGTTTTCCAGGGCAGCATGCCCCTTGACCTCCATTGAAATGTTTGGAACCCTCCCCCCAAATCCTGGCTACACCCCTGTAATAGCATCATGGGGTGTATAAAGAGAAACATTACAGGTAGAAGAAGGGAGGTAGTACTGCATATGTACAGCTCCCTGGTGAGACTTCATAAGGAAGATTGTGGGCAATTTTTGGCACCACAAAATGCAAGCAATATTGCTAAGCTTGAAAGAGTCCAAAGGAGGACTGCAAAACTAATAAGGGACTTTAAAGAAAAGAACCATGCAGAAAGACTGGAAGACCTGGGACTGTTTTCTCTGGAGATGAGGAGAATGAGTGGGGATTTAATTACAGTCTTCAAGACAATATCAAATCTGAGATTGCTTATGAATGTATTTTAAATAAAAGAACAGGGACACAGGGGAAACAAATTTCAATTAAATGGTAAGCATTTCAAAACATCTGAAAGGAAACATTGGTTTACTCAGTGCATAGTCCAGTCCTGGAACTCAATACAATAGTATATAGTAAACGGTGGAAATCTTAAGATATTCAAAAGCAGACAGGATATCTATCTAAATAAGGAAGAATTCATTGGCACCATCCACTGGTGGGCAGGATAGATGGGGTTTTGCTCGCTCCTGTCTGTACATGTTATGTTCTTATGTTCTTAAGTGGCAGTATCCCAACATAGCAAGTATACACCACCCCACTCACCACCCACCCAGTCAAATAAATAATGAGCACCCTGACCACAAACACCTTCTTGCCCCCAAATGCCCTCTTCCATGTCTTCATCCAAAGTATATGCTTGCTGCTATGAAGTGCTGCTGAATATAAGTGATGATTCAACTAAGTACCTGTAAAACAGAAAACCATCCACTGCAATAGTAACCCCCCAATCTGTTTAAATCATCTCTGGATCTTTTACTCGATGGATGAATTGATGATAATGTGCTAGTAGTAAAAGCTGATTTGCTGACCACAGTAATGCAGCATCGATGTTACCATAACTTCATCATCTTCTATCCAAACATTGCTGTGTAAATAGTTGCTTGGAAAGCCAGTGGTGCCCTACATTAAGGTTTGTATGTGTAAAATTTCATGGAATAAGAAAAACAATGTTATGATTAACAATATATTAATCGATATAGATAACCTAGTCATAAGGCATATTTTTGCTTTTGTGTTAAACAGCTATTAATTCCCATACTATGGCTATTGGCTGCTGGTTAGTGACAGCATTTTACTTATCAGAGGATCCTTTCTGTCAGTACATTGCAGCTGTAATTCCAACAAGTTCAGTGGATGCTAAATTCTCTAACACAACTTCACTGAGCCAAGTGGTGGATTGGCTGTTGACCCAATATGCATGAATGTGCTATGACATTGCAATAACCACCTTTGCAACTCCTCTTAGTCTGGATGGGTAATACATGAGAACAACTTGATGTCATTTGCAGAGGATTATTTTCAGCATATCACGTGCCAAAGTCATATTCTGTAACATATTCAGTTGACTCTATATATTATACGAAGCCCGATTGTTCTAAGAAAAAGGGAATATGTACTCCCAGGGAAAGATATGTGTATATACCCCCCCCCAAAAAAAAAATTTGAACTTTACTCATGGACAAATCCTTACTGAAATCAGCTACAGGATGCACTTCTTGTCATTTACTGACCTTTCTTTCTTTCTTTCTTTCTTCATATATTTTTCATGTGTCTGAGTGTGTGTACTGTGTGTAGGAAAGTACAGTACCACAGGTAGACAAAGACTATACCTACCTGTGATAGTGATGGTAGCAAAAATAAATGTTTTCGGTTTTAATGTGAAGCACCATTTGATGTATGCTTGCAGATGTTATGATATCACTGTTATTACCCTCACATTTTATCTAATTCTGATAAGCATTTTCCAGATGTCACTTTTTTTAGAACATTCACAAAAGATTGTTTGCAGATGCTGTCACTATTTTAGGGGGTACACCATTAGGATGGCAACTGAATGTTGTTGCCGCAATTACAGCACCACAACAAGGGTGACAGTGAAAGGGGCAAGCTTGATTTTAGATTGCCTCTCACTACAGTCACCCTTTGCATGCACACAGTTTATACTCCCTTCCTGGCATGAGGGATGCGGAGGGCAAAGCCCTCTGCAAAAGACAACTGTTTTCCAGGAGGCTGCTTTGGTGCTGTAACTCCCGGGGAAACATAATGCCCGATGCTGTAATGCTGGGCAGCATGTTGCTAATGCTGTAATCGGAGTCAGCAACATGTTTGCCACTACGACATGGTTGAACTCCATTCGGATAGGTAGGATATATGAATGACACAAAACTAAAGATAGAGGGTCTCTCTTCAAAAATTAAATAATTGCCGGAAACACTATTCCTAGGAGACATGTAAATGAAACAAAAAAATCCACACTCTATGTGGAATTTAGGTCAGCAACTATACTGTGAAAAACCAGGGCAAAGAACAGTGATCTATGGTATAAACAGTATTACGGCTTTTATTGCACAAAAAACGAAACATAATCAACAACATGTGAAAATCTTACCCTCAGATAACAACTCTTGAAGTATTTAGTGCCGGTTGTTTAACGAGGTGAAAATGGAGAGGATAATGCCTGAAGTAAAACTTGGAAAGTTTAAAAAGCAAACAAAGCATACGGGTGCCTCTCAGCCTTCAAGTAAGAATGCAAGGCAGCTACACACACATCACAGGCTTATGTAGCAATGATTAGGTCATCATCAGAGCGTAAGTAGGAAAGGAGGAGGTGTCCTAAAAAGTCTAACAATTAAAGAGGTATACACCAAAAAGTGACAAGTACTGTGCAATTGTATACATTAAAAACACCAAAGACAAAGCTAGAGTCCAAGAAGTAAAGTGCATACAGTTAAAGTGCAAAAATATGTTTTTAGCCACAATTGCATAAGGTACAGAATAATGGAGATATCTAAATATAAAGGTACAGCTATAAACATTTTTACCATTACATATTCATAGGCAGTACATGTTCAAAAAATTACAAATTGCAGAACAGTCGGACAGCAGAGCAGGAAAGTCATGCTGTTTCCAAGTCTCTGAGTGTAACTATAATTTTCATTATTACATGTTGTTTTACTAAACCATGTCAGAGCAGCAGAGCAGGAAAGTCATGCTGCCTGGTAAATGGATCAGGCCATATAAGCTCAGAGCACCAGACAAACATGACAGTGCAGAAAAATCATGCTGTCTGTAAAGATGTCATTCTTTGTTTGGCAGTGTTCAGACACAGCAGAGCGGAAAAGTTATGCTGCCTGATGAATAGATTGAGACCTGTATAGGGCACGCTTTCATTGTGACTGCTGTCATAAGCAAAATGGATTTGGTTTATACCCTGCATCTGCAAAGCGCCAGAAACTTATTAAAGAAGGTGAGAGCAAGCGTAAGGTAAAGGGAAAAAGCAGGGAAAACAGCTTGCTTTAATTTTTGTCAGCAGGCAAAACTGTAAACAAATAATGTGTTGCAGCAGAGCAGACAAGTTGTACTGGAAAAACCAGTGCAGTAGAGCAGAACAGTCGTGCTTCCTGGTGGGAGGGCAACAAAGGAATGACCTTGAGATACTGTTGAGAGGCTTGATATAAATATAATCACACATGTGAAGCTAACAAGTCAGATTCTAAAGAGCACTCATGAAATAGAGCACGAAAGGCATGCTACCTAGTGGGAGGTCAGAAATACTGACCTTAAGAATAGAAAAATAGTAGAGCATAGACACAGTACAGCAGACAAGTTTTGCTAGAGTGCGCTATTAGTAAAAGAATGTACTGCCAAAGGATGTAGGTAATTAAATAAAAAGTCTGATGCAGCGGAGCAGACAGGTCATACTGCATTACTTAGACAGAGAACCACATGTAAGTTTATATTTCAAGGTAACTGCGTAATGGAATTTCCTCATTAAGCCCATTTGGTGATAGGGTATTTAAAGAATATATCCAAAAAACCTCTCTTTGTTGTAAGAGTCTCTTGATATTCCCCCTTCTGATAGCAAGTTAAATTTTATTGCTCCCGATGAATTTTAAGGATGCAGCTGATCCATGTCCTGCTTTTCTGTATGCTTGGCTATCATGTAGTCTTTATTGTTGTTCCTGATGGTGCCTTTATGTTCACCATCTCACTGTTTCAGTGCTCTTTTTGTCTCGCCTACATAGCCAAGGCCACAAGGACAAGTGAGTAGATAAATGACTGCAGTGATGCTGCAGCTGATAAAATGAGTAATGGCAAATCCTTTTCCAGTTCTTGGATGACAAAAGGATTTGGAGTTGGCAGTGTTTGAACAGTGGGTACAGTGCCCACACCTGTAGTAGCCCAGAGGGGGTGGTGGTAACCAATTCCCTGATCGAGGTGAAGGTGATAAAACTGAATTTAACAGAATATATTTCAAATTTCTTCATCTTCGGTACGTTACCCTTGGTGTTTTTTGAGCTATTTCCTTAAGGCCACTGTCAGAACTTAGCAAAGGCCAGTGCTTTTTCACCACTTTGCCAATTTGGCAAGTGGGTTGTATACTGTGACAAAAGTTGGTATCTCTTTGTTTGACTTTGGAGTTTTCTTCAATAGCAACCTTTGCTGTTCAGGCTTTTGGAGTGAGTAAGGGCGTCCATGATAAGTGGTGGTTCATATCCTCTGTATTTAAAACATAGTGCCAATTCTCTGCAGCCTCAGTGAAATCAGATTCTGTGATGCAAATCCACCTAGCTCTCATAAATTGTCCCTTAGAAATATGTTTTGTGATGGTAGTAGGGCAGCAGCTGTCTCTTCTTAAAAGCATGTTTCTGGACAGAGGTTTTCTGTATAACTTTGTGTCCAGTTGTTGTCCTTGTTTAAAAATCAGGGTGTCCAGAAACAATATTTCATTTAAACTAACTTGATATTTAAACTTCAAGTTAGGGTCAGTCGAATTTATGTACTCTATGAAATCTTGTAACATGATTTGATTACCAGTCCAAATCATACGCAATCATCTATATGTTGTTGTCAGGCTTTTATCTGATTGAAAAAAAGGATTCCAGTTTTGTTCCTAGATGTGCAGTTCTTCCCACTGTCCCATATAAATGTTAGCGAGGTTTGTGGAAAGCGAAGTGCACATCGCTGTGCCCTTATGTTTGGTGTAATAGTTGCCATTAGTTGCCATTAAACCAGAAATAGTTAGCCTCAAAAACAAACCTGGCTAAAACTGACTGTTTCCTGGGAGTCCGCTTTGGCACTGTAACTCCCAAACATAATGTCTGGTGCTATAATGCCGGGCAGCATGTTGCCGACAACATAACCGGGTGTCAGCAACATATTTGTCACTATGACATGGGTGAATTCCTTTAGGGTAGGTAGGATATATGAATAACTACAGTAAATTCTGTATGGTAAAAGAATCTCTGTCATCCCTAATTCTTTATATTTAAAATAATATTATGTTGCTATTGATGAAGTACATGTTTGGAATAATTTTTCATTTACTGTGTATGTTCTCTTTAATCTGGGGATGATTTGCTATGGTTCACAGTGTCAAAATGTGAGTTACAGAATGTTGGTTAACATTTACACAATGTTATAGTTATCACAGTGATTTTCTGCATGTGTGATATTAAGTCATTGTCTTTCCAAAAGCTGAATATACGATGATCTTAATAAAAAACATTTCCACACAGTTACTATAGATGACAGAAATCCAGATGGTGGGATCCCATAAACCTTAAGCTGGTGAACTCACAGTTAAAAGTTGCAGCTATAGAACTCTGTACTGCAAAAGGAGCTTGAATGATTAAAGACCCAGTTCTGCAAGACATTTATAACTGTCTCTTTCTGTGCAGAAGTTAATGATTACACTTCAAATCATCCTGTGACATTATACAGAACTATAATCACAGATGGCTTCTGTGTTATAGAATGGTATATACAGCTCCATGTACTGTGTGCATTTCATTTCAATCCCACTCTCTTCAGGTGTTATCCAAGCCTAGCTAGTTATGAGCTGGCCAGAAACTATTTAATGTAAATGTATGCATTCCCAAGAGATTGCCAGTATAGACACAGCAAAGGAGTATTGACAATATCCTCATAGTTAGCTACTGAACTGATAGCCTGAATGAGGTATATGAAGCCAAACAACATCTTGGTTCCTGTGACCTTCATGTTCCATAGAAAACCATGTACCCCTACCTAACCAAATCCTCCATGTAGAAATGACCTTACACTGTAACACTAAAAACTGCATTCTACTCCAGACACATCATCATTTAACACATGCAATCTATCCTTTGTTCAGGTCCCTGAACCTGGAGGTAATCACTGAACAAAAATGATCTACATGGAGGAACCTGACCTAGTGTCCCAGCCAGCCTTAAATTACTAAGTTACTATATTACTTTGTGGTCTTCATAGCATGTTTCCATGGGATTAATGGTCCCCTTCTTGGTGAGATTGATATAGTTCCTGGACCACACACTTCTCATTTTGCAGAGTTCTACATTCTCCTAGTCTTTCTCTTAGTTTTTGGAATAGATTGCAGTGTGTGAACACTATTTTATACCATGCACATTTGAGAGTCATAGAAGCCTTCCTAGTATTGCTTACTCCTTTGCTGACAGAGGAAGGTGGGCAATATAAATTGTATAGAGTATCATGACCTCCAGAAACTGGTTGATACACTAAGATACTTTTGTCTGTGGATGAGGCCTGGATTCTCTTTACCTTATGGAATATGCATGAAAAGCTAAAACCCTTTCAGGGTAATGTTTGAACATGTCTTAAGAATTAGTAAAGCTCACTCCTGCTGTACAGTTTGTATCATGCAGCAGCTGGGTCAAGTCACGGTTACTTCTGATTGGGATTATCCCACTTCTGTAACACATGGCAAGTGTGGATATGGGCATGGTGCTACATCTGATTCTTAATGCATTGTTGATAGCTTCAAAAGACTGGCCTACAGCAAACTGTGTGACTCTTGTCCATGTCAATCATTTAAATGACCAATATTCTATTCATATTCTCCAACTTACTTATCCTCACACTGACCCCTCATTAGAGATGGCCTTAGCATTTAAGATCCTCCCAATGGGAGATGTATTCACCCCTTACTCACGCCTCATTCCCAGCTGTCTATACCTTCATTCTCCTCCTCTCCATGTATTTCCTTCACCCTAATTTGCCTCGTCACACTCCTACCTACCATCACTTTCTCCTTTCCTTCTCACGCAGTAATGCCTCCTTTTATCATACTTTGATATTTATATCAGTATTCTCTAGAACTTATGTCTCTGCACTTGTCTCAAACTGCCTGATGTCAAGACCTTTTGTAACTAATGCAACTGCTTGGACTTGCTCAAATGTTCAAGGGACCCTCCCCACTGAACAGCCTGTATTTGATTGGTGCTATTATGTTATATATTGACTAGTGTAAACTTGTGATGCTGTATTGCCTAGTTTAAACTTTTGTTTTCAGTGTAAAGTGTTACTTTCATTAATTGTATCCTATTTTTTTTTGTACCAGTCATATATCTTATACTCTTTGCCTGTAAAGATCTCCTTGCAAATCAGCATGCTCAATGGAGATATTTCCTGCTAATAAACTTGACTTGATAGACAACATTGTGGATCAGTGTTTCCATCATGGAAATATGGGAAAGGGTTCCCAGTAGCTTGAGAGGGGTACTGTACAGAATTCACTGAACCATGACAAAAGTGGCACTGCAAGCTGACAACAGCAGGTGCAGGTTGCCAAGATCATGATCCTTAAGAAAAGGGAAGATTCCTAATATGATGAGGAAAGGCAGGGGTGGGATGTACTATGCCCTGTAGGTTAAATAGAAGAGTCTACAGTGTATATGTTTGAATCTTCACCCAGTATACTGAAAATAGTATAGAGTACTACAACTAGAAGGCAAGGTATGCTTTTTTGCAGATGACACCAAAATCTGCAATAGGGTGGACATTCAGGAGTCATGGGAAGAATGCATAAAGATCTTGGGAGGCTTGAGGAATGGTCCAAAACATAGCATTTTGGTTCAGTTCCAAAACGTGAAAAAGCACACACTTATGGCATAGGACCCTAGTGCTAAGTATAGGATTAGGGTGGTACTGGAAGTCACTAGACAGGATAGAGACCTTGCAGTTATCATATCTGAGGGCCTCAAGGTGGCAGGGAAGCACGATGAGGTAGTAAGTAGGACTAGTGGGATAGGGATTTTGGGGCACTCAGAAAAGGGTTTCTTTTGCAGGAAGAGTGAGATGCTGTTGCAGGTTTATCATTTGCTTGTGTGACCACATGTGGAGTATTGTGTTATGTTTTGGTGACCAGTATCGTGTCAAATAAGCAACTCAATATGAGCAACTCACCCACCCACCTCACCTTAGTGACTTGCTTACCCATAAAGTCTCCCTCTACAACCTCCGGTCTACTTCCAGTCGACTTCTGAACATACCCTGCATCCATACCAATCAAGGAAAACGCTCCTTCCAGTTCACTGCCCCTCATTTCTGGAACTCACTCCCCTCTTCCCTGCTTGACAAACCCTCCCTCTCCTCGTTTAAGGCCGGTCTTAAAGTCTACCTCCTTGAACTGAGCCGCTGCTGCTGCAACCGCTAGATAAAGCTCCCTACCTCTCCTTACCGAAATTTGGCTACCGACAAATCCTTTGCTCCCTGTGTACTAACTAACCGCTATTGACTGTTACGTCTGTACAAACTGTGTTATGTTTTTGGAAGACTCATGGACTTAACTTACCCCACTGACAATGCAATTTCTCTGAATCCGTTACTTGCTGCGTGCTCTATGTCTCTGCCTTACTGTTACCCAACCTCCTGTACAAACTGTATATGTTCCTCCTGTACAAACTGTATATGTATTTTTGAAGCTGCATACTGTACCTAATGTAAAGTTGGTGGTGTACTCACCCCGGGTCGCCCCTGAAAAAGGGACCTCTGGTCTCAGTGGGTTTACCTGGTTAACAAAATCTAAATAAATAAATTAATTAATTAATATTAGATGAATATTTGTTAGGAAACAGTGTTTTGGGATACTAATTAATTTAAGACAAGCAGTATGGACCAAATAGGTCTTCCATGCTTTGTTGCAACTTATGAACTTATGAATAATATTGCTGTCATTTTTGTGAGTTGTGCTTAATAACAAATGTCATTTCAGTGAGGGCAGCTTGTGGTTGGATAGTATTTACCCTGTTGTAGTAATTAGTGCAGTCCCGTAGATGGTTATTTATAGTAAGGGGGGTTGTTGGGGTGAAGCCAGCTGATGGGTAGTCCCCCTGCAAAAAATATGGTGTAGCATTTTATCAGTGTTTTGGATAGCGAGCAGTTATTTTATTGTTTCCCATAGTGAATGAATGATGTTGTTGGCTGGGTTGGGAACATGGTTCCATCATAGTGTGGTCAGTAGAGTAGGATGTTAGGTAGATAGGTGTTTCTGTAGTTGTGTCTTGTGTGCTGTCATGCATTTGAGTCTAGCAGTGTCTACTTCACTGTTTTGGGTGCCTACGTGGTGTCTGTTGTTGACAAAATGCAGTTACTGTGTGAGTTAATTTTTTTGGTGGTTGTTTTGTCAGGAGTTGTTACTTTTAGTGTGGTGTATTTTGTTGTTGTCAGGTGTTGGTTGTTTTAATTGAGGGGATTGTTCTGTTTAGTGTTCTATTAATGGGTTTTAAAAAGGATTGTGTTCTGTGTATGTTTCACTGGCATTCATGTTATAACTGGATCCTATTTTAATCCTGTTTGTGGAGATATCCATTCAGTTGATCAAGAGTCAGAAAGGTAGACCATTGCTATTGTACGGTGGCTACTTTTGCAGGAGAGATAAAGAAATGGCCCAGAAAGTACATTGGTGGTGTGCCGTGTACCATAAGTTCCATTGCTTGGCCCATGTGCATATAGCTGCCAACAATGTGGTAGTCCTTGCACTCACATAATCATGTCTCTGACCAGACTGCTGTGCACCAAATGATGTGTGATATGAGAGATCAAGCTCTGTCCAGTGCAGAGAGTACATCCACAGTTGTTGTGGAGTGTTTTCCGTGGTGTTGGATGCCATGGCTGGCCATCTTCCATGACTGCAGTTTATGAAGAGGACTGTGCAGAATGTTCAGAAGTCACAAAGGAGCTGTCCAGTTGTGCCGTCTTCTATGAGCACACTGTCCATTCCTGAGGAGTTTGGAATGACCGCTTCTGGTGAGTGATTCCTACTGTTTGACAATGGATTGGAAGGAGATCATGTGCTTATTTTCTCAACTGAGAGGAATATTTGTGTTTTTGAGCAGTGTGAGGACTGTTTTTTAGATGGGACAATCAAGTGTTTACCACCTTTGTTTATTTTATACTGAAGTTGCTGTTTTGACATTCATTGTTTTTGGTATTCGCTGTATTTGGCCCGCTCATTTGTCTTCGCTCATACAGTTGGTGCTGTCTTTTTTGCTCTTTTGACGGGGAACCTTGGTGACCCTACCTCAGAAAGGACATAGACAGGGTTAAGGTAGTCCAGAGCAAAGTAAGTAAAATGGTGCATGGTTTGTAAAAGATGCCCTATGATAAGAGGTTGAGGAATCTTAATATGCCTACCTTGCAAGAGAGGAGAGAGAGGTGACATGATAGATACCTACAAATACCTCAAAGCGGTGAGCAGGGGACAGGGGGAAGTCTCTTTCAAGTTAGAACAAACACCAGGACAGGGGCATGCAGTAAGCTGGAGGAAGGAGCTCAAGAGTGATGTGAGGGAAAATGTCTTCTCTGAAAGAATGGTAGATGCCTGGAATATACTGCCAGCATAAGTGTTGGAGGCTGAAACAGTGAGGGGCATTAAACGTGCATGGGTTATACATAGAGGTATGCTAGATATGAGGCAGGGAGGTAGGAGGGGCTCTGGAGACCAGGTAGGGTCTGCAGAGCTAGACTAGGCAGAAACATCTGAGTGGAATAGGTGGGCCAAGTGGTCCATTTCCGCTATCAAATTGTATGTTTCTATTTAGTATACCTGTACTCCCTCAAAGATAAAGTTATAGTTAAAAATTAACAAAGTAACACAGTACACACAGTGCTGTAATGAGGTGCACTCAATGGGATGGCCATTCTCCAAATTACTGTGATAACAGTCAAAAATTGCTGACTCACTGAGGAAATTCCTCGAAGCACTGCTGTAATAGCTCACATCACTTAATTTATTTTGAGATAGCTTTCAATATAACACCAAATTTTGGAGAAATGAAGAGCATAAACAGTTTTAATTTTTGATGAGGAAAGGCACACTAAGCTATGATAGCTTGTTTCCACATGTGTCCGGGGCAGGGGGGGTGGTTACATAGACCTGTTTTTTTGATGGGTGAATTCTGACCATGACAACAGAGAAACTACCCATAGATCTATATATGATAATTTAATCCTACTGGGAGAACTGATCGAGAGGGGTGACAAGGGCATTGTTAGTGAATTCCTGCTTTCCCTGGAACAGAAGAAAGCTTTCAATTGGCTCCCTCATGACTATCTTTGTTTAAATTGTACATCTGTACAGACTCCCAGACTTGTTTTTCACTGAGTGGTTACACTGTATAAGGGAACAGTCATGATACCATACACAAACAGCTGGCTAGGG
This sequence comes from Neoceratodus forsteri, assembly GCA_016271365.2. Taxonomy (NCBI): domain Eukaryota; kingdom Metazoa; phylum Chordata; order Ceratodontiformes; family Ceratodontidae; genus Neoceratodus; species Neoceratodus forsteri. The sequence continues at coordinate 657,245,082 of CM028136.1, forward strand.
GCACTGATGAAAGTTCAGAAAGGAGTGTGACACAGTTGTCCTCTCAATCTCTTACTATATGTATTTGCATTTGATCTCTTTATGAGCCTCATCAAAAACAATGCACAAATTGGAGGAATACAAGTGACCCAACCCTGTAACTCTGTGCATAGGCAACAGGGCTGGCCACCCACTACATCTGCAGTTCTGGATAAGTGGCAGATAATACGTAAGTCAAAACACAAAGAGCAAGGCTCTACTCTTTTGATGAAACTGTATCTTTAATCTTATCTTGACGTCCACTTTGCTAAACAACAAGAACATTTTGTGGCTAAGCCACATCAGCAAGCAAGGTTGTTTCTCTTTCAACACTACTGATATGCTCACAGAAACTGATTCCAGTACAAGCTTAAAGTATGTATCAGTTTTATGAATCTTTCTTTACCTGTGCTAATAGTGTCCTGGGACCAACCTATTTCCCACTGCTCCAAACAGTGGGAAGTGGCCCTGTAACAGGACGCTATCAGTGCAATTTCCAGAAGTACCGCAAGGTGACTGTGATATGTAATTTCTCTTGTTCCCTGGGTCATTAGAAAAATGTATGCATACTTTCGCTTATACTGTAACCAGTAAGTAGTGCTGAAAGAGAAACAACCATGCCTGATGAAGTACCATAGCCACAAAATGTTATAATTGGAAATCAAGATATGATTAAATATACAGGTTCATCAAAAGGAGTAGAACCTTCCACTTTGTGTTTTGTCTGGGTGGTCATCTGCCACAAGAAGAGCTCCTCCACCAGATTCATATCCGGGTTTGGCAAGGCCCTTGGCTTCCTGGAACTTTGTGTATATACTGGATAACCTTTGAGTCAATGACAAGTTTTGTGATGTGGTTGGGGAGTGCCCTCAGGAGGGGAGAATGACAGAGACAAACTTCTATGGATAAAAAGACTAATACTATTCTTCTTGTCTGTGCACAGATTGAATCAGGGTGGGGGTTGAACCAGCAGCAAATATATAAGACGAATATTAATGTGAATGTTTCAGTAGTGGTTTGAAGACATCAGATGTGCATACCAATGTTTTGATTAGACAGATTGGCAAATTCTGGGCTAAACAACCATAATAAAAATGTTACAACATGTGTATGTATACTGTCTATTACAGTGTGTTTTGTAGAAATAAATACTTAGGCTAACATTATCTTTGTTTTGCAGTTGTATGTGTAGGGTACAGATAGTGTACTTACAAAGGCTATACTACATTACATCTTCAACATTATGCTTGCCTTCTGGGCATGCATACAATGGCATGCATGATATGTGTGATCATTCAGAATTGTGGATATATAGTACTGTAGCTATTTATCCCCTGCAAACCTAATATGCAGCTGTGTAAGGCCAATATGTATAGCAGAGTGGGGGAGCTAGCACATACAGGATACTCTGAATATGGAACTCCCATGAAAATAATGCATTCTTGTCACTACATGTCTCTTATTACTGAACACATGCACAATAATATGTGCAAGCTCTACGACTTTAGAAATTTCTTCCTATTTCCATGACGAATGCTCCTTTAGTTGAATCCTTTAAGTATCTGTGGAAAACCTGGCTATTAGGTGTTTTTGTAACTAATAATTAAATGGAAATGCTGCAATTTTGGGATTCTGCTATGCTGCATTTTCAGGAAGTTAAGTAGTTTATCGTTGTGCATAGCTGTATTGTAGTACATTGGGGTATTTACCCTTTTTGCTATTTTTTTATTGTTTGCAAATTACACAATTTCTATGCACATTGTCTTGAGCCTGGAAATGTGTGCAAAATAAATCTATTTTTCTTCTGTCTGCCTGTCTGACTCTCTGTCTGACTGTCTGCTTGCCTGTCTGTGTTTTTGTCAGTAGATCACTTAGACAAAATTCACAATTAACACATGTCATCTTTGATTGTCTTGACCTTGACATCAAAGTAGGTGTATCTATGGTACCACCTTGGTCCTATTAGATCTTTCATTTGCATTTCACACTGTTGACCACAGTGTGCTTTTGGATCAATTGAGGAATTATGTGGGACTCACCAGCATTGTACTGAGCTGGTTTGAGTCCTACATAACTGGAAAGAATGCAGCAGGTGGCTCTTGGAAATTATGGGCCCTATTCCAAGTCACGTTATGCATGGTGCAAGGTGATTTATGCCATACCCTATGGGGCAAATCACAACTCACACCATGAGGTACGCGAGTTGCAATTCCAAGTTGCAGCTCATGCCATGCCATATGTGGGTTGTGCCAAGGGTGGGCACCCACTACATAAGCAACCCACTGTGGTGTGGCACAAGGGTGGGTTACAGCAGCACCTGTGGCCTATTCTGAAAGGGCGGCTGCCATACCCAGTTCTGCAATTCCAGGTCCTGCAATGGTGCAGCAGGTTAGATCAGCATTGAGGTGGTCTAAGGGGCATCCATCCTGGCAAAAAGATGGATGTCCCCCACAGTGCTATGGAACAGACATTGACATGCTCCATGGACCCCCCAGCATGGTGCTGCCCCCCCAACCCCTGAATCTCAGGGTGCCCCAGGTCCATTATGTACCTTGCCCCCCCTTACGCCTGTGCCACCCAGCCTACCCCCCCAAGACCCCCAGAGGATTGTAGACATGTTTTCGGGTTGGGGGCTCCAATGGCGCAGTTACATGTGGTCTACAACTTGCGGCACCCAGGTCTGTTTGGCCATTTCCATGGCACAAGCCTGCAGCTGCCAAAAGTCATAGGTCATAGGTGCCTGGGACCCTGCCTGTCTTGGAATAGGGTGCAGGGTCACTGGTGTAGTGGTGCATGGTGCAACATGCATATGCCTGCGAGTTGCACCATGCATTCTGGAATCAGTCCCCATATCTCCAGTGCCTTGGTGCATTCCTGTGGCATTCCTCAAGGTTCCATCCTTGCTTCCATGTTATTTTTAGTGAATTTGGTTCTGTTGCGTGAGATCATTGGATGGTCTGCAGTTGAGTTTCTCTGTTATACAGATGGTATTCAGTTGTACCTGTTTGGCACTTCTGATGGATGTTATGCAGCTTTTAGTGCTGGGGAGGTGATTGTATGAAATAAATAACTGGATGGCCTCAAACTAGCTATTTTCATTTGGAGCAAGAAGGAGATCATGATTGTTAAATCGGGGAGACAAAGCACGGTGATGATGAGTGGCCTGACTTTACTTCCTTCTTGTGCCAAAAAAACCCTCAGAGCTGTTGATGTGGTTAGGAGTCTTGAGGTCATCCTGGACTGCAAGCTGACACCCAGTAAGATGTCAGATGTGGTCTGGGTTGGCTTTTACCATCTCTGCAACATCACCAGTATCAAATCACATCTAGCGTTGCTGAGCTGGCTATTATAGTTCATCCCTTTGTCACTTGTAGGCTCAAGTATTGCAATGCTTTATACCTAGGGCTATCTAAAGGTTTGTTGCTAAGCCTGCAGATAGTCCAGAATGCTGCAGCCTGGCTGACTATGGGCTGCTGCAGTAGGGATCACATAATGCTGATTCTGCATGTGTTGTACTGGCTGCCTATGTGGTGTTGCATAACCTTCAAGATATGTTTGATAACAGTCAAGACCCTACACCATCTGACATCAGACTACTTAAAAGACTCCCTAGTTCCTTAGATCCCAACTTGCCCCCTCTACTCTTCCAGTGCAGCCCTGCTGTCTGTCCCTTTATCCAGGCTGGGATTGTCTAGGGGCAGAGCATTCTGGGTTGTGGTGTCTACTCTCAGGAACACTTTGTCACAACACAATAGATCTGTCCACATGGTAAAGGCCTTTAAGAAAGAGGGAGGTAGCATTACCCCAGTTCAGATCGTTGGTGAGGCCCCCACCTGGAGTAGTGTCTCTAGCACTGGAGGCCACATCTCTGAAAAGGCATAGATCAGGTGGAGGTGGTACAGAGAAGGGCAACCAAAATGGTGTATAGCTTACATCAGAAGCCCTACGAGGAAAGACTCAAAAAATTAAATATGTACTTCCTAGAAGAATGGAGGGAAAGGGAAGACATGACAGAAATGTTCAGACACCTCAAAGGTATTAATAAGGTACAGAACGGGGGTTATTTTGCACAGAAAAAGATGTCCAAAGACAAGGGGGCATGATATGAAGCTGGAAGGGGGAGACTTAGTGGGATATGAGGAAATACTTCACTGAAAGGGTGATGGACATCTGCAACAGCCTCCCAGCAGTGGTGGTGGTGGGTACAGAAATGGTAGAAGGATACAAACATGCATGGGATTGACACACACAGGTGGACCTTAGCATCAGGGTTCTGGGGGTAAGACCAAATATCAAATAGGGTCTAGAGTAGGTAGGGACTTTAGGGCAGACTAGGTGGGCCAAGGGGTCCTTTTTTGTCGACACCTTCTATGTTTCCATGTTAAAAACCTGTCTCTTTCATAAAGCATTTCCCTGATTGTTTTATTTATTTAATTAATTTTGGTAACCGGTTAGGCCCACTGAGTCTGATAACGGTCCCTTTTCAGGGGCGACCCAAATTAATTAAAGATAGTGCAACATATACAGAGTACAACTTTTACAGATAAGAGTCAGCAGCATACAGTCACATACTAAGATAGACTGAATTACAACACTCAACAATTTACAACTTTTGTTAATAACACATTAAGTACATTTATGTTTACAGCCACTCAATGGATACAGTTAATTGGATCCAGAAGTACACAGTTGCGACATCACTGATTACAGATGCATTGGATAAGCTCCAGCAAGCCTTAAGGCCCCTTTTAAATCCCCCTAGTGAGTTGCACTCCTGGACATTTGTTAGCAGTGTGTTCCAAAGGGGGGGAATCAAAGCTGAAAATGCCTGAGACTTTTGGGCAGATTTTGCTTTTGGTATCATGAGGAGTTTTCTGCTAGAGGACCTAAGCATTCTACTGTTCTTTTCATAACAGCACCTTGCCAAACTCGGGGCATTAGCAGCCTGAGCTTGTATGCCAAGCAGAGAGAGGGGTATTTTTGCTTTAATTGATGCTTAGTTTCCAGACTGTTATTCACTGTTTTTAGCTGTCTAATTAATGTTTTTAGTTTTTAGTAGACTATAAATGTGAATCACCCTGAACCCTAGGGAAAGGGCACTCTCTATAAATAAAACTGCCTTGCCTTGATGTGAATGTTAGCAACTGCAAGTATTGTGGGTAACATCAGATGAAGTGTACATTTTCATGTAGTTTTTTTTTACAGAATATTGCTTTAATTTTAATATGTTCTTTATTTAAGGAATGGTTTGACATGATGTCAATATGGAATGCTAAGACAAAGTACTGAAAGTGTGTTGCTGTAGCATCACATGGCTGGCTGCCATCATTCTACATAGATACATAGATACTGTCGGCAGGTAACTGCCTATGTCCCACCCAGTCTGCCCATTTGAGCTTGTAAGTTCACATTATGTCCACTGCATTTGCCAGCGGTGCAGTAACACAAGTGAAATGTTAGTTTCAGTGTGAACAGGATCACTCTGTGTGTTGGGTGGGTGCACGTACAGTATGAGAAGTCAGACAGAGTATTTGAACTGTGGCAGTTATTTTGAACTTTAACAACTGGAGACATCAAAATCAATAAAGGGCTTGGATGAGTGGATCACTGGATAGTCATTTAGCATACAGACACTAGGAACAGAATAGGACATTGGACATTATACAAGATAGCACACACTATCAAAATTAGTTTGGTGTTCTCAAGGCTGAACTTCAACAGGTACTCGATAATGTGGAATGCCATAGATGATCAATGGTTCAGTTTGAGAGCCACAGGAAGGTATTGAAGTCTTGCAAACCTTTTAACCTCCCAGTGTCAATTATAGTATGAAGATCTGCTATGTACACTGTGAAACAGCAGGAATGGTCAATTTAGAAAAGTCATGTGAAAATGGATTTCCCAGTTAAATCAATTGGTAGAGTGAGCATTTGTTACAGTATTACAAACTGAGAAATGATTGCTATTCAAAATATAAAGTGATCGCACTCTGAAGCAGGACAAACAGCTGTGTATAACTGACATTTTTTGTTGCAATTAAAAATGTCTCTTTGGGCCTTCATACCCAATTTCACCATAACCAGTCTGCCATGACTGTAAATTAAATTCTCCAGCACCCGCTTTATGGTAATACTGTATGTAGAGTTACTCAGATAGTGCCTTATCCACTCTATGTACCATCCAGCAGATTCTGTGGTTATCTGGAGGTTACTGTCTGGGATATACCCATCCAGGTTAAATGTTAAAGATAATTGTTTCCCTATACAGGCTCATTATTCATTATCCAGGTTTTATTTATGTCAACACTATGAGTCACAACTAAGCCAAAGTGACTAGTAATAAGAATACGTTTGTGATGAAGTACCACTAAAGTATATTCTGTCATGTAAGTACTGTAGATTGTTTTAATGGAATGTCATGTGAGTTCCCACAAATGTGATGGCACAGGCCTGGGCAGACAGGCAATATGCCAGCAGGCAGGTAGCAGTACTGTCATATCATAGTGGTAAAAGCAGAACATACTGCTGTCTGAATAGTTTTCTGGTAGAAATAAATGTGCTGGAAACAACAGAAATAGAGTTTTAAAATGAATTCAGTGGGATAAGAAGAGTAATACGTTAGATGCACTTAGTTTCCAGAGGACTTCAAAAATAATGTTAATCAGACTTTTCAGAATATGGGAAGTCAGTTTATCTTACCAGGAAAGTAGCAGGCAGGCAGCAAGCATTTTATTACTTGATTGTAGTACATGCTGTACAGGCCACATACTAAGTAGTTTCATCATTTAATGATGTAGTACTGTTTTTAACCATTTTAACTGTGTACTGCACCTTGATATTGGAAAGGCGCATTAAAAATAAAGTTTATTATTATTATTATTATTATTATTATAAGGATAAAACAAAAAAAAAACAGGCAAGCATCCATGAACCAAGTTTATGGTACATAATGGTAGTAGGATCATGCTATGGGTCCATGAATGCTGATCAGAAGGACAGCATAATTATAAACATATGAACATTTTGTGACATGCTGAAAATACAGGAATTGTTCCAGGTTCTCACAAACATTGACATAAAATGTACATTCTTATTCACTGCATATCTTTGTTTTTCCCTCAGACACATAATAATGCTGATAAAAGACAACATACAAAACATGACTGTTCAGTGCATCATGATATGGTAATCAGACAGGCAAGCATGGTACATGATGATGGGGGACAGTCTAGAGACCACAATAGTCAGTGACAATTAGACATAGTCACCAAAAATGCATTAATGGCCTTACTAAGGCTCACTATACCAGTATTCACTATTAGATACCTACTCATTACCTGAATAACTGTTATCAGTTTTGTTCCCTGTCTTGTAAAACTCTTTGTCAGTGGCCAGTTGATATTTCTCCACAATAACTTTCAGTCATTCAGATAAACAGCCATAATTGAAATGATAAGAATGATCTCTCCACAAGGGTGCTCTGTCAGGATTGCACACTAACCATTATGAGAAAGCACCATCTTGTCAATGCCTGAGTGATGCTCAAATTGAGAGCAGGCACACAAGACTTCACTATTAAAAAATGAATCAAGCCTGAAGCACTATGTATGTTTATCTGATGACAGCATCTGCAATAAATACTATTCGAACATGCATAATCAATGCCATTCATCCACAACACTGTAATAAAAAAATCCTCATTATACAACCTTTATGACAGATTCCACCAATGATAATGAGAAAAGACAACCAAACTGATGTATCACTCTAGCAGGATTCTACACCTCAGTGAGGGCATTTTACAGCCACTGAATAGTAATAATTCAGTATTAGCAAAGGCATCCTATGCAGTATGTCAATCAAGATAATATTTTAACCATTTATTCTCCATATTGTTGGCCAGTATTGCTACTTTCAGCCCTCTGCAGCCCATGCATCTCGGGGAAATAAGGTTAAAAATAATTTGAGACCTATTTGGAGGGAGTTATGTATGACAGAAGATCCATTCCCGAGAACTCAATCATTTGTATTCTTTCATTTTTAATCAGAACCAAATGCAGAACAATGCATCTTTAGATAACTATAGTTTCTCAGTTCCTCTAACAGAACCTGTTATTCCTTGGCTTGTTTAAAGCAAGCAACATCTATGAATATTCTGGAGCCCCTTTAGTTAGCAGGGTGTGATTTAATAAGCAAGGTGAATCTTTTGTTCAACCTTCTAAAATACCTGACTGTTTTTGAATATTACTCAAAACACCACAAAGGGCTGCAACCATCCTCCCTTTAGGGAGCTCTGATTGTCTGCCTGTTTCCTTGGAACTGGATCTCAGCCTGCCCAATATTTCATTATTTTCAAACCTCTAACCTCACAATCAGACCTCCCTCCCTCCCAACACAAAGCATTTAAGTATGGACACCCTCTGACCAAATATAAGCCCAAACAAGAGATCAAATCATTGTAATCTGAATGGAATATTGGGCTTATCCTTAAACTATGTTTAATGTACTTCTGGTGGTTCCATGTCATAATAGCAATAGCAAAACAGTGATCACTATTTTGGTGAGTGCATATCACCAAAAAGCAAATCGACAGTATACCCTTGCTGGTGACCCAACATCTGGCAAAAAAATAAGTATTTTTGTGGTGGTGCTGCAACCCTCCATGCCCCCTTCATGAGGGGCTTTGCTCCCCGCACTCTCCTGATTTTAGATTCTCAGCTCCAGGGGGGTGCATGTTGGGAAGGGGACACAGTCTGCATTTTTAAAAAATTGAGTCATGCAGCCACAGGCAGCAGCAAAATTCCTACCCTCCGGGTCCCCAGCCATGAACCCAGTACCTACTGAGTGAGAGCTAGCCATCCACACCACCACACCACCTGGCTAGCTTGGTTGCAGTAGATACACAACTCCCCTAGAAACCCCTTCCCTATCCCTTCCCTTCTCCTTGCTATCCTTCCTCTCCGGTAGCCATTCCCTACACTCACCTGCATGTAGGGTCACTACCCTTAGAGGGTAGCCCATGAGGACAGCACTGAATATGAGTCACCATTTTGATGGTCACCTATATTCAGTCGCTGTACTCACAAGATACCACCTCGGGTACGTGGTGACAGTCAAGGCATTCCTGATTGCAGACCATAACTTCTCTGTGTAAGCTGAGGCTCAAAGACTGTTATGCAGCTTCTCATTCACTGATTTCGTCTTCCATATTCCCTCCAAGTTCAGAATAAGAACTTGTCTTTTTCCCAGTGTAGGGCCCTATGATGTAAATCACTGTAAATTCAAGAATGAGAATGCAATTGTGGCTTACTATGAATGTTGCAATACATTGTATTGCTGCTCTCAGGACCAGCATAATAGTGGCAGTTTGATGGGGTGGTAACTGTGACCAGTGGCCCAGAAGATAAAAGTCATATACCAAGGTCATAAGACCAGATCTAGTTCATTGCATTACAGTGTTGTGTGTTTATGGGGGGTGGTGCTTCACTCTTACAAGGGCTATCTCTCAGATGGGATGTTAAATTGATATACATTGTCCCCATTTCTGGTAGCTATCTCTGTGGATGTTAATAATCCCATGCCACATTTTTAAAAGAGCAGGATATACCACTGGTTTATTTTTTATATTAAACACAAGCTTTAGAAACTTCACGTAGATTGGCCTTACAAAAAAAAAAAAAGACTCTGAAAGGGGCAACATTTGCTATAGTCTAAATTGGTTGGCAGCTTGCAAGGATGAATTAACTCACTGAACTGTGGGTGGCCATTTTGTATCAGGTTAAGCACTGGATGATTAGGACTTCAAACAGAGATATTGGGTACAATAGTTTATAAAAAAAACTCCCAGGCTTCCCTGTGTGACCAGGGATAGTCCCTTGGACATTTCTTTCCAACCCAATCATTTCTTACCACCCAGTTCTTCCCCATTCTCCCACACACTAGAACTGAGAAATCTCTGAAATTTTGCTTCTGCCAAATTTCACAGAAGACACATTTTTATGCAAACTATTATTAAGAAACATTCTGCTCCCATTTGTCTTTCCTCCACCTACAAACGTCTCAGATGCTTCTTACTGTATCTAATCTGTCCATCCCCTCCAACCCTGGTAACTACATAGCCTCACCTCTCTGTGGGTCACCAGGTCTAATCATGTCTGATTTTCAGAAATCAGTACTCAGGGTGCTCAGCTTGTATGCTAGGATTTTCCCCTAAGGGGTCAAACCTAATGAATAGACCATACCTTACTTTATTAACATATGTTTATGAAGTAATTCATGCAATATATAATGTTTGTATAGTGTACTTGGTGGCATTTTCACTAATTTGTACATACATTGCAGTTCAATGTTTTTGCTTATGTATCTCCTTTTATCTTTCCCAGTCATGGGATGCACCTGGAAAGAAATCCTGGCTCAATGTACCTTTTCCAGTCACACATTTTCAAATAAATAAATAAATACTTTTCAGAAAGTTGGCTAGTCATAGTGTTTTTCTCTCATGACTTGAGAGTTTTTTCCTATGACTTGAGGATTTTTTTTCTCTGATTGGAATGCTTAGGTCCCACTATTCAGATGATTAGAATAGTGCTAAAATTAACCATGTTGTGTTAATCCTTATTTATGTATCAGAGTGGAGTGGGGTCTATTTCCAATGGTCCACAGTTTGCAGCCCTTAGTGAATAACATGATTATACTTAGTACACCACAGCACTCATGCAAATGCCAGAAACCACTTGTGTATAGGGTACAGAAGAATATTTACAGTATTTTAGAAGCACTTAAAGGCTGCTATAATAATACTACTGCATTTACCACTTTCAAATTTCTATCTTTACACTGCACACAGAGATGCATGACCCCCTACCCCATGATAGCAGTACTTCCCGCAATGTCAAGAACCCATCCCCCTCCCACCTGATCCATAATGTTTCTATAACCATTCCCTGGCAGTCAAGTGGTACCCCCCACCCCACCTGATCCCTTATATTACTATAAGCATTTTCTGGCAGTCTAGAAGTAACCTCCATGCAATCCTGGATGTTGACATAGGCAGTTCATGACAGTCTAGTGCTACCCTCCTCCTGCCAAATTTAACATTTAGTGTGAAACTCCCCAGTAGTTCAGTGGTAGCCGCTGACCTTATCCTTCTTATTCTGTGGCAGATTATGCACCCCCTTCATCAGCACAATCATTCAGCTCCCATTACCCACCACTCTATATGGCACTGGCTCTCCCTCTTAAAGCCCACCCTGGACTGTGGGGAGTGCTGTTGATGGCAACCAACACAGCCCCTTCTCTAACCACCCAGGCTAGATGTAAGCACAAACATACTATACAAACAACTGTGTCTATATTTTAGAATATGGTTTACCTTTGTTCTATAATCTTGTATCTACCTCTTTTTGCAACTATTAAAGCTGTGCAGAATTTCAGCATTTCTGCTGTATTTCCACTTCTGACCTAAATTCCATGAAATTCTGGAAAATCTGCAGAGTTCCATAGAATTCCAAATTTCTGAAAGTAGTTTTCTTCTTTTTATTATTGCTGAGGGGCAGAGCCATGTTGACATATTGCTATGATGTAGGAGAGAGAAGGGATGGTGAAAGCACTTGACCGGATACCTTCACTCTGCCCTTCCACAGTGGTGTGATCAGTGCTAGTCTGTTGTTTCTCCATAACCTCTCCCATTCATGGCACTCTAGCTCCCCCCAATGTGAGCTCACTGTTTTCTTGCTGCCCATCACTTCCGCAGTTGCATCCAAAAAAAAGAGCCTGCTGTGCTCAAGATCACCACCGTGAGGTCAGTGTGCATGTGTAAGTTCACTTCCACAATTGCACATGTGCGAGTTCATTTCTGTAGTTGTGGGTGAAAAACAGGAGCCCGCCTTGCCCAAGATGGCTGCAGTGAGCTCCGTGAGCATGCATATTGTTGGTCACCTGGTGTCAGTACTGCAGGAACTTTGAGTATTGTCTGACTTGGGCTGAGCGCTCTTGCAGCATTACAGCATCTGTGTTGGCTCTGACTAGAGTTTGTTAAATTGGGATTAGTAATTTGTGGTTTGCATAAAATTGGGCTAGGTGTCCCATGGTTTATGTAAACCACAAATTAGGTTTCTGCAAAATACAGAAAATTAATCTGTAATTTACGTAAATCACAGAAAAGTATTTTGAAAATGGAATTGCCATTCCACCCGAATACTGCTGGTATAATTCTGAATTCCACACTGCTCTAATAAATATACTACATGTAGTTTTTGCATAACCAACTTTGGTAGGCGAAATGGCATTACATGCCTTTGGTGACTGATTCTGATGCCCCAATAACATAGGTATGGGATGAATCATAACATGTAGTTGATATTAAGTGAAAAACAAAAATATTTTTTTATGTATTTGTATAGATTATGGATTATGAGACTTTGAATGTGGTTTACCATTTTTCCCTTTACTTTTACTAATTTTTTAATCTTTTTTGTGATTTTGTATTAGTCTCCGAATTTAAGAGCTGTATTATTTATTTTGATTATGATTTTGTTTATTGAATGAAATAGACTGTTTGTACTTTCTTATGATAGTTTCTTATATATTAATGTGTTTTAGTTTTGTATTTAATAAACTTTCCCCTACTCTTTTCGAGAAGTGCCATGGGATCTTTAACGTCCACCTGAACAACCACCAGAACAGGCAGACGGGACTTTGGTTTAACGTCTCATCTGAAAGGCAGCACCTCAGGAGTGCAGCACCCCCCTCATACTGCACTACAGTGTCAGTATTGGGATTTAACCTGAGTGCCTGGTGTTTGGATAGAACCCACAACCTTCTCATCTTCTGGCCTCAGAGGTGAGTGTGCAACCTGCTGAGCCACTGACACTGCTTGCAGCAGATGGCTGTGTTATAAGTAGATAAATATATTAATGGACTTTCTTTTAAAATAAAATGCCAGAATCTGATCCCCTATACCTGTAGTTGTGGAACTGCTCACCCAAATATTATATTTGGAATGTCCTTTGGACACCACACAAGTAATCATGCCAGTTAATTGGTCTCCAGTTCACCAGACAGCTGTGTTATATAAGCAATAAGACACAAGGAGGTGTGGGTTATGGCCTGATAAGAGCACACCCTAGTTGCAATATGAGGCATGAGACATTTGCGCCAAGTGCCTTTAGCATGTGGGAAGTGCACTTATAAGACCATATCCCACAGCTCTGAGTGTCTTATTGCACTTATAAAATGGGCCCCCAGGAAAGAAGTTAACTTAAAAAAAAATGCACATACAATGTATACATAAAAAACATATAAAAATATGATCAACAGAGAATAATAAAAAAGTAGTCCCTGTCATTGTGTTTGACTGGACATCTTTAATGAAATCCTAGCAGAAGAGGTCCTAGTAGAGGAGGTTGGTGTCTGTCTGTGTCTATACTCCTCAGTCACCCCCACACACCCAAATGCTCAAAATAATTTTATTTATTTATTTATTTTCATATTTCTTACTTTGCTCTGCCCAGTTTGAATTACAGCCATGGGGAGTGACAATGTCCCATATTGGGTGATGCATTTACTGTGGTGCTTCTTGCCCCTCAAGATACTCAAGGATTATTAGCATTTGAGTGTAGTTTTATTATTACTATTGCTTTACCTTTCTTTTCTTATGTAAGTGGTTTCTTTTTTATGAAACAGCTGCCTTTACTGGGAGCGAGCATGTCCCTCTGCAGCCACCATAGGTAGCTGCTTCCTGCTTCGCGATTGTGAAACCACAAGATTCAGTGAGATACAACAACATACTTCTTCATTTTTAAGCTCCTAATAATGGATGCACTTTTTATTTCTGGATGCTGCAGCTGGCAATTATAGAAAAGGACAGCCATGGGGTAGGGGTAGCGGAGCTAGAGGGTAGGATTAATGAAGTGAAATGGGATTAAGTCCCACTCCACAACCCCAGTTGTACGCCGAAATCAACGCAGCTGCGGAGCGGCTGATCCTCAGCCACAGCAGTTGTGGAGGGTGCTACGGCAGGTCCCACTGCCTGTAGCAGCCTCTTGCAGCTGCGGTGCTGTCCCTTGCAACAGCACCCACAAGCTGCCGTATTCCATGGAGCCGGTCATACTCTGGCTCCACCTTTGTGAATACCCACAGCTGCAGGTGACCTGCAGCTTCGCAAGTGGAAACCCACTAGCGCTGAGGTTTTTCTGCAGCTGCAAGACCTTCATCCACATTTATGAATCCTGCCCAGAGTCCGCAGATGCCAGAAATGGTCTGTGTCCTCAGTGGCAGTATCCAGAGCTGGACACGTAATGAGGGACCAAGAGTTAAGTCAAATAAAATAATGTAGCTGACAGAATAAACATTCATGGTTTCTTCAGGAAAGGGGACCTTGAATACAGTAGCGTCTGAGGAACGGGTCTGGGTTCTGTTTTGAAAGCCATTGCCCCCAGCTGCTGACATGCTTGCTGTAGTGGGATTTGAAAAGTAACTTGTGCTTCCCTCACATGTTTATGATCATCATTAATGAAAGCACTGCAGGTCAGACTTCATTTTACAAACAAAATATTACAGGGAAATACTAAGTGAGACAGTTTGTGTTTGTGTTGTGTGTGTGTGTGTGTGTGTGTGTGTGTGTGTGTGTGTGTGTGTGTGTGCAGAGTCATGTCTGATACCAGGAGATCACAGTCATCTGTGCTCAAAGGAATTCAGGACAAGTTGGTACATTGATACTTATTGTGATTGGCATCGCCTGGCACAATTAGTGCAGGTTGGCAGGTTATGTCCTGATAAGGACACAGCTAAAAACATCTTTCAGCCAATCAGGATTCAGGATTTCTAGTGCCTTTTTTATAAGTCCAAATAAACAAATGTATACAACTTTGTAAACTTCCATTGAATTCTACAGCATTTTACAGAATGTAATGCACAGAATGGATGATGTGATACCGTTTATTGGACCAACAGAAAGATTTACAAACTGTTTTCAAGCTTTTGGACTACACAACACAGTCCTTCATCAGAAAATGGCAGTTATACAAGAAATCACCTCAAGCACATCTAATAGAATTGGTAAACAAATACCTTTATACATCCATGTGCCAGTTAAGTTGATAAATAATGTCAGTAATTGGATATAAAACAAAAATCAAATACCAGAGACAAAAGTACAGACATTGAAACCTAGTTGGCGTATAAATCAGTCTTCACAGACATGGCATGTGTATTATTGCCTTATTGAAAAAGTACCACAGATTCTGTGTGTGCTGGTTACTCATCAGAAACATGGCAACTATGGACAAATATAACTATATGTAATCAGAAACAAATTAATAAAAACCCTAACATATAAATATGACAGCTCTATCAATACTCAGATGTAAAACAAAGTTTAAAACCTGAGATTACTGAAACTTCTTCCAAGAATAGCATGCATGTGACAAGCAGAAATCTATAAATCCATTAAAAACAGATTGTGCGTGTGTGTGTGGTCAGCACAGCAGCATGTCTTTGCACTGTGCATATGAAACTAAAAGATGAAAGTGTGTGTGTGTGTGTGCTTGTGTGTGCGCGCGCGCGCACGTCCATGCATGTATGTTTGTGAGTTATAGTAGCAATAGTAGTTTTATTTGTTTTTGGTGCCATTCCCTAGAGGCCCAGGTTACCATTGCAATGAGATAAAACAACATACCCAAACAATAATAGTTAATGATAATATCATAATAAACAATACAAGCTCTTAAAAACCATAAAACATAGTTAAATACCAGCTAACAACCCACATTGGTACCAAATGCCTGAGCAAACAGGTAAGTACTAAGGCCTTCTTTAAAGACTTCTACTGATGGGGCCTCCCTTAGAGCCCTCAGTAGTGAGTTCCTTAGTGCCAGACCTGCTATCTCAAAGGCTTTGTCCCCCTGATATTTTAAATCTAGACCTGGGGAAAACCATGAGGTCCTCAAAGGAAGAATGGAAGGATTAAGCGGGAAGATATGGATGTAGAAGTTCACACAGGTAGCCTAGACCCAACCTATATAGGGCCTTATAGGTTAACAAACTGATCTTATAGGAGATATGCCATTTAACAAGCAACCAGTGCAGTTTCTGCAGTGCAGGAGTAATGTGACTTGACCTAGAATGGCCTGTCAGCAGTCTTGCAGCCATGTTCTGCATAGCTGCAGGTATCATAGCATACATCTACAGACCCAAGGTAGAGGGTATTGCAGTAATAGAGATGAGACATCACAAAGACATACACCAGTGAAGCAAGTCTTCAGGGGTATAAGGGAATGAATCTGGTTGATATTTTTACGGTGGTAGAAACCATTCCGGATGACTGCCGACACCTTAGCATCAAATGGAAGCCCTTCATCTAGAATAACACCCAGATTCTTTACCTTTTGTGCAGTATCAAGGCTAGATGTACCCAGGTGGAGATCCAGTACCCTCTCAGACACTACAGATCCCCCCATCTTAGCCAGCTGAAACACCAGTACTTCAGTTCTGTCTGGGTTGAGTCTCAGCCAGCTTAATGACATCCAGCTTTGGATCTTGGCCAAACACTTTTTCAACACTTGCAGCACTCCGTGGTCCTGGGGTGCAAAGGACAGATAGAGCATGGTGTCATTTGAATAACAGTGAAACCCAACTCCATACTGCCTAATGACCTTGCCATGGGGTAGTATGCACCCTGAAAATAGCATGGGTGAAAGGATTAGTCCCGGGGGTACCCCATAGTGCAGGTCCCTTGGATGTGATGAAAAATTACCCATCACAACCTGCTGAGACCTGCACCTAAGGAATGACTCAAACTAGTTAAGGACTTCACCAGTGAGTCCCACATATACCTGAAATAGTCTAATAACAGCCAATGGTCAATAGTGTCAAATGCTGAGGAGAGATCCAGGAGAATGAGAATTGACCACTCTCCTTTATCTTTCACCATGAGCAGATAATTGTGCACCCTGACCAAAGCTGTCTCAGCGCTAAACTTTGACCAAAACCCCGATTGGAGTGGCTCATACATGTTAAAGGTCTCTAGGTGAGTCTTTAGCTGTAACACAATAACTGTTTCAATATCCTTGCCTAAAAAAGGCAGGTTAGAGACAGGCCTGTAGTTTGCTATCATATCTGGATGCAAAGTTGTTTTTTAAAGCTGCATGGTAATGTCACCATGCTCACATTTTGCTATGAGTAGGAATGATATAAGGGACTGTGACAGGAAAGTAAGACTGTCTTCTTCCCCTCAGTGGTTCGACAGGACATGACTCACAACTCTCCAGCATTGTCTCCATTTATGACAGTGATATTTTTCTGTCTGGCCCCTCTTCCACCTCTGTCTGCATTAGACTGCATTATTTCATTGCTGGACTGTAAGTTTCAGTTAGGTACTTCAACTATCAATTTCTTTTAATCCATTTTTATAGCCCCTTTAATAACTGTGCCTGTTAAGAGAGTTTTAGGCAGTAATTCCTTTGATTCTTATTGAAACGTGTATTCATCATTTTGAGGGCATGTGAGATAGACTTGTGTATAGTGCTAAGTGCACTGAATTTCACAATATAAGCATTTTTAAAAAACTAGCCAAGGAGGGGGCACTGATAAGAAGCAGGGATTTTCCAGCCTTCCCCAACAAAACAGTGTAGTCAGTGAGTTAACATCAAGGTAGAGAGGTGAATAGGGAGCAGGACAGGGTAAATGGAGAAAAAGTCAAAGGCAGTAAGGGCAGGGATGGGGCTAAAAGGGGTAAGGCTGTCAAAAAATGGAGGGCCATGAGTACCAATGCCCATAGTCTGGGTAACAAGCTTCATGAACTAGTGGCCTTGATGGAACAGGGACACCTGGACACCATGGCAGTCACAGAAACATGGTACACCAAGAACCATGATTGGGATGTCAACATACCAGGGTACACAATCTACCAGAGGGACAGGGAAGGTAAAAGAGGAGGAGGGGGAGTAGCTCTCTACGTAAGGGGTGGGATCAAAACAACAGAAATAAATGGTAAATGGGGAAGAGAGGAGGAACTGTGGGTCACCTTGGAGACAGGACATGGCACCATAATCCGCATGGTAGTTATATATAGACCCCCATCTCAGGAGGAGGAAATGGACAAGGAAATGATAGAAGTAATCCTTAGAATGGCAGAAAAAGGGGAGATATTATTGATGGGGGACTTGAATATGCCAGATGTTAACTGAAGAACATTTGCTGCAGCCACATCCAAGACTAGGATCATTATCAATGCCCTAAAGGGGGCGTGCCTCAAACAACTAGTGTTGGAACCTAGTCAGGAGGGAGCAATCTTAGACCTGGTACTCTCAAATGGAGATGAAGAGAGGATCACAGATTTCAAAGTGGATAGCCATCTGAGAACAAGCAGCTACCAAACAGTGTGGTTCACAATAAACACAGCTGTACAGTCAAGCCATACAAAAGAGAGGGGCCTGGACTTTAGGAGGGCTGATGCTGGCAAAATGGGTGCGTGCCAAAGGAATGCAGTAGCAAATGGGGCAGAAAGGAGTGTGGAAGAACAATGGGGAAAAATCAAAACTGCCATCACAGAGGCAACAAGCCTTTCTGTGAAGCAAATAAAACAAAATGCAGTAAAAAAACAGTATGGTTCTCAAAAGAGGTGGTGGGAAACATTAGGGAGAAAAAGGTAACATTCAGAAAGTATAAGTAATCACAGAAAGAGGAGGACAGAGAACTGTATAAGTTAAAGCAGAAGGAAGTGGGGAAGGCAGTCAAATAATTAAGGCCCAAACTGAGGAAAAGATAGCCAACTCAGTTAAGAAGGAGGATAAAATCTTTTACAGTCACATTAGGGAGTGGAGAAAGACCAAGGGAGGGATAGTGAGACTTAATAAAGGGGAACTGAGGTGGACAGATGGTGACAGTGAAAAGGCAGAGATACTGAACGAATACCTTTGCTCAGTATTCACAAAAGAAGAAGAGGGGGAGGTACCTAAACCAAACAATGGAAGCACTCTGGACAGAGAGGTTGATATCAGTCCATTCACAGAAGAAAGGGTCCTGAAAGAACTCCTAAAACTCAAGGTGGATGAAGCAATGGGGCCTGAAGGGATTCACCCCAGAATTCTAAAAGAAATAAGGGGAGACCTAGTGACACCACTGACAACCCTTTTTTAACAAATCATGGGAGAATGGTGTGGTATCTGAGAACTAGAGGAGGGTGGATGTGATTCTCCTTCACAAAAGTGGGAGCAAGGCAGATGCAGGAAACTAAATACTTGTTAGTTAAACCTCAGTGGTATGGAAAATGATGGAATCACTTCTGAAAGAAAGAATTGTTGCGTGCCTAGAGGCCAACGGGGCACAAGACCCAAGGCAGCATGGGTTCACAGTAGGAAAGTCATGTCAGATGAATCTAATAGACTTCTTTGACTGGTTGATCAAAGTAGTAGATCAGGGAGGGGCTGTGGATATGGCCTACCTAGACTTTTAGCAAGGCATTTGACATAATCCCACACAAATGATTAATAAACAAGTTTGCCATCCTGGGAGTGGGTCCCCAGGGTGGTAGCCTGGGTAATAAATAGGCAGGACAACAGGAGGCAGAGGGTAATAGTAAATGGAGTACACTCTGAAGAAAGGGGGGGTTACTAGTGGGGTACTGCAGGGTTCAGTATAAGGACCAGTCCTCTTTAATGTCTCTTTATAGGTGACATTGTGGAGGGGCTGGAAGGAAAAGTATGCCTCTTTGCAGATGACACAGAGATCTGCAACAGGATTGATACCCTGGGGGGAGGTGAAACGGATGAGAAGGGACTTGGTAAGGTTGGAGGAATGGTCAAAAGAATGGAAGCTTAGATTTAGTGCAAAGAAGTGCAGAGTAATGCACCTGGGAAACAAAAACCCAGGGGAAAAGTACACAATGGGGAGTGGAGGTACTAACAACAACAAAACTGGAAAGGGACCTTGGGGTAGTCATATCAGATGACCTTAAGGTAGGCAAACAATGTGAGAAGGCAGTAAGGAGGGCTGAGTGGATACTAGGATGCACAGGGAAAGGCATCACCAGTAGAAAACAGGAAGTTGTCCCTCTGTACAGACAGTTGGTGAGACCCCATCTGGAGTACTGCATGTAGTTCTGGAGACTCCATCTCTGCAAGGCCATAGACAGAATGGAGGCAGTCCAGAGGAGGGCAACTAAAATGATGTAGAGTCTGCACCAGAAGCCATACTAAGAGAGATTAAGAGAGCTTAATATGCATGCCCTTGAGGAAAGGAGAGAAAAGGGAGACATGATAGAAACGTTCAAGTACCTCAAGGGAATCAACAAAGTCCAAGAGGGTAGCATCTTTCAGAAAAAGAGATGTGCAAGAACAAGGGGGCACAATTTTAAGATAGAGGGGTGATGGCTTAGGGGCAACGTGAGGAAGTATTTTTTCATGGGGAAGGTGGTGGACACATAGTACAGCCTTCCTGAGGAGGTTGTGGGGTCAGAAACAGTGGAGAAATTCAAGAATGCATGGGACAGACATAAGGCAATTATATTGGGGGGTAGGAGGAAGTAGGCTGTTGGTTAACTAGGATCTGCAGCTTATTCAATAGGTATGAAAATGGGCAGCTTAGGTGGGCCAAGCAGTCCTTATCTGCCGTCAACATCTATGCTTCAATGTTTCTCTATGTAAGGCTCTTTCATATAGTGCTTTATTCTTGAAAAAGTGAAGCATTAAACAGAGTATGCACATTACAGAGTGTGACACGTGGACAGCCAGTTCTGAGTACACTATGATTTTTTGTAATATAAAAATATGTTATGGATCGTCTCTCATGAGAGATGCTGAGACAGCATGTGAGTTGACACACACACACACACACACACACAGGTTTTAGATACAGTGTGCTACCTGGAAGGCCAGAGGCTAATTACAGACTAGAACAGGCCTTAATCAAGAATCTCCTGTTTTTCCAAGTTAAATATAGCTTTAACTGCTAAGAGGGAAATCAATATCCATTTTATGACATTAGAGAAGGAAACCAGGTTACGGCACACTGGTGCAAAATCATAAATGCTTTGATGTCTGTGTGAGAGAGGATACTGCACATAGATAAAAGGACATTTACAGACTTGATTGGGTGAAGTCACATGGGGAAAGGAGTTTCTGCTGATGTAACCTTAATTAACTTTCCTTCTAAAATAATAAAATATCCTGGGTGTATGATTTTTCATAAACAAAGGAGGAGCTAGGTGACCTCACACAAAGAAGCTGGCAAAGACAGTTTTTTAAACAGATTCTGTTTTCTTTCAGAGACACTTCTATCTACACTCTGACAAAGAAACATCTCTGAGCACTTTAAGCAAGTATACAGGTAGAGGGAGACAAAATCTAAGTACTGTAGTAGGAATTGCACTGTTAAGACCTTGTTCTTTTAAAATATTGTATGGTTCTTGTGATATATAGTTCTGTATTTTGTATTTTACATACTTTTATCTATTTTAGTAAAACTCTATTTTTAGAGCCTACTTGGTCTGTCTTTGAATTTCTTTTCTTTAACAAGTGAAGTATATATGGTTAAAGCAGACACTGTGCATAAGCTTGAATGGTGATACCAAACTGGAAAAAGGTAAGAGTAATCTGAGGTCTTTATTAGAGTTTTTAAGGGTTCATTTTGTACACCTGGTTAGGTGCCCATAGGCAAAGATATCTGGCCCCCTGAAGACAGAATTATCTGAGCCTGTGCATTGGGTATGCTAGCAAGAGGTTGACAGTTTGAATCCCTCCAAGACTTGAGACCAAAGGTTGATTCAAACCCACAAAACAGACAGGAGGGTTACCCTGTTTATGTTAACTGTTCACAAGACTGCACTCAGAGGTTGGCACTTTGGGAGCAGAGGGCTGACCTGCTGAGTGGGTTTGTGACACAGAGCACTGAGGAAGGATGGCTCTGGGATAGACAAGCCCCATGAAGCTTTGAAGCAGAAAGAGCATGGAACAGAGTGGGTGTAGCCTGCCAAACTGTGAATGTTAACAAACATTAAAAACAAGAATAAAGCACTCTGATTTTCATTAAACTAATGCCTTTGTCTAGTATGCTCGCCTGTCCTTTCTCTCTCTCTCTCTCTCTCTGGTACACACACACACACACACACACGCACCTCTTCTTTTCTGCTGCATCTCTCTCTCTCTCTCTCTCTCTCTCTCTCTCTCTCACTTGCTCTCACACTGAGCTGAATCAAATTACTGCACAGAGATGATTTTCATCATTCACACTTTACTTATGGAACTTTTAACCCTTGACTGGGTGGACCAAGTGGTCCTTATCTGCCATCAAATTCTATGTTTCAATGTTTCTACGTTGATTGTCCTGGTGGTTTATCTTCAGACACTTGTAATAGTATGCTTTTATTTGCATTTCCCTGTTCAAATCAGACCTATATTAGTGTTTTTATAAAGTATTCCTCACTTGTCTTATTTTATTATAAAATACCCTCCCAACAAGTTCACTAGGTCACTAAGGTCTTACAGCAGTCACTCTTTTGTATAGCATCCTACAAAAGAATAACATGTTCTTTGCTTTTATCTTGAGTAGCTCTGCCTAGCTATCTATAAGGTGCACTGTATGTCTGTGCACTTCTAATTGGCTGATTGATTATCCTGTACAAAACTGTGGTCTTGAACTGCACTGTACTTATAACCTTTTTTAATTTCTTTTTTCCCAGTACTCGGATTTCTTCTGTTCTGTATTTGTACCTTGTACGTGTTTGTAATCCTTGCCATCTTCATGGACCAGGTCACACTTGAAAATGGTTCAATGGATCAGTGCACTCACCAGGTTAACAAATACATACATACATACATACATACATAAATAAATAAATAAATACATAAATTATGCTGTTCAGTGTGCACCTCCACTTATACTTTTTTTATTTCTATCTGATCAAGCTTCACAGCCAGTGGGGCAAGGTAAAAGGAAGCTTCACATCTGTATCTTTGTAGTACAATGTACAGTATTTATCTAATTTCATCACCATGCTTTGTGTATTTGCAGCAGTCTATATATTCAGGACTCAGTCCTCAAATGGTTCTTTGCCCCTCCATGAGTGCAGAGGTCCTGGAAAAGCCATGGAGCATCCCCTGTGCACCACATGGATACCATCTTGGTACTACAGAATATCCACAGAATTGCTGTGTCCCCCTATGTACCCTGTGCCTGACTAGCGCACTTCTCTACGCAAGTGGCTGGAATGGTGGGGCATAGCCAAGTATTCACCTGATCCTGGTTGTGTAATCCGGACTGTCTGTGGTCTGAGGGAGCCTTTTCAGACTCCTTGAGGCATAGGGCCAGTGGAGATGGCTATTAGCTATGCCTGCCTAAGGGCAGCAGTAGCAGCTATGCAGCCCCCTCTGCCTGTCCACAAACCACATATCCTACCCTTTTTGGCCATATCTTCTCCAGCTCCCCATCCTTACAGCCTCTGCAGTGTGCTGGGGTCCTCATTGACACTGGGCAGTGTTCAATGAAATTCTGTTTAGTTTTCCGTGGGGATATGGCAGTCCAAGAGGACTGCACCCTCCTCAACCCCCTCCAATGGAATGTTATTTAAACACTATGCAAATGGTAAGCACCCCATTACTTGTTTAACTTACTATTTATACTTCCTCCAATCTCAGTTGCAGCTCTTCTTTGGGCTACCCCAAAGTACCAGACCTCTATCATCTCACTGCAATATACCACTTCCATCAAGCCATGGCACGGTACCACAGACTGGGACAGGAGTAGGAATTAGCCTTCCCAAACCTCTTATGTTGCATCAAGCAGCATGGTGAGAGTGGTGCAGAGTCCTCCAGATATTCTTGGAGATCATCTCTGACTATTGAGGGGCTACTTTTTTCCCTATTCCTAGGCTATCCACACACAGGGCTCAAAACAGCAATATGTGCATCTGCATGCCTGCTGTGAGCCTAGCAGATGCCCCCCCACCATGCCTCTGCTCTGCTTCCACCTGTGTTCATCCAGGTAGCAGCACTGCGGTGGAGACTGAGACCCTCCCACTGTGGAAGAGGGGATTGTCCTGTGAGACTCTCAGTCATCTATTCCCTGGCCATCCAAGGATGATTCTGGCTTATTCCAGAATTCAGGTTGCTGGCCCTATGAATGGTAGCTCTATTACTGTATTGATGCCAGCCTTTGGCCATTTTCTACCAGCAAGAGAGAGAAGATAATAGGAATTCCATTTGCTATGTACTGTACTATGTGGGAAAAGATATCTGTTGTACTAAGGAAATGGAATGAAAACTGTAAAGAGAAAGGCCACCAGTAATTTTTGGTGGCTGCACTGTGTGGCTGTCTAGATACAATGCTTGAAAACCACTGGTTTATTTTAGTATGCCTGTGTGTATCATATGAGTGTGTCCAGTGGCCTCTGTATGTGTGCTGTACAGAACCCTTTACTACCTATAACTTGTAAAGCACTTAGGGTTTGTTCTGTATGGCTTTCCATCCAAACTGAAAGCTTTGGTACTTCAGGACAAAGGTAATAGAATGCTGTTGCACTTGTCTGTGGTGTAATACATTTTTAATAAGAATGGAAAATCAGTGCCACCTGTGTTCTGTTCCTTTCAGAGTTGTTGACTTCCCTCTCCACACATACACACATAGAATCAAATACAGAAAGTTTCTATTTTTTAATTAATTTTAACTAATAAACCCACCATGTAGCCAGCTGCTAATGTTCCACCACCAGTGCCACTAATAGTGTTTTGCATTCAAAATCATTTAAAAAGAATCTTACTTACAAAAAGGAAAGGAACCGGGAAACAAGCTTGAACATGATCTGCACTATAATGTATTTGTGTGAATCTGTGTAAATTAAAATAGAACCACATAAGTGCAGATTTTGCTCTCACTCCTAACCCAGGTCTTCCTTTTTGATGAAGTAAGCTTTTTTCAAATTATTTTAAAAGCAAATAAACTGTCAGTAGCATGGCAAGGAGTATTAGCAGTTGGGTGTAGGGTGACTTTATTAGTTTTAAAATGTCATACTGTTCATACTGCGATAGACTGGGGAACTGGGGGCACGATGCCTGTATGAGTTCCCATCAAAACCCTTACCCACAAGGACATGCGGTGTTCAGTAACCAAGTGTCCAGTCTGTTTTTAAAGACTGATTTGATCTTACTGATGATTATGTGTAAAGGTGCAGTAAGTTGTTACAGACATTCACAATTCTTTGTGTATAGAAGAATTGTCTTTTACTTATTTTGTATGGAAAACTGTGCCACTGTAGTGGGTGCCCTCTTGTTTCTTTAATGTTTTGTTTGTAATAGAATCCCTTTTCCAGGAAAAGAGCTGGGTCATTTAGGGCTTCCCACACAGTTAACAAGTCATCCCTACGTCTCTTTGTCTCTAGTGACTTAAGTTTTAATGATTGCAGTCGATCAGCATATTTAAATTCTTTTAGGCCATCAATGTGTTTAGTGAACTTGCATTGGACTCCCAAAATTATGTGTCTTTTGTGTGCATTTGTGTGTGCGGGGGGCAACAATGTATTTTTTTTTTAAGATAAAAAATATGGTTCATAGATGGTTAGAGGTTGGGCTGGCTGGTGGCCGGATCTGGCCATTCCCGGTTTTTCTTGAGTATTTTTTCTTGGACCATGTTCTAACTGTTTTAGATAGTACTAGTGCTCTGAGTCTAAGGGATTTGATGGGTGGAGTGGGGGTGGGGGTGAGAGATTTGGGTTTATTTGTTCTTTAATTGTATTTTGATGTTTTTGTCCATTTCTTGTTAGATGTTTTTTTTTTCTTGAATGTTAAATAAAGTATATTCAATTGAAAAAAGATAAAACAAATATTCTGTATAAAACAGTGGATGCCCAGTCACATCCAAAACAAGCCGACATCACCAGCAATTTTCTGACTACTGTCGAGGTCAGTGACAACACAGGCTTGATTTGCATGGCTGGCCATCCACTATTCTCTATACCCAAAAATATAAATTGTGACATCAATGCCTGTCTGCCAGCACAGTGGCATGGCATCCACTTGTGGCGCCGACATCCCGGGTTTGGAGATGAACCTGGGAGTTGAAGGGTCAGCCACGGGGAGAAATATTGAGCATCCCAGGGACTCCTCTCTTTCTCTGGGGGAGGGTGGAAGAGTGTCCGGCACTCTGCGGACCTCTGGCAGAGGCTGGGGGTACCATCACTGCCAGTGCCTCACGTATGGGGGCAGGATGGCTGCTGGCCATTATTGTACATCCCCAACCCCAGGGATCTCCACAACAGCTACAAAAGAAAATCTGTCCCCTGTCCTTGAGACCCTGCCTGCCACCATTCCCACTGTGATCTGTGTGTGCCGGGGGGTCCTATTCCCATGGCACCACCCTGGGAGGTAAGTATGGGCATGGGGGAGTGGTGTGCATGGCAGGGGCCAATCCCTTAAGGGGGAGGGGATCAGGACCAAAAAAAAAATCATGACATCATTCTTGACTAATCAGAATTGCTTATTTCTAGGCCAATAGTTCAGTAAGATGGCGGCCATGCTGGGCTGCCGTCAATGAGAGGAGTCCATTATGGGAGTTTTATATATTCTTGGCAACTTATTTTTTTAGTATTTTTGGAGTATTTTATTTTAAGTTAACATTAGATAGGTGTTAATTATGGATGGGAGTGTTACTAAGGGCAATAAGTGAACAAGCAGTAGGAGATAGATTTTTTGGTTTTGAGAGAGGTCTGTCTGTCCATGAAAGGAAAGATATTCCTGTTCTGCTGGGAGAGCAGTGTTTTTATCTAAAAACAGCAGCGTTGCCTCACTTGTTACTCGGGATCATCATACTATCAACCAGAGGGGAGGAGACAGAATCTGGTCAGTCGGTAACAAACCATTTTTTTCCGCAAGTGGAACACCGAAGTTAAAGCTGTAAGCAGCCAGAACAACAGAAGGGTGATTGAGCTATGAATTGTGGTTGCTGGAGGAAATAAGGGGACAGCCTGGGAAAGTTCCTGAATTGCTTTGCATTCCCTGAAGCTCATGGAGAACTGGAGCCGTTATTTAACTGTTGGTTTCTCTGTACCCTGATGTGGAGATGCACTTTCTGGGTCATGGCAACTAGTGAAGTCAGGAAAGAGCGTGTTGCTGCCTGACCAGGATACCGGTCCTGTGTTTTTGCTCCCAGGACTGTTGGAGGTAAGAGGGAGCTAAATTTTACTGATTGTGCTTCAGCTTGAGCCTGTAGCATGATCGGGTAAGGGTTCAATTTGACTGGAAGGTATCAGCAGGTATTGGGTCATGAGAGGGTCCCAGTTAATGCCCAAATTTCTGAACATGTGCTGGGACTTGGCTACAGACTTGGAATGAATTCAAATAATCCAGGACTTGAGGTAGGACCATAACAATCCTTGAACTGTGAGGGGGCCAAGGGGCTGTAAATTTCTGGTGTACTGCAAAAGTCAACTCTTAGGGGTGACAGCCCTGAGGTATTTTGAACCTTAAACTCCTTGTGACTCTGAAACCTTCTGTATGTACCCCCTTTTGCTAAGAATTTTTTCTTCTACAGGAACAGTGACTTAGAGTGGCAGCTCTGTGGAAGAAGAGAGTGCCCTGACATTAAAGCTGTTTGCTAAGAACTGTGTATAAGCTGCTTTCACAGGCCTATGGACTCCTTAGTAAAATAAGATTATTTTATTAGATCTGTCTGTGGGAAGGTTGGGGAGGTTGGGGAAGAGGGGGAGTGTGAGTGGAAGTGTATGTGTGTGTGTGTGTGTGTGTGTGTGTGTGTGTGGTGTGTGTGTGTGTGAGTGCGTGTCTGTGTGACTAGTATACTATAGTTGTTGTTTGTTAATATTTATTTGTGAGGATTTTGGTAAAGGAAGTTTAGTAGTGAATAAGCTGTGAAGATGTGTAGGTCTTTGGCTCTCAAAGAAAGATTTTATTCCCCCTCTAGACTCCATGATCTTGGACCCTTTGAGTGTACCCCTTTGTCATCAGAGGTATATGGGCACTATAGAGCACTGGGGATAGTGCATGGGGGAAGGAAACAGAGATTTGCGGAGGCTGGTAGGGGGAATATAGCAGGGGGAGAGCGGATTGGGGTAGTGTGAACCAGAAGGCACCCTGGGGTGAAATGGGTCCAGGAGAGGGGTCCTCCCTGCCTGGTACCCATACCCAAGGGCTCCACAGTTAGTGTGAACTTTTCTGGACCAGCCTCATTGACCTATTCTTCTTGGACAGTGTTGTGCAATGCCAGCTCTATTAAAAACAAGATGGCAATAATTGCTGATCTTGTTGCATCATCTGATCTGGCTTGCATCACTGAGACCTGACTGTATAAAAATGGCCTGCCCAGTTTTGGAATCAGCTGTTTCAACTGGGTACTTGGTGGTAAACTGCCCGAGAAAGGATCGTAGGGGTGGGGGTGTGGCAATACGTTTCAAATCGGACTTGAGCCTCGCAGCCTTCCTGGTAGGAACAATTTGATCCCTTGAATGTGTTGCCGTTCAAGGGTGTGCTGGTGTAGGTTGCAGGATCCTTCTCATCTACTGACCTTGGGGCAATGGGAAGGAGTTCCTGAAGGAAGTCTCAGACTTCATCATTGAAATGGTATTTGAGTCACCCAGATGGATTATTCTGTGTGACTTCAATGCCTGGATTGACTATGAACTCTCAAAGTTTGGTCAAGACTTTCTCCCACTGATAGGTTCACTGGGCCTGACACATGTTGTTTCCTCAGCAACCCATATTTACTGCCATTTGTTGGACTTGTTTGACCTTATGGTGGAACTGATTGTATGGTGGGACCACCATATTGTGAGGTTCTCTGTCTTATCCGCCATGTTGTTTGCAGTGTATATGCTTCCACTAGGGGACATTATAAGACAGAATGGGCTGAGTTTTCATTGCTATGCAGATGAAACTCAGCTCTACATGTCCTTTGCACATGAGCAGCAGGAGATGGTCTCAGTATTTAACACCTGCCTGACTAAGATCCAGGACTGGATGAAAGCAAACTGGTTGAAGTTGAATCCGGATAAGACTGAGGTACTGGTGCTGGAATCTGGTCATTAGGGGGTGAGGATGTAACCTGGTCAAGTGCCAGGGCATAGGCTTAGGGACTCCCAGTTGCTTACCGCTGACCAGGTGAGGATCCTTGGCATTGTCTTGGACTGTGGCCTGATGCTTAGATCTCAGGCGGCGGCTGTAGTCAAAAGCTCTTTTTACCGTCTGTGGAACATCGCCATGGTGGAATACCTGATGCCCCTGGAGATCTGCCAGCACTGGTCCATGCCTTTGTAACCTCATGCTTGGATTAATGCAATGACCTGTACCTAGGGCTAATGGGGGGGGAGATCTACGCTGCCTGTAGCTGGTGCAGAATGTGGTAGCCAGGTTGTTGACTGACCTACACTGGATGTGTCATATTACACCTGTGCTGTGCTCTCTGCACTGGTTGCCAGTTGGGTGGCAGATCTACTTTAAGATTGGTTTGCTGACCTATAAGGCCCTACACAATCAGGGACCCAGTTACCTGAATGACCTCCTAGTTCCCCACCAGTCTGTCCTCTCCCTTTGTACCACAGATGTGGGTTTGCTGGAAGTTCCCAGGATTTATTTAAAAACATTGGAGGCCCATGCTTTTTCATATGCTGACCCAATCCTGTGGAACTCCCTCCCACGTAATATTCATGACATTCCAACAATGGACATTTTTAAATGGGGAGCTGAAGACCTTCTTGTCTGAACAAGCTTTTAAGGGTAGTTAGAAATACTTTATTGAAATTACCTGTATTTATTTCAGTATGTGTCTGTGTTTTTGTATTGTATGTTAAAACTTTCAGAAATTGTTGTGAAGCGCACTGAGTCGCAATTGAGACTTGCACTATATGAAGTATATATTTGATTGATTGATTGATAAACATTTCAAGTACTATTTTTCCCACAAAATATCTCATGCAAACAGTTTTAATGCTACAATTATAAGTTCAGATAATGTAGTTCATTTCATCACACAGGGGTTTCTCAAATTTTCCACAAAATCTAACAGTTGTATTTTAAATTCAAGTTGTGTTTCTTAACACAGATCTTAAACATGATTTATTATATATTTATGTGTACAGTTCCCAAGTGTCTTGTGGCTACAAGAGTTTCTGCTCAAGTCCTCACAGAACTGCTCAGCTTCGCTTTGTAGTTCTGTCACCCAAAGAACTCAAGAACGCACTCTTATAACCATGAGACACAGCAACTGTACATGCAAGCATATACCAAAATCAATTATATTCTCTTATTCTAAACTAAACCTGAAAATGCTTGCACCATTATGGGGCCCCACCACCTGAGTAGCTCACTGTCTTGAAAGCTATTTCACTCCAAGTGTGTTCTTATTGTTAAAGCAGACAGGGGATCACACTCCAGGAATAACACCAATTTGTAAAGGTAAAAAAAAAATGTATCAGTACTTTCAATTGTAGGAACATTTTATTATGTTATAGCCACACAGACAGCACTTATAGCCACATAGAGAGAACTACATTTACCTGGTGCTTCAGACTTAAACTCGGGTCTTCATCAGGGGGTCCACTGATGAAGAACATAACTGAGTTTATGTCTGAAGTGCTAAGTACAAATTGGAGGTACTGATCTAGTCTGGATTTTTTTTACCTCTACAAATTGGTGTTACTCCTGGACTGCAGTCTTGTGCCCGTTGTTCCTCTTGATTTGTTGGAGCTGCACATGTACACCATCAACTGTAACAGCACCTTTGAGTAGTTTTCACTCAGATTCTTAGCTCTGAAGCAGCTTTGTTGGCTCTGACCGGAACATGTTTCAAAAGGGGCCTCACCAGTACAGTTTCAGTTCAGCAGGGAAGACCCCTCTGACAAGGAACATTGATTGATCCCAGAAAACACATGACCCAACTGCTCAGTGCAGCCCACTAAGAGACACATTGGGCCAGGGTCAAGTTCACAGTAAGTTGGTCACATCCATCAGATCACCCTAACAACCTCCTCTGTCATCACTGGTTGAAACTCACTCCATGACCACTGACCACCATTGAAACATCCAGGCTCTACAGTGCTGGATGATAGCTGTCCAGAAGAGGAGATCCCGGTCCAAACAGAGAACACCCTGTCTGAGAAACAATGAACAAATGCCTCACATTTTGTGGATGAAGCAACTTTCACAGGCTCTAGACAGGCCAGATGTAAAATTCTGTCCACTGTCCAAAAAGCTGAGCTGCCCAGTGCTTCCAGGCTGCAATCTCTTGGGACAGGAATTCTGCCTTCTTATGAGAGATTGTCCTTTGATACTCACTGTAGTGAGTATTCAAAGCCAGTTTGTCCTCCTGGACCCTGGACCCCCTCCAACGCCATGCTAACCTCTGTTCCATAGCCTTCATCATCTTAAGCTCACTGTCAAACCACAGTGAGCCAAGCATGGAAGCAAAGGATGAACATGGACCAGAGCTATCAGATTGAAAACTACCCTGATGGCCCTATTATAAGCTGCCACTGCTTCTTCTGTACCCTCAGTTGTCCACATACCTGAGGTGTTCAGGTACCAAGAGTCCAAGAGTCTTTCAGGGTTCAGGCCTCTCCAAAGGTGGCACCTGACTACCTCCACAGGGGGGGTGGACTATAGAGGGATTTCATGAACTTGAAATAGATGGCACAATGGTCTGACCAACTGATTGGATCAACCCTGAGGTACTCCACCTCAAGCCCCATGTGGAACACCAGGTCCAGTGAGTGCATGTGTTTGTGAGTTCCAGCAACTTGAGCCAGGCCCAGAGTTAACAAGCTATAAAGGAACTCTTGCCCAAAATGTGAGAGTTTGTCATCAACCCAGGCATTGAAATTGCTGAGGATAAACCACCTTGGTGACTTAAACACGTGGTTGGCGACAAACTCCACAATCTCCCATAGAAAGTCCCTTTATTGCCCAGGTGGATGATATATAAGGAGAACACACATGGACTTGCACTCAAAGGATGAGGTGTTCTTCACAGGATGCAGCACCATACCAAGCTCAGTTCTAAGAAAAATAGCTACCCCTCTCACCACAATCCTTCTTTGGGCAGTGCACTATAGAGAAGCCAGCAGACACTGCTGCCTCCAGAATGGACCAGCATTGTCACTTAGCCAGGTCTCCATAAAGCATGCCACTGAGGAACAAGATGTAAAGACCGTGATAACAGCAGTCTTGTTCCTCATTGACCTAGCATTACAAAGCAGAACCCGATGAGGATTAGTAGTGGTGGCTGGCCAACCAGCTACCTGTCCACTCATTCCAGTTTGCTCACCTGTAACTAAAACACTGTATTTTTTTCAAACTGAAACTTACAGGATTGATGGAGTCTAGCCCAAGGTGTGTGCTTTTGTAAGTTTGACGTTTTCAAATTACATTGTT
The DNA here is from genome assembly GCA_016271365.2 of Neoceratodus forsteri. NCBI lineage: Eukaryota > Metazoa > Chordata > Ceratodontiformes > Ceratodontidae > Neoceratodus > Neoceratodus forsteri. Next base: position 657,277,462 of record CM028136.1, read on the forward strand.
TTTCAAATGTAAGTCAAAAATTGTGCCATTTCTTGAGAATGGTCATTTCAAAAAATAAATGTTCTAAGGACAGCTGAATTTTTGTGTTAGCAGTTTGAGTGAAAGTGATTTCCTTATAACTGCTTTTGTCAGCTTGCTGACAACAGCATTATGAGGGTCATCACCTGCCATCACACTGCTAATGCACAACCCTCCCAAAATGCCTCCTTGCTTCCATTACAATTACAGAACAGCAGGTGCCCAATTCCACCACTGATATCTCCGTCCCATCCCATCCCACATTTATTTTATATTGCCAGATGAGTGCCCAGTCCAGCTGCCATTATCCCCCTCCCTCCTGATCCATGTTTTAAAAAACTAAAAATGGCCAGCAGGTGCCCAATCAGATCAACAATTACACATTTATAAAAGTTGGCACTGGGGTGCCCACCCCTGGTATCAGCTGAGAGAAGCCCTTCCAAATGTGAGAAAGACCTGGATGATCATCCCCAGTACCACTGAGAATTGCACTCCTCCTGTCCTCTCCATGCTTTTGTTCACAACACACACACATTCACACACACACACTTAGCTGTTGACAGCAAGGTTTTTACTTTCAGTGCTGCTGATGACTCCATCGACACTGGGGTGCCCAATTCCCAGTTTCAGTACCCCTGAAAATAAGACAATGGTCCTGCAAGGACCTTATTTTGTTTTTTTCTTTACCTGAAAGAAGAAAATGGCCTCTCATTGATCTTTTAACCCAACCTCCAATCACCTCATCCTGCTCCCCACTCAGTTCGCCACTCATACCCTTAAACCTCTACAGCACATCCCTTGGCATAGATTTACTCTCACTGAAAAAGATGTCCTCCTCCTTGAAGTGCAACCACAAATTGAGGAAACAAGGTACGTGCTGTCAATGCAGCTTCAATTTGTTTTGAACTTTTGCTTATAACTATTATTTTTAAATAATTTTGCAGCACATTTTTGAGATGGCATTTTTGGGACTCTCACCTCATGAGTAGAGATGCATGAAGTTGGCTAACTTTGGTAAGTGAAATAATTTACCAAGTTTGCAATATTTGTGAAGCGAGAAATGCCCGATTTGCAATGCTTTTGGCAGGCGAAGTGGCACATTTTCCATGCAAAGTTAAGACGAAGTTGCAACTTCACAGTAATTTCACCTTAACATCACCTAACTTTGCCTCAAAAAGTGCCATTTCCCAAGAAAACTCAAGGTGAAGTGGCAAAGTAGTGAAGGGCAATGTAGTTATTCTGCCAAGGCTAATTTCAGAATCTCACCAGAACTCACTGACAAAGTAAAACATCACAACATCTCTACTCATGAACAAAGTACCAAGACCATCCCAAATGGTGATTTCACAGTCCGTCTGTGAAATCACCTTTCAGGCAGGATTTGAAAAATGTCACCTACCAGGTTCATGAGGTGGGGTCATAAAAAGAATACAGTATTGAAAATGTTCTGAAAAATATGGCAAAATGAACAAGTTATGAGCGGACACTGACATTTTTCAATGTTCACTCAGAAATTCCCCTTTTTTCAAGACTTTGACCCCACATTTTCAGCATGTCCTTTTTATGACACCATCTCAGTAACATGGAGTGTGAAATTATTCAACTCTGGCTCAAATACAGATTTCACAACTGGCCTATATTTGAAAATGTTCACGTACCAGATTCATGTGGTATGGTAATATAAAGACTATGTAGATGATCTGGGGTCAAAATATTAAAAAGCAAAGAAGTTATGAGAGAACATTGAATTTTTTTCGATGTTAACTCATAACTTTGCTATTTTTCAATATTTTGACCACGAACTATCAACACTGTCTTTTTTTTGGCATAACCAAATGAATGGAGTGTGTTTTTGCATTTGTTGCATGAAATTACTTTTCAGCCAGAATTTTATAAATGACACCTATCATTATCCAAGGAGGAGATCATAAATAGCCTATGTTAAAACCTTGGGATCAAAATGTCTAAAAAAAGAATTATGAAGAAACATTGTGCAGGGCTGGCAGTTGACCCAGTGGGTATCTCATTATAAACCCATTCTGATGAGTTGAGTTCAGGATGAGCTCAGTGAACCAGCTGGATGGGATGAGGCTGGGAGGATGGCACTGCCATGCTGTACTGCTCTTAGACTGGGGACAGATTGTGCAGAGTTATGCCACACAGGTAACAAGTAATCGGCCTCTGCATCTGTAGCTTCATGGAAAGATGGACCCATAGGACCATGTGCTTCCACAGCCTGATGGATTCTTGGCTGCCTGCATTCTCATATGTATAGTAGCCACATGGAACACAGGGCACAGAAGACACTGTGCTTCTGTAACCCCATGGATTCTTTGCATCCATAGCTGCACAGAAGTATAGGCCCCAGAGGGCCTTGTGTGCTTCTGCAGACATACAGATCCTCCCCTTTTCAGAGGTCAGGGAAGGCCCTTAGTGTCAGCATCACTGGTCCTGCATGAATCAGGATTTGATTCCAATAGCAAAAAAATAAGTGAAAATCATTGCAACAAACTACTTATACACAAATATTAGGGTTGAAGAATGCAAGGTGTACAACATAGAAAAATAAAAACAAATTAGGGTTTTAGGTCTCTGGAGTCCTGACTAATCCGTAGTGGGGTCATCCTTGGGGTTGTCAACTGTATTGCCTCCCCCAGACCATAGCCTCCTGTCCAAAGCACAAGGTACAGCTCCAAGCCAGTGCCTTATTGTAATAGACTCTTTGAAGGTACAGAAGTATGGCTCACAACATGTTACTAATAGTATCAGTAGTGGCTTTCTTCCTGTGGGACCTACATAGAAACACAGAAACATAGAATTTGATAGCAGATGAGGACCGCTTGGCCCATCTAGTCTTCCCATCTTTCCTACCTACTGTCATACCACAGACCCTAAACTTTCCATATGCCTATCCCATGCATTCTTGAATCCCGTTACAGTTTTTGCCTCAATCACCTCCACTGGGAGGCTATTCTAGGCATCCACCACTCTTTCTGTGAAGAAGTACTTCCTCACATTTCCACTGAGTCTACCTCCCTCCAGCTTCATAGCATGACCCCTTGGTCTTGAGCATCTTTTCTTCTGAAAACTGCTTTCCTCTTGTACCTTATTTATACCAGTGAGGTATTTGAAAGTCTCTATTATATCCCTCCTCTCCCTTCTTTCCTCCAGGGTGTACATATTGAGGTCCTTAAGTTTCTCCTCATATGGTTCCTGGTGCAGACCCTGCACCATTTTTGTTGCCTTCCTCTGGACCACCACTACTCTATGTCCTTCCAGAGATGTGGTCTCCAGAACTGGTCACAGTATTCCAGGTGAGGTCTCACCAATGGTCTATACAGCAGCATCACTACCTCCCTCTTTCTGCTGCTGTTATCCCTCCCTATGCACCCCACATCCCACTGGTTTTCTCCACTGCCTTGTCACACTGTTTGGAGGGTGGCCAAACAGGTAACTACACAATGACAAAACAGATAAACAAAACAAAAACAGGTAGGGGGGTAGAAATGTCTTGGGCAGACTTAATGGATCATGTGGTCCCCATCTGCCATCTACCTCTTATGCTCGGATACAATTACCCATAGGTCTCTTTCCTGTTTGGTAGTTGTCAGTAACACTCCCCCCAATTTGTACTGCGCACCGGGTTTCTGAGACCCAAGTGCATAATTTTGCACTTCTTCACATTGAAGTTTAGTTGCCACACTCTTGGCCACTCTTCAATCTTTCTTAGATCCCTATTCATTGTTTCCACCCTCCCCGCCCCCGAGAGTCAACCCTATTGCAGATCTTTGTGTCATCTGCAAACAGGCATACCTTCTCTTCTAGTCCCTCTTGCAATGTCATTAATAAAGATATTAAAGAGGACCAGTCCCAGTAGTGATCCTTGTGGCACCCCGCTAATCACCCTTCCTTCCTCGAGTGAACTTTCTTTACTTCGACCCTCTGTCGCCTATTCCTCAACCAACTCCATATTACATTTACTACATTTTGACCCATGTCCAGGCTGCCAGGCTTATTTACAAGTCTCCTATGTGGAATGGGTGTCAAAGGCCTTACTGAAATCTAGGTAGGTCACAGCCCCTGCTCCACTCTGATCTAATTCCCTGATCATTCAGTCAAAACAATCTATCAGATTTGTTTGACATGACTTCCTCCCACTGAATCCATGCTACCTCAGTTCTTGTAAGCCACTAGATTCAAGATATTCCACAAACCTTTTCTTCAGTAGTGATTCCATTAATTTCCCCACCACTGAAGTCAAGCTTACTAGCCTGTAATTGTTAGCCTCCTCCCTACTACAATTTTTGAGAAGTGGGACCACATCTGTCCTCCTCCTGCATGAAGAAAAGAGAACACATCTGACCTTGTTAGCTCAGGAGTGTGGGTGGGCATTAAGGTTGACAAACCCAAGAACATCCCACCACTGATTCGCCACTCCAGGTCCACAAAACCCTATGTTTTTTCATTTCCCTACTCTGTGCACTTTACATTCTTCAGCCATAAGTAATGTCTGCATTACTGTAGCTTTTTGCTAAGAATGTATGTACAGAATATAAAACAAGATCCCACACTTATGGCATGGTGAGTGGACTACTGATATTATTACTTAAGTTTAATACATATATATTCAAATGAAGTAATATCAGCAGTCCACTCACCCATGCCATAACTGTGGGATCTTGCTTGCTAGGTGGTGTAATTTCCATATCATTTGTTATATCATTTGTACATAATTGCACTTCTGCTTGCTGGAGTACAGAGATTCCAGAATTTGTTACAGTCATAACCAAACAATCCTATACCCTCTTTAATACCAATCAGTAGTCTTAAATTCTCTTCATTCATGTCTTTAGCCAGTTATAGTTATTTCCTCCTTAGCATTTTTGATAGTGGTGACTTTCAGCTACCTCATTTGTCTTGCAGTTCCTCGGGTCAGATCAATATGCCTGTACATACATTGAACTCTTACAATAGTAACCTACATAACTAGATTCTCACTTCCACACAGTGCAGTTATTATACACACATCTATTTAGATACATAGCTTCAACAACAACATTTATGTATTTCTACTCATAAATATTCTACTGCACTGCACTGGAAAACTAATAAATAAAGTCATAACCATTACCATAACCATACCTTCTGCCCTTTTTAACTTCTCTTTCCCACAATGCTCTACATTAAATAAGCACATTTTATCTTCTGCTGACTAGCAAAGGAAGGTCAGTTTGCTTTTGTAAAGTGTTTAGTTCTAATCTTGAAAAGCCTGGTCAGCTTGCCCTGAGAAAAGATTTCATTCCCATGATGCCGTGAACTGTGTATGAAGCTTTTAAGTATCAGTGTTGTTTTGCTAGAGATTCAAAGAAACCAAAAAAAAGCTGAGATTCTGAAGAATTATTATTGGTGACAATAACATAATAGAGCTTTCATTTGGAAAGAAAACAATGTATCTGCCTAAAAGGTCAATATTTGCACATATATCAGTTTAAAGGGGGTCCACAATAAATAACAAAGTAAGACACATGGGCCAATATATTCAAAGTGATTCACCTGGCACAACTGAGTTGTGCAAGCACAGCTCCAGAAATGCAGCCTGGGGCAATATTCAAAAGGGGGAATTGTGCTGTCCAATTCCTGATGCACCAGGGCACAAAGATAATGTATGTGGCACGTCTCCAGGGGGCATGCCTATGCATATGTGGCACATCCCGATATTCAGCCCGGGATGTGTGGTGCACCTGCCAGCATATCCCAGAGACATGCTGCATACCTGAGCACAAAGTTGAGCCCTTAAATAATAGCTCAACTGGTAGCCACCGACAGGTGGGCTGCTGTACTGCAGTGTGCAACACAGCAGCTGCCAGCTGTGGGTGACTTTCACCCTCCAGAACACCATACAAAAGCACCCACAGAATTCCCTGGTGGTCCAGTGGGTTCCCCATCCCATAATACCAATTGCTGTAATAATATTTTTGTAAGATCCCTGGTGGTCCAGTGATCTCCCCTCCCCATCCCATAATACAGATCACCGTAATAATATTTTTGTAAGATCCCTGGTGATCTAGTGGTACCTCCCTACCCACCTGTAACCCTGATCACTGACAAACATGACCAAAATCATTCCCTGGTAGTCTAGTGGTCCTCACCCTCCCAGCCCCCAGGACCCCCAGCCCACCCAGCTCCCCAGTCATGGTGGCAGCATTGTTTACCCACATGCCTCATCAGCTGCCGTCAAATGACAGCTTGCAGTGTGTATACTGTAAGAGTCATTCACATCTTCGTGAATTAATTACTTCACTCATGAAGTTGTGAATGACTCTTACAGTATGCACTGCAAGCCCATTGGTCCACAGTGTGGACCAATGAGCTTGCAACACATACTGTAAGCTGTCATTCGACAGGCAGCCATGGAGGTATGTGGGTGGGTATGCTACCTGCTGATGACCGGGGGGAGCTGAATGGGCTGGGATCCTGTGTGGGTGGGGAGGTCAGGGTACCACTAGACTACCAGGGATAGATTGTGGTCATGTTTGTCGGCGAGTGGGTTTATGGGTGAGGAGAGTGGTACCACTGGATCACCAGGGATCTTAATAAAATATTAATATGGTGATTGGTGTTACAGGGATGGGGAAGGGGGAACCACTGGCCCTCTAGGGATCTTAAAGAAATGTTATAGGGTGATCGGTGATATGGGATAGGGAGGGGGTACTACTGTGGTTCTGGTACAGGGACCACATGCTGTGCAGGGTGCCAGGTGCATTTTGCTGGCCAGCCCTGCACAACACATGCAAATGGCCCCGATTGCACCTTCCATACATAATGGCCCCATTTGCATATCCAGGTCTAAATATCTGGATATTGTGCTTGGCACAGCTCCAGTTGTGCTGGCACATTCACATTCCAGGTATGCAGGCCTGTCTGAAGGATGCACCAGAGAATTGTATTTGTGCAACATGCCTTCTTTGATATATTCAAAAGGATGCACCATGTCACATCTATTTTGAATATACCCCTTTGTTGTTCCAGTGCAACTCAGTTGCACTGAGCAACCATTTGCACCATTGCTAGGTGTAATTCTGAATATCGGGCCCAAACTGTACAAGCTCCTACATTATCACTCATACACACAGCTTACCAATATACAGAATTTTTACCTCACTTTTAAACGATGACCTGTATTGCACTTCTAGGGTCATTTTTTCAATAAAGTTAAATAGGAGGATAGTGCATAGCATTGGTCTTAATAATTCAGTTGTGTGGAACATGATCTTTAACTAGGATTGGTTAGTAAGTGTTCATGCTTCATTTTTAATCAGTTTAAACAACATCAATTTACATTCTGGGGACGAAAAACAACTATATTTTTAATTTTTAGAGTTGGCTATGAATCCATCATAAGATTTGCAATTTATTCTACATTCCTAGTGACATGACTTGGGACATACTGTTCATTTTCTACCCAGCTCTGCTGACCTTCCCTTGATGAACCCATCAATCTAACTTCTTCCAGTGGCTGTTCCATACACTAGTTGCTTCTCATGTCCTTCATTATAAAACCCTCTGACTACCTTACCCATTCTCCTGATCTGGCCTCACTCTCTTCTGACACAGTTGCAGCATGTCTTGGGTATGCAGACATTTATTATCGCAGAATGCACTTTGGCTGCTCAGAACAAGAAGACCATCATTCATTCCACAGGTTCCTCATAAAAGGTATGGTAGCTTTACCTAAAAGTACTTGGTCATCCCACACACGACCCAGGGCCATGAGAATCTCAATGAAGACCACTCTGGATTTCCTTCCCATTAGGAACATTCCAAGTTCAATAATGTGGGTCCAGATGCTACTGGCTGCTTTTGAAATTTAATTAAGGGTTGCTGTGCTTTAATTGGGGATCCAAGAGCTTTTGGATTTTTAAGGTTCAATTGATCTGAAATTGTGGACTGAATGGCAATTAGCAAATATTAAAATTTTATTAAGAGTTTGCAGTCCACAATTTGGGCTCTGAGGGCTGCTGTCTGATTTTGTAATTTTATTATGGTTAAGATTATCTGAATTGTAGGTCTGAGGGATGCTGACTGCTTTTGTAATTTTATGAAGCACCAACGGGTGGGAAACTGTAGCTCAGATGCTGATAGCTGCAACTGAAAATTCATTCAGTGTCAGTGTGTTCTATATTGTAGATCAAAGGGCTGTTAACTGCATTTGGAATTTTATGAAGGGGACAGAAATGGTGGAACAGCAGGATGTATTGTTGACAGATTCAGTTTTAATGTGTTTTTAATGGGATTCATTAGTTGAACATATCAGCATAGTAATTTAAAGCTGGAAGGGACACAAGATCCATAATGACCTTTTATAAAATGGGATACTGAGTAGGATTTACCTGATTGGTACAACTCCATCAGCTGACTGAGCATTAATGCACAATATATGCAAAGCTGTTGTGAAGAGGTTCAAACTCAGATTCTTCCCTCAGTGTAGATGAGTAGTACCAAGCAGCAGCCATTGCCAAGTGACTGGAGTGACAGCCTTGGGACCAGTCCTTAGTGCCATGGGTCATCTAAGGGGAGTGCTTTGACCAAACAAACAGAAGCAATTGTGCAGTAATGTTGCCACCCTTTGACTGTTTAAGAAAACTCTCTGGTTCTGTATTTTTCACACAATGGTGTTCCTGTGGCTAAGCTGATCCACAGCCTTTGTTTGTCCCAGGCAGCATGCTGTTAGTTGTTGCAGCTACACAGTTTTTTCACACCATAGATAGTTGTTTAAAGTTTGCAAACTGCACCTTGTATTACTTGACGTTGCCACCGCTGAGCCTGATCCTAAGCCTTTGTTTTCCCCAGGAGCATATCCTGTAAATTGTTGCAACCACACAGTTAATTCACATGAAGTACATTTGTGTCAATTTGCCGATCTGTCCCCAATCCTGATTCTGGAATGTTTTTCTAATTAGACAGCAATTCCCTCAGCAGCATCAGTTATGTCAAGTAAAGTTCCCAACCAGCCCCCTCTGCTGCTTGAAGCTGCAGATGCTGGCCTGTTTTGGTATGTATGGCAGACATGCCACACCAGCATTCCTGGCCATAGACTGTCAGCATTAATGCACAGCAGGGGTTTCTGTGTGGATTGCTGTACTTACATGGACGTGGTCCTGCCAGCACAGGAAATGGAGACAGACATCATCTGCAGCACACCTCTCATTGTCATCAATAATGAACCCAGCAATTGTCTAATAGGGTTGCTGTCAGAACAGGAACAGGAACAGGAACAGGAAACACAGAAACACTGCTATTTCCCTATCATGTAACATGTGTTAGTTGAAACTTGAAGTATGGCACTACTTTGTATCATGGAGGGACACCTATTAAAATTTGTATGTTTTCATGTTTGAAATAGCAATTCCTAATTTTCTTTATGAACCTGAACTAACCCCATGTTATAAGTACAATAACTAGCTACAGGGTATGGGGTTAATGGGGAATAATGAAAACCCTCGGTGCTGTTAGGGGCACTCAGCCTATGGTCACATGCCTCACAACGCACTCGGGGTGTTGATAAATCCCCAATAACCCCATACCCTGTTGTGGGTTATTGCTTACTTAAGTGTTTCCCTCACAGTATCTACTTAACATTTTTCGTAACATTACTGTGTCAACAAAAAGTAAAATGCAGTAACTTTTGAAATGGTTTTACTGCACTGATTTCTCTCCTCCATTTCATGCATCAGCAATGCATAAATGAAAACCTTTGGATTTTTAGTTGTGGAAACTGGCTGAGCGCCCTCATTTTAAGGTTATTGACTTGGAAGGTCTGTATAAATCAGGCACCCTCAATATTCAGAATTCAATAAGCTTGAACATTTACCTCTTGATTAAGCTAACAACTGTCAAGCAAATTTGCTCCTCTGAACCCTTGCTTCTCCACAGTATTCTGGCAAATATTCCATACTTTATTTTCAGTTTCAGTGGTGATCCCAACCTCTTTGTGCCACAAGCACAGGTTTATCCATATGAAGTCTTGTTTCTTTTAGAAATGTGTATGTTTATATTTTTATAATTTTCCCTGTATCCTTTTATTATGTCTTTACCACAGAGGAAAAATATCAGATCAGGTATAAAATCTTACAAAACATCTTGATGACTTCGATTAATGGTGATAATCTCTCAGAATTTTACCTTGTCTATATTATGAGCATCAAATCAGAATGTGAGATATTTTAAAAATGCATAAAATGTTACAGGTAAAGACAGAGCCTCACAATAATATGTGGTGCTTAGTGCCACAATTATATTAGCAAGGAAGTCAAGTCACGGCTCTCACCATGCACACAATAAATAAAGACTGAGTCCTGTGTATGTTCACCAAAACTTCTCATCTTTACTGTTTCACAGCTGAATAAGCACCTATTCAGTTGCAGGAACATGCATGATACAGAAACTTCCATTATAGTTTCTGTATCTTGTACATTCCTGCACCTGAATAGGTGCTTATTCAGCTGTGAAACAATAAAAACAAGAAGTTTTGGTGAACATATACAGGACTCAGTCTTTATTTATTGTGTGCATGGTGAGTGCCATGACTTAATTTCCTTGCATATAAATGTTACTTGGAAAATGCAGGATCAGTTTGGTAAATCTTCTATAACCCTTAATTTCATGTTAGATTTATCAAACATAGAGATGGGGAGGAACAGTGGTTGGGGATAGGTTGAGTGAGGGTAACAGAGTAAGAAAAGCTGCTAGGATCTGAAATGGTTATGAACTTATGATATACATTAAGTTCATTTGTCTGTGGTAAAGGCGCTACATTCTTTACATTTCCTCGTATTATAATCACTATTATAAAAGAAAACCAAAAACAATACTAATAGTATGTTATGCTGCTTTTAACACTACATTTCAAAGTTTAATGAAATAGGCAGTAGTATTGTACTGTAAGTTCAAACTGCAAAAAGAAAGTAATAGTTGCGATATTTAGTGTTTAATGACATTTTTTTTTTGCAAATATATTCATTAAGAACTAATTGTTATGTAACATTTCAAAGGGACTTGCCTCTTCCCAAATAGAAATCTGTTTTGCCCACAACAGTGTTTGGGGAGCTTGATGAGCCATATATTTGGCTTACTCTAATAGCAATTTGGAAATAACGAACACATACAGTCATAAGCTGTTTAAGAAAATTTATGATAAGCTGGATTAATCAATGTTTGTTTCAAATGTAAGCTTTATAACAAATATAAACATCTGGAGCTCTAAGATGTCAATTTTTATATTATGTTTTCCCTGCTTTTCAAAATAAAGTTCTCAGTGAGAAGTTTGTAAAATATTGTACACCACTAGCAATCAGTCATCTGGAGTAAGTGCCAGATAAGACAACTATTCACATAAGCATTTTGAAGCAGTGCTTAAACCTGATTTTATACTTTATGTGGACTCTGTACTCCAATCAGAAAGCATTGCTACAGCTTGTCCTACACTGATCTCAGAACTGTCATTTTATTATTAATACTGCAACAAAATAAAAGGATTGTAGTGACATCGTCATCTTATCTTACATTCTCATTGGGGAAGGGTGCAACAAAACAAGAAAAAAACCTTTTTAAACATGCAGCATACTAGCAAAAATATTATAATGGATTCACTACTCTCTTAAAATTCAAATGGTCTTGTGGAAATAAAGTACTCAGCATTTGGCATGGTACTGTATCAATTCTACAATCATTTTATTGTCTTGTATAATGAATCTTTAAACATACTATTTTTTTCAAAGTACACATTCTATAGAATATCAATTCTACAATCATTTTATTGTCTTATATAATGAATCTTTAAACCTACTATTGTTTTTTTCAAAGTACACATTCTACAGAATACCAACAACTCAGAAACAACTCACAGTTCCTAAATGCACAGAACATGCCATATGTCTTCACCCACAACTTTCTGATGATTCTGGCAATAACCTTTTATATCATGTAACCCTAGAAAATTAAACAAGTGGTTATAGTTTTGTCAATCCAAAGGAACAGTCAAAACAGCAACATGGTTAGCAAACTATTTTCTAAAAAGTTATAATATTTTTAGTTTATTTCTGCAAATATCAAGCTGAAATTCATCATCTTCTTTTAAGTGGGATTTAGCTGTTTCTGCTGATTTTTTGCTTCAAGCAGGACTGAAGTCAGTGTTGTTAAAATGACTTATTGAAGGTCACACAGTGTATGTGGTAGGATTTGATTTTGGTTTCCTGCTTCTCAAACCTCTGCCTTTCCTATGTGATGGTATTGCCTTCTAATGCATGACATACTGTACTTCTGTTACAGAGGTCAGATCAGAGGACATCACATGAAAAACTGCATCCCCAGTCAACTCATATAAATTCTACATTGTGAAATATTGGCTCCTAGATTCTCTCAATTTGCCATTCTCCTCTCTGTTGTATCCATCCTTGGGATTTAAAAAAAATGTGTTTGACCCTCAACTACAGCCATGAAAGGTCAAGTTGATCCCCATAATGGTAACAAAAGGAGTATATGAATGTTCCCCTTCTTCAGTTGCTATATCCCTTTTAATAGTCTTTCTCTTTCAGAAAGAAAACAGCAGCAACCTAAATCAATAAAACTGGGTACATAAATGGCTTAATTAGTAATCCATACCATATTTCTTAAATAAAAATGCAAATTTGTTTTTGAGATTGTGTGACAGTTATATATTAACCCTCAGCTAGTTCACACTCTACACCCTCTAATTATCCTCTTGGGTGCCCCTTTCCCCAGCTCGGAGCAATAGTTCTTTGACCATCATGGGCCCCCGGTCTGGGTTTCATTAACCTGCTCCTAACTGATTTCACATCTGGAATTGATATGTATTTGTATCTTAGTTTACTCAACTCACATTGCTCAGATTGGGTGCTTCTCAGTTCTGCTCCTAATCCAGTGTTTATATCAGGCTGTTAATAGTACTTTCGGTTGTACTGACCTTGCACTTTTTATATGGGTTACACTGATGTATCTGCCTGAATATCACATCTGCCCAGCTGCATTGTATTTTTATTATTCTTGTACCTTACTGAACATTGTATTTTGTGTTTTATTTATTCTACACCTTTGTTATTTTATTCTTCCTCCACCATCCTCCCAGGAAGATTCTAGAAGTGAGCTATTACCACTTTGGTATTATATGTCATTCCTAGTTAATCTTTTGAAATGAATAAATACATTTACCTTAGTGAAGCCTTTTTTAAAAATTAATGCAGGCATTTATGAATTAGATGGGGTCTTTTCCCACAACCTTTTCCAAGTCTGCATGTTGATGATTTCTCATTGCATGATGTAAGGTTGATGTACTATGTTTTTGGTCTAGCATATTTTTTTTTTTTTGCATATTCAGTGAAATACTTTTTTGACTTTGTTCATACATAAAAATTGGGGATCAGCCACCTTCACAAATACAACCATAGAGAAATGGAATTGTTAGAATAAAAATTGACCAAAGAGACTCTCTGGGGTCTACAAGGGGCTCTGTTTGCTTTGGTGTATACTATTGTCCCCAACCACCACTAGTGTTGTGCAAAATGTGAAAATTTCACTACGCGAAATATTTAGTGTAATTCCTGCATTATGCAAAATTTTTTGCCAGTGCAAAATGTAATTTTGCCGAAGATGACAGTTTAGTGTAACCATGAAATTTCACCAATTTCATTGATGTTTTTCCAATTTTGCCTGACAATTTTTGCTCAGAAGGTGATACTTGTAATGCATTGTGGATAAATAGCTGAAATACCACATGCAGGCTGTTTCCTGCACAGTGTATTGTCTGTTGAGTCAGAGAGCAGTTCAGTGTTGTGCATCACAGCCAATAAACCCTTCAAAAACCTCTTTATTTCTTATTTTTTAGAGCAAATTGCTTCCAAAATCTAAAGTTTGTTCCCAATGCTGCTAGTAAACATTTTCTTCTTTTTATATCTTTGGATAATACTTAGTTAAACTTAGGTAGTGTTTTCAGTTTTCTCTGTGTCTGTGAATGAGTTGAGTGGGGGAGGGTGGACTGTGTGTGTGTGTGTGTGTGTGTGTGTGTGTGTGTGTGTGCATGTGTGAGTGAAAGCAGAGCAGATATTAGATTTCTAACAAGTTGTGAGCGAGTTTATGTTATTTCTTTCAAGTATTTATACTTTTGTTGGTGTGCTACTTATTTGTAATATTTTTCTTACATATTGATACATTTTTGGGTCACTTTATCTGAACAGTTACTCATTCTGAGTTGTTCTATTCCTGTTACCCTTTGTTTAATCACTCTTCTGCATTATTTTTATATTGGAAGTATTCAAGGACAGTTGAACACTTGTCCATATCCAGGTGCACTGCTTTGTTGAATTGCTCACAGAATTTAATAGTGTGATCTAGCCTCTGCATTGCAGCATTCCTGTTTTTTTGCTGTTTAATTTTCTTACCCTTTCCCTGTTACACCATTGGTGTTTATGACCTGACTTGTACTATATAAGATCTACATAGTTTTCAAGAGAGTGGTCATCCCTGCAAGACTGTTGTAGGTGACTTTGTTCATTTTAAATCTTATCGTCCCGTCTGTCTTATATATCTCTAAACAAAAATTGTATTTAGTAAGTACTAACACATTGCAGTACTTGCCTTATCCAGACACCACTTATCCGTAGGTCCGTAGATCATATTGTGACTGTGAGGTATTCTGTGTAGTTGGTTTTCAATTTAGTTTGCGGAAACCTACCTGCACCTACCCCGGTTATTATCAAGTTGTGTAATAACCATTCCATTTAAATACTGACATTTTATTAATAACTACTTAAGCAGTTTTTCAGAGTTACTGCAGATCCTTGTTGAGGTGGTGTTCTTTGTTGGTTTCATATTAAAAGTCTCTTACTTCTGTCCTGTTACCCTGTTACTTAATTCATGTTTTTGAAACAGAAAAAATAAAATAGTGTTTTAACTCTAGAATAGGCTACAGTAGTAGTTGTAGGTTGTTGTAAAAACTACTGTGCTGCTACCTATTCTGATTTCTGTTTGCCCTTTGCAGATAGTACTGCAGGTGTTATTCACACTTAGTAAATAGAAATACATTATCATATACTTCCAGAGAAAGTCATATGGAACAAGCATATAAATATGCCTCCCAAGAGATGTTCCTGTTCAGGGAAAGGTGACAGGGTGCGAGGTGGCTCAAAGAAATCTGTTGAAAAAAGTAGAAATACAGTTCCATTTCCAGTAAGCAACCATATTTCTGCATCAGTGGCTTCTGTGGGCTCCAGTGCTGTGGCAGCCACTGCCAGCAAAATAGAAGTTAGAAGTGGCTTCAGTGTGACTCAGTCTTTTACGGCCAAATCTGTAGCTACCATGCTTGTTGGGGATGAGACTGAGAATAAGGGAGACAGTCCCACCAGTGCAGGCACAGAGGTCCAGGAGGAGGTGGATGAAGTTGTGGGTGTGAATGTTGTTCCTGTTCATATTGGAGTTGATGGTGGTGATACTATCCAGCTTAAGTCTGTTTCTCCTGGAGAAGGAGATATGGAAAGTCAGACCCCTCCAATGAGGAGATGCCAGAGAAGGAACAAGTTTCTGAGGAAGTAGACAGTGATAGGGAGGAGGAGGAGGAGGAGATGATAATCAGCTGTGGTCCAGATGATGACTAGGTGTTGGATCCCCTGTGGGAACCAGAGTTGAAAAAGCTTATGGATGATGATGATGTAGTCTATTTAGATGCTGAGCCTGAGGTGAGGCTATCAGCAAGCCTACAACAAGCAGTAAAGTACCCCCCCCCCCAAAACTAGCACTACCGGGTCTCCTGCAGCATTGGATGAAAAAAAGGCCCAGGCAGTGAAGGTCTTGGCTGCCAGGAATGGGGGGAGCTCCCAATGATGCCCCAGGCATGGTCTCCTCCTGCTGCTGGGAAGAGGGCACTGTCTCCTGCTACTGCTGTGGTGGGGCCACAGTCTCCTGCTTCTGCAGTGGAGGGGCATGGTCTCCTGATGCTGCTGGAGAGGGGCCACTGTCTCCTGCAGGGGAGGAACCATTGTCTCCTGCAGGGGAGGGGCCACTGTCTCCTGCTGCTGCTGTGCAGGGGGCTTGGTCTCCTGCTGCTGCTGGGGTGGGGCCACAGTCTCCTGCTTCTGCTGTGGAGGAGCATGGTCTCCTGCTGCTGCAGGGGAGGGGCCACTGTCTCCTGCAGGGGAGGGACCATTTTCTCCTGCAGGGAAGGGGCCACTGTCTCCTGCAGGGGAAGGGCCACTGTCTCCTGCAGAGGAGGGGCACATTCTCCTGCTGCTGGGGGGTGGAGACAGCAGACTCCTACTCCTGCCACTGTGCAATCCCACTCCCAGGCTGCACAGCACATTGTGGAGTTGCAGACTGACTAAATAAAGGCTGAAACACTCACCTGTTAAGGAGGCGAACAGTTGCCCCATTGTCTCTCCCTTTACTTTTCATGGTGGTTTATCCACCCAACCAAAAAAATACAAAGAAACAGAGAGAGAGCGAGAGATAGGGACACACACAGACACACACACATGCACACACACACAATATACAGATACAAAAATAGGAACTAATAAAACGTCACACCAGAAAAACTAAGAAAAATATAAAGCAAGTGTTTTCTAAGTAAATCTGCTCTCTGTGTTCAGAGGAACTCTAAGCTGTTGCCTGCTTCTCTACAGACATGTAGCAAAGAAAATGAATCACTCACTTCCTGCCTGTTTACAGCCATGCATGTGACCTGCAGAGAGTAAGTCATGTGAAAAGCCCAATTTCACCTAATTTTGCCTAATAGTAGTGCAAGGTAAAATTTACAGTGAAACTGGATGATGAAATTTCACCATAAGGGCTTAACTTCACAAAATGTTTTGCGGGGTGAAATTCTTGATTTTGCTGGGATTTTGCTGGTGAAATAAAGTTTTGCAACATCTCTAACCACCACAAGAGTTTTATTTTCTACTATAAACCTCTGTGTTTCCCACATCTTGTTCCTAAAGAAAGGCTGTACAGTATATCTGTCTGAAATGCAAGGCCTGCAATGGAAATTTCCTTTGTTTCATTTTCAGCTGCCTTATACTGTTTTAGCACTAGGCAAAAAACATTGAATGGCATTTTCAATTACTGTATCTAAGACAAATGAAATGTTATTTCAAAGGAAAATCTGTCCAAACTGTTGGGCAAACTAGTAGATTTCTTGTCTTAAAAAACACAATTATTTGCAAAAAATGGGCCAAATTACATTTTCATCAACTGTTAAATGCAAATCGTGACTTTCTGTCACAAATGGATGCATCTTTTAAAAATATCAGCAGGGCTGCTCAGACACAATTGGACGTACAACAGAGTCAACCAAGATGCATCATAATACTTTGCCGAAAATGGTATGTCACAAAATACTTCATGACAAAAGTAATTAATTGTCAGTGAGTTACACTGCTCCCTGCAGCACACTACAACATTTTTCAGTAATTCTGCAAGGTACTATATTGCATCATGGCTGGAGCTGCTGTATGTAGTCTCATGCACAGCATGGATTGTATCCGCATCTGACACTTTTGAAAATCTTCACAATCCCTCATTTACAACATTCATGGGCAAAGGGTTCAAAAGTCATAAAATGAATGAAACTCCTAGTTATAGTATGTCAGTATCAGGATCTGCCCTGGTATTGAATGCCTCGACCATGTTCCTTCTTAGTGGAACTGCAATATGTTTTGAAGGCTGGCATTATCTGTAGCTTTTCAAGTTGCTTTATAGTAGTTTACATTGAATTAGGGATAGAAAAGCAAGATCTAAGTGCAAATGCTAGACTTTGTAAACATTGCAAACTGGACATAACTAGTATAAAGTTTTTTAATCTGGATTTAACTATGGCATAGTTTGAAAATTGCACAAACAGTAGCGTCAATTAGCTCTTACTCTATGTCTAATTTTGTACATAATAGAAAATTACATCTACTGTAGACATGGGGCTGGATACTCAGTCACATGTTTGGGAACTTATAGCTTATACTCATGCCCCATCCCAATGCTCATGACAATACCTTAGACAACTTTAAAGCTGGTCTAAGTATTTGGTGCATGTGCCACAACTTTTTACAAAACTGGAACCCTATAATGAAGCATGCATCAGTATTTGACACTTGCAGCATTATTTTACCATAAACCACTCAGAACTGTCTTAAATGTGGCACAACATGTGAATATACATTCCAATGTTTAGCCACATGTATGATCCTGCATGTGCAGCCCAAGACTGGGACTTATACCTATAGCATCACAGCTGAAAATCCAGTCCATAGACTTAGAATGCATGTGTGCACATGCGCGGGCATACACACACACACACACACACACACACACACACACACACACACTGTTTATTTGAAATGTAACAGGCTTGAAAGTAGAAGAATTTGTGTTTGCATTACAATAAGTACTTTGTGGAATGTTCAAGTTCTGATGGAATGGAATTCCACAGACTTTCGGAAAATTCAGCAGAATTCCATTGGTAGAGAAATGCCGACATTTTGCATGCAAAATATGTTTCACAGATTTGTGATCCACAGTTTTCGGAAACTTAATCCAATGTTTATGTGATGCACAGAATATTATTCTGTGGGTCACACAGAAATGCTTTTCAGAATTCTTTAGAATTTAAAACCAATTCTGAAAAGCATTTTGGAAGTGGAATTTCTCATGCTGCACACATTCTGTTGGCAGAATTCTACATTCTGCACAGCTCTTGAGAATATGCCTAGAATAACTGTTGTGCTGCCAAAGCCAGCCACTTCAATACAGAAAAGCGATGGCCCTTCTAAGCCATAAAAGTATAGTTGTTTTGATATACATTTCTCTATACCTGTTGGTTTTATACACTTTGGCAAGCTTATTCTGTTCAAATAGCCCTCAGTGTTGATACTTTTTTTGTCATCATTTGTTTCTATAATTAAATGAGCGATGTTCCCCTGTAGAGCTACCCCTTCCAAACGTCTTTCAACTCATCATGGATGTTACTTACTGACTTTTTCTTCTCTTCTCACTGAAGCTGCTTTTCCTTGTTACTGCATAACTATTAACACTCAAGAAATAAAAGCAGCCATAGGGTAACTAAGTTATGGTATTACTAATACTGCAAATCAGATCATCATTGTATCAATATCTGAAACTGGCCTTCAGTTTATAGTAGTGAGTCCATATAGTTGAAAACAAATGCTTTACTAACAGCAGGTTTACAGTAAGATATGCATGCACACGCATATACAAAAGAAACACATAGGTAGCATTTGTAATAGATGCTCAATGAGATATGTAATTTTTCTCATGACTGAGGGAGGAGAGGACTCATAACTCATCGTCTACTATTCTGTATATCTGTTGTTGGTTTGTATATTGATCAGCTAACTAATTTGCTAAATTGCAACCTTTCATTTGACACATTGTACCTATGTTTGCACTATTGTTCATTTGTATTGAGTGTTTGTACTATAATAATTTTGATATTGTGTCATTCTCCTATGAAACCTCCATTTCGGTTACTCCAGGAAAGGAGCCTCAATGCAATGGGCTTCTCCTGGTCACCAAATTGTAACTAAATAAATGAACCTTTATAGTATTGTGGGAGTACATATACATACTGAATTTATATCCATTTTAAACATATTTAGCACTTGAAGAGAGTTCAATGCTAGTGAAGTCAAAACTAAGTTATGAAACTCTAGTCTCCTCATAGTTGGAGGTGATGTGCATTTCCTTGATTTCCCACTGCATTTTTAATCAATTAGCATTGGGATGTTAATTTGTTTTTAGCGCTATAGCATTTTATTATTTGATGTATTTATTTTATTCCTTGACATTTTCTTATGTTTTAACAGTAATATATGATTCATCTTTTTTTGAATAATATTTGTATTAACCCTCTCAAAAGCCATAAACACATGACATCTAACACTAGCATACATCACTTGAATTACATGTCAGATAATTCATACATGTTATATAGTTGCCAAATACCATAAAAAGATATAAAGAAAATGCATCCTACTTCCATCTAATATTAAAAAATAACCATTACAGTGAAAGAAAAAATAGGATAAGACAAAAACAGACACAAGAAGCATATTGGTTCACACTTCCTCCTGAGTTAGGATATATTCATATTCTGTCTTACATCATTAAAAATCAAATCTTGTGTGCTTGTTGTAAAACTGGGCAGTAAAACCCACACAGTATGTTCTGTGGTCACACTCCCTCCCCAAGCCTGTTCTATTCTCTTCAAAAGAGTAATGGCTTCCACCATTGGTAGAGTGTTCAGGAACACATTCCAAGTTTGCTCAAAGAGCTCTTCTTTCCTTTTCAATACTTAAGTCAATCTTTCCCTAGCCAAGGCTTGCAAGGTCAGAGTCTTCCATTATTCAACCATAGCTGTCAATTCAGCTGTTTAAGGGCCTGATTTACTATGCCAATGAGCTGTGTATGTACAGTGCCTAGGAAAAGATATGTTCATTGGTCACACAAATGGGGTCAAGATGGGCCCCTTTTGGCATTCATTAATCCCCTATAGCAGATCTATATCTCCCTCACCCAGTCCCAGATGTTTTGTGGAGCAATGTGAGTAGCCAAGATGGAAACCATGCCATATGGAGTATCTACTACCCACAGCACTTGTGAAACTGATTGCATGTGACAGAGGATGCCCAGAGTGTATTTCTCTTATATCAGGTAGACCCTTCCACATAGTGCCTTGCACTCCCCCTGCCTTTAATGCTGGAACTCGGACAGCCTTCATTAGGAAATGCTGGCCTGTGTGCACCTTCCCCTTAGTCATAGGGCCAAGGTAGAGACCAGAAAGTAAATTATTGAATGTGCTTTTTATACAAATGTTTTCCCTTTCCATTGTGAGTTCAGTGGTCCCTGTGTTGACTGCATCATCCTAAGATTCCATGTGCAAGTTGAGTAGGGTGTCCACACTAGGTGGCCAGACTGGGCTTCCGATTTCACCATATGTGGTGCAGCATAACGGACTGGCTACATCCACCTTTTCCACTGCTCTTCATTCAAATGCATGGGGATGTCAGGGTCAGTGAATGTTGCCAGCATATGAGGCATGATCCCCAATGTCATGTTGAAGAACTACATGGGTCAGCAATGTTTAAATTGCAGAAATGTCAACTTGCTGAATTAATTGAGCCGTAATATATTAACCTATACCTTTTTGACAGCTTAGTTTTAGACATGACTTTCTAAGACATTCTAATTTGAAGGCCACACAACTTATTCAAAGCACAGTACAGTTAGCTGGTGTCAACATATGGATAAATGCTAAAGAGCTTTGTTCTTGCGGCAGTAAATATTCTCAAAATATGTTTGTAGAATATAGTTTGTTGTTTTCTATGAATTAGATTACATGGGAGAATCCAGCAAAAAAGCAGAATTGTTCTGATAGGTCCAATATTGGGATTCACCCAAATTGCTGTCAGTCAAATATATGACAGTGTGGCAGACCAGTAGCACTGCTGGATCCCAACATTGTGGGCCTAATTCTCCATTGTAGTCAGTGATGATGCAAATGGAGGGTGAAAAAAATCCATCATTTCACCACCACTAAAAACTGTCATACAAAGAGACCAACCTTAGTTGCTTGATTGGGGAGGGGGGGCCAATCTGATGTCACTGGGTGCAAACGGGATTTGTATCCATTTGCTTGCTGGTTAGTGGCAACTACAGAGGACTGAATAAAGCATATCAATAGGCACCTGGTTCTATTCTATGCTTCGAGGCTCGGGCAAATGACACTACCCCAAGTTCTTTTTAAGCCCTTCTCACCTTTTCTTTTAAGTCCTTTTAAGACTTCTCTTACTGTCATAAATTATTTTGACACAATGCATCACACTGTACATAAATTCAGCTTCTTTTGCTTAGTTTGCTTTTGAATCTGAAGAAGTAACCTGTTGGGGCCTGAAAACTTGTATACTATATCATCTTTGTACAAGACATATTGGTCCAACATAAGGAATACAACTGTCCAGGAAGTCTTATGTATTGTGCATAAACATTCATGAACTATAAGTTTATAAAGGCCAGCAAAAGTTCATGAAACTCCTCCAATGAACATTCAATGATTCTCATAGACACTGTTCATTGCTGATTTTTCTGAACGGAAATATCCTGCTTTCATAATAGTTTGAAATATATAAGGCAACCTTGTTTTAACATAAAAGGCCCTATTTGCACAAGATGTTTGCCCCAGGGACATAGAGTCAGAGAACTATTCAACCCTCATTTGTTTTAACGCACAATCCAAACAATTAACAATAACAAATGATTTGTTTAACAAACGTGACTGTCTTTCATCGCCATGTATTTTAGAAATATCTAAATATACCTTAAACTTATGTTCTTCTCTTTTGCTTGCAAATATAATCACCGTTCAGCTACCTTTCATAATTTGAAATGCGAAAATGTTATTTGTATCGGCAACATTTGAAACTCTGTTAAGGTGTGTTAATTTGAAATGTTATTCCTTTAGCATGCTGAAATTGTTAGTTGCCATGTAGAAAAAATAGTTCCAATTCTAAACTGAGTTCTGATTTTGTAATTATTTTTATCACTTAAAATGGCAAACCGAGTATTCTGATATGGAAGTTGTTTTTGTCATGGTTCATCACTGTCCATTAAAAGTTCAACATCATGATCTTTGTATTGATGAACTCTTAATAAAATGAAGAACATTTTGGTAAATGCTGATACTTGGTAATGAAAAATTTACAAATGTTCCTCAGGGTTAATGACTAATTAACTTAATTTCATGTTGGATATGCTAGAATAATTTTAGCTAGGATTACATTGTTCATTTGCATTATATAAGTAAGAAATTATATTTGGTAGCAATGGTGGATATAAAGAGGGAAAAGGGGCTGAAACTTCATTAGTAAAATATTTTCCATTCCATTAAGTTAGGTATGGCAAAATGCAACAGAATTTTTAAATGTACTCTCAGCCTTACATTTCCACTGCCATGCAGATGCACTTCCGACTCTGGGTTCCAACTGGCACTCATGTCCAGTCCCTCCCTCAGGCACCCAGTTAGACTTATTTTTTTATTGCTATCATCATCGGTGCATGCAGAGTTGCACTGGTCAAATGAGTGAAGAACTGATTAAGTGGGCACTCTGGTAGATGTGAGTGCACTCACAGATAGTAGGGTATTTGCTTGAGTACAAGTGAGTCGGTGTAGCTGTTGTGGTGTCATACTGCAGGACTTGAGAGGGGGTGATTCTGTCTCCATGGGCATGGTGCAGACTCAGTGTGTGTTACTGCACTGACCATGTACCATGTGGTAAGCTAAGTTCTTTTGGCCTTGCCACGTGATACAATTGAATATATAGTGAGCATGCATGCATGCTGATGAGACAGTTGTACATGGAGAGTGAGAGTGGAGCTAAGAATGTCTTTCAGCTTGCTCTCATAGGCTAGCTGAGTCAAGAGTTTAAATGAAAGCAACAAGCATTTTTTCTTACAAAATAACAATTGAACAAAATCTTGAGACCAGAGTCTGGACTAGGGGAGAGTAGTGAAGTAGAAGAAAAGAAGGAGTCACCTAACTGAGGAGTATTGTCAGAGTCACTCACACACACTGAAGGAGATCAGGAGGCACTGTCTGGCAGACAGAAAGCTGAGGCTGTAAGGCTGTGTTCCAACTGCTAAATCCAGGATATCATATGGATACACTTCTTTCTCGTCAGACTCAGCTTGATCTGAGCATGAGCATATGATTCAGATGTGTTGTATAGATGCCTTCTCATGTGACATGCCTTACCACAGTGAAATAATTAATTTCTGCCTACTATACATTAATAGGTCAGTGTTTTTCTTTTTTTTTTTTTAGGAATCAGGGAGTACAGATACAGTAGTGCTGGTTCTAGTTGCTGCATGTGTTTTCTTTAAGATTCTTTCTCTAGCACATTTGGCTTGAACGGTGAAATACATTTAACCCATCAGGTCTTGGTTAAGACCAGAGCTTGAACTCAATGGCCAGGATATCTGAAGGTCTTTAGAGATCGCTACACAGGTTAGTGACTTGCAAACATCACTTTGTAGGCCCAAAGCAGGGAGGCATCACAAAATGCCATATTAGATGTCATGGTTAATGTGTCAAAAAACTGTTTGTAACTGGCCCTAACATATGCCGGTGCACCTATGCAAGCAGCTGATAGCATCTTGCACATAGTCACATCAGCATATTGGTAGATTTGGAGAGGTGATAAGTACCCATCAGTGCTGCACTAATTACCACCTTGCCATACCAGGTCTTACAACCTGCACCCCCTAAACATTGCCTTCCCTCAACCAAACACCTCTGGCTGTATATATTGCAATAACCCTGGTGGCAAGATGATCCCACTCCCCCTGATTGCCCCACCATGCTTAAATCAAAGTTTCCCTGATGTCCAATGATTTCCCCATCTCCAATCTCCCTGCAAAGGGATTGTTCCTAATCACACTGCCTACTGTAAATATCTGTTTGCAGTAGGTAGTGCTATCATGAATTGTCTGTCAGAATCCAAACATGGAGGTCAGAGGATGGTCTGTGCCAGTTGCTGTCAGGGGGTGAAGATACTGTAGGTGGGGAACCAGAAGGTGGTGGCAATGGTGGAACTCAGTGGACAGGCAGGGTGGTGGGATTCAAACATGTGCGGAGGTCACTAGCCACCAGGGTAAATGTGTCTTAGGTTTCATGGGGACATAGAGGACTAGGGAATCACTGGATACCTGAGAAACTGTGTCTCAAGCTCAAGGGTAGATCACAGGGGTGGGGGGGCAATGGACATCAGAGAAACTGTATCTTAAGCTTGGTGTGGTGTTGAAGGGGGAGACCACAGAATGCCAGGCAAATTTGTACCCTTTTGCTATGTAGTGTTGGTGGGGGTGAGGCAGTAGTGCTCCATTAGAGGTACCCCTGATAATCACTGTGGGGGAGGGTCATAAAGTCTGTTTTCTCCAGGCTTGTAATGAGGCCACATTGAGATTCAAATGACCCAATAGCATCTTATTAGTGCTATAGGGTCATTTGCATCTTATGGTACTAATATGGCAGATTGCTCAAGAGTAGTAATTACCATTTGTGGGCCCTAACAGCCTGCTTGTGATCACAGTTCCCATAGCACCCATTGGCCACGTATCCCTTATGGCCAATAGTGGGTTGGAGTTTATGACTGCAATGTGGTTAGTGCCTGGCTGGTATATTGCAACAAGCTCTGAGTGCTCCCAAAGTGCCTTAGCATGTTTCAAAATACCTGTGGTTTGCTTGAGGCACTAATTTGCTCCTGGAGTGAACATCAAACTATTTTTTTTCTGTATTTATCTACTTTGTACCAACTGCTTTTATATCAACTTCTGTTCAACAGACGGGTTATTGTGTATTGTACTGCTGTTCTCTCAATGTTCCCTTCACTCTGTTGGCTCAGTGTGCCTCTCCAGGCTACCAATTTTCAAATAAATAAAATTTTGTGGCCCCTAATCTGGATCTAGGAATATCCTGGCCTTTGTGTTTTATTTGGAGGCAGGAGTAAAATAACATCCCTTAATTAGCTGTTCTGATTTCTTTTTTACTTGGATTACATGAAGGGGAGGGACACATGCAAGCAATGTAGCTGCACTAAGTTAGAGCTCCTAAAGCTGCTGAATTAAATGTCAAGATTTACCTCTCCAGTGTGTTATTGCTGGTATTTTTGTTGGTGACTAGCTGCATGAACATTCACTGCAGTTCCGAATGTCAACAAAGGAATCAAAAAAGCTGAAGCACTTGGAACAGAAAGGTTAAGCACCTAATGCATTTTTCTCACAAGCTGGATTGGGGCAAAGTCTGTTTAGAGCCCATAGTGTCTCAGAGGAGCACTCCTCAGAGTCCAGACCCTACACCTAGCCATCTGTGCTTAGAACACGTGTTATGGCTAAATGCTGACAAATGGAGGAACAATCTTCTGTTGACACACTAAAAGCAATATACCTGCTACTAAATGACTCAACTAAAATGTTGGAGAAAGCTCTAACAAAGTTAAATGAAATGATTTAAAAGTATGATGCATTGTTGGACACTTTCACTAAAGTCAGTATGCAACAGGAATTAAATCAATGGAAAGTATTGCTTTTACTTACTAACATAAAATAGCCATGAAATATAGTCTCTTTCAGCTTATAAAGATACAATGATTAGAGATACCACAACATTACATTGGAAAATAGACTGAGAATATGTCAAGAAAAAGAAATATCAGAATAATTGGGCTTTCAGTCTCATTTCACATAGACAACTTACTGAGTGCTTTAAACAATGTGCTTAATGAACTATTCAAGGGTGTTTTTTCACCACAAACCTTTTTCATTTGCCACAAAAGAAAAATGAAGCAAAATCAAACATAATTTAATTAGCCTCTCACAATGTTTCCTCAAGCTCACCAACAGTTATTGCCATGTTGGCATCAGTGGTGCAAAAATTTCTGTTGATAAGTGAAGCCAGGTTTGCTAAAGTGTTGAAATCATTGACTCCAAAATCAAATTTTTTCTTGACCTCTTGAGGGAAATGCAGATGATAAGAAAACATCTTGCTAAGTTTACATCAGCTCTGCTGGAGAGCAGTGTTCAGTTTACTGTACAGGACCCTGCACATTTAAAAGAGACTGTGTCCTATCCGGTGTACTGTTTTACAGATGATAAAGAATTGCAGATCTTTGTGGCTTCCAAAATGTCAGCTGAGATGAATGACAAACTAAGGGAATTACACAATGCCAATGTGTCTGATCTATCAGCACAGACTGATTATATTCTGGTAACACCTACAAGACACACTGAGGAATATATGAATTTGATTGTTACTCATAAAGATTTTTGGAAATGACAATTTACACCTTTAAAGAACAATGTTGAAGTGAAAGGACAAATAAAACCTTCCTTTTCAGACTGATCTGTTTGCTTTGGCTTTATTTTTAAGCTTTAATCCTTCATATCGAACATGTTTAGCCTTTATTATTATATTTGCATTGAAAGTTTATTTTTATGAAAAGCTAATGAACTTCTCTTTTGAGCTTACTGAGTAAGCAATCTTTGTTTCAGTGTATTTGAACTTTAAGTACTTGCTAATGAGTTCATAATTTTATGTGATGTAATATTACTTATACATTTTGTTTTGGATATTTTCATCACCTCCCCTCATTTGAGAGTTCTACTTTTTTACAATAACACTTATAATTACTGGCATGCCTTATAACTTTTTTTTATTATTTTTTTCTTTTGCTTCTTTCATTTCATTTGAGGCCAGTATTACTTTTTGTATTGTATAACTCTGTCAAATACTCAATAAAATATAAGTAAAAAAAATGGATTACACAGCAGACACCACACCAACACAGGTATGATGAATTATTTTACCCACTAAATTACAGGGCAGTTTACAAAACTATTTTTTTTTTATTTTATTTATTGAAATGTTTTACCAGGAAGCACACTGAACAACAAGCTGCTCATCTCCCAGTGCAACCTGGGGGGGGGGGATGTGGAGTAACAACAACAATTACAGATACAGATAACAGATACAATATGGAGCATTTGATACAAAATAATACATTATATACAATAGTGAGCAGTTCAGACCATTAAAGCAAAGACAATTGAAATCACCAGTAGGTGGACACGAATACATGAGACAGTAGGCTCATCAGATAGTGATGCAGCAGTACATCATAGTGCATGATATTTACAAAAGTATTTACAGAGTTGCACACAGAATGACAACAAGTGCTAGGTGCAAGCAATGGCAGGAGTAGGCTGTTGACCAAGATTTAGAAGAGAGGGAAGATGCTAGGTACTCCTTCAGGGTGTTAAGAACCCTGCCAGGGGGAAATTGAGTGAGGATAGAACAGTGAATTTAAGAGGAGAGAAAAGGAAAGACTATCAAGACCAAGGTAGTCCTCCAGGGTGAAGGGAACCCTGCAAGGGGGGAAGGCCTCAGAACAAGGCAGTAGACAAGAACAGTGAAAGTAGGGGAGGTGGCAGCAAGCCACATAACTAGTTACCCCCTCAGGATACATTAACCCTGCAAGGGGAGATGGTATTGATGAGCTGGACAGGGTATAAATGGGATTGGGGGGATTAAAGTAAGTACAGCAGGAGAAGAAGTAGTTGTGAAGAGCAGTACCAAGGGAGTAGGTGGAGGAGGAGTAATGTATTTGTGGGGAGAGAGCATTCCTGGATTTGGGGAAGTGGTAGAAAAAGCCAGTCTGATCTGCGGGGTAGATCTCCATGGGACAAACAGGGAGCAAATGTCAGCAGATTGCAGTGAGTGAGAAATATGAGGATGTGGGATAATGGAAGAATGAAGGTAGTGAGGGAGTTCACCAAGCCAGAATTTAGAGGTTAGTTTGGCAATGTGAGTACGCCTCTGGTTGGACAGCATAGAAAATGCTAGTGCGTGATAAAGGTCACAGTGGTGAGAGAGAGAGAGGGTGCATCTAGGGCAAAGCGGCAGAAGGAAATAAAGAGAGAGAGTGCAATTTGGCAAGGGAAGATTTGGAAGCAGCACCATAGACTACATTGCAGTAGTCAAAAATAGGGAGTCTCATCTTCTGGACAAGTTCATGCCTCACAGTCAGTGGGATGCAACTGCAGCTCCTGTATAGGGTGCCAAGCTTGGGGAGCAGTTTCTTCAAGATGTCATCAATATATACAGAGAAGCTGAGGTATTGTTGAAGTCAGACCCCAAGGTATCTAAAAGAGGAAGTGTCCTCCAGGGTTGTCCCATCTAGGGTGTGGAAAGATGGTAAGTCAGAAAGTCTTAAGAGTCTCAACCTGGTGCCAAAGGTCATGGAGACTGTCTTCTTGGCATTAAGTGAGATCTGGTGTGACACAAATCAGAGCTGGACCTGGTTGAAGTCATGTTGTAAGCTGGTTACCACGGCTGAAGGGTTACTGCTGGAGCTGAACAAGGCAGTGTCATTTGCATACATATGGATGAAGGAGGTGGAACAGGCTATGGAAGGTCATTTATAAAGATGGAAAAAAATAGAAAACCTAGCACTGAGCCCTGGGGGACACCAGTGTCAATAGGGAGAGGCAGGGAGGTGGAATCTGAGATTCTTACTTATTGTGTCCTACCAGTGAGGTAGGATTCAAACCAGTTAGTGGTGGATACAGCCAGGCCTGTAGCAGAGAGGGAGCCAAGAAGGAGGGAGCGGGAAACAGTGTCAAATGCTTTAGCTAGGCCAACATTGTTATTCTGTTGTCTGTGATTAGACAAATGAGGATATAGCAGAAGCAAAGTGCACACAGGAGTGCCTGAGCTTCAACTAGGAGAGGGACATTGTAGCTGCTCAGCTGCCTGTTGTGCAGGAGGCAGATTGCCATTTGAATAAAAAAAATTGAAAATGCTTTTATTATGATTCTGAAGTTTAATACATGGGGTATCGTTGGGGGCTTAGTTCAGGTAGAAGGATCACAAAGACATTCAGTGGTGTGACTGAACAACTGTTTGATAAATGATATGAGACTGTGGACAGCCAAACCCAGACAAGTTGAAGGTGGGTCAAAATTTTAATCTTAATCGATCTGAGGGCCAAGGGGGAAGCTAAGTATAATGGCAAGCCAGGGCTGGAGGGAAAAATGCAAGACATTGTATAGTGACTCTACAGATTGCAGACCAGAGACTGGTGACTCTCTTTCTGACTGACTGGATAGTGCAGCCATCATCAGCTCCAGGGCATGGAAATTAAAGACAATATACTGGGCAGCTTCCTGAATATTATCTGTAGCTACAGAACTTTTGTGGCTGCAGGCTGTAGATGGTATTTACTGTGTGTTTTATTATGCACTGCAGAAATTGTTCTGCTGAGTGAGAAGTGAGGCAGGAGAAAGTACATTAAACACAGGCTGGCAGGGAAGTAACAGTTACAGAATATGTCATGGAGAATAGATTAGCATCAAAGAAACAGGCAGGCTACATAAGGGTTTTAGCGGGCTAACAACCAGCATCTTATGGGTTAAAGGGTTGTAGCCATATGTTTATTGAAGATTTTGTGAACAGTACATGTTGTGAACTTTGTGCATAACAGAGTGTCTGATCAAAGAATCCCCATCATAGGTGGAGCATTCCCAATGTAGTAGTCCACCATTTTGCTTCACCCCTACATACTGGTAGAGCAGGAGGAGCCACAAGCCACTCCAGAGGCCTCTAGGAGAAGGGAGGAATCGCAGTCCACCATGGCCTCATGACCTCCCCTCCCTCCACTGTTATGTATCAGGTGTATACTGTACCAGGTGATGCCCACTCCCCTTCTTGTGCCAATTCAGGCTGTCATACTCACTATTTGACACATTCCATGATTTCGACTACCTTCCCACTTACAACAGATACAGGTTCCTACTTACCACCTTTCTATCCTGAGTGCTGTGGACTCTGCCCCAATGTGAGCAAAACTGGTAAAAAGATTCATTGAGGGAAGAAGTGGGAGAAATTCCCTCATGACCCTTTCAGAAATCCTCCATGAGTGGAGTTGCATCCATGGCACTCATGCTCTACCACCCCTTTCTGCTCCCTGTTTAGTTTGGGACTGTTGAGGTACTCAGATTAGGACTGTGGATGTGCCGTAGCCTTAGACCCACTTGGATTGCCTATGCTGCATCCCAGTGGCATGACCTCCATCCCTTTGCTGACTTCCCTATTCCACCTAGTGCAGTTAGGTGCTGAAGGGAGGTTGGCATTGCTAGGGAGCATGTAACGGTGCAGGGGGCCTGACAGAGGTTAAATGTATTAATGTGGTTAGGTGCAGGAGATGCTCTGGGATTAGGCAGAGCCTAGAGAGAGAGGTCAGACATGTTTGATCTCCATCCCCAGGGCTCCCACTGGACTGAGTGGGCAGGTAGCCGGAAGACCAGCAGCATCCGCTAGTCCCCGTTGGGCTGTGCAACACCAGATCAATAAGAAACAAGACTGCAATTATGGTGGACTTAATTTCTTTGGCTTATCTGGCATGCATTATGGAGACCTGGTTGGGTGATGATACAGGGCCAGTACTGAAAGCAGCCATCCCCTCCGGGTTCTCCATGGTGCACTGCCCAAGGAGGGAATACAGGGGTGGGGTAGTGATCATTTGTTTTAGGTACAACTTGGGCTTCTCCATGTACCCAGTTAGATCAGCCAGGTCTTTTAAGTGTTTAGCAGTGCATGGGGTTCCAGGTGCAGGTCACAGGATTCTTCTCATTACTGCTCCCTGGGGTTGGGAGAAGAGTTCCAGCAGGAGGTCACAGACTTCATTGTTAACAAGGTTTTGGAGTCCAACAAATGATTGATTCTCTGGGACTTCAATGCCTGGATCCATGATGAACCCTTGCAACTTGGTTCTGACCTCCTCCAGTTGATGTCATCACTGGGCCCGACACAAGTAGTTACTTCTGCGACCCACCACCATAGTCACATACTCAACCTGGTTTTCTCACTGGGGATGAGGTAATGAATCTCAAGATTGATCAGATCATATGGTTTGATCATTACATGGTGAAGTTCTTGTTTGGGGACCCCTCTGAAAGTCTCTCCCACGTTGAGATGACCAGCTATCGCCCTTTAAGGGGATTGTCCTCAGAAGGACTGTTGGCAGTAGGTGATTTATCTAGTGTTGATGCTACATGTGTGATGGGTACAAGTGTAGTGTTGAGGCTGCCTGTAATAGGGTGGTATTTGATGTGCTCTGTGTCATCACTCTGGTCCGTGTATGACCCAGATCTTCTGTCTTGAGAGACCCCTGGTTTGTTTGGGATCTCAAGGCGATGAAGATCAGGGGTCAGAAGTTGGAGCGTTGCTGGTATAAAACCCATTCAGAGGAGGACAAACTGCCTTGCATGCTCATTACCATGATTACCAAGGGGCAAGCAACTGTAAGAAGGCAGAATTTCTGTCCAGGAAGATTGCTGCTGGGACGAACAGACCATCACAGCTTTTTCAGATTGTGGACTGATTTTTACATCCTATCTGTCTACAGCAAAAAAAGCCATTTGAATCACATTATATGATGAGTTTGCTCAGTTCTTCTCAGACAGGGTGCTCTCTATCTGGTCAGGAACCCATCAGTGAGGCATGTTTTGCCTTTCAGTGGTCGGCTTGGGGGTGACAGAGGCACTCCAACTATCTGGGGTGAGTTTAGACCTTTGGAGGTGGCCGAGGTCATTGAGGTGATCTTGAAGCTAAGGCACACTTATTGTGGACTGGACCCTTCCCCGACTTGTTTCCTGATGAGATGTGTTACGACCATTGGCCCAGTGTTCACTAGGATTGTTCAGTGTCTGTTGTCAGAGGGAGTCTTTCTGGATGCCCCGGAAGAGGCTCTGGTTAGGCCCCTCTTGAAGAAATCATCTCTTTTACGTAAGGTGCCCAGAGTCTCAGGGATTGGGCGCCATAAAAATAAAACTGCTTTGCCTTTTTAACCTCTCTTCCCAACTCCCCCTTCACCTTATTGTCCCTGTGATGGATGGGCAGGTGTTTCTGTCACCTGAGGATCCCTTGACAGAAAAATCTGGGCACCAAGGAAATCAAAGTTTATCTGCCCTCTATTCAGCCATCTCCTTACTATCATCTCTGTCCTTAATCTGTTCCTAATTGCCTTCCTACCTCATAAATTCTCCATGCCCTGTCATGCTTACCCCATACCAGCTAAGCCAGATCTCCCATTCCCCTTGTCAGACACAGCCAGCTTGGACATCTGGTCTTTGGCCAGGAATGTGAGGGGGGAGGGATCTCTTGGTATGTCTGAGGGAAAGAATGTCTCCGACAGCAAAAGTCCCTTCCAGTAAAAATTTTCTTGGGAGAGCCATTAACATTTCCCAGTCATCTATGCAGTCTACTCTATGAGATTTCCATGAACACTTGCTTCCAAGTTTGTGAGCCAGTGAAACAGATGTAAAGAATATAGTTAATCTTATTAACTTTTTTATTTTCTTAAATGTGTGAGGCAGCAGCCAAAGATATGAAATTTTAACCTTGAAGATTACAGATTAGGTTTCAAAATCGAACTACTGTATGTGAGGCTACTACAGTACTTCTTCTCCAATGTTAATTTTTTCAAACATTTACACACTATAGCAAAATAAAACAGTTCACTGTCCAACACTGACACAGTATGCATAAACTACAGAGACCAAGGTTTTATATGCCTGGCATGTGTGCTTTCATTGAAGTTCAGTAACATGCAAGCATTTCATTCTAGTGGTTACTTGCACCGAGCCATTAGTCCTTTTAGCATTTTTGTTATTTGAGGCACATCACTGATTTCAATACCATAATTAATATACTTTATATTAAGTACAGTACAGTCAGCATTAAACTTTGAAATTAGCTTATTTATACTGAATTATTATTCAGTTTAATAAACCCATTTTTAATGAGCTGCTAATTTCTTATCCAGTCTGCAATGAAGTGCCAACCTGTTGTCAACTCTGTGATGTAATCATTAATATTAGAAACAGAGAAGATGTTTAACAACTGATTATAATGGATTAAACTTTACTTATTTAGCAGACAACTTGTTTTAAAAACCACCACCCAATTGAAAATCAGCTCATACTCTAACAAGTCATTTCAATTCAATTTTATTGCTGACTGTACTGTAAACTCATTGACATTTTAGTCAGTGTTTAGAATTACTGTATGTTATATGAGTTTTCCACAGAGGAACACAGCCCTTAATTTCTTTTTTTTATATATACTTTATATTTATTATATTTTCATTTGCAAAATCATAAGACAGTTTTTACAGTGTACAAGTTAAGACAGCACATAATTACATCAGTCAGATATGTAGCAATACATTAGTCAAAGGTCTCAGGACAACTTACATATTTTACAAAGCAATTCATATAATGAGCACTAAGACATTTACAGAAACCATCATCTGGGTCAATATATTTCTAAGGTACAAAATTAGGATCTAAAGATGAAATATGTAGAATCCATTTCCCTCCATTTAAGCTCAAATGCGGACCATTTATCTGTGCTTTTAGCTATTAATCTCTCTAATACATAAATTTCTCCCATTATTCCCTGCCAGCTCTGTATGTTTGGAGACATCTTCTTCCCCCAGTTTCTAGTAATTGCTTTTTAGCTGCCAGCATGTATGTGATTAACAGTGATCCTCTGGGTATTGGGAGACCCTCTGGTGGAATTGAAAGTAATACTAGCTCAGGGGTCAACCCAGCCTCTGCATCTACCAATTCTTTTAATGCCCCTAAAATATCTCTCCAGTAACCTGCTAACTGTGAGCATGCCCAAAAAATATGGAACTGATCCGCAGATATTTCTCCACAATCTCATCAGCAATTGCTTGGTGTCCCTGAAGAGAACTTGGCCAGTCTTGCCGGTGTATAGAAAAATCTATTTCTAGCTTTCCAGGCAAATTCCTCACCAATAGAGGGCTCCCAAAAGTCTCATTGATAATTTAGTATACTTTTCCCAATCCTCCTTTGATACCTGGAGTGGAAGCTCTTTATTCCAGACATTCAGAATTCCCTGAGTTGAATGTTTTGATAATTCCCTCAAACCCCTATATATTAGTCCCACAAAGTGGGGCCACATCTGACCTCTCCCAGTGGTCATGGCTAAAGTAAGCAATGAAGGGGGGATCTGGGAGCATACTGAAAGCTGGTTCTTTACATTCAACACCCTCTCTTAAGCTTGTATAAATTGGAAAGTCTTGTTGTGGAAGATTGTAAGTTTCTTGAAGTTTAGGAAATGAGAGAACCCCCGGTGTCCACCAAGTGAAACATAAATTTAAAAACCTTTTTGTCTCCATTGAACCAAAGCACCCTCCTGCTCTAAAGTAAGAGATTGGATTCTGAAATGTAATAGATTAAGATAGGGACCTACTGGTTCTAACTGTCTTAAATGGATGAGTCTCCTCCAAGTCTCCATAGTAGAATTTGTACTATAAATAAGTCTAGGTCTTTTATTTATTGGGACATATAACAGTTGTAAAAGTTTGCTCCCCTTCCTCACCCCATTAAGGGTGAATTACAAATTCTTCCAGGGTATGTCATACATTGGATTATTCCAATTGAAAACTCGAGCTATCACAGTGGCGTATGCATACATCTGAAGATCAGGCAAATTTAAGTCTCCCTTATTTTTTAGTAACATTAATGTGGACCACTTGATTCGAGTTTTTTTCCCAGCCCAGACAAATCTCGCCAAAGACTTATTCCAGGAGGGAAAGTACATTCCGTCGGGCATCATTGGTATGGTCTGAAAAAGATATAGCAGCCTTGGAAGAATATTCATCCTAATAAGATCCACTTTAGAATATAATGATAAATGAAGTTGGGACCACTGATGTAGATCAGACTCTATTTTTTGTGTTAGAGGTCCATAGTTTACCATAGTAAGATGCATTAATTGGTTTGGTAACTGTATGCCTAGATATTTTATCTTGATGTTGTTCCAGTGCAGAGGCAAACTACCCTTCAGTGTCTGCAAGGGGAAGAAATGAAAGGGGAGACCTTCCTTTTTAGAAGAATTTATTTTGTATCTGGAGAATTGAGCAACTTGCTTAAGTACCTCCCATATTGCTGGAATAGAGGACTCTGGATTTAATACTGACAGTAAAATTTTATCCGCATATAAAGCCAACTTCCGAGATGGATTGCCCAGCTGAATACCCTCAATTTTTTCTGATTTTCTAAGCATCATAGCCAAGGGTTCAATATAGATGGTGAATAACAAAGGCGATGGGGGCATACCTGTCTAGTGCCTCTCTGTAGCTTAATATGAGGTGTGATACCACCATTAAGTTTTATATAAGCCCTTGGCTCAGAATATATTTGCTCCAGCCAATTCACAAATTCCTTTGGGAACCCAAATGACACTAGTGTTCCCCATAAAAATCTCCAGGATACCCTGTCGAAAGCCTTACGGGCATCTAAACTTACTAAAGCTGAGGGGGTAGCTGAGTTAGCCATATAATCCATCAAGTGGATTGTTCTTTGTACATTATCTGCAGTCTGATGCATGCATAAAAATCCTGCCAGATCTGGATGTAACAGGGTAGGCAGTATAGTCTCTAACCTATGAGCCCATATTGCCATGTATATCTTATAATCATTATTTAAAACTGAAATGGGTCTGTATGACTCTAAATTTAATGGATCTTTAACTGGTTTCAGTATTGCTGAGATGGCCGTATATGACCAAGAGGGTGGGGGGGCACCTCCATCCTGCACCTCTAAAAAAGGTTTTTGCATTGGCTGGGTCAATTTTGAAAGAAATGTCTTATACCATTCAGCTCCAAAGCCATTTGGGCCTGGGTTTTTTAAAGTTTTAGAATTTTTAACTGTTCTCTGGATCTCTATAGTGGAGATACGGCATAGAAGTGAAGCCTGCTGGGATTCAGACAAGTGTGGGAAGTTAAGGGGAGACAAGAAATTTTTTATATTCTCCGGGGAAGGGGATGTAGGATCGGAGTATAAATCTGCATAGTATTATTGGAATGCTTTCAGAACTGCAGGAGTTTTATTAAGAATATCTCCTGTTAAGGGGTCTCTAATCTTTGTAATAGTGGCAGTCTGATTAAATCCTCTAGTACGCCTAGCTAAATTTCTGGCACGTTTAGGACCTCCCTCATAATAATATCTTTTAAGATATAATAAAGACATTTTGCGTCTTATGATCTAAAATGGATTGTAATTCCGATTGAATTTGTCTAAGCTCAAGTTGTGAAACTTGTTCCCCTCTGTCTCTCTTCTGCTGTAATTCTTGTAGCTTATCTTGTAATATTTTGTATATGGATTCTCTCTGTTTATTTAGTCTGGAGGAATAAGAGATAATCTCTCCTCTAATCACAACCTTTGGAGTATCCCAGAGAATAGTAGCTGAAATAGAAGGGTCTGCATTCTCTTCCAAGATGTGTGTGATGCTATCTACTATTCTGGTCTTAAACACTGGATCCTTCAAAAGAGAAAGATTCAGTTTCCATAAAGTTGTTTTATGAGTTTTGTTTAATCCCACCTTAATTAAGAGAGATATATGGTCTGAGAGGAGGCAAGCTTTCAGGGATATATCTTGGATCATATCTAAGTGCTCTGTAGAAGTAAAAAAATAATCTATTCTAGCTGATGTGTGAAATCTAGGGAAGACAAAAGTGTGTCCCTCCACAGAGAGGTAAAAATGGTGCCATATGTCTGTAAGACCCATCTTAGGTATCTGGGTTTCTAAAAGTTTTTGAGTGGGAGTAAACGTATGTTGTTTAGGGAAAGTGGAGTCCTTCTGCGAAAACATTATTAAGTTGAAGTCGCCTCCTATCAGCATTACCCCCTTTTGCTTTTTGAACAGTCTATTAAAGAACTGTGTCAGCAGTGAGGGAGATGCTCCTGGTGGCAGATAAACACTCACCATTGTCACTTCAATCTCATACAACCGCCCTTGTACTATCACAAAATGCCCATTATTATCTGAATAGACCTCCCCTTTAGTGAATGGAGTAGTAGTTGGACTTAAAATAGCCACTCCACGCCTTTTCCCCGACTTACTAGATGAAGAAAAAACAGTGAATCTGCCACCTGCAGCAAGCTTAGCATGTTCCCCTTGCGACAAATGTGTCTTCTGTAAATAAATGCAGTCTGCATTCTGCTTCCGCAAATACTGTTGTAGTGTAACTCTTTTTATAGGATGATTAATGCCATTAACATTTAATGACAATATCCTAGTTGTTTCTAATACCATATTATGTTTTCATTTGATAAAGTATTACTGATTATTACAATTTCTCCCTTCCACCACTCCCCTGCAATCTCCACAAGGATCTACAAAGTCTCTGGGATATCCTAATAATGGTTCCAACAAAATATATCTTATCTTGTCTTAGATATCCTGTAATCTGACCAGTGCCACATAATCTAACTAAAGTTTTCTTACTGTCCCTTATTAACCAAAAATAACTTATCACATATATAACTGTAACTAGCCACTGTAAAATGTTAACGTAAGTGGTGTATCCAGTAATCTGGAAGGATAGCTGTCCAATAATGATTGATAGCAAATCGATAACATATACGCATATAGGTATTGCTTTTAGTATTATTCTATACTGTAGTAGCTTTAGGACTTCCAAATGTGGGGAGAGAGAGAGATAAAAAAACTCCAAATTTCCAGTAGAAACTGCTCCTGGAGCATTTGAACTCTCCCTAAAAGTGAAGGGAATCCCTTAACATTGCTGTTAGGGGCCTCAGAGGAGCCAGTAAACTGTTCCCCTTTAAATAAAGCAAAATCAGCATAGGAAAGGAGTAAATAACTACAAAGAAAATCTTTAGGGATGTCCTCCAAGAGCAGCACAGAGCTCCAAAACTGCTCCCTTCCCCTTTCCCTGCTCCCCAAGCTTTCTGAAAATGTTTTCCCCCTTATGTTACTTCGATTATCGATGGAAAGAAGAAAGACCCTGCAGTTAGCATGAACAAATAATTATGTCTATAACTTCTAGTCCACCATTAGAAGGCACTTGTGTTATTTATTTACTAGCCCTTAATTTCTGATTTGTCATTTGCATAAAGCATAATGCCTAAAATAAAGAAAGAAGAAGTGACTTGTTTGGAGTGTGTCAGTTTTTCACACTGACTACAAATGCAATCATAATATAAAAATGCACAGTAACTTGTTGACTGCAGGGGATGTAATTGTTTTAAACAACATGCATCTTGACCAGCAATTGTTAGTTTCTTTGGTAGTACAAGGAAGACTGCTTCCATCACTGAAGCAGGTAGCAGGAACAACATACATACTAGTTATTCATCAGATTCAGAGACACCTTGCTGTGAAAATACTGGTACTTCAGTGGTTGTGACTGAAAGTTCTACAGATACTTGTTCTGTGAAAAGTAACAAAATCATTGATCAGATTCTGGCAAAAAGGGAACTTATGATATTGGATGTACCTTTTCTGGGGACCCTGCTACTGAGGGAATGGTATCTTATCAGTATCAACTCTTCAGTTATTCATAATGTCAGGCCACATCCAGACATGGGTGTGGAAAGTGAGTCAAAAGTGGACGTGGGCTTTTCATACACACACTCATAGTGATAGTGTTAATGATGAAAATGGTGATGGTCGTGGCGGTGATGTTCATGATGATGATGATGATGATGACAATGATTGTGTTGGAATGTGTAAGTCAGTTAGTAATGCAATCTTGTAGTTCTTGATCCTGCTGATTGGCCACAAGCATGATTTAGTTTCAAAGATCAATTTGTGCTAATCTAGGTCCTACTTGACCTGAACAGAGCAAACATGCTATGACATACTGTATGATGTTGCTTGGAAGCAACTTAGACACTGTAATTTCAAGCTGGCTCTTATTGCACCATCACTGAAATAACAGACAAATGTATAAAGTGAGACTGGTTGGAAGACAACGCATTAAGAAATGTTATATTCATCCAGCCTGTTGGCTCAGCAGTAGCTTTATCACTCTTGACTCTAGTGACCCATGTTTGGGAACAAGCATAGGGCACTGGGGGCCAGCTGGGTGAGAAGGATCAAGAGTCCAAGAGGATGATCTCCTCCTTCAGGGAGGGAGGGAGGGCTGCTGGCTCCACTGTTCCACTGCAACCTGAGTGACTACAGGTGGTAGTGCAGCCAGGAGCAGCTAGTGGAAGGGTTTGATGCAAGTGGGTGCTGTGCACCTCGAACAGTCACATGTATGCACATGCGCACCCCCCCAATGACTGTGCCTGAGTGGGAGGGACACAGAAAGTCAAGGGAAAGGACAGGCCTCCCAGCAGGATGAATATCAGCTCCCCACATGCCTTTCACTGGCAACATGGCACTCCTCCATCTGGGACCTGGTCTGACTGGTGCAGGGCAGGGCAGGGCCTCATTACCCCCAGCCCATAGACACTGAGTAGTGGAACAACATGTGGAGTATGGAGTTCAAAGGCAAGCCCACATGTTGCTGGGTGATGGGGCTGGAGGAGCCAGTAATATGGTGGGTCAGGACCACGTGGATAAAAAAAAGAAATGCTATATTCTGCTTTCCTTGTGTGCATTTTTTAATAACACAAATCTATCGAATTAAGAGGATGTCATGATTTTTTTTTCATTTCTTGAGTTTATTGCTACACATATATTGTCAAATTAGCATGGAGAAACTGCACTGGAATTGACACTGTTTCAAAATGTGAGTACTCATGTTGATAAGTTACTGTGTAAGCAAGCAGTTGAAGAGAAAGAGAATACCAGACAAATACTTTGGCCAGTAATATATGCTATATGGTATCTTGCTGTGAGGGTCCATAGAAAAACATGTATGTAGATTTTAGTGGAAAATGTTTGAACTTGGTTAAACTCATTGCTGAAATTAAATCCTCACTCCAGCCATGTTTGCAAGTAATTTCAGTGTTAAGACATGAAGGGATATAGACAAGAAAGCAATATATTTTATTTGCAATACAGGAACAGTATATAGCAATCAACTAATCACCACATAACAAATAAGACTTTAGGCAACACAAGGCCATCACCAGTGTGTTCTATTGTAGTTAAGAAAACGTGATGTATATTTAAAAGATCAGTTATCTTTTGTTATCAGATACTTTCTTACAGAGCTATCTGTTAAAGAAAGTTTCAATGGTTTCTACAGTAACCATCAGCAAACTTTACAGGAATGCAGTCACTGAAAAATTAAAATCCTTCAAGACTGCTGCCATCTAAATTAAAAAAAAAATATACACAGACAGTGGTAAAGTGGGACAGCAACTATTGTATGTCAAGAGAGTTCAGGGAAGTGCAAGCTAACATGAAAGGGATTTCCTCAGCAGCTTTGTGTGTTCCTTATCTGGCCTATACAGTTTACATGACACATCAACAAACTGCAGAATCACTAGTATAATTTTTTCATGTCTGAAAATTTTACATGCAACATTTGCTAACAGCCCCAAAAGAACTTAACATCCAAACGAAGTAAGATGAGCTATGCATTCGGCGGTTGATGTTGGTGGGCATCAGAAGCTAGTCTCATTCTGCTCACCCCATCAATATGCATGTGCATATACTGTAGCCTGGAAGCTGTACAATAAATTCCTGTGCTTCTCTCTTGCGAACCCTGTTGGAAATGAAGCAATATGCTACTGCTTCACCAACTGCACTGAAGCCAGATGAGAAAGATGAAAATATGTCAGGAAGTTTTCCTTATCTGACCTATACAGTTTACATGACATATCAACAAACTGCAGAATCACTAGTATAATTTTTTCATGTCTGAAAATTTTACATGCAACATTTGCTAACAGCCCCAAAAGAACTTAACATCCAAAAGAAGTAAGATGAGCTATGCATTCGGTGGTTGATGTTGGTGGGCATCAGAAGCTAGTCTCATTCTGCTCACCCCATCAATATGCATGTGCATATACTGTAGCCTGGAAGCTGTACAATAAAATCATGTGCTCCCCTCTTGCAAACCCTGCTGGAAATGAAGCAATATGCTACTGCTTCACCAGTTGCACTGAAGCCAGATGAGAAAGATGAAAATATGTCAGGAAGTTTTCCTTTCCTGGTTAAAGTTGTGAAATATGCATTATTGAAAAACTTTGCTAATTGTCCACTTCACCGATTTGCCACTTTGCAATGAGTTTTCCTGGGGAATTGGCACTTTTTCAGGCTACGTCAGGTGACATCATGGAGAAGTTGCAACTTTTCCATCAAATTTGCATGGTTTCATTTGAAAAGGTGCTACTTTGACAAAAAACTTTGCAAAGTTGGCATTTTTAACATTTGGCAAACTTCACAAATAAAGACAAAAAGTAAAGTTTGCCTATTTTGCACATCTCTAGTCATTCTGAAAATGAAAAGCTCAGTGCCATAATTTGCCATCTTGTTCTGCAAGACATATTTTCAGTCTATAAGACCATTGTGGGGGATAATCTCTGAGGCACTCTCCATTCATGACATCATGGGTTGTGTACACCTGATAGGTTGATTGGTGCACATGTGACTTGAAGAAAGTCCATCCCCCACCTGAGAGGGGGGTCTGCTCTCCTAAGGTCAGTTCTTATGTTCATCAAAAACAGGTTGTAGTACACCCTAGAGCTCTAGTGTTTTTCTTGTAAAGAACAAATGTTTAATATAAAGAACAACTTCATTACTAAGGTAAGAAGCCACCTGGCTAAGCCATTTATTAATATCCTACAACAAAGAACAAACAAGACCACAAGAGTATGTTTCCGCAGATACAGTATGCAACTGTTTAAAATTGCAAAACTGGCAGTCTTAGAAATGTTAGCCCTGCGGCTTCTACTAGGGTCAGTTGTCTAGGAAAATGTTAGCTGAGAAATTGCCAGTACAGTATTCAAATTATGAACATTATCGCATTGTGCAACTATAGAGATTATTAGCTACATGAACACCCCTGCTAGTGCTGCCAAGAACTAAAATAATATCTGACCCACATAATTGAACACAGAATCTATGCAGTGATTTACATGAGGTAATATAACAAATAATCAACCTGGTTTCTGAGTTGAATTAATCACCATCAAGAATCTGGTGGCCCTGCTAGCCCCACTAACTTGTAAAAAGGGTACTCTCAAACTCAGCAAGAAAAGCTTCCTTGCACTGGAAAATGTTTAAAATGCCTGAGCTGGATTCAGACATTACTGGAGTTCAGTGGCACTAAATCAAAGCACCCGCAACCTCCTTGTGCTATTTTCTACACAAAAACAGTCCCACAGAGAAAAGAAAGTTCTATGGACCAAAATGGAGCCATCCAAATGTTTCTTTATGGCCCCATTGTCTCAAACAATTCGTATCAGCATGACCATCCCTCCCTACTTCCTACTTCTTTCCAGTTATCCTGCTATATGACAGCTGCAAGCTGACTGGCTCTCAGCTCTCATGAGATTTCAGCCACCATTTTAGATGAGGATAAAGAAATTAGATTTGACTAAATCCAACATATCTTGCAGTGGAGAATGGAGCTAGCAATTGCTACAGCTTCTCAAGGCAAAGTCTCCTAACTTACTGACCATGAGAGAGAACTGGAGAAACATGTTTTACAGAACAAAAAATGCTTTTACCACAGCCAAGGCAAGTTTTAGCTAAAGC
The DNA here is from genome assembly GCA_016271365.2 of Neoceratodus forsteri. Classification (NCBI taxonomy): domain Eukaryota; kingdom Metazoa; phylum Chordata; order Ceratodontiformes; family Ceratodontidae; genus Neoceratodus; species Neoceratodus forsteri. Next base: position 657,320,600 of record CM028136.1, read on the forward strand.
AGCCTGCCCCCCCCCCAGGCACATGCCTACTTTAACCCAGAGATAACAAAGGCATACAAAAAGGGCCAAAAATGATACACAGCACTGTTCTATATTGGGTGAACATACAAGGAGGTTTGATTAAAATAACTACTTCAAAAATAGTGAACTTGAATAGTCATTTATTTCACTAATATTTAGTTACTTTTTTCTCTCTTAAAGGCACAATCACATATTAATTAAGGAGCTGCTACTTTGTACTATGTGTAACAAAAGTCATACATACCAATGCGAATGCATGACTTGGTCCTATTAATTTAATACAAAAAGGGCCAGAACAAGATAATTTAACACATTTTTGAAATTTAAGGGATACTAAATTTAAAGGATGCTAAAATACTAATTAATGTGCCACAGTTCACCATTACAAGCATAGTAGCACCTGAAGTGCTCACTCAAGACATCACTACACAACAGTCTCTGAAGCAATTTCTCAGTCCCTCTGTGTCTCACCTCAAAATGACATGCTCTCTAGACCTTTTTATGACACATTATGTCTTTTAAACTCACCACCTTCTTCTATCAAAAGGTAGAGGAAACTCCTCTACCATCTATCTGACCAAAACACCATAAACAAGTAGGTCTTATGAGGAGGATGAGCACTGAGAAACTAATCTAACTTACCTATCCAGATTGGCAGCCCCAAGAAAGAATATTGAGAGACTTGCTGCTGTGATCTGGGAAAAGCTTTCCACTAACCCCTTTCCCATGCAGGATTAAGGGTGTAGGTGGCTGCCAGACAGGAGACTGACTGAGAGTGCTGCTGCCATCTTGCAGAGAGTGCAACTACACTCATAAATGTTCAACCAGCACAGAGCACATTTGTTAAAAGCACCAAATGATCTGCAACAGCAGACCACAATGTGAATAATTAAATGTAAGGGCAGTAATTTGCAAATCAATTAACAATGAGGAAAATACATTGAGGCAGCACCATTACCACAGCTGTGGGCAAGGCAGCATAACACTGAGCCCCTCACTCATTCTAATCACATTTAAAGGGACAGTGCACACTTTAATGCACAGGCTTAGAAATAGCCTGCACAGTGCAGAACATTATTGATTACTGTGCAGGGGAAGAATATAAAAAAAAACCCTCTCATGGTACCTTCTCAGCTTACTGCAGGACCAAAACAAAGAGCTGCAGCTGAACCAAGGTTGCAGCATACCCTACATCTCCAGCATATTTAACCAAATCTAGAGGCAAAGGTAAGACTCGTAATATTTCAGTATAAGCCATACATACAAAAATTACAGGACAGTTGTCACTAAATACAGGATGCTATCAAGATCCAGCATTTGGGTTATCAGTTTGTGCTTATACCACTAGAATATACCAGGCAAAAAGCATAGAAAACTAATGCATGATGTATAACTTCTAAGTATATCACAACATTGGTTTACAAGGCTTTTAAGCAGAACAGTGCAAGTTACAAGTAAGGAGACTGACCACTTGGAAGCCCCTGCTAGTGGTTCCAGGAGCAAACCATCATAAAGTATACACTGGACCTTATAATGTAAGGAAAATGACTACCTGGATACACCTGCTAGCGGTTCCAGGAGCAAACATCCATAAAGTATCCACTGCACCTTATAATGTAAAGAGATTTGACTACCTGGATACCCCTGCTAGTGGTTCCAGGAGCAAACTTTTATAAAGTATTCACTAGGCCTTATAATATAAGGAGATTTGACACCCTGGATACCCCTGCTAGTGGTTCCAGTTGCAAACATCCATAAAGTATCCACTGGGCCTTATAATGTAAGGAGATTTGACACCCTGGATACCCCTGCTAGCGGTTCCAGGTGCAAACATCCATAAAGTATCCACTGAACCTTATAATGTAAGGAGATTTGACACCCTGGATACCCCTGCTAGTGGTTCCAGGTGCAAACATCCAGAAAGTATCCACTGGGCCTTATAATGTAAGGAGATTTGACACCCTGGATACCCCTGCTAGTGGTTCCAGGTGGAAATGTCCGTAAAGTATCCACTAGCCCTTATAATGTAAGGAGATTTAACAACCTGGATACCCCTGCTAGTGGTTCCAGGTGCAAACATCCATAAAGTATCCACTGGGCCTTATAATGTAAGGAGATTGACTAACTGGATACCCCTGCTAGTGGTTACAGGAGCAAATGCTTCCAAAAAAAAGGCTCATCACATGACCTGTACAAGAAGAGCAATGCAAATGTCAACCTGGCACCCCTTAGAGCAGTGTCTCAGTGCAGGACAGTGGCCCTACTTCCATTCCAGGTATCCCAGTCTCTGTGGCATGTCACCATTCAAATGGCATCTATCTCCATGGTGGAACCTGACTGAAACATGGCTTTAAATGACCTCAGCATTACTGGTGTACCCCATACAGGGTATTTAAAGCTGTGGACAAACATGGAGCCAACCAAAGTTTTTTTTTTAATGGCCCCCATGTCCATAGAAATGCCCAAATGACTCGCTCCTCTTTCCCTCGTCTCTTCCGGTCTGAGATCTGCTCAATGTGGGAGCAGCCCTTTGACTGACTCCCAACGCTCACAAGACCTTGGCTGACATCTTTCTGAGGGGCAAAACAGCAGGATCTCACCATTGCGGAGATCCCATGATTACTACCATCTATGCCCCCAGCACACTGAAATACAGCAACATTTCAACTCCACCAAGCGCAAACAGGAGTCTAACAGACTGTTCGGTTAAGGTCTAGAAAGATACCTCAAGGGAAAAGAGGGTAAGACACTAAAGACCAGTCAAACAGATCCACTTATCTTCCAGCTAGACAAACATACCGTTCTCAGTTCTTTCGAGACAAGACAGGAGCAATTACAACTACAGGCTACACTACTACAGGCACCCATACCCACACACACAAAAAAAATTGCATCAGATATCGAGCTAGAAGGGTTCCCAAGCAAGGTAGAGGAAACTACTCCCCCCGCAGAACCCAGTTGAAACAACAGCTACTATTGCTACAAGCAATACCAAAACATTCCAGTCGGTGACCAGCTACTACTCTTCATGCAAGCATGGGAGCAAACCACACAAGACAGGTGTGTACTACAAGTAATAAGACTAGGATATGTGATACAACTTTCTCACATACCAACAAAGAACATTCTAGTCCTATTTCCTGTGCTGAAAAACACATTACCCAGACACAAGTCCAAACAGTACCAGCAGACTTACTGCACAACAAAACCATAGACAGGATAACACATTACAAAACAGGGAAAAGGAGAATCCTCCATATTTGACAAGGTACCCAAAAAGGGACCAGAGGGCTATGCCCAGTTCTGGACCTTAACAATTCTGTACAATTCAAAGCTTAGAAATGGAAATAATTGGGTCCACTCTCACAGTTATAAGCTCAGGGGATTACCTAACTTCACTACATTTTTAGGACACATATATCACACTACAAATTCTGTTGATTTCACATTTTGGGAAAATGATACCAATACAAGTGTTACCATTCAACCTACCAACAACCTCAAGCGTGTTCATGATGGTAAAAGAGTTAAGGGTCTGCAAGTAATACCCTATTGAACGACCGGGTGATCAAGACCAGAACAGTACAACAGTCCTTTCGAGAACAAATGCGGTATTACACTGCCTACAAAATCACAGCTGTGTAATAACCTATCAGAAAGCTACCCATCATCCCCAGCCAGTCTATAGATAGTCTAGGCTCACTGATCAACAGAAATCCGGGTCTCAGCAACCCATTAAATGCCCAAGTCCACTCAATTATTGCACACCCTACACAATTACAGAAACACAGAACTCCAGAACTTCAAGCAGTTTCACAAGTACTGGGAGTAATGCCATCATTGATAGACATAGTGCCATGGGCCAAGTACAACATGAGACCACTCATACCATTCTTGAGCAAACAGGGCCCAGTGCATGACATAGGCTTGGCACAGACATTAACACGTTCCCCTCCCTGATGGCACTAGCATCTGCCAGATGTGGAGGAGAACTACAGGCACACTCATGCAGACCCGTGCAGACTGTGTAGCCTAGTGGTTAAAGCACTAAACTGTAAACTGAAATTCCCTTTACCTTTCCTAACATTCTACACTGACAGAATATCCCTTAGACCTATAATGTCATTCTGACCAATAGTAACATTGACAGTCCACATCAACCAAACTATTGAAATATCTGCAGAACCCCCTCAGTGGGAAATACAAAACAACCCTCAGCTTAAAATATGGGGTATGAAAAAGATACTTAGCACATTCCTATCAAGGACAAAGGAAATATATAAAACAGACTGTTTGCAATGCTGCATGGAAAAGGAAAAACAGCTTCAAAATCTTTGATTGCCATGTACCTTAAAACAGCAATCACGGAACCATACAGAGTGAATAACTCAACTGCACCAAGAGATCTGAAGGCTCACTCTAACAGAGCAATCGCAACTTCCTGGGCAGAGAAAAATGGGAATACTGCAAAGGAAATCTTTAACAGCATTTAAGGACTAGGTACAAGACAACATGTCTGACCCACCCTAGCAGAGGATTACTGTTTTTTATGACCCATGATGTCATGAATGGGGAGTGCCTCAGAGATTATCCCCCACAATGGTAGTTTACTCACCTGGTAAAGGTGATTGTGGGGGAATACATCTCTGAGGCACTCCACATCCTGCCCAACAGATGTGTGAAAGACTCAACAAGATTTCATATATTGTATGAATGTATGATACTTGCTATTACAAATTAGCAGGTTTGGACATCATTGATGTCTATATGTATAGTGTAATAACAAAATAAAGTTACACAACAATTTTCTACCGCTATGTGGTCATTACATATCTACACTCATTAACAGAAAAAGGTATTAACAGATTATTGTTATAGATACAGCTTTGGAATACATTGAACTGACCTTAGGAGAGCAGACCCCCCTCTCAGGTGGGGGATGGATTTTCTTCAAGTCACATGTGCATCAAGCAACCTATCAGGTGTACACAACCCATGATGTCATGAATGGGGAGTGCCTCAGAGATGTATTCCCCCACAATCACCTTTACCAAGCGAGTAAACTACCAGTACGGTCTCCATGTTCCTGTAGCCTCTATCTATCCATATTGCAGATGTTCTGTATCAGGTAGAAATGATGAAAAAAGCCATGTAGGAATGATGTAGACAGAAGAGTTTAAAAAGATCTATAGTCATTCCATCACATTTGGCAAAAATCATAACAGGGAGTTTAACTGGGGTATTAAGTACTGTGTATCTTATTCTTTACAACACATGCAAACAGATGTTTCTGACAGCCAAAGCAATAAAGAACAATTTGGAATGGATTTCTTTACAACACAGTTCACACTGGTGTCAGTGCCCTTAATGATAGACTTCCTGCAATGTGCATTATTAAATGTCTATCCATTTTCACACCTATACAATGCATTCTACTACTTATGAAATAAAAGTTGCTGCCACAGATATTTCAAATTCTTACACTGACATCAGTACCAGTCTTTTAATTTCAGAATCACAGTAGTGTGCAAAGTGTGGAAACTTTACAATCTTGTATTGCAGCAGATCTGCAATTTTATTAATGAAAGTGTCTTATCTCAAGTTTATTCTAATTTTAGAAGTATATAATGTACTCTAATAACCTCAGAGTTACTGTGGCTTCTTGTGAGCATTCACTGAGTAAAATGGAGATCATCCAAACTTACCTAAGAAACACAGTGAAAAATAAAAGGCTCAGACACTTCTTAATCATTACAAATTGAAAACAGTCATCTCAGAAGTATATCCATAGATGCTTTCATACAAAATGCAATGGCATTAAACAAGGGAAGTTACTGTAAAGTTTGTAGAATTCACTCAAAATGTAGCTTTGTTTTCTGGAACCTGTATTGTGGCTCAAATGAAATATGTTGCTTTCTTGTCTTTATGCTGCTATTTTTTTTTTGTTTGGCAACCTGAATTGCATTCTGCAGAAGTGGAATTTGGCTCCATTGTCTTTTGACCACATCTCGACCTGTTTATTGGGGTTGACAAAAATGATGATGGGTTATAACTTGCCATCTATTCTGTTGTTTGCTAATAAAATACTCAGATTGCATTGTAGGACATAACAAAAAATGATGTGGGCTTTGTAGGCCCCATACCCTTCACTTATTGAACTGCAGTTGCAGCCAAAGACATGGCCAGATATTTCAAGGTATTCCCAATATTTCTAAAAAGATTCTCTCTAGTGGCTCTTTAGTGGTACTGGAGGCAAGCTGGGAATTTCTCTAGAGATATTACAGAAATTTCATAAAATATCTGACAATGTCTTTGGCTGCAACTGTGTGTATTTCACATTCTCAAATCTCCTTAGTTATGTTCTCAAATGTTTTCCACTGCATGACATAGTGATGAATAGTAATGTTAACATCCCTCCCCATCTGGGTTAGCCAAATGCAGTACTAAGGGCCTTCAGCCACCAACTTGTTTTTAATATACTTTAATCCAGGAATTCTGGAGTGTGTATAATTTTATATTTGCTGATAAAAAATCATACATTATAATTTTCCCTTTTCTCTGAGTAAGGGAAAATTACACATTTTCCTACCCCGTATGATGAAGTTTTTACAATGTAAGAAGCATAATTTGCTGGATCTCATATTATAATTTTGAAACTGATAATAGATTCTAAAAGGGATCTCCACAACTGTTACTAAGAAATGTACAGGGGCTAAACCATGATTCAAAGTAATATATTGAACTTGTGCCATGAAGAAGAAAAAACAAAATATTAGTTTTCTACAGACATGATTATAAAAAATTTCTGAACTTTTTGCTAACAATTTCGTAAAACTGCATTCTTTTAAAGAGACTGGATCATATCAGTTTTAACATAGGAATGGAACAATGTTGCATCACATTGTGATATACTGTATTTGACAGGAGGTACCCCCAAAGCAAATAATTTTATACTTTTACAGTGACGTTTGGTACATTTATGTCAAAAGACAGTAATTGGGTAGGATTTCTCATATAATCATTACTTGAGTATCTCAAATATAATCAGACAGGTTTTTCACTTTCATTTTATCTTATACATCGCCTCTTTTAATTCTGCTAGAGAAATCATGTACAAGCCACATCTACAAATGAATGTTCAGCGAGGAGGACATAGGCTAACAGAGATGTGACTAAATTTTAATTCATGAGCAAAGTTAATGCAATGTCCGGGAACTATGTACTTCACAAAGTTCCCTGATCTCCCACTAACTTCACCTGTGGTTTCCTTTTTAGGGCTGCCGTATGAGTAGCCTGCAGACTTCTTGCATCATAGAAGGTAGAACTCACTGGATACTGATAGAAGAACAATTAGGAGTTCCTTCACAGTCTCCTCCATGGTCTGTGAATCATTCTGCTTTCTCCAGTTGCAGTTGCACAGCACTATTTTTCTTCATGTAGCACACGGCAGAACACGGCACAATCCACCATGTTCAAGATGACCACCAAACTTTATTGTGCATGCATAACTACTTGGCGATGGGAAATAGACTTTGGTAGCCATCTTGGACACAGCAGACTGTGCCGTGTTCTGCCATGACCTCCTTGAAGAAAAATCCACAGAGGAGACTGTTATACCTGCCCGGTAGAGCAGGTATAGCTAGGGTTGCACGGCCATTTCTATGTTAAACACAACATTTTGAACTTTAATAACGTTGTAACTGTTTGTCTGATTTACCTGAAATTTGACATGAGCATTGTTGTACCACGGGTCACTGGATGTGGAAATTTTTCTTCCGGTCAGAATTTGGGTTCGGAGTGTCAAAAAGTGTGAAAAATCCTCAACTTTTGCAGATTCTTTGCTCATCTCTACAGCCTGAGCAGTTTGTCTGTCTGGTCCAACATTTTCAAGGTATATGAGGATTGGATCAGGGAATTGCCTTTTGAAGGTTTGGTGAAAGAATATTAATCCATTCAAAAGTTATTAAAGTTCAAAGTTTCCCATTATGTCCTATGGGGAAAAAAAATATGTTCTGCATGAAAACAAGTTGTAGTGTCATGAAAGTACCTTTTTCTGTCACAAATATCCTCAGTAGTGTCATGCTGCTGCCTTCATGTTTTCAGTTAGCAGTGGAGAAAAAAAACATTATAGTTCAAAAAGTAGTGCCCCTAGGTAAACACCAACAGTTGTGTTTACCTAAACGGGGTCCTAACAACATCACCCATGCTTTAGTTTTTTCAAAAAGACCCTGATATATGCGTATTTTGATGCAGCCTTTTATATTGTGGCAAATAGGAGCACGACACTTTAGCAAATTTCGCAAGTGTCGCATGGTACTTTTGCAAAATTTGCAAAACTTTTGCAGTTTGCAACAGTACTCTCCCCAAAATCATGTTTTTGATTTGTCACCTCACTGCCACTACACGGTTAGGACATTTGAGCTGAAATTTGCAGGGTGGCAAGCCCTTGCACCACAGATGTGCCTTTTGCTGGTTTGATGAAATAAATTACACTAGTTCCCAGAGTTCCAGCACTCAGAAATTGTGATTTTTTCCATAGGGTTGCATTGTGGTGGTTGCGGCACCTTTCGGTTCCTATAGCTTGAAAACAGTTTGCGATATGGATGTTTTGCTAAACACAGCTTAGCACACCTTTAGGAGGTGGCTAGATCAATAATACAAATGTTAAAGATTTTTTTCAATCGTGCTATGGTTACTGAGATATTGGAAATAAGAGTTGTGAGGGTTGTTTGGAATGCCTCTAGGCTTCTGTTGTTTGTCTGCACTTATGTGCAGGTGAGATTGCTGGGTGAGAGGGCCCATGCTCCCATCTATGCATACTATTTATACTAAACTGGAAGTACTACATTCATGCGTGGGAGCACAGGGCCTGGAGTGCCAGCACTCCCATCTATGGATACCATTTTGCAAACCTGAGGACATACTTATGGGTAGGTGGAAGTGCAGGGCCCAGAGGGCCCATGCTTCCACCTATGGATTCCATTTTGCAAACCCGAGGAGACAATTATGGATGGGTGGGAGCACAGGGCCTGAAGGGCCTGAACTCCCACCTATGCATATCATATGACTAACAGTTCACTTTCTCAAAAAGAAGGGACATTCATTGCAAAACACTTAGTTAATGCATCAGTTAGGGTTGATTTCCACACCAACAAAGGTGTGGATATTCAACATTAAGGTCTGCAACCCTACTACCCCATGCTTCACCCTCCACACACCAACAGGCATTGGGGGTGTGTGTTGGGGTCATAAAGCCTAACTCTCACCCCATTCTCCTATACTGTACCAGCTCAACTTGTTTACAAATGGAATGGGGTGAGAGTTAGGCCCAACAACCCCAACACACACCCCAATGCCTGCTGGTGTGTGGAGGGTGGGGGGTGGGGCATGGGGTAGTAGGGTTACAAACCCTAACATCAAATTTCTACTCTTTTGTTGGTGTGGAAATCAACCCTAACTGATGCATTAACAGAGTTTTTGCAATGAATATATATATATATATAGATAGAGATATACACACACACACACACATATATATATATATATATATATATATATATTTATGAGGCAAAAACTCTGTTTAATGCATTAGTTAGGGTTGTTCCTCAGTGACAAAAGTGAGGAAATTTGGTGTTGAGGTTGAAAGCCCCCTGGACCCTCCCACACCCCAACGGCATCAGGGTGCATGTTGGGGTTGCCAGCCCTAACTCTCACCCCATCAGATGTGTGAAGAAGCAGAGGTATAGGAGAATGGGGTGAGAGTTAGTACCAACAACTCCCAACGTGCACCCAATGCCGGTTGGGGGTGTGGGCGGGTGGTCCAAGGGGGGCTTTCAACCCTAGCACTGAATTTCCTCACTTTTGTCACTGTGGAACAAGCCTAACTAATGCATTAAACAGAGTTTTTTGCCTCTAATTTCTCTTCTTTTTAAGAATGATAATGAGAAATAGTGAATGTAATGTGGTGGCAGGAGTGCAGGGCCCAAAGGCCCCCACGCTCCTGCCATGTGATGTCTTGTCACATAGTAACATGGTGCCCCCAAATGCAAATGGTAATGTGCACGGTGATGCAAAGTGAAACACAAAGATAAACAGTACTGTAGACACAAATGGTTAAAATAACACAAACACAAGTGCAAATGAAAATGCAAAGGGTAACGTACATAGTGCCATAGACGGGAAGAGTAAGTGAAACGGGTACGGAACAGCAAGCAGAAGCAGTAAGGGTAACAGTAATGTAAGCGCACAGGCTGGTTTTCCCCAAAAGCTGCATAGAAAAAGACAGTGACTACAAAGAATGTATGCATAATAATGGGTCTTGGAGCAGAAAATGAGGAGTTGGAATACTAAATTGCTTATATCTCAGGAACCATACGACATAGAAAAAAATTTTAAAGTCATATGATTTATGACTTTTGTGGCTAGCAGGGGCTAAGTATTTTTCCAAGGAAAAGTCAGTATCTCGCACTGTTTCCAAGATACGGTCCCTGAAAGGCGTTGCGAATGCCGTAATGTTATCCTATGGGAGAAAAAGAGTAGTTCAGAGTGCCATAACTTTGGCTCCCTGTAATATTTTTTCACCAAACCACTGAAAGGCACATCTGTGGGATGTTGGCTTTCTTCCCTTCAAATGTCATCTCAAAAGGCCAAACCATTATTTTGCAGCAGGGCGGCAAAGGATTCCTGTAATGCGACGGACACCGTAATGTTATCCTATGGGAAAAAGCATCAAATTTGGAGTGCCGTAACTTTGCCGCCCTGTAATATTTTTTCACCAAAACACTGAAAGGCACATCTGTGAGATGTTGGCTGTGTTCCCTCCAAATTTCAGCCCAACTGACTAAACCATTCTTTTTACAGCCTGGAAAAGTACTGTTGAACTTTGCGAAACCTTTCGCAAATTCATGTGACACTGTTGCAAATGCAAAAGTACTTTGCGAAACTACTTTTTTCAGAAATTTGAAAGACATATTTATGGGGTGTTTTAACCCCAAATAAAGACATGTCTAGCATCCTCAGTGTCCGACTAGGTGAATACAAAAAGAATTAGGTTGCTAGAGGGTACCAAATTTAAATGGCAAGCATTTTTCTGATGACCAACTGAAAACAAAATGGCGGATTTGCAACAGTAAAAGGGCCATTTGCAAAAGTAAAAACTGCATTTGTGACACTGTCAAACTTTTTGTTAACTTTTCCCATTGACTTATAATGGGAAATTGTTTTTTGAATAACTTTTGAACCGTTTAATATTTTTTCATGAAATCTACAAAAAGCACATCGGGGACCCTGGCCGTACGTTCTCTGAAGATTTCAGATCAGTCGTGCAAACCATGCGACCTGTAGAGATGAGCAAAGAATTCAAAAAAAGCGTAGACGAGCTCGCAGATCATGCTTAATAACTCCGCGGCCGTATATCCGAACAGTACAAAAGTTGGCATATCCCAAGATGTATGGCTCTTGATCATGTATTCCAAATTTCAGGCAAATCTGTTCAACAGTTGCAAAGTTATTGAGGTGCAAAATTGTAGATTTAACATGTAAATGGCTCTTCAACCCTAACTATGGTAGCACTACCGTGCTACCATAATATATATATATATGTATATATATATATATTCTTCTGCCCACCTCACCCTCCCTCTCAACACCCATCACCCCACCCCCTCCAGAAACATAACAGTGACAATGCGGGTGACCAATCCCCCAGTATCACAAAGAGGAATCCTCTGTCTCTTTTGTTTTTCAGCGAACCCCCCCCACTAGCATGCATGGTTATTTCATTCTTTTTTTAAAATATATATTTTTCCCTCTTGCCCACCTCACCCTCCTGCTCAGTACCCCCCACCTCATGCACCCACAGAAACATAACAGTGACACTGGGGCTACCCAGTCCCCCAGTGTCCCAATGAGGAACCCTTGGTCAATTTTTTTAAAACCTGTAAAGAGAATACCATCCCTCGATGTCTTTTGTGTCTGTAACTGTCCCCCACCTGACCCTGCCACTCAGCACCCACCACCCCACACCCCCACAAGACCTTAGTTACCCATTGGGGATCCAATGCCATAATCCTCTCTGGACCACAGACACATCTTCATTCTTGAAAGCCGGACCAGAAACGGAAGAAACAGGTATGCGGTTCAATGTATTTAAATGGTATTTTGAACTTAGTGGCATAACTGGGGCATGTTTGCATATTTTTGGCCCAAATTTTCAGCATGCCTTTTTTGGGACCCTGCCTCATGAACAATTGCATTGAAATTAGGCCAATCTGTCCCAAAAGGTGATTTTGTGGTCCATGCATGAAATCACCTATTGTGCGGGAGTTGACATTTTTCTCTGCCCATGTTCATGAGGTGTGGTCATATGTTGAAAATTCAGTGAAAAAATATTACAAAACAACAAAGTTAGGAGCCTACATTGAATTTTGCAAATGCTGGCTTGTAACTTTGGTACTTTTCAATAGTTTTACCCCAAATATACAAAATAGGCACTCCTTTACAGCACCTCATGAATGTGACAGCTGTCATTTTTTCAAATCCTGGTCAAAATGTTTCTTTACACCCTGAAACATGATTTTGTGGTCCTTGCATGAAATAACGTTTTGGACAGGAGCTGAAAAGTTTGTCTGCCCTTGTTCATGAGGTGGGGTCATAAGAAGACAATGTTAAAATTTGGTGTAAAATTATTTTTAAAAAACAACGTTATGAGAATATGTTGCATTTTGTAAATGTAAGTTCCTATGTTTGGTAATATTCAATATTTTTTCCCCCACATTTTCAGCATAGCCATATTTTTACAGCACCTTGTGAATGTGACAGCTGTCATTTTTCAACTCCTACCCAAAATTTGTTTTTGCATCCCAACTTTGAAATCACCTTTCAACCAGGTGTTGAAAATGTTCTCTTCCCTTCCTCATAAGGCAGGGTCATAACAAGCCTATGTTTAAAACATGGTGTAAAAATATTAAAAAAACAACAAATTAATGAGCCCACATTACAGTTTCAAACACAGGTTCATAACTTTGGTAATTTTCAATAGTTTAACCCAAATTTACAACACAGCCATTTCTTTACAGCACCTTATAAATATGACAACTGTCATTTTTCAAATCCTACCCAAAATGAATTTGTGCATCCCAAAAGGTGTTTTGCAGTTCCTGTGTGAAATCACCTTTCAGACAGGAGCTGATCATTTTCTCTGCAATTCTTCATGAGGTGGGATCATAAGAAGACAATGTTAATTTGTGGAAAAAATATGAGAATATATCAAAGTTATAAGCCTGCATTCAAATTTATACACACAGGCTCCCAACTTTGGTAAGACCTTGGCTGCAGCCCTATCAGCTCTGGCCAGAGTTTGTTTATATTTATTAACTGAAAAAAAAAAGACCATCCACCCACACTCTAAGTCATGTCTTCCATACCACTCCCACCACATCACATGTTTTAAAATAGCATTTTCCCATCCCCTACAACACCCTGCCTCCTTCTTCATGTGTACCCAGTGAGGATTGCAATTCATATTTAGAAACTGTGCCCCCCATACAATTAATCCCGTACCTCACCCACAAAAGCAAGTTCACCCACCTCCCCCTACCTGTTCCTCCTACCTAAAACATCATCCTTGCACCCTTTATCACCTTCTTGCCAATACCCCCCCCCCCAGTTCCCAAATCCTAGTCTGCAGTTACTGTGGAACCTGTAAAAAAGAAAAAAACATTCCTTGCTGGAGAAAACATGTCTATTCTCTAGCAAGTCGCTGAGCCGAATGAAAAGTGAGTGACGTTCATCCTAGTAATAAGTCAAAAAGACTCAGTGCTGTTCCACAGAACAGCTAAGGTGGATCTACCAAAAACATTTGAACATACTGACATCAGCTGTGCACTCATTCCTGACTGCCCAAGAATGCTTTGCTATCATAAAACAAGCACTGGATCCTGAGTGAGTCGTTCACTTGTTTTCCTCTATATGTTAAATAAACTGTAATATGGAATTCTAGTACAGTTGTCAGTGCTAGCTTTGTTCTGGTTCTACATTTTGTTTTGTAAACTGCACACTTGTGAGTAGAGCTGCTTTTTCTGTTTTTAATTTATAAAAACTTGGCAGACTTCCAGGCTGTGTGCTTAAAGAATCAAGTTAGTGCTGTGCAGAATTTTCAAATACAGACAGAATAAAATATCACGGAATTTTCAAAATTCTGCTGAAATTCCACTGAATTTCACTGGAAATGGAATGGCAGAATTCCACAGCAGAAAAATGCAGAATGAGTTTTTCCACAATACTTCCACAGAATGTCATTTTGTGGATCTCAATATTTTCCACAGAAATGGTTGCAGAATGATTTTCCACAGGAAAAAATGGTGTCCCATGGAATATTATTCAGTGGATCGTGGCACGTGGAATTCCACAAAAGAACCAGTAAAATTCCAGCACATATTTCACTGGCAGAATGGTCATTCCATGGTAATTTCACCTGTAAAATTCTGCCTCCCACACAGTGCTAGAATTAACCCATTGTGAGCATGGTAGTTTACCTTGGCTTTTTGCCATGTATCTCAGTGTATTTCTAATTTTACTTGCACAGCTTCTTTTTATTTTTTTGTCTTTTTTTAATTATGATGGGTAGAATAGCCCTTTAATCCAGCCTATATGTTGCAATCCCAGTTATGGTCTAAACTGTATTGACACAATTTTTACTGCAATAGAAAAGGCACATAATTACCTTTTCCAGCTTGCACAGGCAGGGGATATAGAAAACTCAGAAATCTGGTAAAACTGTAACTTACTAAAGGCCACAGATACAGACAGTGATATATACAGATATTATTCTAATTGTTAACACATCAGCAATGGATATAAAATGAAAGTAATACTTATTTTGTCAGTTTAGTTATCTACATAATTCAAGGAACATCCTGAAGGCCCTTAACATCACTTATAAAATGGGTAAATGATTTCCAGCAATTTGACTGGTTCTTAGCCATGCATTAGAAGTGTCTAACACACTCTGGATGCCAGGGAAAGGCAGGGGAAGATAGGATTGAGCGGATCTGAAGGACTGCTCTCCTATCCTGGGGTGGGACTGGGGAATGCCTTACTCAGCAGTGGCCTCCAGTGGAGACTAGAGGCACTACATGAGTGGAGCAATGAAGGGGACCTAGAATACAGGAAATAACACCTGGTGGCCGCTGTATGATGGCTCCCCATCCCCCAATACCTCCAGTGCCTTGGTGAGCCTCCTCCCCTCAGCAGCATCCCTGGGCCCTATCGAGTAGTGTACTGGAGTCCTCCACCTTGGAGGAGGGGGACCCGCTCAGTGAAGGGTTATGTCCGGGATATCCCAGGGACTGGCTGTGATGTGAGGGTTGAGAGAAAGAGCTCAGGTAGGGCTGTAGGGGGCTCAGACATACTTGTTGGATCCTGAAGGAGTGTGGGTCACCAGGGAGCAAGGAGGGGAATAAACAAATAAAGACAAAAAAAAGAAGTGTCTAACGCACATCTAAAAACTAGTCCTGCCAACCAAGATGCAGTACCTGCTTCAAATCCTTGAGCCATAGAATTTAAAAAAGTTAAATAGCTGCCATTTTTTCCTCCTTACCAAGAAAATCACCAGCAGACTCAAATATAAAAAATGGACCATGCAAGTTAAATACAATACAGATAGTTCAAAACAGTAAGAAAACCATCCTTTATCTCATGGGAAAACACTCAGTCTCATGTTTTTTTTGTGTGTGGTTTGTCTCACACAGTAATTGGTCAGCCACTCTCAGTTCCTTCCCAACTCAATTAGTTTTCCTCTGATTTCCCCTTCCCAACCATTACACACACTTGAAGGACATTTCAAACCCGTTGAACAGCTGCAGATTAAACACACTATTTTTCCACCACTTAGCTCACAGCCAAATTACATACCATACAAAGCTACTTCCTTATCTGTGTGCCAAATCACAATTGTCTGCTATTCAGTCCAGTCTGCAATACACTCCAGCCCATCACTGGTGTGGCCCACCCCCTGGCTCCAGCCCTTTTCCTTACCAGCACACAAGTCCTTATTTGCCATAACTGTTTGTTTATTATTCTTGCCATCTGATTGCCCACCCACTCTCTCAAGTCCCTTGTTCCTTGATAAAGTAAAAAAGGAATAAAAAAAAACACAGATCAGTTTTATTAGCTGCTATGATCTGATTCTGTAGTCACTCACCCGCTGCCTCACATGCCACAAACATCAGCGGTGTCTCTTGCCCCACTCCTAAACCAGAGATCGTTTCTCTGTTAAAGGCAGGGCAGTGGCATATCAATCCTCCTGTTTTATGTGCAGTATCAGGAACTGATGTTTTCTCCCTGTTTCAGAACCTCAGTTTCCCCCACAGTTTCCTCCAACCTTTACAGCCACTTACTCACTCACTAATGGCTTGCAACTTTAAAATGTGCTTCTGCAATAAGCCCAGAATTGCCAGTACATTTTTTTGAATATTTACTCTGTTTTCTTCTAAAACATTTACTGAGATGTTGTTATAACAATAATATTCTATGGCGGAACTATTTCATGTCCCAGTTCAGTAAAAAAAATAATTGTTTTATTATTGAAACCTAAACATTTTAATTTCTCCCCCATGTAAACTAAGTAGCCCCATTTTATAACCACAATAAGCCACTCTAGGGTGTGCATTAGACAGTTCTAACACATGGCTAGGGGGCTGGATGCATGTGGCCTGTGGTCTCATGCCTCACTTTGCCTACTAGCCATGCATTAGAACTGTCTAACACACACCCCATCATGTCTTATTGTTACATAATTAATACTCTGCAAAAGTAATCCAAATCTAAAGGGACACATATCCAAATGACATTGTATGCCCCATCATAACCCATTTAATAAGTACAGTAATATGTCATTTTCTGATTCTGATTTTCCACTTTTTATAGCTGGCTATTTTGAAGCACTGAAGGTTGATTGACTTGTTAAAGGGAGTGGTGTGTCAAATTTTCAAATTCCATCAGAATGGAAATCTGTGGAATTTTCAAAATTCCACCTAAATTCCACAGAATTCCATCAAAAGCAGAATGGTGGAATTCTGCAGAAGAAAAATACAGATCTCAATATTTTCCATGCAAGTGGTTGCAAATGATGTATTTTTTTTGTGGAAAAAAATGCTGTTCCATGTAACACAATTCCACAGATCACAGCAGGCAGATTTCTGCAGAAGGACCAGTGAAATTCTGGTAGAAATTCTACCAGTGGAATAGTCATTCCATGTTAATTCTGCTAGTGGAAATCTGCATTCCACACATCACTAGTTAAGGGAAAACAGTGTGAACCTAAATCTTGCTGGTAATGTAGGGTCACATATTTTCAGATCAAATTTGAAATTTGGTTATATACCTGGCTCAGTTAAAACTGTTTCAACATTGTTCTGTTTCTGTTTCTGTTAACAGCAAGCCAGTTATTTTTGTAGTTTGCAATGGCTATGTAGTTTTTTTTTCTAAGTCTTGTATAACATTCAGTGTAAACTAAAACCTTGTTTAGGAAGAGACGAGATAGGTAGTGCTGAATATGGGTAAACAAGTCCATCATAAGTATTATCAATTTTACTCAGTGGAGGTTTTTGAAACACTAACACCCCCCCCCCCCCGTGTTTCTTGCTACAAAATCAATTTGTATTAAAATGTAAAGAATTAGGACAAGGTTCAAACTCATTTGTTGACTTAGAGGAAATCATAATTATCAGATGTTTCTAGCTGAAATATAAGCAAAATTCAGCTGACCTATCTTAATGTTGGATGACATGAGATGAAATGAAAAATGTTTGCTATGTAAAATGTATTGTATAAAATACAACCATTTCTCAAGTGAAATGGTATTAACAACAAAGAAGTGTGCACTGGGCTGTGGTGCACTAAAACTATACGTATATCAAAAAGGAAAAAGTTTTAGGCACACACTAACCTCATAGAAGGGTCGCAGGCTTCAAGATGAATAAAACAACTTTTTTATTTTAAAGCCAAACCATTAAAAATAATGCCACTCATGTCTGACATGTTTCAGACCTATAGTCCTTTATCAAAGACTAAACAGAATGGAACATCATTTCATTTAAAAATACCTATCAAATTATGTGGTCACATCCAGCCATTCCTATCACTCTATAATTAATTGGAAGTAGGAATCAACAAGTTTGTAATATTTAAATATCAGCTCCTATACAGCGTAATGCGATTGTATAATGACCTTAGACATCTCTATCCATTTATTTATACTTATAAATAAAAAGTTCAAAAAAATCACACATAGCCTACATGTCTACATGTATTTACACTTATAAGACTCAAAAAACACCTAGTTGGTGCAATAGAATTACTACATACTGTATAGACTTATAGGTTATTCTCAACACCAGAAATATAAAAAAATACATCTAACTTATTATATCATATAAATCAGAATAAAGAAAAAAACTGAAAAAAGAGGGGAAGGGAAAATGAGAGAGAGGAAACAGGAAAATATTCAAGCAGATTAAATTTATCCAAAAGGGAAGGGGGAGGGGGAAGGGGGAAAAAAAGGAGGGGGGGAGAGAAGTGTTTTACATACATACTGAGGGACAATCTTTCTTCATGTTATGGCTAAAGATATCTAATATTAGCCTTTATATTTTATATCTTCACAGATATTCAAAATTGGCTCTCAGACACTAAAGCCAGAATAGAAAGATCACAAAAAGATTTTTTTGATTTCACTAATCTCAAAAAGTGTTTTGTATTACTAGTATTATAACTTTTATGTTCTATTAATTTATTTTTTCAAATAGGGTCTAATGTCTAAATGGGCATTTATTCCAGATTTTTTGTGTGCCCATACACTCAAAATCCAAAAATTCTCTCTTTTTAAGACAAGGTTATCGAAATCCCCTTCCCTGGGGTTTCGGCACACCCTGTCAAATCTTGGAATTTAAACATATATTCCTCTTGCTATTCTGCATTCATCACATGTAGAGCAGTTGCATAGGTATCATCTTGTCTCTGAACTGCACGTAAGTGTTCACTGACTCGAGTTTTGAAGCATCTAATTGTCTTTCCTACATAGAAGGTACTACAGGTTCAAGTTGCCAAATATATAACCCCCTCACTGTTACATATAATACATTGGTGTATTTCATATGCTAGGTGTTTTTTGAGTCTTATAAGTGTAAATATATGTAGATATGTAGGCTATGTGTGATTTTTTTAACTTTATATTTATAAGTATAAATACATAGATAGAGATGTCTAAGGTCATTATACAATCACATTATGCCGTATAGGAGCTGAGATTTAAATATTACAAACTGGTCGATTCCTACTTCCAATTAATTATAGGGTGATAGGAATGGCTGGATGTGACCACATGATTTGATAGTTAGGTGTTTTTAAATGAAGTGATGTTCCATTCTGTTTAGCCTTTGATAAATGACTATAGGTCCAAAACATGTCAGGCATGAGTGGCATTATTGTTAATGGTTTGGCTTTAAAATAAAAACTTTTTTTTTATTCATCTTGAAGCCTGCGTCCCTTCTGTGGGGTTAGTGTGTGCCTAAAACTTTTTTCTTTTTGAAATAATGGTATGTCTGAACAGCAATACCATCAAGATGGTATTTCAAGATGTAGGGCTGGATTTTCAAAGGGTCGTTAGATTCACGCAAGCTGAGTCAAACAACCAGCTTGTGTCAGATCTAGGTGCACCAAATACAGTGCACCATATTTTGCAAGAAAAGCTCTCTCTGTGGTAAAATCTACCAAACTGATGCAATGGGTCCACTGCATCAACAAAATGATACAAGGAATGAGAATGACACAAGCTCCACCAAAAAATCGTGCAAAGTTGACTATAAAATATGATGCAAGCTGAGTCAAAAAAATGGTGCAAGCTTATTCAAAAAATGGTGCAAGTTGAGTCAGAAATGATGCAAAGAACGAGAATGACCCAATCTAAGTCAGAAAATACAACACATGAAATGGCCAAGACTAAGCCTCCAAAATGTTCTAAACTAGTCCTGCAAGGGAATATTGGCCTTTAAAAGTAGTAAGGTCAGGTCTGCCCCCGTGTTATGTGCCTCTTTATATGCTCTATTGTACATTAGACCAGCTCTGGCTGGTCTAACAGTGACATGCATCTTAGGCAAATGACAGGACTCGTATGCCTTGAAAATCTCAAATAATGGGATGGTGCACCATTTTGGTGATGCAGGCAACCCTTCTGACAGTGTGCAGGCATTGTTTTTGGTGCAAGCATGGTGCAAACCAGTCTGGCACATACAGACCTGTTTTTGATGCAAGCACCATTTGAAAATCAAAATTGATACAAGGTTTGATACATCCTGCTCCTTTTGTCAGTTGTTTTTGATGCAACCACCCCGCAGCATTCTCTGGCCTTTGAAAATCCAGCCCATAATGTCATCAAGAGATGGTATTGCTTAATAACCAACAATGCCACCAAGAATTATGGCATTTCTTAATAGCTAATGCCATCAACTATGGTGTTTTGAACATTCAACAGAATCAAGATATTTTCAACATATGATACCATCATCACATCAGCTGCAGCAGCAACAAGTCTTTCTGCCACAACCCAAAGTTACGGGACCTCAGGAGAAAGATGACAACATGTAGAATCTTGTGCCATCTACTGTGCCATGCCTCAATATCATAATGTGAAAAGTCATTGAGGAACAAGACTTCACCAGCTCCAAACACCTACACTGGATTGAACCATCGAGGGAGAGAATGCCAGCAAGCATTACTTCCTCCCCATGGACCAGGAAAAAAACAAGTATGTGTCAATGACTGTGAGCTCTTACCAAATAGACTCCCTAGTTATCATCCCATATCTGGCAAGAGACTAAAAGGGCTGAGTATGAGGTATTACATTGGAAGCTGTGAGTTTATCGAGTTGCTAATATGTGAGCATGTTTTACTAAGAACTCTATAAACTGTCATCAAATGGACTGGTTATATGCCAAGCTGAAATTGGGACTCTTGTACTAAAGGTATCAGATAAAAAGGAACTGTTCAAAGAACACTCCTTTCTAGCACCTCCTTCCCGGGGGAAGCAGAAGACTGTCACCAATATGAGAGTGCACTGGTATAAATGTATTTGAAAGAGACTGTTGCTTAATTACTTGTTAATTGCTTATATGTTATCTTTTTCTTTTCAAGTCTGTTGCTTAAAATAAAACCTATTGAGTAGTATAGTATGGGTTTCTTGTTATCTGCTTGTCCTGCAAAACTCACAACATTGTGGGATTTATGTGAGGTCTGCTACACTGGGATTATGATTTGTTCTTGGGCTCGTATAAAGTAAAAATCAGGTTGCCTCCAACACATTTGACTTCCAAGTCTGGGTTTGGGTAACTAAAACCGGGTGATAACATTCACAATATGCTTGTTCCTAAGCCTACACTTTAGCCACTAGATCACACAGTCACACAAATGATATGGCAATAAGAATATAATAAATTACCTTGTCATACAAAATGGAAGCTGTATTGTAATGTTGGGTGTTTATCTGGTCACATATTCATGATTCTGGAGGTAGTTTGCTTGGAAAGGTAGTATGCACCACTTCTTCTGTTCATGCTTAGTATAGATAGTTGCTTATAATAGCTATTTTCTATTTTCCAAAAGTCATTTACATTAAGTGCAATGATAAAACTATCTCCTGTGCCATACTTGGGTTGCCATCTGTACCTGATGGTCAAAGCCAGAGGAGGTGTTGATAACACCCAGAGATTCCAGTTTGCCTCCTGCTAATGAGGCACTAACTGCTCTTCCTTTTTGATTTCTGCTATCTACTAATCTGTGAACTGCTGTGCCCTCATTAACCTGCTATCTTGTGCTCCCTCAGTAGGTTTAAGTTAACTCCCTCCCCCCATACATTTATGAAAATCTCAAGTACTGCCCTACCTCCCAATTCATGACACAGTGTCAAGACTGAGAAAAAGAGGATGTGGCTTCAAAAAGTTGAGAGACTGCTCTGGTTGTCTTCACCCTACATGAAATCCCTAGACTCAGGTAAACATTAAACAATGCAGAGCTGATTGTGATGTCATTTCAGAGAATAGAGAGACGGCTCTTAGCAGCAAGCTCCCAGTAAACTGCAAGGAAAACATGGATATTGGGTTTTGCATTTTGCTTTCTGCTTATTGCATTTTGCTTCATGGTTAGTGCCTATATACCATCGGGGTGATGTTGCTGAGTGTAGCCAGCATGTACTTGTGTAGCGCTGCCCTAACGATGCAGATGATGTGATTCGAAGCACTAATTTGATAAATCAGTCACATATAATGAACAGTAGGTTCTCACACAGAGTAGTCTGT
Organism: Neoceratodus forsteri; assembly: GCA_016271365.2. Taxonomy (NCBI): domain Eukaryota; kingdom Metazoa; phylum Chordata; order Ceratodontiformes; family Ceratodontidae; genus Neoceratodus; species Neoceratodus forsteri. The sequence goes on from CM028136.1 coordinate 657,342,970, forward strand.
TATAATTGGCATATACTTTATATTTTTTTAAACACTATCTGTATTAAGAATGTACTGCATGATAACAGAGACACTAAGAAATGCTGGAGAGATTGGGGAACAAGGAAAAGTGACCATACACATGTTTGGTGTATGTAGTAAGTTTGGGAGCCTAGTGGTTGTAGAAGGTAGAGGTTGTAGATGTTCAAATTTCAATTCAATTTAATTTATTTATTGAAATTAACTTGAGCACAGGTCTCATTTATAATTGCATCCAGTACAGCTGAGAAAGAAAAAAGTACAGTAGACAATCACAATTATAGTTAAAGGAATAAACAGAGTAACCATAACATCATCTGTGGCTGGGAGAAATTATTCTTTTAAAACATTCACAAAGACTATATATATATATAAGATATTGTGGATCAACGACTTAAGTTTGGACATGAAGTTCACAGTTTCTGAAATCTTTCTAGTAATCATGAATGGACTGTTGAAAACTTGAAAGAGTGGCAACCAGCTTTAGAGAGGAATTTAGCAACACCAAATTGGTAGAACGAAGTCCGTGTTAAGTGGGGTTAAATGTAATGAGCTGACTTGGGAAGTTTTAGAAACAGAAACATACAGTTTATAATTTGCTGGAAGACTTTACACAGGGTGGAATGTTTAAAGTTTTCTGCTGTAGTCAGTACATTTATGAAATATATCCCCAGAAAGTGGGTAAAACATTCTTTCCAGCCAGAATGGAATGATAATACAAGACAGACAAGATTTATGAAATACATAACCTGTCACCAGTTGTGAGTCTGCAGAAAGATGTTTCTTCACAATAAGTGGATACCATGTGTGATATGTATCACCACAAGATTAAATTATAGATGAAAGTGAGGTAGCCATATTGGGCTGGAAGAATCATCAGTACAGAAGAAATGAGTATAACATGTGAGTAAACCATGTATGTTGGGTGAATCAATTTTGCTGATTTAAAACCAGCATTCATAAAGTTTTTATCTGATAATGTATGACAATAAAGGATGTTACTACTGAGAAAACCCTAGATAAACCTTGGCAGTGGCCATTAGGGATCCTATGCTGAAGATCAGAGTTCAGATCTCAGAAAAGGTCACAAGCAAAATTAATTTTGTAATCTTTATTCCAATTGGACCAGAGTTCATATTATGACATCTGCACCTATTATTCTGCATGAGTCAATGCATCATGAGAAGAATAATTTGATAAAAAGAGACTTTTATTTGAATGAGCACTATGACTGAATTGCCTTCTTGGTTTAGAGTGATTGCCTTTCTACATCAGTAAAGAGAAAATATTGGTAGAGCAGTCAAAATAACAAAGAACTGCAGCTCATGTAAAAAATGTTTGCAGACAGACTGAAAAAAAAAACTTGCAAATGTGTGTGAACACTTGTCTACCAGAAAAGAAAAAATCCAGCAAGAACACAGACAGCATGGTGGCCATGTCCAGTATTCCAAAGGAACTCAGTCTGCACTTATTCCCAAAAGCAAACACCAATTCCTGACAGCAGAGAGTAAATAATAATGTTTATTAGTCACAAAATTCACTTGTCAAACATGCAATCCAACTCTGCAGCAGCGATTCTAATGCAAGATGTTACTTCCTTGTGAAATCCCCCAGATGTACCAGGCGATAGCATCTATCCAGTAATATAAATTGTAGCTAAAGAGCATTCAGCAATGGGCAAACAATGCAAATTGCAGCAAAAGTAACAGCCCAAAAGGATAAAGTGCTCACTTGCATGTGAGGTGCATACTGCCAATACTGACAATAAATCTATTAATCAGATTGATCCTGACCCGTCCACTTCATAAATATCCTTTCACAAGCTGGCAGGGTAACAGTTGACATTTTGACAGGCAGTAGATGGCCCATTTACAAATCAAAGGACATAAGGAAAATGTATACTATTTTTAGGCCAGAATATTCAATGATCCTGCTAGAAGCTTGCTCCAGGAACAAATTAGTGAAGCACATTGCGAGTACTAAAGGCATGTCCCAATATACTAGCCGGGCACTATACTTATTGTTCCTACAATCCCCAGCTCCCTACTGGCTGCAGCAGGTATATGGCTAATGGGGTGCTATAAGGAATGTAGGAGCAATCTGGCTGTTTGGGCCCACAAAAGAAGATTGCTTCACTGGCACAATCAGCCATATCTGTCCCTCTATATGTAAATGACCCCACAGCACTAGCTAGATGCTACTGAGTCATTTGCATCTGGCATCATTACAGGCCAGGAGCAAATCAAGCATGTGACCCTGCACACACTGTGATGGTAGGTGCTGCCTTCAAAACTGTCCCTGGAGGTCCAGTAGCCCTCAGCCCCCAATCACCCATGCATTTCATGTTTGAAATTCCTTGATGATCAGGCACCCTTCCCATCCTCTGACCACCTGCCTTTGTCATGTTTGTAATTCCCTTGTGGTTCAGTGGCCTCCCAATTACCTGCCATGTTTTTAATTCCCTGGTGATCTAAGAGTGCTCCCCCTCTCCCACTATATGTCTGTAGACACCTAACCCTGTTCCCTCCTTAGGCATCATCACCACCACCTGCTGCTGGCCCTCTGCTCATTGGTGCAGCTTCCTCCCTTATAATACCCCCAACAGTGACTGGCACAACTCCTCCACTCACTTCCTTTGCTGGCCATTGCATGCCTACTAAAGAAACTGCTGTTTCTACAGTAGGTACACAGTCTCCAGTATGCAGCACCTACCAGCATTGTAGGGTGTGCTGAACATTCCTATTTTTTCAAGACTGGCCAGTTTCGTTTCTCATGCAGAGAGCAGTGGTGGGTCTGGATAGGCTGGAAAAGGATAAATCTACTGAGGACACTGAGTAGGATATCAACCTTGGCTATCTGGCAGTTAGGGGAAATGTCATAAATCACATCACCAAAGTTGATAGCTGGCAAAAACATGCATTCGACAAGGTAATGTCTCATACATAGAGAAAGGCATTCTCCCATCATATGGAGAGTCCAACATCTCCTGTAAAACTTTGAAACCAGAGACTAAATATGTAAGGAAAAAAAAACAAGGATTGGTCGAGGAGAATTCCATGGTATTTATATTGGTTTAATGACTGGGTTTGGGCAGCCTGGCAGTCTTTTTTGGAGCCAAGTAACATGAAAACAGTTTTAGCCTGATTTAGTTCTAGATGGTTTGCTGTGAATAGAGATGTTGTGAATTTTTAATATGCCAGTGAAGTTGGTGCAGATCTGTGAAAATTAGCAATTTGTGAAATTTGGGAAATCTGTTGCTGATGCACACACTTTACTGGTAGATTTAATTTTTGATCTCCCCCACCAACTGTGCTGTAAAACCCACTCCCTCCACCCAAAATAATAAAAACGTTGACACCCCCATTGTGTAGTGTCTTCCACAATGGAGAACTGCTTGAGATCAAGAGCCATCTTTGTTCCTCAGTGAGCTGTATTATTATCGCCTGGACACGGACTCTTATGAGTACAGCAGAGGGTGACCCCATAACATGAATGATTTAACAACAAAATTATTGGAGTAGATGATAGTAATATATACATTTTTTTGAATTATTTAAATTCATTTTTATTGATATGGCAAGAAAACATGAGTTCTGAATGAACACATGGCAAGTTGTAGAAATGATAAATAACAATATCTATAGTGCCTCAAGGTGGACAGTAGAGATGTGCAGAAGTTTCAAATTCCACGTCCATTGTAATTCCACAGGATTTTGGAAATTATGCATAATTCTATGGAATTATTTTGAAAGCAAAATTCTGACATTTCAAAAGTGTAAACTGAAGATTTATTTACCTTAAACAGTGGAATAATATTCTATGGATTACTTTATCCACATAATATTATTCTGTAGTTTACATAGAGAGGATTTGTAGAAATTCCAGTGAAATTAAAAAGAAATTCTGAAAACCATTGCCATTGTGCATGAATCCTGTCAGGCGTAACTGCATATTAGGAATCACTTTAATGGACAGGCAATTGTCCATACCCATAGGGCATATGTGACTGTGGTGATACTAGTACTGGCAGCTGGTGTCATGTTGTTTATAAACAAATGACAAGTCATGAAGATTATGATAAATACTGTAACTGTATATGGTTCAGGGCAAATAGGAAACTGTCCACACACACTGCACACAGTAACACCTGTCATAGTGAAGGATACCTATCTTCTGTACCATCTGTACAGTGTGCAAGAAGGGAAGAAGGTGGTGCCACCTAAAGGTGAATGAAATGGGCATGGGCATTTTAAATTCTGCTTTGATTTGAAACCCACAAATTCAGTTCAGCATTTAGAATATGGCCAAACCACTTGCATAGCTTCCAATACAACACTTGGTATTGGACAAAGCAAATTACAAACAGAGGGTTAAAAAGCTTTAAGGTCAGCAGTGAATATGAATTACTGTGGCTTACTTGTGGCAGGTGCTGTTATCAGGCATATGCTGTGTATACTTGTGTAGTGTTTTGACAGAGTTTGCAAAACCCATTAAGACCAATAAGACTCAGTGTGGCCTACACAAACAGTTATTATTCATTACTGGACTCAAGGTGTTTAACCCCATGTAGTTTCTGACTCTTCATGTTACCTCATGCCAGTTATTATATTCTCCCCTTGCAACAGCAGATATTTTACACTTATGATTTGATATTATGATTATTTTAAATGATCACATCTGTTATTTGTATTTTTATTATGGCTTGGATACATTAGATAATAATTTGAAATACAATGATAGCAGCATAATCTAAAATTCTGTTTTCTATTAATTTGTCATATATGGAAATCGATAATAATAGCATCAAAAGTCATCCACTTCCCCCCCCCATAATATCATTGATGAAATCCATGCACCCTGTGCTTTATCAGACAAATAATGATATGATTACACTATCTGAAAATGTATGCATGCATTGGAATGCAAGGCCCTCCGGGCCCTGTGCTCCCACAGGCAAATAAGATATGATTATAATATCTCAAAAAGTAAGGAAATACTTAGCAAGAAAACTGCAATAATGCAACATTTAGGGTTAAGGCTAAAGTGACAAATGTAGGGAAATGTGGCTTTAGGGGTTTCAACCCTAAACCCCCACCACCCCCCTAAAGCAAATCAAGGATGGACTCTTTCTAGAGAATGTAACCCTAGAGCTCACACCATTAGGTGTGTATGCCTCTGGAGTCTATAGAATGGGGTGAGCAGCTTTACTGTTGATAACCCCTAGAAAGAGTCTGCCTCTGATTTGCTTTAGGGGTGGGGGTGTGGTTTTAGGGTTGGAACCCCTAAAGCCACATTTCCCTATTTTTGTCACTTTAGCCTTAACCCTAAATGTTGCATTAACACAGTTTTTTTGCAAATAATTTTATTTATATGTAACTTTTTTATTTATACAATATGACAAGATGACATGAATTGTGAGTATGCATGTTTGGTGTTTAGAATAACTAGTTGAACTATGTTTTTTATTTTAATGTAATGTTATTGTTTTTTTTATTTACATACTATGAAAAAATAGTTGCATGATAGTATAATGGTTTGCTTCATTGGGTTGCTGTAAAAGATTGTTAATAATGGTATGTGTGGCATTCAAGTGAACTTGCCATGGCAAGGATCATTGGAAGGATAGTTTATTGTACACTTTGGAAACCTGTTTACATGATTGCAGAAGTGGAATAAGCTTTTTGCAGAACACACCACCATATTCATTGTCTGGGCATTGCATGCCTATACAATGGGAAGTGTATAAAGTACTGTAATTGTGCATCAGTTTTTCATGCAAGAGTCTTCCAAAGTCAATGTCTTCTAAAAAGGAAGAATGGCAGAAGATCAAAAATCATCATTACTCCACAATGAATTATTAACTTAGTGCTAGGACACTTGTCTTTGGGCTTCTGCTGGTAGTGGCAGAGGAGTGCAGCACAGTGGAGTGTGGCCCCATGTTGTTAGTGACATGACACAAAAATTATAGGAGTAGATGATAGTAATATATAATTGTTAAATACCTTAATGTATTTTTTTATATGAAAAGATCAATTTATTTCTGAATGACCATCTGGCAACTTATGAAGATGATAATAAATAGCACTATGAGCAGGCCCAGTGGTGTGGAGGGCTGAGGTATTGTAAGTGCCCTACCTCCTGCCACACTCATGACCTGTGTTGAGAACAGACACAAGATGATGGGGGTTGGCCGGGGGGGCTAGATCATCCAGAGGACAGCTTTCCTGTCTTGGGGGGGTTGGGGTTCTGTGGCCCACTGCTAATTCACCACCAACAGTAATACAGCTGGAAGTGCAATTGGGTCACATCAAGTGGGAAGGCTCCACGTCCAGGGCACCAGGGGTATCTGTACAGAGGCAGAGCTCACACAGCATGCTCACTGCACATTCATGGTTGGTAAGGGAGATGAAATGGTGGAAAAAGTGGAGAGTGAGCTTCATGAAGCCCTGTTTATCCAGCTGCAAGCCTGTTCCACTGTTCTGAGGTCCAGGGTACATCTGGATGCATTACTGGGGAGGATGTCTCTCCTTTCCTAGCCCTGCAATGGGGAGGGGGGTAACCCATGGAGGATTCAGCCCCCATCCTTGGTGGTGGCTGGAAGTGCCTGTGGCAGATGGAAACCAGGGCTGATGCAGTGCTCATCCTGTCAAGGTGAAAAAATACCTTAATTAAAAAAAAAAAAATATATATATATATATAAATAAATAGCACTATGTATGGTGCCTCAAGGAGGACAGGCAATTGTCGATGCTCATGTTATACATATGACTAGGGTGGCAGTGCCCCAGCAGCTGATGTTATGTTCTTATAAACATGTGAAAATATGTGATAAGATGTGAAGATGATAATATATGGCACTATGTGAAGTGCATTAAGGAAAACAGGTAATTGTCAATGCCCATGGCATTCAATACAAACTCATGTTGGATACCAAAATACAACAACCACTTCAACAGAGTGACTTGTTTTGGATTTTTACCCTCAACACCATGGCACCTTCAGGAATAAATGAGAATGTTTAACTTTCCTACTTTTAGTAATTTAATTTTATATCTATACAGTTTGCTGTAGATGTGTACAATGATTATCTTCCTTTTATCACATTTCCTCCACCCACCTCCATTTTGCCTCCATTTACACTGTACACACCATTGTTGTTTTTTATCCTTTATTCCTTCTTCACCCCTACCTCCTGGGTAAGCACATTCAAAATGACGTTTAATTGAAGAGGTGCTGACCTGTCTGCTATAGTGGTTTTGTTTGGGGTTGCTTCCTAGTTTTGTTTGCATGCTTAGTTTTTTTTTTTTAGCATTTTTTTATAGTATGTAGTTTCCTTCCCTCTAGTGAACCAGTTTTTATACTCTGTGGGTTTGGAGCATGTTCCTTTAATTGCCACTATAAATAGCATGACTTCTGCTCACATCTATTGCTCTGAAGAAGATGGCTTATTGCCTATCAAACATCAACAATTACCCTACCCACTTGTGGAAAGGATGTCAATGCAGTAGGCTGATCAATTTTGGTCAGTTTTACACTTTTATTTAAAGCATTATGCACATTAAAGTATATGCAAGCACTTTATTCCTCTGTGTTGTTTCATTTGTTGCTATTTGCATTGTTTGCCTGTTTCCAAATGCTCTTTAGCTTCAGTTTGCCTGAATCAGACTTATGCTGACCGTGCACTACTCAAGGTACATTCAGCGATTCAAGTGCTGCCTTGGATTAGAATTGTTGCTTCTGAGTCAAATTGTTTGTCTTAACAAGTGAATGTTGTGGCTAATAAAATAATTTATTCACCCTCTACTGTCAGTATCTGGCATCTGCCTTTGGGGGTAAGTGCAAACAGAATTCTTTTAGAGAGTTGGTCACTGCCAATGTGCTGTATCTGTCCATTATGGTAGAACAGTGCTGGGAGATTTGCATGTTGCCTAGCTGCACTGTATACAACTATGAATAATAACATTTCTTCAATTTCCACTAGTGTTCTCAACCAATTACCCTTACAAAAAGTTTCATAAGTACTGGGAATGTAAGCTAGACTGTAAACTTAAGTAGTTGTGTTTGGACCAGTTACATGGCTAGCAACATCAGCCTGCCATATGGGAGACCTAGTTTCAGACCTGTAGGGATTTGACAGAACAAGAGGTAGCACACTCAGACTCAAGGTAAGGTAATGGCAACTTGCAGTCAGGGAACCCTCTGCAAACAGAACCAGGATGGCATTGATGCTTACTGTACAACTAAACTAAGTACTAGTATATGAAAGAGGGAAGGACTGTTAGAAGAAAATCTCTCCTGAGTATGTTTACTGGTTCTGAGTTAGCCCAGAGTGTCATCCCTGGCACAGTATATCTGTGCTTATTATGATGGGCCTTGCTGCAGGGGGACAAGCTGTAGGTTTGTTAGCAGATGTTACAGAAGCTGAGTGGGAGGCTTGGCATAAGATGGAGCAGTTGTTGTAAAAATAGAAAATGTTAAACAGTTAAGAAGTATAACGTAACACTCCTGATGATTAATTTAATTGGAAACAGAAAATAAAAATGGAAAGTAGTAGTTTGTTAATCTTAACAGTATATTTCCTCCTAAATCCCTTGGTCCACAGTAGCTCAGAAACTCCATTAACATGTTTTGACATAGTGTCCCAGACTTTGCATGACTAACTACCCTTAAGTTGTCTGTTATCTATTAGTGATATGACAGTACAATCAAGGCATTTCTTTCAATGTGACATACTTCACTTATTTGCTAGAGGTCACTGTCAAGCAGTCAAATATTAAGGAAATTTGTTTCAACATGATTGTCATAGTAAGAACCCCATAACAGTAGCATGACATTTGATGGGGAAACTACAGCATAGAATAAGTAATCTTAAAAAAGAGTGAATGAATAGAATACATTGAGTGTAGTGTAACATATATTGGTGATAATTAATATTCACAATTCATTTTTTCAGCACACTGTCACAGATCCTACACTTCCTTAGTGCAAAGAATAAAGACAAAGCTGTCAGGAAGATGGACATCATTACCTATAGAGCAGATGCTGTACCTCCCTTTCCCCAACTTCTGTCTTGTCTGTACATTTTGTGGCAGAATCTACAACATTCACACAAGGACATTATTCTTAAAAAGCAAGTGTATAATGAAGCAATAATACATAATATGGTGTCTTGCTGTATGTCATAAGATATTGTCACATCTTGGATGAGTTCTGAGGCATAAGATAATGCTGAGTGTCTTCAGTCACCCTGGAAGTTGCAATACCCCATGATACACAACACCCTGGAATGTATTAGTATTCTTATAAAATGTTTCCTAAGTGTTGCAACTGGCTGATCTAGGTAATCAGTTTTGAACTAAAATGATATGCTGAGATATCATCACATGTCCACGACAGCTTCTGCTAATCATCAGAATACCTTTTATACATTTTATATTAACAAACATTTTCAGGCATTACATTTATAGGAATGGCATTTAAATGGAATAATTTCTACATTTTTGACTTTGTCTGATAATGCCTTTTAAATAGTTTATGCCAACACATACTTTTTCCACAATTTGTTTCAAAAGAATCTACTTGTCCTCAGCTGAACTCACATCATAACTGCTGTATTTATGACATCAATTCAATCTATTGTCATGGCTAGCACAAACATAAGTGCATTACTTATTTATTTATTTATTTATTCATTTATTTATGACTTTGATAACTGGGTAGGTGCACTGATCTCAGGGACTGTTTTCAGGCACTACCCAGGCCACAAACAATGGCACAGGAGTAAACTATAAGCAAAGTATATAGAACAGCTGAGCATTTTAACAAAGTTACTAACAAAAATGCAACAGTTTTCAAAATACAATGCAGTAAATTGCAATAAACTTGGTGTACAACAGGGCAAGATATCAGTTACCATAAACAGAAATAACAATCACATTCAAATACTAGTAATTGGACTAGAAAAAATAAAGTACAGTGGAACAGCCGAGAGAAGAGGGAAGGATACCACTAAGTGCAGGGGGTGAGGGGGGGAGGAAGGGATAGGTGTAGAAGAGGGAGGGAGGGAAATGGAGGCAATAACACAAGAGGAAAAGTAGACACTGATAAGCTAAAGGTTGAGAAGGTCGGGGGGGGCTACCCATTAAAGCAACTGCAGCGGGATTCAGCTAGGAGCCATTTTCTGAGTCAGGATTTGAACAGGCAGTTCAGTCTGAAAATCCTAATGAAAGTTTCAGAGGTTATACACCATGAAAACAAAAATCGGTATTATCCCCATGACTATGGGATGAAGAGGCCAGGCATGTGAGCTTGGTGAAACAGTTAAAAGTCCTCCTTAAAGCTAGCATTCATTGAAAATAGCAATGCCTGTCATTCACTATATCTCTCACATGTATTACATAGAAATGTAAAAACATGTAATTTCTTAGCAAAATAGGACTGGTAGGCCCATCTAGTCTGCTCTGTTTTCCTAGCCTTTTTCTACACTCTGAACCCTATTTATTCAAAAGTGTCCCCCTCTCATCCCTTTCCTATGTCCTGTTCATATCCCTTGTATGCTTGAAACTCCCCACTATTTTCACCCCACTACCTCTTCTGAAAGGCTGTTCCTGGCACCCACCACTCTTTTTGCGAAGAAGTAAGTCTTCCACTCAAGCTTCATTGCATGACATCATGTTCTGGTACTCCTCCTCTGCTGAAAGAGAAGACCCTCATGCATCTTGTTTACCACTGTAAGGTACTCATAGGTCTCAATTACATCATCTCTTGCTTTCCTCTCCTCCGGGAAGTACGTGTTAAGATCTAACATACTATTTGCCAGCAGATTAGGCCTTACGGTCTATCGAGTCTGCTTGAACCTCAGATCCCTAGTTGGGTGCATAGGCCCTCCCCTCCCTTGTGTTCCAGAAACCCTTATCATCCATCCCCACCCCCCTGGGACAGGTCATCATCTGATATATCCATTTTCTGTGTCTATCCCACCCCCTCTTGAAGCCCTCCACTGTGGATCTCTGAACCAGCTTGCCAGGCAGTGCATTCCAAGGGTCTACCACCCTCTCAGTGAAAAACCTCCTCCTCTTTCCCCCCTCACCCTTCCACCTTCCAACTTCAAACCATGCCCTCTGGTGATACCTCCCTGCTTTAGTCTAAAGATCCCCTCCATGTTTACCCTATTTATTCCCTTGAGGTACTTGAAGACCTCAATCATGTCCCCCCTGTCTCTCCTCTCCTCCAATGAAAACAGGCAGAGCTCCTCAAGTCTGTCCTCATATGTCAAATCCCTTAGCCCTCATATCATCTTAGTTGCCCTCCTCTGTACCCTCTCCAGGAGCTGTATGTCCCTCTTCAAGTGTGGTCTCCATTACTGTACACAGTACTCAAGGTGTGGTCTAACCAGTCCATTATACAGTGGCAGAATCACTTCCTTGCTCCTAGAGGTGATCCCCCTTACGATGCATCCCAACATCCTGTTTGCCTTGCTAGCCGCTCTCCTGCACTGCTCAGAGTTATTCATACATGCATCCACCATGACCCCTAGGTCTTTTTCCCCTATTGAGGCCTCCAGCGCCTCCCCTCCCAGGGTGTACCTGTGTTTAGGGTTTCCCCTCCCAAGATGCAACACCTTGCACTTGGTGATATTGAAATTTAATTTCCATGTGTGATCCCAGCTTTCCAGATCATGCAACCTCTTCCCATATGGTTTCTCATGTAACCCCTGCACCATTTAGGTAGCCCTGCTCTGGATCATTTCCACACTTTCAATATCCTTGCCTAGGTGCAGCTTCCAGAACTTGACGTAATACTCTAGGTGGGGTCTCACTAGCAAATGATACAGTAGCAAAACCACCTCCTTTCTCCTCATAGAAATCCCCTCCATATGTAGCCCAGCATCTGGCTAGCCTTGCTTACTGCCTTGTTGCACTGTCCTGTCACCTTGAGATCATCTGATATGATTACTCCCAAATCACTATTTTACTTGGTGGTGTAAGTACCTCTCCCATCCTATACTCAGACCCCATGTTTCCCATCACCTGGTGCATGACTTTACATTTTTTGGCATTGAAATCCAGCAGCCATGCCCTGGACCACTCCTCAAGTTTCCCCAGATTCCTCTGCATTCTCTTCATGCTTTTCTTGGTATCTACCCTGTTGCATATTTTCCTGTCATCAGTCAAGAGGCACACCTTCTCCTTAAGTCATTCAGCAATGTCACTTTTGAAGACACTGAAAAGAACAGCACCCAGTACCCATCCCTGTGGTACTCCAGAGGTTACTCTCCTATCCTTCGAGTGACTGCTGTTTATCACCATCCTCTACCTCCTACCCGTCAACCAGTTTGATATCCAGCTTACCACCTGCTCCCTAACACCAAGATTGCTATGTTTCTTAATTAGCCTTCTATATGGCACAGTGTCAAAAGTCTTACAGAATTCCAGATAGGTCATATCCACTGCTTTCCCCTGATCCACCTCCTTAGTTACCTAGTCAAAGAAATCTATGAGATTTGTTTGAAATGTCCTCCACCCTGTGAAACCATGCTGCCAGTGGTCTTACAGCCCATTTGCCTCTAGGTACTCCATCATTCTCTCCATCAGTAGGATTTCCATTAATTTCCCTACCCCTGATGCAAGACTGACTGGTCTGTAATTGATAGCCTCCTCCTTTGCTGCCACACTTGTGCAATGGTGCCACATCGGCATGCCTCCAGTTCTCTGAAGCAACATCCATCTCCAAAAGGTGCTTAATAGTGTTGCCAGAGAGGCAGTTAGCACTGTGCTCCGCTATTTAAATTAAAAACTAATTATTCATTTTTAATGAAAAACTATGTGGCATGCCAGTCCACCAGCACAGCAGAAGTGCTACCTCTTGTGGCGCTGATGACTAGGGTTCAGAAACAAGCCTGAGGTGTCAGAGGTCCTACAAGGGAAGGAGGATTGAGAATCTGAAGGACTGCTCTACTTCTCCAGGGGGGATAGTGGGGTAGAACTCAGTACTCAACGAGCCTCTAGTGGAAACCAGAGGAAAGGTAACCTGAGCCTAGAAGGTGGGAGAGACATGGCAGTCATTGGCACATGTGCCTTAATGTCAAGCACACACCATGTCTTCCAGGGAGAAAAACTAGAAAAAAGGTCTGGTGCACAGGATGACTGTTGGCCTCCATAGGCCCTGCACCTGGCAAATCAGGCTCTTTCTGGAATCTGGATCTGGTCCTGGTGGGTTGAGGGACTCCCCACCACCCTGCCACAGAGGGCAAGCCATGGGGGACTATGGGAAGGTATGTTCTGGGGGAAGCTGGAATGAGGAGGCATAGAGAGCTGGTGGGAACAAGAGCTAACAGGGGGATGGAGGGAGCAAAAACAAACACACTATGAGGCAGTATTTCCTAAAGGGTTAAAGCACTAAAATGTGATCTTAAGACTTGGTAGATTTGAGTTTGAAACCCACACCTGTTTCTGGCATAGTGTTGTTCTGAGCAAGTAAGTTAATGTTGGTGTGCACCTGCATATGAGCTTTATCTAAGTGTGCTTGAGAGCTGTAGATTGGGCATGGTCTGCAGTAATAGTGTATGTAGGAAGAAATGGGCAGACGAGATAGGCCAAGCAATCCTTATCTGCTATCAAAGTCTATGTTTTTGTGACAATAAAAAATATAAATAAAATAAAATGTTCTAACATTTCCAAATCCTAATTTTAATTCTTCTTAGGGTTTGGAATATAATCAGTTATACAGCAAATATAACAACTCTATATCAGGTGACAGACCTAGGACATCTGAAAACTACATCCAAAATTACAACCTCCTCAGTTCTAGGCAGAAAATAAACTGTGGACTGGCTCTGCTCTGACCCACCAAAGGGGTTGATTTGATATTTCCCCCAAACCATTTCCTGCCTCATGGAAAGGAATGGGCTCATACTCCATTTGCCTCCAGACCTCACTTTACACACAATAAGTGGCATTTTATTTATTGGAATCTTGGATAACACCTTTAAGCTAAAAGCTCATTTACAAAGGTTCCACATCGTAAGGCTATAGACAAGGTACATAGACATTACAAAACAGATAGGGGTATATACAGCAGGCAAGTACATTATGGTACATACAGATACAGATTCAAGCAAGTACAGTTAAAATACATCAGGTAGGAGAGGTCAACTTTATTACAAAGTACTAAGAACATACCTAAAGTGGACAAGCAATTTATAGTGGTAGCAGAGCTTTGGAGCGTGCAGGTAGAGTTATGGAGGGTCAGAAGTGGTGGTGGCCAAAGGAGGGGGAGGACAGAATAGATGACAGTAGGGGGAGGTTGGGGGCAGAAACAAAGGGGATGACAGAATAAGGGGGTTGAGTTGTCAGAGGGGTGGGATTGGATAGGAATCTACCCAGGGTTACCGTAAGTAGGTGATAGGGCAGGGCTGGATGATGTGGGGGGAGAGAGAGAGATAAGGGAAAGGGTTTGAAAATGGGGGTAAGGTGAGGGGAACTGGGGAGGGGTGAAAATTGGGGGATTAATATTTGTGAAGAGAAAGCAGGAAGACAGGGGGATAAAGAGGGGACATGGGGGAAAGTGCTCAATGGGGTCACACCAGGCAGGAGAGGAAGTGAGAGAGGGGAATGGGTGCTATGCAGGACAGATAAGCTATCAATAACAGTAAGATTATGCAAAGGTGATGCAGTTGCGGTTACTAAGAGTGGCCAGGTACTGCAGCAGCTTGGCCTTAAATGGGTGTAGTTTTGTTTCCTCAATCAGCTCAGAGTTAAGGGAATTTAGCCAGCAGGGAGCCCTGTATTTGAAGGACCATTGCCCTAGTGAGGTCCGGCGGAATGGGATAATGAAGGCAGGTTTACTCAAACCCCTAGTTAGTCTGGAGGAAGTGGAGTTTCTTGGCAGTTGCCTCACTCCAGGAGGAGCAAGACCTAGGGTGGATTTCTTTGCTAATAGACAGACTTAGTACTGAATTATGCTATTCAGGTTTAACCAACCAGTGCTTGAGTATAGGTCACAAGTGTGAGTTAAACAGTCCACACCCAGGACTAGTCTGCAGGCTTTGTTTAAGACAATCTTGATTCACCTAAGTGCTGTATCGGTACCGGCTCCGTAGACTACCAGTCCATAATCTATGATAGGGAGCAAGGAGCTGTTAACTGCAAGCTTGGTGGCACTTTTGGTGTATCACTGCCTATGCTGGTAGAGCTGACCTAGTCTGGCACTAGCTGCCTTGGCAACGTGGTCTATGCTCTGGCTGTAGGAGAGAGAGCTGTCAAGGTAGACATCAAGGTACTTAAAGGTGGTGACCATTTTGAGTGTATCAAACTTTTTATTGTAGATATTGAGGTGATGGGACTTATGACAGTTTTGATGGGATGCAAACACAATTGTGTTAGTCTTAGTGTAGTTGAGCAAGAGCTTAGACTGAATAAACCATTTTTTTGCAGCAGTAAAGTCATCTTGCATGCCTTTTTCCAGCTCTTCCGGAGTAGAGTGACACATGTAGAGAACAGCATCATCTGCATATAGAAGGATCTTATTCTGGCAGACTTTGGGGAGTTCATTTAGAAACAGGTTGAACAGCAGGGGGCCCAAAACAGAATCTTGGGGCACCCCGTGTTGACATGCTGATGGTCAGATAGAACATCAAGAATCTTGACCTGCTGGGTCCTGTTAGAGAGGTAACTCTGGAACCAACCTAGAGAGACAGAGGATATACCAGTGTTAGAGAGCTGTGTGAGAAGCAAATCATGGTTGACCATGTTGAAGGCCTTGGTGAGGTCGATGAAAGTGGCCTCCACCAAGAACCCTTGGTCAAGTGCTTCATGAATATGACTGGTAAACTCAGTCAATGCCGTTGAAGTACTATGTGCCTTCTGAAAGCCATTCCGTTCCTGTCATTGAAGGTTGTACTTATCAAGGTGCGTACCTAACTGATCATATACTATCCTGTCTAGTGCCTTGGAGAGGGGGCAGAATTGAGATTGGCCTTTAGTTAGCCAGGCAGGTTCTGTCTCCATTTTTAAAGACCAGGGTAACCACCGCAGCTTTCCAGCATTGAAGGAAAATGACAGTGGTTAGTGAGAGCTTTAGAATCCAAGTTAGAGGGGAGAGTAACACATCCAGAGTGAGAGCCACAATCTTTAGGTCAAGCAAGTCCCCACTGGATCTAGTGTTCCTGAGAACTTTTTCAAAGTATTTAGGAGCTAGGCACAGATCAGAGATAGTCTGGAGGAAGGACCCCACTAAGGTCTGTGAAGGCCTTGTTGAAGCCATCTGCAATAGTTTTGGGATCCTGGGTAACCACACCCTCAAAGTTTATTTGTGATGGTGGTAATTTACTTGCTCTACCTGTTAGGGTTTTTATATTGTCCCAGAATCTGCAGCTGTCGTGCCAAGAGTTGTCCAGTTCACTTTTAAAGTGAGATCTTTTTGCAAGGCGGATGGCCTGAGTGCATTTATTATGTACTGCTTTGCATTTCTGTATGTCAGAGGGGGACCCAGTGCACTGAACCCTATGCCACAGGTTATCCCTGACCTCCATGAGCTCATGGAGCTGTAGTGTGAACAATGATTTGCTGGTTCATTTGATTTTCCTCATTTTTAGAGGGGCAAAGATGTTGCAGGCCAAGTTAAATTTGTCAATAAAGCACTCAAGAGCAGCATTCACATTGGCAGCAGCATAGACCCCCTCCCATTCTAGCTGGCGGAGGTAGGAATTTAGTGAGGCAAGATGCTCAGCTTTTATAATTCTGGAGATTATTGTTTTTGGGAGGGTTTCAGGGTTTTGTTTGTCCAGGAGCATAAGACTGGCGAGTGGTCACTGACAGAGTCAGCTAGCACAGTGGGTCTAGTTATTTTTTGTGGCCAGTTGGTTAGTACCCAGTCTATAAGAGTACTTGAACCAGTGCAATAGTTTACATGAGTGGGGGATTGAATGAGATGAACCATGTCTATGGCCACTATTGCATCCTGGTGAGGTGCAGCATCCGGGGATAACCAATTTATATTAAAGTTCCTTAACATTATGATTTCAGAGTGATGCCGTTTACAAGATAAATAATCAAGTGCTAGTTTGAAACCAACTTTTTGATCTTTAGGGGGTATGTACATCAACATTATAGTTAAACACTTTCCCTGGGATCCAGGTTGAATCTGGACAGAGAGAATTTGTGATCTTCCACCCTGGGGTGGGAAGGGGAGTGCCCTGCACTGAACTGAGTCATTAACATAAATGACACATCCTCCCCCTCGTTTCCCTCACTTGTCCACCCTGAAAGTTGTGTAGCCCTCAAGCTGGATAGCAGAGCCAGGGGTTCTAGGAGTGAGCCAGGTCTCCACAGCTGAGATGACATCTGGTTTATGTTGGGCCATCCATACCTGGAGAGCATCAAATTTTGCTAGCAGGCTGCATATGTTAAGAGATGCAGTAGTTATTGCACCATCCTTGTGGTCTGTTGGTGGTATTTAAGCACTAGTACTAGGTCCAGGGTTTGGGTGAACATTCCTCATGAGTAGAAGGAGTAGCCAGGCAATTCTAAGAGCTTGTAGCTTTAAATGTTTCATAAGATGGGACTTGCTGTGGGAGTTGGCTATTTTCTTCTTCACTTTTTTGGTGACTATCAGCATATTCAGCTGAGCTGGCAGGATAGCAGACACATGTTTAACTGCATCCCCTGCTCTTGTGGGATGGCAGAGGGGTGGCATAGTGGGATTGTCAGAGGTAGACTCAGAGCACCTTGTAGTTGGGGCCGGAAGTTGGATTGCATTCCACATTATTTTGGAGAAGGGTAAGTCAAGTGTATGATCCTGCTCATTGCTTAGGAAGGCTTTGTTTGGTTGTTTGCCTTGGACACTATCAAGGGCAACAGTGCGGGAGTTTGGTGGATAGCGGACGTTGATCAGAGCAAATAATACTACCCTAGCGGAGAGGGTATTGGGGGTCTGCTTAGAGAATGTTGGGCAGTAGGCGGTGTGAAGGGTTGGAAATGTCTAAGAATTACTGCCTTTAGAGGGAGTTAACTGGGTGGTCAACACCATTAGGCTTATTTCTAGTCCTATATGAGAATTCAGGCAGGATGAGTCTTTCTTGGGGTCCAAAACTGGATCCACTGTCAGAAGGAGGATGTAGCCAATGAGGAGAAGGGGGGCTGTGGAAGCCAACTCTTGGATTTATTACAATAGCTAATAAAACAGTACTATCTAGAGCTATAAAACCACAGCCAGGGAAACAAAAAGCAGGGTTTTAAAAATGTGGCAGCCAGAGCAGCAGCCAGCAAGGCTGGAGCTGTGTATAGGCCGTACCTGAATGCTTGACTCCAGGGGGCAGGTGGCAGCAGGCTCTGTGGTGCTGAGAGAGGCACAGAGTGGTGTCCAGGCATGCAGGAGGTGAACCACGGAGGTGGTAGGTAGCCGAGTGGGCTACAAGGACACCTGTTGGAAAAGGAACAGAACAGGGATTTATAACCCAGCAAAGGGGTGAGAATGAAACTAAGATTAACACAGAGACAAAAGAATTGCAATTTACTAAAAGAGGGACAAATAATGGGTCAAGAGGCAGACAGATAGGCACCAGCTCTGTAAATGAGATTTATAAAACAGTAGGGGGGGGGCAACTAAGGGAGAAATTAAAATGGTAGCTGCACTGGATTAAAACACAATTCAGTATGCTATGCAGACTTTCAGATAAGAAATCTTAAACTCTGAATCCTGACTCTAAATTCTGTACATTAATAAACATAGACACAGCAACTGAGGTGGCAGGTTAAATACAATACAAAAAAAGACTGCCGGTAGAAGTACAGTGAAAAATTAGTAGACGGGAAGCTATAAAGCTGAGTCCAGTACCGAGAGAGCAAAAAGCCAGTCCGTTGGACAGACAGTCAGAATGCTCCTGCTCAGAAGCAACCAATGAGAACTTTCCAGGGAAAGGTGTTAGTTTTCGAAAGATTTGGCAGCCGGAGCAGCACCTGGTATGGACAGGTGACTATCACTTTTTAGTGAAATCATATCCACCTCAAATTTGTAACTTCTACTTTAAAGTCATAATTACTAGGATATCATTCATATACATGAATGACTGCTTCCCCCAAGATGGAACCAGGAAGAGCACTACATGATGAACAGCCCAGAATGTGTCCTCGCTGTAGCACTCCAGGCTATTCTCTCTCTCTTTGTGAACTAGTAGGTAGTCAACTGGAGCACAGAGACAGACTTGTTATAAAACATCTCTTTGAAAGGATAAGGATTGCACCTCACTAGGAACCCTAAGCTGGTCAGTTTTGGTGTCATGAGTCTGGGCTGTGGGGTGGATTACACAGTGGGTGGGACACAGGTTGGAGGTGTTTACCTTTTGAGCACAGTGACTGGTACTAAGGCTGAGTTTCCAGTACTATCCTTGTACCTTGTACTGGAATCTAGTGCTTGCAATGAGATGGTCTTTCATTGCCAGAATTATAGTGCACAAAATGCTGAAGCACACACTAACCCTTTCTAAATATGGTTTCAATTCTAAATATGCATTAATACCTGGTTTCTTGTATGCAAATAAACGTAAAATCCATTCATTTTCTTTTTTCAAATTTTTCTAAGATAATTACCCCCTCTTAATCCATATAGAACTTTTTCTATACCTAAAAATTTAAACTCATGCAGTTCAGATGAATCCCTATGTTCGAAAACATGCGCTGCCGTAGCATAAGTTAAATCCTGTTTGTGTATTGCTCTAACATGCTCCAGTATTCTAACTTTAAATGCTCTTCTGTTTTACCTACATAAAAGCTCCACATTTACACTGTACAATAATGACACCCTGGGTATTGCAAGTGATCAATTGTCTAATATAAAAGTTTTCATTGGTCTTGTACTAACACTAAACTCCTTTTCTTTTAAAACATGATTACATGCATTACAATTTCTACATTGTACACACCCTTTATTGTTATCAAACCAAGTATTGGTGTGTTTCACTTGTGTCGTAAAATTACTTTTTACCAGAGTGTCCTTTAAAGTAGGAGCATGTCTGAACGAAAAAATAGGTGCCTGAGCTGTCACCCCACGTAACACAGATTCTGCTGAAAGAACTTGCCAGTGTTTGTTAATTATTTGTCTAATCTCTTGACTTTTGTGAACTATATGTAGTTTCAAAATGAAACCTTTGGTTATTTCCAGGACTCTGTTGTTTATCCGAAAGTAACTCTTTCCTATCGAATGTAGCAGCAGCTTGATATCCTTTCTCAATAGCTGCTGTTTTATAGCCCCTATTACTCAGTCGGTCTTTTAGGTCTGAAGCTTCTGTTTCATAATCAGCTTCTCTGCTACAATTACATTTCAATCGAAGGAACTGTCCCTTGGGAATATTTTCTTTTGTATGCAGTTGGTGACAGCTTGTGGCAAAAAGTAAGGTGTTACCATCTGTAGGTTTTCTGAACAAGTTAGTATTAACTCTACCGTCTTTATCATGGCTTATCTGGACATCTAAATAATTTACTGACTCTGAATTCAATTTATATGAAAATTTTAAATGTGGATTCATATTATGCAGAAAATCTACAAATTCTGCTAACATTCTACCATTACCTTTCCAGATTAATATGATATCATCTATAAAGCGTTTCCACAACAAAATATTATAAAAAAATGGATTTTTGTTGTTGTTGAAAATCATGTCATATTCCCATTGGCCTACGTACAGATTAGCCACTGACGGGGCACAAGTAGCCCTCATAGTTGTACCCTTTATTTGTCTATACAACGTCCCTTCAAAAATAAAAATATTTTTGGTTAACACATGTTCAAGTAACTTTAAAAGAAAAGCGATCTCTTCATCTGTTTTTAACTTAGATACTTAAAATGATGGAAATTGGAGAAGTAACACCAAGTAATTCGACTCGATGTGAGAATCCTTTGTTTTATGTTGAACAGTTACTTGAGAACCCTACAACTGCCAATCCATTTTTAATAGATACCGGTGATCCTGGCTGTGTTCCTGCAGATACTAACTCAGTAAAAGATGCATTCAGAGAATTAGAGAAAACAATGTCACAACTAAGGAAGATTTTCTGGAATGTTACTAACTTGGAAGCTTATTTACATCTTAAAAGAATCCAGAGAGGACTTAGATTAATTAGAAATCCAGCATTCAGGACAGATAATGTTATTTTTATGCAAGAGTGGGAAATGATTTTGGGTGAAGCCAGCAGTAAATTGATGGTGTTAATAATTAAATACAGCAAAGAAAGAGAGGAAGTATTGAAGAATGATTTGAAAAAAATTGAGACAAATGTTTTAACATTTAAGGACGTAGAGGGTTTTGATACCCATAATAAAAAACTTCAGGAGTACATTAATAAATTAGATCGTGAATTAAAAAATGTTAAACAGACCAAATTCATCAGGGATAAAGGTGACTACGAGAATAATCAGGTTTATTCCTGGAAAAAATATACGAGAAGAGGGATTCTAAAACAACCAGCTTGTGTCTCCTTCAGAAGGTGATGATAATGCACCTGCTCCCAGTCATTTTTTTCACAAGGATATGGTAAATCAAGAGCCACCTCTACAACAAGAATTACGATGGAGCCCCAGATTAGTGAATTACGGTATGGCAAATGTATGAGAAGGGGATAGAAGAAACACAAATTACCGCGAGCAGAGGGGACGTCACAATTGGAGACGAAATGGCAACAGGTGGAACACCAGAGGGATGAAGAGGTGAGTGGTGACATTCAAATAATAAATCTTTCAGCACATGTATTGACTTCACCAGAAATGACATTACTACAGAAAGGCTTGGGTTTCACACCAACAACTAAATTGAACCCAGTACAAACTATTATTGACCTACACTTAATGTGCAGGAACTTGAATGTATGTGCTTTTTTTCAACAAGCTCATTGATAGTAATTCCCCTACTGATCACATGGCCAGCCAATCTACCTACAAAAAGACTTTCAAACCTAACTCTATATTCAATCCACCACTCTGCAGTGCTATAAGTGTATTTAGAGAATTATGTGAAAAAGGCTTGGAGAAACTGTTTGAACATTCACCGCGGGAATGTTTTAATAACTTGACTAGGATTGAACGAGAAGCTATCAACTCTCTACGTAATGACTCTAATATTGTTATTAAACAAGCCGATAAAGGGGGTTGTGTAGTGCTTTGGGATGTGGAAAAATATAGACAGGAGGTTTTGAGACAACTTAATGACGAAGTGTTTTATGTGAAATTGAGATCTGACCCTACATGGGAATATAAAACCTGTATTGATGAGACAGTAGACGAGGCCTTTAAAAAGGGCATTATTACAGATCACATTAGGAAATTTTTGAAAGTTGTACATACAGTTAGACCCACTTTCTATGTTTTACCAAAGGTACACAAAGATAGTTTGAATCGATTGGGCATCTTACATCGGTATAAACACTGCCTCCTCCCGGAGGCTCTTCGACTCATAATCACCTCCTCTATCCTGTCCCTAGTGGACTATGGACTGCCGGTGTATGGTGCTGCTGATCAGACCGCACTCCATAAAATTCGCGACTCACTCTGAATAAGGCCTGCAGGTTAATTACTGGAGCACTGTGGATGACACACACCTGTCTACTGTATGCTAAAGTGCTGGTACTTGATCTCGACGAGCGCCTCAAATATCTTACCTGTACCCTTACAAAAAAGACCCTCCTTGGGCTTTCCCCACCAGGATTGACCACCACCATACGCCGCTCTGTCCCACTGGTTCATACTCAGACCTCTGGGAAAACCTCTCTTGTTATCCCTAGAGCTAGGACCTCTCACGGCCAAAGAGCCTTCAGCTTTAGGGCCCCCTCCTGGTTCAACACACTGCCCCCCTCCATCTCCGAAGCTCCAACTATATCGTGCTTCAAAACTTCCTTACGTAACCACCTTATTAACACCGATGCTGTAACTGCCACTAGTCAAAGCCAGTACTCAATACTTATGACAAAGCTTATTACTAAGCTGCTAAGGACGACATAACTCCGTATTGTTTGCATCCATCCTACCTGTACCAGCTTGTTTGTATCTATGTCTTAATTTTACTGTTATACTTATGTGTTGTACTGCTATACTGTGTATTTTGGTTTGTCTTACTGTGACAAGGTACCTTTGTAAATGAGCCTATGGCTCAAAGGTTTTCCAAACTGCTGTTTAAATAAAATAAAAAAAATAAAATAAAAGAATCCCCCAGGTCGCCCGATAGTAAGTGGACTCGGGAGTTTAACAGAACCACTGTCACAGTTTGTAGATTCTACCTTGATTGAATATGTTAAAAAATTACGTTCATATGTCAAAGATATGAAAGATGTGCTTAGAGTATTAGAAGAAACATCTATAGGTGAAGATTGTCTGCTGGTGACATTTGTTATTGAGACACTCTATACTAATGTCCCTCATGAAGGAGCAATGGATTTGGTAGCTTATTTTTTGAATGCATCTAAGTTAAAAACAGATGAAGAGATTGCTTTTCTTTTAAAGTTACTTGAACATGTGTTAACCAAAAATATTTTTATTTTTGAAGGGATGTTGTATAGACAAATAAAGGGTACAGCTATGGGGGCTACTTGTGCCCAGTCAGTGGTTAATCTGTACATAGGCCAATGGGAATATGACGTGATTTTCAACAACAACAAAAATCCATTTTTTTTATAATATTTTGTTGTGGAAATGCTTTATAGACGATATCATATTAATCTGGAAAGGTAATGGTAGAATGTTAGCAGAATTTGTAGATTTTCTGCATAATACAAATCCACATTTAAAATTTTCATATAAATTGAGTTTGGAGTCAGTAAATTATTTAGATGTCCAGAATAGCCGTGATAAAGACGGTAGAGTTAATACTAACTTGTTTAGAAAACCTACAGATGGTAACACCTTACTTTTTGCCACAAGCTGTCACCCACTGCATACAAAAGAAAATATTCCCAAGGGACAGTTCCTTCGATTGAAACATAATTGTGGCAGAGAAGCTGATTATGAAACAGAAGCTTCAGCCCTAAAAGACTGATTGAGTAATAGGGGCTATAGAACAGCAGCTATTGAGAAAGGATATCAAGCTGCTTCTACATTCGGATAAACAACAGAGTCCTGGAAATAACCAAAGGTTTCATTTTGTAACTACATATAGTTCACAAAGTCAAGAGATTAGACAAATAATTAACAAACACTGGCAAGTTCTTTCAGCAGAATCTGGGTTATGTGGGGTGACAGCTCAGGCACCTATTTATTCATTCATTCAGACATGCTCCTACTTTAAAGGACACTCTGGTAAAAAGTCATTTTACGACACAAGTGAAACACACCAATACTTGGTTTAATAACTATAAAGGGTGTGTACAATGTAGAAATTGTAATGCATGTAATCATGTTTTAAAAGAAAAGGAGTTTAGTGTTAGTACAAGACCAATGAAAACTTTTGATATTAGACAATTGATCACTTGCAATACCCAGGGTGTCATTTATTTAGCGCAGTGTAAATGTGGAGCTTTTTATGTAGGTAAAACAGAAAGAGCATTTAAAGTTAGAATACTGGAGCATGTTAGAGCAATACACAAACAGGATTTAACTTATGCTACAGCAGCGCATGTTTTCGAACATAGGGATTCATCTGAACTACATGAGTTTAAATTTTTAGGTATAGAAAAAGTTCTATATGGATTAAGAGGGGGTAATTATTGTAATAAAATTTTGAAAAAAGAAAATGAATGGATTTTACGTTTATATGCATACAAGAAACCAGGTATTAATGCACATTTAGAATTGAAACCATATTTAGAAAGTAGGTAGATTCATTCTTTGGTTTTAATTTATTGTTTTTCCATCTATACTCTATGGTATCACAAAGAGTTAATAATGAAGTTGATATTGATTGATTGATTGATTGATGCACCAATGAGTTTGAATTTCGTCATGTTTTGTCATGGGTGTTTGGATATTTAAATGCTGATATATCTAGTATTTTTAGCTTTTGATAAAGGATCTTGTCCGAAATGCGTCACGCGGTTTTTATTGTAATAAAGGCATCTAATTTTTCCAAATATATGCTCTGGACCTTATTAATATAGGGGTTAGAGTGTGCTTCAGCATTTTGTGCACTATTGTTTGTTTGGCTGAATGCACCATGGTTACCTTGTGCATGGTTCGTTTGTCACAAGATTGCCAGAATTATGTTCATGAAGTAATGCAGGTTGCCAAAATAGGGCTCTTTGAATGATTGAGACCCACCACATGCCTATACAGTGCTACTGCTTAATGCACAGCTGTAGGTGTTGCTTTACTTTTACATGCTTTATTTACTTAAAATCTATTGTACAGTATATGCAAGTGCAGTTACACACTTCAGGGTTTGCATTAAACTATAATTGTCACACAGCCCGAGTGCTGTAAAACACTCAGCTGGTGGACATATGCCTCACTTTACATCTGGACCATGAAGCAAAATAACTTAATGAACACACTGTCATGTATTGCTGCTTACTTGTAGATGGATTTTCTAGAACTAGAAACTGACTCCAAGTGATGGTTTGATATAAACTGGGGACCTGAAACCAGCACCAGGTCTAGGTTTCTGGTACTAGTGTAATCTGGAGAGACTGGCTTAGTTGTCAAAGTGTACACCTCTGAACATGGACACCAAGGTTTAAATCTTAACACTGCAATGAACTCACTGTGTGCAGAACAAGTCACTTAACCCTTTATGCTTATCCTTTGTGTACTTTCTCACTGCTCTGTTTGAATCTCCTGGCGGCAGCTTTCTCTACTTTCTTCTCCTGGATTGTAAAGTGGTTCCTGATAGAACTTGCATGTAAGGCTCCACATAGAAACAAATTCCTCCCCATCTAGAGAAGGAAGATTTATATACTGACCCTGATAATGAGCTGCCATTGCCAGACTTACTGGGGCTGCATACTAGCACCTGGGCTGGGCTTCTGGTACCAGTTTGGTAATTTTGAGTGGGTGGAGTTTCAAAGCTAATTAGCATACAATGTGTAAAGCAACCCAGCATGCAGGGTGTGATTACAGTGTGGTAGAGATTGCACAGTGGGAGGATATGGGGAAATATATATATATTTTATTTTCTTCAGACTGGGTTGGAATTTCACTGCGGGTGAAAGGTAGGGGATACAAGAGCTATGAAGTAGGGGGAATAATTTAATTTCAGTTGTGTGGAAGGAGGATGGATACTAAGGGTACTACTCTTCTCTGATGGATAACTCACCACCACCAGCTGGCCAGTCCCTCTGCAGCTAGTTTGGGGGTTGCTAGGGGAAACAGCCAATCACAAGCCTTGTGGATGGGGCCTTGACCTCTCATCTCCCTATTTCAGTGCCATATTGCATGAATTTTGCTCTTTCTTCCCTGCTCCTCTTCCCTTCCCATCCAACTTTCCTTCCCTCCCTTCCCTCCCCTTCTGCACCCATCCCTGTCTTTACCTACCCTTCCTTCCACATCCACCCTGGTGTCCTACCATCCTCTTCTCGCATCCTGAAATTTTACCACTGTGCCCTCCTCTCTCCTCACCACCACACTCCTGCCTTCTCTCTCTCTTACCTGTTCCAAGGGTAGGAAGTCACACTCCATCCTTCACCTCATTCTCTTGCTCCTCCTCCTGTGTGGTGATGTGGAGCCCAACCCTGGTCCCTCTCCTTCCTTCCTTCCTTCCTTCCTTCCTTCCTTCCTTCCTTCCTTCCTTCCTTCCTTCCTTCCTTCCTTCCTCTCTCTCCTCCCACCTCCCTCTCTCTCCTTTCTTCTAATATTGCTCAGGGTCTTAGCATCTTCCATCTGAATTCTAGGAGCCTCCTACCAAAACTTGACCTCTCCATCTGGATTCAGTTACACTCTGCCAATGTCCTTTGTATCTCTGAGTCCTGATTTCATGTCACTTCCTGAGTACCATCTTTTCAGGCAGGATGGGGGAAATGTGGAGATGGGATTGGCATCTATTTCTGTCAGAGCCTTTCATGTACCACAGCCTTCAGGGAGGCAGTACCCTCCTCCCACAAACTTCTCATAGTCAGACTTTCATTCCTTTCCTCTATGTCTGTTGGAAGAGTGGAAGTTTTTGCATCGCTTCAGTAGGTGTGGCAGAAGACTGCCAGAAACTGATAATTGTGACCCCACATCCCATCAAAGTACTGTGCAGAGTGCCACAGGATACAACAGAGTTCTTGGGAAGAAGCAGAGAACTATACTGGGGGGGGAGACCATGGGAAAATCTCACATAACATCATGGTTTTAGTAGAGGCAAAAAAAATTGTTAACTCTTCACCCCCATACAGTATCTCATTGGTTTCTTCCTAAAATGTGTGTTGGTTTGTTGTAACAGTGAACTGAAGAGGCCACAGTGTGGAACTGGTGCTCATAAGGAGCAGGGTGGGGCCCAAGGGAGGAAACAAGGAGGTAGTGCAAGGGTGGGGGTGTTGTTAAAAGATTGCAAGCATGTTACTGTAGACATAGATTTAAATTACGGAACAGGTTGAACTGAATCTGAATTTGCAAACTGGGCATAACTAAATTGTGGTTTTTAAAACTGGACTTAGCTATGCCATAACTTTGAAAATTGGATATAGAGGTGATCTGGCTTATGTCCAAAGTTATTATATAAAAAATTACAACTTAACATAGTCTTCGACCCCCCCAACCCCAGGTATAGAAAGTTGGCATGTGACCTTCTATCAGCCAAGTGCCTGCCTATTTCTGAAACAGTTAGTGTGGTAGTTTGTTGTGTGTGAGTGTGTGTGTGTGTGTTTTTTACAGACTACATGATTTTCATAACATACTCCCATTTTAAGATGTTTTATGCATGGAAAAATGAAAAGATACACTAATTCAATACCTGAAATTTTCAGGTTCATTAGATATTGACCCATGATGAGGTCTGCATTCATTGTGTAATGAAAATAGCCAATCTAAAATGTTATAATTGTTTAAAAACTGTTGTTGCCTGCATATGTGCAAACAAACAAAAAAAGCCTGCAAAAATATATGAAATAACATGACTTTTTTATTCATGTAGACATATACGTTAAAGGAGAACTACTGGCAAACTTAATGCAGTGATTGCTGCAAAGTTCAGGGCATCAGCACCCTGATCCCCCCTCTACTCACACTATGCACAGCAGGATTGTCAAAGCTGAATACTCTTAAGTTTTGCAAATCAGAAGGGCACAATACAGGAAGGGGCAGTGGAGCGTCAGCATATTGCATTATTTGCTGCACAATCTTGGAAACTCCATGCCTACCTATTAGAAAGTGCTGGCTACACCCCTCCAATTTGGAAAAGTTACAAGTGTTCAGCTATGACAATAGTGTGAGTACGGGGGATCAGGGTACTGACACCCCAAACTTTGCAGTGATCGCTGCATTGTTTGGCAGTAGTTCTTTCATATTAAAAGAGAAAAAAGCAACTTTTTTCCAGTTACCACTCTTGCTGTGCCGTGATACTCGAAAACTTGTTTTTTTCCCCTTAATGATTGACTTCTAATTCGATTATGATGGACAAAATGTATTGCATTTCCTTTACTTTTACAAATACTGGTACCCAAACCAAATGCATGGAGCATGCCTTTTTAAAACAATTATTAATATTCTGTGATCATCAGTTGTCCAGTTCTATGGCTCACTTACATTGTAGTTCAAAGTTTTAATGACTCCCACACACTCACAAATTATCCACCCTCATACAAAACGTTCCCCACATGATCCACACCTGTATATACATGCACATAATTCCTATGGCAGGTGACTGGCACAGTCATCCCTCTCCCCTAGACAGTTGCCCTCTTCTCCTCCATCATCCACTATCACTGCTACCTGTAAGAAAAGCATAAAGAAGATAAAAGGTTCTCACCCTAGCCCACCCTTTGGGATCCATATCACCCTCATTCTACCAACAGCCATCACTGTACATACATGTACATTGGTCCCATTGAGGGTGACCAGTACAGCCCTCCATCCACATTGACCAGTTGATGTCTTCTCCTTTGCTGCCACTGCTGCAATATCTGTTAAAAACACACAAAATGAAATAACAGCCCCCACCCTTACCCCACCTCTACCACCCATGCCACCCTTCTCCCCAGCAAAAAGTAAATTATTGCCCCCATTCACTAAGCCAGAGTTCCCCACCACCCTCTCCCCCCACACAACCTTCTCCTTCACAATTAACCCACCACCCTCACCCACCTTCAAGTACCCAAAAAAACATCCATTCTGCATGACCACCACAGTTTTTATGTTACTATCTTCCCAGTGGTGGGTCAACAGCACAATTCTCAGTCAACTTTTGCTGGTCACTATCTTCTGCTCAGCTGTGTCCATCTTACCTCCTCAATAATAAATAAAATAATTTGAAAACAAAAACCTAAGCCCAGAAACAAACACTACTGTGCATGTGCAGGGAGTTAGTGTTTCAAACACAAAAAAGAGCTTAATTTGGTTTTCCCCAAAAATGAATTTTAGGACCAAATTCAAGCCCCAGATATATGTGGGCATGAGGGATTGACAACCACCCTGGCCCTCAAAGTCTAAAAAGAATTAACAAATAAAAAAGTTATGAGTGACTGAATAAAGCTCCTGGCAGAAGCACTAGATGGCCACTGCCAGCCTTAATTCATCTCAATTATACACATAAAAAAATATGTTGCTGTAACAGTAAACTATGGCTATGGGTGTCCCCAAGAGGGTCTGGATAAGCTGTTCCTACATTGAAGATACAAGGAAATCATTTTTCCTAGTGAACCTTCTGAATACCTGTTCAAAGCAATCACTTATTTCCTGACAAAATGGTATTGCCATGAAACATCAAAATGTCTATTTTGGAGGACTAATTGGATTCAGCATAACAAAATACTCATAAATACCAGCATCTGAGTCTTCCTTTATTCCTTTGAAAATTGTCTGCTTTGCAACTGAAAGAGGACTCCTTTTATTTCATTGAGCAAACATGCTTTATCAAGGATGTTGGCATACAATACTGGAACTGTTCTTTCTTTGATTGAAAAAAGTACCCCAAAAACTATGTCCCAAAACACTGTACTGCACATGTGCAGGAATTTAGATTTTTCACTTTTTATTTCTATTACCCATAACATTAGCATTTTGTTTAAATTAATAATTTTTATTCATTATAACATGTAGACTAGCAATACAGTACATAAACATATGTGTTGTCTCGCAGTTAATGTTTATCAGAGACATACAGTAATCACCTAAGTAAATCATGAATAACCATCAGATGCCGTCCTTGTAATAATTATCTATGACATATTTACTGGTTAGTGTCAATAACCTACTATTAGCAGAAGCTCACAAACTCCGTTATTCATACGTGTGAGTAACGGACTGTGAATAATGGAGTTCCATTAACCACCTTTGAGAAAGATTCTCAAAGGAGCTTCCATGTCAGCTAAAAATCATTACCACTGTTTGTCCTCACTCATTCAATTTGCTCACTCTGTCACAGGAAAACCATTGTGTACTAAGACTGGCAGTTACAAGTACTCAGGTGAAAACTTCCATTTTTTTGTTTGGGGAAGTTGTTCTGGCTGACTGGATCAAATGAATCAAGGCAACTAGGTAAACTGTGTGTTTTTTTCAACAGTAAATTTCATTTCTTAAAAGGAGCTGTCATTTAGGTATTTAAATTTAGAGCCATTTCATGTGCTTCTTGAAAAAGCTGATCACTGAGGAGCGAGTACTTGATGAATTAAGCCACGGAGCCTGCACTACTGAAGCTGCTCACTCAGAGCAAACCAAAGAACCAGTAAATATAAAAAGTAAAACATGGGGATGTTTAAACTTGGATTTTATGAACACCCTTGGTGTGTGATGCCCAGATAAACCCCTCGGGCTTCGCCCTCGGGGTTTATGGGGCATCACTCACCTCAAGTGTACATAGAATCCTTGTTATACACACATCCCTATGAATTATTCTATATACAGTACATGGATTGTGGAAAGTGATGTGAAATCTTCTTGTTTCCAGTCCTCATTCTTTTTTTGTAATTTAATATACTTTATTGAATTTTCAAATACATGATTACAGAAATGAGCATAATCATACCCTATAAGACAATAATCCATCAAAAAAAAAAAACACTGATCCCTTCCTCCAGCTCACCTTTCCCAACAAGCAGTACTCCCTCCCCCTCAGAGCACAACTACCAAACACATAAAATCAAAACATTGGTCAAAAGCCAAAGTCATACACATTGTAACACAAAAGTAGGCAATACCATTAGTCAACTAGTCCAACACAGTCCTCAGTCTTTTTGTTATAAAGTTTCCACAGTGGGTTGTAGCTCTCAGAAACATTATAGTTATAGAGGAAACTCAAAAACACATGTTACCATTCTAAATTTGGAAAAGGCAATAAGGTTGTTTTGTGTTTCCAATATTTAAAAATCAGCCTTTTAAATGTCATGATGGTGGCTTTCAAGGCAATTCAATGCTTGGGTTGCATAACTGAATCACTATACATTTTCAAAATAATTATTTTGGGAACTTGCCACTATGGAGAACTATATTCAATTTGATTTAATATTAGAAATGACTGGGACCACCAAATGGTACATAGTGAACATTCCCATAAGAAGTGAAATATATCATCTGTGGGGACCCACAATGACAACATGTGGCAGGTATAGTCAAATTAATTTTGTGTAACCTATATGGGGAAATATGCTCTATTGAAAACCTTATACTGAATGGTTTCATCTGTAGATAGTCTATATTTCTGTATTATAAAATGGCAAGAAAAAATCCACTCACCTGATTGGTCAACACTGTCCAGAAGGTGTGAGGATAATACAGTACAACATCACGGATCAATTCCCGGCAGCCTTACAACAAAATCTGAAAAAAAAAACCATATCACTATGCCTGTCACTGCTTGTCAAATCTCACCTCAGAACAGCTGTCAAGAAAAAATGTCTCAGCAACCTGAAGTAAACTTCAGCATGTACAATCCACATGATTTAGACAAATGGTTTGGTCCTGAATTTGAAGATCCACAACAGGAGCCACAAGCAAGTACAAGTACTGGGAAAAAAAAGAGAAAAAAAGACACCTTGAGCATCACCCTGAACAGCTGCACCAGTTAGAAAAAGAAAGAAATGAGCCAACCACAAAAAAAGCCACCTCATGGGCTATGAAGATCT
This sequence comes from Neoceratodus forsteri, assembly GCA_016271365.2. Taxonomy (NCBI): domain Eukaryota; kingdom Metazoa; phylum Chordata; order Ceratodontiformes; family Ceratodontidae; genus Neoceratodus; species Neoceratodus forsteri. The sequence continues at coordinate 657,375,156 of CM028136.1, forward strand.
TCCTAGACTGGCTAACAGAAAAAGACATTAAAATAAACTTCACAGAAATAGCTCCACAGGACCTAAATACCATCCTCCGTAACTTCTATGGCACAGTTAGAAACTCAATTGGACAAGGTTACAGTATCAGCAGTTATATCGGACTTTGTGCTGGCATAAACAGATACTTAAATGAACCTCCAATTAGCAGAAATTTTAATCTCATATGCGACCCAGACTTTCAATCAGCAAACAACGTCTTTTTAGGCTATCTAAAAAACCTCAGACGTGAAGGAAAAGATCACACAAAACACCACCCAGCCATTCCCACATCCCACCTCGAGCACCTCAGAAACTCAAATGCACTGTCAGTCGAAACCCTCGAAGGCCTAGTCCAGCGCGTCTGGCTGGAAATACAGCTGCACTTCGCCAGATGTGGCTGCGAGGGTCAACTAAAACTAAAAATAGACTCATTCCAACTCTGTACCGACTCCACCAGGCAAGAATATGTCACCATGACATTTAATGAAAAAACTAAGAATCACGCTGACATAATGGAAAGGGGCAGAGATAACTACCGCGGCTGCATGTTCACCCTCCCGGGACACCTGCACTGCCCAGTGCAAGCCTTCAAAAAGCACTTACAGAAAATCCCCCCAAATGTGCCGAGTCTCTACCTACACCCTCGCAGACACCCAGCCAACCCATGGTCTGAAGAAGCTGTCTGGTACACAAGAGAACCCATGGGAATCAATTACCTAGCAAAAATGCTCACTAAAATCTATACTGCAGTGCAACTACCAGTAACTTACACCAACCACAGCCTCCGCGCCACAGCAATCCAAATCCTAACTGATGCTGGGCTACAGGCTCGCCAAATAATAGGTGTTACAGGCCACCGTGCAGAAACCTCCCTACGCAGTTACTGGGCCCCTCCTTTACAAAACCGTAACACTTGGAGCAGATTACTATCTGCCTCAACCTCACAACAAAATGAACATCCCCCATCAACATCTGCAGCAGCACTCACCTCAAGCATTGAGCACACAATCCAATCAGCCTACTACCAGAATGGCCAGGTCCACCTTCAGACCACACCAGGACTCCTGCAGCAAGCTCCGGACTTGAGACCCGAACCCATCCCAACAGGAAATGACACCAACGCTGAAAACATGAATCGCAACCAATCACCAGCCACGCTGAATGCTACCATCTCATCCAATCACCAACTACACACACAAACAATAATAACAGGCAACTCGATGTGTGTTTTCAACATCTATAACAAATAATTGCATTCACTTTGCTTAACTTTTAACAACCTCCCATAGCATTGCCTTCATCTGCTTTAGTATTTATTACAATCGTTAATGTTCAACTGAATCTACAAGTTCTGCACTTATCTACTTTGGTATTCATCTGCTTTGTAATGTATTGACATCTTAAAGTTAATATATAAGTTTTACAGCTATTTACCAAAACGTTCAAATTAATGTATAAGTCATACACCTATTTATTTATTTATTCACAAACTAATGTAACTATGTATTTATTTATTTAAAAGTTCTTTATAAAAAGTTCAACCAGTATTCACATAAATCTCAATAAAAATGTTATAAAAATGTTTCAAAAGCAAAATTTGTCACAGACTACTTTGTTTGGTGGAAGTACACACACCATTTGTCATACCAAAATGATAAAAATAAAAAAATAAAAATATATATCTACATCTAATTTTTCATAGCCGAGCCATTTTATAATAGTAATAATGCACTCCAGGGTGTGTGTTGTACTGGGATAATGTCATGCCTTGCTGTTGGTCACACTCGGCCTTCGGCCTCATGCCCAACAACGCAAGGCATGACATTATCCCAGTACAACACACACCCTGTCGTGCATTATTACTTAAATGAAGTACAGGCTAGTAACCATTGTTGTTCTACAAATGAACATTTTAGATCCTATTCTCATTTCTGAATAATCTCTCCAAAGATCATCCCCACTGGTTTATGTAATTGATTAGTTAATCATGTGAAGAGATCTTTCATTTTGTTTTTAAGAATGTTTTGCAATTCCTCCTTCAGCCTTTTATTGTTTGATGATTGAATAAATTGTATTTGGATATGAATTTTTCCCAGCTCAACATAATGCTTTTTTCAAAAAGCTCCTGTCATTTCTTAATTCCTTTTTTCCTCCCAAGGTTTTTGAAAAGCAATTTCCCATTTAACTTGAAATTGGGATTGTTTCAAACAGCATTCATCAGTGATAAATGAATTGCCCAATTAGTTTTGTTGGTAAATTTGCTTGTTATATGACATACATTTTTGACTATAATACTTCTTGAATTACTTAACTTTCCACTCTTAAATAACATGTTGCTGATATCTGTTGTCTCTATTGTTTCATTGAATATTGAATTTTCACCTCCAAGTTGACCTCCTTTCTATTGATGGAGGCCCACCTAATTGCTAATTTGACCATGTAAACCATACAATGGGCTTCTATATCAGGGTATCCCATACTGTCCTGCTGTTTGGGCAGTCAAAGTTTTTGCAGTGATATCCGTGATTGTTTGCTGTTCCAAATAAATTTCCAAAATAATGTATTGAATTTTTTAACCATATTGGAGGAATAGGTGCAAATATAATTTAAACATTATAGTATAAAAAGGAAATTGCAACACTTCAATAATTTGGATTTTCCCCATAGAGATAACGGAATCTTAATCCACCCCAAAAGTTAGTCTTTTAAAGAACTAAGGAGTTTAGAATGGTTTGAAGTATAGAATCATTCCAGATTATTAGAGATATTAATCCCCAGATATTTCATTCCATTCCAATAGTCCATAACATTAACATTTGTTAACATTTTAAGTCAAAATTTTTGGCATGGCTTTTTTTCCACCCACTTCCTGATCAAAAAAGTAGCAACTTTCAGACATGTCCGATTGGTCTTTCTCTGTGCATTGGGCCCATGGGGCACTGCAATAAGAATGTTACAGATATGGTACAGCTCTATGTAGGTTTTCTGCTTCATGTCACCATGCCATCTCTATGGTGTTGAGACAGTACTGCCAGAAGTTCAAGTATATATTCAGTTTAGTGTTTGACCATTGTTATTACTTTGTGAAGAAATTTAGCACGTTTCTCAAGGATATCACATTTTTCTGCATTAAATAACAGATCCTGTATACATTTTGGTGGTATATATTTTGGTGGTACACAGAGTGATTCCAATGCTTTACCCAAGAATGTAGTTCAGATTTGATTATACCATGGGCAATACATGAGAACATGTAGGAGATCCTCTGGAGTGTTTGCACCACAGTTACACTGATTACATATCTTCTCTTTTGTGTGTATAGTTAATAATTTTGCTAGAGAAGGCTTCAACTTAAACCTAGTTAGAATTTCTTTATGTACAGTATTGGGTTCTCCATATTATTGAAATAAAATTTCAATGAATGTTCTTACAAACTACTTAGAAGCTTTCAGTTGGATTATTGTGTTCAAATCTTCCTCACTAGCTTTTTTATTGTATTGGTTTATAATTCATTGTGTAAGAGTGACGTATTGTGATCTTTTGTTCTGTTAAATAGTTGAGATAAATTATATCATATTATTCCAACAAATTACAGATATTATTTATCCATGACTCAGTAGTATCATTATTTTTGAATTTGTGCTTTTAATTAAAAGTATCTGCCAATAATATTCCAGTAGGTTGTCTCCAAAGTTATCCAGAAATTTGTTATCTTATGTTAACTGTATGTCTAATATTTAAGATCTACTATTTATCTCACCTCATTGTGTTCTTACTAGCACATTGGATGTCCCTTTTAATAGTTTTAAAAATGTTTTCTAAAAAGTATTTAGTATAGATTCAAAACTATTCAAATTACTACAGCCAAACACTTCTGCTGCTGATAGACTCTGTTTAATTAATTTTGCATTCATGGCTTTTAGCATAGGGACCAGATTAGAGCTGCCATAAATTATTTTAAATCATAGTAGAGATACAGATATTATTCTTGTCCCATTAACCTCTCCCAGGAATGAAGGACACCACAACTTTGTTCACTTTTTGGTTCATCGTTGGCAATATTTATTATTGGCACAAAGATATTTACACTGTCACTTGTCATCTTTCAATCTGTACATCCACAACCATTTCATACACAAATTATTCTTGGTTCTGGCCTCTTCCTTTCTCTGGTTGTTTGTTTATCTTGCATTTTCAGGGTGCAGACACTGTGAATCTGGCCCCCTCCTCCATCACCAGAATGAAGTGGTTCCACCTACCCTGGGGCTTCACCCTCCAGGCCCGGACACTTCTGAATCTGGTGCCTGGACCTATCCCCCCTCCCCACCTTAACACCACATCTGGGTTCCTTGTCCCCCGCTCATGTAGCCTAGCCCCTCTTGCTCTTCTGGTTCCCCCTTCTCTCCTTTCTCTTTTTCCTTCTTCTCCCTGTCTCCAATTTTACCCTTATCTGGGGCATATCCACCATCAGAAGGCTATGACCCAGCCCTCTGGACCATGTCTACCTACCAGCAACCACCAAACACTGGCCTTATGCCCAGGGCACACTGGGCACAACTTCTGCCCATCCTCTTCCTATCTCTGTGTCAAAATGTCCTTCCCATCACCTTCCTTACAAGGGTGGGGGGTTGGGAATTTTCCCAGCAAAAGAGGTCATCCTGAGGGTGCCCTGGCCTGATATACCCCCCTCAGAACCCCTGTTCGGGAACCCTGAGGCTCTTCCCCCAGCCAATCTCTGTGGCTCTGGCCTTGCCTTGTCATTTGACCCACTGCCTGGTCCTGTGATGTCATTCCAAGCCCCTTCCCTTTCCCTCCACCTCTCCTACCCCATCCTCCCTCCCTCCTCTTGTTTCCTTCATGGCAGAGGTCATTAGACAATCTGGCCTGCCATTTAGGGCCAAGCCTCATTGTCCCCTGAACCCCTCCTAGGAATGAAGGACACCACAACTTTGTTCACTTTTTGGTTGCTCGTTGGCAATATTTATTGTTGGCACAAATATATTTACACTGTCACTTGTCATCTTTCAATCTGTACATCCACAACCATTTCATACACAAATTATTCTTGATTTCGGCTTCTTCCTTCCTCTGATTGCTTGTTCATCTTGCATTTTCAGGGTCTGGACACTGTGAATCTGGCCCTCTCCTCCAAAACCAGAACCAAACCAGTTCCACCTACCCAAGGCTTCACCCTCCAGCCTCAGACACTTCTGAATGTGGTGCCTGGACCTATCTTCCCTCCCTGCCTTAACACCACTCTGAGTTCCTTGTCCCCAGCCTGTGTAGCCTACCCCTCCCCCTCTTCAGGCTCCCCTTCCGCTTCATCTTTTTCTTTCTTCCACTGCACCACCTCCAGCTTGCAATGGATGGTGGGGCTCCCCCCTTGTGGGCTAGTATCTCAGCCCTTTCTTAGCTATCTTCCCCACAATCTCCCCAATTGGCCTCAAAATTAGGCACATGCTGAATTCTGACAAATGCACCCCATCTGACCTGTACACAGTGGCTTGGTCGAAAGAGATGTCCTTATGCATCAGGTGTATGCCTCCCATTTCAATCACTGCCCTTATTACTCTCCTATTCAGATGCTTCCTTACCTTCTCTATCAATGTAACATTCTTGACCCTTCTCCATACCAGGCGTGAGTTGATGTTGGACCAGCCGATGATCACCCTTGGCCACCATCCCTTAATTATCTTCAAGTCCCCCAGTATGTGCTGTCCCAGTAAACCCCATGGAATACCCCCTTAGTTATTACCCCCCAGGTGAATGATAATGCAATCTGGCCTGCCCCACTGGACCCTTAACTCATCCAACAGTGGCAGCAGCTGGGCCCACCTCATGGCCCTGATGCCTTTCCATAGCACCTTGGTGTGCTCCATGTTGTAGCTTAAATCTGCCCCTCTGGAAGTGGCAACTGCAAACCTTTCTGCCCAATAGATGAAGGAATGCCCCACAATCCAGACCTTCCTCTTGGAACCTGCCATGGGAAACAAGAGAAACAGTGTGAGTTGCTGTTATCAACATTCAACGTACCTCTTGTAGCAACTGGACTTCCAGCACCCAACCTTCTGTAACTCCTCTACTGCTACCCCTCTCTCTGCTGCCTCTGAGGCTGTTCTGATCCAGAAGGAGTGAGGGGCCAACTCCCCTGGATCCTCGCCCACAAATGCCAATGCCTTCCTGAGCACTGCCCCACCTGAAAACCAGTGACTGGAGACCCATCCCAGTGGTGGAACAACACTCCCTCTGCTGCCCCCTGAATGCTCTCATATGCCTCTAGTGCTGCAACTGCACAGTTGTCAGACTGTGTCTGCCGTACCAGTGACACTGTGGTCCCTCTCCTCCTTTGGTCTATCTTGGACCTGGTCAGCCTAATGACTGCTCCGTTCTGCCCCCACGACAGGCTCGCATCTTGCAATGCCTGCCCCACTGCAGACTTCTGTGGGGTCACCACTTTGCCCACACTGAATGATCCTGCTGCCATGACCACAAAAATGGCCCTGATGAGGAGTGCCTCATGCGCCAAAGAACCCAACCTTAGCATGGCCTTCAACATCCTGGTCAGCAGCTGCCCCTTAATGGGGTGCCTCCAGTCCTTTCTAGGGCCATGCCCCCTCTGCCAGCCCATTACCATCCTTTTCACCATCCTGCTGGCCGCAACATCAGGCCATCCCCTGTCCTGACATATCCAGCTAATGCCAGCCAAAAGTATTGCTACCATGATATGGGCCATCTCTTTCCCCCACTTCTCCACTATGAACCTGCTTACCTGGTCAACCCGGACTGGTTTCTCCATGCCCCAACCATGCTGCCCCTTGAAGTCCTGGAATCTCTCCCACACCCCCTCATAGCCCCTCAAAGTGTTGGCTGACCAGGAGCCGTGGTACAGTGCCCTGGCCCTGTCCCACCAGCTTCCCACAACCAGTCCGGGATCTTGGTCCTGTGAGTAGCTGCCTGTGGCCTCAGCTCCTGAAATCTTCCAAGATGTAGATGGGAAAGACCATCAGCCTCCTCCTTCTTAACCCTTTCAATGTACTATGCTTTGAAAGATAAATACAGCCACAGCCCCAACAACACCATGCACGTAAGTATCTTAACCACCATCTCGGTCTTCCCCCCCATTGTCTATTAATGACTTTCACCACCTCTTTATTGTTGCACCAACACAGGATGCACTTACCTTGCATACTGGTGCCCCATACTTCCAAAGCTGCCCATATGGGGAAGATCTTCAGGAAAGTGATGTCCTTCAACAGGCTGCCTGCCCTCCAGTGCTCAAGCCATGCTTCTGACATCCACTCACCCTGGAAATATGCCCCCAACTCCAAAGAGCCAGAAGCATCTGTAAACAACTCCAGGTCCATATTTCGCTCCCATTCGTCTTGCCAAAACATTACTCCATTATAGCTGTCCAAGAACTCCTCCCACACCTGGAAATATTCCCTTACCTCTTTTGACACATCCACCCAGTGATGCGGCCATTTGGCCTTCCCTGTGGCACTGCCCAGCCTCCTCTTGAAGGTCCTGCCTGGCTAATCACCTTGCAAGCAAAATTTAGGTGCCCCAGTAGTTGCTGTACCTGTACCAGCGGCACCCTTCTCCTCCCTGTCACCCCTGCCAATAGCCCCTTGAGCCATGCCACCTTGTCTGCTTGGAGCCTGAAATATCCCATCTCTATGCCCACCTCAGTGGCCAGAAATTCCAGCTGATGGGCAGGGCCCTCTGTCTTGCCCTGCACCAGCGGTATCCCTCTCTGCCGGCACATCCCCTTAAAATCTCATAGCATGTCAAGCGCCTCCCTCCTTGTCTCACCAATGAGGAGGAAGTCATCTAGATAGTGCACCACCCATCTGTGCCTGTACTTGACCCCCGAACACCCACTGCACCCAGGTGCAGAATGCCTCAAATGTGGAGCAAGTCACCAAGCATCCCATCGGCATGGTCTTGTTGAAATAGAACTCCCCCGGAATTGGAAACCTGATAGGTCCCAGTCCACTGGGTTAACCGGGAACAATCGAAAAGCCAATTCAATATTCATCTTGTCCAACCATGCCCCGTCGATTGCCCTGATCAATTTAAAGGCCTGCTCTAAGGAGGCATATGACACCACACAAAGGTGGTCCGGTATGCCTTCATTCACTGATGAGCCTTCTGGGTAAGACATGTGGTAAATCAAGCAGAATTTCTCATCCCCCTTCTTTGGAATGATGCCCAGTGGGGACACCTGAAATTGGGTGCATGGGGGCCCCCCAATGGCCCCTCCATCCACCCCACCTCTAGTTCCTTCAAAATCTTGTCCCACACTATCCCGTCTTTTCCTCTCATCGACCTGAGGCTCTTGGTCCTCATCTCTGCCCTCTCCCCTTGAAATCCCAGTGGGAAACCTGAACAGCACCCCCCCGAGCAGCACTGCCACCCTGTTATTCAGGTAGCCTGTGGTCCACTCTTCCACCACTGCTAGGAAAATGGGCGTGTGCACTAGCGCATAGCCCCATCTTCCCAGTCCCTTCTGAAGTCTAGCTCCAGCCATAGTGGGTGGTATGCTGCCCTCTGTGGTGACCCCCTTGCCCTCTGCTTTGTCCATCCCTCTGAGGCCTCTTGAAAGGACTTATCATGGTGTGGGCCCTCATTCTGCCTCCCTCTTTCTCCCCCTTGCCAGCAACTGGAGACCAGGTGCGACCCCCCACTTTGAATATGCATGCCGGAACTTGCAATTATTCCATGTGCAGGTGGCCTTGTTAAAACCCCAATAGATCTTGGCTAATGCAGTCGCCGGGCCACTCCTTTTCATGTGGTCAGCCATGGTCCCACTCCCCTCCTCCAAAAGGGTCCTCACCCACAACTCTAAGTGGGTGCAATCCCACCTCAGATCTCCCTTCACTGCCATTCTCTTCTGGGATGCTTCATCATATTTCAACCACCCGAATTCCAGCTTTGCTTTGTACATGTCCCTGATGATGGACATGTATGTTAATAATGGTGTGGCCAGGTCTGGCTGCTTTTCTAGAAGTAGCACACTGTAAATAATAAAACCCCCTTGCCAGTTCTCTATGGTCTCACCCTTGTACTTGGCCTCCTCAGCTTTGTGCCCCATGACCGCCAAAGCCACTGCCATCTCCAACTTCTCCACTGACTCCCTCTGCTCGTATCTTTTGGCTGTGTCCTCATCCACCAGCCCAAAAATGTCCACATGCTGTCCCTTCCAAATCTTCTCCCTCATTGATGTCAGGACATGGTCACCCAATGAGCACCCTGTAGGTCCTTCATACAGTTTTTGTTTGTTACCAGGGCCCCAGCCCCCCCCCTTTTTTCTCCCCTCTACCCTTTAAAGCCTGCATTGGCTGTTCCATTTGCTCTATCCTTGCATCCCCCATGTTGCCCAACAGCCCTTCCAAACAATCTTTTAAACCATTTTTGTCAGCTATATCCACTCCATTCATACCCCCATCTGGGCTCCCCTGTCCGGTTCAGGTGCTGGCAGCAGTACCTGGATGGGTGCTGGTTGTGGTGCTTCCCGCCTGGTCGTCTTCCCCATCATTCCCCTGGCTGGCCGCTCCTCTCACTCTTTTCATGTTTTCAGTGCTTCCTCCTCCTCTGTCTCCCTCTGCTTCGCTGCAGCCACCAACTCTGACATCTGCCCCATCAGCTTTGCTGCTTCCTGCATCATCCTTTCACTGGACATCGGGTTTCACTTGGGTGCCATCACTGCTCCTGGTCTCTGCTGCATTAAAAAGAAAGGTCAGTGCCCGAAGACCCATGAAGCGTACCACCAGGGTCCTGCCCTGGTCCTCCAGGCACCGCCTCCCAATAACCAAGGCCAATGGGCCCAGGCACAGATCTGGAGTTGTCACTAAACATTATACACTAGCATTAAAACTCTTATACATAATCAAGCAGTGTATTTACTGAATATAATGTTTTATATTTTTTCTATGTTCCAAGAATCATTACTTTTGTGTGTGTGTTAGGTCTGAGATTCCATTTCTTACTAGTAGAATAACTCTGTCTATACTTCTCTATAGCCCTAATCTGTTTGCTGAAATGATTGGCAGGTTGTCCATGTATGCTAATAGTAGAAGGTTATGATTCAGTATTTTTGGTACATGGTCATCAGATATATCTAATGTCAATAGTACTTCATTCATACATATGATAAACAATGCTGGAGTCAAAACACATCCCTGTCTGACTTCCAAATTGGTGTCAATCCATGTAGTAAGATCTTTATATTTCGTGCATTTTATTTATACCCATGTGTCATTATATAATCTGTTTATTCTAATTATAGATTATTGGAGCATCATGTGATGCTCCCTGACCAATCACATTGTTTCCTTCGGTTGCACATGAGGTACTGTTATTGACATAAGGGTACCTCATATGCTCACACTAATGAGCTTCTCAAAAAACACTGCAGAAATGGACCACAAAAAAGGTTTTTTTAATGGTACTATGATCTATAATAACTTTATAGGGGCTCTAGGAGGGTCTCTTATGGTTATAAAAGCATTGCATCTTTTGTACTTAGGGCACCAGAACTGCTCACCTGACGTTCACTGTTCTCTTACCCTAAGAAAACATGTGGTGACACTCTCATATCCATAAGAGGCCCTCCAAGGACCCATATGAACTTATATTAGTGAATTTTGTTCAATGCCCAGTTCTCCCAGTTTAATTCATAATCACTTTGATAGGATTGAATTAAAAGCAGAAGAAAAATGCACTAATACCAAAAAAGCTTCTGTTTCCTCATCAGACAGTATAATGCAACTAAAGTAGGGAAATGTGGTGCTAGGGTTTCCAACCCTAACTCCCTAACCCAAGCAGAAAAAGGACAAAAACATTAGGGTTTGGGGTCTCCTGAGTCTTGGTGAATTAGTGATGGGGTCTTCATTGGGGAAAATTGATTTTTATGAGACAAGACATCCATCTGGTTTACATCAAAAGAACCTGACTGGATGATAATCCTGCCCCATTTTGGAGGCAGCCATTCTGGCCGTGTTCTCAGTGATACACCACTCGAGATAGGATCACAGGGGCAGGGGTGTAGCCACCTATTTTAGATCAGAATTGGGTCTTGTGGGAGTGCCAGTTGAGGAATCCAGATCGTTTGAGTGCATCACTGTTGCAGGTGTGGGGTGCAGGATTATTCTCATCTACCGTCCACCCGGGGATGGGAAATTGTTCCTGCAAGAAGTTGCAGACTTCATTGTCGACATGGCATTTGACTCTCCCAGGCTGATGAAACTGGGTGACTTTAATGCCTGAGTCGATGACAAACTTTCGCAGTCTGGTCAGGACTTCCTCCAACTTTTGTGTTCATTGGGCCTTACACAGGTGGTTGTCTCTTCAACTCATGTTCATGGTCACTCACTTGACCTGATTTTCCTCCTGGGGATGGAGACCACCGATTTGTTGGTGGAACCAGTCAGGTGGTCTGATCACCACACCATAGGGTTCAATTTCAAGGCTTCCCCCTATAGGTCTGCCCCTGTGGAGATGGTCAGATAACACTCTTTGAGGGATGTGACCCCTGATTGCCTGTTGGTGGTGTTAGACCTATCAAGACTGCCGGGTGCAAGTGGTAGTCCAGAGGACTTAGCCCAGGCCTATAACAAGACTGTGACAGAAGCCCTGGACTCTATCACTCCTGTCCATGTTCATCCTCTCTCTCTTCACCCTCGATCCCCCTGGTTTGATGAGACCTTGAAGGAAATGAGATGAGTTGGATGAAGGTTAGAGTGATGCTGGTGGAAATCCACCCTGGATGCTGACCATCTTAGATTGATGGAACATTATTGGGTCTATCAATCAGCAATCACCGTAAGAAGGCAGAGTTTCTGTCTGGGGAGATCGCTGCAGCTCAGAATTGACCAGCTCAGCTGTTTTGGACCGTGGACAGGCTGTGCAACCCAATCTGTCTGACGGTCCGAAGTACATTTTCATAGTTTAAGTGTGATGAGTTTGCTCAATTCTTTGCTGATAAGGTAGCTGACATCAGGGCAGAGATCCAACCACCTCACTCTGTGGGGGTTGATGGTGGTCAGTGCTTGGCCACTGCACCTTGATTTTCTTTGGTCTTCTTTCGACCGGCTGGAGATTGTTGATATTGTGTGGATTGTCCAGAATATGCTGCCAACGTACTGTAATTTGGACCCGCGCCCAACACACCTATTATTGTGGTGTATTAATTCTATCGGCCCTGTCCTTGCCAAGATTGTGTGGTACTCCCTGGCTCCCTGAAGGAGGCGGTGGTGACACCACTCCTTAAGAAAGCTTCTCTGAACCCTAATTGCTTGACTAATCACAGACCTATCTCTAACCTTCCCTTTGTAGTGAAGGTGATTGATAAAGTAGTTGTGCTGCAGCTGGAGAACTATCTTACCATCCATGATATCTATGATCCTCTCCAGTCCAGTTTTCAGAAGAGGCATAGTACTGAGATGGCTCTGGTTCAGGTGCTCTGTGATCTCCGGATGGCTAGAGATCAGAAGCGCCGTTCCATCTTGGTGCTCCTTGATCTCTCATCAGCTTTCAACACCATGGACAATGTGGTGTTGCTTGAGTGCTTGAGGGTCATCTGTGGCCTGGCAGGTTCACTCCTCGGATGGTTTCAATCTTTCCTCTCTGACAGGTTTCAGAGGGTGATGTCTGAGTTGTTTTCCTCAGACTTATTCTCCCTACCTTGTGGGGTCCCTCAGGGCTAGGTGCTCTCCCCAGTGCTGTTCATGGTGTATATGCTGCTTCTAGGAGACATTGTAATACAATATGGGCTGAAGATTTGCTATTATGCAGATGATACCCAGCTCTATCTGTCTTTTACACCTGAACAGGATAGTGCAATCTTGGTCTTTAACAGCTGCCTAGCAGAAATTCAGGATTGGACAAAATCTAGCTGGCTGAAATTGAATTCTGATAAGAATGAGGTGTTGGCTGTGGATCCAGATCTCTGGATAGAGGCGTTGGTGGCAGGGCCTCCTTCTGGGCTTTGGCTCGGGAGTAGTCAGTTGCCTTTCTCTGAGCCGGTGCAAAACATGGGGGTGATCCTTGATAACAGACTGACACTGTGTTCACACGTGTCCACAGCTGTAAAGGCCTCATTTTACCATCTTAGGAACATCGCTCGGGTTAAGCATCTTGTTCCATCCAGAGACCATCCCACGCTGATCCATGCCTTTGTGACCTCACACCTGGACTACTGTAACTTCCTCTACCTAGGGCTTCCAGGGGTTGATATCCACCAATTGCAACTGGTGCAGAACGCTGCAGTGTGGCTATTGACGGGGGCTCCTCGTTCGAGTGACATCACATTTGTGCTACACAAACTGCACTGGCTGCCTGTTTAGTGGTGGATCACCTTCAAGGTCAGTCTCCTGACCTTTAAAGCCCTGCATGGACAGGGTCCAGGCTACCTGCAAGAGCTCCTGAACCCTTACTGCCCTGTCCTCCCACTCTGCTCTGCTGGCAAGGGGTTGTTAGAGATTCCCAGGGTATGGTTGAAAACCTCCAATTCTCGTGCTTTTATGTTTGTAGCCCCGACCCTGTGGAATTCTCTACCTCATCAGATTCAAGAGTGCCAGACCATGAAGAACTTTAAGACAGCTCTGAAGACCTACTTGTTCTGTCAGGTCTTTGGTGATTATATGTAATATTCTGCTCCCGTCTGTATTTATAGTTTAGTCCTGAATCAGCAGGATACTGTTTTATTGTTTTAACTGTTTTTAGGCTTGTATAGTGCTTTGGTTTTAGATATTGTGCTTATAAATAAAGTTTATTATTATTATTATTATTCATGAAACTTCAGGAAAATTGATTTTTATGAGACAAGACATGAATTTTCAGGAGACTTAATGGTCACAAAAGTGGGTAAAAGAGGAAAAGCTTTGTGTATCAAGAACAGCCCTCCACTTACCTACTCAGCCAGCTGCCATCAGACTGCCAGTGAGCTTGACTGTAAGTACTGCAGAAACAGCTGTTTCTACAGTTGAGAATCAGTACTTGTTAAATTCAAATTTTACAGCCATCAGGATAATTTATCCCTCACCCCTAAAGTAGATTTTTTCCCAGTGCACTTTCTAGTACAGCCTGCTGGCACAGCAGTAGCACTGTTGCTTGTGACTCTGATGACCCATGTTCAAGCACGAGCCTAGAGCACAAGAGGAACAGCTGGGGGGAGGTAGGATGAGCATTTGCTGGACTGCTCTCCTCCTCTGGGGGACGGGCTTTGGAGAGTGGCAATAGGGTGGCTACTAGAAGAGGGTAAGTGTTTCACCAGACAGGAACTGCACAAAGCTGGGTTGGAGGCATTGGGGGATGTGGCATGCCATGTTTATGAGCACACATGCCCATGCACTTGCCATTATTGCACAGCCATTACTCCATGAGAAAATGCAAGCAATAAATCTTTCAGACAGACAGCAGGATGATTCCCCAACATTGCAGCCTATGCTGCTATTGAATGTTGCCAGCATAAGTCTCAGCTGGGTCTTCAAGTGATTTTGTTCGCTCCCTGTGGGGACCCCCCATGAGGGGAATGTTATGGTCTTCCCAGAATGGGCAGCTCCAGGGATGTTGGTGGGGTGAAGAATAGTGTGTCCTGTGGGCAGGCAAGGAGTATATCCCCCCTTGTCAGGGAACCATAAATAGAACTAAAAACACATTTCTATAGGGATCCAGACTTATTTATTCATGTTATGATTTCTTAAAGTGCTATAAAGATTCTTTTAATAATACATAATTTCCAAAAGTAACTTTTTCCATAAAGTGTAGTTAGAGGGAGTTTGATCCTTCAATAGTCTTATAATATATCTTTTAGCATTTAATAAGGTTAGATCTAATAATTTCTTACCTTACTGTCCTGGCATAGGCTGTTGCAAAGAAGAACGAATAAGGTATAGTTCAGTATCTATATTTAGAGTAACATTCAAAACTGAATTCCATTAGGTTAATCATTTTAGTAGGAAATCATAACTTGAGACAGTTTGCCTGTTTTATGAAAATATGTATTGCAAAATGGTGAAATGTTACAATTAAATTGATATATCCTGTGGTAAATATAGAATTGAATATGATTAAAACAATTGTTGATTGACTTTTTTAGTAAACTCAATATTGTGACCCATTTTCCTTTAGTACAAGTGATCTTCTGTTTTTTTTTCCCATGCCATTTTCAATCTTAAGATTAAGTGTACATTATTAATATACTCTAGAATCATTTATTTCCTAATAGTTCAAAAGATATTGCAGGAGGAGATGATAATGGACCTAATAATTTTGTAAGGGCTGATCTTATTTGAAACTAACAAAAGAAATCTTTATTATCCAAATTATATTTTAGAGATAATTGTTATAAAGGCATGAAAATTCTATTTTTGACAGTATCCCCCACATATACTATATTGTTAGTTATGGTCCATTCTCTTAAAGAGTTTGATTGTCAATTGGGAGAAAGCCATTAAACATAATCAATGTCAATAATGATATTTGTGTTTTTATTCCCATGATTATTGTGATCTTGCAATGTCCAACTAATGTGGCATTTAAAATTGTGTTTCCTGTACTTTACATGATTTTTGATTCAGTATTGCAGTTGAAAATGTGGAAAGTTGACTTCTGTTGATAGTAGGTTGATCTGTCAGCTTTGTAACCCCTACAACCAATACTGTGCTGCATTGTGCCTGAAATATTTTATAGCTTCTATCCTGAACTTAACTGGTGCAATAGAGACCATGGGGAGGATCTTAGGAGGCTAAAGCTTGAATATAACAACAGCCTGTTTCACATGTAGTGGGAAGGGGATCATCTGCATTACAGTCAAGCAGTGTGGCATCCTCCCCAAAATCAATGGTGGGCAGCTCACAGCTTGAAATTATGACAATCACTTCCTACAAGAACTAATGTCACTAAGGCAGAGGTCCAGAACTTGATGGTAGGGATTCAGAAGAACTTGCAAACTGTTAAATATGAGCATCAGGAACTTCAGACCCCCACAACTGCCCTGACTAAATGCTTAGATATTATCTCTTGCTGCATCTGCATCATTGTCAGGTATAGATGCAAGAAATGTTGCAGGATCAAGAGAACTGATTGAGGAGGAAGAACCTCCATCTCAGGGGTATTCCCAAGGGGTGGAGGGGCCTCAGATAACCAAATTTTTTACATAAGTGTTAAGAGCTTGCCTGCAGCTTCTTGAAGGTTTCTCTCTGGATGTAGAGGGGGTGAACTGCACCCTCAGCTACAAGCTGGACCTGAGTGAACTGCCCCACTTCTTAATCATGATTTTTTTTTAAATATCAGGTAAAGGAGATGCTGTTGCTCACTGCCTAGAAGAAGCAAATTGTTAAATATGATGAAGTGCAGACTTATTTCGATCATGACTATGCTCCAATAGTCCAACAAAAAAAGAAACATAGAAACATAGAAACATAGACTTTGACGGCAGATAAGGACCACTTGGCCCACCCAGTCTGTCCATTTCCCTACCTACTGGATAAGCTGCAGATTCTAGTTAACCAACAGCCTATTTCCTGCAACCATCCACTATAATTGTCTTATGTCAGTCCCATGCATGTTTGAATTCCTCCACTGTTTTAGACCCCACAACCTCTCCAGGAAGGCGGTTCCATGCGTCCACCACTCTCTCCATGAAAAAGAATTTCCTCACATTACCCCTGAGCCGTCCCCCCTCTAACTTTAAATTGTGCCGCCTTGTCCTTACACATCTCTTTTTCTGAAAGATGCTACCTCCTGGACTTTGTTGATTCCTTGAGGTACTTAAAAGTTTCTATCATGTCCCCTATCCCTCCTTTCATCAAGGGTATACATATTAAGCTCTCTCAGTCTCTTCATATGGTTTCTGATGTAGACCCTGCACCATTTTAGTTGCCCTCCTCTGACTGCTTCCATCCTGTCTATGTCCTTGTGTAGATGAGGTCTCCAAACTGCATGCAGTATTCCAGATGGCGCCTCACCAACTGTCTGTATAGAGGATAACCACTTCCTTTTTCTACTTGTGATGCCCTCCCTATGCATCCCAGTATTCCCTGGCTTTCCCTACTGACTTCTCACATTGCATACCCACCTTTAGGTCATCTGATATGACTACACCCAGATCCCTTTCCATTATTGTTGTTGTTAGTACCTCCCCGCTATTGTGTACTCTTCTCCTGATTTTTATTTCCCAGGTGCATTACTTTGCACTTCTTTGCATTGAATCTAAGTTTCCATATGTCTGACCATTCCTCCAACCTCCAAGTCCCTTCTCATCCTTTCTACCCCCCTTGTGTATCAACTCTGTTACAGATCTTTGTGTCATCCGCAAAGAGGCATATCTTTCCTTTCAGACCCTCTGCAATGTCACCTATAAAGATGTTAAAGAGGACTGGACCCAGTACTGAGCCCTGAGGTACCCACATTAGTAACCCCTTTCTTCAGAATGTGTTCATTCACTATTACCTTCTGTGTCCTGTTGTGCAGCCAGTTTGTTACTCTCCAGGCTACCACCCTGGAACCCACTCCCAGGCTGGCTAATTTGATTATTAATCTTGTGCAAGACTGTGTCAAATGCCTTGCAAAGTCTAAGTAGGCTATATCCACAGCCCTCCCTGGTCTATTACTTTGGTCACCCAGTCAAAGAAATCGATTAGATTTGTCTGACATGACCTTCCTGCTGTGAATCCATGCTGCTCCAGTGCCCTGCTGGCCTCTAGGTACTGAACAATTTTTCTTTCAGAAGTGATTCCACCATTTTCCCCACCACTGAGGTCAAACTAACAGGTCTGTAGTTTCCTGCTTCTGCCTTGCTCCCACTTTTGTGAAGGGAATCACATCTGCCCTCCTCCAGTCCTCAGGTACCACCCCATCTTCCCATGATTTTTTAAAAGTGTGGTTAGTGGTGTCACTAGGTCCTCCTTAGCTCTTTTAGATTCTAGGGTGAATCCGTCAGGCCCCATTGTTTTGTCTGCCTTGAGTTTTGTAGTTCTTCAGTACTTTTCTTCTTTAAATGGACTGGTATCAACCCCACCATCTAGAGTGCTCCTACTGTTTGGTTTAGGTAACTCCTCCTCTTCTTCTTTTGTGAATACTGAGCAAAAGTATTCATTCATTATCTCTGCCTTTTCACTGTCTCCTCTGCCCACCTCCCCTTTATTAATCTTCCCTATCCCTCCCTTAACCTTTCTATGTTCCCTAATGTACCTATAAAAGGTTTTATCCCCCTTCTTAACTGAGTTGGCTATCCTTTCCTCGGTTTGGGCCTTTGCTTTTCTAACTGCCTTCCCCACTTCCTTCTGCTTTAATTGATACAGTTCTCTGTCGTGTGCCGTCTGTGATTCCTTATACTTTTTGAATGCAGCCTTTTTCTCCTTAACCTTCCCTGACACTTCTTTTGAGAGCCATAGTGGTTTTTTATTCTGCTTTGTTTTCTTTATTTGTTTCACACAAAGGCTTGTTGCCTCCATGATGGCAGTTTTGATTTTTCTCCATTGTTCTTCCACCCCTCCTTTCTGGCCATTTGCTAATGCATTCCTCAGGTATTCACCCATTTTGCCAAAGTCAGCCCTTCTAAAGTCCAGTATCCTTGTATTTGTATGGCTTGTCTCCATGGTTGTGTTTATTGTGAAGCACACTGTGCAGTGGTCGCTTGTTCCCAGGTGTCTACTGACTTCTAAGTTTGTGATCCTCTCTCCATTTGAGAGTACCAGGTCTAGTATTGCTCCCTCCCAAGTGGGTTCCACCACTAGCTGTCTAAGGCAAGGAAGAGCCTACCCTCCCTACCTCCACACTCTCAAGCAAGCTGGTATCCATTTCCCGATTCCTTTTTTGGCCAAGTGAAAAGTCTTATTCTCTGAGGAAGATGTGCTGTACCACACACCTGAGGAGGCTAAGCAGGACTTCTAGCTAGAGGGTATACAGCTTCTTCAGTCCCTCCGCTCTCAGACTCAAACCTGAAAGGGGTATAGAACACAGTGACCTACATTGCAACCCCTCTATGATATGAGTGATTCTGCCACTGACTCAACAGCCCGACTTAACAAGCACAAGTTGACACTTGCGGTCATCTCTGCAGCACATAAAGGAACTACTTTAACAATGCAAATGCCATGGGCATTAGCAGCATCCTGTTGTAGTTCATCAACTGGCACAGCACACTATTGTTCTTGGAGGTGAACTGTTGATAAAATTTGATGAAACTAGCAAAAACTGACTACTTGGATAACACTGCAGGTACTGAGGTGGGGGACTGCCCCCTTACATGGCATATTGAGGTGCAGACAGAGGAAACACTCTTATATAGGCCAGTAGACACTTGTGCTCATGCTTGACCTTTTTCCTCTGGAGCTGAGCCCCTCCCAATATTTGTTTAGTAATGACATGGCCCTACTTAGACCAGAGGCAGAACTGTGGCCCTAGTAATGGAGGCCTTTGTGTGGAGAACCTTTGCACTGCTATTAGAGCAGCTACCCTGCTTGGCAAGAGGGTGTCACACCATCCCAAGAATTTGGGTCCCACACTAAATGTGAAAATATTGTTTCTAGCATCACATCCTTGGGGAGTGATGGCAGGCCTCAGGTTAGAGCATCTTTTTGGGAGGTGACTGATCTATGAAGCCCTGAGTTCCTCTGCTTTTTCAGTGAGTAGTGTGCAGACTGTCTACTTACAGTATAGCAGAGAGTTGGAAATCAGCCCACCCCTGACAGTGAGGCCTGTTTTGTAAATATATGGTGTCTTCAAAGCACCATACCTGTGCTAGTTTAGGGGTCCCAAAAAGGCTCCCTTGCTCTCCAACTCTTCCTGGCTGGAGTGGGAGTTTCTCCCCTCATCTCTCATCTCTCCTCCTCTGGTCCATGTTACTGCTTCATTTACTATTTCTTGGCAGTGTTATACCTGCATAAGGCACCCACAGCTGCTTCACAATGCCTTCTGGTGCAGTGGCCTTGAATGTTATAGGTTGTTAGTATCTGTTGTTGTTGACACTATTTAACGATTCTGGATTATAGTTGTTTGAAGCACTCGCAGCATTCCAGCTCAAATAGGGATCCATTTGCCCTCTTCATACCTGGATGGAATCCCTAGGGTTCAGAGAATTATTAATTTGCTATCCAGGTAGGTTCTGCCCCTGTAGAACTAACAGCTGCCAGGCTAATCTTTTTCCATGATGTTTCAGGAATGATTTTCTGGACAGTTGCATGGATGGGGGTACCAGTCCTTGACTTTACTAATGTATTTGTTGACTAAGTTGGTGATGTCTAGCCCATTCTGTTTACAGATTTCTTGTACTGGGAGACAGTCTGATTACCTTTTGTTCGACTTGCTCCCATGCTGGTTCACTTTCATCAGGTTCTGCATAAGAGCACATGAGACTCAGATCCCCTACCTGGGGAGGATTTGCTTAATGTTTGGACTCTCTTACATGTTACTACTTCTGGTTAAGGATGCTCTGTTGGTACCTGATTCCATGTTCTCCTGTTTTCTTTTTGTGTTTTTCCTTTGTATTTCTTAATGTCTGCACCAATATTCCTATTACAGTGGGTTATGGAAAGGGAGATGTCAAGATTTTCAGACCACTCTTTTTTTCTGGCTGGGATGGGAATTCTTGATTGGTTAATTTTTCTTTTACTTAATAGATTGTGGTGCAGATAACCAAATTTATATCATATAATGTCAAGGGAGTCCATGGCCCAATTAAGTGACCCTATGTTGTTCGGCTGCTAAAGAGGAAAAAAATCTAATATTTTTCTTTACAAGAAACATATCTCACACAAGATGAACAGTCCAAGGTTAGAAAGTTTGACTTTCAGGTATTGGGCTATTCATCGCACCATGAAGAGGGGTGTTAACTTTGGTACTGAAAGGCCTCCCCTTTGAGATAAAAAGTCAAATTGTGGTTACCGAGGGGTGTTTTGTTACCATGGTGAGAACTGTATATGAGGTGCCACTCACAATGACCAATATTTAGCCCCCCCCATGGGAACAGATAAATGTGATATTCACACTTTTTTGAAAAATGTCTCCCAATCCAGAGAGAGCAGCTCATTCTGTCTGGGATCATAATATTACCTAATACCCAGCATGAGACTCCTGAACCTCCTGACCTTTCAGGGTCTTTCCCCTCTACTAAAAATACCTCTGTATAACACTGAGTCATCTGGGTGTCATTAATGTATGGATATACTTATATCCCACTAGAATAGAATATACCCATTTTCAGCATGACATCATAGCTATGTCAGACTTTGTCATCTTTTCACTACTGCCGAGCACCTGGACTCTGTCACTGCAGTTCAGCATGGTACAATTAAACTTTCAGACCCTGCCCCTCTGTTACCTAATATGACTGTTAGTAACTTAACCTACTTATGAGATGAAGTATTAGTTGTGCGGTTAGAAGAACAGATCCCTCAGATTTTGCTGAAGAATGAGGGATCTGACATGACAATGGAATCCAAAGGGATACACTAAAGCAGTGTTATGAGGTAAATTAATTGTGTATATCTCCCAGAGGCATGAATCCAGGGAAGCCTGCCTCAGTCTCCTAAAAGACACCCTTCAAATGTTGAAACTTTTTCATATGCAAAGGGACAGCTTTGTGCCTCCACAAATTAAAGCCTTAAAGAGATACTCAAGAAACCCTTCATTAAAATGTTGAAGAAGCTGTCTTTTATTTAAGACACAAATATTATGACGGGGAGCACAGGAACCAGAACCCTAGCTTAACATTTGCAAGTCCATAAAGAACAGGTGTTATCACATAGTTGAGAGAACCCACCAAGGAACTGATGTGCTATTCCCAGGGTCTCTCTGTACCCTATTAATGAGTTACTACCAACAACTATCATGTGGAGACTGTCCCCATTCTTGAGCAGATCCACTCATATCTAACTGTGTTTCTTCTTCTCTCCATAATGGAATGTCTTGGAGAGGAGCTATTTCTCCTATTACCTCAAATGCATTACTGGCAATACTTAAGAAGTCCAAGATGGGTAAATGCCAGGGAACAGAATGGTACCTAGCAGAATTTTATTAAAAAAACACCTCAAACCTCTGATGCCCCTGCTTTTGTGGATATTTCTCTTTGTCCATCAGGGAGATCTTCCACCACCCTACCGGAGAATTGCCATTATTTCAGCAATCCCAAACCTTAATAAAGATCCCAGTTTACCTCAGTCAAAAAAATCTATTTCTATCTTAAATTATGACTATAAGGTTTTCACATTGGTGTGGGTAGCCCACCTTAATGGTCTTCTCCCATTGTTGCAGGGCATGGACCAGACATAATTTTTGTGTTGCCATTAGGCCCATGATAATGTCAAGAAGATATTACACTTGTTGGACTATATCTGTCAAATGTCAATCTCCTTGGTCATGGCCAGCATTGATTCAAGGAAGACATTTGACGTGGTCTCCTGGCCCTTTCTTTGGGGCACTCTGAGTTGATTTGGCTTTCAGGAGGACGTGGTACAAATCTTCAAGCACCTTTACTCCTTGACCAAGATCTACATCAGGATTAATGGATCCCTAACAGACCCCAATTGTTTTGGAAAGTGGCACCCATCAGTTTGTTTTTTTTTGTTTTATTTTATTGTTTGTGCAATACCAATACCTTAAGTAACTTGCTCTGGCAATTCATAAGGATGTGACTATTGAAGGGGTCAAATCTTGGGGGGGGAGGGCAGAGATTACAAAATTTCCCTGTTCACTTATGACATTCTTTTAACCCTTACTTCCCTGGAGATCTCTCTCCGATGAGTCTGGGAATTGTTCACTCTATATGAGATGCTACTGGAGCTTAAATTGAACACCAGTAAAACAGGTTATTGCTCATCATTTTACCCACACCCCGCCCTGAAGTGGGGTTTTTCATTTCATCATTTTGGCATAAATTTTCCTGATGATGCTTCAGCTGACCAGAGTTTGGGGCAGACTTGTACTCCCTTATCTTTGGCTATGCACTTGTGCTGTCCACTTCCGTACATTATGTCTGTGGACCTAAGGGAGTTACCAAGCTCACTGGAAGACTATACCCTAGTGTAGCCCTAATGAATTCTACCCCTAGATAAATATCTCTATGAAAACTCAGCACGTTATACATGTGTCTCTCTTTTTATGGTTTACACTGCTCCTACTGTCTGGGTCTGGCAACATGTAACTACTCGATGGTCCCCTTTACAATTCAGATGTTGACTGAGGCATTAGCTTTATGGATTTTGATATCTGATTCTCTTTCTTGATGATATAGTGTGGAATATTAATTCATTAATGCTGTACCTTTAGGATGTGCAGTCTACTGAACTGATAACACCTCATTTTCCAATGTGTCCTGGAGGGAGGGGAGAAAGAAAATACACTAATGTAAAATAATAAAAAGGCAGGAAAAATAAATGACTGGACCATTCAACTGTGCCTCACATGTGCTATTTTTTCAATGTATACCACCACAGCAATGTTTTGAGACTTTATTTGATGTCTCTTCCTCGGAGTATGTGGCTGCAAAATGTATAAAAAAGATGATTTCAATAGATATTCATCTCCTTATCTCTAATAATAAACATCTGTTTATGACTTAAAAGTCACTAAATTGAACAGTTACAGTACAAAGAACAATAAACATATGCAAGATTATGGTTTACTAAGTAAGATGAATAGGCACTATTTGAAAGACTTTGGTAAATTTTGAATGCGTTTAATATATATTATGTGGTGACTGAATTTGTTTATATCATTTGACTGTAGATTATGACATTATCATTAATGACTATTGTGGTGGAATTGCAAAGGAAGAACTCATTACGTGCAAACATTAGAAAATATGGAGTGTGTTTCTACTCCATTACTACAATATTTTGAGGTTTTTTTTTAATTATGTAAAAATGTTTATGATTAGAGATAGGAAATGAATGTCTATTAAAGTCCTCTTTTTATTAAATTTTACAGCCACATAGCTTGAGGAGAAGACATCAAATAATGTCTTGAAACATTGGTTTTGGTGGTATACATTGAACAAAATGGCACATGCAAGGTGCAATTGATTGGTCCAGACATCTGTTTTCCTGTGTTTTGATTCCAGACCACTGGACCTAAACCAGATACTGGTACTACTAACAGGAACACTAGAGCTCCAAGGTCATTTATTTGAAAGAAATAAAAAAATGCATAACAGAAATGCAAACTGAAGTAAATGTCAAACAATATAGTGACCAACAGGAGCAAGGTACAATATGTGCAGATGTGCATACTAATAGTCAATGTAGTGTAAAATAACACTTGGTGCATAAGTTAGATAAAAACAAAAATTCAGTTAAACATTATCAGTCAAACAGCTCCCACTGGAGCATGACAGTAGGGAACAGCAAAGCAAATAAGGTAGGCGTTTGAAATGGGAGGGAGAGTGGGCAGTTGCTCTAGTCTGAGGTCAGAGTCTATTGCAGGAGGAAGATTCAGCTGGCATTATAGCCTAGAGGTTAGAGGAATGAGGTGTGACCGATCTTGGTACATCCAGCAGACCAGACCAGAGTTTGATTTTCACAACCTCCACTTGCATACTGTGTGACTCTGAGCAAGTCACTTAACCACCCAGTGCTTCCAGGTCATCCCTGAAAACAAGCACTTGTGCCTAGTGGGCATTACCCAGTTACCAAAAGACTAAAAAAAAAAAAAATGTAAAGCCATGAAGATGAGTCTTAAAGGAGAAGATCATAGCTGCCGGCCCAGTGGCATGGAGGGCTGAGGCAGCATGCCTTACCTCCTACCACACCGTGACCCATGTTCACGGTGTGAGCGGGCCATTGGGGGTCTGCTGGGGAGACAGAGAGGATCAAGCATCTGGAAGACAGCTCTCCTCTCCTAGGGAGGGGTTGGGACAGAGTCTGCTGCATGCCTGACCTCCAGCGGAGGCTGAGGGTCGACACCAGTGGCTCACACATTGGGGGTGGTTACAGGGCAGTCGCCCAACGTGTTCCATGTGGGAGTGCATGTGGCTCGGTCATTGGTGGCATTGCACGTCGCTGTGCCACTCGACGGGGGGGATGGAAAATGGCCCCTCAGGAGGATGACTGCCGGATGCCACAGGCCCAGCTTCTGTGATAGCAGCAGCCACTCACACCAGATCTGAACCAGCAGGTTGAGAGATCCCTGCTGCCCCACCGTGGGGGTCAAGCCATGGGGCAAAGTGAGGGGGCAATGCTGCTAGCGGAAGATGGAGCTGGGCATCCTGGCAAGAGGGATCTCCATAGGGGATGAAGGAAAAAGAAATTAACGGAAAAAAGATCAAAAAGGCAGAGTGGATAGACTGGAGGACAGAGGATCAGAGTTTAAGGAAATGGTATGAGAAGTCATTTTGTCCAGCATTACTAACATACTAACATTCTAAAATGCCAGCAGAATAGGCCTAACGGTCTTTCGTATCTGCTTTTTTGGTCAGCCCCCACCCTGGGAGCTGACCTTGCTACCCCCCCTCATCCTCTCTGGCTTCTCCCTTCCCAGTCCTGGATATTTCCACTGCACAGGACTTTGCATCTGGAACCCTTCCACTGTACTTGTCCCACCCCCTCTTGAACCCCTCCACCATCTCTTCCTCCACCAGCTCCCTGGGCAGTGCATTCCATGGTTCCACCACTCTTTTAGTAAACTAGCACCTCCTCCTTTCTCCCCTGAATCTCCCCCCTCCAGCTTTCACCCATGCCCTCCAGGTGCCCCCCCTTCCTTTGGAGCACTCTGACTGCTCCTCCCCTATTTACCCCCTTCATGTACCTGAAGACCTCTATCATGTCCCCCCAGTCTCTTCTCTTTTCCATTGAGTACATATTTAGCTCTTCGAGCCTCTCCCCATAGGTCCTGTCCCCCAAACCCCAGATCATTTTGGTTGCCCTCCTCTGGACCCTCTCCAGGAGTTTGATGTCCCTCTTTAAGTGTGGCCTCCAAAACTGCACGCAGTACTTGAGGTGCAGCCTCACCAAGCAGTTATACTGGAGGAGTATCACTTCCCTCCTTCTAGAGGTGATCCCCTTAGCAATGCATCCCAGCATCCTGTTGACCTTGGCCGCTACCCTCCTACAAGTCTCAGAGTTGTTCATCTTGACATCCACTACCACCCCCAGGTCCCTCTCAGCCATCTCAGCCATTGAGACTTATAGCATTCCCCCCCCCCCAGGATGTACTCTTGACCCAGGTTTCTGGCTCCCAGATGCAGTACCTTGCATTTCTCTGCATTAAACCTCAGCTTCCACTTTCTAGACCACCTTTCCATAGCCTCCAGGTCCCCCTGTAGGGCCACCCTACCCTCCTCCCCATCCAGCACCACCCCCAGTTTTGAGTCATCTGCAAAGAGAGACTCATCTCACTCCTGATACCCTTCCTTATGTCAAAGACATAGGCATTAAACAGGAGGGATCCCACTAATGACCCTCCTTGGGGATGAGAGTATCCTGCCAACCACAACCCTCTGGGTCTGGTCCTGGAGCCAATTACCTATCCATCTGATCATCTGGCTCCCCACCCCCATTTCTCCAAGCTTATTCAACAGGCCCCCATGAGAAACAGAGTCAAACACCTTGCTAAAGTCAAGATAGAGGACGTCCACCAGTCTACCCAGGTCCAAGGCTCTCGTCACCCAGTCATAGAACTCAACAAGGTTTGTCTGACATGATTTTCCTGAGATGATTCCATGCTGTCTATCATCCAGGCACCTGACTTTTCCAGGTCCCCCAGTCTCTCCTTGACAATGCCCTCCATCACCTTGCCCACCACTGATGTCAAGCTGATGGGTCTGTAGTTCCCTGCCACCTCCCTAGATCACCCCTTGTGGATAGGCACTATATGCACCACCTTCCAGTCCTGGGGCACCCACCCTGTCCTCAGAGAGATGCTGAAAAGCTCCACCAGGGGTTTGACATCCGCTAGTTTCTTCAGCACTCTGGGATGTAATTTATCTGGCCCCGGTGCTTTCTCCATCTTAAGGGACCTGAGGGCTTCCCTCACTCTCTCTGCCATGATTTCCACCTCTGCAACCTCATCCCCCTGCCTTGTCTCCCCCCCTCCTGCCAGTGATGGCACATCCTCTCCCCAGACCCGATGATCGGCAAGGGTCCCCCCCCAGTTTCACCATCTCCTCCCATGTATGATGCAACCCCCCCCATTTTCCTTGGTGAAAACTGAAGTGAAGCACTCATTTAGTACCTTAACCTGCTCCCCCAGATCTTGTGCCCATTCCTCTCCTGTTTTAATCCTGCTAATCTGCCCCTTCTCCCTTTGTTTTTCCCCAGTGTATCTAAAGAACCCCTTATTCCCTCTCCTAATTTCTCTGGCCAGGTTCTGCTTCTTCCTTGCCTTAGCTGCCCTCACCACCCTAGTGGCCCTTCTGGCCATCAGCTCATACTCCCCTCTATCCCTTTCACTCCTTGAGCACTTGAAATGCCTGTAAGACACCTTCTTTCCCCTCACCACCTCCTGAACCTCCCTGGTCCACCAGCAGGGTTTACTGGCCCTATCACATTTTTGTCTTACTCTTGCACAGGTGCTGGTAGCATCCTGCACCCCTATCCTGATGATTTCCCACCTACTATCAGCATCTATGTCTGGCCCAATCCCATCCAAATGCTTCTTAAGGATCCTTCCCATTTCCTTGAAATCCAACCCTCTGAAGTCGGTTACCTCCATCTTTGTGCAGCCTTTGTGCACTCCTCCTAGGTCCAGGCAGAACCAGACTGTGGCATGGTCGCTCCCCACCAATGGGTCCCTTATGTCCAGGCCCCTAATCTGGTCACTGTCTGCCAGGACCACATCCAGTATCTGCTCCCCCCTGGTCAGTTCCCCCACCTGCTGAGTTAGGAACACATCCTGAAAGACATCCAACAACCTCTCTTCCCTCGCCACTGAGGATGTCATAGTCTCCCAGTCCATTCCTGGCATGTTTAAGTCCCCCACCACCACCCTTCCCCTGCCCAATTTGCAGTGTCTCCAAACATCTGCCAACAGACTCTCCTCCGCCAGTGCAGAGGTTCTATACACAACTCCTATTTTTAATCTCTTGCCCCCAATTTTATCAAGGTGACCCAAATCGCCTCCACAGTTCCCTCCAACTCCTCCACTACTCCTATGCCAATGCAGTTTTTGACTATTATTGCTACCCCTCCTCCCTCCCTTCCCTCCCCCGTCCTTCCTGAACATGGTGTAACCCTCCAGGTTCAGGTCCCAGTCATGCCCTGCGGTGGCCCAAGTCCCAGTGACTGCTGCCACATCCACCTCTCCCTTAGTTAGCATCACCTGGAGCTCAGGCATTTTATTGCCCAAGCTCCTGGCATTTAGCAGGACTACCTTCCACCCTTTCCATATACTTCCATTTCCCCTGCTCGCATTCCCATGGGGATTCCGTCTTTCCCCGGTCAGCACCTTACCAGTAGGCCTTTTCCTGCATTCCTCCAGCTCCCCGGAGGGGGTGGAGACCAAGTCCCTCCCTTATCGAACCCTCCTCAACAGCCTTCTCTCCCATCCCTCCCCCCTTCACAAGTTTAAACCTCACCTTTCACCAATGAACCCCTCTATTTTCAACTTAAGGATTCCCCTCCCCTCCAAATTGAGATGGAACCTTTCTCTAGCATATAGCCCCTTATCCTCCCAGGTCTCCCCCCAATTCCCCATCAACCCATACCCTCTGGCCCCATACCACTCCCTGAGCCACTGGTTTATCTCCCTAATCTTCCTCTTGTGTTACCCACTAGCCCTTGGCACCGACAGGATTTCCAAGAAGGAAAAGGCAGGATATATAATACTCTCATGCATCCTATGTCATGACAGAGCCTGGCAAGCTCTCTGACCCCTGCCTGTATATCTAGATCACTATTTCCCTCAATGTCATCGGTATCCAGGTGGACCAGTATATCCAGGGAACCTCCACAATCCTTTGCCAGATGATATACCTTATGCTTGGCCCTGTGCACCATTAGTCCAGGGAAGCATTTTGTTCTAACTGGGCAGGCTTCCCCCTGCCTTTCCCATTTGATACCCCGATCATGGAATCACCCAACAGGATCACTCTGACCACCCCTTTCCTCCATTTCCTCCATGCCCCTCATCCTTTCTACCAGTCCTCCCCAGCCGGCTCCTTGCTCCTCCCCCTATCGGGGTGCCCCTTGCCGCCCTCTCCTTATTTACCCTGGCCACCCCCTTCCCTCTGATCCTATGCCTCTCCTCCTCCTGGGTATCCTTTTGTACCCCACTATCTCCCCATCGCTGCTCACAACTGGTCCTTTCCCCCATCTGCTAAACTTGCCTGGCTCATTGTCCCTCCTTCTCATCTCCATTCAGCCCCTCCTTGCCTGTTGTGCTCCCCTGGCATAAACCCTCAGCTGCCTTTACTGTATCCTACTTGTACTTCTGGTCCCTCTCCTTGCCCTTTCCTCTCAACTGGCCCTTCTCCTTGTGCTTTCCTCTCACTACCTCCCTCCTCCTCCTGCTCTGATCCACCAATCCCCCCATTTCCTCACGTTCCAAGTTCCCCCCTGTTCTCCCTGTTATCTGGCCCCTGCCTCCTGCCCTCCACTCCCTTTCCATCTCCAACCACCCCTGTTATGGTTACATCACCCCCTCATCCTCAAGCACAAGAAGAGAACTGAAGCAGTTACTGAGCTTAAGGTCTGATCCACCTCCCCCCTTGTTTCCTTCTGTTCTGCCCCAGCCATCTGCCTACTTCCCTGAGAATGTCCTCCCTTTGGTCCCCCTCTGTGAGGGTCCCCAGATACCTGCCTGCTTCCTTGGTAGTGTCCTCCTTTTGGGCCCCCTCTGTCAGGGTCCCTATGTGACCCCAGAGTACTCTCTTGCACTCCTTTCCCTATGCCCCTGCCCCTAGTCCTTGGTGCGACCTTGTGGAAGAGCCACTGCCCTACTCCTCAACCATACCTCCCCCCTTCCTCTCTCCAGCTGTCTCCTAATCCCCTCAACCTCCTCCCTAAACTGTGCAAGCTAATTGCATACTGGGCAACCACCGAACATCCAAGCCCAGTCCAGTATCATGTTCACCCCACACCCTGTGCACCCCACCACCCTCCCAAAGATGCTGACCCTAATGACGTGTGGTCCCATTCCCCTCCAAGTAGGTTTCCTTGGGTGAACTACTAGGTTCCCCACTAGTCCAAGATACACCCCTACCCACTAATCAGGCCACCCACTAATCCTAGATAAAGTCCCACAGTAAACAGTACCCCCATTACTAGGTGCAGTACTACACAGTAAACATATAGGGGAAGTGTACAACTCCCTAAGCTCCTCTCTCTCAACCCTTAAACCCAGTCACCAGTGGCTAGAACTACATGAGCTGTACCTGAAGCCTTTTCCTCCAGTTGCAGGGCAGGCGTTCCCTTATAAATCAGCCTAGCTCTGGGCAGGAGGTGGGACTAGGGCCTACACCCAGCTCTCATGAGAGTGTATCAGTCCTGTGACTGCCCCTTACTGCACCTCCAAGCACTACCAGCTAAGAAAATCTTTCAAGTCTACTTCCTCACAGCATCCAGCTAGAAGTTTCTTTCCCCATTCACCTCTAACTGAAGACTGACTGAGTTAAGAGTCCCACCTTACTTCCAAACAGCACTAATCCCCTGTAATATGATGCCTGCACTTACAGGCCAGACAGCAGCTTTTAAACACACACACACACCAAATAGTCTGCTAGAAACAAACAGAAAACCAGCTAAGAACATCTTTCAAGTCCACTTACTCTCACAGCCTCCTGTTTTTAAACAACCACAAACACCAAATTGTCTGCTGGAAACACACAGAAAACCAGCTAAGACAAATCTTTCAAGTCTACTTCTTCACAGCATCCAGCTAGAAGCTTCTTTCCCCAGTCACCTCTAACTGAAGACTGCAAAAACTATTCTTAGGAGGACTTAAACCACCAACCTACTGATTAAGAATCCAGTGCACTACCCAATTGCACCACAGACATGACACTAGATTTCCTGTGAGGGATAGAAAGTGACTGAGAGACCTTGTTACAGAGTGGATATGAAGTCAGAGGAGGTGGAGAAGAGAGAGGAGAGAGGAAATGTAGAAAGGGAGCCAAACCAGAATATGGATATACAGTGAACCATGGCAGGATGAAGTGCAGTGTCACAGGTTTACTGCATGGCAAAAGGGATTAACTTCCATTGAAATTGTATTGTTTGCTGCAGTAACTCTACTGCAGAATTCAGCAGTACTGCACTTCATCCTGGTGGGCTTCACTGTAAATGAGACACAATGGGTGCAAGGGAGGAGAGAGAAAGGGAGGAGTAAAGACAGCAGTAATTGGTAGAGGGAGACATTCCAAAGCAATATGGTAGAAGGAGTGAAAGAGGGTGTCCAGTCTGACAAGGGTGGATTTGGAAATGGCACTGCAGACTATGACACAACAGTCAAAAATAGGGAGGATAGTCTTCAATACATAGAAACATGGAATTTGACGGCAGATAAGGACCACTTGGCCCACCCAGACTGCTCATTTTCCCTACCTACTGTAATGCTGCAGGCCCTACTTGGTCTCTGACTTTACCCTCCCTTTCCTAAGGTTCACTAAGGTTCGCTTATGTCTATCCCATGCATTCTTAAATCCTGTTACAGTTTTTACCCTGACAACCTTCACTGAGAGGCTGTTCCAGGTGTCCACCACTCTTTCTGTGAAGAAGTACTTCCTCACATTTCCCCTGAATCTACCCCATCCAGCGTCATAGCATGACCCATTGTTCTTGAGCATTTTTTTAAAATGCTTCCCTCTTGTACCCTATTTATACCCATGAGGTATTTGAATGTCTGTATCATATTCCCCCTTTCCCCACTTTCCTCCAATTTGTACCTATTGAGGTCCTTTAGTCTCTACTCATAGGGCTTTTGATGCAGGTCCTGCGCCAGTTTAGTTGCCTTCCTCTGGAACTCCTCTACTCTATTTATGTCCTTCCGGAGATGAGGTCACCAAAACTGGATACGGTACTCTACTGAGATCGCACCAATGTCTTATACAGCGGTATCACAACATCCCTCTTTCTGCTGGTGATGCCCCTCCAATGCATCCTAGCATCCAACTAGCTCTCCCAACTGCCTTGTCACTACTGTGTCTTAAAGTAGTAAACTGGGTGCAAAACTGGCTGAGTTGGAAAACCCAGAAGGTATTAGTAAATAGCACACTATCAGAGGAAAAGGAGGTGACCACTTGGGTGCCTCAGGAGTGAGTATTGGGTCCTATCTTATTTAACATCTTCATTAGTGACATAGCTGAATGTTTAGAGGGTAAGGTATGTCTGTTTGCTGATGACACAAAGATCAGTTAAAGGGTAGATGCTCCCAGGGGTGCAAAGGATGAAGTTTCTCCTCAAGAAACTGGAACAATGGTCTGGGACCTGGCAAATGAATTTCAATGTGAAAAAGTGCAAGATCATGTAATTGGGGAATGGAAACCTGGCAGAGGAATACTTCATGGAAGGAGTGAGACTGGAAGCTGTGAAGCAGGAGAAGGACCTGGGGGTGATTATTACAGATGAACTAAAAACAAGCAAACAGTATGAAATGGCAGCACTTAGGGCAAATAAGATGCTGGGTTGCATAGATAGGGGAATCTCCCACAGGAAAAGGGAGATAGTGCTCCCACTCTACAGATCTATAGTGAGGCCGCACCTGGAGTACTGTGTACAGTTCTGGTGACCACATCTCAAAGAGGACATAGATAGATTATAGAGGGTTCAGTGCAGGGCAACTAAAATGATACAAGGGCTGCATGAGACACCATATGAAGATAGATTGAGGGAACTCAGCATGTATTCTGTTGAACAGAAGAGAGATGAGGGAACATGACAGAGACCTTCAAATACCTAAAAGGTGTCAACAAAATGCAGGTACAAGACCTCTTCCTTGGTAGGAACTATGCAAAAACCAGTGGGCATGATATAAAGTTTGAGGGAGGGAAGATATGGGGTAACGCGAGGAAGCTGTTTTTCATGGAGAGAGTGGTTGACCCATGGAACAGTCTCTCCCAGGAGGTGCTAGGGGTCAGGAAGGTTGGAAGTTTCAAACAAGCATGGGATAAATACAAAGGCATCATAGCACTTGGCAGTAAATAGGGGAGGGTGGGTAGTTACTTTAAAATGGGCAGACTAGAGGAATCATAAAGTCCCCTTCTGCTATCACTTTTCTATGTTTCTATGTCACAATGTTTGGCCACCTTTAGGTCATCAGATATGTTTACCTCCAGGTCTCTTTCCTGCTTGGTGGTCTTCAGTACCACTCCCCCCATCTTGTACTTGCCCCAGGGTTTCTCTGCCCCAAGTGCATGAGTTTCGCCTATCCGCCAACCAATTCCTTACCCAGTTTACTACTTTTTACCCACTTCCAGATTGCCCAGCATGGTTGTGAGTCTCCTATGTGGAATGATGTTGAAGGCTTTATTGAAATCTACATAGGCCACATCCACCACTCCACCCTGATCTAATTCCCTGGTCACCCAGCCAAAGAAGCCACTGGATTCAAGATATTCTACAATCCTTTCCTTCAGTAATGATTTCATTAATTTATTTCAATTATTTAAATACAATCTCATGGCAGGCAGGATATATAATAGTCACTTTTTTCCTGTAAAGTGCACCAACCTAGGAATGGAGTTTGATGTGGATAACATCAATGTGTGTTGAGAATTCAAGATGGTGGTCAAACCAAACCCCAAGATACTTAAAGGAGGAGACAACCTCCAGTATCACACCATTAAGCCTTGTGGATTTCAACTGAGCTTGGACACTAGAGGCATGATTCCAAGACAGCTTATGCATGGCGCAAGCCGAGTTAAGCCAAACCCCATGGTGTAATTTGCAACTTGTGCCATGTGTTACATCATTTGCTATTCCAAAAGGCACCTTGTGCAATGCTGTATGTGGGCTGCACCAAATGTGAGTTATGCCACCCACCATGACCGCAACCTGCAACAGCATGGCGCAAGGGTGGGTTATGGCAGCAACTGTGCCCTATTCCAAAAGGGTGGCTGCCATAACCCATTTACACTATTCCAAGAGCCACAATGGCACAGTGGAGGTAGACCATTATGGAGATGGTCTAAGGGGCATCTGTCCATGCCAGTCGATGGATGCCCACTCCACAACACTGCGGCAAAGGTACTGCAATGCTCCCCATGCCCCCAAAACACGTTCATGCCCCCCAACCCCTAAATGTCAGGGATCCCCTGGGTCCAATAAGCAATGTGCCACCCAAATGCCAGTGCCACCTGGCCAGCCCCCCCATGCTCCCTTGTACATGCATTGGTGTTCCAGGGCAGGGGGCTCTAGGGGGCAGTTTGCAGTGGGCTGCAACTTGCAGCAGGCAGAGCCATTGCACCATGCTCATGGTGCTAGCCAATGCCTGCCACAAGTCGCTGGATGTAGGTGCCAGGGACCCTGCCTGTCTTCGAATACAGCACAGCGTCCCCGGCATAGTGCCACATTGTGCAACTTGTATACGCCAATGAGTTGTGCCATGCATCTTGAAATCCGGACCCATATATCAGATACATAACAGGGGCAATAACGTGAACCCTGAACAACTGCAAAAGGTATTAGGTGTGGGGGGAGAGACTATTCACAGTTACAGTTGCAATAGAAGTGATAGCAGTTGTCTTTAGGTTTGCCTAGGTTAACATCTCAAGTAATGTGGTGTATAGTTACTTGTGCTCATTCAATTTTTTAAAGATCAAGTGTGTTGATAGTATGACTGTTTTAAACAATGTGCAATGCATCTTTCCAAGGCCACTGCTTGACCATATGTATTTCAGGTTTTGTCAGATAAAAATTGTTTATAAAATCTTCAACAGCAAAAACAGAACAGGAGGGGGAAGGAGAGAGAGACAGAGAGAGGAAGAGAGAGAGACAGAGGAGAGAGAGAGAGAGAGAGAGAGAGAGAGAGAGAGAGAGGACACAGAGAGAGAGAGAGAGAGAGAGAGGGAGCCAGAGAGTAAGTTGTAGTTTTGCTATAGTGTAATTCAAATGACCTCACAATAAACCCTCATTGAGTTATCCCTTCCAGTAATATTTTTCTGTTGGAGCATGGAAGATGATTGAAAAGGGAGTGGTGCTGAATCTATTCAGTTCCATGGACTTCCTTACAAAAGATAATATTATTATCTAGGATGAGGGTATCTGGATGATGCTGATATATGGTACTGTCATTCTTTGCAAATATTTGTGTTTCACATTATGCATAAAACATCACTGCTATGATTGAGGTTCTTTAGTAAGTCCATTAAGGTACATATTTGTCATTCTCTTCAACATCATGATCATTCTTTAAAATTTGTAATTTTACAGTGACTAGAAAACCCATGTCAGCAGCCCTGAGTATTATTAACTTTTCATGTCCTTCGATCAGTTTCTTGCTACCCATTATACCAGAATACTTATCAGAGATAGTGTCAGTTTTAGGGTGCCTGTGTCTGCACCCATATTATTTCATTCAAGGGCTACAGGAAACAAACAAAATCCAAAATTATGCTTTGGAGCAATATTGTAAATCTCAGATTCTGCAGTGCTTGTTCATGTTAATGTATTGCCTCAAAATTGCTTGTTTGTTTTATCTGTGGCATGCCTTTGATCATATAAAAGGTAAGTTCTGCTTTATGACAGCATCCTAGATTAGTCTGTGCTTAATCAAGTCAAGTTTCTCACTATGTGTTTTTGGAAAGTGCTGATGTACCCACCCTTTTAGGAATTGCTTTATTATATGCATGTTCTTGTAGCCATTCAAGTGAGATAACTACAGCATACACCTGTCTTACTCAATGACGTCATGCACAATAAGGTTCAGTATGTGGGCAAAGTACAGTTCATGCATCCACTAAGCCCAAATCATAAAATGCCTTCTTTATGCGGGAGTTGGTACTGTTCTGTATAATAATCATACCAACAATAAGGTGAAGCTACATTAGCCAATACTGTATCATTTGTTAACCCATCCAAAATGTTATATACCCAGAATTATATTTAAAGGGAATCAATTTCAGGGGGTTTCAACCCTTACTGTTCAATTGACAAGCATGCCCAGCGTAATTATTGCTATACAGTGATTATTGATATTTGTCCTTAATGTCTATAGGCAGACCCATCACACTGCTTACTGCATCTTCAAGATGCCTTTTTAGTATTATTATCATAGAGTCCTAGCACTGTAATGGTTACATAGCATTTATAGAAGATGTTATATATAAGGAATAAAGTATGAGTACCCATAAACAAAGAGCCTGTGTTTCCATCAAGGCGTTGAGATACCACTGTATGGACCTTGAGAGTGAAGCTCAAAGGATCCATGCTGGTATCCCAATCCTGAGATGGAAACACAGGGCGAGTTGTGTACGGTGCCCCATACTTTATGTGTTATAGTATATGGTTCTCCTTTATTAAAAAGTTATTTTTGTGAAGGCTTAACAAGGTTTCATTCCTTGTCTTCATGTTCCCCAATGTTGTCGGCAGTTCAGTGTGGTGCAAAGCCTGTTGCTGCAGTCCCACTCCACTCCTGACCATTCAAACATCTGCAGCAGTGTTTTATTAAAACAAAGAGGTTAAATTAGTAAGGTTTGGTAACATCGAGCCGACTACAGCAGTCCATATCCTAATCATCTCCATGAACCACTCACTAAGTGCCGGCACCATGTTTGTTTTGATTTTTTTTTTTAAGTGGACTTTTTCATCCAGTCATGTGGCACAAAGTGTAGGACTTATGAATATTAATTAGGGACTGCTGAATATTTATCATAGAATGTGCACAATAGCTTTTAGAATGTGTACAGCTTTTAGAACGTGTGTGACAACTTTTAGAATATGCACAACATTTCAGCAGCCACTATTTTTTATATAGAATAAGCCCTAACCATATACTATTGAATGGTGATGTAAGTTCAAACTGTTTCTTATAAGCTACAGTATAGTATTCACAGCACTACAGAGTAGTTAATCTAATGCTACCATCTCTGAAAAGGATGTTCTTATTTCAACCACATCAGGATAGTTTTTAGTAAATTTGTATGTTTTCTTACTTCAAGTTTGTTGAATAATAAATTGTCAAAAAGTGGCCACATAAAATTAGTGCTGGAGTGAGAATAATGAACCGAAAATGAAATGATGGGGCATGATACATAGCTGAAGTAACAAAGTTATTGCTACCAATAGCACTTGCTTAAAATTCTAATATGTTGCATGTCTCTTTAATTATAACTTGACCACTTTATGGGCCAGATTGTACCTTACATGTACTGATTGTCATACTCATAGAAGGTGTTCTGAAAACTGATTCTACATCAGAAAAAAACTAAAATGTTAAAAATACCTATAATATCAAAAATCAATAACGTATTTATTTTCTGATACAGAGCAAAAATAAAAATATGTTTTCTAAGAATTAAGAATAGTAAGCAATAATGGCCAGGAAGGTCAAATATAACATATTGCAGAAACATTGGCTCAGTTGGCAGCAAGAAAGTGATGACCCATCTATTCTGCCTGTAGTATAACTGTTTCTCTCTTTGACCTAGTGTTCTGGGGGTCATCACCCTTGACCCATTCCTATCTCTCCCTGGTTCCCTCTAGGGGTACTGTGAGTCCTTTTCTCCATCCAAGCTGTGTATGATCCCATTTAGTGTAACTGCCTCTAGCTCTTCTGCCATCAATCTATTCAATGGCTCCACCACCCACTCAGTGAAGAACTCAAATCCTCCAAACTTGCCCCCCCAACAATCTCCAGCTGTGCTCACTTTCTTCCAAGTAATTTGTATAAGAAGATAATACTTTCATAATCACTTACTTCTACCCTCTGCAACAAACTGCTAATTTGTTAATTGCAAAATTAACCTCTCTGCAATATCTCTAATCAGCTCCGTGCTCTTTACATCTTAAAAGTGTGTTGAAACAGTAGTAGCATTCTCTCCTCTCATTCTCATGGATTGCAAAGAACATCAAGATACACATTATGTGAGAGGTGCTATATAAAGTCACATTTTATTCATTTTCTTGCTCATGTATTCTAAGTCCAAAACACACCTAATATTTGTCTATTTAGAATCTATGATGCTAGCTATTTGAAAATAACATTTCAAGAAGGTGCTGCTGGTTCTGAAGATGATTTTGTTCAAAAAAAGTGTACTTTTTATATTGCATTTTTAAATTTAAGCAACCTCTATTACAACTTAACAATAATAATTTAAGGTGATTCACATCCATGACAGGCAGGTCCAAACTTAGGGCAAGAAGCACTGATTGGCAAACTTGAGAATGTTGCACCCACAAAATAAAAATTAAATAATCTTTCAGATTTTTTTATGACAATGTATTTTTGGTGCCTCCTATTGCTAGGCACCCTAGGCTACCACCTAGTTCTCTTATCCTTAAGGTCACCCCTCATGACATGTCCAGCTGTGTCCACTTTGCGTTGTCTTGCCCATCCACTGTTTTCTAAAGTGCTACCCACCAGTATGAAGCACTCTGCATTTTGATGTCACAGTTTCCTGTATGACAAATTGGTGGGGTTATCATTAGATTATATTGATTCCTGCAGTATCCAGCAAAATGTTTCTGGCTGCAGTTGTGATACTGTGCTTCGTTCCAGGGTGGCACTGTATGTACTGCTGCTTGCTTAACTTGTACCAAATAGTGGATAATGTCCGTCTCTCTAGCAGACCCTCTTAGTAATGGACAGCTTGTTTACTGCAGCAGTACTGCCTTCCTAGCTAATTGGTAATGGTATACGTAGATGCTGGGTATGCAGTATATGTCATGAGGTAGATGTTTTGGTTTGTAATGGCTGGGAAAGTGACAAGTGTTATGGGGTGGAATACCTCTGCTAGTGGCTGTGGACATTATGAGCATCACAGATAGGGTTATTTGATGCTGATTTTTTAGGGGTAGGGCTACTGATGCTAATCATAGTTATTCACATCCATATTATCTCTATTGTTAAAGACTTCAGCAGAGTCAATCTGCTAATGAATGCAGATTTATCCACTAGAGAAATCTGTCCAGCAAAGAATCATACAAATATATACATTGTCAGCAGAAAAGGACTGCTTTGTACAGTAAGTCTGTCCAGATGTTCCTTGCCTATTCTGCCTCCACATATCCTACCTTCTCTCTGGTTACTCTCCCCTTCCTGAGAATCAAAGGAATGTATTTGCTTGTCCATCTGCTTTCCAGCTTTAGGACCAGAACTTTATGATACCACAAGCATGCCCTACTATGCCATTCAGAGGTATGATATAAATCTTTCCAATCTAGAATATAGCCCTAAATAATATTCATGGTATTTAAAGTCAGGGAGCATTGATTTGATGTCCACAATGATACGTGTCTGTGTGTTAACTGCCTACTATTGACACTCTGCTGTTGCATACAGATTATCTGGTCCCATTGGTGTACTTAGCAGGCATGTTCCATTGCACTCTATTTGGAGTTTATGGATCAGTTTACAGCAAATATGGCACATTTTCCATAAAACTGTTGTTTCTGATGAACAAGATTTTTTTAACTAGTTGTGGACCCCTATAGTACACAAATGAGTGCTAGGCATGGCAAGCAAAATGACTGAGATCTAGAAGGATCTGCAACATTTGAATCTGATAAAGGAATTCAAACTAGATAGACATTTTATTGCCACGCTATTGCTTGGATACTACCTATCTGGTTAAAGATGAATTTTCAGCAGCAGATAGCTGCTCTAGATAAGTGTTATCTAAGCTTTATAATAATTTATGGTTATATAGTTTCATAGTGGAGTACATCAGAAAATGAATCTAGTTGCTAGATGTCTTTCTTGACTACAGTAATTAACAGAGTGGATAATGCACTACTGTATTAACAGATTCTTACTTTATATCTATAAAAATGGTATTCTGGTCTATCTTTTTCACAGTGTTAATGTTTGTCATTTTGAAATGGTATATCCAGCAATACAATAATTCTAACTTTTTTGAAATCCCTAGCAAAAGTGTTGCCATACTGTACAGATATGGTATATGCCAACAAGTTAGTGGGTATGGAAGTGATGTCTGCCAATCAAAAAATACATTAAATACAAAACGTGGCAACTCTTGTGAAACCACAACTTCAGGAGCGTTAGTAACATGGGATGCATACAATATATTAGTGCAGCATAGTACTGAATATAAGCCAATTTAAGTTGTTGTACAGTTCTTTACAGCTATCAATTGCTTATCATAAATTTGGTAATTGAAGATATTTGATAATATATATGACACTGTAGCTTTTAATAGGTTCAACACTGTCGGGGCTCCATAATCCAAGGTTAGCTTTCAGTAAAAGCAGTATCATTGTTTATGCAAATCAGATGCTGGCAAATCAACACTAAAATATGGTTGTGGTGCTTTCACAGCAGGACAGTTACTCCATCCAGCTGTATTCCACAAGAACATCTGGTTTATACATGCTAACAAGGGAGAGCTGGCATGGTTTCTCTCAGTAGGTCTTGTCAGACCAACGTGACAGATTACTTTGTGGAGGTAACAAGGATGAAAATAGGGAAGCTGTGGACATTTTATGTAGTATATGCATTTTAGTAACATGTTTGTCTGCTACTACATGAGATACTGGTACACTAGTTTAGAAATCTCATGGTAGGGGAATAGATAGAAAGCAGCTGATGCAGAAGCATCCTGAGAATCATAGTTAAAGTGCATTTCTAGGGTTGGGACCATTGTTACTGTACTTATTAAGCATATGAATGACCTTGATATAAAGGGATGTGTCATATTAACATATTTGCTGATGATAAAATGATAGCAAGCCTAGTCAACACTGAAGTGGTAGGTACAAGGTTACAAAAGGAGTTGTGGAATTGGAAGAGGTCCAGAGGAGAGTGACAGAATTGATTACTGGCAAGGAATCTTTCGAGTATGAATATACAACATAGAAACTGGATCTTTTCTTTCTCCTGTACAAGAAGGGGATCAGGAGTAAAGCCAATCATCAACATGCAAAATGAGGAGTCAAGTAGGGTTTTTGCAGCAAGCCATGAGACAAGATAAAGAAAGTTTGAAATCAGTCTCAGAGATTAAATACTGAGGGCATAATCGGGACTCAGATCTTATAACTTTATATGCAAACTCTGGCCAGAGCCAACACAGCTTCTATGCTGCTTTAAAAGTACCAGAGTGGAGCTGAACAGCAGTCACAAACAAATGGAGCCCAACTAATTTCAAACCTTTTTCAGGTTCTAAACAATGGCATTACAAAAGGAATCACAGTTTAGTCTGGGTACTGGTATGGCTAAGGAATCATTATAATATAGGATGTTTGAAGAACATAAGTTATTCATCCTTGAGAATGAAGTAGGGCTAGACATGAAGGACTTAGTGTCTTTTCTGACCTTAAATTGCTATGTTACACACACTGCCTCGAAGGGGTGGACTTGAAGGACCTAGAGTCCCCACTAACCCTAAATTGCTATGTTACTCAGGCAAAACAACATGGAAATTCAAGCACTCTGGCCAAACATCTAGGTGCAAGCTGATAATCAAAAAACTCCAGACACTGCCAGGGCACACAACAAAGCTGCACAACAAGGGAATAAAGTATCACTTGAAGTTAGACAATTGTAACGCAACCAATAGTTTATTGTGGC
The DNA here is from genome assembly GCA_016271365.2 of Neoceratodus forsteri. Lineage (NCBI taxonomy): Eukaryota > Metazoa > Chordata > Ceratodontiformes > Ceratodontidae > Neoceratodus > Neoceratodus forsteri. The sequence goes on from CM028136.1 coordinate 657,416,793, forward strand.
AGAGCTCATGAGATTGTGTCACACTGCCTCTTTTACAGCAGAGCTGACAAGTCGCCACTGTCTTCCCATGGACCTCCTAACATGCTGGGAAGGTTAAAAGCAGAGGAAAGAGGACTACTCATTTTAATGTACTGCATCTCAAGGAAACGAACATAAAGTTCCAATTTTTAATGTGCTAGGATTGTCAGAATAACTATGGGACACAGGCAATTGCCTTTTACAATGCTAATTGAGTTAGTTGCAGGATTCAGTGAGAAAGAGAAACTGTGAAGCTATTAAATGCAGTCTGCAGTGTAGATAGTCTCACTCTGGTGACATCACCATTGTGAGTATATTTTCTGGTGATGTAGACACTGTGGGTTTATCAGAAAATAAACCCACAGTGTCTATGTCATCACAGAGTTATTCCACTGCAGTGAGAATATGTGTTTTTATTGTCAATGCTCACCCCATTGTATAACTACATATATAAATATATATATATATATATATATATATATATATATATATATATATATATATACTGTGTGTGTATATATATATAATATATATATATATATATATATTAGAGGCAAAACCTCCATATAATGCATTAGTTAGGGTTGTTCACAGCGACAAAAGTGAGGAAATTTGGTGTTAGGGTTGAAAGCCCCCTTTGGACCCCAGCCCACCCCCAACCTGCATCGGGGTGCCGTTGGGTCATCAGCCTAACTCTCACCCCATCACATGTGAAGAAGCAGTGGTATAGGAGAATGGGGTGAGAGTTAGGACCGATGACCCCAACGCGCACCCCGATGCCGATTGGGGGGTCCAAGGGGGCATTCAACTCTAACACCGAATTTTCTCACTTTTGTCGCTGTGGGACAACCCTAAATAATGCATTAAACAGTGTTTTTTGCCTCTAATTTCCCTTCTTTTTGAGAATGATGATGAGAAATAGTGAATGTAGTGTGGCGGCGGGAGCGTGGGGCCCCCCTCCACATGATGTCTTGTGACATAGTAATAGGAACAGCAACACAAACAGAAGCACAAACAGTGGCGCACATGGTAACACAAATGTAAATGGTAAAGGAAATGTTAATAGAAACACAAGTGCAAAGTGATGCCGAAGCAAACAGTGACACAAGCGAACATTGAAGTGTATATCAAAATGCAACTGGTAATGTGGACAGTGATGGCAGTGTTATTTTAAATAGAAATGTTAAGTGTCACAGCAAAAAGAACATGAAAAGGAACAGAAACAGAAACACGAACACAAGCGCACACTAAATGCAAACAGCAATGCGTACAGGCACGGTACTGTAATTGTAAATGCAAATGGTAAAGTTAACATGAAGAATAATGCCAAAGGAAAGAGAAATGGAAATGGTAACAGAAGCACGTACGGAAACGCAAACCGAAACACGCATGGGCAAAGTACCGCAATTAACGCAAATGGTAACGGTAACAGCAACAATAACGCCAAAGGAAAGAGATATGCAAATGCAAGTGAGTACAGAAATGCAAACCATTATGTGCATGGTCATGGTACTGCAACGGTAAGCGCAAATGGTAACAGTAACAGCAAAAATGACGCCAAAGGAAACAGAAACGAAACAGAAATGCAAACACGTACGGAAATGCAAACTGTAAGGCACGCGCACGGTACCGCAATTGCAAATGAAACAGGTAATGGTAACAGCAACAATAACACCAAACAACACAGAAACGCAAATGCAAGCACAAGCGAACAAGCAAATCGTTACGCACATGGTGGCATAGACGGTAACGGTGCCCCAAACGGTAATGGAAACATAACAGGAAAAACTAACTGGCACAGTAATGAAAAGGGAACACCCTTCTTTTCCCCAAAAAAGGCATTGGAAAACACAGTGAAAACAAAGAATGTGTACATAACAATGGGCCTTGAAACAGAAAATGAGGACTTGGAATATTAAATTGCTTATATCTCAGTATGACGTAGAAAAAAAATATAAATTTCACATGTATTATTACTTTCCTGGCTAGTTTTGTACTTAGCCCCTTTTGAGGGGGGCTAAGCATTTGTGACGAAAAGTCCATATCTCGCACCATTTCCTCAGATAATAATGGCCCCAAAAGCGCGATTTAACCGTAATGTTATCCAATGGGAAAAAGCATCAACTTCGAAGTGCAATCACTATGCCACCCTGTAATATTTTTTCACCAAACCACCAAAAGGCACATCAGTGGAATGTTGGCTTTCTTCCTTCCAAATTTCAGCCCAAAAGACCAAACCATTATTTTGCAGCAGGGTGGCAAAGGATTCCTGTAATGCGGCAGACGCTGGAATGTTATCCTACGGGAAAAAGTGTCAAATCTGGAGTGCAGTAACTTTGCTGCCCTGTAATATGTTTTCACCAGAATAGTGGAAGACACATCTGTGAGATGTTGGATGCATTCCCTCCAAATTTCGGCCCCTAAGACCAAACCGTTCTTTTGCAGCAGAGTGGCAAAGACTTGCTGTCATTTTGCCATAGCCTGTAAAAGTACTGTTGAACTTTGCGAAAGTGTGAAAATACTTTGTGAAAGTACTTTTTCCAGAAATTTGAAAAACATATTTCTTGAGTGTTTTACCCCAAAATAAAGACATGCCTAGCATCCTCAGGGTCCGACTAGGTGAATACAAAAATAATTAGGTTGCTAGAGTGTCCCAAATTTAAATGGCAAGCATTTTTCTGATCACCAACTGAAAACAAAATGGCAGATTTGCAAAAGTAAAAGGGCCATTTGAGAAAGTAAAAACTGCATTTGTGACACTTTCAAACTTTTTGTTAACTTTTCCCATTGACATAATGGGAACTTGTTTTTTGAATAACTTTTGAACCGTTCAATATTTTTTCACGAAATCTTCAAAAGGTACATCGGGGACCACAGCCACACGTTCCCTAAAGTTTTCATATCAGTCGTGTAAACTGTGCTACCTGTAGGTGAGAGCAAAGAAATTGCAAAAAAGCATAATTGTGCAATTGATTGTCGCTTAATAACTCCGAAGCCGTATATTAACTGGTACGAAACTTGGCAGATTCCAAGATCTACCATGCCCAATTGTGCATACCAACTTTTAAGAAAATCCATGAAACAGTGGCAAAGTTATTAAGGTGCACAATTTGACCCAGTAACCTTAAAAGTGCTACTCAACCCTAACTATGGTAGCACTACCATGCTACCATAATATATATATATATATATACTGTACATATATATATATATACAGTATATATATATATATATATATATACTGTATATATATATATATATATATATATATATATATATATATATATACATATATATTTCTATACAGTTGTGATCCTGATTTTTACACAGCTGAGCAACCCCAGCCTTTGTTCTAGTGGATTCCATCTATTATTGTTTTGCTATATGAATTTACAATTATGTATTACTGTAAGGTATGGGCCAGTTCCCTTATCTGAATTTTGATCCCTTGATAATATATTTTTACACATTTGCACTTGTTTGATTTTTAAATTGCTATCACAATATGCACATATAACAGCTCTGGTGCCTATATCTTTAAATGCAGCATTTAAATAATGAGGTATCACTATGAGTGGGACACTCCCTGAAAACACTTATGCGAAACCGGTAGGAGTTGGTGGGGCCCTACTGCCATTTTTCCAGTCTCATGTATTCATTCATGTTTTGACGACTGCACACTTTGGCATGAATTAAAGTTACTTTTATTCAGCATTTGCTTGCATTTGGTGTTTTGTTATAATGGTGGGTTGTGCTGGAGTGGTGTTTTTAATTGCATTTGGTTCTCAGTGTGCACACCCAAATGTGGGATGGGCTTGGCTTGCAGCATTTTATTTCACACAGCATCAACACAGAGCTTCAGCAAAATAGTGGATGTATTTGGGAGAAACATGTGTAAAGCATTACTTCACACAGAGGATGGCTAGCATGCAGAGAAAAATAGCTTATTTTAATAGTGAAATTGAAGTCCATGCTGGAACATGGAAAGGACAAAAGCCTAAATGGAAAAAAAATCTGTTTTGCCAAACAGGCTTCATAAGGGGTTACTGATTTACCAGACTTGCTAGTTCTTTTACATATCAACAAATACATTTATGAGTTGACACATAAAAATCTCTGTGTATATACTATTAGCAGTTATGACTTATTCAAAGACACACATACAGGTTATAGATAATCTGTACATAGGTAACAAACAATGGGCCCTATTCACAAAAGTGTGGATGGGATATGCACCGCATAACCCCAGCGTATAGCCCGCCCACGCCTGGCTGCACACACTGCACCCCTACTCACTAATTCATGTCCCTGTAATGTCCCCCCACACAGCTGGCACACCAACTGGATGTGCTTCTCCATGTGGGGGTGGGCCGGGGACTGTCATGGGGGCATGTCCGCACTCCATGCCATTCATGAAGGTGTGGGTTCCTTGCACAGGAGGGCAATGGCTACGCCATCTGGAAGGCAGCCGTAAGTGATATGCATCCCCTGCAGGATGCTGGCATCAGTTGCAGCAGGGATGGCAGAGGTCAATGGACACCTTACTCTGGCTGTCCCTGTCATTGGGGCACATTGGGATGGCTGGGGGACTGTCATCTGGGGGTCTGCCACCTCTCAGTGCTGTGAGCGCATTCACCCCCATCAACATCATGGCATGCAGTGGGCACAAGAGATCCAGCATGGCCCAGGATGGGTAGCTGATTGGCTTCCTGGCTTGATCCACTGCTCTGCACCTGCCCACCCTCATGAACCTGCATGTCGGGGGGTGGGATCACATAAGGAAGCTGGGTGGAGACCAGTGGTCATAAATTCTATCCCCACGTGGTTCTCCTGAGGGTGCAGAGCTGTGCTTGGGGATATGTGCCATATGCGCATACCTCCTCCGGTGTTAGTGAATAGGGCACATTATGCACATTTCTTATTAACATCAGAAGCCGATTGATCACTTCTGTGAAAGTTTATTCACTCCAGTTGCAGATAACTTATAATACAACTTTAAAAAGGAAGGTTCCATTTTATAACTAAATGGAAGAGCCTATTCTTATTTAAAGAAGGATATGCCTTTTGTATATATTTTATCACTATTAGATGCTGATTATACATAATAAATCTACAAGATGAATAAATAATGAAATTTCCATGATGAAGAAAATAAACTGTCCACACAATTAATTGTGCTCCATATAATTAAGGACAATGTAGCGATCATACACTTCAGCACTGATTTTGGAGGTAGACATGCTCATTGATGTGTTTCACAGTAAACCCAGAATACTTTTACCATAAAACAGATAATTTAAAATCATAAAAAGAGTTCTAGAAATACCTATGGAAATGAGATAAAGGAAATGTGTGATGTGCTGGAGGGCAGGCAGGGTGTCAGCCACAGAAAATAGTGTGGCATGAGCATTTATGTGAAAAGTGTATTCACCCCAGTTGCAGAAAACTTATAAAGCAACTTTAAAGATCAGTGGCAAATACCCCGTGCACTGCTATTCCACTTTGCCATATACTGTAGCAGATTATTTTGTGTTCATATAACAAAATTTACTATTAGCTCTTGTGTGTTTGTCTATTTACTTATTTCTTTTTTAATTTTATTTTTATGTAACAGTTAGTTGGTTTATGTACATGCTTTACTGCCACTAGTAATTATTGTGATGTTGCTGGCTTGTGCTATGACATCACAACTGTCATGACATCAACATCAGCTTTGAAATTGCGTGCTCAAACTACGGTGTTTACTTTGGTGCCTATCAGATGCAAGTTATAAGTCATCTGTGAAACTGTGTTCCTACTGATCAGCAGTTTAACACAAGCCTCAACCTAGAAACACAGAACTAGTGTCTGACGGAGCAGCCTATTGAGTGTCATCAGGTCATAAATCTCAGTCAGTATTTATTTAAAATAAAATGCTATCTATTTGAAAAACAAAAGAAAGACACTGGTTTCACAGTCCAGAATCCTCTTCAAGTTACAGCAGCTGTTATCAGATTTAGACACAACTGCATCCTGGCATTGGTTATGGGAAAGAGAGACTCCCCAGGAGCTAGTACATCCAGCAGCTCATAGCCTGCCATGCCAGCCACAGCAATCAACAGGACAAATCCAATTGGTGAGGTGGCGAGTGAGGGCAGTCTGACTCCATCATTATCAATGCCTAATCAGTCAATGGCAGGTGGAGTCATTGAACTGCATGTGCATCCATCAGTTTAACTGACTGATCTTTTTTTTGTTACTGTGATCAGCTAATCGATGAAGGGCACACTGAATAACAGAAACTGTGACTTCCAGATGTGTCAGTTTTGGTGGGTAAAGCAGTTTTATGCCCAAGGACAAAGATTTGAAATGTTCTACTTCAGTTAGCATCTGAGTCTTGAAACTCGAGCAGAGGCAAAGCTTAGCAATCACGATTTATGAGCTGCCATCACAAAACAGGCTGCTTTGTCAGACAGTTCTTTGTTTCTAGATTGAAATGCTATTTGACAGTGTCAGTGACTTAGTAGGTAGCACACTCGCCTCTGAGGCTAGGAGATCAGAGGGATGTGGGTTCAGTTCCCAGATCTGGCACTTGAGTTAATATCCCAGTACTGGCACTGTAGTGCAGCATGAGAGGGGTGCTGCATTTCTGAGATGCCGTCTTTCGGATGAGACATTAAACCGAGGTTCCACCTACCTGGATTGGTGGTAGTTCAGGTGGATGTTAAAGATCCCATGGCATCTGTCGAAAAGAGTGGGGGAGTTTTTATTGAAAACACATCAAGATACATCAATAAACATCAAAAAAATATGTCGAAACAAGAGAGGGTCACAGGGGTCACATTATTAATATATTCAAATAAATCACTCCACATATTTTTTCTAACCTTTATATACTCAGATTAGGTTTGTGACAACAAAAAACAAGAGGATAAGGGAGAAAAAATTATTTACTTATTATTTAGTGAAAATATGTAATCCTTTCCACCACTGACCAAAAGAGTAGGGGAATTTCCCCAGAGTCCTGGCCAAATTCTCCACATTCACTAAAAATACTACCAAAAGCTTAATCTGGTTCAAGGTCAGTTGGCATTTATCTGTATCCCCCTCCCCCGGGTCATGCCTGAAAATAGGCAGGATTTGGCTAGTGTACTTACCCGGTCAACAAAACTAAATAAATAAATAAATTGAGGTTTGTGCTAAACAGCTGCAGTTTCACAGATGACAGATAACATGCATCTGCCAGGCACCGAAGTAAACAGCATATTTTTGGTGCAGAATTTCAAAGCTGCTGTTGACCTCCACTGATTTGAAGGGTATGCCTTGGCTTATCGAATGGCACAGGCCTTTAAGTGGTTCAAACCTCCTACTCCAGATACTCCACTCTGGGTCACCATTGAAGAGACCATTGCACAGGCACCATCCCTTGGTATACTTCTGGATCAGTGTCCTGCTCGATGTTTTTTCTCCCACACCATTATTTTTGCCAACCTTCAGGCATGGGACACCTGCATAACACATATGGCAATCCCTAAAGCAGCTGGGTTTCTCCCGAGGACTCTCACTTATCTTTGGGATAATCTGCAGATTCATATTAGTGGCAAATTTGTTCACTGGCACATGTGGGCACAGAATAACCTCAGTCTAATTGTGGATATTTCTATCCCACATCCTGATGAACTTCTTCCATTTCAGCAGATTCAAGAGAAAACCACACTACCAAACTCCAACTTCTGGCATTATCTGCAACTTCGGGTGGCTATCTAAGAGTATGAAGAAAACGTGGTTTCTACATCCTCTTGGAACTGGCTCTCCCATCTTTATGAGATATCAGAAATTAAAAGGTGGGCAAGCAAAACTTACCATACTCTTTGTGACTCTTTCTCTTCAGTTACTATGCGGTGTAAAGCCAAATGGGAGCATGAGCTTAAATCTTCCATTTTAAAGAGGACTGGCAGGTGGCAATCATTGTGGCTCACAAATCCAGCTGTGATGTTAGAAGTCAGCTACTCCATTTTAAAATAATGCATCGATGGTATAGAACTTGTCAAAACCTACGTGCAATGGCACTTACTTCAGACTCCACCCGTTGGTACTGCTCCCACCCAGATGCGAGTCATTTACAGTAATTGTGGCAATATCCACATCTCACTGCATGTTGGAAGGCTATTTTTTCCAACTTCTCTAGGATTTTACTTACTTCTATGACATCCCATCATGAACTGGACATTTTAAGCCATCCATCTCATTTACATGGCCCTTTCTCCTTCTCAAACGCATTGCTTGCCATGGCACTCCAATCGGCAAAATGTTTGCTTCTCCAAAATTTGAAGTCTCCCTCCCCTCCTTCATTGCTAGCATGGCATTCAGTATTCTCCCAGCTGGCACTTTATGAAAGGCTGGCTTTTGCTCATTCTGGTAGACAGGGTATTTTTAGCAGTAAATGGTTTCACTTTTTTAACTCCAACTTATGCTGTGTTTCTCCATCTCAGTTCCGGAATCCCACACTCCCAAACAATATGCATTCTGATTTGATCTGTTAGGTTAATCAGTCTCCAAAATTCTAATGTTCCTAATAATGTGTTGCTTAATTTGTGTTGCACTATTTTATGGACCATACTAGTTATATCTTATAGTGTCTGATGCTACATTCCCACCGACTTTGCTCTCTAATGTTTTTCGGTGACTATCCAATTGTGTGAATCTTTTGTTTAGTTTATTGTTCTCTTCGTGAATATAGCTTTTTCTTCTTGTCAAGTTTATTGACTCTGGTTGAATACTGTTTGTCCTATACTGAGGCTCCCAGTGCCCTTCATGATCCCGACAACATAAATGGGCAAAATATACTGCTGTGTCCATGCACATGAGGGATTCCTCATGCATAATAGGTGTGCAGTGGTATATTTAACAATTTCAGCAGTGCTAAACAGCCACCATCATAGCGCTGTTTACTGCTACAGTACAAAAATCCTGTGCTTATTGTGGCATATTGACTGCCCCCTATCACCTATTCTGGGCCTATCATATACAATCCCTGTTGCCTAGTGGTCACCCCCTGAGTGCCATTTGCATCTCCTATAAGTCATTCCCTGATGCCTTGTTGTCCCCTACCACCATGACTGCTGTTTCAATGTTCTGTAATCCATTTTCTGCTCTCTAGTGAACCTCCAACCCCACCAACCACAATTTCCATCTCATGTAATCCATTTCTGGGTTTCTATTGGGCCCTTCCACCTGACCCACCCATTTAGGACATCCTCAGCACACCCTCACTGGCTCGTACCCAAACAATGATGGCTGACCTAGCCCCCTGATTACCTTCTCAGCTGGCCGCCATCTTACTGTCGGTGATCATGTTGCTGAGTACTTTAGAAACAGCAGTTTCCACAGTACTCATGAGTGCACTCACCGACAGTCAGAAAGCTGATATCTGAGGAGGTGAGTGGAGGAATGTGCAAGCTGCCATTGTTTGCAGTACATACAAGTCACCAGAGTGAGGGGGTTGTCATGCCGGAGTCCTAAGTGGTATGATTGGGTGAGGGGGTCATCAATTGTTCAGGTTGTGGGGATCCAGTAGACACCAAGAAATGGATTATATGAGGTGAAAACAGTGATCGAGAGGGGCTACCAGACATCTGGTATACTATGCTACTATAGACCAGCATGGGTGCTAAGAGGCTATGTAGGCTGCTTATGAGTCCATAATAGGTATACAAATGGCCCCTTAGTGCCTTGCATGCACAATGGGCTCATTAGCATGATACAGCTGAATATGGCCCACAGGAGCCCTGGCGCTATAATGTTTTAGCAGCGCTATCTACAGTGAGCTCCCAGTGGGCTATATTCAGCCTTGTGTTGTGTCAGTGCAGCGCACAGTCATTATATGCCATGCTGTCATGGCTCCATATTCAGACCATTAGTGGGTTGGCACTCCCCAGCCAAGACCCAAACCTTCTCAGTGACTTACTGATTATTAAAGCTTGCCCATCACCTGTCAATCATGTGGTGTCTGCAGAGAATGTCAGTGCATAGCAGGCCGATTGTGTATTTTGTTCTCCAATTTTCTTTCCAAGGTATCCACATGCAATGACACACAAACAACCATGTGGAAGCAGGCATGCTTTCTGGCATCTGTTTGTAACCTTACTCCTATGTGAGTGTCTCCACTGGGCATCAGTCAAACAGTGGAATGGGGAGTAGGAAATGCAGAATACCCCTCCCTGAGGGAGGTGAACAGTCTATGGGATGCTCTAGCCTCCCTTCATTGGCCATCCGCACTCGTTCCTGAGCACGAGTCATTAACATTGCAAACAATAGCCCTACTGCTGTGCTAACAGCCCAGCTTGACCCCAAACCTTTAAACCACTGCCTCTATTTCTGGTCTTGCTTATTATAGCTCAGGGCACAGACCTTGGGCTCCATCTGGCCATTCAAAACTGGGTATCTATTTGCTTTCACCCACTTTTAGATCCTATACCCTCAGCACACATCCCCATATGCCCTGTTGTCTGCTAAGGTCACTTCATTGATACCCAGCATCAGCAAAGCTGGTACCCTGCTGTGCTGGCACACAGAAACACATGCTTCTGGCTGAAGGGGGGGTGCAGAGGCTGAGGGAACCAGTTCCTTCCACCAAGCCACATTTTAAGGTCAGCTGGAATAGTCCTCCAGATAATTGCTCCCCTTCCTTAGTGCGATCACACATCTGACTTGGGGGGTGCCTCTGAACAAATGGCCCCCATGGGTGAGCCAGGGGAGGCCTTGTTTTTGGACTCTCACTTTCTCCTCATCTACCCCTTTCCAATTGCCATTTACTACCAGTGACTTCTCTCTGTTTCTGCATTACAGCAGTTTTATTACGTTATTGCCTCTGCCTGTTGCGACTATCACCCTTAGCTTCATCTCCCTCTCTCCTCACTGGTATTCCCTGCTCTTCCTCCAGCCCTCCCCCTCTCCCTCCCCTTGCCTTGTCCCCCTTTTCATCCCCACCCCCTCACCCTACCCCTATTTCTACCCTGAGCCCTTCTCCACCCCTACCTTCTCACCTATTACCCCCGACTCCTCTCCTGAGTCTGCTCCTCCCCTCCTTACCTCTCCCCCCAACTGCTGTCCTCATACCTCTGCTTCCCACCGCCAGTTTAATTACTCACAATAACATTTGCTCATCTTTGGCACTTGGGGCTCATCCTCTCCTCTTCTTGCATTTACATAGATACATAGACAGTGTCGGCAGATAAGGGCCCATGGCCCACCCAGTCTGCCCATTTGTGTTTGTAACTTCAGTTTATGTTTTCCTAGAACTCTGTTGCACCTTACCCCTGACCTCCCTCCAGAATTCCTTTATGTCTATCTCATGCATTCTTAAATCCCATGATTGTTTCAGCCCCCACCACTTCCTCAGGCAGGGTGTTCCACTTGTCCACCACCCGTTCTGTGAAGAAATTCTTCCTCAGATTTCCTCTGAATCATCTTCCCTCCAACTTCATCCCATACCCTCTAGTCCTGGAACATCTTTTTTGCTTACAAATAGTGTATTCTTGCACCCTGTTCCTCCCTGTAAGATACTTGTATGTCTCTATCATGTCCCCTCTATTCCTCCTCTCCTCCGTGGAGTACATATTCAATTCCTTAAACCTGTCCTCACTTGTGATGCAATCCATGTACCATTGTTGTTGCCCTCCTCTGAGCCTTCTCTACCCTGTCTATGTCTATGTCCTTACATAGGTAAGGTCTCCAGAACTGTACACTGTACCCCAGGAGGGGCCTCACTTGTGTCTTATATTGTGGAATCATGACCTCCCATTTTTTGCTGGTGATGCCCCTGCCTACGCATCCCGGCATCCTATTTGCTTTACCTGCTGCCTTGTCACACTGTTTCCCTACCTTGAGGTTATCAGAGATGTAAATGTCTGAATATAGAGCCATGCCAGCATGGCATATAATGACTGTGCGCTGCACTGACACACCCCAAGGCTGAATATAACCCACTTGTCTACTGCTAACCCTATTTCTCTGCAGACAACTGACTGGTTTTCTCCATTCAGGCATCGTATACCTGTAGGTGTTTTGTTAGCCCCCTTTCCCTTATCCTTACTGCCTCTGTAACATATACTACCCTATTGTAACTGCTGTATCCACTATCACTGTAATTTTGTTCCACTCCATTTGAATTGTTATCATGACATGGGACCTATATAAAGAGCTCTGAGCTCAAGTGGTGTTATCCTAGACTTCAATAAATAAATAAAAAATAAAATATATATTCATAACACACAGCACAATTTTATGACACATTAAATGTTTACATATAAATATAAAACATCACATATTGAATCAGTTAATCATACATATTTTCTACTACTTCGCTACCCAACAATTCATTATCCATACATCATAGCATTAAACACCCCCCGGGAGGGTCTCCATTTTATTCCATCTTCCAGTCTTCTTCTAACTGTGCTTGGATGTACACCAGAGCATGCCAATGAGTGCCCAATGTCAACCTTGTCTTGCTTGCACCTCCTCATGATTTACATCCAGGCATGATGCCAATTGTGCCCCCCCCCAGTGCTTTCCCCTTATCTCAGCCTTCTTAGCATATGCCTATTACACCCTCCCCTGTCCATGATGTGCTCTCTCGTACCCCCTCCTTCCTCCTCTCCCCATTTCTTACAGGTCTCCAGCCTACCTCCAGCCAATGTAAAGGATAGCACCCCCCCCACCATATGCATGCCACCATTTCTTCAATGGTTTTCTTTCAATGTAAATTATACATGTCTAACCCCACATCCTAAAGATGCACCTTCTCTCCTCATAAAAAGTCCCATTCAGGCCACAGTAATATGCATGCCTTTAGTTGCACGCACAGTTCAGTCCTTCATAAACCTGGCTACCCTCCTGGTTAATAACTTCCTGACTTTTTCAAGTACTCATTGTTACCTGCCTGTCTCTGTACCCTCCTAGCCACTAACTCCAAGAAAATAATGTATCCCAGACCACATGCTACCTATTCTACTTATATCAGCCTTAATCTTAAAGAAAAGGGGAGAGTGGGAGTCAGTAATGGTGAACCACAATAAGTCATACAGGAAATTCTCCTTCCCATTCACAGAGGAAGGGGAGAGGGGATGGGTCACTTAAAATCACAGAAACATAGACAATGACAGCAGAAAAAGATCCATGGTCCATCCTTTCTGCCAAAGTTCCCTAAATCCCTGGAATCTTCCTTGGAAAATAATGTTCCCCAGGGTGCTAACCCTCCCAGACACTTCCCATTTTTTTCCTCTGGTTCTGTTGGCCCAGGTGATCACTATTACCTTCATTTTGTTCTAGACCTGCTTAAACCCTTTTACTGTGGTTGCTCCCACCACCTTAACTGGTAGACTGTTCAAGGGCACCGCCAACCTTTCCATGAAGAAGTACTTCCTCATGTCTCTTCTGAACATCTCACCTGCCAGCTTCCACTTGTGATCTCATGACCATGAGTTGGCACTCAGGCTAATTAATTCCCTAAACTTCACTTTATTAATTCTTTGAGGAATGTGAAGGTCTCAGTCATATTGCACCTCTCCCTTCTGGTGTCCAATGAGTACAACTTCAGTGCCCTGAGGTGCTTCTCACAGATTTTACTCTGCTGCCTCTGGAACATTTTGGTCACTCTGAGTCACACTGTCTCTAACCTATCCTTGTCTTTTCTGAGATAAGGACTCCAGAACTGGACACGATACTCCAAGTGAAACCTCAACAGGGATCTCTTGACTGGTAGTATTACCTTTTTCCTGCTGCTACGAATCTCCCTCCCGATACATCCCAGCATCCCACTGGCCTTGCTATAGGCTTTGTTGCACTGACTTGTTTATTTAGTGGAGTTGCTATTGGTAACTCCCAGATCCCACTCCTCATTTGCAGCGCTATATCTCTCCCCTCCCATGCAGTACTCCAACATGCGGTTCTTGTGATGTTAAATGGTCAGACTGCACTCAGGAGAAATAACAGTGATATTTCAAGTAGTGCCATGTCATATCCCTTATATGTATACATAATATGTAATTTTCTGTCACTCACTATCACCTAAACCTTCAGCCAGATGTGTGTAAAACTGGAAGCAGCAGATGAAAGAGTCAGTAAAACCAAAGCCCTGAGCATTAAAACACTCTACCAGATTGTTAAAAAGGTGCGCAGGGCTTGCATCCAGCTCTGAGCCACGGGACTTTGAATTCCATGGTGCGCCAACTCCCATTGCTGCAACTGCACCTGAATTTCCATTCTTGGTTTCAGTTCTGACAGTTTCCCATGATTTATGGTGGCTTGCGCCACTGCTTGGGTAACAGCACCATTACTTAGACTCCTGGTGGCGGCGCATGCTAGACCACAAAACTGTGGTCTAAGGTGTGGTGATTGGCACAAGGGATGGAGGATCCCAAACACCAGCAGAGGAATACCACAAGCACCATCCATCATATAATTGAGCACACCAGGGGCTTGCATGAGTCCTAGAGCATCAAAAATCTAGCCCTGTTCCTCTACTGTCCTGTCTCTAAAGTAATAGTCCTGGACACAATCCTGCAGCTCCCTGTCTATAAATAAATTAGTAACTTACATATGTTTCCCATACTTAAATCCTGCCTCCTCGCCTCCAGACATGTCCCTTTGTCTATAGAGGCCACTTCCTGGATATCCAGCATCTGCAGAGCTGGCCACCTGCTTTGCTGGTGCACAAAAATGCATGTTTCTTACTGAGAAGGCAGAGCAGAGGATGGGGGTATCAAACTTTGGTTACCTCTGATGGCCCCTTTCCTATTGGACCTATTTTGCCTGTTAACTCTGCTTCTCTTCCTTCTGTGGGCTGACAAGGGGTATATCCCCACCATGGCCTGGACAGCCAGAAATAGAAATGAAAAAAAAATAATACTTTTTTACAAACCTATGGCCCCAAACATGGAATGTATAAAAAGGCCCCTAAATGTATATGGGCTTGCTTTGCATTGCCCAGTTGCCCCCCCACACACACACAAATGAGGACCCCCATTTTTATTTTTTTGCAAATTTCCTTTTCCTGAATTTCTGTCTCTTCCACTGGTGGTCTCATGGTTGAGTAAGGACACAGAAATGCAGAGGCATGATACACATGTCTATTTTACTTCAGATTGGCATTAACAAACTAGTTATCCACTACCATTACCAGTAGCACGAGCATCCCACATTTCTTGTGCTATAGGGGGAGAATGCAGTCTATTTAAAATCTGTGGTGCATGGGTAAGCCCAATTCAGTTTTTTTGCTACACAATGAAATCTGAGCATTTTGAACAACAGGAGCCAGATATTCAAAACTCTGAGCTGGGCTCAAACAATTTGCTCCAGGATTGCACTGCAATTGTGCTGGACTGCCATATTCAAAAGGCCAAATAGCGCCAGTGCAACGTGTTAACACTGATGCTAAAAGATAATGTATGCACGGGGCAAAGTTAGGGGTGGGAACATGAATACAGGCGCAATGGTATATTCAAAGCCATAGTGCCACACAATGTGCGTTAGCACTACATGTAGCATGGTGTAAATTACCACCTATGAAATGGTAGTCTTAACTCCAGGCAAAACTAAGATGGGGGCATGGACACAGCAGCAGCAACAGGTTACAAGGTGCTATGCAACAAGAGCAGCATTGTGCACCTGATAACTGCAGCCACTGAGGAGGCAGAGGGGCCAAAAACCTCCCTGAGCCACTCCATATGCCATGGAAGAGACATGCTGCTACATACAGATGGCACCACCCACATCAGCATCATCTGTTAGTGGTCCCAACCCTGCCAGGCATTTTTGAATGCCTCAGCACCCAGTGGACACCTTGTCATTGTGACCATGCAGCATATACCCCCTTTCCCTTAATAGGGGTATACCACCACATTTCAGCATATCCATGTAGCACTGGGAGAATGGATGGTGCTGAAGGGAGGGTGTACAGGTAACCAGGCTGCACCACATATTAGGTGCTGCCACATGGCTGAGGTCATCCACACAGTGCACATGCACCAGTGATGGGACTGCCCCCGACATCAGTGTGCCTGTATGATGGTATGTATCTGCACCCCAGTTCACATACCTCACACCTGTACAGACTCCCCATCACACATGACCAGCCATGTGTATGTTAGTGTGGCAATCCCATGCCACTGGCATGGCGTATGTGGGCCACAGGACAGTATGACTGTGGTGTCCACTGTCAGACCACACCTTCCAGCTGAGCGTGTCACTGTATGGATAGCAGCAATTATTGTTGCCTGACACACCATAGACATTGCTGTGTCCCTCACAATATTGGCTATTTTGGTACTGTACAATCTGATACACACTGTAGAAGGACTACAAATATATCCAAGGTATACAGTACAACCACCCGTTCCTGTGGTGCTAGTCACCTGAGCTAGCTTTTGTGTAAGGTTCCATGCTGCTGTGTCCAAACTCAGCTTGCAGCTACTGTCCTGTTGTCCCAGGATGATATACAGATGGTGCTGTGTGCAAACCCAGCCTGCAGCCACCAACCTGTACTTCCAGTCTTACATAAAGGTGGAGCTGTGTGCACCATGAAATAGCATGGGGCAATCCACAAGGTAATGCATGTAAAGCAGGCTGTAGTGAGATGCTTATGCGGTTGTCTGCCCTCAGATTGCCTGAGCAAGCTTATTTGCATAGGAACTTTGAAGATAGCAAACATTTGCACCAGGCAAACATGTTAGCACTGGGCAAACCTGTCAGAAACAGTATGGTTCTGTGGTATTTGGCCTGAAATGTTTGCAGTTCTTGTGCACCACTTCTTTGCTATCACCCGCAGTAGCCACCTGCTGCAACTCTGCCATACTCCACCTCTGTGTGCACTGGGCTGCTGTTGTAGTTTGACCAAAGATGAAAAAGCAACTGTGCCAGAGAATGAGGCATGGTGCAGGTTAAGGACTTGCAACCCAATATAACAACACACAAACACAAAATTAACCTGAACTCCTGAATACTATGCAGCTAATGTTCAGGATAAATACTCCACCATCCATGAAGTGAATAAATCAAAATTGCTTCATTGTGGATATCCATAGATGCTGTATGCACACACAAACTGTTCAGACTATAACAGTCACAACACATTTGCCACTGTGCTTCTTTCAAGTGGAGCTTCCTTAGAGGGCCAAGGAAGCTCCAATTGAGTGAAGCGCAGGAGCAAGTGTGTTGTGACTGTTATAGCCTGAACAGTTTGTGTGCTTGCAGCATCTGTGGATATCCACAATAAAGCAATTTTGATTTATTCAATTCATGGAGGGTACAGTATTTATCCAGAACATTAGCTACATGGTATTCTAGCATGCAGGTTAATTTTGTGTTGATGTGCTATTGCAGTTTGCACTGCGTAGTTGGTATATTCAGAGCTGTCTTATTTGCCAGGCTATTTTTGCACTGCACTCTCAACTCTGTTGCACGCTTTCGTTTGCATGGTATATTTCATTGATTTAGCCCCTGGGCTATTGCCCTTAGGCTAAATTTTGAATATTACACCCCAGATCTTATGACTAAATCTTCTTTTTATTAATGCAGCAGTCTTCAATAAAAATACATATTTAAAAAGGAAAAAGATGAAACCATAAATTGTGGCCAAAACACAACTGATATTTCCAAATAATGTCATTATCTTGTTTGTCATGAAACATGTATGCGTTTTAGGACCCGGACCCCAGTAAGATCTGCAAGCAGAAACAGAGAACTTAAAATGGAGTGGATGTAAAAAAAGGGACAGAAAGTGTAGATCCCCCCCCCCCAAAAATAAAAGAAATAAGTTATCCCTACTCTCTGTTAATTTCAAAGTACTAAAAAAATAACCATGTTGAAAAAAATTAATTTGAACTGAACATTTAGACTAATTTCTTAAATATATATGAAATGAAAACCAGAAGGCATGCTACCATTTAGGCTATGTACTATACATTTTTCTCATCTGTAATTTCTATACTGATCTTAAGACCCAGCATCTTGAATGCTATTAAGCCTGCAGAGGAAATCATATTTCTGCTCTCCTGATACTTAAATGATTAATGAATATAACTCATTTTCTTAAGCTTCTTGCTCATCTTTCAAAGACACTTTATTTTGTTAAAAATAATCGATTGTGTCTTGTACAAATTGGTATCCCTCAGTAGGAGCTGATAGATGAACTATTTTAAATTATATTAAAGTAATTTGTGCTGCAGAAAGGTTCATGCACAATGCCCATTCTTGGTTAACATGCTGGACCCTCTGCTGACAGCATCAATTAATGCTGCACTACTAGTAAAACTCAAGGGAGTTCTTAGGCAGGAATTTGTGCTCTACATTTACCATCCAAATTACAGATGGAAAAATCACTAAAACTGTTACAGTTGTTACATAGTTAAAAATATTTAATTTTATTTAAAATAGAAAAATTAACAAGTTAATTTTGTTAATTGATTTATTAAAAATATATGTTGTAATAAAGCCCTATGAGGAGAGACTGAGGGATCTCAACATGTACACAACTGGAGAGAGGAGAGAGAGGGGAAATGACAGAGACCTACAAGTACCTCATGGGAATGAACAGGGTGCAGAAGGGGAATATCTTTCAAAGCAGGAGAAAGGCACCAGGTCCAAAGGACAAGCAACAAAGCTGGGAGAAGGTAAAGAGGGATGTGAGGAAGTATTACTTCACTAATAGAGTGGTAGATGCCAGGAATAGACTACCAGTGGAAGCAGTGGAAGCAAAAACAGTAGGTGGCTTCAAGCATGTGTGGGATAGACATAAAGGAATATTAGTGACTAGGCAGGGAGGAGTGAGGGTCGCCAGAGAGCAGTTAGAGTCTTTGAAGGCATACTAGATAAGAACCATCTGGGCAGACTGGGTAGACCAAATGATCCTTTTCTATCGACAAATTCAGTGTTTCTTTGTTTCTATGTAATTATACTCATAAGAACAGTGTGTTCCCCCCATATTCAAATGGTTAGCATGGCACTAGCCAGGTTAGCTCTGCACTAACCCCAAATAACACTGGCCAATGGATGAGGCCATATTTAAAAGCCCCATTTCTGCCAGGCAGACCTGATAGTGAGACCACACATGATATACCACTGTCCCCATGAAAATAAGGGATCCCCCATGCATATTGGGCACAACAGTATATTCATTAGTTTTGGCAGCAGTAGACAATCTCTGTAACAGCTCTGTTTAACATTGCCGAAGCCCTGCCCTTAATCCTCTGCACTGTGATCACCCAAGGTGTATGCAGAATCCTGTACCTGCTGGTCTAGCAGTCCCCTCACCCCCAAATAACCCACCTGTCAAAGTTATAGTGATATGTTCCTTCCTGGTGATCTAGTGGCACCATGCCCCCCAAAATGTCAAAAGCATGACCCAGCTTGCCCACTGAGGATACTCCTTTCCGCAGCCTCCAACCAGTCACTAATGCAATTGTATGGCATTCCAGACATTCACCGACAATGCCCAGTTGTTATCTAGTTAAAAATATTTCATGTTATTTAAATCAGAAATATTAACAAAATAATTTATGGACACTGATTTAATTGAAAATGTGTTGTGTTTGTTTCTCCCTGGTTCAGTTGGAATAAAACCGTATGAGGAGAGACTGAGGAACCTCAGCATGTGCACACTGAAATAAAGAAGAGCAAGAGGGGACATAATAGTGACCTACACTACAAGAACTTCATGAGGGTGAACAGGGTGCAGGAGGGAAGTCTCTTTCACAGGAAAAAGAGCACCAAGTCCACAGGGCATACAACAAAGCTGGAGGTGCGGAAGTTAAATAGGGATGTGAGGAAGTATTACTTCATTGCAAGAGTGGTAGATGCCAGTAATAGACTGCAGGTGGAAATGGTGGAGGTGAAAACAGTAGTTGGCTTCAAGAATCCACTGGATAAACATAAGGAAATATTACTGAACAGACAGGGAAGAGTCAGTGTCAATCAGTGTCTGTGGAGGCAGACTAGGCAGGGACCATCTGAGCAGACTGAGTTGGCCATGCTATCCTTTTCTGCTGACAAATTTTATGTTCCTATGCTGCTATGTTTCTATGTAATTATACTCATAAGAAGAGTATGGCCACCATATTCAAATGGGTAGCACAGCAATAACCAGATCAGCACCAGATTCTCTTCAAATAGCACTGGCTGAGGTGGTGGGAGCCATATTCAAATGTCCCCTTTGCACTGCACAGACCCAAATGCATAACCACACATAATATACTACTGTCCCCATGAAATTAAGGGATTCTTCCATGTTTATTGAGCACAACAACAATATATTCATAGATTTTGGCAGCACTAAGCAGTCTCCCTAACAGCTCAGTTTAACATCTCTGAAGTTCTGTCCTTAACTGCATGCACCCTGATCACCCAAGGTGATTGCAGAGATCTCTACCTGATGGTCTAGCAGACCCACCATCTAGTAATCACCCACCTACCTGAGTTATACTGATATGCCCCCTACTGTTGGTCTAGTGACCTGCACCCCCCCCCAAAGATGAACAGCCTGACCTGGTCTGCTCACTCAGGACATTCGTCCCTTGCAATCTTCCAACCAGTCACTGATGACATTGTATGGCATTCCAGACATTGAATGGTAAAAGCGTTCCTCTCACTTCTTTGGATGTCCATTATTTGACAGGCATTCACCATTACTTGTACTGTAGAAACAGTTGATTCTACAGTACACACAATCCTGAATGCCTGTCAGATTACAGGAATGTTCAGGATTCATATACCCAGGGCCATTGGGGGTAGGGTAACACTAGATCACCATGTACAGACCTCAACATACACCTTGGGTGATCAGTGGGTGGGGGGGAGCTGATATAGCACTAGGCTATAGTTCTCCAAAACATCGCTGATCAATTTACAGTCTATTTTCTTGATTCTCAGGAAAATAATAAAATTGCTAATAGCTAAGATGTAGCCTCTTCCAAACTCACTGCATTTGAGCAAGGTCTCCTCTGACTCAGTCAGTAACCACTTCAGAATGCACTCTGGTACATTTATGTGACAAACAAATTTCTCAAGTCACAGAAATTATTTTATAGTGGAGACCTGAGTTTCTCACTGAAATAGTACTATCTTGTGGGGATGTACTCCTGCCATTGACAGGATGGATGCTCGGTGGTCACACACACACATTGTAAATGAGCCCATAATTGGGTGCCTTACTGCCTGGCATGCCCAATTGTCTCATCAGCAGCTTTGGACTGAATATGGCCCACAGGAGCCTGGTGCTGTCCTATTTCAGCCATGCTATCTCCATTGGGCTTCTGTGGGCCATTTTCATCCTAAGGCTGTGGCAGTTCAGTGCATAATCACTATGCACTATGTTAGCATGCCCCCAAATTCAGAAAGTTAGCATGCTCCAGTTGGAGTGCATTAAATGTCTGATTATTGTCCCAAACCAGCCATGTGCTAATAGATGTGCAGTGCTTCTGTCTGCATGATATACATGGCTGGCTTTGAATGTGGGGGCCTATATAACATACATATTGTAGTGCTGGAATTGTTGCTCCTTTACTGTTACCAAAGTTATTCTTGCTCGTTCATGAGTCATTTGATTTTTTCCTGTTTATACCTGATCTTCTGTCATGTTATCCCCTTCCTGGGTCATGCCTGAAAAGTCTCTAGGCTCAGTGCATGTCTTCGGGTCACTAATTTTTAAATAAATATTCAAATAACAGACACTGTTATCTCATGTAGGATAAAAAACAAAATATGTGCAAATACAAATATGTTTTTCTAAATATTTCTGTAGAGTCAAATGGAATTGTTAACCCAAACCTACATTCTCTCAAATTGCTGGATTCAGTTCTATTTAGATGGCAGTAATCCATGTGTTGGTGATTTAAAGCAGTCCATGCTTCAGTCGTTACCTTAGGTGGGACTGCTGTGACAGTGTGGCATCTCACACTACTATGCTGTACCACTGATTGTGGATTTTATTCTTTGAAATGATATGCTTTGCACAAGAGCACCTTCAATAAGGCTGAAATCACCAAAGGTAATCCTCGTTTGCATAGTCTTACTGTGTGGCTGCTTTGTTTATAATGCTGAACAGTGGACCTAATTATGGATTGGTGCCAGTTAACTATAACTAACTTTTTACAATTTGGGGAACATCCTTTTTACTACTCATTTACAAAATACTGGACATTGTCACAGAGTGACTCTGTGATGGATTAGGGGCCCTGGAACTTTTGGGCTTGGTGCTTTACTTAAAGCCTTTTGATACTATAACTATGTAAAATCAGAAATGAAATAAATAAATGTAAGCTTTAAAAGTTGAGACTAAGTTAAAAGATAGTGTAGTGGAGACTAGCAAGATAGAAAAAAATAAAGCAAAGGAGAGGACAGAAGTAAGAGTGAGTCATTTAGTAAATCCCCCAGGTAATTCAGTTTAAGAGAGAGGGAGAACTGAATCCCTTGTGTAAATGTAGTTGGGATTCTTTACATGGTAATTGAGTTAATTTGGAGCTTAAATGAGCAGCACCAGCAATCTGTTTCTACTTGGGTTGAAAGAACACTTTTAGTCCTTCTTTTTACAGCTGTTTGGTAGCACACCAGAATACAGGCGCTGCTTGATTAAGAGGAAGAATGGGTTGCAAATGAGGGGAAATAAAATAAAGTCATTTAAGTCACTGTTCTGCTTAAGTTTCAGTCTTTAAGGGATTGTATTATTTGGAAGTCATTCCTTCTCCAGTGGTTGTAAATATTAACAGTACCAAAAGTATTGAAATGAAACATGTGCTTATTGCACATTTAACTTCCTCTGGCAGGTGGTCAGTGTAATGTTAATTCATACACATGTCCTCTTCTATCTTTTGATAAAATAAAGACTAGGGACAAGGTACTTGTAGTGGGCTGTAAAGCCATTTGTAAAAAGCTGGTTAGTTTGAATTACTTCCTGCTTAAGCTCCTGTTTGAAACAACCAGTTAAAGGCACATGTTGGTAACAGCCTGGCAGTTGTGTTTAAGTAAGCAGGTTATGAAACTACATGGGGGATTGTACACCTCAGAGAATAACTATATAAATTGTGTGGTACAGTTCTCACTTACAGAAAGGGCACCTGTTTGTGTGTCTTTGGATTTTCAGCTTCTGCTTCTGACTCTCCTTGCACCACTCCCTTCCAGGACAGCTATAGTGCTGACCAGCCCTTTGTTCCTTTGTTTTATGATGTCTCATGTTGGGGGCAGTGCCTGATGGTCAGAGCTGTTTGTAAAAGAGCCAGGAATTGAAATAAAATAGACTGAATATATGTATAAATGTATGTGAATTATAAACTGTTTAGTTAGATAGTTAAAACAAAATAATTATGTTTAAATAAGAAGTTTTACTTTAGCATTAATGATGTGGGTGGAGTTAGGGAGAACACATGATCATTTCCCTGCATAAAAGGACTGTCATTTGTGATTGTTAGTTAAGACTGTGCTCCTGGGTCTGGAGGTGAACTCCAGAGAGCTCTGTGAATTGTTCCAGAAGGTGTTAGGAGAAGAATACCTTTCAAGCCATGTAAAAGTCATGGGATAAAGTTTATTTGCTATTCTGATTATTTTATTTTGTTGTCGTACCAGTCCGCTGATGTTATATTTGTCCTGCTATGAAGATATTTTAAGATAGAACTGAATAAATTTCATTCATTTACAACAGCAACTGTGTCATGCTACCAATTAGTCCACAAAGAGACCTGCACCCGCTCACAGACATATTGATCCAACTCAACATGGATTTACTCCTGGAAGATCTATCTAATTTAATAAGCTTTTTTGAGCCTGTCAGTGCAGCCCTAGATAAGAACATCCATATGGACGTTATTTTCCTGGACTACTCTAAGGCTTTTAATAAAGTCTCCCATACAGCCTTACTGAAACAACTTGTCAAAATTGGATTAAATAACAATGCTATCAGATGGTTTACTTCATAGTTAAGTAATAGGGTACAGCGCATGACTATTAAAGGACACTCATCGGCTTTGGCGGTATCACTATTGGTGTCCCACAAGGCTCTGTACTGGGCCCAACATTATTCAATATACTGATCTCGTCCCTTCCTAGGTCAAATAGAGTGTGGGTTGGCAAATATGCCAATGATTGTAAACTAGGAGGTCAGATACAATGCCAAGAGGAAGCAAGTGTAATACAAGGAGGAAATTTAAACAATATAGCCAAATGGGCAGAAGAAAACGAAATGTATTTTAATTTAGAGAAGCGTAAGGTGTTGCACCTAGGGAAAAGAAATCCCATGTATGCATATCAATTAAATGGCATCACAGTAAAGACAGTAAAAGAGGAAAAAGATTTGTGAATAATAATAACAGATGATTTAAAAATTTGATACACATGCACTAGTTACAGCTAAAAAATGCAAATAATTAATGGGGATGTATATTGGGGAATGTCAAGAGTAGAGAGGAGGAAGTGATAATTCCCTTGTACAATGCATTGGTGAGGACCCCATATAGAATACTGTTTGCAGTTTTGTGCTCCTATAACTAAGAGGACACAGTTTCTATTTGGGAAAAATTCAAAGGAAAATGACAAGGTTAATAAGACTTATTAAGAACATGAGTTATGGAAATTGGCTGCAAAACCTAATCATTTATTCGACAAACTATAGTCAGGAAAGGGAAGGATCTTTTTCTTGTTTACAAAACTTTACAAGACCCATATATGGTAGAAACCCTTTGGTTTCAGAAGTAATCCAGGTATTGCAAGTACTAGATCACATAAGCAGAAATTATTGGGTGAATCAAATAACACAATTAAAAGAAGTAATTACTATACCCAGAGGGTAATAACAAAATGGAACATGTTGCCAAGCTATGTTACAGAAAGTCCAAATATGAGAACTTTTAAAGTCAACTTGGATAACTTCATGAAAAACAGGAAATTTATTTTCCACCAATAATTTGGGGGCAAGTTCATTAAAAGGGCCATGAGCTCACTGAACTTGTAATCCAACTATGAAACTATCCTTAATGCCCCAGGCTTGATCCATGATGTTCATGTTCTCCAACACAAAAGTGATTGTACCTGGCTATTTATGATATGACTAGTTATGATACCATTATAATACATATCACATGATACAGAAAACAGAGCAGGATTTTCAGAACAGCCAGATAAAATCACAAAATGGCTAATGTCCCGGCAACTGCATCTGCTCAAATGCATGTGGGCAGCCCTACCGCTATTTTCAAATGATGTGTCCATTTGTGTCAAAGTCATGCAAATGCAGTATTGTCTCAGGCACTTGCCTCCTGAAACTGCACACTAACCTGGACACACATATAATCTCAGCTCCCACTTTTCCATCAGCTCCTTACAGCTACCACTGCTTACTAACTACTATGACATCTATAACATCTTCCTTTGCACCCCTTCTCCCCCCCCCATTTCTCTCTACTAATCTCCTTAATGGTGTTGTGCGAAATTGGGAAATTTTGATCCACAAAATATTTTGCATAATTCACGCATTTTGCAAAATATTTTGTAGGGTGAAATGCAAAATTTCACCCCCCTTGAGCGAGTGAAATTTCACCCACAAACCGGTGAAATTTGCCACTTGCAGGTGAAATTTCACCACCTGTGATGAAATGTCACCACCTGCAGGCATCCTTTTGCCTCCTGCAGGTGAAATTTAAAGTGGCCACTGGCCAAAGTTCTCCCTGGTGTCTAGTGGTCCCCAATGCCCCCCCGGCCACTCACTGGCCCAATTATTCTCACTAGTGTCTAGTTGTCCTCCCCCAGCTGATCACCAGCCATAATTGAATAAAGTCACCCCAGTTGCCCTGGCCCCT
The DNA here is from genome assembly GCA_016271365.2 of Neoceratodus forsteri. Classification (NCBI taxonomy): domain Eukaryota; kingdom Metazoa; phylum Chordata; order Ceratodontiformes; family Ceratodontidae; genus Neoceratodus; species Neoceratodus forsteri. Next base: position 657,442,628 of record CM028136.1, read on the forward strand.
TCACATCCTTTTTAAAAAAAAAAATGAAACCCACAATCCCTGGTGTCTAGTGCCCCCCATGGCTGCTCACCAGCTGAAATTATTCTCCCTGGTGCCTAATGGTCCCCCCTAGATGATCACTGGCCATAATTGAATTAAGACCCCCAGTTACCCATACCCCCTCATTTCCTTTTATTAAAAAAAAATTATAACAAGTAGACCCACACTCCCTGGTGTCTAGTGGAGCCCCCACCCCTCACCCTGCCATCATGAGCTAGCCCCCCCCAGTACCCTGATCAGTCCACCAGCACAGATCTCCACTCACCTCCATGGCTGGCAGCCTGACTGAGTGCTTCAAGCATGCACTCATTCATTGAAGTGCTCAGTCGGGCTGCTGGCCATGGAGGTAAGTGGAGGGTTGTGCTGGTGACCCAAATGTGGTACTGGGGGGGAGTGGAGTGGGTGCTAGCTCATGATGACAGGGTGGGGGTGTCCACTAGACACCAGGGAGTGAGGATTGAATTTTTTGGGGGGATATTTTTTTAATTTTATTTAAATGGTTGGAAACAACCTTTTGAGAGAGACAGATTAGTGGAGAATGGGAGATAGACTTGAAGGCCAGGTGGATGCAACGCTGAAAGAATAATGGTGAGGGGACTGAAAAGAGAGAGGTACTATGTAAGTGGGATGCTTGGAGACTATAGTGTTAGCTAGTAAAATAACCCCCCAAAAAACAACAAAATGTCTGGGGAAAATAATGAGTTAACTGGGGGGCTTGATGTATTCACTTAATGGCTTGGTGATTGGCTGGGAGAAGTGGGGACCACTAGACACCAGGGAAAATTATTTGTTTTTTGAAATTTGGGTAGGTGAGTGGCCAAGGGGGGAGGGGGGACCAATAGACACCAGCATTTACAGTGGCCAGTGGGTGAAATTGCAGTAGAAATTGCAAAATTTTTGCCACAAAATCACAAAATATTTTGGGCAGCAAAATTGCAGATTTTGCTGCAATTTTGCTGGCAAATTTTTGTTTTGCTGCATCTCTACTCCTTAGTCTCCACTTTAGCAGTACAGCTAACCCATATGTCTCTATTCCTAGTGTGCATACCAGGCTTTAACAGTCTGAAAAGTAAATATGTATCTCCCCATTTCTGCTACCCACCCTGCTGTTATGTAACCACTAAATGCTTATATAACCCCTAACTGCCTGTAAATACCGACTGTGTAAATGATTCACATGCTATTATGTAAATACAAATGCTGTTCAAATATAAACTGTTCATTGTACTATCCACCTATTGCTTATGCAACCCCTAATTGTCTGCAAGTACTGCTTGTGTAAATGATGCATATGCTACTATATAAATGCAAATACTGCTCAAATGTAAAATGTACTTTGTAACATATGAAATGTAACTTGTTACCTTCAGTCCCCTCCCCCCAGAACACATCTGGAAATGAGCATTATGCTCAGTTTGCCTTCCTGGGCAAACATTTAAATAAATAAATAAACAAATAAAGAAATAAATAGTAATATTTAGTTTAATTTGTGACTTTTTATGTTGTCTTGCGCGTGCGCAAGAAACATATTGCGGTAACTTGGAATAGGAAGTTTTGGAGGTGCGGTCATGTTGTGGCCAGTGGCACCAGTGCTTTTTCGGGATGGGCTCTGTGGCACGGAATTAGATTGCATGCTGTCTATGATAGCAGTGCAAAAGCATGCCACCAACTTGAAACAATTTTGCTGCTGCATTACAGGACATGCCTTGCCTGGTGTAACATTTCAATAAACATGGCAGGCTTGCTGCACACTGCTCACAGTCCCTAGGAAGTCAACTTCAGGGATGCACAATCCCCCTGTCGGCATATGTGGCCCCTTTAGTGTTGTGGTGTGCAAGGGGTTGCCCAATCCCCCTCGGCATCTTGCCCCCAGGACACAGACATGCTTGCCGATGGGGGTGCCCAATCCCCTTTGTCAGCATTTCAACCCCCCCCATTGTGCCAGCATTTTCCTGGCCACACCATGATTGTGTTCCAGACTGGGAGTCCACCCCAGTGTGGCTAACATGCCCCCCCAAAAAACAAATGTGCCACACTGGGAGCCCACCCCAGTGTGACCAATACATGTGGAAAAGCCAAAATGCTTACCGACAGGGGTACCCAATCCCCCTGTCAGCATGTTAACCCCCCCATCACCCTGGCATTTTCCTGGCCACACCCAGATTGTGTGCCATACTGGGAGCCCACCTCAGTGTGGCTAACATGCCCCCCAAAACCAAATGTGCCACACTGGGAGCCCACCCCAGTGTGGCCAAAACTTATGAAAAAGGTGAAAATGGTCCATGGTGTTTTATTTTTCTGTTACCTGCAACAAAGGAAATGGTCCCTCACCATGAGGTCCCCTCCCCCCAGCCTGCACTCACCCTTTGCACACCCCACCTCCCCATAGCCTCCCTCACCCCCATACTTACCTCCAGAGCCCATCATGACTATCTTTGGTGCACCAGGAACACGACTGCCCTCTTTAAAGCCGACCATGAACTGAAGAAATGCCAGTAAGCTGTATAATGGCATAAATGTTTTGATTTTTCAACCTGAGTAGATATCTCAGCCATTTTTGTGAATTTTTGCTCCAAATTTTCGATACGGGGTTCTTGGGACTGTCATTTCGTTATTTGGTCTTGAAAGGTGAGTTCACGGTCACTGCCCAGAATCACCTTTTGGGACTGACTAATGAAGTGACACTGTCAGTGTTCATGAGGTGGGCTCCCAAAAAGCCTATATTGCAAATTTGGTGAAAAAATTCCAAAAAATGACTGTTACGAGCGTGTGTTCCGTAGTTTCCATGCACGCTAATACCTTCAAGAAGTTTTGATATTTTCACTCCAGATTTTCTGCATTGCCAGTTTTTCACACCTCCTTATGAACAGTACAGCTGTAATTGTTCACATCCTGCCCAAAATGTGTTTTCGCACTTCTGGCGCACAATGGCATAGTCATTCTGGGAAATCAATGTTCAGAACAGAATAAATAAATCACAGTGACACTGTTCATGAGCGGAGGTCCCAAAATGGCTTTGTGGAAAATTTGGTGACAAAATTCCACAAAATGCCTATTTTATGAGGGTGCATTGCACAGTTTCCATGCACACTCGTACGTTCGAGAGTTGTTCATATTTTCACCCCAGATTTTCAACATTGCCATTTTTGCACACCTCCTTAAGATCAATACAGTTGTCATTTTTCACATCCTGCCCAAAATGTGGTTTTGCACATCTGGAGTGGGATATTCAGAAGGGTTGCACTTGGCGCAACACAGTTGCACCATGCGCAACCCGCTGATGTGCCCCGGTGCGATATTCAAAAAGGGAAAGTGCATGGCACAAATCCTGATGGACGGGGCACATCAGTAATGTATGTGTTGCAAGTAGGGGTAATGCCTACTGCCCCTGCACATCCGATGTTCAGCCGGGATGTGCGGGCCCATGAAGCAACCCCTACATGCCGCATACAATTGTTCCAGAAAATAAAGGTACAACAGCTGACCACCCACAGGTGAGCTGCCGTATGCAGGCGCAAACACGGCAACTGTTAGCTGTGGTGAGCTACCTGCACTCCGCAGCACCGCCGTAGCGCCACCCCATACCCGGATCACAGGCAGAAGTAGGAAATAAATAGTCCCATATCCCTGGTGGTCCAGTGGACCACTGGCAGTCCGATCATGGGCATATGTAAATAAATAACATGTCCTATATCCATGGTGGTCCAGTGGACTGCTTGAAGCCCCATCGCGGGCATATGTATATATATATATATATATATATATGTATAGATATAAATAACACATCTTATATCCCTGGTGGTCCAGTGAGCCTCTAGCAGCCCAATCACAGGCAGAAGTCTAAAGAAAGATTAAATCCATCCCTGGTGGTCAGCGGTACCCTCCCCACCCCTCCACTGAGCCCTGCCACCCCGCTCCCCTGGGTCAGCGGTGGGTGGCTCCCCACATAAGCCACCTTACAGTACAGCTGTAGCCCATTGGTCCACAGCGTGAGTCAATGGGCGTGCAGCTCATACTCTACTACACAGTCCAGATATGTGAATGGATTCATTCACATATCTGAACTATGTAGTACACTATAGTCTGCACACCAGTGGCCCATGCTGTGGACCAATGGGCATACAGCTGTACTTCTATTCAGTCAGCATGTGGATGGGTGGCTTATGGTGGGGGAGCTGATACCCGCATGACCAGGGAGGAGTGGGGTGAGTGGGCTCAGTGGGAGGGTGGGGAGGGGGATACTGCTGGACTACCAGGGATGGGATTTAATCTTTCTTTAGACTTCTGCCCGTGATTGGGCTGTGAGCAGTCCACTGGATCACAGGGATATAGAACATGTTATTTATATACATATGCCTGCAATCGGGCTGTGAGCAGTCCACTGGACCACCAGGGATATAGGACGTGTTATTTATATACATATGCCCACGATTGGGCTGCGAGCAGTCCACTGGACCACCAGGGATATAGAACATGTTATATTTATACATATGCCCACGATTGGACTGGGAGCAGTCCACTGGACCACCAGAGATGTAGGATGTGTATTGGTTTTAAACTTTTGCCCACAATCGGGCAATGGGGCACTTTGCCGATTGTGCAGGGTGCGTCGGTCCCTGACAGCTGCAGTCTGGCAGGGCGCCGGGTGCAAGTCACCGGGGATGGGAGCACCTGCATGCAAATGGGGCCATAATGACATGCAAATGGCCCCATTTGTACCTTGCATGCATTATGGCTCCATTTGCATGTGCACCTTTGAATATAGCGGTTGATGCGCCTAGCACAACAGCACTTGCGCTAGTGCATTCCCCTGCCCCTCGCTGGCCAATTGCGCTGGTGCAGTGCCACTGTGCCATGCACAATGCGGGTAGCCACAGAGTGATATTCAATGGTGCTGAGCCATGGCGCAGCACCATTGAAAATCACCCTGTTAGCACCCTGGCACATCCCAGTTGCTCTGCACCCAGGCTTGCGCCACAGCCTGACACAGTCTGAATATCCCACCCCCTATTGTACAATGGTGCAGTAGCTATGGGAAATCAATGTTAGGGACATATTAAGAAAATCTCTGTGTCATTGTTCATGAGTGGAGGTCCCAAAATTCCTATGTTGAAAACTTGGTGACAAAATTCCACAGAATGAATGTGTTGCGAGCATCCATTGTGCAGTTTCCACTCTTGCTCATAACTTAGAGAATTTTTAATATTTTCACTCCAGATTTTCAACATTACCATACCCAGGTACTCTGTTGCTGCTGTTACATCTGCCAGAGACTGCCTATTCATTGTGACTGTGCCTGATGTGTGTTTTGTGCCTTTGCTCCAACTCTGTTATAACTATCAGCTGTTCCAGTGCACATTTTCTCATTAAGTGAGCCTTGCAGCACTTGACCACCAAGTGAGAGGGGCGGGGAAGTTTGGAGCTTGCATCTACAGAGATGGGGAGGGGAGGGTAAATATCTATTTAAAGCTCACGCTGCAGTCTGAACAACTACTATCCCGGTACTCTTTTGCTACTGTTACATCTGCCAGAGACTGACTATTCATTGTGACTGTACCTGCTGTGTGTTTTGTGCCTTTGCTTCAACTCTGTTATAACGACCAGCTGTTCTAGGGCACACTTTCTCGGTAAAAGAACCTCGCAGCACCTGACCACCAAGTGAGAGGGGTGGTGAAATTTGGAGCTTGTGTCAACAGAGAAGAAGGGGCAGATACCTATTTAAAGCTCGTGACTGTCAGCAAGTAGCACGGTGGCACGCAGCATGAGTGGCACAAGCACCACTCACTAGAGAAACTGGGTTTTTGTAACTTAGTTTGTGCAGCTCTGGATTAGAAGGATTTAGTTAAGCATGCAGGTACAATAGACAGCATTAAAAATAACTATAATTTTAATTTAGAATGATGTTTTTAAATATGTTAAAACTGTTGGTAGCCTTAGTTGTTGCGCTTTATTTATATTCCCCAACACAGACTTGTAGATCCCTGGGGAGTATGTGTGCATATCAAAATGCTGGAATGAATGGTCAGAGGAACTATGATGGAATGGGTAGTAACAAGGGGAGAAATACATTTAACCTGGTTAGATTAAGTACTCAAAATGTGTCTTTTGTACTTAGACCTCACAGACATTTGGAAGCTAGAAACGTGCCTTGGGTGTCTCTGGTGTTGTGTGAGGATGTTGAGTTGAACCCCGGCCCTGAGGGAAACTCCATCAGCCTTGCACATGATAATGCAAGGAGTATGATTGGCAAGATGGATTCCTTCAGAGCATGGGTTCTTGTTGAAAATCCAGATGTTATAATCTTGATAGAAACTTGGCTTCAGGAGACGATACAACAAGCAGAGGTTAATTTGGATGGTTACTACCATAACAGGCAGGATAGAGGGTCAAGGGGAGGTGGAATTCTAGTTTATTTAAAACATAGATTGGGACACTCAGAACTTTTGTATTCTGGCAAAATGGAGGGTATTCAATGTCTGTTTGTTTATTTGGAGCTGAAAAACCTAATCATAGGTGCTGTTTATTCACCACCAAAAGTAAAAATGGGGCATTTTGATAAATTTTGTCATGTGGTAGCAAATCATATAGGCCATAAAAAAATTCTTATGGAAGACTTTAATGGAGCGGGGGGGGGGGGGGCAGATGGCAGAAATTAAATAATTTAATGCAGAGTTTAGATCTAACTCAAATAATCTCTTTTTCTACCAGGAAGAGTACTTTAAATAGTAATGGTAGCATGCTGGATTTAATTTTTGGTTTTTTCAGATCTAAGGATTAATGATACAAGGGTCTGTTGTCTGAATTTAGGTGATCATAATGTTGTTCACTGTACTATAGACATGGAGCAAGTGATAACCCTTGTTCTTAAACAGGAAATCAAATATAGGAGAAGTTATGCAAAGTTTAACACACATCTTTTCAGGGATTAACTGGTAAAAATGCCATGGTATAGGGTATTTCTTATACCAGACTTGAACATGGCAGTGGAAGAATTCACTGCCATGTATTTAGATGTATGCAACAGGTTGGCACCCTTTAAAAGGATGAAATATAAGCAAAAATGCTTGCCATGGATTAGTCTAAAAATAAAAAAAACTTAATAACAAAAAAGAAACAACTTTGGAAAAGGGCTAATAAACTGCTGGACCCTGAATTATGGATAAAATATAAACAGTTAAGGAACAGGATTTCTACAGAGATAAGGAATTCAAAAGCGTATTACTGTAATCAAAAAATCAGAACAACAACAGACCCCAAAGAATACTGGACCCTGGTAAACAAACTCATGAATCCCATTAGAAATTACCTTGAAATAAGAATTAAAGAAAAAGGGATATTACAACAAAAGGAAGATGCTGCTGACATGTTAAACACCTATTTTGTAACCCTTGCCAGACCTCAAGGTAGTAAATCTAGATAAAACAAGCATTTGTCAATGCTGAATGTTTGCTTGCTGGTATTAGCATTGGAAATGCAGGAGTTAGACAGATGCAGAATAGGAATGGTAATTAAGTATTGAACTTCACGCCAACCCTACCTCCATCCTGTAGAGATGGACAGGCATTGGCGTAAGTGTTTGGGTCGTCGCCATGACATTCATGCCATGTCACCTCACTCTATTCTGCAGACACTGACACGTGTTGAGGTGTGCCTTGGGGTCTTTAACTTTATAGTCACCCTATTCCATAAGGATATAGACTGAAATGTGTGCACTGTAGGAGAATAGGGTGAACTCTGGGGACAAAGAGTCCAAGGCACACCTTGACACCTGTCACTGGCTGGGGGATGGGGGTGGGATGGCATGAGCAGTACAGTCGGGCAATCCAAATGGACATCCCAATGCCTTTCAGTCTGTATAGGGTGGGACGTTATAGTTATTAAAAATGCTTGTACTTCTGAGCATATGTGGAAACTGCACAAAGCATGTACATAACACAGTAATTTTATGGACTTTCATCACCAAATTTTCGACATAGGCATTTTGGGACCTCTGTTCACAACCAGTGTCACTGTGATTTTCTTAATGTATCCCAAACACTAATTTCATACAGTGACCATGCTATTCTGCGCCGGAAGTGCAAAAATGCATTTCGGCCAGGATGTGAAAAATGACAGCTGTACTGTTCATAAGCAGGTGTGGAAAAATGCCAGTGTTGAAAATCTGGAGTGAAAATATTACAAATTTGTGAAGTTACAAGCGTTCTTGGAAACTGTGCAACGCACACTCGTAACAAACATTTTTCATTTATTTATTTATTTATTAGCTTTTGGTAACCGGGAGAGTGCACTAGGCAGAAGGATGCCTATTTTCAGGCACGATGTGGGAGGATACAAGTTGAATACAATTAATAACAACAATGTGATGCAGCACATAACATAGGTGAATACAAAGTGAAGGAGGTCAGAAATATAATAGTGATTCAGTGAAGTACATAGTTGGAACAGGACTATATTTAAACATTACATTAGGATTTTAGAGCAAACAAGTGCAGTAAATCCAGGGTTGTATGGTACTTCTTAACTGTAAGTGCTGTTGCAAGGACTTTTGTCACAAAATTTTCAACATAGGCATTTTAGGACCTCTGCTCATGAACAGTGTCACTGTGATTTTCTTAATGTGTTCCAAACACTGATTTCCCACAGCGACCACACAATTCTGTGCCAGAAGTACGAAAACACATTTCAGCCAGGATATGAAAAATGACAGCTGTACTATTCATAAGGAGGTGTGTAAAAATGCCAATGTTGAAAATCTGGAGTGAAAATATTGAAAATTCGCAAAGTTACCAGAGTGCGTAGCAACTGTGCAATGCACTCTCGTAAAACAGTAATTTTTTGGATTTTCTCCACCAGATTTGCAACATATACTTTTTGAGAGCGCACCTCATGAGCATTGGCACTGTCATTTCGTTAATCAGTCCCAAAAGATGATTCCATGCAGTGACTGCAAAATCACCTTTTGGGACAGAATAACACCATGACAGTGGCTGAATTCATGAGGAGGGGTCCCAATAACCCCATGTTGAAAATTTGGTGCCAAAATTCCCCAAAATGCCTGAGATATGCACCAAAGTTGAAAAAAAACCTATTTATGCCATTATGCAGCTTACCTGCATTTCTTCCATTTGCAGTTGGCTTTGAAGAGTGCAGACGTGTTCCCAGTCCACTGAAGATCTTCGCACTGCATTCCAGAGGTAAGTATGGGGTGGGGTGGGGAGACAGAGTGCGGCAGGGGTGGGCATGGGTTGGAGAGGGGCCACTGGACTCAACGATGGACCGTTTTCTACTTCACAGGTCTTTAAAAAAAATGCAAAACATTGTGGAACTTTTCAGGGACATCTGGCATGCTGGGGTGGGCTCCCAGCATGCCATCTAATATTTTGGGGCTGTATCTGAGGGGATAAGGCACCCTGTCGGCATAAGGGGGCAAAACTGAGGGTTGGGCACCCTCTCGGCACAAAACAAATTTTGGGGGGACATTGTGCTGATGGGGAGTGTGCTCCCCCATTGGCAAATTAAACTGGGAGGGGGGCTAAAGCCAATGGGGATTGGGCACCCCGTCAGCAAACAAAGACTGTTTTGGGGGGAGCATGCTGCAGAAGGGGATTGGGCACCCCCTCGGTGCTGGGGCTGTGTAATACTGTTTGTAAACATGGCAGTGGCTTGCCACCACATTCACAAACAATATTACACTAGGCAAGGTACCACCCTACAATGACAGGTTGCTTCCTCATTGCAGCAGAATGGCTGATGCTGCAATGACAAGGCAGTCCCTGGTTGCTGCAGGAAAAATGTTTTAACTTGGTGACACTTTTGAAAACCGGTGTCATCGGCACACTGTGCCTCCATTGTTCCACCAGTGCCAAGCCCCCAAATGCAGTGTCTCCTTTGGCTGCCACAGTGCCGCACCTCCACAGCCCGCTTCTGTCCTAGGCTGCCACATAATGTTTCTTGTATATGTGCTCAAGCAAACATAAAAAGATGGGTAAGCCGTGAGGTTCTGGTACAGCAAAATTATACTATGTTTCAATTTCGCCCAGTAACTACAGCTGAGGTTATTAAAATAAATGGTAACTTGCAGATTAATAAGGCTAGTGGAACAGATGGTATAGATAATAAATTATTAAAGGAATCAGCTGTGGAGATATCCCCAGTACTCAAATATTTAATTAACTGAAGCCTGAGGGAAGGGATTTTTCCACAAACCTGGAAGTTGGCTAAAGTTGTTCCAATTGCAAAACGAAGTGATCCCTCCAATTCATCAAATTACCATCCCAGAGCCTTGTTATCAGCAGTTTCAAAAATAGTAGAAAGGATAGTTTATGGGCAGTTAGTTGCTCACCTTGAAAAGTATGGAAAACTGACAAAATTTCAGTCAGGTTTTAGAAAAGGCTGGTCCACAGTCACAGCGCTCATGGACCTTTTAGATGTAATTTCCACCCCTTTAGGTATGGCAAGGTCCTTGGGGGCCGTGTACGTGGACCTGTCTAAAGCACTTGATCTGGTGGATCATGACATCTTACTGGGTAGGCTCAGTGGTATGGGATTTACTGATGAAATATGTCAATAGTTTAAATCTTTTTTAACAGAAATAACCCAGTTAGAAGCTGCCAATGGATATCAATCTAATATACTGCCTATTATTTGTGGAGTCCCCCAAGGGTCGATTCTTGGTCCATTGTTGTTTAACATATATGTTAATAGTCTTCCAGATAAAATAGCATTTCTTAACATTCAGCTATATGGCGATGATACAGTTTTGGTGGCTGATGGCTGTTCTCTGGGAGAGGTTGAATCTAAGTTACAACACTATTTCTTAGTGATGCAGAATGACTTTACCTATCTGGGCTTGGTAATAAACAGCAGAAAGACTCAGACCATGTTTTTTGGCTCCAAACAAACCAAAACAGACAGACCAATGGAAATAAAGATTAGGACTAGAGAGGGAATAATTTTGACTCAAACGGAGGTCTACAGGTATTTGGGGTTTACATAGACCAACATTTTACATTTGCTTATCATATCTCAGACTTGATGCAAAAAACAAATGCTCGTATAGGAGCTATGAGGCAGTTTAAAAACTGCACCACATTAAATGTACATCTAATGATTGCTAACCAACTAATTTTGCCAATTATGGATTGTGGGTGCCATATATATTGGCACACTGATAAAAAACAGTTAACTGAATTAGACCATTCTTACAATAGATTGGCAAGGTGTGTATTGAACTGTAAATTTAATACACACCATTGTGATACTGTATGTATAGAATACTAAGTTGGAATACACTAGAGAAAAGTGAATAAATCAAGGCTGGGATATATTAAAAAATGAGGTCCCATTTAAGATAAACATTGCATAGACCTGATCATGTTTTGAATTTGAGACTAAAAACAGCTAGGGAATTTATTCAACCTAAAATAACTAATAATTTTAGTAAAATGACTTTTGAATATAAGGCAACAACTAGTTAGAATGCACTTCCACTATTACTAATAAACCAGGCACTTACAAAGCGAAGGTTTAAGGCTGCTATAAAACAGAAATATTCTTTTCGATGTAAGTGCAACAACATTAGTTAAGTTATGGAATTTGCTTAGAATTTTGTCGGAAAGGGTATGGAAATTTTAGGCATTGGCACTTGTGATGTTTTAAGTATGTTGTATTTATGTATTTTGTATTGAACACAATTGTTATGTAACTGTTTTGTAACTGATGATTGAATGTTTGTACATTGGTGTTATTGTCTTGTATTTGATATTTATTTAATATAACAATTTACACAGGTTCGCCTTATAAACAGGGCATTGCATAGCCCTAATGGTGTTATACTGCATAAATAAAATTTTACTACTATATTTGCACACCTCCTTATGAACAGTACAGTTGTCGTTGCTCACATCCTGCCCAAGATGTGGTTTTGCACAACTGGCACAGAATGGCGAGATCACTATGGGACATCAATGTTCAGGGCAGATTAACAAAATCACAGTGTCACTGTTCATGGGCAGAGATCCCAAATGCTTTCATGAGGTGGGGTGAGAAAAATTCCATGTTGAACATTTGGAGTGCAAATACCAACAAACGCCCAGGGCGTTAGGGTTTCTAGCCATAACATCCAACTCTGTAGAGATTGACCAGCACCAGGGGTGTGACTTTAGATTGTCAATTCTAATGCTCACGCCATTCCACCCCCACCCCTACCTTGCAGCCACTGACAGAAATCAAAGTGTGCATTGCACTCTTCAGCCCCAAAGTTCACCCCATTCTCCTATACTACACCATCTCAATGTATTTCCATATGGAATGGGGGTGAGCATAAGGCCCGAGGACCCCAAGGCAGAACACGATACTTGTCGGACTCTGCAGGGTAGGATGAGGTGAAATGGCATGACTGTTATGGCTGACACCCAAAGGTACACCTCAGTGCCTGTCAGTCTCTTCAGGGTGGTGTGGGGTTGGTGTCACTTCCATACATCACTGCCATTTCTATTACGCATCTCTCTAACTCCTGCACTACCAATGCCAATATCAGCAAGACAACATTTGGCATTGACAAATGCTTGTTTATTGTGTCACAAAACTGAGATCTTGTTATTGTCTAATGGTTTGGAAAGACTTGTTATTTGAAACTAGCAAAGGGCAGAACTCAAATGGATCCTTTTGGAAATCCTGCCTATATTTTGTGTAAAATCTGCCAGTGGTATATGCTCTGAAAACAGCAAAGAAAGATACATCTACAGTGCTTTCAATATACAAATCTCAAATGCTATTTCACAACCAGAATCCATGCACCATTTTGTTGTATTTTTATATTCATGTTGCTTACATTATTATTAGTGGGGAATGAAGTCTGCAAATAATGCTTCACAAGGAATTTGCCATGAGGGTTTGACATTTCGTAAAGTGTTTGCTTCATTTAGTGTGCAAGAACAAAACAAAACAAAACAAAACAAAAAATCATTAAAATGTGCACCTGACTGAAAACAAATTTCAAGCAAAGCCACAAAGTGCTGAACTTCATGAAAATTTGTATGGCACTGCTTTCTTTCCTCATTAAATTAAGCGTTTGCTAATTTTTATATGAAGTGCCCAAAAGAATACCATTCATAAAGATAACAGAAAGGACAAAGCGTCTTCTGTGGCAGAACATCACAGGTGAAGTAATACTTTCCAACATTTCTAGTTGGACTGACATCTATATAAGAGACAAGAGCATAAAGATATACTACAACTGAGCTGCAGGGGAAGAGCAGTCTAATTTGGCTTAACAGCTTGTGCCCCACATACCTTGCTAATTTTAGCAATTACCATTGTTGCCTGATCCCCCCCCCAAAAAAAATGATTTCACAACTACTACAATTTGGAATCTTTGGATGCTCATCTGCAAACTTATTTATTTGGCACAAATGTGGTTTTGCATCCCATAAATCATCAAAGCCATCATTAACACCACAAGTTTGTTTATATTCACTTCTTCTCTCTTCTGGCCTCCTCTTCCTCCTGGTTGTCTCTTCCTCCTTGGACTCCAGCGACCAGACACTCTGAGTCAGGCTCCCTCCTCCAATACCAGAACCAGGCCAGTTCTCCACTTACCTGGGGCCTCCCCCTCCAAGCCCGGACACTATGCATCCAACACCCAAACCTATTCACCCTCCCTGCCTTAATCCCACACCTGGTTTCCTTGCCCCCAGCCTGTGGTCCTACACCCCTCTCCCTTTTTATCCCCCCTCCTCCTTTAATTCTTCCACTGCTCTGCCTTCAGCTTGCAATGGATGGCAGGGCTCCCCCCTTGCTGGCTAGAACATAAAACCCCTTTTTGCGATTTCTTCCACTAGGCCCCCAGTGGGCCTTAGAAATGAACACATCCCAAGCTCTCACAGTTGCACCACATCTGATCTGTACACTGCTGCCTGATCAAATGCGATGTCCCTGTGCTGGATGTGCACCCCCCCCATCTCAATCACCTCCCTCGCTACTCTCCTGTTCAGTCACTTTCTTACTTTTTTGATCAGTTTGATGTCCCTAGCTCCCCTCCATACCCTCCTTGATGTAATTTCGGAACAACCAATGGTCATGCCCAGCCACCACCCTTTTACCTTCTCTAGCTCCCCCACCATTGTTTGTCCTAATGCCCCACAGGGAACCCCTCCTAAGTCATTACCCACTAGGTGGATGATGAGGCAATCCAGCCTGCCCCATAGCACTTTCAACTCCTACAGGAGGGGCAACAGCTAGGTCCATCTCATGCTCCTTATGCCTTTCTATTGGACCTTCATGCTGTCCACATTAGGGCATAGCTGACTCCCTCTGCCTGTGGTGGCTGCAAACCTTTCTGCCCAATACACAAATGAGTGCCCCACGATCCACACCTTCCACTTGGTACCTGCCACAGAAACAAAGAAAAACTGTGTGAGTTGCAGGCATCAACATCTGACATATCACTTGTAGCAATTTGACCTCCACCACCCAATCATTTTCAACTCCTCCTCTGATGCTCCTTTTTCTGCTGCCTCTGAGGTTGCCCCTACCCATAACGAGTGGGGGGCGAACTCGCCTGGTTCCTCTCCCAATAATACTATTGCTTTTTTAAGCACCGCCCCCACCTGGAAAGCTGTTGCCGGTGCCCAGTCCCCGTGCTGGAAAAGCACCCTACAGCCGTCCCCCAGAGCTCTCGTACTCCTCCATGGCAGCCACTGAACAACTCAATGCCCCTGGTTGTCAGACCAATGTCATCATGGCCCCTTTCCCACCTTGGTCTGTTTTTGACCTTGCCAGGCAAATATCCAAACTGTCCCTTCCCTGCTTCACTCTCTTGTGCTGCAATGCTAGTTCTGGTGCCCCTTTGCTTGGGGTCACCATTACCCCCACTGTGAAAGGCCCTGCTGCCATGACTACAAAGACTGCCCGGAACAGACAAGCCTCCTGCACTGAGGTGCATACTTGCCGTGTTGCCTCCAGCACTCAGTTCAGCAACTGTCCCCATATGGGGCACCTCCTATCCCTTATTCCCCCTTGTGTCTTCCACCAGCTGGCCACCATCCTCTTGACTGTCCTGCTTGCCATGGCATCAGGCCATCCCTTGTCTTGGCACATCCAGCTGATGCCTGCAAGCTGTACCATAATAGTGGCATATGCCATCCCTGCATCCCATTTCTCTATGATAAACCTTATCATCTGTTCCTCCTAGACCGGCTCCCTGCTGCTCCACCCTGCCTTAGCCTCAACTCCTGAAAACTAGCCCACCCGCAGTCATAGGCCTTCAGGGTGTTGGCTGACCAGGAACCCCTATACAGCACCCTGGCAGTTGCCCTCCAATCTCCCACTGTCGGTCAGGGTCCCTGGTCCTGTGTGTTGCTGCATGAGGAGCCAGCCTCCGAAACTTGTCGAGCTGTAAATGGGAAAGACTGTCAACCAATTTGTTCTTGACCCCTTCGATATGCTGCACTTTGAATGATAGGTTCAGCCACAGCCTCAATAACACCAGCTGCCGCATTATCCTGCCCACTGTCTCAGTGTTCCTGCCCTGCCCGTTAATCACTTCCACTACCCCCTTATTGTCACACCAGAAGAGGATGCACTTACTTCTCATCTGCGTGCCCAACACTTCCAGTGCCACCCAAATTGGAAATATTTCCAAAAAGGTGGTATCCCTCAATAGACCTTCTTCCCCCATTGCCCAGCCATGCTTCTGCCATCCATTGCTCTTTAAAGTATACCCCCATCCCGAGCACTCTCGAGGCATTGGTGTAAAGCTCCAGGTCTCTGTGACACTTCCATTCCTCCTGACAGAATGTTACCCCATTATACTGCCCCAAAAACTCCTCCCATACTTTGAGATCCTCCCTAACCCCTTTCATAATATCTACTCAGTGATGCAGTTGTTTAGCTTTTCCCGTCATCCTCCCAAGCCTCCTAGTAAATGCCCTTCTGGGGAAATTGCTTTGCATGCAAAATTGAGGTGCCCTATCAGTTGCTGTACTTCTATCAGTGGCACCCTCCTCCCCATTATCTGGGCCAGCAGTCCCCTACATCTGGCTACTTTGTCCCCTGGCAACCAGAAGTAACCCTGCTCGGTATCCACTTCTATCCCTAGGAATTCAAACTTGCACACCAGGCCCTCTGTTTTCCCTTTTGCCAACGGAATACCTATCTGCCTGCACATCTCCTTGAAATCCTGCAGCATCCCCTGTGCCTCCCCTCACGTTTCCCCAATGAGGAGAAAATCATCTAAATTGGGTACCACCCTCTTCTGGCCATATCTCTCCCAAAATATCCACTGCACCTAGGAACTGAATGTCTTGAAAGTCAAGCAAGCCATCGAGCACCCCATTGGCATGGCTTTGTCAAAATACAAGCTGCCTTTGAACTAGAAACCCAGCAAATCCCAGTCATCTGGGCTGATTGGCAGAAGCCAGAATGTCGACTTGTTGTCCATTTTTGCCAACCATGCTCCCCCACCACCACCACCCTGATCAGCCCAACCATCTGTTCCTGTGATGCATACGACACTGCCCTGAGGTGTTCGGGAATGCTGTCATTCACTGACTATCCCTCTGGGTAAGCTAAGTGATGACTCAATCGGAACTCCCCTTCTTGTTTTTTGGGTACTACCCCTAATGGTGATACCTGGAAGTTGTGACAAGGCGGCATGGTCAGTGGGCCTTCCACCCGCCCTGACCCCACTTCATTCCTTATCTTTTCCCTGACTGTCCCTTCTTTGCCCCTAATGGACCTGATATTCTTGGCCCTTATCCCAGTTCACTCCCCCTTGGAAGCCCAGTGGAAAGCCTTCTGGAAACCAATCCATAGCAGTCCCCCCCCACCCCGGCATCCGGGTAGTCCTGAATCCATGCCTCCACCATCTCCCGGGTAATGGGCGTATGTGCCAGGGCTTATCCCCATCTCCCCTCTCCCCGGTGTGGTTAATTCCAGCCATAGTTGGAGTTACAACCTCCCCTGCTGTGTCCCCCTCATCCCCTACTGGAGCCTGCCCTCCTGTTCCCTTGAAAGGGCTGGTCCTTCTGTTGCTTGTGCCCTTGCCACCCTTTGTCCCCCTTCCTGCCTACAGCTTGAAGCCGGGTGTGCACCTCCTCACTTTGAGCACACATGCTTGAACTTGCAGTTTGCCCATGTGCAGGATGCCTTGTTGAAACCTCAAGTCTTGGCTCCCAAGACTGAGGTGCTCTTCTTCTCCCCCCCCCATTCTTACTGCCTGTCTCAACAGGGACATAGTCTTCACCCACAGTTCAGAGTGGGTGCTGTCCCACCACAAGTATCCCCTTGCTGCCATCCTTCTCCAGAAGGCCTCTTCATACTTGAGCCATCCATATACTAACTTAGCTTTGTATGTGTCCCTGATGGTCGTCATATAGGTCAGCAAGGGAATGGACAGCTCTACCCATTCTCCAGCACTATTGCACTGTACATGGTGAAACCCGCTCGCCAGTTATCAAAAGTTTTACCCTTCCACTTCTCCTCTTCCATCTTGTGCCTTACCACAGCCAGGGCTATTGCCATCTCTGATTTGCCCACTGATTGCTTCTGCTCATACTTCGTGGTGGTGTCCTCATCCGCAAAACCGAAGATGTCCATGTATTCCTCTTTCCAGATCCTCTCCTAGAGTGAGGCTGGCACATCATTCCCCAGTGTGAAACCCTGGGGCACTTCGTATTTCTGACCCACTGGCTTTCCCTTGTCTCCTCCCACCCCCCCACTTCCCCCTTTTTCTCTTATCACCTTCAGCACATGCTCCATCTTTTCGATCCCTGCATCCCCCATATCCCCCAGCAAACCTTCCAAATACTCCTTGCGGTCACCCTCATTGGAGATGTCCACTCCATCCTTACCCCCATCAGGGCCTCCCACATCCAGCTGTGGCATAGGTCGTGGCTCTGGTGCAGGTGCTGTGTTGGCTCCACCCCCCATGTTCTCTTCCCTGGCTGCCCTCTTCCTGGGTGCTCCCCCTGGTTCTTCCTCTTCTTTAGTACTTCTTCCTCTTCCTCCTCCTCCTCTTCTCACCACTTAGCTGCCTCCACCAACTGCATCATCTGTCCCATCAAGTTTGTTGCCACTTCCATCATCTTCTTGCTTGACATTTGGCTCTTCTTAGGTGCCATTCCTGTGAAAATGCTATGGGTGGAAAAACATGCATCATCACATGCTCCTCGCCTGCTCTCAAGACTGATCCCACTTCCCCTTCTTCTCTGCCCCCTGCCAAAAGGCAATTACCTTTGTCCATATTTGAACCTGTGACCCATGGTCCTGTAGTGTACTGACCACCTCTCAAACCACTTCCCATTGCTCATCTCCAACCACTGCAGGCAGTCCACCCCCGGGCGATCACTGTTCTTAGATGGGCACCCTTTCCCACCTGGTCTATTGCTGTTCCTAATTTAGGTGGACATATCACCTATTAGTTCTTTTGCTTTTTTTTGGGGGGGGGATGCTAATTTATTTGGTCAAGACTCAACGATGTTATTCTCATTCCTTGCTTGTGATTCCATCTATATTCATCAAGCCCAGAGACTGACTGGCTTGTTCTGCATATTTAATGCCTCTGTTTCCCTTTTTGGACTGCAGTATTTGATGACTCCACAGTTGTTCCACAACTGCATTGCAGTATTCATTTTTAACACCCAGTTTATTTTTATCTTTTTTGTTTTTTTTAGATTTTTTAAACTTACTGTATTTGGCAGCCTTGCTTTGATCATTTCCATCCCTTAAAAACCTCTTTTGAGTAGCACTCCAATGTACATAGCATAAAGCCTCTTCGAATATACAAGAATCACATTCAAAAGCAAACACCCACAATCAACCTGGTAACCACCATAAGTATTCCAAATTAATGCTATACTCTGCTTTTTGTCCTAAAAAAGAACCTTGAAGTAAAAATGTAGCAAAAGTAGCAAGGTATATTTTGGGACTGGTCTGCTTTTGGGTCATCAATACGCTGCGCTGTAATGTCCTTACTAGTATTCAGACCCCCCACCATCCAGGACTATCGCTGTCCTTGCTCCCTCTATGAATGTCGCCATGTGGCCCACCTCTCAGGACCAGCCACTGTCTGCTTAAAAAAACCACTTAGCCTGGCGCTCATGGCCCTTCTCTGTTCCGCTGCCCCAGTTGCAGCTGTTCTCTTCCCCCCACTTCCTCCACCAGTAGTGCTTCTAGCATGTGGTGCTGCACACCGCGGCCTATACCTTTGTAGCTGGGCGCTCTCCTGTCCTACCAACCTCTTGCTGCATGGCCAGGCATCCAGTCCGTTCCTTCCATGCCCGAAAACCCGAGCTTCCATCCACATTTCCTCAGCTTGCTCCTGTCCTCTGCAACCTCTCAACAACTCTCTGGCCACACTTAGGCTGAGCGGCCCTTGCTCCTTTGCACATGCATGAGGCTCAGCATGCATGAAAACTTTCCTGGAGAGCAACCAGTGGACATCTACTCTCTATCCCCTTGGGCCTTGATGCAGATTTGCATTTTCTCTAAGGGCATGCCTCCTCGCATGCCAACCCAAACCCAGCAAGCATAGCTCTTCTTTCATTCTGTCTAGTGCTGTGACCTGGCTCCAAAAACTGTACCGCCTGTGATTTGCACCACCAACTTACTTCACCGCATGAAAGCCCCGTGAGCAAAAACCCAATTTCTTTCCATTTACTCTGTCTCCCAGGGTTACGACAAGGCTCTACGGACTGTGTCGCCCACCTTTTCAACCAAAAGCCTTCTTCTTCAACTACTAGCACTGAACACCTTTTTTTACCTCTGTGTGTGTGTGTATATATATATATATATATATATATATATAAAATTTGTTTTTTCCTTTTGAAAAGCCATGCAGCTAAAAATATCTTTTGTATCCTCCTTTGTCCATAAAGCAGCTAAAACCATACACATTGCTCTCAATAGCCAACCCACTAAAAGACACTGGGCTGTATGGCCTGTAGAGGCCTAGCCCACCATTGTGCCTTATGAATAGTATCCTGCTGATGATGTGCTGAGTTAATGTCTCTGAATTTTCAGCAAGAAAGAGGGCTAGGCATGGATAACCTGCCCTTATATACCCCCAAGGACCCCACTTTAGGCCCTCTGTTAGCCCTGCCTCCCAGCCAATCACCTGCATCCTAACCCCCCCTTGTCATATGATGCTGCCTGTTCCTCCCACCTCTTTTTCTGATGTCAGTGCCTCCCCCTTCCCACCTCCCTCTGACCTGCCCCCTTCCCTTTACCATTTCTGGTGGGGCCGTGGCACAACCTGGCCTGCCTTTTAGTGGCAAGCCTCATTAATGTGTCCAGAATATAAATGCCATATTTTCTGTCAGTTGCATGTAGTTTTCATACATTTTCATTCATGGGATCAACAATCACAATCTTACATAATGGTAATTGTTTAAGTGTGTTGTCCCATATGTTTCTCATACTTCCTAGCAAACACCTACTCATTGCAGAGCTTTAGAATTCTTAATGATCCTATAACTATAGGCAATCTATGAAATTGTAAGCAAATGGTGAGCGCTTTCCTCCCTAGGGTGTAAGACTAGATACCAAAGATTTCAGAGTGAGGAAATAGAGACAAATCAGTTATTTACAATTCTTCTCAAATATTTGAATACTGTACTCCTTGTAAATAAATATATAATTGTAATATGTGTGTGGCTCCTTTGTGTGCATTAAGAAAAGATGAGTGCCTTTGGATCTCCAGAATTTCATCTGTTCTGGTAGCATGGCTGGTAGTATAGAAGAACAGTATTGTGAGCAGGCCTTGGTTCAAATTCCTACTAGGGCACTTACTGTATTTCTTTTTTACTTCTTGGTTGTATTTTAAATATACACACAGCACACTGGTGGTAAATAAATATGTAATTCTAATTTGTGAGTTTCTAGGTTGTACAAGCGCCTTTGGGGTTCCTAAATTTCTACCTGAGCTAGTTGCACAGCTGGCAATGTAGTAGTATGGTATTCCACCAGGTTTGGGTTTACATCCCAGCTAGGGCAATTATTTATTTCCCAATTCTAAATTACAGTCCCTAATGACCCTACAACTACAGGAAAGATACAAAAATAAGAAGTAGACTATGAGGGCTTTCCTGCCTAGGATGTAAAACTGAACACTAAAGATGACAGAGGGAAAAATAAACGTACACAGCTGTTATGTACAATTCTTCTTTATTTGCCCATTGTGCTAAAGTATATTGTGTATGTTTCTGTTAACAGCCATAATACTCTGCCATTCTGCAAGGGACAGTTCTCTTTATTTCAGGTACCAACACTGGGGATTAGGCACCACAGTGTCGGTGTCATGATTAGCGGCATCAGAGGTGGGATCCACAGTGCCGCACAAAGGAAATGTGCAGGATGGAGGAGTACTAGCTGGCACTGGGGACTGATAGCCTGGTGTTAGTAAATTCAGAAAGGGAACAGGAAGCAATGGGAGCTGGGGGGGATATTTGGCAGAGGGTGGGATTGTTTTTGCCATTGTTGGGAACATGATGACTGTCCAGCTGTGCTTGCTGAGTGGCGTAAAGCATATAAAATGATGCAGGTGGCTGTTTTCTTTAAATGTCATGAGGTTTCTGCCCAGTAAGCCCAGAACAGTGTCGTGATTATCCTAACTGATGCTTAGTCTGACACTGTTACACCCACTATAGACTGCCCGGCCTTGGACCAACAGTGACACATCTCTGAACTTCACTATCACTAAAGATGTTCACTTTATGCAAGTATGAAAAAGTTAACTTTTTTAGAACATAAATTACTGAAAATGTTTTCAGCTCATGTAGCTATTACTGAAATCATATTAAATGTTTTTCATCATATAATGCTTTTTGCTGTTTTATGTATTTTTTTTTACTACAGTTTAGGACAGAGCTAGAAAGAAGGTACATTAATTAAAACCAACATATTGTATGCTACACAAAATTATGTATGGGAAATCATAAGTTCACTACAAGGCTGATGTTTTCGTCTCTGGGTGAGATGACACCATAGAGACCTCTCACTTTGTGCTTGAGGTCTGTGATGTCATCCTACCATTCAATAAAAATACAGCCTTGTAGTGTGTGGCTGCCTATGCAATATTCTATATTTTGTGGTTTAAGGTATATCCCCATTCAAATATTTGGAGCTTAGATTCCCATCCCACTTCAAAAAGTGTTTTTTTCTGATTATTTTCTTCTAAAATGAGATGATTAAAATAAACAAAGCAACTGAAAGGTCTATACAGTATACTGTATCTTGTATGTATGTATATACTGCATTTTTTGGTTTTATTTTTAGTTTTCTTGTGTTATGTCACAACAACTGTGAACACAACATCTTTTATGTAAACTACAAATGCTTGTGTAATTAATGAATAACTTTTGCTAAGTAATGCTGCCAGAGAAGAGGATGCAAACCTTAGAAACTCCTCACAAGAAACTGTGTTTAAATATCCTGCCACTAACAGTAAATAATTATTCACTTCATATAAGACATCATGTGAGCTTTTTTCATTCTTTCTTGATTACAGACAGCATCATTTCAAATTAAATAGGTAACAAATGCCAAAGGCTAAACTCATATTTCCTGCTGGATCTTAAGAACCATTAATATACTTTAATCATGAAAGATGTGCATGTATAGTAGTCCCAGACAGCATACTGTTTAATGAAGTTGAGTGGCTAGAACTATTCATAAAGCAACAAAGTCCAAAGGTTAAATTTTTTTTGTACTATACAACAGGTTTTAATCAAGTAAATCAGGAATATACTTCATGTAAGTTAAAATAATTGCGGCTTGCTGATTAGTTATTAATGACATTCTCTCCAAATCTGATGCAAGTTAGAATAATTCACATATGACATCAGAACACATCAGGGCATTTCTCGTATAAAATAATTAAGTTTTTACTACATTTTCTGGTGATAAACATTGGTGCTAAGTTATAATGTGTGCTGTAGTTCATCAGTACTAGCCTTGGAGCTAAATGGTAGTATGTAGTACTATAGTACTCACTTTAAATCCTGACTTTGAAATGATGAGTTAGGGGAAACACACATTGATGGCTAAAGGACAGCTATGTAAGACTACAATTCTGAAAGCCTTCAGCTGCCAGAAATAATGCACTACTCATATTGAGGCCTATGCACTGTTATGCAATGGCTGTGTGACACACAACAGCTTGTGTAAGGGCATACGGCACTCAAACCTGCGTGCCATGACTGTGCAGCATGCATGCAGGGTGCACAGAGGTGTGCGAGCATGTCCCATATGTAGCACTGCTGTAGCACCACTATGCATGGCTGGAGGGGCATTACCACATAACAGCATGTGCACTCCTCACATACACACATTCACAAAGTGCAATACAATGCCCCCACATGTGAGGCTTCAGGCGCAGCACTACACCATGTGGAGGACTGCTGTGAAGTTCTGGTGTGTAAGGCTAGCATACAGGGCAAAACAACGTACCTGCAGTGTATGGACCATGGACACATGACAAGATGGACTACCACTGTAGACAACCCATAGTAACATGGAGCTCCAAAAATGGCAGTGAAAATGTGAAATATGCAGTTTTAACCCACAGTGCTGGAACGGCATGGAGATACTGTAAGCCACAAGGGGACAATTAGGCACCCCCCATAATGGCTGACATACACAGCCAGCACCATATAGTGCTCTGCAGAATGTGGAATTCTGCCGGCGAAATTAGCGCAACATTACACCATGTAATTTTCTGCAGATCAGCATTTGTTCCAGGAAAAAATATTCAAAACCATTTACACAGAAAATAGTGATATCCACAGAAGAATATTCCGTGGATCAGTATTTGTTTCTGTGTAAATCATTCCGCCACCATTTCTACTGAAAATATTGAGATTCCCAGAATAAAATTTAACAGAAATGTTGTAGAAAAACTCATTCAGCATTTTTTTCTGCGGAATTCCACCATTCTGTTTCCAGTGAAATTCAGCAGAATTTCAAAAATTCTAGGACATTTCATTCCTCCTAAATTTGAAAATTCTGCACAGCACTAGTGGCATGACACCACAGACTGGAATAACAATGAGAAAGGTGTAGTATAAAAGTATTTATTTACTGCACTGCAGTCATACAACTTGACAACATATTCCATGTCGATAAACAGGTGTCACACTCAAATTGTGCTCTGCCAGATGCCTAATCCTCCTCCTCTTCTGAGTTGTTGCTAAACCCCTTTGCAGTGGTAGTGGTGGTGTACTCCCTTTCTTCCAGCATCACATGCCAGAGAGGCCCACCATACCCCTGAAATGACAAGCACATAGAGGATAATCATGAGTAGGCTGTACATGGAAGGCCACAGCTGAATACAGCTGGCACACAGTGCCACCCCCACCACAGCATCTACCTTTGAAGGCCACACCAGTGCCCACAACTCCCCCAATGTAATCTTTGTAGTAGGTGTATTTACTGCCCCTGCTCCAGGAGAGGAATTTGAACATGAAGGGCGGCCACCACTGCCTATGGGCCACAACCACAACCACTGCTGCTGCACCATCAAGCTGCTCTTTTCACTCCAGGGCCATCCTACTGGGACAGCCATAAAAGTGCTGCAGGACATAAATAGAGAAACAATATCACTGGCACAGTAGACACAATAGTGGGCATGCATGCACCAGAGATCAGTGACATTAGGATACCTACCTCTGCAGGTATGGTCACCTGTCAGACCACTTCCACCTCCAGAGCATCCTGGTATATGGATGGGGCATCATCCAGAACCTACACGGGTACATGCCCATACTATCCACAGTGTCTTCAGAAACACCCTGAGCCACAGACATATTACACTGATTCAGGATGGCAATTAGCTGGTGACGCCCATGTATGTTGCATCACCACACCAGCATACAGGGTACATTGCCCTTGAAAGGGTCTCCCATCAGCATGGGATGCCTGTGCAGCATCACAGCCAGTGCCTCAGTCAGATGAGTCATGGTCGTGCATGTATCACACACCACCTAGCATCCATTCAAGGGCATCTCCACAGGGGTACAAAGACAGTGCCTGAGGCTGCTAATGAGTGTTCACATGCTGGATGATGAGCGGGAACATGAGCAGGCATTGAGGGTATGGACAAAGCCATGTGTATTCTGGCCATGACTGGTTGACAACAACCTGTGGGATGCATACTGTCTTGAAAGATTCTACTTTGACCACAACATGATCAAACGGTTGTGTGACATGATCCGTGCACAAGTCAGACAATGTACCCATTGGTCATTGGCAATGTCAGTAGAGACAAGGCACTATGTATACTGGTGTGCTATGCCACAGGGTCCTTCCAGGTGGTGGCAGGTGATGTCACTGGCATCAGTCAGTCTTATGTGTCCCAGGCACTGCACTAAGTCACCGATGCCCTGCTGCTGCGTGTTCATGACCACCTACAATTTCCCACCACACAGGCCAACATGTAGGCTACAAAGGAGGCATTCTATTCCATTCATGGCATGCGAAATGTGGTGGATGCCATTGACTGCATGCATGTGGCAGTCCTGGTACCACCCATGGACAAGGAGGAACACCGTAACTGCAAAGGGTTTCACAACATCAACTGGCTGATTGTGTGTGATTCCACGGGTATTATCACTAATGTACGTGCCAGTTTCCCCAGTTCATACCATGATGCCTATATCTTTAATGGATCCAGGCTGAGCATACTCCTTGGTGCCCACAGAGGCAGAACTGGATGGTTAATAGCTTAGTATCCATATCATACACTGGTAGTACACCGGTGGATGATGGGCACTGCATGGTACTAATATTGTTTCTTACCTCTGCATGTGTGACAGTGGATAACAACGATGGCCGTACCTGATAACACCATACCTGGAGGCCCATGGTACAGCAGAAGAGGCATAAAACAAGGCACATCAGAAGACATGATCCGTGATTGAGAAAACAATACATCTACCCAAGGTGCAGTTCCAGTGCCTGGATATGACAGGTGGAGTGATAATACTTGCCCCAGAGAAAGCATATAGAGTGTTCACAGCTTCTGCCATGCTGCACAACATAGGTTTGAAGTGTTGGCTACCCATGCCACAGGACATACAGGGGATGCCCGACCAGATGACAGGTGATGGGGGCCATCCAGGGGGTGGGGTGCATAGTCACTGTCTGAACAGGCAGGATGGCATGGACTTGTGCAGGGGTCATTCAACTGTTAGGTGTGTGGCCATGCAGCACTGTGATGATGTCTTACCCTGAGTGATGAAAACCCCTTGATGGGGAGGCATCAGTGTCCATGTTTGGGGTATATGTGGGGGGTATGTGAAGTCAGGGTAAATGTGGTGGGGTATGAGAGGTTGGGGTATATGTGGTGGGGTATGTGTGTGTATGGTGTCTGTACAGTGTGTGTTTCTGTGACACTCAGTGTTTGTGACGTGGCTAGCAGGCATCACTTACACTTAGCCTTCTGCTGTACCTGTCTTTTAAAAACATGTGTGCCCATGTGATGGGTTTTTGCAGTGGCTTTCCCCCTCCACTTGCCCATGTGTCAATGCATGTACACAGTGACTAAGGTGGGTTGTTGTCCTCCCACACTTCTGGCTCACTGGCGTGGACAGGTGTGTTGTGCATGGCTGCCTCTGGGGGTGCCTCTGGTACAAGCATTGTGGCCCTGCTGAACTCCGCTATTATGTGCTCTGTAAACCACTCCATCATGTCCGTTGTGCAGTCTATTCTTTACCACATGCCCCTCACCTCAGTGGTCAGCTCCTGCAGTGCCTCAGTGTTCTCCTGCTGTGCACAGAGCCAGTCACATTCCATATGCCTCACATTGAAGTAGTACATATGGAGTATACACCTTGTGGCTGGTCTTCGTGTTCGGCATTTTGAGTGGGTTGATGGACTCTCATCCCCATTGTCACAGTGGTGTTGTGTGGTTTCCCATAGTCTCCCTGTGTTTGACTTTCCAGTGTAGTAGGGCTGACAGACCATCTCCTGTGTCTGCCTGATGGTGCTGGTAGGTGGCTGTGCTAGGCACACCATGTGTGGCATCATGCAGGATCAATTGTTCTCTGTAGGCCATCTGAATCCTGCTGTCTTGGGTGTGTCTGTGACAAGGAATCTGCACAGCGGATTGGGGGCTGTTTAGGGTAGATGTATCCATTTCCTCCATACCCTCCTGTATTTTCAGATAGGTTGTCATGCCTTTGTCCTCTGGTACCTCTTCATCATCCTGCATGGACACAGTCTCCTGTGGTACACCTTGGGGCAAAAGACAAAATAGGTGTTATGGGCTATGGTAGAGCTGTGGGAGTATCATGGGTGTTATGTAGACCCTTACTGCACTTTCCCACTGTCCTTGACTTCCAGTGTTGATTTCCAATCATGTACTCACCTCTGTTGGTATTGCGGACTGCTCTTCAGGGGTGTTCTTTGTCACAGAGTCTGTAGGGTGCAACACAGGGTGCTTAGCGTGGCCGTGTTCTGGCCCCTCGGCATGTACACAAGGTGTGCTACATACTTGGCAGTGTATCCATGCTCTTCTTCTAATGCAGGGACATCTTGATAAGGGATATGCTCTACCATTCTCTGTGTAGGGGACAGGCTATTTTCCTGTATGGGTGGTTTGTTTCCAGTGGCAGTCTGGGACTGCATGACAGATGCCAGCTTGTGTTTAACAGATGAGCGGAGGTCGCACCACTTGTGCTTTAGCACTATCAGTGTGTGTGCCTCCGGCCCAGCAGTATGGATGGCAGCCTGAAAGTCCAGCCATAGACTGGCTTTGGTTTTCACTGGCACCTTTAGTGACTCTGCCCCTAACAGGATGCTATAGTTCTCATGTATATCAATGACTATGGCTGACACTTGCCTTCAGGAGAAATTGGAGGACTGTGTCTGTCTGGAACTTTGTGCCTGGCCATGTCCCTTCATCTCTGTGTGGCCATGTTCTGAGCCACTGGATAGTGGTGTTGGTCCAGGTAATGTAGTTGATGCCTCTCCCCTGTCATCCTCTGATGCTGCATTCCCTTTGAAGTCAATTGAGGCATTTACTTACACAAATGTGCGTGGGGCAGTAGGGTTGTCCATATATGGCAAGGTCAAGGGGCATGGCTGCATAATGTGGGCCCACCTGGAGTCTGTTTCACATGGCCCTGTGTACATCTATATGCTACACCCATGCATCTGCCTGTCCTGTGTGCATGTTTGTGCATAGAAATTCATTCAGACTGCCTGCATGATGCGTAGGTGTGTGTTGCTGCTACATCACTTATAGATGCAGTTTGCACATGTTCTTGCATAGGCCCCACTGAACATATACTGCCTAAAGTACTCGTGTTACTTAGTTTTTGTTATTCTATAAAGGGAATTTCAGTCTATGTAATTTTCCCATGGCAAAATGGAGGTTTTGGAGTAAAAGTGATTTGCAAAAAGGGAGTTAAATGGCTGAAGAGTCACGCAAACTTATTGTTTCAGTCCCTGCTATATGAATTCCACATGTGCACAAAACATATGACAATGGAAATTGCAAGGGCTTGTTTACGTGCAAAACTAATATGACTGCCAGTTTCCGCATGACATATTATTGCTACTTTTTTCCTTTTGTATATTGCAAAATCCTGCAAAACACTGCAGACTTTTTTCAGGCTACCACAAAGTACATCACTATTTTTGTCAAAAATTATCCTTGTTAATTTAATGAAAAAAGTAAACTTTTGCAGTTTTTGGCAATTTGTAAATATGCTTTGTGAAAGTGTACAACTAAATTTACCCAGCCCTTGAAATTACTTATATCCAGCACAAAATAGTAGTCATTCCAGAAGCTTATACTGTGTTTGTAAGGTCCATTGTTCCATATAAACAGTATGTAGAATAGAAAGTCCCATTAGAATTCAGAAAAGATGTGTTGTTCCTTGTCGTAATATAGTATACTGTCCTCAGAATTCCACAATGGGGCCCAATGGGGCTAACCGAGGTGAGGTAATCAGTTCTTTGAAAATGATGTCATCACCAAGCATTTACAGTATGCACCCTCTGCTAAGAGTGCTTGAACTTTTCATATGAATGCCCGTCAGCTATTCATAAAAAAAAAAAAAAAACACTGTGAGAAGATTTGCAGTTAAAAGATTGGCTATGCTGCATTCTTAATTAATGATTACTAGATACTGTATGTAGAAGTGATATGAATCACACACTGCAGTTGGCTGAGGAGCTAAATGAGGGTCAGCTGCAATTATAGAACAGTGGAAGTTTAGGCTGCTATAGGGGTTACCTTGGGGACTGGAAAGGGCACCACAATCCGCACAGGGGTTGTGTACAGACCCCCATGTCAGGGGGAGGGAATGGACAAGGATATGATAGAAGGCATTCTTAGAATGGCAGAGAAAGGGGAGATACTGTTAATGGGAGACTTGAATATGCCAGATGTTAACTGGAGCACATTTGCTGCAGCCACATCCAAGAGCAGGGCCATTATTGATGCCCTACAGGTGGCAGGCATTAGACAGCTAGTTTCAGAACCCACTCATGAGGGAGCAATCTTAGACCTCGTACTCTCAAATGGGGGCAGTGAGAGGATCTCAGATCTAGAAGTGGGTTGCCATCTGGGGACAAGTGACCATCAAACAGTGTGGTTCATATTAAACTCAGCTACAGAGTCAAGCCATACAAAAGTGAGGGTACTGGACTTTAGGAGGGCTGACTTTGGCAAGATGGGAAAGTGCCTCAGAAAAGCACTAGCAAACAGGCTAGAAGGAGGTGTGGAGCAACAATGGGGAATCATCAAAACTGCCATCACAGAGGCAACAAGCCTTTGTGTGAAGCAAATAAACAAATCAAAATGAAAGAAAAAGCCACTATGGTTCTCAAAAGAGGTGGCTGTGAAAGTCAGGAAGAAAAAGATAGCATTCCGGAAGTATAAGGAAACACAGATGGAGCAGGACAAAGAGCTGTACCAGTTAAGGCAGAAGGAAGCAGGGAGGAAGTCAGAATAGCAAAGGCCCAAACTGAGGAAAAGATAGCCAACTCAGTTAAGAAGGGGGATAAAACCTTTTATAGGTACATCAGCGAGCATAGAAAGACAAAGGAAGGGATAGTGAGGCTGAATAGAATGAACAGTGGGTGGGCAGAAGGGACAGTGAAAAGCAGGATACTGAACAAATATTTCTGCTCAGTATTCACAAAGAGGAGGAAGTGCCTAATCCAATTAACAGAAGCACTCTTGATAGGGAGGTCGATCCAAGTCCTTTCACAGAAGAAAGGGTTCTGCAAGAACTCCTAAAACTGCAGGTGGACAAAGCAATGGGTCCTGATGGAATTCACCCCAGAATTCTAAAAGAATTAAGGGAGAAACTAGGGAAACCACTGGCTACTTTTTTTAATAAATCATGGGAGGATGGTGTGGTAATCGAGGACTGGAGGAAGGCGGATGTGATTCCCCTTCACAAAAGTGGGACCAAGACAGAGGCAGGAAACTACAGACCTGTCAGTCTGACCTCTGTGGCAGGGAAAGTGATGGAGTCACTTCTGAAGGAAAGAATAGTTGAGTACCTAGAGGCCAGTGGAGCACAGGACCCAAGGCAGCATGGGTTCACAGCGGAAGGTCATGTCAGACAGAATCTAATAGATTTCTTTGACTGGGTGACCAAAGTAGTAGACCAGGGAGGGGCTGTGGACATGGCCTACCTAGACTTTAGCAAGGCATTTGACACAGTCCCGCACAAAAGATTAATAGTCAAATTAACCAGCCTGGGAGTGGGTCCCAGGGTGGTAGCCTGGGTAAAACATTGGCTGCACAACAGAACACAGAAGGTAATTGTAAATGGAGTCCACTCTGAAGAAAGAGGGGTTACTAGTGGGGTACCACAGGGTTCAGTATTGGGACCAGTCCTTTTTAATGTCTTCATCAGTGACATTGCAGAAGGACTGGAAGGAAAAGTATGCCTTTTTGCAGATGACACAAAGATCTGCAACAGGGTTGATACACAAGGAGGCGTGGAAAGGATGAAAAGGGACTTGGCAAGGTTGGAGGAATGGTCAGAAGTATGGCAGCTAGGATTCAATGCAAGAAGTGCAAAATAATGCACCTGGGAAACAAGAACCCAGGGGAAGAATACACAATGGGTGGGGAGGTAGTAACAACAACAAAAAAGGAAAGGGACCGTGGGGTAATCATATCAGATGGCCTTAAGGTTAGCAATCAATGTGAGAAGGCAGTAGGGAGGCTGGGGGTATACTGGGATGTATAGGGAGAGGCATCAGCAGCAGAAAACAGGAAGTTGTTATCCCTCTGTACAGACAGTTGGTGAGACCCCATCTGGAGTACTGTGTCCAGTTCTGGAGACCTCATCTCTGCAAGGACATAGACAGGATAGAGGTAGTCCAGAGGAGGGCAACTAAAATGGTGCAGGGTCTGCAAGAGAAGCCGTATGAGGAGAGACTAAAGAAGCTTAATATGTATACCCTTGAGGAAAGAATGGAGAGGGGGGACATGATAGAAACTTTTAAGTACCTCAGTGGAATCAACAAAGTCCAAGAGGGTAGCATCTTTCAGAAAAAGAGACTTACAAGAACAAGGGAACACAATTTAAAGATAGAAGGAGGGCGGTTCAGGGGCAATGTGAGAAGTATTATTTCACAGAGAGGTAGTGGATGCATGGAACAGCCTTCCTGAGGAGGTTGTGGGGTCTAAAACTGTGGGAGATTTCAAGAATGCATGGGACAGACATAAGGCAATTCTTGTGGGGGGTAGGAAGAAATAGGCTGTTGGTTAACTAGGATCTGCGGCCTATTCTGTAGGTAGGGAAATGGGCAGACTAGATGGGCCTAGCGGTCCTTATCTGCCATTAAAGTCTATGTTTCTATGTTTCTATATTTATGTGGTATGGGCCAACCTTCAGTATTTTAAATAACAAGGGCAGGAACATCTATGTATTTAGCATTGTCATTTTAGTGGGATGAGGGTGGTATTGACCAGATAGGTAATTTGGGAGGGAGGATTTACAGGGTCATTCAGGGCAGGGTCAGACAAACATTTTAAGTGTTCATTTCACAAGGCAGGCTGAAACAAATTGTTAATATAGTGAAGGAGAGAGGAGTGGAGAGAGGAAAGAGGGATGGACTGGTGGTGTTGGGTATGGTGCTTCAGAAGTTTGGGGTGAGAGAAGGCATGTTTACTGCTGGGAGGAAGATTCAACCACATACACTATATACAGTATGGTAAACATTAAATAGGGTGACTACTCCATGGTTTACTAACAATAACACCATTGCCAGAAAAACATGCTCTTGGTCTTCCTTCCTTAATATTATTTTTGTATCAGTAACATGTTTTCTGCATTATATATGAATGCAAATAATGGGTGCTATGCACAATGCCAATGCACTGCAGAAACCAGGCACATCGGCATCGATACATGGGAATGCTGTGGAGCAGGTTCCACGCAGCATTCACCAAAGGGGTTCACAACAGATATGCGTCTGATCCCCCAGCCATGTGGAGAGCAATGCGCCAGGGGCAGGCAGGGGGTGCCAGCATTACATGCAGTACACAAAGGCACATAGTACTAGCCACAAGGGGGCAGAGGACTGAACAGGTTTTGGCAGCCAGGACCATGCCATAACCCACTGTGCACCCCCACAGACATTATCCCCAGTCACAGCAGTCCCTAGAATTGCACTGCCATACTGCTCAGCTCCCTAGACCACCAATAAGGGCTGGGGCTGTTGCAGCGGTGAGTGCAAGGACATTGTGGTGCTGTGACCTGGTGTTGCCAGTCAGCACTCCCCACATGACAGCCCCAACTCATAGTTGGTGATGCATCCCCTCCATGCCACCATTGACCCCGTGGTGGTGTCAGCACCCACAACATGGTGGCCCTGTCCCCGATGCAGTGACACCCACCTCATACCTAGATGCTGGTGCTGTGGCACCTGACAGCCAGTGACACAGCCCTCCTCATAAAACCTCAGCCGCCAGCCGTCCGATGGGTTCAGGGAGTGTGCCACTGTATATAGACAGAGTGCTCCCAGCATCAGTTGGACAGCTGGTGGCTCAGGAGGTGTGTGTAGGGTTGTGCCACTGACTGTCCAGAGCTGCAGCACTGACTGGTGAGTACTGGGGTGGGGGTTGTCGATGCTGCAGGTGGGTGGGTGGGGGTCCACTGGCTGGAAGTACAATTGCTGGGGTACAGGGTCAGGAGTCAGGATTCTGCAGACCGGGGCATGTGGGGGGGTATGATTTCCATTACGGGTCACGGTCCACATGTGTTGGGGGCAGGGGTCTTCTGTTGGAATATGGGGACAGGGCTTCATGTGCTGGGTTTGGGGGTTATGACTGCCAGTTGTCCAGATGGGGCAAGGCACCACTGTGTTGATGGTTGGGGGCCTTGTCGGGGCTCTGCTGTGTGGCAGGAGGGGGGCTTCCATCCTATGGCCAGAGACTGGGGCATGGGCGCTTGGGTCTGGGTGCCTGCAGTAGGCATTCATGCACCCGGACCCATGCCTCATCATGAAAGGGATCCACTTTTGGCCTAGGATGGGCATCCAACTGGATGCCCACCTGGGGCCGCTACTCCATCCCTGACTGCCCCACAGAGCCCTGCGTGCCATGGGGGCAGCACCACTGACAGGTGCCCACTGGTCATGAATACCAGCTTGTGCTCACCTGTCCATCGGTGCAGAGCTATTCAGGCAGAGTATATGCCTTTGGCGTGTACCTCCACCCCATTCGTGCATAGCACTCAATGCAAGTATATGAGTATCTGTAGTAATGTTAGAACTCTATACAATACTAGATTGTGAATGACATAGCAACAGTGCTGCCACCAGTGATTTGGTAAGCCAAATTCAGGAATGCATCCATGTGTAAGAGGGCCAGCAGGGAGAGAAACATTCAGTTTCTCAGAGGATGATTTTCTTCACCATTATATACTGTTACCCATCTATGCTGTAGCTCTGCTCTTAGGAGCCTACTGATAGGAGTGCACAGCAGTCCAGAAGAAAAACTGTCTGGCTCTTCACAGAGTCCTGCAGCTGCATGCATGCACACTTGATGCTCTTATTGCCGATATCTTGGTAGAGAAAACAGGAGGGAACTATTGGCTTGCATGATGATTCTTGGTATACTCAAGCCCATCACAGGCTCCTGTCACCTTCTGCTCTCCACTGCTCCAGAGATAGGACCTCCTCCATCTCAGCCACTGTGGGACAGCTGCAAAGTTGGAAGGGGCTTCAGGTGGGAGTTGCATAGCTGGGTGGTTGCCATTGGGGTGGGGTGGGGGTGGGATCAGTTATTGCTTACATGGGAGAAGTACAGATAAAAAATGTAAGAACAACTAAATGATAAAAAAAAATAAAACAAACCCCTGAAGTCTGTTCCTTATTATGTGGAGCACAAAAATACACTGGTGTGATATTGCAACTCAACCTCCTATAGTTATTTAATAATTGATGGTAAAAATCTAATCAAATGTATATGCCTGCAAATTTGTTGGGGAGTGAAACACCTCTTAGGGCACTTACATTCTTGGACGGTTATGCATTTGTTCTGTTTTTCATTACTAACTGTATGCCAACTTTCATTACTAATAAATTTTAAATGGTTAGTTAAAAAGAACTACTAAAAGAGGACCTAAGTTAGGCAAAAGCCATATGAAAAGAAAATACTAAAATGTAATTCTTTGTTGTTGTGAAAAGTATGGCAGTCTTTATGGTGCCAACATACAAAAATAACAGTTCTGGCTTCATAGTCTCATAATCTATTTAATCAAGTGTTGTGTACACTTTTTTTTAATTGTGAGATTTACTATTGCAACAGAGTACAAATATTGTACATTTCTAGTCATTATCCTCAAAATATCTCTAAGCAATAAGTAGAACTAAACTTAACATTAAATGTAACCTGCCCATCAAATCCTACAGTACAGTAGATATGGTGGGATTGCAATAATTTAGCTTACAGCACTATCTTGTACTTTCAGGAAAGTCCAATTCCTCATGTAAAATAACCTTTCATTGGCTGTTAGACTATGACCCAACTGAATCAGTAAATAATCAATCATGTTTTGAAGGGCAGTCATGACTGACCCTTGTTAATCATCAAATGTTACCATATAATTATCAAGGGAGAAAACCATCATCTTGATCAAGACTTAATCGTCAGACATGAAAATTGCAAATCACTGGTTGGTGATATTTGATTATTTTTGTAGGCATAAATTAACATGTTGTTTTTTGCTGATCTGTGAATGATCAAGTGATGATCATTGGTGATTATATTAGTTCTGCATTGTAAGATTATGATTCACAAGTATTAACATTTTACTGTAGTTGATACCAGTATGAAAATATAAATGCTAAATATCAGCAAAAGCAAATTCATCATAATGTAAATCATATAAAGTCAAGTTTTAATCCCTTTGTGTTAGGTATCATATACACATTTCATAATTAATTGCATATTTCTTTTTTTCATAATTAGTAAACTTTATTAGAAGGAAGGTTTGATTTTCTTTCCAAACATACCAAAGAGGTCATTAGACGTTATGTGACATACATGTATGGTTCACAACATAGACGTACATAGAGCTATAGAATAGAGTTGGATACAGTAAAATCGCTAACCTACTCCTACTTAACTACCCTCCTTCCCACACACCCTCTCCCTTTTTCATCCTTTCTTTCCCCCTCACCCCTCCCATTCCATACGCAAGATCTTTTGTCTGTGGACATTAGATATCTTCTAGTCTTGTTGTTGGGAGCTACAATTTCAGTGATACATTTCAACTATTACCTAATAAAGTGTGGTATTCTCTAGTTCCATCTGTCAAATGGTTAACAATGTGTGTAAGGGTGCCCATAACTTTTGGTAAAGGTGTGGTCTTTTAGTTATATGAGCTATGGTATTTTCTGCTTGCAGGGCAAACAGTATCTCTCTGAACCATTCTGTAAAGGAGGGAACCTTCTGATCCATCCAATGCCTTAAGATAACCTTTTTGGCACATAATGATATCAATGTCATATGTTTACATTGATTGCCAATTAGGTAATCACTGTAATCCCCCAGTAGACATATTTCTATCCCAAAGGCATCTGTGAGACCTAATAGAGTACCAATTTTGGCTTTAATGGCAGCCCATAACAGTGAAGATTTTTCACAATCCAATAGGATATGTAGTAAGGTTCCAGGATGTTTTTGACACCTCGAACACAAATTTGAAGACAGTTTACCCATTTTGTATAGTTTAACTGGTGTATAGTACATGCCATGTATAACACAGAATTGTAGAATAAGATATCTGGTCCATTTTATGTCCTGATAGAACTGGGACCATATCTCAGGCCAAGATTGTGGTATAAGAGAGACAGGCGGTAGTGCCTGATCCCAGATATAATGTGGAGGGCCCTTCAAAACTTCCATACCATCCCTGAGCAAATGATAAAAAAAGGAAATAAGATGAAAAGAAGGGAAACTGGAAATGGTTTGTAAGATTGGCCCAGCCATATTCTCGTCACATGGACTGAAGTGTTGAGAGATCATATGTGTAATTTGAAAATATCTAAAGCAGAAAGAAGTAGATAGATTAAATTTCACACATACTGTCTGGAAAGACATGAGTTTCTGTTCAGTGAGTAAATCTTTGACTCTAAGATAGGCTCCCAAGGGCCAGAAATGGTGTGTAAGGGATTTTTTGCCAATCATAAAATTTGGATTGTACAGAATGGGCTGTGAGACATCTTTTTTCAATGATATCTGAAAAGTATTACAGATCTGGGTATGTACTAGAAGTGTGGTCTTAATAGGAATATCCTGGAGACTGTAAGGAATACATTTAATAGGTATATAGACTAGGGCTTGCAGATTGTACTCATGGAGTTGACAAAGAGATTTTTCTATTTGTAACCATAAAAGAGAATATTGCTTTGGGTCCTCATTTAAATTGCCCATCAACCAGTGTGTAAGAATTGTGCAGGTGGTAGAGAAATGGTAGAGAAGAAAGTCAGGAATTTGTAGACCCCCGTTTCTTTGTCTTACTGCAATTTGAATAAAGCCCTTCTGGGTGCCTTATGACACCATATAAAATTAGAGTTCATTATGTGGACTTATATAAACCATTGCTTTGGGAGAAAAAGACTTGTCATTTGTAAAGGGTAGAGTAGCCTGGGAAGGACATTCATTTTTATCACATTGATTCTTCCCCAAAGGGAAAGGGGTAGCAGGACCCAGTGGGCTAAATCTGTTTTAATTTGAATTAGAATTCTATCCAGATTGTGCTGCTTCATTGTGGACTCGGAACAAGAGTGGTATATCCCTAAATATTTCATTTTGTCTTTAACCCAGTGAAGATCTAAATGGGAGATTTTGGCTGAAAACGTGTAATGATTCAGGGGCATTATATCTGATTTGGATATATTACATTTGTAGTTGGAGAGCTTACCGAATTCTTCTATAATCTCCAGTGCAGTGGTAATCGAGGTAGAGGGATATGAGACATGAAGCAGTATGTCGTTGGCATACACCGACAATGTATATTGATGGGGTCCTATGGATATACCAGAGATTAAAGGAGAGAGATTGATACACCTAATGAGCAGTTCTAGATAAAGGTCAAATAGAAATGGGAACAACGGACATCCCTGTCTGGTGTCTTGTTGGAGGGTGAATGGCTGTGAGAGAAAACCATTACAGAGTACCCTTGCGGTTGGGTTGGTGTACAATACTTTAATCCAATTGATATATTGTGGGGGAATGCCGAATTTAGGCAAGAGATAAAAAAGACAGTCCCAGGAGACTCTGTCAAAGGCTTTCTCTGCATCCAGGGAAACCAGCACAGATGGAATCTGGGAGTCCCTGGATGCAGAGATCAAATGTGCCAGTTTGTGCATATGATCAAAAGGGACCCTGCCCACCACAAAGCCAACTTGCTCTCTACTTATGAATCCATGCCATACCTTGGTGAGTTTATTAGCTAGAACCTTAGCCAATATTTTCATATCTACATTGATCAAGGATATAAAGTGATAATTAAAAATCTGTAGTAGAGCCCTTCCTGGTTTAGGTAAGACCACAGTCATGGTCTCGGTAAGGGTGTAATCTGTGATGCCATGTTTGTATAGATAACTATATGCATTTAAGAGAATTGGTGCCACCTGCTTCTTAAAAATTTTATAAAATGCGGCAGTGTAGTGATCAGGGCCAGGAGTTTATCTGTTGGGAAGGAGTCGATAGCAGCATTTATCTCTGCAGCAGAGATAGAAGCTTTAAGTAGATCTGATTGGTTGGGATCTAGTTGAGGAAGTGGGAAGATTGTAGAAATTGGTCTGCTTTGGCTGGATTGAAAGTGGTGAGTGGTTGAGAGTACAAGACCTTATAATATTCCCAGAAGCATTGAACAATTTCTTTAGGAGAGGTAACTGTTTGCCCTTGTGAATTGCAGATGCAGGGAATCACTCTATCTGTGGCCTGCGCCTTGAGACGAAGGGCCAGCAGTTTACCCGCCTTGTCCCACTGGTCAAAATAATGGATTCTGGAATTTAAAAGCAAATGTTTGGCTTTTTCTGTTAAAAAGGAGTTATACTGAGCTCTAAGGGTTTCCAAATTCTGGATTTCTTCAGGCGTCAGGGTGTTCATAAGTGCCAACTCCAAGCTTCTTATTTCTTGAAGAAGATTGGATGTGACTTGAAATGTAATTTTCTTCTTTATAGTGGCCAGGCAAATGATCTTCCTTCTCAAGGAACATTTAAGAGCTCCCCAGAGATAATCCAATTTTAACATGGATTGATCATTGTCAGTAAGAAAGTTATCAAGGAATTTTGTCAGTTGGGAGGCCAAATAATCTGACCTCAGAAGCTGATTGTTGCATCTCCAAACCTTATCCTTGATAAAGGAGACCCTGGAGTCCAGCAAATCAGTTTGGGGTGATGATCCGAGATGCCCTAGGGAAGATAATTGCATGACAGAAAGGTAGAAAGATGCTCAGTATCCAAAAGAAAGTAAACAATTCAGGAGGATGAGTTGTGAGGAATGGAATAAAAGGAGTACTCCATCAAAAGAGGAAATAGAGCTCTCCAGGGATCTGTCAAGCCCACTGAATTCATCATTTCTCTGAGAGCCAATTGTGTGGGTGAAAGAGATAGATTTAAACCTCTTGAACAGTCTAGAGCATTGCAGTATACAACATTCCAGTCACCTCCCAATATTATGGGAAAACAGGCCCAAGAAATCAAATTATTCATGAGGGAGACAAAAAATTGGGGGTCTTCTTTTGTTGGACTGTAAACAGATCCCAATATTACCTCGGTATGACCGAGTAGAGCATTAATAAGAATGTATTTGCCCTGAGTATCCGTTATGGTGTCCAACAGGTGGAAGGGAACCCATCGTGCTATTAAAATTTCAACTCCTCCTTTACTGGTATCCAGACCACATCCCATTGCTTGGCCTACCCAGGTCCATCTAAGTTGAGGGACCTGAGGGGGGCAAGTGGATTTCCTGGAGAAAGGCCACATCAACTTCTAGTTTATGAAGATGTAACAATATTTTGGTTCTCTTGTTAGGAGACTGGGCACCCTTCACATTCCATGAACATATCTTATATGCAGCCATCATATTGACAGTAATCAAAAGAGTATTCCTTTATTTGTAAACTCCCCAAGCAAAATGTGTATTTATTATCTTAAGAAAAGTGCCTCTGCTCTCTTGCGTGTGGAATTTTTATCTCCCCCCTCCCTGTTTGAACCTTCTCCCCTTCCCATTGCTCACCCTTATCTTCAGTCCCAATCCCTCAGCTTGTCCAAATAATCCTCTTATGGAATACCCAATGCATGATCTGCTCAAATCCTCAGCTGACCTGTAATAATTGAAAAACCAAAAACTAGTCCATAAAATGTCCCTGAAACAGCTGTGGGAACCCTCTTCACCTTACCTTGATTCATGATCCCTACTGAGGTCACCATACTCTAACAGACCTCTCTCCACCCACCCACCCCCCAATCCATATGTGGCCTTAGTGGTACAGTTTATACCTCAAAAAAGACTACAATGATTTATGCAGAGATTGTTGAGAGATTAACATTTTGGGAACAAAACAACTGGTCCCAGTTATGGACCTTAACCCATTTGTAAAGACTGTTAGTTTGTTGATCTGTGACAAGTCCAGAAAGACATTTATCAACAATCCCTTAACTTGGCCCAAAGAAAAGACAGGACTGATTCAATCATTGAGAACATCTTTTTAGTTATGTGTGATCCAAATAAGATCTTCTTAACAAAAAAAAGAAGAAAAAAAAAAGAAAAAACACGAGCCCCCTCCCCCGGGCAACAGTTGATAAAATTTTACAGCTTGAGAAAGGGGAAAAGGGGGAATTGTCCCAGTCTTAATATGTTGACTCAGTTGCTTCAGTCAAAGTTTCTAAACTGCCTCCCGGGGCTAGGTGACAGGAACCTTTTTCTTTCTAATGTAGCAGAACTAGGAGCATTATCTGGTAACAAACCTTGAACCAAGAAGTTAAATATCAAGTTCCTGGCCATTGAGCTTCTTAAATAATGAGGGAAAAAAAAGTGAAGGTAGAGATAGATTTCACTGTCAAGCCAGGCACAGCTCCTTAAAACTGTAGCCTCGCTACCCTCTTGCGGTATTAATGTGTAAACGTCCTTGTATTGCACAGCCATGCAGACTTATGTGAGCATGATTGAGCTGACAGTGGACCTTAACTGGTGTTCTCGGTGAGACCTCAACAAGCATGGAATAGAGCTGGGAGCAGGGATTGCAACCCAGGGAGAGCTTGCTCAGCTGAGTCAAAGCTATGCAAGGTATCATTGCAGTATACGAATAATCGTGCTAGGTATTGCACTTTGTTTTTTATGCTGGCCACTATTAGCTTTGTTACAAATGGATGGTACGCTGCTCTCCACTGTCTGGTTGGTGCTGGCAGGTCTTGGGTGAAATGAAGAGTTTGGCCCTCCCATGATACTTCTTGTAATTCCCTAACTTTACTCAGGACATGGGTCTTGTCCCAAATAGTTAAGAAACTTAAAGATCAGGGGTTTTGGTGGTTTACCCTTGACAGGTTTAGGCCTAAGAGTACGGTAGGCCCTCTCAATGATATAGGTAGTATTGTTGGGAGAGGGCCCTGCAATCTTGTTAAGCAACTTTTGCAGGAATAGTATCGGTGCTGAACCCTCGATGTCTTCTGGAAGGCCAAAAATGAGAATGTTGTTTCGGCAACTGCGGCCTTCCAGATCCTCTAGTTTGGTTTCCATACGATGCAGCTTTTTTCTTAGCCCCGTAACCTCGGGTTCCATTTTTGCCTTTCAGTTCTTTAACGAAGTTGTGTGGGTTGCCACTTCTGAGATTGCCCTAGTGGCATCGCTGTGATCTCCCTGCATAGATTTGAGCTCTGAGGTTAGTTCCTGCAATGCTGACTTGAACGGTTGTAGCTCCTCCAGAAATTTTTTCTCAGTTAGCGGGGCTGAGGTTTGAGACTTGAAGAGGAAGAAGTGACTGGTTTTCCTGGAGCACTGGATTGCCCTTTGTTTCTCTTAGGAGTTTTCTTCGGAATCTGGGGCGGAGTGTGTGGGGGTAGAGCCTGGCGCATCTCCACTTCCATGTTGTTGTAGTGGGCCGCAAGAGTTGAGAGTGCCATCCTCACAGTCAGCTGCTAGTCCCGCCAAAAAAAAACTTCACCTCGGAATATCATAGAGGCTATCAGAAGTTAGTACTGATGAGGTGTTAGCAAAATTGAGAGGTTATGTCAGGGAATAGCCTAAAGAACAGGAGATGAGGTGGGAGATGTCTGTCAGAGCTGCTACTCCTTCAGTAGCATCATGTGGTCTCCACTAATTGCAAGTTTCAAAAGTACAGTTTATTGACCAAAACAATGGCAATTTCTAATTTTAAGTAACTTTGCCTTGACAGTATTTGCTTGCATAATATTAGGAATGGTTTGAAGCACAAACCAGGTATGTGTAAAAACTCACCACAATCATAAGAAGAACCAATAATGGAGCTGTATAAACCAATTAGAGCCTAATAACACTGATAAGAAGGGAAGTATCACAGTAAGTCTACCTGAAAGATGTGTGCTTGTATAGAATCTATATCATAACTGATGTTTCCATAAAGATATCTAAATAGTACTAACATACTAAAATGGCAGCAGAATAGGCATAATGGTCTTTCGTGTCTGCTCATTTGGTCAGCCCCCACCCTGGGAGCTGACCTTGCTGCCCTCCTCGCCCTCTCTGGCTTCTCCCTTCCCAGTCCCAGATATTCTCGTTGCACAGGACTTTGCTTCCAGAACCCTTCTCCTCTACCTGTCCCACCTCCTCTTGAACCCCTCCACCGTCTCCTCCTCCACCAGCCCCCTTGGCAACACATTCCATGGTTCCACCACCCTCTCAGTGAAGTAGCACCTCCTCCCTTCTCTCCTGAATCTCCCCCCTCCAGCTTTCACTCATGCCCTCTAGTTGCCCCCCTCTCCTTCCTTTGGAGCACCTGACTGCTGCTCCACTATTTACCTCCTTCATGTACCTGAAGACCTCTATCATGTCCCCCGGTCCCTTCTCTCTTTCAATGAGTACATATTTAGCTCTTTGAGCCTCTCCCCATAGGTCTTGTCCCCCAAACCCTAGGTCATTTTGGTTGCCCCCCTCTGGACCCTCTCCAAGAGTTTGATGTCCCTCTTTGGTCCATATCACACTGTATATACAGTAGCACTCCACTATGATAGATAGTAGATGCAATAAATTCCAGGATATTTTTTTTAATTTATTGCAGTAATCCTGACCATACACAATCATGTACAATTGTGATGATATGAGATAATCATTAATCATTAAAAATAATTGTCATTTCCATAACATCATGATTTTTGATTTGTGGCCATTTAATGCTCATGTTTAATCATTGTTAATCATGATCAATATTATGGCTGCTGAAGCTTGAACATGATCATTGAACGTAAGTGATAATGAGAATTCATGATACCTGTACTTCATTATTATATCGTCATCTGTTCAGTTGGGGAGTTACACTGCTTATTGTCTTTACCTTCCTATATAACTAATGAGTTTCATGAGGAATTTCTGCAGCACTTTTTAGTCATAGGACCATGCCATTTTAAATACTGTACTGTAGACCCTTTGTAACTGACAAATAACAGTATTCTAACTTTTAAAGCAGTAGTTTATTTTATCACAATTCTGCACCCACAGTATGTAATTTTATTCCATTTATAGCAGACCATTTTCTAGTATATAAGATGCCCCCTGTTTTAAAACAGCCACAGTATTTTTATTTTACATTTGAAATACTATAAGTATTTGTGATTTTCTCTAAACATGGGTGCTTCAAGGTTTTAATTAACATTCTCAGCAGAATCCGAACACCAACCATTTAATATAATTGTTTTTGCAACTAAGTTGAACTAGCATGCAGCAAATATTGCTCTCTGACCTAATGTGACACTAGAGACATCAGGGCTAATTGTAGACCACAAATTACCAGCTCTAACATGGTTAACACAAAATGAAATGTGACTCCACATATCTAGATTTGGAAACAAAAATGAACAGTAGTGGTTAACATCAGGAACTACATATGAGTTCAGGGAGAGGTATATAAAACATTTAACATACATACATATACAGTTATGTATGGGACTTGACTGTCAAATCAAGATGGCATGCTAAGGATGTGTGTGTGAGCAGCTCTCCAGTGAGTGATAATGTTCGTGTCTGTTTTCCCTTATTTCAACGGGATAGAAATACGAGGTTGACTCCAAAACTATTGATGCAACAAGAGGATTATACCTTTGCAGTTTAGCATGATTTATTATTGACTAAATCCAGTAAAGGAGAAGGAGAAAAACACCCAAGAACATACAGTATTATGGATTAGGATCCCATCTGGAGGAGTTTTTATTTGTAACTTGTAACTCTCCCCCCCAAAACTTTTCTACATACAAGTTTGAGGTCACAGTGAGTAAAGCAAAGCGACTTGTTCTTTATACATTAAAACACTGATGAAGCTGAAGTGTGTTTTTCAGAACTGCTTTGCTTGCTTGGAAAGTGCTTATCAATATAGTCCAATCCAAGGTTTTGCTGTAGTAAACCTGCGGCATTAAACTCTACGGGCTTGAAAGGCCTGAATGGTTTGACTAGGCTGTATCCTTGCTCCACTTAATGTGTTATATATTTTTTCCAACCGCCTTATATTTTGAACTTTTTGGATTGGATATTCACGAGGGGGAAAAGGGGGGGATGCGCGGTTAAAGATGAAGACGAAGAGGAAAAACATCAAGAGCTTTGCTGATGATTGATTAGATTTCAGGCTCACAGTAGGAATAAAGTTATTCATTTATATTGTAGTTTACACAAATTAAGGTTTTTGAGAGAAGCATAATAGAGGTCTTTATTATATCTTGGCTGTACCTTGGTAAAAAATTGCGAACTAGATCTTCGGCATAATTTTCTGAGGGGTGTGATTCTTAATGGTAGTACGGTGCTAGATATGGCAAATAAAAAAAAAAGGAAGAAGGGTTCTCGCATGTTGAAAGAGAGCCTAAAGGTATATTTGAGAGAGGCAACTTGCTTCTGAGGATAGAAGTTGTACAGAAGTTATAATGTGCTTAGTAAGGGTTTCTCCCTAGGAATTTTTAAATGCATTCAGTTTG
The DNA here is from genome assembly GCA_016271365.2 of Neoceratodus forsteri. Classification (NCBI taxonomy): domain Eukaryota; kingdom Metazoa; phylum Chordata; order Ceratodontiformes; family Ceratodontidae; genus Neoceratodus; species Neoceratodus forsteri. The sequence goes on from CM028136.1 coordinate 657,487,307, forward strand.
TTAATTTCTCTTGAATCGCCCTCCCTCATAAGAGGAGATTTGTTTTACTACTACTTAATTAAGACACCCTCTATTAGTGCTTTTGTCAAAGAGTATTAAGAGGCTCAGGGAGTTGGAACCTAAATCTGCACATATTTCAAGACCGTCAAGATATGGTGCACCTTGTATGGAAAATTTACGATGAATTTTGATTCTGAGACAACACCTAGTCTGAAGCTAATCAACAAAGCAGCAATACAGTATATAGGACTCAAATGCTGCTTTTAACTTTCAGCAAGAAAAATTAGCTAATAAAAATTCAGCTTCACTAAATAAATTAGGTAGAGCACAGAAAACTGCTTTAGACATTCCTATGGATCAATTTGTAGTCATCAGTGGAGAGAATGGAAGAAATGAAGCATCTGCTACAATTGCTATTGATACGAGCAAACTTCCTTCCACTTCCACCTCTCAGCAGACCCACTCCTCTAATAATGAGGCATTATTGCTTAACATCTCAAATGCTTTGAAAGGTTCTGGTGATTCACCTCAAAGCACTATGTCAGTTACAGTAAATTCAGCAGAGAATGGTGATAATGCTCCTCATACTTCAAAGGAAAGTGATAATATAGATATAGACTCAACTAACAAACAACATGTTCCCCTTGGCCAAAATGTGAACATTGGCTTGCAATTTCCACAAATACAGTAGTCTTTGTTGGAGGAGATGCGATCTGGATTTCAAAATATGTACCTAGCCTTTGTCACTATAAAAACATCTATTTCTGGATTAGATACCAAGATGGAAACCTTAACAAGCAGGATCTCTGAATTAGAAAATAGAGTAAGTGTTACTGAAGATCAAATACCTACAATACAGGGTACCATCATGGTCTGTCAAAAAGAACTATTGGAATTACAACATAAGGTTCTAGATTTAGAATCTCGTTCCAGAAGAGAAGATCTGAAAATTGGGGGACTGCCGGAAGGTTCCAAAGGTTTTAATATTCTGCAATATATGGAACAAACATAATCTGAAGACTTGGGTAAGAAATACCCGAAAGAAAAGATCCAATTAGATTGTACTCATAGAGGCCTCTCGACTAGAAGGGATCTACCAAGATTTGTCTTCATTAAACCTCATTATCTTTGTGATAAGGAGGAGAGACTTAGAAAAGCTAGGACTGAAAAAGGAATTTTTGGGAAAGGTTTACATCTACAAGTATATCCAGATCTTCAGCCTGCAGTAATGGCAAAGTGTAAAGCTTTTGAAGGGGTAAAGAAATTGTTAAATGAAATGGGTATTCCATTTAACCTAATTCATTCTGGTCAACTGAGAATATTTCTAAAAGGAACCCAGTATATTTTTGACACCCCAAGAGATGCTGAACTCTATCTGAAAACCTATTTTCAACACATTGAGCCTAATATATGATACTTTTGAAATGTTATCAATCATAAATGAGTAATGAAGCAAAGAACTCAATAAAGAAGTGAAAAGAGAGGAGGAAAAGAAATAAGGGGAGGAAAAAAGGAATAAGGAAATTGAAATATTAAATGAAATAATGATTAATATTTATAACTTATGGGGAAAGCAGTCGCATAAAACTAAAGAATAAATTCAACCCCGGGAACTAGGCTTACGTGCATCTATCAGTGGCATTTACTGTCTTTGTAGACCGTCGTGGGTGGGTGAGATATTCAGCAGTAAGTCTGAGTAGGGGTTTTGGGTTTAGATGGGGGAGGGAGCAGGGGACAGATACGATAAATTTTAACAAACAGTCAATTAATGACCATGGCAAACCTAGTCTGTATGAATATTGGAAACTTATACAAAATCATCAATATTTTAGGTGGAAGCAGTTTCTTCTGATTGTTAGAGAGTTAATAAAATGGGGAGTAAATTAAAATGTCTCAGTTGGAATGTAAAGTGAGTAAGGGACAGGATTAAAATTTTAAAAATCTGTCACTATGCTAATCAAATACAAGCTAATTGCTTATTGCTTCAAGAGACCCACTTGGCAGACAGCGACTTTCAATACATCTGCAATTTTTTTAGAGATAGTGGACTTCATTCTCCATTTTCAAATTATTTGAGAGACACAGTTCTTATATTTAAAAAATCTTTAAATCTGAGATTGCTTCAGACTTTAGTAGATGGGTTTGGAAGATATGTAATAGCTTCAATTCAAATAGGAACAGATTTATTAACAATTAGTTCAATATATGGAGTGAATGATGATGACTCAGACTTTTTCACAAATTTTTTTGTAACACTATCCAATTTTCGAGATTCATTTATCACCGGGGGGGGGGACTTTAATATTACTTTAACTAATCTTGATAGATCTATGGGAAAGAAGGATGCAAAGAGAAGAGCCATGAAGACTATGAAAGGTTGCATGTTAGATCTGGACTAGTACATGCTTTTAGGAAGCGCTATCCTTCTTGGGAAAAAAAATTGTTTTTTTCATCTGTCTCCCAAACGTCATCTAGAATATATTATTTTCTTTCATTAAAAGGAATATTAAATAAAGTAATTAAGATAAACTACGGTGCCATTAAGATCTCAGATCATGCCTCAGTAATCTTAGAATTGGAAACTCAGGGAGAAGAGGTGAGTTATGTTCCTCGTGTTTGGAGATACGATAACACATTATTGAGAGATTGAAATTTTAAACAAAGGGTAAGGGAAGAAATTAGTTAATTTTTGTCAATAAATAGTATAGAAGAGATGCATATATTTAGTAAATGGGAATCCTTAAAGGCCTTTTTAAGGGGCTAGATTATTGCCTACACAAGTTTTGTTATATCTAGGCAAAGACATACAATTTTTTCATTAGAACACCAACTGCTCATTGCAGAACAGTTATATAATAGATCTGGATCAGAAGAAGACTTAAATTGGTTTTTGATAGTGAGGGAAGAACTTAAAATAATATCTCAGAGGGCAGAAAAAGTATTCTTTAATGTTAGATCAAATGATTATTTTTTTGCAGAAAAGCTGGATAGACTTCTATCTTATCAGTTACAATGTGAGAGTAATTCAAACTCTATTAATAAATTACACTTACCTTCTGGAGAAATAGCCTCCTCATATCTAGAAATGAATAAGGCTTTTGAAAATTATTACAAACAACTTTATAGCCCTGGCATTTCACCTTTTCAGCAGGAAATCGACATGTATTTAGATAATATTCCTGTAGTTCCTTTTCTAGATCCAGACACAGTTATATTTAATAAAGCATTTTGTTTAGAAGAAATAAAGGTGGAAATACAGGCCCTTAAAAATAATAAATCTCCAGGCCCAGATGGGTTCACGGTTGAATTTTATAAAGAATTTGTGGATACATTAGCCCCAATTCTTCTTCAGGTTTACAATGATTCCGAAAAATCTGATAGCATCCCAGATTCTATGAATGATGCTATCATTACATTAATATTAAAAAAGGATAAAGATCCTATAAAATCTGGCTCATACAGACCAATTGCCTTGATGAATCTCAACTATAAGATTGTTATGAAAATTTGGGCAAACAGGTTATCGAGAATAATTAGCTATATTATTCATCATGATCAATCAGGCTTTATTCCAGGTAGATGATTAGCTTCTAATATCAGAAAAGCTATAAATATATTGGAATTGGAATACTTAGGATGGCAGAGAAAGGTAAGATACTGTTGATGGGGGACCTTAATATGCCAGATGTTAACTGGAGCACCTTTGCTTTAGCTACATCCAAAAGCAGGGCCATTTTTGATGCCCTTCAGGTTGCATGCCTTAGACAGCTAGTTTTGGAACCTACTCATGAGGGAGCAATCTTAAACCTCGTACTCTTAAATGGGGACAGTGACAGGATCTCAGATCTAGAAGTGGGCAGCAATTTGGGAACAAGTGACCACCAAACAATGTGGTTCATGATAAACTCAGCTACAGAGTCAAGCCATACAAAAGCAAGGTTTCTGGACTTCAGGAGGGCTGACTTTGGCAACATGGGAGAGTGCCTCAGAAAAGCACTAGCAAACAGGCTAGAAGGAGGGGTGGAGCAACAATGGGGAAATAGCAAAACTGCCATCACAGAGGCAACAAGCCTTTGTGTGAAGCAAATAAACAAATCAAAATGAAAGAAAAAGCAACTATGGTTTTCAAAAGAAGTGGCAGTGAAGGTTAGGGAGAAAAAGATAGCATTTAGGAAGTATAAGGAAACACAGAAGGAGCAGGATGGAGAGCTGTACCAGTTAAGGCAGAAGGAAGCAGGGAAGGTAGTCACAATATCAAAGGCACAAACTGAGGAAAAGATAGCCAACTCAGTTAAGAAGGGGGATAAAACCTTTTATAGGTATATCAGGGAGCGTAGAAAGACAAAGGGAGGGATATTGAGGCTGAATAGAATGGATGGTGTGTGGGCAGAGAGTGACAGTGAAAAAGGAGGGATATTGAATGAATACTTCTGTTCAGTATTCACAAAAGAGGAAGTGGGGGAGGTGCCTAATCCAATTAACAGAAGCACTCTGGAGAGGGGGTCGATCCCAGTCCTTTCATAGAAGAACGGGTTCTGAAAGAACTCCTAAAACTGAAGGTGGACAAAGCAATGGGGCCAGATGGAATTCATCCCAGAATTCTAAAAGAATTAAGCAGAGAGTTAGTGACACCACTGACTACCCTTTATAACAAATCATGGGAGGATGGTGTGGTACCTGAGGACTGGAAGAAGGCTGATGTGATTCGCTTTCACAAAAGTAGCAGCAAGACAGAGGCAGGAAACTACAGACTTGTCAGTTTGACCTCTGTGGTAGGGAAAGTGATGGAATCACTTCTGAAGGAAAGAATTGTTGACTACCTAGAGGCCAGTGGGGCACAGGACCCAAGGCAGCATGGGTTCACAGTGGGAAAGTCATGTCAGATGAATCTAATTGATTTCTTTGACTGGGTGACCAATGTAGTAGATCAGGGAGGGGCTGTGGACATGGCCTACTTAGACTTTAGCAAGGCATTTGACACGGTCCCACACAAAAGATTAGTAGTCAAATTAACTAGCCTTGGAGTGGGTCCCAGGTTGGTAGCCTGGGTAAAACATTGGCTGAACAACAGGACACAGAAGGTAATTGTAAATGGAGTCCACTGTGAAGAAAGAGGGGTTACAAGTGGGGTACCTCAGGGTTCAGTACTGGGTCCAGCCCTTTTTAATGTCTTTATAAGTGACATTGCAGAGGGACTAGTAGGAAAAGTATGCCTCTTTGTGGATGACACAAAGATCAGCAACAGGGTTGATACACAAGGAGGCGTCGAAAGGATGAGAAGGGACTTGGCAAGGTTGGAGGAATGGTCAGAGGTATGGAAGCTTGGATTCAATACAAAGAAGTGCAAAATAATGCACCTGGGAAACAAAAACCCAGGGGAAGATTACACAATGGGGGGGAGGTAGTAACAACAACAAAAATGGAAATGGACCTGAGGTAATCATATCAGATGACCTTAAGGTTGGCAAGCAATGTGAGAAGGTGATAGGGAGGGCTGGGGGGATACTGGGATGTATAGGGAGAGGCATCACCAGTAGAAAACAGGAAGTTGTTATCCCCCTGTACAGACAGTTGGTGAGACCCCATCTGGAGTACTGTGTCCAGTTCTGGAGACCCCATCTCTGCAAGGACATAGACAGGATGGAGGCAGTTCAGAGGAGGGCAACTAAAATGGTGCAGGGTCTGCAAGAGTAGCCATATGAGAAGAGGCTAAAGGAGCTTAATATGTATACCCTTGAGGAAAGGAGGGAGAGGGGGGACATGATAAAAACATTTAAGTACCTCAATGGAATTAACAAAGTCCAAGAGGGTAGCATCTTTCAGAAAAAGGAGATGTGCAAGAACAAGGGGACACAATTGAAGATAGATGGGGGGATGGCTCAGGGACAATGTGAGGAAGTATTTTTTCACAGAGAGGGTGGTGGATACATGGAACAGCCTTCCTGAGGAGGTTGTGGGGTCTAAAACTGTGGGAGAATTCAAGAATGCATGGGACAGACATAAGGCAATTTTTGTTGGGGGTAGGAAGAAATAGGCTGTTGGTTAAATAGGATCTGCAGCTTATCCTCTAGGAAGGGAAATGGGCAGACTAGGTGGGCCAAGCAGTCCTTATCTACCATCAAATTCTATGTTTCTATGTTTCTATCTGCACAAAAATAATTTTCAATCTTGTTGCTTGATGTAGAAAAGGCATTTGATCACATCCATTGACCATTCTTATTGACCCTCCTCTCCAGGTTAAACATGGGAAATAAATTTCTTACTTGGGCTAAATTGATATATAATAAACTTAGATCAAGAATTAGAACAAATTCAAATATTTCTGATTATTTCTTTTTACAAAGAGGGGTGGGAAAAGGTTGTCCTCTCTCTCCTTTACTATTTGTAATATATTTTGAAATATTAGCTGTGTCCATTAGAGAGAACCCCTTAATCAAAGGAATTTGTGTTCACCAACAGTTTTATAAGATATTGTTTTATGCAGATGACGTTCTTGTTTTTCTAGATGATCAACCAAAACATTAAAGAACTGAAAAAGGAAATGTATGCATTTTCTTTAGTATCAGGATATAAAGTTACTTGGAGTAAATTGGAATATATTTAGAATGGATCTAAATTAGATAACCTATCCTCTTCTCTTAATTTAACTAGGAAAACAGAAATAACATATTTGGCAGTCACTTTGACAAAAGATTTTCGAAATCTCTATGAAGCTAATTTCCCTAAATTGTTAGGTAAAATAAAATTAGATCTAGATAGATGGATCAATCTACCTATCTACTGCAGGAAGGGATAATGTTATAAAGATGAATATTCTCCCCAGATTTTTATTTTTCTTTCAGGCACTTCCTGTATTTTTGGATAATGATTTTTTTTCTAATGTTGGATAAAATCTTTAGGCAATTTATTTGGAAAAATAAAAGACTAAGGGCAAGGTTGGACAAATTACATCCCCATATTGGACAGGGAGGCCTGGGCCTTCCCTTTTTCAAACTGTATTATTGGGCTGCACAGCTGGAACAGTTGACATACTGGTTTTCAAACAATAATGATATTTGGGATCTAGGAAACTTGTTGTTGGAAGGCTTATATTCTCCATTTCCATTTCTATATCATACGTTGTATGTAAACTGTGAGAATAAAATATATAAAAATAAGATATTAAGTACTACTAAGGTTACATCAAATATTTGGAAAAAAGCTAATGTATTTGTAGGTTCAGATATGAACCTTGCCTGGTTTTCACCTTTATATATGAACAGTAATCTTAGGTGTACCCAGCTAAACAAAGAATTTTTGACTTGGCAAAAAGCAGGATTAATCAGCTGGGGACAATGTCTACAAGATGGCAATTTAAAGTCGTTTGAGACATTAAAATCGGAATTCAATCTACCAAATGGTGGATTGTTAGCTTATCTTCAAGTAAGAGATTTTTATATTAAAAAAGGCAATATAATTGCACTAATACAGTCCTCTTTAGAAAATTTGTTGACGGATCCTCAGAAAGAAGGAAGATTAATATCTGAAATATATAGGTTACTGTTAGAGAATAATGAATGGGACTTAATTCACTGGCAGCAAAATTGGTCAAATTAATTATGCATATCTACTCCAAAGGTAAATTGGATTAATGCCTCGGCCTCTCCCGGACAAGCATCTAAAAATTCTAAACTGAGGCTTATTCAGTTTAATATTATCCACAATCTTTATTATACACCATGTAAACTTAGTAAATTTGTTTTAGAACAATCAGATCTGTGTACACATTGAAAAACTCAAAAAGGAAACCTATCACATATGGTAATACTTTGTCCAGCTCTGAACATATATTGGAATAAAATTAAAGATTTGATTCAGAAAATTTTAGAGAGAGCCATTCCTTTTGACCCGGGGGTCCTCTTGTTTCATCTGTATAATGATTTGCATATGGCAGAAGAGGAAAAAAATGTTTCTCTCATTAGCTTTAGTTATTGCAAAAAAAAGTCATCTTACTCCATTGGGGAGACATCAGTCCTCCTGTGTTTAAGGAATGGTTAGCTCTATTAACAGATTTCAGCAAATTAGAGAGGATATACTATTTAAAAAAAAGTAGAGAAACCTTTTTTGGAAAAAATCTGGTGTCCTTATTTTATATATTTATATTCTAATAATTAATAGCAAAAAGGTTAGGTTTAAAAATGTAAAATTAGCTAGGTAGACTGCATTCCCCAGTACCATGATGTCAACTAGATACCATTTTATGGCAAGGTTGATATGGCCAAGTAAAAGGTATCAGACTGAGTACAAAGAAAAAAGAAAAAAAATATATGCAGTTATGTTTGTACAGGAAAGCACTTGAGTAACAAGTACACATTTTCAAGGGTGACTCAAGTCAGCAAGATCTATCATAGTGGAGTGCTACTGTATATACAGTGTGATATGGACCAAAGTTAGCATAGACAGAGCCAACCAATGACTGGAACATTTTAGAGGTAGCAGTAGAGTACATTACAATCTCTAGGGAGCCTCATTTCAATCTCTGAGTGCATGAGGAGTTGGCAGTGTTCATGAGGTAGCCTTTCATTTGATTGTGCCCACATGGTTAATTAAGACAGTCATTAGGTCAATAGGTACATGATTTCATGCCTCAGAAACATAGTAGGAAAGGGATCTCTGACTCTGGAATGTACTCTGAAAGGAGGATAAATGTGTTAGCAGCCTAGGAATATGTGAACTGCCCAGGACAAGAAGAAAGGTTTGTAGTAAAGGAGGAGCCTGTTTTTTATTTTGTTTGTTTTGTTTTTTATTATTGTCACTGGGTTGACTTTCTGTTGTATTGTTACATATTTTTTTTATAATTTAAATGTTATTGAAATTTTTGCAAAAATGTACCACAAAATATATAAGGCATAATAAATATAAAACCATACTACCGTATGTAATACAAGCATTGAAAGATATATAACCATTTAAATATTATAATAAATTAATTTGGGTAGAGTGTTTCCATAACCATAAAACAGAACAAGACAAATACATATAACAATAAGGACATCAATTATTCATTTTTCTTTGAAAGGGTCAATTCACATATGGTTCCCAGACACCTAAAAATGTGTCCATTCTTTTCAACTTCATTTAGCCTGTTCTTTCATAACTAACTCTCAAACTCAGGTCCTGTGACCATTCTTTAATTGATGGGGTTTCTTGGCTATTCCAGTGTCTAAGAATAACATTCTTTGCTGTTATGAAAGTCACAATCAGCCAAAGTTTTTGATTTGTTGATAATCCAGAAAGCTCTGAACAGATACCCAGGATTGCAAAACTAGCTGAATAATGAAATGTGCAACCCAGGACATTATTATAGATGTATAAGACATTTACCCAGAAAGATTTAACACTAGAACAAAACCATAAAATATGACAAAGAGAGCCCACCTCTTTTAAGCATCTCCAGGATGTACCTGAAGTGGTACAACCAAGTTTACACATTAGGTGTAGAGTACCATCTATGGATAATTTTATACTGTGTAAGTCTGCCCTTAGCTCCTCTACAAGCCTTTAGAGTCATTCTCCATATTGTCTGCCATTCCTCTAATGAAATATTAATTTTTAATTCCTGTTGCCATCTGTCTATTAGTGATAGATTTGGGTCTGACTGTGGATCAAGCAATGGAGAATATATTTTTTATGACCCTAATTAGTCAAACAAATTTTATCTAGGTGATGTATCTGAGGGCCAAATGAACCATTCTCAGTTAGGACATTTCTGATCTGTAAGTATTTGTGGAACTCTGTCCTAGAAAGTTTATATTTTGAAGGCAGTTGCGTAAAAGACATTAACATTGTTTTTCTGGAATCCAGAAGATCTTCTACAAATAAGATTCCTGCCCTTTTCCAAGTTGACCATGTTATACTTTTCCCTTCAACTTTAATTAAAGAGTTCCCCCATAAAGGACAATGTGGGGATGTCCTTGGAGACCAGCTCAATGAAGAGGCTACTGAATTCCAAGAACTATACACTTGAGTAAAAACAGGGTTGGGAGTAAAGAGTTTTTTTGTATCAGAGAACAAAACAATTCTTGGGTGACTGCTCTTTAATAGGCTTTATTCTACCTGAATCCATCCCAGAACATCTTGTCTATTATTTCTCTATAAGGATTTAATACACTGAGCAGCAATAAAAGTGTCATGCCTTAATTTAAAATTTGGTAGGCCAAAGCCACCTTTTGTTATATTTTGTTGAAGTTTGATTAGAGCAATTCTTGGAGGTTTATTTTCCCATAGAAATTTCTTAATCAACGTATGTATTTTACTAAAGTAAATTCTAGGGATCTGGATAGGTAAATGTAAAAAATAGTATATAACTGGCGCTAGGATTATATTGGAAGCTTGTATTTTCCCCCAAATAGACAGACAAATTTTACTCCATCTAGTAAAATCAGCTGATAACCTTTTTAAAATTGACCTAAATTTTAATGAAACTATCTGAGAAATCTTAGAAGTAATATGTATGTCTAAAACTGTAATATTTTGAGTTGAAATCTTAATATTATGTAACTTAAGTATTGATTCATCATAAACCTTGGTCAGTGGCAGGGCCTCAGATTTCTCAAAATGCATCCTAAAACCGAGAAGGAAGCAAAATCTTGGACAATGGCTAGAATTTGGGGAATAGATTGTTGTGGATTGGTTATTGAAAGTAGAATGTCATCTGCATAAACTGAGATTTTTTTGTTCCTTTCCTAATTTAACATCTGATATTATAGAGGAGGAGAAGAGTTTGATAAGGAGGGGTTCTAACCCTAGTAAAAATAAAAGTGGAGACAGGGGGCACCCCTGGTGTGTATCCCTCTGTATTTGAAATTTACTAGAGGATATACCATTGATCTTGACTGATGCATACACTTCAAATTAAAGAATCTGAACCCATTTGCAAAAATAACTTCCCAAGTTATATTTCTCTAAAATGTTCATTAAATATTTTCATTCTATCCTATCTAAAGCTTTATCAGCATCTAAGGATAGAAGCATAGGAGACAATGTGTTATGTCTTGCCTTATGTATGATGTGTAGAATTTTGAGAAACAGAGCTGAGCTACGACGTCTGCATACAAATCCTACTTGGTCAGGATGTACTAATTTCTGGATAACCAAATTCAATCTATTAGCCATTATTTTAGCAACATTTTTACAGTCCCCATTAATGAGAGATATTGGCCTATAGTTACCACATAAAGTTGGATCCCTATCCTTTTTGGGTATAACAACAATAGCGGCTTCCCTCATAGAAGAAAGTAAAAAGCCTGTTTCATTGGAGTTACAGAAAACTTTGAGTAAAGCTGGTGCTGTGAGTTGTATAGTGGCTTTATAAAATTCACTTGTAAAGTCATCTGAGCCTGGGGCTTTAGCATCTAGAAATGATTATATAGCCTTCTGGATTTCCTCCAAGGTAATATGCTTGTCTAGCTTGGATTTATCCTGTTCTGATATAGAAGTTAACTTAATATCTCCCAAAAACTGCTCTAAGTCCTCCTGTTTAAATTAGCCTTCTGATTTGTACAGATTAAAATAAAAATCTTTAAAGGCTTCTAAAATCTGCTTAGATTTGTGCACTAGTTTGCCATTCTTTTGTTTTACTGAGACTACTACGTTTGCCTCTGATAAGTTTTTGAGTTTGTGAGCCAATAGCTTCCCTTGTACTTCTCCAGCTTCCCAGTAACCTTGTTTGAGTCTAAACAAAGCATATTCTGCTTTTTGATTGCATATTGTGTTGATCTCATATTTAGCATCAATAATCTCTTTAAATAATGTAAGGTTTTTAGAACCTGTGGAGATGAATGTTTTCTCTTTATTTTTTAAATCAGTCTCTAATTGATTCAATTTTTCTAGTCTAAGTTTCTTCCAATAGGATAAGTAGGAAATAATATGTCCTCTAATATATGCCTTAAAGGCATCCCATAAAATTGGTGTCAAAACTTCCCCATTGTCATTAAGTTGGAAGAACAATTTAATTTCTTTTTGTAGCCAATCAGAGAAATTTTGGGAATGAAGCAAACTACTATTGAATTTCCAATTTGTTTCTGAAGGCAAAGTGAAATTAATGGATAGATTACTGGATAAATGGGCATGGTCAGACATAACAATATTACCAATGTGACTTGCCGAAAAACCTTGAAGTAAGGACTCAGCTATAAAAATATAATTTAATCTGCTATGAGAGCCATGTCTGTTGGATATAAAGGTATAGTCTTTCCCTTTAGGATTAATAATTCTCCAGGTATCAATTAAGTTAAATTCATTACATAGACCATTTAGGGCCTTTAAGGAAACAGAATGAACAAGCGGATGTGAATATGTACTGTCAGTGAACACATCCATAACAGTGTTCATGTGTCCAGCTAATATGATTTCTCCAGCGGCATTTTTGTAAATCTTTTCAGCTACATTGGTAAAGAACCCCTCTTGATTAAGATTTGGGGCATATAAGTTTACCAAAGATAGTAGTCTGTCTTCTTTTTTAACATTTGCCATAGTAAATCTGCCCTCTGTATCCGACACCAAGGACTGTATCACAACATTCAAGTTTTTCTGAAATAAGATGCAAACCCCCTTACTCTTAGAGTTAAATGAACAGCCATGCACTGTACCAACCCAAGATCTTTTAAGTTTAGCAGTTTCCTCCACTGTCAAATGTGTTTCTTGTAAAAGGGCAATATCTGTTTTCAAATTCTTCAAATAAGTCAGAACTTTAGATCTTTTGATGGGGTTATTACATCCCTGGATATTCCATGAAATAATTTTAAGTGGATGATTTATTGTAGCCATTTTTAAAATGATTGGCCACTAATTTCTATAGAAGACTAAATGTGAAATTAAATTTCAGGAAACACCTCTACAACTATACTTACGAGAGAAAACAATTAACTTACAATGCTAAAGCAACATGACAAATATATTAAAAAGGAATTATGAAATAAAATTAGGTCAAGTTTAAATAAAACTTGTCTATAATAATATAGTAAAACACACTATAGCAAAAACATAAAATGAATAGGTTTTTCAGCAGAAAAAATCTATTACCTTAAAGATCAGTGAAGACTAATAAAAAAGAAATGGAAAATGAAAAACAAGTTTTTCTAAACAATACTTATTAGGTAAAAACCAAAATTCAAGTTCTCGAAGGCAGTGTAAGCGATTGCTATAGCCAGACTACCACACCTGTTAGATTTGGAACAGATATCATAAAATACTAATTTGGACTTAAAGAAGTATAATAACAACTTGTACACTGGAGGTACCCTTACTAAAAACTGAGCGTCAAGCATCATATAAGTAATGTAATGATGACAAACAGATCATGCTAGGTTAGAATGAAATATGATAAAGCAGCTCTGTGTGACATATCTTAAATAGGTATAACTAGGAAATAATAACCTACTGAGAACTATCATGAACACAAACATGTTCTAAGTCGAATAATAGAAGGAAGGAACATAGTATTAAAATCATAAGCATAAACCTTGTACAACATAAAAATGCATAAATTAGGTGACAGCAGCTCAATTGGGAGCCAAATGAATCACAAGGTAAACTAACCGTGCAAGCCTTCCATAAAGCATAAAACATTTTAAAAATGGTTTAACTATACATTTTTTTTCTTTCTTTTCTGCTGCGTGACCCCCAAGGGAACACAATGACAGCCTTGCATATGTGCAGCCAATATTATCCAAATGATGCCACAAATATTATACGTGACTTTTATAGAATACTCCTAAATGAGGTCTTAGATTTTATGATTAAATATTGCAAGTCTTTCCATATTATACAGGAGATTAATTTAGTTAAGAGATAATTCATATATTAGATAGTTGCAAACAAATTAGTGTTCTCTGACCTGGTTCGCTATAAAAAAAAGTAAAATATGTAATGACACATCATGACACTACAATAGAGACTGCTTCAACATCTTACATTCCCCAAGTGAAGTGTCATTATTTTAAAGATAAACCCTCAGGTGGCACCTGATTACAAAAATATATCTCCACAGCACAATGGGATAAGTGTGACAGTAAATAAGACAATGTAAATTATATCTATGCCAAATATATTTAGTAAAATAAGTAAAAGAAAGTGTGCCGCATGACAAAATAAATAAATCCACTAGATAGCATCATAATATGCTAGACTGATTTCCAGTATGTCTAAATAAAACCATTTTCAGTTAGAGGGAAAGCATGTAAGGTGAAGATGTTTGTCTCCTTTATGAAATAAACAATGTCAACATAGCATGCTAGACAAACCTCCTTGTATTATGAAGAACACAGTCCGCAATAAGTTAAATGAACCGGGGTCAATGAAAACAGTGAGCAGGACCCCCCACATACTAAACAAATTCTGCAACTGAACCACATTTAGATTCCAAAGACACTGTTCCTTTTAGGACCTCAAAGGAAGTACGATCCATTTCCTGGCAATGCAATGTCTTCATAGCAGACTGATTCAAGTTGGGATCATCTAAATGGAGCAGCCTGGAGTGTTTGTTGAATCTTGGTGAGTACTATTGAGAGGTCTTGCTGGATTTTTAGGGACCTGTCTTACAAAGGAATTAACTCTTGCCTTAGGGGAATCCCTGCTTCTACTTCTCTGTCATTTTTTGTTTAAAAAGAAGCTTGGTTAAGTGATTCTGTGTGTATATGAAACTCTATTGACTGGTTTACTGTGACGTGTAATGGATGAATATGTAGGAATTTTGGAGGGCAGGACAGTATTCTTCACAGCATGGGCATACTCAATAGGGGTGCAGACATGTATGTTTTGAGCCACTGCAGAAATACTTTCAGGCTTTGTCTGTGTGATGGTAGTAGAGCGAGATGCATGAGGGGAAGCAGCACGAGAATCCTGGCAAGTCTCACAAGCATCCATTACTGTCTCCCAAGTTTTTTAAGTAAGGTATGGCAGTTAATGAGTCCATATGTTTGCCCAGTCTCTATCAAATTCCACTACTGATCTACAAATTCACAGTACAATGGTTTACCCCCTGGCACCGAAACAACCAGAATTGCAGAATATTTGAAATGATAAGACCAGCCCAGTTTTTGTAAATATTTTTTCACCTCATAAAACCTTTTCCTCTGTTTGATCACCTCAGCTGAAAAGTCTTGAAAAAAATAAATTATTTCACCTTTCCAAATTAGCTGCCTGTGTTCTCTGGTTATTTTTAAAATTTCCTCCTTTATGGTGTACCGTAAGAAATTAGCTATAATGGAACGTGGTCTGTTACCAGCGGCAGGTTTGCCACCTACAGCTCTATGTGCTCTTTCTATTTTGAGGGCCAAAGGCCATTGTGTTTTCAGTAAATCAGGAATAAGGTGCTATAGAAAGGAAATCAAGTCATGACACTTGGCCCCCCTCTGGTAAACCTACTATACGGAGATTATTACGTCTCCCTCTATTCTCTAGATTGTCTACTTTTTTTAAGTAAATGTTGTAAGTGTTCATTTTGCTGCTCAATTTTGTCCTCCAAAAAATTAACGGTGTCTGTCAAATCATCTAGTCTGTTTACACATAGTTCAGATCTCTGAGTATTGCTGTCAATGTCACAACAAAGGGATCCAACTGATTTTTTTGTCTCACTGATGTCTAGTTGCATTTTATCTTTTTACCTCCTTAATATATTGGATGTCCGACTGAGAATGCTGGTCTCTTGAGGAGCTCATGTTCTGAGTATGCTGTCTTCTGCTGTCCATAGCGGCCCTGGTGAGCAAAGATGACATTTCTCACACAAGAAGGAGCTAACATGATTATTCGTTTTATAAGCAATGGTACCGCAATATT
The DNA here is from genome assembly GCA_016271365.2 of Neoceratodus forsteri. Classification (NCBI taxonomy): domain Eukaryota; kingdom Metazoa; phylum Chordata; order Ceratodontiformes; family Ceratodontidae; genus Neoceratodus; species Neoceratodus forsteri. The sequence continues at coordinate 657,503,123 of CM028136.1, forward strand.
TTGATCACAAATAAATGTCAGTGCAATTCAGAAATGAAAACTAATTTTAAAACAAAATTCAAACGAATAACTGTATTTTTGATAAATAAATTAACAGGCGAGCAGGAGCAGTGAAATCAACTGACTACCATTTTAAGCACTGTGCGCATGGCCTGTTACATATGTTTGAATGGTAGCCATCCTGTTTTGGAATACATTTCACATTGGTGTGTGTAAATATTAGTTCCAAGCACAAGCTGACAGATTTATTGAGAATGACTTGATTCTGGAAAGTACCTTTTCAGTTGCTACAAAGTACCTTATAATTCTATTATCAATAAAGGAATAATTCATGACAAGGTGTCATGTCGTGCTAGGATAATGCCACACCTGGGGGGGGTTCGGCATGATGCCAAAGGCCAAGTGCATCCAATGCCCCAGGCTTGGTGTTTTCCCAGCATGACACACACCCTGGAGTGCATTATTCCTATTATACAATGGCTTGTTGTTATACATAAAATAAAAAAAAAAAATTTAAGAATGTTTTTATTAATGTGGAAAAAATATTTTTGTTTCTTAAGGGATGCAAAAAAAGAGGTCCAAATGGTCATCTTCAGTGAGGCTAAGACTAGACCTGTGGTGTTATGCTGGGATAATGCCACGGGTCCACCCCCAAACTGACCAATCACAGTCCAAGATTCTTTCTTGCCATTGTATAATAAGGGATAGTAAGAGGCTTTTGAGTATGGGGTCTTGATTTCCTCTGTGATGTGTATTTTGTTTCTAGAAAAGCTAATGATCCAGGGCTTGATTTTTAAAACTTGAATTATGACACAAGGTGCCTGCACAAAATAAGTATGACACAAGTGGCACCTTTCACTGTAGTTTATGGCTATCCCGATTCTGAAATGCCAGCTGCATCAAAATCAGGAAGCTGTGTGGCAAAGCCCCCCTGCACCACCACTGTGGCAAAATCACCCATAAGCCAGGTCACAAGGGTGGTTGCACCATGGCAGGGCTGCACCATCCCCTTGTTTGCAATTCTGTAAACCCTGCCATGGTCACCACAAAGACTTGACTTTAAAGCAGCCAGAAGGTGGTCTAAGGGTCCTGCACCACTGCTTGGCTGGGTGGTGCTTGGAGCGGTATCTGGATGGTGGGAACTGGGGGCTGATTGAATGCTGGTGGTGTTATGGTGGGTGAGGGGGCACAGTGGCAGTGGGAGGCAAGTGTGGAGGCTTCTAGGGGAGAGGTCATGGAAGTATAGAAGTTGCCACACAGCCAATTGGGTGGTGGGCATGGCCTGGCCAGCATGTTCCATATACTGCAGTGGATAGCAGCCCTGGCACCTGCTCCACAGAACCCACAACCCTATAAAGGTGGTGAGTGGCAGTGGGTGCAGATGGCAGGGTTCATGTAGTGGCCCAAGATATGTGCCCCAGGCACCACAACATGACCCACATACAGAGCCCTCCTGTGTGGGTGCTGGTGGATGCCTGACAACAATGCCAGGGACTGTGGGTCCTGTGGGGCAAGTGCCTGGGGGTGCCATCCACTGCAGTACAGAATATGCTAGTCCAGCCATGCCCCTCATCCAGCCGGACTGGCTGTGTGACATCTTCCATGGCATCTCCCCAGCATGCCTCCACACTTCCCTCTCACTACAATTATGCCTCCCTCACTCCCAATGGCACTACCAGGGCTCCATCACCATCCAGTCCCCTTCTTCCAGGCATTGCAGTCCCCCCAACCCCAACAGGTTGGCTACAGTTGCACTGGGGGGGGGTGATGGATCCCTTCATCAAACCCCACAGGTGCACCACATATTTGACACAACCATGCAACTATGGCAACTCCTAGGTCATTGGTGCAGGGACCCCTATTTTTACATAATTGGGCACAGGGTCCCTGATGCATCCAGAGTTCACCACAGTCCTTGATTGCCACAAATTGCTATGATCTATGGGCGCTAATAAAATTGAGCTCTGATTCTCTTGTTAACTGAATTAGCCAGGTGGGTAACATGTTCCAAATCAGTCAATGTATTATCCAGTAACAGTCCAAGATATTTAAACGTTTAAACAAACTCAATTTCTGTCTTGCCCAGTGAGGAAATATTATGAAATTACTCTGTTGAACCCATTTCCTCTTGTCACCAAAGATTATTACTTCTGTTTTCTAGGCATTAACTAATAGGTAAGGAATTTAGGGCAGACTTGGTGGGCCAAATGGTCCTTACCTGCTGACAACGTCCATGTTTCTATGTAAGGCATTTCCTTGAAGCCATCTCTGCAGTACATTGAAACTGGTCTGCAAATGACCAGAAACTAATGAGTAGCACCTTGTCATCTGCATATAGGAGAACCATTGCATTTATGCAGACATGAATTAAGAGACACAAAATTAAACAGTGGGGGGTTGAACCTCTAAATGAAAGAAAAAAGTTATCTGTAAAGTGCATTAAAACATGAAATACAGATAAAAACAACATTAGATCTTAACTGAGACCATCTTTAGGGAAGGTCTGTACATGAAAAATAATGATAGTTAATACTAGTGTTTATTTATTTATTTTTTTTTGTTCATGCTTACTTTTTTCTATAAATCATTTCTAAAGATATGTAATGATTAAATTACTTTTTTTTTAGGTGGGCTTATAGGTTTTCTGTTCCAGTTCAAAATACATGTTTTTTTTAATTGTTTGTTTTGTTTTGTTTTGTAATTCTCAAGGGTTCTTGGTTTTTAGGTTTGCATATCTCTATTCTAAATGCATGCATATACATGTGTTATTATTTCCCAAATATAATGACAGTGGACTGATATTGTTGACCCATACAAATATCAATGCATTTACATTCAAACAACAAAATGTCCTGTATTGTATATATTTGACCTGAAATCACTGAACAACATAGTAGAGTATAAAGTTTCCCCTGAGGCAGGCTTGGGAAACTAGTTTTCTTGTGATAAGGAAAATAGTTGCTCCCAATAAAGTAAACCTGGCACTGTTTCATCATGTTGCCATAAAAATTGTTGCAGCCGGCTATCTCTTCTTATGATTGGTAACAATAAAGCAGTTTACAGCTTCCGTATTTGTCAGTATGAGGCATTAAAATATAAAACAGAAGAAAAGCTAAGAAATACATAACATATTTCATTGCTGTTATGTCATGATACCCAGTGATAGACAAGAGTAACGGATTCACAGTATGACATTTTGAGTTTACACTCTGGTAACTTTTTTAGTAGTACTTTACTCTACATTGAGAATGATTATATTTTAACTGTATAAACTGTAAACTTTATCTATCTTAAACATTATTTACCTGATTTACATTAATTGCTGATAAAATAATTTTCATGGACAGTATAGCCTTTAACGACATGCAGTAATTCAATCTAAATATATGCCTTGATCAAAAAATTTTGTTAATTGGTATTTAATGGAGCTTCTAAAATTAAAGACATGCAGTTCAATTTGTGACAAATACTGCTGTAGCAATTAATCAATGTGATTAATCAAGTTTTAAAATGATATCACTTAAGAGTAGTCAAAAATGAATCATTTAATCTTGCAATCATCAAAAATGGAAATTATATGGGAAGTCAATGGTAATTTAGAATGAAAGGTGAGGAGCAGACAAGAAGGCAAAATAACAAATTAACTGGAGAACTCCAATCAGTGCATGAGAATTGGTAGGGAAAGAGTTCAGTTGAACTACATTTTAGGACAGGAAGGGTGACAGTAAGAATGTTACTTAAGTTTCAGACTATTCCAGTATTGTCCCTCCGTTTCATGAATTCTAAAAAAAAACATAAAATATACTGAGGAAGAATTTATTATGCAATATATATATACAGTACTGAAGAACACCAAAAATAGGTTATGGGCTCCATTTTTGTAAGTGACTGCCCCATGCAAAGCATACTGTAGGGCAATGTCTTTATGAGCATACTGCCATTAGGTAGCCATATTTGAACATGCAAAGCACCCCTGCCTTGCATGCATTGTATATGTGAATATTGGGCTGCTGTACTGCAGATGAAAGTGCAGAGGTGCAGTGCAATACTGCCCCTTGCTGGCAACAGACAATCAGGGACAAAAGGATTTGGTGCATCCTAAATGGTTTAGAATATTTTCCCCATTTGCCATATTCAGCCACAAGCATGCTAATGACTACAGAGGGCATGCATTGCACAAAGAGGCACCTTGCATTACTAAAGTGGTCATGAGGAGGGGGATATCTGATCAATTTCATTCAAGTTTGGCCATGCTTCATATGAGATGTTTAACCAAGGCTCTGTCTGCCTTTTCTGGTGGTTGTTCAGATTGACATAAAAGATACCATGGCACTTCTTATAAAGAATGAGGATGTCTTATTGTAAATATAGAAATCAGTAAAGAAAACAAATCAGAAAAAACAGTCCATACATAGGTCAAAATAAAATTAAGCAAGTACCTTACTAAGCAAAAATAATTATGTCAGTGTTCCTCTCTAAATACCATTAATCAGTACAAGAACAAGATACACTATAGTGGGGGGGAGGGGGACTTAAGACAGGGTAGTAGAAACTACCACAAACCTATCCCCCATCCATACCCCCAGACTTGTTCCTAACCTTAATGAAACCACATTATACTGCTCCATAAGGAATTGTAATGCAACTTATGTAATATTACAAGTTATTGTTCCCTTACCAGTCGTACTTCCCTTACAGCCATCTGAATGACAGACTGAATGTGATAATTTTTGCAAGATAAACAGACACCTATTTACCTAACTACACTATTTGATACAGGCAAATATTTATTTACTTAGTTGTTTAGTTATTTATTTATTTAAATTTGTTAACTGGGTTGGGACTCTGAACCAAATGTCCTTTTCAGGTCCAACCTGGAGATACAATACAAAAAACAAGCAAACAAAACACAACAAAAACAACTTAAAATAGAAATAATTTATAATTTGATTTAAAACTATGACGAGAACCAGCAGAATGAAGTGCTTCACGTAAACTGTTCCAGTAAGAAGGTGCCACTATGGAAAATGCTGGAAAACCAGCCTTAGATTTAAAGGAAATAGACTTAAGTACAATACCCTTTCCTAACCTTAGGTTAGAATGAACAGATCTAATGGAAACCATATCAGACAAAGGAAATGAAATATGCAGAAAACAGACTTAAAAACCATACACCAAAAAAAATATTCATTCCATGTGTTTGGTGATAACTATCCTAATTAGGAGTTCCAATCACAATTATGAGGTCAGGAGGGTGCAGACAGAACTAAATGGCAAATAATATTATATGTAACAGAGAGAATGGTATGTCCCTTACAGTCCAAGGTAAAAAAAAAAAAAGATTCAACACAGTCAAAATGCGGGAGGAGGGAACCAACGGCAATAAAACTATAGGTTGCCATAGAAAAAATAAATTATAAAATTTATAAAGCACACTCAGTTCCTAATTAATGTCCAGGCTTACTGATCAAATCTGTGCAGAAAATTTAAGCCCTGGATCAAGTTGCATCCCACGATATTTGAACTGATACACTTGTTCAATAGGAACACCAAAATTATCTTGTAGCATTAAACAAGGTTTACCACTCAGCATATAGGAAGTACCAGATAACATTGACTTTGTTTTTTTTAGAGTTCAGTAAAAGAGACTTATTAGAAAACCAATTACAAACATCAAAAAAATCCTGTTCAAGGCTGACTGTTAGCTCAAATAAAGACATAGCAAGGGAAAAAATATCAGGTGATCTGCATAAAGACTGACTGTTAGCTCAAATAAAGACATAGCACAGGAAACATTTATCAAATCATCTGCATAAAGAAGAGAATCACAAGAGTTACGTAATAAATGCAACTGGTTAACAAAAACTGAAAACAATGGGCCCAAGATGGACCCCTGAGACACCCCCTTCCTTCCCATAGTACAAATATTTGACTTGGCTAATCCTGTATTAACAAACTGAGAACAATCAGTCAAATAGTCTTTAACCCATCAAACAACATTACCAGAAAAACCTGCAGAACAAAATTTAGAGCAAAATAAGTTATGTCTTATTAGATCAAATGTCTCGGTCAGGTCCACAAACACAGCTCCACTCAGATAACCAGTAAAGTAGTAATATCCCATCTAGACTATTGACTATCATAGTGCAATGTCAGTGTCTTATAGTTCATGTTTATAAGAGACTGCATACCCCAGGAAGTTGCAAGAGATATTCAAAACCCTTAAATATAAGCACAAATGAAACAAAAATGTTCCATTGTTTCTTCTGATCCAATGCAGAAGTGAGTCAATTGTGCATCCAACAGGCTTTTACGCTTTTGATTTCTTTTCACATTTAACCTTCCATGGGTACAGTGCCAAACTAAATCTCGCATCATTAGAGGGCTTCTTTTGTCAGCCAGTTGTCTTGTGATCAAGAAGGTAGGAACTCCCAAGGAGAGACAGATAAACAGGGACAGATTGAGAACCAAAAGACATGATACATTAGTATAACTGTTTGCTGGACAGGGACAGTAGCTGCTGGTGTGTGAGACCCCACTGTTTGAGTCAAAGCATTCCAGTAAATACTTAGAGGCACTATAAAAGGATTCCAGATACTCCTTAAATATTGAACATCAGAGAGCAACAAACAAGAGCACAAGCATAATTCACACTCCACCCAGGGAGCCATGGAGTTCAAAAGGAGGTCCTTAAAGTTATAATGAAAAATGCTACTACAGAAAAAAGACAAGGGATTGACCTATTTCCTGTTTCCCTTTCCTTAGAGGGCTTGTAGATATGATTCCTTTTTATGGAGTTCAAATAAATAACCCACAGGAATTGACTTTCAATGAAGCACACTGGGGAAACCTTAACTGAGGTAAGAGAATTATGGGCCAGCCCTTCCAGTTATCAACTATTTTGTCAGCCATAACTAACAACACAGAGCAGTTCAGCATGGCTATACCCCCCCTGTAAAAAAAAAGTAACCCTTAAGACTGGAAGGGTATCCTCAACCAAGGAATTCCAGAAGTGTTAAGGCCTATTTCCATTCCTCTAGTTTTATCAATATTTACTTTGGATCCAGAAATGTCTGTAAACTACTTAAATAGATTTATAGCTTGGCAGCCTGATTGTACATTCAACAGTACAAGGTAAATGTAATCTGTAAATATTATAGCCTACATGTGTGAAGTCACCTGGTATATCAATGCCCCAATGTCATCCTGTTTAGCCAGTTTTCACAGAATGGGTCTATACAAAAATGCATACAGGATGAGGCTCTAGGGTGACCCTGATTTACTCCTCTATTTACCTTACAGGGAGCTCCTAAGCATCCATTTACCTGAGGTAAAATATATGTATTAGAGTACAGGAATTTAAGACAAATAGTAAAACTTTTAGGTATACCATATTTCTTCAGAACCTGCCACATATAAATGTGTGACACCCTGTCGAAGGCATTCTTCTGATCCAGAGACAGAAGAAGACCATTCTTTAACCATCAATTGCCTGCTTCCACAAGCTCCTGGAGTAGCAAAAGACCATTCTGCAGCTTTCTATCTGGAACTGAACAAAACTGGGATACAGATAAAACTGAAGATGTAGCCAGCATCAACACCTACTTCAAATTTTGGTCAGAATTTTTAAATCACTGTTTAAGAGACTGTTTAGTCTTCAATATCTATGATTCAGTCCAGTCCGGATTTAGGAAAAGGCATAGTACCGAGACAGCTCTTGTCCTGGTACTAAATGACCTCCTAATAGCGAGAGATCGAAGGACTCGTTCCATCTTGGTCCTTCTTGATCTGTCTGCGGCATTTGACACTGTGGACCATGGTGTGCTATTGGAACACTTGTGGTTTATCTGTGGGCTGTCTGGTACGGTTCTCAGTTGGTTTCGATCTTTCCTCGAGGGTAGGACTCAGAGGATGGTGTCTGGGATTTTTTCCTCGGCATCATTCCCCCTATCCTGTGGTGTACCGCAGGGCTCCATTTTGGTGCCATTGTTGTTTGTGGTGAACATGCTACCATTAGGAGTGATTATTAGGTGGTACGGTCTGAGTTTTCACTGCTATGCAGATGATACTCAGCTGTACATGTCCTTTGTGCCCGGCCAAGATGCTGCCTTTTCGGTCTTTAACAACTGTCTTGCCGAAATCCAGGACTGGATGAATGTGAGTTGGCTGCGGTTGAACCCAGAAAAAACTGAGGTGTTGGTTGTAGACCAGGGTCACCGGGAGGCAGGTTTGTTGGTCAGATCACCCTCGGGTTTATGGCTTTGGGGTGTTCAGCTAACTACCTCAGACTGGGTGCAGAACCTGGGCATTATGTTTGATGACTGTTTGACATTTAAATCTCAGGTGTCGGCAGTTGTCAAAACCTCTTTTTGCCATCTGAGGAACATCGCCCAGGTGAAGCACCTGGTTCCTCCAGACGATCTTCCTACTTTGGTCCACGCTTTCGTTACCTCCCACCTTGACTACTGCAATGCCCTTTATCTTGGGCTACCGGGGGTTGAGATTCGCCGCTTGCACCTAGTGCAGAATGTGGCAGCCAGGCTGTTGACTGGTTCTTCTAGGTCCAGTCATATAACTCCTGTGCTCCACGGACTGCACTGGCTGCCAGTTTGCTGGTGAATCACCTTCAAGGTCGATTTGCTGACCTATAAGGCCCTACATGATCAGGGACCTGCTTACCTGAAAGATCTCCTTTGTCCCTACTGTCCCTCCTGCTCTCTCCGATCCACTGACAAGGGATTGCTAGAGATTCCAAGGGTTCATTTAAAAACTTCAGGGGCCAGATCTTTTAGTTTTATGGCCCCAACCCTGTGGAATGCTCTATCTCATCAGGTGCGAGATTGCCAGACTGTCCAAAGCTTTAAGAAGGCTTTAAAAACATATCTTTTTAGCCAAGCATACAATGCATTTTGAATGCTGCTGTCAAGTTTTAATTTTAATATTGTTTTAATTATTTATTGTTTTATCATGTATTGTACAGGTGCCTTGGTTTCAGAAAGGCATCTTATATAAATAAAGATTGATTGATTGATCAATATGTCTGTTTTGGGTACTTTCATATCAAGATAAATACAAATTCCCTGTAATACAGTGCACCCATCTGAAAGACCCTGCATGATAGATTTATAAACTTTAGTGAGATACGAGGCAATAATACCTACTACTGTTTGAAATAGTTCACATGGCTAGCCATCATATCCAGAAGCTATTCCAAAATAAAGAGTACATGCCATTTCAATGACTTCTGTTACAGACTTTTTCACCTGGAGATCATGATGCACATCGGGGGAAGTAGGGAATCTATATTTCATCAGAGAAACAATCCCAAGCTTCACTAATGTCTGCATAGTGCCAAAAGTATTTACAACATGGGCATCAATATAAGCCATCAGGGTACCCGTGGCGTGGGCATAAGTTACTCTTTTTTCGTCAATTAGTTTTCTCAAGTTATGTTTATCAGTTTATTGTCTGCAATCCTCAAATGGACTAACTTTCTGATTTTCCCTTACATCCCAAAGCACAGTTTTGCCATAAAGGAGGATGTTTTGTTATATTCTATTTTACACATTTACTCCTAGGTGTTGCTACCTTTGGTGGAGAAATTAGATTTAGTTATTTCTGCCAGAGAATTCAGCATTTGCAGTTGGTGTCCATGGTCCAAGTACTTAAAGTAGTAAGCTTGATTTTTTTTCCCCTTGGGCATTGAAGAAGAACTTTATTACTGCTTTACAATTCATGCACAATTCAACATGCTAGTCATACATTTCAAATAGGTGTCCTTTGTAAAATGTCCATTCAACTATTGCACCATCTACAGGTCCTGCTTTGGTAACCATAGACATTTCATAGAATAATGTATTGGTGCCCAAACCGAGGAAAAGATAGCCAACTCAGTTAAGAAGGGGGATAAAACCTTTTATAGGTACATCAGGAGCGAAGGAAGACCGAGGGAGGGTTAATGAGGCTTAATAAAGGGGAGGGAGGGTGGGCAGAGGGTGACTGTGAAAGGCAGAGATACTAAACAAATATTTTTGCTCAGTATTTACAAAGGAAGAGGGGGAGGTACCTAAAACAAACAGCAGAAACACTCTGGATACAGAAGTTGATACCAGCCCATTTACAGAAGAAAGGGTTCTGAAAGAACTCTTAAAACTGAAGGTAGACAAGCAATGGGGTCTGATGGGATTCATCCCAGAATTCTAAAATAACTAAAGGTAGAACTAGTGACACCACTAACTACCCTCTTTAACAAATCATGGGAGGATGGGGTGGTACCCGATGACTGGAGGAGGGCAGATGTGATTCCCCTTCACAAAAGTGGGAGCAAGGCAGAAGCAGGAAACTACAGACCTGTTAGTTTAACCTCAGTGGTAGGGAAAATAATGGAATCGCTTCTGAAGGAAAGAATTGTTGAGTATCTAGAGGCCAGAGGGGCACAGGACCCAAGGCAGTATGGATTCACAGCGGGAAGGTCATGCCAGACAAATCTGATAGATTTCTTTGACTGGGTGACCAAAGTAGTAGATCAGGGAGGGGCTGTGGACATGGCCTACCTAGACTTTAGCAAGGCATTTGACACAGTCCCACACAAAAGATTAATATACAAGTTAGCCAGCCTGGGAGTGGGTCCCAAGATGACATCCTGGGTAAAGAATTGGCTGGAGAATAGGACACAGAGAGTAATAGTAAATGGAGTCCACTCTGAAGAAAGGGGGGTTACTAGTGGGGTACTGCAGGGTTCAGTATTAGGACTGGTCCTCTTCAATGTCTTTATAAGCGACATTGCAGAGGGACTGGAAGGAAAAGTATGTCTCTTTGCAGATGACACAAAGATCTACAACAGAGTTGATGCACAAGGTGGGGTGGAAGGGATGCGAAGGGACTTGGCAAGGTTAGAGGAATGATCAAATGTATGGCAGCTTAGATTCAATGCTAAGAAGTGCAAGGTAATGCACCTGGGAAACAAAAACTCAGGGGAAGAGTACACAATGGGGGGTGAGATATTAACAACAACAAAAATGGAGAGGGACCTGGGGGTAGTCATATCAGATGACCTAAAGGTGGGCAAGCAATGTGAGAGGGAAGCAAGGAGGGCCTGGGGGGATACTGGGATGCATAGGGAGAGGCATCACCAGTAGAAAACAGGAAGTTATTATCCCTCTGTACAGACAGTTGGTGAGACCCCATCTGGAGTACTGTGTGCAGTTCTGGAGACCCAATCTCCACAAAGACATAGACAGGATGGAAGATGTCCAGAGGAGGGCAACTAAAATGGTGCAGGGTCTGCACCGGAAGACTATATGAAGAGAGACTTAGGAGCTAATATGTATAGCCTCAAGAAAGGAGGGAGGGGGGACATGATAGAAACTTTCAAGTACCTCAAGGGAATCAACAAAGTCCAAGAAGGTAGCATCTTTTAAAAAAGGGTGTGCAAGAACAAGAGAGCACAATTTGAAGATAGAAGGGGCGTGCTCAGAGGTAACTTAAGGAAGTATTTTTCACAGAGAGGGTTGTGGATGCATGGAACGCCTTCTGGAGGAGGTTGTGAAGTCAAAAACAGTGGTGGAATTCAAGCATGCATGGGACAGTCATAAGACAATTCTAGGGGGTGGGGGTAGGAAGAAGTAGACTGCTGGTTAACTAGGATCTGCAGCTTATCCATTAGGTAGGGAAATGGGCAGACTGGATGGGCCAAGCGGTCCTTATCTGCTGTCAAAATCTATGTTTCTATGTATGTCCTAGACCAATAGTTCTTAGACTTTGTCACAGTGAGCCTCCCCAAAACCATGGAAAAGATTTTGAGCCTCCCCCAAAAACTGAAATAATCTTGGGCCTCCCCAAAGAAAAATAACATACTGTACTTTGCACAGTACACCTTGAATAAACTGAAACCCCTTTGAGTACTTGGCTCACATTCAGCTCTTTGTCTTATACTGACGTGGAACCTTTGAAAAAGAGATCCTGTGCTCGAAGGTGTTATCTGAATAACACATAAATAAAATAAACAAATATTGTTATTCAGCTTATTGTAACACCCCCCCCCCCCCAAACACACAGGCCAGACTACTTACTTCACTATTTTCATTCTTGAACCATTGTTACCCCTTGTTGCAGTACCTTCATGGGTCAGACTACTTTCTTTGTTTCCTCTCTATATGAAATTACCTTCCTACATACTTTACCTCTCCCCCTCCTTCCTTGCTCCTAAACAATTTCTCTGGGATTACTTTGCTCCTTCCTACTATTGCTCTTAGGACTTCTATGCTCAGCCTTTGTATTTGGGCTGTTCTGTCATCAGTCTACAAATTGATCAATCACCACCACTCATTATTAGTTTATTGTTCATATTTGTTTGCACTATTGTTCATTGTGTATTTCTTGATTGTTTTGCAGTTACCTTTTAAAATGTATTCATTCCCTACCCTTCCCTGGGTACACTTGAAATGAGCCTTCACTCATTCACCTTCCCTTGCCACCTATTAGTAAATAAATATATAAAATTCACCTATTATTGTCCTCTTTCAATTTGCTTCATCTCTTCACACAAAATATATAAAACTCAAAATTTAAATACAATACTTTTTTAGACTTGCTTGAGCCTCCTCTGGAACAGGTTGGGGCCTCCCCAGGGAAGCTGACCTCACCATTTGAGAACCCCTGTCCTAGACAATCTGTCAGTAAGAGCCATACTACAATTAAAATCCCTACCTAGCATTACATCTTGGGTTGAAAAACAAAATGCTGGCTCAGTTTAAATAGTTTCACCCTCCCTGCTTTGATTTGGTGCCCATACAGAATTATTGGCAACAAATCCCTCCCTCTAAGCAAAACATCCAGTAATAATGCCCTGCCCAGGACTATGTTAAGTCACTTCAGTACTGTTATTTCTGTAGTTTTTTTCTTAAGTGGTAAAGAGAATTCTTATGCCCATGCAGTTCTCTTTCCCTATCAACCAGAAGGGGAATCCCCTCATCCACACCTTCCTGGCATTGCTTGTCTCTCTTAGTGAGTTAATTCTGGTAGTCTGCAAAAAACAGGATACCCTATCATAAATTCTGTGGTTAGTTGTTTTTTGTGGATTAAGATACTGTTTGCGCTGACAGTTAAGGCAGAGAAACTGTGGTGTGGCTCCCCCCATTGAACCTAGAGCAAAAAGAAAAGGAAAGCTAAGGTTAAGAAACTCATTTTACTATAGGTTAGCTCCAATCATCCCCTTCCTATGCCCGGATATTTATTACTTATAGGCTTGAGTGACAGTGGATGCCACCTTGTCTTCTATGGAAGGGTCCAGCTGTAATGATAACACAGATACAGCATCAGATTACTCTCTCATATCTTCCCCAATCCCTTTGTGAAGCACTTCACAATTATTCATGGTAGGGATAAGGTCTGGATCTTTGGCTTGGGCTGTCCTCTGTTGGATCTTCTGGTTGTACCCACGTGAAAGGACTTGGTGGTGGGAGTGAATGGGGTGGCATCATAACAAGAGACTGCTGAGTACTTTAATAAGCTGATCAGAGATAGCTTGTTTCTACTAGAATTACATTTCCATGGGCTGTTCCTGTATGTCCTCAGTTAAAGAATGTGGGGAAGGGGCTGGAGGAGGTTAGGCTGCAGAGGCTTATCATGATGGCATTAAAAGCTGTTTTTTTTATGGGGATGACAAGCAAAGGGACCCATGGGGGTTGACTTTATTTCATTATAGTTAGCCTAGAACCAACCCAAACCAGCATGAGTTTTGACTAGTGATGGGCGAAGTAGGCGAATACCTCGTGAAGTGATTCGCGGAGTAACGTGGAATCCGTGAAGAGCTCCGCAAGGGGAAGCAAAGTACTTTGTGTCATGATAAGGAATGCAAAGTCCATTGAAACCAATGACTTCACATTATTCTGCCTTCCTCAAACCACTTCTGCACCAATTTTAAGGTGATGTACATTGAAATCAATGTACTTCGCATCTCTTCGCCTTGTTATTGAGCTCCAAGGTGAATTTGCAGTGCTTCATGGGATTATAGGTCACATGGGCTCTAGAATGTTCTGCACAGCCTCAGTTCTGTGTAGTGTGTGTGTGTGTTTGTGTAGTGGAAGATGGATACAGTTTCCTCTCAGAGCTCTGCAATTCAAATCCTCTAAAAGCTGTTAAAAAAGCCTTTTTGAGCTATTTATTTGCTCAAAATTTGGTACATTGATTGTACAAATCCTCCTGTGCTCATATCATCGAGTGCTTATTGTTTGTGTGTTGATTTTGAATGTTAATTTAGAACAGTCAGTCTGTGTATTGTGAAGTGTGCTTTGAGGAAGGGGCGTATCTGTGGTGTAGGTAGATTGGGAGAAAATGGTAGTCTTTCTGTTTTGGTTATATTTTTCTTGTATAACTGTGTTAATGTACACTAATATTTTCTGCAATTCTTGACATTTTTTTGCTGATTGTTGTGGTGCAGCAGTGTATTATTTCAGCTTGTTTAAAACATTTGGTTATATTGCTAAAGGTTTTCAATTTGCTACACATTACTTGTAGTGTGTGTGTGTGAGTGTATGTGCAATGCGTGCAATTAAATCAGAGACATTGTATTGTGCCAGAGTAATTGCAGCAATGTGAACCTGCTATCCACTGCACCTGCATGAATTTTTTATACTGCTTTGTGGTATCTTTACTGGTAGTGGACTGTTACTGCCATGCACTACCTCCCCCAACTGGCAAAAGGTATTTGTTTCCAGATTTGGATTTGTGACTTGTGAGCACTGGTTAGGTGTTGCTGTGCCTTTGCATCTGCAGCTCTTGAGTGTGCAGCACAATCTTAATTTTTCTGTTTGTTTGCAGTACACCATTAATTCTGGGAGACTTTGCATTTCTCCTTACACTCTCATTTCACTTCGTCAGCACTGGAGAATTTTCTGGACTCAAGACAGAAGCATTTTGCGGATGCACATTAATTCTGGTAACTGTGTGTGACCACTGTGCGCATGACAGAGTGCACCATTAATTCTAGGAGACTTTGTATTTTTTGTTACTCTCTTATTTCACTTCATCAGCACTGAGGAGTTTTCTGTACACAAGACTGTAGCATTTTGGGGATGCACAGTTATTCTGATGACTGTGTGTGACCACTGCACGCATGACAGAGTGCATCATTCATTCTGGGAGACTTTGCATTTTTTTACCCTCTCATTTCACTTTGACAGCACTGGGGAATTTTCTGGACACAAGACAGTAGCATTTTGGGGATGCAAATGAATTCCGGTGACTGTGTGTGTTACCACTGGGCGAATGACTGAGTGTACCATTAATTCTGGGAGACTTTGCATTTCTTGTAATGCTCTCATTTCAGTTAGTCAGCACTGGGGAATTTTCTGGACACAAGACAGTAGCATTTTGGGGATGCACATTAATTTTGGTGTCTGTGTGTGATGTGACCACATCCACTGCATGCATGACTGAGTGTGCCATTAATTCTGGGAGCCTTTGCATTTCTTGTTGTGCTCTCATTTCACTTAGTCAGCACTGGGAGATTTTGGACACAAGACAATAGCATTTTGGGGATGTACGTTAATTCTGGGACTGTGTGTGGGGGGGCACTGGGGGCTGGCAATATTATTGTCAGTCCACCTTACTTTGTGTTAAGGTGGAACAACAATGCAAAGTAACAATTACAAGGCAAAGTGAGCCTTTCCTATCGGCCATTCCATGTAGCAGAGTGACAATACTAAGTGGCCACTTCGCGTTTACTTCACCAGCAGAATTTAAATTCTCTGCATCTCTTGTTTTGATGCTAACATCACAGTATGTTCTCCCTAGCATATGGATAAGGGCAAATAACTTTTAATGCAAAAAAGTGCATGCTGTTTTTAAGAAGTACCTTAACTATGTATATTCTATGAGGTACATCATTCAATCCTCCTTTATTTTTCACCCAAAGAGCATTACATATTTTTGCTGGTTCATTTGCTTGCTGGAAAAAGTCTGCATATCTCCCTTGCCCCCAAGTGCTCTATGAATTCTCAGCTGACAATCCAAGTGCTGTCTTATGCTTTGGGAGGGTACTGAAGGAGGATTTTGTGGTATCACTTGGTGTGGATTAATCAGCAAAGTCCTTTCCAGGTTCAGTCCTCAGGGAAATGGGGTAATGTGAGGCACCTCAAAAGCAGCATTTGTTTCTGGATGTTTAAATAAAACAGGGTTATGATTCTGAGAGAAATTAAAGTGTTCCAGCATGTGTAGGGATAAGAAAGGGAGCTCAGTAGTGAATTGTTCACCTACCTAAACCTCAGGAGTTTTACGGAGGCTTGATAATCCAGCAAACTCAGAGTTAAAGGTACCAGAATCAATTGAAACAGATGGCTCAGTCACAGGATCTTGCTCTGATCCTGAAATTACAGTATGTGACCCCTTGTGCATCAACATTTCCTCCATCCACACTCCACAACACAGTGTTAATTGGGATCTCTGTTATAGCTCTACTTTAGGGCATTATTAATACACTACTCCCCATGCACATCGAGTTTAATTCCCATAAGTGGTATAGGTCCAGGCATCCGTGCTGTCCTATCTGCTGACTGAACCCACCAGGTCTTTAGCAGAGCTTCTTCAAAGATTAAAGAGCTGCTGATGCCTCAAAGAAAATGTTGAAAAATATAATAACTAGGTACAATTCAGCTTGCATGCTCCGTACATTCTATAGATTTCTCCTTCTGATTACTTATTACTGAGGAAATGTGCATGAATACATGATCTTTATCCCTTAGAGTTCATCTCCCTCTATAGCTTACTCCCTGCTTCAAGTCATAATCCTGTGTTGTAAGATTACAATTTGTTGACAAGGGAGTAACTGTGATGTGACAAGCAGTACATTATGACCTCGGGTAGGGAGAAAGCAGCAGGAATAGATAAATTCTTCAGAAGCAGATATCCTGTTTTCATTCAGATAACCTCAGTAATAAATAATGTGCATGAAAAATACAAAACTAATGTGAAATACAAGCTGGACAGTATCTAAGTATTATGTTTTGTTAAAGTTCATTGGAAAGCATCAGCTTCTCTTTTTTTTCACCTGGCACACTTGCCAGTCACTGTTTCGGGTCTCTTACGGACCAATTCTCGTCCACCGGGCACCCTCCTGTCCACCCACCAAACCATATTGCAGACACTCAGGGTACCCCAATGTCTTCCCTTTCATCAGGTGGGTCCCCCTTCTGCAAGGGAAAGTGCCTTACTGGCAATCCAATGGTCCTGGGTGCTGCTGAGGCAGCATTCCAAGGAACTGGAGTCCCTGGTCACAAGGATCCAGGAGGCCGTCACTTGATTAGCCCGTGCACCATCTTTTCCCTTTTCTTCCCCCAGAATCATGATGTGCAGGATGCAAGGCATACAGCAGCATCTGTCATGCTCCCCAGGAAAGCACAGCTGGATGTACTACTGTCTCCTGGCCTCTGCTAGGGGTCAGTAGGTGCCAGTCTCCTACCCCACCCTTCCCCTGAGAGAGGGTGAGCAGTTATCAGACACTCACACCTCCTTTCCCCTGGCTGGCCCTCTGACACCCAAGTCCATTTCTGAACCCAAGTCATCGGCACCATAGCAGTGAATCTTTCTGCTGCACTGGTGGGTCAGCCCCGAGCTTATTTATCATGTGGAAATTCAGAATGATATTGGACTTACCTGGTTTAGAGCTGGAAGCCTGCAAGTGTTTCTCAGTCAGGCACTGTACTGCGAATTTTATTATCTGTCATCTAAACTGTCAAGCAACAGTTTGTGATGCAGATGCCACCATCAGAGGCTATGGCTATGCATCTGAGCTTTTTTCCTGTGCAACTAGGCATTACAGTGTAGCAGTGTCCAGGGATTGCAGCCTCTTGGATTTTTGTAGAAACCACATCTGTAGCCTTACTTGTTCCTTTTCCTTGCATAATAGGCAGAATATGGCTTCTTTTTTTTTGCCTACAACTCCACATCTAGCATTCTTTCTGCATCCCCATTCATGCTGTTTGTTGACTCCATCAGGACATTGGGTTCCTTGGATCAGGCCCAGTGGCTCTAAACATAGTACAGTACACATTAAAACAAATGAGGTTTCCAAGCTTAGTGCACCTTTTGGTGTCCATCACCAGGCATAGCAATAACCACAGCCACAAGTTCCAAATCCAAGTCAGTTTCCTGGCTAACCTCTGTGGTGAGGGAAGCCACATACTTCACCCAGGACTCCATGACATCCTCCTCTCTGGCATCCACCATCCCTGCCAGCAACAAATGGCGTGCACCCTCTGCAGGACAAATAAGGACAGTTCCCTGGTGTCCGGGCCAAATTTTCTCCTTTTACTCAATATACCACCAACAGCTTAATCTGTTTCACTGTTTCAATTTCATCTGGTTTGCATTTCTAACCCCCTGCCAGGACAGGGCTGAAAATAAGTGATGTTGTCTATCCCTCCTTCCTCAGTCAACAAAAAATAAACAAGTAACAGTTTAAAGAAAAATGTAGGTGATAATAATCTAAGTCTGCATGCATGTGCAGTAGCACTGTATGCTAACTTAGTTTAATTTTACGCTGCAAGACCTGTATGGGTTTGAATTCCACAGCCACCACTTGCATACTGTATGACCCTGAGCAAGTCACTTAACTTCCTTGTGCTCCCAGGTTGCACCTGGAAACAAGCTTCAGCTTAGTGTGCCTTTCTTTGTTAAACAATGCCTCTCCCACCCCCTGATTACTATACAACACTATATAGCAATACATGAATCATGGGGCAGCTGGCAGCTGGCCATTAAGCTGAATGGAGGGTGAGTGCTTGCCAATGTTTTGTGGGGGTGGTATGGGGAGGGTGGGCTGGAGGCTATTGGGAGGGGAGAGAGACCATTGGACACCAGAAGATAATATTTCAGTCCTAATGGGGATTGGGTGATGGAGAGGGTGTACCACTGAACACCTGGGAATAATATTTCAATAGCAACATGCATCAGATAAAGGACGGATACCACTGGGCACTAGGCAATAATATTTCAATGCCAACAGGTATCAGATGAGGTGGATGAGGGACCACTAGACTGCCAGGGAGAGTAACATCTTAACATGTGGGCACTGTGTTAGGGAGGGGGACCACTAGACATTTAGGGAGTTATTTGGCATGGGGCAAACCTCAGACAGTCATATACTTGTGTGACCTTGAGAAAGTTATTTCACCTCTCAGTGTACCACATATTGTAGCATTGGAAATGGGTTGTAGAAGGATTGTTCCACATTTAACCTGGAGCAGTAGGTAGAGTTATATACATGTTTCAGACCTTCAAGGTGCTAAGAGTCCATTTGCATGCTATTATGTGGCAATTAGCAGTTCTTTGCAATGCCTGTGTACTGTTGGATGCATGGAGGCATTTTAGAGAGCAGTGTTCACTGCACCTTCCTGTCCCTGAAGCCTGTGGCAGCCGCAGTAAATGAAAATTGAAATCCTTTATGCTAATGATAGCGCCCCTACCACATCCAATCCCCATGTGTGATATATTCTTGGTGAACGTGATACCCCCTCCCTCACCTGATCCCCTGTTGGTTATCAGTCTCTCCCTGGCAGTCTAGTGGCCCACCCCATCCCAGTGCCATATTCCTTTGCCCACCCTCTCCCCTACCCCATCCCCAAGATGGTGACCAGTACTTACCCTCTGCTCAACTCCACTGTCAGCCACAACTTCATTTATGCATATCAGTCACTTGCATTTTAGAAGATGCTTCTAAGTTACTTCTATAACAAAAGTTTCTGATGTGCGTGAATGAGACAGCAGCCAGCAGTGGAGGTGAGCAGAAGTTGAATACGAGCCACTGTCTCAGGGATGCTGTAGGGAAGGGGGTGGGCTACAGAGGATGGCACCAGGAAGGGGTGGCTCAATAGACTACCAGGGAGGGATTGAGTGCCAACAGGAGATTGGGGAAGTGAGGGGTACCACTAGAACCAGGGATATACAAAACATTGGGATTTGGAGTTGGAGAGGAACACCACAAGGGATACAGCATGTCAGACTTAGGAATTGGGAGAAGGAGGGGACACCTCTAACACCAGGGATATACCAGGTATGGGAATCAGGCATAGGGGTGAGTATATTTTGTATGTATTGAACATGGCACCAGTGCTGCCAAGGGGTGTTACACCTTACTGTGCAGGTTGTTAAAATTAGGATTTTGGTATCATTAAATAGCATTGCCTCAGCAGCCTTTTAGGACTTCCAAAATTCTGTCAATATACCACTTCACCCTATATTATAGTTGTAGGCTCCAGGAAGATATAAAATTTGTGTGGTAGTTATTTGTTGGAAGTCAGAAGGATCAACACATTTATTTAGTGTGATCTTTCTACTCTGATGTGGTTAATTTTAATACTATAGTTTAAACCCTTTCTGTATGTGCCTTTGGTGGTGTCTGATATTGAGAACCTAAGTGTCAATTGTGGGTATCCTGTCTGTTTTGGTAGGTACTTTATTTTCTTTGTTAAACAGCTGAGTATACCTATTGCCTAGTACTTTATAGTACATTGTATCTTTTGCTCAGTCTCTGATTTTCTCTTCTTTCTCCAATGTTTTAGAACTGTTTAGTTATTGTGGCAGAGGTGTGGTACTGTGTTCTTTCTTGTAGTTCAAGGTGCTTTGGAACTGCTGATTTATATTGGTTTAAACGACTACATTTTTTTATTTTTAAAAAGCTACATCAACTTGGTTGTTGTCACCTGTTTGTTGTTGCTAAGTAGCAGATGTTTTTGCATTGTGCTCTGATTCTGTGATAGAATCTGTATTAGTAGAAGGTAGATTATTGTGATTGTAGTTACCTTTTGATGGTAAGGATAAAGAGGTGAGATAGAAGTGTATGTATTTTCAAATATTATAGAGGAACAGTGGCAGGATTTTAGGACAGTAAATTAATAAAAAGGGAACTAGAAGAGCTTCAGTAGCAGACAAGTAGTGGAATAGCAGTATAATTGCAGTATAATGTGGGAGTGGTGCAATGCAGTGGCTGTGGGGCAGCCATACTCAGGCAGATCTTCTGGACACTGAGGTGCTGCCCTATCTGCATGCATCTTTCTGGACTGCGGGATGAGGTAGCCAGACTCAGAGCGGAAGTAAACTGGGTCAGGAGTACCATCACCCCTATCCAGAGACCACTCAGTCTAATGCAACTGCCTCAAAGGATGCAGAGAACGAGGAGTACTTGGATGACAGTGGGCTCAGGGAAGGTTAGACCAGTCAGGCAGAGGCACATCCCAGATCCTATTCCACTCAAGAACTCATATGCCACACTGCCAAACAGGGACAACCAAATAGAGGACCCAGAGAAATGGAAGGAAAGGATGGAGGTTAGCCAAGTGCAAAAGATGGAGATTAGCACCCAGGAGGTGGATAGGCAGAATAGGGCAAAATTCAGCAGAAGGGCAGACAGCAAGGTGAACCAGGGATAAAGGACAACCAAGGAAGGGGCTGGAATAGAACAGCAGAAACAGTCTAGGAGGTCAAATCATGGAAAGTCATGTGTGCAAATGCCAGGAGCCTTAGCAACAAGATGGAAGATCTGGAGGCTGTCATGGTGCAGTCAGACCTGGACATTGTGGCCATCACTGAAACCTGGTGTAATGATAACCATGACTGGGAGTTGGTCATACCTGGCTACAACATATTCAGAAGAGACAGGGCAGGCAGGAAGGAGGAGGAGTGGCACTGTATGTGAAAATGACATAAGGGCCACAGAGATCCAGGAGGAACAAAATGGGGAGAGATACTGTGGGTTAAGCTGGAAAGGAAAATGGGGCAGCCATCCGCACAGGTGTGGTCTATAGACCACCAGCCCAGGAGGAAGAAACAGATAGGGAGCTGATGCTAGCCATCCAGAGGATGGCAGACAAGGGTGAGGTAGTACTGGTTGGAGACTTCAATATTCCAGACGTGGACTGGAGCATCCCAGCAGCAGCATCAACTAGGAGCAGATTTATCCTGGACTCCCTTCAGGGTGCCTTCCTCAAGCAACTGGTCATGGAACCAACTCGGCAGAAGGCAATACTGGACCTTGTGCTCACAAACAGGGACAGTGTGATGGGGGTAAGAGTGGGGGAGCACCTGGGGAACAGTGACCACCAGTCACTGTGGTTTGAAATCACAGAAAGAGCAGAACCAAACCACACAAAAACACGTATCCTGGATTTTAGGCAGGCAAACTTTGAGAAAATGGGGAGATACTTGAAAGAGGCATTAAGGGGAATGGGGCAGGAATCAAGGGTTGAGGAACAGTGGGAAGTATTTAAAATGGGGATTACAAGAGCAACAGAATTATGTATTAAGCAGGTTAGCAAGAGGAAAAGGAAGAGGAGACCATTATGGTTTTCCAAAGAGGTAGCAAAGAAAGTGAAAGCCAAAAAGATTGCATTCAGGCAATACAAAAAGACACAGGCAGAAGGGGATAGGGAGAAGTACCAGGAGAAGTACCAGGAGAAGCAAAGGGAGGCAGGGAGGTCAGTAAGGGAAGCCAAAGCTCAGACAGAAGAAAACATTGCAAAATCAGTGGGTAGAGGGGACAAAACCTTTTACAGGTATATAAGTGAAAAAAGAAATGCAAAGGGAGGGATAGTGAGACTGAAGGGGGAGGATGGGGGCTGTGTGGAGGATGACAACAGTAAAGCTGACATATTGAACAGGTATTTCTGCTCAGTCTTTACTGAAGAAGAGGAGGGTAATGGGTCTGAATGGAGTACAAGGGGTGAGAATGGTGCAGAAATGGACACAAGTCCCTTTACACGAGAAAGGGTCCTGAAGGAACTGGAAGTAATAAGAGTTGATAAAGCAATGGGGCCAGATGGGGAGCACCCCAGGGTCCTTAAAGAACTAAGAGAGGTGGTGGCTGAACCTCTTGCTATCCTGTTTAGCCGATCACTAGAAACAGGGGAGGTACCCAAAGACTGGAGGATAGCAGATGTAGTCCCCTTATACAAAAGTGGGAACAAAGAGGAGCGGGAACTACAGACCAGTCAGCCTCACCGGTAGTGGGAAGATCATGGAAGCACTACTGAAGGAGAGATTGGTGGAACATCTGGTTGTCAATGGACTACAGGACCCAAGGCAGCATGGTTTCACCAGGGAAGGTCATGTCAGACCAACCTCATTGAATTTTTGACTGGGTGACTGGGAGGTGGATCAGGGAGGGCAGTGGACATGGCCTATCTGGACTTCAGCAAGGCCTTTGACACTGTGCCACATAGAAGACTATTGCACAAACTGGAGAATATGGGTGTAGGCAGGACAGTAGTGCGGTGGGTAGGTAACTGGCTGGGCAGCAGGACACAGAGGGTGGTGGTAAATGGCTGTCACTCCACAGAGGAAGAGTGACCAGTGGGGTACCACAGGGATCAGTGCTGGGACGGTACTATTCAATATCTTCATCAGTGACATTGCGCAGGACCTAGAAGGCAGAATTTCACTGTTCGCTGATGGCACAAAGCTCTGTAACAGAGTAGACACACCAGAGGGTGTAGACAGAATGAGAAGGACCTGCAGAAACTTGAAAATGGTCAGGGTTTGGCAGTTGAAATTCAATGCAAGGAAGTGCAAGATAATGCATATGGGGCACAAAACCCTGGCACAATATATCAGTTGGGGGTGAGGATATAGCATGCACCAAGCAGGAAAGGGATCTTGGAGTTATCATCTCTGATGACCTCAAGGCAGGGAAACAGTGTGACAAGGCAGCAGGTAAAGCAAATAGGATGCTGGGATGCATAGGCAGGGCATCACCAGCAGGAAAAGGAGGTCATAATTCCACTATACAAGACACTAGTGAGGCCGCACCTGGAGTACACTGTGCAGTTCTGGAGACCTTACCTACATAAGGACATAGACAGGGTAGAGAAGGTTCAGAGGAGGGCAACAAAGATGGTGCATTGATTGCCTCACAAGTCCTATGAGGACAGGTTGAAGGCACTGAACATGTACTCCCTGAAGGAGAGGAGGGAGAGAGGGGATATGATAGAGACATACAAGTATCTTACAGGGAGGAACAGGGTGCAGGAATGCACTATTTTTAGCGAAAAGATGTTCCAGGACTAGGGCATGGGATGAAGTTGGAGGGAGGGCGATTCAGAGGAAGCGTGAGAAGAATTTCTTCACAGAACAGGTGGTGGACAAGTGGAACACCCTGCCAGAGGAAGTGGTGGGGGCTGAAACAATCACGGGATTTAAGAATGCATGGGATAGACATAAAGGAATTCTGGAGGTCAGGGGTAAGGGGCAACAGACTTCCTGGAAAACATAAACTGAACTTACAAACTTAAATGGGCAGACTGGGTGGGCCATAGGCCCTTATCTGCCGACACTGTCTATGTATCTATGTATCTATGTATATTCAAGCAGTTTCCCTTAGATTGATGGGTACAGTGATACATTTAGTGAAAGTATGCTAACAACTTAGTGCCATGCTATAGGATTTTCTGAATATACTATAGCTGAAGCTATATTAAGAGCCTGTCAGACATGCTATTTTCATATATTGTAGAATGGTGTTACTTGTGTACCAGGCTAAGTGTTTGAAAAGAGGGACACAAAAGATTTATTTCAATTACATTATATAAATGAGTTAATGATGAATTTAGGTAGAAAAGAGAATAAACTTATAACTTAATCATACATTTTTTTTACTACAGATTTTTTCCCAGTGGTCAGAGTTTTTTTTTTTAGCCTCTTCTCACCCCTCCTGCCATCCCTTACCTTCCTTGACACTTATGTGCCTAGGTTTCACCTTGGACTGCACCACATGGTGAGCTGTGGTGGGGAGCTGTCCTCCCTACTCCAGAACACACACCCAGAAGTTGGCGGGGTCTCCAGTGGCAGAGCAGGCAGGACTGGGTGAGTAAAACTTCATATGCCTGATACCAGCTTCCTCTTTTCTGTTCCCTCCTCAGACTAGCAGCATGCAATGATGCTGGGCATGCATGCATGTGGAGATACACATGTTCTACAGCATCTGCTGCTGGCTGTCCCTTCATGAGTCACACTGTCTATCCTGCCACCACACCTCCATGTGGTGGCAGTATAAAAGCAGCATTACTGGCCCCCCTCTATAGGACAGGCGATTAGTCAGTAGCACGCTCTCCTCAGCCAACCCCCAGCAACCCAAGTCCATTCCTGAACTCGGATCACTGACATAGTGGGAGGTGTTCAGTCCAGCACCTCAGCTCTCTGTGCCTCTGGGCCAGCATACATTACTCATTTTTTGTTTGATGAGTAGTTTTAAATGTTTTTTTCTGAACTAGATATGAAGTATTTTTTTTTTTTGTTGTTTGCTATTTATGTTATCCTGAAGCGCATCTTTGAAAATGAAGCTTTTGGTGATGTAATTAACTAAAATGAAGCTTGCAAATTCAAAAAAGGATGTGACTGCACATCATGTAAAGATAACTTACTGTATGTAAATGTTTATATGAGGTGCTCTTTTAAAGGACTGAAACATTTTTCAAAACATCTAATTATATAACTTGTTCAAACAGGATGAAAAGAGAAATTTGTGCTATTCCCTTCCAGGCTTAAACAGCCCAACCCCAGTAAAGGCACACTGTGTTAAAATGTTGTAGGACCCAATCCAGATAGATGGGCAGGATATGCTGAAACTGAGCATATTACAGCCCTGGCACTGCACCCCTTGATTCCTGTCCACACTGGATGAAATTCTCAGCCACCAGCTGCCATGCTTCCCTATTGCAGAGCTGCCAATGGTGGCGGGCGTGGCTGTTGAGGAGCTGCTATTCCAGATCCCAGACATCCAATCAGATGCCCATACCAGACAGGAATGTATGCCTGCCTGCACAAGAATCAGGGCATGTTGGGATTAGAGATGTTGTGAAGTTTAAATTCGCCAGCGAAGTTCCAGCGAACTTGGCAAATTTGCCTCCACAAAGCAATCTGCAAATTTTTGCTTTTAGGCTCAAAATTCACCTATGTGACTTCACCCTTTTTTTTTGTGGAATTTTACCTGTGAATGGTGGAATTTTGCCCATGAATGGTGGAATTTTGTCCGTGAATGCCGAAATTAACAAAATACTGTCATTCACGCGTGAAATTCCACACTTCATAGGTGGAACTTTGCACTTCACATCTGTGAATTAATCAGTGAATTGCACTAAATTCACAGATTAATTCACTGAGCGACATTTCCCAACTTTGCCCAGCTCTATATGAAAGTCCTACAAGACTGCCATATCCCCACTGGAATAAATGTATTTTACTAAAAACACTGGCATGAGCCAGTGTTATCCACAGCTTGCTTTGGAGTCTCCTATGACTGGGATCTCGAGGAAGGAGGGCTGATTGGGCTTGGAATCAGTAACTATGGCTAGGCAAACAGGGACATTGAGCAGCTAATAATGCTATAGACAGTACATGCTTCCTGGTCTGCTACACGCTACCCACTAACATAGCCATAAATGTGGATCAGGAAGCAGAAGTGGGATGCACAATTGCTCAATGAAGATTCCATGGAGTGACCTCATGGAACCCATCCTGCATCTTGGGGGCACTCACCAGTTTTTATCAGTCCTCTGCATATGCAGACAGGTCATGGACCTGCTGAGAGGTTGGCCTATAGAACTTTACTACAATGAATGGTGCCATTATTTTGTTTGGGTTATTTATATCTAGAAGGCAATGTCAGAGAGTTTCTCATTTCCAACAAGAACAAGTCAGCATTTAAAAATAATGAAATACTGCATTTCATCTACAACATAAAACAAGCATCAATCTGAAGTCTCATCCAGAATGTTCTAGTTAGTATTTTTTCATATGATTTTCTACTAGTTTAAAACTATTTTTCTTTTTTTTCTTATTCCATTTCTGCTCCTCCTACTCAGCCTCCATCTAAATGGAACCCCATGTAGTATAATTACAAGAAATTTAGTCATGACTTTGGCAGTCCATCAATATTATTCTGCATTCAGATGTAAATATCTCTTTTTGGATCTTCAGATTTTTTATTTTGTTGTTGCAGGCAGAAAATTATTTAGCTTGCATGTATTAAATACTACAGTTTCTACTGTAGATTTGGGGCATGGCTATGGTCAGTCCATAAGCTGTTGCTTCCAGTTGACAGTATTGGCAATTAAAGCAGTTAGTTCTGCTTCACATTGAGATTTAAAAAAACAAGCAGTGCAGATCCCTCATCATGGGGCTGATTTGGTCAAATCACCTCAACCCAATCAGAAAGTGCAGTACACTACAACATTCTGTACTCAGAGCAAGTGACAGATGAGATTACAGGAAAGGGTACTGTACAGGGAGTAGCTGTAATCCAATTTAAATATGACACATGGATGTATTAGTGTCATAAGGAAATGTGGCAGAAGGGAATAGAAACATAGAAACATAGACTTTGATGGCAGATAAGGACTGCTTGGCTCATCTAGTCTGCCCTTTTCCCTACCTAGTGAATAAGCTGCAGATAGTAGTTAACCAACAGCCTACTCCCTCCTACCCCCAACTAGAATTGAGTTATGTCTGTCCCATGCATTCTTGTATTCTCCCACTGTTTTTGACTCCACTACCTCCTCAGGAAGGCTGTTCCATGTATTCAGAACCCTCTCCATGAAAAAATACTTCATCACATTACCTCTGAGCTGTCCACCCTCTATCTTCAAATTGTGCCCCCTTGTTCTTGCACATTTCTTTTTCTGAAAGATGCTACCCTCTGACTTTGTTGATTCCCTTGAGGTACTTCAAAGTTTCTATCATGTCCCCCTTCTCCCTCCTTTCCTCGAGGGTATACATATTAAGCTCCTTTAATCTCTTTTTGTATGTCTTCTGGTGCAGATCCTGCACCATTTTAGTTTCCCTCCTCTGGACAGCCTCTATCCTGTCTATGTCCTTGCAGAGATGGGGGTCTCCAGAACTGCATGCAGTACTTCAAATGAGGTCTCAATAAGTGTCTGTACAGACGCATAACAAGTTCCTGTTTTCTACTAGTGATGCCTCTCCCTATGCATCCAAGCATCCCACCAGCCCTCCTTACTGCTTCCTCACATTGTTTGCCCACCTTTAGGTCACCTGAAATGACCGCCCCAAGGTCCCTTTCCATTCTTGTTGTTGTTAGTGTCTCACCCACCATTGTGTACTCTTACCCTGGGTTTTTGTTTCCCAGGTGCATTACTTTGCACTTCTTTGCATTGAATCTAAACTGCCATACATTTGACCATTCCTCCAACCTTGCCAAGTCCCTTCTCATCCTTTCCACCCTTCCTTCTGTATCAACTCTGTTGCAGATCTTTATGTCATCTGCAAAAATACATACTTTTCCTTCCAGTCCCGCCACAATATCACTTATAAAGACATTAAAGAGGACCAGTCCCAGTACTGAACCCTGCGGTACTCTGCTAGTAACCCCCCTTTCTTCAGAGTAAACTCAATTTACTGTTACCCTCTGTGTCCTGTTGTCCAGCCAAATTTTTACCTAGGCTACCACCTTGGGACCCACTCCAAGGCTGGCTAACTTTTATATTAATGTTTTGTGTGGGACTGTGCCAAATGCCTTGCTAAAGTCTAGATATGCCATGTCCACAGCCCCTTCCTGGTCTACTACTTTGGTCACCCAGTCAAAGAAATCTATTAGATTCATCTGACACAACCTTCCCATCGTGAATCCATGCTGCCTTGGGTCCTGTGCCCCACTGGCTTCTAGGTACTCAACAATTCTTTCCTTCAGAATTGATTCCATCATTTTCCCTACCACTGAGGTCAAACTAACAGCTCTGTAGTTGTCTGCCTCTGCCTTGCTCTTACTTTTGTGAAGTGTAATCACATCTACTCTCCTCCAGTCCTCAGGTACCACCCCATCCTCCCATGATTTGTTAAAGAGAGTAGTCAGTGGTGTCACTAATTCTACCCTTAGTTTTTTTAGAATTCTTGGGTGAATCACTTCAGGCCCCATTGCTTTGTCCACCTTTTGCTTTTTCACTGTCGTACTCTGCCCAAATTCCCTCTCCTTTATTAAGCCTCATCATCCGTCCCTTGGTCTTTCATTTTTCCCAAATGTACCTATAAAAGGTTTTATCCCCCTTCTTAACAGAGCTGGCTATCTTTTCCTCAGTTTAGACCTTTGCTATTCTGACTGCCTTCCCTGCTTCCTTCTGCTTTAACTGATATAGTTCTTTGTCCTGTTCCTTCTGTGTTTCCTTATATTTCCTGAATGCTATCCTTTTTTCCTTAACCTTCCTTGCCACCTTTTTTGTGAACCATAGTGGCTTTTTCCTTGATTTTGTTTTGTTGATTTGCTTTAAACAAAAGCTTGTTGCCTCTGTGATGACAGTTTTGATTTTTTCCCCATTGTTCTTCCACCTCTCCTTCTTGCCTGTTTGTTAATGCTTTTCTGAGTTAATCTCCCATTTTGCCAAAGTCAGCCCTCCTAAAGTCCAACACCCTTGCTTTTGTATGGCTTGACTCTACAGCTGAGTTTATTGTAAACCACACTGTTTGGTGGTCACTTGTTCCCAGATGGCTACCCACTTCTAAATCTGTGATCCTCTCTCCATCCCCATTTGAGAGTACCCAGTCAAAGATTGCTCCCTCCCGAGTGGGTTCCAACACTAGCTGTCTGTGGCATGCCCTGTAGGGCATCAAGAATGACCCTGCTCTTGGATGTGGCTGCAGTAAAGATGCTCCAGGCAACATCTGGCATATTCAGGTCCCCCATCAACAATATCTCTCCATTTTCTGCCATTCTAAGGATTACTTCTATCATTTCCTTGTCCATTGCCTCCCCCTAAGATGGGGTCTATAAACAACCCCTGTGCAGATTGTGGTGCCATTTCCTGTCTCCAGGGTGACCCACAGTGCCTCATCCCCTCCCTGTTTACCCTTTAGTTCTGTTGCTTTGATTCCTTCCCATATGTAGAGAGCATCTCCTCCTCCTCCTCTTTTACCCTCCGATCCCTCCTGTAGATTGTGTACCCTGGTATGTTGACATCCCAGTCATGGTTCTCTGTGTACCATGTTTCTGTGACTGCCATGATATCTAGGCATCCCTCTTTCATCAAGGCCACTAGTTCAGGGAGCTTGTTAACCAGCCTACAGGCATTGGTACTACTCACCCTCCATTTTTTGATGGCCTTATCTCTTTTAGGTACATCCTTGTTCTTACTGCCTTTGCCTTTTTCTGGATTTACCCCAGTTCTGCTCCCTATTGACTTGTCTTCCTTTGTGGCTACTTTGCTAAGTACCCTGTTTTGTGGGGGAAGGGCTAGGATTTCCCTGCTTCTCTTCAGTGCCTCCCCCCTTGGCTAGTTTAAATGTTTGGTAATGAAGCATTTAAACCTATCACCTGGGATCCTGGTTCTCCTCCAGGACAGATGCAGACCATCACACCAGTATAGGCCCGTGTCCCTCCAAGTGGACACCCAGTCTGTAATGAAGTCAAATCCCTGAGCTCTGCACCAGTTTTTCAACCAGTCATTGACTCTTGTGGTGCAGAGTATCCTAGTCTCACCCATGCCATAGAGAGGTAGCACTTCTGAGAAAGTTACTGTATGTGCCACTTGTCTGAGGCCCTTCCCCAACTCTACAAACTCCTGCTGCACTGCTCTGATCCCATTCCCAACCAGATCATTTGTCCCTAGGTGGACAATGACATCCAGCTCCCTTCCCTGGGCAGCTGCTCCCATGATGCTAAGGATTCGCTTCCTATCCCTCCAAACCATGGTGCCAGGCAGGCACCTTACCTCCCTCTCCCTTCCATCCCCCAGTTCTACCCCCTAATGATTGACTCCCCCACCAGGAGTTATTTCCTTCCCCTATGGGGTACCATGCCACCCTCCCATGGGTCTTCTTTGTGGAGGTTCCCAGCATCTTCCTTGGTCTCCACTGCTGCTGCCTCCACAGAGGAACCACACTTCACCAAAATGGTGAATGAATTGTGAAGAGGAACAACTAGAGGGATGCACCTCTGTTCCACCACCCTCACCCTGCCTGAGCACACCTTGGTTCAACCATTCTTCGTGCTTGGCAAGCTCTGAGGCAGTGGTGGTGGGCTGATTGATCTCTGGGGGGTTCCCGTATCATTGCCAGGTCAGCATGGAGACAGACAACCTCCTCCCTCAGACCAGAGAGGTGCCTGCAAATAGGGCAGCAACGCAGCCTCTAGAACATCTCCCAGAAGACTGCCACTCCACAGCCAGTGCATTGTACTGCTCCCCACATGTCTGTGTCCCTTTCTGTTTAAGAGGTATTTTTTTTATTTGTTTGTTTTTTTGTTAGTGTGTGCAAGTGTGTGAGTATGTTTACCCCCTATTCAGTGTGCTGTACCTTTAAGGATATGAAGAGGTGTACAGTATGTCCTTTGCACTTTTGGGGAAGTAATGTCAGAACCCTTGATATAAAGGAAATGATGTGATTGGGGCAGGTGGGGTGAAGAGCAGGGTGGGTGGGACTAAGCCCATGCCTTCCAGAAACAATCAACTACAACTCTGACCTACCACCCCAGTGAGTGCCTTCCTTCCTTTCAAACACCTATTTCACAGAGCTTAAGTAACAGGTCTAGTCACAAATGACTGCAAATATTCTCCCAGCTAAATTTCCTCCCTGGCAAATAAAAGTTACACTAAGAATAGTCTACCCCCCCAAAACAGAGAACCAAAACATTGACTTTTACTTACTTACACAGGCCCTAAAATTAAGAATTCAATTAATGTACTTTTATTAAATCACCTCCTTGCTATAAGGAAGTTGGTGGCTGCTCTCTGTCCCACTTACAGCAGACAGAGTCCACAAACAACTCCTGTTTTGAAGCCACAGTTCCTCAGGCCCCTTTCAGCTCCTCCCCTTATCAGACACCTATTTCACAAAGCCTAAGTAACAGGTCTATTCACAAATGACTATGATAAACCATTGACAGTAGTAGGATGTTCGAGGTTAAAACTGTTATCAAGGTGGATGCGAAGGCTGCAAATGACTTTCACCCTTCCAAGAGTCACTCCATCAATGACTAGGAAATGGAGAGAATCAGCAGTTCACATACTTCTATGTCCTAGACCCATCAATAGCATTTCTGTCTGATATGGGTTGAGATTGTGCAAGCAACCCTTTATCCAGGCCGGGTGCTCTCAGTAAAATACTTGGTCAACACAGTCAGGCACCACTGTCAGGTACTTTATGGTGAAAATGAAACATGTATCTGGGTATCATCAGCATAATAGTGAAAACTAATGCTGCACTTTCAAGTATCTATTAGTTTGTAATAGTATCTTTGTGTCTTTCTACTATTACATCCATGTTTCAGTTTACACAGTACTTAACAACCACACAATACAGGCATGACACACTTGTCAGAATGTCTGAAATGACAGGCATTTTGGATAATAGTACAGATTTCTATTAGAGAAAAGGGTGGTCAAGCCAATCATGGAACACAGTCATGAAAAAGGCAATTTTCACATCTTCTGTTATGGCTTCAGAAAGGAAGTTGTTCAAATTGTAACATTATTGGAAATTAGGATAAGTAAACTCACAAGGCATTATATGTTAGAACTTTTTTTTTTGTGCACAGTATATATAGCAATTGTTCAACTAGACAGTTGTACTGAAGCAACATGAATATTTTTCTCTAATGGTAAACATAACTTGAGTCACACATGCAGTGTTTTGATAAACCCTTAGTGAGTACTCCAAATTATTTTTTACTTTGCATTCTTGATGGAGCACTGCTTTTTAAAGTGAAGTGATGCTGAAGTACTTTCATCAAGCTTTATAGTCTGACAAGTGATAACAATTTGCATGCACTCTATGAAAATATATTTAAAACATGGCTTTTATTCAACTTTATTATAAACTACTGTACTTCAACTTGCATTTTATTTACTTTATCATGAAAGGAGAAGGAATGATATAAACATGATTGAAGCATTTTCCTCAGAGAAATTTTCAAACAACTCAAATAACTGATAATATAAGAAACATAACAGACTGCGTTAAAGAGACACTGTCAACCTTTTTTGCATCATATTATTTTTAGGTAAAACCCCACATTTTATGATTGCTTACCTTTTTTAAAATTAATTGATGTTGCTGGGTGTTTTAGCTGCCTTCCTGCTTATTAGAACTGAAATGCACGGTAATGTATAGCTATACCCAGCTTTGTTTTGCTTCAAGTCATTGAGTAAGCATTAATCACCGACAGAGGAGGGCTCTACCGGTGGATTAATGCCCACTGGGGGGGCGTTGTTGCACGAGAGCGAAGCCCGAGGGTTTCAACCCCCCAGCGGGCATTAATCACTGGTAGAGCCTGACGCTGGAGGTGATTAATGCCTTGTAACATGACAAGTGTGACTCAAGTAGCCATCACAGTTGAAAACTTACCTCTTCAGATGGCCTCTTCTAGTCCTGTGTCTCCATTTCTGCCTGCGAGTCCTGCCGTCATGCTAGGTCCCTAGTGGAAGGCAGTCAGCTCGTAGGAGAGAAACACGGCATTATGAGACGATAATGCCGTGTTGGGCTCGTGAACTCGCAACAGCAACACGGCATTATGAGAGATAATGCCTGTTGGGCTCATGAACGAGCTTCCCACAACAGCAACAAGGCATTATCGTCTCACAATGCCGTGTTGCTCCTGCACCATGTGACGCCGTCCTGCCTATCGGGTGGCGCCCTGGCACGGCTCTCCATAATGCCATGTTACAAACTACTTTTATTACATACTTCCTGAACATTAGAGACACACTCAGACAGTGCAGCCACTCATGATACAGTTGTCTCCTCTACTCCCACTACATGAGTGGCTAGATTGTGTTGGGGATGTTCCTGAGTCCAGGAAAGATGCAGTGGGTGTTGGTCAAAAAATGTAAACAAACATGTTTCTGTATGATAACACCAGTATGGTAAGCACTCAGTTTTCAATTTTTAAAAGGAAAAGAGGATCTGAATCAAACTACCAGCCACATCAGCAGTCTCTATAGAATACGAATAATCATAAAATGTGTTTTTTAAACTAGGTTCACTTTGAGGCCTAAGGGGGTTGACAGTGTCTCTTTAATGTCCATTTTATTATATGATATTTTGTATTTCATTAACATGATAGATTTGTGGATGCATTTTTTAAAGTATGGCCATTTGTGAGGATTTAATATACAGTAGCAAAACTATAGTTAGAGTGCACTGTGGTATACTATGGGGTAAAATATTACTTTCAAATATTCTTTACTAATACAGTCATAACAAACTATATAAAATACACTACAGCATACTGAGTAAAATTAAAATGTAGATTTCTTGCATTTCCAACAGAAACTGAGGCAAGACTAAAACATTTTTAGTTTTTGTTAAATGCTGTCTTTTTTCCTTCTGTAGTAAAAAAACCAAAAATTTGTAAATACTGTGAATATAAGGAATATGTAATGGGCTGCGTTAACAATATTTATTCCCACATAAGGATCACACCAATAAATAATGAGTGGAAAAGCCATGAGAGAGTTATGATGGTCATATCCTCACAACTGGGATCTATATGGCTGGTAACCCAATGTTGATCACTATGTTTACAATTTACACTGCAACATTTTAGCAGGTATACTTTTTTAAGGAGCTCTTTGCATGAAAATTATACTGTTTCATTTTTTTGAATTTTAAATGCCGCATAAGGCCATTGTGATGTCATCAAGCAATGTGAGGGCTACTATGCAAATAGTTGAAGTATGCCATAATGATATTCAGACTGTGGGCCCTATTCATGAAAGTTTAAATTGCCTGCATGCTGCATATCTGAGGTGTGTAAGCAACCCTACGTGGGACAATGCCATGCTGCAGAAGTCCAGCAGACCCCTGGCAGCATTCACTACAGGCATGCTACTCTCTGTGCACAGGTTCCCACAAATGTCTGCACAGCTATGCACCAGTGATGGTCTGGGGGAGTATCAGCACTCCATACCATTCAATGTGATGTGGAGTGCCGAGCCTGGGAGGCCCACATTATGTAAGTGGGGACCTTGCTGTAATTGCTACATGACCACTCCAGTGGACATCCACCAGCAGTGGTAGTAAAAGGAAGCCCTCCCAACTGCTGCCCCAGCCCACCAGGCTGCCAGGGAAGGCTGGGGAAGCCATTCAGAAATATGCCCATAAGTGTCAGCTTGCTGGGATCTGCACCTTTGCAGGATACCCTGCATGCACATGCAGCAGGGGATCTACTTTCAGTCACAGGATGGGAATTTGATTGGATGCCTGCCTGATTCCCACAATCTGCACTTGCACAGCTGTGCACTGAGGGGACAGGGCCACAGGCAGGTGCCCTGACCTACAGTTGCTCACAGTGGTGAATACTACACATCTTCTGCCCGTCTGGGACCATATCGCTACATGGGTTGGGTATGAGTGTATCGCGCATACCCTATACCCATTTGATAATAGGTAAATGTGTAAATATCGTGCTAAATCCTTACAAACTATGCCTCTTGTATCCCAGCCTTTCGGAATCCACATAAAATGTCATCATGCCTCACTTGTAGCATGTTAAAGCTGGTCTCCAGCCACACTGCATGTTGCTCTTTCAATTTCAATTGTTTCAGTTCAATGTTCGGCTCTGTTGTTGCTGAGTCGATTTTGTCTAGAACCAATCCTGCGTACCAGTCAGTAAAGCAGTTCTTCAGTAAGTCTATACTCACCAGAAAGAGTACAAGCTAGGACAACTGAAACCTGTCGTTTGTCACCCAATCCAGTCAGTGATACTTGTTTTGAGCCAGTGGCCTCCATGGTCCACTCAGAAACAAGGACCATGTTGACTCCTGTTTCATCAACATTAATAACCAAATTGTGGGGATTAACTCTTGTGCACAGGCTGTAGTGATTACTGTATCTTTAAGAATCCAACTTTTAAAACATCAAAATCAGAGAGAACCTTCCTCGCTGCTTTTGTGCCCTTGCGTTTGTTAAACCTCATCCAATTTAGGAAACCCCACACCCATTTAGTGCTCAGCTGTAAATGCCCACCATTCTCAATCAACAGTTGTGGAGACTTGGCCTACACCATGCCAACTGCCACAGTGTCCATCACATGGGGGTTAACCACTGCTCCTTCAGCCCTCATTGATCTCACTATTTTTTTAGCTGTTCTTCAAAATCATCCTCTAGGTGTGTGGGTCTGCTACGTGGCTTCTGAGGCAGAAAGGGAGAAATATTTGTTGGGTCGCCAGCTTTGTTAACTGCAGTCAGGTAGTCACTTTTAAATTTTTGAACTGTACTCTTATTAGTCACACTACCTGACTGTAAAAGGTAATACTGCACAGCCACCATCACCCTGTTCTCGGCAGTGTACTTGCTGAGCTGAAATCTTATGTCAGAGGTGTAGGTGGCATAGGAGGAAGGTTGCCTTTTTTTTTAGGTGGTGGGTCTGAAACGGAAAGCTCCCTGATGACAGACGAGGCTACATGAAGCTCAGCACCAGAGCTTGTGGCAAGTGAATCATTGTCCATATCGCTGGCTTCCATGGGATACTTTCGCTTTGAGCCCTTAATCCATTTCAGTAGTGACATGTCTGACAGCAGCACACAGTGTTCATGACAGAGAGTAAGCAAGAGATGAATGAGCAGGTACAGTGCTCACATTTAACTAGTTTTGTCTCAGCGTGTAAAATGCAATCCAAAAAAATGTATTTTGCAGTAAGCATGTAGCGCTGATTTTAGCTGATGTGATTTAGTACAGCTGACTATGCTCCATGAATACTGGGGACCATGAATTCAACCTGCTATACAGTATGTAAAATACTTTTGATATTTCAACAGACTGTATGCCACCAGCAGGTTACTGATTTTACACAGTTTGCAAGTCATAATTACTGTATATATTTTTCTTAATTTTGCAGAATTTATTGTTGCTGGAGTGGTATAAACAGGAATGGTATGTTAGTTAATAATACATAAATTCACACTCATGCATCTACATCCGGATTTCACATGGTCTGGAATGTCATTAGCCAATGAGGTCACAACAATTTTTCCAAGTGATAATTTGACTGTATATGCTATTTTACATGAGATTATTTATTTATGTATTGAATTTTGGTGACCCGGTAAGCCCACTGGGCCTAGAAGTCCCTTTTTCAGGGGCAACTGGGTGGGAGGGGGGATACAGATGGTAAGCAACTGAAATTGAACCAGATTAAGCTGTTGGTGGTATTTTTAGTGAATGGGAGAAATTTGGCCAGGGCACTGGGGAAATTCCCCTACTCTTTTTCGATAAGTGCCATGGGATCTTTAGCATCCACCTGAACTACCACCAATCCAGGCAGATGGGACCTCGGTTTCATGTCTCATCCGAAAGACAGCACCTCAGAAGTGCAGCACTCCCCTCATGCTGCACTACAGTGTCAGTTTTGGGATATCAACCCAAGTACCAGATGCGGGAACTGAACCCACAGCCCTCTGATCTCCCGGCCTCATAGGCAAGTGTGCTACCTACTGAGCCACTGACGCTGATGCACAAATCACTTTAATTATACACTGCCAGTTTTAATTACTTCATACAGTAATCTAAATATTTAAAGAGCAGCTGACGTCTTTAGGAAAACTTCAAAAAAAACATAATGTTCAGACACAGTTCAACTGATATTTCATATATTTTCTATATAATTCTACAGCTTTCTCCTCTTCATTATATATTAGTGAAAAAATTCTCACGAAATCAAGACCTGTATCCCTTAGAGTTCATCTACCTCTATAGGCTATTTCCTACATGAAATTATAATGCTCTGTTGTGACATCACAGTATGTTGCCATGGCAACAACTGTGCTATCACAGAGTATTATGACATCAGGTAGGGAAGAAGCAATAGGAGCTGATGGACTCTCAAGGAACAGCAATCTTGTTTTCATGCATATGACCTCAGTAATAAATAACTGGGGATAGATAATACAAAGTTAATTAGAAGTTTAAAGCTGCTTTGTGTCCAGATATTATGGTTTGCAAAGTTCTGCTTGAGGTGTCAGTGGATCTTTAATCAAATACAGCATAATAAAACTTCACTGTGACCAATAAAGGGAAATTCAACTTAACTCTTGCAACATGTGACAGCATGAGTTTCAAACATATGCACATCACAATATTCTATGAGTGTCCTGAAACTGACCAAGGTTGCATAACCCTTAATGTTACACTTTCAGCATAGTCACTGTATATAATCACTTTTAATCTTCTGTATATGAATTATAGCTTTTCAATACATTTCAAAATCAGAAGAGGCACACACTAAACATAGTGACAAAAATAGAGACTGGGGATCAGAAAGAACCCACATTTCCATATACTGTAACATGACAAATGACCTTTAGTGAAACAATGCACCATACATGCACAAAAATCCATCAGCATCCAACAGCAACAATGGAAAAAAAACACAGCTTCCTAGGCAGGAGCTGACAAGGGAACTGCCTAGTTGCATGACAGAAAATAAATTTTATTGAATCTAGCACATCAGAAACCAGTACAACAACATCCAGAATTTGAATATATACAGTAGGAAACACAGTAATAGTGAGTCATGATACTCTCACCATTAGATAAAACTCTTCTGGAATTACAGTACAACATATAAGAAGTAAAGTTACAAAATCAGGTATCATTTTGTAAAAAAACAGTCCTTACTTAAGAAGAGGTAATTACTACAGAAAGCATAAAGACAATAACCGGCATCCAATACACCCATTTGTCTTGAGTTTCAGAAATACATTATTATTCTGACTGAGTAGGTAGCTGGGAAGGATAGACTGAATCTTCAACATGGTAACAAAACTGTATAAACAGGTTATTTATTCAGGGAAAACACATGGTGGCAAGGAAAAAAATCAGGTACTGAACAGTTTATGAGCTTTTTACAAGCACCAGGTGCCTTCTGCAGATCACATCAGGGTCAGTACAATTCCTCAGTACTGAGAGCAGAGTGCAAATATGATCAGAACTGCAGTTGGTTACTCTACACGGGACTGGAGTCTTGGGTGGCTACAGACTATCTAGCTCTGTTCATCAGTGCAATATTCACTCTGTCTATATGGTTCAAGACTCACTGCCTTGGCCTTCTCAATGCCAGACACTAGTCTTGTTTCTTTTGCATTGAGCTTTATCTTGCCTGGTTAGTACGTTGAATAAAACTGACACTGAGAAAGTGCCTACCTATAGCAATATCTAGCAATACATCCTGTCTCAGGTTAACCCATTTTATAGTCCTGCCCCTAACTAGGGCAGCCCTGAAGTTCAATCAAGGGTAGTGCTTTTCCCCAAAGTCTTACCCCAACCAAAATATGATGGAGCAGCAGTGATAATCCTGCACTCCTCTGTATGGAGACCTCACATGCCAGTATAACAACCTCTGTGCTTTCAGATACATTCAAACTCCATAGTTCCAAGACATTACAGCCTGTCAGAATCATTACCAATAATCAATAATTGCTAAAATAAAATGCTTTCAAAATTTGGGGGTCCAGAAAAGTGGTCTTCTAGCTATAC
Source organism: Neoceratodus forsteri (assembly GCA_016271365.2). Classification (NCBI taxonomy): domain Eukaryota; kingdom Metazoa; phylum Chordata; order Ceratodontiformes; family Ceratodontidae; genus Neoceratodus; species Neoceratodus forsteri. The sequence continues at coordinate 657,542,588 of CM028136.1, forward strand.
TGCAAAAAAAAAAGCAGTATTTTCTTCTTTGCTGGCTCAAAAGTCATATAACTAAACAAATACACTGAACATCTATATTTGAAATCAGCTTCACCCATTATCACAAGGACCATAATAATATAATTTGGAGAATAATACATGTGTGGGTGTATGTAACCACAATTTTACACATGCCCAAGGTGTTGGATGCTGCATAACCCCCAAGGAGTGAAGCTTGATGGTAAAAACATCAAGCACTGTGGGTGTGTGAAAAATTCTGGTTTACACACATCTACTCTTATCTTGTTTTTTTATAATTACTATTGAGCATTTTTATTTACTCTGGCAGTTGTGTGAGTAGAACTCAAGCAGCTCAGAGCATGAACGTGATTGACAAGGAGTGATTACAAATACCCGGTTGTAACGTATAATTACATCTGGACAGTTGTAACGCATTAACTGGTTATCTGAGCATTAAAATGCTCACTAGTAATTATATAGTCTTTTCAGTCCACAGTGTGTTCAGTATGGTAAAACAGAATACATTAGCAATACCCAACAGATACATAAACAACATAAAATGTTTACAAAATTAAATGTGATACAAGGGTACCTTAAAGGACAAATAAACCAGAATTTATAGGGGTGAATCAAATGAGAAGTGCTCCCGTGTAAATTTGCAATAAGGGATGCTGATTTTCATGCTACTATTATTTATTTAAAACCTATAGCCACTGTTTTAAAATTTTGTATATTGGCACTATATGTGTATATCAGCTTATGTATCGATACTTGGCTTGTGTACCAGACTTTAAAAACAGTGCCCATAGGTTTCAATACAAGAAGCGGAGTGGGGTTGCTCTGATGACATCATCATGTATGCACATTCTCACCATTTTGTGAGCCAAGCTGTGGCTCAGAATCGTCAAGAATCAGCGGTTGTGTTTACATTCAGGGGAACTATAAATTACTGTGTTAACCAAGATTAAATATCATTTTACAGGTAAATAATAGCAGCATGAAAATCAGCATCCCTTATTGTAAGTTTACATGGCAACATTTCTGATTGGATTCACCATTCTAAATCCTGGTTTATTTGTCCTTTAATATAATGTCAAAATATATATCAATCTTATTATTGTAATGTATATAGAAAATGTTAATATAGCTACAATCCCTTGAATTTTAGAATCACATTATCTTCTAGTTCTGACATCATAGAACTCATCAATTAAAAAGTAGAAAAGGTTTTCTATTACATCATGCTTTCCTTGATAAACTTCCACTAAACTATACTCAGCTGACTCAGATGGCCAATATTTCCTTTCCCTCTCTCTTAGCCCTTGCCTAAGGAGGGCACCCTGCCCTGGAGCTGAAGCCATCTGTCCCACAGATCGCAAGGTAATTTGTAACCTCCCTGCTCGTGGTGCCAATTGACCGCTCACCGAAGCCTTTGTCCTCATTTGAAAATCTTGGCAACTTTTCTGGACTGCACTATAGCTCAGCTTGCACCACTGGAGGTTGAATTTTTCTCTCCTCCAGTGAAATTCGTTTGCTACGGAGCCTTAACTGCAGTATTTTGCCCTAAAGCGTGGGTAGTGCTGCGAGCTAAAACTGTCTGAATTTGAAAGTATTTCTTGAGAACTTGGGAGCACAGCTATGAGCGCAGAGCCTGTTGCCAGTTTAAAACAGATCCCTCGCTGCACTCAGTTCAGCTCTAAATTTTTGTAGCCATTTTAAGTTTAGCAGTGTTGCTCTCAATTTATAATTTACTGTGCAGCACTCACCTCCCTGTGAGGCTTCTTAGGGCTGAAAACGGATGCTTTGACTCTTTTCAGTGTACCCTACAGCCACTTCGTGGCTGCTTCCCACCTGCCCCCCACCACTCCCATCCTTGATTGGCATTAGTTATGTAGTCCTTGGTGACTCTTTGCCATGCCAAGTGGGAGTGATTGTTTTAACTATCTCCCTACTTTCTCACTTGCAACTTATATTCTTCTACCACTGGAGGGTGTCTTCAATCCTAATAATCCTATTTTGCATCTTTTAGATCATAGCTAACATTACTAGCTCATTTCCTGTACTTTCTCCTGTTTTAAACCCAATTTCTTCAACATTTTCAATTTCTAATCATCTCCTCCATGCCATTCTACCCCTTAAAAATGCCTTCCCCCCTTTCAATTCCCTGTGCACCTTACCCTACTGTATTTTTTCTTACTGTCTAAATTCTTGTTCCCATTATGTGAATCCCGGTGGTTAGTAGTCCTCTCTCCCCAAGTGGGCACCACTTTCACCCTAATGACTTCACTTTCTCTAACATGCTCATTCTGCCTCATAAGTCACTGGCTGCTTCACCACTTTTTGTCCCAAATAGGATCGTTTACCATGTCACCTACTCATAACACAATTTTCCTCTCTGCATTGCCTCACTACCTATCACTTTTATCCATGTAAACTGTGGTACTTGCTCCTACTGGCACTAACACTAGCTGGATTGAAATAAATCCAGGTCCTGGCTGTAATATATCCCACACTGACACATACTGGTCTGATGCTAAGGGTCTGTGTATCACTCACTTGAACATCCAGAGCCTTCCCCACAATGTGATGGAACTTGAGGCCTGGGTTACTCAATACAACCCTGATGTTTTATGCTTGTCTGAGACCTGGTTAAAACCCTCCACCCCGATCACCTATGCCTCCTGCCTAACTATAAAATATTAAGACAAGATTGATCCTCATCTAAACGTGGAGGGGGAGTTGCAATCCTCCATAAATCCCACCTCTCCCTACACCAAAACACCTCCTTCACCCTCTCACACTGTGAATCCATTCACACTACCCTCCTACTTGGTTCCAAGAGACTACACTTAGTGTGTGCCTACAACCCTCCTAGGGGTGGTGTCCCTGGTCTAGTGGAACTCATCTGCCAGGTGGACTCAGCTATCAGATGAAATGAGGTCCTCATCCTTGGTGACTTTAATCTTAACTGGTCTGGTAAATCCTGCCAGTCTCTCCACACTATAGTACAAGGCCATGACCTACACCAACTGATCGTTGACCCCACTAGAGTCTCAGGGGGGGCCCCCCCTCTCCCGCACTAGCACTCTAATTGACTGGGCCATCACAAACCATCTTGACCGGATCATCTCAACCTTTTACCCTTGCTGACTCCATAAGTGACCACTCCCTTATTTTCTGCATCTGGCACACCACTAGACAATCATCCCCTCCTCCAAATTTAATTACCTTCCATAATCTGGCCAATCTCAATTAGGCACAGTTTTTGCAGATTCTCTCATTGATTGACTGGTCACCCATCTTTGCCTCATCTGATGCGCAGTCTGCTCTAGACTACTTCCTTGAAAAGTTTGGGTGTACCCAAGCCCTTCATGCTCCCTGTGTCAAGCGCCACATAAGGGGCACACAAACTAAGTGGCTGACTAAGGATCTTCTTACCCAACTCTGGACCAGGGATAAAAGTTGGTGGCATTTCAAAGCCTCAAGGGTGCAGGCTGATTACGATCACTATAGGGCTTTGCGAAACTCCTGTAAAAGGAATATTCATCTAGCAAAAAGCTCCTACTGTAAAGACTTGCTTATAAAAGCTGGAGGAGACTCTAAAAAATGTTGGTCAGTCATTAAAACTCTCCTTGGTACCGATAAACCGGCCACCTCAAATGACATGCTACTAAACGGCATTCATTGTAACAACCCAATGACCATCACCAACTCTTTTAACTGTCATTTCTCAGATCTTTCATGTTTCTCTGCCTCCTTCCCTACAGGCCACCCTACATCCACTCCTGTGGCTATGGAACCTATGTTCTCCCATCCACTTTTCAGGTTTTGGACTATCACTTCAGCAGAAGTCCTAAAGCTGCTACTCACCACCTCTGACACTACTAGCTCTGGTGCTGACTGCTTGGAACCCAGGCTTCTGAGAGCTGTGGCCTCTGTCATAGCCTCTCCTCTAACTAAAATCTTTAACCTTTCACTATGTCATGGTGTAGTTCCTGATGTATGGAAGATAGCAAGGATTACCCCACCCTAAAAAATGTGATCCCAAAGATATGGCTAATTACTGACCCATCACTATCCTCTCGGTGCTCAGTAAAATCCTTGAAAAATTGGTGGCGAATCAAACCATAGAGTATCTGAGGAAACATAACCTCCTCTCTGGTTCACAGCATGGCTTCCGGAAAGGCCACAGTACTTCCACTGCCCTCCTAAAACTTACTAATGACATTTACGCCACCATGGATTCTGGTCTCCTGACAGGTGCCATCTTCATTGACCTAACCAAGGCTTTTGACCTGGTTAACCACACCCTTCTCCTTACTAAACTAGTCTCCCTTGGTTTTTCAGCTGAATCAGTGAACTGGTTCTATAGCTATCTGTCCAATCATCTGCAGGCTGTAGCTTTTAACTTAGCTATGTCTGATCTGTCGTCCATTTATGTTGGTGCCCCGCAGGGATCCATGCTTGGCCCACTACTTTTCACTATTTTCATTAATGACCTTCCATCCCAGGCACCTATCTGCTCTACCTTGCTATACGCAGATGACCTTATCCTCTACTACAGTGCCAGTAATGTATCGGACATAAACAAGTCACTCTCCTTGGACTTCCCATACATACAGTCCTGGCTAACTGTAAATCACCTCATTCTCAATGTAAATAAAACTCAGCCTATGCTCTTTGGCTCTCCAGCAAGACTAAAATTAAATCAAAACTCCCTCAAAATATCCTGTTCTGTCAATTCCCTGTTAGTTAGCACCAGTTCCTTCAAATACCTGGGTATTTTTCTTGACGAATCATTGGAGTTCAAGCGCCACATCACTGCTACTTGCAAAGCTGTAAATGTGAAAATTGGAGCAGCCTACCATACTTGTTATTGCCCTCACCCCATCAGCTAGGCTTGCTGTGGCACAAGGATTTTTGCTCCCATCATTGGCCTACGGCTCAATCACCTATCTAGGTGCAACTAAAACATCCCTCCATCTATGGGATACTACCTATAATAACATTTACCATTATGCTTCTGCCTCTCCTCATCACAAACACCGCTGTCAGCTCTATGATGACCTACTATGGCCTAGTCCCGCTGCTCACTGCCTCCTATACTATGGTGCCTTAATAGACGGTATAATCAGATCTGGCCTCCCTCAATCTCTTGCCTCACTATTACACTCTCAACCTCCCTCCTACAGGCTCTGTTCAACTGAACAGACTCCTCTTTACATCCCTTGGTGTAAGACTACAATGGGTGCACGTGCTTTCTCCAGTACTGCCCCTAAGTATTGGATTTCTGTTCCCCCAAGCTATCCATCTTGCCCCTATGCATGGTCACTTTAAAATGTTCCACTGTGAACATCTACTCGCAGTAAGCCCCTGCACTTGCTTCTATCCACCTTAAACTCTTTCTCCTACTCTGCTATCCTACTTTACTCCCACCCTTCCTGTGCACACTTCTAACATACCTCCCCATCCCATCCTCCTTCCTCTCCCCCATCTATTTCTCCTACTATTCTTATTTTTTGCTAATTGGCACTTATTGTATACTGTCCATTATAATGGCTGATTGTAATTTCTCTGTACTTGTGTTGCACTTGCCTCTTGATTGAAATACCTGGCTACAGCGTGTCCAGATTCGATCACCCCACCAAACAAAAGGGTGGAGGAGTTGCCCTTTATTATAAAGAGCATCTCAATGTCTCTGTACTCCAGTCTTGGATAACAAATCACTGTGAAGCTCTGCATACAGTTCTACAACTAGGTGGTGATAAAAGGGCTAAATCTGATCTGTGCCTACAATCCTCCACAGGGGGCTCTCCCTGGCTTAAATGGGCTCTTGGATTATCTGACCACTCTAAACGGTAGATCTGAAGTCATACTAATGGGAGACTTCAATCTAGACCTATCAGGGAGTCACGCCGGTACATATACTGAAGCTCTCGCCCAACTTAACCTCGCTCAACTTATCTCTAGCCCTACACGCATCTCTTCCAACTCGGAGTGCCAATCTCTCCTGGACAGGATGGCTACAAATAGAGCAAATAAAATAATTGCTGCAGGGACCTTTTCAGATTCTATTAGTGATCACCTGCCTACGTTCTGTATCTGGAATGGCCACTGCCTTAAACCCCCCCCCAAAAATCATTCAATTTTGGGATTTTGCCAAACTAAACCGAACTGCACTTCTCGAGGATATTAATAATATAGACTGGTCTCCCATCTATCACACTGATGATGTAAACACAGCACTTGAATACCTGATGTCGCAACTTCTGGCCCTTCAGGATCTGCACATCCCTCTGAAAAAAGGCATCTTAGGGGGTTCCCTAATAAATGGCTTAAAAAAGACCTCCTTCGAGCCATGATAAAAAGAGACAAGGCCTGGACCTTGGCAAAGAAGTCCCAACAATCAGAAGACTGGGTTAACTATAAACAACTGAGAAATGCCTGCAAAAAAGATATTCGGAAGGCTAAAAGGAGCTACTGCCTTAAGCTTCTCCAATCTTCAGCGGGTGATACCAGGGGTTTTTGGAACCACATTCAAAAATTTCATTGGGCAAAGGCCCAAGACGGCCATTACCGACATGACACTGAATGACGCAAACTGTAACAAGTTACCTACTATTGTTAATGCTCTTAATGCACAATTCTCGGATCTCTCCAAATACACTGAGAAATTCAACCAACTTCTTTCACCTCCTCCTCAGGTGCAACTTTCGCATGAAACCCCTTTTCGTCTCACATTAGTCTCCTCCACCGAAGTGCTGCATCTCCTCAAATCAGTATCCACCTATGGATCTGCTGGCCCGGATGGGCTACTGCCAAGCTTCTTGAAGCAGGCAGCCCCTGCCCTTGCTGTTCCTATTGCAAGAATCTTTAATCTTTCCATAATAACCCAAACAGTACCAACATTGTGGAAAAATCGCGTGTCCCTGCTCACAAAAGGGATACCAAAATATGTCAAACTATAGACCAATTGCCATTCTCTCTACCCTAAATAAACTTCTCCAGAAGGCCATCGCTACTCAGGTCACAAATTACCTGCACCTTAACAACCTTATATCCCCTACCCAGCACGGATTCCGAACAGGACACAGCACCACAACTGCTCAACTTCAGCTGACAAATGCAGTCTTTACAGCGATGGATAAGAGCCTGCTCACTGGGGCTATATTTATCGATCTCACAAAGGCATTTGACCTTGTGAATCACTCTCTGCTACTTTCCAAACTGTCCCGCCTTGGCTTTGACCTGTCGTCCATCTCCTGGTTCGATAGCTACCTCTCAGGGAGGTTGCAATTTGTCCAAATTAAATCCGCCATCTCAAATCTTTCCCCTACCTCTGTTGGAGTCCCCCAAGGATCTATTCTTGGCCCACTACTTTTTTCCCTTTTCATTAACAACTTGCCCTCCCCTCCCTTCCCTGCTCCTCCTCATTAATCCTTTATGCCAATGACATGGTGCTTCTCTCCAGTAGTAAAGATCCCTTATCAGTAAGAGCACATCTTCAAGCAGACTTCAACTGCTTGCAGGAGTGGTTACTACAGAACAGGCTCCTAATGAATGCTAAGAAAACTGTAACTATGCTTTTAGGCCCCCCGTCAAGAATCAGATCTCTTACTCCAGACTTATTGATACATTCTCTAGATGACTCCCCTCTTGAATTCGTTACCTCCTTCAGGTATCTAGGAGTCACTCTCACCAACTCTTGACTTTAACCTCCACATTGCGGCTACATGTAAGACAGTTTACTCAAAACTTGGTATTGCCTTTAAAATTAGGTCCTCCCTCAATGATGCTGCCCGGCTTGCTATTGCACAAGGATTTCTCCTCCCTGCTCTAACATATTGCTCTCAAGTTTACCTTAAAGCTAGCAAAGGAGCACTCCAGAAATGGAGCACCTGCTATAACAGTATATGCAGATTTGCTCTCTCCGCTCACAGACTTACCCATCATTGCCTGCTCTACTCAAAACTAAATTGGCTCTCCCCAGACTCACTCAGACACTATTCTGCAGGCTGTACAATTGATAATATGGATCAGAACGGGTCCCCTAAATACCTTGCTTAACTATTAACTCAGCCCTCCCAAGCATACCTCCTCAGGGCATCTGCTCAAACCCAACTTGAAATTCCCAGATATCTCACACAAAAAGGAGAACGATCCTTTGCCATATCTGCCTCCCACTTCTGGAACTCCATTACCTCCTACATCAAACTCTCCAAATCCCACAAGGCCTTTAAACTGAGTCTTCAGGCACACCTATTAGAATCCGACTGCTGCTCTTGTGCTGTAACTTGAGCTTCTCTCCTAGCATTTTCTCCTCCCTATGGCACTTACTGATTTCCTACGGGTCTCCAAAATCTGAAAGTTTCCCACATCCAGCAGAAATCCTATTGTTATAATGCTACTTCATTTAAGTTTTGTTTGCTGTTTGTCGTTTCAATTTAGTCATTGATGTATCATCAGATGAAAATAATTAATGTAATGTTATCTGTTTCTCTTTGTCGTTACTGATAATGACTGTACCTGGCTGTATACTGTTCAAATGTTTGTTCTCACCTCATGCTGCATCATGAAATACTCTTTAATGTTGACTCTGGTCTCCCCTGTCTGTACTCTCCCAGGTCGTGCCTGAATATAGGCAACATTGTTGTCTAGTGTACTTACCCAGTAAACAAAAACCAAATAAATAAATAAATGACCCCTGTTTTTATCATTTTACCTATTCACTTTGTCTGACCATGTATAATTGTCCTGCAAGTTGTTTGTAAATTCTTATCCTTTTCCGACTTATCTCTGTATTGTACAACCTATTCTATGTGCTGCGTCACATTGCTGCTGTTATTTCTGTATTTGACCTGTATCCTCCCGGGTCATGCCTGAAAATAGGCATCTCTATGCCTAGTGCACTCACCCGGTTAACAAAAGCAAATAAATAAATAAATAATAGTTGGTCCTTACCTTCAAGGGTGAATATAGATTATCTGGCTCTAATCAGTCCAGTCTCCAGATGCTGAATAACCTTTCTTTCCTCATTGGCTCACACCCTGCATGAGCACTAACTACTATATATTATACAATACAAGATACCAGATATGCATAAATAAGGGTATAATTCTATCTTAGGGTTCTTGTACCAAATATGAACCACTTGAATTTTGCTCTCATGGTTTATAAATGTTACGACTAGTACAGTAACCCCTCACTATAACAAATGGTTTGGAAGCCAAAACCTGCATTCGTTATAGCTCCCCATTCGTTAGAACGAGGCACGCTATAATTCATTAGTTTTGGCCAGCACATCTGTTACCCCCACACTTTCAGTATTCTTTATCTGCTTAAAAATAGAACTGTGACTAGTGGGTACAGTAGTTTATTTATTTTTCAGGTTTTTTAAAATGAGAAACTGCTCCAGACAGTGGCTAAGACCTTTAATGTACTTCACTAACATGCCACCTGCCCCCTTGCCTCTCCACTCACAAACTGCGGCCACACATCAGCTTCTTCTGGTTTCAGAGGTCATATCTAGCAGTTGAGCTTGTAGCAACTGGGACTTTGCTAGTTACTCTATATGCCCCTGTGCTGTTTTAATTTGATCCTTATTCTGTTGTTGTTTCTGTGTTTTATTTATGGCTGCTGGTGGGCAGTGAATGAGAGCGGAGTGAGAGAGCAAGGAACCAGCGAGTGCAGAGAGCAAGAGACCGAGAGAGCCAAAACTAGCAAGCAGGAAGGCTGGCAGGTGGGTGGATGAGCAGCAGGGGGAAGAAATGTTTCATTAAAAGGAAAAACAATCTTTTTACTACAGTGCTATACTAGGAGTGTCATCATTTGTGTGCTACAGTGGCTGACTCACAGACCGCAGTTGAAACATCGGGAACCACATCAGGAGCCAGAAGGGGCATTTGTTATACCCGAGATTTCCCTATAGCAGGGTTCACTATAGCAAGGGGTTACTGTACATTAAGGAATTATACCCTTACTATGTATACCTAGTGTAAGTACTGTTTATTGTAAATAATACACGAAAACTGTGTGTTTCCAAATTTTGTAATATACTGTACATTTGTCTTTATTAGCTGTATATTACAGGGTTTTTCAAAGCAGATTTATCTCTCACACTAGATTACCCATAGCACTGTTGTCAAACTCATTTTCACTTGTGTAGCCAACTAAACTGAACATTACACCTTTGGTTTCAAAACCAGCAAACTATAAAAGATAAATTCTGGGCAGTATAATTACTTGTTTTTTACACACCCATCACACTCTCAAGCTTTGGTCTCGTGGTTTATTGAGCAACAGGCCTCTGGGGTTTGTAAAAAGAAATTTCTTAATGCACTACTGCCCATATAATGGTGGTTTATTCACCTGGCAAAAGTGATTGTGGGGGTATATATCTCTGAGGAACTCCACGGTCCTTACAGATAAGACTTCATGTTCACCTGATAGGCTGCAGATGCACATCTGACCTCAAAGATTAAATCTGACCCACTAGTAGTGAGACCTGGTTAAACTGTGTCTAAAATGAACTGGTTATACATATAGGCTTGTTACTAAGAAGAAGTGATAATGGACCAGTATATAATAAGCACTAGTAAGATTTCATTTCCTAATACTACATGCTAGTGATGTGGCAAGATTTTAATTCACTGATGAAGCTGCCAAAAAGTGCCAAAAATTCATGTTTGCAGTGTTTGACTAAGTTTTCCTTGCACTCAGCAGCTTTTACTATACCCAAATCATAGAAACATAGACTTTGACAGCAGATAAGGACCGCTTGGCCCATCTAGTCTGCCCATTTCCCTACCTACAGGATAGGCCGCAGATCCTAGTTAATCAACAGCCTATTTCTTTCTACCCCCCACAAGAATTGCCTTATGTCTGTTGCATGGATTCTTGAATTCTCCCACAGTTTTAGACCCCACAACCTCCTCAAGAAGGCTGTTCCATGCATGCACTACCATCTCTGTGAAATAATACTTCCTCACATTGCCCCTGAACAGCCCCCCCTCCATCTTTAAATTGTGTCCCCTTGTTCTTGCATGTCTCTTTTTCTGAAAGATGCTACCCTCTTGGACTTTGTTGATTCCACTGAGGTACTTAAAAGTTTCTATAATGTCCCCCCACTCCCTTCTTTCCTCAAGGGTATACATATTAAGCTCCTTTAGTCTCTCCTCTTACGGCTTCTCTTGCAGACCTGCACCATTTTAGTTGCCCTCCTCTGGACTGCCTCTATCCTGTCTATGTCCTTGCGGAGATGGGGTCTCCAGAACTGGACACAGTACTCCAGATGGGGTCTCACCAACTGTCTGTACAGAGGGATAACAACTTCCTAGTTTTCTGCTGCTGATGCCACTCCCTATGCATCCCAGTATACCCCCCAGCCCTCCCTACTGCCTTCTCACATTGCTTGCTAACCTTAAGGTCATCTGATATGATTACCCCCAGGTTCCTTTCCTTTTTTGTTGTTGTTACTACTTCCCCCCCTCCATTGTGTATTCTTCCCCTGGGTTCTTGTTTCCCAGGTGCATTATTTTGCACTTCTTTGTATTGAATCGTAGCTGCCATACTTCTGACCATTCCTCCATCCTTGCCAAGTCCCTTCTCATCCTTTCCACGCCTCCTTGTGCATCAACCCTGTTGCAGATCTTTGTGTCATCTGCAAAGAGCAATACTTTTCCTTCCAGTCCCTCTGCAATGTCACTTATGAAGACATTAAAAAGGATTGGACCCAATACTGAACCCTGCAGTACCCCACTAGTAACCCCTCTTTCTTCAGAGTGGACTCCATTTACAATTACCTTCTGTGTCCTGTTGTCCAGCCAATGTTTTACCCGGGCTACCACCCTGGGACCCACTCCCAGGCTGGCTAATTTGACTATTAATCTTTGTGTGGGACTGTGTCAAATGCCTTTCTAAAGTCTAGGTAGGCCATGTCCACAGCCCCTCCCTGGTCTACTACTTTGGTCACACAGTCAAAGAAATCTGTTAGATTCATCTGACATGACCTTCCCGCTGTGAATCCATGCTGTCTTGGGTCCTGTGCCCCACTGGCCTCTAGGTACTCAATTATTCTTTCCTTCAGAAGTGAGTCCATCACTTTCCCTAGCACAGAGGTCAGACTGACAGGTCTGTAGTTTCCTGCCTCTGACTTGGTCCCACTTTTGTGAAGGGAAATCACATCCACCTTCCTCCAGTCCTTGGGTACCAGACCATCCTCCCATGATTTATTAAAAAGAGTAGCCAGTGGTTTCACTAGTTCCCCCCTTAATTCTTTTAGAATTCTGGGGAGAATTCCATCAGGACCCATTGCTTTGTCCACCTTCAGTTTTAGGAGTTCTTGCAGAACCCTTTCTTCTGTGAAAGGACTGAGATTGACCCCCTATCAGGAGTGCTTCTGTTAATTGGATTAGGCACTTCCCCCTCCTCTTTTGTGAATACTGAGCAGAAATATTCATTCAGTATCCCTGCTTTTTCACTGCCCCCCTCTGCCCACCCACCATTCATTCTATTCAGCCTCACTATCGCTCCCTTTGTCTTTTACGCTCACTGATGTACCTATAAAAGGTTTAAACCCCCTTCTTAACCAAGTTGGCTATCTTTTCTTCAGTTTGGGCCTTTGCTATTCTGACTTCCCTCCCTGCTTCCTTCTGCCTTAACTGGTACAGCTCTCTGTCCTGCTCCTTCTGTGTTTCTTATACTTCCGGAATGCTATCTTTTCCTTCCTGACTTTCACAGCCACCTCTTTTGAGAACCATAGTGGCTTTTTCTTTCATTTTGATTTGTTTATTTGCTTCACACAAAGGTTTGTTGCCTCTGTGATGGCAGTTTTGTTGATTCCCCATTGTTGCTCCACACCTCCTTCTAGCCTGTTTGCTAGTGATTTTCTGAGGCACTCTCCCATCTAGCCAAAGTCAGCCCTCCTGAAGTCCAGTACCCTCACTTTTGTATGGCTTGACTCTGTAGCTGAGTTTAATGTGAACCACACTGTTTGATGGTCACTTGTTCCCAGATGGCAACCCACTTCTAGATCTGAGATCCTCTCACTGTCCCCGTTTGAGAGTACGAGGTTTAAGATTTCTCCCTTACGAGTGGCTTCTGAAACTAGCTGTCTGAGGCCTGCCACCTGTAGGGCATCATGAATGGCCCTGCTCTTGGATGTGGCTGCAGCAAATGTGCTCCGGTTAACATCTAGCATATTTAGGTCTCCCATCAATAGTATCTCCCCTTTCTCTGCCATTCTAAGAATGCCTTCTATCATATCCTTGTCCATTCCCTCCCCCTGACATGGGGGTCTGTACCAACCCCTGTGCGGATTGTGGTGCCCTTTCCAGTCTCAAGGTGACACACAGTGCCTCCTCTCCTCCTGTTTACTCTTTTGTTCAGTTGCTTTTGTCCCTTCCTTTACATAGAGAGCTACTCCCCCCCCTTCTCTGCTGCCTGTCTCTCCTGTAGGCTATGTACCCTGGTATGTTAACATCCCAGTCATGGTTCTCTATGTACCATGTTTCTCTGACTGCTACGATATCCAGGCATTCCTCTTCCATTAAGGCCACCAGCTCATGGAGCTTGCTCTCCAGACTATGGGCATTGGTACTCATTACCCTCCATTTCCTGATGGCCTTACTCCTTTTTGCCCCATCCCTGTCCTTCTTGCCTTTGTCACTTTCTCCATTTACCCCTGCCCTTCTCCCTTTCGACACCTCTGTGTTGGTGTTTACTGCACTTACTACCATGATTTTTGGGGGGGCTAGGATTTACCTGCTCCTTTCCAGTGCCTCCCCCCTTGGCTAGTTTAAATGCTTGCCAATGAAGCATTTAAACCTGTCACCTGGGATCCTGGTTCCTCTCCTGGACAGATGCAGCCCATCCTGCTAGTATAGGCTTGCATCACTCCAGGTAGACCCCTAGTCCCCAGTGAAGCCAAATCCCTGAGATCCACACCAGTTTTTCAACCACTTATTGAATCCCATGGTGCGGAACACCCTAGCCTCTCTTACGCCATAGATGGGCAGCACCTCCGAGAAGGTTACCGTGCGTGCTACTTGGTTCAAGGCCCCTCCCCAATTCCACAAACTCTTCCTGCACTTCTCTAATCCCTTTCTTAGCCAGGTCATTTGTCCCTAGGTGGACAATGACATCCAGCTCCCTCCCCTGTGCAGCTGCTCCGGCAATCCTGAGGATTCGCTCCCTGTCCCTCCAAGCCATGGTGCCAGGCAGGCACCTTACCTCCCTCTCCCCTTCCTCCCCCAGTTCTACCTTCCTAACAATGGAGTCTCCCACCAGGAGTTGTTTTCTTCACCTGTGGGGTCCCCTCCCACCCTCCTGTGGGTCTCCTTTGTTGAAGATATCCAGCATCCTCCTTGGTCTTCACTGTGGGTGCCTCCATAGAGGAACCACACTTTGCCAGAATGGCATAGGAATTGTGGAGAGCTACAAATGGAGGGATGCACCTCTGTTCCACCACCCTCACCCTCCCTGAGCCCACTGTGGTCCAACTGCTCCTCTTTCTTGGCAACCTCTGAGGCAATGGCAGTGGCACTGGTGGTCCCTGGATGGAAGAGAAGGTCCCACAAATCCTGGCCAACTCAGCCTGGAGATGAGCAACCTGCTCCCTCAGCCCAGAGAGGTGCTTGCAGATGGGACAACACCGCATCCTCCAGAACGTCTCCCGGAAGACTGCTGCTGCAAAGTGTGGACTTTCACCTGCAAAAGGTGGAATTTTGCCTGTAAAGTGCAGAATTTCACATGTGAATGGTGGAATTATGCCTGCAAATGGTGAAACTCAACTGTTCATGGGAGAACTTTCTCCATTCAGGGAGTAAAATTGCATGCTTTGCAGCAAAATCTTTGTATTTCACCTGATTGATCCACATTCCACAAATTGCACTAAATGCATGAATTAATTTGAGGAGCAAATTTTGCCAAGTTCACCCATCTCTACTATATGCTAAAGAAACCTGGCCCATATGACATGAGAGTATGTAACTCTTACACTATCACGGAAGAGTATAAATGAGGGTAGCTAGATGCATCTAGTAAACAACCAAGCAATCTTTTTAGTCTCCTGTCTTCACTTTACATAGATACATAGACAGTGTCGGCAGATAAGGGGCCTATGGCCCACCCAGTCTGCCCATTTGAGCTTGTAAGTTCAGTTTGTTTTCCTAGAAGTCTGTTGCCCCTTACCCCCTGACCTCCAGAATTCCTTGATGTCTATCCCATGCATTCTTAAATCCTGTGATTGTTTCAGCCCCCACCACTTCCTCTGGCAGGGTGTTCCACTTGTCCACCACCCGTTCTGTGAAGAAATTCTTTCTCATGTTTCCTCTGAATCGTCCTCCCTCCAACTTCATCCCATGCTCTCTAGTTCTGGAACATCTTTTTCACTTAAAAATAGTGTTTTCCTGCACCCTGTTCCTCCCTGTAAGATACTAGTATGTCTCTATCATATCCCCTCTCTCCCTCCTCTCCTCCAGGGAGTACATGTTCAGTTTCTTCAACCTGTCTTCATAGGACTTGTGATGCAATCCATGCACCATCTTTGTTGCCCTCCTCTGAACCTTCTCTACCCTGTCTATGTCCTTACGTGGTATGGTCTCCAGAACTGTACACTGTACTTCAGGTGGGGCCTCACTAGTGTCTTGTATAGCAGAATTATGACCTCCTTTTCCTGCTGGTGATGCCCCTGCCTATACATCCCAGCATCCTATTTGCTTTACCTGCTGCCTTGTCACACTGTTTCCTCACCTTGAGGTCATCAGAGATGACAACCACAAGATCCCTTCCTGCTTGGTGCATGCTATATCCTCACCCCCAACTGATATATTGTACCAGGGTTTTGTGCCCATATGCATTATCTTGCACTTGTTTGCATTGAATTTCAACTGCCAAACCCCTGACCATTCTTCAAGTTTCTGCAGGTGCTTCTCATTCTGTCTACACCCTCTGGTGTGTCTACTCTGTTACAGAGCTTTGTGTCATCAGCGAACAGTGAAATTCTGCCTTCTAGGTCCTGCATAATGTCACTGATGAAGGTGTTGAATAGGACCGGTCCCAGCACTGATCCTGTGGTACCCACTAGTCACTCTTCCCTCTGTGGAGTGACAGCCATTTACCACCACCCTCTGTGTCCTGCCACCCAGCCAGTTACCTACCCACCACACTATTGTCCTGCCTACACCCATATTCCCCAGTTTGTGTAATAGTCTTCTATGTGGCACAGTGTCAAAGGCCTTGCTGAAGTCCAGATAGGCCATGTCCACTGCCCTCCCCTGATCCACCTCCCTAGTCACCCAGTCAAAAAATTCAACGAGGTTGGTCTGACATGACCTCCTCCTGGTGAAACCATGCTGCCTTGGGTCCTGTAGTCCATTGACAATGAGATGTTCCACAAATCTCTCCTTCAGTAGTGCTTCCATGATCTTCCCCACTACTGAGGTGAGGCTGACTGGTCTGTAGTTCCCTGCTTCCTCTTTGTTCCCACTTTTGTATAAGGGGACTACATCTGCTGTCCTCCAGTCTTTGGGTACCTCCCCTGTTTCCAGTGATCAGCTAAACAGGATAGCCAGAGGTTCAGCCACCATCTCTCTTAGTTCTTTAAGGACCCTGGGGTGCACCCCATCTGGCCCCATTGCTTTATCAACTCTTATTACTTCCAGTTCCTTCAGGACCCTTTCTCGTGTAAAGGGACTTGTGTCCATTTCTGCACCATTCTCACCCCTTGTACTCCCTTCAGACCCATTACCCTCCTCTTCCTCAGTAAAGACTGAGCAGAAATACCTGTTCAATATGTCAGCTTTACTGTTGTCATCCTCCATGCGGCCCCCATCCTCCCCCTTCAGTCTCACTATCCCTAAAGTTAAGTGACTTGCTCAGGATCACACCATACACAAGTTGGGGTTGATGAGATTCAAACCCAGGTCTCTATGCAGCTAAGTATCCTGACTTGCAGTTCAGTGCCCTTAACCACTAAGCCATACTGTCAGCACAGCACAACTTTATAATTTCATCCTGATGTTCCTCTCTCTCTCTCTCTCTCTCTCTCTCTCTCTCTCTCTCTCTCTCTCTCTCTCTCTCTCTCTCTCTCTCTCTCTCTCTCTCTCTCTCTCTCTCTCTCTCTCTCTCTCTCTCTCTCTCTCTCTCTCTCTCTCAAGCTTTTCAACAGGATTTACTTCAAAATCTACAATAGTGGGGGTATGCATCTCTGAGGCACTCCATGCTCCTTACAGCTAGGATTTTGTGGTCACCTGACAGGCTGCAAATACATAAGTGACTTCAAAAATGAATCCCGACCCACTTGCAGTGAAACCTGGTTAGAGTGGGTCAGTATTGATGTCTTCCAAAGGTGTTTTCTGAAATATACCGGTTATACATGTATGCTTGTCACTAAGAAGTGACAATGAACCTGTATATAATAAGCACTGGTAAAACTTTATTTCCTAATACACCACTCTAAGGAAACACAGCTCATACAGCATGCCGATAAGTAACTCTCATCCCATCACAGAATAATATTGATGGGGATAGTCTGATGCTTTTAATAAAGAGCCAGAAAGATGAGAAAGACTACTTGGTTCTTCATTAGAAGCAACTAACTACTGCCATCAGTATTATTCTGTGATGATGTGACAGTTACCTACCGGCATGCTATGAGTCAGATTTCTTTAGAGTGTAGTATTAGGAAATAAAATCTGACCAGTACTTATTATATACTGGTCCAATGTCACTTCTTAGTTGTAGGCCTACTGTACATATATAACCAGTTTATTTCAGAGCACAGAAAATCTTAAATAAAAACAGTTTTTATATTTTGTAATACTTGTGTTTTATATGTTGAACCATAAACTTAAAATTAACTTAATCATCTGAGGTTTTACTGCCTCTAGTGCATAGTTTCTGCTTAAGTAACATTTGCATATATTCTTTTCATTTTATAGTAAAATCAGTTGCTGAAATAAAAAAAAGGAAATCTTCATGTAGTAGAAAATTTATATGTGAACAATATCTCTTTTCACTTGCTTGTTTTATGTCACCACCCCCTTAAGTGTTTAAAATACAGCATAGGCTGCTAAATAGCTTTCATCCAAATAACTCCATGTTGTAAGGGGTACCTGTCTGCATGGCAGGTTTCAACCAAGTGTTATTTCATTCATTGCCTTTAGCTTGGCTTCTGCCATCTTCATTAAAAAACACAGTAATAAGTGTTTGATAACACTTTGGTTTCTTAATACTGTCACAGGAAACAAGTAATGTATTTTTTGGTAGGTATTCTAAATTATGGTACTTTGAAAACACAGAAACATAGAATCTGATGGCAGATAAAGATGCCTTGGCCCACCTAGTTTGCTCATTGTCCCTACCTACTGTTACACTGTAGACACTACTTAATCTCATGCTTTACCCCCGCTTCTAAGATTCCCTTATACCTATCCCATACCTTCTTAAATCCCATTATAGTTTTTGCTCTGACCACCTCCTCAAGGATGCTGTTCCAGGCATCCACCACCCTTTCTGTGAAGAAGTGTTTCCTTACATTTCCCCTAATTCTACCCCCTCAGCTTCATCATATGATCCCTTGTTCTTGTGCATTCTTTTCTCTGAAAAGGTCTTCCCTCTTGAACCTTATTTATACCCCTGAGGTATTTGAAACTCTTAGTTATATTTCCCATCTTCCTCCTTTCTTCCTGTCTGTACATACTGAGGTCCTTCAGTCACTCCTCATATGGCTTTTGATGCAGATCCTGCACCATTTTAGTTACCCTACTCTGGGCTGCCTCAACTCTGTCTGTGTCCTTTCATAGATGAGGACTCCAGAACTGGGCACTGTAATCTAGGTGTGGTCTCACCAGAGACCGATGCAAAAGTATCACCACCTCCCCTCTTTCTGCTGGTGATACCTTTCCCTATGCACCTATGCACCCTAGCATCCCACTGGCTCTTCCCATTGCTGTGTCTCACTATTTGACCACCTTTAGGTCATCATATATGATAATACTCATGTCTCTTTCCTGTTTTCTGATCGCCAGTACCACTCCCCCAATGTTGTACTCTGACGCTGGGTTTCTACACCCCAAGTGCATGAGTTTGCATTTTTTTACATTGCAACATAGTTGCCAGTTTCTAGACCACTCCTCAAGCTTACCTAGATCTCTATTCATTTCTACACCCTCCCTGGAGTGTCCACTCTATTACAGACTTTTGTGTCATCTTTAAAAACACATCCCTTCCCTTCTAGCCCCCTCTACAATGTTGCTTATAAAGATATTAAAGAACATATAGTCCTTTACCTGTCCTTGCCTTGTACCACAGTACCACCACTCTTTTTGGTGAACTTCACTACAGTAGTGTTGTCCTTACTCAATTTCTGCAGTGTCTCCATGTAGTTTTGTCAAGTTGTTACAACCCAGGAGTGCACTGTCACTTTCTTAAATAAATACATAATCTCTTTCTCTTTTATTAAAGAAAGTTTCAGTATCATTGCTCCTGCTGGGTGGGAGTGGGGGTTGGGGAGTTAAAAGTAGATTTCACCTTGAGTGCTTGTTTTAGTGATTTTTTATGTGTAATTCTACTGTCCTGTTTGCTAGATTAATTTTTTATTTTTAGCGTTTGAACAAATATTTGTGGGTCAGTTTCTAGTTCAAAGAGATTGGTAGACTGTGTATAGGCAAAGCATAAACCCAGGCACAGAACATTGATTTCAGGCTCAGTTAATTCTATTGCTGAGTTAAAAAATGGGAACTATCTAGGTTTAGAGCTGTGCAGAATATAAAATTCTGCCCATGGAATGCCCACTGAATTACCATTTTGATTCCATGGAATTTTAAAGAATTTTCATGAAAATGCCACAAAATTTTGACAAATTTTAAATTTCAGTTATTTTGCTCTAATTTTAAAAGTATGCATCCAATTAACAGCATTTTTTTATTAGACAGTAAGAAATGGCTTACATAAGTGCACCAATTGTGTGTACATAGGTTGAATATTGGCGAAGTTATAGGTGGCCAAATGTTGAGTCAAAATTTAATTTTCAGTTATTTCTATATTATTTTTAAAATTTCTTATCCAAATTTCTCTACAGTTTCATGATTTAGAGAAATGTACAACATGGGTATGTGCACCACATTTAAAGTTTTGAGCTTTAAAATGGGTTGAGTTACAGGCAGCCAAACATTTTGCCAAAATTTTGATTTCTGTTATTTTAATATACTTTTTAACAGTATTCATTAAAATGTTATGAACTTTTACAGATATACAGGTTATCACATTTATGTATTTACATAGTTTCCGATTTCTAGCTTCAAATGTGACTGCCAAACATGTTGCCAACAATTTAAATTTCAGTTATTTCTCTCTAATTTTAAAACAACATATCCAAATTTAACCGATTTAACAGATTTGAATTTAACAGATTTGAAGCATTTAAACTACTACACCACATGGTAATTTCTGACAAAGTTCATATTTACAGCTTTAAATGGGACTGAATTAAAAGTAGTCAAACTTTCACAACATTCTTAAATTAATGTTTGCAAGAATGTAAACTGCACATTTATAAACCCCTGAAACTGTAAAACTATAGAATGCAATTCTATTAAATTTGGCAGGTTCTTCGACCTTACAAGGAGACTGTGTGTGTTAGTTTTATTAATTATTTGCTGCCAGAAATGTCAAAATAACATATGTACTTACAGTCAAATTACATGAGTATTTGTGAAAATTGTGGAATTTCATGAAAAATCCATAAAACTGGAATCTGCTAATTTCACTCAGCCTTATCTGGGGGATTAAAATGAAAGGGTAGGGGTATGAGAGGCAGATAGTGTAGGGGACCACCAGGTTCAGTAGTTAGATGCATAGTTTCACCAAGAAATGCACAGCTGAACTGAGCTGGGTAGCACACGAGTGGTAGACCCCCCCCCCAGTTGGACAGGAAAGCACAGAGTGTCAATTATTCCAACCTGAATGCAGGATATAGAAGTATCACACAAAGTAAATTGATGAGCCAGGAAGCTTAATGCTGGCAGTATAGCCTAGAGGTTAGAGGAACGAGGTGTGAACAAGCTAGATACATCCAGCAGACCAGACCTGAGTTTGATTCTCACAATCTCCACTTGCATACCGTGTGACTCTGAGCAAGTCACTTAACCACCCAGTGCTCCCAGGTTGCCCCTGAAAACAGGCACTTATGCCTAGTGGGCCTTATCCAGTTTTCAAAGACTTACTTACTTACTTGATGCACAGTATATGCAAGTCTTGGACTTAGAAATACTAAAAAAAGTTGTAGTGGGGCAAGACAATGTCTGGGGCATCAGGAAGGAAGCATTCTGGTTATTCCACCAGTTCAGATTGATAGGAAAACAAGTAGGTAACTCTTGTTTTAAGGGATTTTTTTCACTGTAAAGAACAAAGAGAACATTAGTGAGATCAGTAGTTCTTCTGAATAAATCTGGCTATGTTTAGAGAGAAGGGGGGCCAAAATAGTCACCCAGAGAGGAACAGAAGGACTGCAAAACACTCAGCCCAGCATAACCAATGAAGTAGTGATACATACACTGTGAATGTTAAATTCCACAAAAAGAATTATGGATGCTTTATCTATATGCTACCATGCTACTATCAATATTTGAGAAAATGTTAACAATGTTTTTCTTTTCCCACTGTAAATTTAAAACTGCTAAATCAATGTATCTAGTTGTGTTAGACACCAGGATACACTGACATCAGATACTGTAATCATGTCAAATGCTATGTCTGTGCCTGCAAGAACAGATAAATTACAAATATCCACATTTTTGAGAGTTTTCACTAAATTTTGCAAATATTTATATAGTATAATTTTGAACCCCTGCAACTCATACATTTCTTATTCATTTCTCTCCATATTTAGATGATTCTATAACCATTACAAAAAGGGCATTCGCATGTCTAGCTCCAAAGGAGCATGGGGTCATGATGTTGCAGATGAAACTGCACACATCACACCCACGCATGGAAAACAGCACGCAGCAACACAGTAGCAGCACATAATGCCATCTGCACATAAACCCCACACACCCAATTCTTCAGTTTGTTTTTTGCAGGGGATCTGCCCCACCCACACACCCGCTGCATTGGGGGCTTCACCCCCCCACATTCCCCAGAATAAATATAATCAGCTCCATGGGGGTGTGGACAGTGGGGCAAGATAAAAAGCTGACTGCAGCACTTAGTCATGGCCACACAGCCAAACATAAAAAAAAATTCTGAGCAGGGTTTTAAAGCCTTGGTCTTCACCCTCATCTGCTGCTGGGTTGGGTTGGATGCTCTAGCCACTCCACCACAGGAGCGGCTTGATTGAGTACCCAACCAGCAGTGGTTACATCCACTTCTTCTTTGGTATGGAGTGACTGGAGGTAGCAATATAGTAATTTCACTCATATACCCCTGCTGATCTCATATCATACATGCTACTGACCGTGCGGTTCCCCATTCACAGTTTAGTCCACGCATACCTCTCAAGTGTCCCTCATTATGAGGGACATCCCTCATTTTACCACTCAGAATTGTCTTGTCCCTCATCCATCCCTCATGGAAAAGGTGCAGCACACACAGAGAATGTTCTGTAAACTCAGACTTTAAAGCAAAAATTAATAATATTCTAAGATGCTACACAAAAATAAACTTTGTACAAGTAAAGGCAATAGTTTGCACATTGTTCTAAGTTTGTATATCCATATTTGAGGATGTGTCCCTCATTATGAGGGTCTGTGTCCCTCACTGTCCCTCATTTTGGGGGTCCATGTCCCTCATTCTGGTGACAAAAGGTTGAGAGGTGTGAGTCCATTCTATACTCACCCGGTACCCTCCAAAGGTGCCAGAGTTATATGCAGCTAAATTTTTTCATGAAATTTCCCACAACGAATAAAATGACAGATTTTGAGCACCTACATTTTTGAGACAATCCATCCTAATGTCATGAATCTGGTACATTGTTATAATACCTATTGTCAATTAATCTTGTTAAATTTAAGATTTATGGCCCAACATATGGCTGAGATATATGCAGACAAAACTTTTCATGCAATTTCCCACAAAAAATAAAATTACAATTTTTTGTACTTTTGCTCCAGTACTTTTGAGACAATCCATCCTAATTTCATGATATTTGGTACATCATTAGCACCCCTGCCAGAAAGTAAACATACCTACTTTCTGAGTTCTAGCTCAGTAGACAGCCAAGTTATGACCAAATAAATACATTTTAAAAATTCCACAATATTCCAAGGACATTCCATGAAATGTCACAGAATTTCATGAAATTTAATTGAAATTCCATAAATTCAGAATTTTCTCATTTCACACATCTCTATCTGAGCTGCATTCCTCTCCTCCTCTCTCCTTGTATTCTCTGTGCCTTGGAGCCTCCACCTCCTCTTCCTCCTGTTGACCTCTACCTCTTTATTTCGCACCACCTTACTCTCTCCCTCTATGGAAGTTTCTGGTCTGCTCCTGAGATTCCTTTGAGCTCTAGGTTCTTTGTTCCATTGATGTACCCTTTTGTTGTGATTGTATGGGTCTGCTTAAGAAAGGCTTCTCTTTCTCTGTGGCTGCTTTTGACTATCCCATGTATACTATCACTGTTTGTGCTACTTTCCATTGCATGTTTTTCTTAAATCCGTGTGCTTTTTTTAGCTATATAAACAATTATGATGATAATCTATGGTATCGTGATGGAATGATTTAATGTTTTGGTTGTTTTATTCTATCTTCATGTTCACCCAGCTTCTATTTTATATTGTCTGGATTTTTTTTTTATTCTGCTTCTTCTATCTTTAACTTTGAAGTGTCTTATTTTCATTTTTTCTGCTTCGTATTTTTGCCTTTCTTCTATTACCATCTCTATTAAGGCATACATAAAATCAGATCTTGCATTATTTCTTATGGCATCCCATTTAGTGGTGCATTTTTGTGAGTTAATACCAAGATTTGGTTCTATGTTCATACTGAGGCCCTGTGGTACCCTCTGGTATTCAAGATACTGCATGTTAACCCATGCCATTCTAGTTGGCAGTTTTTAGATTTTATATCTTTTGAGCTATATTATATCTTGATTAATCCATCTGTGAAGACAGATCCCAATCCCCCCATAGTTTAGAAATGATTTTTCCTTTCTTCATCAGAAAAAGTTGTAAACTGCTATGTACTCTGAATGCCATGTCCAATATCTGAGAATGCCTCCATACCCCGATTGTCCATGTTGACTAAACTTTATTGCTATGACTGAGTGAGTGTACTCCCCAACCTTTTATAATGAATTGCTGGTACTACAGCAGATATACTGATTATGTTAAACAGCCAGCTTTCACAGATACTCACTCATTGTCTTAACAGGGCCTTAATGCAACTGAAAATATTAGTAGGAAGGGATGGGCTAACTTGAGGAAACAAGTATACAGTTATGGATTTTATGTTCTTACATCTTGGTTTACATGACATAGAATATTTCACGACATTACTTGGACTTTTTTTTATTTATTTTTTTTTTAGTTGTTTAACCAGGAGTAGCACACTAAGCTGAGAGTTTTTTTACAGGAGTGACCTGGGAGCACAGGTAAGTTAAGTGACTTGCTCAAGGTCACACAGTATGCAAGTGGAAGCTGTGGGATTCAAACCCAGGTCTGGTCTGCTGGATGTCACCAGATTTGCAGCTCAGAGCCTTAAACCACTGCACTATACTGCCTACATTGCTTACATATTGTTTTCATACTTGGTATACAGTTTATATACAGTATATGATCACCTGCAAAGGAAATGCCTTTATATCAAACCATACTCATATTTGTGTTATACAGAAAGTTGCAAAATGATCAAATATTTGATATTATTTACCAAATACTTTTTAAATTATTTTATAGTTAGTTTGCTTATATTTCTTGATGTCCTAAAGGACATATAAGTTTACTAGTAGGCATATTATGATTAGTTCAATTTTTGTTATGGACTATTTGTTGCCTAATGGAATTTCCTTTCATATATATTTTTAACATATATACTGTCACACCATGTCTGAACATGATGATCTCCAGGGAGGGGTGTGGAGTAGCTCAGAGATGTATACCCCACTGTATACTCTGACAATCACCTTTACCTGGTGAGTAGACATGCATTTTTTGGGATAATCTCTGAGGTATCCAGGATCCTTACAGCTAGGGTTCTAAAAAGCAGTGCACAGAACATTATTGGTGGTAAGACCTGTTATGTTCTGATGGGTGTGTTATCATTGCTAGGAAGACTGAGCTGCTGAAATCTGCATATGGTCAGAGACAGATATAGTCTACAGTGTCTGGTAAATGTATGGATAGAAGTCCACATGGCTGCAACACAGATTTCTTCTCTGGTGGCAATGTTTCTTTCAGCCCATGAGGTAGCCACAGCTCTTGTAGAATAGGCATTTATGTTTTTAGTGGTGTTTGAACTTGCTTTATAAGCTTCTTGAATTACTGACTTCAGCCATGAGACTATAATGTAACATGAAGTGGTGTGGAGCATTTGGCTGGCCAGAAAGATTACAAACAGTATGTCTGTTTTGTAGAACTCCTCCATTGTATTTATGTAGGTAGTGATGACTCTCCTGATCTTGAGAGTGTTTTGCCCCTGGTCTATATTAGTCTGTTGCCAGAAGCTGCGTTGGTAACTCTATTGTTTTCTTTATTTGAAAATCTGATGAGACTTTAAGTAAAAATGCGGGGATAGTCCTCAACATCAACCTGTCTTTGTGGAAAATTAGGTATGGTTCTTTGCATTATAATGCTTGAAGCTCACCTGTCCTTCTGGCCAAACAAACAACTATTAAGAAAATCATTTTGAGAGTTACCCTTTTTAAGTCTACTGTGTTCAGAGGTTTGAAGGAGTTGTATTCATTGCCCTGAGGACTAAGTTTAGGTTCCATAGTGTGGTGATTTTCTTGATTTTGAAGTGTATGTTTGATGCCACCTTGAGAAAATGTAGGATGTTAGGGCATGCCCCTGGTTTTGCCCTGTCAGTTTGACCCAGTGCTGATTCTATCACTGCAAACTGTACCCTAAGTAATGATGGCAACAGTTCCTTATCTAGTCCTTCATGTAGTAATAATAGTATGTCTGTGATGGACGATACTTCTGGTGCTATTGAATTATAGCACACCATTTCAAGAAGATTGCCCAGTGTCTCTTATACATCAAGATTGTCAAGTCTTTTTTCAATAGCATTAAGGTTTTGATGATCATATCCCACCCTTAGCTTGCTCTCCCTTTCAGAATCAGGAGCCAAACTGCCAAATTAAGATTCTGAGGGTTGGAGTGACACATTGGGTCTTGTTGAAGTATGTATGTCCTGTTGCATCGGTAGTCTCCCGGGGTGGTCCAGTGCCACAGCCACTACTGTGGTGAACCATCAGCTCTGAGGTCAGTATGGCGTGCTTAGTATGTCTTTCACTCTGGATTGTCATATCTTCTCCAGCACTTGTGGTATAAGTGGTAGTGGGTGGAATATGTAGGCTATGTTGACGGTCCAATCTGATGATTGTGCATCTACCTCAATGGACTGGTTGTCTTTGAAACAGGAGTAGAATCTCAGGCTTTGGGATTTCATGCTAGTGGCCATGAGGTTGATCTGCACTGGTCACCAACATCTGTTTATTATTTGGAATTTCTGTGGATGGAGCTTTCAGTTGCCCATGTGGATTTGGTGGTGATTGAGACAATCTGTTGCTATGGTGAGTTAGCCACTAAGTGGATTGATGAAATGTGTGTTAGGAGTTTCTGACACCAGTTCAGTTCCTTAGCAGCTTTTCTCTGCACTGCCTTTCTTTTGTTTCTGCCTTTCTTTGTTATGTATGCTACTGTAACCTTGTTGTCTGATCTGATTAGCACCTTCTTATGTATCATTGTGTTGCTGAAGCTGAGTAGGGCTAGAAACACTGGTCTCATCCCCAAAAACTCTGATAGGTAGGTTGGATTCTGTCAGAAACCATTTCCCCTGTGTGGACTGCTGTCCTCAGGTTGACTGAGGTGAATCCTTCATTGGATCAGCAGTAATAGCAGTTGCTGCATGTACCAGCTCACCCATGGAAATAGACTGATACATGATGTCATCAAACCCATGACCCGGGAGACTTGTTCTAAGGATGGTAGGCTGTTACCTTGTAGGGGGCATGTACCTGTGTTATAATGCTGTTTACTCTTTTTTCGGATGGTGTCGGTGTGCCTATCTTTATGTCTATAAGTCTATAAGTGTTCCCAGATTGTTCTAGGGAATGGCTGGGTGTATGACTGCTCTTGAGCCAATTTATTACCCAACTGTGCTGTTGTAGGCATTGAATCACCATTTGTGTTTCCCTCATTGCCTGCTGAGGTGACCTAGACATGGTGAGCCTGTCATCCAGGTATGGAATAACGTGGATGCCCTGCTCTCTCACCTGGGCTTCTAGGATGATGGGTACTTTTGTGAACACCCTGGGGGCAGATGTAAGGCTGAATGCCCACACATACTGGTAGTGTTTCCCCAGAAGGTGGAATCAGAGGTATATGAAGGTATGCATTCTTTAAATCTTTGGATGTGAAGAAGCCCCTGGCTGAATCACTTTGAAAGTGGACCAGATGGTTTCCATTTTGAATGGCTTGTATTGTACTGAGTGATTTAAGAACTTTAAGTCTAGAACTGGCCATAGATCACCTGTTTTCTTGGGGACTGTAAAGAAGATGGAATACATCCTTTTAACCCTTTCTTCCAGAGGTACCTTTTCTATGGCTCTGTTTTGTAGCAGACCTTGTAGGATTTTATTGATTTGCCATTGTTTTACCATATATTTTGATGGGGAGGGGATGATTAACTGATCCATCCTGGGTACCTCTTCCAATTCTATTGCATATTTTTGCTTATTTTTCCAAACCCATTTGTCCTCAGTTCACTTTATCCATTGTTGAATGAATTTCATTTGTTATGCCCTTTTGGGAGGTGCTCCAGTTGTCATTGATTGAGAATGTACTAATTGTTTTGACTGATGTTTACGGTTGCCACTACTGGTAAATCTGCATCAGCTGAATCCTCTCTGGCCTCAGAATCTATTATTGTTGGCAGAAGATAGAAGAGGTGGAAATTGCTATTTTAATTTCCGTACTGTCTCTGCCTTCTGTCTTGAAAGCTTGTGTTTTCACATAATCTGTGTCTAGACAGGTGATACATAGACTTTGTGTTTTTCTGTTTGTCCACAGACTTGCCATCCTCTTTGACCTTGACATACTTATCTAAGCCCTCTCTAATGATTAGTCAGCCTTTAAATGGTAGCTTGTGTAACACCACTTTGGGCTCATTGTCATAATCCCAAAGTTTAAGCTATAGTGTTCTGCTTGCCCTGTTGGTGATGGCTGCGGCCTTGGCATTGATCTTTAAATAGTCTACTAATATGTCCACAAGGTGCTTGGTTGTTTGCATAGATGAGGGACTGGGGATGTGGTAAGTGGGGTCTCCCAGTGATGGCTTGTATAATCAGCGTGACTGTCCTAGTAACCCATTTTCATAGACAACTCTGATCACTAAGCATGGCCCAGTGCATGAGGTAAATGGTATAGTCTTGCTAGCAAAAAGTGATGAATGCTTTCATACTGGGTATGGGTATTCTATAGGACCCAGTGGATCCAATCAAAATGGCTGTTGGAAGTGAGTAAGTGGAACCTCTGATCAGCCATGTGTAATTGCCCTAGCAATTATATGGCTTGTCTACCACTCTTAAGATCACTGCCAGAAATTATGCTTAGAGGGTCACTGCTAGTGGCTTAAGATGAGCGGTCTGTACTCCGGCAGACGAGGAACTCTAATCTGAGTTCTGGGAAAGCAAACTTGGTGGCTGTGCACATTCTGCCCTGTGATAAGGAGCACTGCTCCAGCGGAAGCTGCAGATGTCTTGTGGGTTGTCTGGTTGGTTAGTGCAATGACCAAGATGGCACTGATCACATTGCTCATTTACAGCTGTTGTGACAGCTGACATCATACATCAGATGTACAGAGTGTGTGTATAACAACCAGCAGGGGAGGAGGAGTTGGGATAATAGTAGGTCAGGGGAGAAAAAGGCAATTTATGTAGTAACGTGGTGAACCTGTCATTATAGCCTACATTCTGTTTTTCTAGCACAGATGTCCAACCAAAACAAAGTATGCTTCCCTTACAAAGTTGTAGCCTTTATTGCCACTAAAGGCAAAGGCTACCTTTGGAACCTCTAAAAGGGGTTGCAGGGTGCCATCAAAGCCAGGCAGATCTGCAAGAGCACTAATGGAATACTCTGCATTGGACTGAGACTGTGGATGTTCTGGGAACTGCTATCAGGGGTTCAAAGTTGCCATCTGTGCTGTGGAGGGTGTAGAGAGTTCTACTAGTAGTGATACTCTCCATTGAGCATATCAGTGCAGCACATTATATGACCATTGTGAGAGGAGTCACACTCGTGCACCAGCAGGCTGTCCATACATCTGTGTGCACAGACATAAAGCTGGGTGGTAAATTCAAAAATGCAATACTCTCATGTCATGTCAGTTCATGGGGAAATGAAGATGGCAGTAGGTATATGCTGCCTAACCTCTATCTCACTGACACATAAATTTGATTCTGGCCTTGGCTAGATGCTGAGAAAAGCTTGACAGAAAAAAAAACCTGATATAAAAGTTGTAAAATAAGAAGATGAAAGCCTTACTGATAGATATTATTTTAAACAGATTAGTCACAAGCTTGTGCAAAAGATCATACCTGTCAGCAGTGTCAAAGTCGATATGTGGATTAGAAAATAGTGTGCTGTAAGCATAAACTGTGATACTAAGCTGCAGCCTCATCAGATGCACATTTAAAAACTGACCCAGTCTAACCAGATCTCACTACAACTAGGTCTGAATATATCTTTGAAGACATATGTGCATCTGCAGCCTATCAGGTGAACATGAAATCCTAGCTGTAAGGATCTTGGAATGCATCAGAGATTATGCCTCACACTGTGATATATTATTTATTGATTTATCAATCTCAGTTCACAATATATCAAACAACTGTAAAAAAACTGGGCAAAACACAAAAGAAAAACAATCAGATATTACATAGGCTATAGTATAAGAGGCACCATGGTTTCATGGCTGGCAGATTGTGCCAGTATAACCCAATCAACCTTTTTTATTTGGGTTATAAAGCTAGTAGACAGAGGCTAGGTAGCAGATGTGCTGTATGTGGACATCAGCAAGGATTTTGATTCCATACTACATTGGATGCTGGTTAAAATGTTGAAGGACCTGGACATGGGGACAAGCTAATCTAATGGAAAGGGAACTGTTTGGGGCAGAACTCAGAGGGTGAGTGTTAATGATAAATCCCCGGGGTCAGGGAACTCATGAATGGGGTGCCACAGGGATATGTGCTGGGAAATTTTTTTTTAACATTTTCATCTGTGAGTCTCACATACAGAAGGGTATCCAGAGCAAGATCTGTCTCTTTGCAGATGGCACAAAGATCTGCAGTAGAATGGACACAAACGAGAGAAGAAGGGACACAAGAAAGACTGTAGAAAGCTGGACATCTGGTTCAATGCAAAGCCATTTAGGTTTAATACCAAGAAGTATAAGGTTAAGCATATCGGCACTCAAAACCCCAGAACAGAATACTGGATGCAAGAAGTTCTAACCACTGAGGAATGGGACCTGTGAGTCATTAATAGCTACATCTTCAAGTCTACTGCCCAATACAATAAGGCATATGGGAGATCAAGCAGGGTACTGGGGTGTTTAGGTATGGAATTCACTTGGAGAAAGAAAAAAGGTGCTGCTACCCCTGTACAGGTAGCTGGTGAGGTGACACCAGGAGTACTATGCACAGTTCCCAACTAAATAAACAAAAAAAACCAAAACAGGAACCACTTAAAGAGGTTCTAGAGGAGGGCTACAAAAATGATCCTGGTGCAGAAATGGAAGATGTACAAGGAGAGACTGCAGTTTTTCAGCATGTACTCCCTGGAGACCAAGAGAGAGAGAGGGTGGGGGACATTATCGAGTCTTACACGTTTTTGATGGATAATAAAGAGGGTAGACTGCAATTATCTATTCATGATGTGTGAAATAACCATAACCAGGGGTTTACTGATGGAAGCTGGGTGGGGAAGGGAATTGGTAGAGAAGCAAGGAAGTTCTTTCTCTCACAACAGGTGATGGATGAATGGAATAGTTTACCAAAGCAGATGATTACAGCCATGTGAGTAATAGGGTTCAAGCATGGATAAGACAGAGATAAAAGGATAGTGAGGTTGAAGAGAAGAGGAGTATAGGCAGCCAGGGGAGGAGACTACAAAGACACCATTAGGGCAATATGCTCAGTTAATCCATATTGGCGTTAGGTCAGACATTGAGTTAGGCAACTAATGACAGACTGGATGGACCACTATGTTTTTTACTGCTGACAAATTCTATGTATCTATGCACAGAAAACAAACAAGCAAGCTAACCTGTTAAAATGTCAAGGCTACTAGTTTCAATTCCAGTGACCTTAGTTCAGATCCCAACCTTTGGCTCTCGATGGTCAGCATTAGGAGGATCAAGCATCCTATAGGATGCTCTCCTCCTTGTGGGGCATTGGCACTATCTTTTGTCACATTATGTCCACCTGGGTGATCACAGGTGGCAATGCAGAATGGTAAAACACTCAGGAGGGGAGAGAACTCTGACACTGGTGCATCTGGGGTGCTGGCACCTTTCATCCTGGAGCATACTCTTGGGAGGGTGAACACAGGAAGTAAACAAAAATGATGAAGCCACATTGCCAACCCACAGTTATCATAGGTCCATGCTCTGCTAGTTCCCTAGTGGCTCACCCCCACTGACTCTGCAACATCTTACCAAGTAAGAGAGGGAATGCTACCAATGTAGCTTGGAAGCAGGGCCCTGCCTAGGGCAGATCGTGGGGGTACCAAGACTTTGAGTGAGAGAGACCAACAAAGGCCTGTGGCAAAAGAGAGCCTTTGTAGCCATTTCGTTGGCAAGTGTAAGTGGAAAAAGGTCTGGTTGGTGAGGTCAAAAAGGAAAAGATGATATTAAGAATAAAACCATTAAACAAGTATGTCTAAAGAGCCTGTTTATAACTGGGCACACTGGATGACTCTTTGACATTTTGAAGGATTGAATTTCATAAAACTGGAACCTGGAATCAGAAACATCTACAGTATGCAGTACAGTATAATTTTAAGGCACTGTGTTCTAAACTTAAAAGGTTACTTAGCACTGTGACTGTTTCAATGGTTCTTACAGTAAACATAAAGGGAGAGGCAAGGAAACTGAAAATCCTCCCATTCAACAATTGGTTAAAACAGAGGTTTCCTGATGAGAAATTTATCTTCCTGTGAGACTGGGTTGTGTTTTAATGGGATAAAGGACTATTTCAATCAGATTGCCATCATTATACAAGGAATGGTACAAGTGCACTGGCCAGCAGTTTCACATTCACCTCACAGGACAAATAAACTAGTAAAGTGTACAGTACAAGTCACATTAAACTGTTCCTCCAATGAGTTACTTTAGTATTTCTGACTGAGTTGTAAAAGTGTTGCAGAATCCAGTGCAAAGCCCTTTACAAACTGTTTCTTGAGATTTGAAATTCAGTTTTGCTTTGCATTGTGATGGAGCTGCAGATGCAGTCTAACTGAGTTGCAAAAACATTTCATAAACATTGCTCTTGAGCTGGTTTAGCATTGCAAAACAATGCAATACGAGTTGCCAGTGCATTACCAACAGTAAAAAACAATGCTAAACCAGCTCATTGGTGGAACAGTTTAATGTGACTTGTACTGTAGGCTTTGGCTTCATCTATCCATGGGGTAATCACACAGATGAAGACCTAGCTAACGCACCTCCAGCTAATGGGTGTAACAAGGACAACATAGATAGGAGAAAAGGAAAGAACATGAGGTGGAGAGTGGGAGCCGCATCAGATGGGGAGAATGTTACATAAAGAAATGCAGCACAAGGAACAGGAAAAATAGTTCAGACAGTGGTCAGGGAAAAGACAAAGGCAGGGATCCTGTAGGGTAGTTTTTATGGTAATAACATGAGTAATCTCCAGATTATGACAATAGAAGGCAGCCCAGGCTTAATGATGATATCAGAAACATGAGCAACAACCAACAAAAACTGGGACCTCATGGTACCAAGCTACAAAATATTTAACAGAGACAGGGAGAAGGGAAAGGGGTGTGTGTCCACTGTATTTTAGAGAAGACAAAAGTGTGTTGGAGGAAAAGAACACTTGGGAAGGGACAATGTTGAATCATTATGGACTCAGCTGATGTCTGACATCTGAATTGCCAGCCATGTGGGGTAATCTACAGGCCTGCTATTCAGTTTGAGGATGTGGATAAGGTACTTTTCAAGGAAAGGAGGGCAGCAGCTGATGGAAAATATGTGCTGCAAGGTGACTTTAATGTGCCAAATGTGGACCAAAGCTTTCCTGGGACATATAGCACCAGCAATCCATTGATTTGTGGATACCTTCCAGGACTGTTTCCTGATTGAGCAGGTGAAGGAGTAGACTAAGGATGGGGTCATACTTGACCTCATTCTAATCTGCCAGGACAGCTTCACATGGTTAACAGTGCAGGATCCACTCAGGACTAGGACCAAAACACAGTGTGGTTTGACATCACCTCAGAAACACAAAGGCAGGTGTCCTGGACTCTGGTTACTGGCAGAGTTTATCTTTGGAGTGCTAAGGAAAAAAATTACAATGGGGATTTTCACCTAAGAAAAGGCTGAATGTGAGAAAATCCCCTTGACTGAGTGGGTTGAACAGGTGGTTGCTCAGAGACATGGAGCAGGTTCTGGCAGCACCCCTGGTCAACCTATTTAACTGCTTGAAAGAGGCAGACATAGTCCCCAGGGACAGGAAATTGACAGATGCACTGTAATCCCTCTATACAAGATGGGATAGTAGAGACTCAGGGTACCATACATTGGTTAGCCTGACTTTTATTGTGGTGAGACTACATGACACTATTGTAAAGGAATGGCTAGTCATCTTCCTGGACTCACATGATCCCCAGTGACAGCAAGAATATTAAAGGGATTTTTTTTGGGGGGGGGCACAAAAAGTAACTTCTTCACGGAGAGGTTAGTGTAAAAATGGACCCATCTACCACACAAGCTGGTCAGTGTTAAGATGATTGCTAGTTTCAAACAAAATGTGGTCAGAGCTAATAAGGCTGCATCCAAGGACTTTGGGGTAAATATATTGAAAATTACCAAAACTATGAGCCTGCATTTGCAAATTGTAACATAGGCTCATAACTTTATTTTTTTAATATTTTGACACCAAATTTTCAACATAGCCTTCTTATGACTCCACCTCATGAACAAGGGCAGAGAAAATGCTCAACTCCTGCCCAGAAGGTGATTGTGAAAAACATTTTGGTCAGAATCTGAAAAATGAGAGCTGCCACATTTATGAGGTGCTGTAAAGATATGGCTATGCTGTAAATTGAAGTAAAAGTATTGAAAATTACCAAAGTTATGAGCCTGCATTCACAAAATTCAATGTAGGCTCATAACTTTGTTGTAGTTTAATATTTTCACACCAAATTTTCAACATAGCCTTCTTATTACCCCACTTCCTGAACAAGAGCAGAGAAAATGTTCAATGTCTGCCCAAAAGGCAATTTCACACAGGGACCACAAAATCACCTTTCTGGACAGATTTGCCTAATTACAGTGCAATTGTTCATGAGGCGGGTCCCAAAATGGCACGTTGAACATTTGGGGCAAAATATGAAAATGGCCAAGATATGAAACTAAGTTCAAACTCTATTGAAATACATTGGACATTGGGGGGGGGGGCTAAAGACATTCATGAACTTTTTTTTGTTACAGGTAAAAAAACAAGAGGATTCTTGCACTGGGGGATTGGGCACCCCCCAGTGCCGCTGTTATGTTTCTTGGTGGGGAAGTGGAGTGGTGGGTGCTGAGAGGGAGGGTCAGGTCGGGGTAGCACAAATAACTGCACATGCATGATAGTGGGTGGTTCAATAAGAGGATTTGTGATCAAGACACTGGGGGATTGGGCATCCCCACTGTCACTATTATGCTTCAGGGTTGTGGTGGAGGGAGCCGAGAGGGAGGCTTAGGTGAGGGGATATGCATAATTAAAAAAAAAAGAAAATGACAATCATGACAGAACACATCACAGTCCGCCATGACCAAAATGGCCACTGCAATGTACTGCGCATGCGCTAGTAGTTATGCTTGTGCAGCACTGTTTGTTGGCCATCTTGGACATGGTGGAGTGTGCTGTGTTCGGCCATGACCACTGACAGTAAAAATAATGCAGTGCTCCTTCCAGTGGAGACAACGAGTGGAGTGCCTCATGGACATGGAGGCGACTAAGCTGCAACTCCAACATGTTGTTTGATCTGAAGGAGTGCACTGATTCCTTTTCTCCTAGCAAGAGGTCTGTGGGGCTACACCTACTGCAGCCCTAAAAAGGGTGGGATAGACACATGGAATTGGTTTCAATGATGAAGGGAATGGATGATACTAATTTTGGCAGTGGCATAGGCCACGCGATACGGTGGGATGAAAGCACCACATTAGGACCTGCCAGTACTACACTAGTGAGAACATATTGAAACTGAACAGATTTTATGTTTTTTTGTGAGTTTTCTTCTATTCATAAACTTCTGTGTTTCTGTATTCCCCCCAGCAATACCAAATATTTGGAATCAAAAAAGCCTAGACTCCAGGGAATGAAGACTGTGTGCAGGAGCATATCAATTATTTATTATTTAGAAACTGGCCAGAAAGCATTCTCTGTCCTGATTGGCTGAAACTACCTCCAAACTGGGCATTTATTTTTCAATAGATGCCCAGTCAAAAGTAAGTGCCAGTCCAAGTGCCACTTCACTGCACATGATTCTACAGTGGTGCTCAGCATGCATTTTAATTGGCTGAATACACGCAAGAAAATTGTAAATGCCCACCATCTTTTTCTCTCACTTAGCGAGAAGTACTGATCTCCCTTAGTCAAACACAAACACTCTTTACCTCAATCCGCTCCCTGTTTTTCAGATTAACCAAAAAACACACTAATCATCTTACAGTTAGAAGAGAAACAAGCACCACGGTACCACACTCCAAAATGCACTCTCACAGTACCATGCCGGCCATCTACCGACCGTGGTCTCTCACTACAGTTCTAACCACAAAGTAAGTGATCAGTCAGCACAATGCCCCCACAGCTACTGAGCCTTGCAGAGAAAAAAAAATTTACCTTCCAAGTTCAGTAGAATGATAAAACCAAGAGGAAGCCATTTTTCTCTTTCCTCCTACATCACTGTCAAAGGTCACATGACCGGAACACAAAAAAATACGATCAAAAAAACAAACAAACAAAAATTGTGCACCAAGAAAGAAAAATAAATTAAAATTGCCAGAGAGTCGAGCAAAAAGGTTTCAGGGCACACTGCCTTTCTTTTTTAGGAAAGTGTGTGTGTGTGTGTCTCTGTTTCTGTCTGGGGAGGGGGTGCCAATCCACCAGAATGCTGCAGGGAGGACCAACAGCACCAGGAACAGCCTATGGACTACTTTATTAATAAACTTATTGCTAATACTTGTGATCATTTGTCAGTCATTTATTATTTTACAACTTCAAGAAAATATACACTGATTGCCATTTTCTAAGTACATTAATACCTTCCAGGGTGGGCATTATTAGGAAATACCGGACCTTCCAGGGGCTATAAGGCCCTCTGCCTGTGGCGTTGGGCCTCATTACACCCCTGGGCGGTCCGGTATTTCCCAATAATGCCCACTCTGTCGGGTATTATTGCTTACATATGTATTTCAAACATTTTACCAGGAAAGATATGTTAAGCTGGTATCAGCTCATTTCCAGATGAGCCTTGGAGAAGGGGGGAGGGGAGAATACAGTATGATTACAAAAAACAATTTTCAGAAATTGCAGTACTATGACAATAAGCACAACAAAATGAACAATTCATAGGCAATCTTTCTGAGCAGGAACTGTTCAATAAAAAATGCAGAAAAAGAACAATATGAACAACATTCTGTATGCCAAACAATGCAATAGTAAGAAAGAAAGGGGGTAGTGACTGAGAACTGGGTACAAGGGGACTGTGCTAGTGACAGAGTGGGGTAGCAAACAGTGGACATGTCTTGTAGCAGTAGGTAAGGGAAAGTACCCAGTGTGATGAGCAGCTGCAGGAGTGGGTAAAGAAATCATGGAGGAGAAATTTCAGAGTGTAAATGTAAGTATGAAAGAGTGAATGAAATGGGGAGAGAGTTCCAGAGATTAGGGAAGGGTAAACAGAAAACAGATTGACCATCAGAGTATTTCATTTAGGGAAGAGTGAAATGAGATCCATAATTGTAAAGGCGGTACAGTGGGCAAAGCATCTGGCATCAAGGGAGAACGTACCAATGAATGTAATCTTCTCTATGAACATTGACAATCACTTGCAGTATTGAACAGGCCAGGGCAATGATTTTTTAAATTTAGTCTAAGGTTAAAAGGAACTCATTGTAGATCTTTGAATAAAGGCTCGAGATAAGAACACTATGTGTCAGTACTCAAGTGGGTAGCAGCATTTTGTGTATCTGATCATGAAGCAATCAAACAGGCCTGCAGACAATTTAGTAGATCATTACAGTTATCAAGCCTGGAAATAACCAGATGATACGTAACCAGCTTTGTAGCATCAGGAGACAGAGATTTATAAATCAGTATTATATCAGCCAGATGAAACCAACATGATTTCAGAATGACTGAAACTTGCCCTTTAGATGATAGTTGTAAATTCAAAATAACCCCAAGGTTCTTTTCTCCTCCATTGCTACCCACTCAGTCATCAACCCTGAGAAGCATAACCTCCATGGAGGTATCCTCAGCCATGTTCTCTGCTAGTCCCTATGGATTCCTGTGACTCAGGGCCCGAGGATACTGCTAGCCATCATTCAAATGGTAACAGGATTTTCACTGCCTAGTTTTTCTCCCACATACCTCCCTGATGACAAGTACGGCCTCATGCTGGCATCACATGGCATAGCACAGTGTGCATGCACAGCACCTCACCATGTAACAGGCTCCCCAGCCCACCACAAGCATTTGTTGAGTTGGTGTACACTGACATCTCCCACCCAGGGCTAGCTTGCACAGTATGTAACAGCACTCCTTAGCCTTGGCTGCTCCATTCTTGGCTTCCTAAGTCCACATCTGATTCAGCTTTGGCAGAGAAGAATGGTATGTTTCCACTGGGCCAGCAGGCGGCCACTATCCCCAAGGCATATAACAGTTTTGGAGCAAGCAAGTTGCAACTGAAGGAAACACAATATAAACTCAATACAATCAACAGCTAAAAGCTCAATGTTAGCACAGAATTGTGGGATATGCAGGACATCAGTGTTATTAGTGGGGAGGTTTAATAGATTATAGGTTCACTACAAACAGACAAACAGGAAGCTAGTACATAATATGTTTGAATAATTGAGTCATTGAGTGTAGGGACTGAAGTATAAATCCAAGAGTCATCATTGTCATAGAGGTCATATAAAAATAAATATAACTTAATCATCCCACTAAGAGATGCAGCATAAAAGCAAAACAGTAAGGGCATAAGAGGAGAGCACAGCAGTACACCAGAGAGAAGCTGATGATAGAGTCACAGTACTGAGCCAAAGGACACAATAAATGAGCAATCAGAAAATATGGTTGAAACCTAGATAGTGCTAACCTGACATCCCAAATCCCTTAGCTAGCCTGCTTAAAAGTACCTGATGATCAAATATGTCAAAAACCAATGAGATGTCTGGAGTCAGAATAATAAATTGGCACCAGGTTTTACAAAAAGAAATATCTCTGTTGACCATTAATAATGCAGCCTCAGTAGAGTGACCCTTTTTGAAACAAAACTGCAAACAGTCTAAGAGTTTCATCGCCAGTGTTAAGGAGTTGGTCAGCAACCCTTCAGAAGTAGAGAAACATGTCAATTAGCTGAGTAAACTGCATAAACCCAACATCATTTAATATGGAAAAACCAACAATAAGGCATATTCAGGACTTGGTACCTACTCCAATCCTCTTTACAGTTGTTTGTAGATCTGCGTCCTGAATCACTGAAGCCACAGTAACATCAAAGTCATCAATTTCAGGTTGTGCTGTCTAATTAAATTTGCCTGTGCACAGTCAAACCTGTGGGTCAAACAGTAACCTTAGAAATTGTCTTGGTAGGTGCCTTTAACTCAATAGCATGGGAAAACACATACCACACCAGTCATGGAGGAAATGTCTGCAGCCCATATATTTATTAAACCAACAGATTAAATTCAGATCTGAGTAATATGCACAGCTTTGGGAGTCTCACCAAGTCAACCTTGGAACCTCTGCATCCCTTCCTGTGAAGGTCCATAACTATGTGCGGACTGAGGAAATTATTTACCTCTCAGAGTTTGAACCCAAACCTCAGTGAGATGGGGGTGGCATATGTCCAGGCTGCATGTGAAGATGTCTATCTGGTGGCACTGTGCCCACAGGCAGCCTGATGAGGTTGGCCAGGATTCCCTGAACTGGGAACCAGGCTCTTTGGTGCCTCGCTTCATGCAGACTGATGAGAAGAGCCCACGACATGCATGTATCTCACACTTACTGTGACAGTGAGAATTGGAAGCTTGCCCAAATCTCAGTCAGCAATTTGGAGGAGGGGAAAATCTTGGGAAACAATCCTCTGTGTGAAAAAACAGGAAAACTCTCCAAGTGCAGTCCCCATAAGGGGGTAATGAGTTCCCTAGTCTAGCTTGGCCAGCCCAGAACTTTGCTTTTCTGAGGGTGTGCATGTGGGGAAACCTTCAGTTGGGAGATAAGAGTGAGGGGAGAGCCCCAGGCTCATATCTCTTTTTAACCTCTCAGTCTTTCCCTCCAGCTGAATGCCATTGCTACTGCCTTGTGGGTGGCACCAGTGGTTCCTCAACTGAAGGTGGTGCCCATGCACATCCCCAACCCATGGTGGAACTCTACCTATCATTTGTAGTTCAGGTTTTGGGGTAATGCTCCAAACACAATGGTTTATCTGTTGCAAGGCTTAGGCAGACTGTTTATTGTCTTGACAGGCCCCTATAACCCCTTACTCTGGACAAACATGGACCACACCAGTCTTGGGGGAAATGTCCACAGCCATATATTTAACAAACCAAAT
This sequence comes from Neoceratodus forsteri, assembly GCA_016271365.2. Classification (NCBI taxonomy): domain Eukaryota; kingdom Metazoa; phylum Chordata; order Ceratodontiformes; family Ceratodontidae; genus Neoceratodus; species Neoceratodus forsteri. The sequence continues at coordinate 657,582,820 of CM028136.1, forward strand.
TATTACAAATACTTTATTCCTATCCAGCATTAAATCACAATACAAGTAGTTGTAAGTGGCAGATGGTGGCTGTCCATGGAGGTGACTGGTATGTTTGTGTTTGTCACTATCACTAGGACTGGTAGGTTTGTGCTTGTCACAGTCACTAGAACTGCCCTGGGAGGGAAGTGCCACCAAACATCAGGGAGGGTACCAGTTTGGGTATGTTGGGTTTGTGTAGCTGGTTGAAGAGTTTGCAGAAGATAACTGGATGGTGGTAAATTAGTAGCAAAAAGGCTAAATTCTTTGTGTGCAATGAGACCGAAATCTTTAATAAAAGTTTTGCTCATTATGGAATTTGAACTCTCATCCTTCCCTGTGAAGTCCAACATCAAAACCACTATGCTACCAAAGATTGATTAGAGATGGGTGAAATTTATCTTCCACCAGCGGAATTCTGGCAAAATGCTAATTTCAATTCCATGAAATTTTGCAAACTTTCTGTGAAATGTTTGCAAAATGTTGCCAAAATTGCAATTTCAGTTATGTCCCTCTAATTTAAAATGGTATTTATCCATCTTACACCAAATTTGGTATTTTGTCTGTTACAGTACCACTACAGAAGTGTACCAAATTTCAGATATCTGTCTTTAAAAATGACTGAGTTATAAGACTCCAGACTAAAATTACAGTAAACAACTATGTAAACTAAACAATTTGTGCAAATTGCAACAAATTTAATACTGTCAGATTATCCATACCCATACATAAGTGTGTCTAGTTTAAGATCTCTAGCTTTAAATGTGACTGAGTTATAAGCCTCCAAACTTTCAGAAAGTTTAAAATTAAATTTTGCAGTTACGTAAACTGTTGAATTTTAAGTCCCTGTATGTTTAAAGCTAGAGAACAGAATATCACCAATGTTGTTAGGTTCATTGGCCCTAAATATTAGGCTTTAAGGCAACCATAATGGTCCAGCATCAGAATGTCATGGTGCCATGCTGAAGACCCAATTTTGAAAGTGATTTCCTGGAAGTTGTTTCAGGATGCAGGTCATAGCTAAACCTTACAATCTCTATTTAGCAGTTTTTATGAATCTTACAAGAAAGTATGCCTCTAAGTTTTCAATTATCTAGCTCTACAGGTGGCTAAGTTGAAAGCATAGAAATATTTTCAGAAATTTTCAAATGAATATTAAATTGCTAGATTTTGAGCCCCTATACCATCCCTACCCTTATCCAAATATCATGATACTTGGCAAGCTTTTAGGGTCTTTACCAAACAACCACAATTGTTCTCAATCTAACAGAATATAACAGAAGCCTACTGAAACTGGAAAATAATTTAAAAGTTGTCTTTAAGGGCTACAGAGTTCAAACACTCTCTACTCTAGTCATAGGCAGCTCTGTCGCTGTAAAAACAGTTGTGAAAATAAGACATAACATACTATACTTATTTACTTTGTTGTAATTTGTAATGCATTGCTTCTTCCTGAAGGAGAAATAGAAGAAAAGGAACAATAATATTTTTCTAATTTTTGCTATCATGTCCTCTGAAATTAAAACACCAGTATAAATCATTTTTAATATCTGATGTTAACATGACTAACTCAGCACAAAACACTCAAAGATAAAAGTCTGAGCACCTAGAATTGCCTTGAAAGTACTCCAGATTTCACAACAAATTTAGTCTTGTATAGCTAGTTACTGTGTTACAATTTCCAGCATCTTTTATCTAACATGGCTAAAGGCACTACCATAACTTTTGATTTTGATTCCAAGCTTGTTATTATGACAATATGTACTGTCAAAATATAAATATTGAAATAACAATGGTAGACCTAGGAGGCATAGCCTCTTTAGACTCTAGTGACATGTTGTGGATAATTATACAATATAATTACACAGAAAGGGTGGTAAGCCAGTGGAATAAGACAGCTTGCAGTTCAAGTATCTGCAGCAGTCATCCTATTAATTTCTGAGGCAAAGATGAATGTATTCCAAATGGAAAAAGTACATTAGAAGTTCTCCAACTGGCAATTTACTGTATGAGGCTGGGCCACAATATCACATATAGTACACTGCAGCATGTCTTAAAAGGAACAGCAGGGTCTTATGGATTGCTATTCTCAGTAGATCTGCAAGTTCAGTTCAACCAATGAGTACAACACTGTGAACATGGGTGTTTGATTATCTCAGACATAAACATATCATACCACACACACACTTTTGGTTTAAATGGTGCCAATCAGTTGCGGGTCAAACTGGCTAACTTCTAACATACCCTCCATCTGCACATCCTGATAGACATGAAAATAACATTTTCCTCTCCAACCTAAAAATTATTTCATCCCACCCTCCCCTAGCCACAGTACATAGTGGATACTTGATAGCTGGCCATTAAATGCACTATTTATCTGAAAGAGCTGAGAGTGACCTTGGGTAACCTCACAAGTGGCAGAGCATAGTGGAGCCACATGTGATGGTCCCTGAGGTCACTTTTGGTGAGTTCAAATAAATAGTGCATTCAATGGCTGGCCATAACATATTCTGTTTATGCAATAGGCTGGAACATTTATTATGTTTCTATTATTTATTAAAAGCTATAGTTATGCATTTTATTTTTGATAAATGGGCTTTTTCTTCCATGTTTGTCTTTGGTTCCATGATTGACTGGTGGTTGCACCATGAGGTTCAAAACCTTCTCTGACAGGGAGTAGCCTGCATGTGGGAAGGCCATAGAATTTTCAAAACATGGCAGCTCCATTTCATGCTTTGCAAGAGTCAGAGGGTATGCCGTGTGTTAGCAGCAGTTTGAATTTTTTTATGCTGTTTTTGGGGAGAAAAGAGAAATTGGAGATTTCAGAAAGCTGCCAAAGTGTTTGTGTGGGTGAGTGAGCTGACGAGCTTGTAGTCAGATCAGCGGGCATGTGGGATAATAAAACTGCTGCAGACTGAAGGGAGCATTCTGACAGAAGTTGCTAGAACCACGTGGCAGTTGAGAAGTTTAGTGGTTTTTGCAATTTAAAAAAAAAGTAAACTGCTCCTTTTGGTATTACTTCTGTGGCTGTGAAGAGTAGGAGCAGGGAGTTAGGGCTCACAGCATGAAAGGGGTCTAGCTGTGGATTTCTTATTTGTGCAATAGGCTGGTGGACTCAGGAACATTAAAGTGAAAGTGTGCAAGAAGTTCTTGCTGGTGGAGGGGATGACATGTCTACTGTATAGATAAACAGTGATGACATGTAGGACGTGTCTACTATGTAGATAAATTTAATTTATAGTAGACACATCATTATAGTGCATTCGATAAGAATGAAGATGAATGGATTTATTCAGTGGCTCCTGGGTCCACATCTATTGCATAATTTAAAACATTTACCCACTTCCCTCAACACACATAGCACCACCTCCCACTTTCCTCCCTCTCGTGAACTGCCAAACACCAGCCTAGCCTCCACTCACAGCAATTTGGTCTATCACTGTCGAACTCACAAAGACCCTAAATTCACATACCAGAGGGTAAATAAGTATAGTAATTTCGATACATGAAATCGTACAAACTGCATAGCAGTTTACACTATGTAGTTTGCATACTTCCCAAGTCTTTCAGTGACTACAGTATATACCAATATACCCAATGGTACTGTATGTCAATATAGTGTCTCTGCAAGCCAGACAGTGGCTAGCCAAGTTAGTTTGGGGGGGGGCTATACCAGTCACCATAGTTAGTTCACTGTCAGTGAACCTGGGAGGAGGATGGAGTGGGTTCATATGTCTGTTAAAAGGAAGGGGTGTTATTATCTGTTATGACTGATGGAGGAGGGTGTGAGAGATAGGGTGAATGTGGGCTCTGAGAAGGTGGTTATTCAAGTGATAACATGCATTTAGCTGGAGTATATGAAAGAATAACCAGCTGACGTGGATGACTAAATGTCGAGGCTGAAGGCAGAGGCATTTATCCAACCACAGAATCCAGTCATTCTGAGTTTCCTGTGGTTAACTGAATGTTATTACTATTATATGAGTAGGAATTTTGCACACAGGATTTTAAAAGTTATTTGTGGAACATGCCTCCCCTTCCCTTTTTTCTGTGAACTAATTGGATAAACTACTATGGGTGTGTCTGAAATGTGGATAACCTACTGAAATGTAGTTGTAATAGTTTGTGGTGTATTAAATTACAGTTAATCTGTGTTCTAGTTGGCTGACAAGAGCTACCTGTCATATCATCATGCATACTGTGGCTGGGAGAGGAAGAAGGGATAGAGTGCTATGTGGACAGTGATGTTGTTTTCATATATGTGTGTGTGTGTGTGTGTATATATATATATATATATATATATATATATATATTCCCTTTTGACTTTGGGCTGTCCATGACCCAAACAAATAAGAACCCCTATAGGGTTGCTGGCTCCCTCTCTCTCGGCTGAGATAAAGATATGGCACACTGATGAGTCCAAATGAGGATGAAACACAAGTCTGTGTCCGCTGATCTCAACCTTTGCTGATTATATTGTGAGGCCTTCTGGCACCATGCAATTCTGCTTAAAGTTGAGCCAGTCCAAATTAATTCATGGGCATTTGTATATGCTTCCCATTATGCTTTGCATTATTGGGGTATGTCAGTTTGTGTTTTCTTTAAAATATGACTGTATGGCCAATATCCTCTGGGATAACTCATGCCCCAGTGCATTTGCTTTGAGGTTCTGAGGTTCTTTTGTAGTTCTCTTCCTTTTTGACTTTGGGTTGTCCATGACCCAAACAAAAAAGATCCCCTAAAGGGTGGTTGGGTCTCTCTCTCTCGGGAGAGATGGGGTATGTGCAATTTGTGTTTTATATATATATATATATATATATACTGTATATATATATATACAGTATATACATTGCAGCTGCAGACAGATGGGTGCTACTTGGGCTGGGAATAGGATTACTTTCTTATTTATAAAATGGGTAGGGAAAATCCTGTATTTTGCTTGGTTGATAGCCATGCATTAGAAGAATCTGATGCATAGCTAACAACAAGTTCAGGTAAACACAGCCACATTTAAACAATTATGTATTAAGAAGCTTATTGGAATGTTTATTTTTAAATTGGCAACATTTTTGTTACGCCGCTAACCATGAATACAGGATTTTCCCTACCATAAACTAGTATCTTTTTCTGTATTTTTTTCTTTTATCATTTTTTATCAAGTGTTTTTTTAACATGCTCTCTGCCCTCTCTTATTCTTGCATGCTCCTCGTTGAGCCACCACTCACTTCCTTGAGACACTTCTGTATTGTACACCCCAACTGCCTGCTCATTCCCTTGCTCATTTTCTTTTTTTGTTTGATTAACCACAGTTCTGTCATTGTTCAAGATGTTTTTTTACCTTTTACCTGAACTTCTCAGTCCCATAGTTTGTATCTCCCCTACAGTGAGACAGCCCATAAGTTACCGTACAAATCACGTCTCCACAGCAGTGCAACAGCTTTCCCAATCATTCACTGGATCACCTTCCTGCACCTCTCAATGGATGTTGGAAAAAAACCAAAAACAAACAAACTGAACTGGAACACAAATGATTTTTAAATGTTTACTAATGTTTGTTGTCTGTCACAGCCCCTGCAAGCCTGTCTGGCACTTCCTCCCGCTCACCACTTTCACTGCAATCTCATCCCTACCTTGCACTTCCTGCCACTCACTGGAGAACTAACCTGAATGAATTATAAAATCCAATCCATAACTAAAAATTGGAGTATCCAAACTGAACTCTGACAAACTGCAACAGTCTGAGTTTGAATGTGACTGCGTGTATGTGTGTGTGGGAGGGGTGGGGGGTTACAGGAAGCCATGAAAGCCATAAAAAGCAGTTGAAGCCACAGCTATGGTGGTCACAGTAGGACACAAAGCTAAATGGCAAAACAAAAATGAATGCAGGCAGATGAACTATTTTGCATTAAAAATGCACTAATGATTCTATTTTTCTACTATTTTAACCTACAAATTTGAATTGTCCATCAATGTATAATAAAGAGCCCCATTTTATAAGCGCAATAAGACACTCCAGAGTGTGTGTGCTAAACAGTTCTAAGGTATGGCTAAGGGGCTGGACACACTCAGCCTGCAGCCTCGTGTCTCACTACACCCCCTAGCAATGCATTAAAACTATCTAATGCACACCCTGTTGTGTTTTATTGCTTACTTATCAGGGCTAGGGAAGAGGGTGGAATGGGTACTACAGTGATGAGGAAAGTGTGTATGATTTACTGGTAAAATGGTCTAATGGGTTTTTAAAATGTTTTATTTAGTTTGTCTGTGCAGACTTCAAACCTACACTGTTTAAATCATGGTGATCATTGCCTGTTTCAAAGTTCATAAGGTCAAACTTTAAGAGGTTCTCACATCACTATGTACCAGAAATGTTCACCACTGGCAGATTTTCCTCTCCTCTATACAGTACCATAAGGATGCACATAAATTTGACATTCAGTGGTAGTGCCCAATCACAACCATGGTGGCTACATATGGCTTTAATTGGTACTGTAATGCTGGTGCCTCATTCCCCATGTACTGGTAGTATCCTCTTTTATCCTTTGTAAGCTTATAGATGCTCAGTTTTTTTCATTCTTTGATAACCAGGTAAGGCCCACTAGGTACATGTGCCTGTTTTCAGGGGTGACACAGGATCACTTGGGAGGTTATGTAACTTGCTTAGAGTCACACAGTATGTAAGTGGAGGTAATGGGAATCAAACCCCATTCTGCTGGATCTACCATGCTCATTCACAGCTCATTACGCTAACCTCTAGGCTATACTGCCTGCTCCCCAGTAACCTTTGGAATTTCCCTGCCTGATGGGCCAGCATTCAGGATGGTCATGTAAGGAGAGGTAACTGGTGGAAGCTGAAATATGGTCAGGTAGCTAGGGCAGCAAGGAATAACTGGGAGTGGTGGGTGACAAATGGAAAAAAAAGAAATGTAAGAGGCAGAAAAGAAGAAAATAAGTAAAGAATTGCTCAAAAACTCATGTTTATTTACTTGGTGTAACTGCTGGAGGAAAAGCTAACATTTGGATAGCTTACTGATGATCTGAGAATTGTTTTCTGTGTAAAATTTCTGAAATGAATTATACATACTGTGGTATGTCTATGTCATCTCTTACTGTATTTGCAGGTTATTACACTAGGCTGTAAAAGCAGCGCCCTGAAAGTTTAAGACAGTGCCAAGCTACTCATTTGACAAGCTCTGACAAGTTTAAATTGTTATGATTTGCAATAGGAAAAAAACTATTGTGGAGCAATAACACTGCTCCTGCCTTATGCCAAGAAAGCATTTTTTGAGAAACTCTATGGCAGTAAACAAGTACAATTTTGGTTTGCACAGGTATTTCCTTAAAATAATATTGAACCTCAAGGCCAAGGAGTCAAGTCACCTAAGTGAGCATTGTATCTCATGATACTAATTGTAAAGCTCCCAGATTTGAGGCATCTTTAAATACACAGTAAAGTTAACAGAGATCTTCAAAGCAACTGTTATCACTCACTCCAGTAACGTCAGTATTGTGGAGAAATTTAGGGGATTGTAGGGTTAGGTTACAGTTTGTTTTCCCTTGCCAGTAATGCCTGCTATGAAGATCATTTCACTGCCTGGTTTTACCTTTCACTGCCCATTTTCACAAATTTTCAGAAGTGATATATTTATCTCTTCCCACATTTCCAGAGGTGCATTCTTCTTAATGTACATACACAATAAACATTAAGATTTGTTTTAGATATGGCTCAACAGCTACTGAAAGTTTAATTTTGCATTAATGCAACAGTGTATTTGACATATTTTCTATACCTGATTGCCATCTTGTTTTTGTGAAATTGTACTTGCAATGTTCTAGAATTTGCAGAGTCCATTTCAGATAGAAAAGCTGGGTTTGGAAATCTGCAGTAGTAAGTGTATTAGTACAATCTGATCAATTGCTCTAAAGGTAGACAAATTAAGTTGTGCTAATATATATACAGTATAACAAACTATTGCAGCTGAACTCCCAATTGCGAGGCCGAAATGTATGTACTGTAGTCTGTCTAAAAAAGCAAGGCTATGGCTGGTAGGTTCCCTATTGAAAGTCCTAGGGTTGACAAGGTTCTGCTTGTCAGTTTGAGCTAGCCAGAAACACTCCCATTGTATAAAGCTGATGAAATGCTGCATCTGACAACACATAAAGTGTGGAAAATGATGATAACCTGTTTAGTATAGGATATGTACAGAGGCTTTTAATATCAGTACATTCAATATTCTTTATGACATTTATTGTGCCAGTTCCCCAAATTAGTTGGAAGAAGTCCTATTGAACTTCCAGAATAAATTTCTTTTATCTTCATTGTCATAAATCAGTTCAGCAAACACAAGTGTTTTTGCAGCCTGGCTGCTCACTGTTTAAAATATTTTGGACATGATTTACAGGAGCTTTTATTGAGACTCATGAGTGTTATGCTAAACTGTTTAATATGGAGATCTGCTGCTTCAAATGAATCAACAAATTCTGCAGCAAGAGCTCTGTTAGAAAAGGGTGAGAGAAATGGGTCATCATCAGCTTCAGTTAGATTTCAAGATGGGGTCCATAAATATGGTTTGGCTTCAAAAATTCAGGCAAACTACTTTGACTCTCAATCTTTTAACTGACATGGGGAAAACAGAGGTCCTGGACACTAAGTCGGGGGGGGGGGGTGAGGTAGTATTATCTACATGGAAAGACTGAATGAACCCTTGGTGTTTCTCTGGTGACAGTTAGAGATGCAGTGAATTTATAATCCACCAGCGAAGTGAACGCAAAGTGGACACTTCGTGTTGGCACTTCGTTAGATGGAGTGCCCCATAGGAAAGTCTCACTTCGCCTTGTTATTATTACTTTGCATTGTCATTCCACTTTAAACGTGAAGTAAGGCAGAGTGACAACAAAACTGACAGCACCCCACCCACACAGTCACCAGAATTAATGTGCATCCCCAAAGTGCTACTGTCTTGTGTCCAGAAAACTCCCCAGAGTAGACAAAGTGAAATGAGAGCGTAACAAGAAATGCAAAGTCTCCCAGAATTAATGGAGCACTCAATCATGCGCACAGTGGTCACACACAGAGTCACCAGAATTAATGTGCATCCCCAAAATGCTACTGTCTTATGTCCAGAAAATTCCCCAGTGCTGACGAAGTGAATGAGAGCGTAACAAGAAATGTAGTCTCCCAGAATTAATGGTGCACTGCAAATGCACAGACAGATTAAGATTGCTTTGCACACTCAAGGGATGCATATGAAAAGGCACAACAACACCTAACTAGTGCACACAAGTCACAAATCCAAATCTGGGAAGGAATACATTTTGCCAGTTGGGGGATTAGTGCATAGCAGTAACAATCCACTACCAGTAAAGATACCGAAAAGCAGTATAAAAACTTAATGCAGGTGTGGTGGATAGCAGGTTCACACTGCTGCAATTACTCTATGGCACAATAAAAGGTGTCTGATTTAATGGTATGCATCACACACACTCACACACACACTACAAGTAATGTGTAGCAAATTGAAAACCTTTAGTAATAGAACCCAATGTTTTAAACAGACAAATTATACACTGCTGAACCACAACAATCAACAAAAAAATTTCAAGAATTACTGAAAATATTACTGTGTACATTAACACAGTTATACAAGAAAAATATAAGCAAAACAGAAAGACTGCCTTTTTCTCCCAGTTAATGTACCTACACCACAAATACTGTATGCCCCTCCTCAAAGCACACTTCACAGTACACAGACTGACTGTTCTAAATTAACATTCAAAATCCACACACAACAATAATCACGCAATGATATGAGCACAGAAGGGTTTCCTACAATCGATGTAGTAAATTGTGAGCAAGAAAAATGACTCAAAAAGGCATTTTAAACAGCTTTTAGAGGTTTTGAATCACAGAGTTCTGACAGTAAACTGTCTCCAGCTACCACTACACATACACTATCCAGGCCAGAACTGAGGCTGTGCAGAACAATCTAGAGCCCATTTGACCTGCAATCCCATGAATCACTGCAGAATTTCATTTGGAGCTCAATTACAAGGTGAAGTGAGGTGAATTACGTTGATTTCAATGTACTTCACCTTAAAATTGGTGGAGAAGTGGTTTGGGGAAGGCGGAACAATGCAAAGTCATTAGTTTCAATGCACTTCGCGTTCCTCATTATGAAGCAAAGTACTCTGCTTCACATTGTGGTGTACTCCATGGGTTCCACGTTACTCTGTGAATCACTTCATGGAGCGGATTGGGGCCACTTCACCCACCACTACTTATAGTACTGTAAGTCATATGCTGTACAGGAAGGAATGCGAATGCCTATGGCTGTACTTCCCCAATGAGCTGCAGCACAAAACTCCCAGACTAAAAAACATGTATTAATGAGTACAATGGTGGGGTGGTGAAGTCTGGAGACATACTACAAAGCAGGCTTACAATACATCCAAGTATAACTAGAAAAAAAAATTAATGTTGTGATTCATGACGTGATAATGAAGAACGTGACTCTGTGTCGATGGTGTGAGATAACCAGTATGAAACTGTATTGGAAAAGTGAATGCCTACGGCTGTATTTCCCCTATGAGCTGTAGCTTAAAACTCCCAGACCTAAAAACACATATCAATGAGTACAACGGTGGGGTGGTAAAGTCTGGAGACATACTATAAAACAGGCTTACAGTACATCCAAGTAATTAGGAAAAAAAAATTAATGTATTAACGTTGTGATTCGTGACGTGATCGTGAATCGTGATTTGTGACTGCATTTGTGACCGTGATGATGAAGAACGTGATTTGTATCACGAGTGACTTGTGATGATGGTCCTGACTTTAAAATGCATATTAATGAGTAAAATGTTCATACAGAATTATGCACCACAACTGTCCAGTACTCTGAAGGGAAGCCAAAAAAACAACTGTGACTTAAGTTACCGATGAAGATTGGGCCCTAAAAAGATGCAAATGCACAGACAGATTAAAATTGCGATGCACACTGAAGAGATGCAGACAAAAAGGCACAACACCTAACCATCACCATCAGAAATTCAAATCTGGAAAAGAATACCTTTGCCAGTTGGGGAGGGCCACGGTGGGGGGGGGGGCAGTTTACTGCACTGCTGCAGTAACAGTCACTAGTACTAGTAAAGATACCACAAAGTAGTACAAAAATCACACAGCTGCAGTGGATAGCAGGTTCACATTGCTGAAATTATTATGTGACACAATAAAATGTGTCTGATTTGATAACACGCATCACACACATACTCACACACACACTAAGTAATGCATAGCAAACTGAAAACTTCAGTAATATAACACATATTTTAGACAAACTGAAATTATGCACTGCTGCACCACAACAATCAGCAAAAAAAGGCAAGAATTATTGAAAATATTACTGTGTGTACATTAACAGTGTTATACAAGAAAAATATCACCAAAACAGAAAGCACTGTCTTTTTCTCCAAGTTAATCTACATACACCACAGATATGCCCCTCCCCCAAAGCACACGTCCACTGTCTCTTAGTACATGAACTGAATGTTGTACATTAACATTTAAAATCCATACACAAACAATAAAAGCTTGATGATATGAGCACAGGATGGTTTCCTATAATCAATGAACTAAAGTTTCAGCAAACAAAATTACTCAAAAAGGCTTTTTTAACAGCTTTTAGAAGGTTTGAATTACAGAGAGCTCTCAGAGCAGATTGTCTCCTACAGCTTCCTACACACACTACCCCAAACTGAGGCTGTGCAGAACAATCTAGAGCCCATGTGACCTGAAATCCCATAAATCACTGCAAAATACACCTTTGGAGCTTAAAAACAAGGCGAAGTGAGGCGAAGTACATTGTTTTCAATGTATTTTGCCTTAAGAATTGGTGAAGTAGTGGTTTGGGAAGGTGCAGTAATGCAAAGTCATTGTTTTCAATGGACATCGTGTTATCCATTATAATGTGAAGTACTCTGCTTTGCTTTGCAGAGCACTTCACGAATTCGCCTTCACTCTGCAAATCACTTCGCTGAGCCAATTGGGGCCACTTCACCCATCCCTAGTGACAGTGCCTAGAGTTCTGTTTTAGTGTCTATGTTTCTACTTTTTTTTTATGAAAAAAAAGACTACCAATAGTGGGTTAAAAAAACCTTGAGGTCAGCAATGAACATTAATTACTGGGCATTAGTGAAGGACTATGAACCATCGTGAAACTAGAGTAGCATAGCATAGAAGTAGGCTACTGTACACTAATAACACTACGTAGAGTTAGTTGGTATGATTTCAATGTGTTTCTTATCAATGTGTTTCAGCTGGTGGGCTCTTCCCCCACACACAGATGTTTTATGGCTCTAATATAGCTTGGTGTGGCAGTTGGGTGAAGCCCTGTGACCCAAATAAATTGATAAAAAAACACATCATGACCATACCAACTAACCTTAAGTTGCATAACTAGCACAGTGTTCTGGCTAAGCTAGTTACACTGGTCAGTAGTCTCCACTATCCCCAGTTACTGTGGCTTACCAGTGGAAGGTGCTGTATACATGCATCTGCTGTGGATTACCCATATTGTGGTGTTGTCCCAGATTCACCCTTTCCCCCACAAAAGACAAAACTATTTGTATGTTGTTGTGCTCAGATTGGCAATTAATTTATTACATATCATGATTTCATTTACAATTCCCATCATCATCATTTAGTATTGTCTTCTCCATAATTGTATCTTTATTGCATCCATGTACATCAATCTCTGATCATCCCTCTTTCTTCCTGTTCTCGCTCCCCCAGGTGAAAACCTGGTCGCCTCTTTCTTCTCTTTTCTGGTAGGTAACGGTAAGAACTGAGACCACTTTTTCTCCTTCAGTTTCTTCTTCTTCTTCTCATCCTATTCCTTTTTTTTCTTTCCCCCTCCCCTCCTCCCCCCCTTCCACTCCCCTATTGCCATCCACCTCTGGCAGACCTGTTCTGTCCTACCAGACAATCTCTGCCATCCACCTCTGACAGACCAAACCATTCCCTTCATTGTATCCATCACCTGCTCTCCTTTTTTGATGGGCAGGAGGGAGGCAACAAAAACTTCAGCAAAAGTGGCTGAACCACCACTGTGCTAACCCTTATGTACCCCCTTTTAGCTTCTCCCCTTCCTGTCTACCTACCTATTGTTCTATCCCCCTCTGTCCCTCCCCTTACCACCTCCCCTCCCTCTGAGTACACCATCTTACCATAAAGGGAGGGGTGCACTGGGACAACTTGATCTGCCCCTTAAAGGGCAAACTCCATTGTCCTGGATTCTCCCTTTCCCCCCACAAAAGACAAAACTATGTGTATGTTGTTGTGCTCAGATTGGCAATTAATTTATTATATATCATGATTTCATTACAATTCCCATCATCATTTATTATTGTATCTTTATTGCATCCATATATATCAATCTCTGATCATCCCTCTTTCTTCCTCTTCTCGCTCCCCCAGGTGAAAACCTAGGTGCCTTCTTCTTCTCTTTTCTGTTAGGCAACGGTGAGAACCGAGACTGCTTTTTCTCCTTCAGTTTCTTCTTCTTCTCATCCTATTCCTTTTTCTTTCCCCTCCCTCCCACCCTTTTTCCCCATAGCCAGTCTCCAGCTTGCTTTGGATGACTGGCCTTTCCCCCTTTTTGGGTATCTCCTCCCTTTTCCTTTTTTTTTTTTCATTTTCCTTCCTGTCTCCTCCATGCCTCAATAAATCCCATCATCTCTGTGTTAAACATGTCTATTGCTAAGTTTGACAAGTGCACCCCATCGGATCTGTAAAAATCCCATAACCCATTCCTCTACCCCTCACAGTATTACATGCCCTCCCATCTTTCTTACCATAGTTCCCACTCTTCGGTTCATCTTCCTCCTGGCCCTGTATATTGCTACATGACTGTGTTCATGTTTCCATATGCTCCATGGTATCATGTGGGACCAGGCTATGGCCACCCCGGCCACCATTGCTGTATTTTCTCCAAGTCCTTTTTTACTTGCATATATGTGTCTACCCATGGTTTTCCTCCAATGTCATTACCCCCTAGATATATAATAATTAAATCTGGAGTGGGTCACCGCTCTTTCATTTCCTTCAGGGTAGGAAGAAGCTGTCCCCATCACATCCCTCATATACCATGCCAAAACAACCTACATTTTCTTATATCCTGGTGCAGCTGTTTTTCCCTAGCCTTTTTCTCAGCTCTCTTTTCTGCCCAATAAATGTAGGAGTGCACGCAGATCCATACTTTTGTGATCCTTCATCTACCTATAGGATTTAAGCAAAAATATACATCTTAAAAACATCTTTTTGACTCCTTTGCATTGCCTCTCTTCCTTAAACTCCCCACCACCCCTCCCTCCCCCCAATCCGGTTCACACCTGTAAAACAAAACACAGATGACATGTTAATCTCCAACTGCAGGGCCCAAATATACCTCTTGTAACTGGCAGACCACCAGCGCCTTTTTCCAACATGTTAATCACTGCCTCCTGTCGCTGCCCATTGTGAAGCAGCCCCTATTCTAAAAGAGTGAGACGAATAATTGCCTGGGTTCTTACCCAGAAACTCCATGCCTTTTTTGAGCATGGCCGTTACTTGGTAACTTGTCACTTTCTTCCTGTCCCCATGCACAAATAATCTCCCTTTCTTATTCCCACGTTCTGCGACGTAAACCCACAAACCCTTTACTGGGCATACTGTGCCATCTATGAGCAGCTTAATGGTTACAGTGCAACCATTCCCCCCTTGATCTGTTTTTGACCTCTTAAATTCTCATTTGTACAGTACATGTCAAATTAAACTGTTCCTCCAATGAATTGTTCTAGCCTTTCTGACTGAGTTGCGTAAGTGTTGATGGATCCAACACAAAGCTCTGCACAAGCTATTCCTTAAGAGTCAAAATACAGTTTTGCATTGCATTGTGGCTGGACTGCAGATGCATTCCAAGTAAGTCACAAAAACATTTTACAAACATTGCTCTTGAGCTGGTTAAGCATTGAAAAACCATGCAATTTGAGTTGCCAGTGCATTGCCAACTGTAAAAAACAATGCTAAACCAACTCATTGGTGGAACAGTTTAATGTTACTTGTACTGTATTTCATCCTCCCCCAGCTTATGTCTTCCCATTCTAACCCCCCTTCTTCGTCCTTTCTGCCATGCCCTACCACTTAGCTCACTCTCAGGGCCCCTGCAAACATTACTAAATAAATTGTGTGAAACAACTGTGCCTCATCTTTAGATCTGCAGATTGCTGGTAATACGCCCTTAAGTTTCGTTAGCCAGTGTTCTGCTATTGGTCGCCTCTGTCTTTTGGTCTTTGTTTTAACGTACTACACCCTTGCATCATTCTCCTTAACAACATTGACCTGGTCAGGTCCTTCCACTTCTTTAGGGTACAAACTAAACTAATCCCCGCTAGGTATACCCCCATAGTGGTGTGAGCCGTTCCTTTCTGCCATTGGTCTACAGTGAACTTTCCTAACTGTTTCTCTGTAAGTGGCCCACTTACCTCCATGCGATGTGTGTCTCTGAATGCTTGCAACCCCTGCCAAGCCCCTTCATAGGCCCTCAAGGTCCACGGTGCACATGAGCTACAAAACAGCATTTCGGCTCCCTCTTACCAACATCCCAGATGTTCGTTGGTATGAATGTTTTCTGCTCCTCTGCTGTTGGTGACAGCATCAAGAAACAATCTAGCTGCAGATGGGAAAGGCTGTCAGCTAGGGTGTTTTTCACCCCTTCTATGTGCTTAGCACTGAAGGACATATTCAATTACAAGGCTGTTAATACCAGCTGTCTTAACACCTGCATGACCGTCTTGGACCTGGCTCCTCTGTTGTTCAAAACCTCTAACACTGCTTTGTTATCACACCAAAATGCAACCTTCTGATTCCGCAAATCCTCTCACCACACCAAAGTGCAGGCCCAGATGGGCATAATTTCTAGCAGGGTGATGTCCTTCTCCTTCTCCCTTACACAATGTTCTGGCCATGGCTCTGAGAACCACTTTCCTCTCAAATAGCCCCCCATTCCTAACCCCCTTGCTGCATCTGTATATAGTTCAAGGTCCGTGTTGTAAACCCATTCCTCTTGCCAAAAGGAACAGCCATTATAGCTGCTAAGGAATTGTTCCCACACCTTAAAATCCTCTTTCACCCCCTTCATTATGTCCACCCAGTGGTGTGGCCTGGTTATTCCTGCCATGGCCCTTGCTAGTCAGTTGGTGATGGTCCTACCTGGTCCAATTGCCCTGCAAGCAAAGTTGAGATGACCTATAACTTGTTGAACTTGTCTCAATTGTACCCACCTCCTGCTTGTGTGTAACTGAATGAGTTCCTTTAGTTTGCTCACTTTGTTGTCTGGCAATCTAAACACCTCTCTCTGTACATCTATTTCTATACCCAAGAACTCTAACACCTTCCCGGGGCTTTCAGTTTTTTCCGGTGCCAATGGTACCCCCAGCTCTACACACAGTTCCTGGAAGCTGGCCAGCATCCATTCAGTCTCTGTCTTACCACTGCCAATTAACAAAAAATCATCTAAGTAATGTATAACCATCTTGTGACCTGTTTGTTCTTGAAATAGCCACTGTAAACAAGTGCTGAATGCTTTGAATGTAGCGCATGCTATGGAACAACCCATGGGCATAACTTTGTCAAAATAGTACTGGTCCCCCACCTTGAAACCCAATAGGTCCCAATCCTCCCTCCTAACTGGAAGCAATCGGAAAGCGAACTCTGTATCCATCTTAGCCGTCCATGCATCGGGGGTCACTCTGATAATCTGTACAGCTTCCTCTAATGTGGCATAGGAAACCCTACTGTGTTCCTCCCTTATAAAATCATTCACTGATTCCAATTCTGGAAATAACAGATGGTGAATCACCCTGTATTCGCCCTTCTGTTTCTTAGGGACTAGGCCCAACGGGGAAATTTTCATGTTCCGTAATGGGGGGGATTGAAAATGGCCACTCTATCCTGCCCACTGCCTTTTCTTTCTCTGTCTTTTCCTTCAAAATGTCCTCCTTTCACTGACCCTAAATTGTTAGCCTCTCTTGCCTTTCTTGGGCTGTCATAGTGCAATGGAAAACCTGTTCTAAAACCCTTGCTCAGTGCTTCTTCCCCCTATTTGTCTGGATACCTTTTTAACCATTTTTTCCACACCTCTAACCTTATGGGGGTTCTTGCACCTTGGAATTGCTAAGCTAACCTCTCCCCATCTTTTTTCCCACCCCCTTCTTTACCTTCCCAATCTTGTTCCCTTCATTCAGTAAGTCTATCCCCCGACTGCTATATCCTCTTCCTCTAGAACCTCTATGCCAGGATTGTCCTCTATGCCCCTGTCCATCCTGAAAGGGCTGCTGTCCTGTCCCTTGACTTCCTCCTCCTTGAGCCCCTTGTGTTCATGTTGTCCTGCATCTGCTTGCTGGGTGGTTTCCCCTACATCTCGAGCATGCATGCCGGAATCGGCATTGGGGCCATGAACAAAATGCCCTATTGTATCCCCAGCAGCACTTCTGAGGTACCCCTCTTTCCTATTTTTCCCTCTGGCATGGATTGATCAGTTACATAGTCTGTCCATAAGTCCAACTGCTTGGTATCCCATCTCGCATCCCCATACGTCACCATTCTTTGCCAAAAGAATTCATCATGGTATATCCACCCCACTCACCCTTTTGCCTTGGCCCTTCTTATTATCAACGAGTACGTAATCAGTGGGATGCCCAATTCTGGTTTTCTTTCTAGCACTACTGCTGAGTATGTGGTGAAACCCACAAACCACCCATCCCACATCTTTCCTTTTGTAAATTTGTCCTCCTTCTTCTTCCCCAACAAAACTATGGCTACCGCCATTTCGCTCTTCCCTATATTCTCTGTTTCTTCATATTTTGCGGCAGCCTCTCTATTCACCAAAATGAATATGTCTACATACTCCCCCTTCCAAATTTTCTCCTTCGTAGCCAGCGGTATGTGTTCCCCTGTTCTCATCCCCGAGGCTCCTATATCTCTTGTTCCTTTACCTATACTGTCAGTCACTTTCTCTGCTGCTCCTGTTGTCTCTTTTTCTGACCTGATCTTGGCTAAGGCCAATTTCATGTGGCCCAAACCCCCTGTCCCGAGGGCAGCAATAATTTGGCCTATGTAGTTTTTGATGCTTTCCTTCCCTGAGCCTAATTCTTTACCTGTGGCCTTGTCCATTCCACGTGGCCTGTTGTCCTCGGGATGCCCTGGTCTGGTCTCCTTTGGCTGGATGCTTGGTTGAGGCGGAGGAACCACTGTGCATGGGGTACCTGGTCTAGGTTCCAGTAGCAGGACTACCACCTGTTCCTGAGGAGGTACTGATGGTTCCAGTACTTGGGGCAATGGTGGAACTGGGCTGACTGCTCATGTAGTCACCACCTGCAGTGACTGCAGCCTTCTTGGGCTGCGTGGCCTCCCTGATGGCCTTTTTCCACTGCCCCCTTTCCCTTTCCCTTTTTGTGCTTTCCTTTTCTCCAAGGATCTCCCCAGTTCCTCCCCTTCCACCATCTGCCACAACTTGTTGGCCTTCTCTGCCAATTCCATGATCGCCTTGTAGGCATCCCCTTTTGTTGGCCTTTTCTTCTTTGGTGCCATCTCTTCTTGGGTACCTGTATAAATGCTGTGAAGAAAACTGAACAAAGATGTCTTCATTAATGCCCAATACTGCTTTTATGACCTTGCCTTGTCTTGCCACCAAACCGCCCTTTCATCCACTCGCTTATAGGTATATATATATTTTTTTTTTTTTTTACTGTACCCATACCCTACTCGCACCCCTCAGTCTGTGCACCCTACCTCCTCCTTGCCTAGGCCGTTATGTTCCCTTGTGCTAAAACCCAATCCTTGTATTGCTCCCTACCCCTTTCATTTCATTCTTTCCCATTCTCCCATTTCCTTTGTGTGCCCCCACTTCCACTTGGAAAGGCCTCTTCCATGCCTGTCCACATGGGCATTGACCTAGATTCACCAGGCCACCCCTTTCGTCCCTTGGCTGTGACTCTAACATATCCCCAAACTTCTTAGTCCTTTTATCCTATGTTGTTCCCTCTTCTAATCATTTTCCACTGTACCACTGCGCCTTTAATGCAGGCCTTTTTTTTTGATTTAGGCCTCTATAGGCTGCAATCCCTTTCGCATGTCCTCGCTAGGCCTATCACTTGTCCCTCTTCTGCTCCTCCATGACTGTGGTCATGCCATGTGACCCTTGTTGCCCATGAATCTGTCATCATTCCATTATTGGCTTTCCAAAATTTATTTTCTTTTTGCCCCCCAATCCCCGTGCCTCATGTGACTCCTGTGCCTTTGCGATCAAGTCATTGCCTTTCTACCCATCGGCGTCTGACATCACCAGGTGGCCTGTGTTAGCTTGCCCTACTAAGTCCCCCCTTTGCTGCCTGCTCCCTTTCTTGTTTCACAGGCCCAGCATCCTGCTCTCCCCACATGTGCTCTGAGCCTCTCCCATCCTATGCTCCCAAAACCAAATGAATTGGAGCTCTTCCTGCTCACTTTTCCCTTTAAATGCAGGTCTGGCATCCTGCTCCCCCCACGTGTGCTCCTAGCCTCTCCCTGTCTATGCTCCCAAAAATCAAATGCATTGGAGCTCTTTCTGCTCCCTTTTCCTTTTAAATGCAGGCACGGCGTCCTGCCTTTTCTTTACTGTTAACATGAAATCAACAAAACATTCTTAGCCTCTGCCCCACAAAATGAATGTCTTCCAAACTACTGTGAGGCCCTACCGTGGCATCTGACGTCACGCCGCGTGGCCTTAATACGCTCGCTCGACCAATAACCATACCAGCAGGCCTGCCCCACACCCTTCGCTCTTTCCTTCTTCTCAGAACCTAAAAAAAAGACCTTAAAACACTCCATCTCAACCTATTATATGCCACTGTCAGGCCTTGTTCTCCTAGCTCAGGCATTTTCATTCTTGCCCTGATCGCTCGCTCTCTCCATTTTCTTGCTTCAATCCTGCATCTGCCCATACAGAAACACCTATTCCTGCTCTCTGTCTCACAACCAAGGTTTGTCCCGCTTCTACTTGTGGGTGTATCAGTCTACCTTTTTTTTTTTTTTTTTACAATTTTCAAGCATAGCCTCCAGCCCAAAACTTACACTGTTGCCCCCATGCTGGAACCAAACACTCGGCAAACAACTTTCCAGCATTCCAGCCCCTTCTCCTGGCTGTACTCTGTTGCTCTCCACTTCTTATCAATTACGTACAATTTTTATCATAACGCCACTGTAAGCTATCACTACAAGTCAAGAGCCTTGTATTTAAACCATTTTTTTTGATTGTTCTCATATTGATGCTTACCTTTTAGTAATGTCCCAACACAAACCTCAGCCATGCTCCTGCAATTCAAATGCCAATCTGACGTGCTGTAGTTTTCATTGTAATTAACCCAACAAAAACTTCAGCAAAAGTGGCTGAACCACCACTGTGCTGACCTTTAAGTACCCCCTTTTAGCCCCTCCCCTTCCTGTCGAGCTACCTATTGTTCTATCCCCCTCTGTCCCACCCCTTACCTCCTCCCCTACCTCTGAGCACACCATCTTACCATAAGGGGAGGGGTGCACCAGGACAACTTGGTCTGCCCCTTAAAGGGCAAGCTCCATTATCACACAGTCTGTGATGTCAACATCAGCGCATATTGATGTATTTAGTTTTGTTGACCAGAAAAGGAGGAATAAAAAATACTATGTATTTTCAAGAGTTTGGGGTTGGGGATATAGATGCAAAGAAACTGAAGTTGAACCAGATTAAGCAGTTTGTTGTATATTAGTGAATGGGCATAATTTGGCCACAACAATGTTGAAATTCACCTACTCCTTGAGAAGTTCTATGGGATTTTTAATGTCCATCTCAACAACCACCAGAACAAGCAGACATGAGGTGGGTATAAGATCTCATCTGTAGGATTGTACACCCCATGGTACAACATTTCTTTCGAATTGCACTCTAGTGCCATCATTTATGGTATAAGACTAATCCCAGTCTGAGCCTAAGACCAAAAACTTTTGGCACAGAGGCAGATGTGATACCAACTGAATCATGCTGATGCCTAGAATATACCCTGAAGTCTCTGTTTCACCACCATGCCAATTATTATATTCTTTCTGGAGTCAGGTCTTATTGATTTTCAAGTACACCACCCCCCAAATAAAAACAAGTTATGAATCACAAAACGTAAAAAATGAAAAGAAATGAAGAGACATTAAATGTAAGCAATTACATAGAAACATAGAAACATAGAATTTGATGTCAGATAAGGACCACTTGGCCCACCTAGTCTGCCCATTTTCCTACCTAACGGATAAGCTGCAGATCCTAGTTAACCAACAGCCTTCTTCCTCCTACCCCCCACTAGAATTGCCTTATGTCTATCCCATGCATTCTTGAATTCCCCCACTGTTTTGACTCTATGACCTCCTCAGGAAGGCTGTTCCATGTATCTACAACCCTCTCTGTGAAGAAATACTTCCTCACATTACCTCTGAGCTGTCCTGCCTCTATCTTCAAATTGGGCCTCCTTGTTCTTGCACATCTCTTTTTTTTTGAAAGATGCTACCCTCTTGGACTTTGTTGATTCCCTTGAGGTATTTAAAAGTTTCTATCATGCCCCCCTTCCTCAAGGCTATGCATCTTAAACTCCTTTAGTCTTTCTTCATATGTCTTCTGTTGCAGATCATGCATCATTTTGGTTGCCCTCCTCTGGACAGCCTTCACCCTGTCTATGTCTTTGCGGAGATGGGGTCTCCAGAACTGTACACAGTACTCCAGATGTGGTCTTACCAACTGTCTGTACAGAGGGCCAACAACATCCTGTTTTCTACTGGTGATGCCTCTCCCTATGCATCCCAGTATCCCCCAAGCCCTCCTTATTGCCTTCTCACATTGCTGGCCCACCTTTAGGTCATCAGATATGACTACCCCCAGGTTCCTTTCCATTTTTGTTGTTGTCAGTATCTCACCACCCATTGTGTACTCTTGCCCTGGGTTTTTGTTTCCCAGATGCATTACTTTGCACTTCTTTGTGTTGAATCTAAGCTGCCATACATTTGACCATTCCTCCAACCTTGCCAAGTCCCTTCTCATCCTTTCCACCCCACCTTGTGTATCAACCCTGTTGCAGATCTTTGTGTCATCTGAAAAGAGACATAGCTTCCCCTCCAGTCCCTTCACAATGTCACTTATTAAGACATTAAAAATGACTGGTCCCAGTACTGAACCCTGCTGTACCCCACTAGTAACCCTCCTTTCTTCACTGTGGACTCCATTTACTATTACCCACTGTGTCCTATTGTCCAGCCAGTGTTTTACCCAGGCTACCACCCTGAGACCCACTCCCAGGCTGGCTAATGTGTTTATTATTCTTTCTGTTGGATGATGTCAAATGCCTTGCTAAAGTCCAGGTAGGCCATGTCCACAGCCCCTCCCTGGTCTACTACTTTGGTCACCCAGTCAAAGAAATCAACTAGGTTTGTCTGACATGACCTTCCTGCTGTGAATCCATGCTGCCTTGGGTCCTGTGCCCCACTGGCATCTAGGTACTCAACAATGCTTTCCTTCAGAAGTGATTCCATCATTGTCACTACCACTAAAGGTCAAACTGACAGGTCTGTAGTTTCCTGCCTCTGTCTTTCTCCCACTTTTGTGAAGGGGAATCACATCCACCCTCCTCCAGTCCTCAGGTACTACACCATCCTCCCATGATTTATTAGAAAGGGTAGTCAGTGATGATACTAGTTCTTCCCTTAGTTCTTTTAGATTTCTGAGGTGAATCCCATCAGATCCCATTCCTTTATCCACCTTCAGTTTTAAGAGTTCTTTCAGAACCCTTTAAGGCAATCTGACGTGCTGTAGTTTACACTGTATTTAACCAAACAAAAACCTTAGCAAAAGTGGCTGAACCACCACTGTGCTGACCCTTATGTACCCCTTTTTAGCCACTCGCTTTCCTGTGGAAGTTTTTCTATAACTGATACTGAGTCTGTGTAATCTGTGTTCTCATTAGCACACCTGATCCGATTAAACTTGTTGGTTATGACAATGTGAAAGTTGTAGGTGTTGTCAGGAGGAGGAAGTCACATTGCTACTGTGTGGGAGTAAGACTGTAGTGCTAGTGCCAGTGGGAGGAATCCTGGGTGACTTGCACCAGCAAGTGTAGGAGTGGAGATAGTAGATGTCAATTGTTGAACATTTGAATCATCAAATGACTAATCAAAGATGACCTTTAATATGCTGGATTTTAAAATGGCTGAAAATTTAAGGTTCTTAGAATCAAGCCTTGAAAAAGTCAGCAGAAAATGAAAAGGAGGAGTACAACCAGGAGGCTATGTACGCATAGTAAATTCATGCATGTTTCTTCAAGCTGTTTTTGCTGCTCCATCATACTGTCAGTGTACAGTGTGCAACAGTTTCTGTTGGATATAGTGAGTGTGCAACCAGGGTGAATGAACACATCTTTTTATCTATGATCCTGTAGTGCTATCATGCCAAGTTGTTTGTTCAATATAATGCTGTCAAACCTGTCTGCAAGATGTGACAGAACCATCTCTGCCATATCCTAAATAAGTATTGCATCTTGCTGTTGCTGTTGTGATGACACAAAGGAACTAGTGGTGTCACCACTTCCTATAGTGATGACACCAGTTGTACTGTACAAACCTGCTTTGCAGTGTTAAGAGAAGATGGTGAGGTCACTGACCCACTGCAGTGCTGCATGATGAGGAAGACATGATTCATGCTGGCAAGAGGAGGAGGAGGATGAAGAAAATGTAAGCAAGACTTGAGATGAGATGTCCCTGAATCTGTCAGCTCGTAAAGAAGTAATAGCAAAAACTGAATGTTTAATGCAGCCTTGAAATGACCCAAGCAGCATACTTTGTTTTCACAACAAATTCAGTTCTGCCAAGGGTGCCTACATTGAGCCTAAATCTAGATTTTGGATGTTGGACCCTTTGTGACACAGTGCCAGTACCAAGGGATGCATCAATTAAGGCTGCTGCCACCCATGTTGGCTAGATTACTTGAATAAATCATCTAATCCCACCATGTTTCCTATACCTAACCCATCCCAACTGTCACTGCTGCTCCTGCTGCTTTTCCTGGTCCATCTGACATGAGTGATAAATGGGACAGGATGAGTCTGTTAGATGGATACCATGCTCACATTGTAAATCATCAGCATGAACAATAATTCTCAAGGTTTGAGTACACTTCTGTAACCTCAAATGCTCTTTGTACCAGACTAATTGCAATACGCTTTCAGTGGATTTGAGAGGTCATCTATAAACTACTCCCACACTGCAGAGGATTAATTATTTTAGATAGAATTGACCAATGGAGGTGGGGGCTGGGTGGTACTCCAAGAGTAATAAGGTGGTGATTGTTGGATGACTTTTTTTCCAGCAACTGTGGAATAATGTGCTCTTGGATAGCATTTGGCAGGGCAAGCTAGGGTGCAGATATGAAATATGAGAAGATAATATAATATGATACACTGCACTGTAACATCATATAATATCCAAGAGAAGATAATATAATCTGACATAAGTTGATATAATATACGAGAATGAAATATAACCTGATATCTGATACAGGTTATGATGTACTGTATGACAAGATAATATGAGCTGATATGCTCTAATGTGATATACTGTATGAAAATATACTATAATTTTATACAATGCAATATATATTATATATGAGAAGATAATATAATCTGATTTGATATAAAATTACATCACTGTATGATCTTTTCATTATTTTGTAAGACTTAATATTTTTTTAATTTGCAATGAAAACATGAATATTTGAACATATGAGTTAGGAGTGCTTTTTGTTTTCCATGCCACATGCTGCTTTCAGAAACTGCTAGTGACAATAGCGGAAGGATTTTGAGAAATTGGGCAGTAAATACAAGATGATTTTTTTTCCATTGTGGAAGGAACCAGATGTTACTTTTCTGGGTGTATTACTTCAATCCCAAATAGGGCACAGGAAGCACTTGAAGAAAATGAGGATGAAACAATGTGATTTTGGATTGCTCAGGCTGGTTTCATTACCAGATGCTCTGGATGGCCATTTGGGAAGGCTGCCAACACTGCAGTAAGGGTAGAATCAATTACTTCTGGGGACTAACGAACCATGGTTTCTTTGGCTGTACTATTATGTTCTGGGTCCTTGTCCTTACAGCCCCCTAACCATGACTACCAGTCCTTGTTCTACTATGATCAGCTTCTTCTGAAAAAACACTGTTTGTAAAACGTATACTTGGTAGAACTGTCATAATGGAAACTTAGTGTCCACCTTTCCTCTCCCAATAACCCTTTCAACCTTTATTCTTCTGTTCAGGTTTTCTACATGTATTTTGTTTTTTTTTGGTGTTTCTTTTTCTGCTGCTGGTATTCATCAGGAGGGAGCCCCCAGCCCTCTCCACTGGCATCTACCATCTGGCACTGGCCTGTACTCCCAGGGCTTGCCCTATCCCCCAGCAGGGCTGGCAGGGTTCCAGCCCAAACTGGAGACCAGATTCAGTGTGGCCAGCACCATGGCTGGCCGGGAGCAGAGCCTGCGAGGCACCCTTCATCACTGTGCCATGGCACCTTGTGTTTTTCCTGGTTTTCTTACCCAGGAGTTGAGGCATGCAATGACGCCTGCGGACAGGAGTGTGCACATGTCCGCACACGCTCCCTCCAAGTGTCTGACCCCAATTCCTCCCCCTTCTGCAGCACAGTGCCCTCTCCCCCAGCCTCTGCTAGGGAGCAGGCAAGTGCCAACTATTGAGGACCAGCGTCCCCAGAGAAGGAGAGCAGTCCTTCAGATGCTCAATTCTTCTCTTCCCCTGCCAACCACTGGCAAAGTGTGAGGTAAGGCGTCCAGCACCTCATCCCTCAGCACCATCGGGCTGACTTTCTACATGTATTCACAACACATGCATGACAGAAGATAACAGAACATAGCCACCATAAGACAATAATATTGATGACAAACAATTGTTGTTGATAACTCTTTGATGCACACATGATCTGCACGCCCAACACATGGACAAGCCATAGTGCTGTACGACACATGAGACGATACAGAAAAGCAATATCAGGAGGCCACCTTTCCTCTAACAGACCACATACCAACCTATTGAGAGACCTTGTGTCTCACACAACAGTCAATTTTACTTCTTTATTTACTGACTGGCTGTCAGGCTCACAAGCATATACAAGAAAAAAACAAAAAGATGGATTTCTGTTCCCTGCTGTACCATCACTAGTCTTTAAAACATATTTATCAAATAAATCATTAAAAATCCCCAAACTATTTTCAGTCTGCTAAATGCAGTCTATCCTGCTTCTGCTACAGGGGAAAAATATAAATCAATGAATATGTATTTTGTGCCCTCAACACAATTAGCACTCAATAAATAAAACTATTTATCATATAAATCTTTCACAAATTCTCTGTCCCTCTCCCAGACAGATAAATTCACTCTGACCTTCCTCTGCTTTAGGGACTGCAGCTGCCTATGCAGGTCCACACTGTGCATTTTTATCTCTGTAGCACAATACCACTAGCCTCTCTGCCTGCCTGAAACTACAGTTAAATATAGGGAATGTTAGCTAACTTGAATCAGAGTGCAGATTATTTGATGATTTTTAAAGGTGTTTCGTTAAATGTTACTATTTGTCGCATAAAGCAAGCTTCATTAACAGCCACTACCACAATTTCTTTCCCCGTGAGACAAAGAGATGGAAATGACACTGAGGAGTACTCAATCTCCAGTATTGATTATTGGCTACTGCAACTCATGAAATTTGTCAACAGCTGGGTATGCTCAGTATATGCTGTTTTTTTTAAACTTTATTTGTAAGTTTACTGTAGAACAATGTAGCATATTATGTGTAGGTAGGCACTGTACAAATGATAGACTCTTAATTTGGAAAGAGAATGCAACAGTATTACAGTTAGCAAACTGTCATGCCCCAAACACTGTTACTTCACATGGGAGTTTCCATTATAACACAAATTAATGCAAGACCCAAGAAAATATATAGTAGCGGCCATATGCTGTCATGAGCGTGGGTAAAACAGTAACAGATTGATAACATCGTATACCCTGAAATAGAGAAATAGGGTTTAGTCCTCCCTAATCTGACATCATGTGCAATTCATTGCAAACATAACTTAAGAGTACTACTTGGTCATCTGGCCCAGTAGCACTGAGGTGCTGGATGCCTTACCTTGTGCTATGCAGGTGACCTGAGTTCGGGAATGACCTTGGGTCATCGGGGTACCAGTATTGGGGGAGGAGGGGGGGGAGGAGCAGAATCGAGCAGCCTTACAGCAGCTCTCCTCTCCTGGGGGAGGTGGTCACCCTCCCAAAGTCCCACTACCATGGGGTGGAGGTCTGGTGCCGGTACAATCAGAAGGGGTGACACGAAAGGAGGGCATCTTGATGCAAGTTGTGCATGTGCCTCCACACGTGCACATGTGCCAGAGATGGGGGTTGGGAGTAAACAGGGATACAAACTTACAAAATATATATATAAAAAAGAGTTCTCCTTGTTCACAACAGGTAATAGGATAACAAATACAAATATTGCATAATTCAAATATCAGCTCAACTAAGAGGGTATACGGTATGCCCTTAACCATCTCCCTCCATGCCCAGATCTAGCTTAGCGAAGTTATATAACAGTAATGAGGTGAAATCCAGGAGAAAATCTCATCAAATAGGTATTTAAACATTAGACACTGACACAAACATGTGAATACCAAAATATTGAACAGTAGTATATTCGGCTTAGTGGCACAACAGGTGATATTGTAAGGGCCGACATTAATGCAATAAAAAATTATCCATATCTAATGTTCAGTCCCACCTCGCTTCTGCATCTTGATTGGAAAAGTCTGAGTGGTGTGAAAGGGGAAGCACAAAGGATGAAAGGAAAGGAAAGGCAAGTCAGAGTTCGCAATGGGAAAACACCAGGTGGCACCATAATGTCAGTAGAGTAATGGGTGCACGGCAGAGTCCCACAATAAAGTTCAATAAAAAATTATAAAAAGTTCAGCATCTCCAAGTCCAGACCCTGCACCATGTCTTAACTACTGGTGGTCCCATAGCAAAACAAAACAGAGATAGTCAACTGAAACATACTTTGTCAGATGCTGGTAATTGCATGCTGTGCTGCTTACAAAATTAAGCATCCTCATTCTCTGGCTCCATATCACTGCTGCATCATTGAAACTCCTTCTCCACCTTATCCAGTAGTTTTGCTGTATCCTTAGGGTCTGAGAACTGTTAGGTTTTCTCCCCATAGGCAATCTTTAAGCTTGCAGGAATCAACAGAATATGTTGAATCCCTAATTGTCTCAGACTTGTGGGTAGGCTATCAAATCCCTTCATACGTTGTCTGGTTTCATAGCTGAGATCAGGGAAAAAATGAATTGTATTGCCTTGCCACTCAGAAAGCCTCTTTTGCTTGGCTTTGAGAGACTATCCTGCTAAAATACCAACCCTAGCTCTACCAGAACTGTAAGAGGCAGAGGTATATTAGACTGGGAGAGAGAGCGTGAGATCTGGGTAGTAATCCTGTAGCTCTTCAGGATAGCAGGGGCCAGGGAGATTTGACAGTGTTCACAAAACCATGTCTGAAGGAAAGATTGTAAATTATCCTCCTATGACCTTCTGGCAGCCTAGGATGAGGACATGCATCCCCTAATTGAGTTTACCATATTTCCAAGCCCTTTCTGTAAATGTACTGTTTCTTTCAACAAGCCCATGGCAACAGTGAGAGCTCTGTCATCTGTCTGTTTGGTTTTTGAGATATTGTCGAAGAGAGTACAGAGTTTACTATCCATAGCCTGCATCTGAGTCTGAAATTCCTCTATCCTTCTATCGATCACTTGTATGGCCTTTAACAGGGTGGCACTGGTGGGCTCTGAAAAGCCTCCATCAGAACCCTGTGTCTGTCTGGCTTTGCTGCTGCCCAGCTCCTGCTCCTTCGGTTGGGCTCCTTCTCCACCTGCTCACACCAACTTGTTGGTTTACCCATAGTCATTGTTTGGGAAGGTTTAAGGACAAGTTTGATATGTGTGTACTTCAGATAATGTCTTCTTGCTTTGTGTTCCAATGTTTTTTTTAAATCTGAGCTATTTGGGAGCAGTCTTATAGGAAATTAGCCACAGTGATCTACAGAGCTCTGAAAGTTGCTGCTCTTAGCTAGGCTGCTGGCCATGCCCCAGTATGTGCTGTTTTTAATAATTGTTGTGTCATGACATTGAAGTGCTACAGTGCCAAAGGAAAACTGAGTTTCTTTGGACCTGCGTCAACAGTGTGCAAAATGTCAAATTTTCTCATGTTCAACGAATGCAAATTCAGCATTAGCTTATCTTTAGCTAGAGGTACTATCACTCCATGGTTATCTATCCGCTTCCACAATTTCTTATCGTACAATATCTTGTTTTTTCAATAGATTAGCAGTGTCATCCTTACTAGTCATGGATGGATGGAAACATAAATGCGTCAGATTAATAACAAAAGCCATCAGTAGGATTTTATTATTTTGCTTTCAACTGACTTTTACACCAAACTCAAGGAATTCCTTGTCTGTATTATTCATTTTACATTGGGATAAAAACTGTAGTGTGGTTGCAGTCTCAGCCAACTAAAATGCTTCTAGAGTTTGATCATAGAAAAACAGTACAACCTCCGTGGTAACTAAGTTACTAGATTTTAATATTGCTGGTAGAAGTGATCTCATATTACATTTTGACGATGAGAGATTTTAGAAGAAGAGTTGCCCACTTTATTTAATGGCAATAAATGCTCACAAATTCATTAAATTGTGCTCTGTCACTAACTATATTTGAATAACATTATCATACTGTTAAGATATAATTTCCTGTCAGTATTCTGGGTGACAATCAAAATACAGGCATCGGTGTTGTTTCTACTATATATATTAACTGTGCACTACATGTAGGAAGTACATTTTTTACCATTTTGAAATGCATATACCAAACTGAAGTAATCATTATTAAAAGTGACTATGAAGGACTCTCTTTACATCTCATTGGCAAAACAATACACTACAATATGTATGTATGTATATATACATGTATACATGCATGCATGTATGTATTGATTTATTAATTTATTATTTCATTATTTTATTCATTCATATATCTATGACTTATTCATTGAAACATAGAATTGTTGGTAGAACAGGATTACTTGGTTCACATAGTCTGCCCAGATGTTTCCTGCCTTAATATGTTTCTGCAGACCCTAACTGGTCTCCAGCGACCTTCCTACCTTCCTGGCTACTTTCTGAGATATCCATATGTCTGTACCATGCATGCTTAAAGCCCCCATCATTGTTTTCACCTCTACCTCTTCTACTGGCAGTTTCAGTGAAGAAATATTTCCTCACATCTCTCTTAAACTCCCCACCTTCTAGCTTCACCTCATGCCCCCTGGACCTGGTGTTCTTTCTCATTTGAAAGAGACTGTCTTCCTGTGCCCTGTGCACACATGTGAGGTACTTTTAGGTCTCTATCATGTCACCTCTTGCTCTCATTTCTTTTATGGTGTACATGCTGATACCCCTCAGTCTTTCCTGATAGGGCTTCTCATACAACCCCTGCACCATTTTAGTTGCCCTCTTCTGCACTGCTTCCAACCTGTTTATGTCTAGACTGAAGTGCAGCCTCCAAAGCTGCACACAGTTTTTCTTCAGGTGGGATCTCATTAGTGAGTGTTACACTGGCAACATCACCTCCCTCCTGCCAGAGATAGCCCTCCTGGTGCACCTCAGTATCCCACTAGCCCAACCCACTGTTTTGTCACACTGCTTCCCACTTTGAGATAGCAGATATTTTTATTTGTAATTTTTGACAAGGAAAGGCACACTAGGCTATGATAGCTTGTTTCAAGATACAATCAAGAGGGCTACATGGACCTGTTTTATTGATGGGAAAATGTTGTCCATGAAACTTGGAAACTCCCAGTCTTGCCAGTAGGGGAAACCCTTGTCCATATGGCAGGTAGCCAAGATGGTGGATGCTGAGGATGAAGGAGAAGGTAGTGACGGCGATCCTAAACTAAGCAAAACTGGAGTGAAAATGATCTCTGCTATAGTGTACTGCACTAAAACAATCAAAATATTTCCTTGCCTGGGAATATGTCCTCTGCTCCTATGCCTGTGGATCAAAGTACAGCCTATGAAATTAAACAGACTAATAGTCAAGAAGAAGCTCAATGTCCTACCTCCAGCAGCAGTGAAAGTATGCAGGTAGATATCATAAATGATGGTGCAAATCTAGATAATATGGAACTAGAAAGGGGAATGACAGCAAGAAAACAGCACATCATTCAGCTCCTAGCTAAAGAAGAAGAAATGATTGAAAATGAGAAACCTGGGAACATATGACACCTCTACAGCTGTGTTTTGAAACTGAGATTATGTCAGATTCAGGCCTGACAGCTCTTGCCGTGTTACCTGCATAGTCAGCCTGGATGAAACAGAGAGAGGAGGGCAAAACCCTGGGGCTAAGGTATGGGAGGCCAGCTTTCACACAGGAACCCAACACTGATTGGATGGCTGAGAATGCTATTTGGGACACAAGGTGGGAGTGCTCACCTGACAGCAAGGCATAGTCCCAGGGAAAGTGCCAACAGCAGCTATGCTTAAAGAAGCAGCTTCCCTGGTAAGACTTTTAGTTGTTAAAATGCCTGGTTCTGCCTCACTGTTTATTTGGGATAATAAAGTAAAACAACAGCTTTTGGGAATAAGATGGTTTC
Organism: Neoceratodus forsteri; assembly: GCA_016271365.2. Classification (NCBI taxonomy): domain Eukaryota; kingdom Metazoa; phylum Chordata; order Ceratodontiformes; family Ceratodontidae; genus Neoceratodus; species Neoceratodus forsteri. Next base: position 657,614,671 of record CM028136.1, read on the forward strand.
TATTACACTAGTGGCTTTTAAAACTGGGAACGCTGTGATGGGTTTTAACACAAAATTTGCTTTTAAACAGAATTGCTTCAAGGGGAAATGGCTGACTGGGAAGATAGGGAGGAAATTGGGACTGAACAAAATGAAAGTCTACTACTGAATGCTGCTGGGGAAAAGTTCTCAGCTCTGAATCATGTATGTTCTGTGGACAACAATATTGGGAAAGGAGAGAACAATACCACAAAGTCATCTAACAGAAGTCTGTATGATAAAAACTTGTGCGGGGAGACGGGAGGGGGTTGATACCAACAAAATCTCTGACATGGAATCTGGAGAAAGGGAAATCTTGAGTGATGTTTAGATAAACCTGTACAAATCTCTGTTCCTGAGGTGCATATAAGTCAGACAGCCCTCAGGAGCCCCAAGCCCCTTTTGTTCCCCCTGTCCAGTCAAATAGGTAAACCTGAAGGTATCTTTACTGTTACCCCACCACCACCACCACCACCACCACCACCAGAGCAGATACCTCCTGAAATTGATGCCTCAGAGAGAAGACCCTTAGGTAGTACTGTGTTAGACCAAGCAGGTCCAACTTGAACTTGAAACTTGAGATCCAAGTGCAACTGGGTCCTCACAGAGCATAGGCCCCGAAGCTTCAAAAAGGAAGGTCTGAATGAATCAAGGTGGTCATAGAGCATACACTGGTAGCAGCAGGACAACCTGAGAGGGTCGACCAGAGCAACCAGGAAGGGGATATAAACTTTTTCCAGATGGCAGACCTCTTTTGGACCCGGGGGGGAGGGTACTAGGACATAAACTTAAAATTAAATACAGTGACTTCTGGTGACATCAGTGAACAACAATGGTGACAACAAGATGGCAGCTTAACCAAGGAGCTCTGTGAGGACTGACTTGAATCTGCCTCCTTACATTCTAAATTTCGAAATATCCACTCTACTTTTGGTGTTAAGGAGGATAACATTATATGGGAAGAAGTTGGGCTAAAAAAACTTGATAAATCTGCAACATTACTACAGATCTCGAGTGATACACCACAGCAGCCAGCCAAAATTATGGTGACCAAAAATTCTAGAGACCCACAGCAACCTTCCAATGCAGCTCTCCTAGCAGACATTAGAGATTTTCGTGATGAGACCAGATCCCTATATCAATAATTAAAATCCTCCTTGGCTGTGATGGATGGGAAAACACAAAATCTCGAAAAGCAGGTATTAGAAACTGATAGCCACATTGATAGATTGGAACAGCTTTTCACTCATTTATTGCATGGCAGCAACTGAATGAAAAATGTGAAGATCTAGAAATTCTTTCCCGTCGGAACAATATTTGGATCTATGGTGTTCCAGAAAGAGATGAGTGAAAAGAGAACATTTAAAAATTTTTGCAAGATCTCTTGGGCTTGTTAATGGACATTTCGTACTTATTATCTTTGCCACTGGAAAGAGCCCACCAGTCATGGCCACTCCAGCTGCAGGTCCTGGTGCATGTCCCTGATCAATAATCATGTGTTTTTATAACTACGCTACTAAACAAAAAATCTTGAACAGAACTTAGAAGAAAGGACAGCTTTTATTTCAAGGTCACTGTACCACATTTGACAATGATTACTCTTCCTCTATCTAATGGTCTCTAGAATTTTTGGTCACCATAATTTTGGCTGGCTGCTGTGGTGTATCACTCGAGATCTGTAGTAATGTTGCAGATTTATCAAGTTTTTTTAGCCCAACTTCTTCCCATATAATGTTAACCTCCTTAACACCAAAAGTAGAGTGGATAGTTGGAAATTTAGAATGTAAGGAGGCAGATTCAAGTCAGCATGGATTCACAGCGGGAAGGTCATGTCAGACAAATCTGATAGATTTCTTTGACTGGGTGACCAAAGTAGTAGATCAGGGAGGGGCTGTGGACATGGCCTACCTAGACTTTAGCAAGGCATTTGACACAGTCCCACACAAAAGATTAATATACAAGTTAGCCAGCCTGGGACTGGGTCCAAAGATGACAGCCTGGGTAAAGAATTGGCTGGAGAATAGGGCACAGAGAGTAATAGTAAATGGAGTCCACTCTGAAGAAAGGGAGGTTACTAGTGGGGTACCGCAGGGTTCAGTATTAGGACCGGTCCTCTTCAATATCTTTATAAGCAACATTGCAGAGGGACTGGAAGGAAAAGTATGTCTCTTTGCAGATGACACAAAGATCTGCAACAGAGTTGATGCACAAGGTGGGGTGGAAAGGATGAGAATGGACTTGGCAAGGTTAGAGGAATGGTCAAATGTATGGCAGCTTAGATTCAATGCTAAGAAGTGCAAGGTAATGCACCTGGGAAACAAAAACCCAGGGGAAGAGTACACAATGGGGTGAGATACTAACAACAACAAAATGGAAAGGACCTGGGGTAGTCATATCAGATGACCTACAGGTGGGCAAGCAATGTGAGAGGGCAGCAAGGAGGGCTGGGGATACTGGGATGCATAGGAGAGGCATCACCAGTAGAAAAGAGGAAGTTGTTATCCTCTGTACAGACAGCTGGTGCGACCCCATCTGAGTACTGCGTGCAGTTCTGAGACCAATCTCCGCAAAGATATAGACAGGATGGAAGCTGTCCAGAGGAGGGCAACTAAAATGATGCAGGGTCTGCACCGGAAGACATATGAAGAGAGACTAAGGAGCTGAATATGTATAGCCTCGAGGAAAGGAGGGAGAGGGAGACATGATAGAAACTTTCAAGCACCAAGGGAATCAACAAAGTCCAAGAGGGTAGCATCTTTCAAAAAGAGGTGTGCAAGAACAAGGGGCAAATTGAAGATAGAGGGGGCAGCTCAGAGGTAATTTAAGGAAGTATTTTTTCACAAAGAGGGTTGTGGATGCATGGAATGGCCTTCAGGAGGAGGTTGTGGAGTCAAAAATAGTGGTGGAATTCAAGCATGCATGGGACAGTCATAAGGCAATTCTAGGGGGTTGGGGTAGGAAGAAGTAGACTGCTGGTTAATTAGGATCTGCAGCTTATCCATTAGGTAGGGAAATGGGCAGACTGGGTGGGCCAAGCGGTCCTTATCTGCCATCAAATTCTATGTTTCTATGTTTCTATGGTGTCGGAGAGCTTTCATTCCTCTTTTTAAATTTCTAAAGGAAAATAACTTAAAATTTAATACCCCCTGCCCAGCTCAATTAAAAGTTTTCTTTCTCGATGGATCTCACATTTTTGATGACTATGACACAGCTCTGCAGGCTCTCCAAGAACATCAACTGATCTCAGATGAAGCCATGGATGTGCAGGAAGCGAGAGAGAAATGAATCCTCCAAAAGGAGATCTGCTCCAAGGTTTCCCCCAAAGGAAAAAAGCAGCCTAAGGAGCAAACACTTGTTGAAATCTGCTCTATTGCAAACATTTAGAAGAGACCCTTCCAAGTGATGCTTCCTGTGGAGAGCTTTTGTAAGTACTTGCTGTTCTTTTGTATGAGCTGCTTCTTTGGGTGAAAGTTGGAAACACTAATGATCCAGCTTCTGTGGTCATGTATTCAAACTTTTGGGCTGCCCTGCCATTAGAGCTTTAGACAATCGATGCCTGGACCACAAAGTCCATGGTACAACCCCCACATATATGCAAACTTTGGTTGCATTTGTCCCATTTGTTTTGTAGTATGAATATGTTAATCCTGTGGCAGAACTTAGTTCACCCGTTGGGCTCCCGGTTTGAATAGCACACATCAGATTTAAATGCACAGCTTGTAACTGAAGCACAGTTTTTTATTCAAGTTCTTCTCCACAGTTGGGTTGTTGCAGATTCATAAGGCCCGGCCTACCATTTTGGCCCTAAGACATTCACATACTCACCAAATTCTTGACCAAATCTCTGTAATAACTGAGGCTTTTAGATCATATTATATAAATCTGTATACTCCTAGCCTTCCAGTGGACCCATATGCTTTATTGGGCTATTTAAATTACCTATTTCTCCCATTCCTTTCTCTGACAGTTGGTGATTCATTGAAGTCCCCTGTTACACATGCAGAATTAATGGCAGATATTTTGTATCTCAAACATGGGAAGTGTCCAGGTACTGATTGCTTGTCCAGAGAATTTTATAAACATTTTAAGGAAAATGTTGTCCCTTTACTCTTTAAGGTTTTCTGGGATCTCTGCTATTAATGGGGGTGGTAACAAAACAAAAAGGAAATGGACCTGGGTAATCATATCAGATGACCTTAAGGTTAGCAAGCAATGTGAGAAGGCAGTAGGGAGAGCTGGGAGTATACTGGGATACATAGGGAGATGCATCACCAGCAGAAAACAGGAAGCTGTTATCCCTCTGTACAGACAGTTGGTGAGACCCCATCTGGAGTACTGCATCCAGTTCTGGAGACCCCATCTCTGCAAGGACATAGACAGGATAGAGGCAGTCCAGAGGAGGGCAACTAGAATAGTGCATGGTCTGCAAGAGAAGCCATATGAGGAGAGACTAAAAGAGCTTAATATGTATACCCTTAAGGAAAGGAGGGAGGAGGGGGACATGATAGAAACTTTTAAGTTCCTCAGTGGAATCAACAAAGTCCAAGAGGGTAGCATCTTTCAGAAAAAGAGACATGCAAGAACAAGGGACACAATTTAAAGATGGAGGGGCAGTTCAGGGGCAATGTGAGAAAGTATTTTTTCACAGAGAGGGTAGTGGATGCATGGAACAGCCTTCCTGAGTAGGTTGTGGGGTCTAAAACTGTGGGAGAATTCAAGAATACATTGGACAGACATAAGACAATTCTTGTGGGGGGGTAGGAAGAAATAGGCTGTTGGTTGACTAGGATCTGCGACTTATCCTGTAGGTAGGGAAATGGGCAGACTAGGTGGGCCAAGCGGTCCTTATCTGCCCTCAAAGTCTATGTTTCTATGGGAGGTCATGGATAAAGAGGGCTCTGTCCTGATCTCCTGGTCCCAGGGGATTATCTCTGTTTTACCCAATCCTTGAAAGGACACCTCTTTATGTTCCTCTTACAGACTGATTTCCATTCTCAATACAGATTTTAAATTACAGATATTATTACCCAGAGGCTGAAGCATGTGATACCAGATTTAATTTACCTTGATCAGATCGGGTTTGTCCCTGGCTGTCAGGCTCAGGTTAACCTCTGGCACACTGTCCATATAATTGACTAATTTCATCATAACAGCCAGCCCTCTTACTTAGTCTTGATGCAGAAAAGGCTTTTGAAAAGGTTTCATTGCTTTTTGTGAGATCTGCCCGTTCCAGGTTTGGGTTTCCAGGAGATTTTGATCATTTATTGTTTAAATTATATAATATTCCTCTTGGCTATATTAGGGCAAATGGACATATTTCCTCATCATTCAGTTTAGGAGGAGGCACACAAAAAGGGTAACCTTTGTCACCTCTTCTATTTGCTTTATATATTGAGTCCCTGGCCCAGGGCATCAGGGAGAACATAGCAACCCAAAAAGTCCAACTTGAGGACCGACAGCATAAGCTCAAGCGGTATGCTTCTGATGTGTTCTTGTACTTAAATAATCCGGAGTCTTCCTTACTGGCAGTTTTTGAGCATATTTCCCTCTTTTTTGGCTCTTTCAGGTTACACTCTTAATACTACAAAAACTGAAGTGTTACATTTTAATTGCAATGTTCCTTTATCATTGCAGAATAGGTTTCCTATGAGATGGGATCTCCCTTCACTGCGATATCTTAGGATCCATTTGTCTCCCTCAGTCTCTCAACTTTTTCATTTAAATTATCCTTCGTTGCTGACATGACTGAAACAAGATCTGCAAAGGTGGTCATTATTGCCCCTCCCTCTTCATGGCCATATCCAAACTTTGAAAATGAATGCTTTACCGCTGCTTTTATTTTTATTTCAGTGTATCCCCTGCAAAGTCCCAGTAAAAGATTTGGAATCCTGGCAATGACTGTTCAGGAAATATATTTGGCAAGCCAAAAGACCCAGGATTTGTTGGCAAATTTTATACCTCCCTAAGCATTTAGGGGGCCTTGCAGTCCTCTGTTTAATCGGCTATTGGATTTCTGCTCAAACATGCCTCACCCTATTGTTGGGTCACAGTACCTATCATTTTCACTGGAAAAGTATAGATTTAAGCCAGCCCCTCTCTTCTCCCTGATTGGTTCAATGTTTTTTCCCTTCCAGACCTTAGAGTGGGGAGAAAATGATTTATTCAGGTACTGAATCGATGTTAGAAGGATGTAAATGGGGTTTCCATAGGGGCATTACTGGGTTTCATTTATGGAAATACCAAGGGTGGTTGGCCGAGCCTTCATTCCCTCCAGTTCACACTGATGTATGGTTTAGTAACATAGCAGTCAAGGGCATTTAAGGTCCTTGGCAACTGCGGCAGGAGGGAGTGATTATCCCTTTTGAACTAGCTCAAACTAGATTTGGTTGGGAGGCTTAAGATCAAATGCATTATTACCAAATTAGAGTTGATATAATGGCCCAACAGAGGAAATTGTTACACAATAATAACAGTTCATTACCTGGTCCACCATGGAAAATTATTTGGAAGTCTGAGTCTGGGGAGAAAGCCATTTCTTTATTGTATGCTAATTATATTTCCGACTTTCAGCAAATTACTGACACAAATTCATCAGAAATGGGAACAGAAATTGGCTATCATAAATGAAAAGTGACAATAGCTTCAAACATGGAGGTACATGTGACAATTCTCCTCATCTCTGAGGTGGGGTGAATTTCTCCGGAAACTCTGCATTAGATATTTCTGTGTTCCTGTGGTGGTTTCCAAATGATCTCCATCAGTCTTACCTGCTTGTTGGAGGTGCTGTGTTGAGGCCTTAGCTTCACAGACACATATTTTTTGGTCTTGCACAGCTCTGACGCCATATTGGTCAGAAATTCAGGGTCATTTGCAGGCAAGTTTTGGCTTAGCTTTGCTACCTGGCTCTTTTAATCTTCTTTTCAGTCTCCTACCTTCTGGAGTGACAGGAAAGGAAGCTACATACCTATGGAACATTTTGTTTGTGGCAGCTTTTAAAGCTATCACTAGGAAGTGGCTCTCTCCTCAGCCTCTGAAGATAACTGACTAGAAAGAGATAGTTGATGTCACTTATCAATTAATAAGAATTACTTTCTCACTCCAGCAGAGAACTGTGCATTTTCAGAATAGGTGGACAAGATGGGAAGTGTATGGAGACCTTCATTCTCCTTAACTGATATCTCAGATTTCTATTAGTTACCCGTTCACTACTATATGTTACTATGTAGCAACATGTTTGATTTCAATGTTTATTATTACCTAGGTGAGATCAGGCTTTAATGTTTGCCCTACTTAACTTTTGGGGGGTTCATTCTCCTTGATTTAGGTCATTTTTGGGTTTTCCTAGCCCCACTGTACATCTTTCTTCATTTTATCTTTTCTTTAGGTTAAGGATATGCTGCCTTTTCTTTCTTTTCTGAAATTTTCCTTGATCTATTCTTTTGTCTTAAGAATTACTATCAGGCATGTTGTTTTTCATTTTTATTCTCCATGGCCTGTGTAAGCTAGACCATGTTAGATTGTTTGTACAGAATTCAACCTTGTTACAGTTTTTTATGGGCTGTATTGTCAGTTTGTTGGTGTTTGTTCTGAGTTTTTCATAAAGATTGAGTATCAAAAAAGAAATGAAATACAGCATGGTCAAAATGAAACATGGAAAACAGTGCTTTAGAAAGTGGTGCTGAACAAAAACATTGACCACAACAACAAAGCCAATGGTAGCGGTCAAGAAACATAGCAACCACTACCATGACTAACAACAAATACCTAAATTTTATTTTTGTGGTGGGCTTTGTTCCCTGCTCCACTCTTCGTGGGTGGGGGGCTTTGCTTCCACACCCCTGAACTTAATATAATAAACTCCATGAGGGTTGCAACTCGGGGACAGGAAGGAACTCGGGGGGACTGCGTTTGTGAGGGTGAGGGGAGAACACACAAAAAAATAAAACTTGGGAGGGGGCAGAAGAAAAGCACCACAGACAGGAGACAAGGAACAGAACCCAGGTCACTGGGACAGTCCACCACCCTAGCTTCTTACTTCCTTAACCCGCTGCACCACGGGAGCAGCTCAGCAAAGTGCCATGCTTTTTCTCCAATCATCCCTGTCCTCCCATGTCATCATGACAGCTACAGTGATAGCGATAACTGACTTGTGCTACACTATCCCTGTAGCTGCTATGTGAAATGCTATTTTTCCAGTGTGGATTTTCCTGCGCTTCAGTTTCCATGACATATTCACTGGGTACCTCCAGGGGGAACTGGCACAATGCCAAAACAATGTCCATCTTAGATATGTGGGTGGTTCTGAAGATCCTCCAGATAGAGTGCATGAAGCTGAACATTAAAAATTCCATGGGCTTCTTTGTCTTGGAACTATATGCTTTCATCCACATATCTGGTGATGATGGGTGTGATGTTAGTTTCAGAACAGTAGGTTTGCTACACAGATTATGGGACAAGTATAAGAAGCTAAAATACACTGCTTTATAGGCCCTGTTTGTTGCCATCCCCCTCACCAAAATAACTATTAAAACCATCACAGTCTTGTTTTATAACAAATAGGTAATGTGATGGACATTTCATATTGGTTAATATACAACTACAATGGTGTAAGATAGCTGGCCAAGTCACTACCCATTTTAGACTATGAACTTATGTGGAAAAAAGGATGGAAGTTCAAAGTCAAGCTGCATACACAAATACTGGGATAAACCATGTGCCTTGTAGTTTTTATTGAGGGAAAGACCATGGCATTTGTTTTACTCAGGCCAACCCAGGTCCTGTCACAAATATAGAGAAAGAGCCAGTCCAAGCATAGTTTGTGATAAGCCATGCTGTAATCTTTGCTTTGACTATGGACATAAAGGTCCACAGTGTCCAAACCTGTGTAGTTGCAATTTATGTGAGTAACAGGGTATTCCTTCCATCAGTGCCACTGGGAGTCACACAATAAGGAAGATACAATTGACCATGAGTGAATCATTTCAAGAGATCAGCAGAATGAAACAATCTGGATATCTGCTGCAAAAGAAGAACAGAACACCACTAAGGATGAGTAACCAGATGTACATTGGTTGGAGAAGGAACATGTGATGGGTTAGGGATTTTGTTTAAAGGATATGTGTCCAGATTGTCAAACCCCTTAAAAATCCCGCAGCTGCAGCAAAAACTTGGCACAAATGGGTTGCCACTTGTGGAGCCACAGTTCTTCCCATAGCTACAGTATTCTGAAAAGTGGAGCCGGTTTTACAACCAGCTCTACGATTTATGGCACCTTGCAGCTGTTTTTCCCCAGCAGCTGCAGAAAAATATTGTGGCTGGTAGGACCAGGTGTAACATCTCCTGCAGCTGCAGAAGACAGAACATTTCCAAATCTTCACAGCAGCAGAAATTTCAGTCCACAAATGGAGTTATGGAGTGGGACTTAGTCCCAGTACATTTTGAAAATCCAGGCCCATGTTTTTTTAGTAAAGCATATAGTTGAACTCTCTCGGGAGAGGTTTGATGATAGATACAGATTACTTTGAATCATCTTTCAGATTTCTGTTTATTTATGCACTACAAATGAAATCTTTTAGGACTTATTTTCAGAAATAATGCCTATTCTGTATATGGCTCCATGAGAGAAGGGAGCACTGTGATGGGCGACAGGAATGTGGGCCCAGGAATGACACTGGATGACAAAGTGGCACAGGGGAGGAAATGTCAATTCACAACTGGGTGCACCACAAAACTGTGTGCAAGTAAGAACAGGGAGTGGCAGAAGCTACAACCATGAACCGAGGCATTTAAAGAAAAAAAAAATGTGACTAACACTTCCACGAGAACGGAAAGTCCCAGATGCAAATGGGTCACCGGGGGGTGGGTGGGTGAGGAGGTACATCAGGGAGTGCAGATGGAAGGCCCGTGGGTGCACAGGCCCCATGCAGCATGTGACAGGACAGGCAAAGGGGCAGGGCAGCAGAGTGTGGAGGGCATAACATTGCAGCCACACAGGTGGCAGTGAGGTATGGTGAGCAATGCACCTGGAGGCAGGAGATGGCACTGGACAAGGTGGACACAGGACACCAGTGAAGGCATGTACAGTGTTGGTGCACAAGGTGACACTGTAGGCAGATGGCACAGCAGTGGGTACAGGTACATGGCACAGATGGCAGCAGCGGTACACGTGGGTGTACTTCTCTGTGTGGCATTCACAGAAAGCATCAGGAGGCACACAGGACAACAGTGGCAGCAAGCTGTTGATGACCATTGCAGGGCAGGGGGCCTGCATGTTGTGAACTGGAGCAGACAATATCTGCACAGGACATGGCGGGCAGCAATGGAATAGGTGGGCAGTCAGGAACAGATGTTGTGGGCATCAGCTGTACAGCACCCAATGACATGCTGTTACACCTGAAGTTGGAAATTATATGCCAGGCCCCTCAGGTAGTCAGCCATAGTGTGCTTGTTGTAGTCCTACACAATGCTCTTAATCTGCTGTGTCAGGTCCCTGTACTTCCTCCATTTTGCTGCCACTCCACTCCAGGAGAAGAGCTGCTCAATGCAGATCCCATTCAACCGTTGTTCCTCATAAAGTCAGTCAATGAAGTTCCAGATCCCTGGATGGGTGGCACCGAGATGGGTGCTAAAGCCCCTGTGCCAGCCCTCGATGGCACTGTTCATACGTGCCAGCCCTGCGCACATGGCATCATACATGTTACATGCCTCCAGTGGAAACAGAGGCTGAAGCCTAGCTGTGTGTCCAAATGGTCGGCCCAGCCATGTCTACTCAACATAATTAAGGATGGGCCTCAGCAGTGCCTCATTCACCTGATAGTAGGCAGAGTCACACAGTGTGGCAAATGAATCCAGCACGTCACCCATGGGCACAGAGACAAGGGGGAGCACCATCCAGACCTGCAGGGTGAATTCCTCATCTATGGAATAGCATTGGAAGGCCATGGGAGACCACTGTATGTACTGCTACAGGACCTGGCCAAAGTGAAAGAAGCAGCCCCACAGCACAACCCCTGGGAACTCAGCAGTGAATCCACACCAATTCACCTTCTCAAAATCCAGGAGTACCATCTGTGGTGTACTGTTACCCACCAGCTTACGCACCTCTATAAACACCCTGTTGTATGCCTGCTTCCAACAGCTGCACATCAGTATGTAGACCGAAGGCACCATGAGGTCTGCATGCATGCTGTGTACAGTGTAAAGTTGCCCGAACAGGGGTAGTGTGGCACAAAAGGTGCCATCAAGGAACCAGTCCTCGCTGTCACCCAGGAAGTGTAGTGTGTGCTGTGTGGTGAATAGCAGCACCCTGTCCTCGGTTGGCCCACTATCATACAGGAGAAAAGGCTCCCCTGGGTAGGTGACATGGTACTCTGGAGGTACGTCCAGGTCCTTGACAGTGGCAGGCATAGCTGGGCAGCTCCATGCAACTTGTCAGACATGCTGTGCTGCCCTCTTCAAGAGTGGCAGGGTGGAAAGCCTGCCCATCACGACATCCAATACCCCTGAAGTGCACTGGATGATCACCTGTCCAGGGCTTTCCATGCTTGTGCATGCCCTGGCATGGACATCAGCCATGATACTGCACACACCAACCTCACCGGCATTGGGGACATGATTGTGGTTCTGCCCCTGGTGCACCACATGGTCAGCAACTGTGTGTAGGCATGCAGGGCTTGAAAGCAGTTGTACGGGAACAACACCAGTACATCTTCCCTCTCACCTCCTTACCTTGATGATATACATATCCCGCAAGGGACAGTAGGCGTCTTCCCTTCTGGCTGGCAGAAATGTGGGAATCTCCATCCTACAGTTGCCAAAAATTGTTAGACACTGTGCCTGTGCAGGCAGCTGCCTTTTCTATCACTACAGGGGCACGTGACTGGTGATGTCTCGGAGGTCAGTACAGCAGGGGTACACCCACAGTCTGAAGCCAGTGTGTAGAAAAGGGGAGCACCTCTCACAGGATGGGTTTTGCTGTGCAAAAGTTTGCTTGTCTGGGCTATGGTGGCATTAGTTCAGTGGCACAGCGCAGAGTTGTTCACCCTCAAATGGACCCAATGTTCTGATTTGTTCCCATGACCCTACACTGAGTTTCTGACAGGTGAGTGCACTACCATTACAGGCACACTCCAGTCAACCATGTGTGTTACACTGTTCTCTGTGTAGACATCTATGCTTGTTATTGAACCTACTATCTGGGTCATTCCACACTGTACTGCCTGCCTATGCACTGCCTAATGCCGTACACCATGAGGGCATGACAGCTGCAGTGATGCAATATCTTTCTCTTTCCTGATGGACTGTTGGTGCTGTGTTGGGGGGGACGGCTTGTCTGCTGCTCCATGGAGGTGTGCCACGCAAGCCGCTGCTTGTACAGCTGTTAGGGGGTGGTGGCCATCCTGACTGTACACTGCAGTGGGGGGAGCCATAAGACCATACACAATAATGGCATGGGGGGGGGTTGTGCATGCTGCTGTTGGCATCTTGCTGCAGCCTGTGCAGCTTGTGTAGGGTATGCCTGCACAAGTGTGGTGCATGCTGTTTGCAGGGGTTGTGGCACCCCTGTATGGTCTATGCTGTGGCATTATTGGAAGGGGGGGCATTGCCATGCCATACCTGTTGGGGGGTGGGCTGTGTGGCATGCACCTGGTTCATGGGCAGAGGGTCAGGGATGGGGTGTGATGGTCCAATGCTCCCTGGGCAGGCAATGCACCGGGGGGCATGCATGTCACCCTGGGGCCACATCTGCTTGGCCTGTGTGTGTGTATCCCTTCAGGGTATGGTCTGTGCTTGTCAGTGAACCTTTCTGTGGTGTGTGCATGTGCGCGCTATTTTGGGGTTCCCTCTAATTGCAAGTCACCCTTCTTGCTATTCACCCTTATTACCATTCGCTCTTATTGATGTTCACCCTTATTGCTAGTCATTATTATTGACGGTTGCCCTTATGACATTCAGCACACATGACGTGTGCCCTCATACACTGTGGCTATCATGGATCATTAGCCATTATTGATGTGTCAGCATTATGCTGCACTGTCTTATTGACTAGATATATTTGCAGGTGCCAACTTCTAGGTGCCGATATCACTGGATACCCTGTATAATAATAAAACCATTGTTTTGGGAGGGGGATTTAAACTGTGGATTGCCCCTACTGGTACATCCACATAACCTTGCTAAAACCTACAGTAACATGCTTTACTTAGCAGGTATGATAAAAACAGCAAGTTTAAAAGATTCTTATATGTCTCTCCACCATCAAGGCAAAGCAACATATATACACAACAAAGTGGCCACAAGAATAGACTTTTTATATCTGATGCAGTACATGTACATACATCTACTAGAAGAGCTGTAGAAACTCCAGACCATCTAGCAGTAATAGTATGTAGCACTACAATTAAAGTTCCCTCCCTAACCAAAATATTTTGAGATTAAAAAGATGAACTACTACATGATCCTTCTGTTACTAATAATGTAACTGTTCCGTATAATGCTAAGCAGTTGGTTCTTTGTGCATTTGATTCACTTATAGAAAGGTGGGCAGATACTAAGACAGAAATAAAAAATACTTTTCTTTCAATAAGTAAAATAAAATGAAAGCAGCAGTCACATTTTAAAGCAGCAGTACTAGATAAAAAAAAATGGTATCTTTTGCAACAGTTTGTTTCCTGTGCTCTGCTGAGCACTTACCTGATAATCTTTCTTGTTTTTACTGTACTAGCACACCGTAATTTGCTCCGTTTTTCTTTGTTTTTGTTTACATTTCTCCCACCGGCCATGTTTAATTGGAACCCTCTGCTGCCAACCACATATGCGCATGACTCGCAGCACTACACAGGGACAGTGGGAATGTGCAGCACAGGGTCCCACAGAAGTAAACAAAAGATGTGATGCGACATGAGGGGGGAGTTCGACTGCAAATTAGGCAGCAGCCATATTTACTGTGGCTCAGCAACAATGGAAATACATTTTAAATATCAAAAAACTACAGATGGCTAGAAACAAATATTTGCACATATGGAAACCTGAACTATGGCTGCATGCTTCCAACCGAAAAACTCAATTTTGATAAACACTTCCTGATTATCTAGTTCTGCTGCTTTAAATACTTAGGCCTTCAGAAAAAAAAATTACAATAGTTAATATCACAACAGGTGAGTGGCAGGCCAATTATCAAAACCCTGATTCTAGAGCTTAAAGAGGGACTCCTGCCAAAAGTGTTACATTGCAGAAGTAGACTAAGCATACCCCCAATAAATCTCATACCAAAAATTAGGTTTCTACATTACTTTGTTTTAACGTGATGAGCTATTCTGTAACCCTGATCTTACTACCTATTCCAAACAAACAGTTTCAGTGAAGAGCCACTGATTATGTCATTTCCTGAATTCACACGTTAGTCCTCCCTGTCAGTAACTTTATTGGATTTGCTTCTAAAAAGTTTAAGAAACTGTAGCTATTGTAATCCTTTAAAAAAATGACATAGGGTTGGCTGCAATGCTTGCATTTCCAGAATGTTTAGATGCATCACACTGTACTTTAAAACATGTCAGAAGGTGGTTTTGGAGTGCAGCACTGAACCAATGCACAGAATGTCAAGGTGGTGCACAATTTTAAAATGTTGGGGGGGGGGTGGCATGCAATCTTAGAATGTGGCAGGGATGTGCCATCTCAAAATGTGGTGGGACAATCAGTCTCGGAATGTGATAGGGACACACTGAGGAATTTGGTTGGGACTGGCAAATTCAGAATATAGTGAGGATGCACGCTGTCTGAATGTGACAGGACACACCATTTATTGTGGAATTGCTTGTCTCTGCCAGATTCCAGAATTGTATACACCCACCATATTTCAGAATTGTGCATCACATCCCCACCACATTCCAACATTATGCATCCCAGCCACATTCTAAAATTATGCATCCCTGCTACATTCTGAAATTGCACATCCCTTCCCCATTCCCAAATTGCACATCCCTGTCATATTCTGAAATGGCGCATCCCTGGCCAAATTCCATAATTGCACATTCCCACCAAGTTGTGTTTCAATGCCACATTCCAAAATGTTCGCTGCCACATTCCCAAATTGTGCATTACACTACCTTCTGGAATTATGCATCAGAATCACATTATGAAACTGAACATCACTGCCACATTCTGAAATTAAGCATCATTGCCACATCCTGAAAATATGCATCATTGCCACATTCCAAAACTATGCATCACCACCTCATTCCTTCATATTACTTTGTACATTTGGGGCTGGCAGGCAGGCTACAGCTCCCCCCCCCCCCAGAGAGACTGGTTTTCTCTTCTGCAGCTCCGCTTCCCCAACTCCAGGCTCCCCAGTGTTCCCCCGTGGATTTTCTTTCCATGGCAGGGCCAGAGGAGGAGGAGGTCCCCCTCCCCCGAGCACAATTTAGATATCCAGGGATGCCCAAGTCAGATGCGGTGTCATGACATCATGGAACCTGCCAACTCCTTTTCCCATTTTCTCCCATACACTCCTTCCCCTTGTGGCATGAACATGTTTATGTTGAGGCATGCTGCATGTGTTGAGGCATGTGCATGCCACATTTCCGCACTCCTGTGTCTCCCAGCCTCTGGTGCTGCCGTCTGATCTCCACTAGGGGGCAGCCAAGGAGCAGGATAACAACTCTTCCCTTGCTAGGAGAGGAGAGGAGAGCAGTCCATCAGATGCTCAGTCCTCTCCTTCCCCTGCTGACACCCAGCAACCCAAGATCGCTCCTGATCCCAGGTCTCCAGCATGGTGCAAGGTGTGGTATCCAGCTTCTCAACCCTCAGTGCCACCAGGCCAGCATGTCACTGTCACATTCCAAAAGTATGCATCACCACCACATTCTGAAATTGAACGTCACTGCCACATTCCCAAAATATGCATCATCACCACGGATCCATGACAGGAGTCCGACAAAAATGTTGTCGAACGCCCGTCAGTAACACCGGCAGTCGACCGCATTCTGCAGTCAGCTGCGTCGTCTACTATTTAAATCTTTGTTTCTTAAGGGGCTATTCTCTGAACCCCATGCAGGGGACACCACACTTAAGGATTCTCAACTCCAGTCAGAGCTGATTGGGGGGGGTGCAGGACCCCCGACAGACAGTGCCGGGTTCCAGCGGGTCTCCCACTGCAGCTAGGTGCTGTAGTCGCTGTGGGGGACCTCACTGGTGAAATGTCACTTTGGGGGGGGTAACCGATCACCACATTCCAAAATTTTACATCACCACCACATTCTGAATTATACGTCACTGCCACATTCCTATATCGTGCATTACTGCCACATTCGGAAACTGTGCATCACCACCGCATTCTGTAATTGTGCATCGCCACTGCATTCCAAACTTGTACATTGCCACAGCATTCCAAACCTGTGCATCACCACTGCATTCCGAAATTGCTCGTCACCACCACATTCTGAAACTCTGTGTCACCACTGCATTCCAAAACTGTGTGTCAATGCCACATTCTGAAATTGTGTTCCAGCTACTTTCTGAGACTGTGTCATTGCTGCATTCCACAATTGGAATTGGTGGCATTTTGAATTCTCATACCTGCAGTATTTTAAAAATTGCACATAACTTTGTCATTGTAAAGCCATGTATGCTGCTGCATTCCAACCCTCCATCACATTCAGAAGTACTGTACCTTGCATCTACACATTATGGAAGTGCATATGCTGCCCCCTCCCAGTCAGTTTTCATTATTCAGATGTTTACTGCACCTGCAGTTTTAAGTAACATAGAAGAAATAAGTCATGTAAGGTAGCAAGCAGGGAGGACTAGGCTATGAGTTCAGGTTATGACATCAGCAGCTCTTCATTGAAACTGGCTTTTTTGAACAGGCAATGCATTAAGGGTTTCAAAATGTGTTGCAATATTTTTGACATGAGACTGATTGAGGAAATGCTGATCCAAATTCTGAATTTATTGATGCCAAAAATGTTGGCCTTAGTCCCTCTTTAAAACTTGTATGAAAGCTTTCCAATATGACCAAGGAAAATCCCTAAAATATGAACTACAGGCTGATAAGAGAAAAAAACTGTTTTTAAACCCTTTCAAAGGTTATGAAGACAAAGCAGGACACAGAATTATTAAGTCTTTAAAAAATGAATGGGGAATGTCATAGCTGACCCACAAGGTATTCTGCAAGTGGTGGAAAAATGGGCTCAGAGTACTTCTGGCACACGGTCACCTGTAAATCTTGCAGACATTCTGTTTTTAAAATATATTTGTGCCAACTGTTACTGACCAAATATTTACCAAAATGACTAGACCAATCCTGCTGGAAGACACTCTGGAAGCCATAAAGAAGCTTAGTACAAACACGGCACTAGGCCGTGATAATTGTGTCTGTGAATTTTTAAAGAAATTTTGTGAAATATTAGGACCTGATCTTGTTAGATTATATAACAGTTTCTTGGAAAATAATAAATTATCTTCAACTATGAGACAGTCCTTTCTTGTATACATCCTTAAAAAAGAAAATAAATTAGATTTAAGAAACTGGTACTCGTTGTGTCTTCTGAACACTGACCTCAAAATATTATCTAAAATCCTACATGCATGACTGATGCCTGTGGCCCCTGTGATGATTTCTGAATTTCAAACATGTGCATTACCAAACATCAAAACAACTTGTTCCTTATTACAGAGATCTTCCATAGTGGATATAGGTAAGCATTAAGCCACGACAAAGGAGTGGTCTACTGTGGAATCAATGCATGGTTGCGGGGGGGGGGGTTGTGGCACGAGTCTGCAGGCCGAGCAATTCCACAGTACAACACTCCTTTGGAGTGGCTTAATGCACTTGTAACATGTCAAGTGCTGTGGAACACGTGTAGTATTCTTAGAAATAAATCAAATATTGTTATACAAACAATAAGCAGAAACAACGGTTGAAAAACTTTTACTATATTTTAGCACACCATGTAATCATTTAGGTGACCTTTATTAATATAGATATGATGCAAAAACAAAGGCACACATATTTAACAGTTCAATAGTATAGTAACACGTAATACTTGTTATTTTTAGATTTCATGTGATACATTTTTTTGTAGAGCCATCGTAAGGGAGCTGAGATTTATTTCAGCACTTGCTTCCTTACTGCTGACTTGCATTCTGGTCCTCCTCCCCAAAAAATTCTGCAAAGCAGTTTCTAAAAAGTATACTGTTTTGAGTGAGAACTTCGCTGATCTCAAGAGTCAGTCACTCCTCACGTACCCCATGTTTTGGACTATTGGTGCTATTAACTTTGCAATTTGTCATGTCAGAAATATGCTTAAGATTTAAACATTTAGCAAGCTACATACATTTGTAATGTGATACAGTCCTCACTGTACTGCTGACACTCCTTGCTGACAGATGAGATGCTTACTTCGTCAACGGTTGCCACAATTGCTTCAACGCCAATATTAGGGGTACTTCAGTTACCGAGGATACCACTTTTGACCGCGACATGCAGTGAGTGCTACAGTACAATATTATTAACCTGGTGACTTCCATTTAATAATTTTAAAGTGCTGCTATTCAGTATGGCGGGTATTAGAGACAACAACAGTGACTACTTGTGTGATATAGTCACAGTCCACTGCGTGAGTGGGTGCATGGGCAGAAACAGTGACTTGGAGGTTCGACTGGTAATGCACAGTACTACTGGAGCTACTGTGCATCACTAGGGAACTAATGCATGGAAAATTTGTTTTTCTTAGCCAATCATAGGCTTCCATTTCATGTCTTGCTTCTGTGCCATGTTACAAATACTTGATAATTGACTTTTTCCCTAGCATTTAACCAGGAAAAAGCTTTGATAGGATGATAACATGATTTTCTGCTTCAAGTCTTATAGAAATATTGGTTACCAGTAAAATTAATTACCTGGATAAAACATTTTATAAAGGAGGCTGCCATGCTCCCTTATATTTATTTTATTTTATTTAGTTTTTGAAGATCAGGTAAGTGCACTAGACAAATCCTGCCTATTTTCAGGCACGACCCAGAGGAGGGGGATACAGATGAATGCCAACTGACCGTGAACCAGATTAAGCTGTTGGTGGTATTCTATAGTGAATGAGGGAAATTTTGGCAAGGACACCGGGGAAATTCCCCTACTCTTTTCGATAAGTGCCATGGGATTTTTAACATCCACCTGAACTACCACCAATCCAGGCAGATGGGACCACGGTTTAATGTCTCATCCAAAAGACAGAACCTCAGAATGCAGCACCCCTCTCATGGTGCACTACAGTGTCAGTACTGGGATATTAACCCAAGTGCCAGATGTGGGAACTGAACCCACAGCCCTCTGATTTCCCGGCCTCAGAGGCGAGTGTGCTACCTACTGAGCCACTGACACTGTTAAATGACATATCAATGGCTGGATAGGGAGTCCTTTTAAAAGAACAGTAGATGTAAAACAGGGCTATCCACTAAGCCCCTTACTTTACACCTTTGTAATTGACCCTTTGTTAAAGAGCTGGTGACGTGTTCAGGAGAACTTTAACAACACCTAATATTTAGACACAGTCCAGCTTGTATTTCCCATTAGTGCTATATTCCTCCTCCCCATTATTTATTTCTGCGGTCATCTGTATGAAAACACAATATTTGCTCCTGAAGAGCTTGTCCATTCCTACTGCTTTCTCCCTACCTGAAGACACAGAGTACTGCTTGTGACGTCACAGTTACTCCCATGGCAACAGTTTGTTATGTCACAACAGGGGATTATGACTCAAGCTAGGGAGTAAGCTTTAGAGGCAGATGGACTCTAAAGAAACTCTAACCGATAAAGATCATCTAGTCATGCAAATTTCCTTAGCAATAAATAATGAGGAGGAGAAATATATAAACTATAAATGGAATGGAGGTAGAATTGAACCTTATTATTAATGCGTTTTAAAGTTTTCTTTGAAGCATCAGTAGCTCTTTAAGTTAAATTTAGTATAATCAGCCATTAACAAGATTCTACATAGGACCAACTGCACAGGTAAGATCTTGGCCTATGCAGATTAAATCTGTTTATTTTTGGGGTCTGCACAAGATGGTGATCAAATGAGTATCTTTAGAATTATTCTGATGTTTCAGATACAAATATAAATATTCAGAAATGTAAAGATGTGCAGATTGGAGCTGACACAGAAAAGCTGGCCTGTACTAAAATAGGAGGCATTCCATTAACAGAACAAATTGTGAGTGTTTTAAGCATCAGGTTTGGAAGAACTGGTACAGTAAAATTAAATTGGGAACATTGTCAAGGGGATTTCCCCAAGAAATGACCAGACACAGACCAGCTGCTTGGGTTCCCGACTGGCACGGTTTATTGAATACACATCACTTCCAGGTTCATAACATGCATTGCATTATTCTGCATCATACATTATCTTGGTCACTTGTATTGTTTATCTGTGATCTGTTTATCTGGTCAGATGCCAGGAACCCGACTCCTAGGTACTCTTATGTCCCCCTTACCCCACCACCCATACTGAATCCACATCCGGGTGCTCCTGACCCCAGCCTGTGTTGCCAATCCCCCATCCCCCTGAGCCTGCTCCCCTATCTGTGCCCCCTCTGCCCTACCCCTCCTCCTTTAAATCCCTCTTCTCCACTAGGCCATCTCCAGCCTGCGATGGATGATGGGCTTCCCCCCTTTTATCCGAAGCTGGTCCCCTACCATCTATCTATCACCCCCACTATTGGCAGTAAGAAAAAGGACATACTATTTCTGACAGTTGGACCCCGTCCCCCCGTAGTATCCTGGCTCCTGATAAAAGATGTCCTTATGTTGAATGTACACTCCCTCCCGATTTCTGCTATCACCCTTTCTACCCTCCAATTGAGCCTCTTCCTTGCTCTTTCCACCAATTTAATATCCCTGGCATATTTCCATACGCTTCTGGAGGTAATTTCAGACCAACCTAACTTCGCCCAAGGCCAAGGTCCTTTAATGGCTTCCAGGTCCCGCTTTATCTCCTGGAAAAGGACCCTCCATGCTCATGTCCCTCAGGTCATCCCCCCTGGCATGAAAAATCAAGAGGTCAGATTTGGGCCATTGCAATTTCAACTCCTCAAGCACAGGTAACAATTGTACCCATCTCATGTCCCAGACTCTTTTCCAGCAAATGTGCATATTGTTGGAATTCCTCTGCAGTGATCTCCCTTCCTTCCAGCACTGCCGCTGCATATCTCTCCACCCAAGACACAAAAGAATGGCCCACAGTTCTAACTTGCCACAGTCTCTTTGTGCCTATTAAATAGAAAAACACAAATATGGTTACACCAGGTCTCTAATATACCTCTTGAAGCAATTTGACCATCACCTGCCTACCCACTTTAATTCTTCCTCCAATCCCCCTTGCACTGCCCTATCAGATGCTGCACCTATCCTGAATGAGTGTGAGGTGAACTGTCTAGGGTCCTCCACCAGGAATATCACCTCACTTTAGGAACCCCGCTACCTGGTAGCACGTGACTGGGGATCCATTCCCGTGCCTGAAAAACATCCCCTCTCCCCTGGGTCACCGATCCCTGTATTCTGTCAATGCCGCTACTGGGCACTTCCCTAACCACTTCTGTGCCTGGAGCGTCACCTCTGCCCCAGTGACCACCTTATCAGTTTTGGACCTTCTCAGCCAGATTTTTACCCTCTCCATACTCCACTGCATTTACTCCATTTGGATCCTCCCTTCTCGATCTGCCCTTTTCTTTGCCACCACCTCTCCCACCCTGAATGCCCCCCCCACCATTACTGTGAAAATTGACTGAAATAGGCATGCCTTGTACCCAGATGAGCACATGCTCCCCAATGCCTCCAGGAGCCTCACCAGCAGCTGCACCAAGATAGGCTTCCTGGTGTCTCCTGGTTGTCCTTGCTGCCTCTGCCATCCCATCAGCACCCACTAAACCACCTTAGACTTATTTGGTTCTGGCCACCGCATGGAGAAGCATGCCTGCCCTATGCCTGCTACTTGCACCCCCATAGTAGTGTGGGACATGCCCTCCTCCCATCTCTGGACCATGTACTGCAGCAGTTGCTCCTCGGTTACCAGCTTACTTACCTCAAAGCCCTCATGCTTCTGAAACTCCTGAAAGGCTCTCCACATCCCCTCATAGACCTTCAGCATGTTTGCTGACCATGAGCTGTGGTACAGCATTTGGGCTCTTTCCAGCCAATCTCCCATAAATGGTCTGGCACCTGTGTTCTTCAGATGGCTGCTTGTGGAACCAAGGACCTGAACCTGTCCAACTGAAGACAGGAAAGACTGTCAGCAATGTCATTCTATATACCTTCAATTTATCTTGCCTAGAAGGATAAATTCAGTTTCAGCCCAATTAGCACAAGCTGGTGAAGCACCCGGGTCACCGTCTCAGTGGATTACCTCTGCTGGTTAATGACCTCTACTACACCTTTGTTATCAAACCAAAAGACAATAAATTTGTCCTGCATCCATCCTCCCAAGACTACCATAGCAACCCATATGTGAAATATCTCCAGAAGGGTAATGTTCCTCACTACTCCCCTCTGCCTCCATTCATCCAGCCATGCCTCAGATATCCCTTTGCCCTTGAAGTAGGCGCTAATGCCTCATGCCCCAGCTGCACCAATGTATAGCTACAAATCCCTGTTAAATACCTAATCTCCCTGCCAGAACATCACTCCATGAACTGCTCCCACACCGCTAGGTCTTGCCGAATCCCTTTCAATATGCCCACCCAGTGATTGAATGAATGAATGAATGAATGAATGAAAACGTTATTTTTATACAGGAAATTCTAATCATTAGGATTATAGAATCCTGTTCTCAAGATAGTCCTGTTTATATTTCACTTGGTTACATCTAAACATATAACATATAACAATACTCAAATAAATACAAAATACACACTATACACAACATTTCAAATATCCAACAATACATTAAAAACACAAACAAAAAGAAATACAAGAATACACAACAAAATATCCCATACATATTCATGTACAACTACATTCTATTTTATAAAATTTCGAAATTTCATTTTTAAAAGTCATGTGGTCTTCTAAAGATCTTATTGCAGGGGGTAGAATATTCCATACTTCAGCTGCCTGACATGAAAGGGAACCATTACCATATTTATTATGAATTCTTATAGAACAAACTCTATGTGTATGCACAGATCTTAATAACTCATACTCACCTTTACTAACTTTGGAAAAAAGTGTTTGTGTAATGTAATGTTCAGGATAAAGTGTTTTATATTTATGTATCAATGTTAACCAGTTTTTTTGGAAAATCATTTCTAAAGACTGCCAATTCAATTTTATAAACATATTGCAATGATGAGTTCTGTATGAACACTGTAGAACATATCTAGCTATTCTATGTTGCACCCTATCCAGTCTAATCAACTGATGTCTACTCGCTGTTCTATAAATTAAATCCTCATACGTCAGGGTTGGGCATAATCAATTGTTCAGCCACTTTTTTTCCTGTCCTTAGTTTGTAAACATTTGGTAGCTCGTCTCAAAGCTCCTAATTTCTTGGTCACCTTTTTTATATTATTATTTATATGGGTGTCAAAAGTCAACAAAGAATCAAAAGTCACCCCCAAATAACAATAACTATCCACCTGTTCTATAGGTCTATTTGTATGTGTTACTATATGAATCTGTGATTTAGGCTTCTTATTTGAAAAGCACACTAATTTTGTTTTTTTAACATTCATCAAGAGCCTCGAGCTGGTGAGCCACTCCCCCACCCCGGCAAAGTCTGTTTGAAGCTTTAGTTGGAGATCCAAAACAGAACTTCCGGTGGTGATGATCACAATATCATCAGCATACAGCCTCACGGCTGAATGTCTCACCACCTGGGGTAGATCATTAATAAACAAGAGGAATAACAAGGGCCCTAAAAATGGACCCCTGTGGAACTCCTCTACTAACATTTTTAGGTGTAGATAGAGTCTGTTAGATCTCCACCCTCTGAGTACGTCCTGTTAGATAAGATTTTGTCCAATTTCTAGGCCCATCAACTATGCCTATTGCTTTTAATTTGTCCAGTAATAGGGAGTGGCTCACCAGGTCAAAGGCCTTGGACAGATCCACAAATACAACAGCAGTTTCCAAACCCAGATTCAAAGAAGTGCAAACCAGATCTTTAAACTCTAACAGTGCTGTAGTTGTGGAATGGCCCTTTCTAAAACCTGATTGAAGGGGTGTTAACAGTCCATATTTGTCCAAATGTTCGGAAATCTGCCTGTTTACGCATTTCTCCAAACACTTGGACAAAATGGAAAGTAAGGCTATGGGCCGATAATTATTCAATTGTGCAGTATCACCCCCTTTATGTATGGGGATGATCTTACTTTCTCTCCAAGACATAGGAAAGCATTCAGACTGTAAGCTCCAATTGAAAATGTAAGTTACAATTGGAGCAATATAGTCTGCTGCTAACTTAAGAAATCTACCCTCGATTTCATCTGGCCCTACTGATTTGTCGGCGTTTATAGACCTCAATTCCCTACATACTTCTGATATTTTCAAGGCCCTGAATCTAAATGATGGTAAACAAGATAAATTCTGTGTTTGCGTAGGCTTCATATCCCCAAATGTAGGACCTCCCAAATCATTACAACCTGGCAGGTCTATAAAAAAATTGTTCAGGGCCTCAGAGATACTCTCTGGTTTATCAATTAAATTTGCCCCAATCTGTAAATTTAAATTTGTTTGTATTCCAGATTTACCAGGATTTGTTAAGTGATTAATAGTTTGCCAAAACTTACTTGGGTCAGAGTTACAATTTATCTTATTTCGATAGTAATGGGCCCTAGCCTTTCTTATGAGATATTTACATGTATTCCGTTTTACTTTAAACAGCTCCCAATCAGAGGATAATTTGGATTTTAAAGCTTTTTTCCACAACCTATTTTTTACTCTAATATTTTTCAAAATCTTTTCATTAATCCATGGTAACTGAATATGTTTGTCACGAAATCTGAATTTTGGTGCATGATAATCACAAATCATACGAAAAGTAGTGGAAAAATATTCCACAACTTGATCCAATTCTGGTACTAATCTACATCTATCCCAATTTTCTTTAACTACACTCTGCAGGAATCTCTGTTCAGAGAAATTCCGAATATCCCTTTTCTTATTGTTAAAACATTCTGACGAATACCGAACCTGTTTTGTCACCACAGCCCATATTGGGTTATGGTCACTTAGTTGTGGTGGTAATGTTCCTAATGCCTTAGTATCTATAAAAAAATTTGTAAATAACAGGTCCAGTATAGTTCCTTCTGTCCTGTTATTGGTGTACCAAGTAGATGTCTTAATATGCTGAGTTAGTCCCAAAGTTGAGGCAATTTCATTTAATTTTCTACCTCTAGGCTTAAACCAATCGCAATTCATATCTCCTATTAAAATTAGAGACTTATCCCTTATACAACCACAAATCTTATTTAGTACTTCTTCAATAAGTACCAAACTTGATTTTGGGAGGAGAATAAACCACAGCAAAAGCTAGTTTAAGTTTAACCACATATATTGCCAAATATTCAATATTATTTTCACTCCCCTTTAAAAGAAGTTCCACATGGCCTACCACATTTTTAACATAGAACATTATCCCCCTCCCCTTTTATCTCTGTCTGATCTAAAAAGTTGATAATTTGGCAAAGTTAGTTCATTATCGCCAATCCTGTTTGATAACCAAGTCTCACTCAGTCCTAGTACAACAGGATCATGTTCCTGTACCAGTAGGGCTAGTTGATCAGTTTTTGGTGCCACACTTCCGAGCATTATCATGCATTACTTTACACATATTATTCACTGGACCAGGATTCAATTCTATATCTCCTCCCAAAATCATCAACATTATAAAACAAGTCCCCTTATAATCAGGTAATATTCTTAATAAATTTACAATAAAAACCTTAGTGTTATGAAAATAGTCAAATCTTCCCCAATTTCTAGTGAAAACATTCCTTCTTGTTGATTTCAATTGCTTCTCTGAAACAAAACTTGACCAGTGTGCTCCCAATTTATTTCCATTTACTCTAGTAGTGGAAACAACTATCAGGAAGCAAATAAACGCTAAACTACTTAGTACTTTGAGTACAATCATTTTCAGTGGCAGCAAATATAATTTAACGAACTATCTTATGCAGAGCCCACTTAAAAAACTTTTTGTACTTTGTTTAAATGATTGCATGATGGAGTAAGCGTGGTAAGTCCAAAAAATAATACTATTAAATATAAAACAACCACTCTTATTTATAATGATGAGGCACTTACCACCCTTATTCCAAACCTCAAGCAGTATACGATTGTTCCTTACTACAAAATACATCTGAGCTTTTTGTAAAATATTTCTTCTGAGTGGTGCAGCCACTCACACTCGTGCCACCACTCGTGCTCAGCGAGCGGCGCGGGCTTTTAAAACACGTTAACCCCACCTCTTCTACTCGTTCACTGGCTGCCGGTCTCCCGAGCCCCCACACACAGCAGTAAGCTCGCACAGTCAAAGATTTGCAGTCCTGCTACTTGCGTTGTTCAAAACTGGTAGGCAGATTACAGCAGAAGAGAAGCCCCAGCACAGATGTGTCAGCTGGGCAAGTTGTTAATATCAGCCGCCAGCTGTCTGATTGGAAATCTGCTTTCCCAGTGGCTTTGGCTTGCCTCCTCATAAAGGTCCCTCTCTGGTGCAAGTGCCTTGCACGTGAAATGAAGGTGCTCTAGCAACCGTTGCACCACTGCCAGCAGCACTAGCCACTGAGCTTTCACCTGTTTGCTCAGCCCTCTTAGCCTGTCAACTTTGTCCTGCAGCAGGTGAAACACTTTGAGTTCCATATCGACTTCTATCCCCAGAAATTCTAATCTCCTGGCTGGCCCCTCCATTTTCTCTTCTGCCAATGGGATTCTTATTGCCCAACACATCTCCTGAAAGTCCTTCATCATGGCAGTGGTCTCCTGCCTGCTCCCCCCAATCAAAAGGAAGTCATCAAAATAGTGCACTACTGTTTTGTGCCCATATCTCTCCCCGAACAACCACTGGACCCAAAAGCTGAATGCCTTGAATGTGGCGCATGCCACGGAGCAACCCATTGTCATGGCTTTATCAAAGTAATACCCCCCTTCAAATTTAAAACACAGCAGGCCCCAATTCATGGGCCTTACTGGCAGCAGCTGAAACGCTCCCTCAATATCAGTCTTTCCTAACCATGCCCCCCCCACTGCCCTGATCACCATGACCACCTTGTCAAGTGGTGCATATATCACTGTGCTTAGCTCCTCAGGCATGCAGTCATTCACAAAAGCTCCCTTTGGGTAGGACAGGTGTTGTATCAGGCAGAATATGCCCACCTGCTTCCTTAGTACCAGTCTCAAAGGGGACATCCAAAAATCCTCACAAGGAGGCCTTTGGAATGGCCCCCTCTATTCTCCCCACCTTCAACTCTTTCTACAATTTTCTGTGGACTGTGTCTTCCTTGCCTTTCCCGGATTCCAGGTTTTTGGCTGTCATCCCCTTATGTAGCCCATGATAGCCCAGACTAAAATCGTTCAAAAAACCCTCCCTCAGCAATTGCCCAACTTTCTTATTTGAGTAACCCTTTGGCCAGTCCATAATTACTTCCAATCTTATAGGTGACCTAGCCAAAGGGAAACCCCACCTCCCCTTCCCTACTACTCCCATCTCAGTGGCCTCCACAAGCTACACTGTACAGTCCTCTATTTCCTGCCCCACAGCCCCTTCCCCAAGTTGGGACCCTGCTCCCTGTGCTCCAATATAGCCCCCCTGGAAAAGGGCTGTTCAGAAAATTGCTGAGCCCCATTCTGGTCCCCCATAGCCCTGCATCATGACACCAGGTGTTACCCCATGCATCTGGAACATATATGTTGAAACTTGTAGTTCACCCACGTACATGATGCTTTATTGTACCCCAGCATGTCTTGTAGACTGAGCTACTGTCCCCTTTCCTCCCTCTTTCTTGCTGCCCCTGACCTGCCCTGACAAGGTCTGCACCCAAAGCTATGAGCATGTGCAGTCTCATCTCAAGTCCCCCCTCACTGCCCTCCTCTGGTGGATCACTTCATCATATCTGAGCCATCCGTAACCCAACTTAACTTTGTAGGTGTGCTGAATTATGGCTGAATACATCAACAGTGGGATTACCAATTTGGGCCTTTTCTTGAACACTATGGCACTGAATATGGTAAAATCTTCTTGCCAAGCCTCAATGATTTTCCCCTTGTATGTTGTCTCTTCCATAGGTTTCCCAACTATGGTCAACGCCACAGCCATCTCCGATTTTCCCACTGTCTCCCTATGCTCATATTTCTTAGCTGTCTTCTTAACTACTAGAGTGAAGATATTTGCATATTTCCCTTTCCATATTTTCTCTTTATGGAAAGGTCTACGTGGTCCCCTAGCATGAATCTGGGCACTCCCTCCACCCCACCTGCCCCTCTTTGGCCCTGCCCCACCTCTTTTTCTTCCCCTTTGCCCCCTTTGTCTCCTTCAAAACCTTTCAAAGCTTCTCCATGCCCTTCTCTCCCATGTCCCCTATGATTCCCTTCAAATAATCTTTCAGGTCACCTTCCTCTAACAAATCTGCTTTTCCCTTGCCATTCCCAGTATCTGGCTCCTCTGACTCAAGCAGTAGCTCTGTTGGGGGCTTTGGGGCTGGCTCAGGTATACTGGAGGAGGATGGCACTTTCCTTTGCCTTTCTTGCTGGCCCTGGTGACTTTTTCCTCTTCTTATTTGCTTCCTCCTCTTCCTCCCTCCTCTGGTCCACCTTGATGAGTTCTTCATTTTTCCCATTAGTGCTGCCACCTCTTCTCTCAGCTGGTGCTGGATGTCGGAACTGGAGCTTTCTTGGGTGCCATCCTAAGAGAACATAGAGGGAGATAGACATAACAAAAACAGCCACATTACCATAGTGCTGAAAGCATTTTTTTTTTAAAATGGGGAAGGGGAAGTAGAGGAAAAACAGGTGGGGGAGTACCCCCACTTCCGACCCCTACTTCCGACTGAGTTACGCAACCATATAGGGCATATTTTTTTCCCTCATTTTTTGTGTTTTCTTATTTATTATATATTTGCTTTGCTGTTTTAATCTCACCCGCACCCTTAGGGTAATGCAGATCAAAATCTACTCTAGATCCCTGATAGTATCAGAGATGTTGGCTATGCTTTCTTGGCCCCACCCCTCCTTCTTCCTGTTTTGTTTTCCTTTTTTATTTATTTCCATACCAGACAAACCCATTTGGTCCCAGCTTGTTACTGTCATTAGCTTCCACCCTTCACATGTCCCCTACACCATTTATAGCTGCACCCCAGTGATTATTTCCTTACTTGGGACCTCCCTGTTTGGTTTTACCCTGTACATGCATCAGTCCTTAGTTCAAACAACCGTAATGTCCCCTGTATCTCTTCCCCATCATTGATAGCCCGTCTTGCTTCCCATTTGTTATCCCTGTAAAATATTGTCCAAACAGTTACCTGTGCACTCGATAAACCTTGGGGCACCCGCCAGGTGGCTCATCTTGCCTGCTGCTATGCCTTTACAATAGCATACCCTCCCCTTCTCTTCATTATGACCTCCTCCAACAGCACCATTGCATCCCTTAAATCCAAGCAGTCAAGCCACCACTTCCAGATACCACATTGGAGAGAACCCACAGATTCAAAACACCCCACCACTCCTAAATAACCTTAAACTATTCCCCCCAGTGCTGCTATGCCCTTGAGGATGCCCCCTCCTCCCCATGCTGCTCGAGCTACCATCTTGCCAGCTCATGGTCAGCTGCCATTTTGTGCACCCGATCACCACGCATCCACCAGCCTCTTGGAAAACCCCAGAAATAGAGAAAACAAGAGGGAAAGAAACAATATTTGAATACTGTACTGAGACTAGCAATCACATTCCTGGTGTGTAGAATACTGAATAACACTGGCATTCCATTTTATAAACTCACTGCTATGACATAGATGAGAGGGGTTTATAAGGTTCTGACATCACAACTGTGGGATTACAAGGTTGTAAACAGCTTACTTTCAGTGGGTAATAAGGGCTACCCATTCATTATATAGAGGATAATGTATGGTCATCGATGGTTAGCCGGTTTGTTAGCCATCGAGAGGTTGCCAGGGTGACCATGTAAACCTCGAGAGCAGGCTCGAGAGGTTTAGGTCATCATGGCAACCTCAAGATGAGTTAAAAAAAACGGTTACCCATCGATTTACCATACACTATTATTTTATAGTGTATGGTACAATTTAGTATTTTTACAAAAGAAAGCAGTTCCTTACTGTAGTTTTTTTTATGTTGCCGCTGCTCTGTCCAAACCTCCGCAGCCTTTTCAAGGCTGTCTGATCCATTTGCACGCACGCCTAGACTGTTCCCAGTTGTTAACCCATCGATGTGACATACCTTTGATGGGTTAACAACATTGTGACGTCACATCGATTGTAAAACGTTGCTATAAAAAGGTAGATTTCTACTTGTAACAACATTCTGCCATACATTATATCTATCTATCTATCTATCTATCTATCTATCTATCTATCTATCTATCTGTCTATCTATCTATCTGTCTGTCAATCTATCTGTAAAAGTACTGTATTTAATGACCAAAAGCTTCTGATTTCAAATCCCAGACATTGTGTAGTTATATGTGAACAAAACAAAGACATAAAACATGTTTTAAGGGTTCTGGCCACCCTATAATTCACAACTGGTTGCATCATATTCTATCATATTCATGTGGAGTTCCAATCCTTCCACATACTGTAGGTTGTACAAACCAAATCTCTAATGACAGCTAAGTAACAAGCAAGCACAAACTGAGATTTAACATTAAAGTGCCTACTCAGCACCAAATATAGTGGGACTACTGTGCCACTTTATATAGCATACAGGCTACCAAAACTGTGGAACAGTTATTTCCATGAAATTAGATGGGAATAGTATGAAATTACCCTAAAGAAACTGCTTAAATTCCACTATGCCAATAGCTGCACTAATTAGCCATACTGAAAGGCAAATGTATCCTTACCTTGGGATTATTGGTTTGTTTACCAACCTAGCTTGAGCACGCCAGATGGTTATCAGAACCTGGTTCTAGAAGCATGTTGTTCTGTTGTAATATATATAATCCTGCAACATTCCATTTTGGCACAAATGATCTAATGGTTGTTGTTGTTTGTAATAGTTTTGTTTACTTCTTCTATAATGATTTGCACAATTTCCTTTTTATAATGCCATGTTATTATTGAATTGTAATATATGGAGATAGCCTAATAATACCATCTCATCCCATACAAAAAATTTGTTTTAATACCACAGTACTGAAAGTGATAATACCATCATTCCAAACTGATAATACTATCGTTCAGAAGTGATAATACTATCGCTGCTGCTCTGAACGATAGTATTATCAGTTAAACAGAACAGCGCAAGCCCAAGACTCAGAGCTGGTTGCTAAGCAGCCAACTGCAGTCGCTAAGCTCACGATGTGACATTTCTAAACCGTGCTTCATGGTTGGCTGCCTTTTGTCTCTGAGAGGGCAGAATACTTTCGAAAAAAATGGCGGCTATCTCTCGCTTAGCGAGAGCAACTCGTACCCACAGAACTTGGGATCTTTACTTCCACCTGGACTTTTTTTACCCCACAAGACATCAGTACCTCACTGAGCCTGCATTTAGATGGAGGAAAAAACAGGTAGGGCTTCCTAACGAGCGAGGACTTGCTAGCAAGTGTAGGGGCAGAGCGGCCGTGCGACAGCAGAGAACCAGCCAGTGAGTTTTCACTGCAGTGCTTCGGCGGACATATTCACAGGCTGTGCAGAGAACAAAAATCATACAGACACAATTTTATATGGAATTTGGCTCCATACATTACAAAAAATAACACAAAGGAGTGTATGCATTACAAGGGAGTACTCCCATCTTGAGGTTCTGGGGACATGCAAACCTCTCGAGCTTTGCTCGAGGTTCCCATGTCCCCAGAACCTCTCAATGGGATTACTCCCTTCTAATGCATACACTCCTATGTATTATTCTATTTATTTTACCTGTCTAGTCCCTGCTGTTATCTTCCTCTGGGTGTTTTTCAACTGAATATGCCTTTTGAATTAAAAAAGCTTAAAAAAATAAATACAACGAAAAGTTTGTATTTGAAAATACCACCAAGTAAGGTTTTTTTTAGGTTTAAGTTTGGATCTGTATTTAAAAGAATATACTGTTCAACAGGTTTAATTTGATGTAAAATAATTATAGCTATATTCGCTTAAGCAATAAATTGGTGTTCACTGCATTAACTACTGCATCACAAAATCCCGTCTGCCCAAATCTGTCCCAAAATACATTAACACCAGCCCCTGAACTCATTGAACACTAAATCCCTACAATCTAGTTTTAGCCACACCGACTGGCACCACATATACTCTGCCACAAATGTTGATGCTGCCCTTTTCAGCATCCTGCATACCTTCACAAACATATGGGACTCCCACGTCCCCCTGAAAAAGCTCAGGATGAAAAAGCACCACCTCAAATAGATCTCAGCTCCCATCCTCACCCTATGCAGGGCCAGGGACAAAGCCTAGTCTACTTTCAAATCCCTTCCCAGCTCTAAAAGTAGGCAGGCCTACAACACCCTCTGCAATGCATGCACTAAGGCCATAAGCAGGGGTCAACCTTAACATTCATTTACTAGCCCGGGTACTAGTGCAGATTGTTGCGGGCTAGTGCAGAATCTCTGTTGCTTGCCCGGCTGGACTAGTGTAATTCCTCCTATGGAAAGCTGCAGTTCCATTCTCAACGTGGGTATCAAATAAATACATAAATATAACTTATGTAATTTAAAGCCAGTTCCTTTTCATGGAGATTTAACTATGTGCTGCCTTAGCATTAGTGAAATGAAACAAAAAAAGATGTCTGTGTGTAGTGCATTTACAAACAGTTTTATTTTATACTAACTACTGCTTTTATTTTTTGCTGGTAAAGATCCTTTCTCCTTTTCCTTTCCTTGCTTAGCTCAGTACTCGTGGCAGACAGATTTGTGACTGTGTACAGGAGTTGAACAGTTCTAGGGTTGCCACCTGTCCAGTTGTAGACTGGATAATCTGGTTTTCAGGGCCTATATCTGGTCATCCTGTTTTGATTAAATATAATCCAGTTTTTGGACCATTTTGAGTGCTCAGATAGTATTAAAACTGATTGTATCGAATCATTCACTGTTGCATGCATGTCCAGGTTACAAAAAAAGTTCTGATATCACTCGTCACAGGCCTTTATTTGTAAAACCAGTCTGTCTAGGAGGTGTAAATTATGGCCATTAAGACCATTCACAGTAAATCAACCTAATCTTTTCAACTCTAAATTTTAAGTATAGTCATTTACTGCCATGACAGGAAACAGTTTTACACCTTAATATGCTGAAATGGGTTCCTTTTTGTTTTTCCTATAATCTCATATTTTAGACCCACCTTTTCAATTTTTTTTTTCACATTTTTATTGCCTTTGTCACTGTGTTGATTATTTCTCCCCTAAGTCCTCAGCAGCTGTTGCTCTACTGTTTTATACTATCAACCTGGACATTCCATGATATTAGCTACACCTTTACAGGCCATTGGAATAAATAACATGGAATAGTGTGTCTGAAATTGTGGAATCTGATGTCTTAGACATTTGAAAAGAAACACCAGTAGCTGATGAGATAAAGGGAACACAATGTAGTATTGAGGATACAAGTACTGGTAGTTCAGTTATCAAAAAGGTGGACCAAGCATATCAAAATACATGACTGTCATGGAAAGGAAAACTGTAGAGTGTTTAACAGAGAGAGCAACAGGTTGTGAATGGACTTTAAACATCCAGCAGATCTGGGTTTAAATTCCCACAGCCTCCACTTGCATACTGTGTGACCCTAAGCAAGTCACTTAACCTCCCTGTGTTCCTGGACCACACCTGAAGTTGTGTCTTGTGCCCAATGGGAGTTACCTGGTTGTCAAAGAATAAAAATAAGTACATAACACTATGGGTTGATGCAGTTGAATTTATCTTTTTTTTTTTTTGGTGAACATTTTTAATAGAACTGGGACAATCATGCATTTCTGGGATCTGTGGCTAGGGTGGAAAAAGGGAAGAAAAAGACATACACTTTTCATGACACAACTTTATTAACTACAAAGCTGAAAATGTGGAAATATATTAAAGAAGTCAGTAACCCAGCTGACATTAATAGAAAGCATGCTGACAAAGACAAACCAATAAAATATCACGAGTATGACAAGACAAAGTGAAGCTGTTGGTTCCGGCAATGCTGACTAGAAAAATATGACTGGTTGGGGTATGGTGATGCAAAAGATATGATGTACTGCCATTTGTCTGTCAAACATGAAATACAGTTGGGTAAGGTGGGCAATCAAAATAATGTTCATTTCAGGACAGATAACTACTGGCTTGCCTCTGTCTCGTCCTGTAATATCAGTGAAGCTCATGCTAGGGCAAAGGAAAAGGAGGATGCCAACACTGCTACTCCAGAGACAAGTAATGCAGAGAGAATGCTAAAGGACATGAATGAAGCAAAGCTTAACAGTCTGGATAAACTGTTTTGCACATCGCATGCAATTGCTTGGAAAGGACATCCTTTCACAGACGCTGTGTGGATGTGCAGCCTTGGTGATGTGAAAGGGCTAGATATCAGTTCAGCATATCAAAATGACAAATATGCTTGCAATTTTATCCACTATGTAGCTGAGGTTGAACACATGGCGCTATGAGAAAAAGATAATAGGAACAAAGTTTTTTTTTTTTAATTTAGTTGTTTAACCAGGAGTAGCACACTAAGCTGAAAGCTTGTTTACAGGTGCGACCTGGGAGCACAGGGAAGTTAAGTGACTTGCTCAGGGTCACACAGTATGCAAGTGGAAGCTGTGGGATTCAAACCCAGGTCTGGTCTGCTGGATGTCACCAGATTTGCAGCTCAGAGCCTTAAACCACTGTGCTATACTGCCTCCCATCAGTGACAGAACCACTGACTCTTCAGTCACAGAAGCTGAGATAGTGTATGTGAGGTTTGCAGTTTAAGGCACAGTGTAAAATCAGCTGGTAGGTGTCCAGACTGTTGGCAGGACAAATACAATTTTATTTGCCTTTTTTTTTTAACAAATCACCATTAACCACACTGACTGCAGGCTGCTGCAAATTTCTGTGGGCTAGTGCAATCTCTGGTTCACTAGCCTGGCTGGCTAGTGCAAAAAAAAGTTAAGGATGACCCCTGCCATAAGGCAGGCAAAAGTGGACATCTTCAAGCTGCACCTATCGCACACCTGCCCCTGCAAATTCTGGAACATGATACACTCACTCCTCAACCCCCCATCACAACACAGCTCCTTGGCTCTCAAGCAGCATGGTCAGCCTGTATCAGATCCTGCAAACATTGCTGACATCCTCAACAGATTTTTCATGGCTTGTGCCATACCTCATGGCCCCCGCTCAAATCCCCAACCTCACCTCCTCCCCCATGTCACAGCAACCTCAAATTCTCTCCAGTTTCAGAACAAGAAGTCCTCACTGCATTTCTCTCATTAAATACCTCCAAATCCAGCCCAGATGGCATCCACCCCAAACTCCTGCAGATCTCTGCTCCCGCAATAACAAAGCCCCTGACCCATCTACTCAACCTCTCCTTTTCCACAGCCACGGCCCCTCAGGCCTGGAAATCAGCCTCCGTCATTCCCGTACACAAAAGAGGGGAACCCTCTATGCTTGAAAATTATAGGCCGATCTCCCTCCTCCCTGCTCTTGCAAAGCTTCAGGAATTCTTGGTACACTCCAGACTGGTGGACCATCTTGCCACAACCAACCTCCTATCTCCCCACCAGTCTTGTTTCAGAAAAAAAACATTCCACCATCTCTTCCTTCCTATGTGTCACTAACCACATCCATACTGCCTCTTATCAAGGTCTCCTTACCACCGCAGTCTTCATTGATCTGGCTAAGGCCTTTGATTCTGTTTCCCACTCCCTCCTCCTGATTAAGCTAGAGACAGCAGGCCTGGCTTCCTCCACCCTACAGTGGTTCATCTCCTACCTCTCCAACAGGTCACAATCTGTCAGAATCACCGACCTGTCTTCCCCTCTTCCCATCCTAGCAGGCATTCTACAAGGATCTGTCCTTGGCCCCATACTTTTCTCCCTCTTCATTAATGACCTCCCCTCCTCCACCTGCACAAAATCAGGCATACACATGTATGTGGATGACACTATCTTTTTTGCCTCAGGCCCATCGGCACAAGTAGTCCAAGCAACCCTTTAAAGTGATTTCAACAACATCCAAAAGTGGTTCCTCCATAACCAACTAAAACTTAACACATCCAAAACTATATCCATGCTATTTGACACAGCACAGAAACTTAACAGATCCCCTCCCCCCATCACCTCCCTGAATGGTACACCCCCCTTGATCAGGTCAGCAAATATAAGTACCGGGGTGTTTGGCTTGACCCCCTCTTATCTTTCGCCCATCACATAGATGCAACCATCTCAAAATTATACCCCAAACTTGTTATGCTATACCAACATAGAGACTCTCTCCCACTATCTGCCAGATGTCAAATTGTAACTAAAATGATAGTCCCCATTCTCGACTACATGGACGTAATCTACTGCCATGCCTCAGGTACCACCTTATGAAAGCTTGATTTCCTCCTGAACTCTTTCTGCCACTTCGCTACCAACTAACCCCACAGAACGCATAATTGCAATCTGTACTCCCTCCTCAGAATAACCCCGCTGGCCCACAGGTGCTACATCCACTTGCTTATTCTTACAGTATATCAAAATGCTGGTTTGATCTGCTCCCCTCCTACCTGGTGGATAATCTCTTTCCAGCCTCTGTCACCCCCTACATACTAAGACACAGAAACAAAAGATCTATAGAATTCCTTGTCCACTGGTTTGGGGGGTTATTAACATGTCAAGCCAGGTGGGGTTGGGTGAGGTGGAACAGGGTGAAAGTTTGCCGCAAACATTTGGAAGTTTTCCAATCTACCACAGACGGAAGCTAGGAAACTTCCACAAAAGTTGCCAAAATCCATGAAAATTCTGCTAAGGCAGAAATGGCAGCTTTCACACATCTCTAATTGTTAATCCTCCTCCTCTAGTGTTAGAATCAGTATGGGTGGCATTTTCAAAGCTTGTTTCCATTTTACAGATATGGATGTAGAAATCTGCTTGGGAAGTCGGAACAAAAAAAGTGGATCTATCTTCCTGGATGGAGTTCTGCTCTTGCATTGAACAAATGGACATGAGTCTCATAGTTGCAGCAGAAAGTGCTGTAAACTACAGAAAATGTCAAATGCATCCAGATGTCTGTGAATAGGATGCATACATCTGGATGCATCTGTGTGGATGCAGCATATTGTACATCCAAAATATAAAAACAAGTGCAGTGTACACGTGTTCAAATTCTTGCCCTATATTTTTGCTCTGTTCATTGATACAGAGATTGACTATAATGGGGAATACGTTTTTTGTTGATCAGAGTTAAAATTATTAGCAGTTTTTGAAATTATGAATTTTGAAGTCAGCATGCTGCATGTGCTTGCATTTCAATTGAATATCAATGTACAATCTTGGTCATAGGTTTTTAACATGCAATCACTTATGGTAAAGTGCCTGTAACATCCTGTGGCACCCCGCTCACCAGATTGTTGTCTATACAGTCACTTGCCCCCACTGCTTCCATCTTCCTCATTAGATCCCCCCTGTGAATTGCCCACAGCAGCTAATGGTACCACACTCCCTCACTGTATAACCTTCCATAAGTTTACGGTTAACAATACTTATCCGTGACTTTTTTTCCACTCTGAACAGCACAGACCCTTCTTTGGTTTTCTGCTCTGCCTTGTAGTCTAGTGGATCCTCACCTTCAAACGACCCATAATTATAGCATTGTATATACATCTGGTAGTCTAATGGACCTCACACAACTGCTGTATTCACTCAATATTCCTACCTGCCCTGCTAGAGGGAAGCAGTGAAAGAAACCTGTATGACACTATCCCTGTTAGTCTAGTGGACCCCCACCCTCACCTGGCCAATAATTATAATATTATAAATACACCTGGTAGATTAGTGGACTATCACCCCAATGCAAGCCCTGTGTTCCCTCAGATGTGCACCTGCCCTGCTCTTGCAGAAACAGTGAAAGAAACTCTGATATTTGCATAATTTCCTCACAAACATTTCCTTAGGAGTGCTACCTGCTCTGCTTCAGAAGAAACAATGATAGTTACACAGACATTTTTTATGTAATTTCCATAGGAGCACTAACTGACCTGCTCCCAAGGAAACAGTGACAGATACTATACTAAGATTTTTCATCATCTTTTCTAGAGTACTATTTGTCTGGTAAAGTCCCTGGCAGCCAGTAGTACCACCCCCTCCTCATTCAGTCCTTGTCTATAGGTTTAACGGCAGTTTGTTGGACTTAGCTTATTTTCACGAGAAAGTATTTTGTTATTTATACTGCATTTTAGGACTTCTGGGCCCAGACTTGGGTCATGTCTTAGTGAGGCCACCCTCAAGACCACAAACATGGTCAATTATAATTCACGAAAATTTATTTTAGGGACAACTATCAATAATTTACACTTAAACAACAGTTCAAATTGGAAAATACAGTTGAGGTTAAAATGCATGAACATTTAGCTGGCTGGAAAATCCTGGAGCCCCACAAACATAATAATAAAAAAAACTTGCAGATTTAATACATGCATTGTTTTATTAAGTGCTTATCTTGGCTAGCAAATCTGTGAAGTCACTCTCAAACTTTTGCTCTAAAAGAGCAGTATATCAATATAGTTTTAAAATATATCAAAATATATTAAAGATGATGGGATGGGTTGAGAAAATCCTATGCTGTGACTGGTGGAATCTGATCACATGACTGTGTTATGCCAGTACAACAGCACAGATCAGAAATGCTTTATATATCTGAAGCTCATTAAATGGTTCTAAAATTAAAAATTTGGCAAGGTATTTTATAATTCAATAAGACACTGCAAGGTGTGCACAGTTCTTGGGTGTGTAAGGCACCTGGCTTTGTGGCTTGTCTCACTTTCCTAGGTATCACATTATCCCATATTATCGCTCACCTTATCTTGCTTATTTTTATTTCATTTGTTTATTGAAATGATTCACCAGGAAGGCACACTGAGCGACAAGTCACTCATCTCCCGGTGTGACCTGGCTGGAAGGGGTACAATAGGAATGAGACACTGAACATTTAAGTTACAAGATCAACATTAACATACAGTTGTAAGGCAGGTGTTACAAACAGTGTTACAACAGTGTTGTGTATAATAGGTAGAAAGAGTGGACAATAATAAGTGCCGGGTTAGTAAATAAACAAGTGCTTATGTGAACGAAAAGGGGGAAAGGAGAGGGAGGGGGTGAGGTGGGGGAGGGGGGAAAAGTCGTATCCCTGGAGACCCCTTCAGGATGCGAGGAACCCTGCAAGGGGACTGGGGGACCAGAGAGAAGGGGATAAGGCAGTGCCCCAGAGAGACCACTTCATGATGTGGGGAACCCTGCAAGAGGGCTGTAGGGCTAGATAGAAAGGGGAAAAAGGCTGTAGGGATTTAAAGAGGGAGGTGAGAGAAGGAGGAGGTGTGATTTAATGCTAGAAGGGGGAATAGGACCTAACCCAAGATAGGACCCTTCAGGGTGTGGGGTACCCTGCAAGGGGGTTGGGGAAGGTCAGTAGATGGGGATTAAGAGAGTGACAGGAGAGGAAGAGAGTGACAATTGAACCCTTGAGGGGAAGAGAATTCACACATTTGGAAGGGATGGGCCCTAATCAATAGTCCATCAGGGTGCATTGGACCCTGCTAGTAGTCATCAAGAGCCAAGATAGTGGCTAGGTAGAAGAGGGGATATATGCTTAGGCTCAGTTGACCACTTTCAAGATGATGAGAACCCTGCAAGGGGAATGCGATGGCCAGAGAAAAAGGTAGATGGGCAGGGGAAGGATAGGACACAAGTCTAGGCCAAGTAGGACCCCTTCAGGGTGCTGAAAACCCTGCAAGGGGACTGTGAAGGCTAGGGGAAAAAAGTTAGAATGGGGGAGGGGAAGGAGAGGAGACATGCCTAGGCATAGTAGGGCCCCTTCAGGATGCTGAGAATCCTACAAGGGGACCGCAAAGACTAGGGGGGACAGGTAGATGGGGAGGGGGAAGGGGAAGGAGAGGATAAAAGCCTAGATGCAGTAGGACCCCTTCAGGATGCTGAGAACCCTGCAAGAGGACTACAAGTCTAGGGAGAAAGGAGGGATGGTGGGAGAAGGGAGTAGATGAGAGATGCAAGCCCCTTGGGGGGGTTGGAGAGGGACCCATGGAAAGCATTTGGGGTCCCTTACATTCTGTGAGAGATCAAAGGAGGCCAGTAAGAAGGAACAATTTGAGGAAGGGGAGGAGAGATGTAAATTTTGGGAGTGGGGGTGCACAGGGCAAAATGAAGGTGCTGGTAGAGGGGTAGGGTTTGTCCAGGTCTTAGAGGAGGTAATTAGGGAAGGACATGGCAGGAGCAGCTAGGTGCAAGGCAATTATTGAGGGCAGAGCTGATGGAATAGGTGGAGGATGAGTGCCAGATTTGAGGGAGGAGGGAATTCCAAATTTGTGGGAGGCGGTGAGAGTAACTGGATTGGCTGATTTGAGTGGATCTGTGGGAGACTACCAGGGTGTGGGAGTCAATTGACCTAAGGGAATGGGAGGATGGAGGGGTGTTATAAAGGAGGAGTTGAGGTAGGAAGGGAACTCACCTAACTAGTGCTTGGAGTGAATTTAGCACAGAGGGAGAGTCGCCTTTTAGTAAGGGGGGGAGGATAGGACACAATAAAGATTGCAGTGGTGTGTGCGAGAGGGGGCATCCAGGGCAAAGCAGCAGAAGGAATTGAAGAGGGTGTCCAGTCTGGCAAGGGAGGACTTAGAAGCAGCACCATAGACTACATCACAGTAGTCAAAAATGGGCCATATCATCTTTTGAAAAAGTTCATGCCTAGCCATAGGAGGGATGCAACTATGGTTCCTGAACAGGGCACCAAGCTTGGGCACAATGTTTTTCTGGATGGCGTCAATATGTCTAGAGAAGTTTAGGTGTTGGTCCAACCAAACACCTAAGTACCTGAAGGAGGATGTGTCCTTAAGTAAAGTCCCATCAAGGGTGTGGAAAATGGGTAGGGAGGGAAGCCTAGAGAGTCTCTGCCTTATGCCAAAGGTCATGGAGACAGTCTTCTTGGCATTGAGGAAAACCTGATGGTTAGCAAATCAGAGCTGAACCTTGTCAAAGTCTTGCTGTATGTTGGTTGTAACTTCAGTAGGACAGGAGCCATATGCATACAGGACTGTATGATTGGCATACATATGTATAGCAGAGGAGGGGGAGTAAACAGAGGGAAGGTCATGTAAGAAGATGGAGAACAGGAGGGGCCCTAATACAGAGCCCTGGGGGACACCAGTGCTAATCTGGAGGAAAAGGAAAGTGGCATCAAAGATCTTAACTGATTGAGTTCAGCCAATAAGGTAGGCCTTGAACCAGTTTGTGGCAGAGGGAGACAGGCCAGCTGCTGGGAGTGAGTCGAGGAGAAGGGAGTGAGAGACGCTGTCGAAGGCCTTTGCCAGGTCGACAAAAATGGCAGAGGTGATTTGGCCATTGTTCATCCCAGTTAGGATGGAGTCACTGAGCCATGGGAGAGAGAGGTGGTGGTTGAGTGTTTTTTCCTGAAACCAGACTGGAAAGGGGGTGAAAAAGGAGGTGTCAGATAGAAAAGAGGTGAGCTGGGAGAGGACAATGTGTTCTTGAAGCTTGGTAAGGGTAGGGAGGAGAGAAATGGGGCGATAGTTGCCAGGGGATGAGGGGTCGCCCCCTTTGGGTAGAGGGAGGACCACTGCATGTTTCCATGAAGGTGGGGACTGAGGCAGTAGAGAATTAGAGATTTAGGATTACTGAGAGGGGGTAGGCAATGGCCAAAGTAGAGAG
Source organism: Neoceratodus forsteri (assembly GCA_016271365.2). Taxonomy (NCBI): domain Eukaryota; kingdom Metazoa; phylum Chordata; order Ceratodontiformes; family Ceratodontidae; genus Neoceratodus; species Neoceratodus forsteri. The sequence goes on from CM028136.1 coordinate 657,656,740, forward strand.
GAAGAGGAGTTTTGAGTCGAGGCCATCAAGGGAGGCACCTTTAGAGGGGCTGATGGTGAGGAGGCACTTCAGGCATCGTTTTGGGTACAGTAGCAAAAGAGAAGGGAGGTGGGAGGGTGGTGGAGGGGCACACCAGTAGAGGGTGGGGAGGAGGGTGGGAGGAGGGAGGATTTCAGTTGCTGGTGGGTCAGGCACTAGTAAGCTGTTTACTTCTTGTACTGGGGGGACAAGATAAGAAGGGTAAATAGGGCATAGACCACCTTCCAGAACTCTGAAGGGGAATTTATGTTGGTGATGAAGGCAGATTTAAAATATTCAGACTTGGCTAACTTTGTAGCCCTGGTGCAAGCATTTTGGAGCATGTGGTAGTTCATGAGGTAACTAGGATGCTGGGTAGCTTTATGATGCTTCCAGGCTTGCTCTCAAGCCCTGAGGCAGGCCATAAGTTCAGGGGTTATCAAAGGTAAGTGGTTACCTGTCACTCTGGTTTGTTTGAGTGGGGCAAAGGCATTCCAGTTTACAAGAAAGATTTATTTGAAATAGGCAAGGGCTTTATCAACCAAGAGGAGGGAGGTTAGGGGGGACCAGTCAGTTGACAAAGTTACTCAGGAGTGGTTCAAGGTCAAGAGACTTCAAAGAGCGTAATTGTATGGTTTTGTGTGGTGATTTCATTCTGTGGACTTTCCTAACTATGAATACTGGGTTGCGGTCACTGAGAGCATTGGGGAGGATGCCAGAGGTGATGATCCAGTGGGGGTAGGAGGTAAGGGCCTAGTCGAGTAGGGAATGTTGTTGTGTCATGTGGTTTGGGTGAGTTGGTTCCGAGATCAGTTGGGAGAGGTTTAGGGCTCCGATTTTGTTTTTAGTTTTGATAGTTTAGGTGGCAACCAATTTATACTGAAGTTACCTAGGATGAATAATTCCCCAGAGCGAGCAAGGGAAGTGATGGAGGTTAGGAGGTCTAGCTTAACCGAAGGATGGGCATTTGGGTGGCAGTATATGCCTCATTGCATAAATATCAGTATATATTTCTTCTGTACATTACTTAAACAAAACGTTTTTTTTAATAGTTTGTTAAACTTCAAATCAAAGTAGATATGTTCCCATAAATTTTCATACTATAATTAATTTACAAAGTACTGCAATCATGACAGATATTATAAAATCATTCATTTCTTGTTAGTGATCACATACCATTCTAAATTTCACAGGTGTTGCCTGAAAAAGCTGTGGAAAATACTTGTTCTCAAATGTATGTAAAAGTAATGAATGAGCCTAAGTACAACATGTTATTTTGTAATTTCTTTGAATCGTTAATTTAATAGGTATTATTTTGTATGTGTTTTGTATGCAATTTTAACATGTTCAGTGCCCATATCCTCCAGGATGAGCGTCTTTTTAAAAAGAATTTGCCTTGCCTTGCCTTTGCCTTTTTTCTTAGAAATTACTGGAAAGGTTAACGTATGGAAATTGGTAAAAGAAAGTACATTTTTATACAGAAACCTTGTGTCCAGTTCATAGATGCAATTAGGGACAAAACAAAATAAGCTCTCTACCTACTTGGAATGATCCAATGTGCTTTCCTATAGTACAGATGGCATAATTGCAAAATGAGTCCAGAATTCCCTGAATGCACTGGAATGGTTTGTGGAGCTTTTTACCTAGCAATTATAGCAATTATTATAATGATAGTATATGCAGATGGTTTATAAGCACAGTAACACATTTTGCTCATTGAGTCTTAAAGAACTGATCCTGATGCAAACTCAATGTGTCACATTCTGCAAGCTTTCATTCAGTCTATAGCTGGGAAGATGCATAACTTGTGGATCTTGAGTGTGTAAGGGTTCATGTCTGGATTTGCAGATTAAATACAGTACATTCTCACTTCGCTCTATTTTAAAAATCAGTGTGGTTTAGTGGTTAGTACACAGAAATGTAAAACAAGGGAGTCACGCACTTGAATCCCATTAATTACAGGCTTACTGTGTGACATTGTGTGGAGACAAGACCTCAATGAAAAAAAGAGTTAGCATCTCATTTAAACTATCCTGAATCTACCAATTCTTTAAAAAGGAAATTCTGAAGTAATTTTACAAGAAACTAAATCAAATAGTCGTGCCCAAAAGCATATCAATGTACCTCCAGCAGCTGAGACAACTTTCATTGCCTTATTAAAAATATGGGTATAAGAAATGCCGTCTCTTCACCGATAGCATAAATGCTTTCTCATATGTTCGTATGTGATCATACCACAGTATATTTCCAAGTATGCAAACAGAGATCTTATTATCTATAGTTTAATTGTTCTGTTGGAGTACACTGGCTTCAAAATAAAGTACAGCAGTGTGTCAGTGCTGAACACATAGCTCTAGATATACATACTGTGCATGCTTCTGCATGATAGTTTTCAGTGCTGTGTTTTTTTTTAATAATTTTTATTTTGGGAGATTTAGATAATACTACAACCAAGTAGAGTAAATGCATACATGCGTAAAATAAACAAACAACATATGCATTACTGGAATAAAGAATTAATCCAGTCCATATCATGGTGTGGAGGCAACTGAAAAAAAGGAAACAAAAACCTGAGTGTGTGCATAAAGTAAATACATACATAAAATAAACAACTAACATATGTTTTACTGTAATAATCAATCCAGTCCATATCATGGTGTGGAGGCAACTGAAAAAATAGAAAAAGACTGAGTTCTGAGTTAGTTTTGATAGAAGACAAAGAATGTCTTCTCTACTGATTATAACCTTCAAAGATACAGGCTAAAGTCATTTTATAAGTGGTGCAGGTAATGTTTTGGCTGAGTAATTGCTTTCTATTTTTCTTTCTTTTTTATTAAGTACTGGGAGGCTCTGGCCCCCCGCTCCTGCTCGCTGACCCCCCACCCCCAGGCTTACCCACCTGGGTGGAGCCACCAGGTGGGTGTCCCTCCCCAGGAAACATGGAATCGAGGTTCTGGCTTGCCCCCCAGGGTAGGGTCATGGAAGCAGGACCCTCCTGGTAGACTTTGGTCTGTACCAGGGAGTGGTGGTGGTGGTGGCAGGGGCTGTCATTAGTGACTGACAATGATTTTTTACCAATTTTTCCTCCTTGGTGCTAGGGACATGCAGTGATGCCAGCGTCCACCTTGCCCCACCTTTACATGTGGCACCAGCAGCGGTGATACCCCCAGCCACTGCTAGAGGTCCGCATTGTACCAAACACTCTTCTCCTCCTCCCCCGGAGAAGGAGAGCAGTCCATGGGATGTTCAATCCTTTTCTCCTGGCTGACCTTCTGACTCCCAAGTCTGTCCCCGATACCGGGATGTCGGTGCCTCTGATGGATGCCTTGCCGCTGTGCCAGCAGGCCGGTGAGTAAGTACTTTTTACTCTGCAATGTTTTTCATACTTTAAATTTGTTAGAAAAGAGCTAGAATACTTTTTTTTATACAAAATGCTTCAAACACTAAATAAAAGACCTTTTCACAGAGAGCATGTACATTTTTTTGAGGTAGTCTATTTTAGTTCAAATGGTACAGGCAACTCCTTCCATTGACCCCCCCAGCCCCATCACCTGGCATCACAGAGACTTACCTTCATCCCGGTGCTTCCCCCACGGCTTGCCCTCCCCATGTCAGGGGTCAGCGGTTGGTGCCTCACTACTGACAAATAGACTGAGTCCCAGGAGAGGGCCATGTAGCTGGTGTGGAGCCTGTGAGGGGTCAGTTTCATCCCATGCTGCACCCAACCATTTTCCTCTTGTCCTCTTCTGGAGGAACGTACATGCAATGCCATCTAGACATGCCCACACATACTACTTTGCATGAGAGGTCGATGGTTGCCATTCCTCCTTCTCAGGTTGTGGTCCCAAGCTGCCTGCCTCCCAGCCTTTGCTAGGGGGCAGACAAGCACTGGGAACAGCAGCCCTCCCTCCTCAGAGGGAGGGAGGAGAGCAGTCCTCTGGATGCTCAATCCTCCTCGATCAAACTCTCAGTGATCTGAGTCTGCTTCCGAACTCAGGTCACCAGTGCGGAAAACATTAAGGCACCCAAGGTGCCTCAGCCCTCTACACCACTGGGACAGGAGTACTTTTTTTTAAAGTCTCACCATTTTGCGATAATGGATCGGAGAAGGATAATAAAGTAACAGACAGTCAGGATGTAGTATCTAAGGACTGTTCTTTTATCAGTTCTGGTAAGTACTATAGTCTGCTGGACTGATAACTGCATAGTACTGTATCCCTGAATTCTAACTAGTCAAGGAAATCCATTATTATAACTGAGTTCCCTTATTTTGATTTAATATGGGCTGTCTAAGAGTGTATATCTCTCGTGGACTTCATCTGAAGTACGATTGAATTCACATTAAACTGTCACACCATTGAGTTAATTTGGATTTGCTTAAAATAGCTGGCAATGCATTGACCACTCTGATTGTGTAGTTTTTAACACTCAAGTAGCTCAAAAGCAGCTTTTTTAAAATGTCTTTGCAATACAACTGTAATGGGTATCCATTTAGGATACTATAACTCAGAATCCCAACACTCATAGGACTGAGTTCAGTATCCCGACACATACCAGCCGGACAAGAGGAAATGTGATGCCGACAGGGGTAAGGTAGTGGATGTGATGCACTGCTACCCTACCCCTGTCAGGCATCACAACAGCAACATGAATGCAGGTGCAGGCTCAGCTGCTCCTTTTGCATGGAGGGTTGGGTTCCTAGCAACTCGGCTGGCATGGCCGCTTGGCACCAGATTCTGTTCTTGGTTGCTGCATCTTTTGCTCCCCACCATTCCACCCCCCATAACTTTTCTTTTTACTCTGGGGTCCACTCCTCCTTAGAGTTGGTTATATATGTTATGGGGGGTGTGGGTGGTGAAGCCTCTCGCATTACATTTAAGACCATTTCAGTCTCAAGAAATTCGATCTCCAGGACTCGGGCTTATGGGGTTCAGGAGACCAAGTTTCAGGATTTTGTAGCTAATCCCTGGAATGTATTAGCAGCTCTGTCCCAATGCAATTCAAAGCAGAGCTGCTACTCTTAAGCAACAGTTTTTGCATGTGACAATGCCAGCTCCAGCATTTATTGTGTAACTCACTAAAAATGCTGAGCAACTCAATGCTATGACAGTTTAACGCAAATTATACTGCATAGTGTATGGGGACATTACAGCTCTGTGGATAAATGTACTCAAGTGAGCTGTTAATCAATGGGCATGTATTGCATGCAGTACATGCTCCTTGACAGCTCAGTCAGCAGCTGGCTGTGGTAGAAAGATGAGGGATGTGCTGGTCGCCTGCTCAGAGATGGGAGGAGTGGGGTGGTGGGGTACTGTTTGCTGGGGTGGGGGTCCACTAGGACACCAGGGAATGTAGATGTTCTTTTATTCAGGCAGATTGGGGAGAGGGAGGTCATTTGCTAGACCACCAGGGACATCATTAAAATTACAAAAAAGGGCATCATGGATGGGGGGGTCACTGAACCACCAGGAACGTCATTCATTTTATTAACATGGGGATTGGGGCTGGGGGGTCTGCTAGACCACCAAGGACATCATTAGTTTTACAAACAAGGGGATCATTATTGGGGGGTTTGCTAGACCACCTAGGACATCATTCATTTTATTAACATGGGGATCAAGGTGGTGTGGTCTGGTAGAACACAAGGGAGGACATTACTTTTAATAACAAAGGGATCGGAGTGGGAGGCCCCTAGACCACCAGGGACATCATTATTTTATTAACATGGGGATCGGGCTGGGGGCGCTGCTAGACCACCAGGGACATCATTAATATTACAAACAAGATGATCAGGGTTGGGGAGTCTGCTAGACCACCATGGACATCATTAATTTTGTTAACATAGGGTTGGGGTGGGTGGGATCTGGCAGACCACAAGGGAGGTAATTACTTTTAATAACAAGGGGATCAGGGTGGGGGGCACTAGACCACCAGAGACATAATTACTTTTAATAACAAGGGGGTCAAGGCCAGGGGGTCAACTAGGCCACCAGGGAGAGTAGTGATTTGTGCTTGGGTATTGGGTTGTGCTGGTCGCTGACCATGGGTACAACTGGTGCCTGAGTGCCCTGCAGCTTGCGGCAAACCTGCAGATGCACCATTTGTTTGGTGCCTGGCCACCTTTTCTGCAAGCTGTGGGACTTTGCTACCAGAACCCTACCTGGTAGAGAATTGGGCACAGGGTCCCTGGAGATCTGGCAATCTGCGCAAGTGGCCTTTGGCACAGTTTGCGCTGACCTTTGTGAATTGGGCCCTATGTGTATGGTCCGTTACAGCTTCCACACATTTGACTTTACATGAGGAACCCTTCTTTGATTTTATTTTGGATAATTGTTGCTGTTTTTATGTAATATGTCACTTTTATTAACATAATCATTAGGCTCATTGCTTTTAATTTTCTATCTTAGCTATGATGCAGTATATTACATCATATAATATGGGCCTATTTAGTGCACTGAACACTTGTACTTGGCATCTTTGAGATAGGATTAGTTAGATGTGAAATGCTTCAGGTGGGTACTGGGTGTCTGGACATGTTTGCTTGCATCAAGAAATAAAGATGCGCATTTTGCACTTTTCTGAAGACACCTACTTTGTCCAGTGGCATCATTTTGAGATTACCAGGTGGTGAGTTCCTAATTTTTTCTGCATTGCACTTTGTCTTTATTGTGGGCACCACCCTCCTATTATGAACTCTGCAATGTGTTTGATACTTTGGATGATAGACACTTCGGTCTATTGAATAAGTATAAATATTTTGTTCTATGTCATTAGGGCAAATTTGGCATGCCGAACACCCTTATGGCAACCCCACATTGCCGAAATTGAATTTCACTGATGTGAGTTCCCAGCAAAACTAAACACAGTGCACAACAAAGATTTTGTTTCTTTTATGCAGGGGCTGTGCCCCGCGCACCCACCGCCCCCTCCCCAATTTTAATTCTCAACTCCAGGGGGGTACATTCCCAAACAAAAAAAAACACTGTCTTGGGCCAGATGCAATAAAAACTACCAGCGCCCAGTCCTGAACCCTGTATCCCCATCACCCCGAGCTGGCACCTAACCCACCATGGGATGATGCCAGCTCACCGGAACCCTGCAGCACCACCCCTCATATACCCTCCTGTCCCACGTTCATCAGGCTTACTCCCTGTGCATGCGTATATGTGCACAACATCCTGTCAACTATTTGTGACTCACCCCATCTGTTTGCCAACCCCACACCCCTGCTGTTGGGGCACTAGCCGAAAGTGGGTTGCTGTTTTGGCTAGCGCCCACTTGCTAATGCCCCACATCAGAGGATACCAAATATTTGGGCCTCTGGATCAATAAGGAATTTAATTTAGAATCACAGATTCAATACTTCAATTAGCTGATTGTCACTAATTTCAGTATTATATCTGAGCATCATCAGTATTTAAAAATGGAGGTTAGATTTTTAATTGCTAGTTTCATGATCATGCCCTACTGTACTTTTACCTTGTGGATTTTATCTACTAAGGTGCTACTTTTTTTTCTTTTATGGAAATCAGATGTTCAGATGTTTTTTACTATCGTTTAATGTGTTATGTCTTAGCTGCATCCAGGGGTCTCCATTACTGCAAACTTTACCCCGCAACTGTTTGGAGGTACCTGAGAATGGACATAATCTACAAGTTGTTCATGTGATTTGTAGGTGTCTGGCGCCTGGTACGTAATGTTCTGGGTTATAGTTTATCTATAGTATGCCCCCTTTTGAGACAAATTAAAGCTGGCATATGAACTTCAGATTATTTTATGTTTCATGAACTATCTGTTAATGGAAGCATTGGCAGAATCTCCTTTTGTCTCTTTGGGTCTGGGGCGTTGAAATGCTATATCTGTGGCCTGGCATAGGAATAATGCCAAACATCCAGTGCAATGAAATTTCTGAGTCATTGTATAATTACTGGATTACTGTATACCACACAGATTTCTGTAGTATATCATTTTATAATTTTGTGTATTCTCCAAATGATGATTTTATGAATGCCCTGTAATTATGGTCCCCATTGAAACTAAACTTTTTGCTCTGTTTTATTTTTTAAGCAAATTAAAAAACTTCTACTCATACTTCTACTACTACTACTAGTTGTGATTGCCTTGAAGGAAATAGGGAGAGACTGAGAGCCTGGTCAGTTAAGAGTAGGCAGTAGCCAGCACATTTTTTGTTTGTCAGTTGGCAGCCTGCCAGCATTAGTCGGCACTTTGGTTGCAGAACCAACATAAAAATATGTTTTCTTCAAGTTTTGCAAGTTCACTAGAAGTACAAAATTGGTGTTTATCAGTCTTAGTTGAGCCTGCCCTCTAGGTGATAGGAATGGATGGGGAGCCTGTGCAATGGACTGCAGAAAGCATTTGAGTGACAGTTGGAAGTGTACCAGTGCCTGTTAGTAGCACTGGCACTTTTTCTTTGCAGAAATCAAAAGAAAAATATACACATTTATATTTTACAAATAAAGTTTTCTTCATATTCACTTAAAGTTCCCCATTTGTGTTGTTAGACTCAGTTAGGCCTTCCCTATTAACTATATGGAAGGACTGGAAGCTTTGGCAGTTGGCTGCAGCCAGCATGTTGGTATTGTTGGCAGCTTGTCAGTATCTCCCACTAGTTGACACTTTTTCTTGGCAGAGAGAAAATAAAATATATATCTGTATTTCATGAATAATTTTTTTTTACTCTGTGTGTGTGTGCGTGCGTGCGTGCGTGTGCACCTGTAAGGCTCCACTGAGTCTGCCTGTGGAGTATAGTGAGGGTCTGTGAGGCTTGGCAAAGGGTAGCAACCAGTATCTGGCTGTTGGATGGCAGCTTACCAGTGCCTGCTACTATGTAGCACTTTTTCCTTGCAGAAAGAAAATAAAAAAATATATATATTTCCAAGGTAGTTTCAGTTTATTTGCTATACTGGAAAGGCATGTGAGCAAATTTGCCCATTTTCACAAGTGTCCAATTAAAGATACAAACAGGGAATACGTGAGGGTTACAGAGTATATGAGCAGAACAGTCAAACTGTTTAACATCAACGAAACAGAGTGCATTAGGGGTAATATACAAAGCAGGTAATTTCAAGACAAAATGTACACATATTCAACGTTAGGGGTTAGAATACAGTGGGGTTAAAATAATAAGAGCTAAGTAGAGCTTAAAGTGCAGTATGTTAGGGAAAAAAGTGTTGCAATGGTTTCAGGGAATAGGGAAGGACCTGGAAAATCCACCTTAGGGGAAGAGTGGATGGGGTCAGAAGGCAAGTAATAAGATGAGTTAGGGAGAGGGTGGGAGTTAGGTTGGAGGACAAATGCAGAAGGTAGTGGTGGACAGGTGCTTCACAAGATTGTGCATAAAGGATGAGGTAGAGGGACAATGTAGGAGATCAGGAAGGAGAGAGTTATAGAGTTTAGAGCCCATAAAAGAGAAGGTGTTTTGGCCATGAGAAGTGTGGCAGAAGGGAACGTTGAAGGAGAGCGAGGAGGATCTCCTTGTGGTCCTGGGGTGGCCTGTCTTAGGGAAGAGGGAAATTATACTTTTGAGAAGGAGACTGAGGGAAAGTTTATGGAAGAAGGTAGCAGTTTTGCTGTTGAGACAGTTTTCGACGGAGGGCCAACTAGCAAGTCTGTATAAGTTGCAGTGGTGAGTAAGTCTAGGGAGACTGGAGACAAAACGGCTGATGTTGTGGTAGATGCTATGAAGCTTGTTGAGATTTTTCTGGGATGGGGGGAAGGGAATAGGCTAAGGCTCCATAATCAAACAAAGGGAGAAGGAAACTACAGGCAAGGAACAACTTGGGAGTCCTTGTTGAGGTAAGGTTTCATCCTGTGAAAATTGCCAAGCCTTTGGTGGGCTTTCTTGATAGTCAGATTGATAGGAGCATCAAAACTGAAGTGGCAGTCAAGGAGTAGACTGAGGTATTTAAATTCATATACTCTTTCTATCATATTCCCATCATTATCATGAAGGGGGAAATTGAATGCTAGAGGTCTCCTGGGGCTGGCGAAAACCGTGACCTTGTTTTTTTTGAATTGAGAACCAGACCTTTCGACGAGAACCAGGAGTGTGGTTTCTTAAAATCACACTGGAGCTTGCTTAGGAGGGAGGCGGGGTCTTTGTCTTTGCTGTAAAGGACAGCATCATCAGCATATAGGATGAGCTCTGTATTTGTGCAGATATCGGAGACAGAGTTTACAACAAGGGTTAAAAGCAGAGGGCCAAGGATGTATCCCTGGGGTATGCCATATATGATGGGCAAGATTCAGAGAGGATGCCATTTATAGTCTTTTGATGGGGTCTGGTAGAGAGGTAGTTCTGAACCATTTAAAGATGTCAGAGGAGAAATAGAAACAAGTGAGGGTGCGGAGGAGAACATCATGTTCAACTAGGTAGAAGGCTTTTGTGAGATCAACAAAAAGTGAACCAGAGTAGAGGCCTTCATCATTGGCTCTATCAATTGGTGTGTAAGTTTTATGAGGGCAGTCTCGGTGTTATGGCTCACCCTGAAACCATGCTGGGCTTCATTTTGAAGGCTGTATTTTAACAGAAAGTCAATGGTTTGTTTATGTACAATTTTTTCCAGTATCTTGGAGAAGGGAGCAAGGAGGGAGATAAGCCTGTAATTGGTAACTTCATCTTTAGGGCCGGATTTGTGGAGAGGTTTGATGATAGCACTTTTCCATTTAATGGGGATGGAACCGGTGCAGAGGGAGTGGTTAAAATGTTAGTAAGGGGGATAGCTAAGGCTTCACAAACAAGTTTAAGTATCCTGTAGTTGATGTCGTCATGACCAACGGAAGGTCTGGGGTCATTTGATTTTATTATTTTGACCACTTCAGATGGGGCGAGAAAATGGAAAAAGAAATAGGGGTGAGGATTGGAAGGGGGGGAGGGGAGGGAAGTCCCAGGGCTAGGGGAGAGTTGGGCTTATATTTGTCCAGGATGGCAAAGTGGTGATTAAAGAGAGAGACTACCTCAAGGGGATTGGAAATGGTTACTCCATCCGAGGATAGGCAGATTTGGTCATTATGATGACCCCTGCCAATGAGGTTATTTAGTATGTTCTATGTATGCCTGGGATTTTCAGATGCAATGCACTGTTTTTTGGAGAGAAAGGAGGTTTTTGCAGACCTAACAGCAGCTTTGCATTTGTTTCTAAGAGTTTTTCTTTAAATTCACTAGAAGTACAGCATTTTTGTTTGTCAAGCCCAGCTGTGCATACCATGGGAGTCTAGGTCATGGGCATCAAGTGTTTGTGAGCTGGTAGCTTCTACAGTGAAGTAGCAATGGAGCAATATAAATGAAAAAGTGACATGCCATTGAATCATGCAGACACAGCACAGAAAACATTTTGTTTTTTCATGGATTTTATTTTTTTCATTCGTTCATCACATAAGTTCACTGAAAATCTAATTCCTTATACAGTAGAAACATAGAAACATAGACTTTGATGGCAGATAAGGACCGCTTGGCCCAACTAGTCTGCCCATTTCCCAACCAACAGGATAAGCTGCAGATCCTAGTTAACCAACAGCCTATTTCTTCCTACCCCCTACAAGAATTGCCTTATGTCTGTCCCACACATTCTTGAATTCTCCCACAGATGTAGACCCCACAACCTCCTCAGGACGGCTGTTCCATGCATCCACCACCCTCTCTGTGAAAAAATAATTCCTCACATTGCCCCTGAGCCGTCCCCCATCTATCTTCAAATTGTGTCCCCTTGTTCTTGCACATCTCTTTTTCTGAAAGATGCTACCCTCTTGGACTTTGTTGATTCCACTGAGGAACTTAAAAGTTTCTATCATGTCCCCCCCTCTCCCTCCTTTCCTCAAGGGTATACATATTAAGCTCCTTTAGTCTCTCCTCATATGGCTTCTCTTGCAGATCCTGCACCATTTTAGTTGCCTTCCTCTGGACTGCCTCCATCCTGTCTATGTCCTTACGGAGATGAGGTCTCCAGAACTGGATACATTACTCCAGATGGGGTCTCATCAACTGTCTGTAGAGAGGGGATAACAACTTCCTGTTTTCTGCTGGTGATGCCTCTCCCTATACATCCCAGTATCCCCCAAGCCCACCCTACTGCCTTCTAACATTGCTTGCTAACCTTAAGGTCATCTGATGTGATTGCCCCCGGTCCTCTTCCATTTTTGTTGTTATTACTACCTCTCCCACCATTGTGTAATCTTTCCCTGGGTTTTTGTTTCCCAAGTGCATTATTTTGCACTTCTTTGCATTGAATCCAATCTGCCACATTTCTGACCATTCCTCCAACCTTGCCACGTCCCTTTCTCATCCTTTCCATGCCTCCATGTGTATCAACCCTGTTGCAGATCTTTGTGTCATCTGCAAAGAAGCATACTTTTCCTTCCAGTCCCTCTGCAATGTCACTTATAAAGACATTAAACAGGACTGGACCCAGTACTGAACCCTGTGGTACTCCACTAGTAATCTCCCTTTATTCAGAGTGGACTCCGGTTACAATTACCTTCTGTATCCTGTTGTCTAGCCAATGTTTTACACAGGCTACTACTCTGGACCCCACTCCCAGGCTTGTTAAATTGTGTATTAATCTTTTGTGTGGGACTGTGTCAAATGCCTTGCTAAAGTCTAGGTAGGCCATGTCCACAGCCCCTCCCTGGTCTACTACTTTGGTCACCCAGTCAAAGAAATCAATTAGACTTGTCTGACATGACCTTCTTGCTGTGAACCCATGCTGCCTTGGGTCCTGTGCTCCACTGGTCTCTAGGTACTCAACAATTCTTTCCTTCAGAAGTGATTCCATCACTTTCCCTACCACAGAGGTCAAACTGACAGGATCTGTAGTTTCCTGCCTCTGTCTTGCTCCCACTTTTGTGAAGAGGAATCACATCCACCTTCCTCCTGTCCTCTAGTACCACACCATCCACCCTTGATTTGTTAAAAAGGGTAGTCAGTGGTGTCACTAGTTCTCCCCTTAATTCTTTTAGAATTCTGGGTTGAGTCCCATCAGGCTCGATTGCTTTGTCCACCTTCAGTTTTAGGAGTTCTTTAAGAACCCTTTCTTCTGTGAAAGGACTGGGATTGACCCCCCCCCCTTTCCAGAGTGCTTCTGTTAATTGGATTAGGTACCTTCCCCTCCTCCTCTTTTGTGAATACCGAGCAGAAGTATTTGTTCAGTATCCCTTCCCCCACACTTGTCACCTTCCAGCCTTCTTTCTAGGCCCTGTTAATTAGTCCCACACCTGGGGACTTCGTTATCTCATTCAATCCTATTATGCCTTGCCATTTCCATCATCACTCTTTTGTTTTCCAGGATTCTCTTTTTATCTTGCCGTTTATCACTTCTTTTCCCAGGGCATCCCACTTTTTCTTTCCTCACCTATACATCCCTTATTTTCCCTCACCTCTACACTAACTTTGCTTTTTTATCTTTTAGATATTTCCTGAAGAAGACCCAAGGTTGAAATGTTGATTTTAACTCTATTTTCTATTTTCAGCTTGCATTTAATATTACCATTTTTTTTTTTGTTTTCAGACCACATACTGATGCAGCACCTTGTTTTTGTTCTTACATCCCAGTCATCCTTGATTCATATGTTCTTTAGCCTATGAATTCCCACATCTCTGGCAGACTGCAGATCACCATGCATCTCCACCCCAAGGTCAGCACAAGTAGGAGCCAGGCATCTGGTGGACCCCCCAAAAAAAAAATCAGCTGTGTCTGTTTCAGTCTTTAAAAAGGCCCCCAAATATAGAGCCTGCAAGCCCATGACCAAAAAGTTACAGTGTCCAAATGCTATTGTGGAAATGATAGCCACTGACCTGTTTCCATTCTCCTTTGTGACCAACAAAGATACAGAATGTTTTATCACGAATGCAAGTCGCAGTGCCAGGGTGCTCAACTGTAAATATTTCTCTGCAGTGGAACGTTATGATTTGTTTCAGAGTGGCTACAAGACTGCATCACATGTCCGAGAACAACCATTGTGCTGGCAGTTCACATCACCACTCACATGTGAATGAGTTTTCAGGTCACGCAGATTACATGGCTCAGCTTTCCTTTCTCCTCTTCTTCTGGTTGAAGTAGCATCAACAACAGTAGCAGCAAGTCTCCAGGACCCTCCAATTACTGCCTGTAAGCAGCTTTATGCATCTATAGATTCCTCTCCAGAAATCTATGACTGCAACAGCCTATGAATAAAACATGCAATATTGTATATAATTTTTAATTCAAATGATTACTAATTAAGATTAAATAGAACTGTGTTTTGATGAGCCCTTTTAAAATCCATGCTAGTAAATGTAGGAATTGTATTATGCCAAATCCTCTTGTTTTCAAGCTCCATAGTACAGTAGGTGCTGTGTCAGTAACCAGTGACCCATAGTCAAGAATAGGCATCACATTTTGCAGTGCACTGCAAAGCCTAGTGTCTGGCAGCAAGCAATCCTGTATTCTGTAGAAACAACTTAGTATTTGGTGTAGTCTGTAATTCTGCTGATGTAAATGGAGAAGGTTAAGCTTTGGTCCAAGTGGACCTTTAAATATTTAAATAGGTCACATTTTCCCATAATGTGGCCACTTTTTCCTATACTGCAGCATTCAATGTTGTGACATTAAGGTTACATTTTTGATTATTTGATTTGAAAAGGATGGAAGGTGGTTTCTCTTAATGCTAGGAGTCTTGGGAGGAAAACTGCAGAGATACAGGTGCTCATGGCAGAGGGAGAGGTGGACATTGCAGCCATCACAGAAACATGGGCCACCCAATACAATGACTGGGACCTGTCTGTACCAGGGTACGGGTTATTTTGTAGGGACAGGGTGATTGGGAAAGGAGGTGGTGTGGCACTATATGTGAAGGAAGGACTGAAGTGTGTAAGGGAGGAAGGGGAGGAGGGTAGTACGGAGTCACTTTGGATGCAAATCCAGGATTCCAAGAATAGGATTCTTAGAATGGGACTGGTGTACAGGCCGCCATCTCAGATGGAGGAGTTAGACAGGGAACTAGCGGGACAGATCAGGAGGACCTGCAAGAAGGGTAGTGTGGTGATTGTGGGGGACTTCAACATGCCAAGAGTGGACTGGAGTACCCCAACAACCAGGAACAGAAGGAAGCAGGTACTGCTGGATGCCTTCCAGGACAGCTTCCTGCTGCAAATGGTCAGTGAACCAACCAGGTTAGAGAATACCCTTGATCTTGTGCTGGCAAAGGGGAACTTTGTGAGAGAACTTACAGTGGAGGAACCACTGTCATGGAGTGACCACCACTCAGTATGGCTCACATTGGATATGGGCAAGGAAGGAGTGGAATCTGGCACAAGAGTGCTTGACTTCAGGAGGGCTGACTTTGGAAGGATGGGGGAAGTGGTAAAAGGGTACCTGGCCAGAATTCAATCTAGTATGGACACTAACCAGAGGTGGGAGCTCATAAAGCTGGGGATAGTGGAGGCAACCAAAACCTGCTGCAAGGCCCAGAGCAAGAAGACTAGGGTGAAGAAACTGAGCTGGTTGAGCAAGGAGGTCATGGAAAAGGTAAAGAGGAAAAGAGCTGCCTTTAGGAAGTACAAGAAAACAGGGAGAGGGGAGGACAGGGATGAGTACTTGATGGAATCAAAGGAGGTGACAAGCGTAGTAAAGGGAGCCAAGGCATCTATGGAACTCAGCTGGGCACAAGGCATTAAGAATGGAGAGAAAGACTTCTTTAGGTACAGTACATCAGGGAGAAAAGGAGCTATAAGGACCACATAGTAAGATTAGGATGGAGGGGGCTTGGGTGGATGCAGGGTGCAATAAGGCAGAAGCACTAAATGAGTACTTCTGCTCAGTATTTACTAAAGAGAAGAGGAGGGTGACACCCAAAGGGGGAGAAATGGCAGAAACATGGGGAGGGGGTGACAGATGGGGAAATCATGAAGGGCAGAGTTTGGGAGGGTTTGAAGGTACTGAGGGTGGATAAGAAGCCAGGCCCAGATGGCATCCACCCCAGGATACTGAATGAGCTGGCAGAGGTCCTTGCAGGACCTTCGGCAGACCTATTTAATGCCTCACTACATTCGGGGTATGTACTTCAGGACTGGAGGATGGCTCATGTGGTGCCCCTCCACAAGAGTGGCCCCAAGGATGAACCGGGAAACTACAGACCAGTTAGCCTCACATCCATCATGGGTAAGCTAATGGAGACTATCCTGAAGTAGTGGTTAGTGGCCCTCCTAGAGGCCAAAGGACTACAGGACAGCAGACAGCATGGCTTCATATGGGGCAGATCCTACCAAACCAACCTGGTGGACTTCTATGACTGGGTAACTAGGCAACTGGACAGGGGCCATGCAGTGGATGTCCTGTATCTGGACTTCAGTAAGGCATTCGACTTGGTGCCATATGGAAGGCTGGGAAGTAAGTTAGTAGGCACAGGGGCAGGTGCAACGCTGGTGAGATGGGTAGAGAACTGGCTTCAGGGAAGGCAACAGAGGGTGGTGGTGGGTTGGGAGCTCTCACACCCAAGGGTAGTGACGAGCGGTGTTCCACAGGGCTCAGTGATGGGGCCAGTGTTGTTTGGGATATTCATTACAGACATATCATTGGACATCAAGAGCAAGATCAATCTGTTTACTGATGATACCAAGGTAGGAGCAGTGGTGGATGACCTAGGGGGATGGCAGGGGTTGCAGGATGATCTGGCAAAGCTTGAAACCTGGTCAGACACCTGGCAACTGGGGTTTAATGCCAAAAAGTGCAAGATGCTGCATTTTGGGATGAAGAACCCAAGGAGGAGTTACCAGCTGGGGGGAGTGCAGTTAGCCCAGACAGAGGAGGAGAAGGATCTGAGGGTGCTCATTACAGGGTCAATGAACAACTCAGCACTATGTAGGAAGGCAGCTGCAAAGGCCAACAAAATACTGGGTTGTATTGCAAGGGGTATATCCCTGAGGAGGGAGGAGGTGATTCTGCCACTGTACAGGTCATTAGTTAGACCGCACCTGGAGTACTGCGTGCAGTACTGGTGCCTGTATCTGAAGATGGACATTAAGTTACTGGAGGGGGTAGAGCACAGGGTGACAAAGATGATCAAGGGGCTGGGGGACTTATCATATGACAGGAGGCTGAGGGAGTTGAACATGTACTCACTGGAGGAGAGGAGGGACGGGGGACATGATTGAAACCTTTAAGTACATGAAAGGAATAAACAAGACAGGTACAGAGGGGCTGTTCAAAGTAAGGGAGGGGAGGGACACCAGGGGCCATGATATGAGACTGGAAGGAGGAAGGTTCAGGAAGGAGAGGAGGAGACACTTTTTTACAGAGAGGTGGTGGCTGGGTGGAATGTGTTACCTGCAGAAGTGGTATCCAGTAGAACAGTGGACTGCTTCAAAGGGGGATAGGACAGGACAAGGGGGAGGGTCAATGAAGGGGAAGGGTGGAAGGGAGGGGCAGCTGCAGAATAAGGGGTGCTAGCTGCACATTAGAGCAGACTTGATAGACCTCTAGGCCTTTATCTGCTGGCAAATTTCGTATGTTCGTATGTTCGTAATATGTATGGTAGTCTATGCTAAGTGACAAACAACATGATATTAGTTTTATTTTGATTTTCTTGACAGCTTGAATGCTATCAAACCTAAACTCTAATTTAACAGAGTTAGCATTCAGCATTAAAAGGTAATGCTATCTATTGAATTAGAGCAGCATAAAATTGCTGCAGCATCCACATGTAATGACATTTTTTTTTTTGTATTTTCTCAGATATTAGGAGGATCCTCTCCTCCATAATCTGCACTGACAAACCCCTCTGGGTCACTTCTCTTCGAACCTCTTGCTGTCCTGTTCTACCTTCCTTACCCTGCCTTCTACTAGCATTTCGATCCATTCCCTCTTCTACACTTTTACTATCTTCCGAGTTTCAGACCCCCATGCTATATACTAAGCATGTATTCTTGATCTGGGTAAATTTTTCCCAGTCTCAGTTTGCTCTAACCTGAGATTTATGTCCTGCAACTTTAGTTCTTTGTGCAAATGTAATTATTTGTTAATGCTGTCTGTCTTCACACCTTGTAACATAGCAACGTTTGCTTTTCTGTTTTATGGCTATGTATCATTTGTTTCTGCATTAGCATCCTGCAATCCTATGATGAGGAACCTCCTGTAAAGGAGCAGTTTTGCTCAAAGGTTTTAATCCGTGATTCAATAAATAAGAAATAAAAATAAATATTAGGCATTATATTAATGCACAGGGAGACAAAAAGGGGGGGCAAATTTGGACCCTTGTGGGACTTTGCACTTAACCTCATAAGGCAGAGACAGTAATCTGCCAAGTTTTATAATCTGCATTCTATTAGAAAAGTAATACTTGAATCACGGGGCAGCAGCATGTTCTAATCCCAGTTACCTAAATTTATGTATAAATTCCCTGTTCCAGACAAAGTCAGAAGCCTTTGTCAGATCCATGACTACAACACCAGTAAGGAAACCAGCCTTCATTGACCTGAATACTTCACCTGTGAATCTGATAAACTCTATTTCAGCCCCGTGGCCCTTCTGGGAGCCTTGATAGCAGTACTTTAATAAGCGATGTGTATCCACTGCGTTATAGGTAAGTCTTTCTTGAAGCTTGCCCAAGGCAAAAGTATAAAGATGAGTATGTAGTTGTTGCCTTTAATATTTTAACCATCCCTGTAAATGGGTTTCATGGCCAAGCTATTCAAAGGAGCTGCACCTGGTGCAACAAAGTTGTGCCAATGCAACCCCAGAAATGCACCCCAGGGCAATATTCAAAAAGGGGAATTGTGTAGCGGAATTCCCGATGACTTCATTCACAAAGTTGTGAATGAATGACACAAAGTTGAGAATGACTATTACAGTAAGCACTGCAAGCCCATTGGTCCACAGTGTGGACCAATGAGCTTGCAGCACATACCGTGAGCTGTCATTCAGTGGGCAGTTGTGGAGGTATGCAGGTGGCTATGCTGCCCTCCCATGACTTGGGGGAGCTGGGTGGGCTGAGGGTCCTGTGTGTGTGGGTAGGTGTGGGACCACTAGATTACCAGGGACCAATACTGGTCATGTTTTTCAGCAATCGCGGTTATAGGTGGACCACCAGGGAAATTTTATTTTAACAATACAGGTGATTGGAGGTATGGGAGGGGAAGGGGGTACCACTGGACTAACAGGGAATTGCCAAACAACGTTACGGGTGATCGGACGTATGAGAGGGGAGGGAGGCACCACTGGACCACCAGAGACATATTATTGTAACAGTGCAGGTGATCAGTGGTATGGGATGGGAAGGGAGCACTACTGCAGTCCCTGGCACAGGGACCACATGCTGGGTAGGGCGCCAGGCACATTTCACTGGCCAGCCCTGCACAACACCTGCAAATGGGGCCAGATTGACATGCAAATTACCCCATAGAAACATAGAATTTGACAGCAGATAAGGACCGCTTGGCCCACCCAGTCTGCCCATTTCCCTACCAGATGGATGAGCTGCAGAGTCTAGTTAATCAACAGCTTACTTCCTGCTACCCCCCACTAGAATTGCCTTATGTCTGTCCCATGCATTCTTGAATTCTCCCACTGTTTCTGACTCCACAGCCTCCTCAGGAAGGCTGTTGCATGTATCCACAACCATCTCTGTGAAAAAATACTTTCTAACATTACCTCTGAGCCATCCCCCCTCTATCTTCAAATTGTACCCCCTTGTTCTTGCACTTCTCTTTTTCTGAAAGATAATACCCTCTTGTACTTTGTTAATTCCCTTGAGATACCTGAAAGTTTCTATCATGTCCCCAGTTTCCCTCCTTTCCTCAAGAGTATACATGTTAAGTTGCTTTAGTCTCTCCTCATATGTCTTCTGGTGCAGACCCTGCACACTTTTGGTTGCCCTCCTCTGAACATCCTCCACTCTGTCTATGTCTTTGTGGAAATGGGGTCTCTAGAATTGCATGCAGTACTCTAGATGGGGTCTCACCAACTGTCTGTACAGAGGGATAACAACTTCCTGCTTTCTACTGTTGATGCCTCTCCCAATGCATCCCAGTATCCCCCCAGCCCTCCTTACTGCCTTCTCACATTGTTTGCCCACCTCTGATATAATTACTCATAGGTCTTTTTCAATTTTTGTTGTTGTTATTATCTTACCCCTCATTGTGCACTCTTCCCCTGGGTTTTTGTTTCCCAGATGCATTACCTTGCACTTCTTTGCATTGAATCTGAGCTGCCATATATTTGATCATTCCTCCAACCTTGCCAAGTCCCTTTTCATCCTTTCCACCCCACCCTGTGTATCAACTCTGTTGCAGATCTTTGTGTCATCTGCAAAGAGAGACATACTTTTCCTTCCAGATGCTCTCCAATGTCACCTATAAAGACATTAAAGAGGACCAGTCCTAGTACCGAACCCTGCAGTACCCTGCTAGTTACCCTCCTTTCTTCACTGTGGACTCCATTTACTATTACCCTTTGCGTCCTGTTATCTAGCCAGTTTTTTATCCAGGCTACCACCTTGGGACCCACTCCAAGGCTGGCTAACTTGTATATTAATCTTTTGTGAGAGACTGTGTCAAATGCCTTGCTAAAATCTAGGTTGGCCATATACACAGCCCCACCCTGGTCTACTACTCTGGTCACCCAGTCAAAGAAATCTATTAGGTTCATCTGACATGACCTTCCTCCTGTGAAACCATGCTGCCTTGGGTCCTGTGCCCCAATGGCCTCTAGGTACTCAACAATTCTTTCCTTCAGAAGTGATTCCATCATTTTCCCTACCACTGAGGTCAAACTAACTGTAGTTTCCTGCCTCTGCCCTGTTCCTACTTTTGTGAAGTGGAATCATATCTGCCCTCCTCCAGTCCTCAGGTACCACCCCATCCTCTCATCATTTGTTAAAGAGAGTAGTCAGTGGCGTTACTAGTTCTACCCTTAGTTCTTTTAGACTTTCTTGGGTGAATCCCATCAGGCCCCATTGCTTTGTCCACCCTCACTTTCAAGAGTTCTCTCAAAACCCTTTCTTCTGTGAATGGACTGGTATCGACCCCTCTATTCAGAGTGTTTCTCCTGTTCGGTTTAGGTACCTCCACCTTCTCTTCCATTGTGAATACTAAGCAGAAATATTCATTCAGTATCCCTGATTTTTCACTGTCACCTTCTGCCCACATTCCCTCCCATTTATTAAGTCTCTGTATCCCTCCCTTGGTCTTTCTTCGCTCCCTAATGTACCCATTAAAGGTTTTATCCCCCTTCTTAATAGAGTTGGCTATCTTTTCCTCAGTTTGTGCCTTTGCTATTCTGACTGCACTCCCTGTTTCCTTCTGCTTTAACTGATAAAGTTCTCTGTCCTACTCCTTCTGTGTTTCCTTATATTTCCTGAATGCTATCCTTTTGTACTTAACCTTCCCTTTCACCTCTTTTGAGAACCATAGTGGTTTTTTCCTTCATTTTGTTTTGTTGATTTGCTTCACACAAAGGCTCATTGCCTCTGTGATGGCTGTTTTGATTATTCCCAGTTGTTCCACCACCCCTTCTTCTTGCCCATTTGCTAGTGCTTTTCCACTTGTGCCTTGCATGCATTATGGCTCTATTTGCATATTTGTATCTGAATGTTAGGAATTTGCGCACGGCATATCTCTGATGCTCTGGTGCATTTCCCATTCCTGGTATTCAGACCTGTCTGGGGGATGTGCGGGCATACTGTATTTGCACCTCGGGCATTTTTTTGGTATATTCAGATTACATGCGCCATGGCACATCTCCTTTGAATATATCCCTTTGTTGCTCCAGCGCAACTCAGTTGCACTGCACAACTACTTGCACCATTGCCAGGTGCACATTTGAATATCGGACCCCACATGTCCAAGTTTCAGAAGGTTGGTGACTTTTTCTAAAGAAAGGAATGCATTTAAAATTGTACTAATTAACTTCGCTATCATAGGGGCTACTAGCTTTAAAATGTTATGAGTAGGTCCATCACTTCTTGCAGACATATTTATCATTAATGCCTTTCATGATTTTAAGACCTCTGTTTTGGATACATTTAAAAATACAACTGAGATCTAGCTAGAACATGTTCAATAACTTCAATATGGTATCCAAGTTGCTGAAAGCCTTGTTCAAATAATATTGACAAAGACAGAGTTACTTACAGCAGCATTGTTACTGATTTTCCTATGGTAGTTTCTCAATCCAAGGATTATAATAAAATGTAGTCATTAAGGTTTCCTTGCTGTTGATTTTAAAAAATGGCTTTGTCCATCTTGATTTTCAATTTTCAAGTATTTCTGAGTTGCTAATACATTTCCTAATTGTTAGATTGCAAGTTAGTAAGTTTATACTTTCCCCATGTCCTATCACTGTCTTTCACTAATTTAAATAAATCCTTATTTTGCAAAGTAGAATTTAAACCACTGTCTCTTCTTTTTACAGAAGGCACATGTGGTTTACAACTGATAAAAATTAAGTTATAAGATGAATCCATGTAATACTGATAATTGGATTTGTGTTTCTCAGTAAACTATCACAGTTTGCCAGATCATTCAGGAAGAAAAGCTGAATCTGCTTAAGAAATTCCATGCTACATTAGTTTTTTTTTTTCTTTAGTAGTCCATTTTACCAAATACAGGATGTAGGCATGTGGTCACGTGATTTATCAGTCCAATTACCTACCTAATGGTTCAATATAGCCTTCCCCACAAACAAAAGTAAGTTAAACAAAGAAATGTACTGTGTGTAAAGTTAACTTATGCTGTAACTCTTATTAGGTATTCAACAGTTATTTTAGGATGACTTTAAACAGTATATTTGCATAAAGTTCAACTGAATTGCTTGACCAATGTAAACTAAAATTCCCCAAGATCAAGAATTCAGCAGGACCTATAAGGGGAACAATTCAGATTTAGCCCCTGGATCCCATTCTTAGGGGGATTATAGCTATAACAAAGGTTCAGATATTTCACAAGATCCAGCAAAAGCTGCAGTGCCCTAGTAACCAATCTAAGTCAGTATTAAAGGAATTTTTTAACTGAACCACTCCGTTATCAAGACTGTTATGTACAGTAGAGGACACAATACCATCCCCCATGCTTGTTGTAGTCCTTTCTTTTCTAAAGATTTTTATAACATGGTAGGCTTAATGCATGTCAGACAAAGGTGGTTTAAGCCAGCTCTCACTTGTGGCAAGGATATCTGGCCTATAAAGCCCTACCAAGGCTTCCAATTCAGTGGTTTGTGAAAGAAAAATATAAATGCTTATTTGTATAATTTTTAAACCTTTACATTTATACCAAAGAGGATTAAAATCAAGAGGGATGATTAGAGACAGGACAAGTCCAGGGTTTTCTGCAATGTGCCCCACCAGGATCAAAAGTAAAGCCATAATGTTAGTCTTAGTAATGTTTTTCCATTATATAAATGAGTTCATGCCTGTTTCAAAAGAGAGTTATACTTTTAGTTAAGGACTCTGACACCTCTACCTGTACTTAACACTCTGTCTTAAATGTTGTATCTACATTTATTTTTACTTAAAGTGGTTGAGTATATAGTATTTCTGACCAAGTTTATGTTTTATTTGTTATATACCATACCTTCCTTTCACCTATGGGTGATGTTGCCTCTTGTGTAAATTCTCTATTTGAACAACATTGTTCTGCTTGTTTAAATATTGCTTACTTATGATATATGCTGCAATTTATTCTTTTTTTTTTTTGAAATCACTCTTTAGTCTCCTACATCCTGCAGACCTGACCCTTTGGGATTGCCAAGGAGTCACCCTCCTGCCTTGCTCGCTCTTCCCTGACCTACCTTTCCAGTCCCCATGTAGCTGTGGCTCCCCCCCCAAGTGGGGCCTAGATGGGGTGGGCAAGCACCCAGATACCCATGTCTTGTCAGACTGGAGGTAGCAGGCAGGTGACAGCATATTGGAGGCATGCTCTGGGTGCTCCTTCTTCCTGGGTACTGCAGGCATTTTCATGTTTTTCCTGTGGGGGAGTGGCATGCACTCTACACCAAGGCATCACTGCCAGCATCACCATGCCCCCTTCCCTCTACATCTGCTCTGCA
Organism: Neoceratodus forsteri; assembly: GCA_016271365.2. Classification (NCBI taxonomy): domain Eukaryota; kingdom Metazoa; phylum Chordata; order Ceratodontiformes; family Ceratodontidae; genus Neoceratodus; species Neoceratodus forsteri. The sequence goes on from CM028136.1 coordinate 657,680,790, forward strand.
CTTGTCATGCTACCAGCTTCTGCCAGAGGCCAGTCAAGCACTAAGTGCAGACCCCCCTCCCTCCCGGGAGAGGAGAGCTGTCCTCCAGTGCTTAATCATCTCCCTCCCCTGCTGACCCCCGATGGCCTGGGCTCACTTCCAAACCCAGGTCATTGGCATGGTGCAAGGTGTGGTGTCCAGCGCCTCAACCCTCAGTGCCACCAGGCTGGCTGCTGCAATTTATTCTTATTCCCACTACCTTTGTTTAATTGTACTGTACCAGCATGCTATCAGATTTTTGTATTGCACCAGATTACTATTACTGTGCCTTATTTATTGTATCTGTACTTCATAGGTTCATAGGTAGAGTACGTGATTGAAGGACAAGCCCATTTTGATCACGCCACCTACACTAGGTGGAATTCATATTTTAGTTCATCCATGTACAAATCAAGCTTCAATTCAGATTGTGTTAAATTATCACTATGCACAACTTCTTGTGGGAGGGAGTTCCATATTGGGATTACCCTCTGTGTAAAGAAGTTATTTCTCTTTGAGGTCCTATTTATATTGGCCTTTAATTTCAGATTATGTGATCTAGTTAAACAAGCTGAAGGATGCCAATCCAGATAAATGGCTTCAAACAAAAACTCATCCTTCATAGCACTGAAGAGTAAACAAAGGTCTTCTCTCAAGGAACGATGTTCCATTGTGTAGAGCTTTAATTTTTTAAATCTTTCATTATAAGACAGGGGGCACATACCAGTGATGTGCTTAGTAAATCTTCTTTGAACTCTTTCCCTCGATCGTCTGTCTTGAATTAAAGTGGGAGCACAAAATGAGGAACAGTAATCAAAATTTGATCTCTCAATACTAGTGCATAATGGAATTAATATAGCTGGCTCCCTACTTTTTATGGTTTTCAGTATACAACTAGTCAAACGAGTACACTTTTTAACCGTATTATTTAAATGTTCAGAAAATTAAAAGTTATTTGAAATAATAACCCCTAGATCTTTTTCAGAGCTGGTTTTACTTAGTAGATGATCATTAATAACATAATTGAAACACATATTTTTTTCCCTAAATGCATAATTTTGCATTTTGCGTAGTTGAAATTTAGTTTATGCGAGGTGGCCCAGTCTGAAATTAATTTCAGGTTATCCTGTGATTTTAGAGCAGAGGTCATATCATTTACAATACCTCCCAACTTGGCATCATCAGCATACTTTGTTAGCCAGATTCCATCTGTAGAGCTCATACTAGCTATTAAGATATTAAATAAGATTGGACCTAGGACCGAGCCCTGAGGCATACCACTTGTAATCTCAGTCCATGTAGACTTACACCCACACAGGCTAACCTGCTGTCTTCTGTCAGTTAACCGTAGCAAAATCCAATCAACTATATGTTTATTTAAATCCATTTTTATTAAACATTCAGTTAAGATCTTGTGAGATACAGAATTGAAGGCTTTCTCAAAATCCAGATAAATGACATCCACCAGGAAACCCTGATCCAATGCTTTACTAACAGGTTCAAAGAAATTTATTAAGTTAATATGACATGATCTACCTGATTGAAAACCATACTGTGAGATATCTGAAAGCCCTTTATCCAAAATATGTGCACTGATCTTTTGAGATATTAGTGTTTCCATTATTTTACACACAGAACACGTCAAGCATATAGGTCTGTAATGGTTCAATTCTTGCTAAGAAACACTCATGGGTATTGGAATAACTAGGGCATCTTTCCATTCTTTGATGACAATGCCTTTAGCTATTGATTCATTAAAGAATAATGTCAATACACCAGCTGCTTCATAGGAAACCTTTTTTAAAAATATAGAGGGAATATTATCAGGTCAACCGACGTAGAAGATTTAAATGAATTAATAGTTGAATAGGTGTCTGCAACAGTAAAGGTAACTACAAGATCTAAAGAAGTGCACTTATTATTGGATGGTATATCCTTTTTTTTGAAAAAACTAGCAAAATATTGATTGAAGTTGTTAGCCATTAACTGCTCATCGCTTATTATTTCACCATTAATTTTTAGTGGTCCAACTGCATTTGCTGTAGATTTAAAAGAAGCAATGTAATTGAAGAACTTATTTTTGTTATCAGTCTGAGTGCTTGATAATTTATACTCTAGATCTTTTTTAGCATTTCTTATGGCATATTTAGTTTTTTTTTTGCCTTTTGTATAAATTTTGATCAGTTGTGATCAGATTTATTTTTATTCTATTTATTGAAGGCTTTTGTTTAGCCAATACTAATCTTTTAATAGATATGGAATGCCAAAGTGGCAGCCTTTTCTTATGAATGTATTTTGTTCTAATGGGAACCCACTCGGATATACAATACTCAATTTTTTCTTTTATACTATTCCAAATCTCATTAACTGATAAACCATAAAGATCTTCTTTCCAATTCCATTTCATAAAGTAGGCTTTGATTGCCTCATAATTTGCTCTATTATAATTTCGGAATTTAGCTATACCTTTAGAATTGTTTTTATAATAATTTATGGACCATTTGATCACAGAGTGATCGCTATCATCTAATGGAGCCCTTATGATAGGTGTTTCTGTGCCTTCCCTGATATTTGTCAGTATTAGATCCAGTATATTATTGAGTCGTTTGAGTACAAACACTATTTGATCTAATCCTAAGTGTACTGTTGTACCTAAGAATTTGGTTTCCTGTGTGTTTGACCCTTCACAATACCTCCAATTTATACCCGGATAGTTAAAATCACTCATCAATACAATATTTTCCAATTGATTGATGCTTTCAAAATAATTACAGAAAAGATAATTATTAAATGAGTCCATAGAAGGTGGTCTATAGCATAGCCAAATGTAATGGAAACAAATTTATTGTTAAGTTTAACCCATAGGATCTCAATTCCTGGTGGTGAGGGGGTGTCCATATTGACTTCTAAGCATTCAGTTCTATCCATAACATAATAAGCTACACTTCCACCTCTTGCATGAATACGATTTTTCTTAAAAAGTGTATAACCAGGAATATCTTGTCCCCACTGTTCGTGGGTGAACCAGGTCTCTGTTACACCACAGATATCAATATTTTCTATATGTAAGATAATTTACAGTTCATTAATTGTGTTGAGCAAGCTCCTAGCATTTAAAAGCTATATATTAAACTTTGATACTTGTTTATTTAATTTAAGTAACTTAGTAGAATTAACCTGATTCAATGCTAAATCCTGTTTTCCTGTGACAATACCAGATGTTAAGCTAGATTCAGAATTGGCATTTACTTCCCCCCCAATGCTCTGGATAAAAAAGCATTTATCTGTGTGTTAATTGCATTTCCCAAAAATTCTGAGCCCCTTTTGTTTAGATGTAAACCATCTTTTGCATAGTAATTCCAATTTTGATGAAAATGTTCCCAGTGTGTCAGACACATTATGTTTTTTTTAGACACCAGCCTAGGAGCCAGTCATTTAAATGTTTTATTTTATCAATAATGAATCAATCTGCTCTAGGTACAGGTAGAATCTCAGATATTACAGTATTAACTCCTATGTCAGCAAGGATGTCAGACAGACCTCTTTAATTTGTTGAACACTCTGATTCCAAATGTTGTTTACACCCGCATGAAGCAGCACAAAATCATCTTTACCACAGTTAGGTAAAATCTGTCTACTCATTTTGGTTATATCTTGAATTTTTGCTCCACGAAAATAGGATAATGTACTAGTGACTTTATTAGGATTACATATTTGCCTATCGAGATTTGATAACATGGAGTCACCCAACATAAAACTCTGCTGTGAAAAATTATGTGCAGAAACCATTTGCCTATTATCAGATTGCTCACACTGCATATTGTTAGTCCCTGAAAAGCATAAAAGATCAGACTGCTCATTTGTGACTTCACTATTTGCAGGATTAACCATAAAATCAGATTCATTATTATTAGGTTGATGTAAACTCATAGGTGATATAACAGTTGTCTGAGAGGTAGTAGACTCAGCACTCTCCTCCTCTTCTAAATTAATTAATAAAGGATCAAATTTGTTACATATGGGTAGGTGAAAATCATTGGCTTTCCTGCCTCTTTTTAGGGCTTTGTTATATTGCGCAGTAAACCAATCACTCCCTGAATCAGAGCTGTCTCCCTCTTGTCTAGGCCTCTTCCTTGTTACCACATCAGTATGCTTAGGTATTAGGCCAGAAGGTTCACATAACTGTAAGGCTGAATTATGTTCATCTGTTATGAGCAGTCTTTTAGCAGTCTCTAATTGACTAAGTTCCAGTGCCATTAATCTACAATCAAACAACTTTATTTCTGCTTCTAATTCTTGAACCTTGATACACTTATTACATGTATAAGGCACATTGTTCTGCTGTTTAAACTCAAAGTCAAACATACTACATAGCCTACACATTGTACCTTCCCTCCCGTCTGTCGCAAGTATGACAGTAGCCATTCTACCTTGCTTAATTTGTGATCGTTATGACACTTCTTACCTGCTCCTGTATCTGAGCTCTTTCCTTTTTCACACTGTATTTAGGCACCCCGAGTTAATGATGACTACAAAAGCCCAACATGCATAACACGTGCCAACGTGTATGTCTTTGCGCGCATCTTCATGCGCAATGACTCACGCTCCCCCTGCTCACCGCAGGGCAGCTAAATATAGCCCTAGGGGACCCAGAAGTAACTCAGTGGGTCATGCTATACCTCTGAAGGATATTAGTTATAAAAATAAATGCAGACTGTAAATAACTGCAATTGAATTTGCCACCTAGCATGGTCTGGCAGAGCAGAGGATTCTCTTGCAATCAGCTCAGTGGGGACTTATTACAAAGTAAAAGAAATGAGGTGTGGTTCAGGAAGTAACTCCTAAAAACTACAACTCCTCCTCCTAGCTTAGTACGTGAGCTAGGGCTCCAGTAAGATGCGGCAACGTCCTTAAAAAAACAGAGCACAAGTACTACACAACACAGTTTTGAAATAAAATTTAATGTTTAGTTTAAAACAATCACAGTTCACATCCTGAGCAAGTTTCAACTTCATTGTGCATGTGACTATACTGTCCTGGGTCATGACTGAAAATAGGCATATAATTGTCTAGTGCACCCACCCAGGAATTAAAAAGCTAAACAAATACATTTTAGATAAGGTTAAGAAAATTCTACATAGTCTACATCAGACACTTATTCATGACATAACCTTGAGCTTTGTCTACATTAAGAAGCCTCTGAATGGACATTCTTTTGAAACCAGCAGCCATCACGCTCTGTGATCTGCTATGTAATTGCCATCTTTAGGCTGTTATCTTCTTTGTGCTCATTTACTCATGAGCCATATAAACCAGGGGAGGGGGGCAAAGTTGGTTGACCAACTGTTTTGTGTGCCCAACAGATTGTTTTGTCATAGAACAGGTCAGGTTTGTTAGGGATTCACAAATGTAATATTTTGAACCTGTAGCTGTCACAGAAGGCCACAATATCATGCTCTTGTTTTGTGTGCTTCATGTGCTCTGGCAGAAAGAAAATATTCTCCCAGTGCATCACACACAACAAAACAATGATTTTCTACTGGTGAACCAAGGTGAAGTAGTTTGAAACGAAGCAGACGTGGGTGAAGTTTTATCTGGTTTGATGGAACATGTTCTCAATATGAAACTGAGAGGGTTTACACAACTGTAGCCTCTACACTGCATGTTTTCTTAATCAATAAATGCTGTCTACCTACCATACCATGATAACCATTTGATTCTTCTTAGCATTCTCTTTCCAATGGAGTAAATCATTGTGAAAAGGACTGTGTAAAAACTATTCCTGTCTCAAGTAGGTTTCACTTATTGAGTCCATCTAAGAGATATTTTTGCATTAATTTTAAATAATAGAGAATTTCATGCATAATAAATCAATAGGAAATGTTGGATCCTTCTCTGTCTTGGTGTTGGGGACGGTATGTGTCACACAATGTTTTACTGAGAAACGTAAATGTTTCTTGGTAGTAAAGTTTTAACACAGAATATCAAACTCTGAAACAGTATACACAAAAAAATAATATTTGATATTTAACTTGCTGATGCATTTCTTGCTTTCAGAATAAAACTACATGTTAACTGTTGGTAGTGTTAATTCTTTATGAAATACCCTTGAGGGTGACATGCATTAACTTTGCTTTATTCTTATAGACTGATAAAATCTATTCTTTTAAATTATAGGCTATCGCCTGAAGTTATGTGGGGGAAGAGTTCCTCCCCCACATCCTATATATAGCTAGCAGGCTACATCCGCTCTGCTTAGAGCGAGTTGCACTCACTACGTGCCATTGCTGGTCCATGGCTGCTCTCTTCTGGTGTCCCCCCCTTGCCTGCCTGCCTGCTTGCTTGCTTGTCTCCCCTTGTTCATTTTCTGTGGGTTTTCCAGCTCCCTTCCCCCTTTACCTGTTACCTTCATCTGTGTCTCTCTCTTTTTTTGGGGGTGGGGATTGTTGTTAGTCTCAACCACTGCCTCCCTCCTGTTTAGTTGTTGCTTCTGCTACGCTATTGTCTGTGCTCTTGCTTCTGTCTCCTCCCTCACTCTAGGAGCAACCCGGCACCATGCCCAGTTCTAAGCCTCTCCATTCTCCTTTGACCACCGTTTTTGCCGGCGCCATCATACCTGTCTACTCAGTCTGCTTGTTTTCTCGTGATTCATCTGGCATTTTGGATTAGACTCTGCTGAATGACGGTTTGGATTACACTCCACTGCATGCACCGCAGCCTATCCTTCTACATTCAATCTTGACACCGAACAGCTGCCTGTCATTTCAGTTATTGCTCTGCTCGACACTGCTTGCCATGCACTTTCCTCAGTGGACTACATGCTCATTCTCTGTGGTACACTTCTCTATGCATGCAGCCATTACTCCTCTTACCATGCGTCACTCTGTAGGCCCTTACCTGTACCTCTTGGGGCACACCCATGTGGGGGTGCTGGATGTATTCATAAATGGCAAACTCGCAGGGCCATCTGTGATACAAAGGGCTACTGTGACATTGTGTGTTAAACGTCTAAAAGCCTGAACTTGCTTAGCCAGGCAGAAGGGGAGTTGTGAAGTTAAACACTGATTGATGCCTGCCAACTTAAACTGGGGAATGTTTCCTGGGGAGATGTATACCTAATCCAGCAGTTTAGCAAGCCAGGCCTTCTCTCATGATAACTGCCAGCCACATTGCCTTTACCATTTAATTGGCCTCAGTCTTTTTACTTAGGGGGAGCCTGGCTATCGTAGATTCCATTCACTGCTAACAGCAGCTACGTTTCCCATATCCCTTATGGCCATACTAGCTATGTCAACCACCATGTTAGCCCTTTAAGAAATGCTATCCTGGAGCATTATTCCTTCCTGATGAGCATCATTTGCAAGGTACTCGGGCCATTAAGCAGCCATTTACTATCGTATCTATAGAACAGGATGGCCAACCGTTTGGAGATTTGTTTCATGTATGTATACAGGATGCTTATTACTTAACAACAGTCACTCACTGACTGGCTCCAAGATATTGCATCTATTGCAGCCATTTCTTATGCAAGCTTGCTTGGATTGCCAATCTTAATACTATTACTCAAGGTGCTTCCACTGCGTGCATCACTACACAGTATTGCAGCTGGTCTTCTGCTGTCTCATCCACCTGTATTTAACTGCACCTTGCCTTCCAACATTCAACTAACTGTTATGCAGGCAATCTAGACTCTTTGGGTACACTGCCAACGCACTCAACTCTATCTTATATTTCTTAACATACTGTGCAAGCTTTTTACTCGCCACGCCTCCCTTCTTAGCTAGTACATGGTTGTATTTCACACCTAAATCAATGATTTATATTACTACTTTTATGGGGCCTCATCTGTTATCATGTTGCCATGAGGCTTGTTGCTCTGTGACAAGAAGCTTCTTACTCGTTACTTACTTGCATTCAACTTACTACCAGCTGACTGACGTGTGTCCAGTGGTGCATGATAGCTTCCGTGGGGCTAGCAGCCACACTTACTTACCTTACCAGCAGACCTTTTGGTCTGGCCGCATGATGGCCTTGGATTCACCTACTTCTTTATTTAATCACTGGCTGCCGTACTCATTCAATAGTATCATCTCCGGTTCATCGGCTGACTTACAAGGTCTGAACACACTTCCTTATCTCTTAGGGCTAGCCCTCTGTCATTTGCTTGGATGCTTTCTGCAGAGCTCCATTTCTTCAGACCTACCTTTCCAAATATGCTCCCCCAAGCTCTGCTTTACATTGCATTATTTCTGGAATACATCAGATGTTCACTTCAATCCTTGGATGCTTCTCGCCATGCTACCTCAATGTTCTGGAGTTACTGCTACTGCCTCCACCAGGACTCCCTGCTGACCTTTACTCCATATTGTCTTCCTTGATTGGACTATGCCTTAAACATTAAATACAGTTTCAGGATGCTTATTGCCTCTCGTCCAGTTGACAACTCTTCCGCCATGATCTCTTCACAGCAATCCCTCCATCCTCGATCTTCAGGATACATCAGTCTACAGCACCATTCCATCCTCATGAGTCCGTTGAAACTACAATACTACTCCGCACTGAACTGACTCCAGATATGTTGCTGTTCTAATACCAATTGCAAATTATTCCTCCTACCTCACTGCTTATCTGCATTGCATGCAGTTTGACATTTCCATTACAATATTTACCACTACTCTACCACCTGCCTTGCCCCACGGGGCCGGAGATTTGCCATCACATTTTGCCAGACCTGTGCCCCTATGGGCTCGGAGGTCCTTTGTTCCTATGTATTCCTACACCATAATTGCCTGCTTCTACGACCTGCCTTCACCCATCAGGCTGGGTGGTCTAGCTACTTCTGCTGCACACCTGCCTTACCCAGCTCTGGCCCTGTAGATTCACACATTCTACCTTACGCCTACCTGCTGTCATGTCAGCCACCCAGGAGCTCCCTTTACTATGGACTCGCATCTGGATGTTTCTACATTCATCTTCTAGTCTTGGATGTTTTGCCCTGCCGCTTCAGCCGTATAGAATTACTACTGTTTCACGCTTTCCAGGACTCTAAACTGAGCTTCTCCTGAAGACCTTCACTATCCTGATTTATACGCTACAGCTTCTCGAACACTGTGACAACGCTACTTCATTTGACTCAGCCTCTTCAGTTATTGCTATCTAGGACTCCTAAGCTCGTCTATTCAGGACTCATGGGGATATTCTTCACAAGTCAGTTCTAGCTAAGGTATCATTCTGGCTTGAAACACAGATGTCAACATTGTTACACAACCATTTGGATCCTTGAAGTTCTCTGAATCCCTTGCTTGCACCATTCTTCATGCCCCTCGCTTTATAATGTGCCTAATCTTGCAATACTACTTCCGTGCTACCTAGTCTGCTCATGCAACTTTACTTACTACATCAACTGACCTACGTAAAGGTCCACTTATTTACATTGCTTGCACATACTACCTGCTTCACCCTTAAAGGGCCTAGAGGTCATCCCGCCAACTCGCAATTACAACCTACTGCGCTCCTTGTGAGCTGGAAATACATCTGACCTACTTCTACATATTCACTATGTTCTCTACCTACTTAATGCTTGCTTCCCCTCTCTGGATTGGAGGTTCCTTCTGCTCCATCCTCCTTATTACGTAGCATATGCCAGTTCTTGTGCTTCATCACATTGGCCTTCATTTACTAACCTTGTCATGCAGAACTTAACTCATCAGTTCTCGTTCCTCGCATGGATGCTGCGCTTTGATTCCTGGATCTCCTCTGTGAAGTCATCCTCACCTTCTGGAGTGCTTCACCACCTACGACTCTTCGCTTCAAATTAATTTCAAACATGGATGCCACTCTATTTCATTCCAGCCTGCTCATGGATTCTTGAACTTGAGGTTTACTAGATGGATGCTTGCTCTATTCACCTGACATGTCACAATTCAATACATCTTCAGTTTCCATTTCTGGAGTAGGTTCTACAACTTTGGGGTTCAGATTAGCCGATCAGATTATTTAGGATTACTCTCCATTAGTATGCTCAGAAGGACGGGCAGGTCAGTAGCCATGGGTCCTCAGCGGTTTCCCCCCAAGTGGGGTTTTCCTCTCTTGCGTGCTACTGGTCACACTCTCTGGAGTTGGAGGAAGTAATCATACTGCTACTCATATTCTTGGGGTGTCTTCATACTCGACTTCTTCATCAGTCAGATACAGAACAATCGTTGATATCATAATTCTTTTGGAGGGTCTCGTAATACTGGACTAAGCATTCTTTACGGTGGGATACAGAGTAAGGCCAAACCAAACTAAGTTATAACAACATTACTCATCAGCTCAAGCATCTAAGCACTTTGCACAAGATTCATACTATAAGCACTGACTGTATAACTGTGTTCAAAGTACCTAAGCACAGATCAACTCAAACTGCTACATATCAGAAGAGCCATGTCCTACTTACCTATCTGGCCTCTGTATCCAAGCACAAACCTTCATTATCCAATTACTGTACATAGCACAAGTACTGAGCTATAAACCACACATAATATAATATTATTTATACATGTTACTTTCTAAACTATATAGTTATGAGACTATTTATTGATGGCATATTAATTGACTTGTTTATCAAACATATTATAATTAATATGTACACACTGAAAAGAAATAAAACTTCTAAGTCTTATAAATGCAGAATTTGTTCATTTTTCATATAACTTTAGATGATTCAATGTTATACTGTACTTGTACATTATATTGTTACTTTTTATTTATATTTTATGTGGAATTATTAGTGAACTACTCAGCACATTTCAACAGAAAACTATACTTCTGCTCAAACTAATTATTCCAGAACTGTTTGCGATGCTTTTCTTGTTCCTTATAATCTGACATCAACTGTTCATCACTGATTAATTGTTTAATTAGCCTCTACTCTAACACAATATTATAGTCTGTAAAGTTTTAAAAGTGTTCAACCATGTAAACCACAGAACTATGTCAACCTAGCAGTGTAATATCGAAATCTAAGTATTTTCCATGAAAAGATTATGTAACTTAGATGTTGTGTCTTAGAAGGCAGACAAATATTTCTAAGAAATCACTCATGTCCCAAAAGCCTCACTTGCAAATTTGGATACTCTTTACCACAGGGCCATTAGGTTTATTACTGGGCTTCCCATCTCTACCCATCGTTGTTCATTGTACAAAGCCATAGGCTAGTTCTCTCTTATGTTTAGGTGTAATAGAAATGCAGTCCTTTGGACTTATAGAATCTTCTTGAAATGGCTTCCACAATATATAATAGACTGTCTCCCACTAAGTGATCCAGGAATGTGTGCCCTACGAAGCACATCCTATGTCATGTTATGTATCCCCAAGGCTTTCTCTCACTATGGCAGAGTGACCATTAGTTTCTTGTTGCCAACACTGTGGAACAAAGTATAAAAATTATTGAAATTAAGCTGCCTCCACAGTATGAATGCCTTTAAATCTCTAAGTGCTCAGTATGTGTGTGAGCCATGCAATTGCTACCCCAGCCCCTAATTTTAGTCCAAATCATTAGGCTGCTGCCCTGTGAGCATAATTGAATTTATGTTCGTTTGTAACCTTTGGTGACCTTAACTTTGTCAGCGTCTTATGCCTTAAGTGTTTTTCCCCTCTAGAAATACCTGTAGAGTTATTTTCTCTTCATGGCTTTTATGGCCACTACACTTCACTCACCCTGCTGTCTTTTACATATTGCTTAATCTGTGGCTCTTATTCCCCTACCCTGTAGCATTTAACTGCCCTATTTCATCTTTGTATTCTCTTTCCATTGCATTCCACTTTTACTATCTCTTTTCTCTGTCCCCTAACTCTCTTCCCAGCTGTAGATTAGCCCTTCAGGGTCTCCCTGCCTCTTAGGTGGGAGAACTGCAGATACCAGGTGGTTGTCACTTCCATAGTCACTGCCTGAGACACCTAGACTGGACTCCTTAATAGCAAGGTGTGGCAATGCTGCTACCCAATCAGAACACGAGCACTTTTCTGCTCTGGCGTCTGAATGGCTCCTGCAGTCTGCTCCTGTGTTTCCCTAAGTCTGGGTTTCTGTCTAAAACTTGCACAAAAAAGAGCTGTACTTACTTAATGCCTAACAGTTATGACCTCTATTTTCTCCTGTTTAGAGATCCAAGAGTTGGGACCTTGTTTGATTACACTCCTTTATGAATTTCTGTGGTTGGGCCAGTCTTTAGGCATCAAGGAATACCCAATTCTGTTATCCTGCTGTTCTGGTCCTCTTGCTGGTTCAGATGTTCCATTGTCCATGGTCCAGTACTTAATACTGACCCCTTCCTCCTTCCCCTGCCAAGGATATGCTCTCCACGGGCTCCCTGCCCAAAGGCATGGGAAACCCGGTCACCGGGCGGTTGGCGTGCCTCTACTACCACCTGAGAACCTAAGCTCAGACTCTCCATTAGCAAAACACTGCAGTAGTAGCCATCCAATCGGAACGTGAACACTCTTCGGCATTGGCTTCTGATTGGTTCCAACAGTCTGCTTCTGTGTCTGTTTTAAACCAAGCATGAATCTGATTTCCATGCTGAAATTTGTCAAAAAAGAGCTGTAATTACTTTTCTCCTTGACTGTTAAGACCCTTATCCTTCTGTTTAGAGTGTTACATTTAGGGATACTGTGTGATTACACAACTTTTGAAATTATGTGCTTGCATCAGCTCCCTACATGAGCGACCGATCATCTCCCTACTGAAGTTCCTATTAAACCTCATCTTATGTCCTCCTTAAATATTACATAAGCACTCTGAACTGATATGACTGATGTAACATTGAGTACTTACTTGCATTAATTGCATTAATTGTTTTTTACTAGTGTTATTTGGTTCTATAGTAAATATCTCTGTATGTATTGTACCATTTGACCAGGAGCTAATCAGGTCATCTTATAAATGAGCTTGCTCAATGATGTTCACCTGGATAAATAAAGATTTTGATTGATTGATTGACTCTTACCACTGCACAAATGAGACACAGTCACTCTATGATTAATTTAAAAGTGGTGAATTCTAACAGTGTTGCAACCACCATGAAGCAACTCATTCAGCTTGTTTTCAGCCTACGTATAAGTTAATGTTACATTGACTGGCATTTAATGCATCCAAATGTACTGTAGCATACCAGAAAGGCAGTTTAGTAGAAGAGCAGTATACTGATCCTTAAATGATGAAGGGAGAGAACAAATTTTCAAACTGTTTGTTTCCTGTATATCTCCCTAAACCCAGCATACAGTATACTGTAAACCCTAAAGACTCACACTCTGTGCAAAACAGCTTGAATAAACAAATCATTGTGTGTGTGTGTGGGGGATACTGACAATGATTTACCGGAAAGCAAGTTGGTAAGTTTTTACATCTTGTCAAGTCAACATGAAGAAGTACAAGATACAGATGTGTTTCATCCTCTTGAGACTCTTCAAGTAAAAGTGCAGTCACAGTCTCAGCCAAGAATCAAAAAAGTTCCAGATCAAATGAAGAATTAGGTACACACAGAAGTATAGTACTACACTAAAAAGGCAGTTTAGAAGAAAAGCAGTATTTAGTATCCTTAACAAATATGCAAATATCAAATTATTGCAAATTATTTGATCTTTCTATGTATCTCCAAATCATGTCCATACACTCTAAAGCCTCTAACCCAATTCAAAGCATAATTCGTATGCAAAACAACATGTGGTGGTGGTCAGGCTGCTACAGATACAAGTGTGGTCCTGATTGAGTTCCACAATAATGGTTACAAACTGTGGCCCTTGGCAAATTTGGTTTAGCTTTCATTCAAGCCCCATGGATTTGGTTCAGCTTCTGTAATTTATCCAAAACACTTTGGGTCCCAGTGTCATAATAGCTATGGGATAACAGAAATTACAGGTAAGGGTCATAAAAGCCTTGAGGTCAGTAATTAATATTATTATTGTAGCTTCATTGATGCAGGTGGTGATGGCATGCAAAGATTGGGGATTGCTGGATTTGAGATGGTATGACACAGTTGATAACCACTAAGGCCACAGGATCACAGCATGCTAAGACACAGTCATAAATATTCATTGTTGATCTTAAGGCTTAAACAACCTGTATTCCCTACTTTACCTGCATGCCAAGTACTATAATCTCCCAGGCCCCAAGTATTTTTTTTTTAAATGTACATGTGTAATAATATCCATAAACGTAAAAAGAATGTATCAAGAAACAAAACATGTCAAAATAAATTACTTACCGGTTATTACATATTGCCCTCCACAATATTTCAGCACCCATCAATGATAGTTTCTATATTTTTTTATTTTATAGTTATGATAGAGATGTGTGATGTTGGCAAACTTCATTTCACAAATTAATTTGCTAAGTTTGCCAAATTCACAAAGTGTGAAGTGTTGTCTTGGAAAGGAAGGTACTTTTCAGGCAAAGTCATGCAAATTCACTGGCAAAGTTGCAACTTTGCCATGACGTCACCTGACTTTGCATAAAAAAGTGCCAGTTTTTCCAGGAAAGATATTATGAAGTGGCAAAGTGAGCAATTTCCAAAATTTATTGTGAAGGCAACTTTTACATTTCTCTTTCACTTGATGTGTGTGTGTGTGTGTGTGTGTGTGTGTGTGTGTATATATATATATATATATATATATATATATATATATATATATATATATATATATATATATATATGTGTGTATATATTATATATATATACATATATGTGTGTGTGTGTGTGTGATGTATGTATATATATATATATATATATATATATATATATATATATAGATATATATATATATATTCTTTGCAAATAAACTGTGTTAATGCACCAGTTAACACCAGAAAAGTAGGAGAATGCAGTGTTAGGGTTTCCAACCCTAACTCCCCATCCACCTCTCCAAGCAGCAAAAGGACAAGACCACACATGCAAACAAAGACAGCCATCATCAGGTAAGACAAACAACATACAACTGTTTCCAGATGACACAAATACAGTAGCACTGATGTGCTGCCTTTGTGAATTTGTATCTATTTGTATTTGAACAGCTAATATTTTTCCTAGTCAAACTATCTCTTGTTGGGAGCTGCAATACTGAACATAGGATTTGCAAGAAAGCGAGTTGTGCTCACAACAGAGGGAAGGGAACCTTTCAATTGTCTTTGCTTTGTAGCAGATATACTGCAGGTGGAGGCTGCTTCTAACTGAAAGGTGAAATAAGGAATTTACAATTATCAGGAAAAGACAGTCTTGTTACAATTCTTAAGATTTTCAGTGCAGGAAGAGTTCAAAGCACAGCTCACTTATTTTGGGGTTGACTGCTTTCAGAGCACAAACCACCAGGCTGTTTTGGGGCTGGGGAGGTTTACCTGTGTCTGACTTGATGTCTGGATTTTTCTCTGTTTGATTAGCAGGATTTTCTCTGTCAAATTGTTGTGTATAGTATCTTGCAGACAGGAAGGCACTCATCGCAGCGGTGGGTCAGAGCTCTTAGCTGATTGTTTTGTGAGGGCACAGTTTAGGCCCAACCCCTTCCCACCTCACCCCACCCACCCCTGGAAATAGTTCCTTTATACCTGGGGTTCTGAAATCATTTCCTCAAGAGTGCAAGGTATATCAATGTCATATCCTCTAGCACACAGCACTGAAAATATACGCATACATTGTATAATATATATATATATATTTCTATATAACAAACCAATCACTCACACAAGCACACACACAAAAAAGTACATAGTCATGTGGGAGTAGTGCAATGTAATGGCTGTGAGGCAGCAGTCTTCTGGGAGTCTTTCTGGAGGCTGAGATGCTGCCCTATTTGCAGACAACTCTCTGCCCTGAGGGAGGAAGTTGCCCATCTTCAGGCCACACTGGACAGCAGTAAAAAAACCTTCCCCCAGGCCAGACTGGATGGTAGGAAGGGAACCCCCCCATCCAGGGAGCACCAGAGCCACCACCACTACCTCAGAGGTTGCAAAGAAAGCACAGCAGTTGGACCACTGTGGGCTCAGGGAGGGTGAGGAGGGTGGAACAGAGGCATACCCAGTCAGTTGTTCCACTCCACAATCCATACATCATTCTGGGGGAGCACAGCTCCCCTATGGATGCACCCATGGAGGAGATTAAGGAGGCTGAGGACACCTGTCAAAAGGGAGGCCCACAGGAAGGAGGCAGAGGATGCCACAAGGAAAGGAAGCAGCTCCTGGTGGGGGACTCAATTATTAGGGGGATAGAACTGGGGGGAGCAGGGAAAACTGAAGTAAAGTGCCTGCCTGGTGCCATGGCTTGTAGGGACAGGAAGCGCATCCTCAGGATCACGAGAACAGCTGCACAGGAGTCTGAGCTGATGTCATTGTCCACCTAGGGACAAATGACTTGGCTCAACATGAGCTTAGAGCAGTGCAGAAGGACTTTGTAGAACTGGGGAGAGGCCTAAGACAAGTAGCACACACAGTATCCTTCTCAGAGGAGCTACCTGTAAATGGCATGAGTGAGGCAAGGGTACTTTGCACCATGCAGTTTAATGAGTGGTTGAAAAAATGGTGTGGAGCACAGGGGTTTGGCTTCATTGGGGACTGGGGTTTCCACCTGGAGGGACACCAGCCTATACTGGCAGGATGGTCTGCATCTGTCCAGGAAGGGAACAAGTCTTTTGAGCAATCAGTTTAAATGCTTCATTGGCAAGCTTTTAAACTAGTCAAGGAGGGAGGCACTGATAAGCAGCAGAAAAATCCCAGCCTCTCCCTACAAAACAGGTACTAAATGGGAAAAAGACCGAGGTAGAAAGGTCAGTGGGGGATGCTGCAACAGAAAGTAAAGCCATCAAAAAATGGAGAGCAATGAGTACCAATGCCCATAGTCTGAGTAACAAGCTTCCTGAATTAGTGGCCTTAATGGAGGAGGAACATCTGGATATCATGGCAGTCACAGAAACATGGTACACACAAAACCATGACTGGGATGTAAACATACTAGGATACACTATCTACAGGAGGGACAGGAAGGGTAAAAGAGGAGGAGGAGTAGCTCTTTACATAAGGGAAGGAATCAAAGCAACAGAACAAAAGGGTAAACAGGGAGGAGAAGAAGCACTGTGGGTAAATTTGGAGACCGGCAATGGCACCACAATCCGCACAGGGGTTGTATACAGACCTCCTTCTCAGGGGGAGGAAATGGACAAGGAAATGATAGAAAGTATACTTAGTATGGCAGAAAAAGGGGAGATATTGCTGATGGGTGATCTGAATATGCCAGATGTTAACTGGAGTGCAGTTGCAGCAGCCACTTCTAAGAGTGGGGTTATTCTAGATGCCCTACAGGGGGCATGCATTAGACAACTAGTATTGGAGCCCACTTGAGAGGGAACAATCTAGACCTGGTTCTCTCAAATGGAGATGAAGAGAGGATCACAGATGTAGAAGTGGGTAGCCATCTGGGAACTAGCGACCATCGAACAGTATGGTTCACAATAAACACAGCAATAGAGTCAAGCCATACAAAGACAAAGGTACTGGATTTTAGGAGGGCTGACTTTGTCAAAATGGGTGAGTGCCTAAGGAATGCACTAGCAAATGGGCAGGAAGGAGGGGTGGAAGAACAATGGGGAATAATAAAAACTGCCATCACAGAGGTAACAAGCCTTTGTGTAAAGCAAATAAACAAAACGAAATGAGGTAAGAAACCACTATGGTTCTCAAAGAAAGTGGCAGTGAAGGTTCAAGAGAAAAGAAAGCATTCAGGAAGTACAAGGAATCACAGAAGGAACAGGACAGAGAACTTTATCAGTTAAAGCAAAAGGAAGCTGGGAAGGCAGTCAGAACAGCAAAGGCCCAAACCGAGGAAAAGATAGCCAACCTCAAGTTAAGAAGGGGATAAAACCTTTTATAGGTACATCAGGGAGCGAAGGAAGACCAAGGGAGGGATAGTGAGGCTTAATAAAGGGGAGGGAGGGTGGGCAGAGGGCGACTGTGAAAAGGCAGAGATACTAAACAAATATTTTTGCTCAGTATTTACAAAGGAAGAGGGGGAGGTACCTAAAACAAACAGTAGAAACACTCTGGATACAGAAGTTGATACAAGCCCATTTACAGAAGAAAGGGTTCTGAAAGAACCTTAAACTGAAGGTGGACAAAGCAATGGGGCCTGATGGATTCATCCTAGAATTCTAAAAGAACTAAGGGTAGAACTAGTGACACCACTGACTACCTCTTTAACAAATCATGGGAGGATGGGGTGGTACCCGAGGACTGGAGGAGGGCAGATGTAATTCCCTTCACAAAAGTGGGAGCAAGGCAGAAGCAGGAAACTACAGACCTGTTAGTTTAACCTCAGTGGTAGGGAAAATGATGGAATCACTCTGAAGGAAAGAATTGTTGAGTATCTAGAGGCCAGAGGGCACAGGACCCAAGGCAGCATGGATTCACAGCGGAAGGTCATGCCAGACAAATCTGATAGATTTCTTTGACTGGGTGACCAAAGAAGTTGATCAGGGGGGCTGTGGACATGGCCTACCTAGACTTTAGCAAGGCATTTGACACAGTCCCACACAAAAGATTAATATACAAGTTAGCCAGCCTGGGAGTGGGTCCCAAGATGACAGCTTGGGTAAAGAATTGGCTGGAGAATAGGACACAGAGAGTAATAGTAAATGGAGTCCACTCTGAAAAAAGGGGTTAGTAGTCGGGTACCCAGGGTTCAGTATTAGACTGTCCTCTTCAATGTCTTTATAAGCTTACATTGCAGAGGGACTGGAAGGAAAAGTATGTCTCTTTGCAGATGACACAAAGATCTGCAACAGAGTTGATGCACAAGGTGGGGTGGAAAGGATGAGAAGGGACTTGGCAAGGTTAGAGGAATGGTCAAATGTATGGCAGCTTAGATTCAATGCTAAGAAGTGCAAGGTAATGCACCAGGGAAACAAAAACCCAGGGGAAGAGTACACAATGGGGGGTGAGATACTAACAACAACAAAAATGGAAAGGGACCTGGGGGTAGTCATATCAGATGACCTAAAGGTGGGCAAGCAATGTGAGAGGGCAGCAAGGAGGGTTGGGGGATACTGGGATGCATAGGAAGAGGCATCACCAGTAGAAAACAGGAAGTTATTATCCCTCTGTACAGACAGCTAGTGAGACCCCATCTGGAGTACTGCGTGCAGTTCTGGAGACCCAATCTCCGCAAAAACATAGACAGGATGGAAGCTGTCCAGAGGAGGGCAACTAAAATGGTGCAGGGTCTGCACCGGAAGACATATGAAGAGAGACTTAAGGAGCTTAATATGTATAGCCTCGAGGAAAGGAGGGAGAGGGGAGACATGATAGAAACTTTCAAGTACCTCAAGGGAATCAACAAAGTCCAAGAGGGTAGCATCTTTCAAAAAAAGAGGTGTGCAAGAACAAGGGGGCACAATTTGAAGATAGAAGGGGCGGCTCAGAGGTACTTTAAGGAAGTATTTTTTCACAGAGAGGGTTGTGGATGTATGGAACGGCCTTCCAGAGGAGGTTGTGGAGTCAAAAACAGTGGTGGAATTCAAGCATGCATGGGACAGTCATAAGGCAATTCTAGGTGGTGGGGGTAGGAAGAAGTAGGCTGCTGGTTAACTAGGACCTGCTGCTTATCCATCAGGTAGGGAAATGGGCAGACTGGGTGGGCCAAGCGGTCCTTATCTGCCGTCAAATTCTATGTTTCTATGTTTCTATGTTTCTATCTGTAGTACTCACACTGTAAGGTATATACATTCACTTCTGTCTACAGATAGAAATCCATGATACTAAAATCATAATAGTCTGTGTGTGTGGAGAAGTAAAGGAACCTGCAGCCATAGACACACATCCACAATACCCAAATTACAAAAGTTCCTTTCTATTTTGTCACTATGAGTCCAGTGCTTCTGTTGCCACAGGTACTCATCCACACTGTAAGACATACAGTACACATGGTTCTGTCAGCAGAATTGGGCTCCTTTGCAGCCTCAGATGGAAGTCATACACACCAACCCCAGGCTGCAGAAGTGTAAACACTATAAAATCAGTAATATCAAAATTGTAACAATAATTCTGTCTGTAGAAGCTCCAGCCCTTGTGGCAGCTGCACCTCTCCAGTAGTGTTGCACAAAATTGAAATATTTCACCTGGTGAAATATTTTGCGTAATTCCTCAATTATGCAAAATTTTTTCCCTAGGTGAAACGAAATTTTGTCTGATTTTGTGTAATGGGAAAATTTCATATAAAATGCTTTAGTCTGCCAATTTCAACCATTAATGCTTAAAATTTTGCCTAGTGGCACAATTCTACCAGCGTAACTTTTGATTTCGCCAGTGAAATTATGTTCCAAAAGCGACATTTGCAATGTATTGTTGGTAAATAGGTCAAATATCACTTGCAGCTTGTTTACAATGCATTCTGCTGTCTACTGAGTCGGAGAGCAGTCTGTTGTGGTGCATCAGAGCTAATAAACCCTTTTAAAACCTCTTTAAAACTTGTTTTTGAGAACTAATTGCTCCAAAATATACAGTTTTTTTCCAGTGCTGCTAGGGAACATTTTCTTATTTTGTGGATTTTTTCATAATACTTAGTTTAATTAAGTTTTACTTTTGCCTGTGTTTTTGAAGGAGTTGAGTGGGGTAGGGTAGGAGTGTAAACCAATGTAGGCTAATTTTTAGCCTTTTACAAACAGATTACTCACAAATTGTGAGTTATTTTTTACTGTTATTTCTTATTAATTTTGTTATATCTTGACAATTTTTTTTCTCTGAAAAGTTACTCCATCCTGTTTTAGAGTTTCTGCCACTGTCATATATGCCTATGTTATATATTCCATTCTTCCACTTCTAATTGTGATTGTGAATTCTAACATTTTAAACACACAGAGCTGATCCGTTATTTTATTTTTATTTGATTGTGGTTAGTTCTGTTTGCTGGAGTGCTAACTTGTATTACTTAAACTGTGAAAATCAACAGTTCTATATTTTTTTGTACAGAAACTTAGGTACTTTTATTTGATCACTTGAACTTGTCCATTTGCAGTTTTACTGCTTTGTTGAATTGCTCCCCTGTATTTTATTACTGGAGCATACTTCTGCACATTGTGCAGTGTTCCTGCTTTAGTTGACTTACCTTACCTTTCTCTGTTACAGCATTGTTTGTTTAACACCTGATACATGTAGTATAACAAACTATATATTAATATAATAGTTTTCAAGAGATTGCTTGCTGATCCCTCCCATCCAGGCCACTACCATATTGCAGTACTCACCTTTGTCAATGTTTTATGGTTGTCTCTGTCCTTATATAATACAAAAAAAATTGGTATTAACTAAGTAATACATTACAGTACTTTAGTTGCCCAGACGCAGGTAATCTGTTTTTAAAGTCGGTCACTT
The DNA here is from genome assembly GCA_016271365.2 of Neoceratodus forsteri. Taxonomy (NCBI): domain Eukaryota; kingdom Metazoa; phylum Chordata; order Ceratodontiformes; family Ceratodontidae; genus Neoceratodus; species Neoceratodus forsteri. Next base: position 657,702,193 of record CM028136.1, read on the forward strand.
GTGCCCTTTTTTCCTGTGTGTGTTGCTTTAATTCCTGTTTGGGGGAAGAAACAAGTTACCTTTTTGTTTTTACTAAAATAAGCAACCTACCATATATGGTATTAGCTGTTCTCTAAATTCTGCTACCTGTCCTGATAGTGTTGGGACTTGTAAGGAAGCCAGTACTGTAGGTGTGACGTGTGAGGTGTTATTGACACAGTTAGTAATGCATAAATTCTGGATATACCCCCAGAGAAAGGCAAAGCTTTGAAGCAGCAGCCAGCAAAAATGCCTGGTAAGAGATGGCCCAGTATAGGGGGGAAACATGGCAGGGGGATGAGGGAGCTATGAAGTCTACTGAAAAGAGTACAACTTCAGTTCCAGGTTCCACTCCCCATAGCAGTGAATGCACATGTATGTCTGCATCAGTGTCTTCTGCTGTGGGCTCTGGTGATACAGCAGGTATCAGCAAAGGAGTTGTTGGAAGTACTGGCATACCTGTGTCTTACTTTTTTAAGGCTCAAATTGTTGCATCCATGCTGGTGGGGGATGATGACAGTGAAAAGAAGGGATTGGGAGGTACTGACACCAGCACAGGAACAATGGTCCAGGAGGAGGGTGATAAGTCTATCAGTGTGACTGTCCCTGTTCCTGCAGGAGTTGATGATGACAGTGTTCAATCAGAGTCTGATAATCATGGAAATAGGGATAGTCAGCCCTCTGAGATTATTGTAGAGAAAGAAAAAGGTGCCGTGCTGCAAGAAGATAGTGATAGGGAGGAGGAGGACAAGAACATCATCAATATTTGTGGTGATGATGATGACTGGGGTGATCCCACATGGGAGTCTGAGTTAAAAAAAGGTCAGGAGTGATGTAGGCCATTTACATGCACAGCCCATGGGTCAGTCTGTCCCAAGCCTATAAGCAATCCTCCATGCAGTCAAGTAATCACACCTCCCAAAATTAGTCTTATGGAAGTGATGAGAGCAGCCGAAAAAACACACACTTCCACATCTTTTTCTGAATTATTCCAGTCCCAGAAGCATCTGAAGTCCAGAGGTCAAAAGTCCCTAGTTTGGGACTTTAATGTGCTTGATCCTGCTGATGAGACCATAGCAACATGCCAACTTTGTCAAGCATGTGTTAGTCAGGGGAACATGGGAAGCCACATAGGCACTGGTGGCCAACACGCCCACCTGAAAAACAAGCACCTGCTGAGATGGCAGAAACACCAGAAGGATGCCAGAGCTGTTGGTGGCATCTCCCTTGGCAAGTTCAATGTAGTAGAGTAAGAGCAGGAAGAGGGAGGACAGAGTGGGTTGGTGGTAGAGGAGGAGGGTGAGCAATCCTTTGAAACATAGAAACATAAAAGTTGATGGCAGATAAGGACCACAAGGCCCATCCCGTCTGCCCATTTCTCTTTTTACCTTATGAATGTGCCATAGGCCTTTGCCCTGCCAATGGCCTATCTATTTATTCTCATCTGTATTGCTCCCTTATGCCTGTCCCATGCCTGTTTGAAGCCCTGCACAGTATTCATATCCACCACTTCCTGAGGTAGGCTGTTCCATGCATCCACCACCCTTTCTGTGAAAAAGAACTTCCTCCTATTACCCCTTAATCAGCCTCCCTCTAATCTCATGATGTGCTCTCTTGTCCTGCTATTTTTCTTATATTGAAACATGTTAGACTCTTTCACCTTGTTAATGCCCTTAAGTTGTATGAATGTTTCAATCATATCACCTCTCTCCCTCCTTTGCTCTAGGGTATACATATTGAGTTCAGTTAATCAGTCCTCATATGTCTTCTGATGCAGTCCCTGCACCATTTTGGTTGCCCTTCTCTGGACTGCCTCAATTAGGTTAATGTCCTTGTGAAGGTGTGGACTCCAGTACTGCATGCAGTACTCCAGATGGGGCCTAACCAGTGTCTTGTAAAGAGGGATTATTACCTTCCTTTTCTGACTTGTGATACCCCTACTAATACACCCCAACATCCCTCTAGCCTTACCTAGTGCTTTAGAGGTCTACTTGGATGATTTCAGGTCATCAGTGATGATGATGCCTAAGTCATTTTCTTCCCTTGTGACTGCCAGCAACTCCCTTCCCAGCCTATTGGTGGCTTCAGGGTTTCTCTTCCCTATGTGCATGATCTTGCACTTCTTTGCGTTAAACCCCAGTTGCCACTCTGATGACCATTTTGCCAGTTTATCCAGATCTCTTCTCATTCTACCCACACCATCTGGATCATTTACTCTGTTGCAGATCTTGGTGTCATCTACAAACAAACAAACCTTACCCTCCAGTCCATCTGCAATGTCACTGATGAAGATATTGAAGAGGACTGGCCCCAGGACTAATCTCTGAGGTACCCCACTTGTAACTTTCATCTCTTCTGACTGTATACCGTTTACCACCACTCTCTGTTTTCTGCCCGTCAACCAGTTTTCCACCCAGTTGACCAATGTCTGACCCACCCCGAGCCTACCCAGCTTATTAATCAATCTCCTATGTGGAACAATATTGAAAGCTTTGCTGAAGTCAAGGTAAGCAACATCAACTGCTCCCCCTTGGTCTACCACTCTGGTTACCCAGTCAAAAGAAATCTATGAGATTAGTTTGACAGGACCTTCCTTTTTTAAACCTGTGCTGTCTTGGATCCTGTGCTCCTACGGATATCCTTTTCTTAAGGAGTGTCTCCGTAATCTTGCCCACTACTGAGGTAAGACTGACTGGTCTGTAGTTCCTTGCTTCCTCCCTGCTACCACTCTTGTAGAGCAGGATCACATGAGCCCTTCTCTAGTCTTCTGGGACCTATCCTATGCTCAGATGCTCATTAAACAGTTCTGATAATGGCTCTGCTAGTTCCACCCTTAGCTCCTTTAGTACCCTGGGATGTACGCCATCAGGTCTCATTGTCTTGTCCACCCTGACCTTTTTGAGCTCTTGTAGGACCCTTTCATTTGTGAAGGGGCTAGTGCACACCTCCCTCCCCCCTGTGTCCATGGTGCTGAGCTGTGGGCCCTGCCCTACCTTCTCTTCAGTAAATACTGAGCAGAAGTATCTATTTAGGATAGATGCTTTTACATGGTCCTCCTCCACACACACAGCCTTATCCCCTTTGATCTTAGCAGTACCCCCTCTGGACTTTCTCCTTTCACTAATGTATCTATAGAAAGTCTTGTCACCTTCTTTTACTGTTCGTGCTAGTGTTTCCTCAGTTTGGGCCTTTGCCTGCCTTACTGCCTTCCCTGCTTCCCTTAGGGAAGCTTGGTATGCCTCCCTATCTTCATCCTGCCAAGGTTCCCTTAAATTTCCTGAAGGCCAGCCTTTTGGCTCTGACCTTTTCTGCTCCTGTGTTTGAGAACCAAAGTGGTTTCCTTCTTCTTTTCACTTCCTTTTCTCACTAACACAATGGGATGTTGCTTCAAGTATTGCATCTTTAATGGTTGCCCACTTTGCCTGTACTCCCTCACCTGTATTTCTTTTTGCCATGGCTAGCTTAACTCTGTTGGCCACCTTATCAAAGTCAGCTCCTCTGAAATCCCATATTTTTGCCTTGGAATGGGATGATTTTGTTCTAGTGGCCAAATTGAACAATACCATGTGATGGTCACTGGCCCCCAGGTGGCCTTCTACCTGGAGATCTGTGATCCTTTCCCTGTTACTCAGTACTAGATCTAGGATAGCCTTGTCTCTAGTGGGTTGCTGTACCAGTTGTTTGAGGCCCTCCCCCGCTGGGAATCCACCATGTGTCTAGTTCTGGCAGATGTCCTTGCTGGTATTGACCAATCTGTATCTGGCATTTTGAAGTCTCCCATTATCAGAACCTCCCTTTTAGCTATTATGTTTTGTATATCTTCTAACAGTAACATGTCTATGTCCTCCCCCTGGTCTGGAGGCCAGTACGCAACCCCAGTTTGTATGGCTGTCCCATTTCCTCTTTCCAGGGTGACCCACAGTTCTTCTGGCTCCTTATGAGTATTGTGAATTTCTGCAGTTTTGATATTTTCATTGACATAAAGGGCCACTCCACTCCCCCCCCCCATTTTTGTACCTTGGTCTCTTCGGAACAATACATAGCCAGGTACTGAAGTCTCCCAAGTGTGGTTACTGGTAAACTATGTCTCACTAATGGCTACTATGTCCAGTTTAGCCTCTGTCATTGTTGCCTGCAGGTCTGGGATCTTGTTTCCCAGACTGTGAGCATTTGTGTACATGATTTTCCATTGGTCAGATTTCGGTGTGTTAGTTGTTGTGCGAGGTCCGGTATTTCCTCTGTACATCGTATGTGGAGCTGGATCTTTTCTTTACCTGGTGATGCAAATGAACTACAAACATGCTGAACTCCTGTTTGAGCACTAGCTGAGGGGGGGGTGTTCTTCCCATTCAATGTTTTGGGTGCTTCACTCCTCTCCCCATTTACTAGTTTAAATATTCTGCAAAGACATCAAACTTCTGCCCCAATGCACTGAGTCCCTCCTTAGTCAGATGCAGTCCATCAAATTTAAAGAACTTTCGCTCCCAAAACTGTTGCCAGTTCCCTACAAATTTGTGTCTTTTTTCCTGGTACCAGCCCTTGAGCCACATGTTTGGCTCCCCTATCTCTCCTTCTCTGACCTTCTTTCCATCTGTCCCCCTCTCCCAGACTGGCAGGATCTCAGAGAAGGAGATGCCGGACGAAATGAATGATAGTTTGTCACCCAGCCTTGTCAGGTGTTCCTTGGTCTCCACAACTGACTGGCTGGAGAGATCATTAATCCCTATGTGTACCAGGACAGCACTGTTTTCTCCTGCTTCCTGAACAATTTTAGCAATGCAGTCAGTGTCTCTCCACGCTGATGTACCTGGGAGACATCTGACCATTACCCCTGGCTGGAGATACATATCAACTCCACAAATCAACTCCCTCAAGTAGTGGGCATAGCAGTGGAGGTGCCAGTCTCAGTCCCTTGAGTCTGAAAAGTACACCACCACACCCATAAGCAACCAAAATAACTGGTTTCATGTGGTCTACACAGCCCCAAGAGTCAAATGTTACTCCTAAAAGAACATCATTGCTGCCACAAGTACAGCATTCTGGTCGAACAGCCCCAAAGATGCAGCCCACTCTGAAGACCATCCTTGAGTGGCACACAAAGTACCTCCCCCTCCAATCATGCTGCTGCACAACAGCTAAATGCTGCCACTGTTGAAATGCTGGCCATCAATCTGTTGCCATTCTCATTAGTGGAGAATGCTGGTTTCTGCATGTTGATGGCCTGTGCTTGTCCCAAATGGCAAGTTCCATCACAAACCTATTTTTCTAAGTGTGCCATGCCAGAGCTGAACAGTACAGTGGCTGATACCATTAGACATGCATTGAAGCATAGTGCCTCAGAATATATCCATTTTTGCACAGATATGTGGACCAGTGGACAGACAGCAGTAAGCTCTTATCTATGCATAGCAGCTCACTGGGCACAGTTGCCTGGTGTGGTACTTGATTTATGGCCTGGAAAAACCTGCAGAAATCAAAATTATGGTGGTAGCAACAAACCTGGTATTCGGCAGCATGCGACCCGGAGTATGACAAGTGTTACTGGTTCTCACACAGCTGAGAAAATGCTTAATGTTCTGCTGTCAGAGACTGATGAGTGGCTTCACACAGTAACTCATAGCAGGATTCATTGCAAGTGATAATGGCTCCAATGTAATGAAGTGCATTAGCAATGGTGTTTTTTTCAGGGTGCCCTGCCTGGCACACTGCCTTAATCTTGTTGTACAGCAGTTCCTCATCCATGTGGACATTAAGGAAACAGTTACTGTCACACATCACATCTGTGTTCACTTCGCTTGTTCTACAAAGGCCTGTAACCCATCTACGTGACCTATAGTGCAATAACCATCTGCCTCAGCACTGGATGAAGCTTGATGTTGTGACCAGGTGGAACTCCACACTGTACATGCTTGAGCGGCTGTATAAATAGTATAAGACTGTGTCAGAATACCTGCTGGTGCACACCACCCTTGGCAGTGCTGGAGTATCCATCGCTCTAACAACAGAACAGTGGCACCAAATGTACATGCGGTCCTATTCAACATCTTCATCAATGACATTGCGCAGGACCTAGAAGGCAGAATTTCACTGTTTGCTGATGACACAAAGCTCTGTAACAGAGTAGACACACCAGAAGGTGTAGACAGAATGAGAAGGGACCTGCAGAAACTTGAAGAATGGTCAGGGGTTTGGCAGTTGAAATTCAATACAAAGAAGTGCAAGATAATGCATATGGGGCACAAAAACCCTGGCACAATATATCAGTTAGGGGATGAGGATATAGCATGCACCAAGCATGAAAGGGATCTTGGGGTTATCATCTCTGATGACCTCAAGGTAGGGAAACAGTGTGACAAGGCAGCAGGTAAAGCAAATAGGATGCTGGGATGCATAGGCAGGGGCATCACCAGCAGGAAAAGGGAGGTCATAATTCCACTATACAAGACACTAGTGAGGCCCCGCCTGGAGTACAGTGTACAGTTCTGGAGACCTTACATATGTAAGGACGAGACAGGGTAGAGAAGGTTCAGAGGAGGGCAACAAAGATGGTGCATGGATTGCATCACAAGTCCTAAGAGGACAGGTTGAAGGAACTGAACATGTACTCCCTGGAGGAGAGGAAGGAGAGTGGGGATATGATAGAGACATACAAGTATCTTACAGGGAGGAACAGGGTGCAGGAATACAGTATTTTTAAGTGAAAAAGATGTTCCAGGACTAGAGGGCATGGGATGAAGTTGGAGGGAGGACAATTCAGAGGAAAATTGAGGAAGAATTTCTTCACAGAACGGGTGGTGGACAAGTGGAACACCCTGCCAGATGAAGTGGTGGGGGCTGAAACAATCACGGGATTTAAGAATGCATGGGATAGACATAAAAGAATTCTGGAGGTCAGGGGTAAGGGGCAACAGACTTCTAGGAAAACATAAACTGAACTTATAAGCTCAAATGGGCAGACTGGGTGAGCCATAGGCCCTTATCTGCTGACACTGTCTATGTATCTATGTATCTATGTAAATGGATGGGCTGATATGCATTCTCTGTCCATTTGAGCATGCTACACAGGCAGTGAGTGGGGACACTTCTTGTATAAATCAATCCATACCACTCATACGTGTGCTGAGGCAGACACTAGTTAATGTGCGATACCAGATGGAGGCAAGTGGGGATCATGGCAGTTGTGATGTAATGGATCACATGCTCCATGTGCTGGACACACATACCCATGTATCTGGCATTTTACAGTCGGCTGACTTTGAAGTCGCCACCATGCCGAATCCACACTACAAATGTGGCCTGCCTTCTATAATTGAGTACAAAAGTTGACAAAGTACCTCATTAGAATGGTATGTGCTGCACACATGAAAAAGGCATGCACTGCGGTGAAAATGAGAGTTGCTACCACCACCAGCGGCTCACAGGAATCCAAATCAGAGAAAATGGGCAAGGCAGAGGAAAAAAAAACAGCAAGCAATCCCATTTGGGATGTTCTCTTTCAGGTGGGATTGGAAGATTTGGAGGAAAAGGAGGAGGAGACAGATGAGGCAGCTGGACTCAGGGCAGCAGAACGAATTGTGGAGGCCTACATGGGAGACCTAAAGCACCTTGCCGTTACTGATGTGCTACTGATGTACTAGAGCAGCAAAATGACTGACTGGCCAACACTAACATCTGTTGCTGTGAAATACCTGAGCTGCCCACCATCCATTATCAGTGTGGAATGAGTGTTAAGTGCAGCTGGGGCCATTGTGAGTGACCGTAGGACCAATTTGTCACCCAAGAATGTGTCCATACTAACATTCATCAAAATGAATGAAAGGCACATTCCACACAGCACAGTGATGTCAGTGGTGTTGCCAAAGGAACTGTGTCTCGGTGATGAGGATGATGATGATCCCTTGACTAAAGCATCCACCAGCAGCAAGGTGGATGAAGCAGCAATGGTGAAAGAATTCCTACCTGGTGACAACTCCAGTCTTGAAGACTGTGAGGGGTGCTTCTTGGATGACGTGGAAGTGGAAAAAGGCTGAGTTTATGCAAAGGCCACCCCCATCACTTTCAGCTCAGTATTGTGTTATAACTTATTTTTAGCTATGTACCATTGTATTGGTTATGGTTATGTGTTATCTGCTGCAGTGCGAATCACTTTCATTTGAGCACCCTGTGCCGTAAAATGTTATTTGGTCCCCAGTCCCCCAGCCTATATAAAGCAGCAGCAATACATAACCATAAACCATAAAGATTTTGCATGATTACAGTTATAATGTTTTGCAGCAAAAAATATCAAGATACACATGTTACTTTTCATTTTGACTATTAACCACATCTTACAGCAAGATATGTTGTCATGATGTCCTTAAAGTGCCCTTGGTGGCACATGCCACACTGGACCCACTCCTCCTTCCCACTACCTGACACACCCGTGCACTCTATGCAACCCCAAAATTATTTTTTGCCACTTACAATTCATGACATGTTGAAGAACCCTGGATCCTAGTACAAGTCATATATGACTGTAACATGCTCATTCAACCATTAACACCACAAGTTGAACAAATTTTGAGAAATGGTAAATGGTAGCCATCTTTAATGATGCTAGTCATTAATTACAGAAGTAATCATGAAAAGGCTTAACAACTTACAACATCCAACTACCCCAAAAGGTTACTTATGCTATACTACCAGGTTAAAGTTCTTGTACCAAAACTGTGATGGTTCCGGTGGGGGGGGGGCAGGGCAGGAGTAGGCAGGGGAGGTGTATGCTACTCTTAGTTTAGCTTCCAAATTTTAATGATTACGGCAGCTTTGCCACCTCAAATGATTAGGCAATACATTAGCTCCCTCCACTGAATTATTTACTAAACATCATCGCAATCATCCATTTCCATATAGTTCCTCCCTGGACGTGGGTGGTGCTTACTTGTTAATGGTATGGACACCAGTGGCCAACACTGCAATTCAAGCAACACCCTCTGCCCTGCATGAAAATTGCAATACAGCTCCTGCAGGGCCTGGATGGATGTAGTCATCACACAGAGATAGGATGAAACCTCAACATAGGAAAATGACCTAGGCAAGAACAAAGATAAGGAGAAATGACTAATACTCGTCAATCTGTATACCTAGTTTTAGTAAGCAAATTAGAACAAGCATAGAAAAAATGTATACTTACCATACCCCATGATGTCATTAAACTGTAGAAATCGCCCCAGAAGGAACACGCTAGTTGGTGCACATGATTCCAGACCACGATGAAGCACAGTAGCAGGCATTCCCCTTCCCCTAACAGTACTGTGTACCTGGAAATAAGATAAAAAGAACACATTTTGAGCATTGTAAAAAGTTCCAGCCCCCCAACATCCTCCCATTCCCACCTTCCCTCCCCCCCACCAAAGACCATAAAAAAATGAAGAAATACTTACCTCAGGGACTGTGAAAGCGGAAGCATTGCATGATTAAATAAATTCCCCAGATCTGGTTAAGCAGCAGCAGTGGCAGCAGGAGTGACACTTAACTTAGCCGGAATTCCTGATGATGGCAAAAGCAAAAAATAACATAATTACTATCAAACTCAGACATCTAGATGGCAGTAACAGAAGTACCCCACTAGTAATGAAAAATTAAATACTTACCGTCTGCCTTGGGATTGGAAATGTGGTGCATTCCAACATCCCTGGATTCTAATCCAGGCCTATCATGATGATGTCATCCACAGCACACTGAAAAATAATATAAAAGCAGTACAAACATATTAGAACTCAAGATGCCACAATACCAACCTACCAACACCCTTATCTTGCACAGGAAAAAATAAAAAGAGAGATACTTACATGTGCAGCAGCAGCAGTATAGACTCCATGAAGATGATCCACCATTGACCATCCAAAAAGGTACTTCTTGTGGTAACTTGGCAAGTAGTAGTCAGAGACACCAGCAGGCAGCAAGTGACAATACACCAAAATGTCATTCACTCCCTCCCCACTGCCAGGCAGGCAAGTTACAACCAAAGAGTCAGTCAGCACAGCCAATCAGGACAGCAGAATAGGGAAATTATAATTTAACTACATGTCTGTCTCAATCAGTTGAAAAAGCAGCAGCAGGAGTAAACAATTGTGAGTAGCAGCAGCATTTTGCAGGACAAATTCATTTTCACTGCATGGCACCCGTTTTCGGGACCATGAGGTGTTGGTGCAACATTTAACATCAGGACTGACACCAGACCATATTTCAGTCTCAATTTTATCAACCATTTTTGCCGTCACATTTCTGGACATGTACTGTCTGTCCTGCACTAGCAGAACAGAGATTCAGCATGAGATGACTCCTTGTAAACAGTGGACCAAAGACCATGTTTTGGTTCGGGTGATGGCTTGCTTGCCATATGAAAACATGGCTGAGACCTGATTTCTATCTGAATTTAATGTCACATTTTTTGGGAAACATTTCTGGACTTGTAGGCCCTGTTTGGCATGATCAGCACCAAGATTCTGGCTGAAATGCTTGGCAAACAGGGCCGAATGCAGCTATTTAATCTCTGGGTGGTGAAGGGGGAACAACATCACATCCTGACTCAAACCAGATTTTCAGTCTCAGTTTTATCTACCATTTGTCTGTCACATTTCTGGACATGTAAAGCCTATCCAGTGCTCACAGAACAGAGATTCAGGATGAAATGACTTGTAAACAGTGGACCAAAGACCATATTTTGGTAGTTCCACGTCATGAGTGCGAGCGCCAAAAGGTGATCATCATTATGGGGAGTGTACATAGCCAAAATTCAATTTCAGCGATGTACACCACTGGAAAAAAAGATAACGGCACACAGGACCCTGATTTTTATGTCATGCAGGGGGCTGGCTTCGCTGTAGTGACATCCAGTTGCTATTTGGGAACCCACTCCATCCAATCATCCTCACTACTCCCTCACCCTGTTGACAAGCGCCACAAGTGAGTTGCTGTTCTGATAGGCACCCACTTTTGAGTAGCACATGTCACAGGATACCTGTTTTGCTTTGGGTGGTGGCTTGGGTGCCATATAACAACATGATTGAGACCTGATTTCTGTCTGAATTAAATGTGACTTTTCTTGGGAAACATTTCTGGACTTGTAGGCCTTGTTTGGTATGATCAGCGCCAAGATTCTGGCTGAAATACTTGGCAAACAGGGCCAAAAACAGCTATTTATTCTCTTGCTGGTGGTGGGGGGGGGGGAACCACATCACATCCTGAATCAGACCATATTTCAGTCTCAGTTTTATCTACCATTTTTGCTGTCGCATTTCTGGACATGCAAAGTCTGTCCTGAGCTCGCAGAACAGAGATTCAGCATGAAATGATTTGTAAACAGTGGACCAAAGACCATGTTTTGGTTCAGGTGGTGGCTTGGGTGTCATATAACAATGTGGCTGAGACCTGATTTCTGTCTAACTTTAATGTCACATTTTTTTCGGAATCATTTCTGGACTTGTAGGCCCTGTTTGGCATGATCAGCACTGAGATTTTGGCTGAAATACTTGGCAAACAGGGCCAAAAACAGCTATGTCATCTCTGGATGGTGGGAGGGTCCACATCACATCCTGACTCAGACCAGATTTATGTCTCAGTTTTATCAAACTTTTCTCCTGTCATATTTCTCCTTTTACCATGCCTGCTCTGCACAGTACGGTGGCAAGAGGCTGTGTTAAACTGTGGCCAAAGTGTACATTTTGGACCGGGTCACCCGGGCCATGACCGTGTGGTGGTGGTGAGGCACTAATAAAACATTATCATGACTGGAGAAGGGGAGGGACATAAAGTTAACATTCGTGAAGGTGGCAAGGTCAGGGGACACTTCTTGTTCAGCAGAACAAAACATATTCATGTTTAACTTTACATTAAAAGTGATTATGTGACTATTTCTATGACTGTTGTGTACGTATTCAGACTGATGCTGCACGCAGCCAAAGCAACTGCCACCAGCCCTTAGCACACACAACAGACAACATCACAGCTTTGGGAAAAAATGTTTGTTCACACGAATAAATTACAATACATGATATTTGTGGACAGGAGGAAACAAATAAAGAAGCAGTAACATAAAACAAGCAAAAAGGTACACGGTTTATGGGCATAGTACTTGGGGGGACATGCATGGTCAGACTTAGTCAGAGTAAGGGTATTCAATCATATGAGACAGAGGGGAAATGGAGGGAGCATAAACATTCCATAAAACATAACATATCGAATAGAAAACCACTGGACAAGGAAAAAGAACAAAAAGGATATATAATAGAAGAGAACGAGGACACAAAAGATTTTCTTGTGTTTTTTTATCTTACTTTTTTAATTTTTTGGTGTTTTTCTTAATTTTAGGGGGGTGCAGAGGAAAAAAGAACAAGACTTGCAAAAGACAAAGGAAAGAAAAAAATTGGTGCATAGATAGCACAAATCAGTTGCACCAGTGCCACTGCCGCCTACAATGCCACCACCACCACCCCCCAATGACGCAGCTCTGCCAGGAGGTCCAAGACCTTCTTTTGGTCCTCCCTTATTTTATCAAGTTCTCCCCTGACCTCCTGGTGGAACTGGTCCACCTGCTACCAGAGTCCTTGCACCTCTATGCACACTGCCACCACATCTTGGCACACGGCCTCAAGGTCCTCCATCCTGATGTTACCTGCTGGGGGAGCTGCTACAGGCTTTGATGTTGAACTTGCAGCATGGCTGCACTGGTGGGTGTGTGGTGTATCACTCCTCCTGCTACTGTGGCACCCAGCAGGTTGCTGGATGCCCTTCTCATGCTCAGTCCCATCGCAGCCTCCTGCTGCAGCTTCTTGCTGCTTGGAGAGCCACTCTACAGCATGTTGGTGCTGCAGGTGGCTCCTGTGTCTGCCTGTCTGAAAGTGGGACCCTTGTTCTCCACACCTGACATCTTTGCCACAAAGGTTGCAAATGACAACACTGTCATCTCCAACCTTTGTGGAAAAAAAAACTCCAAACTGGAGAGACACTGTGAGTGGGGGCTCATCAGCTGATCTCTCTGCAGCAGCCACCTCATCCAAAACTGAGACCTGCTGCTGCTCTTGCTGGGGGGAAGCATGGTCTGCACATGCTCCTAGGGGGTGCAACAGGCTCCTGCTGTTCTTGCTGTGTGGGAGCACATGTTGCTGGGGGGGGTGCAAGGTGCTCCTGCTGTTGCTGGCAGTGGGGAGGACCTGCTGCTGCTGGGACATGGGCACATGCTTCTCTTGAGGGGGGAGCCTGGAAAATGCCCACCTGTTAAGGCAGACAACAGATCCTCCTGCTGCTGGTGGTGCACTCCCAGTCTCCCTCTCTATCATGAACAAAACTTTTCTTTCTCAATATAAAACTAAAGAAAATAAATGAAAAAGAAAGAAAGAAAGATACAGGGAGGGACTGTGGGATGGGGAGTCAAACACACACACACACACACACACACACTATAAATATAGAAAAATATAAGACTAAAGAAAAAGCCTTAACAAAAAATATTTACTTTTCAAAATAAAGTGGGGAAGAGATTACAAACAAACACACACAAACACTATTTTTGAAAAACAAGCTCTCCTGCTCACTCTGTCTCTCCTACTCGGCTGCAAAAACTCTAAAGGAAGTTGATTTAGTCTGGCTTCCTGCCTAAGTACAGTCACCTATGTGACCAGCAGTCTGCTTGAGAGAGTAAGTCATGTGACAAACATTTTTCCCCCAATTTTGCCTGACACTAACATACGGCGAAATGTGCCGGTGAAAGGCGAGATTGATTGCAAAATTTTGCCAGAAATTTACCGGGGAAATTTCACCATAAGGGCCCAATTTCACAAAACGTTTTGTATGGTGAAATTGGTGGTTTTGCTGGAATTTTGCTGTCAAAATTAAATTTTGCTACATCTCTACTCTCCAGCCACAGGTGTAAGTATAAACACCAACTTCTGGATGCAGACATGCAGGTCCCTGTTGAGTCTGCACATGCTGTACACAACTACATGTAGAAAACCATATACTAGAGGATCCAGCTCTTAGGCCAGTAAAACATTGCTGTTTAACCTAATCTGAGCTTTAAAAGGTAACATTTTACTTTTTTTCAGGAAAAGTGCTACCCCTAGACAAAAAAACTGCTATCTCACTGAAACATTTCTAGATCTGCCACTGAAACCATGATACCTACATTGCAGTAGTATGTCTGCAGCCACAGGTACTCATGCATGCTGTGTGACATACACACACACAGGTGTGGCTTCAGAAGCACAGGTCAAGATACAAATCCATAAAGGCAGCACATCAGTGCTACTGCATTTGTGCCATCTGTAAACAATTACATGTCATTTGTCTTACTGGTTGAGGGCTTGCTTTCTTCCTAGGTTGGTTACCAAAACATTTTTAAAATGGTAATTTTCCCCAAAAGCCTTCTTTATACCAGTAAGACATAACATTGTGTAACAATGTTTTGGTAGTATTTGTTTCCAATCAACTTTCTTGAGGTTTATTATATGAAAAAAGTTTCATTATAAGCACAGCTTTCTGGGCAATTAGAGGGATCTGGGTTGGGAAAAGTGTACATTATGTTAAAAACTTGCAGGTTCAGGTGATGGATTTGCATAGTATACTGTGCACAGTGCGACCATGATTGGGCGATTACAAAATGGGCTACTCAATCACGATGCCTCTGTAAACGGCTACCTGGCAGGGGAACGAGTGGATACTGGGTTGGGCAAGGTACATTACATGATGTATGCATGTTTACACACACAGAGGGGTAGGAAGGGGAGGGAAGGTTCATGGGATGGGGCGTGGTGGGCAGCTGCTGAGCTGGACCGTTGGTGTGGTGGGGTGGGTGCTCACTTGGGAGGTGCAGTGTACAGGGTTCAGGTACAGTCTGACATGGATTTTGTTTTGCTGCAGGGCAGCTAAATGTTTTTTACAAGTTTTCACCCCCAGCATGCACCCCCCTGGAGCTGAGAATCTAAAAGTAGGGGTGCGGGGGGCACAGCCCACCACATTAAACAGAAAGCCCATAGGTTTTTGGGGGCACCTTTCTTTCCTCACTGTAAGTGTGCATCACAGAAATTCATTTTCGGTGATGTACACTCACCGTAACAGCGATCGCTATTTTGTGATCATTGTTATTACATAGAACCAACTTGCACCTGTTACCAGAGGTTCATTGTAGTGCTCCACATCAACCAGTTGCTAGTGATATTCTCCTGACAACTCACCCTGTGACTGATATCATCTGTGGTGGGTTGTGGGGAAGGTACAGCATTGTGATGGTAAGTTAGTATGTGCCATCACTGCTGCAAAAATCTTCTATTTGTTCAACAGCGAGTTTTCAGCAAACTGTGTTTTCCACTGTGCTTTGCATTTGGGGGGTACCTAATTCAGTGCTTAGATTTGCTTACACATGTTGATTCCCCTTTAAAGAATACAAAGAAGAAAACAAATTTCCAAATGGATTAATGTGAATTGAATAAAATCAGATTCAACATTTTGAAAATCTATAAATTTGTCTGAATGTTGGCTAATTGATAGTATTGGGCAAAATTTCAGTACTCTTGCAAAACTGCACAAAATCACTAATAATGCATTTGGGCAATGTTCACGAATTTTGCTTTCTAATTTTTTCCCAAATTGAGTATTTTATTTCTCAATTCCGACATTTTCAAAAGTGTAAGTTCTTAAAAATACTTACATTCAGCAAATAGCAATTTTTTTCAAGCTGAAGGGGGGGGAGGAGGGAGGGCAGCTGCAGTTTAGGGGTGCTAGCTGCACAATCGAGCAGACTAGATAGACCTAGTGGCCTCTTTCCGCTGGAAGATTTTTATGTTCGTGTGTTCATAATTGTGCATTTTAAAAAAAATGTAATTCTTAAAAATGTGCAATTTCAGCAAATAATGCCTCAGTTTCAAAGGTGCATATTTTTTAAACCTTATTCTGCATAATTGTGCTATTTTTTCTCATTTTGTGCAAAAAGCAATATATTGTATACTGTAATCAATTTGTGAAATTGTATGACATTTCATGAAAATGGCACAATTTTACAAAAGGTGCATGAAACAGATTTTTGCAGTTTCAAACATCACTGTCTACTGAGTCAAGAGGCAGTTTTTAAAAATATGTACTATGCAGACAATATATGGATTGTTTTAGCGGGGTGGCACGTGATGTGCTTAAACAGGTCACACAGGTTATCAAGAAGTTGCAGCCTGTCAAAAAAAGATAGTCACTGGTTAGCTGACAGAGGCTGATTAAGAACATGCTCAACCACATTTTGCAGAAGAACCTTGGAAGACATGACTGATAAGCAGAGCTCCAGATTTAGCATTTAATACACAGTAAAGCCTATACAGTACTGTAGTTAAGAGTTAAAAAATTACTAATTCCCAGAAAGACTCTTACTGTAAGAATAGAATTATCAATTGCCAGAAAGACACTTAATGTAAGTTTCTAGTATATACAGACAAGGGACCAGATGCTGGAGTCTAAAGGAGAATCTTAAATTGTATCTGAATGCCTGACAAGCTGCCAATAATAAATGTCCCCTGCAATTGGGGGGGGGGGAGAGAAAAGATGCTATTTACATACTGTACAGCTGCAGTAAGGCTATGGCACTTAGTGTTGAGCATAGAGGCACAGACCTTGTTTTGGCTTAAAATGCCTCATAATAGGCTATATTGAGTATCTTCATAAACATGGCAGCAGAAAAAGCACTATACTAGGTTTGCAAGTACACTTGATAAGTAGGCTACATTTTTCCATTTAAAAATAAAAACTAGGGTGTTGCACCACCACATGGGCTGCATATGGAACAATTTAGACACCTTGAATATATGCTGAAAATAAAGATATTACATTAGCTTTCATACTGTAGCTTGATCATTGCATCATCTCCAGGAATTATTTATGGGGGATAAAGTAAGAAGAGTTTACTTTTTCTCTTACAGCTGTAGTCATAAATTAATGCAAGGAAGGGTACTGGGTCATATTGCCTTATACAGGACCATGTAGGTAAAACAGTGCACCACATATAGCATGGTGCACTAGTGTGACAGTGCACAAACCCCCACAGTGCACAAATATTGCACACAGTTTTGTACCCTGTCATTCATGGGTGGTGAGGAGGAGTGACACAGAGGTCAAGATCTCTGCAGGGGAGTTGGTCTACCAGGCAGCTGCTGTGGCTCAGTGGGATGAGCCACAACAGTGTAGGCTAGCTGTGTATCTGTGGACTGGGGCTCGAATCCCAGTCCCATACTTTTGCTAAACTGCATTGTGTGGTTTTCCTTTTTTCTCCCCTACCGGTGTTTCCCTCTTCCCCGTGTTGAACCCTTCCATCAGAGTGAACATTATTTATTGGGGGTTCAGGACTGCAGCACCCCATAATGGGGGTGGGGGGTGGAGACCCCCCCCCGCAGAAAAGAAAGAACTCCATTAATTTTGTTTGCCAGACTTTTTTTTGGCATTGTGTTGCAGTGGTGGCAATGTACAGTATCCACTGTATTTACAGCATGGTACATTGCTGCGTGTTTTTCTATATGGCGATATGACCCTGTACCCAGGGAAGAATGAAAATTGGACACTAAGTCCTGAGTTGTTTTTTGTTTTATTTTTTTTTGTTTTGTTTTTTACTGATTAAGTAGCTGATGTTCATTCCTCCAGTTATTTCCTGTCTTATGCACTATGACTTTTTTGAGAGGCATTTTCTCTGTTCAGTGCATATTAAAGCAAGCAGTGATTTTTATGTTTAACTACACTTGAATTATTTCCCCCTTACAGAATTCAAAGTAAATATTAGATTTATTTTCATTTTTTCATTCTATTGAGAGAAAAGCTGCCATGTAACAGTGGCACAGCTGAACAGACTTTTTAATTCTCTTTGTTACCTCTGATTGTGTTGAGCCGTTAATCCATGTCTTATACTTGTATTACATGCTGGTCACCTCCTACTTACTCCAGACTACCTCCATCCCAAACCAACCTGAAGTCTCTGATGTCCTTGTTTATCACCTAGGTTCTGGCTCCTCCCTTCCATTTGGCTCACCCACAGTCAGAAATGTAGGAAAATCATTCTGGTGATCTGGCCATCATTCAAGGTAATAGGCATTTGGTGTGCTGGTAAGCATGGGTTGGGATTGCCGTACGTCATGCTGTGCCAACCCTAAGGATGTTTTCCTCCTGAATGTCCTTCTACTTTTGAACACCTTTATGGTGTTATGTGAGGGGATATGACAATTTGCGTGCAAGACTTTGGGTGTTTTGTTTATCTTCACTTAATAATTTTACTGCAATAAGCTGGGGTGCAGTGCAAAAACTTCACTCCTTTGCTATAGTTTGAAGTTTCCAACTATACACCAACTTCACCAGCAAAGTTTAAATGTGCTTTATTTCTAATCATTATAGCTATCTGTGGCAGAAAAAATGGGGTACCTAAAGCATGTGTGGTCTCCCAAGCAAATGAAGGTCTCAGGGAAAAGAAAGAAGGTGCCATACAGTAAGTAAAGGGCAGACAGTTACTGTGTGTGGTGCCAAATGGATGGGCTGTGACAAGAAGGAACTGTGTGAAAAAGGAAAAAGGGTAATGGTATTGACTTGGGTTGCCTCTGTATATGCCCCCAGGAATAAATTGTGCCCTGACAAAGGGGCTTTTGTTATTAACGGTTCTATGTCATAACAGCAATCGTGGAAAGGCAATTGCCATTACGGCGGGTGTATATTGCCAAAAATCAATTTTGGTGATGCACACTTGCAGCACTGGCAACAACAGTGCCCGAGACCTACAGGTCTCATTGTTAAGGATTCTCAACTCCAGGGGGATGCATGTCGGGGGACTTTAAAAAACTACATGCTGCATAGTAGCAAAAAAAAAAAACCTCAGCATGCCAGACCCAAACCCTGTACCCTGTGCTTCCCAGCTGACTGACCCCCACCACACTAGCAGACCAGCTCGGCAGCTGCCCACCATAACCCCTCCCACATACCATCCCTCCCCTGCCTCCCCCATGCATGTGCATATGCGTATACCCTCTGCTTCCTGTCACAGTATTCGCCCTCCCCAGTTTCCAGTCGCCCCTCTGCTTGGTAGCCATGAACGCAGGTGCCATAACTGAGTCACTATTTTTGTCAGCACCCAATTTCAGTCACCTTGTTCACTATATACCATTATTAATTATGGATTAATAAAGAACTGCAATGCTTAATACAACTCAAAGTGTGGATATCAGCTTTATTGAAAATAATTCTTGATGTGTTTGTTAAAGGTGTCTGTACTGTCCCACTCACCATCACAAATCTAGCTCTCTGTGGTGAGAACACTGGCTGTCTCCTTGGATAGATCTCCCTGGATAGAAAGGAAATCACAGAGTGCACAGGTTACACAAACTGTAGGTTACAGTATGTATTTTAATTGCTTTCCCTGCTTTACATCCCAGTCAGAGTTAAAATCTCAGCACAATTATTTCGTCTCTGTCTGTGAGATCAAATAATATAGTCACTAAGTCATTTAAGATATTCACATCTGCTTTCTGGGTGGGTGTATTTCCCCAATTAATATTGGTGTTGCATGTTTTAGAAAGACCTTGACCTACAGAAATCCAAATCCACACCACTTCAATCTAGGTTCAGAGCACTTGTGTTGATCTGTGACTTGACACTATACGTTGCAACCTTACCACCCCTCTAATTCCTATCACTATATATATACCCTGCATTTTTAACTTACAGCCCATTGCTTTATAAGGTAGCCAGTTTTTGCAAACAGTTATTATATTCTCTGCAAAAAGTTACATCTAAGCATCAGTTAGGGTTGAAGCCCAACACTACGAAAATAGGAAAATGCAAAGTTACAGTGAAAAATGTTCCCTGGCTGTTAATAAATGTGTGGTGTAGTGTTCCTCAGGGTTTAAATGATAGCTCATCACAGCATTTCCATACTCCTAACTCTGGCACTGTCTTTCAAGGCACGGGAATATACTCACACATCAATGCTTGAAGCGTCGAGCTGAAGTAAGGTGCATTATTGAGCAGCAGGAGAGTAGATAGAAACTCTGTGTGTGTTGTCAAAGAAAACTGGCAGTGGGCAGGGAGTAGCTAAGGAGCAGACAATTACTATGGGGGGGCAATTCACACCTACTCAGCAGCCCATTGAGAGGTTAGCCTGTAGGGGTACTGAAGGCAAGGAACCCTCAAAGAGGGTTCCACCCCAAGAGGTGCCATGGGAAAGATTCCCTTGGCTAAAGGTACCTTAGGAAGGAGCTTCACAAAGAGTATTAGGCAGTAATGTAGACAAAAAAAGGCCGAGAACCAACCACCTCTCATTACACGGACACCAATCGTATTAAAATATAATTTTTATTATTAAATGGTACAAAACACCTGACGCATTTTGGATCTAAATCAGATCCTTTTTCAAAGGCTAATTAATCACATACTGCCCTCAGCAGGGACTAATGGAGGCTTAAATGTAATTTTTTTTAGTGAAATTTACACTTTATTCCCTCTTACTGTCCTGCATCAAGCGGTCTTGTTTGTCCACTGGTACCCCTCACTGCCTGCCCCAATTCACCTCAATCCCTGATATGCAGTGGCAATACTTTCCTCACCATGCCCCAGGACCAAATAGTCCCTTGCATCCAGCTGAACTCTGTTCTTCACCATTCCCCAGTTTCAAGCTATCCCTGACATTCAGTGCTACCTGTTGATTGCCGAGAGCTCACACCCTCCACTCACCTTCATGGTCTGCAGCTGTCTGACTTTAATATCACTAAATGTGATATGCAGACTCAATGTATTTACTATGTTGTCCCAGAACTTGCAGTGAGGATGTATTACCTTTATTGCGTTTAATGATACTGTAGTCAGATAATAGCCTGCCATGAGGTGAGTGAAGGTTTTGAGCTAGCCAACATTCAAATGAGGAAAAGCTGGGGTGACACATTGGGGGCAGTTTAGTGGCACTGGGGATGTGTTTCTTATGCCACCCAAAAGATGTTGGGGTGTAGTTTAGTAAGGGATATTCCCACACTGGTGAAGGGCTGCCAGTGTAAAAATGTGGGTGGTGGCACAGAGTCACTAGCGTGCCACAAGTGATGGACTTGCAGTGGCTATAATTTTTTATGTCTGTTAACACTGGGAATAGGATCTTAGTGTTGCAAATAAAATGTAAACAGTCTGCTGACATAGGGGATTTGCTCTGAGTGTTAGAAACAGGTCCAACAAAGTTTGTCTACACCAGGGATGATATCCAAGTGTCAGAAATAAATTAAGAAAAAGTCACCTGAGCCAGCCCAGGTGGTGCTGATCATTAAGATGCTGGATGCCACACCTCGCGTCACGCCAGTGACCCAGGTTCTGTAATGGACTCAGGTCATTCAGGGGTTGGTTGGGGCGAAGAAGGATTGACCATCCAGTGACAGCTCTCCTTCCTTGGGGGAGGGGGGAGAAGGCAGCACACTGTAGACTGATACCCGGTGGATGCTGGGGGTCAGCACAGGTGCGCTGCTCAGCATAGGGTGGACCCACACGGGGGGTGCAAGACTGCCTATGCAGAGGCAAAGGCAGTCACTCTGCCTATTGCACATGTGTGGGTCCATGGAGAAAAATGGAAGAAAAACACCTTGAGGTGGTAGGATGGTGACTGACCTCCCATAGGCTCTGCACCAGTGTGGCCGGTCAGCTGTTCTAAGCCATGGATGGCTAAGGTAAGATCCTGGAGGAGCCGGGTGACAAGGCTGGGGGGTTCAGTAGGTTGGGGGCTGCTGTGGGGAGGGAGTAAAACTGTAAATAAAAAAAGGAAAAGTTGGCAGGCATTGTGGAAGGGCTCCCTGTATCATAAATACATTTTAAAAAGTTTGCCAACAATGTGGATGGACTCCAAATATCAGAATTAAACAAGAGGGTGTGGGAGCACAAGTGGACCATGAGGGATAGGCTCCTGATAGCCATATTTAAGATTTAGTGTCACAACAAATTAAACAGCAATATAATCACAAATAGACTATTGCAACATGGCTTTTGGATTTGTGTTGATATGTTCTCATGTAGTAATGGCTATTGGAGAAGCTTATAAAAAAACAGGAAAAGCAATACTGTACATGTGGCTGGTGGCTCTCAAATTTATAATAATTTTGTTACTTTAAATAATTTTGTTTTAAAAACACCAAAAAGTGGTTTAGGCTGAATAACTACATTCCTTTCTGAGACAAGGTCCCATAAACCCAGATAACCAAAGCCAAGCGGGGAATATTATTGTGTTTTCCCTCTGCACAAGCCCAGAACTTGCAAGTTATTATAAGAGTAAAGTTATATTGCACATTTATTTATGAGTTTTGGAGGTCAAAAAGCTGGATTCAGTCAATGAACCATGAAGGACCCTGATCAGAACTCTTCACATTGTGATATTTCACAGCTTGTGAACTTTATTAATAGCCTTGAAGAAATCAATTAAATTCTTTATCCTATTAGGGCACACCAGAATCATTTACTTGGCCAAAAGGTTCTCACAGAAAATCTAGATTTAAAGAAAAAGCAAGGGAAAAAAACATTTGTTGATTATATTTTGTGTACGCTGTTAAAACACGTACAGTACCAGAACTTCTGTAAGTCCAGATCCACAGCTGCATAGCTGGGTGTTATCAGTCTTTTTTTTTGTACCTTTTTTTCAACAGATTACATTCATAAATCTGGAAATGAGAATATGTAAATAGTTTTCTTTCAGAAGGAGAGGTAATCATATCTAAATATGGTTTCCTTTTGAATTTTCTTTTATTCTTAGCAATCAAAGCACAAGCCTTCAGTTTTTTTTTTCACTGCTATATCTTCCTGATGGGCTTGTTGTTTTATAGGAATATCAATCCTGTATTTCATAAGCTGCAGTGGCTTTAAAGTTGGAAAGTCCCACATGAATCCATATATTAAATTAGTTATTTCCTCCTGAAAGGCTGTTAGCATGGGAAACAAAAGCCACCATATTCATAATTTATCATTTCAATCAAGCAATGTTTAGGCCATCTGTCATCTGAGAATTTGTTTAACTTCAGCCAGAAGCTTTACACTAATGTAACTATAGAAAATTGCAGGGGTTGAAGAAAGAGTTCACTTTGACGCTTGATCTTTATGATTAAACAGAATGTTGTGATCCAGAATAAAGGGTATATGTGGAGAGCTGAGAGAGGCCATTGCAGGTCATGCATCATGATACTTAATGCATTGTACCTTTATGTAAATTCAGTGGGCCTATACAACCAGAGTAGTGCTATGTTTGTGCAACTATGATAATTGTTTGACTGTTTGCATTCTCTATTCCATGGGGAATTACAACCCTGTAAGGGTACCTAAGGCAAGGAACCCTCGAAGAGGGTTCCACAGATAGAGATGCCATGGGAAAGATTCCCTTGGCTAAAGGTTCCATAGGAAGGAGCCCCCCCCCATGGAGAGAGGCATGTCACTGGAGGAAGAGGGAGGACAGTGAGGCAAAGAAAAAATGCTTCAGAAGGAGGCTTGGAGGAACTGCTTATATAGCTTTGGAAGGGGGCGTGGCTGGTTGCCCACCCCATTGAACTACATGCATAGACTTCCAATTCAATGGGCCTACTCAACCAGAGTAGTGTTATACTTGTGCAACTGTGATAACCATTTGGCCATTCGTACTCTCTATTCCATGGGGAATTACTACCCTGTAGGTGTACAGAAGGCAAGGAACCCTCAAAGAGGGTTCCACACCAAGTGGTGCCATGGGAAAGATTCCCTTGGCTAAAGGTACCTTAGAAAGGAGCCCCACAAAGCGTATTAAGCAGTAATGTAGACAAAAAAGCTGAGCACCCACCACCTCACATTACACGGACACCAATCATATTAAAATATCATTTTTATTATTAAAAAGTACAAAATGCCTGATGCATTTTGGATCTAAATCAGATCCTTTTTCAAAGGCTAATTAATCACATACTGAACACCATTTATATAAACAGACATGTTTTGACATCAGAGTGACATCATTGAGTGAAACTTTAAATTCATTGGACATAAAGCACCTTAATGTGTAATAACTTAATGCATATCAAAACCAACATTACAAATTAGAAAACTGCCCCTTCAAAGAGAACCATAAGTGTTCCCAAACATTACCACATACCACTATTACTAGAAAATATATCTTACTTAATAAGAAATATTTATAATATAAAAAAGCTCCATTCATGCCTTTTATAAAAAAATCTCATAACAAAGAATGTATGCCAAGACAAGGAAGAACAAGGGAAGGGGAAGGGGAGGAGAGAAGGAAAGGGAAAAGGAAAGCAGAAGAACACACAAGAATATCAGAACAATCATTAAGAGATAACATTTATATCCAAGTTTTGTTTTCTTTTTCTTAGATATGGTCCAAGATCTAATCCCACATTCAGTCCTGGTGCCTTATTGGATCCCATCATTACAATCCAAAAATGCTCTTTATTCAGTACTATATCATTAAAATTACCCCCCTCTGATTTGGCAAAATACTTTTTCAATTCCTCGGAGCTTGAAAATATGTTCTGAGCCATCTGAGGACTGTACTATGTGTTCTGTGGTTGCATAAGTCATGTCACCTCTTTGTATGCCTCAGATATGTTCCCCAACTCTAGTTTTCAGGCACCTACAGTAGTTGTTTTACCTATATAAAAAGCTTGGCAAGAACATGTGGCCAAGTAAATCACCCCTATTGAATCACAAGTAATCAGTTGCCTAATCTCAAATGATTTTGTTGCATCGAAACTTGTGAACTTCTTACCATTTATGATATCTTTATAATTTACACATCTCTTACACTGCACACACCCATTTGCTCCCTGGTTAAGCCAGGTATTAATAGGTTTTGGTTCAGTGTAATGTCGGTGTACTAGAATGTCTTTAAGAGTTTTAGCTTTTCTGTAAGACATTCTAGGTGGTTGTGCAGCCAACTGACTGAAACCAGGGTCACTGGACAGAACTGAGCAGTGTTTTTTTTTTTTATGGTAGAAGCCACTTAATTGGCACAGCTACATGGTGGGCTTTTCATCCTTATTAAGTGACCATCCCAATTATCAGAAGTTCCTATTTTTTTTAAAGGAGCTTATGACTTGCAGTATGCTTTTAAACTATAATTAACTTTTATAAGGGTGAGAAATCCAGCTGAGCCACATTGTGGTGTGAGAGATCCTCAGTCCCGATGTATTATCAGAGTGTTGATCTTTTTTAAAAGTTTTAGAGAGGTACTTCTGCTGCTCCCTCACTCAATAATTGAACCTTCGGCACTGTGATAAACAAAGCATTTCTGTACCTCGGCTGCACTTAAAACTTCCTGGATCGTGCTGCTGTAAACATACCGGTAATCTGAATGCTGATCTGGTAGCTGGGTAAGATGGTCCAGTAAGAGAGCTTGATGAGCTTCGAAGACTGAATGACTCACAGAGCAATTCATTTAATCCTGCTTCCCGATACAGTACCCAAGTGCTGATCTTTTTTTAGAGTTTTTTGAGAGATAATGCAGCACCCTCACTCAATAATGGAACCTGCCTGCACAGCAAGAAAAAAAAAGCATTTCTGTACCTTTGCTGCACTTAACACTTTCTGGATCATGACTGTCACTGGTAAATTTTATTTCTGGGAGCAGGGAGCAGCAGGAGAATAGATAGAAACTCTGTGTGTGTTGTCAAACAAAGAAAACTGGCAGTGGGCAGGGAGTAGTTAAGGAGCAGACAATTACTATGGGGGGCAATTCACACCTACTCGGCAGCCCATTGAGAGAATCTCAGCAACAACAGTGGGTATGAACTGAATAGATTCAGCCCAGAAATGTCCCAATAATCTGGCATCCCTATCTCTATTAAAGGGATGGGGATACCATTGAATTACATAGCCACTTAATAGGTGCTTGGTGGGATGTCCCAATAAAGCAGACATCTCAATTATCCACATCCCGATAAAGTGGCTTTTACTGTATTATATGTTCAAAATCATATGCCTGGTTGGAGAACATTATTACAGAGTTGCAACGTTTCTGTATTTCCTCACTTGGTATTTTGTCCTGCAGAAGATGGTCCCTATTTTGCACTGCCGCATATGTTCTTGCCCCTGGATAATTTTTTGATTGTATCCCCTTTTTCCCTTTCCTGAAACCTTTTTTGTCATCTCATCCATACTTGAAATCATGGCTTCTTCTGTATCACAATTTCTTCTGTCTCTCAAGGTATATTTAATACAGTATGTCTTGGATGACAACTTGATGCCAGAAGAATTGCATTGTCATCAGTAGGCTTTCTACACATGCCTGTATGAATCCTCCCATCCTCAGCTTGTTTTAAAATAAGGTCTACAAAATTCACCTACTCTTCATGTGCAGTATTAGTGAATCTCAGATGGCTAATGGTCCCATGCAGGAATTCAAAAAATTCCACCAATTGTGTTTTCCTACCCTGTCAGACCAAAAAAATTTCATCAATAAAGTGTTTGAAAATCAAAACATTTAAAAAAATGGATTTTGTACCTGACTTAATACAGACTGATTTTTCCATGCCTCAACATATAATTTGGCTATGGTGGATGCACAAGTCATACCCATAGCCATACCTTTTGTTTGTATGTACATGTTTTTATCAAATGCAAATGTGTTGTATTTCAAGACAAATTCTAAAATTTTAAGTACAAAATCTGTAGGTGGATTTACTGAACTAGGTCTTGGATTAAGAAATGCAACTGCTGTGTCCAAAGCACCCTCATGAGGAATGTGGGTGTATAATGCCTCATTGCCAAGTATTACTAGGAGAGTATTCTCAAGTAAAATAACATTTTTCAGAGTGTTCAGGACATCTTTCGTGTCTTTCAAATAAGTTGGTAAACTTTAAACAAATAGTCTCAGATGGTAATTGACAAATTGTGAAAGTGATTCAGTTAAGGGGCGGGATATTCAAAAGGGTTGTGCATGGCACAACACAGTTGCACCATGCGCAACCCACTGATGTGCCCAGTGCAATATTCAAAGTGGGATTGAACCTGGCACAAATCCTGATACGCTGGAGCGCATCAGTAATGTATGCGGCAGAGGTGAGGGGTGTGCCCATGCATACTCCGTACATCCCTATATTCAGCCCTGGATGTGCTGAGCCCATGCATGCACAACCCCTACCTGTGCTGCACACAGGTGAGCAAAAAATAAAGCAACAGCTGGCCACCCACAGGTGAGCTGCCGTATTGCAGGGGTCACGGCGGCTGCTACCTAATGGTGGCCTGAAAGCAGCACCTTTGTGGTGGTGCCCCATGCACCGATCATGGGCATATATAATAAAAAGAAGGTCCTACATCCCTGGTGGTCCAGTGGACCACTTGCAGCCCAATCGCAGGCATATGTAATAAAAAAGAGAGGTCCTATATCCCTGGTGGTGTAGTGGACCACTCGCAGCCCAATTGCAGGCATTTGCATAAAATAACCATCCTATATCCCTGGTGGTCCAGTGGACTGCTCACAGCCTGATCGTGGGCATATGTAATAATAAAGAGAGGTCCAATATCCCTGGTGGTCCAGCAGTACCCTCCTCCCCATTCGCCCACTGAGCCCCAGCACCCCGCTCCCCCTGGTCAGTAGTGGGTGGCAGCTCCCCATCTGCCAGCTGCCCCACCGCCCACTGACTGACTGCGTATGATAGGGCTGTACACCCATTGGTCCACAGTGTGGGCCAATGGGCATACAGACTGTACCGTACTACACAGTCCAGATTTGTGAATGGAGCATTCACATATCTGGACTGTGTAGTACAGTATGGTCTGTACGCAGTCAGTTGGAAGGTGGTGGGGCAGCTGGCGGGTGGGGAGCTGCCGCCCGCTGCTGACTGGGGGGAGCGAGGTGCTGGGGCTCAGTAGGCAGGTGGGAAGGAGGGTACCGCTCGACCACCAGGGATATTGGACCTCTCTTTTTTATTACATATGCCCATGATCAGGCTGCGAGCAGTCCACTGGACCACCAGGGATATAGGATGATTATTGATATACATATGCCCGTGATCAGGCTGTGAGTGGTCCACTGGACCACCAGGGATATAGGACAATTATTTTACACAAATGCCCACGATCAGGCTGGAAGCAGTCCACTGACCACCAGGGATATGGGATGATTATTTTACACAAATGCCCACTATCAGACAGTGGGGCACTTTGCCGCTTGTGCAGAGGGCGTCGGTCTCCGACGGCTGCAGCCTGGCAGGGTGCCAGGCACAAGTCACCGGGCATCGACTAACCTACATGCAAATGGGGCCATAATGACATGCAAATGGCCCCATTTGCACCTTGCATACATTATGGCCCCATTTGCATGTGCACTTTTGAATATCGCGGTTGTTGCGCCTAGCACAACGGAACTTGTGCTAGCCCATACCCCTGCTCCACTCTGGCCACTTGCACTGGCACAGTGCCACTGCACCATGTGCACTGCGGGTGGCCAAGGTGCGATATTCAATGATGCTGTGCCATGGTGCAGCTCCGATTGAATATCACCCTGTCAATGCCCCTGCACATCCAAGTTGTGCTGTGCCCAGGCTTGTGCCACAGCCTGGCACACTCTGAATATCCTGCCCTCGGAGCCCAGTCCACTGACTATAGACCATCCCAGTGGATTACAGAGAGTTTTGTGTAGTTTGGCAGTATATAAAATGTGGCATCTACAGGAAAATCTGTTATCAAAAAGTTCTTAGTTTTTGTATCTATAAAACCCTGTTCATGTGCATGTTTCAAGGTCTTGTCTATCGAGGTTTTAAATTCAGATGTCAGATCGCTGGTTAATTTAATGTACAAGTCTATATTATTTAACTGCCATTTCACTTCTGCAACATAATCAGTCCTGTTGAGTATGACCACAAAACCCCGTATGTCTTCTTCCTTAATAATCACATCAGGATTGATTTTTAACATCTCCAATGCTGCTGTTCCACTTTTCTAACAAATTGCTAAAACAGGGAGTACAAAGCGTGCACAGGCTCTCCCATAGGTCTGCCTCAATATTGGACGAGGACTGTGTTCACTTTCATTTCATAGCAACCATCAGTGAAGTGGTTCCAGGGGCAGCGCCTTCTGGCTACAGCCCAGTGAGGTGGTGGTCAATGATTGGATATCACAGTGGTGCTGCCCTGTGCTTCAGCACCACATGAGTAGAAACTTTTTCAGAGAAGTGTGCAAAGCACAACAGAATCTGCCACACAGCTAGATGAAAGCAGAAAAGGTAAAATTACAGTAACTTTTAAGCAATAAAGTGTCTAGATTGCTGTTTAGAGCAGAATGGAGCCAGTCTTTAAGTCCTCTTACCTCTTATATTTTCAGCTCAAGTTATCTACTATGGTAAGATAGATGATATTTCAAAGACAATCCCAGGGCCTACACTCACTTCAAGCCTTAATTGGGCTATGTGTCTGTTTACAGAGTCTTTTAACTTTTCGGGAGCCATGTAGCATTCTATCTAGTATATACAGGAAAGAGTGTGGCAAGATGTTAAAGGAGCATTTCAGCTCTCTGGAGCAGTCTAGCAAGTAACTTAAACAGAATATAACAGTATAGCAACCACACAGAATTCACAGTAAAGTGCTAAAAATGAAGAGAATAAGTAAAATGAACCAAGAAAGTAACTTAAGTGAAATGAACAATTATTAGTTTGCGTTGATTGTATAAAGCTATTGAATGCATGAGTAGAAGTGGTTTTTGCAGTTAATCTTGTATAAGTGAACTTTTAATGTTGGAAGTGACCAGCATGAAAAGAGAAGTTACCATTTGAATGTGTAATTAAAGGGGAAGTAAACATTACAGAGGTTACTCAAATTATGAAAACACAAGACAAGATCATTCAAATTAGTTGCTAGGCTTAGCTGTAGATGTCAGGAGTCCTGAGGTATGAATATCAAATTATCTGTAAATGAAAACAAAGTAGCAGCCATTTCATGTAATCTTAAAACAGGAAGTGATGTCACTGAGGGGCCAGCTCTATGTTGTTCATTATAAGTTGCCCCTCAGTGACATCACTTTCTGTCTCAGGATCCCATGAAATGGTTGCTGCCTTGTTTTGATTTACAGAGTATTTAGATATTCATATCTCAGGACTCTTGACACCTACAAGGAAATTCTGTACCTCATTTGAAATATCTTAGTATGGGCTTTCACAATTTGAGAGACCCATGCAATGTTTACTTTCCCTTTAAAGGATGTATAAGTGAAGGCTGGATGCTGAAGCAATCAGTATGATCACAAAGCAAATACAAGTTACTATTTAAACATGCAATTAAATGATGTATGAAGTTGAGGCATGCACAAACAAAGAAAAGCTAGAATATTAAGCACTATTTAAAATGTGGGCTTCTATAAATAAAATTGCTATTAAAGTGAAATTTGCATTGGATGATACTTAATTGATAAAATGAGAAGACAAAATTCACCTGATTTAGAAGGTAAAAAGAAATTAAATACTGAAAATAATGTGTTTACATAGGAAAAATTATTCAGAAAAACCTATTATGAAAACAAAGAGGATATATACCATTAGAGAATATATGACACAGAATCTAAGGTAATTAGATGGTTATGTAACAACTGTTTAGAGAAATATTCAGCTGTTGATGGTAGTCACTCACTCCCTTGTTTTAACTTACGTTGTAAATATTAATAATGAATTTAGTTTTTTACAATGGCAAGATAAGTATGAGTGGCTTAAGAATTATGATAAAAAGTGTGTTACATGTGCAACGTTGGTTTAAGCTGAACAAAAATTTTTATTTTTGATAAATCAATGATAAAAAGCATTCATGTCTAGAAATTAAAACTGGAATTATGTATTTATGATAGTTCCTGTTCCCTGAGGAAGTCCAATGAGGGTGAAATGTTGGGCAAGATCAGGGAATCATTGATTCTAAGAAATACTTCAAAAAATAAAATAACCAGTTTTTTTGAATCCATTGAGTGGCTGGCTATCTTGATTTTTTGAACATTGGATACCTTAAAAGCCATGTAGGCCATGAAAGTCAAAGGAGCAAGGCAATGTCATATAGCTGACATAAAAACATGCTCCTGCGACTTGGAGCCACGATGCCCTGCTGTGACATCACAGTCCCCCAAAGTGGGAATAATAGAGAAGGCATGAGCTCTGCACTACGAGACCAAACAGCAACTGTAATGTTGGTAGGGTAGGATTCTCAAAAATAGAGGCATTTTTATGGGCAAGGTTCTAGTTAAGGACAGAGCCGTACGATAGCAAGCTGCCAGAGTAATGTGAACAAGTTTAAGCAAAATAATGACTGAAAGGTTCAGAATAATTAAATTCAGAAATGAACTGCTAAAATGCCTGCAGCTGTAAGCCATGTCAGTATAGTAATACAGCAACATGAAAATACTAGAGCAGTGTGCACATTGAACATTGGAAGTAGTAGCTGTCTGATTGAGTAAACACTAAATGAACTGAGCACAGCACACGGAAGACCAATACTGGATGAACTGACCAGAGCTGCTGAGAAACAAACCTAACACAGCAGGGAGTGCTGATCAATAAACATAGCACAGCAGGGAGTGGCACCTAGCTGGTAGCAAAATGAAGCCTGGATCAGGTGCAAACAATTAAGGTGGAAAAGCAAGGAGACAGTAGAGGCAGAGAAAACAGCAGGTTGATCTGAAGCATACAGATAGCAATTGCAGGTAAACTGAGAGATTGCTAAGTATGAATAATAAATGGGACACTAGAACAAGTGGAAAATCCCAAAGGAAACAAACAGAAGCAGACCCAGCATAAATAGACCACAGTCAGAAGCAAATACCAACCTAGAGCAAGAGAAGCACAAACCAGGCAGACAGTCCAGCCCAAATCAGCAGAAATCCAAGCAGAAGGGAAGGTATGAGACTAATGCAGCAGAAAGGGGCTGGGGTGGGGAGACACGGCCAAGGGAGAGGTCAGACAAAGCCTCTGGCCACAAAGAAAAAATCTTCAGAATGAGGTTGGAAGGAACTGCTTCCATAGCTCTGGAAGGGGGTATGGCTCATTGATCACCCCTTTGAACTACAGAAATAGCCTTCCAATTGTTGTGGACTCTGGATTTGACATCCACAGATCATAAGAGAAAAACTTAGACAAATTGCAGATCTTAGTGATCTGAGACACAAGGCAAAAGAGAAGTGAGACACAGCTTGAAGGTCAGCAGTTGAGTAACACTAATATGGAATGCCTTTTAGTAGGTAGCAGGGATATGTGGATGTCTGGAGTGAGACAGAGTTACCAGGTAATCTTGGTGGTGAGACTCACTTGGCCCAGCAATATACCCTGAAGACACTCTATGCAGTATGTTACCAAGGCTGTAGGAGTCTTAATCCTATAGTAGCTACTGATGTGAGGTGATGAGCTGGTTGAGCTGTCCTAATTTATGTAGAGTTTGTGAAAACCATATGAATGAGTTGCTATGAATAAATAAATCAGGTCCTCAGGCCATGATGTGAACATGTTATGAACTTCAACAGCTGTGACTAAAGTTTCTACTGGAGAAATGACCACATGGAAAGGAGAAATAGAGACCTAGAAACGTGCTGGATGTTGCACGCCTATTTGAAAATGACTATCAGATCAGCAGCAAGGGGAAAGGGGGGTCACATAAAAAACAGTCACAGAAGAATCCAAAATCCAGCAAGAAAGAGTGTACATGCCAATATTCAGCTCCCTTAATTGACAGACAGTTGAATAGTAGGCGGACAACAAAATGTGACTATCAAATGTTGATTTGCCCACTGAACATTCATTTTGGGTGGGAATTACAGACCGCCACTAATGAGATAGTGAGGAGTGTGGTCTGAATGATGCCACTCAAGTTTGATGAAAAAAAAGCTTGGCATTTGCCAAAGTTATGAGTAATAGAAGTAAATAATTTTAAGAAAATTAACTAAGTCCATGTGCATGTGCAGTAACCCTGATGAAGACTTTGTTCATTCTCAGCTGAATTTCTTGCATAGATATACAGATTTGTTTATTGATATAGGAGGCGAGTACAACAGATGGTGACCAGAGAAGGAGGTTAGTGAAGGGTAAGTTCTGGTCAGTATCCAGTGAACACAGCGACCACGACTGAGCGCTTTCAAAAATGGTGACTCAATCATGGCACCTGTGTTCTGGGCTACCGACCAGATACCTGGGTGGGCAAGATAGGGCGATGGGAAGCGTATGTGCATGTACGTTTGCACACAAGCGTGGGGGGGGAGAGAAAGGGGAGGGGAGGTATGTGGGAGGGAGTGTGGTGGGCAGCTGGCAAGCTGGTCAACTAGCGTGGTGGGGAGGGTGGTCAGTTGGGGTGTGCAATGTGCAGGGTTCAGGTCCGGCACTGAGAATTTTTTTTTTTGTGCTGGCAGGTGGCTTGTTTTTTTTAAAGAATTTCACTCCCTGACATGCACCTCCCTGGAGTTGATAATCCTTTATTAGGGGGTGCGGCCCCCACATACATTTAAATTCCATTGGAAGTGTGCTTTTTTTTTGCCTTATCAATAACTAAATATCAGCAGGAATTTGAAACGTGAAGTCTGAACATTTGTAAGACCTTATCCAAAGTGGGTGCTCTTGGAGTTTCAGATATGAACAATAATTAAAACAAGGCACTATTAAACAACAACAGAAAGGGATGTCTTTACATGCTAAGAACTAAAACACATTCCTTGAATGGATAATATCAATATACCCCCAAAACCATTGTAAAACAATTTTATCAGAGAAAACAAGGAAGTAAGTCATGGTTTTTCAAGATATATGAACTATCCTGCTTTCAGTTAGGAAAGCATTTTTCAATGATTCCAGGTTGGATGCCAGGGAACAACCAATGCATGAAAAACAAATTATTCTACTTGGAGTCCACCCAGGAGGCATGCTGTGCCCCCCTCTTGTTTCTGACTCTGGTGCCCAAACCTAGCATCAGAGATTGTAAATGTTGTGTTCAAAGGAGCCTGTCTCTGGTGGCATGCTTATCTGCCCCTGAACATGCCTCCATCACTGGAAGTCCATCCCAGATGTTAGTCGTGTTTGTTTAAAAAGAAAACAGATGTGACCACCGAAGCATATCCTCATTGGCATCCTTACTTACCCTGCCCCCACTGATTCTGACACAGGTACCCCAATTTAAGTACTTTTAAATTTTAAATGTGATCAATGTAGCCACAAGGAGCCCATCATTTTGGCATCCTGATGGTTTTGCTAACTCCAATACCTGGATCCCAACCTGTTGTGAGGTATTGTAAAGTTGTGTCCACCAGGGACCCTCCTAGTGGCATGCTTGTCTCCCCTAAGCTGCTGTTGACATCTGGAGGCCATCCCTGATATTAGACATTACATATCTTTTAAAGAAAAATGGATGGTGGAACACATCATTTGTTTTCAGGCCTGGATGAGAGAAAGGGTATGGTTAGGCACTAAGGATTGGTTGCCCAATGTTGTGTGTGAGAGAGGGAGCACCACAGAACACTGGAATGAGTTGTCTGTAGCCAGGAGAGGGGATTATCACTGGACACCAGAAATAAGTTGTCCAGGGCATTTGGGAGAGTAGTACTAATAAACAACAGCAAACGGTTGCCTGGGGCCAGTTAAGGGAGGTATTATGACTAGACACATGGGTCTGCTTGGTACATGGGTGGGCTGAGGAAGGGTGTGCCACTATACTTCTGGAAGTACTGGGACCAGGTACTGATTACCATTAAAAGTATTGACAAGGCTTGTCTTCAACAGACATTGCCAATACAAAATATTGTGCATCTGTTATTGCATTTTATTTTTTAAAAGTAGGACATTTATTGTGAAATGTTGTTGTATAGCATCAGTTAGGGTTGAAGCTTTACACCACAAATAAAACAAATGCAGTGTTACGGTGCGTAAAAGTCCCCAGAGGCTTGATGAATCTGCAAAATG
Source organism: Neoceratodus forsteri (assembly GCA_016271365.2). Classification (NCBI taxonomy): domain Eukaryota; kingdom Metazoa; phylum Chordata; order Ceratodontiformes; family Ceratodontidae; genus Neoceratodus; species Neoceratodus forsteri. The sequence continues at coordinate 657,737,105 of CM028136.1, forward strand.
GTGTTTTGGGGGTCTGAACTAATCCTTGCAATGCAGCTGTGGCATTGCTTTAACTTTGGCACCCTTTGTTCAAGAAGTGGAGTATAGGTATTTCTATGTACCTTGACAGACAGTCCCAAAGTTAGGACATTTACAATGCTGCTGTATTGCAGGTATGTCTAAGAACACCATGCTGCAAATTCAACAAAACTCAGAAGAGGTTTTTAAACTATCATCTCACTTCCCTCCTTTTGTGTCATTACCATTTTGTGATGCTTTGATGCAGTTTTTTGAGGTAAATGAACTTCAAACAGTGATTTATTCATTTATTTAAATTTTGGATAACACCTTTTAGAATAAGCTCAGTTCATAGGTTCCATGTCAGACAAACAGTACATATTGGGAAAGTATGAGATGGAGAACAAACAAAACAAGGAATTACACAAGATATTACAAGAGTGTATAACTAGAGAAGTTCCAATACATGTGGCATTATACAATGTATGCCGTGGTGCATATTTGATTAAAACCTGGAATTTAAAGGGTCATATTAGAGGGGGTGGGGTCTTACGAAACGACCCTTTACAGGAAAATGAGAACAGACACAGCCTAATATCTAATAATCAACAAGGAAAGGGATGGCATAAGCCCAGGGGCCATGTCAGAGGTGGGAAGGTATGAGACAAAGCATTTTAAAGTGAGCAAGGAATCTCAGGAGATATAACGGGGGGAGGGGGATGGGGGAAGCCATAGAGGGGAGGGAAAGAGTGGAAGGGATCAAGAGTAAATGTGAAGGAGACTGATTAGCAACTTAGAACAGTTATTTACATGCTGAGAACAGTTATGCATAAGGTCAGGATAGCATACGGTTAGAATAAGTGCTGGTCACAAGAAGGAAGGTTATTGGAAGCAGTCAAAACTGGCATCAGCAACTAGCTGTTGCTTAAGTTTAACAGCAAGAAGGAGCCCAAGGTGGAAGCTGAAGTGATGTCATGGTGCAGCGAGTTCATTCATAGCGAGGCACAGTAGGCAAAGGACCTTTGTCCCAGAGAAGTGTGAGAGTGGGATGTATTCAAAATCTGGCTAGTAGAGCTTCTGGTGCAATGACAGTTGATAGTGGGGTTAATAAGCTTTAGCATTCCTGGTGGCATTTTGCATAAGCTTACTTTTTTTGGACAGTTAACATGTTTTGTACTTGAGTCTACCTTTGAATTTGAGCCAGTTAGCCTGAGCGTACATGTTGCAGGTATGGGACAGATGGGCTGAGCCGGTGGAGCCAGCATGCTTTGTTGAGTGCAACTATGATGCGGCAAAGAGTTGTTTCAGTAGCTGATCCATAGATTGGTAAGCTGTAATCAATAAGTGAGACAAGAGAGATTTAAATGGCCAGGTTAAGAGCCTCTGGGGTCAAACATTGCTTATGCCTATAAAGTAGCCCGATGCGGTTGTTAACAGCCTTAGCAATGTTGTCAATGTGATAGGCATAGGTCATCGTACTGTCAATAGTAATCCCTAGACATTTAAAGAGCTTAACTAGCTCCAGGGGAGAGCCCACTTCGTTGGTGATAGAAAGAGGGTAAGAGTCAGAAGATACTTTTATGAAGCACAATACTAATTTCTTAGTAGCTGAACCATCTATTTACTTATAGCACTCCCTACCATTGAGAATGAACATCAGTGGAATCATGATGAGTTGGTGGGCCAAGCAGGTGACAATGGCCAAGTAATAGGTAATGGTTTATAATGTTCTATGGTATCATCAGTAGTACTACTAATATTCTATTATTCTGGAACAAAGTGAATAAATATTTGTTACATTTTTTTCAACACGTACTTGCCTTTTTAAAACCTTAAGACTACTCCCCTTACCAATAGTGTATCAATTATACAAAATGGAAATTACCAGCATTGTTTCTATGTATGGAACTTTCTCATTATAACTAAAATTAGAATGCCTCAGTTTTGGTGCTACCAAATCAATATGGCACCCACTTGTTGAATATCAATTGCATTCAGTGACCTTATTTCTGTGTTTGTTACTTTCAGTCCCCCTCTTTACTTCAGACTGACCAAAATCAGCCCATTGAATGGGGTTCACATTTCATTCCATCATCGTTGATTGTTGTAGTCAGTAAAAATAAATTAGGCAACATTATTCCCAGTAATGACAACATTTTTCACAGTGATGATTTGTTGGTTGAGAAAGGCTGAAATACAGTATCCCTGTAACATTATATTTTAAAGTGTGCCCCTCCCCAAAAAAATTCAATAGACATAATATCCTTGCAAATCACTGAATACAAATAAAAATCTAACTTCCCAAATTGAATCCTGAACCAAATATAAAAGAGAATCAATTTGCTAATACCATATTTGGTCATGAAGATGACTTTCACTGAGGTTCATCAGAACAGTCACCCCTTTTCAGCAAAAAAAGAATGCCTCTTCAGCAGTGGTAATGAAGCCTCTTGAGCTTTGTGAACATATTATATGTTGGAAATCCATAATATGCCTTTTAAGCAATAGTAACCTTGCATTTGTAGCAGTGGTAATACAGTCTCTGGAGCAGTAGTAATACATAAACACTGAAACAGATGTAATATTGCTCTTAACTAGTAATAGTAAATACCCTCATGTAGTTGTAATATAGCTTTTGACCACTGGTAATATAGTATATAATACCTTCACCAGTGGTAATATAGCATCTATTGAGCTGTAGTTTTTTTTTTTTTTTGCTCCCTCAGTGATCTATAGTCCTTTGGTCAGTGGCAGTAATTTAATGAGCACTGACATTATAGTCTCTTGAAAAGTTGTGGTGCAGTCTTTTGACATATGACAGTGTATTCTATTAAGAAACGGAGATGCAGTTGTATCAAAATATTTTTTTACTAAAGGTATAGTGTAGATTCTTAAAGATCTGAAACATGTCTATTATTGATGAGCAGCGATCAAATCAGCTGCTCCAGTAAATATTTTTTAGCTGAGAACCCATTATAGTGGTGCAGTAATGCCACTATAGCTGGACTGAATAAACACTCTAATAATAAATAATAATTTTGGATCACTTATAGCCAGGCCATCATAGGACCGAGATACATGAAAAGTGACATGCACACTCTATGGTGCAAATTTCCCTGCACCCTCCCCTCATTTGTTGAGATTTGATACAATGTTTTTAAGTTGGAACAGGTTCCAAAACATGAAAATGATCAGTTGTCAAAACAATGCTTGGCCCCAACAGTAAATAAAGACAAAAAATGTCAAACTTGAAACATTAAAGTTCATTAATTAAATCTGACCCCAAAGTTAATGCCCTTTATGTTTTAAGAACATAATTTAAAGTAAAACAAGAAGATATAAAACGCTGTTTCTATTTAAACACTGGAAATATGTGCATGGTTATTCTTAATGGGAAATGACTGATAGAAAAACAGATGAGGCAAACTGAGCCTTTAAAGTGATTTACCTGTCATTAGCATATAATTCACAGCTGGCATCAATGGAACTCAGTTACACAACATGCCTTAAAAATTAGAATTTCAGTACCTTCATTAGTTTACTGATTTTTCTCATGGACTTCATCTGTTCACATTTTCTATTTCATTTGTGAGGCCATAATACTCTGCTTATGATGTCACAAGCTGCTGTCATGGAAATACATTAATTCTGATGTCACAAGCAGAGGATTATATTTTCAGGGTAGGAAAAGCAAAAGGATTAGAAAAGGTCTAACTGGCAAAGAGCCTGGTTCCATAATGTCTTTTGTAATAAAGAATGGAAAGTCCTCAACTTTAATTTTTCTGGAATACCATAAGATTTGTGGCTGATGCAAACTGTACTCTTTTTGCAGACAACTACAGTAGAAAATCACTTTAAGGTATATCCAAATTTAAGGGCAGGCATCTACAAAAATGTCTTTAATTGAAAAATAGAAAATAGTTACATAACACATTACAGTAATAGTAGATCTTTAAGAGACTCTCCACCATTAGGCCACACCTTTGGAACTGTAAGGCATCAGAGTCAGGACCACGCAGACATTTTTTGCTAGCTGGGGGCCACCCACAATGCCAAGCAGCATCAATGCACAAATGACTTGGGCAGCCCCATCACTTCTCAGTTCCCTGCTGAAGATTAGTCTCAGAGGGCATCTAACCATGAGGAACCAGGAGATTAGACCAGTATCAGGCATACAAGGAGAGAATGGGGACTGGAGACAGGATACATGGAGAAGGCTTTATGCACAACATCTGATATAACCCTCAAGATATGCAAAGGGGGTAGGAAGGAGGGCAAGGCATTGTCTTAAGAAGGAGATTCTCTAAAAGATCTACTATTATGATAAGGTCTTATATAACTCTTTTATCTTCATTGAGGGTATCTCCTCCATTAGGCCACACCTTAGGAATGACTCCAAAGCAGTTCAAAGCAACTAGGTGGATGGAGCAGTCTGATATGTTATCAGTTCAGAAGACCTTGCAGTTCAGAAAGCCCAAAACCAACACATCTAGGAGATACAATGTCCAGACTAACATTTAGTGAAAGTGTGAATAGTGCTTCATGTGACTAGAGCACCTATGTCAGCAGCTGGGACATTTTTAAAGCAAGCAACAGAAGTGGCCATACCCTTTGTGAAGTGATCATGAAAGGCACCAGAAAGTTCTTTACCATACTTCCTATTACAGAACATACAGTACTGTAATACATTATTCCAGACATTTGAACAAACTTTTAGACACAGGAGCATGTGCTTTCCCATGGACAAATAAAACAAAACTGAGAGGACTTTTCTGTAGTTCCTGGTGCATGTAAAATAGTATCTCATTGTTCTATGTACATCTACAGGCTGGAGCAGTGTCTCACCCTGGTTGGCATGCTCAGGATAATAAACAGGAAGGTGCATTGTTTGGTTCAGTGTAGATTCTGATACCACCATTGATAGAAACTTAGAATTTATATTAAAGAAGACTGTGTTTGTGAAACATCAAATAAGGAGCTTACACATTAGAGCCTTAAGCTCAGATATCCACTGAGCAGAAGTCATAGCAACTAAAAATACCAGTTTCCATGTGTCAGTTTCTCAAGAATGATATTCAAGTCCAAAGGTGTGACTGTATTATGAATAGAAGGGTTTTATATGAAGAGTTCCTCTCAAACATGTATGGAGCACCTCTAATTAGGCAACTGTGCAACTATCAAGATGGCTATGGAGAGCTAATATAGCAGGCAAATACACCTTAACAGAAGAATACTGTAGGCCTTATTCAGACAGGGAAAGCAAGAATTCTGAAACAAAATTCCCAGGACATGTAAAAGGGTCTGTATTATAGGAAGCAGATCACACAGTGAATCACTCCATTGCATGGAATAAGTATGCCTAGTAAAAGGCTTTCTAGCCACAAGCAGGATATCAATAATCTTAGGGGATACCACAAAATGTACAATGGCTATGTTTTCAAGAGCCATGCAGTGCTGGTGCAGGGACTTCAGGTCTGCATAGGTCATGGATCCCTTGTCTTGTGATGACAGACCCCGACATAGAGGTAGAGGAAGGATGTTCCACCACCAGATGTTGAAGGAGTGGAAACCATATCTGGGGAGGCCAGAACAGAGCTATAATGATGAGAGTTGAGTAGAACCCTCTGTACTAGAAGAATGGGGGGAATGCATATAGGAATATCCCTTCCCAAGATGGAGACAATGCATTTCACTAAAATCTCTAGGCCCTGGAGTGAGCGAGTAGAAATGTGGAAGATTTGTGTGGGGTGGGGGCACAAAAAGGTCCAGCTCTAGATAACTTCATCTTGTGAAGAGGTCATTTACCATGGAGGTGAGCAGTTCCCATTCATGAACCATTGATTGGGATCTGCTTAACCTGTCTGCCAAGAGGTTTTGAAGACCTGGGGGAAACACAGCTGATAGTTGAAAACTGTGAGACAGAGCCAGGACTATACTTCCATTGCTTCCCTTCTTCTTAGGAGACAGGAATTTGGAGTTTGTAATGCATCACAGTGACATTGTCCATCTTTATTTACAGAGGACTGGGTCAGAGATTATTCTGCAAAGTTTGGAGGCTGTACAGGACAGCACACATTTCCAGGACATGTATGTGTAGCTCAGCCTCCACCTTTGTCCATTACTTCTTTGTCTGGTAAGGGCCAAGGTGAGCACCCCAGCTGGAGCCTAAGGCATCCATGGTGAGGAGCTGTAGTGCAGTTAATACAAAGAATAACATGCCCTTCAGTAAATTCTTGTGGTCTATGCACCACAACAATGCTCTGCATAGTGTAGACATGAAGAGCACCATTTCTTGCAGCCCATCTGTCAACTCATCCCACTGGACCCTGAATGTCCACAGTTCTATCCTCATATGAAGCTGAGTTAGTGGCACAGTCACTATGGTCACAGCCATGAGATTCAGGAGACATAATATTGTTCATGAAGAGACATAGGCCCAATTTTACAAAGTGTTGTGAAGCCACAGGGGACTTGTGGCAATGGTGTTTGATGCAAGTGCTGACTTGCATCAAATTTTGCAGCAAGCATGATTCTGAAAGGTGCTTGACACAAGTCCCAAATGGAGGCCACAAGTATGGAAGGCTTTTGTAATTATGGCAGGGGCTGAAAGTTCCTGTATCCATTAGCTACCTTGTCAAAGAGTCTCTGACGTCCATTGTGAGGCATCTGTACTGCAGAACCATCAGTGCCTGCTGCTGCTCTTTGTTTCACAAACATGTCAGTAGGATATGCCAAGATCCAATGAAGTGCTGTAGCAGAACACTTCAGTAAAATGCAACTTCAGCGTGATGTTGAAATTTTGCCATTTCAACTGTCTTGGCATAGTCCGTGCAACACGACACTTCCTCAGGTGGATACAACAGGGAGTTAGACTAGCTTCTTGGTGGTCTAACATTGTGGAGCACCCCCTTTTATGGGACTTGTACCAAACCTTTGGTGCAAGGTGTCGTAAACTGGGGAAATTGTCAGAAATGCGTGAGCCCTTTTAAAATCGTACTGCAGTGCATCCGATGGGCTTTAGCACAGCTGCATTCAGCTTTGCAGCAGATGCCAAGCCCTGCATCCACCTTGTAAAATCAGGCATGTAGTTTCTCCAGCACACCTGCTGTGCCTGAGCAGTCAGAGTGTCCACCCTTTCCTGGGGCAGCAAGGTACATCCCTTTTCTAAGCCAAAAACTGCCCCTATCTACTGCAGTCTTTGGTACAGAGTCAACACAGATTTTGGAAAATTCACCATGACCTCCAAGTTTTCAAACAACTGAGATGTCTGGGACAGGGTGTGAAAGGGAGCTTTCCTGGACCTGGCTTTCAGGAGCCAGTCATCCAGATAAGGGAAAGCATACTGGCCTTCCCTGGGAAGGGCTACAGCAACTACTGCCAAGCATTTTGTAAAGACCTGAGTCAAAAAGATACAAGCCAAAGGGCAATACCCTGAACTGATAATGTCTACCTTCATAATTAAGTGGAAGTACTGTCTGTTAGACCTCCTGATCTTTATATGAAGGTATGCATTGTTCATGTCCAGTGAGCAAAGCTAGTCCTCTGTTTGTAATAATGGAGTCAGGGCTTGCAGAGACATCATTTGAAACTTTTTTGTATTCAATATACAGGTTGAAGTCTCTGAGGTGTAGTACAGGTCTTAGACCTTTCATCCATTTTAGGACTAGGATGTATCTGGAAAAAAACCCTTTGTTCATGTTTTGCGCAGGAACCTGTTCTATGGCAGGCTTTTGAAATATGATTTGAATGTCCTCCTGTAAAAGGGATGAACAGCTAGGAGGATAAAAAGAAGGAGGCAGAGGATGATTCAGAGGGATTTATAACAGATTAAGAGCTTATCCCATTGCAATTATCTCCCAAACCCACTCATCCGTAGTGATCTCCTGCCTTTGTTTCAGATACAGGGAGATTTCGCTCCCCCCCATCACTCACCCCTGGAGGTAGCAGCTGAGGAAGGGGAGACACTGAAGAGAGTCAGGTGGAACAGGGGTGGCATGATCAGCAGCACTGAGTCCTTTAGGTGGTTTTGCATGGGAAACGAGGTGAAGGGGACCATGGATTGAACCACCACCTATGCCACAGCCTTGATTACCCTGGGCAGCAGGCCTATGGAAAGAGCCCCTACCATACAGTGAGACATATTGAATTAACAGACCTTAAAGTAATTTTAGAAGTCTGAAGTCCATGTGGTGCTTCTTCAACATCATAGCCAAACAGTTTGGACCCTTTGAGGGAGCATTTAAAACTGCCTTTTTCATTTCAGTGGCAAAGCCAGCAACTCTGAATCAAGAATATCTCCTAATGCAAATGCCAGAAGCTGCAGCCCTGGTGGAAGCATCAGAAACATCATAAGCTGAGTGCAGCAAATGTTTGCCAACCTCAGCAAATACAAATAATGTTTTAAGCAAATCTGTCTTGGTATAGCCATTAGGAAATGCTTAGCACCAGAACAAGCATCTTCCTATAGGCTGTTCTGGTATTTGATCATGTGGACCTGATAGTTTGCAGTCCTAAGGCCCAAGGATTCAGTGGTATATGTGTGCTTGCCCATTACATCTAACCCCCTAGATTCCTTATCAAAAGGGAAAGTACTCATATGTCTAGGAGCCCTAGAGCTATCATGAGCAGCCATGATGACCACATAGTCCTTTCCAGGATGGCTAACATAATGAGGCTTAGCAGAAGGGGCATGTTACTGCTTATGAAATGGGCATTGAAATTCAAGCATTCTCATTGGCCACTGACTGTGTGCTAAAGTGTCTAACAACACAGGAATAAGACTAGGCAATACCCACTGGGCATTGATATGGGTGATGCTGCCCACAAAGAATGTTAAAAAAATCAAATAGCCGCCATCTTGTTTTCTGCCACAACGATGCCACCCTTACTGTGAAACTAACTTACACATGCTGAAGTAAATGCACAACCTGTATGATTTTTTTAAAAAAGCAACTGCCACCATCACAATCATCTCATAACCCACCCACTCAACACAACACTGCAATGTAATTACCGCGTGACACAGATGGCATTTGAACCCTCCCCCTGTTCCTGGCTGACAGATGCCAAGCAGCAGCCACAGGAGCCAGCGCAGCAGTGAGAAACTGATGGTTTCAACCCCTTCCCGACTGCTGGAGCCACAGAGGAAGCACTCAATTCATAACTCACTTAACTCTGAAGCCAGTCTGCCATGGACTTGCTGTTCCTGGTATCGCCTGATGGTGGCAAAGAGCAGGATCAACCAGATACTTTTTTTTGTGTTAAATAAAGATAGGATCAACCATATTCTCAAAAAAACTATAAAACAAAATTAGGAGTGCTGCCAATTGGATAGTGGGGAGGGAGATGTAAGAGTGTTGCCATGACAACTACATGGGGAAAAAATATACAACGGAAGCCTAAACAGGTCAAAAGTCCTCAACTCAAAAAAAAAAAAACAGTAGGCGGAGGAACTTTTTTTATTAAAAATTTAAACAAACATTTAACTTTTTCACCATTAAATACTATACATTTTAGCTATCACATATGTATTTTGATAGTCATTTCATAAGTGCAATAAGCCACTCCAGGGTCTGTGTGTTAGACACTTTAACACACGACTAGGAGCCTGGATGCACTCAGCTGGTGGCCTCGTGCCTCACTATGCCTTCTAGCCTTGTGTTAAAGTGTCTAACACACACCCTGTCGTGTCTTATTGCTTACTTATCAGCCTTTATAGTGACTGCAGGCAGTGAGTTAGGTCTGTGGCATGCAGCAAAAGTGGATCCTCTAAGGCAGGATACAAAGCTGGAATAATAATGAAGGGATTGCAGGGCACCTCCAGAAACTCCATATGATCCTTAGTGGAATCTTCCTCTCCCACATCAAAGCCCATAGCAGATTGTATTTGCTGCATCATGGCCAGGAAAAATGGGTTCTCTGGAAGAGACCTCAGGGTATGTACCACTTAGTCCTCACTACAGGACAAGAGGGTAAATCTAAAGGGCAGGTTTACCTCCACAAACAGCTCTTCACCCTCATATTCCTCCTTTAAATCCACATCCAAGTCCATGAGGTCAGAATTGTATTCCATTTTATTGTCATCATCACAAACAATGATGGGAGTCACTGAAGGGGCCACACCTGCTGGTGGATGATAGGCAGGAATCTGTGGTATGTTAGTGGAATCTGTCAATAAGGGCCATGAACTAGAAGGCCCTGTTAGCAGAACAACTGCCTGCTATGGCAACCCTAGTGAAATGCGTCAAATCATTTCTGAGAGTGATGCCACTACAACCTGGGAGATGATGGAGCCCTGGAAAGTGTCCAGGACTGCCTGCATCTAAGGCAAATGACAATGGTGACATAACATCCATAGCAAGTATGGAAGTGCCTGCACAAGACCCTGACCTTGGTGTCTCAACAACAGTTAGTGGGTCTTTTATGATGCCATCAGCACAGGCATTGATGGTGATGTACCTGTTTTCAATGGCAATTGGCATCTCATCAGCAAAGCAGACTTGTCTTTGTCCTTATGTTTGTGCTTCTGGCTGGACAATGAGGATACCCAAGATAACATCCTTTTCATGTCCATATCTTTCAGTTTCAATTACCTTTTCTCAGATGACAATGAGGGAGAAGCATATTTGAGCCTTTTTCCTTCTCCATGGCTTTTAACACTTTTAGAGCAAGAACATTTTCTAAAGCTTTCTTACAGCATTATCTTATAGCCTGGTTGAAACCCTGGCAAATCGTACCAGCTCCCACATTGTGAAAAAGGCCAAAACAGCACACACAAATGGAGTGTGTGTCTTTATTGTAGATTTTTATACTGTACTTACAATATCTAAATAAAGGTTCTTTAGCTCTCAGCAACATACAGAGACAACGATAGTAAACTTGTGAAAGGAAAATAACAAATGGCAATGGCTTGTTTGACACTGGTGCCTTCAGCAATCCAATGAGAATGATCGGTGATGGGAGAAAGAACTGAAGAGTGATTGGGCTGCATGCGTTGTATGCTCATTGATGCTGCATGTCATTGTGGGAGCTCCTGGTTAGAAAAACATTTCTGTGTGGTCCTGTTGCTGACAGCTTACAGTTGCAAATGTTTGGCCTAATGGAGGTGACGTCATCAACAAAGATCTTTAGTGATTCCCAGTAATTGATAAGAGAATGTTTCCTGATTTTTGTGAAATGGAGATAAACTGTAGGTCACACGGAATTGTCCCACCTACATACTTTAATTAACACTATTACAAAAGTATTTGAAAAAATATGTTGCATAGCATAATGGACTGGGTTTCTATAGTTGATATATACCTGAGGAACAGAGATGATATAGAGAAACATACTACAGAATTGATATTTCTATAGTCTAATGTTCTAATAACTAAATATTGTTAAATAAACAAATATTACATACTACACACCATGTATTGATTCAAAGAGACATTCACTTCATCACTTCATCATTGTAAATGTACAGGTTCTCAGGAAAAAAATTATAAAAGTATGGCATCATCCACAGACTCATACATTTTAATGGCACTACATACTGACACTTGGACTAGAATTAGTTTAGATGTGAAAGGTACTCTATCAATTAAGGTAAACAGAAATCAGAAAGTTAATCAAGGATCCCTACTGGTGCGTACTGTGAATTTTTAATTAATACATTCACAATCTATAAACTTTGATGAAAACACATTTACCTTCAAGAACAAACTCTGGTCAAAGCCACTAAGGCTGCTAATGCATTAACTTGAAATGGGCTTAAACGTAAAATAGAAGTGCCATAGTCAGTTCCATGTGTAAATGTTGTGTTTTATAGATTTAGATTATTTATGTGGTTGATCCTGTGTTTCCTATGTATTTAAAATATAATTATACAATGGCAACAGACAATCCTGGTCCCTGATTGGTCACACTGGGACTTGAACCGGGATGTTATCTCAGCATAATATCCCGGTTATAGTCCCACCAGAGTCATGACCGCATTAAAGTTATAAAAAAAATCTATCGGCATATCTGTCCCTGCCGTCGCCGTCACCGCACCCGCTAATCTCCTGCTGCAAACACACTGGCGTGTGACACACTGCTACGTCAATTTAACATTAGTTGAATTTCTTTCTTCAACTTGTTCTCCAGCACCATAACAAAAGAATTTAGTGTACAGGAGAAGCAAGCACAACACAACCAAGGCAGCAGGGTACAAGCAAAAAAAAAAAAAATTCTGACCCCACACTGACCATTACGATGTGACACCATGACAACCATGCGTGCTGTACACCGCTAACATAGCTCTATTTGTTCTCTCAATATTTTAAAATGACATCCGCTACACCTCTCAACTGTGTTTATCCACGCTTATTTTTGTCACTCTGAAAGGAACCGTCCACGAGTCAAGCACAGCAGGAGCTGGGAACAAGAAACTACTGACCTGGCCACATGATGGGAAGAAAGTGACAGACCTAATATAAAAATCACACAGTTCGTTGGGACACATAGAATCATTTTTAAAAAAAAACGACACAGTTGGTGGCACAGAGAATCATTTAAATTTGAGCTGACAGAGGAGACAATACTCAAATGCTTATATGGGGACTCGGCAGTGTGAGCCACAGTTACAATACAGCAGCTCCACCTGCTGGACAAAAGAATAGGCACTATTTCTTTAAAAAAGTAAACCTAACTTTGGAAAAACACTAAAATATATGGTTTCAAACCAATTTTTTCATCTTTTCCTTCTCTTTAACTCATAAGCCATTGTATAATAGGACTAATGCCCTCCAGGGTGGGTATTTGCTGGGAACATCCCACCTTGGGTGTTGAACACCCTCGGCCGTTGGCCTCAGGCCCAACCACCCAAGGTGGGATGTTATCCCAGCATAACACCCACCCTGTTGGGCAGTATTCCTTTAGTATCATCTTGTACTATATGGGAAAGGAGAGGGAGCTCCACACAAAGGCTTTAACTTAGTGGTCGAATAAATGGTGCAGAGAGGAGAGGTATGGCTACACAGGGGACTGTGGACCAACCTGGAAGGATAAGAGTCTATACTGAGGTGATTGCCTGATTCCATCCAGGAGTGAACTGTAGTCCTCAATGGATGGTTTAAATGTTACTTTGATGGACATTTAAAATAGTTGTGGGGGGGGGTGATGGAAGAAAGAGGGAAGGTAGAAAGTGGCCCACCACAGGTTGAGATAGAGATTAGGGAGATCTCTAGAGGAGAGACTCCGACCAGGATGCAAGTTATTCAAGGAAGCACTGGGTTAGCAATGGAGAAAGGGGGAGAAAGGCACAATCAAAGGAGAAATGTGAGGAAGGGGAAAACAATCTGAAAAGGAAAAAGAAGAAAGCAACAAGAAAAGAGCTAACAATATATGGAAGGTGGTGTAAGCCAATGCTAGAGTCTGAGAAATGAGATTGCAGACATATAGACTGTCATGGAGGATGCAGACCTGGATATTCTGGCCATTATCAAATAACAGTGTACTGACAACTATGTCTGGGACATGGTCATACCAGGCTATATAGTGTTCAGAAGAGACAGGGTAGGGAAAAGGAGGGTATGTGCTGCTTTATGTGAAGGAAAACATAAAAGTGACAGATGCACAGGAAATTTAGAGGGTTTAAGGGGATGTGGGTCACTCTGTAGTACAGAAACATAGCCACTGTTTGAACAGGAGTGATCTATAGGCCTCTGATACAAAGGAGGACTTAGATAAAGAAATGTAAGAAGCAATTGGCAAAATGGCTGAAAGGAGTAGTGTTGCTGGTGGAGGACTTTAATCTGCCAGATATAGATTGGAGCCTTTCAGCTGCAGTGTTAGCTAGGAGCAGGAATATCCTAGACTCCCTGCAAGGGGCATTCTTCAGGCAAGTAGTCAGTCAACCCACTCATGATGGTGCAATACTGGACCTGGTTCTTACTAACAGGACAGTATTGCAGATATCAAGGTTGGAAGCCATCTGGGGACCAGCGATCATTGTACAGTGTAGTTCAACAGAAGAACAGGGGCAGACTCTGACAACAAAAGAGGGAGGGTCCTGGCCTTCAGAAGGGCTGAGGGTACAAAGATTGTTGAATGCCCCAAGAATGAACAGTCACTGAGTGGACAGTAAAATATTTGCACTCATCAATGAGTATGTAAAAATTGCAGTCCACTCAGTGAATGTTTAGTCAGCAGTTGGCCACGGAGGTGAAAGGAGGTCTGTGCTGTTCACCAGCTCTGTTTCAGGATGGGGAAGAGTAGGGTGGTAGGCACAATCTGCTGGAGTGGGGGCCACTCGACCACCAGGGAAAGAGGCATTATTCATTCTTAACATAATGGGAGGCATCAGGGATCAGGGAGGGGGTATTATTACTTACTAATAGAACAGGGGAAATCAGAGATTGGGGAAGGGGAATTATTACATACTAACAGAAGAGGAGACATTGGGGATCAGGGAGGGGAATTATTAATTACTTCCATGACAGGGGACATTGGGGATTGGGGAGAGGGACCATGGCACATTGCTGCAAACAGGCAACTCTGCCAGAGGAGAATATTCTAAGTACCCTTAGACCAACCAAGACTGCTCAAGGGCTGCTTTGTATTTCTCCCTCTGCAAGAGTTCTGAAATCCCATATTCGGGGAAGTGGCAGCTTGCATCTGCCACATGCCCCCTAGCACCCTGTTGCAGGCCATTTTGGGATGCATGGGTGGCACAAGCCCCATCTGTGGCAGGCAGCCTACTGTTGATGCAGGCTGCCATTGAGAATGACTCATTGTTTGTCACAAGGGAAACATTGCACCATTCCTTGTGGCACAAGCTCCTTGTGTTGTGCCGGGAGCTTTGAGACTTGAGCTCCAGGTCCTCAGGCTAGAAAAACTGTGAATGGATTATTTGAATATTTATTTATTTAATTTATTTATTGAGGATTCGAAAAATACCTTTGAGTCAAATACTCATTTTGAAAGGTTCCACATCAATACAGATAAAAAAAATAAGAGAACAGTACAGAGCAATACAGAAATAGTACACAAGCAAGCAAACAATATACAAATATACAGGAAGTTGGATAACATTTTAGATACAGTTGATTCATGGTATTAAACACAATATAAAGGATGTACAAATCAACAAAAATCCTACATAATCAGATATGTACAAGAAGCTGGATTCAGTGCATGCAGTCTACCTTACAATGTCTTAGCAGCTACTTTTTCATGAAAAACATGAATAGAATGCCAGTGTTAAATCAGTCCTGAAAGGGTTAACATAAAAGCAGATAGGACATGCACACTGCCACATACACACACACACACACACACACACACACACACACACAAGACAGAAAACCAATGAATACAAAATGCCAGCAGACCGAGGTAAAGTACACACACACAAAAAAGGTTAAAACCTTGACAGTAACCATTTGCAGGCTCAGGAGTTCATGTCAGGAGCAAGGAAATAGTGCAGCTACTGCAGTGGTGGGGTGCAGGATGGGTGGGGGAGGGGGAGAAAATGGAACAGCAACAAACATCACTGTGAGGGTGAGGCAGAGAGTTGTGGTTCATGACCAGCCCAAGCATTCAGTGGATGGAGACCCTCTAGATATGTGATCACATGCTTCTAGAGTCCATTCTCTCTCTCCTAGTCATAACAATACATCAGCATGGTGACATCACCATGCAGCCATAAAAATAAAATATAATGAAAAAGGTTGTCTATGGTATGCAGATGATATGCTAATAACTGCAAAGTCACAAGTAAGTCCCCAGTCGAAACTGAAAACTTTTAAAGTGTTGTGTCAAGAAAAGGAGCTTGTAGTTAATGTACAAAAATCCAGAGTCATTATTTTGGTAAAAAAATGAGGTAAAACCCCTTCACTTGGTTGTATATGACTAAAGCATTAGACATTAAAGCAAGTTATGAGTATTTGGGTTTGACCTCTTCTGCTAAAAAACATTGACCCCCAAATAGAGGAAATGCATACTAGAGAAAATAATATCCATGCTGGAGTATTAAGATTCAATTATCTTGGTAGGTTTATCTAGGGGAAGTAACTGCAGTGCTGCAAGTCAAGGTGGAAGCAATTATTCTTTAGGCAGTGGAAATGTGGGATAACCAGAGAGAGGATAGTCAACAAATATTTATTGACCGGTTCTGCAGAGCTATTATGTTACTTTTATATTATATGACTGCAGGTTTACTGAGAGCAGAGTTTAGCCTCCTACAGCTACAAACATAAATGAATCTAAGGATGATTAATTAATGGTTGAATTTTCTCTATTTTATGTCTCTAACTATCAATATATTCATATATATATATATACACACACACACACACACACACACACACACACACACACACACAATAGGGGTGAGTGGTAAACGAGTGACATAAAACAGTGTATCATCCACTGCAGTGTGATATTTTACCCTCTGCTTTACTGTGATGGTATCAGACATTTACACACACAGGTCACAAAAGGTCATCACTCTAGGCAGCTTTCCCCTCAGCTTGCAAGGAACACCTGTGCTGTTACCATAGACACAAATGCAGAACTACTTCAGAGGTCACACTGCTGCCTACAGCTAACTCAATGAGCATTATAAAACACATCTATCCCCCCCAACTTCCAGCTCATTTCTGTGATACTGTCAGCTTGACTATAGCCATAATTCTAAACAGCACAGCTTCACAGAACAGTCTAAACTACCGCCTGCAGCTAACTCAACTACCACTAAAACCTACTCTCACTTGTTCCTCAAACTCTGATTCTCACCCATTACAATTACCATGATACTCTAAGCTGGACTACAGCCAGCATCCTAAAGAGCACAATTTCACAGAAGACTCTGCACTCTGCCTGCAGTTAAGTTAATTACCACTGAAAACAGTATCAGCTGTTCTGACACTCTGCCTCTCAGCTCATTGCAATTACTGTGATGCTCTCAGCTTCACTGCAGCCAGATTTCTAAACAATACAGTCTCACAAAAGTATGTTTCTCACTCCTACCTAAAACTAACTCATTTAGCATTGCAAAACACACTCATGTGTCTCTCAGAGTTTATAACACTGCCATTCCATTCAGAAAAGCTCACACACAGAATGATCAAACACATAAACAGGAACAGAACACAAGAGAGCATAACAAAACTTCTAAAACTCTTGGCCCTATTATATATATCGAATACATGATGGGCAGATTGTGTGCTAGGGCAAATATTGTCACTCCTGCAGAGTGACAATATTTGACATATCATACATATGCCCATCAGGTATCCCATATATACAGTATATATATATATAAAAGACAAAGAACCTCTGTGCGCAAACACTGAGGCAAGGGTTACCCCAAAGGGCATTTGGCTGGGAAGCCAAGTTTCAAGAAAATACAAAAATCACACATGCACCCACAATGCAAAGCATCATAGGCTGCATATGCAAATCACCACAAATGATATATATGTGTGTGTGCGTGTGTGTATATATATATATATATATATATATATATATATATATATATATATATAGTGTCTATATATAAATATATATATATATATATATATATATATATATATATATATATATATATATTATGTTATGCAGTAGTGCTACCATAGTTAGGGTTGAGGAGCCATTTCCATGTTAAACCCAAAATTTTGCACCTTAATAACTTTGCAACTGTTTAATGGATTTGCCTGAAATTTGGAATGTATGATCAAGACCCATAGGCCTTGGGATCTGCCAAGTTTCGTACTGATTGGATATACGGTTATGGAGTTATTAAGCGTGATCTGTGCACACGTTTACGCTTTTCTGGAATTCTATGGTCGCGCGTACAGGTCGTACGGTTTGCGTGACCAGCCCGAAATCTTCAGGGAACGTGCAGGTGGGGTCCCCGATGTGCCTTTCAAAGATTTGGTGAAAAAATATTAAACGGTTCAAAAGTTATTCAAAAAACAGTTTCCCATTATAAGTCAATGGGAAAAAGTTAACAAAAAGTTCGACAGTGTCGCAAATGCATTTTTACTTTCGCAAATGGGCCTGTTACTTTCGCAAATCCGCCATTTTGTTTTCAGTTGGTGATCAGAAAAAGGGTGGCATTTAAATTTGAGACCCTCTAGCAACGTAATTCTTTTTGTATTTAGCTATTCGGGCCCTGAGGATGCTTGCCATGTCTTTATTTTGTGGTAAAACACCCCAGAAATATGTTTTTCAAATTTCTGGAAAAAGTACTTTCGTAAATTACTTTCGTGCTCATGAAAGTGTCGAAGTTTTTTGCGAAAGCTTTCGCAAATTGCGACAGTAATTTTCTAGTCTGTGGGAGAATGACAGCAATTCTTTGGCACTGCACTGCAAAATAACCGTTGGGAGTTTTGGGCTGAAATTTGGAGAGCGCGGCCGACATCTCACAGATGTGCCTTTCAGTGTTGTATTGAAAAATATTACACGGGCGGCAAAGTTATGGCACCTCAGTTGACAGTTTTTCCCATAGGATAACATTACGCGCCTCAAGCATTACAGGAATCCTTTGGCACCCTGCTGCAAAATAACGGTCTGGTCTTTTTCCTGAAATTTGGAGGAAGACAGCCAACAGTACACAGATGTGCCTTTTCAGTAGTTTGGTGAAAAATATCACATGGTGGCAAAGTTACGGCACTCCAAAATTGACGGTTTTCCATAGGATAACATTACGGCGCCCGACGCATAACAGAAATCATTTGGAGCCCTGCTGCAAAATAACGGTTAGATCTTTTTTCCTGAAATTTGGAGGGAAGACAGCCAACAGCCCACAGATGTGCCTTTCAGTAGTTTGGTGAAAAAACATTACAGGGAGGCAAAGTTATGGCACTCCGAACTTTTCTTTTTTTCCCGTAGGATAACATTACGGCGTTTGCCGCGCCTTTCAGGGCCCGTATCTCGGAAACGGTGCGAGATACGGACTTTTCGTCAGAAAACTTCTTAGCCCCCTGATGGAGCTAAGAGTCAAATTAGCCAGGACAGTTGTAAATAATATGACTTTTAAATTTTTTTTCTACGTCGTACGGTTCCTGAGATATAATGTATTTAGTATTCCAAGATCTCATTTTCTGCGCCGATACTCATTATTTTGCATACATTATTTGTACTCACTGTCTTTCTCAATGCAGGTTTTGGGGAGAACCAGCCTGTGTGCTTACATTACTGTTACTGTTGCCCTTTCCGCTTGCGGATCCGTACCCGTTTCACTTACCATTGGCGTCTACGCCACCATGTGCGTTATCCTTTGCGTTTTCATTTACGCTTGCGTTTCTGTTATTTTGCCATTTCTGTCTACAGTACTGTTTATCTTACTGTTTCACTTTACATCACCATGCCCATTCACATTTCTGTTTGCAGGCACCATGTTACTATGTGACAACACATCACGTGGCAGACCATACCCGTCTACGCCACCATGTGCATTACCCTTTCTGTTCTCATTCGTGCTTGTGTTACCATGTGTGCCACTGTTAGCATTTCTGTTTGTGTTGCTGTCCCTGTTAGTATGCCACAACACATCATCTGGCGGGAAGGGCCCCGCGCTCCCACCAACGCATTATGCAGCGGGAGCGCGCGATGCATCACATTCACTAGTTTCGTTATCATTCTCAAAGAAGGAAGTAGGGCAGAAAACTCTGTTAATGCATTAGTTAGGGTTGTTCCACAGTGACAAAGTGAGAAATTCGCTGTTAGGGTTGAAAACCCCCTTGGACCCGCCCCACCAACCGGCATTGAGTAGCGCATTGGGATAGTGGGTCCTAACTCTCACCCATTCTCCTATACTTCTGCTGCTTTACATGTCATGGGGTGAGAGTTAGGGCTGATAATCCCAATCGCTTAATGCGGTGAAGAGAGTGAAGAAGTCAAAGTTTCAGCAATTCCTATGTTTTAATGCGACAAGGATTTTGCCTCTAATATATATATATATATATATATATATATATACACACACACAAACACACAAGGGCGGTATGTAATGTAAAGATAACACAAAACCAATTACAAAATAAAGGAAATACACCAAAATAGATACCAGCTCAGTAATTAATCAGCAGAGATTGAATACATCCTCAGTATGATCTCAAAATGACCAATAATCTTGTTAGCCACTACAAATCATTAAAAATTCTTTGATATAATTAAATATAGCAGAACACAGGAAAGGCCTGGTTAAACAAAAAAAAACATGTTTTTGCTTATTTTCATAGCTAAAAACTGAAGGAGCAATTCAAAAGAAAGCTGTTCCACAAATGGCAGTGGTGACAGAAAAACTCTGTCACCTGCCAATTTCTTTTGGGGGTTGGGGAATAGTCAACAAACAAAAACAGAAGATCTTTAAACATGGACATCCATGTGGGTTACAAGAAGCTCTTGAAGGTAGTTAGGTCCCAGTACATACAGTAAGTGAACATCTACTGTAAGCCAGTAACAATATCTTAAAGTTAATTTATCATCTAACTGTTAACCACATTAGGAGTAATACTGTATACTCAGATCTCCTAGTAGAGATTAACAACCTAGCAGCAGTATTAATCTAGTAGCGGCATTTTGAACTAGCTGGAGATAGCAGATCAAACCAGCAGGAAAGCACCAGAGAAACCTTTTGCAGCTGTCCAGAGAGAAGATGATGACTGCATGCACTAGTCTAAGTAGATATCCCTAACATGATAGGGTCACAACACAGTAATGTGTTTAAGATGGTAAATGCTACTCTGGGAAATAGCCACACCTGCATAGAGAGTGGCAGCTCTGAAACAGGAGTGACTCCTAAACTGTGGACAACCTGCCTAGCCTCAAGTTCTGTACAATCAACCATGGGAGGTTCAGTCTATACAGAAGGGCAGATCACAAATGCTCTGATTCCAGTAGTAGCAACTTGATTGTGCCAGGGTTCAGCTTCAATCTGCTGCAAGTCATTAAGAAACTTAACTTAGAGTATTCTCTAACACTACAACCAATGAGCCCTTCCTGAGTTTAAACAAAACATATAGCAGGTTATCATCAGCATAACAACAAAAAAACCATTCTATATTTCCTGGTCACCTCTCCAAGCAGAAGCAAAAATGCTATGAACAGCAGTGGATACAAAATGGAATCCCGAGAGATGTCATTTTCAATGGCATGAGGAGAAAAAAAAATCCACAATACCACTGACTGTCAGTGATTGCTGAGATAAGATTGCAAGCAAATAAACGTGGCATCTGTCAGACCACCAATATTTCTTCATATAATCCAGAAGTTCTAAATATTGCACTGTGTCAGAAACTGAGGACACATCAAGCAAGAACATGAAATAAGGTTTTCTGATGTCAGGAGATTATTCATAACCCTCACTAGTATTGTCTTGGTGCAGGGTTTTTTTAGCATATTTTTGTTAAAATAGGTTAATAACAGGTACAGCAATATAAGCATTGATAAAAACTTGGCTATGATTCATACAAAACAAGTATGATGATTTTGCTTTGTTGTGGTTACAATCTCCTTGTGGAAAAACATTTGTTTTCTGAATTCACATATGTTCATTATTTACTGTATACAGGATAGTTTAATACCTGAAAAGAATAGCCAGACAGGGCTGTCCACCACAAGTTAACAGCACAATTGAACAACACTCAAAAACATCTATATTGCTCCTCCCCTGATGACTTTACATTATCTTGACCCTAGCCATGTCCCCCTTACTGCAGATTAGGCACTTTCACTTCACTGTAAATTAATTTCTCTTACCCTTGCCCTGGAATGGGGGATTCCAAGGTACTTATCAGGGTAAGGAGTTAATGACAGGGGCTAGGGATTAAATGGGGATGACAAATGTCCTGAAAGAAATGGGCACTTTGCAAAGGCCAAGTGCCATTCTCCATGGCCATTAAGGGATCCCAGATTTTGTGAAAAAGATTCAGGTACCCATTTTCTGAGAACTGGATTCTCTCAAGTTTTAGAGCTATCCACATTGTTAACCCATTGCGATATAGTGTGTGTGGGGGTTGGAGGTGGCGGACAGTCATTGCTGGGTAATAATTTTCCTGCAGTTGACTAATGACCTCAATGTGGCTGCCCCTTCCAGTCTCCCATGTCTCCAGTCTGCCCCAACATTAACTCTGATGGGGATTTTGGAAGTTTAGCTTGTGCTACTTCTTTCATTATATCATGCATACAGTGCCAGGACCAGAGTCATGTGTAGAAAAGTTTCCATTTTCTACTTTGCCCTTGGGGCACAGGGGTGGCCTTTGTGGGCCTTGTTAATGAAGTCTAACTGGGGCAAACCAGGCCTAATAAAGGTACTTTAGTTGCATCTTTCTGAGCCTATTGCTTCTTAAATAATTGGGGTTACCTCCCAACAAACATTTTCTCTGTAGTCTAAACTCTCTAACCTATAGTGTCATAAATGTAGGCTCTCATTCTCCCTCATACTCATTGTTTCTAATTAAAAAATACTGATAGCTTCTTACGTTCAAGTAGTTCACTATTACTTACCATTCCTAAGGTGACTACTAATATGGGTAGGTCTGTTTTTTTTTTCATATTCTGCCCCAAAACTTTGGGAATAACTTACCAACGAACTCACATTCAAAGCTTTGTTATGAGACTTTTAAGATGTCACTAAGACAGTTTTATGTTGAGTCCTTAAAATGTGATTGTTAATAATTGTTGTAATCTTATCTGACTGTATTGTGCTGTTGTATCTTGACTTACCTATCTAACATCTTGACTGTCATAACGGTCCTGGGTCGCTTTTGAAAAAGGGACTTGGCTCATACTGCTTACCTGGTAATCAAATGTTTAAAAAAAAATAATTAACCAAATGCACCACAGCCTTGCCCATGTGCCACCATTGACAGGTGTTCCCAGGTCTTCTTCCCATTTGGTACAAATGCTAGCGGAGGTGGAAGGAGCATCCTTTCTTAGAATGTTGTAATAGAGAGTGGCTTCTGAAGAGGTTGGGGGGAGCAGAGTTCCTCTTCCAGTGGGTACATGGGTACTCTTGGACCCATTAAGGCACCAGGCTTGTCCATCATTCCAATATTAAACATATGTCTGATCCTCAGGTATGCAACAATATTTCTGGGGTGGGGATTCCACTCCCAGCAAAGACTATAAAAGTCTCCCATGTGCCAATTCTAGGTACAGTGTTAAGGGGACAAGAAACAGTTTGGAAAATTTCACAGATATTCATTTTCTCCAGAAGCTTTCTTGTCCACACCATCACTGTCTGCTCAATAACATTGCCCAATAAAGGGCAGATTACAGAAGGGTCTCAAATTTGAGAAATAATCAGAATATAAATATGCTTCCTACAGCATGGATCAGCCGAGTCTCTCTCTTGCAGTGCAGGTGGCAATAAAACTTAGTGGTTAAGAGCACTGAACTGCCAAGCTGGATAATTGGGTTTGAATCCCACAGCCACTACTTTCATACTGTGTGACCATGAGCAAGTCACTTAACTTTCCTGTGCTCCCAGGATGCGCCTGGAAACAAGCTTCAGCTAAGTGCATCTTTCATGGCCGCAAATTGTAAAACAATAAATAAAATAATAATAATTAAATACATACATAAATAAATGAAATAACCCTTCCATTTGAGAAGCGTTGATGATTTATAAGAACATGGGAACAAGTATCTTCCCTCCAGCATTTACCAGAAAACTAGGTACTGTTTCCAAAACACAGTAACTAGAGCATAGGTCCAAGAGAACCTATGGAAATGGGAAACAGAGGAAATGCTTGGCTTTGGCTGTTAAGAATATGGAATATTTAGATCTGAATGGATTAAGGTAAATATGTCTGGAACAAATTCTGGCTAAGCAATTATATTTTAACATTCTTAAGCAAATCATAAACAAAAGTTGTTTTTTTTTTTTTTTGTCACCCTTGAAAAATGGACATTCAGTCTCATTGGGCTTATCAGGCTAACACAATTCAATAAATACATAAACAGATATTGCTAATCAGGAGGACATAAAGTATAGTAGAAGAAGTATAAAAAACACAATTTCACCTTGGCTTGCAACTATTAAAAATCATATTGCTTTTAAAATCTACAATCAGAATACCAATGGAAAGGAAAGTGTTTTAAGCTTTTAGATATCAAACCTTTAATTCAACATTTACAAGAAGAAAAGTATATAAATGTTAATGAGAAAGACAGAATTATACATTTAATCTCAATAAAAAAAGAATTACCAATTCATGTCTCCTTCTACAATCCATTTTACTGAGGCTTTAGAGATCACTTTTTGAAAGGAAGAAACCTTATGTAAAAAGTTCAGATGGGGATATGGTAAAGCTATATTACATTTTGTGTAATTAGAGTTAATTAGTTGCAAGTACAGCAGCACAGTTTATGCATTTAATAGTGAGAAAAAAGTTTATTGCACTCAAAGGAAAGATAAAAATGAAGCCAAGTGAACTTCTGATTTGTTTTTATGTCTGATGATGATATTTGTCAAAAGATCATAGCGCAGTGGTTTAATGCTCTGAACTGCAAATCTGGTGACATCCAGCTGATCAGACCTGGGGTTGAATCCCACAGCTTCCACTTACATACTGTGTGACCCAGAGCAAGTCACTTAACTTCCCTGTGCTCCAAGGTCACGCCTGTAAAAAAGCATTCAGCTTAGTGTGCTACTCCTGGTTAAATAACTAAATAAAAAATCACAGATTTACTTTATTGAAAACTTCTGTGGAAGTGTCTAAGAGTAATGTTTAATGTGGTATTGTCTAAAGAAGGAAACTTTTAAATGTACATGCTAATTTTCTTGTAACAGCCTTAGAGCGATATAATAAAATCTGAAGTAAAATGTCATATTTACATTTATTTACATTTGGTTCTCTCACTAATTATGTTGTAACAGTCATGTCTACTTTAATGTATCATGTAATAGTTATATATGTGTTTCCTTGTTCTTAGTGTTGGTATGTGTTGCTTGTATACTACTATATAAGGTGAATTAGGTCAAAATTCTCTTTTTAACTTTTAATTTTGACCCCCTGTCTTTTTGGCTCTGCCCCTTCTATAGCTCCTTGGTGACTATCCAGCCCCATCATCCTACCTATAGATCTTCTCTGAGTCCAAATGCTTGACCCTGGGGTTTGTCAAAATATGGAGGGCTTTACCTGAACATTCCTGTCATCACAAAATGATAAAAAGATGCATAAAACCAGAAGGTACTAGCTTGCCACATGCCAAGCCAGGGTGCTTTTTCTTATTTCAGTTTATACACAAGCCCTAGGACATCAGAGCTGTGAAGGCTCAATGAAAAATGTGTGCTTACTGTAGCAGGCAGTGTCATTGAAAAGCCTGAGCATGGTCCTCCTTCTTATCATGTCTCCACTCCATTGACACCTGCTGTCACCCAGATGGCAGTAAAACACAGAAACATAGACTTTGACTGCAGATAAGAACCAATTGGCCCACCTAGTCTGTCCATTTCCCTACCTACTGGACAAGCTACAGATTCAACAGCCAACCAACAGCCTATTTCTTCTTCTTCAGTGCTGTGGAGGAGGCATTGACCTTACCTCTCCTGAGCAGGTGGAGGAGGAGGACACTCAATCCTCCTTTCCCTCCAGCTTTCTGATGTCTCGGTCACATTTCTGAATAAGCTATCTGCATTACAAGTGAAAATAATAACACAGTACATTGTGATCTAGTTAATCAATTAAGTTTAAGTCATCACAGAACCCACCAGGGAGGGAGAGAGGGAGGGAGCAAGCCTTGACCTGGTGCTGGTGAACGAGGACCACATCAAGAATACAAAGGCTGAGGAGCCCCTGGGCAGAAGTGACCATTGTACAGTGTGGTTCGGGTTGGACATGGGCAGGGAAAAGGCCCCCACTAAGACCAAAATCCTGGATTTTAGAAAGGCAGTCTTCATAAAGATGGACAAGTGCTAAGGAGTCACCTGGCAAGCATCCAAGTGGATATGGAGGGTGGATCAAGTGTGGTCCAATATCAAGGAGGGAACAATGGTTGCAACAGGGGAGTGCATTAGGCTCAATGGGAAGAACTCAAGGGCCAAAATACTCAGCTGGTTTAGTACTGAGTTCACCCAGGCAGTAACGGATAAGATGTCAGCCTACAAGAAATTCAGTAGGACCAAGAGGGAGGAAGACGGGGGATTACCTGAAGATGGCTAGAGTAGAAGGTAAGGTAGTCCATCCCAATGTCCTAGTCACACTGGTACATGCATTTTTTACCTCGAGGCTTGACTACTGCAATGTGCTGTGCCTCAGGGTTAAGGGTAGTGTGTTGTGAGGCTTGTAGAATGCAGCGGCTCAGGTGCTGATGGGTCTTTCAACTTCTTGCCATATTTCACCAGTGCTGTGTGAGCTATACTGGCTGCTGGTGCAGTGGTACATCTCATTTAAAATATGTCTGTTGACCTAAAAGGCCCTACACGGGCTGGTTCCAGGCTACCTGTTGGTGCTCCTTCACCCTTACATCCTGAGATGCTCTCTCCATTCAGCAGGGGAGGGCCTCTTGGAGGTTCCCAGATCAAGGCTAAAATCTTCAGGATACCAGGCATTTGAAGTGGCTGCTCTAGTTCCCTGGAATGCCTTGCCTGGGTCCTTGAGGGTGGCCCCTTCTGTGGAGATTTTTAAAAGGGGTTTAAAAACGTTTTTATTTTGCCAAGCATTCAGAGATTTTTAACTGTTAGCTGTGGCTTGGGCATGTCTTGGGAACTACATTGTATTATCTGAGATGTTATAATGTTTATTGATATGGTATGTGGTTTTAAATCTTATGTAATGGGCACTGGGCCTTCTGGAAAGGGTGCCACAAACAAAAACTACTACTACTGCTACTGCTACTAGTTATAAAGGACATTAACCTGCTGGACATGGTCCAAAGGAGGGCACCAAAGATGATCATGGGCCAGCAGGTCAGGACATATGAGGAGAGGTTGGAGGTACTGAACATATACTCTCTGGAGAGGGGAGAGAAATTGAGGGAGAGTGAGAGAGAGAGAGAGAGAGGAGAGAGAGAGAGAGAGAGAGAGAGAGAGGAGAGAGAGAGAGAGAGAACATGATTGAGACCTTAAACTATTTGAAAGGAATAAATATGGTGGATAAGGATGACCTCTTTAAGCTTACTGGAAACCATAACATAAGGGGGCAGAGTTTCAAGTTAGGGGGAGGTTTAGGAGAGCGGCTAGGAGACACTTCTTCACAGAGTGGATGGTGTCAGGTTGGAATGTGCTTTCAGAAGATGTGGTTTTGCTAAAAAAGGCAGGCAGCTTCAAGAAAAGCTAGAGTAGAGTTAAGGGGAAAATATGGGTCAAGGGAGGAGTTGAAAGAGTGGAACGGTGGACTGGGGAGGGAACAGGGTCAGTAGCTTATGCTGAAGACCTGCACTGTGAGCAGACTAGACTGACCTAATGGCATTAGTCTGCTGGCTTCATCATATGTTTGCATGTTTGCATCTTTTTTTTTACTTTCCCAGTAAACCACATTAAAAGAATATCTTGCTGAGTGTTGAAGATGGACAGTAACTTAAATTTAAAGAAATTCTTCTCTTTATTGTGTTTACCTCAGGATTCTGTATGTTGCCTATGGCATTTTGTTAGTCCACACAAAGTGTAGGACTGTTAATTTGCACGTTTTAGTCAGCTTTTAAGCAAGATACATCAAGAAAGAGACAAGCCCCTATGCATTAGCTTTGCATATGGACAGACAGCCTTATGTTCAGACAAAATGAAAATATTAATCTTATTATTTTCCAAAAAGCAAAAAGAGGTGGGATAAGGCAACTATGAAACCATAAGGACAGGCAGTATTCACTGACCAAATGTTTTGAGCCCAGAATTGACACTTCTTCAGAGGTGTCCACCCCCAAGTAAGGTAGTCTTTAAAATTGTGCTCTTAAGAAGATAATGAGGTGCTCTTAAGAGTATAATGAGATAAATGTCATCATATATCCTGAGGATGGGCATGACACAGTGACGTGCAGTGTAGTACTGTATGTCCAAAAGTGCATACAAATAAAAAAATATAGATTTGTAACAGCAACAAAATGGTACCTCATAACAATATATTAGTCCATACTCAGGCCAGTGGTCACATGTTGGGGTTAACAGGCATGATTCTGACTACATTGCTTAAAGAATAAACTTGTATAACTAAAGATAAAGAAGAGGTTACAACTAAGACATAACAACCTGAAATCAAGAGGAGTCTTCCAGTTGGAAAGATGATGAAAGAGAATATTAAAAAATAACATATAGAATAGAGTATTGGCAACTATACACAGCCAAGGCTGTTTTTCCATTGAGAGGTTGAGATGACATTATAGGGACCTCAAGAGTGAAGCTCGAGAGATCCCTGTCATCTTAGCTCTGAGATGGTAAACACATGCCTCATTGTGAATGGTTGGACAGACACTGCTTTACATAGTATATGGTTGCTAAAAAAATAGAAATGCTGAGTTGTGCAGTTCTCTCCTAATGCCCCCTGCCTGTCTGCCAGTCCACTGGCCAGCAAGCCTGATTCAGGATGCTGTGGTTGTATAAAGAGATGATCATTATTTTTTGTTTGTTTTTCACTTACTAGTGTTTTTCCAATGTTTCTTTTTCTTTCTGTTAGCCATGGTGCAGCTTTGCTCACTGACTCCCCAATTCCACCATAAACAGATGCTGACCCATTCTACTGAGACATGCTTGCACTGCTAAAAAAATCTAAAATGTAACTACCCCTCTGGGCATTGATGGATAGGAGCAGGTCAAGGAAAGTACTATCACTGTAACATGTGAACCTCAGAACAATCTCCATAACAATAATGAGAAAAGTGGGTGATTTAAAGATCAGGGAAATTCATTGTAATATCTTTGTGACAGCACGATTCTACAACTTCTTATGATGTTGGAATGGGCCCACAGTAGCTTTTTGAAAGCCACTGAAATCCATCTACAATCAAGGACTACCATATACTGTAGCACTATACAAAATGACTATACACCAAAGTAATGACAGGAGGATAAATAAATGAGAATTGTGATCAAAAATGGAATCAGTTCAAAATGGCCATTGAGACTGGACCATGGCAATGCTGCCAAAGAGTTTGTCTTTCCCTTTTGTGTACTGGATTATCAAAATTGCTCACTTTCTAATGGCTAGAATTTTTTCAACATCAGTGACTTGTATTTTATGCATGCATGGATTGTTTGAATTGATAATTTGTCTGCCATGGTGTACCCTGCTGGATGCCCTCACTGATCACCTAATGTTCTATTGCATCTGGAAAACCCACCACCATAAGACTCCTTGAACGAACATCTGGACTAGGTATTATACGTCCCTCAGTCTGCTCCTTTTCTGTTTGATATTAAGTCAACAGGCTAGGTCACCTCTAATCATATCCACTTACAATATATTGACAGAGCCCTGTCTCTTTTCCAGTCCAACTGCACATCTGTTAGGGTATGCACCCTTCCCTTACAAGGGTGCATGGTACCTACCTTTCCAGTTTTACAGCTGAGTTCATCTTCCTTCTTAGAGCTTAAACCTCAGCTTAGTACCACCACAAACCTCAGATTCCCTTTCCACAATGTCCACCCCATGGCTTGTGTCTCATTGAATGTACATATGTACATTACATTCATTATACCAATTTCTTTGCCACTGGTGTCTTGGACCCCAAGTTCAAAATGTAGCTACATCATGATGTAGATAATGTTGAATGTTGGTTCTTTTCCTCAAAGAAATGTATGCCTAAACTCAAAATTATTGTTGCCTTGTTTTTCAGCACCAAGCAGTGACTTGCTAGGCTTAGCTCCCCCATTGTATTTTGAACCATTAATGCTGTTCCCCTTGAAGTGTTCTCTCACTTCAAGCACCACAGTGAGTGTATAGACACCTGGATTTCTTCACTTGTGTCAATATCATCCACAAAATAAAAACTGTGTTATGAATAATAATAATAATAATAATAAATTATGATATGGGTTTCATAAGTTGTGACCAGCAAGAACAGCCAACAAAGATATAACATTCCAAATAGTTTCTGACATAATAAAAGAAAACAAGAAACTTACAACAGATAACCAGTCTTCATAGACAGTAAAGCAGCTGAAGTCATCATGGAAGTCTTGGGTTCTATGTGCTGCAGCCTTTGGGCACCATGGTATGGCCGTGGAGAGCATACACAAACTAACCAGGGTCCCGGCTTGCATTTTATACACTACTGTATTACATAAGGCTGAGATATCATCATCTTTTTACAAGCATTTCTCAGAAACAAGGCAGACAAAATATTTCTCCAGAATAAATGTAAAAACAAGTCTTAGAAAATTATAGGGAAATATTTCTCAGAAGAAGCTGGGCAGCTTACATCAGCAAGCAACGTCATCATTGTTAGGCATTAGGCCCCAAACTGCTCTGCTGATAACAAGCCTTCTCTGCCTTGCAGCTTAGAGAAATAGTAAGTCACACCATTCTGTTACCCAAAAGATAACATTTGTTTTTGTCAAGAAATAAGTCACATATTTTCAAAATACTCTTGTGTATCCCTAACTTCATCATGACAAGGCAAACCTGTATAAGTCACATCTCTCACATATCCCTAACCTCCCTTATTCAGGATGACAAGGAATTGAGTCTGCAGCCATCAAACTGATTTTATTCCTGAATTATAATCTCATTGTAGGCGTCTGTCTCTCTCCACAACATACAACATACTCCGGCATAATGCTCAATATTTTTATAAGATACTGGGGTAAAATCTCATTCATTACACCTGCCCTAGGCTTAGTGCCCTATTCAGGAAAATGTACTGCCAGCCATTACCCATCTGTTACCTGAGCATCCTTAAAATGATTACATCCACATGTGAATACACAGGCATTTTCTATAGTGCCACTCCTATGTCCACTCTGGCCATGCTGGATCCTCTCTTCAGTTATTTCAGAATTTTGCTACTGATTTCCCTCACCTCACTCATCACTGACCCCTCTACCAGATCCACACCTTCCTTCTGTTAAATCCAGTTGCCATTCTCTCATTGTGATGATTTCCTCTTCAAGTACTGGTTCACCTCCTTCATTTACTACCTCTCTGACTTTCTCTCACTGCACTTCCTCATTCCATGCCCTCCACTCCTTTGATTTCCACTCCTTCTGAATTCTTCAGTGCAACACCTGTACTGCTAAAACTGACTTTTCTTCTAGCCTTCCCTCTCTTTGGAACAGCCTCCCATCAACCTCACCTCCTTTTAAACCTCTGTCACACTGTTCCACTTTACTAACTTCCCCCTGCCATTAGCCTCTCCTGATCTAGTTGTTTGATAAGTCATTGTCTCTGAACCTTGAACCATTCTGTATCTTTAACATTCTGTTATAGATTTGTCTTGTACAATATTAGTACCCTGTTAACTAACTATGTAATTATACATTTGCCACATTTATTTTACTTTGTATTCTCTCTTCTATGTATTTGTATTGCACATTTACCACCACATATATTCTGTGTATATGTATATAGTAGATATATATGCATATACATCTATAATTTATATATATATATATATATATATATATAAAGATATTGTTGGCAATGTTGTTTTTCCTGACTCCTCCCATCAGTAACCCCAATTGCACATGAAACCAGTTTTACCTCAGTGTGCCTTTTCTAGGTACCTATTTCAAATAACTAAATAGAATGCTAATCCTGATTATTGGTAGCGCTAACATGCTCACTTTTCTATACATTCAGTTTATGATTGGGTCTTCCTAAATAAAAAGCTCCACATGAGCATGTGATAAGATAAATTTAACCCATTGGATCACAGCTGATAACATCTCTGATTTCTATATTCCTTTTGGATTTATTAAGTTGGAGATTTTTTTTATATCCAAAAATATTTACAAATTCCACTGAAGCTGTAATGATTTTTTAAATCCCTCTTCCGACAGAATTCTGCAGAATATCATAAATTCCACCTTATTCCATGGAATTCCATAGGAAGCAGAATTCCAAAATCCAAAAACAGTCTATAGCTTTCTATTTAAACTGTGGATCAGTAATTTTCAGTTTACATAAACTGCATTTTAATGGTCCATGGTTTACACAAACCACAGATTAATTTTTCACAAACTGGTGCGCTGCTACAGGGAGGGAGAGCAGTACACATGGGCTCAAAAAGGAAATCTAATGAACAGGTATTTTGTTTTCAGAGGGTAATGATGGAAATAGAGTACACCTGTATAGCCATGAGTGGTAGATACACAATTGAGCAAATAAAAATTCTCTACACAAAAGTGACAATAACTAGTATTTATGAGTCCAATGAAGATTCATCATAATTCATTAGTGATTTTTTTATCAGATTAGCCCATTATCCTCAACATTATACCATCTGGGTGTCATCTTGCATCTCTGGCTTGCCTTGACAACTCTTTAGTTCCTCTGTCGAACTCATGAACTGCCATGCATTGTCCTTGGTACAGCTTAGCATCTTTGTAAAAAGGGCATGCAAAAGTCCCTGCATGCTTGTCTCAAAGACAGTGTCCATCTTCATTTTTCTCCAAGCACCTGGAACATGTTCTTGAAGCACTTGGTACATTGGTGTATCTGGGCATCAGGTCTGACATCCACTGAGAGTGTATCTTTTACTTCTAACACCATGTATAGGAGGCTGTGAGTGATAGATAGACCTTGATACCAAGTAAGTTACTAACAGTGTGGGTTTATTTTCAGTCTTTACAGAAAACAACCAAAAATTAAAATAAACAAATGAAGACAATTCAAGACATGGAGGTAGCATGTCTTCTGCTTCTCTTCATTAGGTCAGGTCCACTGAGCAGAAAGCCATTTCTCTTCAGGTACATACATACAGCAGCATGTCATGGCTCTCTTCAGGTGAGTCTCCCAAAGGCTCCAGGTGAGTCTCCCAAAGGCTCCAGGTGAGACTCCACACAGACTGATTAATTCAGTCTAGGACATCAGATTATAAAGACAGCATGATGTCACAATTAGTATGACATCACGACCAGCATTGCTACAGATGCAGCTGCTGAGCAGCAGCTTTGTCCACATGGTTGCTGGTTGCCTTAAGCAGTCAATAAGATATTTTACCTACTATAAACCCTTACCTGTGATAGGTCACCTACTGGCTTTATCACAGACACCAATGATAAAAGCCATTCCTTTTTTTACCCCAGCAGTGACCTGGTATGTTGACTCCAATGATCCGTTCCCATGTACAAAAAAGGGGCCACCCCTAACTGGCCTCACCCCTCAATAAGCCTCCAATGCCAGGACTGTGCAATTCTTTTTGTCTGCAGCTGTGGGCAACCTGACCTTAAACCCTGCCCTGGTCTGGTCCATTTTTGATTACCTCAGATTGATCATGGCCTCCTCCTCAATCCATTGTATATCCTCACAGCACTGGCCCCCTTGTTCATCCCTAAGGTTGTGCGTTACTACCTCCCTGACCCTAAATGCCCCCTGTTACATCACCAAAAATATTGCCTTGAATAGAACCTTCTCATCTGCGGAACTGCATATACACTTCAAAGTGCCCAATAATTTCTTTAACAAATTCCCTTCTATTGGTCATCTGTGATCTACTGCCCATCCCTTGATCCACTGTCACCCTTTCATCATCCTTCTGATTGCCAGTGTCTTGTTGGGTGCCCCCCATCTCCGTGCTTAGCAGACTACCCCTATACCTGCTAAATATGTACCCAACATAGAGTGGGCTAATCCTTCATCCCATTTTTTTATCATGAACCTTACGATCTTGGTTTCCTTAACGCCTTCACTTACCTCAAACCCATTTTGTTGTTGGAACTCTTGGAATGATCTCCACACCTCCTCATAAGCCCTTATCATGTTGTCTGACCAAGAGCTCTGATACAACATTCTGGCTCTCTCCATCCAATTTCCCATAAAGAGGGAGGTGCTGCAGTCCTCCTGGATGCTGCTGTCGGTGCCACCTCCCTGAACCTGTGTAACTAAAGACAGGAAAGGCTATCAGCCACTTCTTTGTGAATGTCTTCTATGTGCTTAGCTTTGAAAGACAGATTCAGGTGCAAACCCATTAAAACCACTGTCTCACTACCCTCATGACTCTGTCTGTGGAACCCCACTGTCTGTTCAGTATCTCCACCACTGCCTTGTTGTCGCACCAAAAAATTATTTTCTTATTCTGAAATTCCCCCATACCACCACCGAAACCCAAATGGGAAAGATCTCCAGGCATGTGATGTCCTTCAGCAGGCCTTCTCTTTCCCACCTCTCTGGCCATGCCTCCAAGATCAATTCCTCCCTGAAGTATGCCCCCATCCCCAGGGCCCCTGCTGCATCAGTGTACAATTCTAAATCTGTGTTGTATAGCAAGTCACCTTGCCAGAATGTGACCCCATTGTACTCCTCCAAAAACTGTTCCCATATGGCCAGGTCTTGTATGACCCATTTTGTGATGTCTAGCCAGTGGTGTGGCAGCCTGACCTTACCTGTGGCCCTTGCTAGCCTCCGAGTGAAAACCCTCCCTGGGGCCACCACCTGGCATGCAAAGTTCTGATGCCCAAAAAGTTGCTGTATGGCCATTAGCTGAACCCTACTTCTGGATTTTACTAAAGCCAATAGCTCTTTCAACCTCTCTATCTTATCCAGTGGGAGGCAGCAAAACCACTACTTCCACATCTACTTCAATGCCCAAGAACTTCAGCTTCCTAGTGGGTCCCTCTGTCTTGTCTCCTGCCAAAGGTACCCCGAGGATCCAACACATGTTCTTAAATTTATTCAAGACAGTGTCCGCCCCCCGATTCCCCTCTGCCTACCAGTAGGAAGTCATCTAAATATTGGACTACCTGCTTGTGCTCTGACCTGTCCCCAAATACCCACTGCAACCAGTTGCTGAAAGACTTGAAAGCCGTATATGCGACTGAGCAACCCATGGGCATGGCTATGTTGAAATAGTATTTACCATCAAATTGAAAACCAAATAGATCCCGATCTTCCACCCACACTGATGGTAACTGGAAAGCAGAGTCAATGTCCGTCTTTGCCAGCCACACCCCATCCACTGCCCAGATCAGTTCAACAGCTTAATTGAGCATGGCGTATGATACTACTC
Source organism: Neoceratodus forsteri (assembly GCA_016271365.2). Classification (NCBI taxonomy): domain Eukaryota; kingdom Metazoa; phylum Chordata; order Ceratodontiformes; family Ceratodontidae; genus Neoceratodus; species Neoceratodus forsteri. The sequence continues at coordinate 657,772,178 of CM028136.1, forward strand.
TATCCTTCTCTGGAATGGCATCATTCACTGATCCCCCTTTGGTGTAGGATGGGTGGTGAATGAGCCTGAATTCCCTGGGTTTCTTCTTGTGTACCAGGCCCAATGAGGACACCCTTAGTTCCCACCATGCTGGAGTTAAGAAAGGTCCTTCAACTCGACCCTCGGCTATCTCCTTTTCTATCTTCTTCCTAACTACCCCTTCCACACTTTTTATCGACCACAGATTCTTCACTTGCATAGCCACCCTTGAACCCTCATAGTGCAAATTGAAAACCCTTGTAAAACTGTCCAGTAGCCTTTCTTTTGCTAGACCATCTGTTTATCCCTTTGTCCATGCCCAGAGGGTTTCCCACTGATGGGTTTGTGAGCCAGCTCAAATCCCTTGCCCCTTTTGACCCCATGTCCTTCATGTTCATTAATTACTTGTACCTGCTTCAAAAGCTCCCTGCCCCCATAACCACCTTCCTCTCCCACCTTGTGTTCCTGCACCACCTCTTGCCCCCCATGAGCCACCCCTGAAAGGGCTGCCAAGCATATTGTTGGAAACCCACTCTTTCTCCCATGCTCCTGCACCTGGAAACTGGATGTTCCCTGGCACATTTGGAGCAAATGTGTTTGAACTTGCAATTCACCCAGCTACATGTGGCCTTACTGTAGCCCCAACACGTCTTCAGCATGGCCCCCCCTTTTGTCCCTTCAAAACCCCCTGACCCCTGGTCTGAAAGTGTCCTCACCCACATATCTCTATGTGTGGCATCCCAGCTGATATCCCTGTGCTCTGCCATGTGCTGCCAGAACCTCTTATCATATAGTAACCACCCATAGTCCCCTTTGCTTTATAAGCATCCATAATTGTTGCTGAATAGGTCAACAATGGAATGGCCAACTTCGGCTTATTTTTAAGCAAGCTACAGTAGTGCTGAAATTGGTGAAACCTCCCAGCCAGTTGTCCAAGGTCTTGCCCCTGTAGGCCTTATCATCTGTGGTCTTACCCACCAGAGCTAGTGCCACCACCATTTCTGACCTGTCCACAGACTCCCTCTCTGCATACTTCTTAGTGGCCTCCTTATCAACTAGCACAAACATATCTATGTACTCCCGCTCCAAAATTTTCTCTTTAATCACCTGAGGCATGTGATCCACTAGAGTTATACCTAGGAGACCCTCCCCAGTCATGGTTTCCCCTCCCTTTCCCCAGTACCCCCAGCTCTTGGCCCTGGGTTCTCTTCCCTTTCAGTTCTAGCAATACTTTTTCCAACTCCTCAAGCCCCGCCTTATCCTTGCCAGGTAGTCCTTCAGACTCCCATCCAGGGTCAAATCTATTTGCTTTTCCTTACCCTTTGGGGTGGCTGGGTTTTCACCCATTGGTTTCCTTGGGTGCTTTCCTCCTCTTCCTTTGTCTCCTTTGTCCACCATCTCCTCCCCTTTCCCTTTTCTTTTCTCTTCCTCTTCTGCCTTGTACAGCTCTTCCAATATGAACTGCACCTTGCCCATGAGGTCTGCTGCCTGTTTGGCCAACCTTTCATTTGTACTTTCCTCCTTCCTGTTGTTCTTTTTAGGTGCTATCTGATAAAAAGCATAAAAATGTCATGCTGCTGAATCCCTTGCTGTGTGCCATCCCATGGCTTCATAGAGGCATGCCCAGCTTAGCTCCATCCCCATTTTTAACCCCCTTTTCTTTTTTTTTCTTTTTTATACACCCCCTATTCTTTGTACAGCTTTCCCCACCCTTTTCTGAGCCCACAGAAAATGTATACCCTGATCGGGGCCTCCATTATACTGCCCACTCTGTTCCTTCATCCTTCCCCTTATACATGTATTGTATCCATGTACCTTCCCTCATTTCTTTCCTTTCCTGTAACATTTATTCATTCTTCCTCCCTCCACCCACCTGTGGGCAACCTGTCCCCTTCATTTCCACCTGCTTCTGCCACCTGCCAACTGTCATAGAAAGGCGGCCCTCTTCTGATACCTGCCTCAGGGCAATGCCCATTCCCCCCTTAGTGTGGCCTGGATTAATCTCACAGGATAAGCCCTTAGAAAAACATCCCCATTAAACTGTTGCTCTGCCATCCCACTTAAAATGAGATTGGCTGGATCCCTTGATACATTTCCCCAAAAGGGGGCATGGTTGTACTGTCTCTGAATTAGGGGGTTGTTATGTTGCCTCCCTCTAGACTTCCATCCACTCATTTTGTAGGTGGTGCTGATTGCTATGCTGCTCTAACCAGGAAGCTGCAGTGACTGAGGTAGATTCAGTTTTGGAAATTTGCAGTGAGAGAGCATCTCCCTTGGAAACTTCCCTCTCTCTCCACCTCTTGTACCTTAGGTACCAGTTCTTTTTTTTATCGTGTAAAATTTTATTGAACTTATCAGTTATCCAGAGCTGCACAAGATGGCCTTCATACATCATAAGTACAATCATAGCCATACATGCGTAATACAAACATATCTTTCCTTTCAGGACATAACAGACTATCCTTAGACATACACTACCTATAATATTCTGTAAGCAGATTCTCCTAAAATAGGACGCAAAGTACAAAAACTTTCTCAAACTAATTGGGATGGGACTCACACAGTAAAGAGGCTAATAATCATAGACCCTCTACCTAAATCAACAAAATTCTGCATCTTGGTGTCGGGATTTCAAGGCAAGATCTTCTGCCGTCTACTTAATATAAGCCTTTGCCAGATAGCAGCTATACCCTAAGACCCTTAAATGGGTTTAGGTAAAGTTGCCCATCAAATTAAAATAGACGGGGTCAATACAACCATAGATAGGTCCTAAAGTACCTTAGGCACCAGTTCTTATCTTTTTCTAGCCCTGTACCTCTTTGTATTCGATCTTACATATTGCTTCTTTTTTTTTTCACTATTCCCCTTCGAAGTGCCACCTGCCCTGTGGTGGATTGCTTGTTTCTCCCCACCGTTGGGCCTTTCATCGCATGGCCATTGATTCCCTCTGTCTCTCCTGATCCCAAAACTATGCCAAAAAAGGGCGGCAATGCAGGTGATGTTAGAAGTCACTACCACCGCATGGCGCCCCGCTGTACAGCCTCCATCTGTAACTTCAGCCCATCCTTTCCATTCCATTAAATTCCCCTTTCTTTCTTTTATTTTATTTCTAAAAAACCAACCCACCGATGATCCACCCTACCGCCTTGGTAATTCACCCTTCTGTAAATGTTGGTGAGTGAAAAATTAGACCAGGCCAATGGGCCACTGCAGGCCTAAACAAAAAGCTGCTCCACCTCTGACCATGTAGCCTTCCTGGCTGCTCCTCACCCATGCTGCTCACTACTTCCCCCCACAGCTCCCCTTTTCCTTTCCTAAGCATTATTTTTTTTTTTTTACTTTCCCAAGAGGAAAGGGAAGGAAGCAGACTACTGGCCTTGCTCTCCACTTAGGCTGCAACCCATGCCTCTTGCAGGTGATGTCAGATGCCGACCAGAACTTGTGACTCCATCTTGCATCCCTGCTCCACCATCCCCAAAAGAAACCCTAGCCAGCCCAAATTCGATCCTTCCTTATTGTCTTTCTGAACCTGGCCTTCCCACTCTCCAGTCTGGCCCAGGCCCTCTACAACCAATCTCTCTGCACTCAAACGGGTGACCAGCCTTTGGGAAAGCTCCTCCAAGATGGGAATCAATGAAGCTGGGAGGCTGATGCCTGCCTGCACCAGTGCTAAACCTGTCTCAAATGCTACACACCTATTTAGCAATCCCCCCTCAAATAAAAATGGGTATGCCCCATGGCTTGCCCCACAAGCACTTAGTACTCCATTAAGACCACTCCCAATGGGCCTATCGCATTGTGAACCACAAGCACAAGCCATTCCAGTCTTTTTCCTTTTGAGCGCATGGTGAACCAAACATGCTATGCTTACTATGGCACTGATGATACCAATTACCTTCTGCCCAAAACAGCAAATGCCCTCCATGGCTATACTTCTAAAACAGTCCCCATACCTTAATTCTCCAAGCCCTTACCTTAATTAGTAAGCCCATCAATTTTTCATACAATAATTTAAACCTCCGGAACCGTGAACTACCTTACCTCTGGAGGTAGTGTAATAACATTTTACCCTCTGGATACAAAAAACCAAAATGTGTTTCAAATCACCAATTGAAGTGCTGCCTTGAGTGTTAGTTCTCATAATGCAATAAAAAAGTGTCTGGAGCTCTATCTGCAACCACTTATGTACCGCAACTTTTCCCTCTTCTGCTTCCCTCCCAGCCAATCAGGATACACCCCCCCCAGTGCATGAGTTATGTCTGACTCATGTTTACATCACCTAGCCCCTCCCCACCTTCTCTTGCCTGATCTCTCTCTCTCTCTCTGTCTCTCTTTCTCCCGTCCCCCATCCCTGCATTCCAATGTCAGGATACCCCTGAGAATCCAGGTTTCCCCTGAATGTGCAGCCCCATTGGACTGGGTCTGTGTGGGCATGCTTTGCATCTACATATGCATGAAGCTCCTAGCACAATGATGTCCTGGGATCCAAGGGAGCAGAACACTATAAAGGACCCCAGCAAAAATCAAGATGATGCAACAGCCATCTCAGGCCCTGACACAGTGAATGTCCTACCTTGAAGAAGTCTCTTCAGAAGAAAAGGAAGCATCCTAAATGGCTCCCTCCCCCTGTTATAGAAGGCCCCACCATGAGGGTGTGTTGTGGGATTTTGGGGTAAGTTTCAGAGAAGCTGGGTTTGGGGCTGGGAGGTTGCCCTGGCAGATGAAGGCATTGCCTGTGGTAGTGAGCATAAAGTATAAATTAAATAAATGTACACCATCAGCATCCATCTTATATAAGATTAAACATTCACAATATTTTCATTGTTCTGTCACTGGCATTCCATTGATGTAGTATTGTGTGTCTCATGCAGACAAACTACGAGAGTGCTGTATGTTGATGTTGACATTCAGATGAGATGATTATTCATACCAAAAGAGCCAAAGACCAAGGGCCATAAGTCTGAGATGTGTGAAGGGTTAGTGTGAAAAATAGGAACCAAGTCTGAATGTATGAAACCACCCTCCAAAACAAACAAATATGCACACACACACACACACACACACAAACACACACAAAAACACACATGCGTATAACAGGCTGGATGATTCTAGTTCTGTTTTCAATTAAAACAGCATGTTTTCTAGTTCTTTCATAGGAATTCCCTCTATGATTTAGCTAATTACAGATTCATGCAAAATTTTATCTTGGCTCAATTTAAAATCTTTATTATCTGTTATGACTCGCTGGTTTAAATCAACAATATAATTGGACCAAGAAAGTTCATATCCAGTTATACAGTACCTTGGCAAATAATATATACTTGCTTACATATATATATATATATATATTCCAGCCTAGTTATTTACCCAGGAACTATGCTTGTTTACAAAATTGAGTTAACAAAAGGACCCAGTGTCTATCTGTTATTACATACTTAGGGAACCTACAAAGAATTTCATCAGGAGTAGCATAGCACACACTAACAGCTGAACTGGTGGGTTGGTTAGGTAGGCATACACCCACCAGGGATAGGGGTTGGGCAGGTAGGCAGGTAGTAGTTCCCCTGGTGGTGGGTGACTTATGGCTGCAGGATTAATGCTTAGGCACATAAATAAGGTAGGAGAATGTGAGATTTCTCTCTTGCTTTGTGCTTTCCTGCCAGAACCTATCCAAACCTACCCTAAAAAAAAAGAAGAGTGGAACTGTATAAGGTGATAGGGAATGCACTGTCCCATTATGGGGATCTCCTTGGGAATCAAAAATGAATTTTCCCATTATTTTCCCACAAGGTTTTTCCAGTTTTTTTCCTTCTTCGGCTAAATTTAACATTAGGCAGTTAGGTAGGGTAGTTTAGGTTGTCACAGTCACGTAAATTGTGGCATAGTAGTCTAGCAAGGTTTGTACAAAGGAGGGGACATGGAATCATGCATTTTTGTAAGTAGTTCAGCATCAGTCACGGCACTCACCCTCTGGGGAAAAAAAACTGGAAGTCCATTCAGCATAGAGTGTGAAAGTGGCAATACTGAAACTTAGCAGTAAGTGAGGGCCCAGTTTGCTTGCAGTCCCCCTTCAAGGGGCAGTCAGAGGGATAGCCTTATCAGGCTTTGCCCACAGGATGTGGCACCCTCTGATAGGAGAGGGGCACATCAGCACCTGCCCCAGAAAGATCCCTCACACCCTGGAGCTAGTTCTTTCATGGTGGCTTGTCCCCATTTAACTAGCTCCTGTGAGTTAGGGGGATGGCCATTTTGATGATCATGGTGATGATTGGTTTAATGAATAAGTTGCCATGACTACTTCACTGCTCACATCATGCTGACATGGCTGGAACTGTTATTACTGTTCTTTTTAATAAATATACAAGGCTGTGGGCATTTTCTCCAAAGCACATTGTCTCTGTTCAGGTGGAAGGAGGGAGGGTTCTGTGGCCTATAAGACAATGTAGCATGAAGTACTTGGAGATCAATTGACTCACTCAAAATCCCTCAGTGAACAAGCAGTAGTAGTAGGATTCACATCTGGCATCCTGGATCTATCTTCAGATCCTGTAGCTAATGATCTTCCTATGATAGAATTTAAATTTGCCTACTAAATATAATCATGCACAATATGTATATTCTGTGCAAATATGTGCTCATACACACTATGTATAAATATTTAATGTATTGTATAAACCTTGTCATTTTGTAACAGCCATCTACTTTCAATCCTTTCTCCCAAACCATTATCTACTCTTAGCAGAATGCATTAGAATGAATTTACCCTTTTCTGATAATTAGCAAGAATCTTAAAATGTATGAAGAGTCTGAACTGTCTAAAGGCATACTCTTCTACCACAAATCATGCATACAGTATTAGTTAACAGAAATGTTAGAAAAATTCAAGTCATGTCATGTCTCTGATATTTACATATACTGTAATTATCTTGATTAATTATAGCATCACATTTTTTACTTTTCTGATGAAACTCATTTAAAATGCATGAAATCTTGCTGTCCAACATGTGTCGTTTTCCCTGTTTTAAAGGGAGTTTCTAGACTCAGAACTCTAAATGTACAATGCTGTCTTTATAAGTTCCCAGGGACTGGTAGAGAAGGTACATTTATTCTGTAACCAGACAAATAGAAGGGCCAGAATTCTGTACATTAGGAAATGGCAATTTTTCTACAGAACTGCTGGATTTATATTTTGGCAGAGAGTGAATGTATTTGCAATTTTTTTTACTTTAAATGAATCTCTGGGGAACAGCAGGAGGTAAAAATTACAAAAAAATATTGATTAAATATTAAGATATGAGAACATATTCCTATCATCCATCATGGGGTGCCATTTTTCCTTAAAATTAAAAAGACCTAATATAAATCTTGCTCATGTGTGCTTTTTACTAGCAAAGTTATTGCATTATATCCATTAAAGTAATACAAATTGTATTAGTACATTAATCTTCAAGAGAGGCTTTGGTTAGGTCAACAGACAATTATGTAACATATAGTGATTCACCTTCTGAAGACCATAGTATAGTATTCATTGGTTTAAATGTTTTCACCAGAAGGATTGCCTTAAGTAGTGCTGTAGTTCATAATCTTTGGGCCCTATTCAAAATGGTTTAGATGCATACAGTATGAACAGTCTAATAAGTATTTTAGTGAACAACACTCCATTCAACTTAAAAATATAAATGCATTTTATGGTGCTAAATTTGATAAAATATTATGTTCATACACATTTTTGTAGGTGTTTGGACCACTATAGTTACCTTATGTCTTTTGTTGTACATTATGTCTTGTTTTGTTTACAATGTGTACCTTTCTTAAATTCCATTTAAAGAAAGAAATTTAATTTCATTTAACTGGAACATAGATTTAAAACCATTAATTAAAAAAAATGTAATATTGTGTGTTCTGGTTGTAAGTCTTTTTTAACAAGGAGAACATAGTTAACAAGGTGACCCTGCATGGTGCATGTATTAGTTCTGCATAATTGTATTAGCCCACAAAATATGAGATTGCAAGTAACATAGTAATTTCTGGTCAAAAGGAAAACTAAGTCCATCGTGTCCTTACCGCCATGTTTCATAAGCAGAGAAAAAAAAAACAATATATTCTGTGCAAATAGATGCTTATTTACCAAGGATTCTCTACCAAGAGTGCTATGCAAGGTACTTGTTGATCCCCTTGATAAACAGAAATGTGTCCAGGCTTACGCTGCAGGCCTGTATAGCCTTCTTATCCACTGCCTCTACTGGTGGACAAATTGATTGCTACACCACCCTCTGGGGAAAAGTGCCTTTGAATGTTACTCCTGAATTTAACACTTCTGAACTTCACAGCATGTCCCCACATCTTGTTGGAGGACACCTGATCAATATCTCCATATGTTCAATCTTGCTGATACACTTGAGTATGTAAAAGACTGAAATGTTGATCCCTCTAGCCTCCTTTTCTCTAGGGTGAACTTGTTAGGGGTTCTTAGCCTCTCCTCACAGCATTTGCCCAACATATTGTACATTTTCTTGGTGGCCCTGCCTTGCACCCTGTTAATTACTTCAAAGCCCATTTCATAATTAGGAGCCCAGAACTACATGAAATACTTCCGATGGGGACTGACTAGAGCCCAGTTAAATAGTTGGATTACTGTACTTCTCCTGCTCTGGAGATCACTCCTTTTAATGGAACACAACATTCTGCTGACTCTTACAGGTGTACTGCTTCATATTCTACAAATCTCTGCAAAAGAATAATCATTTCTACAAAATAGCTAAATAAAACAACCTACCTCCAATTTGGTTAAAAAAATACATACAGGGCAGAATTCACAAAGGGATGTGGCAGTGTATCTCTAACTTGTGCACTGATGTGATTCTGGCAGAGGGCTGATGCGCCAGCACATCACCAATGCACCAACACATTGCAGATGCACTGCATACTGCCCATAATGATATGTGGCACATCTGGAGGGGCTGTGAAGAGGGCATGCCCATTTATATGGTGCACAGGCCCATTCAAAGCCCAACCTAGAGGCGCATCCCCGGGGCAAGTTCATAGATGCCCCTCCCAATGATAAGTCTAAAATGAGTAGACTTATGTGGATTGCCACCCACAGGCAGGCTGTCGTACTGCAGACAGCAGCATGGCAGCCTACCCACCCTGGCAGTCCAGTGTGCCCCCCACCCACATCACCATTATAGTGCCGCTCCCTGTGTTGAAACTGTTATATACTCAGAACCCCTTTCCCTGCCCATATCCATGCACACAAGCTGCTCCCTGCAGCAAATATATTGTAAAAGCAGAACCTCCCTCCCCACCTGCATCCACACTCACAAGCCACTCCCTGTGGCAAATATATTGCAAAAGCAGTCCCACCATCACTGGGCAGCACATCCCACCCAGGTTGTTCATGACAGCATACAGTACACACTACAAGCCATTGATCGACACGGTTGATCAATGGACTTACAACTCAATGCAATGCTTCATCATTCTCAATTTCTTCTGTCGGCGAGCAGCCATGATGGTATGAGGTGGGATGTGCTGTCTGCTGACAGTGGGACTCTGTCAGCACAGAGGGAGTGAGGTGGGTTGGGGATGACTGAGTGGGTGGGGGGAGGTCTGCTTGGCCACCGAGGATGGCTTCTGGACTGCTGCCAATGGTGTATTTAGGTCGGGGTGGGGAGGATGGGTTCTGCTTTTACAATATATTTGCCACAGGTTGCGGCTTATAAGCATGGATGTGGGTGAGGAGGGGGTTCTGCTTTTACCTCAGATTTACTACAGGGAGTGGCACTATACTGGGGATGTGGGCAGGGTGGGGAGTGGGTGATGGTTGTCATGGCGGTCAGGGGTGCACCATACAGCTCACAGACCTTGCAGGGTGCCTGGTGAATTCTGCCAGTTGCAACCCTGCTAGGCCCATGCAAAGAGGGCCACAATGATATGAAAATGGCCCCATTGCACTTTGCATGCCTAATGGCTCCATTTGCATGTCCATGGCTGTGAATGGTGGCTTTTGGCACAGTGCATCGGGAGATGCACTGCCCCATTTTTTACCCAGCCTGACCGGGGGTTGCATTGGTACATCATGAGCAATGGGCACTGTGGTGTTCACAGAGGGGATGTGCCAGGAGCATTCCCCAGCATATCTTCTGTGAACACCACAGTTTGTGCTTGGCACATCTCATTTGCGCTGGGGTATCCGAGATGCACCGAGCACAAGTCCTTTAAGAATCCTGCCCCCAGTGTGTTTCAGCTCAGCTGGAATGATATGGTCTCTTTAATGAGAGTACTATAGTGTTAATTCACAATTCTATACTAATTGATTGTGTGATCACATCAACTCATAGCCTCTTGTGATGAGCAGACACCAAGAATTCAAACAATCTATAGTACCAATAAGGATAACTATGATTTAGGTGAATAGTTTTCACAGTCAGCAGGTGGCTGCTGAGCAGAATCTTTCTGGCCCATTCCCCACTTTGGAAAAAATATGAAAATGTCCTTAACAATTGATTGTAAGTGTCTATAATATAACATGCATTGTCCTATGCTATCTATAGTATTAGGATTCTTCTCAGGCAGGAGAGCATTTGTATGGATAACAAACATGGCTAGATGGAAAGACGTCACATAAATTTGCACTTTTGAAACATTTGGATAACCTTTTAATTTTCACCACTCTGTGTACCTTTCTGTCCCTACAGTCCTAGATCCCTGAAATTATTGTTGCAAGGGGTAACCATAAGCTTTTGTATTTAGATCTTAATAAAAGAATGATCTGCTTATTCTTTAGACTGTTGGTTATCAGTTGTAAACAAATTTGAAGTAGCATTCAGTGTATATATATACTGTATATATATATATACATAGCCTAACCTAAGCCTTAAACCAGTTTAAATAACTTAAAATTGACAGTATGGTTACCTTTTTATTTATCTTTGCATGTTATTGTATAAATATGTTGAACTCTACTTGAACTTTATGTTTGATAACTTATCTTTGGTAAGTCTGATCAATAAGTAAAATTTCTTTGTGCACATTAAAAAAATAAAGAGCTAGTGGTCTAATACTATTCTTGTTTTTAAACATTTTTGGTAGAATAACACATGAATTTCCCTTTAGGCTAAAGGATACAGCCTACACGCCTTTGAAACTATTCCCATTAGCTATGATATTTAAATCAACTAACTTTAATAAATAAAATCAAAGAGTTTTTATATTTCATATTCTTTTGAATTCCTTTAATTCATCATTAAGGTTTTGTTAATACAAATATAAAAATAGCAGCAACATATTCTTACAAAAAATCAAGAATACATGGAGACTCACAAGAATAGATGATTGGATTAAAAATATCATGTATTTCATCTGCTTTGAAATTTTTTGAATGGCAATAAATAATAAGCATTATTGAGTACAAAGTTCTTCAGTTAATTCAGTTAGCTATGGTACTATTTTTCATACGTGTCTCCAGTATCAGAATGGTTAAATATATTATACAGCTTCTTAAAGCTAAAAATGCTCAAAAGGTCAGATAAACTAATGTCATGGCAGTTTTAAAACTTGGAATACTTACTTTTGGTAATCAAACAAACCTTTGTTGGAAAATAGAAGGGCATGTTTTTTTTTATTTGAAATTTTGACAGAACAGAATTCAGTAAATTTCCATTGTCATGTCAACAATCTTGAATCCCCAAACAGATCCTACCAATTATGAATCACATCACCCAATCTCAGTCTGTAACATGGACTATAAACTATTCACCAGTATCATGGTTCTTAGATTACACAATATTCTCCACCAAATTATATATCCTGATCAGCCAGGCTTTATTAGATCCCGGCAAACTGCTGATAATATTATATGTACTCTATTAATAATTGATTACGTTAATACTCACAAAATTCCATTTTTAATTCTAAGCCTAGTTGCACAGAAAGCATTTGACATGGTAGCATGGCCAATCTTGTACCATACCCTGTATCACTTTGACTTTTCACCCTCATTCTTGGACCTGATATGGGGCCTTTACTGTGTCCTGAGGGCCAATACGAAGGCTAACAAATCTCTTTCTCTATTGTTTGATCTCTCCATGGGCACTCTTTAGGACTTCCCCCTGTCTTCCTGTTTAATTGCACTATATGTAGAACCATTTGCACAATAGTGTACCTCAGACAAACCATTGTCCTCCAAGGGATAACTATAGGTGGTGATCTGCTTAAAGTGGTGAATTATGTGGATGAGTTCCTTTTATATCTCAGAGACCCAGAACACTCCTTTTTTTTTTACTCTATTTTCACTCTGGTCACGGCTTGTGGGACCTTCTCTTAGGCATCCCATCCTTTATCCTGCCCACCTGTGGATCCCTCAGTCTGTGCCTCCTCTCTCTCCCCACCCCTGCAGCCAGCAGTTTCATCCACCTGGGGAGGGTCACCCTCACGTTTTGGGCTCACTTGTAAGTCAGACTCCGGCTGCAGGTGGGACCCAGAGGGAGGAACTGAAAGGCCAGCCGAGGAGAACCTGATGGAGGGCATGGGGGACAGGTGCCATCACCTGTCCCACAAAGCTGGTATTTTCCTTGTTCTGTGCTGGATTCCCCACACTGCATGGGCATGCCCCGATGCTCCAGCACACGGCAACTCTGCCGGCATCAGCCATGCTGTTCTCATGCTGCCCAGCTTGCTGTAATGTCCCCTGGTCTCCACCAGGGGTCACCGGCACACCAAGCCATCCCAACCCGTTCTCCTGGGGAGGAGAGCACCACAAGGGTGCCCTGTCCTCAACCCACCCCTGCTGACCCACCAGTGCCCAAGCTTGCTCCCGAACCCAGGTCGCCGGTGTAACGCGAGGTATGGCATCCAGCGCTTCAACCCTCAGCACCACCGGGCCAGCTCCCTGAACACTCCTTACCAGCACAGAGATCCTGTTTAGTATAAATAGAAGGGATGACTGGCTATAAAACAAATGAACATAAAATTGAAGTACTCCAGCTGAATTACACTCCCCCTACTATCCTTAAAAACATGATGCCCAAAGAAATGGGTCTGGCCACAAATTAAATATCTTGTGGTTTACACTGGGGCCCAGACCACCTATCTATGGACTTTAACTACCTACAGTTAGAGCAGACAATACAGGAGGATTTACAACGATGGATCCAACTCCCATTCTTCTTTCCAAGGGTTGATTCCATTCGTATGAACATCCTACCCAGATTTCTGTATTTACTCCAGACACTGCTTCTTCTTCTACACTGAAATACTTTTAGCAAATGGAATAAATCATTCTCCCATTTCATTTTGAATGGGGGAAGGCCATGAGTAGAATACGGCATGTTGCAGTTACCAAAGGATAAAAGAGGGCTTGCTCCCCCTAACTTTAATCTATATGCCTAGGTGGGTCTATTCAGCCAAATCCTATCTTCCTAGGACCAGATGGATAGATTTTGAATTGGAGGAGCTGGACATGTCACCAGATATTATATTATATGGGACCCCAGGCACCCTATTAGGACAAGAGATCACAATGGCAACACATTTTTCTGACAATGGGCCTATTCCATATGATATCAGTGGCTCAGTATTCTTGCATGCTGCTCAGCCTTCTCTCCAACCACTTTGGACCACAAATTTAGACATTGCACAAATAAAGTTTTATGAGGTGGTCCAAATATAGACATTTAAAAAATGCAAGGGAATATACCAGCTAGATTATAGGGACCATTTTCAGTACCTTCAGGTAAGACATTATCTTGCTACCACTATAAATTCAATATTGGATAAGGCAAAACTACCTCTTATACTGCAATTCATCCGTATGCTTCTTAATGGATCTGGGCTGGACCATTTTATTACATTATGCTATCAGAGACTCCAAGGTGGCTAAACAATAGATGTCTCACAGATGCAAGATAACTGGGAAGCTGAACTTTTACTAACTTCCAGCACATTACAATGGATATTTGTTTGGCATTAACAACATAAGATAACTGGCTCGCCACAATGAAGGGAGTTTAGCTTGAATACAGCAAAACACTTCCTTTATACACCAAATATTTTGACTAAATTCCTGCCCACTCAAGATTCATCCTGCTGAAACGACTGTGGTTGTGAAGTTGCCACATAAATGTACATGTTCTGGGAATCCCCTGTCCTCACCACATTCTGGTGCAAGCTGGAATCTGAGATAAATGTGAAGATCCAGAATTATTGTACCTTGACAGCTGAAGTGGTCCTGGAAGACAGGGAGAGAGAGAGAGAGAGAGAGAGAGAGAGAGAGAGACAGAGAGACAGAGAGAGAGAGAGAGAGAGAGAGAGAGAGAATGATTGGGACTTTCAAGTATTTGAAAGAAATGAATAAGGTTGATAAGGAGAGTCTCTTTAAGCTGAGTGGCAACCATAACACAAGAGGGCACAGTCATAAGCTGAAGGGTGAGCAGTTTAGGAGGGAGGTCAGGAAGTACTTCTTCACAAAGAGGGGGGTGGACACTTGGAGCGCACTGCTAGAAGAGGTAATTCCATTGAAGACAATGGGCAGCTCTAAGAGAGGCTGGGACAGGTATAGGGGGAGGCTAAGGATCATGGGTAGGGAGGATGGGAAAGTGGGGAGATGAGGCAGGGACAGTAGCTCAACCTGTGGACCCTGCAACACCAGCAGACTTGATAGATCAAATGGCCTTCTTCTGCTGGCTTCTTCATATGTTCGTATGTTCCTGTATTACATCCCACACATCAATAATAATATGTATTTATATCTACTGGGTATTCTCATGACAGCAGGGAAAAAGGACTTTTCAGGATTCTGGTATACACTCAATCTGAGCCTCTGTCACAGTAGAAAGATACAATGTGGTTGTATATGAGATAGAAAAGCTTACTGCACAATTACAAAAATGAGATTCACAACACTGGAATGGATGGAATATCTAGCTTTTCAATATTTTGGAGAAAAGGACGCACATTATTTTCTGAAGGGCTGGGACAGATAGGTCCTCTCTTTGCTTCCATGGCAGCGACTGGGGCAGTTGTGGGGGCATGGAGGGCAGGTTAAATTGCCTGATACCAATTGATCGACAAGGGAGGGGGGTTCCACTGGGGTAGGTATGACTACACCATGCCTGGATCATTGCACTATTAAAACGTATCCTGTTGGATGTTCTCCGGCTGCACTTGGGAACATAATGTTTTTGATTTATCAGACCTACTGTACATGTAGATTGATTGTAGTGTAATGCATTTTGAATGTTCTTAATACTTAATAAACCTTATTAACAAAAATAAAAACTAAAATAAGTTTTTTTTTCATAGATACATGGATACATAGAAAATGACGGCAGAAGGAGACTGTAGGTCCATCGAGTCTGCTCATGAGATACCCAGGATCTGTTAGTGATCCTGAGAGCTACCCCCCAACCCTAATTACTTCACTTGCATCTACTTTATTTCCTCTCAATTGAGAATTGTAACTGTCCCACCTATGTTTGAAAGTCATCACGGTTCTTGCTCCTACCACCTCCACTTCAATACCATTCCATGGCTCTACCATTCTTTCAGTGAAGTAGTGCTTCCTTAGCTCCCTCCTGACACTTCCTCCTCTCAGTTTCCACTTGTGTCCCCTAGTCACTGAGTTGGTGTTCCTCTGGAATAGCCCTTCTGTGTCTGGCACCTTGTTTATGCCTTTCAGGAACCTAAATGTCTCGATCAT
This sequence comes from Neoceratodus forsteri, assembly GCA_016271365.2. Taxonomy (NCBI): domain Eukaryota; kingdom Metazoa; phylum Chordata; order Ceratodontiformes; family Ceratodontidae; genus Neoceratodus; species Neoceratodus forsteri. Next base: position 657,787,893 of record CM028136.1, read on the forward strand.
GTCTTCTCTCTCCCTCCTTGTTTCCAGGAAGTACATATTCAGTGAAGCAAGCCGAACCTTGTAAGTGCAGCCCTTGGATCATTTTTGTTGCTGTCCTCTGCACTGCCTCCAGTCTGTCCTTGCCCTTCTTCAGGTGCAGCCTCCAAAACTAAACCCAGTACTCCTAGTTCAGTCTCACCAGAGATCTGTAGAGGGGGATGATCACTTCTCTATTCCTACTATTGATCCCTCTGCCTATGCATCCCAGCATTTTATTCACCTTGCTATATACTTTACTGCATTGGCTTGTTTGTTTCATGGTGTCAGCAGTGATGACCCCCAGGTCCCTCTCCTCCACAGAGGTACTCATCGTAACCCCATTCAGCCAGTATTCCTTCCTTGGGTTCCCTTTTCTCAGGTACATAACCTTGCACTTCTTTGCGTTAAATTTCAGCTGCCACATACTAGACCATCTCTCTAATTTTTGGAGGTCCTTTTGCAGGTCCCTAGCCCCTTCTTGACTGTCCACTTGCTCTCTCAGCTTGGTATCATCAGAAAACAGGGCAATCTTACCCTGGATTCCATTACTGATGTCTCCAATGAATATATTGAACAGGATAGGGCCCAGCACTGAACGCTGAGGGACTCCACTTGTGACCTCTCCTTCATTTAATCTTGCCCATTTATCACTACTCTTTATTTCCTGTCTCTATGTCAGTTACCCACCTATCTGACAATGTCCTTTGTAGCCCCTACATTCTTCAACTTTTTGAGCAGTCAGCTTTTCAGCACAGCATTAAGTGCCTTGCTGTAATCAAAGTAGAGAAGGTCAGCCACATGCCCTCTATCTATTTTCCTTGTCACCCAATTAAAACAAGTAATAAGAATTGTCTGCCAAGACCTCCCCACCATGAATCCATACTGCCTTCAATCCTGGAGCTTATTTTTCACCAGGTATTGGATGAGGTCTTGTTTAATTAAGGACTCCATTAGCTTTCCCACAACAAAAGTGAGGCTAACTGGTCTGTAATTCCCCACCTCCTCTCTTCTACCTCCCTTTTGGAGTGGCACAATGTCTGCCCTCCTTCAGTCACTCGGTACCACATCCATTCTCAGTGATCTGTTGAATAGGTGTGCTAGGGGTTTAGCTAACTCTTCTGCAAATTCTTTTAGTACCCCTGGGTTCATTTCGTCCTGCCCCTTTGCTTTATCTGGCCTGAGGGCTGCCAGTCCCTCCCTTACCCTGTGCATGGTGAAAGTCAATGTTTCCATTAATTTGATCCCTCTACTGGTGGCCTTTATCCCACTTTTTGATAATGGTTCTGCTTTCTCCTCAGCAAATACTGAGCAGAAAAATCTGTTTCATTTTTTACTAAGTGTATATGCCAGTGCAATTTAAATGTTGCAACCTCTTTTGAATGCATCATACATAGCATTGCATTTTGAATGCAAACATAAAGATAGCATTTAAATTACATCAACATATGTTACTGTTTTAACTAGGTGCATATGCCAATATAATTTTATTGTGACAATATGTAATTATGTTGACATGTCTAAATACATTTAATCAGTTTTATGCCCCAAGAGAAACACAGGACACACAGGGAGCAGCTGAGGTCTCTCTGCTTCTTTACTGTGTTTAAGTCCCTTCAAGCTTTTTTTTTTTTGTTAAATTGGCTCTTCAGTCATGGAAAGTGGCTATGGACTGGCATTTGGCTTGATGAGCACTGTAAAGTGTGAAATTATCTTCTTGAGAATATTTTGTTAGTATTTGCAGACAGTGGCCAACAACCATTCAATGAGCCCTATACACGATGCCAAAACGCCACATAAACCAGGCACGTTGACATTGCTACATCTGAATGCCATGGAGTGGGGTCCCACAGACCCCAAGCAGCATTCACAGATGGGATGCATGGCTAGCACATGCCCGATCCCCTGGCTGCACAGACAGCATCGCGCTTGGGGCAAGCAGGATCATACCACCACTAAGCTTCATGCACCAATGTGGGATGTGCTTTCCACAGGTGTGTGGAGGACTGCACAGGTTATGGCAGCTGGGATCCTGCCATAACCCACTGTGTGCCCCCACAGACTTGACCTGTGGGTTGTGGTGGGACCAGGTGACAACCCACCGTGCCACCCCAGCCCAGTAGGCCGCTGGAGAGGGCTGGGGCAGCACAACTGGTGGGTGCCCATACATCAGGGCATAGTGCCCATTGCCACTGGAACATGGTTGGGCCAGACCCCCAGGACCCATGCAACCGCCCCCCACACACACACTGCACCCTGACCAGAAGGAACATCCCCCCACACTCCCGTGCCCAGTCACCTGGACCAGCCACCACCCCACAGGTGCACAGACATGAGTGCCCATCCTGGTGCAGTATGACAAGGGATGGTGCACCATTTGGACCCCCTCCAAACCCGGTGCACCCACACCCCTATTGATGGTCTGTGTCCCCCCCGGCATTAACAGCTCACCCCACCACTGCACATACCTGCCAGTTGGTGCCAGGCACTGGAAGGCCAGCAGCACAGCCCTCTTCACGCCTCCATGGCTGCTGGCCATCTGACTTATGCAGGGTGCATGCAGCTGATGCATGACCTGCGTAAGCCAGATGGACGATGGCCAGGGAGGTGAGAGGAGGGCTGTGCCACTGGCCATCTGTGACTGCAGCACTGGTGGGATGGTATGGGGTTTGGGGCGGTTGCCGGTGCCACAGGTGAGTGACCACTGACTTCTGGGGTTTAGATTGGGGCTCAGGGTGCAGTGGGTGCCACTGAGTGGTGGTGGGGGGTGTCCAGTACCAGAGCTGGTGCTGCACTGGGCTGGGGAGGCATGCCTTGTATGGCTGGGGATGGGTGACATAGTGGTGGGGGGATGTCAGTGAGGCTACAGGCCCATTGGCCTGCTGGAGATGGTAGCTTGGCAGCATGGGTCCATGCACCTGCTGCTATTCATGCACCTGGAACCTCGCCTGTCCATATTAGGGATCCACTCGGGGACCCAGAACGGGCTTCCTATTAGATGACCGCACGGGTCCGCTACTCCTCCCCTCACCACACTGCATAGTCTTGTGCACTTGGGGGGACAGGGCTGCAGACAGATGGTGGCTGGTAGTGCATACCAACCAGTGCACAACTGTCCACAAGTGCAGAGCTGTGTGGACAGGGTATATGCTTTTGGCTTGTACCTTACACCCAATAGTGCATAGCGGACAATATTTGTTGTTTGATATTTGCCTAAACATTGGATAAAAAGGTAAAATTAACATTTTGACCATTCCCGGTAGATAAGGATTAACCAATGACCACTCCTTTATCTCTAGCCCTCCACATACCCTTTCCATGTTTCTCCTTCTGACAAAAAAAAACAAACTTTTGGCACCCTTAGAGTTGTTCCTCCTGTGTGACACTGACTTATGAAGCCTCGGTGGACTGCCATATCCCACAACTCTCTGCTTCTCACAGAGCAGGGATTTACTCTGCCACTATAACGGTTATCTGATTGGATGCCTAATGTCTAAACCAGTTACAAAACCCTCCATCCTGCCCTTTTCCCCCACTTACAGCTTTATTCTTGCAGAGTGGGGTATTCAGGGCTATAGATGCACCTGCTGTGAACTGGTATGGGGTGCTAGACTCTGTATGCCAGATACACACTAATTGCTTATATCCCAGCATTTGTGATGTTTAAGCTCATTTTGATTATAATTAGCATGTTTAAGTCTTATTCTGAATTGTGTGATAGGCCAATTAACAATGGGGCACTGTATGTTCATATAGAAAAAATGTTTCCTTCATTATTTAGGACTCAATGTACTGCTGAACTTATAAAGCTTGAATGTATAGTCTTTTCAACCTCTCCTTAATGTTTCTTCTTAATACAGCAGCAATATTTGAGATACTGATTTCCTCATAAAGCATTAAAATTCATGAATAATCTTGTAACCCATCTATCTCCTAATAATTATCATATAGCTTTTCTAGGTTATCAGTGATTAAATCAGAATAAAGAGCCACAGTGCATGCTAGTGTTGCAGATTTTGACCTATACATTTTCTATGTATCTGATCAGCCCTACTACTGGGTAACCTTTACACCTCCTTATACTCTGCAGCTCACCTGTACACTGTTCTACCCTTCCTCTCAAGCACTTCTTTTCTGACACCAGTGACAGTGCCCCTCTTGCTCTTCCACCACACCATGGCTACTCTCACCACCCTTATACTCCTCCACCTCCTCCCCTCTTCTGTTCTAACCCCCCTGTATGACCTCCCCCTCTCAGGCCCCCCTTAGTTACCCTCCACCCCCTCACTCATCACACACTACTGCATCTCACTCACCACCTCTCTCCCACCCCTTCACACCACGACCCCTCACCAACCCTTGTTCCCTCCTGTACCCACTGCTCCTTGCAGCACCCCACATCTTAGCTCTCCCTGTAGCAATCACTTCTTCCAAACAGGTATGCCTGTCCCTTGGTGATCCTTGCCTCCATAAAATAGCCCATCTTGCTTTTCTCAGGGACCTCCTACTACTTCTACTCCTGTCCAGGAATATCCATCCCAACCCGGGGCCCACATTTGCCACCCTTCTGCCTCCCTTCTGCCGATGGATTTCACATCGCACCCCTTAATATATGCAGCTTGCTAAAAAAGTTTGACAGCCTCCAGGGATGGATGGTACAACACCAACCAGATGTAATCATCCTTGTTGAAACCTGGCTCTCCAGCACTACCCCTGACTCTGTCATGGAAATCGCCAACTACTTCCTCTTCTGGGTTGACAGAGGAGGTAAATGCAGAGGTGGCTGTATCTTCTACCTTTGGGACTCCCTGCAAGGTCAAGCGCTCTCCCCCCACTCAGTTGGAACAGAGAACTCAGGCACTCAGCATAAAAATTACAGTTGGGAAGGCCACTGCCCCAATCTTCATCACTGCGTTTTACATCCCTCCCAGGAACCAAAAACTAGCATTCCACTCCAAGCTACCTCTTCCTCCTTCTCTCAAAGACAGAATGCATATTTCTGGGGGACTTTAACATTAATTAGCAGTCCATTTCCTCTGCCCCTAACAAAGACACTATTGTTGCTATGGACCTAATGCAGGTAGTCACCTCTCCCATGGGAAGAACCCCAAATCTGGTTCTTCCACTCTTCTGGACTTGGTGCTTGCCAACTGTCCGAACAGAATTACAGGTGTCTCAGTGCTCCCCTATGCGCTGAGCAACCACTCTCTTGTGCTCTGTAACTGGTCCTGCAGGACTTTGAAGCCCCCACCAAAAATTATCCTCCAACGCAAACTCAAACTGGCTAAACTTGGGCAATTAAAACTCCACCTTAAGCATTGGAACTGGTCCCCCATAAACAACGCACCTGACATAGACTCAGCACTCGACCTCTTCATTCACTCTTTTAACTCTGCCTGCAACAAGTCTGCACCTCTTTCCAAATGCGTGGTCAAAGGCAACCCCACACCATGGATCTCCCATTGTCTCCAATACCAGATGCACCATCATGACTCCCTCTGGCAAACAGCTCTGGACACAGGCTTGCCAATGACAACAGACAAACTACTTGCAACCAGGAACAAGTGCACCTGGGCTGCATGAGGCTAAAGGAGAACACTACAAGGCATCCCTCACATCCTCCTGGGGTTCAGGCAGAAAATTCTGGAATAACCTCAAGGAACTTAACGGGAAGACTATGTCCCCTTTCCCAAATTAATCTGGATGGCATCTATACCACCGATCCCAAACTTGTTGCTGACTCCCTTAAATCCTCCTTCTTGGACCTCAGCAATATACTCCCTCCCACTTCTTTGATCCTCTCTGTGCCCCACCCCCTCACCCCCTTCTCCTCACCCCCCTTTCACTTAAAGATTCTTGCCCCTTGGGAAGTCAAACCCTATCTACAAAAAGCCCTTAGTGGATCCTGTTACAGCAGTGACACATTTGATCTAAAACTCCTCCTCCTGAACCTTCATGAAGTCCTCACCACCCTGACTAGCTTACTTAATCACTCCTTATGCTTAGGCAAATTCCCATCTCGCTGGAAAGCAGCCATCATTACCCCCATCCACAAAAGTGATGACCGAACTGCCACTGGGAACTATCATCCCATTTCAATCCTCCCTCCACTCTCCAAAGCATAGGAATTTATAGTCTTGGATCAACTCACTGATTACCTCACAAAATATGATCTCCTCTGTAAAGAACAACATGGTTTCTGCAAAGGCCACAGCACCACCTCTGCACTACTGGAGTTCTCCTCCTCTACTCACTCAGCACTTGACAGAGGTTACTTGACTTTGTGGATCTGTTGAAAGCATTCGACACTGTTAACCATGCCCACCTCCTATCAACCCTCTCTCTCATTGGTCTCTCCCAGGATACCACAAATTGATTTTTTCTGACTATCTAACTGGCAGAACCCAGCAGGTCAAGATAGGTAACACACACTCCACCTGTCTCCCAGTAAGGTCCAGGGTGACCCAAGGGTCTATTCTGTGCCCCCTTCTATTCAGCCTATTTCTAAACTCCATCCCTGCTGCATGCTTTAGAAACCTGTTCTTATATGCCGATGATGCGGTCCTCTTTTTCTCCCACCCTGATCCCCACATGCTTCAGCAATCTCTCCAAACCTTCTTCACTGAGGCTGAACACTGGTTCATCAACCAGTGACTAGTATTAAATTATAAAAAGACCAAAGTTATGACATTTATGCATCATCAGAGCAATCACAAAACTCTCCACCTGCAAATCCTAAACTCCCAGCTGACTCCCCTCCCTTGACCAAGTGGACACCTTCAAGCACCTTGGCATCACTCTAGACTCCTCTCTTATCTACCACCAACATTTCTATCTCCTTTATACTGCTGTAAACACCAGAATTGGACTTCTGCACTTGTACAAGCACTGCCTTACCCCTGAGGCCCTCCAACTAGTCATCTCTTTCTCAGTCCTCTCATTAATAGACTACAGGATCCTGGTCTATGGGGCTGCAGACAACTCCTTCCTCAGTAGACCCAGGTTGTCACTCAACAAAGCCTGCTGCCTAGTCCTAGGTTGTGATCATACCATGCACACTTGCTTGCTCTACAGCTTATCAAACTGGCTTAATTTTGACTGTAAGTATCAAGCCTGCCTCTTGGCCAAAAAGATATCTTTTGGCCTTTTCCCCCGAGGCCTTTCTGCCCTGCTAAAACTTGCTCCTGCACTAAGAGACATGCACAGCTCTTCCAAATTCCAGCTCCTTGTCACCAGATGCCAGACCTCCCTATGCCAGAGAACTTTCAGCTACAGGGCCCTGAACTGGATGAATGCACTTCCCAGTTCCATTTCTACTGAAAGTAAGCATGGCTGTTTCAAATCCCTCCTCAGGGATCACCTCCGCTCTGCCAGTACCTGTGACTCTTATTGATTCTGGCCTCTACCAGCCTCTCATTCCTCAGTCTTCCCCCTACATCCTCTACCCCCTATCTTCCTCCTCCTCCTCTGACAAAGGACTCTCTTGCTGCCTCCATACCCATTGAAAAGGATTTACTTCCTGCCTCTCCCCAACTGATTTTCTATTTTGCCTCTGCTTCTCATCTCCATTGTCTCCTATGTATTATGATGTATTAAACTATTGTCTGCTATATATTAAACTATTGTCTGTTAAGGATTAAGATACTTTAAACTATTGTTTCTTATGTATTATTATTTATCAAACTCTGCTCAATGACGCTGCTTAGCATACCCAACGTACATCACACCCATTATGCTATCCTCCTCTGTATGTTTGCCTGTTGTATTTTGCCAATCAATGTTTGTATTCTGATGTGGAGCCTTTGTAAATGAGTCTCTGACTCAAAGGTTTTTAATTCCGAAATCTCAATAAATAAATAAATATTGTATTTTAGATTGCCCATTATCTCCTGACTTGTATAACATACTTTTCCCCCATTTTGAGTCTGCTTCACCACTGTTGTTTACAGTTTAAATAATAGAAGTAGAACTCCTTTTAATATGGCTTGGTCCAGGTTTTCTTCATTTTTCTTGGTTGTTGTTGTACACCTATTTGTCCCTTAAGGTTGGGAAGCAGTGTTTGCTGCTTATTAGTTCATTTTAGCCAGACGAAACGTGATGCTAAACAACGGATGTTCAAAAACAACAAAGAATACTGATGAAAACTTGGTCCAAGTCCTATTTAAAAAAAAACACTCCTTTTATCATTTCAACTGCAAAAAAGTGCTAAATCAGATGAAAAAATAGAAGGGTATCATTCAAGTCAGAAGATAAGGGGCCATCTAAAATAGAACAAATCTGTATAGGTCAAATTTTCATCACTCTCATGCACTGCTGCAATAATATTTCTGAGACTGTCTGGATAGAACAATGCTTCTGTGTTCACTCTGACATTCATTTGCTGCTAATGGAAAATTAAATGTTGGTATAATGACAAGGTATGCAAGTTTATGCATCAATATTTAATATTTTTATACCTGGAGTTACAGGAGTTCCTTGTCACTGACATGATAATAAATCTTAAATAGTTCAAGGGTTGATCTACTGCTTGTATGTGTGCTATATAAAGTAGTACGGAGAAAATTAAATCTAATATTTTAATGAGAGGCAGAGCATGTGATATAACATTAATCATATTCTGAAATTAATTCCTGTTATCACTGATTTAAGTTCTGATAAGAATTTTTTTTTTACAATAAATATATAATTACTCTGGGTTAGTGAACTGATCCTGTTTAAAGGGATTTTGTCATTGAGACAATTATGAAAAATATAATACAGACCTAATGGTCCTTATATTTTAAAAGCATTCTGTATGTGCATTTCTTTTATTCTTTATTACTTGTAAGACCACAATTTTTCTGTGGCAATTTGGGTTTAAGTTCTATGGGACATGTCCTGTTACATAGATACATAGATACATAGACAGTGTTGGCAGATAAGGGCCTATGCCCCACCCAGTCTGCCCATTTGAGCTTGTAAGTTCAGTTTATGTTTTCCTAGAAGTCTGTTGCCCCTTACCCCGACCTCCAGAATTCCTTTATGTCTATCCCATACATTCTTAAATCCCGTGATTGTTTCTGCCCCCACCACTTCCTCTGGCGGGGTATTCCACTTGTCCACCACCCGTTCTGTGAAGAAATTTTTCTTCACGTTTCCTCTGAATCGTCCTCCCTCCAACTTCATCCCATGCCCTCTAGTCCTGGAACATCTTTTTCGTTTAAAAATAGTGTATTCCTGCACCCTGTTCCTCCCTGTCAGATACTTGTATGTCTCTATCATATCCCCTCTCTCCCTCCTCTCCTCCAGGGAGTACATATTCAATTCCGTCAACCTGTCCTCATAGGACTTGTGATGCAATCCATGTACCATCTTTGTTGCCCTCCTCTGAACCTTCTCTACCCTGTCTATGTCCTTACATAGGTGAGGTCTCCAGCACTGTACACTGTACTCCAGGTGGGGCCTCACTAGTGTCTTGTATAGTGGAATTATGACCTCCCTTTTCCTGCTGGTGATGCCCCTGCCTATGCATTCCAGCATCCTATTTGCTTTACCTGCTGCCTTGTCACACTGTTTCCCTACCTTGAGGTCATCAGAGATGATAACCCCAAGATCCCTTTCCTGCTTGTCGCTGCTGCTGAACTTTTGTTATTTCTCAGACTCTGACTTGAGAAGCGATATTTTCTTTTTACCTGTGTTTCAGTGTTGGTGTTGGTTGGTTTACCACAGAACTTCTGTGGTGGTATTTCCTAATATTTCTGGAACTTCTGTGGTGGCTATTGGGGGGCATCTGTGACAGGCAATGTACTTCCATGGTTTTGTGCCATGCATTTCCTGTCCTGTGACTCCCTTCATCGATTAACCTTAATTGATAAACACATACATCTGTTATTTCACAAATTTTTTTTTCTTAATTAAGGAAATACTGTGCTTTCAACCAATAATAACATTTATAAAAAGGTGTCTGGTCAGGTCGGACTCCTCATTGGTCAGGACCCTGTTATATAGTATTGTGTTAACCTAGCATACACTCCTGCTCAGAAGTCATGATAGGGGTGCATTACTTGACAGCACAATCAGTTGGAGTCAAAAAGGTCAGTATGCTAATTACATATACTCAGGGTCAAAATGATGACATGGACAATCAAACAACACAGCAACATCAAAATGAAATCACTCAATTAAAAAACCCAGCACATGATCCCTCTAGCAACATTGCTCAAGAATCACCAACTATAAAGAAAATCCATCCAAAAACTTTGAAAAAGGGTACAGTTCTCCATACTCACAAATATAAACCCAAATATACCTCAATGCTGCTCACACAGGAAAAAAAATTTAAATACCTAATTAAAATACAAAACCTATTTCAAAATTATGATTCTACACAACAGAAACCTGCACATACACATGATGACAAGATGGTGGCCATGATGGGCTAACTGCCTGAATGTCTGATTTATCTGTGTTTAGTAGCATTTTATCTTATTTTATTTTGTTTTATTTTACTCTATCTTTTGTTTGATTGTTTGCATTTATAATGTAATTTAATGTTAGTTTTTCGTGCTTAGGCAGTTAGGGTAAACGAGTGAGATAGTGAGCATAGCCTCATTTACCGAGTGAAACGTGACTATACAAAGTGATAACTTAACGCTTAATGCTCTGTCGCTGCTGCTGAACTTCTGTTATTTCTCAGACTCTGACTTGAGAAGAGATATTTTCTTTTTACCTGTGTTTCAGTGTTGGTGTTGGTTGTTGGAAGTGAGGGAATTGGAACTGGCCAACCGCTGGTAGCAAGAGTCGCAAACTGTGGTGATCCATGGCTCAGTGTCTGGAATAGAGGCATGTACACTCTGGTGGAATGTGACCGGCTTGGAGTCTTGCTTAAGGAGTGTCATTGGCCTCCAGTTTGGATGACTTCTGTCTCCTGATCCTGGTCTGGATCAGAGGGAACTGTGGTGGCTCCTGATTTTGGCTCCAGACTGCTGGCCTTTCATTGTGTTGGGCTGACTGGGTTTTGAACCCAACCTGAACCCAGGGGATGTTTGCTGGGGTTGCTGGCTGGGGAAGTAACTGGGTCTGGTGCTCTTGGAAGATGGGCACTGAGTGCCTGAAATTCCTGGCTTGGGTGGGCTGGCTGGAGGGCCTGCTCGCTCTGAACTGACTGCGGATGGGAGCTTTTAGCAACTCCTCGGGGGACGGCTGGGGTGAGTAATTGTTCTCAGTCAGGGAATATTTTTGTTACTGGAGACTAGAATAAGCCCTGAATGGAGAAAGAACATTGGATACTGTGGCTATTTTGTCTGCCTCTCATTCTCCGAAGATTCATCGGAAGTGAAAGTGTTTTAATTCCCTTAACATGAATTTTCCCTGCCTATGTGAGAGATAGGCTGGGGGACTGCATTATTTTGTCATTCTGGATTGCAAACTGAAGAAGTTTATTTAAGTTTTTATTATTTTACTGGATTTTCTATAATTTGACAGGCAGTGAGAGTTCCTGTATCTTTTGCTTGTTCCCCAGGGTGTGAGAGGGCCTGTGGACTGGAAACACTTATATTTCAATATTATTCTTACAGTTAGTGAGAGTGCCTGTATGTGATCCAGCCTCTGAGGCAGTGAGAGGGCCCGGGGAGCTGTAAATTTTCATCTGAAGTTGTTTGTTATCTGTATTTGGCTTATTTTTGTATTTGTATTTAATTTTTATTTTTATTTTTTCAGTACTTATTCATGACTGCTAATTTATTTCTGCCAAGACATTGAATTATTTATATTTTGAATTTAGCATTAAGGGGGTTAATTAAGGGTTTTATTTAGGCTGATTTTGTGTTACTTTGTTTTAGTTGTATTAGTCTACAGGTTAGCTAAGTGTGTACTGCCAGTGTTAGAATGTGTCAAAGACCTGCCCCCACGGTCGTGCACTATTCACCCTCTGCCCTTCATGCCCTCCATCCCTTTTTTCCTCCCCCATTGCAGTTTACAACTTACCAGCACTGTAGGGAGCTGGATATTGCTCGTAAAGGGAGAAGGAGGGTGGGGGGGTGAACAGTGGAGGGTGAATGAGTGGGGCCACCACATTGGGGTCATGATATCCAAGAGACACCCTGGGGTGAAATGAAATCTAGAATGTGGTCCTCCATGCCTGGTTTCTATACCCAAGGGTACCACGAATACTGGTGGGCAGATGGCCCAGGCAGTCCTGAAGGTTCATCCAACTTGGGCTGCGCTATGCAATGCCAGGTCCATTAAAAACAAGACTGCAATTATTGTAGATCTTGTAGAAATGGTGGGTCTGGCTTGCATCTCTGAGACCTGGCTGGATGAGAACTCTGGCCCCATTTTGGAGGCATTAACTCCAGCCGGGTATTCGGTGATTCACTACTCGAGATTGGATCGTGGGGGGGGGGAGTTGCAGTCTGTTTCAAGACCGAACTTAACCTCACTAGTGTACTGGTTAAGGAAACTGACTCATTCGAGTGTACCATGGTAGCAGGTGTAGGCTGTAGGATCACCCTCATCTACCGTCCACCCAGAGATGAGAAACGATTTCTTCAGGAAGTGGCGGACTTTGTCATTGGCATGGCATTTGAGTCACCCAGACTGATGGTTCTGGGCGACTTCAATGCCTGGGTCGATGACAAACTCTCATAGTTTGGACAACACTTCCCCCTAGTTGATGTCATCTCCGGGCCTTACACAGATAGTTAACACTGTTACCCATAAACATGGTCACTCCCTTGACTTAGTCTTTCTCCTGGGGATCAAGGCCTCTGATTTGGGGGTGGAACCAGTTTGTTGGTCCAATCACTACTCTGTGGGGTTTAGTTTTAGCACCCCCCGCCTACCCCCATGGAGATGGTCAGATATCGCCCTTTACAATATGTTACTGCTGAAGGCCTGGGGGCAGTACTTGACCTATTGTCCCTTCCAGTGGCAAACAATGACCTAGATGCTCTCGTGGCAGCCTATATATGGCTATCTCAGTGGCCCTGGATGTCATTGCTCCTGTCCATTTTCACCTTCTCTCCCTCCCTTTGCCCTCGGTCCCCATGGTTTGATGGGACCTTGAGGGAGATGGGGCGACTAGGTCGAAGGTTAGAGCATTGCTGGCGGAGATCCTCCCTTGATGCCAACCACCTTAGATTGATGGAGCATTGTCTAGCTTATCAATCTGCAATCACCTGTAAGAAGGCAGAGTTCCTGTCTGGGGGAGATTGCTGCTGCTCAGAATTGACCAGCTCAGCTCTTTCACACTGTGGATGGACTGTACAACTCAGCCTGTCTACAAGTCTGAAGGATCTTTTAGAAACTAGAGTGTGATGAACTTGCTTGATTCTTTGCAACTTAGGTGGCCAATATTAGGGCGATGCTCCAACCAGCACACTCTAAGGGTGTTGCTTTGGATCAGCATGAGGCTGTGGCTTCCCAGGTTTCCTGGAATGCCTTCGACCGACCCGAATTCATGGATATCATGCGGATTGTCTGGGGTGCATGCCCTATGTGCTGTAGTTTGGATCCGGGACAAACTTCTCTGATTTTTGAGTTATATTGATTCGATTGGTCCAGTCCTAGCATGGATAGTCTGGTGCTTCTTGGAAACAGGTGGGTTTTCATGATCCCTGAAGGAGTTGGTGGTAACCCCCTCCTGAAGAAAACTTCTTTGGACCCCGACTGCCATACAAACTACAGACCAATCTCTAACCTTCCTTTTTTAAGGAAGGTGATTGAGAAGGTAGTGGCCGTGCAGCTGGAGAACAATTTGACCATTCATGATATCTATGAACCCCTCTAGTCCATTTTTTGAAAGAGGAATAGTACTGAGACAGCACTGGTTCGGGTGATCAATGATCTCCTGATGGCAAGGGACTGGAAGAACCATTCCATTCTGGTTCTTCTAGATCTCTCATCAGCTTTTGACACTGTGGACCATGGGGTTCTACTTGAGCATCTGAGGTTCATCTGTGGACTATCAGATGTAGTCCTCAGGTGGTTACATCTTACCTCACTGGAAGAATGCAGAGAGTGTTTTCCAGAGTTTATTCCTTGGACCCAGTTTCTCTGTCTTGTGGGGTTCCTCAGGTCTCTGTGTTGTCCCCATTGTTGTTCACAGTGTATATGCTTCCCCTCGGAGACATTGTAAGAAGGTATGGGCTGAGGTTTCACAGCTATGCTGATGATACACATCTCTACCTCTCTTTTGCACCCGACCAGGATGGAGCTCTCTCGATCTTTAATAACCGCCTCAAAGAAATCCAGGAGTGGATGGACTCGAGTTGGTTGAAGTTGAACTTGGAAAAGACAGAGGTGTTGGTAGTGGATCCAGCACACCGGCTGAGGGGCCATGGGGCTGGTTCACCCTCTGGACTTTATCTCAAGGGTGTTTCACTCCTGACATCTGAACAGATTTGTAACCTGGGGGTAATTTTTGATGAAGGACTGACTCTGCATTCGCAGGTGCCTGCCATCATCAAGTCCTCATTTTACCATCTGAGGAACATCTCCAGGATTAGGCACCTTGTTCTGTCCGGCGATCTTCCTACGCTGGTCCATGCCTTTGTGTCCTCATGTCTGGACTATTGCAATTCCCTTTATCTAGGGCTTCCTGGGGTTGAAATCCACCACCTGCGGCTGGTGCAGAATGCAGAGGCCTGGCTTTTGACTGGTACCTCCCAGTCCAGCCATATTTCACCTGTGCTGCACAGACTTCACTGGCTGCCAGTGCAGTGGAAGATCACCTTTAAAGTCAGTCTTCTGACTTTTAAAGCCCTACATGGACTTGGCCCAGACTACCTGAAAGAGCTCCTGGTCCTTTATTGCCCTCGCAATCATTCCGCTCAGCTGGCAAGGGGTTGCTAGAGATCCCGAAGGTGTGTTTGAAATCTTCTGGGGCCCATACATTTATGCACGTGGCCCCTACCCTCTGGAATTCTCTACCCCATCAGTTACGGGAGTGCACGACCATGGAAGGATTTAAAAAGGCCCTGAAAATGTATCTATAGACTCAAGCATTTGGAGTCTAATTTTATTTGTCTATTTGTACTAGCTGTTTTTAACTTTAAGACCGGAAATGTTTGGCCTGTTTTTAAATTTTGTACGGCGCCTTGGTTTTTGAAAGGCGCCATAAAAATAAAGTTTATTATTATTATTATACTAAACCATTAGCAAAACTTCTAAAAACATTGCTCTAAAAGCTAATAATATATATACATACAGTAACCTCTCACTATAAAGAATGAAATGGGAGCCATAACCTGAGTTTGTTATAGCTCCCAGTTCGTTACTTCGAGGGACACTGAACAAACAATCAGGGCACATACAGTACATAGTAAAGCCATGGTGCCATCATCTCCCCAGACCCCATCAAAAACTCTTAAGAGTCCCTTTACTAGTCATGCCTGATTACAAAACTGGCATTACTAACTGCTGGCATGCTACTTGCAAGGAATAAAATAAAATAAATATTTTTGAAAAGAAGAAAAGAATTATAAGTGATCTGACCTTACTTACAGCTGCTGCTGAAACTGTTATGCTGCTGACCCATGCAAAACCCATGCATGAACAATTAGGGTGATTTGAGGGATGTATCAAATAAGTGCATGGTGGTATAGTATGCACTGCACTGAGCTTGGCAAAACCAGGAGTTTCTCAATATGAGGGTTAAAACATGAGTTATACCTTATAAAAATATTAGTTTAATAGTGAAGCCATGGCTCTGGGCATTTGCATCACTACCGGCACTCATGCACATGCCCAGAGTCACAGCTTCACTTTTAAACAAAGATTTTATTAGGATACAATGCTCGTTTTGAGCAACTACTGGAATTGCTGAGCTCAATGTAATACATACTATCCCACCATGCACTTATTTGATATATCCCCAAAACTGCCCAACTCATTCATTCATGGGTTTTGCATGGGTCAGCAACATAATAGAAACATAGAAACATAGAATTTGACGGCAGATAAGGACCGCTTGGCCCACCCAGTCTGCCCATTTCCCTACCTACTGGATAAGCTGCAGATCCTAGTTAACCAGCAGCCTCCTTCTTCCTACCCCCAACCCCTAGAATGGTCTTATGACTGTCCCATGCATGCTTGAATTCCACCACTGATATTGACTCCACAACCTCCTCCGGAAGGCTGTTCCATGCATCCACAACCCTCTCTGTGAAAAAATGCTTCCTTAAATTACCTCTGAGCCGGCCCCCCCCCATCTTCAAATTATGCCCTCTTGTTCTTGCACACCTCTTTTTTTGAAAGATGCTACCCTCTTGGACTTTGCTGATTCCCTTGAGGTACTTGAACATTTCTATCATGTCCCCCCTCTCCCTCCTTTCCTGGAGGCTCTACATATTAAGCTCCTTTCGTCTCTCTTCATAATAGTCTTGTAACAGTGTTAGGGACGTGTGAGAAGTGGTGGCTGCAGCAAATAAGGTCGAGTCACTCATAATTCTTTTTGTTTGTTTTACAAATGTAATAATTTAATTTACTTGGTATGCCTCACAAGTAGCATGCCAGCAGTTAGTAATGCCAGTTTTGTGGTCAGGCACAACTGTTAATGGAACACTGAATATCTGACAAAATGTTCCTGAAAACTGCAAGAAACATCAGAAACCACAGTAGTCATTCAGCATAGCAGGGATTTTGCTATAGCAGGCTTCGCTATAGCGATGGGTTACTATATCTAGAAACAAAGACAGCTCAAGTCTTTCTGCCTAAATCTCAACTGTCCAGCAGTGCACCTTGATGAGGGCACATAACAACTAATCAATCGTCTAGGCTAGCAGGTCTGAGTCAGATCACATGGAATGAACAGAAAGTACAGCCCAAGCTTTCAGCTTAGCCTCAAGGATCACATGGGAAGTACAGGAAATTAAATGTGGGGAATACCTATTTAAAGTGACAAAATAACCCACTTCTTTTTAGTGCAAAAACAGCTAACTAGTGCAGCATACCATCTGCAACCTACTGTAATATCTGCCACATATCTAATTATGCTAATGTCCTAAAGGCAGCCATTTAAAAATACATCATCAACTTTCAACACTACTACACTACCAAACAAATAACATTACTATTTTATATGTGGAATAAGGCAATTTCATTGAGGGATTATGCTATTTTATTGTACCTTGTATTGGTTGAAGTCCCTCGCTTTTTGGGCTTGAGACTCCAACCCACCACTCAGTACATTAACATAGCATAATCCCCATCCTCTGTCATGTCTTATTCTTTACATAATCAATAATCCTGGTAAAAGACCACATACAGTGCAATTATTCATTTAACAGGTCGGTTGTCTCAACAGATGTAAACATCATTATATTCTGTTTCTGGGCATAGTTATTTATTTAAAAAAAGGTTAATTCCTTTTACCAGATATTCATTTCAGAGGGCTTCTGATACCTTAATGGCACAAAATAATCTATGTATGGTAAAATATTCTTTTAACAGGTCTTTGATATTGTCAAGTATAGTTTAAGTTGGATCCAGTATAATATCTTCAGAATTAAAAATGTTATTAGCTAGTAGTACAGTATTTACTGTGCTTGACCTCTTCCACAGAAAATGGGTACGGTGGTAGATAAGTGACTATTATATTAAGTCCTTAACTGCCTGTGTCTTAATGTGATCGAGTGTCTGCTAGCTTTCCAGTACAGTGGTACAGCTACTGCTAATGAGGCTTCGAGTTCAGGAAAAGCAGGGAAAAGAGGGATAGAGAGTCCAACAGACAGCTCCCCTTCTTTGAGGCAGGTAGAGCTTGTACCCCCAGTGTAATCACCTCCTAGCTGAAACTAGGTAGTGTCACAATCAGGGCTGACAGCAAGGGGATAGAGGCGCTGTGATATGTGAATGATGGCACATATTGTGGTGCTTGTGCATCAGTGCACCGGGATGCTGAGGTTGATATTGGTAGCCCCCAAGGTCCACATACTACCAGTGTCACTCTTTGCAAACTACTGGATGGTCCTAGGTAAGTAATGTGTATGTTTAAGTCCACGAGAATATAGGTGATGGGGCTGGGGTATTGTCCATGGAGGGAGAGAAAACACTAGATAGATAGATAGATAGATAGATAGATAGATAGATAGATAGATAGATAGATGAATAGATAGATAGATAGATAGATAGATAGATAGATAGATAGATAGATAGATAGATAGATAGATATAAAATAAAAAGTGACCTAACATCTGGTCGTGTAAAGTGGTAACAATGCAAGAAAACAGCACAGAGTGTTTACTGTGGCTGTGAACACTTACAGTACATATCAGGCTCTATCTGCATCTCAGTGTTTATGGAAGAAAGGTCCATGCAGATGCAAGATGGCTTACGGGTGAATGTCACCCCACTTTAGATAAAAGCCATTTTAAGCAGCTCTTTTAAATAGAGCATGGATTATGCATTTCTTTGGCAGACTGCAGCCCTTTCATTAGATCAAATATGATATGATGTCATTCATAACTTCACATGTCGATCTTAGAGGACAGGTTTTGGATGAAATAAGGAGGAGAGAACTGGGGCCTAAGTTTTAAGGTTGTTGTCATGGCTCAGAGACTAAGTCCCTGTGCACAGCTCCCACATTAGCCAAAACGCTATTACCAGCATTTTATGTAAAGAGGCAACATTTTCCTTTTCTTCTGCAGCTACAAGAAACAAATGCTATATATGGTTATACCAGGTGTAGCATTTTTACGCAGTTGCACAAAAAATGGGGCCTATGCATTAAAGGGCAGATCCCCTATGTGCCACCTATTTGTGGCACCTAGGCAGCCCTAAGTCTGAATGCTATGCAGCATTCACAACCAGTGCCCAAGTCTCTTGTGTACATGGCCCCCTGCACTTATGTTCCACAGGTGGTCAGGGGCATGCCAGGGAATGTGACTGCACTCTGCACCGTTCACTAAGGTGCAGAGATGCTGCTGAGTGCCAGGTGAGGGGGGCCCAAGTTACGTAAGGGGAGATCCTGCCATAACTGTTGTTGTGCACCCCACCAATGCCACCCACTGTGATGTCCCATCCTTCCTAGCTGTGTGGAATGACTGGGGTCAACCATGAGTACATATGAGTAATATTCTGCTACGTGTTCTAATACTCATAAATATAATTGTTAGTATGTAAACTGCACATTGCATTGTAGCACAGCAATGAGTACATTACAATGGGCAGTTCCCCTGTTAACAGCACCCCTGTATGGTTGCAACATAGTCTATGGCAATGATATCATCGCAGGTATAGTAGATACTATATTGACGGTGACATGGATCACATGGGATAGCTTCATATTGCCATCATACCGAATTACAGTGGTTTCCACAATAAATATACAGTATGTGTTCTACAGTTTACTGGTGAGAGAGAGTGAGAGACTGATTTAGCAGTACAACGCATAAACAATCTATATTTATCGCTAGAAAGAAATTCATTCTATATGACAGTAGTGTGATGCTTTCACATGTGGTCCATGTTAACATCAGTATACAGTATAATATATGCTATACCTTCAGTGGCTGTATTGCAATTGACTATGATGCTGCCATACAGGGGTTCTGTACTCAGAGGACGTGTTCATGTTCATGTAATCCTTGCTATTTAACAGCACAATTGAGAGTGTACATACTAACAAAAATATGTATTTACATTTCCTATTGCATGGCTGTGTGCAGTAAGTGCATATCTGATTGGATGCCCATCTCTGTCCTGTGATACACCCCCTGCAGCTGTATGCCAGGAGGTCGAGCTTGTGGAGAGGTGACTGGTGTTAGTGAATGGTGGCCACCAGGCACCAGTCTGCAGGTACATAACTATTTAGCCTGGGTACATGTGTATCATGCGTACCCAGTCTGCCTTTGTGCATAGGTTCAATGTGTGCAAGTTGCCATATATTGTGGAAATGGTTGCAAAAAGGCATCTTGTTTGAAAAATGAATGCATGCGGAATAAACTGCAGTTGAGCATAACTTTTTTTCCTCGTGTGCAGATTTTCACCTTTGAAAATCTGGCCCCAGTTTATTGAAAAACAGTAAATGTTAATGAAGAATTAACAAGAACAGAGAATTTTGAGTCTCTACAGATATTTATATGGAAACAATATTTTTGTTATCTACTCCTGGGACCCAATTTTAAAAGGGAATTCTTTGACACAAGGCACCTGCATCGAATGGGTATGACTCAAGAGGCACCTTGCATCAACGGTTACAGCAGTCTCGATTTTCAAACATAGACTGCGCTGAAAATGGGATGCCTTGCACCTAAGCCACCCTGTGCCACCCTTGTTGCAAAACACCCTTGCACCAGGTGGCAAGGGGGCTTGTGCCATGATCAGGCTGCACCATCCCCTTTTATGGAATTTTGGAAGCCCCACCATGGATGCAACAGAGGGCTCAGGTTAGACCAGCAAGGAGGTGGTCTAAAGGCCATGCGCCACTGCTAGACAATGTGACGAATAAGAAGGACCTGCCAGGAGGTTACCTGGGGTAGACAAAGCATGGGGGTGCCCGAAGGGGTGTCAAGGATATGGTGGAATTGCAGGGTGGTGATGAGGCACCCAGCGGGGTTGCCTTTTGCAGTGCCAGGCAGCTGATCAGGTCAGATCACTTCATGGGGGTAGGCAGAAATAGACAGAGACCTGGCCAGGTGGGCACAGCCCTGGCACCTTCCTCATAGGTGCCATGATCCCCCACCCTGTTGGTGGGAAGCAATGGCTGCATGGTGATGGCTGCCAGTGGTGGAGGGGAACATTCTCTGGGCACTGCAACAGTCTTCTGGTACCCGACCCCACTTTATGGCAGGCTACCTCCCACCTACAGGGTTGGGAATCATGGCACCTATGGGACACATGCCAGGGCTGTGCCCACCTGGGGCCAGGTCATTGTCTGTCCCTGCCAATCCCCTACAAATGAATTCAACTCAATTGGCTGCTTGGCATTGCAAAAGGCACTTCCGCCTGGTACCTCATCACCACCCTGCAATTCCACCATATCCTCGAGTCCTCCTAGGGCACCCCCATACTCCTTCAGACACCGGACACCTCCTGGTAAGCATATTCATTCCCCCAACTCCATGGCCCCTCTAGTGTTGGCCAGGTGGGGGAGCTGAATCCATGCATCTAACTTCACAGATGTGCCACATGTTTGGTGCAGGCCTGTGGCTGTGGCAACTCGTGAGTCTTTGATGCAGGGACCCCCCAGTTTTATAAAATTGGGTGCAGGGTCCCTGACACACCCAGAGTTTGCCACAGCCCTAAAGAAACGCAACTTGCATCACTCTAAGGGCTTTTTTAAAATTGAGCCCCTGCTGTTTAATGCTTGTTTGATGTTACAGTCCTTCATTTATGACATCATAATCATTTTCACAGCAGCAACCACTACTATCATAAGCAGAATCGTGTAACTTTACCAGAGGATTAAGCACCAGAAGCAGATGCAGGCTATTTTTTCTCATGAAAGAAGACGCACTGGCAAGTTAAAGATCCAAGATATATGGGTGCCATCTAGGTTTTAAGCAGTTATCTGGTTTTTTGACAAAGAATTAGCAACCTAATGGGCAAGTTGGGAAATCTGTTACTACAGTAATGCAACACTACAGGAAGCCAGAGCTCAAACCTCTTAGTGCTACTGAGGCCATACTCCAAACCTGTTGTCTTACAATGCATTCAAACAGAGTGCAGTTTCATATTGTGCAAGTTGTTGATATTTTTTATGCTCTAGCATACCACTCAAGAAGATATGGTTGAGAATAACAGTACTTCATTGCATTCATTGCATTGCATTGGTTCACCACTGATCTTAAAACAGCCTTGCTAGCCAGAAACAAACTGTGGAAAAAGGCAAGAAAAACTAAGGATTCCAGAGACTGGCTAAATTTCAGAAAAGCAAGAAATTCATGTACAACACAAATAAGATCTGCCAAAGCTGCCTATTATAGAGCTGAATTGGATGCCTCCTATAATAACCCAACCAGGCTCTGGGGAACTATAAAGGGTATCTTGGGCCAAAACTCTACTCCTGCCTTAACCTGCAAACTGCTACTAAATAACACAGAAATTACGGACAAACAAGAAATCCTAAATACCTTCAATGACCACTTCACCACAGCTGGACTAGCATTTGACTCTTTCACCTGCAATCTCCTGAGATCTCCTTGAACCTTCAATCCACCGTGGGTCAAAAGGCTACATCAACCTTCTCCTTCAACCCAATATCCTTGAAAGAAGTGGAAGATCTCCTCTCCAATTTAGATACTTCAAAAAGTGCAGGTACAGACTTCCTGGACCCCTACTTCCTCAAGATTGCATCTCAAGTCTTATCTGCCCCCCTCACTCATCTCTTCAATCTTTCCCTCACCACTGGATCCATTCCCTCCACTTGGAAAACAGCTCAAGTAGTTCCTTTACTCAAATCTGGTGATCCCATGGACCTCAATAATTACAGGCCCATTTCCATCCTATCAGTTCTATCCAAGATGCTCGAAAAGTTAGTAAACTCACAATTAAGGGACTACCTGGATAACAATAACCTCCTAAATACAGCACAATCAGGATTTAGATCAAGGCATAGCACCATTTTGGCCCTAGCCAAAGTAACCAATGACTGGCAGATTGCTATGGATAAGAAGAACAGTACCTGAGCTGTGTTCCTGATTTGAGCAAAGCATTTTACAGTGGATCATGAATCATTAATCACCTCCCTTGGCTCACTAGGGTTGGATTCCCTTCACCAGTTGGTTCAAGTGCTATCTATCAGATAGGTCACAACTGGTAAAAATGGAAACTACCTATCCACCTTAAAACCACTGTTAAGAGGTGTACCGCAAGGCTCTATTCTTGGTCCCATCCTCTTTGCCATCTATATTAATAATATTGATGCCAACCTCACTCAATCCAACAACCATCTGTTTGCTGATGATACTGTATTATATGTTAGCAATCCTTCATTATCTAAAGCCTGTGAACTGCTACAATCTGAATTTTCCATCCTACAACACAACCTACTAGATAAAAACTACTTCTAAATGCCAAAAACAAAAGCTATGTTCTTTACCTCAAAGAGTTGCTCTGCCACTACCCCACCATCCACCACCCTACAACTAACCACCTTACTTGAGAGAAGCTGGAATTCGTTGATAACTTCAAATACCTTGGAGTCTGGATTGATAACAAGCTTGACTATTCTGTCCATATTGAGGAGCTACTAAAGAAACTGAGACAAAGGCTTGGTTTATTTTTAGAATAAAGCACTACCTCGACAGAGACTCCAAAAAGATTAATCCAGGCTTCATTCCTATCCCTCATTGACTATGCTGACTTTCTGTACGGACATTGTTCACTCCCCTCTTAAATAAACTGAACACCCTATACCACAGGTCCATCAGATTCATTACTGACCTTCCTTCAGCACCCATCATTGCTCCTTTATAAGGCAGTTAACTGGACATCATTACAACACAGAAGAAATAGGAATGCTGCAATTTGATATTCAAAGCCTTATCAGGCAAGTTACCTACCTATATCTCAGACTGTTTTACTCAAATTACTTTAGGCCATACAACCTAAGGATCAGCAAAATTATCATTCTTAAGGTCCCCAATGTCTGCAC
Organism: Neoceratodus forsteri; assembly: GCA_016271365.2. Lineage (NCBI taxonomy): Eukaryota > Metazoa > Chordata > Ceratodontiformes > Ceratodontidae > Neoceratodus > Neoceratodus forsteri. The sequence continues at coordinate 657,811,480 of CM028136.1, forward strand.
CCAGTTTGGGAGGGCTGCTATCAGCTACTCACTAGCAATTGTTTGGAATTCACTCCAAAAACATGAAGCTAAATAACCTCCTACCCTTAATATCCTTCAAAAGATTATTCACCACCCTATTCCCAGAACTCTGCAACTGCTTCCACAAGGCCTAAACCCCGCCCTACCTACCCCCCTTTCTTTTTCGTGTTCTTATATGCTGATAAAACTCCCGCTTCCAGTCCCAAGATTCACCCTCAAAATGCCTGCTAGGTCCTATAATCTACATATTACTCCTGATGTGCCCATTGCCTTCTGTCTCACAGATTAATAGTTTTAATGTGCCGTGTACATATGTTTATTGTTATATATTAGCACTTATGTCATTGTATTACTGTTTATGTTACCCCTGTCATTGTATTACTGTTTATGCTACCCTTGTCAATGTATTAACACTTGCACTTCTTGACCACTCAGGTCCATCTTGTAAATGAGCTATGCTCAATGATGTTCGCCTGATTAAATAAAGATTTTGATTGATTGATTCATTCATTCATTCATTTTTAAATGCAGTAGGTTTACTACTGTGGTTTGTGTTCATGTGTGAATAACCTATGACCTATTTTAGTCAGCCAAATACAATAATATGGATTCTCCCTGCAGAACACCTGGTGGTTATAGATATAGTCAGTACTGCTTAGGGATTGACATGACCATTTTCGGTTGTGTTATTGCCTTACAATACCTGTGAATGTTGTTATACTCACTGGCAGAAGAATGCTACCATTTAACTCTCCGCTTCTGCTAATCTCCAGCCTCATGAATGCAGTGGTAAAAGCATAGGGGCAACTGATGTGTTGCACATACATCCCCACCTAAAACTTCCTCTAAAGGTGACAGCGTGTCTCAGTTGGTAGCACATCTGCCTCTGGACCAGAAGGTCGTGGGTTCTCATCCCACACCGGGATTGGGCTTGCACCTAAAAATCGCTGTCATCTGAGTGAAGTATGAGGGGGGGTGCTGTACTGCTGGAGTGTGCCATCCTTCGGATGAGATGTTAAACCGAGGTCCCTTCTACCCATCCTGGTGTTGTCCTGGTGGGTGTCCAGGTGGAAGTAAAAGAACCCAGGGCACTCTTGGCAAAGAGTGGGGGACATTCCCAGTGCCCTGGCCAACATTATCCTTCCCATAAACCGGTTCATGCAATTATCCAGGCTGTGTGTGGGTGATGAAGTGCAATATGGCTGCCACTACACATTCAGTCACTTCACTACCAGTCTAGCATTGCTTGTAAAGCGCTTTGGGATACACTGTGTATGAAAAGTGCTATATAAATGCTGATTCTTCTTCTTCTTCTTCTAAACACTGCCAGCTGCAGCATGACCACTGGTCACCCATGTGTAATATTACAATAAGGATCACTGCTCTTCCTTCAGAATGCTTGTGCATCATTCTGCAGGCTGTCATTGGTCACCACAAGTGTCTTCTGCAGTTGCTGTTCTTTTGCTAGGCTAATCTCTTTCTTTTTCTTTACTGTGGTAAACTCTCAGTTGTAAGTCCTAAGTCTTGTACTTTTTTTAATGTAACATTTTAGTACATTCAGTTAGTACTACCCATGATTGGATTTGTTTCCTCTAATACTACAGTACAGCCCTCTTAAATACACACCCCTTTTGCACATAAAAAAATGGCATTTAAGTGGCCAGTGCACTTACCCAGACCTTCATGATTTCATTGGGAGTAACTGGACCCAAGATATTTTTATTTTCCTTATTTCTGAATTTAGAAAAGCATAACAACAAATATAATATCAAATAATATACATTAATAAGATTAAAATTAATTTGTTAGCATATTTCTTTATTCTGTCACTTTAATTCACTGTGTTAAAAAAGCATAGCAGGCAGGTTGCTCATTAAAATATTCTTTTCACACCAGCTGAAAACAGGCTGTGCACTTAACAGGGGCTAATTACATATTAATGGATGCACTGGTGAACTGTGAAAATGTGCACTTAACAGGAATGCGTACTTAACCAGAAATCACAGAAATATATATATATATATATATATATATATATATATATATATATATATATATATATATATATATACACATACATGGGGTAGCTGGTTCATTCCTCTGGGGTGTTATACAGACGAGGCACATTGATGAGTCCTGGTAGTACGAAACACATGTCTATGTCTTCTGTTGGCACCCTTGCAGTCTGTGTGAGAGGCCTTTCAGCACCATGCAGTTCTGCTTAAAGTTGAACCAGCATAATATTTTGTGGTGATTTGCATATACAGCCCATGATGGTTTGCATTATGGGAGTATGTGTTATTTTGTGTATATATATATATATATATATATAGTACTGGTGCAGTAGTGCCAGTATAGTTAGAGTTGATGAGAGTGTTTAATGTTAAAGGGTAAATCTGGCATGTTTGTAAGTTTGTAATGGTTTGAGATATGTGTATAAAATTTGGCATGTTGTGTCACATTCTTTGTATCTGTCAAAATGTGTTGAAATCAGTACAGCCATTTTGAGATACGGGGGCTGAAAATAAAGAAGGTTTGCCAGTTTGGCTACTTTTTTTGTCCCACTGTATCTCATAAATGCATTTAAAGTTTAGGTTTGAGTTGTAAAATACGATGCCATTGCACAGTATAGGCAAGGCCCCTGGAATTCTGTGATTCTGCGGTTGCGGAATTTTCTGCAGAATTTGTATCATGCTGCAGAATTTATATAGTGCCACAGAATTCATTGTTTTTGGTGAATTTTAATTCAAATAAAGTTTTTCCGTAGTGCCAGGATCCCGCACCCATCTTGTTTATCCTGAAGCCCCTCCTCTATGCTTGGTAAATTATGCCATCAGTGACATCACTTCATATTTTAGCCAATGGCAGGGCAGCATTCTGTCACAGAAATGAATAAATCATGCCGGAGAAATCAGAAAATGCTGCAGCAGAAGCCTAGGAGCCCTGCCGCAGAAATCAGAAAATTCTGCCGCAGAGCACTAGCTGCCCTGCTTATAGGATAACTTGGTAGCGGTAGTATAGTTACTTTACATCTGTGTTATATTAAGTGAAATAATACACTTCTCACTGTATTTTGACAGTAAGAATCCATGGGGATAAAGGTGGGGGGAGCACAGCTCTGTACATACATGTGGGGTGCAGAAATAGGGGAATGCACAAAAACATGTAATGTAACATTAATGTCCTGATTTGCCAAGTCTGTATGGTATTTTGTTACATATACAATTAGTATTCAAGTAACATTTATCAGACTTCTAAAAAAATAAGGAAATTAACAGTAAAAAGGCAAGGCAAGGCAATTTTATTTGTAGGGTGCCCAATCCCAGAGACTCTGGATGCCTAACAGAAATGATAATGAAACATAGTAAGAAACAGCATAAAACATAAAGCGATAACAGTGCATAAATACTAATATAACAAATTCAAATGGATTATAAAGGATTTCAGCCTGTTATAGCAAGGGACTAGCACAGAATGGACTTGGAAATCTAGAAAGGCCAGGACAAAAAGGTGGGCCTTCAGCCTTCGATCGAACACCTCGTCTGAGGAGGCCTCCTGGATGAAAAGTGGTAACAAATTCCACAGGGTTGGCCCAGAGACACTGAATGCATGATCTCCTGAAGTCTTGAGTCAAACTCTAGAAATGTCCAGGAGGCCACTCAAAGAAGAGCAGAGGGAGCAAGCAGAGGACACAGGTGTCAGGTGCTTCGACAAGTAGCCAGGACCCAGTTTGTATAGGGCCTTTAGGTGAGAAGACACACCTTGAAAAAGGACCCTCCACCCGACTGACAGTCAGAGCAGAGGCCACAGGACTGGCGTCAGATAACTGAACCTCAAAAGGCCTATCAGTAACCGGGCCAACACATTCTACACTAGCCAAAAGCTGCAGAGGGTCCCTCTTGTGACCCCAAAGTACAGAGAGTTGCAGTAGTCAAGCCTGGAGGTCATAAAGGCATGCGCTAGTGTCGGCAGGTCCTGGGACAGAACAAGGGGCTTAAACCAGGCAATGTTCCACAGATGGTAAAAACCACAACTGGCAACAGATGACACCTGATCTGCAAAAGTCAATCTGTTATCAAGGATCAAGCCCAGATTTCACACCCTTGGGGAAGCCACCAATGGAGCAGAACCCAGGAAAAGCCCTGAATCAGCCCCAGGTGGCAACCTATCATGTCCATGACCAGGCTCGATCACCAGTACCTCCATCTTGGCTGGGTTAAGTCTTAGCCATCTGGAAGCCATCCAGTCATTGATTTTAGCCACACAGTTATTAAGCACATCCTGATGCTCAGGAGCAAAAAGACAAGTACAGCTGGGTATCATCTGCATAACAGTGAAACTCCATGCTGTACAGTTGAATGATCTTGCCCAGGTGCAGCATGTACACTGCAATCAGCATTGGCGACAAGATCGAGCCCTGTGGTACTCCACAAGACAGGGGCATTGGGGAGGAGGAGAAATTCCCCATCACTACCCACTGCACCCCATTTGAGAGATAGGACTTAACCCACCTGATGACAGTACTGGCAAGTTGACAAAACTCACAGAGCTGATCAAGAAGCACAACGTGGTCCACAGTGTCAAATGCTGCGGAGAGATCGAGGAGAACAAGAACTAACCTGTCTCCTCTATCTCTAGCCCTGAGCAGATCATTATGCACCCTCACTAGAGCTGTTTTTGTGCTGTCTAGCCCAAAAACAAAACTGAAATAGCTCATAGATGTCCAAGGACAGCAGGCAATCCTCGAGCTGATGTGCTACTAACTTCTCAACAACCTTACCCAAAAAAGGTAGGTTGGAGATAGGATGGTAATTTGCCAGGACGTCAGGGTTGAGGGAAGGTTTCTTAAGGAGGAGCCTCACCAGCACTTCTTTTAAAGCCACAGGGAGGACCCCCTTCACCACTGAGCACCTGGCAATCCAAGCAAGCACTGGGCCTACAGCCTTGACACATCTCATTAAGAAATACATCGGGGACGGGTCCAGTTCACAGAAGGTGTGCTTCAGCTCTAAGATCACCTTAGTAACTTCAGACACCTCCACTGGCCTAAGCTCATCCCACACAGGAGGAATGCCTCTGAGATCTCTAGTCCAACCACTGTGAAGCAGATGTCTCCCTGGTGGGATGCTCGACTGGATGGCCGACACTCTGTCGGAGAAAAACAGAGCAAACTCCTCACACAAGGTGGATGACAACACTTTTCTCAGCTGCAAGGAGGCAGGATGAAGAAGCCTGTCCACAGTTTGAAATAGCTTGAGATGGTTTGTTTTCTCCACACCAGTTTCCCTGGACAGGAATTCTGCATTCTTAAGTGAAATTGCTCCCTGGTACTCCACATAGTGAGCACATAGGGCCAGCTTATCGTCCTCCTGCCTGGATTTCTGCCAGCAATGCTCCAACCTCTGTTCCTTGATCTTCAACACCTTGAGGTCCCCATCAAACCAGGGGGACCTCAAGTGAGAAGATCTGGGTCATATATGAACTGGTGCAAGAACATCCAGAGCTTTGGAGACCACCCTATTCTAAGTGGCCACCATGTCTCCGGAACTCATCGCACATACTATGTCAACCCGAGATAGGTCAACTGACACCAACAGTCCCTTGGGGCACACACACCCCTTAAAGGGTGAAAGCTGACAATCTCCATGGGGGGAACTCCTGGGGGGGGCCCAAATGTGAACTCCATGATACAGTAATCAGACCAAATGACTTGGTCAATCTTGAGGTTATCAACCTCAAGACCCAGCTGGAACACCAGATTGAGTGTGTGATTATGCTGGTGGATCGTAGAAGCAACCACTTGTGATAGGCCCAGTGAATGTATCAACTGGAGGAGGTCAAAACCAAAATGCAAGGATTCTTCATCGATTCAGGCATTGAAGTCCCCCAGGATTAAACTCCGGGGGGGGTCTCCAGCAACTGGTCAACAACAAAGTCCACCACCTCCTGGAGGAAATCTCCTCCTGCCCCAGGAGGGAGGTAAATGAGGAGAATCCTGTAACCTGCACTTGTTCCCCCACACACATCAACGCAGTCAAAAGATCAGGTGTTACCAACTGGGAGCACAGAGAAGCCCAGGCTGGCTTGAAAAAACAATGGCCACACCTCCTCCCCTGTGATCCTTCCTCAGGCAGAGCACTACAGAGTACCCGGGTGGGACGACAGCCGCAAAAACTGTGCTGGCATCATCACTAAGCCAGGTCTCCATTACGCAAGCCAGGTTGACAGCGGAAATCAAGTCCGCAAAAATGGTGGTCTTGTTCCTCATCGACCTGGCATTGCAAAGCATTGCCCAAAGAGGATGACAAGACACAGCCAGACTGCTAGCTGCCCATACATTAATGAGTTAGTTAGGGTTGCCACCTTAGCTTTTAAAGTATGGAAATGTGGTGTTAGGGTATGCAGCACTAACTCAGCACCCAACTGGGCCTCCTGACCTTATGTACATATTTTTACAAGTTATACAAGTATCAGTTTTGTTTTGCTGGAGTACAATGAATATCTACACATGCATTTTATCTAACAACATCATTTTTCAGAAATGTATATTATTAAGTTTACAAGATGTCTTATTTGTTTATTATTTCATTGTACTACTTTTTTTATTTTTTACTATGTACTTATTCTTTGTAATCATATGAAAATTTTATTACCTGCATTAATACCATTTCCAAACCCATTTTTATTGACATGAAATAATTCATTTGTACAATATAAAAAATTACTTACTTCTCAATAACAAAGCTATTAAATCTTTTGAAACATAAATTGTTTGTTTATGATTATGAACTAAGCATATACAATACTATAAAATATGTACTCCAAAATAACTTAAGTTAATTAAAGTAATGAATATTTACATAACTACTAAATGGTATTATTAATGAAGTTTTAACTAGTTTTTGCATAAAAAAAGATAAATTCAACTAATTGAAGGAGTAGCAAGTGGTACGTACATTTATTATATTATTATATCAAATACAGTGTGCAGTATACATAACAAAGTATTATTTCTTAAAATAACTTTAACAATTAAACATTAAGTAAATATGCATTCATAATGCAAATCTAAAATTATCAGTATAAAAAAGGCAATTCCAATCTTAATATATGTGTATTACCAGATATGGGGCCAGCTATTCAAAAATTTGTCCCGGGGCTAAATTAGCACCGCCCGGCAGGCAAACTTAGCCAGGACCACAAAACAAGCCATATTCAAAAGGAACAGCCTGGGGCAAACAGCTTCTGAATATAGCATGGGAATGAGGCTGGGCAAACTGGGCTGGGAGTGCAGGGCAAACTTAGCCCTGGAATAAGACTGATCTGAATATGGCAACCAGGAAGTGCAAACCACAACAGCAACACAGTGTACAACGATGTGAAGGTAGGTACAGATGAACTATGTGGCCAATGTGTGTGCCAGCAAATGCGTGGACCCAGTACAGCTGCAGGCAGCAGCATATGTGAAAGTACAGTGTGCAAAACTGTGAAATATTCCCTGAACTGTTAGCGTGAGCGCCAACACGTTTGCACGGGTTTAGCGCAGGGCTAAACTGTCATCCTTGTGCAAACACGCTGTTCGGTGCCAACTTTTGCCATATTCAAAAGTGACATGCAAATGAGCCTACTTAGGTAGTCTGTGGGCAAACATCCAGATTAGCATCTCATTATGCCCTGATTTGCATGCAATTTGCACAGGGCTAACTATTTAGCCCTGCGCTAAACCCGCGCAAACGTGTTAGAGCTGTGCAAACAGCTTGGGGAGTATTATACAGTTTTGAACACTACTTCCACATGCTCTGCTGTCTGCAGCTGTACTGGGACAACACAGCATAGGCACAGATGGTGGTGGTGCTGCATGTAACTGTCACATTGTAGGTCATGCTACAGTGCACAGCAGAAACTACAGTAGCAAGCTGGCCAGTAGTGTGTGGACACAGCAATGCCTATGGTGTGTAGGGCAGTGATGATGACTGCACTATACACAGTGAGATGCCCAACCTGCAGGTGTTTACTGACAGTGGACATTACTGTTATGCTGTTGTGTGACCCACAGATGCTGCACCTGTGGCATGGGATGCTCACAGTGACATATACATTTATGGCTTTGTGTGCTGTGGCAGTTGCCCAGCTGTGTGGTATGTGGCTGGGGAGGCATATATTATCCAAAAGGCACACTGGTGTTAGGGTATTCACAATAGTGGCCCATGTGCACTGCATGATGTGTCCCAGCCTTGTGGCCACACCTGGTCTGTAGCACAGCCTTGCCACCCATACATGCTCCCCTCAACATCCTCCTTGCCCACAATGCTGCATGTGTGTGCTGGCATCAGTTGATGTCCACAGAAGTGTGGTTCACAGGTGTGTGCTGTATGGCCACACTGCCATGCTGTCCACTGGTGGCAGGGTCACCACTTACTGCCTGGCATGGCTGGGACTGGTGGCAGATGATGGCATCATTGTGATGCCATCAGTTAGCAGCATGCTTCCTGTATGTTTGGCTTTATCTATGTGTCATGTTAGGGTTGCACAAAACCCATGCTAAACCCACGCAAACACTGAGCAAAGCCATAGTGTCATGCAAAGCTGATTGCTCAGGGTTCAGACAAGCTTTTCCTAGGCGGTAATGTGCACCACGCTAAGTTGCACAAAACCACTTTGCGCAGCGCTAGTCGCTGAATATAGCATTGCACCTGTATTCATGTCAGTTTGCGCCTTGCATACATTATAATTTTGCCTGGCGCTAATGCAGTTTGCCCGTGCTATTTGGCCTTTTGAATATAGCAGACCCGTACTAATCCTGCGCTAAACCTGCGTAAATGTTTTTTGCCTGGCGTAAAGTTTTGAATATCTGGCCTATCATGTATTAAAGTAAAACACTTCCATATAAAAAACTCCATAATAATAATTATATAACCAAATTAATAATGGAAATCTGCACTAATTAAATTTATCTTATATAGATATAAAAATTAAAAAATGGGATAACATTGCAACTTAAAGAAGCTATAACTTCATCAGTCTTAGGAGTTAAGTGGCAATCTATATATCAGAAGAAAGGCCTTGATCAATAATAGAAGAGTAGCACATACTAGCCCCCAAAAATCATTTGGTATTCACAGCACCCCACTATTACCTCTCAGCATTACCATGTTAGCAAATCCACAATAAAACTCCCATCATCATCAGAAATGCACCAAGGCTGTATGTCATCTTGGACTACAGACAAAGCAAAGTTGATACCACAGCAACAAAAATTGCATATGGCTAGAAAACCACAAAATACATTGTTGACCATATACAATTAACTGCCATGAGTTAAGAGCCACAGATAATATATTTTTTCTTTGAAGTGGTCCCCGTAAGAAAAAAATCACAACAAAGCAGCTAAATTGCTTTTCTGTAGGAAAAGAATGCAGGGCTTTGAGGACCCTGTGCTTCCACACCCGGATACACATGTGCATCAGTGGAGGCATCAGGCCCTGTGTTTCAATAATTACATGGTTGTATTCATGCAGGTCCCAAAAGGACCTGTGTAAATGAAGATATGATTGTACTGCCTCAAACAGTAAGGAAATTATTTGCAAAAACAATGCATTAATGAACCAGTTAGGGTTCAGATTAAAGTGACAAAAGTAGGAAAATGTAATGGTAGGGTTCCAACCCTAACTTCAGACCCCCAACAATTCCCAAGCAGCCAAAGGAAGAAACATTACAGTTTTCGCTGTCCTGAGTCTTGGCAAATCAGGGATGGGGTCTTCCTTGGGGTTCTCAATACTAATGCTCCCCCCATTCCATCACCAAATAAGATCAGAAGTGATCTGTTTTCTTCAGCCATGTTGGCAACCTGTGGGGAGACACAGTTCTGTATGTTTGAAGACTATATCATAATGTGGTGAGTGTTAAGGTTGAGAATCCCAAGGAAGGCCCCACCCCTGATTCACCAAGACTCAGGACAGCGAAAGCCATACTGTTTTTTTTTCCTTTTGCTGTTTGGGAGGTGGGGATAGGGAGTTAGGGCTGGAAACCCTAACAACACATTTCCCTACTTTTGTTGCTTTAATCTTAACCCTATCTGGAGCATTAACACAATTTTTTTTACAAAGAATATAAAGATATAGATATGTATAAACTACACTAATGCAGACATTTGAGTTTAAGAATGCAAAGCACAAAAAGTAGGCAAATGCAAAATATTAGGGTTTTGGGGTCTCAAGAAGTAGTCTTGGTGAATCTGAATGGGGAGGAGAATGTGGCAGTGCAACAGACATCAGTGGATGGTGTTTTGTATCACAGAGTAAAAAGATGCTGAGTGGCTGTTTTTATTTTGCAGGTATGGATACTGTTGATTGGGCACTTCAGTGTTGGCTTGATGTTTTGTGGCACTATGGGTTGGAACTCCAGTGTTCCACGCTGTTTTTTTTTTTGTTGTTGAAATTTTTTATTCTTTGGTAACTTGGTAAGGCCCATGATGTAGAATGTCTGTTTTCAGTGGCAACCTGGGAGTACTGAGGAGTTTAAATGACTTGCTCAGGATCACATAGTATGCAAGTGGAAGTTGTAAAAATCCAACCCAGGTATGCTGGATGTACCAGGCTTATTCACAGCTCACTCCTCTAACCTCTTGGCTATACTGCCAGTTCCTAATAGGCTGTGACTGGGGATAGTCTGAGCCAGCAGTGGGCATTGGGCACCCCAGTGTTGGGATGTTGGCATGACACCTGTTTGGGGGAGAATAAATAATAACAGAGGGGGAGAATTGAACCAGCACTGTGGGATGAGAACCATGGTGTCAGCTACTGAATTATCTAGCATGCAATGGGGATTGGGTATGCCAGTGTCTGGTTTAAAGAAATAAGGGTAATTTAAAAACATAAGAATGCACAGCTCCATTCAGTGGGAGAGTGGCTATGCATGGATGCATAGCCCCCCACCCACTGAATGAATACTACTGAAAATTGAACAGATGTTACAGTAGCAAGCTAGCCCTACCGTTACAGACATGCATGCATTTTCACTAAATGAACACATTTAAAAATGCAATCTTTTTGTGATCATAAAAGAACAGTTACCTTAGAATGTTACTAAACTGAGCATGCACATGGTAATTGCCTAATTACTCAAACAACAGGGTAATTTAGGGACATAAAAAAAAAGTACAATTCTTGGGGCAAACTCTATTAATCCTGAATGTTTCTGGTATGAAATCCTCCTGTTTTTAATTATAAGTAAGCAGAAAATTGTCTTAAAATTTTGTCTGTTTAATTGTTTTGTTCTTATGAACATATGAAGAAACAAGCAAAAGAAGTCCATTTGATCTATCAAGTCTACTCGTACTGCAGGGTCCATAGCTTAAGCTACTGTCCCTGTCCTCCCTCCCCACACCTCCCATTCTCCCTACCCATGATCCTTACCTTCCCCCTATGCCTCTCCCAGCCTTTCTTAAAGATGCCCACTGTCTTCAATGAGATGACCTCTTCCAGCAGTGCATTCCAAGTGTCCACCACCCTCTTTGTGAAGAAGTGCTTCCTGACCTCTCTACTAAACCTCCCACCCTCCAGCTTAAGACTGCACCCCCTTATGTTATGGTTGCCACTCAGTTTAAAGAGACTCTCTTTATCAACCTTATTTATCCCTTTCAAGTACTTGAAGGTCCTTATCACGTTCCTTCTTTCTCTCCTGTCTTCCAGGGAGTACATGTTCAAACCCTCAACCTCTCCTAGTATGCCTTACCCTGCTGACTCGCTATCATCTTTATAGCCCTTCTCTGGACCTTCCTCAGCAGGTTAATGTCCTTTTTGAGGTGTGGGCACCAGTACTGAACTCCATACTCTAAATGTGGCCTTACAAGTGTCCTGTACAAGGGCAGTATAACCTCCTTTCTCCTACTATTGATCCCCCTAGATATGTATCCCAGCATCTTGTTTGCCTTTGCTACTGCTTTCTTGCACTGTGTGGAGTACTTCAGGTCACTAGTGATCATTACTTCCAGGTCCTTCTTCTCCTCTGATGCACAAACTCAGGTAGTACTCTGTCCTGGAATTCTTGGCTCCAATATGCATAACTTTGTATTTCTTGGTATTGAAGTCTAGATGTCAGACCCTGGATCACCTCCCCAGCTTTTCCAGATCTTCCTGTAGGTCCTGCATCTCTTCAGCTGTGTCCACTCTCCTGCAGAGCTTGGTGTCATCCATGAATAGGCACATTTTGCCCTTAATGTTATCCCTAATATCACTGGTGAAGACATTGAACAACACCAGCCCTAGCACTGAGCCCTGTGGGACCCTACTGGTTACCTCTCTGGTGCCAGATAACTCTCTCCCCACAATCACTCTCTGGGTTCTGTCCCTCAGCCAGTTTTCCACCCATCTGTCCATCTTTTTCACAACCTCAAGATCCACCAACTTCCTGATTAACCTTTTGTGGGGTGCATAGTCAAAAGCATTGCTGAAATCAAGATAGAGGATGTCTACCACTTGGATCCTGTCTACTATTTTAGTGACACAGTCAAAGAAGTCAATCAGATTCATTTGGCATGATCTCTCTCCCCCCCCCCATGAGCCCATGCTGCCTCGCATCCTGGACACCACGCTCCTATAGATATTCCGAACCCATGCTGCCTCGCATCCTGGACACCATGCTCCTATAGATATTCCACCAATCTTTCCTTTAATATGGTTTCCATGAGCTTGCCCACAATGGAGGGCAGACTGACTGGTCTGTTATTCCCTGGGTCATCCTTGGGACTGCTTTCATGGAGAGGCACTACATGTGATGTTCTCCAGTCCTGCAGTACCATTCCTGACTCTGATGAACTATTAAATAGGTCTGCCAGTGGCCTTGCTACTGTTCTTCTATAAGTTTGCCCCTTATGAATCAATTGTCATGAAATGTTCAGGATCCAAAGTTCCTGGCACCTACTTTCTGCCTGCTAAATTTCAAATATCAGTTGAATGGGGCAGAGTTATTGTATTGAGGTGCAATAATCAGGGTTTAACATTAAAGTGCTTACTCAACCCAAACACACATGCACTGCTGTGCCTGTATAATGTAACAGAAGTAGGGATAAAATGACAAAATAAAAAAGATATCTTGGCTAGTGACATCAGTAACAGCAACATATAAAAAATATGTTGTCGTTTCTATTATCACAATGAATAATATTAAGCTCACTTTCATCACAGAGGAATGGTAAGCCAATCAGAGAGCACCTTTCTCAGGGCTGATGGTGTACCAATGCCTAGTGTAGCACTGATGCCATCTGTTTAAATCAAAGAAACACTGCAACACCTTCAAACAAACTGTAGATTTAAAAGCTATAACTTGTAAACTACTGAAAAATAGTCATGCCCATTCCAGGGAACAGGATCTCTGGATGTTTGTAATTTAAGTACGAATGGTTCAGAGGTTAAAATGTTCTAGAAGCTTGTAAATAAGAATATATATGCAAATTGAGGGTCCAGTTCTAGAAATGTTACACATGGTGCAAAGTGACTTGCACCAACAAGAATGGCGGAAGTATCACGTTGCGCCATGAGTTGTGACATTTGGGATTCTATAAAGCAGCCAGCTGTCTCAGCTGATTGCACCAAACTAGAGTTATGCCACCAGTTGCGCCAAAACCCCCCTGCCACATGGTGCAAGAGGGTTTATGGCAGCAGCTGCACCCTATTCTGTAAGGGCAGTTGCAAAGTCCCCGATTTTGGTATTCCACAACAACCCCCCCCCCCCACAGATGACATCCATCAAAGTACATTTACACTAGCTATTAGCTGGTGTAAATGTACATTGCATCCACCTGGGGTTGTGCCAATGTACTGCCAGCCCATCTCTGACTACATCTAGCACCCCAGACCCAAACCCCAAGATAATTAAAAATAACACCCCTCAGCACTGTTCCCCATAATATTTATAAAATCCCCCATCTCAGTCCCGAGCCCCCATAATATTACTACAAACCCCTCTTCCCAGCCCTGATGTGGATCCCCACACCCCACAGGAGTAGTATGGCAGCTGTACAAGTACAAATAATAAACATATCCCATTGTTCCTGTTATCCCTGGTAGTCTAGTGGCCCTTCACCCTCCCAACCGGCAGTGCCAGACCACCCCATTACCCCCGCTACCCATACCCAGCTGGCAACTGGCACAATTCACCTCTCAGTACCACAGCCAGCTGCTGACTTAGCTCTGCCATGAGTGCATACTGTAAATAGTACAGGGTCAGTGAATGACATGAGCTATCATTCACTGAGCACATACTATTTACAGTAGCACATGCTCATACAGAGCTCAGTCAGTGGCTGGCTGTGGTGGTGAGAGGTGGGTTGTGCCAGTCGCCAGCTGGGTATGGACTGAGGGGAGCAGGGTGGACTGGCGCTGCTGGGTGAGGGAGGTAGTGGGCCACTAGACTACCAGGGCTAACAAGAACTGTTGGAATGTTGTTTAGTAGTGTCACAGTCAGAGGAGACATTGGGGTTTGGCACTGGGGATCGGGGCATGGGGTGCATTTCGATAGCCCTGTGGGGCTTTCATACATATTAAATAGGGATTAGGGCTTGGGGGGGTTGGATAGCCCTGCAGGGCTTTTATACATATAACTTGGGGATTGGGGCTTGGAGAGGGAGCACTTATGCTGACATTGCCACAGGCATATGGCAACCTGTACATATACACAAACCATTTGGCATACCATTCAGGTTGGTGAAAGTCATGGGACTTAGCCTAAGGGTCCCTGTCTGATAGAGAATTGGGCACAAGGTCCTTGGCGCAACAACATTTGGCACAAGTTACCTTTGGTGAGACTTGTGCCAGCCCTTCTAGAATCAGGCCCTGAGAGATTTTTTTTTTTTTTTGGTCAGATGCAGTGAAAAAACACTTGACACCTGAAACCTGAAATATTCAGTTTTATTACTTTATGACCCATAAAGGTACATCCGATAGATGGTTTTCTTGAAAAATGTTTAGGTCTGAATTTTTTAACAAAGAATACACTGTCATTGCACATGACCAGAACATTTTTTGAACATTTTATTAATAAGGCATTTTTCATGACAGCAGTATTTCTGCTGTTGTTATCACTCGAAACTCTTAACATGAACTGTTTCTGCTTACATTAACAGCTTCAAGTGACAACCCTCCTGAGCCAGCTGATTCTGTAATCACCACTGACTTCCATGGCTAGCACCCCTTCCTGGCTTGATGCTCTGAAAATGAAATACCTCCACCACTTGCACACCCTCTAGCACCAGCATTTCCCTCCTCCCCTCCCTCTGGCACCCGCTTCTGGTCCTATGTTATGGCTCCTTAATGTCCATCAACTGCAATTTTCCAGTATCCCTTGACACCCTCCTCTACCTGCAATAAAGAAAAAACAAGTGAACAAAAATTAAATGGAACAGTCTGCTGGACTTACTGGATTTTTTTTTTGTTCACTGTTTTCTTGTGCCCATTTTTATCAATATCAACATCACATTTGTAGGATGGCCAAGTTACCAATCCACCTCATGAAAACATAAGTGGAAGCTGGTTAATCCACAGAAAATATGTTTTGGGGGGTATTCCACAAAACCATTTTTTCAGTTGGATTTACAAGGTGCCAAGAAACTATGTTTTATCTGAATATTGTATCCCTTAAAAAAATATTTAGAAAAGGAATGGGCCCCTAGAGGGTTGAGGCTCACAAAATTATCAACTTGTGGGCTTGAAAATATGCCGCTGAAAGATACATGGGAAAATGTTTTAAAAAAATGTTCAACTGAGCAAATTCAGATTAACATTGAGGAGGATGAGCTCAATAAAACAGATGTATTAAAAGAAACTGATGAACTGCATCAAGAGTTAGTGAAGCATGGAGAAAATCAATTAATTAAGGATCTTGGTAACAAGCTGACAAAGCTACAAAATGGGAGAAAACATTAATTGAAAGAAAGAAAACTAAATTAAAGTGAGATGAGAGAGACTATATGAATGGCCGCATGTACAAATGGGACAGTTACACAAGGTCCTTATCTAGGCACTGAAGCAAAAATAGAGTGAAAGCAAAAAGTCAAAAGGCAAGGTCTGAATCAAGTAATACATCTTTTTCATCCACCTGGAGTGTACGATTTTCCAGCCCTGAATCAGTTAATGAAGATTCAAGTGTTTCATCTTAAAAGAAAAAAAGGAAAAAGTCTAGACGGGACAAAGTGGTCATCGAGGGAGAATAATTGAGAGGTCTGTTGCAATAGATGAATCAATCAATGTGGAGTTTCAAAACTTAATAGTGGTGAACTTGTCTTCATGGACATTATCAGATTTGTATGTTCAGGTTTTATCATATGGACTGTCTTTCATATCTGTACAAAGTACTAATGAGTTTGAAATTTATTGTGATCTTTTCAAATTGTTTAGGAAATTAAATCTAAAAAAGGTTTTTTCAGTAGCCGACAATGATACATCTGGTATTATGGGTGTTGAGCACCAGGAAGTGAGTGGGGAAATTGCAGTGTTAGATCAGTTACTGTAACTGAAAATGAATTGACTGATCTTCTTTCAACAGCTTTCACCACTGTTGAGACATTCACAGAGGATGAGGGTAAGTTTAGAAATGTTAATGAGCAAAGTGGCAGAAGAACGAATGTTAAAAAGCCTTCCTCATTTATGCCCCCATCCCCAGGGAGTAATGTAATTAAAATCTTTTAGGAGGTGGTTTTTAAAAAAGGTGGGTAAAACAATTAAGAGCTCTAAAATAAAAGACACTGGGATAATTTATCAAAGGAGGAAAGGACAGCTCTGAATGAGCTACAAGCTATGCAGGATGTTATAATTAAGTCATCCAGTAGGGGGGCAACATTATAGTTTTAGATGAAAACATATTACATTGGACAGTTAAATGATGAGAACACTTATAGTAAACTTACAAGCAATCTGAATCATCAGCTGTAATTAGAACTTGAGTACTTGTTGATAGAATTTTTAGATGAAGATCTTGTAATAGAAGTAGACTTTGATTACCATAACTGTGAATTCCTCCATATCCCTGTGTTTTACCACCTACTAAAAATGGATAAAAATAGGGGTTCATCTCCGGAGCAACTGATTATATCAGGTTGTGGCTCACTTAAAGAGTCTTTGGCTGTATTTGTTGATGGTTACCTGCAGCAAGAAGTAGTTAAATTACAATCTTATTTATGGAGCACCACTGCAGTACTACAGGAGATAGAATCCTTTATTTGGAAGGAGAATTATTGGTGGATTACAATTGATGTTTCAGCTTTGTATACAAGTATTAGACATGAAGCAGGTTTGCTTGCAGTAAGAACCATGCTGAATAGATCAGATTCACTGTATCCTGTAGGCTTCCTGTGCAGGGCCTTAGCCATTATATTGAAATCTAGCTGTTTTATGTTTGATGGGAAGTTTTATAAACAAGAGAGGGGAATGGCAATGGGCTTGTCAGTTGCACCCTCCTATGCCAATCTTTTTATGGGATGGTGGAGGGGGCTGTCTTTGACCCAGTCACCATCCCCTACTTTAGGAATATCATTACATTCAAATGCTTTATTGATGATATTAGTATAGTGTGGGAGGGCACTGCATAGGAGATTCTGAATTTCATTGAGTACATTAATACCAATGAACTGGGCTTGAGATTTACAGTGACTTTTGATAAAAGCAAGACAAATTTCCTTGATTTAACTTTATTGGGAACCCTTGACTATGAAGTCCAAACTAAAGTATTTTGAAAGAAAATGGCAGGTAATAGCACCTTACATGCCTGCAGTGCACATGCAGCACATACCATCTTGAATCTGCCTTACAGTCAATTAATACGTTTGAGAAGAAATTTCTTTGATGAGACAGATTTTTTTACAAGCAAAGGAGGAATTGTTTGGGAGGTTAAGGAATAGGGGTTACTCAGAAAAGATTTTAAAGGAGGCTTTTGATAAAGTTAATCAGATAAATAGAAAGGTTTTGTTGGAGTACAAAAATTGAGGTAGTGGGACAGACTGAGACTCTTTTGTTTCAACTTATAGTCTGATCTATATGGATCTTAAGTCCATTATACAAGAAAATTGGCATATCTTAGGACTTGACAAGGATTTATGGGTAGTGTGTGAGAACGGCTCATTACATTTAGAAGGGGTAAAAGGATTAAAGATCTACTTGTGAGAAGTGAATACAAAGATTCAGAACCAAAAAATACATGGTTGGGCAATAAACCAGCTGGTTTTTACCCATGTAAAAATTGCAAGTCATGCAAAGTGGCTAGTCAAGTGAAAAAGTTGGTGAATCCGGGGATGCTTGGGGAGGGGGACATAGTAATCAGACATTTTATAACATGTAATATGAAGTTTGTGGTGTATGCCCCAGAATGCTCATGTGTAAAATTGTATAGAGGACAGACATCCAGGAAATTAAAAGAAAGAATACATGAACACCTCAGGGCTATACGCAACATAGATTTGTCTCACCCCATAGCTAGGCACCTAAGTGATGCAACGGATCTAACACAACATAAAATACATTTTATGGGGTTTGATCATGTTCCATTTATGCATGGGGAGGATAGACAGTTAATGCTGGGTAAAAAAGAAGCAATGTGGATCTTCAATTTGAGAACTTTGAAACCTTCGCGTTTTAATGGCCATATGAACTGGAAGCCATTCATTCATTAAGGTGCAAAATGTCAATGTATTTTCTATAAGCATTATGATAATTTTTGGAATATATAATAATGAGTTAACCTGATTGTAGAGTAATATAAGCAGTGTGTCCTATACTATGGTGCCACAGTATTTATTGATTTGAAATGAAATTTCCTTTTTATTTTATTTGATGTCTTTTTTAGAATTAATACACTTCGGCAGCAGGGTTTAATGGAGTATTTATTAATTGAACACAGTGGTTGTAATGACTGTTCATTTAATGTCAGCAGTGAGTGTGTGTATTGGGGTAATGGGAATTATCCTTTCAATAAATGGCCTTTTCTAGGCTCTACTTCCTAACACTCACACTAAGGAGAGCTGGCATTGAATGAATATTTAACGTCATCGCTATTTCTTAGGTGTAATGAGTATTAGAGGCGTAATGAGTTGTTAATGTAGGATACAATCATTATTAAAGTTTTTTTTTTGGTGCTGATTTATTTTAATTACTTGCACATGTTTTTGAGGGTATGGAGCCGATTCTTGAAGGGCTGGCACAAGTCATGCCAAAGGGGACTTGTGCCAAATGCCATTGCACCAGAGACACAGAGTCTGATTCTGTATCAATCAGGGTCCCCGTGGCTAAGTCCCACTACTCGCACCAACCCGACTGGTATGCCAAATGGTTGGTGTACCTGAGCAGATGATTGCAAGCCTGTGGCATTAAATGAGGAAGGGCACAAGTGCTCCCCCGCCTGGATCCCGAAATATGAAGAATGTTAAAGCCCCGCAGGGCTATTGCCATCCCCCAAGCCCTGATCCTCATTTTCTCAAATAAAATACCTGTTGTGGGCTACTAGACCCCCATTCCTGATCCCCTGTTGTTGAAAGAAAACACCCCTTGTGGGCTAGTGCCCACCCCCCAAAAAACAGATCTCCAATAATATATCTTTCAATGCCCACAGAGTTATTGGCACCCCCCCAAGCCATGATCCCTGAGCCTGGATTTGCATTTACAGTGTAACAATGCTGTAATATTGCTAGAACAAGTGTATCCTACTTTGTTGCTGGTGGTCCAGTGGCCCCCCACCCAATAGTGCCCTATCACCCGGCTCCCTCCCACCCATACCCAGCCGGTGACTGGCACAGCCAACTCACACCACCACAGCTGCCACCAATTGAGCTCTGTATGAGAGAGTACTTTTTTATAATATTTTTATTTTTAGAAAGATATAGGGATGTCATGGTGGATCATGGAGATAAGTAGTTATTTACAGGTCTCGTGACCTCGGGTAACCTCACGAGTGGCGAGCGTGGCGGAGCCACGCAGTGATGGACCTCGAGGTCACCGGGACGGAAAATAACTACTTTATTCCATGGTCCACCATCGCATGTGCTGTATTTATGCAATGGGTTTTGTAGTGATGTTTATGATGTTTATCATTAAACTGTGTGTGGTATGTAATTTTTTATGGAGGACTATTTGGTTTTATGGTGGAAGGGTTTTTTTTTTATTGCTGTGTGAATGGGTGTGTGGTTGTAGGATTTGATTGGTTGTGGTGGCTGGAGAGTGCTTGGTGTGATGTGATTGGCTGACGTAACGTGGGAAAGTAGTTTTGATTGGCTGGAGGCGTGGTCTTACAGTGGGAGGGTTGGAGTGATTGATGTGTATGTGGAATTGCTGTGATTGGGTGTGCGTGTGGTGAGCGTGCTTTGTGATTGGTTGGTGGGAGTGGCTGAGATTTGTGGCGCAGTTTCGGGAGAAAGGAGTTCGAGGAGGATGTGCTGTTGGATTGCTGGAGGTGGCGGCCTTTTTGGGCGGGACTTCGTGTTTGGTGTTGCCGGAGCGTTATGCTGTTGTGGCGTCGATGTACTACAGCCGGTCGGTGGATGTATGGAAGAGTTTGAGGAGGACACTGTGGATTTTAGTCGTGATGCTGTTTTCTTCGTCGATCGACCGTGGAGGAAGATTTCGTGAAGATCTGAAGAATTTGGAGTGGTATTCTGTTTGGGTGTTTTATTTTTGTTCGAGATTGATGTATTGGGGCTTTTTTTATTATTTTTTTTTTTTGGTATGTCGGAGTTTGGCTTGGTGGATTGGAAGGAACAAGACTGAGAAGGTAAGTTTTGCAAAATTTATTGAACAGAAAAGAAACAGTAGCATTTATTTTGTTGTACAGAGCAGAATTTTCATAGTTTAGAACACTGTATGGGTTTCTATGATTTTGCAAGTTGCAGTAAGAGTTCATTTTCAAAAAGAAGAGTTTTTAGAAGATTTGGGTATAGGGGTTGAGTTGGGGCAAGGGTAGTGGGGTGAGGTTAAGTTTATTTTTGTGTTGTAGTCCATAGGGTTTGATAGAGTATTTTTACTGTGTAGAATTTGTATTTATTTTCCTTTTCGGTTAATTCAGATTGTCTTTCCGCTAGTAGTTGGTTTGTATTCCAAAGATGGTGAATATCCAGGATGTGTTTTGAAGAAAGGAAAGTCCAGTTTTGTTAGAAATTTGTTCTAGTTTGCAGCCTTCATTTGACTTTTTTGCTTGTAGGTTCAGCTTATTAAGAGTTTTTTCTTATTGTCACAGTATTTCAGGAGCGAATGTTTAGGTCTGCACAGATCTTCTTCTGGCTTGAGAGTATTTTTGTAGGAAGGTGAATTATTGTTGATGTCTTTTTCTTGCTGTATTCAGATGTTGTCTTCATTTCTACAGGTTTTGATATTTTCATCGAGATATATGGTCGCTTGCAACTTTATTCAGAGTCGCTGTCACTATCTAAAACCATCGGTCTTTTCTTGGCGAGGTGTCATACTTGTTACCTGCATGGGGTGGGAGAGAAAAGAGCATTATGTGTTTGGTTTGTAATGTGGAGCGGTGTTTGGAAGGGTGGAAGTGGTGGTGATGGGTGGGTATTGGGTGGGAGGAGGGTTTTATGTAGTAGTTTTGTGAATTTGTTGGTAGTGTAATTATGCTTACCTTGAATTATATTGAAGGTGACTTGCTTTGCATGTATGGTGGTTGTGATGCAGGTTCCAAGTAGGTCTTTGTAGTTGGTAGGAATAGTGGTGAGTTGTTGTTGTTGACAGGAAGGTTTGGATTGTGGAGTCTGATCGCCACTTAGTAAAGTGCTTATTTCTTGTTGTTTGGAGTCATTGAGCTTTGAATATTCGTTGAGGCTTTGGAGCTGTTTGTGGCCTGAAATTTGTATGATTTCGGTTGGTGGTATTCCACTGTCCACTAATTTTTGTACCAGATGCTTTCGTACAGAATGGTTAGTTAAGCGTTTATCAGTTTGTATGCCTGCATTTGTAACCATGTTTTGACAATAGTGGAGCTTATTAATACCCACAGGCTGATTTTTAAACCATTTGTGTACTTTTGAAGTTTTTATGTTGTTGTTGATAGCTAAGAAAAACGGTGCTTCAGGGTGGGTCTGTGGGTACTGTAGAGTTTGTAATTGGTGACTGGGCATCTAGTAGGATTTTGTTGTACTTCGTATGCTCGTGGCTTTAGTTTTCTGCATTCTTTTGGGTTGGAGCCTTGTCTAGTTTTTGTTTGGCTCACTGGTATACTGGAGTAGCACAGTCCGTTTTCATCTTTTGCATGATGATGTCTCCCATTTGACTGCTCTCATTTCCGTATGCCTCTGACACCAAAGTATAGGCTAACTATTAACCACATGGTGTTAAGCAAGGCATCAGGGCTGTGTGGGCCTAGTTGTTGAGTCTCGATAGTTTGTTGATAAGGGAATCTGTGAGCTCATCTGCTGCTTTTGGTCTGTTACCCTTGCCATAACTTTTGAGCGTTTTGTTTGCACTGCAGAATTTCTCTGGTTGTGAGGAAAGCAGTTGATGTTGATAGAGATTCTGGATAGCGTTTTGTTTAAATATCTTTCAACACTCTGGAATGTGGCAATGAGTGTTAGGGCTCGTAGGGAGTTCCGCCTTTTCTGGTGGAGTGCATGAAAAAGGTAGCAAGTAATTTATCCAGGTTTACTGGTGTAATGGTTTCAAGCGGAGTTTCTATATTGTGCTTTTCTTTGAGGTATTTTGAACGGTCAAGACATCACTGTGAGTCTTTTTCATCGTGTTGGTGTTTTTGCCTGCTTGGATATATTTTTGTATGGCATCTTCGTTTATGTTCACTCATGTGCTAGTGCTGGGTTTTGGTTCTTCTGGTATGTCTGCATTTTGTGAGTTATTTTGTTGCTGGGGTTCCAGTAGAGGTTCAGTGTCTTCTTCAAATTGTGTTAGTATTTGGGTTAGTTCCATTTGAAAGTTATGGCAGTTTCCTGTGTTGCCATTTTGTATGCAGTAACAGTCGTTTTTTTCTGTAATACTTGCGGTCGGAAAAGGTGATCGAAATCCAGAGTCACGAAGTTGTTGGTGCTATTTATAGTTTTTATGGGAACAGCGCTTTTTCTGTATCGAAAATGGTTGTGCTGTTTTCGATAGTAATGTAGTATGGTGAAGTGTTGTTTGCCTGCAGTTTTCTTGTTGAGTGCACGAGGGTTCTGCAGGTGGATGATTTACTGGTTGTGCCAGTGTTGATTGCGTTTATGTGTGCCAGCTGTGTGGGTGGCAGAATGTAGGTCCGGCACAGTGTTTGTGATTGACAGTTTTCATTTATTCTACATATGTGGGATAAATCTAGGTTGGTTAGATTTATTCCACATATGTAGAAATAAATGGATTTATTCAATGGCTTTTGGTCTCACACCCATTGTATAAATGAGATTATTACAACAAAGAAGGTACAAAAAGGAAAAATATTATTTTTTTACATTAGTTAGTGTTTTTCTACATTCTCAACATTTTTCTCTCCCACTCTCCCCTTCCCTCCCAGGACAGGTTCTATCACTGTATTTATTTATCTTCTTTGGCTACTGTATAGAAGCTATAGGCGGGATATAAGATTCAATCTCTCTCCACGTGGTTCCAAACAAATCCTCCACATTGGGTTCAAATTCTATTACTAATTGTTCTATAAGAACTGTTTCGTACAATATTGCTCACTTCTTATATAAGTTAATTTCCCCCAGATTTTTTTCTTTCCACTTTACCAAAATAGTTCTTTTCATTGCCATAGACGCTAATGCCACAATTTTCTGTTGTGTATCATTCAATTTTATCTGTTGATAAAAATTGAATATATGTATTCCCATATTACATGGAATATCTACTTGAAACCAGTGGGAGAGAATTACATTTATTTTTTGCCACAAGGGTAAAATTTGGGGGCATGACCACAGACAATGGATTAAGTGTGCTACTTTCTAACATCCATGCCAACATAGATTAGAGTATTGTTCATTTATTTTATTAATCTGTACCAGTGTATAATATGCCTGATCATTAATATTATGCTGAATTTATTTATTTATTTAGTATTTGTTAGCTTTTGGTAACCAGGTAAGTGTGTTAGGCAAAAGACCTGCCTATTTTCAAGCACGACCCAGGAGTGTACAACAACAAGGGACAATGTTATAATGAATAATACAGGTATATGTACAGAAACACTGGACCACCATGGAGGGTGGTCAAACAAGGGTACAGAGTAAAACATCCAAGTATAAGTAGGTAACAACAAAACATCCAGGTAATTATACAGGAACTTGGTATGCCTAAATTAGCAATATTAGAATTATACAGGAACTGGGTATGATGACTTAGCAATATTAACATGGAGTGAGCTGAGGAAAACCAGAGAGGTAGTTAGGGGCAACTGCAGACACCAGGAGAGATCAAGTAATAAAAAAGTGCTTTTTTGAATGAGTTGTGAGATGGGGAATGCTTCACGTCAGTGGGAAGAGAATTGATTTGTTCTTTGCAGAGACATATATTTTATTCCGAAGTTGTGTAATCTCTTCCCATTGTCTATGTTTTAATACTACCCCAGCTTCCATTTTCCATTGGTTATTTATCTTATTATTTATCCTAATCTTAGGTTTGACCAGTTTTTTTATAGAAGTGGGCCAGCAGTTTCTTATCTTTATTTTCGATCAAACAAATTTGTTCTTTTATTATGGTAGATAGATTTGTGTCACTTTGGCCATATCTTATCCATGTTTTCTGAAAGATTTTCTTACTAGAATA
Organism: Neoceratodus forsteri; assembly: GCA_016271365.2. Lineage (NCBI taxonomy): Eukaryota > Metazoa > Chordata > Ceratodontiformes > Ceratodontidae > Neoceratodus > Neoceratodus forsteri. Next base: position 657,836,220 of record CM028136.1, read on the forward strand.
ACAATAAATAATGTTCCATTGTGTAATTTTCAATAATTTTAACATTTGTTTATAGGATAAGAAATCATTCTGATCCACAAACTCCTTCCAAAAAATAAGCCCACTGGTTTTTAAGATTTGGCCCCATGGGAAATTTATATCAGTAACCTTGAAATGTAACCACGGTAGCTCCAAATGTATAGGCTTTCTAAGATGTTCCATAATTAATTGAAACCACTTAAGAAATGTTGTAGAGATCTTTTTCAGTAATTCTAAATCTCATCATATATTACACTTATTCTTCAGCTTGTCTGTCGTATTCTTAATGCCTTACATTTCTTTAATTATTTCTTAATCATGGGTCTCAACAAAAGTAATTTGATACAAAAATGCCAATGTATTAGCTTTAGCATATTTTAATGGGTCTGGGCAACCAAGTCCTCCTAATTTCCTAGGTATGCAAACTGAATCCCAGGCAATACGTGGCTTTCCTCCTCTCCATAAGAATTTTCTAAATATTCTTTTCGTATCTTGAAACCAAGAAGTAGATGGAATTCTCAAAATATTTTGAATCATAAAAATTAAGTGAGGCATAGCCATCATTTTAATTGTATCAATTAGCCCCCCCCCCCCCCGGGACAATGTTAGTTTTTTCTAATTTTCCAATGAATTTATTATTGTATCTTTAGCTTTATTAAAGTTGTTTTATGTTATTAACTTGATTTGATGATAGATATATCCCTAAATATTTTATGTTATCTTGAAGCTTAAATTCTTGTACCAAGCCCCCAATTGTTCCTTTTTATGTTTTGATATTTTCATAATTACTGATTTACTTTTGTTAATTTCATATCCAGCTACTTGGGAATATTGATTTATTAGATACAGTAATGCTTTTATGGATTCATTAATATTCTTTAGTATTAAAAGAATATCATCTGCAAAAATGCTAAGTTTGATTTCTTCTGTACCTATCTTAATTCCCTCTATTGCTTGGGTTCTCTGTATTGTATTTAACAAAGGTTCTAATGTGAGAATAAACAAAGTAGGGGAGAGCGGGTATCCTTAACGTATCCCGTTCTCCATACAAAGCTCCTCAAAAAGAAAATTATTTACTTGAATTTTAACCTTGGTGTTATAGTATAAACTTAACACTGACTTCAAAATATACTTACAAATTCCCCAATAATGCAAGACCTGAAACATGAACTTCCTGTTAATTAAATCAAAAGACTTTGTAGCATCTATGGCTACTGTATAAAAAGTATCTTTGTTATATTGGGGATTATTATTTACTATTGAGATGATTGCTTGAATTTTGTGATTGGCTTGAGTAATTTTATGGCCTGGGATAAAACCATATTTATTATAGTGAATAAAAGATGGATATGAGTTTGTAATCTATTATTTATTATTTTTGCTATCAGATTGTAGTCTGTGTTTAACAGTGCTATTGAGCAGTAGCTATCTGGGGATTCAAGTGGTTTATCTGGTTTCTGAGTTAATATAACCTTTGCTTGTTGCATTGAACATGGCAACTTTATGTTGTCTTCTGTTAACACATCTTTTTTTTTTTTATTTTGCTCTTTACCCCCCCGAGCTACCTGCAGCCCAATTATCAGCCCGGTCACGGGCCGTCAGCTTCTGCACCCCAAATCAGCCACAGCCCTCAATACCCCATGGCCTGCCCCCCACGGTGGGGCCTGCGGCACTCCCGGCATATGCTGCAGGCACTGGGATTAGGTCGGGGGCTTGGCCTGGGGAGCACATTGAAGCCACGGTGAGCTTCATTCACGGCGGCAGGCAGCTCCTCTATTTTCCACTTTTCTGGGGAGGCAGGGTCGTGCCATGATGTCACCATCCACCCCGCCTCAATGGGTTGTCAAGCGTCGGCTGCGTGGGAACTCCCGGCCTCCTTGAGGTCCCTAGTGCGAATGCTACCCACCACCCCAGAGAAGGAGAGCTGCCCAGTGGACACTTGATCCTACTCCCCCTGGCCGGCCCTCCGACGACCCTGATCTATTCCCGAACCCGGGTCGCCGGCGTCGCAAGTGGAAATCTCACCACTGCACCGGCGGTCCGGCTTCTGTTAACACATCTAATATCATTTTTTCTATCCATTCAGAAATCTGACTAGAAACAGTTATATAAAATTCATTTGTGAAGACATCTAACCCGGTGGTTTATTTTTTGGAAGTAGCTTAATTTTTTGTATTATTTCCCTTTTTGATTAATATTATAGTACTCAAAGTTAGATGGCTTAATTCCTGATGCCTAAATAAAGTTATTTATATTGTCTGTATCAGTTTGTAACTTTTTTGATATATGATCTTATAGTAATTCACAAGCACTGTGGCAATATTTAGGTTGTTTGTTTTTATTTCTCCTTCTGTAGCCTTAATTTGTGTAATAATATTCTTTTGTTTTTCTTTCCTTACTAATGATGCTAAAAATTTTCCTGATTTATCAGCATGGAAATATCTAATTTTCTTTAATCCCCTTGTGATCCTCATAATCTCTTCATTAATTATTTGAAGCTTTTTCATTCTATATTCCTTCCATTCTTTATAGTATTTATCATAATTATTTATAATCAACTTATCTGTTTCAATCTACCTTCCACTTCCTTATTTCATTTCTTAAATTCTCTTTTTTTCTAATATCAAATGATATAATATAACCTATTACTGTTGCTTTAAATGCATCCCATATTTGAGTAACCAAGCATCCTTGTTTAAAGTTGTTTTCCCAATATTCGTCTATTTTTTGCTTTATGTACTGCAAAAATTGAGGGTCTTTTAGAAGGTAGTTGCTAAATGATCAATTAACTGTCTTGTATCTTAAGTGATCTGATATTATTATTTCAATACTTATTAAAGCATTCTCTGACATGCAAATATAATTTATCTCAACTTTGTTCAAATAGTTAATTAAATTATTAGAAGTTAAAATATAATCTATTCTTGAAAAAGATCTAATTTTTTTATCAAAATGTGTATAGTCTTTAATATTCCCATTAATAATTCTCTAGGGGTCTACTAATGATTCCATTACTATGAAATTAACTAGTTTATTGGCTATATTTAAGTTTCCTAACATAGAGTGTGTTGATTTGTCTATTTTTGGATTAATGAAGGCATTAAAATCATCTGCCAATAGTATGTCATTATCCTGAAGTTTTTGAAGTCCTTCTTCTAGTTTAGCAAGGAAATCTGCATAATTAATAAATGGTGCATAAACTGACCCAATAGTATAGCACTGCTGATCAACTTGTATTTTAAGCATATCCATCCTTCTGTGTCCCTAAAAGTGTCAATAACCTTTATCCACAGACCTTTTCTTATTAACATAATTACCCCTCTACTCTCTCTAGACTAAAATAACACTGATTTCACCATTTTGTTTTTAATTTATGACTTTCTTTTTCATCCATCTGAGTTTCTTGAAGACAAATAATATTCGCCAAAGATTTTTTTAAATATGTTAGTATTCTGTTTCTTCTAATTGGAGTGTTTGGACCACTCACATTTAGGGAGGCTATTTTAATTTGTGTTACAGCCTTTAAATGTATAGTACTTTAAAATATGGCTTCCATCAAGATCCAAACCATTATTTTCAATATATTTGTTTTCCTTCCACAACTTTTATATTCACATTTCGTATTTCTTTCTTTCAGAGCTCTTGTCCTGGGTTATACACCCCCCAAAAAAAAGAAAAAAGAACATCCAAAAAAAGAAAAAAATGCATACCAGAAGGTAAGGAATTATGGCAGTACCTATCCAGAACTGCACATAATTCCCCTCCCAAAAACTGTTTTTTAAACTATCAGAAGGCAAACCCTTCATGGTGTCTTTGCAGTGCCCCCCCCATGCACAGACCTAATGGACCAATGCCATTAACTAAATATCTCAGGAGTTAAGTCTCTCAGTTGTTGGCTAGCCTCCTGCATTGTATCAAATATATATATTGTTATTTAGGATCCAGTTTCATTTTTACAGGCATTATTATTGTCGCTTTATATTCCTTATTCCAAAGTCTGGATCTTAGATCATCAAATTGTTTTCTTTGCTCTATGATTTCAAAAGGTAGATCAATTTAAACGGCAATTTGGGCCCCATCCACTATAACACTTTTTTTCTTATAGACTGCACTCATGAATTTTTCCTTATCAGTAGTTCTCATAAATTTCAAAATTACTGGTCTAGGTGGTTCAAAGTCAGTAGGTCATTGTCTCAAGCTCCTATGAATTCGATCAATGTCCATTTTAATGTCATCGGCGTTTGTTTCTAAATGTGTGGCTGCTATTACTTTAAAAGATTCTGTCAAAGTTTTTGAATTATTCCACTGTTCCAATATTCCCAACAGTCTGATGTTTTTATTCTGGCATGCAATTCAAAGTCCATCAGTTTTTCCTGTAAATCATGACATTCTTTTTGTAATTTGGTACAGTCAGCTGTAAAGTATATAGGTCGTCTTGTATTTTTGTTGTTACTTGTTTTAAGTCAGAGAGTTCAGTTTTTATTTTAGCATTTTCATTAATCAATTGCTGCATCATTTCAAAGTAAGATTCCAAGTTTATCTGAGTTGTCATTAATCGTTCCATGTTAGTTTCTATATGAGAGACCATTTGAATTAAAGATTTTGCCCAAGTAGGGGGCTCTTCCATATTAGAGTTCTCATTTTCTGACTCCCATTCTGATTCTGAAGAATTTTCTGAAATTTGTTCTGTATTTGACTTCGACTGACCCTCATTAAAACTGCCTGGTGGATTTTGGGTTTCTTTAGTAGTTACAGTCTCGGCTAAAACAGTAATAGGTTCACTATGCATTTGTATGATATTCAGAGCATTTTTGTTTCTTACTGGAACCTCTGTTGTCTCTCTAGCTGTATTCAGAAGCCGTCCAGTCTGTTCAGAAGAAATTTCCTTCATAATAGTAGGATCTTCTGAGGTAGATTCATCTTTGGCTGTTTCAGAAGAAATTCTGTCACCAGTCCCATAGTTTTGCTGTGTTTGCTGTGTTGTTTTGTCAGAAGACTCATTTTGAAAGTCAAGAGGTATGCCAGCATGCTGTTCTGGTGTTTTTTGCTGGATCTCTTCGTTTAAGTTCAGCTTTTCTGCCGTTGATGTGGCAGGTAGAGTGTCTCTTGACTGCAGTGGTTGAAACATTGGGAAAATCCCGAGTTCTGTATGATTGCTTACAGTTTGGTCATTGATCCCGGTCGATTTAGTAACTACTGGTGTCCTGGTTTTACTCACCATAGTTTTCATCAGATTAATTTACATTTTCTTTCCGGTCACACCCCGTGTTCTTGTTCTTCCTTTCCATGACTTTAAGATATATGCTCTCCCTGACCGAACATTATTCTGAATGCCTTGAAAAGTCTTCTGACTTTCTTCACTTCTTGCTGATCAAACAAAAACTTATGGTACAAACTGATAGTTGCAGCCACCATTCTGGAAGTCATGTGCATTATCCAGGAGGGGAGAGTTGTTCACCGCTCAGCTCTGCTGGTGTCTTGAAACTGGCACCATGCTGATCTCCACACACCTACTGGGCAGCGCCTCTCACTGTATGAGTGTGTACTGTAAATAGAATGTGCTCAGTGAATGACAGCTGCAGTCATTCACTGAGCACATACTATATACAGTATGCACTCATACAGAGCTCAGTTGACAGCTGACCTTGGAGGTGAGAGATGGGTTGTGCCAGTCACTGGCTGGGTATGGTTGGGGGGGTAGTAGGGCACTGCCAGGTGTGAAGTGAGGGGGCCACTGGACCACCAGGGCTAAGGTAGGTTACACTTGTGCTAGCAATATTACAGTATTGTTACACTATAAATGTAAGGTCGCTCCTGTAAAAAAGCTTTCAGCTTAGTGTGCTATACCTGGTTAAAAAACAACTAAATAAAAAAAAATTAAAATAAATCCAGGATTGGGGGTTGTGGTTTGGGAATGAGGTTGGATAGCCTGTGGATCATTACAGATATATTATTGGGGATCAGGGCTGGGGGGTTGGATATCCCTGTGGGGCATTTACAGATATATTATTGGGGATCAAGTTCTTTTTTGGGGGGGCTGCTAGCCCACAAGGCACCAGAAAGCATACAGGAACAATTCTTACTTGAAAGCAGGACATATGAAAATTGCTTTTCACAAAATTGCTTGCTCTGTGCACCAAATGTACTTGAAATTCCCTAACATAGAGGAACTCATAGAGACATAATAGGAGAAGAAAATGACTGGAGGATCAAGAACAAGATATTTTGGCTGTTTCAAAGGAATAGGTTCTGCAGGAAAAGGAATAGGTGGCTCTCTTTTGAAGAGATCTTCTCAGGGAAAAAAAGGAGGATATGAATACAACAAGCAGGTTCAGAGTCCGTCTGATCAAGCTCAGAGAAAATAGCATGGGGGGAGACAGTCACCAGAAAGGAAGTACAGAAATACAAACAGATCAGCATAGCTACAGTAAATGGATTCAGTGGTGACAACTGTTGTGAAAGCTAAACTCCACAAGTGGAATTTTAGTGACTTACCTATTACGTGTCCATGGAGTTTTGAGCAAATTTTGCTAATCAGTAATTCCTGAAATTGCCACAGTAAATGTTAATCTCCTAATCCACATTTATTATGCTCAATTAAATTCCAGGGCCTATTTATATTGGGTACACAGGCCTAATTTGGGGTGTACACCCACAATAGCAGCAGAGCTACAAAGATAAAAAAATATTTTAAACATGTTCACACTTTATCTCCCACTGAACTCCTCCTGACTGGTAACCTCCAGCCCCACCACCCACTGAACCCTGGACATACCCCATTTGCTGCTTCCTACCACCATGGGTGAATGGGTGCTTTGGGAGGTAGTGCAGGGCCTGCATAGCTACCAGCATGAGCCTGTCAGAAGCAATGTGTTTTTCTCTCTTTTTCTGTCCAACCTGGTCTAGAACATGTGCCATGGTGTGCATCTACTGTATTAAGATGCAGCACACCTCTGTGCCTTCTCCCAGCTAACTAGGCACATGACCACTGCTGTGTGACCTAGCCTTTACTAGGTGGCATGCATGCTATCCTCCCTCCCTCCCTAAAAGAGGAGATCCATCAGTGGATGATCAAACCTTATTCCTTGGCCAGCACCAAGAGAACCTGGTCTGTTCCTGAACCTGGATCACCAGTATGGGTGGAGGTAAGGCATCCAGTGCTCCAGCCCTCCTCGCCCCCCCAAGCCACACAATTCTCACACAGTTTAACAAATAGTTAAATTGTGAAATTATGAACTCCTGTAAGTTCCAATGTTCTTAACCAGCCAAGTCACTATTTAGCAGTTTCTAAGACTCTTTCAAGAAAGTATGGATATACAGTAAATTTTGAATTATCTAGCTGTGGAGGTGGTTAAGTTGTAAGCAGAGACATATTTTCAGAAATGTCCACAAAAATAATTTCCAGACTTTGAGCCCATATAAGTTTAATGCTCCTTATCTACATTACATGAAACGTGGCATCCATTTGATGCTTGTTACATTTTTAAAAAAGTAGCAACATTTCATTAAATTTCATAACATTTGTGGAACTTCATGAAAATTACATGAAATTAGAATTTTCTAACTCTGCCCAGCCCTAAGATAGAATACATTACCTAATTAAAGAAAAATAAACACAAATTTAAAATCATAAAAAAAGATGTTTATTGTGTTGACAGCAAGCAGAGCTAAAACAGCCCTGTGGTAGACTAGCATTATGTGTCTTTATCAGTAACCTACCTCAGTACCCCCCATTACACCAGGATCTACAGCACAACCAAACGAGCAGATAAAAATGTTTCTGCTCATTCATGAGCTCCACCCCCACTGAACTTGTTTTTTTATTTGATTTGATATGCTTATCTGTCTCTGACTTCCCAGACTACAATCCTCAGTCCCCAGTCCCCTGCACCTCTATATTATCCTGTAATTGTCCATTATTAGAGTAAGGGTCCAAATAGTAAAGGCCACTGTACAGAAAGAACATGTACTGTACCTAGCAATGCACGTGATGGTCTATAAAACCACATAGCACTGTATGTTCTTAAACAGATTTCGTTTTACTACAGCACATAGTTACTAGTTTTGAAAATTCTCATTCCACAGCACACGTGTTACTAATACTCATTCTGTGCAGTGCGATTGTGCTGATATGTCAACGGAGCAGTAAAATCCAATCAGTTAAACTACACAACACACTACATATTTTCTTATTCCATCACACAGTGACATTTGTAGCTGGAACATTTTCTTACTAAACACAGTGTGATCTTAACTAGTCGGGCACTTAATTAAATAAGCTGCAATCATGAGATAAACAGAGGCAGGAGACAAGTCTGGTGAGAATATCAAAGAAAAAATCAAATAAGGTGAAGCATTTATGTGAGCAGAAATGTTTTCTCTGCTTAGTGATGCTGTTGGTGATGGAGTTGGGAGTTACTGAAGTAGACTAAGGATAAAGGTACATAAACATTGTAAAAAATGTTAGTAGTGAATTTTTACAGTGGACGTGGGAGTGCAGAAAAAAATGACTGCAATAAGACACTGAATGTTTTGAAAAAAGTGATTTCAGAGATGTAATGAGGCCAAGCAATATTAGTGTGGCAGGAATTATATCATGCATCTCAGGGTCCTATAGGCCAAACCCATCATTGGATTCACTGCACAACCATGGAGATATATATATACATATATATATATATATATATATATACATACTGTATATTATATAATTCACATTTTATTGAGAGTTAATGAAAGAGAAAGCAATGTTACAGATATACTGATACAATATTACAAACAGAATCCTGTCTAGGGCAGAGGCTCCTCAGAAATGCAACTCTTAATGTCTGAAAAACCCTAGTGTATAAGAATTAATGGCACAGAAAAAATAACACGTACTGTATTACACGAAGCATTGACTTTATAACCTAAAATAGCAATCAGCTAATAACAGTAGTATGGTTTAACTTGCATGCTGAAAGATGGGATGTCTCCTGTGGGACCTTATATAAGAGATACAAATGCAAAGGACCTGATAGTTTCAAGGAGGTAAACATAGTGTATGAGCAGTATAGAAGGGGTTCTAAGACCTGGGAGTACTTGATGCTCAAGTTAGGGTGGATTTCTTTGTAATGGCAGCCTAGAATGTTACCAGGTTGGCAACCCCTTCACACCTACTGTCTGAGGATTAAGAGCACAGTAGGAGCCTTCTAGGGAGGAGAGTGTGCTGCTTCCAGGGTGGTATATAATGCCATAAAGTTACCTGAAGGAATTAAGCAGTATGCTGATTTGAGGAATCTACCCCAAAGTTGCCTTGTAATCTTATAGTTTTCTGCAGGTTGTATAAAGTACATAAGAACATAAGTATTTTGGACAGGAGGGAGCAAAGGCCCATCTAGCCTGTCCGCTGCTAGTTCAGTGGGTAGCAATACAAAATCCCCCCTCTGTAAGTACTCATCAAGCCTACATCTGAATATGTTCACACTTTTACTGTTTACCACCTCTTACTGTAATGAGCTCCAACACTTAACCACCGTTTGTGTGAGCCAATTATTCGTCTGGATGTTCTAAAGTGTCTTCCATTAAGTTGGAAATAGTGGCATATTGAATCCCTAATATTGGGCTCTTTTCATGAATGGTGCAGATGGGCTATGCGCCGTGTAACCCAGGTGCTTAGCCCACCAGCACTCGCCTTAGTGAATAGGCACCCTGGTTGTGCACGCTGTCGCCCCCCTCCCCATGTGCTATGAATGATCCCACTGTGCCCCTCCAATGAAACCCTGGATGAACATGCAGCTCCATGTGGTGGTGGGCTGGGGACTGGCTTGGGGGACATGTCTGCACTCCACGCCATTCATGACGGTGCAGGTGCAGTGCATGGAGCGGTGATGGCCATGCCTCCCCCCGGGATCCACCGCTGGTCACGGTGGGGATAGTGGGAGTCAACTGACTCCACACTGAGGCTGCCGCTGACGTTAGGGCACATTGGGAGGGCTGGGGGACAGTCATCTGGGGACCCCCACTCCCTGTGCCGTAGGCTCATTCATGCCTGCTGCCAACATGGCACCCCATGTGTGAAGGGTATCCAGCAAAGTACCCGGTACAGGAAGCTGATTGGCTGCCTGCTTGGGTCCACAACTCTGCACCAGACCTCCCCCATGAACCTGTGTGCCGGCAAGATGGGGCAGCAGATGGGAGCCATCGTTGGCAATGTTTGAAACATAGCCATGGCACACAGAACTCCCGGGTGTGTGGAGCTATGCGGGGGTTATGTGCCTCTGCAAGAAACCCCACATGCTTTAGTGAATAGGTACCATTATGCTTAAATTCCAGGCATAGACAGTTCCATAGGTTTAGGTTATATAGTGCTTTATACATGGTTATCAAATCACCCCCTCAGCCTCCTTGTCTCCAATGAGAACAGACCCAGAATTGAGAGTCTTTCTGTATACTCCTTGTCTTTCAAGCCTGTAACTAGCTCTGTTGCCCTTCAGTGCACTCTTTCAAGTTTTTGTATGTTACTTATATCCTGAGGAGATCAAAACTGTCCACAATATTCCATATTTGGCCTCACCAGGGGTCTGTAAATGGGCAACACAACTATTCTTTCCCTGCTAGCAATATTTCTTCTTATACGCCCCATGATTTTATTGCACTTGGCAATGGTAGCATTGCACTGTTGGTTTGGTCTAAGACCATTTAACAGTAACACTCCCAAGTCCTGTTTTTAAAATATGGCCAATCACATAACTTGTTTCCTTATTATTGTGGCAAAAATGCATAACAAGACACTTATCCAAATCAAATCCCATTTTATTGATGATTGATGGAAAATGTTATTCTCAAATTGTGCCGCTTTTCCATTCTATAAGTAATTCCTTGAAATCCATGGACATATCTAAGAAATAACACATAACGGGGTGTGGGTTATGTTCTGATAAATGCATGCCTAGGGGTGTACTGAGGCATGTGGCCACAGACCGAGTGCCTCACTGCTCCTAGATGTGCATTTATCAGAACATAACCCACACCTCAGAGTGTGTTATTCCACCTATAAAATGGGTATAGTTTGATAAATAGAGAAAGTGTTTAGAAAAGTAACAAATATTCAGTTTTTCTTTTTAAAACCAAAATAGTCCCTCTGCTTCATTATCAGTAGGGGCGTTTGAGAGTGAGTTGATTTTTTGTGTGTTCTCTCCCCCACCACTTGTGTATTTATTCTATGCCACTTTCTTTTACTCATACTCAGTTTCCCAGTTTTGTCTCCCACCCATCATTCTGTTTCATAACCAACTTCCCTGTCTAAAGAGTGACCATGGCAAACTGCTAGGCTGCCAGCAAGACTGAGATTTTCATGTGTTCTTGCTGGGAGCATGCTTCCATCTGCAGTTGCAAGTTTCATGAAACTGCCAGCCTTGGCCAATCTCGTTCTCCAGTGCACAAGACTGCGCTATCTGGAGTCCGGGGAGAGAGCCAGGAGGTTCCCCACCCTGTGCTTCCGGCAGTCTAAGGCAAAGATGGCCATACATGCTCTTCAGCTGGACCCGTGAGGCAGATCCTTACCAGGCCCCAGGAGATTGCTGATGCTTTCTGCCAGTATTATCAGTCCCCATACGCTGCTGATTCCTCATCATTTGACCTTTTCATCCAAATTGCTGAATATTTGGAGGCTTTGCACCTCCCACAGCTTCCCCCTCCCCCAGCAGGATATTTTGTACTCCCCCATATCCAAGGAGGAAGTCAAAGCAGCTATTCGGTCCTTCACCAAAAATAAAGCCCCGGGCACTGATGGTTTTCTTAATCATTTTTATGTTGAGTTTAGTGAGCTGGTGACCCCTGTTCTTACTTGTTTGTTTATTTGCGATCTTCAGGTTTGTCTGATTTCTCATTTTCTCAGGCTTGGATCTCCCAGGTTCCTATATTGGGTAAGAATCCCTTGGTTCCCGGTAGCTACAGGTCGATCTCCCTGCTCAATTTGGATCTGAAAATCATGGTGAGGGTTTTGGCCTCTCACCTCCTTCAAGTCTGGTTGGGTCTTATCAGTCCAGTACAAGTTGGATTCATGGTTGGCCAATCCTCTTCTGACCATATCTGAAAGATCTGGTATCTGATCTCCACGTCGGGTGATGGCAGGGTTCCTGCAGCTTTGGTTTCGCTCGATGTGAAGAAGGCTTTTGTCCGGGTCTCTTGGCCCTTTCTTTTTGCCACCCTCTGAAAATTTGGCTTTCCCGATGGCTTCTGTGTGCATGCCTTATACTCCAACCTGACTGCTAGGAACCACTGCAATGGAATCTTGTCTGCTCCACTTATCTTGCAGTGGGGGATGCAGCAGGGATGTCCTTTATCCCCAATTTTGTTTAACTTTTACCTCAAACTCTTGTCACACAATCTGCAGAACAACCCTGCCTCTGAAGGTATTCAGGTTGGTGGCATTAGTTGTAAGCTCTTGATTTACGCAGATGATTTACTCCTTCATTTAGTTAACCCCCATTCTTCTCTTCCTGCTGCACTTGGTGTAATCCACAGGTTTTCTGAGGTAGCTGGTTACAGACGTAGATCATGCTACTCATTGCCTATGTCCCTTGTCAGCAGATTTTGGATTTGGGCCTGCTCTGGGAACCTTGCATTCTTACCTACTTGGGTATCAGGGTTACTAGGGCCTGGCTGCTTTTGGGAAAAGAGAATCTTGCCCCCCTTTTGAAAGATGTTTCTGCTGACCTCCAAAGATGGATGCATCTCTCCCTTTCCCTATGTGGTAGGGTGAATGTTATTAAAATGAATATCCTACCTCATATTTTATACCCCTTGGAAATGTTGGGTCTTTTTCTAAGACCTGGTTTGTTAAGCATTATTCCTCCATTTCCACTTTTCTCTGAAAGCAGAGGGCCTCTCGAAGAGACTATTACAAACTTACATTGTCTAGAGAGAGGGATGGCCTCCAACTTCCTAATTTTTTCTTGAATTATTGCGCACTGCACAGTTCTAAATATTTCCTTTGGTTCTCCTCCCCGCTCCCCCTTGACACTGTGAATTACCGGCTGATGTGGTTGTCTTTGGAACAATGCCTTTGTACACAGGCAGGTACACAAGCAGGTCTCCAGCTTCCCAGCCTCCTATACCTCAAACTTTCCCAGTTGCCTCCCAAGCTTCGTGGTAGACCCTGGGGTAGTCTCTAAGAGCCCTGAGGTAGCTTTGTGGGTATATGGGTTGGGAATGTGAAAGGATCTGTCCCAGACAATTTTGCAGAATCCCAACATTCAGATTGCACACCAGCCCATCACTATTCAGTTCTGCCCTTGACTCAGGTCTGACCCTCTTTTGTCTTTGATCAATGGAGATGTGATGGTCCCGCTCCCTGTTGTCCAACATAGGTTTTCCCTCCCAGTGTTTCATCCTTTCAAATATTTGCAGCTTACAGTGCTCTCACCTCTTTTTTGGGTGCTCGTACCTGGCTTTTATCATCTGTGGAGGTTCTATCTGAACTCCTTCACATGGCAATTCAACCCCATACTGTCTCTGGTTTTTATCCTTTTTTTTCAGCTGAAGGACCCTGCCAATCTGGATGGTATTTGTTACTACTGGAAGCAGGTGCTACAACTCCAGGTGAAAGTTAAGGTATAGCAGGGTGTCTGGCAACTCCTACACAAATTTGTAAAGGACCGATACCACTTGTTGCAGTTTTGCATCCTGCATAATCTCTATTTCACACCCGCCAGACTCTATAAGATGGGAAAGCATGCCTCCCCAACTTGCTTCAGCTGCCACGTTGCAGAGGGTCACCTGATGCATATTCTCTGGGTTTGTCTGAGGGTGCGCCCCTTTTGGAACTCTATCCATCTTTCCCTGGGCCCACATCTGGGGTTAGAATCTTTCTTCACCCGGAGATCTGTCAGGTCAGCCTTTATCAGGAGGAGCTTTTTGAACCATGCCATGCCTTTATGTCCCTGATTTCTATAATGTCAAAGTTAAATATTTGCCAGCACTGGTTGGATGAAACTATCCTGTCCTTTCAGGAGTGGCAGCAGGAGATCCTGTTGGCCATCGAAATGGAAAAACAGATTGCATGTAGGCAAGGTCGGCCTCTCTCTTCACTCTCATTGGGATTCACTTTATGCCCTGGTATCCATCTCGGGTGGTACACAGGATCTCCAACCTGTTTCTTCCCCATAAGGTAATGCCCTCTCATTTCCATCTGAACACTGTGTACACAGATTACTGTTATGTATCTTAATAGGTCATTGATTAGGGGTCATATTTCAGGTGTGCTCTTGGGGGGGGTTGGAGTTGTCTTTTGGGGGAAGGGTTGTTGGATTGTGTCTGGTTTTCTTTTCTTTCCCATTGAATCTGCTGCTGTGTTTATGAGCTGGTGTATTTTGTGTTTTTTGTTATTGTGCTGTTGAAAATCAATAAAGTTTAGTAAATTATTAAAAAAGTGTCAGTCTTCTAATGCAAATGTGGATCAGGAGGGAGATTGAGATAGAGTGGTCAGCAGAGGTGTTGTTATGAAAATAAGTGGCTTGAGAGGGACATCAACAGGGATTTAAAACAAACAAAAAAAATACTTTTGTGGTTTGTATGGGATAGGGATGGAAAACAGAATTCTAAAAATGACTTGTTTTGGAAACATTTTCTCAGTGGCACAGGAATATTTCTGGTAATACTGGCACAGGTATTGGCACTTGTTATGTTGTGTGCTATAAAATCAGAAAAATAAGCATAGCTGGCAAGGGCTCTTAGCCAATCAGATTAACTGATTGTCTACCCATTTTAAAATTTATAATATGGAATGATGAATGAACAGATGTTTTGGCATTAATCATGGCATAGCAAACAATAAAATAATATTACAATAGACAGAATATGAAAATCAAAAAAATAGCAATATAACTACTATTACACTAGCATATCTGACTAGCAGATTTTAATGAAACTATCACGAAATTTTCTTGCATATTGATATCAAAAAACATCAACACAAAACATTTTTCCATTGCTGGAAACTTTCCCATAGACACATATAGTACCAAAAATATTTGTGAGGAAGTTGATGCCCAGGGCAGTGCTCATGTAGACATAGACGGGATACCTTCTCTCCAGTAGCACTGTCAGACAGTATCTGTTTCCAACAAAGAGCAGACCATCTGACCATGTATCTGTTTTCTCCTAAATGATATCTAACAGATCAAAAACAGTTTTTATGCACAGCAGTTATTTGAAATGAATGGTTACTTTGTGGTCTACAATTTTCAGAATGGACAACATCCAGATAATGACAGTCATTTCCTAAGTTATATAGCTAATAGAGCTTGTAATGCACCACTTGCATGTGCATAGTATCCCACTCATTAGACATTAGAAAAAAACTGTCACGTTAAAGGGACATTGTCAACTCCCTTAGGCCTCAGATTATCCCTTGTTTAAAAACACATTCCATGTATGCTTTCATACTGTAAAAACTGCTGATGTAGCTGGCTGAGTCTAATTCTGTATTTCTTTTTAAAAGTGAAAAATAGTCTGCCAACCATATTGGTGTCACCACATGATAATGTGTTTGTTTGCATTCCTTGATGAACTTCCACTGCATATTTCCTGGTCTTGGGAACACCCCCTCACAATCTAGCCACTCATGATACAGTGGGAGCAGAGTAGACTATTGCACAATGAGTGGCTTCACTTTTTGGGGTATTCATATTGTTCAGGAATAATAAAATACGAGCTGATCATGGTTTTGAAACAATGCAAGGCTGGGTATTATTGTACCATTACCATGCTTTTCAGTTCTGCTAAGAAAAGAAACAGATAAAACAACCAGCCACATTAATAAATTTTAGAGAAAGTAAACAATCAAAAAATGTGGATTTTCAACTAGAAGTAGTATGACATGGAAAGGATTGACAGTGATCCTTTAATGAGAGGGCAAAATAAGCTCTGTTTATACAATTACTGCTTTAGTATTTGCAGAAATCTTGCTCCCAAAACATCCAGAATGTGGTCAAGCCATACTTGAACATTTAAAAAACTAACTGAATAAATAACTGTGCAAAGCCTCAAGGAACAACTCTGACTATCTGACTATGATAAATTCTGGCCATGTCCCTAGATGGACTGGAATCCATTTGTAGAAAACATTTTTTTTTTTAAACCCTGTGTTTCTTCACCTCCCTCCTGAATGCCCTTCCGGGATCAACTCAATGAGCCCTGTCACTTGCCTTATCCTCCAGGTATTGTACTTACCCCTGCCTCCTTTGTCCCTCATGATATTCTCCCCATGGTGGTATTCCTGGCGAGTGAAACTTTCCCAAGTGAGTAAAGATTCAGTTATGATGGTGGGTGCCTTGCCAATAGTATGGGGCCTGTAGGGGGTCAGCATTCATGCTGCTGTCTAAGATTTTTTCCCCATTTCTCTCCCTGGGCTAGCTAGCATAAAATGTCATGATGTATTGGTGTGTATGAAGGTGTGTGTGCACATGTCAGCATCTGGTGGTATTTCTTGATCTGTGATGCAATCTTTGGTCTGCTGACAACCAGCTTCTACTGGGTGTCAAGCAAACAGTGATGATTGGATGCAAACCAAAAGGAGGACAGCTGTCTTATGGAATGCTCAATCAATGTTTCTGTGCTGGCCCGCTGCCACCTGAGTACATTCCTCAACATGGGTCGCTGGGATAGGAAGCAGAATCCCTACCGCTGTGCTACCTGACCACCAAAAGGTGTTTTAAAGTTTTGTTTTTTTCTCTTCCTAAGCCTCTGATGTCTCCCTTTTTCCCAGACCCCCCCCCCAGTCCCTTCACCCTGACATTCACCAGCATTTACCACCAGCCAGTACCCCCAGGACTTGGCCCTTTGTAGGGCTACCAGGGCCCACCAATCCACCACTGTGAACTGGATCTCATAGTTGAACCAGTGAGCCTGGCTAGTTGGGTATGAGGCCTGCTAAAGTCCATGCGCCATCTTGCTGACAATGATTTTTCCTGTTTTCTTCCCTGAAGGGGCATGGCATGCAATGACACCATGTCGCATAAGCCATGCACCCATGTGTCGACATCTGCCCACCCCCCTGCTCAGTCTATGGCAGTCCCAGGTGCCTTCCCCTAGCTTACCACTAGGTGCCAGGCATATGCTGGGATCTGCAATACCTCCCCCTGGAGGTGGAAAGTAGTCCTCCGAATGCTTGATCCTCCTCCCCATGGCTGGCCCTCCATTGGGTTCCTGGCATCACGATTGGTAGCACTGCTGCTGTGCTGGTGGACTGGCTAGGTGTTTTGAAGTTTAAAAGTGCAACAAAAAGCATGTGCAAAGATTTGAATGTTGCTATCTATCTTGCTTGAAATTTGTCTGGCCGACACTGTGGACCCAGATGCTAGCTAGAATTTGAGCTCTGTGGCTCTGGTGGCTCCCAGATGAAAATTCATTTTGTTTCTCTAGCTGTGCAGCAGTGATTGAGGTGAGAACCATCACTTTCAATGGGAGATGTGCACCTTAAATGAAATTTGTCATCCTGGAATGAACAACTGCGCAGTTCTTGAGAATAATTACAGAATAATTACAGAGGACCTCCAGTGGTGAGCTGTGTTTCATGGATGGGAAATGGCAGATGAAACGGTGGCCCTGGCACCAAACAATGATACCCAGGAAATGAAGGATCTCCTGCAACAAGTATTATGGGACATCACCACATTTAAGACATCGGTAGCAGCCTTAGAGTAGAAGGTCAAGGAGCTGCAGTAGAAATCCTGAGATACAAAGATGTACTTGTCATACACAGATGACAAGGACACCAGACATGAAGCATGCATAAAGGAGCTGTAAAGGCTTGTGGTACTTCTGTGGGTCGGAGTGGAGGATGCTTGAAAATAGAAGCCGCTGTAACAACTTCTGCCTGGCCAGTTTCCTGGAGGGGCAGAGAATCATGACCCAGTCAGATTTTTGCAGAGGGAGATACTCCAGCAAGTACACCATACCTGTAAGCTCACACTGGAGATAAAGTGAACTCATAGAACACTCTACCCTGCACCTAAGCCAGAAGAGGTCATGAGACCCTTCATAATGAAGTTTCTCTGTTACCCAGAAAAAGAACTGATACAGGCCCTGGTAAGGGAAAGGGCCCCCCTGATTTGGCAGGGGCACCAGATCCACATCTTTGCAGATTATTCTATGAGACTGACCCAGAAGATGAAGGAGTATTTACCTATTAAAAAAGTTCTTCAGGCACAGGTTATCCCCTATAAAATGCAGTATCCTGCTAAGTTTCTGTAACTTGAAATGGAATCTGACGCACTTTTCATACTCTGGAGGAAACCTCCCAGTACATTAATAAGCACTGGCCCAATGCTTTATTTCATGCACTATCCTGAGCTAGGTCAGGTGAACTGTCCTTGCCAGTCTACCTGAAGAAGATGCCATGGTCTGCTTCTAGCTCTATGGACTGTCATTTGGAAAATGGCTATGGTAATATGGAATGGCATAGCACAAAAAACAAAGTGATCCAACTGGAAAGGGTGAGATAGGCAGTGTGTGGTGGGGCCGGCACTTGGATTGGGCCCCAGAGACTACAACAGAGACTCTCAACAGTCTACACCAAGTTCAGACTAATAGTGATCCAGCGCTGAAAGAAGCTGGCACTCAGGTGGTCTCTCCTTCCAAGGCACCACTGCTGAACACAATGGACAAATCAATAAGAGGTAACCCTCCAGCTCGACAAATCTAAGGATACGTGCTCCTGGGTGGATAGAGCAGTTAGTGCAGAAACTGTGGCTGCCAGTGCTTGTCAGGAGTGGAGCAGTGACTCTTCCCAAGCTGGATGATTTCAAGCAGAGTAATTGGAGCAAGCCAAGAGAGATGTCATTCGACTTTCCCTTACATCTGGCAGAATTTCTATGGACTATTACATAGGACTTTATTCTTGCAAAAAGCTACATCCCTGTCTGTTTGTTTTTTTGTCTGTTTGTTATAAATGTAGTTTGTTGTTAGGTGATTGTTGGGGTATGGACTCTGCAAGCTATTATATGTTAAAGCAGTTATGTGCCATTGTAGGCTATTTAGTTGTTAGTTGCCCTTGCTTCAGCTCTGCCCTGTCAGCCCTTGGCATCTTGCAGGTTCATTATGCTTCTTTTATTACAGGAACATATGTTTAATGAAGGTGCTGACCTGGGGTGCTAATTTCTTATGGGGAGGGAATGTCTCCCTGGTATGTGCAGCCAAATCTGATCCAAGTGTCCTTCCTCAGGGACAAGTCACCTCTTACCTCTCGATGTCTGCTCGTTGCACTTTGACATGTTCTATGGGGCAGTTCTCATTGTTTAGCAGGGATGCTTGCATATTCTGGCAGGTGTGCTGCTCGGCAGAGGAAATTTTACCACTCATCTGTAAAGTGGAGGCTTACCTACTTTGATTGCTCCCTATTCTTTGGCTCACAATACAGTATTTCTTTGGATTTGCATCTTCTCATCCCTTCCCTTCCCATTCCGGCCAGATACTTACCTCATAGTTATGGATCAGAGAGGTAGCTCTGATGCGCAGACTTTCTTCCTCCCCACAGCACTGCCAACTTGGGGCACCCTTGTGGAAAGGATTGTACCTTCTTTTCAAATCTGCATCACACTTACTCTCACATTGACCTGTGGCTGATACTCAGCCACTGGGTGCCAGAAGTTCTTTAGGCTTCTACATGCACAATTATCATATCTGACCATGCCACTGTATCCTTTACATGGTTCTCCATGGCCACAGGAATGTCTTCTGCAAAACAGTGGAGATTTAATACCTCCTTGATGCGAGACCCCACATTCTGTGTAATGCAAAGGAAGGATATTGCTTCCTTTTTGGAAGCTAACAGTCCTGGTGACATTTCTGAAGCTACTAGGTGGGATACCCTCAAAGCTTATATTAGAGGTTGATGTATCAGTTATGCTTCCCATGTCAAAAGGCAGTGAGCAAAATATCTAGAGGAGCAGCTGCTAACCCTCCAGACCCTGGAGGAAAAATAAAAGGCAGCCTCCTTTCAATCCCCTAAACTGTTGGCTGAGATCATGGGCACATGATAGAACAGCAACTTGCACCTGCACCAATTAGCTGAGTTTGCCCTTTTCAAACTCTGCCAAACCTTTTGAGTGTCTGGACAGCATCCTGGGAAACTACTAGCTTATCAACTCTGGAAAAGACAAGAGCGGTCTAAAATTCTGAGGATCAGGAACATGTCTGGGGAGGTACGTAGAGGAGAGGGGGACATTAATACAGTCTTCCAACTCTCTGTAGGCAAGAAGGAAAACCTACTCAAAAGGGATGACTTCTTTCCTGCCCTCACTGGGCTTGCCAAACATATCCCCAGAGATCCAGGACATGCTGGAAAAGCCCTTCACTCTAAGGGAGTTGGATGAGGTGAATAGCACAATGCCAGCTGGTAAAACCCCTCAGAGTGATGGCCTCCCAGTTGAGTTTCTCAGGCACCTAAAACTAGTCCTCCTGGATCCCCTGATGGCCACCCTTAATGAGGCCACACAGATAGGGTCCCTCCCTGTATTTATGCAAACAATAGTAATCGCTCTCATCCCTAAATCCTGGAAGGACCCCCCAGTGTGGTAGCTACAGGCTAGTTTCATTAATAACACTGGACTGTAAAGCATATGCCAAAATAATAGCTGCTAGGCTCCAGGAAGTTATTTCAGAACTAATGAATCGAGACCAGGTTGGCTTTGTCCCACTAAGATGCAGCAAAGACAACACACAGCAGCTAATCAATCTTATGAACTGGTTGCCGAAAACGCAGAATGCTGATTGGCCGAGATGTTTTTAAAGCTGTGATGATATCGAGCTGTATCATCACAGCTTCAAAAAACCTCCAGTCACCAGAGTCCTCACTGGCAACAAATTCCTTTGAGTACAATGTTGCCCAGGTCCCGTGGTCCGGAACAAATCAGACCTGCAGACGGCTGCTGTTAAAAATAGTAATAAAAACCCACACACACATCAAATCCTTAGCAAGAACTACAGATTAAATAAATGACACTGCCCCCCTGACTGACCACACTCAAAAAGTTGCCCACTATCCACAAAGCACTGCCCAACACCACCACACCAAATAAATGCCAGCAATGGCCACTCACCATATCGAGTATGACGGCATGACTTGCAGCTCAAGCAACTCCTCAAAACAAACATAAGGAAACAACCCCAAAACTCACCACACTATGCCTGTTTTTTCCCCACACACTTGTATCAGCCAGCCAGCTGCATCACCTTTCAACAACCACTCTGGGTGACTTACTGTGAGATATCCCTTGTTTCCATTAACATCGCTGCTTCATCTTTGCCACACATAAACTTTTGAGAAAAATAAAATAAAACTACACACATCTTCACTCAGACATCGGGACCAGGTCAAAGACAAAAATAATGCAGTTCAATTCCTGGTACTGAGAGACACACAGTGCACCTCCTCCATGAACTCAACTTACAACAGTGCCACCTGCTGTCTAGAACTCTTCAGGAACTATTTTATTAAAATGTATTCCTCCAACACCTCAGAAACTGCACTTTCAGAAGTATTTAAGTTTTTTTTATTTTATTTTACTGATAAAACATTTGTTCCAGTTCACAATAGCAATAATGCACTCCAGGGTGTGGTATATCATGGGATATCATCACTTCTCTGGCGGTCGGACGCACTCTGCCTGTGGCCTCATTCCCAACCACCTTAGCTGTGACACTATCTCATGATATACCACACCGTGTCATGCATTATTGCTTAATTATTTGGCAGGCATCTCATCTCCATCCCTTGGAAGTGCTCCTCTCTTTTGATGCTAAAAATGCATTTGATAAGGTGGAGTGGCTGTCCTTGTTTTTTGTGCTGCAGGTATTTTGTGTTGGGGCATCCTTTATCAAGTATATTCGCACCCTTTATAATGGTGCTTCAGCCTCAGTGCTCATTATCTCATTGGCCTAACCCCCCCTTTTTGTTAGGGAGAGGGATGCAGCAAGGTTGTCCATTCTCTCACCTTTTATTCATTCTTACCTTAGAACCCTTGCTTCAGGCCATGTGGAATCACCCAGGTATTCATGGATCAGAGATGGAAACAGACCATAAAGTTTTAGCCTGTGCTGATGATATTTTGCTGGCCCTTATGTGGCCAGAAGAATCCATCCACTCTGTGCTGTCTATTCTTTAGAAATTCATCTCTTTGTCAGGTTATAAGGCTAATGGGACCAAATCACTGATATTAACACTATCACCAGAGACTAGACATGTACTGGGCTTCCCCTGGGGACTCCAGGAGGCACAGAACTCTCTGAAATACCTTGGGGTAATCTTTTTTCTGTTATCTGAGCGCTCTAGGTGGGCTTAACCTACCCCCCCCTTATTGTCTTCCCTAGATAAAGACCTTGCCGGATCAAGCTGCCTTCCCCTGTCACACTGGGGCAGAGCTCAGGTGCTTAAGATGATGGCAGCTGCCAAAATTCAATATATCCTTGATAATCTTCCTTTACAGATTAAGCCTGAGCTGCTGCTGCAAGTTCACCAAAAGATGCT
Organism: Neoceratodus forsteri; assembly: GCA_016271365.2. Taxonomy (NCBI): domain Eukaryota; kingdom Metazoa; phylum Chordata; order Ceratodontiformes; family Ceratodontidae; genus Neoceratodus; species Neoceratodus forsteri. Next base: position 657,858,748 of record CM028136.1, read on the forward strand.
CTGCTTCTTTTGGGGGAAGAGGTCATGATGGATTAGCCATAAGAAGCTAGTTCTACCATTAGAGAAAGTGGGACTGGGCCTCCCAGATTTCAAGTTGAGGCATTTATCACATATTCTGTTGCAATTATCACAGGCCTCATCCCCTCTAGCATCAAAACCATTATCGAAATGGGCTCAAAGTGAAGCTCACCTACTGGGCAGAGACCTCTGAAGTAAAGTACACTACTATATAGTGTGATCCCACCTGGTTTGTGTATCCACCTCACAACTGATTTTATGGTGAAAGTTTGAGCCAGTGTTGCCAAAAGTTTGGATTGGCATCCTCGAAGCTCGACCAGCCTTCCACTCTGGCAGAACCCATCCCTCACAAATTGAGGTCAGCCCATAGATTGGCTGGCTTGGTCCTCTAGGGGTATCCAACATTTATCCTATCTAATTGATTCCCAGACAGGATATTTAAAGACCTTTGGCAGCTTTAAGTGGACTTTTGACTACAGAAGCATAGACACTGGCATTATCTTCAGCTTCAGTCTGCGGTAACTCCTCTTCTTGGGCCCAAATATCAGTTTAAAAGTATTAATGTGTGTTCAAGGAACTTCTTGTTCTGAGTGATGGTACCCCTCCCAGGGCCAGCTGTATTTATAAAAAGCTATGTGCTCTTGACATATCTGATATATAAAAGCTCCAGGTAAAGTGGAGTGAAGAGCTGGGTACAGAACTCCACCAGAGTGGTTGGGACTCCTGCTGGAAAGGTTTAAAAACCACTTTAAGAGACATTCAAAGCCATTTCACCCAGTTCAAGATCCTGCACAGGTTGCATAGAACTCCACCAAAGCTCCACAAATAGGGTATGGCATCATCAGACACCTGCTGGATGTGTTTCTCCTCAAGAGGAGACACCTGTAATATCTTGTGGTCCTGTCCAAAGTTACAACTGTTTTGATCGGAAGTCCAAGAGGCTTGTAGAACCATCATAGGTGTGGTTCCTTGAGCTAGACAAAGTGGCCAGTTATGTGAGAGTCCTGTATGCCACCAGTCAACAGCTAGGCCACTACAATAAAATATGGGGCCCTTATTAACTTCTCCCTAATGTGCAATCCCACACAGTTGCTATATGCACTTCGACACACACACAGCAATAGTTTTGTCATTGATAGGTCATCCAGTAAACTAGTTGGCTTGAGTCTCCAAGGCTGCTGGTGATGCCTGCCCATGACCTTTTCTCCTGGTATCCTCTTATGATGTGATCTTTC